>CM066325.1:1300-2731300 GCA_033807775.1 Saussurea involucrata
CGCCTCTGCGATAGTCTTGGATTCTCATGGAGAACCCATCTTGAATCGACCCTCAGCATTTCACCCGGTCCGGCGACAACCACGATTAAACCTCGAATATCCTCCCATCGCACCTACTGCGGTACCTGTCGACCACCGGACTAATATTCCCACAACCCCACTCACTTTACCTCCACCTCCGACAACCACCATCGACATCTCTGCCCTAGCACCTACCTCTTCACCAAATCCTATATCCTTCGCACCACCACTTACCTCACTCATCACCAAACACATTGTCCAACCAAAACCCCCCATTCAGTACAAACGCAGAAATAAGGCAGTGGTTGAAATCAATGACACGCCTGTAAAGAAGCAAAAAAATCAGCAACACAGGTGTGATCATCCGGGAACGAGAAGAGGGCGAGATCAGCAACTCGAGTGATGATTCGGATAAGGAGATCGAAACAGAAGAACATGCCACACTGCCATCACAATCTGTCAGTCAAAGGAACAAGGGTAACATGAAAGTGGGTAACATCTCTAATCTCCATATTTCTCACATGCATATGTTTAGCTGTCATGAGGCATTCATACGTCACAAATCTTTTGAAAATAAATTAGGACATTCTCCGAAAGGTTTTGATCAGCGCATATTACTTGCACATCCACATTTCCAACAAACAATCACCAAACTGGGATGGGAACTACTTTGTGGTGTCCCTGATTCGTACAATATAAGCTGGATATGCGAGTTTTATTCCGAGCTTTCTGTTACAAATGGAATAGAACTCACAGTACGACAAACCCCAGTTTGCGTGTCAGCTTTTAAAATTAATAAAATGTTGAGATTGGTGCAACCTCCGTACTCATCTGAGTTTCGGAGGCTTTGTAATCATGCAACCGATGATGACTTGGACGCAATCCTTAAAAAGATTGCTCATGAAGGGTCACGTTGGGAATTTCAAGAAACACAACGTATTTTGCGCACACATTGTTTGATACCAGAAGTAAATGTTTGGTATTACTTTTTAAGACACACGTTGATTCCTACCTCGCATGACACTAACCTATGCATGTTTAGAGTTATGATTCTGTATTGTATTATGGAGGGACACAAAATTGATATCGGTCGGCTCATCTCCAATACCATTCTTGGAGGTGCGGATAGGGCTAATGCACGAATGCCGCATCCCACCATAATACATTCTCTCATGCATCAAGCCAAGGTTCCCACTTTATCCACGGATCATTTCTCGTAAGATAAGATGATCATGGATAAAATGACCGTCGATCGGTTGTTACGTAATAACACATGCTTTCAACCGAGAATGATGGTACCAGTTTAGCTTCCTTAGAGGCAACCCTTTGCTCCTTTAAAAGGGAAATTCGGGTGGCACTAAGAGAACACCAACGCTTTATCACCACACAGATTACTGGCACCCAAGATGACATGTGGAGCACCATTAATAGATGGAGGAGAGAAGACAGAGAGGAGAGACACGCTTGGTTAAAATATGAGAAGGCAAAAGATGACGCCATGCGTTTAATTTGGAGCAAGGAGCACCCCGACATCCTGAAAACACTACCCAAGTTCCCGATGCACTTACTATGGCAGCCTGTGGGGCAGCATCCTACTCCTTCGGAGTAGGGCAGGTTCTTTCTATCATCCTTTTTAGTTTATGTCTTTATATTTCATGCCTAGTATTAGCTGTAATTGTAGCAATATGGGAATTCTTTGTGTTATTTGTGGATAGTGTTATTTTTAATGTTCTCATACATTCATACAATCCATGCACAAGTGCTCCATACATGATTTGTTGCTCTTTTATTTAGTCGTTCCATAGCCTCGAATAATTTCCTTGTTTTCTTAATTTCACTCTTTTCACACATCACTAGAACTAGCCGTCTAACTTTGTGTCTCACCAATTTTTGTTGGATAAAGAATTTTTGCATACACCATACACTGATACATAAATCTTACCAACAATTGGTTCGATTATTCTTCGATGTTCAATGGGGACATTGAACCATTCAAAGTTTTGGGGTGGAGATATGGTTATTATTCATACCATATCAAAATTCGCACATATCTCCATGCATACCTATATACACATACACACATTCAAAAAAATGCACACGGGAAAACACATAAACACTCAAAAAGAGCAAAGCTCTACATATGTTTTCCGTACATACTTGTCAAGTGTCAAAGACACTTATTCGGACCAATATGTTCGAATGAAATTCCTCAAAATGAGAAGATGGCAAATATTGCCATATGTTGAAAGTGGTACAAAGGCAATTGCCAAACCATTCAAGACATGTGCAACTTTTTTTCCAATTAGGCATTGAGTTGTTCGGCTAGCTTATGGTTGATGTGTTTTAAAGAACGAGTTGAGGAATATTGAATTGTAAAGGGCTATTTTTTCTCAACTAAGCGAAAGTTAGTAATTGTATCATTGTGTTGAATACAAATGCATGTTTGTGGGATTCTTGAGAATTTAGCTAAATAGTCACTTTCCATATTGACACAACACTTTCTTGTTCAAAAATTGTGCTCTTAATGAAGTTGCCTGAGGACAAGCAACAGTTCGAATTTGCGGTTGTGATAGGGTTATTTATTTAACCCTATTTTAGCTATATAATTCCAATTTTTGAACCATTTAGTCAATTTTAGTTAATTATAGTGATTTTAGCGTAAAATAAATAAGTCGGACCTTTGTATACAAAGTTGGCCAAAAACGTCCATAAATGCATGAAAAATGTTCAAAAAACGCTTATTCCAATTTCTATGTATTTCAGAATGCACAAAGCGGTCTTTTGGAGCTCGTGAAATAAGAAGATAGCGGACAAAACGGGATAAACGACTCCAACTTTTGAAGACTAGGCTTTTGCGTTTGTGGATATCTCGCATTTTGGATGGACTTTCGTGAAGATTTTTGGGTCGGCCTTGTACATCATTTGGGCCGATTATATGTAGCATGCAAACAACACTCTATGGGCTTGGATTGGATTTTTTGTTGATGGACTCATAAACCGGTTTTGGACCATTCGGCCCATGGATATCTCGATACATGGGTATGACCCATATTAGTTGTCATCCTCTCCAAGGCATCTTTAGCTATACATATGTTTGTAGTGCAACATGAAGAAAAAACACACCTGATACTTAGTATCAAAATAGCACCCCAACCACTCTTTGTTACCATGGTTTGTTAGTTAGCAATTAGCTTAGTCTCAGTGTAGCAAGTGAGCAATAGAGCCGAAGCTCTAGTTCACGACTCGAACCTTGTGGTTCCACCCCTCGGTTCGGTTTGGTTCGTAAACTGAAGTCTCACTCACAGCTCTCGATTGTAATCCCTTTTCTGCATCTATTAATCTCATTTTGTCGTATTAATCTTGTTACTAATCTCTCGTTTTACGGTTTTTATTCTGCACTCTTCACTTTGCTCGGTTTCATCACCTTCGGTTTAGTTTAATTGCTTGCTGTCAATTTCTTTTCTGCAGTTTACCACCTCGATACTAATCTCGATTCCATTGCATTCGATTTTCATTTGCTTAGTTACGATTTCATTTCTGCAGTTTACTCTCTCGATGCTAATCTAGTTTTCATTGCTTTCGGCTTAATTTAATTTACTCTTAATCTCGGTACTAATCTCGTTTTCTTGCAGCTTTCATAATCTCGTACACCAGCTTTCAAATTGTAGTTTATTAACTCGTAGTTAACCTCACTTTAATTTGTTATTTACAGTTTTTAATTGCTTATTAATAACGTTTTTCTCTTCTCTTAAACTCGTAGTTAATTTAGCTAATCTCGCTTTATAATTCAAGTTCGCTTATTTTCTCGTACAAGTAATTTTAATCACGTCATCGTTAGTTGTTAAACAACGTTTTCCATTTTAAGTTTACATTTAAAACAAGACTTTCCACTTAATTTTCAAGTTGTCGTTAACTTCTCATCAGATAATTTTGTCGTTACTTGCATAACAAGTTACGTCTTTTTCATGCACTGTCCATCTCCATTATTTGCTTTCCAATTTTACACATCTCTTATAATTAGAAACCGAATGATGATGGGCTAACCGTCTAAGTTTGGGGTATAAAGTGAAGTTGGGACCGAGACTAATAATTAAATAGAAATGTGTCGCGTACTGCATGATTGTCCAAAGTTATTTAAATCAATGTTATATTTTGTGGTGTAAAAACAATTGATCAATTGACACCCGGTTCGTTGTATCATGAAATAGTCGACGTCTGAGAAAACTGAGGAATGCGGTCTCATCGCTATATTTAATTATTAGTATCATCCCAACGGATTTTTATACCATGTGCTTCCTTTTGTAACTGATTTCTGTCATTAGTTGTTAATCAAACCCCCAAAATACTGTTTTCGAATTCTCCATCTGAAACTCGCTTTTACAAATTGGACTTTAAAAAGAGAAACTTTTCCACGCTTTCCTGTGGGTTCGATATCCGGTACTTTTGTACCACTATTACTTGTTTTGAGACGATAATAGACTAAGATGTATACTTGCGTCAAAGTTTATTTATACTTATTTTTAAAGGGTGTGATTTAATATTTCATAGGCTTTTGGCTTATATATATATTTAAAAGGGATCACCCATAAATCGTTCAACAGATTGCTTATTTAAAGTGCTTATTAGTTTATTTGAAGATAACAATTGAATTTTGATGACAGTGATATTGCTAGCTTTCCAAACAAAACTAGTACTAGATTTAATTTTTCAGGAGATAACAAAGGTAAAAAATCATGATTATAAATTAGATTAGATTGACATATTAATAGATATGTTAATGAAAGTCCACCACACTAAATGTTATTTAAATACTGATATAATTTTATTATGATGAACTCTATACTTACCATATCTATTATACGCATGGGATCATATGAGAAGTATTTTTTGTGAGAAGTATTTTTTTTTTGTTTGAGAGGAAAACTCCAGGCAATACATAAAAGCAGAAAAAAGAGTTTGAGGCAAAGCGCCTACAACCACAAAGCCAAGCAAAAACACAAGGCCATCAAAACAAACCAAGCAACAACTAACCAAAAGCAACAACACGAAAAAGAAAAATACATAATTTAAGCACCAAAGCAAACAACTGCAACCACCCTAACCAAGACACCCACTGAACCACACACGCAAACCGATCATCCAACCGCATCAAACTGGAATTGAGGAGAGATCAAAAGTAAGCAGGTAATGGCCAAATTACCACCAAAAGGCCAAAATGAGGAGGCCAAAAAAGCAAACTGATCCAACTCCAAAACTGTTGTAAACAGAAGTTGCTGAGGACCCAAAACCAAAACTTATCCCAATCAGTATACCAAAACCAATTCCACATGATGATAAGCTCTCAAACTGATGTTAAAAACTGGTGAATATAGACACAAATAGAAAAAGCATCAGCAGCAAACAGAAGGCCAACTCGAAAGTTATTATCAGAAATCCAGATTCCATTTCAGTAGCAAATCCCAAATCCAGACACCATCTCAATCTTCTGAAAGGAGTAAGACCTGCAAAAATCCATTTTATAACAAATATAAAGATAATATAACCCGGTCCCCCATAAAAAACCCAATGTAACCCAAATATGAAGACACAATCTTGATAAAAATAACGGGAAAATCATGGATAAAGTACGCTTGATCCTCCCTTAGAACTTGAATAATAGTGCATGAAAGTATTAATTGTTGTGAATAATGAGAAAGTGATCATGGATATAGTAGATTATTTGCATATGTTGGGGGGGGGGGGGGGATAAGTAGGGAATGATTCAATATCGAGTATAATGGGTGTTGTCTATTAACTTGGTGGGCTTAATGATACACTCAATTATTAAAATGAACTATGCTACGGAACAATTGATGTGAGAGCATTACAAGTTATATTCACTGAGATGCACATGCTTTATTAGACTGACCTCTTTTATGTTATATCTAAAGTTAAAGAATACCAGAAATCTCTTTAAATTATGATGGGAGTTTGTATTATCAAGTATTGGGCGACAATACGGGTAGTAGAGTAGTAGACGCTTAAATATACTTTGAATAGGAATGAACAGTGAATGTATTAAGAGAGAATTATGTTATACCCTAAGTAGTGAGGTCAAATACAAGTGCCTATTGCAGTGATACAAGTTATTAGGGCACGAGTAGTATCTAGTGGGATAGTATAATAAGGGGTGGTTAGGCCATTAGGGTTTCATCGACCAATTCTGTTTTGTTGTGTCATTGGCGTGAGCTTTGGGAGAGAACTGGCCTCTCGAAAGCTAGAAACCAAACTGTAACCATTCGATTTCCCTCGTTAATCGTTCAATTTCATTTGAAATTCCATCTTCTTCTTGTCGGTGTATAACAAATGGTCCAACAAGCAAACTTTATGGAGAGACACAGCTAGGATATTCCATCACCGCCATGGCTTGCTAATCTTGCATCTTCTTTCTCTCATGATGTTTCTTCCTTCACTTGTCGCTTGGTTGGAGGTACGATCCATAATTCCCTCATTGCATTACCTCATCAACCAAGATTTAAACCCAACCAAACGAACCCACTAAATCAATCTGTTAAGATGTTTGTCCCAAAATAAATGTCCACGATGAAAAAGGCACACATTTGTGGGAATTTGTAATTATTCATTTTTCATCAACTCAATGACAATTTCACCATCTCATAATTTATGGGTAGATTTGGACAGTCACTTATTTTAGAACAAACTAATATAGAAATATGCAGGGACGGACTAATATAGAATTTATGGGTAGATTTGGACAGTCACTTATTTTATCCATAATAAGATCTTTTGAACCCTGATCCCTTTTCCCAAAATCCAAATCATATCAATCCCTCCAAACATCATCGAGACCCAAATTTCATCTCCATTAAAATCACAAGCAAATATTACATAAAGCTTTCTTGAGAGGATTTGAGTGAAACCAAAAGGACAGATAAGAGTCCAGGAACAATTAGTAACTGGAGCAAAAGGAGAAATAAGAATCTCCATAAACAGAAAATTTGACCAAATAAAAAGGTGAAGAACAATAGAATTCACCAGAAAGAAGGTAACAAGGTAAATGCTAATTGAGAAAGACCAGAACCAAAAAGACAAGTTTTGGGTTGAGTTTACCTTACAAAGGAATGTTTTATATTGGAGTTTCGTCTTTAAAATGGTGCGTATTGGAAAACGTTTATATTGGTGTTGTCGTCATCTAAAATATTTTTATTGGAAAACAGGTCGTTCTCATATTTAAAGTAAATTATTTCGGATTTCATGATTTAAGTTGCACTAACTTTTTAGCGATCTATATAAACATGATGAAAACTCTTGAATTCACTAGGCGTTAGCCTAACCTTTTTATTTGTCAGCATGTGCAGCATTTCCGGTTGGGGAAATAGTTCTAGCGACACTAAGAGTTTGAGTTTTATGCGAGAGAGAGAGAGAGTAGCCTTTTCTTGTGGGTTTAATTTTCTACGTCGAGAATATATTGTGTAAACATCTAGATCATTGTTATCCGCATTTGTTGTTGGGTTTATTGTGCATTTGGATTTCTACTCGTTTTGGGACCTTAGAAATCATTCGTGAGCTTCTTGTATTTTCTTTGGCACGATAAATTTTTCCTAACATAAATGACTATAACAAAGTTTCTCGTATTCGTATTAACAGCTACTATAAGAATAAGAACTAGGCCCCCCACCCAAACATGAGAAGAAAAGCCTAAACACAAACGATCACTTGCTTTTAGAAAGTAAGATGCTGAGCTGAAAAGTAAAATGTCGATGATATGAATTTGCTTGCAAATATCAACGTAGGGCTATATAATTCATACAAGTTGGTTTTTACATTCACACCTATAAATCGTAATGCTTCTCTCAGTTTTTGCCACTTGACTAATTACAGAAAAAAAAACAATACGAGTGAAAAGAATGAAGTAGCAAATATCAAACATCAATTTGCAAAAGACTGGCAATGGTCGGTTGGCTGCTGTACCTTGGCCTCTTTCCTTGGGAACATACCAGTCTGGAACATGTACTTCCTTCAATATCTATGATGGAATATAACAAAAATATATAATACATATTATCCATCAGCAAAATGGTCTAGCAACGTCTACCTCAGTCATCGATGTCTTGATTCCATGCTAAGTCTGTCATAGAGGCCAGGGCATGACCAGAGTTAGTAATTCCATTGAGACTCAAGATATCCATTGCTAATAGCTATCAATATATTCATAGATATACAACAAGTAAGCAATGCTAAATTAACAGAACAAAAATAAATACAGGACACTCTTTTCTATGAACAAAAACGAGCGACACTTTTAATCATATGATAGAAGAAAGAGGTACGTTTAACGAATAACAAACCTAGTATTATGTTTGTGTATATATTTGTTTGTTTGTGAGTGAGTGAGAGAGAGAGAGAGAAAGAAAGACCTTGAAGCACAGATCCTACTACTGCACTTGGCACAAGAAGCCCAACAATTCGCTGATTATCTGTTGTTGTCTCTATGCGCACGACGCGTAGTCGTCTATGGCTTTGGCGGGCCTGTATTCAGTATAGCTGAAACTTAGGACTACCGAATGATAAGCATAAAATAACCATAATTACAAATAGAACATGCACCCATACACACACAAATATAAGAGATGAACAGACTGGATAGCACCATAACAAAGGCAAGTGATGCCTTCCTTATTCATGGAACTTCATAATAAAGGACAATGTTTTTTGAAAGACTATCCAGTAAGGCAAACTATATATATATATATATACATGTGTGTGTGTGTGTCAAGCATTACAGATAAATCAGCAATCATTATAACATATACTACATGGCCATTCATCAAGGAATTAAACTTGTATACCTGCTTCAATAGAGCCTTCTCAATTGTTCCCCAAATTGGGAGAATAAGACCACCAAGTACATTTACTTCCTGTATTCTTCTGCCAATAGTACAAAAGCTTCAAAGCTTACAATTTGGACCATGCATGCACTGCAGGTCAGATCAAAAGAACTCACAGTCAAACAGTCAGTAAAGATGCCCACAAAAGCATTACTAGGACAAATGTTTACGGAAGTTCCATTTATCACAAACGACCATGTGTATGTCAGAGAAGACAAAAGGCCTAAAAGTCCCAGTAAATGGTTCGTTTACAAGTAGGGGTGTAAAACAGACGAGACAACTCGTGAACTACTCGAGTTCGACTCGGTTAAAACTCGGTCAACACTCGACTCGAATAGGCTCGACTCGAACTCGAGCTCGACTCTAATCGAGCCATCTGATACTCGACTCGATAAGCTCGTAAGATACTCGAATATATTTTATATATAATTAACTATTATATTATAATTTATAAAATATAATGTGAATAAATTATTATTTTAATATGTTATAATTATCTAAATAAAATAAAAAAACAATTATTATAATTATTTATATTTCAAAAGATGGGGAAGTAGAAAAAGAAAAAATAGTAATGAGTTATGACTTTGGTGAGAAATCCCATCCCACATTGGTAGGATTCACTTCCAAACCCATTGAGGTCTAACTATATATAGGTCTTTACCCTCCCATTTTACACCATGTAACTTGCTTAGTGGCTTGAACCTAAAGGCTTGTGCCTAAGGGCTTGGACCAAATGACTTTTCTATATGGTGTACCCTAGTGAGTGGTTCATTTTTAGTTCTTTTAAGATTTTTGTTTACTTTTGTTATCATTTTACTGATTTGAGCTTGATTCGAGTTCGAGCTCGAGCTTGATTCGAGTTCGATTCGAGTTTGAGTTCGAGCTTGAAACGAGTTCGAGTTCGAGCTTGGGAATTGACTTTCGAGTTCGAGTTTGGATTTTCACTACTCGCGAGTTTTCGAGTCGAGTTCGAGCTCGAGTATTTTCTTTCGAGTTCGAGTATAATGATACTCGAGCTCGACTCGCATCATTTACACCCCTATTTACAAGTATCATGTTGTTCAAATACTTTGACGGTCAATACATAAGAATAAAGTTTTCAGATACCAGCATGCACGAATGGCCAAGTTTATTTTTATGTCGGGACATGTTGGCAGGAAGAAAGCGGAATGTTGCATAAATGTATCTAGCCTGGATGACAGGGGCGATGCTGCTAAATAAACACAGTTGCTACATAATGGAAAGATTCACAAGTTTGCCAAAATCACAAAAAAATACAGTGAACATGTCTCTGTGCTAGACTCTCCCTTTTATCTACTCCCTTATTTTAAGCATTGTACAACTTGTGCCTAAATTACATGTATTTTGGTTGTGCACACCCACTCATACAATCAACTTAATAATTATGAACCTATTCATCACCCCTCTAGATCATACTTTCAAAAGCTTGTTGAGCGACATTATCAATCATGACAGGTCAGTCTCATAACAAATTTTAATTGTTCATTTCCTTCCGTTGTTATTCTGCTGACTTATTTTCCATTTCCTATCTGGAATGTTGTTATTTTTTAACTGAAGAGCCAAGATGGGTCCATAACAAGGTTTTCACCATCGTATCGAATTGTGGAAGTTTAGTTAAATTTTAGGGTCTGACTTGTCAGTTCAACAATATGGTAATGCTAAAATCAATTATTTGGTCCAGGTTATTGGATCCAAAACCTATGCTGATAGGGATAAATTGTCAACGGCTTAGAAAATATGATATGAGTGTGAGAGCGCCTAATTAAAACAGCAAGTTTCATAGAGGCAGGGTGATGTAAGACTGCTATGTCTGTTACTTCGGAAGTCCATTATTGAAAGTAAAAATGTTGGAGTATCAATTCTAACCAACTTGATGCACATTGCCAGAGTGAAAAAGATAATTAGACCAAACTTTGATACCCTTCGATTGCCAAAAGAAAGTGCCTTCTTCCAAGCCATTCTCTCTTAGATTCATAAAATCCATTGGCAGAAGAGCCAGACACATCTCTTAAAAGACTACACAGACTAAGGGCCTGTTTGTTAGTAGCTTAATGAGCTTAATGAGACACATAGCTTATTCAGTCAGCTATACATGACTGTTTGGTAGTGGCTTAATGATATAGAAAGTGACTTATTTATTAAGCTTTTAGGATGGAGCTTTATGCAGAAAGCCAACTTTATTCATACAGGACTTAATGGAAAACCAACCAAACAGCCCCTAACACTGTGCAATTCAATAAAAAAATGTATACCTCCCGAGTAATGTCACGATCCATAACAAACGTAAATAGCACAGTGGATGCCCCAGACATATGATCCCTATGGACAGTCTGCCAAAAGATAGAAGTTAACATACATGTTATTATGTGCAAATAAGAAGAATACACAAAGTGTAACCTTTGTGTAGCTCAATAGTGTTAGCTTTCATATCAACAATCCCAGTATCTAATTGTCCTTCAAGGCGTGCATTTTGAAGGAGATGATCAAGGATGCTAACAAACAACTCAAAGAGCCTGCAGTTAATTACTAGTGCTATTAAACACCACAAGACAAGGCAGAAAACCCAGATAGTAGATGTTAAAATGCATAACCTGTTTTGGATCTCAGGTGGCAGTCCTAAAAGCCGATTCAGAAAACGCCCCACATCGTGCATATCTGAATCAACTATGCGGCCAGACAACTTTCCAGAATCTTTGCCATTACCTGTAGCAAAAAATGCAACAAGAAACTGACTGGAATAACACTAAAAATATTTGGGTAAATATACTAATGTGACAGGTGCATTAGAAACAAATACAATAAAAACTATAAAATGAACTAACTAAAATACCAACAACTGTGTCTCTGATTATGCCAACAGAAACAAGAGCAGCTTTGCCCTTCTCAATAAAATCTCGGATTGTAGCCGGATTATCAGATGAACAGTTTGGCGGCACAACTGGAAGAGAATCCTGAGAAATAAGGTTATGGTTGCTTTAAAATAGACCCACTTAAGATGACATAGCATGACCAGAAAGAAAAGGATATAAACCTGCTCCATAATTCCCCTGTACATCATCAGCAAAACTTTTTTCCCATAAGAACTATCGTAATTATAGGCGCTAAGAGATGGTCCAGCCCTAATATATCATAAACAGAAAAGGCAACAATTACCATACAGGTACTTCTTTCTGGTGCAGCCACTGAACAGAAAAAAAGAGCCTCAACTATAGTTACACATAGAAACAACAACTTACCTCCGATCCCCCTGTGTTAAGGCTCTGAGAGACTCTAGTCTCTTCGCAACAATTGAAGCAAACCGGCGTTCACCTCCAAGATTTGTGAACAGTAACCTATAAGGTATTATGGATAGTTTAATATGTTCCACAGGAGTCAAGTTAGTAGAAAAAGGAATAGAGTTTCTAGCAATTATATGGCGGCCAGAAGAATAAAACAAGGGCTTGAATTCTATTTAAAAACGCTTTGAATCTGAATATCCATATTAGCATCCTTACAAGTTACAAGAACCATGCAAATCAAAATTTGGTATAAGTAGTAGTACAAGACCATATCTACCTGTACTCAGGTGCAGAAGCTTGATTTGAACAATGAGTTCTCCCAAATTGCTGAATTGCACGATCAGCACTCCATGGTAGTTCTAAAGTTACATGGACCCTTCTTCTCTGGTAAACAACATTTGAAAGATGCCTTTAAAGTTTGATATGAATGTAACCACTATATCTGGAAGCTCAAACTTGGAGCTGGTGATCCCAGGTGTTAATGAAGAAATGGTTTAACAAGTTCACTAGTGCAAGCCAACTAGCAAATGTTTATTTGTCAGGTTTGTTGGAAAAATTCAGTTTGCAATGCACATCGATGCACCTGTTTATGGCTCTTAAAACGTGAGCAGGGCCTCAGGGGTGACACATGAAGCGGTGTTAGGTATTAATAATAATTGTTGGGCCTCTGTTTGAAGGCATTATATCACAAAGGTAAATTAGCCAATGTACCACTTTTACATTATGATTAAGGTCCACAATACACAAGTTGCTACAAAAAACCAACCAATCTTGTCAGCAAGCTTAAAAAGCCTAATACACTCACGTGCTATTCAATGTTTTGATGCGCTAAAATTTATATCTGATATGTAAAACGCATATCACGGATGTGTAGTGACATTGTATGTCCTCCTATTCGCTGGGGATGCTCTTGCGATGCAAACGTTACATTGTCATGCAAATAATCCAAATTGTAAGAAACTAACGTTTCTGCACCACCATATTAACCATGCAAGGAGAATTCTCACTGCAAGCCATAGGCTGCCCTAGCTCCTATAAGGGCCATTGTTCCATTGAGCATGCATTCCTACAGCCCATAGGACTACATCTTATAGGTGATTTGAAAGCACTAATGGACCACAAATTGCGCCATAGAAACTTAGTTCACAAGTGGACCATACTAACCATCCCTTGCAGTTAGAATACTCATCAGTAGTTAGGACAATAAGCCTACATGGTGTTTATGATACACAACAATGGGCGGGCACAAAGAGTGGAACACAACCCTCTTAGAAATCTAGATGACTGACTAGGAGGCTCTCTTCCCAGCTCATGTATTGACCCAAACAGCTACACAAGTCTAGGATGTATGATTACAAAGTCCTCATAAATTAGATATGTATTTACCTGGTTCAGTGCCCTTCTATCAGCCTGCAAAGACACACCTGCTGATCCAGCTTCAGAAATGATGGCGACCAGTTTCTTACCATCCATGAAGAGTTGTTTCTCGTGCATGTTGACCATTTCCATTGTCACATCCTTCCTGTATTAGCATAGATGACTGCATCAGGTTCCAAAAAGCGAACCAAATATTATGTTACCAGTATTCTAGCATCAACTCACGTGTTCCGTGCCTGATAAGTGACTCCTTTTCCACTGGAGGCCCTAACAAGCATACCTCGCCTCCCTGTTATTTCTGCAACATTCTCAGGGCCTCCAAGCTGCAATTAATACAAAGACAGCAGAAAATCATGAAAATATAGAATATTAGGACCAAAATATGAGTAAAAAGTGAATAAACATAAATATTCAAAATAACAAAAGATGTACATACACAGCCATACATATAGCAAAACCTCAATAATGTCATCCAATGGATTGTTTGGAAGGTCAAAAGTACGAACTATGTCCAAAATCTTTGATTTACGCTCTATGGCTCCTTCATATCTAACACATTTAACATAGCAGACAAAAACAATGTTACTTCAAGATGGTGTAGCAAAACTAGCTGAGAACAATACATAGAAACATGAAGTAAGCAACCGAGAGAAGAAAAGCAAGTGATAGACTTATACAATCACACCTTCGTAGTAATTCTGCTACATATATATGTCTTGCTTGGAGATACTCTGTTTTTTCTGTGCATGAATGACAAGACCAATTGGCAGATACTGCATCTGTTACTGGTGGGACTACACACGCTGGATGTACAAGTTGACCACAACATGAACATTGGAGCAATTTATTTCTTTCCTACATGAAAGAAAAATAATGTACCAACAATAAGAATCAAAAACAGGTTAACATGTCAACGGCAAAGAGAGGCATATATACCGCTTCTGAATTGCATACGTTGCATATCTGAAATTCATCATCAGATTCCACAGATTCACGGCCAGAATCAGTTACTTGGTTGAACAGTAAATTAGAAATACATTAGTTAAAGCAGTAATTCAACTCAAGCACGTGAACTAAAAGGCCTCTTAGTTGGACTTATTTCATCAATGAATGACAAATACATTTATGTCACAACTTATTCGGAGGTAAATCAAAGAATATATGATTAATGAAGAATATAAGGCAGTTTTTTTGCACAACTTACATTCAGATTCTTCATCACTCTCATCATCACTTGCAGGTTTCCATTTTGCAGGTTTCCTGACCCTCCCTTTAAATGAAACATCAGGGGTTGTTGAGTGCCTCTTTCGCTGAAGTTCCTTCACACTATCCTCTCTTAACAAGGAGATAAAATGCAACTCCTATTAGTGACATTGGATATAAAAATTACAGACACCACAGCACATAAGACAATGAACACCTGGGAGAGATTCAAGCTTTTCAGGAAGAGGATAGTTTTCTTCAACAAATTTAAGCAACAGTTCGCGAGGTCCAGAAATAAAATCGTCAAGTTCAATGCCCTATAAAACAAGGTATTGATAAAAAATAAAATCATACATTAGAACGCATGCATTGTAGGTTTAACATGCAAAAAGAAAGCACACTCACATATCTGGTGACTGCATCCTCTGTTCTTGCCTCCCCTGTACACTGAAGACCAATGACCACACACTTGTTCTCCATCAGTGCCTGCTTGGCAAGGCTTACAACAGCAGGCACCTTTGCAGACATGCAGACATACCTAAAGAATCGCTAGAATATAACAGAAGCAACAAAACATATAAACAAATTAAAGCAACCACAGAGGATCTGGTAATATCATATAACATAACAAACGTGAATTGGCAAACCTGATGGCACGCCCAGTATAGTCTCCACAACTGACTGGAATTGGGCTTCTCATCACCAAGAAATGCACTTGCAGAGAGCAATTCCACCCTTAATTCAGCCCAAAATTCAGCGGCTTTCTTGTAGATCTCCTGCAAATTACAAATATCACAAGAGCATTAGCAAATCTTGCAGATACTTCTTTTGCATGCAAAGACGCAGAGAACTACTTGGTACCATCATTTTGGCCTCTAGTGGAACCTCAAGAACTTCAAATTATGCGCCTTTATAACTCAGAGTCCGACATACATACATGCCTCTGAAAGGTAAAATAACTTAATTGGTACAGTAATCAATTACGCAAGCCATATGATATATGTCAACCGCCAACCTCGCTTTCATGTCCATAGCAACAAGTTCTAGGGCTCATACTCCTCCTTTATCCAAAGCACCTGCTTATAGAATTTCATACAGGATGGACACAAGTTAATAAAAATGATCATGAACAAACAGATACAGTAAATATACTTGCACAAAAGAGACACAAAACAAGAAATGAAGTGGCAGAGGGGAGATTAAAGGGGGTGGGAGAGAGAGAATCTGAGATCAAATCAAGTAGTCTCTTGGATGATTAGAGTTGACAAGAATAAGCAGAAGCTCAAAACTCAGGGAGCCTGCACGAGAAGCATATAAATCCAGAAATCTTGAAATTAACATTAGCAGCGACTCTGTTGAGTATGGAAACATCTGTGAAAGGCCAAGAATGTCATTATGAATTTTAATGAGCCAATACTTGGAACCTACACTGACTCTCTCTGTCCCAGAAAATCCAACACTACCCATTTTGGCTTGTCGCAAAAGAAGTACTTTCCTTTTTTAATAAGATCCTAATCCAAATTTAAATATGTGCCCATTAGCAATAATTACAAGGTAATAATGAAATTGGTTGTGATCCACAAATTCCCTGAACTTATTATTACGAGGCACTTTAGGTATTTTATTCTTGGTCAATGACTTCTATTCAACTACATGCCAACAAAAATTGCATTTTGGGGTTGGACAAAGACTATTTAAATGTAACTGTATATATTTTCAGAAGAAATTATGTTAGGATAAAGAGGAATTCTATATAAGTATCATATAGGAAAGCATTTAGGATAAACATTTAGGATAAGCATTTGCACTGTATTTGATTATAATCAGTTTTATTGGAGGTTTACTAGATAACTATTAAATAAGTATTTAGTTCTACAACTGTAATAATAACAGCAAGCATTTTCTCCTTGACAAGTTTGGATGGGGTAAAAATGAAACCAACCAAAAGAGACTATAAAGAAGTCAAACCCAAAAGCAACCATTAAAAAGTAAACCAAAGATTCCTTGCCATGCATGCACGACCCCTTACGCACACCCTTACCTATAGCTAACTCCTTTAACTACTCCATCAAATCTTTTTTCACTAATTCCCCCATTGGCAACACAAGTTACCACTACCCTGCATAATGGCTGCCCTCATATGCAAGTTTCCTTTTGCAACTCGTGCCTCGGATCTACATTGAAGTTGACTAAACATATTGCTGAAGATAGAGCTCAAAAAAAATCACATCATAATAGAAAGTCATTTTCGGCACCATTGTCTTTAAAAAAATCAAATTATGGACCAAGAAGGCAGCATTCATAATAATGGTCGACGAACCCACAACTAGTCTCCATGTGCAATTAGTTCATCTATAAGCACAATTAGTTTATTTTAGAAATTCCAAACAGAGTTTGGCATGGAAGCCGTACTTCTTTGGCCAAAGCCTCCCAACTACAGCTTATGCAGAGACGGTAAACCATAGATGACAAGTAATGAGTTGAAAACAAACAACATTAAAGATGCAGCTGAAAATTACAAGACTTCATAGACCTAGCACAATTATTTTGTGTCTCCTACTCGCTTCAACAGTAAATCAGAAGTTAATGTTGTCTCAGTTCAAAAAGTTATGCAACTAACATGCTATGAGAAATTTTCAAGTTTTGGTGATTCAGCTTTCATGGTTTCTATTTCTCCATCACCGTATAACTTGAGGGTAAGTTCTTTACAATAAAATAAATAATGAAACTCTCAAGGCATTATAATTTGGAAATCATGTATCATAACTCATAATTGTTTTTCTCATCAATAGGAAGTTAGGAACCATATGGGATAATTGGAATAAGTACTATATTAGAAGCAAGTAGGATAAGTACTTTGTTGGTAAGTAGGAGGAGTATATCTACCAAGCAGCAGCAGTGTTATGCTTTGTAGCAACATCATATTGATTTAAAAAGAACATGCAACTGGGGAACCGTTTAAAAAGAAAGCATGAAAACCAGTATAAGTAGTTGGTGCACGTGTAAGATGTGATATGCATCTTGTACACAGGTTCAGCATTTTCAAGAAATGCTAGAATCTGTGTGCAGCTTACATGTGTATATGTTTATGTTATAAAATAAACAAAATAGCTTAAAACCACAAGGGTGGTGGCGTAGTGGCAAGGGCTTGGGGGGCCATCCACCCCGGGTTCGAGTCCAGGCGTCAGCATTCTGTGGCCAGGTTTAGTCTCAGACGGCCGCTTTGTACGTTTGTTTTCAAATTGCCAAGGATGTAGGGGTCCTTTATTTTTTTAACCATTTTAATTAAACACATTACAAAAATTACCCTATTTTAAAATTTTTACAAATCTAGCCACCCACTTCTCCTCAAGCATTGCTTGGGGAGAAGTGGCCCACGACAACACACCATATTTAATTAATTAAATCAGATATAAATTAAAATAATACTGATTTGACACAAGATTCCTTGATTTGACACAAGATTCCTTGATTTGACACAAGATTCTTTGACTTGACATAAGATTCTTTGACTTGACTGATTTGACAACACATTTACCACAAAAAACCAAAAAATACCTCGATATCCACCCGGGTTCGCGCCGGCCGGCGCTACCCTCCTCCGGCGGCGCGAACCGGAGTTTGACCGGCGTTGACCAATTTTTTTTTTTTAAACTTATTTTAAAAATACATAAATTTTTTAAAAAATTTAAAAATACATTTTTAAGTTTTAAGTAATTTTAAAAATGATTTAAATTAATACGTTTTATAATTAAAACTTTAAAAAAACGTTTTATAATTAAAATTTTAAAAATACGTTTTTTTAATTAAAATTTTAAAAATACGTTTTTTTAATTAAAATTTAAAAATATGTTTTTTAATTAAGATTAAAAATTACGTTTTTTAATTAAAATTTAAAAATACGTTTTTTAATTAAGATTTAAAAATACGTTTTTTTAATTAAGATTTAAAAATAAGTTTTTTAATTAAGACACAAAATTTAAGTAATATTTAAGTAATTTTAATTAAATACGTTTTTTAAAATTTTTTTTTCTTCCAAAAATAAATTAAAGATCAAAAATAAATTAAAGATAAATTTTAATTAAAATAATTTTAAAATTTTAAGATATAAAGAATTGGTTTTCAAAAATAATTAAAATTTTAAAGTATAAATTTTTTGTTTTATTATGCAGATTGATTTGACAACACAAAAAAAATTCTTTTTTTTAAACTTATTTTAAAAATACATAAATTTTGGAAAAAAAATAAAAATACATTTTTAAGTTTTAAGTAATTTTAAATATGATTTAAATTAATACGTTTTATAATTAAAACTTTAAAAAAACGTTTTATAATTAAAATTTTAAAAATACGGGTTTTTAATTAAAATTTAAAAAATACGTTTTTTAATTAAAATTTAAAAATACGGTTTTTTATTTTGTTATGCAGTGATGTGACAATACAAAATAATTTTTTTTAAACTTCATTTTATTTAATAAATACATAATAAAAATCATGTATTTTCAAAATCATATATTTTTATTATTATGAAAATCACATAAAGGGATTAGCACGTAATATTTAAGATAATTTTAATCAAATACGTTTTTCAAAAATTTAAGATACGTTTTTTAAAATTTTAAGATACGTTTTTTAAAATTTTAAGATACGTCAATGCCGGTCAAACTCCGGTTCGCGCCGCCGGAGGAGGGTAGCGCCGGCCGGCGCGAACCCAGGTGGATATCGAGGTATTTTTTGGTTTTTTGTGGTAAATGTGTTGTCAAATCAGTCAAGTCAAAGAATCTTGTGTCAAGTCAAAGAATCTTGTGTCAAATCAAGGAATCTTGTGTCAAATCAGTATTATTTTAATTTATATTTGATTTAATTAATTAAATATGGTGTCTTGTCGTGGGCCACTTCTCCCCAAGCAATGCTTGAGGAGAAGTGGGTGGCTAGATTTGTAATTTTTTTAAAATAGGGTTATTTTTGTAATGTGTTTAATTAAAATGGTTAAAAAAATAAAGGACCCAATTTTTGGTTGTCGGAACCTCGAATTTTTTAAGGATCTTTGGTAGTTGGAACCTCGAATTTTCCATGTTTTATCAAAATTCAAACATGGATATCAAACAATTGAAAATCCAGTCAAAGTAATCAAACAATTTCAAATAAGCACATAAGCACTTAAACAATGGTATAGTGATAGAGATGATGAGATCGAGAACAATAAGTGAGCAATACTGGCCAATGGCACCGTCAACTTCACTGTCTTCCAGTTCATCTCCGTCACAAACCCTAACCGTGGCGCCTTCACTCACTACGACAGTCGACAGCTCACTTCATCTTGCCTACTCCAATGCACCTAGTCATTTTCTATTCCTGCGAGGCCACCGCCGATGACAGCGGAGGCGGTTGGTGGAGCTGAATTAGGGACGGCAGGACCGACAATGGAGAGCGGGGTGAATTATGGAGTAGCCATTGAGGTAAGAAGTGGGTCTGTGTTAGGGCTTCATTGTTAGCGTTGATTCGTGCTTGAATGATGTTGTTTTTGTTGTGATTTCGAATCGATCCCCTTCAGAGATGTTCTTTACAGCTACAAGATCTGTGCATACGAAGATCCCCTTCAAATTTTAGGGTTAGAAAGATGATTTGAATCCAGCCATATTGCTGCACTGCAGCAGAAACTTTACCTCTGTGGAGAGCCGAGAGCAGAAACTTTACTGGACTAGACAAAAAGAGTGGAGGGGCCCGAGCAGAGTTTTTTCTTTTTTAATACATCAAAATAGACTGCTTCATCTTTTGATAAAATCATAGGGGTCGTGGCCCCTAGTAGCCCTAAAGGGCGTCCGCCCCTGGGCTGATGTCTTACAATCATAATTTGTTAAGGGATTAGTCTAGACATAACCTAGAACACCCTTCTTAAAAAAAACACAACAAGCTGATACTATTCACAAGTCTAGTCTCAGAGCATGCGACAGCATACAAGCAACTCTCAGTTCCAAACTCACGACATCAGTTCCAAACTCACGATTCCCTTATTTACAACCATATTGTAATCTTTTATACTGTCTAACATTTTTTTATAAAGGACGATGTCCTTGTTTGAGGTCCATAGTGCACCGACGGCCTTCACTGTCGTCCACGGTTTTTACCCTCGACTAGGTTTTCCACGTAACCAAATCTCTATGTTCATTTACATTTTACGCCTTTCTCGTGTGTTATTCGAAGAATTCTATCTTTAGTTGTTAAAGCTTCACACCGACCTTACGTTATCTCGAGGGGTAGTTTTTGGCATTAAGAGTGAACATTTCTTCTTTATCCTCTCTATGAAACCACTACGTGCCCCACCCCAACTCGATAAGTAAATATGTTGTATGTATATACACATATTTCTAGAGTTTAAATGACTTTTATCCACTTTACTTCAACATCCCCAAATAAGACTCACAAACAAATATAGTTTAGTTGTCTAATCAGGAAATTGTGATGTTAATTTGATGATTTTGAACTTCTTTTTCCTTTCATATTGTAATTTAAGATATTGTTCGTAAATTGCTTGGTTATATTTAATTTATTTTTAGTTGTGAAACTTAACATAATGTATTTAGACCAATTTTTGTTTCGGGTTCGGTATAAACCCTAAACCACAAACGGACAATGGATAAATGGTTAAATAATTATTTTAAACTACAAATAATATTCTTAAACCTCAAACATATAAGTAAAACATAAGTTTATAAAGATAATACTTATTTAATATCTAATTTGTTTTAGTAAGCATAGTAATATCTATAGTTCTATACTATCTATACTACATTATTAAAAGAATAAGGGGATTTGACAGTTTTTTTTTCCAACATTCAGTTTTTCAAGGTTACTCCTTCTATTACATACTGTACAAGTTTTGAAAGCAGACTTTGAAATCCACGAGTCATCTTCTCCAACTTCTCCCCAAAATTGAAACTCTAAACTGCTTTCCTTCTCCAAGTCTATACGGTTACTCCTTCCCAGATTCGCACAAATCCTTCTCCCCCATACAAATCCATCTTCCCTCGGTTAGGGTTCTACATTCTTCAGATCCATTCTCCATCGCTCCTCAGGTACAATCTTATCGATTTATACTATCAATTTTAATCATCTTCATCATTTTCTCAACCTGTTTTCTCCAAATCAGAGTAAAACATCCAAATTTCAAGATTTCTTGAAGTTTAGAGCAAAAGATTCAAGGATGATGCCATTGTTGAAGAAAAAGGTTTATGGGTAAGAAGGAATTATATGCACTCAACATTCTTCTCTCACACACAGTGGCCCCTTCTTCCAGGGAAATTGACTCAAATAGCCATTTTATACATAAGGTTTCTTTAAATAGCCATTTTAAACATCTAATTCCAAAAATGGCCAAAACTTACGCATACAAACTTACGCACAGAGTTTTCTGTGCGTAAGTTTCATTTTTCCCAAAAAAAAATTAAAAAAACGATTTTTTTTAAAAACTTACGCACAGAAAACTCTGTGCGTAAGTTTTAATCCTAAGTGTATGCGTAAGTTTTTTTTTGCACCACGTAGGCTCCACGTGGAAAACCTAAACTTACGCACAGAGATTAAAAACTTACGCACAGAGTTTTCTGTGCATAAGTTTTTTAAAAAATCGTTTTTTTTCATTTTTTTTGGGAAAAATGAAACTTACGCACAGAAAACTCTGTGCGTAAGTTTCTATGCGTAAGTTTTAATATTTTTTTTTGTTTAAGAAAGAATCCGATTCATTTTCAGTGATTTGACACAACACAGTAAAACCAGCTTTAATTCAATTCATACGGATTCAATTGATTTTTTTTAAAAAAATTAATTTTTTGGAAAAACATTTTAGAAAATAATCAAATTGTTTAAAAAAAAATTATTTCTAAATAATTTTTTAAGTAAAAAAATTACGCATCGTAAAAAAATTGTTTAAGTAAAAAAATTGTTTTTTTTTCAAACTTACGCATAAAAGTAAAAAAATTGTTCAAATAAAAAATTGTTCAAGTAAAAAAATTGTTCTTTTCAAACTTACGCATAAAAGTAAAAAGTTGTTTATTAAAAAAATTGTAAAAAATTGTTTATTTTTTTTTTATTAAAAAAAATAAACTTACGTATAAATTGTAAAAAATTAAAAAAAATAAAGAAATAAACTTACGCATAAAAAAAATTGTAAAAAATTGTTTATTAAAAAAATAAACTAATGCATAAATTGTAAAAAATTAAAAAAAATTGTAAAAAATTGTTTATTAAAAAAAATAAACTAATGCATAAATTGTAAAAAATTATAAAAAATTAAAAAAAATAAACTTACGCATAATAATAAAAAATTGTAAAAAATTGTTTATTAAAAAAAATAAACTTACGCATAAATTGTAAAAAATTAAAAAAAATAAACTTACGCATAATAAAAAAATCGTAAGTTTATTTTTTTTAATTTTTTACAATTTTTTTTAATTTTTTCCAAGAAGATGACTTATGGGTTTCTTGTTAAAAAAATTAATTTTTTGGATAAACATTTTAGAAAATAATCAAATTGTTTAAAAAAAATTATTTCTAAATAATTTTTTAAAATAATTTGATTATTTTGGAAAAACATTTTTTTAAATAATTTATTGAAAAAAATTGATTGAATAATTTTTTATAAAAAAAAAAATGAAAACTTACGCTTAGAAACTTACGCACAGAGTTTTCTGTGCGTAAGTTTCATTTTTCCCAAAAAAAATGAAAAAAAACGATTTTTTAAAAACCTTACGCACAGAAAACTCTGTGCGTAAGTTTTTAATCTCTGTGCGTAAGTTTAGGTTTTCCACGTGGAGCCTACGTGGTGCAAAAAAAAAACTTACGCATACACTTAGGATTAAAACTTACGCATAGAGTTTTCTGTGCGTAAGTTTTTAAAAAAAATCGTTTTTTTAATTTTTTTTTGGGAAAAATGAAACTTACGCACAGAAAACTCTGTGCGTAAGTTTGTATGCGTAAGTTTTGGCCATTTTTGGAATTAGATGTTTAAAATGGCTATTTAAAGAAACCTTATGTATAAAATGGCTATTTGAGGCAATTTCCCCTTCTTCCAAGCTCATAGTATCAGGTAACTTGTAGACTAGATTTGCAGGACCCCTAAATATCTCCATGCCATGCTCTCTAGAAACACGATGAAACCCTATTCGTGTTATCTCTATTACGGGTTGGCGATTGAGTGTTGACGATCCACTTGATTGCGATTTCCCAAGAGACTAACTGAATTGAGTCTCAACGCTCCATTTCAGGTAAAACTCAATTTCAATTTTTTTTTAGTTTCTTCAACAAATGCAAGTGTCTTGATTCGAGAACGATATTGTTAGAAAAATGGGGTTCTGAATTTGTAATTCTTATAGGAACGATTTTTTATTTAGGGATTGTTCTAATTCTTGAGGGATCTTATAGTTTTCACCAATTGAAACCTTTAATATCTGTTTGTATGTTTCACTTGCAGTTGCTTTCGATGAAGGTAATAGGGAATAGGCAAGTGGCCTTCAAGAAGGTTATGGGTTTGTGGAGTTTTCTTCACATGCTATAGCAGGAAGGGTTCTTTAGCTTCTGCATTGGAGAAAGATCCCATGGTTAGGCCTAATCATTTTATTTTTGTAGGTAAGTTAGCACGTGAATACGTGATGTTACCGATTATTTGTTGCAAGAGACCTTTCGATTGAACTCAGATATCCACCAAGAGCCAAGGTTCTGATTAACTTAAGTTTTTGGGTACTAGAGTTCTTAAATGAGTACTAATCTACTAGGTAAACATTGACCATTTTGACTAACACATTTGTAGCCAACTTCATACTGCTTCATTTTTCTGATGAAGTGTACTTCCCACAGGAACAATATCAGCAACTGATTCCTGATATTTGGAACAAAGACCAAACTACAACATGTAAGTATTAGAATATAAGTTTGCAAAGTAATTATTACATTGTTGCAACGCCGTTTATCTAAACAAGGTACCCCCAGCATAGGGGTTTACCAATTAATTGCCAATGAGTGTGTTGAAATAAATAAGATGTTTTTATATACTGATAATGGTCTTAAATTTGTTCTTTTCTGATGGTCTAAAATGTGATTGGGGTTTAGAAGCGAAGAACAAGGAATCACATAGTGATTAGGTTAGGGATTGCTCACATCTTCGATCTAAACAAAATATACATTTTGAATTTTATGTCAAACATATTGCTTTTTAATTGCGAAATTGATATGGATTATGCTACGAAAAGTGTCAATATTTATCTAAGAAACAGAATGGAGCTAAGCGTGGCCTACTTGAATATTTGTATAGAGTAAAATGTAAGATTCAACAACCCATATATATCTATATCTATACTACTTTATGAAAAGCCTAATGATAGTTATTACTTCAATTTTTCATACAATGACCCTTAAATGTCTTTTATATTCTTAGAATGATTTCTTGGACCACCACATGATGTATTTTTTAATAAATTTGCAGGACCAGGGGAATATTTCTAAGTGGAGGAAAAAGGAAGGTGATAAGGTTAGTCGGATGTAACATAGTGACAGAGATCTGTTTTCATAGTCATTGAGGTTTACGGGTTGTTTGTTTACCTCTTAATAGTTCTATTAAGAGGCAACCTCTGAATTGTTAAGAGGTTAATCTTGTTTGGCAAAAAGAAAGTCTGTCTTTTAATGGTTCTAAAACCCTCTGAATGATTTTGTATCTTGGGCCTTTAACCATTCAGCGTCCTATCTTCATTATTAACACCAAATAACCATATTTCATTTTGCACTATATCATAAGAGCCTCTTAATCATTCTGACCACTTAATCATTCTGCACCAAACCATTCAGCAACTGCCAAACAACCCCTTATTAGCCTCTGATGTCTGATTCGTTAAGAGGTAAAACTCTTATTAGCCTCTGATGTCTGATTCGTTGCTCCAGCTTGAACCGAGGCTGTGGAACTTTCAGTGTGGATTGTTATGGATCTTAGATTTATAAGATCAAGAATCACAAATGGGACTTGTGAAACATAAGACAACCCCTCGAAATCATGGCCTCCGCTACGAGTCCTATAATCTCCAATCCGTTCTTTTTGGAGCAGTAAACGATTGTTTGAATTTTGGGATTCGTTAACTGGTGTAATTATGAAGAGCGGTTTTGGAGTTGAAAGTGATGTGAATCTGAGGTTGTTTATAGAGAATTGTAAGATTGATGTGTATGAAGAGTTAGAGATCGAATCTGAGTCATCGGAGTTAATGATAAGACACTGAACGAAGCCACCACCATCATCGGAATTTGCTGACAGAACTTGACCTGCACTTAAAATGAACAAAAAGAGATCAAGAATCAGATGTAAAATAGAAAGGGTATTTAAGTCTTCAATTTTTTTTTATGTTTTCTTTCTGCTATCAGAAGCCATTTAAATACATATGAAATTATGGATATCAAAATTTCAACATTCTTTTGCTACTTGCAGGTTGAGTGCTGGATTTGAAGAAGATAATTGCATCTAGAAACTGCAATTGGGAAAGAAAGTTGACTTTGAAGAAGCCTCCATCTCGTTAGTGAAAAAAGGTTTGACTTTTGGCAAAATCCTTATCCTTATTGAAGTTTGGCTTTGACCATGAAAGGCATGAAGGCAAGTTTGACACTTTATATGCTATAAATAATATTTTGAGAAAATATGAAAGAGGATGTTTGGGGTGGTTTGTTGTAACATAACTGCTTTAGAGGAGGCCCAATATAAAAAGAAAGTCAACTAGAGAATGCCCATGTTTTGAGATATGATTTGGACCAACTTTGGAGTGTCATAGTTAAAGATTTTTTTTAATTCTTTATAAACTCTTGTTATTTTCATGGAGACAAATATTCTACTTTTTAGGACAGAGGCTAGCTTTCATACATCTTATTTTTCCAAAACCTGCATTCGAGTGTGGTTTGGTCTTATTGAATACCAAAAAGAAGTCAACTTTCATTCATTCATGTATACTTTTAACTTAGCCAAAAGTATGAAGGTTGTACCTCAGATTTCCCGGCCAGCTTACACACTCAGGTTAATCATCTGGGTGATTCGTAAGAGGTAGGGCCATTCAGACTTTGTTTTTTTCAAACTTTCAGAGGCACTTAATTCTTATCGTCCTCTTATCTAGAAAGAGGTAAACCAACCTCTTATTGTTTTCAATAAATTAAACTTAGATCATTTCTCTCAATCGATTCACTTGGATTATAACAAAACTCAATTTAGTATAAAAGCACCTGACTTGGCTAAGTATTACCGGGAACATGTCCTTCTCATCAATTTTGTGCAGTCCAAAAGTATAATACATCTACAACCAATTTCAAATTAACATCAAAACAATAAAAACTGCAACTTAATTGAAGATTGAAATTAAGGTCGGGACTACTGTGGAGTAAAAGGTCGGGACGCAAAAGGATTCAGAAACAACCATTAAGCTGCTCAGATTGGAACCTGATCAGCCATTAAGTCGTGCTGTATGACAGAACCTGCAGCATTTAAGCTGCACTGTTTGTCATCTGGTGCGGAAATCGAACAGTGACGGTCACTATGGTTGCTATGGCTGCTCGGTTTGCTACTTGCAAGCTCAAGTAGCTGTTTGGTTTTGACAATTCCTGCTTCATTAGGTTGTGACTTATTTCTTCTTGACTGTTTGGTGCTGATATGTGCTGTGTTGGATTTCTGTTTCATTTGCCTCGTTGACTATGTATTGTGTTTGGTGGTTGGTAATAAAGATCTTCTGTTCAAAAAAAAATTGAAGATTGAAATTAAGAATAATATTTACTTCGTTGTTTTGAATTGAGGTTGTTCACGTCACAAAGGCGGAGATGACGAATGTATTTGAAATTTGGAAACCACGATTCACGGAGGCGGTCGGCCGAAGTTGACAGAAAACTGCGGGTTAATGGCCTGTAATAATATGATGGTAGCACAGTAGCAGCTTTACTTTATGCCCACGATTTCGTCCATTTTATAAAAGAATTGTTTTCTTTTAGTATCATTTTTGTTAGGTAAAGTAGCAATTATCATTCTTATATGCAAGGTGATGTTGTCAATCGTTTTTGGCAAACTATTTATGTAACACCCCCCCTTACCACGACACAATATTGTCCGCTTTGCCCCACTGGCTCACGGCATTGTTCTTGGCGACCTGGCAAGGACTTCGCAAGGATTTCCCAGGAGGTCACCCATCCTGGTACTACTCCCACCCAAGCACGCTTAACCACAGAGTTCCCAAGGAACCCGCATGCTTGTGGCCCCAAAACGCGTTGTGTCTGGTAAGACCAAGGTTTACTAATATACCCAGCATCTCTCCTGTCCACGACCGATGTGGGATATGCCTAAGGTGTTACACACACCCCCCCTCAGGGACTCATCGTCCTCGATGAGGTTTGCCCCACATCTCGATCGGCACAGGAGTGGCTCTGATACCATTTGTAACACCCCCCTTACCACGACACAATATTGTCCGCTTTGCCCCACTGGCTCACGGCTTTGTTCTTGGCGACCTGGCAAGGACTTCGCAAGGACTTCCCAGGAGGTCACCCATCCTGGTACTACTCCCACCCAAGCACGCTTAACCACAGAGTTCCCAAGGAACCCGCATGCTTGTGGCCCCAAAACGCGTTGTGTCTGGTAAGACCAAGGTTTACTAATATACCCAGCATCTCTCTTGTCCACGACCGATGTGGGATATGCCTAAGGTGTTACAATTTAAGCTTATTTCTGGACTTGAATAGGTGGTTTTAGAATCGAATTGCATCCCGCTGCATCGCGCGGGTACAATGACTAGTTATTCTAACAACAATATAAAAATTGAAAAACAACATAGATCAACTGCAAGTCTGCAACTGCCTATTCTGTTGCTTTTTTTTGGCCCTATCATAACTGGTTCAGGTTCTGTTTTCTTATTGCAACGGCCTTTGGCCAGATTGCGATAACTCTGAATTATGGCTTTTTTTATTGATGATCCCAAATTTGACATCAGATTAAGAAGCCTAGAGCTATGCATCTGATCTTGGTGGTTAGGAGGAGAGATATTGGCTTTCAGATGCTTTTATTTAGCTTCGGAATTATGTTTATTCATATATATATATATATATATATATATATATGTTGATTGTTGGTTAATTTGTGGCTTGGTCTACAAGTTGTTGTTTGTGTGGATTGTTCATAGACATCTCATTTAGAGTATTGATCTGCTGGTTATTCTATATGGCTCATGGGATTAACAGGTGCGTTGGCCTATAGGTATCCAAAAAAAACAATCAAAGCATTTAACTACCTTTCTATAATGGAGATGCCAAGTTGGAATTATGTATTATGTGATGCAATATTTCAAGTGACAAATGGTATAAATTTAACGATTCTTTCATTGTGGTTTTTTATTATAACGACTTGGCAAATCACAGTTTGATAAAGAGTAAAACGTAAAGACTTGCCACAAAATCAATATTTTCAAAACTTACTCCATAAATTATAATGGAACTCAAACTAGACCTTGACATGGCCTGGGTGGCGCTCACACCCTCCAACCGGTTAGCCATGATGCTATATCGTGTGGCACTTGACTTAGCCTATGGGGAAACCTGGGTTCGGGTTCATTGGTTCTGCTCATTTCAGATTCTGAAGCACTTGCAAACTCAGTGTTGGCATTTTCAGAACGATCCGTATCTGAATCAAATTCAGATTCATAAACACTACTGGAATCCCCAATGTCTGATATATCGTCATTTTTCTCAGATGCACGATCATTGTCTATCATGTTCATGTTACTTGCATATTCTGGAGATGGTGGTGTTTTACTTCTCATACTAGAAAATGCAACTTCAGTCGGTTCAGTGGAGTTGTTGTTGGGTGAAAGCTGCTTCCCCTGCTCTTGGATCTGCAAATTGTTGGAAATTTCAGCTATTTAATATAATAATACTGGTGAGATTCATAATACTTTCTAAAACATACTAAACAAACCCAATATATCCCATAATAAAGACAGAGTCTAGGAGGGGGAGGTAGAGGCAATACAAGGCTGTAATGAGCCTGACACTTGAAATAGCAGCAGACAGCCTCAACTAGTTGCTGTTGGCGACTAACGTAGAGCTAGCTAGCCTTTCTTGTTTAACTAAGATACCGTATAAAAATAAAAGGGATGGTATCATTGTGAGAGAGCGAGCATACATGGTGACTATATATGATCTTATATGATCTAGTACATAAGCTAAAATATGTTAAATATATATATATATATATATATATATATATGTGTGTGTGTGTGTGTGTGTGTGTGTGTGTTTAGTCGAAGATGTTTATCGACTATCCAACTACCAAGTCAAAGTCGACAATTAACAGACTATATAGATCAGAATATTGCATAGTCATTTTTTGTGCTACTGAGGTTATACCTAAAACATGTCGTAAAGTTAAAATGGATCTGAACCCTACTAGAAGCGGTCGTCTTCATCTTTATTTTTGGGGGATTTGACAAGAATTGTAAACTCTAACAATATTAGGAAAAATAGTGGTATGTCAAAGCTGCTAGAGGAGGCACTATATTATTCTAAGGAAATTAGCACATAAGTCATCACCTCAAGCTTGATAAGAGGGTTACACTGATAAGATCATTAAGAACTCATGAGAATTGGAAACAACATAAAGCTAAATTTAGAAACAATACTTTACTATTTAGGTTTGATTTTACCTGCAACTCTTTAGAATCCTGTGTCAATGGCTTTTTCGCGTGTCTATATGTTAAAGACATTTCCTCGGGTTGAGATATAACTTCTTCCACAAAAGTGCCATTGTGATGAGGAGATGTGACTTTCGGTTGTTGTTCGTTGTTATCAGGTACAACCACCACATGTTGATCTTCAACACACCTAGTTGGCTTGTCAACGGAGGATCTATCTGTTAAAGACAATTCCTCTGGTCGAGACATAATTTTCTCCTCAGAAGTGCCGTTATGATGGGAAGATACCTCTACAGTCAATAATTGTTCTTTATTATCAGGTACTTTTAGATTTTGATCTTCATCATACCTAGTTAATGATCTTTTTGTTAAAGGCAATTCATCTGGTCGGGATATACTTTTCTCCTCAGAAGTGCCCTTGTGATGGGAAGATGCCTTTATGGTAGGTTGTTGCTCTTTATTATCTGGTACAACCTCATTTTGATCTTCAACATACCTAGTTGGCTTGTTCAGGGATCTATCTGTTAAAGAAAATTCCTCTTCCTCTGGTAGAGATATACTTTTCTCCTCAGAAGTGCCATTGATATGGGAAGATGCCTTTACAGTCGACTGTTGTTCTTTATTATCATCAGGTACAACCACATTTTGATCTTCAACATACATAGTTGGCTTGTCCGCAGGTAAATACAATTCGTTTGGCCGTGATGCAACTGAAGTGCCCTTATGATGGGAATATGCCTTTACAATAGGCTGTTGTTCTTTATTGTTAGGTACAACCTCATTTTGATCTTCAGCATACCTAATTGACTTATCTGCGGATCTATCTGTTAAAGACAATGATTCTTGTGGTCGGGATTTAATTTTCTCCTCAGAAGTTCCCGTGTGATGATGGGAAGATGCCTTTACAGTTGATTGTTGTTCTTTATTATCAGGTACAACCACATTTTGATCTTCAACATACCTAGTTGGCTTGTCAGCAAATCTATCTATTAAAGACATTTCCTCTTTTTCTTTACAAGTGCCCCCCTGGTCATGGGAGTATGCCTTTACAACCGACTGTTGTTCTTTATTGTCATTTTGATCTTCAACATACCTTGTTGACACATCTATTAAAGACGATCCCTCAGAAGTTCCCTTGTGAGTCGTTTGTTGTTCTTTGTTATATGGTACAGCCTCGTGTTGTTGATATTCAACATACCTAGTTGGTGGCGAACCATGCCTTTTGGATATATCCATTTGCACATTAGAATAATTTGTTTCTGGAAAGTTTTTTTCACCTTCTTTCTCATCGTATATATGATCAGTTACATCAGACAACGGTGATGAGCTCCAATTGCTGCTAGTTTTCTCTTGATTATCTGGATGCAAATAAATTTTGTTTGATATTAGATCCTCAAATCAAAAGACGTTAAATTATTAATTTTAGAAAAACACTAAATGTATACCTGCTGCGTCATCCATAACACTTGTTTTAACCTCATCCAGTCTGCCATCTTCTGCAACCTGATAGAGCTTCACAATGTCATCATCTGGACTAACATGCTCACTAGTATGATGATGCTTCTTTACACAAGTCAAATCATTGTCTCCTCCTTTAGTATGGTTCTTATGTTCCAGGTCATCAGCTGAAGCCGTTGATTCTGTATCAGGTGTAGAGCTCACCTTAGAGTCACTAACTTCACCTGTTTCGTGTCTATGCATGGAAGAATAGTTTGTCACATCTGGACCCATCCGTTGAGGTACAGAGTATGGTCCTAAATTAAATCCTTGTCTGGAAGCCACTAAAGTTGAATCAAGGCTCTCATTTAATGGAAGGTTTGGTTGAAAGGGTAGGGAGTCAGATTGAAAAGTGACCCCTTGTTTCTCTCCACATGGTGGGGGTGGGGGGTCATAAAAATGATGATTTCTTCTTGGAACCGTAACAGAGGAAGCTGAACCTAGAATATGTGCATTAGAATCGTAGGGAAGATCAAAAGGACTCTTTCTAGTAGTTGAAATAAGAGTGGCATTAAAAGGAATATCAGGACTTAAGTTTACCATATTCTTTTCAGCCATAATCCTCATGTTTTTTAGTGCTTTTTGCCTAGCAATAAGTGTCTCCAAACGTTGGTTTCTCTCTACCTCCGATGTTCCCAAATTCATGAGGTTCTTTTGGTCGTCCATAGTCCATGTAATACTAGTCTCGTCCTCTTTGTCCAGATTTGCTTCTTCTTCGTCCTCTTCATCATCATCTTTAACTTGTTGTATATCTTCTTGATCATCATCATCATCATCATCATCATCGTCGTCATCATCATAATCATCCGTGTCATTAATGACGTCTGTCGATTCGAGAGAATGATCTGAAGCAACATCATTTGACATGTGAGTGTGTTGAGGAACTTGCTCATCAAGCATTGGTGGAAAGATATCAACCATTGGTGAGGAACTTTCAGCAAGTTCAGATCCTGTCTCCCACCCTTTATTATCCTCATCTGTGTGCTTTTCACCACATTTCCACAACAAACCTGGAGCAGAATTAATAGAATCCCCCTGTAATTTGTCATTATTTTTTGCCGATGAAATCTTATTATTATAAACATTCTTCTCTTGATTCTCCACTTCACTCTTTGCTTCTTTTCTTGAATGCCTAGTCGTCTTTGAGTCACTATCATCAACCGAGCTTCCTTTTTTATCAGTAGAATGATGATGAGGAGGAACATTATTAATCTTGATATTATTATTATTAACAACACAAGTTTTGTCCCTGAATGGCACCTGGCCATGGGTTTCCTCGCAACTAGAGCTTCCATCAATTTCTGAATCCAGAGTTTTTGGATTGTGGATATGATGATGATGATGATGATGATGGTGTGGTTTTCCTTGTTTTGGGATTTTGGGTGGTACATTTTGATGACCAAAAAATAAGAGAGTTCCAAGCAAAACAGCAGTGGTAACAATAACAGGAGAAGCATACACCAAAAGAGAAAACAACAAAGGAAATGATCGATACATCCAAATCAAATGAAAAACCATAGCAACCAAGAATGGGTGCCTCAAAGCTGATATATAACAACTTGTCATTGCAAGATTACCATACTTCCTCACCAATTCAACCCCCATTTTAATTATAATTATATATATAAACCTTCGTTCTTTCTTTCTAATTTAACCCAACATAAGCTTCATCAAAGAAAGTCCAAAACGAAAACATAACACACCACCGATTAGATTAGATTAGAATAGATCAACGAAGATTGAAATAGTCTGTACCAAAAACTAAAAGATTCTTTGAGGGAAAAGTTGGCAGGCATCCCAAATTCTCTCACATTCTTTCTTCTTTTTGTCAAATTCACGGCCATGCGTAAGAACATCGGGGGTGGTGTTTGTTGGTAATAAATTTGAGGATAAATTACGAAAAACCTGCCGCAACTGACTCATGAAATTCCGCTATGATTAATAAATCTAAAATAAAAATCAATTTCGGTTTCGGTCCCCGAACTATGTGAGTTGTAACAAAACACGTTCCTGTCTTCGTTTATTCATCATTTGTCCCTCACGTTTGCAAAATCATTCCGTTTTCGTTCCTTCCATTAACGACCATTATATTTTTCTGTTAGATTCAATTTAACGAGTGAATTTTGGTTATTTTACAGTTCCTTAATAAACAATTAAAAAGATACATTATATGTATAGAGGTGAGTTCAAACGAGAACGCTAACTATTTAAGAAAATGCGATAACGGTCGCTAATGTATAAAATTATACATGATTTACGTATAAAATCATATATGATTCACACGACTTGCCCCGCGACTCTAAGTCGCGGCCAAAGTCGTTTGGGTCTAATTTTTTGCAGTTAGTGTAAAATTAAATGTGATTTTGCAAATGAGCGGTTGTTTTCGTATTTTTTTAAATAGTTAGTGTTGTCGTTTGAACCTATATATATATATATATATATATATATATATATATTACACACAAGCCCATGGATCTGTATTGTCGAGCACCAATGGCTACCCACTTTGCACTGTCCCTACATTTCATTTCCATCTAGAACCTCAATGTCGTATCTATTCGGGATCTCGACGACCTCACTTTTTCACCTACTTGGGCAACCACTACGTCATCCGGAGTCGCAAGCTCAAACCACCAAAATCGGTCCAGCAAGAAAATGAAGTTGGTTTTATTTGGGAATTCGAAGTCAGCGATTGAGGTTAGCGATGATCATCTTTAAGTTGATGTACAAGGGCCGTTTACCAAACTCTTACTCGGGTAAGCACTTACCAAGTCACATTACCTTACGAATGAATATGACAAGAACCAAGAATCTCACCCGGTAAGAGCTAAGGCAAGGACCGAGAGTCTTACCCCCAGTAAGTGATTGTGAAGACTCTTATCACGGTTAGGGGGTACCAGAAAAATTGTTGCATGCGACATCGTTTTGGTGGACTAAAATCTTACCCGGTAAGTAAATGATAATGTTACATTTTACTGGTAAACGTTTGGTAAACGACCTCATAGTGTGGGGAACATTAACTAACATGTAGGGTTAGCGGCCTTGGGGTTAACGGTGTTAAGTGTAGGACCACTCTCATAAAATAATGACCAAGAGTATATTTAAAGACCAAATCTAGAATTGAAACATAATAGAGGGACGAATGATGCAATTGACTCATAAATTAATTAATGATGGTAATCCACGCACACCTACGGTCCAACCAATTGGGAGAGAATCAATAGATTTCTTTTCGGAAGGATTTGTTTATGGTGTCTCTATCTCCTTGATGGAAGGTAGAAGAAGCTGGCCTGCCTCACCTTTGTTTGATGATTTAATTTAAAAGTGTTTATCAATTTATGACGTGCTAAAAAGGAGTTGGAGGTAAAAATGTAATTTGGACAAATAAGTTAAAATGAATTAACTTATCAAAAACAACTTATTTGTAGTGAGAAAAAGTCATAAGCATTTTTTTATTTTTCTGATCCAAACACTAAAAATAACTTATTTGCGGTGACGAAAAATAATAAGCAAATAATTCAAAATATGCTTTACCTATTGTGTTGAAGACTATTATAAAATAATTTTAGAAGGATAGATAAGATATAATCTATTAATCTCGGATCCAAAAACCCTGTTAACTGGATAGCCATCGGGTCGGATCATACCGTCATCTTTAATCTTGTCTTTTGCAAAATAAAAAGGGAAATGCAAGGAGTCCGGAAGAAGGGGAATTCGGAAATGGAAAAACAGCAGCTTCTAGCAATGGGGTTCTCCGACGAGTTAGCTTCTCAAGCTCTCTCCACAACCGCCGGCAATTCCATTTCCGATGCCACTGAATGGATTCTCACCCAAGAATCCATAAACGACAACAAGAAATCCCCGATCATCACTCAATCTTCTTGTCAGCCGAAAATCAATCACTTCTTTGGTTTTAACTCCTCAAAGAAACCACCACAGTCATCCGCCGGCGATCACCAAGAAGCAGCACCACCACCAGCAGCAGCAGAATTGGAATCATTACCCCAACCACTGCTGAAAAAAAGGAAGCAGCCTCCGGTTCGAAATGAACAACCGCTGGCTGAGCGAATGCGGCCCCACATCATCGGCCAAGTGGTAGGACAAGACCACCTCCTCGCCGGTAAATCCTCTCTTCTACGGTCGGCCATTGACTGCGATCGTTTGCCGTCATTGATTCTATGGGGGCCACCTGGTACCGGTAAGACCTCCATTGCTCGAGCCATTGTTAATTCTTGCTCATCATCTTCGTCTTATCGATTTGTTTCCTTGTCTGCTGTAACTGCTGGTGTTAAAGATGTTAGGGATGTCGTAGATGAAGCTAGAAAACGCAAAAAGAATAATATAACTGGTGCGGTTATGAGAACGGTGTTGTTCGTGGATGAGGTTCACAGATTTAACAAGTCACAATTGGATTCTTTCTTACCTGTAATCGAAGACGGCAGTATTATCTTTATTGGTGCTACTACCGAAAATCCTTCCTTTCATTTGATAACGCCATTGCTGTCTCGTTGTAGAGTCCTCACCCTTAATCCTCTTCAACCCCACCATGTTGCCACCATCCTTAGGCGTGCTATTGATGATACCACCAATGGTTTGGCCCACAGTGTAGGGAGAGCCATCGGTGTACGTGATGAAGTCCTCAAATATTTATCACAGCATTGTGATGGAGATGCAAGGGTGGCATTGAATGGTCTTGAGATATCAGCCATTGGTGCTGCTTCCCGCCTCTCCGATCATCATTCTAGTGTGGATGTTATTTTGGATGATGCAAAAGAGGCGATGCAAAGCAAGCATCTTTCTTATGACAAAGCTGGGGAACAGCATTACAATCTAATCAGCGCACTCCACAAGTCAATGAGAGGAAGCGATGCAAATGCATCAATATATTGGCTGGCAAGGATGTTGGAAGGTGGTGAAGAGCCTCTCTACATTGCACGCCGCCTCATACAGTTCTCCAGTGAGGATGTTGGATTGGCAGACCCATCAGCTCTCACCCAAGCTGTGTCCTGCTATCAGGCCTGTCATTTTCTTGGTATGCCAGAGTGTAGCATCAACCTAGCCCAGTGTGTTGCCTACCTGGCACATGCTCCTAAATCAGTAGCCGTATATAGAGCACTAGAGGCTGCCAGGAAGGCTGTGAGAGATTCAGTTGGCCAAAATGAGGGAGTGCCTTTGCATCTGAGAAATGCGCCTACCAAGTTGATGAAAGAAGTTGGATATGCAAAAGGTTATATCTATCCTCCCGATAATCCTTCTTCGTCCCAGTCCCAGTCCTATCTACCAGTTTCCCTTCAAGGTTGTAAGTTTCTCAACTGGCCAGACAATTGATGTATCTCAAGTACATGGCTAGGTTGCTGTGTTTCGGAAGCTAGTCATCAGTAAAATATTAAGAAAGCAGTTAGATGACCTTTTCTCTATCATATACTTTCGTTGTACTGTTCCAAGCCGCAAATGACTAATATTACTTTTGAAACTTGCTTATAAAAGAAACACAATGTTCTGATGTACTAATCTTTTATAAAGTAAATGAAGTTGTAGTTCTGATTTTTGCGATTTATTGATTATAATAATTGTGTAGACAGAAAACAACGAGCTACAGAATAGGAGAGGTAATAACACAGGTAAAGCATCTCATCATCATATTATTGTTCCTGAGTCCTGATTGAATACAGAGTAGCGTAGACCCATCTTTACAGGTATTCCCCGTTTTTTGCCACACATGATGAGTGTGATGCCCTGATCTCATGACAAATTACTCATTTTTACATCATTATCATTACAGGTAAATTGATGGTTTTGATTTCGATTTATTACTATTCTCTTGTTTCTGTGGATTTCAATTCAACCTTTACTGAATGATCAAATAATGCGGCATCTTCTCATGTGTTGTCTATGATAATAATGGATTTCAATTCAACACGATCTTATTGAATGGATGGGCGGAAGGGAATCAGGGATGCCCTGTGCTTGCTATTCCCAGGAAGAAGTTCAATCCACGCTTGAGAACCTACTCCATCATCCATGCCATTCTTTTCAACCGGAATAAAGTAATGAACTTTCACATAGATTGCAGCCTATTTCATTAACTTTATCTTGAATCTCTTATTATTACTAAATGAGTTATGATGTCTCATTATTGCGAGAAAGTGGTCCGGATGGTAGTTAATATCATCAAGTTTATTACATAAATTGGGTTTTTGTTCATATTGATGGTCTTTCAGATGCCACTTGTAACTTGTAAGCAAAGTTAACATCTTGAATGTGTTTTTTCTGGTCAGATCATGGAAACAACCGCTCTACTCTTTGGGATAAAAGCGAGGCTTGGATCTGAGAAAAATGAACTGAAAGGGGTTGTTTATGACAATGTTTCTGGTTCTCTTGAAAAGTGGCATGCTTCTGGTATAAAGGTAAGTCAACACTTTTTTATAGCAAACCACCAAAGTCATGTGACTATTCATCCACAGCTTTGTAATTAGTAACCACGAGTTGTTGGTATAAAGGATTTGTCATGTTTTTGTGATGGTTCTGTTAGTACTTAAACAAGAAATTCGATGGTGAATTGTTGAATATGTAAGCAAAGTGGAGAGACTATTATGAAAAGGTAGCTCCACTTTAACAAAAACAATGCATTTTTACACAAAAGTGGAAGCACTCATTGGAGTTTCTAAGCAATAGTGTATGAGAAACAAATGGTTGAGAAGTAAAGCAACTTTACTTAATTAGTTTTTTCAAATACAATTACTGCATTTTCATGATGGTTGTAGCACTTGTTTTGTTCTCTCCCAATTACTGCCATATAAGTACTGTAAATGCTGGAACTCTCATTATCCTTTATTTATGTGGTTGATCATCAAGACAAATTCATTTAGGGGCCGTTTACCAAATGCTTACCCGAGTAAGCGCTTATCATTCAAATTTAACACTATCACTTACTTACCGGTTAGGATTTTAGTCTGCCAAATTGGTTTCGTATGCAACAATTCACCCGGTAAGCGCTAACCATGGTAAGAGTCGTCGCCAACACTTACAAGGGTAAGACTCTCGGTCCTTTCATTCGGTCATACCGGGTAAGATTTTTGGTCCTTGCCATATCAATCTAGTAGTTAATGTTACTTGGTAAATGCTTACCGGGTAAGTGTTTGGTAAACGGCTTCTTAGTCTATTCATCGATTGGTGGTTAGTTTTCAATTGTAAAACAAAAAGGAAAAGTTGTTAATTTTGGTAATTATGATTTATGATGATTTCGGGAGAGATATTTGCCAAATTGTATGTACTAAATATGCCATCCAATGCTATCGTTTTTGCCCATTTGGGCCAAGCTCACCTCATCGTTCAAGTATTGGTGAAACCCTTTGGCATGGAATTTTCTGCATCGGTTCTAATTGTATTTTTTTTTGCTTTGTTAGACCTTCTTTAGTTGTTACGATTGTTTTGATGTATATTTGTAGTTGTATGTCTCCATATTGGGTTGATCTCTCCTTAATCAACTCAACATGTTCATCATCTCCTTACTGTATTTCTTAAATGTAAAAAAATGGGTAGGTGCAGAACGTTTTTACGGAGAAAAGAAAAAGAAATGGAGGGAAAGTAAAAAATGTTGTGTTTTTTAATCTTTGTTAAGAGCAAAAGGAACCAAGACGAAAGAAAAATATTGATAAGTTTTCTTCCAAAATTTCCTTCCAAATGACTCTTTAAAACAAATACAAGTTCTTCTTCAAACACAACTTCCATATAACATAAATAAATTACGTACATGAATGAAATAATATATTATATACTCTAATCAAATAAGACTATTTGTTTATTATAAATACAAATATTAGTGGATGAAAGCTTCGATTCATACATGATTTGTTTTTCGTTTTGTAGGTGGATATGATTAATCAAAGTTAATTATCAAGAAAAATAATCCATCAACTTTAAGGGGGTGTTTGAGATTGCTTATTTAGAACAACTTATGCTTCTTCTTTTTTGTAAAAGTGTTTATCAACAACTTATGTTGCGTTAAACCGAAGATTTATAAAAAAAATGTTTGGATTAGCTTATGACGGTATCGAAACGTAATAAGTTGATAAGTTGTTTTCGGAGGGTATTTGGGATTGCTTATACATGTAAAATGACTAAAAAGTTGATAAGTTGTTTCAAATAAGTTAATAAGTTAGAAAGAAGTAACTTATTAAAAACTTGTTATTACCGGATATAGACTTTATTTTGTTTTTCATCCAAACACTAAATACTCCACATTACTACATTACTGATACCACACTAGAATAATGTAAATAGTTTATGATGTAACTCAAATTTTCCTATCAGAAAATTCATTTTATACCGATAATAGATGAAAATAGAGAAAAAGGAAACAAAAAACAACGAGAAGCGGCCACCCGTACCGCCATCGGGTACGGGCTCGGGCTCATCCAAGGTGGCCAGCGGGTAGGGAGCGGGTAAGGAGGTAGGCGGTACGAGGGGGGCGGGCTTCACATCGGGTAGCAGGGTGTGGGTTAACGAACCCGGCCTTACCCGAGCATCTCTCTCTCTCTCTATCCACATATATACATAGGGTTGGGTTCAGCGGGGTAGCATTGGATAGGCGATACTTCACCTTAGGGTAAGGAGGGTAGGAAAGAGAAAAGTTGTGACGCTGAGGTGGCAATCGGGTTCCGTGGGTAGCGATAATCATGGTCTAATCATCAACCCAACCCGGCCGTTCTCACTCACCAGGATCAATTCATCATCCGTAACTCGTTCTTTCTCATCCTCCCCAATTTCCTATCAACTCTCAATTCACATACACACCCTCGTATTCATTAATTTCCTGACCCGGTTCAAACAATACAATCCAGCCAAATCTTCCTATTTGGGAGCTTTCAGGTATCTCCATCTTTTTATAACCCTAACGTCGTTTCAAAATCTGCATGAATAACAGGAAGATTGTCAACCAGAAAATGAATTCTGATATTATGTCAACTAGTTTTATTTCTTGTCGAAATTGAATTGAATGCTCCGATATTGTTGAAATTGAGCTTTACTAGTATTAGGTCAGCAGGTTGGATAGACATTATCTTGTTGTAGATGACGACGTTTGGTGCAGCTTCACTTACCTCAGTCACCAATCATGCCTCAAATTATGTAAGTAGCCTCTCAAGCTTAATGCTTACAGAATACTCACTCACTCAATCATTCGTCCGTGCATAATTTCCATTTTTGGTGTTTATGCAGATCATAATGTCAACTCCATCTCTCCTCTCTCCCGCCAAATTGGCACTCACACCCACGAATCCTTCTAGCAAAAGAATACAATTGATTAAAAAACCCACCTTCGAACCCCTAAAGGATCGACTCATACGTTTATCTAATGTGGGTCAGATTCAAGAAGCAATTTCGATCCTTGGTATCATGACCCAACAACACCAACTCACCCCTGATATCACTGTCTTCTCCATCCTGCTCAAATCCTGCATCCGAACCCGTAACTTTCAACTTGGGAAACTTGTACACTTGAAACTCAATCAATCTAGAATAAAACTCGACTCAATTGTACTCAACTCGCTCATCACCTTGTATTCTAAATCTGGAGATTGGGTTACTGCTAAAACTATATTTGATTCCATGGGTGATGATAGGTTGAGGGATTTGGTTTCTTGGAGTGCCATGATATCCTGTTTTGCTCATAATGGAATGGAATCACATGCGTTGTTGACATTTGTTGAGATGCTTAGGCATGGACAACACCCTAATCAGTTTTGTTTCTCAGCCGTGATTCAAGCATGTTGTAACGGAGATAATGCTTGGATTGGAGAAGTGATATTCGGGTTTGTAATCAAGACCGGCTACTTTGAGCTTGATGTGTGTGTCGGGTGTGCTTTGATTGACTTGTTTGCAAAGGGCTTCCGTGACTTAGTGTCTGCTAAGAAAGTGTTTGATAAAATGCCTGAGAGGAATTCGGTTACGTGGACTTTGCTGATCACCAGATATGCGCAACTGGGACATCATGAAGATGGGATCAAACTGTTTTTGAGTATGCTGTTGTGTGGGTTTATGCCAGACCGGTTTACTCTGAGTAGTGTTGTGTCTGCATGTGCTGAATTGGGATTTGTTTCAGTTGGTCGGCAATTGCATTCTTGGGTAATTAAGTCGGGTCTGTGTTGGGATGTCTGTGTCGGGTGCAGTCTTGTGGACATGTATGCAAAGTGTGCAACTAATGAACCAATGGAGGATGCTAGAAAAGTTTTTGAACGGATGCCTGATCATAATGTGATGTCTTGGACTGCGATTATTACAGGACATGTGCAAAGTGGAGGTCTGGATAGAACTGCCATCGAACTCTATTGCAAGATGATCACACAAGGTAATGTTTTACCAAATCATTTCACTTATTCCAGCCTTCTAAAGGCATGTGCAAGTCTTTCAAATCTGGAAGTCGGTAAACAAATACATAATCATGCAATAAAATCTGGTCTTGGGTCTGTGAACTGCGTGGGCAATTCTCTTATTAGCATGTATGCCCGATCCGGTAGCATGGAAGATGCCCAAATGGCTTTTGAAGTTCTACTTGAGAAGAATTTAATCTCTTACAACGCCATTTTGGAGGGGTATGCCAAAAATGCAAGTTCTGGCGATGCCTTCACGATGTTTAACCAGTTTGAGGAGATCGGGGTGGATTCTTTTACATTTGCCAGTCTTTTAAGTGCAGCGGCCAGTGTTGGTGCTGTTGGAAAGGGGGAGGAAATTCATGCTCGGTTAGTGAAGTCAGGGTTGGATTCAAACCAAAGGGTATGTAATGCTTTGATATCAATGTATTCCAGGTGTGGGGACATAGAAGCCGCTGCCCGAGTTTTTAGCAAAATGGAACAACGGAATGTAATATCCTGGACTTCAATTATCACCAGTTTTGCTAAACATGGTATGGCAACAAGAGCTTTGGAAAAGTTTGATCAAATGCTTAACGCAGGCATGAAACCAAATGAAGTCACATACATTGCCGTTCTATCAGCTTGTAGTCATGTCGGAATGGTAAGTGAGGGTTTGAAACACTTTAATTCGATGTACCATGAGCACAATGTAAGCCCAAAGATGGAACATTATGCATGTGTAGTGGACTTATTAGGAAGGTCAGGGTCTCTTGAAAAAGCTCTAGACTTGATCAAGTCGATGCCTTTCAAGGCTGACGCTCTTGTATGGCGGACGTTACTTGGAGCCTGCCAAGTCCATGGCAATACGGAGTTGGGAAAGTTAGCTGCAAAAACGATTACCGGGCAGGATCCAGATGATCCAGCTGCTTATATACTTTTATCTAATTTGTATGCTTCAAAGGGCCAATGGGAAGAAGTGGTGAAAATTCGAAAGACCATGAAAGAAAGAAGGTTGGTGAAGGAAGCAGGTTGCAGCTGGGTAGAAGCTGAAAACCAAACACACAAGTTCTATGCAGGGGATACTTGTCATCCTCGCTCCCATGAAATATACAAAGAGCTAGATGAGTTGGTGGTGGACATCAAGAAGCTGGGGTATGTTCCTGATACAGATTTTGTTCTGCATGATCTGGACGAGAAAGAAAAAGAAGGATATTTGGTTCAGCACAGTGAGAAGATTGCTGTAGCGTTTGGGCTAATAAGCATGTCAAAGACGAAACCCATAAGGGTGTTCAAAAACCTTAGGGTCTGCGGAGACTGTCATACTGCAATGAAATATGTATCAGTGGCAAGGGGAAGGGAGATTGTGGTTAGAGATTCAAACAGATTTCATCATTTTAAGAATGGTTTGTGTTCGTGCAATGATTATTGGTGATATTTTTGTTGATAAATTGTTTATATAGTTATGATAAATTGTGGTATATTTTTGTCTCTGTTATAGTGAATCTTGAGCTATAAGTTAAGGTGGATAATGTTCAATTACATTTTGTTGCTTGATCTCTTCTGTCTACAAGTTACATCAGAATGCAGTTTGTGATTTTTTGTTGTTATGGCAGATAATCTCTTGTACTTGAAAGGGTTTTTAGTATATTGGTTTCTTTTGTTTCATGTTTATGTCCAGATTTTGGTGATTAGAGGGTGAGGCTGGAGAAGAAAAGGTATTGTCATGTTTCTGGTAATTAATCTTCTCAAGTAGGTTACATCTGAGGTTATCTTCCTATTCGGGAGCTTTCAGGTATCTCCTTCTTTTTATAACCCTAATGTCGTTTCAAAATTTGCATGAATAACAGCTTATTATGTCAACTTTGGTGGGTAAAAAGGAAGATTGTTAACCAGAAAATGAATTCTGATATTATGTCAACAAGTTTTATACCTGATGTGAGAAATAAATTTAGCCGAATGTCCTTATAACTCAACCATTTTCACCATCTGTACTGTTACCATTATGTTCAAACTTCAAAGTGACTAGCTCCGTTTTTTCTGAATTTAAGGTTATCCTCTGCATTGCTTGCACTTATGTAACAATTGTGCCTGCTGATTTAGTTATATTTTTTGTGTGTCACTCATGATGAGTGGTGTCTGAAGTTTGCACAATAGTTATTTTGATGGGTGTGTATAAGTACATTTCACATTTGGAATTGTGTGTTCCAGTTTTATACTACTTGAAGGAGGACACTAGAGGACTCGAGATCTACTATTCACTGGTTTAGTGTATCTCTACGCAGCTGGTGATTCATAGTTATTCTAGGCGGGAATGCAACCTGAGAGTTATGCTACAAAGGGCATTTTTGGTGTATTGGAAAAGGTATGTTGTAGGAGTGAATGGTATGGTTGTCAATCTTCTCCATTCTCCCATTTGAGCGGTTCATTAAGGCATCGACCAATATTTTCGCTCTGAGTTTCTTACATCATGTAGATGCAACTATCATTGCAGATTTGGCTGTTACAGTTAAGCATATAATACCATTACATATTCAAAGAATACAATCCATCAAAAGACCAGTGTTTCATTAGGCACAGAACAGAAGTGGTTCTCTGGATTATTTGTCATCACAACAAGGATAGCATTTGAGTATTAGAAGGCAGACAACGGTACCTTGATTGTGTCTTTTAGCTTATTGCTGCTATGGGGTAAAAAAAACCCATAATGCCAGTGGACAGCTGAATTTCTACTTTCCCACATGGATGAGGAAATGGCATCACTACGTTCTGGTGGATTTGTGGATCCTGGAGGGGAGCATGGTACTGCCCAAGACGAGAAAAAGAAGAAGGTGAGATGCAATTATTGTGGGAAAGTAGTTAGTGGTGGTTGAAGCAACATTTAGCTCGAGTGTCCGGAGAAGTGACGTATTGTGAAAAGGCTCCAGAAGAGGTTTGCCTAAAGTTGAAAGAAAACTTGGAAGGATGTCGTATTGGTAAGAAACCGAAGCAAATTGAATATGATGAACAAGCATAGCTGAATTTCCCTTGTAATGATGACGTTGAAGAGGAAGAGCACAGTGCATACAGGAACAAAGGAAAGCAGCTGATATGGAACAAGACGATGCATATGAGAATGGGTTGCTGGAATGTGAAGAAGGAAACGGAGAGAGTAGGAAGGGATCATTGCAGTTGCAGGTGGTGACACTGACAGATATCCGCTTAACAATGTTAATAATTTTTGGGGTGTTGATGAAGATGAAGATGATGAAGGTGATGACGATGACCTCAATTTCCTATGTATATTTTGAAACTAAGTAAAACATGATATCCTCCCTATACTGCTTTGAAATATGTTGCACTACGTAAATTACCTATACTATTGACCCAGGCGAGTGTAACCGCTTCTGGGTCAATCTGGACCGTTTAAACTATTCCAACTTTTGATCTCCACCGTTTAAAATCATTAAGCCATTCATTCAGCCGGTCCACTCCTTTACCCTTTACCCGTTTCACTCTTGCAATCCCCCTCACACCCTGGTTTCTCTCACACGAACATGGAGTTCCAACTCCCACGTTCATGGTCTAAGTCCCCCACCTTCACTTGGATTAACTCTCTGCAACTCCTCCAGCCACGGTTCTTCAACTGCAGCAACGTTCTTGAAGTCCCTCTCTCACACAGAATGCAGGTTTATCTCCCCCACTTCACACACAACCTCCTCTTCTCCACGATTCCTCACAACCCCCTCTCTGGTTTGTCTCCCACGAACTTCAAACTGAATCCTCTGAAACCTCCACGATTTGAATCTATTTCTCTCCCACGAACTCTCATGGAGTGCCCTATAAATATCGATTTTCTTCCCATCTGGTGTACCCATATTTCTTCCAAATTTCTTCCAATTTCTCTTCTTCCCAGCCTCTGTCGATTTCTTCAAAATCAAGACTAGGGTTCAGGAAAATCGATTTGGCTCCTGATTCTGTGATTTTCGATCTGCCAGCAGCTTCTTCTTCTACCACAGGCATGTTTCTGTAATTATAGTCTTAGTTGTTGAATTTCACCACTCCTGTTGCTATCCAGTTCATTAAGCATTTGTGCTCTTTTTTTGCTATTGAACAAGTTTTTTGATGTTTTTTATTTGTTGCTCTTTGATTGAATTTGAATCATTACACATACATCTTGAAACCTGATTTTGCATTTCAGAGGGTTTCTCATTTGTTGCTATTGAACAAGTTTTTTGATGTTTTTTATTTGTTGCTCTTTGATTGAATTTGAATCATTACACATACATCTTGAAACCTGATTTTGCATTTCAGAAGGTTTCTCATTTGTTGCTATTGGACAAGTTTTTTGATGTTGATGGACATTAGATTTTAACCCCCACTGACTGCTGGATGGTTGCTTGCATAACCTGGCTGGCCTACAATTTAATCTCTAAAATATGGATTACAGTGGACAGAGGCCAACTTGCTCTATTATGGGATTGGTATCAGAAGTTTGTACACGTTTCACAATTTTCCAATTATATTTGTGCAACTTTCCCCATGATCAATTTCCATAATTTGTTTACAACCCATTTGGCCAAGTCTATCAATTTGGATCATCTTTTATTCAGATTCCTTGAGGTTATAAGCTCTGAGATTGGTAGTGAAGTTTGGCAATGGTTTTTAGTCCAGATTTGGGCTCAACCTTGGTTCCAGTGTTACACTAATTGGTTTCAATCGTGGGATTGGTTTATTATGTCACTTAGTTTTCCTTTCCAATACCTTATTAGTAGATTTCATAAAGAGAAAGGAGTAAAATATTGTTTTGTGTCACTCAAGTTGATTAAATTCTTGAGCCCTCTCACTAGAACCAACTTGGTTGTCAGAAAGAAAATAGTAGAAATAAAAATTATGTTTATATTCTGCAGCTCTTATCTGGTATTTCTACCTCCATGTTTACACCGTGCAAAAATGAATTTCTTGTCCACTCATCTTTGCAGGTTCTTGATCTCTTGTCAGTGGCAGAGGTAGCTTTCAAGAAAAGGTTTGCTATTGGGTTTACAACTCTGGTTTATGTTATTCGTCATGTTGCTGAAGTACCGTATCGTCCTGCCCAATGTCAATCAATAAAGCTAATATCAGAATGTGTTTCAAACTGCCCTGGAATCATAAGTAAAGTTTTCCACTTTTGTGCAATAATTTATCGGTCATTTTTTCAACATTACAAAAGATGAAGTGAAAATTTATGATCTGTAAGTTCTTTTCATTGAATTCAATATTCATGTCCATTACATCTATGGTAACATGTACTTTGATTATGCAGGCGCAGGAAATAACCATCTTGAACCTTGGGAAGCAATTGAAGGCAATTGCTTCGTTACCCATAGACACATCTTTATCTGATAGTTGTGAGATTACCACATCGCCCTTGGCGAATGAAACCAGTAGCCAGCGGACCTCTCTACTTGACAAAATGATAGCCGAGGACGTAACAACTAACAAGAGCTCCACGGTTTCAAAAAATTATTGTTTGAGGGCTTAATATAAATGTAGATGTATTACATTGGCAGATAACGGGAAGCAATGCTGAGGAGCAAAGAAAAATGTTTGGGAGGCATTTTGAGACGGAGCCATGGAGGATGAGCTCGTCAGTCAATTATCGGGTACGTAAAACATTGAACGATCACATTAGTGAATGGTTATGTTAGGTTAGGTTATTCACCGTTTTAGTTTAATTTTTATTATTGCAGGACGAGTTGTCCAACGAAGAATGGAGGCTGGTTGTCAAACTGAAAAACCTCTTCAAGATACAATGATTTTTGAGTTTGCTGCATGCTTTTGGTTTTCCTATAAGACGTGGGTTGCAGCAGCCGTAAACAAAGACAAGTTAAACTTAAAAACGACAATGTGATGATGTTCTTCTTCTTCATGATGCAAAAAAAAAATCCCTAATATCAGAAACAGGTTTGCGAGAATTTTGTCTCTCGATTTCGTGTGATAATTTGGTATTAATTGGGAAGATAATCTACAAGTTTAATTATAATTATTGTGATACTCAAGTTTTAACCTTGCTTTGGTGTTTATGAAAAACAAACAGGAGCATATTTACATGATCCCAGAAATGTCTAAATCATCTTATGTTGATGGGAGTATTCGGTTGACAACGGAAGCTGGGAGTACGTCTAAGATTAGTGATGAAACAAGGAACGTAATTAAAGTATAGTAGATAAAAGAGAAGTTCTGAATGTTTCTTTTTGTAAATATATGTTAACATGAAAGACTATTTGAAATTGTTTAACCATAATGTTTTTTTTCATCATGAGCAGGGATTGATGAATGCTACCGATCTTCAAGGAATTTGTTTAGTTACGGTAATTTTGATTTGATTGAGTATGTTTTTGTTCATTTTGCATTTTGTTTATGTTGAATTCCATGGAAAGTCTAGGACTCCTTGTGACTCATTTAGTGAACATTGAAAAAGTAACATTTCATCCCACTGGATTGTGATCTTGCCTTTTTCAAGTTTCTCCGAAGTGCCCTTTGCTTTACCTATCTTATTTTGACGTATAAACTAAGGACAAATGCTACTATAAACGTTTTTGGTAGATTGGGTCGTGAAACGAGTGTTAAAGAATTTGATACTTTGTTTTTCTTGAAAGTTTTAATCTTTATATCTTTTCGGTTGTTGGGTTTTTTCATCTATAAATTTCCAAGTTCGTATAATTTTGGGGGAGTTATATGCATGAGTTATACGTGTCATGAAAGTAGTTATGCATATTCTCCCCTAAACACTCTTTTATTTTCTAGGTATCAATTGTTATGGAACAAATGCTTCGGTTGCTCCATGATTGTGGGATGCCCGAGGACGTTGATATTATCAATTATGATGGAAAGGAAAGACAATGAACAAGGTACTGCTAGAGGTTTGTTTTCAGTTTCAATTGGGAATTTTGGTTTCGATTTGGGTTTTTGATTGTTGTTGGTTTTAATGTTAAATGCAGAGCCTATGTGGCAGTTAGGGTTGGAAGTTGATTGTATCTATTATTTGAGGACAGGGTTTTGCGGCTATGGTTCTCGGTGTCGGTTTAACCATCCTCCTAATCGTGGTTTGGTAAATATTTCCCAATATTTTGCATCATTGATAATGTGTTTCTATAGTCATCTCGTGTTTCTTGATACGATCATCTGTCAAAAACCCAAATAGATCTTGGAATTTAATAGATCTGTATACAAATTGGGTGTTCCAATAGCTCAATATTAACTTATGGTCTGTAATTTTATATGTTTCCACAAGTATGATTCCCCAAATTGACATGCATTGAGCAAAACCATTTATTGATTACCTCAAAATGAATAGTTAAAAATAGCATTGGGTAAAGGTTGTTTTCATGAGCTTTGCCAGGTTGCCGGAATTATGAGGCCCGCCGGAGAGGACTACCCAGAACAAATTGAACAACCCGTGTGTCAGGTACTTCATTGGAAAACCTGTTATTTACAAGATCTGAATGATTCTTGTCATATAAGGATATACATATAGTTTGGAAAATCTTATATTTAGATGCCTTTAATGATAACAAGATCCAACATTGGAGGTGTTATTCTGTGGAATACTTCATTGTTGTAATTTATCAACATTTGTAATACTAATGTATATATTCTTTGCTAATGATCTGATTTTATGGATAAATATAGCTTTAGAAACTTTGCACACCCACACCATAATTTTGAGTGCTATATTGGGAGTTCATTAGATTTTGAGTGCTATATATATGTGTGTGTGTGTTTTAAAAAAATGCACTACCTAAAATTAGGGTTGTAAACGGATTGAATGACCACAAACGGCAAACAAACAAATTTTTTTGTGTTCATGTTTGTTAAGAAAAATGTGTTTATTCAAGTTTGTGAACCGTCGTTCCTAAGATGGTAAACTTAGGAGAGATAAAAAAGGGATTCTAAAAGGTTAATTTACATATTAGTTGTAACATATGATAACCACTTCTCACGGTGTATCTCATTATAATGTGCATCCAAATGGTTGATAATCACTTTTCATGTTTTTCATATTAACTCAATCTCTTACGGGAACCCAACTTATATATATTATAACTTTTAAATGAAACAAAGCAAATGATAATTCTTTTTTTATTTTTAAAAAGGTTGAATTGGATAGATGGAATGAGTGTACAAGGGGTTAAACAATTCTTTCTTATTATATGTAATCACTAGCAAACCTATTTTAGATCGGAAAAACCACAGGGGCCATGGCCCCTGCAACCCCCTAAGGCCATCCGTCACTAAATGGTTTAGTTTGTTATTGAACTTTGCTTTTGGGCCATGCTGGAAAAGTTGATTAGGGATATACCAAGGAGAGGTCCTCATACAGCTCACCCCATTACTGGTATTTGGATCTCATGGTTTTACCTGAATTAGATTGCTACTTAGGGCCTGTTTGTTAATGACTTAATAGGCTTAATGAGATGTATGGCTTATTCGCTAAGCCATACATGATTGTTGGTTAGGAGCTTATTAATCTAATCCATGACTTATTCGCTCAGCATTCTTGAATCCCTTATATCCACTCAGCCACATGCTTCCCTAAAATACCCCTCTCCCTCACTTCACACTTCCAGGTACAAGAAAAAGAAAAACCCATCATTATCTCTGAACTACTCTGTCCTTAGTCCTTACTCCTCCTCCACTCCTCCCTCAATCAGATCTCGGCACAACTACTCCTTCCATGGCAGCTTCTCCATCTGTCGTCGACGACTTGCTCGTGTCCTTCCCCATCCTTCTTTTTACAGTTTTATTTGCTGCTTCATTTCTCCTTCTCCTCTAATCTGAAAATTTGAAACACATATGAAATCTAGGGTTCGTGAACCCACAGTACACAAATATGGTTTGGTGGGTCTCTGCATCTCCATCCTTCTTTTTACTTATTTGCTGCTTCATTTCTTCATTTCTTCTGAGTTTTTTCATCACACTCAACAGTCAACACCATTTATGGTTTGGTGGGTCTCTGCATCTCCATCAAAAAAAATTAAATAGTATTATTGTGATTTCCATTATTTGTTTTGTTTGGTGGGTAAAAAGAGTACAATTGCATGTTTTGGTTTTGTTTTTAGTTTTATTTTGTGTAAATGGTTAATGAATTTTCTAAGTTGTTAACGTATAATTTTGAGATTTTGATTGAAAAAATTGGTTCAAGTGAAAAAAACAATATTGATTTTAATTGAATTAATGTAAACCAGAAATGATTCAAACAAAAGTACTTATATTTTAATTATAAGTACTTATTAAATTCATATAATTATGTTTGATGAAGTTTTTTATTTTAAAAATTGTTTAAATTGATAATATTTATCGTTAAGAATAAACCGTTAATCACATTTACTAAACAGTTATGTTAATCGGCGCTTAATACACATTGGGGGTAAAATAGTCATTTTTGACATTCAGATCGTTTGTTCAGCACAACAAACAAACAACAAGATATCAAAATCCAGACAGACAGATAAATCCAAACAGACATCTATATCCATACAGGACTTAATGAAAAACCAACCAAACAGCCCCTTAGATTGCTACTGCTCTATTTGTTAATTCACCATTTACAGAAGGAAAGTTGTATGGTAATCCGATTTCGATCGATTCTTTGCCTATGATCTATTATGAAATATGCGGAAAGACCCTTCAAGCCGAGGGATACCTAACCAAACCTGTTATTGTTTGACTAAGCATCTTGCTTGATTGAAAAACAACATTCGACAATGATAAAAAGAGTAACCAATCAAATATATGAAGCTACATTAAAGTCATGTTGTATATCCGACAAACGGACAGGTATAACACTAGTTAATCTTGGTTTCTGGCATTTGGTTTGCAAATTCTGAAGAAATCTTTAACCTAATTTCATTTTTTATGGTGAAAAAATCTCTAAAATCCATCACATTCCACAAATAAAGGAACTTAACATTCTTTAGCAACTACATGGTATTTTGATGGAATCATAATTTTTTTCTAAATACCCAACAGCTACCCGATCCGATATACCCGTAAAGTTTCTCGGGTTCGGGGTGTTTTGGTGGCCGGGTATCGGTTTTGGGACGATTTCGGGTTTTGGGTCGGTTGGATATTTCGGGTCGGCCAAGTTATGCTCACCCATACAATATACTCTTAACAAGATATACCATAATCTCATAAAACACCTTAGACCGTCCACTACAACAATTTCTAAACACTGTCTTCTATTCACCGTGTATTATTTCTAATTTAAAATTTATGTGGTTGTGAGTATGGTTTTCTAATAGAAATTTTTTATTGATAATTATTAATGTCACAATAGTACTTTTTATTGATGTGACATTGAATAATATAAAAAATTGTTTTACCCCATGTCATAGTTTTGGATATTGTTTATAACCATAATGTTTGTGGCGTACTGGTTAAGGCCTTGAGAGGGATGTGGCTCAGAAACCCATCTACCACGGGTTCGAATCCAGGCGTTGGCAACTTGTGGCCACTGAGGAATTATCTCAGGGCTGCATGCTTAGCAGTCAATCAATGTCAGGGATTAGTCTAGCCAAAGCCTAGGATACCCTTTAAAAAAAAATTCTAAATTAGAAATTGTTTTATGTCAAATCATGTTTTGTGATGTTTTGTAGAGAGTGTTTAATTGTGGTTTTGTAGAGAGTATTTAATTATAGTTATTTAATTAATAAAATATTTTATATTTGTAACATCCTAAATTTTCGTTATTAGTATTTTAATAAGAATTGGGATGTTTTCGTATTTGTTGTAACCTTGGGATTTTATGGAAGTTTTATAATCCAATTTAAGGTTGAAATGCAAAAGATGAAAGTTTAGTGTAACTTTTGAAAAGAATTAAACTTAGAGGTATGTTTGGTCATTTTCTAAATGTGTGTGTGGATAAAGACTGAGAATGAGAAAACATCTCATTCATGTTTGTTTGAGTCGGCAACAAAGAGAAAAGACAGAGAGAAAGAAGGAGAACAGAAGAAATCGAGAAATTGATTTCATTCGGTAAGAATTGATTGTAATATTGGAGAAATTCGATTTAGATGTCAGTTTATGAATGAATCTGTACTTTGGGTTTGAATTGCAGAATCATATTCAAGAGACTGAAGTCTTATTGTGTTTAGAAAGTCGGTTTCACAAAGCATAAGGTGAGTTCATTCGATTCGTTGTACAAATCAGTGTTTTTAAGTTATACTAACCTTAATATAGCTGTGTAAATTGATTGAGGACTGAATGGAATACATAGATTGAACTGATTTTACAAGTTAAGTCGATTTGTGGACTTGTTGAAATAAACTGTACGTAGTCCCGGTACATGAAAGTCCCGGTACTGAAATGTCCAGGAACTGAATTGTCCCGGTGCAGTCCCGATATGATCAAAAGTACCGAAAGTTGGAAGTCCCGGTAGAGGCAAATCCCGGTACTTATGAGTTCCGGTGAAGTCCCGGTACATGTGTTGACTACCGGGAGTTGGGGATACCGGGAGTTAGGAATACCGGGAGTTGGATAAAAAGAGTCAGTTTACAGATTTTGGTAATAGATCTTGGATATGAACTTAAGAATATAATAGTTAAGGTATCCAGAGACTTTGTATTATCTGTACTATTTTAGAAATTGGAAAGTATAGTTTCGTTAATCGTGGAAATGTGCGATTTAAGAATTGACATATATCTTATGTTACTTGAACATATGTACTTTTAAATAGTAGTATGTTAGGTTTATAGACTGTGCTAGTATGATGCTAGGCAGGAATGTGTTAAGTGTAATGGATCAATAGGCACTAAAGTTTGGTAATCACATGGAATAGGCGTGTGGTATTACTCGTTTAATCGTTATTCCAGTGTGTGTGGGAAATCATGGAATAGGCGTATGGTATTAATCGTTATTCCTGATTTCTAAGGAAGAGAGTGAGGTTGACATAAGTACTTGTAATCTCTGCTTCCTTACTGATAAATGGGCGTGTGTAATCGCGATTTATTGGTGGAGAGCATTGATCTAGAATCTGTGAAGATTCGTAGTGTGGCTCTAGGGTATGATATGCTGATGGAATTGTTGTCAGTCATAGTCATGGGAGTGGATAAAAGTGTGTAATGGAATAGAGTTATACGTACGGTAAGAAAAGGAGTAACCAGGTTTGTTATAACTTGTTTACATTGATTTTTGCAAATGTTATTATTGAAACGAATGTTCTCACTAGGCGTTGGCCTAATCGTTTCATATGATGTTTTCTTACCAGGTTCAGGCTCAGGCAAATAAAGGGTTGTGGGACGAGCGTTTTGGAATAGAAGAAGTGGCAATTAACAAAGAGGAGATTTTTGAAGGATAGCTTAGATAACTCATTTAATCTGGTTATAGTGACATGATTAGATTGATAGGTTGTTCGAAGTATCCTGTATTGTGAATACACTCTTGATGGTTAATTCCTTTGCTATCTATATAAGTTGTAGTTTTTATTGTCATAACCTGTTGTAACTTGAGGTTTAATTTAGCCCGGATTTTGGGGTGTTACAATATGGTATCAGAGCTGTAGTTTAAGCGAACTAAGTATGCTGATGAGATACTTAGACTTAAGCTGAGATGAATTAGGTTATGATATGTGAGATATGGGTAGAAGTGCTAAGACGGGATAGTCTTAGAGTCGACAGAAATACGTGAAATTAATACTATGACAATGGAAAGAGGATTCTCATGTATAGTATGTTCACAATTTCAATTAGCTACTGTTATTATGAATATATTGTTATACAAGTGTAACACCCCAAAATCCGGGCTAATTTGAACCTCAATTTTCCACAAGTTAAGATAGTATAAACTTCAAACTTACATAAATAGCAAGTGAATTAATCATCGAGAGTACATTTACAGATACAGGATTCTACAAATAACCTATTAATCTAATTATGTCACTATAATCAGATTAACTAAGTTATCTAAGCAATCCTTCAAAACTCCTTCTGTTAATTGACTTTTCTGCTATTCCAAAATGCTCGTCCCACATCCCTTTTTACCTTCCCGAGCTAGTACCTGGTAAGAAAACATTATATTGAAACGATTAGGCCAACGCCTAGTGAGAACATTCGTTTCCATAATAACATTTGCAAAATCAATGTAAACAGGTTATTTCAAACCTGATTACCCCTTTCTTACCATACGTGTAACTCTATTCCATTAACACAATTTTCATCCAATCCCATGAATATGACTGACACATATTCCATCATCATATCATGTCTTAGAACCACACTACGAATCTTCACTGATTCTAGGTTAATACTCTTATTCCAGAAATCGCAATATACACATGCCCATTTCCATTCATATCCTATTCCAGAGCCGCACTACGAATCTTTCTTAGATTCTAGATTAATGCTCCCACCTAAGAAATCGCAATTACACATGCCCATTTCTTAAGAAAGGAAGTAGAGATCACAATTACGTATGTCAATCCCTCTTCTTCCTTAGAAACCGGGAATTACGTTTATTCCAGGGTTTCTCACACACATCAGAATGATGACTAAACTTCATCTATTCCACGTGTACATAACCATTAGTACCACACACATCAGAATAATGACTAACCTTCATCTATTCCACGTGCACATAACCATTAGTACCACACGCATCAGAATAATGACTAACCTTCATCTATTCCACGTGCACATAACCATTAGTACCACACACATCAGAATAATGACTAACCTTCATCTATTCCACGTGCACATAACCATTAGTACCACACACATCAGAATAATGACTAACCTTCATCTATTCCACGTGCACATAACCATTAGTACCACACACATCAGAATAATGACTAACCTTCATCTATTCCACGTGCACATAACCATTAGTACTACACACATCAGAATAATGACTAACCTTCATCTATTCCACGTGTACATAACCATTTCTCACGTACATCAGAATTATGAATAATCCTCATATATTCTACGTACACATAACCACTAGTGCCTATGGATCCATTACACTTACTACAAACCTGCCTAGTATCAAACTAGAACAGTCATTAAGCCTAACAACCTACCATTCAGCTGTAAGTATGTTCAAGCCACTAGAATTGTATTTCAATTCCTAAATCGTACCTGTTTAGAAGTCAGCAATTCCTAAAGTTACTGTATACTCCAAAAGTGACCAGACAGCACCAGTTTCCGGACACCTTAAACTATCCGGACAACACAAGGTTTCCGGATACCCAAGACTTACCGGATACACCAACTTTCCGGATACTCTCATTTTCTGGATACATCAACTAACCGGGTATTTCACTAATCCGGATGACACCCGGAAACCAAGGTAATCCAGATACCATCCGGTAACTTATTTCATCCGAAAACTATACAAAATTTAAGACTTACCGGATGACTTTGTCGCGTCCGGAGACATTCATCACCATGTGTAACATCTCAATTTTTATAAAATGTGATGTTTGAGTTTATTAAATAATTTGAGTATAATTATTTAATAAGTTGAGATTGAATAAATGATAGATTAATTTTAGAGTCTAACCCCGAGAAAGGTAAGTTACGTGTTTTATTTGATTAATAGTTAAGGGGTAAACTTTAATTATAATTTATATGTAAAGGGGTTATATTTGCCAAATGTTGATAGTTTGAGGTTGGTTTGTGATTTTGGTTATGAGGTGTCAAACCCACCGTAAAAGTAGAGAGTTTCATGAGGAGGTGTCCTCATTTAAAAAAAAAAGGATTATTGTTATGTGTGGGTGTTCTTTACGGGAAAACAAAGAAAGAAAGGGAATTAGAGAGAGATCGAGAGTGAGAGATAGAAAGAACGAGAAGAAGAGAAGAAGAAAAGAAATAGCTGGAAATTATTGTTGATTAAACTGAGAAAGTGATTTTGGTGAAGAACGTAGTGTCCAGAAATTGATCAGGTGAGTGTATTTAATCTCCTTAAAATTAAGCAATTAGAATTGAAATTGATATGTTATACTTGTGTTTAAACATGATGGTATGACTTAATTGAGAAATGGTAGGCTTAATGAGATGAATTTATGAACTGACTTAATAAAGAAGACGAATGAACATTGTTTGCGAAAAGTGAGAATTTCGCAACAGTTGGTTGCGCAAAGTGATAGAATTCGCAAGCATGGCTTGCGAGTTTTGAAGAACTCGCAAGCATGGCTTGCGAGTTTTGAAGAATTCGCAACAGTGGGTTGCGACTTTTGAGCTTTTCGCAGCTTTGGCTTGCGAAAAGTGTAGCTTTTCGCTACTGTGGCTTGCGAAAAGTTGAGCATTGCGCTACAGTTGGTTGCGTAATAATCATATGATGTGATTATCTGTTTTATGCAAACTGATACATGCTATAAACTTAAATCTAATATTAAAGTGATGTTATAATGAATTGAAAATACTTAATTATGAGTCCGATCATGTATTTTACAATTGAGATGTTGATCCCCGATGCTAATTGGCAAAAATGGGGATAATTGTTGTAATCAATATTCTGTATATAGATATATAGAATATATGATATATCGTACATCTTTAGTATACGATAGAAAGGGTGATGATACACAGTTATTGTGTTACATTGGCTAGCAATATTCATCCGGTCGTGGGGGCATTTAGTACGGTCTAATGGAAACCGTTTACTAGCCATTGACTATTGGGATGTTATTTCTAGTTGTTGGAGTGAATCTTGAATCATCTGTGAGGGTCCTTGTTGTTGATCGCGATATAGAAATAAAATTCCATTTGGGGGCCAGTGTTTCAAGGTGGTGAGAAAGAGAAATGTGGAATAGGCAGACATCGAGTTTGTAATTCCCATTTCAGACGGAAGATTTGAGATCTTCAATTTTTAGGGAAGTTCAGAGATAGGCATAAAGTAAGTTGTAATCTCTACTTCCGGACTAAGAAATAAGCAGGTATAGAAACTGTAATTTCTTTGGATGGGAAGTTACTTATAATCTGGTATGATTTATAGTAACTCTTGTTGATATTATTACGACTAGATGAATTAGTCATCAGGATGGGAATTGAGTGGATTCATGTTGTTGAAAAGAGCTTTGGTACGGTAAGATGGTTGATAACAGGTTTGATATATCTGTTAATATTTTAGTTGTTAAATTTTAATTTGATTTGAATATTCTCACTAGGCGAAAGCCTAATGTTTCAAGTTGAATTTTCTTACCAGGTACAAGCTCCGAGAAATAAGTGGGATGTGCATGAGAGCATTTGGAAAGACTCAGAATGGAATTAACAGAGGATCTAGATATTCTTTTGGTGCTTTTGGGGACTGATGATTAGATAACCTAGTTAATCTAATTATGATGTATGATTTGATTAATAGGTTATTTGATTTAGAAGTTATTGTTTATAGAAAACCTTGATGTATGATCCTCTTGTTATATAAGTTTGAAGTTTTATTGTCATAACTTGTGGAATTTTTAAGGTTTAAATTAGCCTTGTTTTTAGGGTGTTACACCATGGTTTCCGGATACATGGTTTTATCCGGGAACCTTCGACCTGCAGCTTAAAATTCGATCTAGATACATATCTGTTCGATTCAGCTCATTCCAAACCATTCCATACAGTTCATAACCAATTTATACAGCTATTTCAAGGTTCAATTTAACATGAAAACACTGATTTAAGCAAACAACAAATGAACTCACCTCTTAAGGAAGTTATACCCACTTTGCACAATCTGATTCTTCAAATCTGTTGTTTATGATTCCAAATACCTATTCCACAATCAAATTCGTTTACACACACATAACTACAACAGATTTTATCATAAACCATAGTCAATTACTTACCAAAATGAAGACAAACCCTTGTTTTCTTTCTTTTTTCCTCTTTTTCTCTATCTCTTTCTTTCTGCCGACTCAATCACCAAAATGAGATAAAAATCTGATTTTAGTTACTTTATTCATACACACTTTCCTTTATTAACAAAACACACCCTCAAGTTCCATTAATTCCAAAAGTACATCCAACTTTCATCTATTGTATTTTAACCCTAATGAATTATAAAACTTCCATAAAGAGGGGTGATGATACACAGTTATTGTGTTACGTTGGCTAGCAATATTCATCCGGTCGTGGGGGCATTTAGTACGGTCTAATGGAAACCGTTTACTAGCCATTGACCATTGGGATGTTATTTCTAGTTGTTGGAGTGAATCTTGAATCATCTGTGAGGGCCCTTGTTGTTGATCCCGATATAGAAATAAAATTCCATTTGGGGGCCAGTGTTTCAAGGTGGTGAGAAAGCGAAATGTGGAATAGGCAGACATCGAGTTTGTAATTCCCATTTCAGACGGAAGATTTGAGATCTTCAATTTTTAGGGAAGTTCAGAGATAGTGTAACATCCCGAAATTTCCATTGTAAATTATTATGATATAAATTGTATTTGGTACAATTTAGTTATGAGAAAATTAACTTGGGAGGGTTGATTGGCAATTATTTGGAAGTTTGGGGTATAAATTGGAAAAGTGAGTTAATGACTCATGTGTTTGTGTGAGGTGTCACATTAGGAGGAATCAGTGTTTGATAATACTGATTTCCTTTGTTTAATATTCTAAAAAGAAAAGAAGAAAATCAGAGAAATTTCGAGAGAGAGATAGAACGAAGCAGAGAGAGTTAGACATTGAGAAGGAGAAATCGTTTGGTGATTTTGTGGTAAGAATCTAATTTCTCTGTTAGTATCATTCATCTCAATGGATTTTAATTATAGTATTGTGTCCAGATTGGAATTAAGCTGTTGATTAAGCTGTTGATTTTGGAAGTTTACTGTGTTCAAGTTTACCCAGGTGAGTTATTCATTCTTATTGAAATTAAGCAATTAAAAGTGTTATAGATATGCTATACTTGTATTTAATAACACTGGTATGATTTGATTAAGAAATGGTAAGCTTAATGAACAGTAGAGAACTGAATCAAAAATGGAAGAGACGATGAACAGTGGTTTTTCGTAATAGATGGTTGCGAAAAGTGAAGTTGTCGCAATAGAGGATTGCGAGAAGTTTAGTTTTCGCAACAGTTGGTTGCGAATAGTGGAGTTTTCGCAATAGTGGGTTGCGAGAAGTGGACTTTTCGCAGCCTTGGCTTGCGAAAAGTGTAGTTTTCGCTACTGTAGCTTGCGAAAAGTTTTGACTTTCAGTAGTATTTTGAGGCTGTTATGTGACATGCAATCTGATATGTATATGCTATTTGTTATATGTTTATAACTCTGTTGGTGATGTAAAAACCATGATATGTTAAATTGTAAGGACTTATTTATGAGTCCGAAGCTGTAGTTAAATGTTGAGATGATAATCCCCGATGCTAAATGGCAAAGAAGGGATAACCGTTGAGATTAATATTCTGTACATAGAGATATAGAATATATGTTGAAATTGTATAGCTTTAGTATATAATAGAAAGAGTGATGATACACAATTATTGTGTGGCGTTGGCTAGAAATATGCATCTGGTCTAGTGGGCATAAAGTGCGGTATAATGAGAACCGTTTACTAGCCAGGGGACCGTTAGGATGTATTTCTAGTTGTTGGAGTGAATCTTGAATCATCTGTGAGGGTCTCTGGTGGTTGTTGATCGCGATAAGAAGGAAATCTCATTTGAGACCAGTGATTCAAGATGGGGAGGAAACGAAATGAGGAATGGCAGACTTAGAGTTGTAATTCCCATTTCAAGCGAAAGATGAGATATCTTTATTGTTGAGGATTTGACCTCCTAATTCAGAAAGAAGCAGGTTTGGAAACTGTAATTTCTGGGAGTTAGAGTTATTTATAAGTCCGGTGGGATTTATAGTAATTCTCGTTGATAATATGATGACTAGATGAATTAGTCATAAGTAAGGAATAGGTGGATTCCTTTTTGGTTGATAAGAGCTTGGTATGGTAAGATGGCCGTTAACAGGTTTGATATATCTGTTAATATTTTGTTGATTAATTTTAATTTGATTTGGATAATCTCACTAGGCGAAAGCCTAATGTTTCAAATTAAATTGTCTTACCAGGTACATGCTCTGGGAAGTAGCTGGGAAGTGAGATAATAGTTGAAGGGAGTCAGACTTGGTGATAATTAAGGATCAGGATATTCTTTTGATGACTTTTGGGACAAGCCTTAGATAATCTAGTTGATCTTATTGTGATGTATAATTAGATTGATCAGATTATTTAAGTTAGATGATCTCGTGTATTTATATAGAACCTTACTTTCGATCCTTTGGTTTATAAAAGTCTGATATTTTGATGATCATAACATGTGTATTTTGAGTTTTAAATTGGACCTGAATTTTTGGGTGTTACAGTATGGTATCAGAGCTTTAGTTTAAGCGAACTAGGTATGAACTTGATATGCCTAGACTTAAGCTGTGATGAAATTAAGTTATGATCTACGAGAGATGGGTAGAAGTACTAAGACTGGGTAGTCTTAGGGTGGACGGAAATACACTAATTTAGTATTGTAACGATGAGGACGAGAATTCTCGTGTATAATATGTTCGCAATTTCAATTAGCTACTGATATTATGGATATATTGTTACATAAGCATACTTGTTTCTCAATTGTTGCAAGGGCTAATTAGTGATAAAGTACGTTTAGTATGTTAGAATTCTGTTTAACCATTTGTATGGTTATTTGTGTTTTATCAGAGTAATGGTGAATACGCCACCTAGAGAAAGAGTTGGAACTGATGAAGCAGAAGTGAGTAATATGCATAATGCACCGAGAGATTTTCTTTCTTTGGGAGGTACGCATACTTCAGCTCCGAGGGTGGGTACTAGCAATGTTAGTCAGACAACAGATTCTAATATGGAGGCAAGAATAATGGAGAACGTGTCCAGAATGATGAGTGCTTCGGTAGAAAGACAAGCTGAATTGATGAACGCCTCCATGGAAAGGCAAACCGAAATGTTTACGAAGTTGTTCAATGACAGGAATATAGAACCAAGACGTCAAGTGATTGATACTGGAGTGATAAATCCGATAGGTAATCCAGTAATAGAGGCGGAACGAAGGGTCGACAGAAATTGTTCTTATAAAACATTTCTAAGCTGTAAGCCGCCTGAATTTAAAGGGGAAGACAGCCTAGTTGCATGTATGAATTGGCTACGGGAGATAGAGCAAGCTTTCCGAGCCTGTGAATGTCAGGAAGGATCAAAAGTCAGATTTGCTTCTCTGATGTTAAGAGGTAATGCTTTGAATTGGTGGAATGTTTTGACAGCTTCGTTGACGGCAACTGTGTTAGATGCTATGACTTGGGGAACATTTAAAGAGAAGATACTGAAAGAATATTGTAATGAACATGAGATGGACCGGATAGAGGAACAGTTTAGGAATCTCAAAAAGGGTAACATGTCGGTGAGAAGATATACGGAATTATTTATGGAGAAACTGAACTTGGTAGGGTACGTGGCTCCTACTGAAAAAGAAAAAGTTAAAGCCTATCTAAAAGGGTTATCGGCCGAGATGATGTCCCGAGTGCGGAATTCAAAGGCTGTAACGCTCAGGGAAATGATTGAAGAAGCCAAGTTAATAGAGGAGATGTATGCCAGAGATAGGGAAGAGAAAGCTCATGTTGGAGATAAAAGAAAGTGGGAAGGTCGTTCTGATTCTTCTCAGAAACTCAGGCTGTTTGGTAAGAATATACGTTCAGACTCACGAAGGGAACCCAACTGGTGTCCGAAGTGTAAGAATAAGCATTTTGGGCCATGTCGAACAAGCGGGCCAGAGTGTTATAAATGTGGAAATACGGGGCACTTTGCATTTAATTGTTTACTACCGGGTGCAGTATGTTTTGAATGTAAATAGCCAGGGCATATTCGAAGGGATTGTCCAAAGTTGAAAAAGGAGGGAGAACAAGGAAAGAAAGCAGTTATACCAAAGCCAACAGGACGAGCGTTTAATATGACAGTTGAAGAAGCGAAGGGATCCAAGGATGTTGTCTCTGGTACATTCCTTATAAACTCTATACCTGCTCGTGTGTTATTTGATTGTGGTGCGAATTATTCGTTTGTATCCAAAGTGTTCTATGGAAAATTAGCTATGCATGTCACTACTTTAGGAGATGCCTTAGTAGTTGAGATAGCTAATGGAGGTCTAGCCTTGGTTGATGAAAGAGTAGATGGTTGTACGATTCAGATAGAGGATGCAAAATTTCCAATTAGAATGTTGTTAATGGAAATTGGAGGATTTGATGTTATTTTGGGAATGGATTGGTTGTCTGATAACCAAGCCGAAATAATGTGTGCTAAGAAGTTGATCCGAATTCCGATGGTTGATCAAGATGATGTAATAATTTATGGGGAGAAGTACAGTTGATTTCAGTCATAAAGGCACGTAAGTGTTTAGCAAAAGGATGTTTGTCATATTTGGCTTATGTTCTGGACACTAAGTCAGAAAAGAAGCAGAAACAAGACATTAAAGTAGTACGCGATTTTCCAGATGTATTCCCGGATGATCTTCCAGGTTTACCTTTGGAAAGGCAAGTAGAGTTCCGTATTGATCTAATTCCTGGAGCAGCACCAATAGCTCGTGCGCCGTATCGTTTAGCACCGACAGAAATGAAAGAGATGATGTCACAATTGCAGGAGTTATTAGACAAAGGTTATATCAGACCGAGTTCTTCACCTTGGGGAGCTCCGGTACTGTTTGTTAAGAAGAAGGATGGAAGTATGAGGATGTGTATAGATTATCGAGAATTGAATAAGGTGACAATCAAGAACAAGTATCCGTTGCCACGAATTGATGACTTGTTTGATCAATTGCAAGGTGCAGGATGTTTTTCTAAGATTGATCTGAGGTCGGGGTATCATCAAGTACGAGTAAGGGATGAAGATATTCCGAAGACTGCTTTCAGAACAAGGTATGGGCATTACGAATTTCTTGTGATGCCATTTGGTTTGACTAACGCTCCAGCAATATTCATGGATCTGATGAATAGAGTGTGTCGGTCATTTCTAGACAAGTTTGTCATTGTGTTTATTGATGACATACTAGTCTATTCAAAGAATGAAAATGATCACGAGTGTCATCTTCAGGAAGTTTTGGAAGTATTAAGAAAGGAGAAGTTGTATGCAAAGTTCTCGAAATGTGAATTTTGGCTAAAAGAAGTACAATTTCTGGGTCATGTAATTTCAGCTGAAGGTGTGAAGGTGGATCCAGCCAAAATAGAAGCAATGATGAATTGGGAAACTCCAAAGAATGCATCTGAAATCAGAAGTTTCTTGGGTTTGGCCGGGTATTATCGGAGGTTTATTCAAGATTTCTCAAAGATAGCTTCTGCTTTGACTGTGTTAACCCATAAGAATGTAAAGTTTATTTGGACGGAAAAACAAGAATCAGCTTTCAAGACTTTAAGACAAAAGCTGTGTGAAGCTCCTATTTTAGCACTGCCTGAAGGTACAGATGATTTCGTAGTATATAGTGATGCTTCAAAAATGGGATTAGGATGTGTATTGATGCAAAGAGGCAAAGTGATTGCTTATGCATCAAGGCAATTGAAAGAGCATGAGAAGAATTATCCTACCCATGATTTGGAATTAGCCGCGGTGGTTTTTGCTTTGAAGCTATGGCGTCATTATTTGTACGGTACGAAGTGTACTCTTTATACTGATCATAAGAGTTTAAAGCATGTCTTTGATCAGAAGGAGTTGAATATGAGGCAGAGGAGGTGGTTGGAACTGCTTAAAGACTACGATTGTGAATTGCATTACCATCCTGGTAAAGCAAATGTAGTGGCTGACACCTTAAGCAGAAAGGAGTATAGTGGCTGTTTGAAATCGACAAATGCTCGGATTGATGTGATGTCAAGTTTGATCGAACGAATAAAGACTGCTCAGATGGAAGCTCTTTTGGAAGAAAACTTAAAAGATGAGGTTATGGTCAAACAACGGTTTCAACTAACGGAAGATAGTCGTGGGGTGAAGTTGTTTCGAGGCCGTGTTTGGGTACCAAGAGTAAGTGGGAATAGAGAATTGATTTTGGAAGATGCTCACAAATCTAAGTATTCCATTCACCCTGGAAGTACTAAAATGTATAGAGACTTGAAGCTACATTATTGGTGGCCAACCATGAAGTTAGATGTGGCTCGATGTGTAGAAATGTGTGGAACCTGTTCTTTAGTTAAAGCTGAACATCAAAAGCCATACGGAAGTTTTCAATCTTTGGAAATTCCGGAATGGAAATGGGATAAGATTACCATGGATTTCGTGACGAAGTTACCGAAGACGCAAAGAGGTAACGACACTATATGGGTAATCGTTGACAGGTTGACAAAGAGTGCTCACTTCTTGGCAATGAAAGAAGCTTCACCGATAGATAAGTTAGCGAAATTGTATATTGACGAAGTGGTGTCAAGACATGGTATTCCAGTGTCTATTGTTTCAGACCGTGATAGTCGGTTTACATCAAGGTTTTGGCGGTCACTTCAAGAAGAGTTGGGTACAAAGTTGAATTTGAGTACCGCGTATCATCCGCAAACCGACGGTCAAAGTGAAAGAACTATTCAGACATTAGAAGATATGCTAAGAGCATGTATACTAGATTTTGGAGGTAACTGGGATACGCACTTGGCATTAGTGGAATTCGCGTATAACAATAGTTATCATTCTAGTATCGGGAGAGCACCGTTCGAAGCCTTGTATGGTAGGAAGTGTAGAACTCCCGTGTGTTGGCTAGAAGCTGGAGAGAAACAGTTTGCTGGACCGGAAATGGTACAACAAACGGCTGATAAAATCAAAGAAATCCGACAACACATGAAAGCGGCTCAGGATAGACAAAAGAGTTATGCTGATTTAAAAAGAAGACCAGTAGAATTCCAAGTTGGGGAGCGCGTTATGCTAAAAGTATCTCCGTGGAAAGGTGTAATTCGTTTTGGAAAACGTGGGAAGCTGAGTCCTCGTTTTCTAGGACCTTTTGTCATCACTAAAAGAGTTGGTCAACAAGCTTATCAGCTAGATCTTCCGCCTGAATTGGAAGGAATTCACAATGTATTTCATGTATGTTATCTTCGGAGGTGTTTAACCGAAGAACAAGATGTGATTCCGATAACTGATGTCAAGGTGGACGAGAAGAGTCAATGTGTTGAAGAACCGGAAGCGATCCTAGAAAGATCGGTTCGAAAGTTAAGAAACGGCAAAGAGGTGCCTATGTTGAAAGTGCAATGGAAACATCACAGAGGCAGTAATGTGACTTTAGAGTCGGAGGAAGAAATGAAGAAACGATATCCTCATTTGTTTGCTTAGTTCGATTTCGGGGACGAAATCCTTTTAAGTTGGGGAGTATTGTAACATCCCGAAATTTCCATTGTAAATTATTATGATATAAATTGTATTTGGTACAATTTAGTTATGAGAAAATTAACTTGGGAGGGTTGATTGGCAATTATTTGGAAGTTTGGGGTATAAATTGGAAAAGTGAGTTAATGACTCATGTGTTTGTGTGAGGTGTCACATTAGGAGGAATCAGTGTTTGATAATACTGATTTCCTTTGTTTAATATTCTAAAAAGAAAAGAAGAAAATCAGAGAAATATCGAGAGAGAGAGATAGAACGAAGCAGAGAGAGTTAGACATTGAGAAGGAGAAATCGTTTGGTGATTTTGTGGTAAGAATCTAATTTATCTGTTAGTATCATTCATCTCAATGGATTTTAATTATAGTATTGTGTCCAGATTGGAATTAAGCTGTTGATTTTGGAAGTTTACTGTGTTCAAGTTTACCCAGGTGAGTTATTCATTCTTATTGAAATTAAGCAATTAAAAGTGTTATAGATATGCTATACTTGTATTTAATAACACTGGTATGATTTGATTAAGAAATGGTAAGCTTAATGAACAGTAGAGAACTGAATCAAAAATGGAAGAGACGATGAACAGTGGTTTTTCGTAATAGATGGTTGCGAAAAGTGAAGTTGTCGCAATAGAGGATTGCGAGAAGTTTAGTTTTCGCAACAGTTGGTTGCGAATAGTGGAGTTTTCGCAATAGTGGGTTGCGAGAAGTGGACTTTTCGCAGCCTTGGCTTGCGAAAAGTGTAGTTTTCGCTACTGTAGCTTGCGAAAAGTTTTGACTTTCAGTAGTATTTTGAGGCTGTTATGTGACATGCAATCTGATATGTATATGCTATTTGTTATATGTTTATAACTCTGTTGGTGATGTAAAAACCATGATATGTTAAATTGTAAGGACTTATTTATGAGTCCGAAGCTGTAGTTAAATGTTGAGATGATAATCCCCGATGCTAAATGGCAAAGAAGGGATAACCGTTGAGATTAATATTCTGTACATAGAGATATAGAATATATGTTGAAATTGTATAGCTTTAGTATACAATAGAAAGAGTGATGATACACAATTATTGTGTGGCGTTGGCTAGAAATATGCATCTGGTCTAGTGGGCATAAAGTGCGGTATAATGAGAACCGTTTACTAGCCAGGGGACCGTTAGGATGTATTTCTAGTTGTTGGAGTGAATCTTGAATCATCTGTGAGGGTCTCTGGTGGTTGTTGATCGCGATAAGAAGGAAATCTCATTTGAGACCAGTGATTCAAGATGGGGAGGAAACGAAATGAGGAATGGCAGACTTAGAGTTGTAATTCCCATTTCAAGCGAAAGATGAGATATCTTTATTGTTGAGGATTTGACCTCCTAATTCAGAAAGAAGCAGGTTTGGAAACTGTAATTTCTGGGAGTTAGAGTTATTTATAAGTCCGGTGGGATTTATAGTAATTCTCGTTGATAATATGATGACTAGATGAATTAGTCATAAGTAAGGAATAGGTGGATTCCTTTTTGGTTGATAAGAGCTTGGTATGGTAAGATGGCCGTTAACAGGTTTGATATATCTGTTAATATTTTGTTGATTAATTTTAATTTGATTTGGATAATCTCACTATGCGAAAGCCTAATGTTTCAAATTAAATTGTCTTACCAGGTACAGGCTCTGGGAAGTAGCTGGGAAGTGAGATAATAGTTGAAGGGAGTCAGACTTGGTGATAATGAAGGATCATGATATTCTTTTGATGACTTTTGGGACAAGCCTTAGATAATCTAGTTGATCTTATTGTGATGTATAATTAGATTGATCAGATTATTTAAGTTAGATGATCTCGTGTATTTATATAGAACCTTACTTTCGATCCTTTGGTTTATAAAAGTCTGATATTTTGATGATCATAACATGTGTATTTTGAGTTTTAAATTGGCCCTGAATTTTTGGGTGTTATAGATAGGCATAAAGTAAGTTGTAATCTCTACTTCCGGACTAAGAAATAAGCAGGTATAGAAACTGTAATTTCTTTGGATGGGAAGTTACTTATAATCTGGTATGATTTATAGTAACTCTTGTTGATATTATTACGACTAGATGAATTAGTCATCAGGATGGGAATTGAGTGGATTCCTGTTGTTGAAAAGAGCTTTGGTACAGTAAGATGGTTGATAACAGGTTTGATATATCTGTTAATATTTTAGTTGTTAAATTTTAATTTGATTTGAATATTCTCACTAGGCGAAAGCCTAATGTTTCAAGTTGAATTTTCTTACCAGGTACAAGCTCCGAGAAATAAGTGGGATGTGCGTGAGAGCATTTGGAAAGACTCAGAATGGAATTAACAGAGGATCTAGATATTCTTTTGGTGCTTTTGGGGACTGATGATTAGATAACCTAGTTAATCTAATTATGATGTATGATTTGATTAATAGGTTATTTGATTTAGAAGTTATTGTTTATAGAAAACCTTAATGTATGATCCTCTTGTTATATAAGTTTGAAGTTTTTTTGTCATAACTTGTGGAATTTTTAAGGTTTAAATTAGCCCTGTTTTTAGGGTGTTACAATATGGTATCAGAGCAATAGTTTAAGCGAACTAAGTATGCTGATGAGATACTTAGACTTAAGCTGAGATGAATTAAGTTATGACTTGTGAGATTTGGGTAGAAATACTAAGACGGGATAGTCTTAGAGTCAACGGAAATACGTGAAATTAGTACTGTGATAATGGTAACAAGGATTCTCATGTATGATATGTTCACAATTTCAATTAGCTACTGTTATTATGAATATATTGTTACGCGAGCATGCTTATTTCTAAATTGTTACAGTGACTAACGATCGGTAAAGTACGTTTTGTATAGGGGTATGTGCATAACCATTTCTTATGGTTATCCCTTTAGGTTATAGTAGAACGATGGTAAGTATGCCACCAAAATCCTTTGGAGGACAGATCGGTAAATGATTGGGGGTTGGAAGGACAACCTGGAAATTGGCGGGACTCATGAACGTCCGCCAAGGTAACCTTTAATAGGTGGTTGATGCGTGTAGAGATAGAATATGAGATGTTTGATCAAGACGAAAATAGTATGACATGGTTGATACGTGAATCGTGGAATGCATGTATAGCAAACGTCATAAGGCCGAGAGGGCGACCACCGGTCGGAGGAAGAATGTCAATGATAAGTTACGTAAGTAAGACGATTGACCTCGTTGAGTAATTAGCCTTCATTTGCGAGTAAAGTTTTATGCATGGTGTTCTAGTGTGTATTTAAAGAAAAGGCAATCCCATTTACGTCGCACAACGAAATTTTGGAGTTGTTACAAAATATTTCTTACTTTACATGAAAAGTTGATTTGTAGCAAGAAGGCGTTGGCCAGCAAAACATTTAATAACTAACAAGAGTATTGATCTAATAACGTCATATAAATAAGTGGGAGAACCGACTAGCTTAATTCGTGTCGGTAAAACTTTTTCGAACTATTGTTGTATGAAAAGATTTTTATTTAATATATTACCGTCGTAACAACTTTGTTTTGGTTGAGAAAGATTAAGTTTTACGGAAAGTTGTATGCCAACGGTTCTCGAGATCGTTGTGCAGTACATTGAAGTTATGAGAATGTTAGGGTCATGTGTGCCCAAGTTGTTTCAAGCATTGTTCGTTAAGATGAGAAAATGTGTGAAATGATTTACTTATTACGTTGTCATGCATGAAGGCTATGAACTCACTAGGTCGTAGAGTATTACACTATAAGCTAAGAAATAAAAAAATCCAAGAGTGGAGAGGTGTGGGATAAATCATGGGAGAATGTTTATAGTTTTGGTATTTGTGTTCAAAAGGAGAGATGAATAGTGGGAGGATCGAAAGTAGACTTTAGTGTCGGTTGTAAGAAGGTCTGTATCCTTGTTTGATAATTAGGAATACAGTTGCCAAGGGACGGTTGCGTCCAGAGGAAGGATTAGTAGTCATTAAGGTGATGGAATTAGCAACTCACTATGAGTAGTGTGGTGAGACAGAAAGGAAAATATCCTCGAGGTTAAATAAGAATTTATGGTGATCTTGTGATATTAACGTTGCACGAATAAATTTGAGAGGAAGACGATGGGATGTGAATTGGATTATGATATGTTGTAAGGATTAGGTTCAGTTAAGGACCCTTGTTAAAGAGTTGGTTAAGAAAGTATCGACAGATGACTTTTGACGTTGAAGTCGATAGTTGCTTAAGATGTATGAGGCCTTTTGCCTGTCACTGGGTGCGGTCTGGGTGCGTCCCGCGTATGCCTATGCGGACAGGAACAAAACCGTGAGCGGTACCGGCATGTTGTTATGCAGAGGGTATGAGCAAAACGGACAATATCGTGTACGGTGGACTGAGGATGTTACAGAATGCAAAGAGGGGATGGTATATATTCAACCACATTTGGGGATTTTTAGTGATTGACGAATAAATCACGGGTGAAAGAGGTTTTGGTTAAATTATTGCATCAGTGAAAACTATGTGGTCAAAATACATTTTTAGAGTTTATCGTGGTTGTGTAATAATTACGATGTGTTATGTGCTTAATTGCATTTTATTTAATAAGTGTCGTTTTAAGTATTGGTCTTATGTGTGAGGATCGTTTGATGATCTTGTATTCTTAGTACCTTTGGTACTAATGAACTTTGGTAAGATATATATATATATATTGTTGAGTATAAAAGAGTTGTATATACTTGTACATATAGATACATGATGTGAGTTAGATGCATTTTAATTGCATGAGTTGATGTTGATAAATGATCCTTCGATCCTTTGAGCAGATGGTTCGGTTTTGGACTCGGTTGAGTCTTGAAGGCATTTACTCGGTGTAATAAGCTCGACGTAGGCTTGGGGTTGAAATTGTAGGAATGGTATTATAATTGAAGCTTACATGTTGTGGGTGCATTGGTTATTCTTTTGAGGTCAGGTATGAATGTTAAGTCTTAAATCAGAAGAATAAAAGTTGAAGGACCACTTTGTAAGAGTGTTAATATAGTGAAGGACTGTTGTTTTAGATAAGCGTTTTACTCAAGATGTGGGTGGTTTATAAAGGAAGAAGTATTAGGCACGAAGGAAGTGAGTGTATAGACTGTGTCGATCTGTGAGGGATTGTGCCCTGTCTGGGTAATGGGTTGAAATCACAAAAAGCTAGCATGAAACGAGTAAGTTAAATTAATTAGAAACCCATGAGTTGTGGTTTAACTAAAGTTGGGGAGAAATAATTAGTGAAATAGACTCGGATAATCATGCGATAGAACATGAAAATACGTTTAAATTGGGTACGAATGACAATGAGAGACCTGGTCTGTCGTGAGATGTTATGGGTGAAGAAGGTACGAACGAGTAGTGGCATCAATTGCCAAGATAAATGTGTCAACTAGTATGTAATATAAAGATAGAAAGAGGAAGCATCCGATGGAAGTCTTTTCGGGGATTCCAGATGAAGAGTATTATTTGTCAATAAAGTTGTTGGAACATGTGGTTTGTAAGATGGCGTAGTGATATGGCTAATATCGGGATAGAAGGTCATAACAGCAGTGGGTGTTTATCCAAAGTAATTTTTGTAACACCCGAAAAATCCTTGTAAGTAATAATAGTCCTAATATTTCTTTATATTTTGACTTTTTAGATTATAATTGATATCCTAAGTAATTTCCGTGATTGTTACTTGTTATTTGATAACTCCCGATAGAAATCAGTAAGTTTATTCCTTAAGGAAATTAATGAAAAATAGATGATAAAGTGAAATATTAGATTCTATGGAATAGTTGGATGGGTAATTTGAATACGAGTCCAACGGTACTTTCTGGGGTAAAAAACGGAATTCTAACGAAGAAGTTACGACTAAATTAGTGGAAATTGAGAAGGCTAGCAAACAGAAGCTGGCGCCGATGCATCGGCGCGGGTGATCGGCGCCGAGCACCTGACGATATGGACCTTCTCCATGGAATCCAATTTGTGAATGTATCGAATTGTTATTCCTACATGCTATGATTATGCTCTATGTGCTAGGTATAAACCTCACTTAGGATTTAAAAGCCTAACACTTGTTATGTGTTTTATGTGTTACAGATTTTAGTGGTTCCGGACACAAGAAGGTCTAGAACGGGGTTGTGAGCATAGGATCATTGTTAGAGAGATAAAGATTGGAAGATTGATGATAGAACTTTCCGACATCCTTTTGATATTTGATTACTATAGTAGCGATCAAATAAGCTAGTGGTCCAATAGTAGTTATAATTAACTAAATCTTTGTATTAATGATTATGTAATGTTAATTAGGTATACTTTTACTTTAGTAATGTGTACCACTCTTCCGTTTTATGGAAGTTTTTGTTAACCCCTGTTTTGGGGTGTTACAAGTTGGTATCAGAGCATTAGCTTAAGTGAACTAAGTATGCTGAGGAGGTACTTAGACTTAAGCTGTGATGAGTTAAGTTATGATTTGTGAGATATGGGTAGAAGTACTAAGACGGGATAGTCTTATAGTTGACAGAAATACGTGAAATTAGTACTGTGACAATGGTAATGAGGATTCTCATGTATAGTATGTTCACAATTCCAGTTAGCTACTGTTATTATGAATATATTGTTACGTAAGAATGCTTGTTTCTAAATTATTACAGTGACTAATGATCGGTAAAGTACGTTTAGTATGTCTATATTCGTATAACCATTTCTTATGGTTATTCCTTTGTGTTATAGCAGATCGTTGGTGGATATGCCACCAAGGTCCTTTAATTCTTTAGAGAATAGATAAGTAAATGATTTGGGGGTTGGAAGGACAACCTAGAATTGGCGGGACTTATGAAAGCCCGCCGAGGTAACCTTTAATAGGCGGATGGAAATGTGTAGAGATAGAATGTAAGGTGATTCATCAAAATGGAAATAATATGAAAATGATTAAGTAAGTGGGCCGTGGAACGCATGGATAGAAAGTGTTACAAGGTCAAGAGGACGACCACTAGTCGAAAGTAGAGTGTTAATGATAAGTGATGTGAGTACAACGATTGACCTTGTTTGAGTGAGTAGCCTTCATTTGCGAGTAAAGTTTTATGCATGGTGTCCTAGTGAGTGTGCTACATGAGTTTTCTTGATTTTAAAATAAATGCATAAATAACAATTTTTATTCAAGAATGAGTTGCTTGTACAAATGTGTATTTTAAGAAAGAGACAATTTCATTTTGATGCACAATGAAATTTTGGGTTTAGCAACTTGCAAAATATTTCGTATTTTCTTTATATATGAAAAGTTAATTGTAAAAAGGGGCCAAGAAAACGTTGGCTAGCAAAACCTTTGTAACCAACAAAAGTATTAACTTGATGATATCAAGTAAGAACCGACTAGCTTGCTTTGTGTTGGAAAATTCTTTTAAAACTTTTTATAGTATGAGAATATTTTTTTTTATATTACTATCGTAACAACATCATTTTGGTTGAGAAAGATTAAGTTTTACGGAAAGTTGTATGCAAACGGTTCTCGATATCGTTGTGCAATACATTGAAGTTTTGAGAATGTTGGGGGTCATGTGTGCCCAAGTTGCTTCAAGCATTGTTTGTTAAGATGAGAAAATGTGTGAAATGATTTATTTATCACGTTGTCATGCATGAAGGCTATGAACTCACTAGGTCGTAGAGTATTACATTATAAGCTAAGAAAGAACTCCAAGAGTGGAGAGGTGTGGGATAAAATTGGGAGAATGCTTATAGTTTTGGTATTTGTGTTCAAAAGGAGAGATGAATAATGAGAGAATCGAAAGTAGACTTTAGTGTCGTTTGTAAGAAGGTCTGTACCCTGGTTTGATAATTAGAAATACAGTTGCCAAGGGACGATTGCGTCCGGGGGAAGGATTAGTAGTCATTAAGGTGATGGATTTAGCAAACTTGCTATGAGAAGTGTGGTGAAACAGAAAGGAGAATATCCTCGAGATTAAATAAGAATCTATGGTAATCTTGTGATATTATTGTTGTATGAATTATTTTTTTGAAATAAAGACGATGGGATAGGAAATGAATTAGGATATATTGGAAGGATTGGGTTCAGTTAGGAACCCTTGTTAAAGAATAGGTTAAGGAAGTATAGACAGATTGATTATTAATGTTGGAGTCGACACTTGTGTAAGGTGTCGACAGTTGCGTAAGGTGTATGAGGCCTTTTTGCCTGTCATAGGGTGCGGTCTGGGTGCGTCCCGCGTATACCTGTGCGGGTAGGAACAACCGTAGGCGGTGCCGGTATGCTGTTATGCAGAGGGTATCCGCAAAGCGGACAATATCGTGTACGGTGGACTGGAGATGTTACAGAATGGATGCAGAGGATATCCGTAGAAGGGTAAATATCTTGCGAAATACCCTCGTTTGGGAATTTAGAGTGATTAACGAATAAATCACGAGTGAAGGAAGTTTTGGTTAATTTGTTGCTTAAGTAAAAGCTACGTGGTTAAAATACGCTTTTAGGGTTTATTATGGTTGTGCAATAAGTATGATGTGTTATGAGCTTAATTGCATTTTATCTAAATAAATGCTGTTTTAGGTATTGGTTTTGTATTTTTAGTACCTTTGGTACTAATGAACTTTGGTAATATATATATATGTTGTTGAGTATAAAAGAGTTGCATATACTTGTACATATAGATACATATATGAATTAATTTCATTGGAAAATTAGCAATAAAGGGGTCGTGAGATTATCACGCCTCGAAGTGTGTTGTATAATGTAAGATAGATGTATTACATTGCATGAGTTGATAATTATAAATGATCTTTGGATCTTTTTGAGCAGATGGCTCGGTTCTTGACTTGGTTAAGTTTTGAGAGTATTCGCCCGGTTTAATAAGCAACGTAGGCTTGGGGGTTAGAATTACATGAATTGTATTATAACTGAAGCTTTCATGGTGTGAATGTATTGGTTATTCCTTGAGGACATGTATAAATGTTAAGTTTTGAATCGAAAGATTTAAAGTTAAAGGACCACCTTGTAGGGGTGTTAGACTAGTGAAAGACTATTGTTTTGGATGAGCGTTCTACTTACGATGTGGATGACTTATGAAGGAAGAAGTGAGTGTATAGACTGTGTCGATCTGTGGAGAATTGTGTCCTGTCTATGTTTTGGTATGGAATCGAAAGAGCTGGCAAGAAACAAGTAAGTTTAAATTAATTAGATACTCGTGAGTTGTGATTCAACTAAAGTTGGGGAGGAATATATTAGTGAAATGGACTCGATAGATCATGCGGGAGAACATGAAAGTACGTTTGAATTGTGTATGAATGACCATGAGAGACCTGGTATGCTATGAGATGTTATGGGTGGAGAAAAATATGAACGAGTAGTGGCAACAATTGCCCAGATGAATATGTCAACTAGTAGGTAATGGGAAGTAATGATAGAAAGGTCGGATCTAAGAATATAGTTGTACTACAGGTACAATAGAATTATCACCGTTGATAAACAACATTTTAAGTGATTAATTGCAATTCGGTCGCGTAGTGCGATAGTGGTGTGAGGAAGTGGTAGCACTTGGTATTGAAGAAACGGGTGAGTCATGGATGTAATGATGATTTGTTGAAATATTCAAAAGAGATAAGTATGCTTGTTATAAAGTATGTGGATTTTCAGGTAGTATATATTAATGTTATTTTGAGACCTGGAGATTGAGTTGTAATGATATCAGTTACTCTGAAGAGGCTTATAAATCTAAGTTGAAAAGTGAGTAATGATGAAGGAGGTAAAGTTCAGAAAATGATGTGATTCCTATAACTGAAGTGAAAGTGAACATTTCTTAGCAATGCGAGAAACCTCATCAATGGACTCGTTGGCAAGACTTTACATTGATGAAGTGGTTTCACGACATGGTGTGCCTGTATCTATAGTTTCTAATAGGGACAGTCGGTTCACGTCACGATTTTGGCAAGCATTACAAGAAGAACTTGGTACTAGACTGAATCTGAGCACGGCTTATCATCCGCAGACGGATGGTCAAAGTGAAAGGACCATTCAAACTCTAGAAGATATGTTGAGGGCTTGTGTAATCGAATTTGGGGGAAATTGGGACTCGCATCTACCATTAATAGAGTTCGCTTACAACAATAGTTACCATTCTAGCTTGAAGGCGGCACCATTTGAAGCACTCTATGGGAGAAAGTGTAGGACTCCGGCTTGTTGGTTGGAAGCGGAAGAGAAACAGTTTGCTGGACCGGAAATTGTTCAAGAAACGGTGGACAAAGTCAAGATTATTAGAGAACGATTGAAGGCGGCACAAGATCGACAAGTGAGTTATGCAAACAAGAAAAGGAAACCAATTGAATTCCAAGTGGGGGAGCGAGTAATGTTAAAGGTATCTCCGTGGTAAGGGTTAATCCGATTTGGAAAAAGGGGAAAGTTGAGTCCTCGTTTCCTTGGTCCGTTTACTATTATGGAACGTGTGGGTTTGCAAGCTTACAAGTTAGACTTACCTCCTGAGATGAACGGAATCCATCCGACTTTTCACATGTGTTATTTGCGTAAGTGTTTTGGTCGTGAAGAAAATGTGATACCATTATCAGAAATTAGAGTGGAGAACAAGCATTGTATAGAAGAACCCGAAGCTATTTTGGAGCGTTCGACTAAAGGAACTCGACGCAAAGAAATCAATATGGTCAAGGTGAAATGGAAACATCACCGTGGAGCTAATATCACATGGGAGCCGGAAGAGAATATGAAGCGACGATATCCACATTTGTTTTCTTAACCTAAGATTTCGAGGACGAAATCTATTTCAAGTGGGGGAGAATTGTAACACCCGAAAAATCCTTGTAAGTAATAATAGTCCTAATATTTCTTTATATTTTGACTTTTTAGATTATAATTGATATCCTAAGTAATTTCCGTGATTGTTACTTGTTATTTGATAACTCCCGATAGAAATCAGTAAGTTTATTCCTTAAGGAAATTAATGAAAAATAGATGATAAAGTGAAATATTAGATTCTATGGAATAGTTGGATGGGTAATTTGAATACGAGTCCAACGGTACTTTCCGGGGTAAAAAACGGAGTTCTAACGAAGAAGTTACGGCTAAATTAGTGGAAATTGAGAAGGCTAGCAAACAGAAGCTGGCGCCGATGCATCGGCGCGGGTGATCGGCGCCGAGCACCTGACGTGTTGAAAAGGGGTTAAAACCCACCTCTTAGTCCTTAGTTGTTATCCTTTCATATTAGAACTCTCAAATACTGAAATTTTGCTCCTGCTCATCTAAAGACGATTCTCCATCTCAACCTAAGGTAAATCCACTTCTATCAATCTTAATCCAATTCAAGCTACTAGTAAATGAATCTTACCCATTTAAACTTGAATTAGGGCATTTCATCTTCATTCTTTTCTTGGAGTAATTGGGTTGAAGTATTCAAGTTAGGGTGTTGGCAATTGAAGAATTAAGGTGAGTAATTTGTACTTAATTGATTGTAATACACTTATCTACCATTCTTTATTTTGATTTTGGTATTGTTAATGTGAAATCTTGATTTATAAGCTCTTAATGGTTAAGAGGGAAACAAGAAGAGTCCAAGTAAGTTATGGTGGATTAATTGTGTTTATTACTTAGTATGCCATGTTAAATGTTGGTGCTAAGAGTTTGGCTTTGATTATATATCAATAGTATGTGATCTTGATGATGGCTTAATATATGTCTTAATGAAGTAATGATGGCTTAATGGTCAAAATGGACTTATTATTGAATTGTAAACATGGATGTTTATTATTGATGTCATATAGAATATGATTTGATACATATGGATGTATATGAACTACATGGAAGTAGTATTGATTATGTTAAATGGTTGGACCATTGTTAAGTGTTAAATATGCTTTGAATGTTATTTGGATTAACATATTTGGTATTCACATAATTGGAGGAGCACCTAGTAGGCATTGGAGGATATATTCTTACACACCGTGGGGTAAGTGTAATTGATTCATACCCTCGGATACCGTGGGGTTTTCCGTTGTGTTATGCCTTGTGACAATACCGTGGGGTACCGATCAAGGTATATCTTCGATTATGATGTAACTGGGTAGCGATATGGACCTTCTCCATGGAATCCAATTTGTGAATGTATCGAATTGTTATTCCTACATGCTATGATTATGCTCTATGTGCTAGGTGTAAACCTCACTTAGGCTTTAAAAGCCTAACACTTGTTATGTGTTTTATGTGTTACAGATTTTAGTGGTTCCGGACACAAGAAGGTCTAGAACGGGGTTGTGAGCATGGGATCATTGTTAGAGAGATAAAGATTGGAAGATTGATGATAGAACTTTCCGACATCCTTTTGATATTTGATTACTATAGTAGCGATCAAATAAGCTAGTGGTCCAATAGTAGTTATAATTAACTAAATCTTTGTATTAATGATTATGTAATGTTAATTAGGTATACTTTTACTTTAGTAATGTGTACCACTCTTCCGTTTTATGGAAGTTTTTGTTAACCCCTGTTTTGGGGTGTTACAATTTTGGTTGTGTGAATCGCTAGGTAAGTTTATGTTTTCGAATCATTGAAAGTTTAACGAAGATGATGGGTGTGTTAGTCAATTGTGGTGAAGTAAATGCAAATTCTTTAAGGGATGTGAGTTGATTCTTATGTATAAAAGAAATGAAATGAATGGGTCGACCGTGTTGGAAAGATGGAAGATTGTGACAGTTTTAGATGCTACGAGAACTTGGCTAAGGTCTTGGCTGGTGATTGTAGAAGAACCGTTCTTTTGGATTGTAGTTGTGCGTAGTGGATGTTATGTGTAGGCATAAGAGAATTGATAACGGTATGGTAGACCAAGAAATAGTCGGATAAAGATTGGATGATAAACAATTATTCTAAGGAGGCTTGCAAATCCAAGTTGGGGAGTGAGTAATGATGAAAGAGGTAAAATTCAGAAAATATGAAAGGTGAATCCTTATTCTTTCTGGACTTTTATCTGTGATTGAGTATATAAGACTAGAAATTGAAAAGGGTATATGTCATATTTTATATTGGTAGGATGTGATTCCATTTACTGAAATAATAATGGATGAGAAAAGTTGTTATGAGAAGGAACTGGAAGCGTTTTTAGAGAAATCTTTTGAGAAATTACAATCTAAGTATGTGGTATTAGGTACAATGGTATTATATCCTTGAGATGTTAATGTGACTTTAGGATTGAAAAAGGAATATGAAGATTTCAGATTCTCATTTGTATACCTAACTTTGATTTCGAGGACGAAATCATTTTCAAGTTGGGGAGTATTGTAACATCTCAATTTTTATAAAATGTGATGTTTGAGTTTATTAAATAATTTGAGTATAATTATTTAATAAGTTGAGATTGAATAAATGATAGATTAATTTTAGAGTCTAACCCCGAGAAAGGTAAGTTACGTGTTTTATTTGATTAATAATTAAGGGGTAAACTTTAATTATAATTTATATGAAAAGGGGTTATATTTGCCAAATGTTGATAGTTTGAGGTTGGTTTGTGATTTTGGTTATGAGGTGTCAAACCCACCGTAAAAGTAGAGAGTTTCATGAGGAGGTGTCCTCATTTCAAAAAAAAAGGATTATTGTTATGTGTGGGTGTTCTTTACGGGAAAACAAAGAAAGAAAGAAAGGGAATTAGAGAGAGATCGAGAGTGAGAGATAGAAAGAGCTGGAAATTATTGTTGATTAAACTGAGAAAGTGATTTTGGTGAAGAACGCAGTGTCCAGAAATTGATCAGGTGAGTGTATTTAATCTCCTTAAAATTAAGCAATTAGAATTGAAATTGATATGTTATACTTGTGTTTAAACATGATGGTATGACTTAATTGAGAAATGGTAGGCTTAATGAGATGAATTTATGAACTGACTTAATAAAGAAGACGAATGAACAGTGTTTGCGAAAAGTGAGAATTTCGCAACAGTTGGTTGCGCAAAGTGATAGAATTCGCAAGCATGGCTTGCGAGTTTTGAAGAATTCGCAACAGTGGGTTGCGACTTTTGAGCTTTTCGCAGCTTTGGCTTGCGAAAAGTGTAGCTTTTCGCTACTGTGGCTTGCGAAAAGTTGAGCATTGCGCTACAGTTGGTTGCGTAATAATCATATGATGTGATTATCTGTTTTATGCAAACTGATACATGCTATAAACTTAAATCTAATATTAAAGTGATGTTATAATGAATTGAAAATACTTAATTATGAGTCCAATCATGTATTTTACAATTGAGATGTTGATCCCCGATGCTAATTGGCAAAAATGGGGATAATTGTTGTAATTAATATTCTGTATATAGATATATAGAATATATGATATATCGTACATCTTTAGTATACGATAGAAAGGGTGATGATACACAGTTATTGTGTTACATTGGCTAGCAATATTCATCCGGTCGTGGGGGCATTTAGTACGGTCTAATGGAAACCGTTTACTAGCCATTGACTATTGGGATGTTATTTCTAGTTGTTGGAGTGAATCTTGAATCATCTGTGAGGGCCCTTGTTGTTGATCGCGATATAGAAATAAAATTCCATTTGGGGGCCAGTGTTTCAAGGTGGTGAGAAAGCGAAATGTGGAATAGGCAGACATCGAGTTTGTAATTCCCATTTCAGACGGAAGATTTGAGATCTTCAATTTTTAGGGAAGTTCAGAGATAGGCATAAAGTAAGTTGTAATCTCTACTTCCGGACTAAGAAATAAGCAGGTATAGAAACTGTAATTTCTTTGGATGGGAAGTTACTTATAATCTGGTATGATTTATAGTAACTCTTGTTGATATTATTACGACTAGATGAATTAGTCATCAGGATGGGAATTGAGTGGATTCCTGTTGTTGAAAAGAGCTTTGGTACGGTAAGATGGTTGATAACAGGTTTGATATATCTGTTAATATTTTAGTTGTTAAATTTTAATTTGATTTGAATATTCTCACTAGGCGAAAGCCTAATGTTTCAAGTTGAATTTTCTTACCAGGTACAAGCTCCGAGAAATAAGTGGGATGTGCATGAGAGCATTTGGAAAGACTCAGAATGGAATTAACAGAGGATCTAGATATTCTTTTGGTGCTTTTGGGGACTGATGATTAGATAACCTAGTTAATCTAATTATGATGTATGATTTGATTAATAGGTTATTTGATTTAGAAGTTATTGTTTATAGAAAACCTTGATGTATGATCCTCTTGTTATATAAGTTTGAAGTTTTATTGTCATAACTTGTGGAATTTTTAAGGTTTAAATTAGCCCTGTTTTTAGGGTGTTACACCATGGTTTCCGGATACATGGTTTTATCCGGGAACCTTCGACCTGCAGCTTAAAATTCGATCTAGATACATATCTGTTCGATTCAGCTCATTCCAAACCATTCCATACAGTTCATAACCAATTTATACAGCTATTTCAAGGTTCAATTTAACATGAAAACACTGATTTAAGCAAACAACAAATGAACTCACCTCTTAAGGAAGTTATACCCACTTTGCACAATCTGATTCTTCAAATCTGTTGTTTATGATTCCAAATACCTATTCCACAATCAAATTCGTTTACACACACATAACTACAACAGATTTTATCATAAACCATAGTCAATTACTTACCAAAATGAAGACAAACCCTTGTTTTCTTTCTTTTTTCCTCTTTTTCTCTATCTCTTTCTTTCTGCCGACTCAATCACCAAAATGAGATAAAAATCTGATTTTAGTTACTTTATTCATACACACTTTCCTTTATTAACAAAACACACCCTCAAGTTCCATTAATTCCAAAAGTACATCCAACTTTCATCTATTGTATTTTAACCCTAATGAATTATAAAACTTCCATATATTTCAAGGTTTACACAAAATACAAATACATCCCAATTCTCATTAAAATATTATTATTGAAAATTTAGGATGTTACAATACTCCCCAACTTGAAAATGATTTCGTCCTCGAAATCAAGATCAGGTAAACAGATGGGGATACCTATCCTTCATACTCTCTTCCGACTCTAAAGTCACATTGGCCCCTCGATGGTGTTTCCACTGTACTTTCAACATAGCTACTTCCTTGCCATTACGTAGCTTTCTAACCGATCTTTCCAAAATTGCCTCTGGTTCTTCCACATAGCGGCTCTTCTCATCCACTCTTACATCAGTAAATGGAATCACATCTTCCTTTTCGGCTAGACATTTCCGAAGATAACAAACGTGGAAGGTATTGTGGATTCCTTCCAATTCAGGTGGAAGATCCAACTGATAAGCTTGCAATCCAACTCTCTTAGAAATAGTGAAAGGTCCTAGAAAACGAGGACTCAACTTCCCACGTTTGCCAAACCTTATCACACCTTTCCACGGGGATACCTTAAGCATTATTCTCTCCCCAACTTGGAACTTACAAATCTCCTTAGAGTAACTGTTATCATCAAATCTTTATCCGACTATTAAATGATCTACCATACTGTCAACATTTCTTCTCATGCCTACACCAAACATCCATTACACATAGCCACAGTCTAAAAGAATAGTTTCTCCAAGATTATCAGCCAAAACCCTTAGCCAAGTCCTCATAAAGTACTCAGCACCAAGAACTACCACAAACTCATATCTTTCCAACACCGTCAATCCACTCATTACACTTCTTTACATCCATGTAGTATTCCAACACTCTCGACTAAATTCATAACGAAACACCACAGCTTAACAGTTACAGTATCCTCTTCGACCATCAAGTGAAGTATGGAAACTCTTCTGAAATTCCAATGGGATCGTGAAGAACAAAGATTCTCTTTTCATTCTATCACCAACCACAACTCAACCTCCAGATTTCAAATCAATATCAACGTATATTTTCCTAAAACCCACATACTTTAAATCGAGCATACTCACCACTTTTGTATACTTCAATAATTATGGCACACTATCGTTACATCATGACTTACACATTTCTTCGGTACAAAGTGCTACCACTTTCTCACATCATTATCGCACCCGCGACTACATTGCAACCAAGCACTACTGTGTTGTATATCAAAGGTGATATTTCCATTGAACCTGTAGCATGACTACATTCTTAGGTCTGATCTTTCTATCATTGCTTCCTCATGTTAGCGTGGAGTACTACTCTCCAAACATTACTTGTCTCTTTCTCCCAAATAGTCGCACCAAAAATTTCTAACTTAAAGCACTCAATCCAGTCACCTTGAAACTACAACATCGATCGAAGTTACTACATATTCCTTGATATTCAACTGATACTTTCTTGGACAAATTCTTTCATATATAAAAAAGCAACTCCCATTCCTTAAGGATTTTGCATCTACAACACGACACTTTGATTAACACACTCATCACCTTCATTAAACTTCCAATGTTTCAAAAACATAAACTTACTTAGCGATTCACACAACCAAAATCACTTTGGATAAACACCCACTACCGCTCCGACATTCAATACTGATATTAGTCATATTACCATGCCATTTTCCAAACTACATGCTCTAACAACTTTATTGACAAAATAGTGCACTTCATCCGAAACCCCCGAAAAGACTTCCATTTAATGCTTCCTTATAACCCATCCATATCGTAAGTAGAACATTTATCTAAACCAATATTCTTTCACTATCCAAACACCCCTACAAGGTGATCCTTCAACTTTTAATACTTCTGAGTCAAAACTTAACATTCCTACATGACCTCAAAATAATCACTGCAATCACTTCATGTAAACTTCAATTATAATACAATTCATGCAATTCCAACCCCAACCCACATCGAGCTTATTAAACCGGGCGAATGCCCTCAAGACTCAACCGAGTCCAAAACTGAGCCATCTGCTCAAAGGATCTAAAGGTCATTTATCAATATCAACTTATGCAATTAAAATACATCTAATTCACATCGTGCAACACACGCTTCGAGGCGTGATAATCTCACAGCCCCTTCATTGCTACCTTCCCAATGAAGTCAAATCATACATGTATCTATATGTACACATATATGCAACTCTTTTATACTTAGCAATGTTTATAGCTCACCAAGGTCCATTAGTCCCAAAGGTACTAAGGATACAAAATCATCAATCGGTCCTCACACATGAGACCAATATTTAAACTGGTATTTATTAAAATAAAATGCAATTAAGCACATAACACATCATAATTATTGCATAATCACAATAACTCTAAAAGCGTAATTCGCCCACATAGCTTCCACTTATGCAATAAATTAACCAAGACCCCTTTCACTCGTGATTTATTTGTCAATCACTAAAAATCCCCAAAAGTGGTTGAATGTATACCATTCGACGCCACTCCTACGTACAAGATAATGTCCGCTTTACGCATTGTTGGTGATTTTAGTGAAATCATCGGTCCATTTTGTGTAGTTGGATTCACAAAGGTAATAATGGGGTTGTTAGCTAAGCTATAACATGAGTTAGGAGGTGTGGAGTGCACACTCGTGTAAGCTAACTAGAATCCGGGATTGTTGGACGGTTAAAATCGATAAGTTACAAAGTGGTTTCATGAGCTGGGCGTCGGGGCCACTTGTGGCGCTACTTATCTAGCGCGAGAAGTAGCGCCGGGCTCTGGAAGGTTGCCCGCGCCCCTTTTGGCGCTACTTATCTAGCGCGGGAAGTAGCGCCGGGCTCTGGAATGTTTCCCGCGCCCCTTTTGGCGCTACTTATGTAGCGCGGGAAGTAGCGCCGGCGTCAGTGATTCTTTCTCTTTTGTAACTCTCATTTTGTAACCGACGTCATTATGTCCACAATCAAATCTCATTAATTGAGATGATTATTTCCTGAAACAATACAGCGTAGGTTACATTTCTAAAGTGTATATATATGAATCGATTAGTGCCTTAATCGAGACACCGAAACAAAGAGATTATCCCCTAGAGAATTTCGTGATACCCAGGCATATAGGGTCGAAATATCTCTTACGGAAAGCGAGCTCTCACGCGATCTCTGCGTTTATCCAAGTTGTTACGATCACCAATTCCTCATCTCTTCCCCGGTTTCCCCCAACAATCGTAAGAGATATTTGCTTATCACGAGAGAGATGACGAATGATCAGTCCGTGAGAGACATGACTTCCAAGTTCACAAAACTTGAGAAGTTTGAAGGCGTGGATTTCCGTAGATGGCAGAAGAAGATGCATTTCTTGTTAACAACGTTGAAGGTGGTGTATGTGCTAAGCACCCCGATACCGGAGCTGATGGAGAACGAGACGCTGGAGGTTACCCGGCGTCGCGGCAAGTGGGAGAATGACGACTACATCTGTCGTGGCCACATCTTGAATGGTATGTGTGACTCCCTCTTCGATATTTATCAAAATGTGGAATCCTCCAAAGAGCTATGGGATTCTCTCGAGTCCAAATACATGGCCGAGGATGCTTCTAGTAAGAAGTTCCTCGTAAGTAATTTTAATAATTACAAAATGGTGGACTCAAGGCCGGTGATGGAGCAATACAATGAGCTCCTTCGCATTTTAGGCCAATATGCTCAACATAATATGAAGATGGACGAATCCATCTCCGTATCAAGCATTATTGATAAACTGCCCCCCTCTTGGAAAGACTTTAAACATATGTTGAAACACAAGAAGGAAGAGTTGTCTCTTGTACAACTCGGTAGTCACTTGCGCATAGAGGAATCTCTTCGGGCGCAAGAGGCTGAGAAACCTAAGATTAAAGAGGTTTCTGCACCTTCGGTGAACATGGTGGAAGAGGGGAAAACTAACAAGTTCAAAGGAAAACGTAAGTTCAATGATGCTAAGAAAGGGCCCAATAAAAAGGTTACTTTAACCTGTTGGACCTGTGGAATGACCGGCCATCTCAAGCGGGATTGCCGGGTTGTCAAGAATAAGGGTGGAGCAAGCACGAGTGGAAGTGGGAAAGGATCCAAGGATCAAAACCCACGGCAAGGTCAGTTTCTTGACTTTGGTTTTAATTCAAATTTGGATTATGTGTCACTGATATCCGAATCATTTTATGTGCAGGATGATGATGTTGCTTGGTGGATCGACTCGGGTGCTACAAGTCATGTGTGCAAAGATCGTCGTTGGTTCACTTCTTTGGAACCGGTTGAAGACGGATCAATGCTTCGCATGGGGAACGAGTCGATGGCTCCCATTCTTGGAAGAGGCTTAGTTAGGCTAGAATTTAGTTCTGGCAAAGTAGTTGAACTTTTTAGTGTTTTGTTTGTACCACGAATTCGAAAGAATTTGGTTTCCGGTAGTATTTTGAATAAGTTAGGGTATAGGCAAGTTTATGAGTCGGACAAGTTTATCTTGTCAAAGGGTGGCTCTTTTGTAGGATTTGGTTATTTGCTTAATAATATGTTTATGTTGAATTTGAATAAAATGAATGTTGTTTCAAATTCTGTTTTTATTGCAAATAATGTTTGTGTTGATTCTAATTTATGGCATGCTAGACTTGGTCACGTTAATTTTAAACGGATGGTTGAAATGTCAAAAGACGGTCTTATTCCGGCTTTTGATATTAAGTCTGATAAGTGTAAAACTTGCATGTTAACAAAGATCACTAGACAACCTTTTCCTAACGTAAAAAGGGACTCTTCGGTACTTGAATTAATTCATAGTGATCTTTGTGATTTGCATTCAACTCCGTCTTTTGGTAATAAAAAGTATGTTGTCACTTTTATTGACGACGCTTCACGTTTTTGCTATGTTTATTTGTTACACTCAAAAGATGAAGCGTTGGTTAAATTTAAAGTTTTTAAAACGGAGGTTGAATTGCAAATGAATGGCTTAATTAAGTGTTTACGTACCGATCGTGGTGGGGAATATTACGACCCCATGTTTTTCCAATCCGTAGGAATCATTCATGAGACTACGGCGCCTTATACACCACAGCAAAATGGTGTGGCGGAACGGAAAAATAGAGTTCTCAAAGAAATGGTGAACTCTATGTTATCCTACTCGGGTTTGAGTGATGGATTTTGGGGTGAAGCCATGTTAACGGCTTGTTATTTGCTGAATCGAGTTCCTAATAAAAGGAACAAGATTACCCCATATGAACTTTGGTTCAAGAAAAGGCCGAACTTGAGTTATATTCGAGTTTGGGGCTGTCGAGCGGTCGTTCGACTACCCGAACCCAAAAGGAAGACTTTGGGTGAGAAAGGCATTGATTGCATCTTTGTTGGATATGCCGAGCATTCCAAGGCTTATAGGTTCTATGTTATTGAACCTAATGATTCTATAGCGATTCACACCGTTATAGAATCGAGAGATGCGATATTTGATGAGACTAGATTCTCTTCAATGCCGAGGCCTAAGGACATAGTTCCAAATACTAGTGAAACTAGTGAGGTTGAAGAACAAGCAATTGTTCCAACCGAATCTCCGATGCTTCGAAGGAGCAAAAGAGGAAGGATTGAAAAATCCTTTGGTCCCGATTTCCAAGTGTACTTGGTAGAGGGATCAAGAGATGAGATTGGATCCCAATTCCTTTACTGTTATAGTGTTGAGGAGGATCCAAAATCATTTGATGAGGCTATGAAGTCTCAAGATATTGCTTTCTGGAAAGAAGCAATACATGATGAAATGGATTCCATCATGGGGAATAATACTTGGGTATTATCGGACTTGCCACCGGGTTGTAAACCTTTGGGTTGCAAGTGGATCTTCAAAAGGAAGATGAAAGCGGATGGGTCAATCGACAAGTTCAAGGCTCGATTAGTGATCCAAGGCTTTAGGCAACGGGAAGGCATCGATTATTTTGATACATATGCCCCGGTTGCAAGAATCTCCACTATTAGATTGTTGATAGCCTTAGCCGCTATTCACAATTTGGTGATTCACCAAATGGATGTCAAAACGGCATTCTTGAATGGTGACTTGGAGGAGGAAGTTTACATGAAACAACCGGAAGGTTTTGTTATGCCCGGAATGGAGCATAAGGTGTGTAAACTTGTAAAATCATTGTATGGGCTGAAACAAGCACCCAAACAATGGCATCAGAAATTTGATGAGGTTATCTTGTCCAACGGTTTTATGATAAACCAAGCGGACAAGTGTGTATATAGCAAATTTGATTCTTCCGGTAACGGTGTAATCATTTGCTTATATGTTGACGACGTGTTGATCTTTGGCACCGACCAAAATCAAGTTGGGAAAACCAAAGAGTTTTTGTCGTTGAGTTTCTCCATGAAAGATATGGGAGAGGCGGAAGTGATCCTTGGTATTAGGATCAAGCGTGAGAACAAAGGGATTGCCATTACGCAATCTCACTACATTGAGAAAGTATTAAAGAAATTTAATTGCTTTGATTGTTCTCCGGTGAGTACCCCATGGGATCCGAGTGTGAAGCTTATGCCCAATTCGGGTGAAGCGGTGTCAACTCGAGTACTCAAAGGCTATAGGATGCTTGATGTATGCCATTACAAGCACTAGGCCGGATATCGCATTTGCCATAGGAAAGTTGAGTAGATATACTAGTAATCCTAGTATTCATCATTGGCAAGCGATAAGACGAGTATTCAAATACTTGAAGAAAACCATTGATTATGGTTTGTCATATGTCGGATTTCCTTCGGTTTTGGAGGGATATTCGGATGCAAGTTGGATTACCAATTTGGAAGATCACTCTTCCACGAGTGGTTGGGTGTACTTGCTTGGGGGAGGTGCCATTTCTTGGGCTTCCAAGAAGCAAACTTGCATCACGAGTTCGACTATGGAGTCGGAATTTGTGGCATTAGCCGCTGCCGGTAAAGAGGCGGAATGGCTAAGGAATTTGGTCCATGAAATTCCATTATGGCCGAAACCAATATCACCCATTTCTATCCGTTGTGATAGTGAGGCAACTTTGGCTAAAGCTTATAGCCAAGTGTATAATGGCAAGTCTAGACACTTAGGTGTTAGACATAGCATGATTCGTGAGCTAATCACGAATGGGGTGATCTCGGTTGAGTTTGTTCGGTCGCAACAAAATCTAGCGGACCACTTGACGAAGGGGTTAGCTAGGGACTTGGTTCACAAGTCGGTGATTGGGATGGGATTAAAGTCCATCTAAATCTCTATCGGTGAGATACCCAATTCCCTTCTAGTATAACGTTAGAAGTTGAATTCAATGGGGAAGCTCACTCTAAGAGATTGGAGCACAAGACGGTCATCCCAAGGTGTGTGCTCGGTACTGCAAGTGAAGGAGGTAATTGTTCTTTTGTAAAAATGCATGTGCAGGTGCATGAGGAAAAGAACTACCTATATGAGTGGGAAGTGTGGCCGCTTCAAGAAGCTTGGACTTGGCTTTGATGCACTCACGAATGGATAAGGACACATGGCCTGTATAGTGTCAAGTTTATGCTTTAGATAATTTTAAATTCATGTGTATGTTATCTTCTGGTACTCAAATGGGTTGACGGGTTCAATCCTTAGGACACCCGGATTCTCGAGTATTTGAAATGTGTAATGTACTAAGATGGAAATTCAATCTTTTAGATATTTTCATTTATGCATGAGTTTGTTTACCTGTATTGTAATTTTATTTTGTGAATCAAGGATTGCACTAAAATGGGGGAGGAATGTTGGTGATTTTAGTGAAATCATCGGTCCATTTTGTGTATTTGGATTCACAAAGGTAATAATGGGGTTGTTAGCTAAGCTATAACATGAGTTAGGAGGTGTGGAGTGCACACTCGTGTAAGCTAACTAGAATCCGGGATTGTTGGACGGTTAAAATCGATAAGTTACAAAGTGGTTTCATGAGCTGGGCGTCGGGGCCACTTGTGGCGCTACTTATCTAGCGCGAGAAGTAGCGCCGGGCTCTGGAAGGTTGCCCGCGCCCCTTTTGGCGCTACTTATCTAGCGCGGGAAGTAGCGCCGGGCTCTGGAATGTTTCTCGCGCCCCTTTTGGCGCTACTTATGTAGCGCGGGAAGTAGCGCCGGCGTCAGGGATTCTTTCTCTTTTGTAACTCTCATTTTGTAACCGACGTCATTATGTCCACAATCAAATCTCATTAATTGAGATGATTATTTCCTGAAACAATACAGCGTAGGTTACATTTCTAAAGTGTATATATATGAATCGATTAGTGCCTTAATCGAGACACCGAAACAAAGAGATTATCCCCTAGAGAATTTCGTGATACCCAGGCATATAGGGTCGAAATATCTCTTACGGAAAGCGAGCTCTCACGCGATCTCTGCGTTTATCCAAGTTGTTACGATCACCAATTCCTCATCTCTTCCCCGGTTTCCCCCAACACGCATACCCTCTGCATAACAGCATGCCGGTACCGCTCACGGTTTTGTTCCTGCCCGCACAGGCATACGCGGGACGCACCCAGACCGCACCCAGTGACAGGAAAAAGGCCTCATATACCTTACACAACTGCCGACTTCCACGTCAATAGTCGTCATGTCGACACTTCCTTAACCTATTCCTCCATTTATCTCTTCTTGAACTCTCTTGTATACTTTCCAATCACCTAAAGTCTTCTGACTCTCAGGTTCAGGAAATAAACAATATCCAAATAGTCTTACCAATCGGTATACATTCAACTTACGAAATAAGTAGATAATATTTAATTTATCCTACTTTCACTCAGAAATCTACAAAGATCAACATTTTCACTTGTTAGATCGATTTACAAAGCATCTTCCCAAACATAATAACTGATATAACTAACTTTTAACAAAAGATTGTAGTCCAAAAGATCAGTTAATACTATCATTACATAACATACACACTTACATAATATTAACCAGGAATGTATCATAAACTACACCCACTCATTCCTTAACATTCTCAACCGTAAATATGTTTATCCTGATTATCTTAAAATGTTGGATTTCTTCTTTTGATTTCCGCTATTTTTCCACTTTGGACAATCCCTCCGATAATGACCAGGTTTCTTGCATTCATAGCAAGTTGACCCTTGAATATGACAGTTTTCAATCTTGTGGCCAACTTCCCCGCACTTAAAGCATTTCACATACAATTTGGTTTCTTGACGGGATTCAATACCATAACTCTTAACAACAGTTTCCGACTTCTGACAAGGTTCTGATCTATCCTTCCACTTTCTTTTCTCTCCCACTTGAGTTATTTCAACCCTATTTTCAGAATACACTTCTTCTATTCTATCATAGTATTCGACACTGGATTAACAGGTGGAATTACAACACCGGTACTCACCTCTGGTCGTTGTAGTTCATAGATACGATCATTCAACGTTTTAGTAAACATCTCCTGTTGTTGAGTCAATGCAACATTCATGACTCGCATCACGTTTTCCATTATACGGGACTCCATATTAGATTCTGTTGTCACTGAATCAGGAATACCGATATTAAGTCGATAAGTTTGACTTCCTTCTCCTCCCTTAATAAGAAACCTTGATGTATTTTCATTAACTTCATCCTTTTCAGGTTGACCTTCCACAATTTCAATTGCCACACAACCCTCCAAAGAAGTAGAAGGCTCAAATGGTGTATTGACCATCGTATTCTGACAAGTACAGGAAATAACCATAAGAAATAGTTACACATAACTAGACATACAAAACGTACTTTATCGATCATTAGTCACTGTAACAATTTAGAAACAAGCATGCTTATGTAACAATATATTCATAAATAACAGTAGCTAATTGAAATTGTGAATATATCATACAGGAGAATCCTCGTTACCATCGTTACAGTACTAATTTCACGTACTACCATCAACTCTAAGACTATCCCATCTTAGTATTTCTACCCATTCTCACGAATCATAACTTAATTCATCACAGCTTAAGTCTAAGTACCTCCTCAGCATACTTAGTTCGCTTAAACTATTGCTCTGATACCATATTGTAACACCCCAAAATCCGGGCTAATTTGAACCTCAATTTTCCACAAGTTAAGATAGTATAAACTTCAAACTTACATAAATAGCAAGTGAATTAATCATCGAGAGTACATTTACAGATACAGGATTCTACAAATAACCTATTAATCTAATTATGTCACTATAATCAGATTAACTAAGTTATCTAAGCAATCCTTCAAAACTCCTTCTGTTAATTGACTTTTCTGCTATTCCAAAATGCTCGTCCCACATCCCTTTTTACCTTCCCGAGCTAGTACCTGGTAAGAAAACATTATATTGAAACGATTAGGCCAACGCCTAGTGAGAACATTCGTTTCCATAATAACATTTGCAAAATCAATGTAAACAAGTTATTTCAAACCTGATTACCCCTTTCTTACCATACGTGTAACTCTATTCCATTAACACAATTTTCATCCAATCCCATGAATATGACTGACACATATTCCATCATCATATCATGTCTTAGAACCACACTACGAATCTTCACTGATTCTAGGTTAATACTCTTATTCCAGAAATCGCAATATACACATGCCCATTTCCATTCATATCCTATTCCAGAGCCGCACTACGAATCTTTCTTAGATTCTAGATTAATGCTCCCACCTAAGAAATCGCAATTACACATGCCCATTTCTTAAGAAAGGAAGTAGAGATCACAATTACGTATGTCAATCCCTCTTCTTCCTTAGAAACCGGGAATTACGTTTATTCTAGGGTTTCTCACACACATCAGAATGATGACTAAACTTCATCTATTCCACGTGTACATAACCATTAGTACCACACACATCAGAATAATGACTAACCTTCATCTATTCCACGTGCACATAACCATTAGTACCACACACATCAGAATAATGACTAACCTTCATCTATTCCACGTGCACATAACCATTAGTACTACACACATCAGAATAATGACTAACCTTCATCTATTCCACGTGCACATAACCATTAGTACCACACACATCAGAATAATGACTAACCTTCATCTATTCCACGTGCACATAACCATTAGTACTACACACATCAGAATAATGACTAGCCTTCATCTATTCCACGTGTACATAACCATTTCTCATGTACATCAGAATTATGAATAATCCTCATATATTCTACGTACACATAACCACTAGTGCCTATGGATCCATTTGTAACATCCCGAATTTCCGTAATATTTTCATAATTTATAATTATAAACTTTGGGGATAAGTTTGTAATTTTGGGCTAAAGTATAAGTTGAGGTGAAGATTTAATATGTCCAATAGGTAAAAGTGCGGGGTGTGATTTGTAAATATGGGGATGACTCATCAGATTTTAAGTATGGGTGAAATATAGAGGGTGTCCTTCTTGTTCATTGGGTCGGTCATGTGGTTACGGTTCCAGCAAAGAAAAGAGAAAGAAAGGAGAGAAAAGAGAAAAAGTGATTTGTGTGAGGTTTGAGGTTTTGATTTCAACCGTAAGAAAGAAGAAGAAGATCAAGGATTTGTAGAAATACAACAAAGGTAATCTCTTCTACAACTCTTATCCATTGGAAATAAAGATGTGCTTTAGGATGATAAGAAAGGAAATTTAATATTATGATGATTTGGGTATTTTGTTTATGGGTAATGTTCTAATGGTAGTAGTGAACTTATATGCAAAATTTCATAAAGATCCATCGATTAAATCTATAGATATATGGATTTTAGATATTTAAACGAACTGGGTATTTTGATGAAGTTCATACGAATCGCAAGTGTTCATTGCGAGGTTTTGGGTTGCGAGGGAATGAGTTGCGATGGGAGGAATAGGGATTGCGCAGTTACTATTCATCGCAGTTACTATTCATCGCAGTTACTGTTCATCGCGAGGGTACTGTTCATTGCGAGGGTACTGTTCATTGCGAGCCCATGTTGGCTGTGATGTCAAGTGGATTGCGATGGGTGTAGTAGTTGCGATAGAAATAAGTATGGTTTTAGGATTTGGTATTTAAATATATCATAAGAAATAAATTAATACCAGTACATTTATATATGGGGTATTTCAGTTATTCGTGGTGTTGAAGTTCCTACGACTTAGAAGAAATAAAGTAGCGTGATTTCTTACCAGGTAAGTTCATACTTACCTTACCTGTTATATTATAAATGTTATAATTATGATAAGATGTTGTTATATATGAAATGTTTGAATTATAAAGAAGATTTATGATGTGAAATGTTATATAAAGAGATAGGGTTGCGCTAGATGATTATTAATGTTGATTAATAAATTATAGCAATGATTTGTGTATGGACATATAAAGGATAGGGATTTTTAGACACTAAAGACGATGTACAAGTAAGATAGACGATGGGTTTATTATTCTGATGTTTATGAGCAACGAGCGGCTTAATGTCGGATTCGTAGTCATAATACTTTGATGTGAGCAACGAGCGGCTTAATGTCGGATTCGTAGTCATAATATTTGATATGAGCAACGAGCGGCGTAATGTCGGATTCGTAGTCATAATACTTTGATGTGAGCAACGAGCGGCTTAATGTCGGATTCGTAGTCATAATATTTGATATGAGCAACGAGCGGCGTAATGTCGGATTCGTAGTCATAATACTTTGATATGAGCAACGAGCGGCGTAATGTCGGATTCGTAGTCATAATACTTTGATGTGAGCAACGAGCGGCTTAATGTCGGATTCGTAGTCATAATACTTTGATGTGAGCAACGAGCGGCTTAATGTCGGATTCGTAGTCACAATATCAGTTTGGTTTTAACTATATTAAGATATGGTTTTGCAAATGGTAAGAAAAGGGTAATTCAGGTTGGTCCAACATTGTTTACAATAAATTATAAATGTTATTTTTGAAACTGATTATTAATGATAATATTAGTCTAATCGATTTGGATACTATTTCCTTATCAGGTTCAGGTACGGGGAAATGAAGGGATGTGGGACGTGAGCTTTTGGATGAGCAAAGGAGATTTCGTTATGAAGATTTTGGATGGCCACTTAGATAACTTAGTTAATCTGATTCAAATGACAAGATTAGATTAATAGGTTATTTAAAGAAGTTTAGTTTGTAAATATGAACCTTAAAGTTAAACCTTTGCTTATGAATCGAAGTTAGACAAGTTATGTTTAATATTGATTGTAAATCAAAGTTTAAATTAGTCGTGATTTTTAGGGTGTTACAGTTTGGTATCAGAGCCTTAGTTTAAGCGAACTAAGTATGCTTAGGAGGTACTTAGACTTAAACTGTAGTGAATTAAGTTATGATTAGTGAGAGATGGGTAGAATTATTAAGACCAGGTAATTTTAATGTCGACAGATACGCAAGATTTGTACGGTAACATTGGTAATAAAGACTCTCATGATTAATATGTTCGAAATTTCAATTTACTAATGTTATTCAGAGTATGTTATTTCACAAGTATGGTTACTCCTCATCGTTGTGAGATTCCACGTTGGCGAGGAGAGGGAACGAAGTCCTCCTTTTAAAGGTGGATGGATACCTTCCTTGCATGAGATTTTTCCTGTCGCAGGGTACGGGCTGGGTGCGTCCCGCGTATGCCTGTGCAGATTAGAACAAAAACCGTAGGCGGTACCGGCATGCTGTATGCAGAGGGTATCCGCAAAACGGACCATATCATATATGATGGAATGGAGATATTATATTGTTACTGTGGCTGAATAGCGGTAAAACATGTATCGGATATTGAGTATTGTATGAATCATTATTAATGAATATTTATTTTGTGTTACCAGAGCTATGGTAAATACACCTCCGGGTTCTCCTAATCCTTCTTTGGATAGGACTTGGCTTGAGGAACCGAGAGATATACCGGTTGGAGTGGGCGGAGTTTCTAATACGCCACCAGATTTTCTTTCTCTCGGGGGAATGCGAAATAGGGTGCATCGGGGTGGTACTAGTAATGATGATCACACGCCTTCGGATTCAGGCATGGAAAGTCGGATATTGGATAATGTAACCAGATTAATGAACGCATCCATGGAAAGGCAAATGGAAATGATGAACACAAATATGGAAAGACAAGCTGAAATGTTTATGAAATTGGTTAATGATCGGAATGCTGAACCGAGACGAACAGGGATTGACTTCAATCAGGTAAATCCAACTGGTAACCCAGGTTTAGAGACTGAAAGAAGGGTTGATAAAAGTTGCTCTTACAAAACATTCCTGAGCTGTAAACCGCCAGAATTCAAAGGAGATGATAATCCAGTGGCGTGTATGAACTGGATCAGAGAAATAGAACAAGCCTTTCGGGCTTGTGAGTGTAACGATGAAAGGTCAAAAGTTAGATTTGGGTCGCAAATGTTACGCGGTAACGCATTGCGGTGGTGGGATTTGTTGTCAGCTTCTGTGACGGAAGCGGTTCTGAATACCGTGACTTGGGGACAGTTCAAAACAAAGATTCTGGAGGAATATTGTAACGAGACGGAAATGGATAGGATCGAAGAAGAATTTAGAAACCTCAAGAAAGGTAATATGACTGTGAGGAAGTATACCGAAACCTTCATGGAAAAGCTGAACCTAGTGGGGCATGTGGCTCCGACTGAGAAAGACAAAATGAAAGCTTATTTGAGGGGTTTACCGGCGGACATGATGACAAGGGTCTGAAGCTCGAAAGTTTCTACTTTAAGAGAGACGATTGAAGAAGCGAAAGTGATAGAAGAAATGTATGCCAAAGATAAAGAAGAGAAAGCGCATGTGGGAGAAAAGAGGAAATGGGAAGGTCGTTCTGAACCTTTTCAGAAGACAAGATTGTTTGGCAAGAATATTCGTTATGATAATCGAAGGGAACCGAGCTGGTGTTTTAAATGCAGAAGTAAACATTTTGGGCCGTGTCGAATGACAGCAACAGAATGCGCCAAATGTGGAAAGAGCGGGCATATTATGGCCAACTGTCCAGTTCGGGGATCATTGTGCTTTGAATGTAAACAACCAGGTCATTTTCGGAAGGATTGTCCGAAATTGAAGAAGGAAGAGGATCAAGGAAAGAAGTTGGTTATCCCTAAACCAACAGGTCGTGCATTTCAGATGACTGCCAATGAAGCGAGAGGATCGAAAGATGTTGTCTCGGGTACATTCCTTATAAACTCTATTCCTGCTCATGTGTTATTTGATAGTGGAGCAAACTATTCTTTTGTGTCCAAGTTGTTCTATCCTAAATTATCTATGCCTGTCACTACTTTAGGAGATGCCTTAGTAGTTGAGGTAGCTAATGGGGTTCTAACTTTGGTCAGTGAAACACTTGTGGATTGTAAAATTTCGATAGAGAAAACTGAATTTCCGATTGACTTGTTGTTAATGGAAATTGGAGGTTTTGATATTATTGTGGGGATGGATTAGTTGAGCACTAACCAGGCAGAAATTATGTGTTCAAAGAAGTTGATTAGAATTCCGTTGACCGATAAAGATGATGTATTCATTTTTGGAGAGAAACGGAAAGGGGATATTCCGTTGATTTCTGTGTTAAAGGCGCGTAAATGTTTGGCTAAGGGATGTTGGTCCTATTTAGCTTATGTTATAGATACAAAATTAGAAAAGAAGAAAGCGCAAGATATTAAAGTGGTAAGTGAATTTCCGGATGTATTCCCGGATGATCTTCCAGGATTACCGGCTGAAAGACAAGTAGAGTTTCGTATCGATCTTATTCCTGGAGCAGCATCGATTGCTCGTGCACCTTATCGTTTAGCACCAACCGAAATGGCCGAAATGATGTCTCAATTACAAGAGCTGCTGGATAAGGGTTTTGTTAGACCGAGTTCTTCACCTTGGGGAGCTCCGGTACTGTTTGTTAAAAAGAAAGATGGCACTATGAGAATTTGCATAGATTACCGAGAGCTGAATAAAGTGACAATAAAGAATAAGTATCCGCTTCCAAGGATAGATGATTTGTTTGATCAACTCCAGGGGGCGGGTTGTTTTTCCAAAATTGATCTAAGGTCGGGATATCATCAAGTGCGGGTAAGAGAGGAAGATGTTCCAAAGACGGCGTTTAGAACGAGATACGGGCACTATGAATTTCTTGTGATGCCATTTGGGTTGACCAATGCTCCAGCTATATTCATGGATCTGATGAATAGAGTATGTCGACCGTTTTTAGACAAATCGGTGATAGTTTTCATTGATGATATATTGGTTTATTCAAAGAACGAGAACGATCATGAAGTTCACCTTCGAGAAGTGTTAGAAGTGTTACGCAAAGAGAAATTGTACGCCAAATTCTCTAAATGCGAATTTTGGTTGAAAGAAGTACAATTTCTCGGGCATGTGATTTCATCGGAAGGTGTGAAGGTGGATCCAGCAAAGATAGAGGCAATGATGAATTGGGAGGCTCCGAAGAGTGCGTCTGAAATAAGAAGCTTCTTGGGTCTCGCAGGTTATTACAGAAGATTTATTAAAGATTTCTCAAAGATTGCTTCTAATCTTACGGTGTTGACTCGTAAGAATGTGAAATTTGTTTGGACTGAAAAACAGGAGACTGCTTTCAGGACCTTACGGCAGAAATTGTGTGAAGCTCCTATTCTTGCACTGCCGGAAGGAACTGAAAATTTGGTGGTCTATAGTGACGCATCGAAAATGGGTTTGGGATGTGTATTGATGCAACAAGGCAAAGTGATTGCCTATGCGTCAAGACAGCTGAAAGAACATGAAAAGAATTATCCTACCCACGATTTGGAATTAGCAGCTGTGGTGTTTGCTTTAAAGCTGTGGCGTCATTATCTTTATGGAACAAAGTGTACACTCTTCACTGATCACAAAAATTTGCAGCATGTTTTTGATCAGAAAGAGCTGAATATGAGGCAAAGGCGATGGATGGAATTGTTGAAAGACTATGATTGTGAATTGCATTACCACCCAGGTAAAGCAAATGTTGTGGCCGATGCCTTGAGTAGGAAAGAGTATCAAGGATGCTTGAAAACGACAAACGCCAGAATTGACGTAATGTCAAGTCTGATTGAAAGAATAAAAGCTGCACATATGGAAGCCTTGTTGGAAGACAACTTGAAAGAAGAAGTGATGAGCAAACAATATCTTCAGTTGACTGAAGATAGTCGAGGGGTTAAGTTGTTCCAAGGTCGTATTTGGGTACCAAAGTTAGGTGGAAATAGAGAATTGATTTTGGAAGAGGCACATAAATCTAAATATTCTATACATCCGGGAAGTACCAAGATGTATAGGGATTTGAAATTACATTATTGGTGGCCAGCTATGAAAGTAGATGTGGCACAAATAGTAGAGAAGTGCGGAACTTGTTCGTTAGTAAAAGCAGAACATCAAAAACCATACGGAAGTTTTCAGTCTCTGGAAATTCCGGAGTGGAAATGGGATAAGATTACCATGGATTTCGTGACAAAGTTACCAAAGACACAAAGAGGTAACGATTCTATTTGGGTAATCGTCGATCGACTGACGAAGAGTGCTCATTTCTTAGCTATGAAAGAAGCAACACCAATAGATAAATTGGCAAGGTTATATATTGATGAGGTGGTGTCACGACACGGTATACCGGTGTCTATTGTGTCGGATCGTGACAGTCGATTTACTTCCAGGTTTTGGCAGTCGCTTCAAGAAAAATTGGGTACTAGAGTTAATTTGAGTACTGCTTATCACCCACAGACTGACGGTCAAAGCGAAAGAACAATACAAACTTTAGAAGACATGCTTAGATCATGTGTGCTAGATTTTGGAGGTAACTGGGATTCTCATTTGCCGTTGGTAGAATTTGCCTATAACAACAGTTACCATTCCAGTATTGGAAGAGCACCTTTCGAGGCATTGTATGGTAGGAAATGCAGAACTCCGGTGTGCTGGTTAGAAGCCGGAGAGAAACAATTTGCTGGTCCGGAACTTGTACAGCAAACCGCGGACAAGGTAAAAGAAATTCGGCAACATATGAAAGCGGCTCAAGATAGACAGAAAAGCTATGCTGAGCCAAAAAGGAGGCCGAAAGAATTTCAAGTTGGGGAGCGGGTAATGCTCAAAGTGTCCCCATGGAAAGGTGTGATTCGATTTGGAAAGCGTGGAAAGTTGAGTCCTCGTTTTCTAGGACCTTTCGCTATCACCAAAAGAATTGGCTTACAAGCGTATCAATTGGATCTTCCACCTGAGCTGGAAGGGATCCATAATACTTTTCATGTGTGTTATTTGCGAAAATGCTTAGCTGAGGAGCAAGATGTGATTCCACTTACTGATGTTAGGGTGAATGAAGGGAGCCGATGTGTAGAAGAACCAGAGGCGATTCTAGAAAAGTCAGTTAAGAAGTTACGAAGTGGTAAAGAAGTAACTATGTTAAAAGTACAATGGAAACACCATCGAGGTGCTAACGTGACGTTAGAATCAGAGGAAGACATGAAGAGTAGATATCCTCATTTGTTTGATTAGCTTCGATTTCGAGGACGAAATCAGTTTCAAGTTGGGGAGTATTGTAACATCCCGAATTTCCGTAATATTTTCATAATTTATAATTATAAACTTTGGGGATAAGTTTGTAATTTTGGGCTAAAGTATAAGTTGAGGTGAAGATTTAATATGTCCAATAGGTAAAAGTGCGGGGTGTGATTTGTAAATATGGGGATGACTCATCAGATTTTAAGTATGGGTGAAATATAGAGGGTGTCCTTCTTGTTCATTGGGTCGGTCATGTGGTTACGGTTCCAGCAAAGAAAAGAGAAAGAAAGGAGAGAAAAGAGAAAAAGTGATTTTTGTGAGGTTTGAGGTTTTGATTTCAACCGTAAGAAAGAAGAAGAAGATCAAGGATTTGTAGAAATACAACAAAGGTAATCTCTTCTACAACTCTTATCCATTGGAAATAAAGATGTGCTTTAGGATGATAAGAAAGGAAATTTAATATTATGATGATTTGGGTATTTTGTTTATGGGTAATGTTCTAATGGTAGTAGTGAACTTATATGCAAAATTTCATAAAGATCCATCGATTAAATCTATAGATATATGGATTTTAGATATTTAAACGAACTGGGTATTTTGATGAAGTTCATACGAATCGCAAGTGTTCATTGCGAGGTTTTGGGTTGCGAGGGAATGAGTTGCGATGGGAGGAATAGGGATTGCGCAGTTACTATTCATCGCAGTTACTGTTCATCGCGAGGGTACTGTTCATTGCGAGCCCATGTTGGCTGTGATGTCAAGTGGATTGCGATGGGTGTAGTAGTTGCGATAGAAATAAGTATGGTTTTAGGATTTGGTATTTAAATATATCATAAGCAATAAATTAATACCAGTACATTTATATATGGGGTATTTCAGTTATTCGTGGTGTTGAAGTTCCTACGACTTAGAAGAAATAAAGTAGCGTGATTTCTTACCAGGTAAGTTCATACTTACCTTACCTGTTATATTATAAATGTTATAATTATGATAAGATGTTGTTATATATGAAATGTTTGAATTATAAAGAAGATTTATGATGTGAAATGTTATATAAAGAGATAGGGTTGCGCTAGATGATTATTAATGTTGATTAATAAATTATAGCAATGATTTGTGTATGGACATATAAAGGATAGGGATTTTTAGACACTAAAGACGATGTACAAGTAAGATAGACGATGGGTTTATTATTCTGATGTTTATGAGCAACGAGCGGCTTAATGTCGGATTCGTAGTCATAATACTTTGATGTGAGCAACGAGCGGCTTAATGTCGAATTCGTAGTCATAATATTTGATATGAGCAACGAGCGGCGTAATGTCGGATTCGTAGTCATAATACTTTGATGTGAGCAACGAGCGGCTTAATGTCGGAATCGTAGTCATAATATTTGATATGAGCAACGAGCGGCGTAATGTCGGATTCGTAGTCATAATACTTTGATATGAGCAACGAGCGGCGTAATGTCGGATTCGTAGTCATAATACTTTGATGTGAGCAACGAGCGGCTTAATGTCGGATTCGTAGTCATAATACTTTGATGTGAGCAACGAGCGGCTTAATGTCGGATTCGTAGTCACAATATCAGTTTGGTTTTAACTATATTAAGATATGGTTTTGCAAATGGTAAGAAAAGGGTAATTCAGGTTGGTCCAACATTGTTTACAATAAATTATAAATGTTATTTTTGAAACTGATTATTAATGATAATATTAGTCTAATCGATTTGGATACTATTTCCTTATCAGGTTCAGGTACGGGGAAATGAAGGGATGTGGGACGTGAGCTTTTGGATGAGCAAAGGAGATTTCGTTATGAAGATTTTGGATGGCCACTTAGATAACTTAGTTAATCTGATTCAAATGACAAGATTAGATTAATAGGTTATTTAAAGAAGTTTAGTTTGTAAATATGAACCTTAAAGTTAAACCTTTGCTTATGAATCGAAGTTAGACAAGTTATGTTTAATATTGATTATAAATCAAAGTTTAAATTAGTCGTGATTTTTAGGGTGTTACACCATTACACTTACTACAAACCTGCCTAGTATCAAACTAGAACAGTCATTAAGCCTAACAACCTACCATTCAGCTGTAAGTATGTTCAAGCCACTAGAATTGCATTTCAATTCCTAAATCGTACCTGTTTAGAAGTCAGCAATTCCAAAAGTTACTGAATACTCCAAAAGTGACCGAACAGCACCAGTTTCTGGACACCTCAAACTATCCGGACAACACAAGGTTTCCGGATACTCAAGACTTACCGGATACACCAACTTTTCGGATACTCTCATTTTCTGGATACATCAACTTACCGGGTATTTCACTAATCCGGATGACACCCGGAAACCAAGGTAATCCGGATACCATCCGGTAACTTATTTCATCCGGAAACTATACAAAATTTAAGACTTACCGGATGACTTTGTCGCGTCCGGAGACATTCATCACCATGGTTTCCGGATACATGGTTTTATCCGGGAACCTTCGACCTGCAGCTTAAAATTCGATCTAGATACATATATGTTCGATTCAGCTAATTCCAAACCATTCCATACAGTTCATAACCAATTTATACAGCTATTTCAAGGTTCAATTTAACATGAAAACACTGATTTAAGCAAACAACAAATGAACTCACCTCTTAAGGAAGTTATACCCACTTTGCACAATTTGATTCTCCAAATCTGTTGTTTATGATTCCAAATACCTATTCCACAATCAAATTCGTTTACACACACATAACTACAACATATTTTATCATAAACCATAGTCAATTACTTACCAAAATGAAGACAAACCCTTGTTTTCTTTCTTTTTTCCTCTTTTTCTCTATCTCTTTCTTTCTGCCGACTCAATCACCAAAATGAGATAAAAATCTGATTTTAGTTACTTTATTCATACACACTTTCCTTTATTAACAAAACACACCCTCAAGTTCCATTAATTCCAAAAGTACATCCAACTTTCATCTATTGTATTTTAACCCTAATGAATTATAAAACTTCCATATATTTCAAGGTTTACACAAAATACAAATACATCCCAATTCTCATTAAAATATTATTATTGAAAATTTAGGATGTTACAACAAGCATACTTATTTCTAAATTGTTACAGTGATTAATGATCGGTAAAGTACGTTCGTATGTTGTTGAGTGCTAAGCTATACCCTGAAAAAGAGAGTGTTATCAGCAATACCAATCAGAAATAAACCAGGACGCAAATATACATCTTAGTCTATTATCGCCTTTAACAAGTAATAAGTGGTACAAAAGTACCGAGTATCGATCCCACAGGGAAGCTTGGAAAAGTTTTTCTTTTTATAAGTCCAATAAATAAAAACAGGTTTCAGATGGCGAATGCGAAGGTAATCTTTTTGGTGGAGGTTTTGTTAACAATTAAACTAAAATCAATTATAAAGAGAAGCACAGAGTATAAAGATTCATTGGGTCCTTTAGTCCGATAATTAGATTAGAGATGAGACGGTATTCCTTATTATCTAAGAGTCGATATTTTATGTGACTTTAACACTCCTTCATATAATTAACCAGTTGTCAGTTGACTAATTATAATCATCCTAAAAATATAACTTTGATTTAAATAATTCGGACAATCATACCATACGATACACCTTTTCGTCTTTTTATCGGGCTCGGTCCCAACTTCACTTTATACCCCAAGCTAAGGTAATTAGCCCATTATCGCTTTACGTGCACTAAAAACTACTACGACGATTATGAAAACAAATAATGGAGATGGACAATTCATTATACGAAACTTAAAAATTAGAAATTACGTTTTAAGAAAATTAATTATAAACTAAAGCAGTGGAAAATCTTGTTTTAAATGTAACAAACTCAAAACTAAACTTGGAATTCTAATATCGATTAAAGATCTAAAATTTCGCTAATAAGACGTGAAAAGATTTTTAACAATAAAAATGCGTTAACCCTTGCAACTTCGATAAATTCTTCGTTACTACAAATCATGAACCAAGCTAGTTGGGGATCCGAAGAGATTAATTCAGACTTCTGATTTATGGTAGTAATTTTAGAATATATAAAAGGAATAAGAGTAGGTGTTCGAAATTAACATGTATCGAAAATTATACTATCGATAATGATAAGATGGAACTACGAGAAACATAAACTAAATTGACGATTGCGAAAGTAAACAAAAAATGATAAACTTAACTTAAAAACCGTAAGATGATGATAACGAAAGTGCATAAAAAGGTAACCATAAAATTAGCTAGGACACGAGATTAATAAAAACACACTTAAATAATACGAGGAATCAAACCCGAGCTTACAACGGAATCACTTGGGTGTGAGATGTGAACCAACCCTAAATGAGTATGGAAATTGTTCACTATATGCTACTGATCGAGATTTGCAAAATGAAAATAAAGAGAAAGAATTTTCATCTTTCTCTCTCTTGCTACCTACCAACCACTACAATTGTAAGTTACTAATATGAGTAATGGTATCTGATTGATGCAAAAACGGATTGATTTCTTACTCATGCTAGACATACATATATATACTAGTTAGGAGAGCTTTAGGGCCCATGGTCCATCTTATTTCGGCCCACATGGATAAACAACAAAGTGAGCCCAAAATTATTTTTAGTCAAAAGCCCAAACAAGTAATCCACAACAAAATCGGCCCAAGTGTTTTCCTGCGAGATCTGCGTTTTTCGGTCCAAAAGATGCAGAAACGACGTCGTGTTCAAAAATGTGAAGTCGTACGCTTTTATCCCGACGTCCGCAAATACTACGCACTTCCATATATATAACGACTTCAAAAACGGCATATTTCCATCATCCTACAATTAAGACATTTTAAATGAGTAAAATAGACTAAAATTATATAAAACAAGCCACTTTGACGTTTAGAGGTTCAAAGCATTTATTCATTAAATTAGACACTAAACTTAACCAAAGAGATTCAATGGAGAATAAAAATTAGCTCAAAATTATAATAAAATGTTATAAATAGGGTTATAAAAATAACCCTATCACAACCTCAAACTTAAACTGTTGCTTGTCCCCAAGCAACAAAAATCAAAAAGAAAAGGACTCAAGTCTAAAAAAATAAAATTGGATTGGTTATGCTTAAAACCATGATGCACACAATCTTTGAATTTAAATAAGTATCCAAAACATGAACCATATGATACAAATAGCCTTTTATAAACTTAGTCTTAATTTCTCAAGTTCAAAATGCACCATCACAAGTTCCTAGGCCTATCTCATGTTAATAAGAATCATCAAGGCATTCGTGTTTGAAATGGGAATGTATTTGGCTTTTTCTTTCTTTTGACATGTTATGCCTTTTTCCACTCACTCAGCTTTCACTCAATTGTACAATTTTCCTACCATTCTTCTCATATTGAGGTATTTGATGGACCTTTTGGTCTAATTTTTTTATTTTTTTTTTAGCTTTGAGTGTCTTTGACACTTTGTGTATATTTGAAACAGAGCTTTGCTCTTTTGAATTTTTTTATATGGGTGCACAAAGGGTATGGTGAAGTTTTTGTAAATCAAGGCTTTGCCAAAAATGAGGGTAGATGTGTATATATGTTTGCAGAGCATTGACAACCTCAAACTTAAAGATTGCCAAGGTCCTCATTGGCTGAAGAAAGGGAATGGGCTTGAAGGATAATGAATTAAAGCCCAATATGGTTTGGCCCAATGATGATTCATCCTAGCCTTTGACAAACTGTGGTGCTTATGATAGTGATCTGTTACTCAAGAAAACAAAAATTGTGTGTTATTGTGGCTATGAGATCATATCTTTATGCAAAGAGAACGAATAAAATTCACAGACGTGTAACATGCACAACAAGAAGCATAATGGTCATTCTAAAAAGATTTAACCTAAGAAACTATAAATCAGCAAATTTTTGTGTTAAACAGATAAGATGCCAAGTGGCATAATCCCACAAAATGACCAGGTGTGCAAAAAGAAAACATACCTTAAACTGAAACTAAACACAGTAAACCAGCAAAGAAAATGGAAATTGAAAATAAAAGTGGTGTGCAACAAAGTGCATACCTCAAACTTGCTGAAATTACCTTACAAATAGCAAAGATCACGAACAAAAACTTATCTGGCAGGATGCATTGAATGCCAAGTGACACAAAAATGCCCAGAATCAAATTGTTACATGCACATTATGATGAAATGTTCCTTAAGTCTGCTGCAAAAAAAAATGGTTTACTAGAAAAGCCATTCTTTTAATATCAATTTTTAGAAGAACATGACCTGAAAGTGTCCTAAACTGTTAGAGAATGAAATGTGCATGGATGTGATCAAACCAATAATGAAAGAGAACTGCCAAATGCAAATGGCAGTTTCACAAGCTATCTGTTCATAAGAGCTTAACAGAATCAGTTATATTGAGAATTGAAAATTGAAAATTCAGCAAAAATAAAGAAGAGAAACAAGGGACCTTAGACTCGACTTTAGAAAAGGTGTGAAACTCAAAGTGAGTGTAAACAAGCTGCCAAGTGGCATAGCAGTTCCATACAGACACCAAACAGCTTAATGGATTAAGACCAGAACTAAAAGGCCACGAATTGTGAAATAAAATTGCTCAAACGGATGACACATTAAGAACGAGCTCAAAAGAAGTGCCAAGTGGTAGTTTACTTTTCAAAACAGGCCCTGTCAAGCTGACTGCATACAGGGCTTATCAGATTAAGCACAAAAGAAAGATGAAATTCAAAAAATGCAGCAACTACAAAGAAACAAACACAGGACCTCAAACTTGAATTCAGAAAAGGTGAGAACCTCAAACTGAGTGCAACTAAGCTGGCAAGTGGCAGAACAGCTCCATTAAGACGCCAAACAGCTTAACAGATTAAGACACACAGATAATAAGAACCTAAAATCCAGCAAATGAAAAGTAAAAACAAGGGACCTCAAACTTGAACTCAGAGAAGGTAAAAACCTTAAAATTTATTCAAGTAAGCTGCCAAATGGCAGATTAGGTCCACACAACCATCACACGGCTTAATAGACTAACACACTAAAAAAATTATAAAAGTAAAAGGGACATGGGTACTGTTGAAACAAGCAAATCAACCAATATGGAGCATTAAATTGAATTCAGAAGAACTGCAAACCTTGACTGAATTCAAATAAGCTGTTTAAATGGCAAATCAGATTCAACTAGCCATAAAATGGCTTACCAGACTAAGACAACTCCTAAAAATTAATAAATAACTAACTGTACAAGGACGATGGTGGTGACTCAAACACACATTCAACACGCAACTCAACAAATAAAAATAAGAGGGAAAAGAGGGTAGAACCTGTCCTACTCGTTTGGAGTAGGATGCCGCTCCGGCGTCATCCATAGGAGATCTTGGGGAAAAGGTGGTAATTGCCTCAACAATTCAGGGTGTTCTTTTGACCAAATTATGTGTATCATATCATCTCTAGACTTCTCATATCTCAGCCATCTCACATTTTCAACATGTGTTCGCCTCAAATAAGTGATGATAATATCCAACTTTTCACTCAAATCCTCACTCAGTCCAGTCATTTTTTTCTTCCATTTTTGTGCCTTATCAGCGGACTTTTGAGCAGGATTTTCTTCGTTTCGAGTGCTCTCCTGAATATCTTCAATGACCTGTTCTTCAATACGGAGTCTTTTCGCCGGCTGTGGGTTCGGTTTTGGGGCAAACCTAGGCATGTTATGATCAAACCGTGGATTATTATAAGGGGGGGTTTGACAATGAGCTACCCGAACAGATGTCGAGACCAACTGTGGGTTTTGCTCCGAGGGACTAAGGTATGACCTGAAAGCTGAGTTTCTTTCGAGAACGGGCTGCCCGAACGAGTTCAGGACCACTGCACACGACGGTGTTGATGGTGGTCGAACTTGCGATGCATTTGGTGAAGAAAAGGATTTAGTAAACCCTGGATGGTACACCGAAGGTTGTGGAATTGTCGACTGTTGCTCAAATCGCTGTAGGTACTGGTAGGTCGCGATATATGTTTGATCTCTTGGTTGGTATGACGAGAAAGAGGAAGATTCTCCTAGTGAGAGGTTCAGATTCGGGTTTTGGTTGAGAAGCGACACCGATTGCGCTGAGGGTGGTTCGAAAAAATTGGTTTGTGCCCTAAATTGCATCGCCGGCGCTTGTGGTGGTGATTCCATGGCCTCGGCGATCTGCGCTAGGGTGAGAAGAGAGGGGTGTCGTGGGTGTGCGCTTGTAGAAGATGAACCAACTTCGTTGTGGCTCGAGGGTGTGAGATGCTGTCGATCGGCCATCGGAAACTTTTCCGGTGAGGATTTTCGCGAAATGAAACTGAGGGTTCATGGTGGGTTAGGGTTGGGTTTAAAAATGTAGAAACGAAGGGGGTGGAGGGGGTGAAGGCGGTGGAGGTTGGGGCACTTGCAGAGACAGAAAATGACGGTCGGCGGTGGTCTTGGTACTTGCAGAGACAGAAAATGAGAAACAGAGCCGGTTGCAGTTGAAATGGCGGCCGGCGGTGGTATTCGGCGGTGATGATGGTGAAGTGGTATTCGGCGATGGTGATGATGTTGGTTTGTTCTTCGAGAGATAAAGGAGCGTGGGAGATAGAGGAGAGAATGAGAGAAGGAAGAATATAATACCTGCTTAATGAGGACTTGAGGAGTGTGAGAGAGACAGAGAAGAGAACGTGATAGGGTTTCTGAACACTGAACACTGAAGTCTCTTGCAATTCTGAATTTGGCAGAAGCATTTAATGAGCAGCACGTTTTATCAAAACATATCTGTTTTAAAATCTAATTAGGATTTTTAAAAGATACTTATTTTTATAAAAACGGCACATGCTCAATTCAAATTCAACTTTGTAGTTAAGGTTCAACCAAATCAGTTCAAATATAACTAAACCAATAAAAACTCAATTGGGCCAATTATCTTGGGTCATTAAATTAATCTGAGATCAGTTAAGTGGCCCAACTGTTGTTTGATCCCTGGTATTTTGAGGTCGTAAAAATTTAGCCCAAGGCCAGAAATTTTTACGTTCTCTCTGCGTTTTTTTTTCGATTCCCTCTTTTAACCTCTCACTGCTACCAGTCACTCTTAAAAATCTCTTAATTATTCTTTTTTTTTCAAATTTATGTAAGTAGAAATTAAAATTATAGATATATATATACACATATATATTTTATTTATATTTATTATTGTACATATATATATATATATATTTATTATTTATTATTAAATTTTTTTTTCAAATTTATTTACCTTTTGCTTGGAAATAAATTCCAAGGGTTTTCACTGCACGCTTTCCGAAAGATGGACAACCTCAACGGGTTGTTGTGTGATTGCAGATGGTTCAAGAAATGGTTTTACCCTTTGACCGTTTACTTTAAAAGTAGTTCCTTTCTCGGGGTCAATTAAATCAAGTACACCATAAGGGTATACCTTTGCAATGTGAAATGGTCCTGTCCATCTGGAGTTTAACTTCCCAAGAAATAACCTGAGTCTGGAATTGAAAAGCAGAACTTGTTGTCCTGCAGTGAACTCTTTTGGAAGAATCTTTTTATCATGCCATCTTTTTGTATTTTCTTTGTAAAGCTTAGCATTTTCATAGGACAGATTTCTATGTTCTTCCAATTCACACAGTTGTAAGGTTCTTTTCTTTCTGGCTTCATCCAGACTCATGTTAAGTTCCTTGATGGCCCAATAGGCCTTGTGTTCTAATTCTACTGGGAGATGACATGCTTTGCCAAAAACCAACTTATATGGGGACATACCAATAGGGGTTTTATAAGCAGTCCGGTAGGCCCACAAGGCATCATCCAGTTTGGATGCCCAATCCTTTCGGCGTGGCTTGACTACCTTGGCTAAAATTCCTTTTATTTCCCTATTAGACAACTCAGCTAAACCATTGGTTTGCGGGTGATATGCAGTAGCCACCCGATGCTGAATGTTGTATTTGTCCAACACTTCTTCCAATAAGTTGTTTATGAAATGAGTGCCCTCATCACTAATTAAGGCACGTGGTGTATCGAATCTAGTGAAGACGTGCTTTTGCAGAAATTTGATAAATGTTTTTGCATCATTAGAATGGCAAGCCATGGCTTCCACCCATTTAGACACATAGTCCACAGCTACCAAAATATAAGCACAATTGTTAGAAAGTGGGAATGGTCCCATAAAGTCAATGCCCCAAACATCAAATAATTCAACTTCTAAAATTCCATTTAGAGGCATCTCATTCCTTTGTGAGATATTTCCACTTCTTTGGCACTCATTGCATGTTTTTGCAAAATTATGGGCGTCAGTGTTTAAGGTAGGCCAGTACAAACCTGATTGCAGTACTTTTGCAGCTGTCCTACTTCCTCCAAAATGCCCTCCACAAGGTCCTGTATGGCAATGATATAGCACAGATGCTACTTCTTCCTTGGGGATGCATCTTCTGATCACCTAGTCTGCACAAATCTTGAATAGAAAAGGATCATCCCAAAGGAATTTCTTTGAATCAAAAATGAGTTTCTTTCTTTGGTGTTTGTTCAATTCCTTTGGGATAATACTACATGCCAAATAATTCACTATATCTGCAAACCAGGGTGTTTCAGTGTGTTGTACAGCTAGAATCCTTTCATCTGGGAAAACTTCACAGATGTCACCAGTGTGTGCAGTATTTTCTTGTTTTTCTAATCTCGACAAGTGGTCAGCCACTTGATTATTGATACCCTTCCTGTCTATGATTTCCAAATCAAATTCTTGTAACAACACGATCCACCTTATTAACCTAGGTTTTGCATCTTTTTTGGAAATGAGATACTTGATGGCCGCATGATCAGTATGCACAATAACTTTGGCACCCATCAAGTATGATCTGAATTTTTCAAAAGCAAACACCACAGCTAATAATTCTTTTTCAGTGGTGGTGTAGTTGATTTGGGCATCATTAAGGGTTTTGCTGGCATAATAAATGGAATGGAAAACTTTATTCTTTTTCTGTCCTAGAACAGCTCCAACGGCCCAATCACTTGCATCAGTCATTATTTCAAAAGGTAGAGACCAATCAGGTGTTACTATTACAGGTGCAGTGACCAATGCTTCCTTCAGGATTTTAAAAGCTTTTTTACAATCTTCATCAAAATTGAAAGCATGGTCAAGTTGTAATAGTGAACAAAGAGGTTTAGATATTTTGGAAAAGTCTTTTATAAATCTCCGGTAAAAACCTGGATGTCCTAGAAAACTTCTGATCCCTTTTACAGTGGTTGTTTCAGATAACTTTGAAATTACTTCCAATTTTGCTTTATCAACCTCAATACCTCTGTTGGAAATGAGATGCCCTAACACAATGCCCTCTTTAACCATAAAGTGGCATTTCTCCCAGTTCAAAACCAAATCTGTTTCTTCACATCTTTTAAGACTTTTTTCAAGGTTTTGCAAACAGAGATCGTATGATGTCCCATAAACTGAAAAATCATCCATGAAAATTTCCATGGATTGTTCAAGCATATCTGAAAAAATGGACATCATACATCTTTGGAACGTGGCAGGTGCATTGCATAATCCAAACGACATTCTTCTAAAAGCAAAGGTACCATACGGACAAGTGAAAGTGGTTTTTTCTTGATCTTCTGGTGCAATGGCAATTTGATTGTATCCAGAGTAACCGTCTAAAAAGCAATAAAACTCTTTTCCTGCCAATCTGTCTAGCATCTGGTCAATAAAGGGTAATGGAAAATGGTCTTTTTGGGTGGCTTTGTTAAGCTTCCTATAGTCCATACAGATCCTCCAACCTGATACTATTCTGGTAGGTATAAGCTCATTCTTATCATTGGTTACCACATTAACTCCTCCTTTCTTGGGTACATATTGCACAGGGCTAACACATGTACTACTGGCAATAGGATATATTATGCCAGCATCAAGCCATTTTAGAATTTCCTTTTTGACAACCTCTTTCATCATTGGATTTAGTCTTCTTTGAGGCTCAACTGATGAAAAGTCTTTATTTTCCAAAATGATTTTATGTTGACAAATGGTAGGGCTTATGCCCTTCAGATCCGCAATGGTCCATCATATGGCCTTGGTGTGTTGTTTTAACATGTTAACCAATCTTTCCTCTTGTTCAGACTCTAAGGCAGATGAAATGATGACTGGCAACCTCCCTGGTTCTCCTAAAAAGGCATATTTCAGATGGGAGGGAAGTTGTTTCAACTCTAAATCTGGAGCACATTCTAAGGAAGGGACAAGTGTTTTCCTATCCTTATTTTCCAAAACTTCAACAGCAGAGGTTACCTGAATATCTTCTGATTCCTCAAACTCTGCTATATCTTCATCACTATCTGAGTCTTCAATTCCTAATATTTCCCCAAGACTTTTATCTTGACACCAAGATTGAATCAAACTTAAGGCAGAACATTCCTCTTTCTCCTCAGGATATTTCAGGGAGTCCAAAACATTAAATGTTACCTGTTGGTCTTGAACTCTCATGATGAGTTCACCTTTTTGGACATCTATTAGAGTTCTTCCTGTGGCTAGGAAAGGTCTTCCTAGGATGATAGGGATGTCCTTGTCAGCTTCAAAATCTAAAATGATAAAGTCTACAGGAAAGATAAATTTGTCAACTTGGACAAGGACATCTTCAATCTTCCCCTTAGGCCAGGCTATGGACTTATCTGCTAACAAGAGTGAAACAGTTGTGGGTCTAGCTTCACCTATGCCTAAAGTGTTGAAGACAGATAAAGGCATAAGGTTTACACTAGCACCTAAGTCACATAGGGCTTGTCCTACTTCTTTTCCTCCTATGGAAAAGGGATAGTAAAACTACCAGGGTCTTTCATCTTTTGAGGAAGTTTGTTAGACAACATGGCACTACACCCTTCAGTCAAAGCTACAGTCTCATACTCATTCAATTTTTTCTTTTTGCTTAAAATGTCTTTTAAAAACTTTGCATAACTTGGCATTTGTTCAATGGCTTCAACCAAAGGTATGTTGATATGCAGTTGTTTAAAAACATCTAAGAACTTTTTGAATTGCAAAGTTTCTCTCTCATTCCTCATCCTTTGGGGATAAGGAATATAGAGAGGAACTTTAGTAGGAGATGTAGTCGTTTGAAGAGTAGGTGCTGGAATCTGTGGAGTGTTGTTCGTTTTCTTATCAATGGGAACTGTAGGACTGTTACCAGTTTGTGACATATCCACAACAGGTTTGTTTATGACTGTCTGATCTTTCTTTGGTTTTTCTGGGATCAATAGTGGGAAAATTGGGACAACAGTGGAGTCATCAGGTCCAACAGTGTTTTCTGGCCCAATAGTTCCACTAGACTGAGTGGAGTTTAAAGTTGTGTTTTTCTTTTCTGGTTTTGCTTTGTTTGGGTTTTTAAGATCTTTTGGTGTGTTGTCCAGTAAATCTTTACCACTCCTCAAAGTTACAGCTTTTACATGCTCTTTCCCGGCTCTTGGTGGTACTTCTGTATCACTTGGCAAAGAGCCGGGAGGGCGTTTCCTCATTTCTAAAGTGTAACATCCCGCAAAACGAAACATACATATAACATACATTCCATAACATGTTTACAACAAAGTACTTCATCTTTCACATTTGGTCCCATCTAAAGTCTGAACATAAAAATTCATTGCAACTTGATCCACTTTGAATTACATAGTAATGACAAAAATTATAACTACAAAAGCATCCGTAGCATCATGATGATAATCTTCTCCAAAGCTAGCCAACAAGTATTCTATTTACTTGTTCTTACTGGAATCACCACCTGGAATACATAATTTTTAAAACAGAAAATGAGGGTTAGACCTAAGGGTCTAGTGAGTAAATCCCTACATTTGAAAATCATTAAAATTCATTTATATAAAACACTTTTTATATAAATACACATACATTGTACGTAAATTAATACCTGTCTCATTCCACCTTATCCCTCCACCAATGGCCAATCACAATTGGTTGCGAGCCAATTTAACACACCGGTCCAAAGCCCGGCCACGTATTATATTTTCATATAATACTCACGTAATTATAATATCCCATTATAATTACTCACGTATGACATATTCATACACTTATCACAATTCATTAATCACATATTGTATTCCAGTAAAATACTCTTTAAAATAAAACTCACCTGATCTTTTAAGCAAGGTCCTTCAAACTTTCTTCAAAATAGATTATCTTTTAACCCAGATCCTTAGTATCTGAAACAAATTAAAGTATACATACTCTTTAACACATAAACAGGAAAACCCAACTTTTCGCAACCCACTATTACGAAAAGTTTACTTTTCGCAACCTACAGTTGCGAGTTCCTCACTTTTCGCAACCAACAGATGCGAAAACCTTACTTCTCGCAACCCACAGTTGCGAGTTCCCTACTTTTCGTAACCAACAGATACGAAAACCTCACTTTGCGTTTTAGCTGCTTGCGCAAAGTGGACTTTTTGCAACCAAGGCTTGCGAATTCCCACTTTTCGCGAAAACACTGTTCATCGCCCCTATCAGAAAAGTTCAGTTTAATTGCAGGAATTTCATCTTATACCCAGATTGTACAGAAGTGTTCTAAACCCCTTTTTAACACTCTAAATTGCAACTAAAATTCACAAATTCATCTAAAATTACCTAAACCCATCTCAAAATCCAAAAGAAACCTAATTCTTATAAAAGAGTGTTTGAATAAGAACATTACCTCTTTGATTTACTGCACCAATTAAAATCCCAGCTGAGTATCTTTCAATTCTTCTTCTTCTTCTTCGAATTTCTTCCTCTCTCTCTCTCTCTCTCTGCCGTATTCACTCACACACACAAACACTTTGGATATTCTTTTTGTTTACTAATTGAAGACTTCATCTGATACATGATATACTAGAGTCGGTCAAGTGGAGGAGTTTGGCAAAAAGACCAATTAGACCCTAGGCTTTACTCATTTGGCAAAACTTATCCCCAACCTTCCAATTAAAATTAAACTTATCCCTTAATTTCTTAACTCCATAAAATACTAAAATAAAGACTTATAAAATACCAATTTTAAATTAGATAAAATACCGGGTTATTACAACATCTCCCCCTTAAAAGAATTATGTCCCGGAATTTAGTTAAGACAACAGATGAGGGTATTTGGTTCTCATCTCCGATTCTGACTCCCACGTCGCATCCTGACCTCGATGATGTTTCCACTGAACCTTTACCTGCCGGATCTCCTTATTCCTTAATACTTTAACCTTGTGATAAACTATGGCTTCCGGTTCCTCCACATAGTTTAGCTTTTCATCAACCTGAATATCCGGCAGTGATACTGCTTGGTCTGGTGTAACTAAACACTTCCGAAAATTTGATACATGAAACGCGTTATGAATCCTGCTTAATTCCAACGGAAGATCCAATCTGTACGCTACTTCACCGATCCTTTCTGTAATTTCAAATGGCCCAATATACCGCGGACTAAGTTTACCTTGCTTCCCAAAATGTATGACTCCTTTCCAAGGCGAAACTTTCAACATCACAAATTCCCCAACCTGAAACTCTAACGGTTTCCGACGTCGATCGTCATAGCTTTTCTGTCTGTCTTGTGCTGTTTTCAATCTATCCCTAATCTGAGTAATCTTATCTGATGTTAACTGTACTATTTCTGGCCCCGCTAATTGTTTTTCCCCCACTTCATTCCAACACAAAGGCGTTCGGCATTTTCTACCATACAGTACTTCAAACGGTGCCGCCTGTATGCTAGAATGATAACTGTTGTTGTAAGAGAACTCTATCAAAGGCAAATGTTTATCCCATGATCCCCTAAAATCAACTATACAAGCCCGGAGCATATCTTCTAAAGTCTGGATTGTTCTTTCACTCTGCCCATCAGTCTGTGGATGATATGTTGTGCTCAACTTTATCTGCGTTCCCATCTCTTTTTGAAAGCTTCTCCAAAATCTAGAAGTAAAACGACTATCTCGATCAGAAATAATCGAGATTGGAACTCCATGTCGAGTTACTATTTCATTAATGTACAATTTAGCTAAACGTTCCAAGGAATCAGTTTCTTTTATCGGCAAGAAATGAGCAGACTTAGTTAATCTATCCACAATCACCCAAATAGAATCGAATCCCTTTGAAGTTCTTGGCAACTTGGTAATGAAATCAGTAGTGATCTGATCCCATTTCCACATTGGTATATCCAGACGTTGTAACTGGCCAAACGGTTTCTGATGCTCAATCTTTACTTTCTTGCAGGTAGTGCAATCTTCCACATACTTAGCAACACTTCTCTTCATTCTCGGCCACCAATAGAATTGTTTCAAATCTCTATACATTTTATTCGTACCTGGATGAATAGAAAATCGAGATTGATGCGCTTCTTGTAGTACACGGTCTCGTAATCCACCCAAACGAGGCACCCAAATTCTGTTCCCCATACACAACAACCCACGGTCATCTTTCCCAAGCAATGCTGATATCCCAACCAACCGTTCTGACTTCAAACTTTCTTCTTGATAAGCATCTATTTGGCACTTCAGTAATTCATCAAAAATATTAGGAAGAAGTTCAGCTCGTAACGATATAGCTTTTATTGTTCCACTTCTTTCTTGACGACTTAACGCATCTGCCACCACGTTCGCTTTCCCTGGGTGATAAAGGATTTCACAATCATAATCATTTACCAATTCCAACCATCTTCTCTGCCTCATATTCAGTTCCTTCTGATCGAAAAGATGTTGGAGACTCTTATGGTCAGTAAAAATTTGGCATTTAGAACCATAAAGATAATGTCTCCAAATCTTTAACGCAAAGACAACTGCTGCAAGCTCCATATCGTGAGTAGGATATTGTCTTTCATGATCCTTTAGTTGACGAGAAGCATAGGAAATCACCTTTCCACGTTGCATAAGTACACATCCCAATCCTAGCTTAGAAGCATCACTGTAGACCACAAAATCATCGGAACCTTCTGGCAATGCTAATATCGGCGCGCTGCAGAGTTTCTCCTTCAATATTCTGAATGCCTCATCTTGTTCTGCTTTCCATTCAAACTTTAGATTCTTCCGAGTTAGCTTAGTCAATGGCGTCGCAATTCGAGAAAAGTCTTTTATAAATTTCCGATAGTATCCAGCTAGACCCAGAAAACTGCGTACTTCGGTTGCCGTCTTCGGCGGTTCCCATCTTTCAATTGCTTCCACTTTCGCTGGATCAACTTGTATACCCTTCTCTGAAACTACATGACCCAAAAACTGAACTTCCCGCAACCAGAATTCACATTTGGAGAACTTAGCGTACAACTTTTCTTTCTTCAATAATTCCAAAATCAAACGAAGATGTTGCGCATGATCCTCTTTGGATCGGGAATAAATAAGTATATCATCAATAAACACAATGACAAATTTATCGAGATAAGGCTTACATACCCGATTCATCAGATCCATAAAAGCGGCTGGAGCGTTCGTCAATCCGAAAGGCATTACCAAAAATTCGTAGTGGCCGTATCTTGTGCGAAATGCAGTCTTTAAAACATCCTCTTCCTTAACCTTCAACTGATGGTAGCCAGATCTAAGATCAATCTTGGAGAAATAACAAGCTCCAACTAATTGATCAAAAAGGTCATCAATTCTTGGAAGTGGATACTTGTTCTTGATTGTGCGCTTATTCAGCTCCCGGTAATCGATACACATTCTCATTGAACCGTCTTTCTTCTTCACAAATAAAACTGGTGCACCCCACGGCGAAGAGCTAGGTCTGATGAAGCCCTTATCAGATAAATCTTGAAGCTGTGCCATCATTTCTTTCATTTCTGGTGGTGCTAATCTGTACGGCGCACGAGCGATGGGAGTGGATCCAGGTACCAAGTCTATACCAAATTCTACTTGCCTAACTGGAGGAAGACTATTCAAGTCTTCAGGAAAAACTTCTGGGTATTCACTAACGATAGAAATATCTTCCAGCTTAATCTTTTCAGATCTACTATCTATCACATAAGCTAGATAACTAGAGCAACCTTTATTGACACATTTACAGGCTTTTACCATAGATATAAGACTGGACGGATGATTCTTACGATCTCCATAAATTACTACTGATCTCTTATCAGGTAAAACGACATTGATTATTTTCTTATCACAAACTATGTTAGCCTGATTCTCAGCTAGCCAATCCATTCCTACTACCACATCAAATTCAATCAAGGCTATTGGGAACAATTGTATCGGTACTCCACATCCCTCTATATTTATCATGCAACGATCAAAAACCTCTTTAACTTCCACTTGGTTATCATTTGCAGTGTCTACTAGTAAAGCATGTTTTAACATTTTAGGCTCTAAATGCATGTGAGCAGCAAAGGAGGGAGACACAAAAGATCGGTTTACACCAGAATCAAATAACACTTTAGCACGCGTGGAGTTTATGAAAAATGTACCTGTGACCACATCTGGAGTTTCCTCCGCCTCTTTAGCTGTCATTTGGAACGTACGACCCCTCGTTCTCGGCGGTTCTATTCTTGGGACCACTGGTCTAGTAATGGCTGGTTTCCCCGATGTACCCCCTGATTGTATTCTACCTCGCGGACAATCTGATTGGAGGTGATCCGGAGAATTACACAAAAAGCAAAACCGCGTTGATCGACAATCTTTAACAACATGACCGGTTTTCCCACACTTAAAACAAACCCGAGATTCCACTTGACAATTTCCCTGATGGTAGCGATTACATCTCGGACATGGTCTTTCTGCTGGTCGGAACGACGGACGGTTATCAAACCTCTGGAATCTAGACTTCTTTGGATCATGTGGCGGTCCTTCCCATTTCCTTTTCCCCAAGCTCTTATCACCGGCATCCTTTTTATTGTCTCGTTCGACATTTTCTGCAGCATCCACTGCAGCTGTAAATGTATCTGGCCTTGTTGCAGTCACCAGTCTTCGAACCTCTGAATTTAACCCATAGATAAATCTCTCCATTTTCATCTTTTCTGTAGCAACATAGTATCCTGCAAAACGAGATTTTTCTAAAAATCTAGCAGTATAATCTCTGACTGACAAATTCCCTTGTTGTAGATTCATAAATTCTTCCTCCAATTGTCTGACAGCAGCTTGTGGACAGAAGTGTGTTGTGAATGCTAACACAAATTCCTCCCATGAAAAGGTAGTATACACATCCGTCCCTCTCGATTCAGTATGAGCCTCCCACCAATACAGAGCATCGCCTTTTAGCATTGTAGTCCCGTAAAGTACTTTATCTTGCTCAGCACATTTACACGTTTTGAAGATAGCCTCGATTTCTTTCAGCCATCTCATAGCTTTTACCGGATCCCGATCTCCTGAGTATGTAGGGGGCTTACAACTAAGAAACATTTTATAGTCACACCTTTTCATTACCGGCAAAACAGTAGAGGTAAGTGGCATCTCTATTTCATGTTCCGGATCTGGTCTTTCAGTTTCATTATGGCGAGTACGTTCGAACATGGCTTGAATACTGTTAAGTGCATTTTGTGTTGCATTCATATTAGTTTATAATTGCATTTTTGCATTTAGTTTGATTGTTTGCATGTAGTTTTATTTATATTTTTAGTTAGTTTTCTTATAATTATCGTTGGGGGATATTACATTGGTATTTTTGTGTTTTCGTCGTATTTTGATAGGTATTTTGTGCCGAAACATAGAGATGGACGATGATGGATTTTTGGAGCACTTGATCAATTCTTCATATGATGGAGCAATTCAAGAATGACTCAAAGTTGGAGCAATTTTAAAAGAAAGAAGTTTGGCAAAAGCATTTTTGAAATAAATGGAATTAGAAGGTCATTTTTGAAGAAGTTGCAAAGAGGAGGGGTTGAATTGAAAACTTACATATTTAAATATGAATTGTAGGCATTGTTGACACTCTCTTCTTTCTCTCCCCCACTGACGATCACGTCAGTTTCTCTTTTCCTTTTCTTTTTTATTTAGTTTTTAGGTTTTAGGTTTTAGTTTTGTTCAATCTTTTAGATTAGATTTAGATTTAGGTTTATACTTTCTAGTTCTTTAAGCATATGGAGTCGTGAAGAAGATGTGATGTTATGATGGATCAAATATGAAGATGAAATGTGACAGATTCTCATCCACATTCAACATTCGTTGTAACGTTTCATTTTCTCCATACTTTATTTTCGTATTTCACGTTCATATTTTGTTAGCGTTCTTCTCCTTATATTTAATTTCTTGAAACGTTTCTAAATTTATTTTATTGCGTTCTTAGATTAAAAACGATTCTTGGAGAGTGACACTCCTTGGATAATGTTTCTAGTGGTTTAGCTTTCGTTTATTGGGTAATCGTCACTTTGGATTGACGTTGTGGTATTGATCAATTGTTTTTATAATAAACTTTGAGTTTTAAACTGGTTGATTTTTCATATAACGAAAGTTAATGTTTGACTAACCGGTTTTTATAAAACGTCTTTAGTTAATTTTGTAAGTTTTGATACGAACGATAGTTTGATCATAACTTAAGACTAAATTGATCAATGACAACGGCCCTAACATGAAAATAGTTAGGGGCGTTGATTGGGAAAATTATTCGTTTTAAATCATGATGTTTCTTCCCAATGTACACATATTGCGAAAGTAAATATGTATCTTGGTTAGAAAAGCTTTTTCACCTCGATAGAGGGTTAAAGTATTTTTATACAACAAATACTCACCATCACTAAAATCCGAGAACGACATTACCCGATCTTCGTTAGCTTTTATTTTTTACGTCTCGTTATTTTTCATTTATTTCATCTAAAAAATCAAAATCACCAATTGATTTCCCGTAGCTAGGACATAGTTTAGAACGAGTTCGTGTTGGTCCATCGCCTCCCTGTGATCGACCCGTATGCTACACTTCCCGTACGCTTGCGGTATAAATTTAAAACACATCAAATACTATCCTGTAGTCTCCCCATTTCCGCAGTCAGATCATCACGGGTCACAAACTCTGTACCATGTTGTTGTGTTCTACCTCCAGTTCGGCCCCCAGTTCCCCTTCCGGTCCTGCCTCTACCACGATCTCCTCCTCTTCCCCCGGTTCCTATTGATGGATTCTCTCCACTCGAATTCCTTCCTCCTCTTTGGTTCCTTTGTCTAGTGCCACTTGCCATTCTGTAGATTCAAACAAGGTTAGTATACACATAAGCACACACCCCATATAACAAGGTATTCCAGTTCAAACATGTACCTGTAAGATCATAATTACACTGGCCTGGTGTAATTTGAAATTACCTTACATGATGTTCCTTCTACCTCTTATACTTAGCATCCCCAGGTTCTAAAATAATAGGACATCCTACTTCACATGCAGTTTAAGTCTAGGTACAGTTACTAATACCTAAATCCCTTAAACTAGTGCTCTGATACCATCTGTAACATCCCGCAAAACGAAACATACATATAACATACATTCCATAACATATTTACAACAAAGTACTTCATCTTTCACATTTGGTCCCATCTAAAGTCTGAACATAAAAATTCATTGCAACTTGATCCACTTTGAATTACATAGTAATGACAAAAATTATAACTACAAAAGCATCCGTAGCATCATGATGATAATCTTCTCCAAAGCTAGCCAACAAGTATTCTATTTACTTGTTCTTACTGGAATCACCACCTGGAATACATAATTTTTAAAACAGAAAATGAGGGTTAGACCTAAGGGTCTAGTGAGTAAATCCCTACATTTGAAAATCATTAAAATTCATTTATATAAAACACTTTTTATATAAATACACATACATTGTACGTAAATTAATACCTGTCTCATTCCACCTTATCCCTCCACCAATGGCCAATCACAATTGGTTGCGAGCCAATTTAACACACCGGTCCAAAGCCCGGCCACGTATTATATTTTCATATAATACTCACGTAATTATAATATCCCATTATAATTACTCACGTATGACATATTCATACACTTATCACAATTCATTAATCACATATTGTATTCCAGTAAAATACTCTTTAAAATAAAACTCACCTGATCTTTTAAGCAAGGTCCTTCAAACTTTCTTCAAAATAGATTATCTTTTAACCCAGATCCTTAGTATCTGAAACAAATTAAAGTATACATACTCTTTAACACATAAACAGGAAAACCCAACTTTTCGCAACCCACTATTACGAAAAGTTTACTTTTCGCAACCTACAGTTGCGAGTTCCTCACTTTTCGCAACCAACAGATGCGAAAACCTTACTTCTCGCAACCCACAGTTGCGAGTTCCCTACTTTTCGTAACCAACAGATACGAAAACCTCACTTTGCGTTTTAGCTGCTTGCGCAAAGTGGACTTTTCGCAACCAAGGCTTGCGAATTCCCACTTTTCACGAAAACACTATTCATCGCCCCTATCAGAAAAGTTCAATTTAATTGCAGGAATTTCATCTTATACCCAGATTGTACAGAAGTGTTCTAAACCCCTTTTTAACACTCTAAATTGCAACTAAAATTCACAAATTCATCTAAAATTACCTAAACCCATCTCAAAATCCAAAAGAAACCTAATTCTTATAAAAGAGTGTTTGAATAAGAACATTACCTCTTTGATTTACTGCACCAATTAAAATCCCAGCTGAGTATCTTTCAATTCTTCTTCTTCTTCTTCGAATTTCTTCCTCTCTCTCTCTCTCTCTCTCTCTCTCTCTGCCGTATTCACTCACACACACAAACACTTTGGATATTCTTTTTGTTTACTAATTGAAGACTTCATCTGATACATGATATACTAGAGTCGGTCAAGTGGAGGAGTTTGGCAAAAAGACCAATTAGACCCTAGGCTTTACTCATTTGGCAAAACTTATCCCCAACCTTCCAATTAAAATTAAACTTATCCCTTAATTTCTTAACTCCATAAAATACTAAAATAAAGACTTATAAAATACCAATTTTAAATTAGATAAAATACCGGGTTATTACATAAAGCCATTTGACCCATTTGGGTCTCTAGATTCTTAATGGAAGCCTGAGTTTGGGACATAAATCCCTTCATCATTGCTTCCAAAGAGGTAGATGACTCAGCTTACTGGTTTGGCTTTTGAAAAACATGTTGGTTGTTTTGAGAATTTGCGTGCTGATTATTTTGAGGTCTGTGCTGAAACTGCTGGTTTTGACCCTGAAATTTTGGTGGTGGTGGATTTAAAGCTGGACTGTGCCATGAAAAGTTTGGATGGTTTCTCCACTCAGGATTGTATGTTTGAGAAAAAGGTCCTCCTTTGTTGTTGTTGTAATTATTATGACCAACGTAATTAATACGCTCAGGATTTTCTGGACAATGTTCAAAATTGTGACCCTCACTACAATATGTGCACTAAATAGATTGGACAACAGGAGGTGGTGCCACAGGATTTACTGACACAGCATTAAGATTTTTAATTAAAGATGTCATGTCACTCAACTGTGTAGATATCAATGCATAAGCATCGGGATCTTGTGCTCCTGTTGTCCTTCTTGGTGGTACAGCACGTGGATCAGCCCACTGACCATTGTTGTTAGAAATCCTCTCAAGGATGCCATATCCTTCATTATAGGTACAAGATGTGAAAGCTCCGTTTGCAGTAGCGTCGAGCATTTGTTTTGCAGTGAGATTTAAACCACTGTAAAATGTCTCTAACTGAATGCAATACGGAATGCCATGATGAGGGCATTTTCTCAAAAGCTCCTTGTACCTATCCCATGCATCAGGAACTGCTTCGTCGTCCATTTGTTTAAAAGTGCAGATTGCGTTTCGGGACTTAGCATTCCTCGTAGGAGGAAAATATTTTTTTAAAAACTTCTCAGCCATCTGGCCCCATGTAACTATAGAATCAGGCTTCATTGAGTTGTACCAAGACCGTGCGCTGTCTCTTAATGAATATGGAAAAAGTTTTAATTTCAGTACATCGTCTTCTACACCTGGAAGCTTGAATGAATCTGTAATTTCCATGAAAGACCGCAAGTGAGAATGAGGATCCTCAGATGCCAAACCAGCGTACTGGCCGTTGGTTTGTAACATATGAAACATAATCGGTTTTAATTCGAAATGGCGGGCTTGCAAAGTTGGTTTTAAAATTCCTGAATGTAACTGAGTTAAAACAGGAACAACATAAGACATAATGCCGCCATCTTTAGAATTAGCCAACCGAAAAATATTTTGTTCCTCATCATCAATATTATTTACTGGCCGGTTTCTTGGAATTTCATCATTATTAATAGGACGCCCATCAGGACCAAAGGGGAGCTTCCTCCTCATCATCTGAAGAAGAAGAATAACGTTCAGACATTTCGGGAGAATTTAAGACTGTGTTAGCTCTTTGAATTCTTCTTCGTTGCTTGAACGTTCTTTCAATGTCAGGATCAAATTCGAAAAGTTCACCGTGAGGCAACCTTGGCATACACTATTTATCTTTTTTTTCTTTTTTCTTTTCTAAAAAGGTGTTAGAAAAACTTGTGTTGGTGCAAGTGTGCCACATCTCTATATATTTATTTTGATGATTCCAAACACACCGTATTATTGTTTTTCTAACAATCTTATCCAAGTGTGCAGTTACTTGGACAACATGAAGATTTTATCTGAAGTTTCCAAGCCTGGTGTTTATGTCGTCATTATTTATATATATCTCATAATGATAAACACCCTAAAATAATATACCACTTGGATATTTCAAAAACCTAACCCAACTATTTCTTAAATTAATAAAATCCCTGATTTATCTATTTAGAAAAGATTTTATCCTTAAAAATCAATCTTTCAAAATTTAGCCAAAAGGAATGTGCTGATGTTTTTGGAAGTAAGGAAAAAGAACTCAGTTGCCTTTTTAAGCTATGGTCACCCCTGACGCAGGCACCTTTTTCAGGCGGTATACCGCGTGATGCTCGGCGGTATACCGCGGCACTGTTACGAGTTGCAGGCTTTTGCAGGTTGACTTACTTTTGGTCAGCCACTTTGTCAGGCGGTATACCGCGTGGTGTATGGCGGTATACCGCGGCTCTGCTACACCATGCTGCAGGTTGCTTTTGCAGGTTGACTTCCTTTTGTCAGGATCACCTTTTCTGGGCGGTATACCGCGCCCATATAGGCGGTATACCGCGGTGAACTTTTGACCGTTGCCACGTCCAGCTTAAATACATGCAGCTTCTCAGCATTTATGTTAAGACTCACAGACATTGAATACCTAGCTCAAAAAGGATTACTCAGCTCCTCATCTCAGTTAATAACTTAATCAAGTTATAATTTTTTGAGTGATCAACCTCTCACAAATCCAAGTGTTATACTTATACAAGAGTGATTAATATTGTGAGATATATTCTCTTGTAAGTATTTGAATAGTGTGAGTGATTCACGTTCTCGAGCAAAAGCAAGAGATTTTATTATCATTGTATCAAGGTTTGTGTTCTACCATAAAGAACACTTATAGTGAATCAGTGTGTCGAGAAGTGTCTCGGCAAGTGGACTAGCCAGCCAGTTGGTGGTGAACCACTTTAAATCTCCGTGTCGGTATCAACATTCTCTACCCTTATCTCTTTATATTCCCGTTGTGCACTTAATTTTATTTATATATTTGTTGTGCATGCAATATTTATTGTTGATTTTGATAAGAGAATTTTTATTTGTGAAATATTTTTAAATACAACCTTTACCCCCCCTAAGGTTGTTCTAACAATTGGTATCAGAGCAGGTTGCAAGTTTCTTTTAAAAATCGTTGTATTTTTAAAACTTGTTCCTATTTTAAATGGCAACCTCTGAGGGAATTATCTCTACAAAAATTCCGCAAATTGACACCGAAAATTTTGGTCTTTGGGCAAATCTTTTTGAATGCTACGTTCGTGGCAAAAGTCGAAAAATTTGGGACATTATTAAAAATGGAGATTATAAACCCACCAAAACCAAAGATGGAGTAATTAGTGAAAAACCAGTAGCGGAATGGTCCGCCGCTGAGGATGCTTGGGTTTGCTTAAATTTTGAAGCTAAAAATATTCTTTTTTCGGCACTTACTAAAGATGAGATTGAACGTGTTTATTCTTGTGAAACTGCTCACGATATTTGGGAAAATCTAAATAACACTCATAGAGGAAATTCTCAAGTCAAAAGCTCAAAAATAAATATTCTTGTACATGATTATGAAATGTTTGAGATGTTAAAAGATGAGTCAATCGACTCAATGTTTAAACGTTTTAACCTTATCATGGTGAGCTTGAAAGGTCTTGGTAGAACTTATCCAAACGAAGATTACGTGCGAAAAATTCTTCGAGCGCTTCCTCCGGAGTGGATGCCGAAAATCACATCGTTGGAAGACTCCCGTGACCTCTCAATGATGAAATTAGATGATCTCATTGGAAATCTCAAAGTGCATGAAATTGCACTAAAAAGGAACAAAGATCGGGAGCATGATAAAAAGAAATCTTTGGCGCTTAAAGCTTCAACTTCAAGTGACGAGAAGGAGAAGAAGAAAAAGAAGGAGAAAGCTAACTCCTCAAAGGATCAATCCGAACATCTTGACGATGTAGCCATGTTGGTAAGAAATTTTTCTAAATTTTTAGCTAACAAAAAGTTTTCAAGAAATGATAGGTTTCAAAGAAAAGGAGATTATCGCCGTGGTGGAGAAAACCGAAGCCGAAAGTTCCATAAACGGAACGACAAAATAAATAAAAATGGCGAATCAAGCGATGATGAAGAAGCCAAGAAAAAGAAGGGCTTTTGCTACTCATGTGGAGACAAGGATCACTATGCCAACGAGTGTCCAAAAAGAAATAAACCTAAACTCAAGAAGGAGAAAGCCTTCGTTGGAGGCGCGTGGAGCGCAAGTGAAGATGAAAATGAGTATGAAGCCACTTGTCTCATGGCGGAAGGCGACGATGAGGTAAACTCGTGTTACTCAAATTACTCTAGCGATGATGAAAGTAATGATGATGATGATCTTGATATGTTAAATGATGCCTTTCAAAAAATGGTTATGCTTACAAATAATTATAAAGATGAGAACGCAAAACTAAAGGAAGAATTATTATTAAGTAAAAAGGAAATTCATGATAGCAAACAAAAAATTGCATGCGATAATGAAAAAATCATAAATTTAGAAAATAAATTAAGTGAAAAATATGTTTGCAATTCTTGTGACATTTTAAATAAAGAAATTGCATGCCTTGAGAAAAGAATAGTTGAAAATGATTTATGTGCTAGTTGTGATGTGCTTAAAAAGGAAAATGCATGTTTAAAAGAAAAATGTGATAAACATGAAAAAGAAAATTTGTTAGCACATGCCTTTCAAAGTAGCAATGAGAAAGTGCTTAAAATGTTAAAAATGTCAAATAGCACTAATTGTAGAAAAGGCGTTGGTTCCGATATGTGTAAAGATAAGTGCTTATGTATGCCTATCAAAAGATATTTTGAACCACCTAAAAATGTTGAAATGAGAAAACCGTATGTGCAAAAATCCTCATATATGTCCAACATAAATAATGTGAATTATAAGTCTAGGAAATCTTATGCATGCATGTATAATAGTAAATTTTCTAGACCAAAAAATAGTGTGAATATGCATGCTCCTTTTTACGTCTTTGATAAATATGATCGTAAAATTAAAATGGTACCAAAGTGGATTCCTAAAGGCTCCTTCAGTGTTGATAATCCCGGTGGTATGCGTTTATGGCTTTAAATGTGTTACATATTATATATATAGTTTGAATATAATTTATTGTATATATTATATATAAGTAATATAATAGTATATGTACTTTTATATTGTTTATATATATGTACTGTTTATATATATATATACCTACGCACTACATATATATATATACTTTGTGTGTTTTATATATATATTAATATTGTTTGATGTATTATATATATATATTAATATTGTGTAATGTATTATATATATATATTCTGTTTGACTTTATATATATGCATGTTGGTTGACATTGAAACTAATTGTCAAGGACCCATAAGATGTGGGGACCATAAAAGTTGTACTTTAAATGTTGTAGATAAATCTTGATATGGATTGGATTCTTGATAGTGGATGCACACGTCACATGACCGGAAACCATAATCTTTTTTCATCATATGAGTCATGTGATGGTGGACTAGTAATTTTTGGAGGAAACTCCAAAGGAAAGGTAATTGGGAAAGGTACAATTTCTTGCAACAATGTTACTTTTTTAGATGTTACGCATGTTGATAATTTGAAATTTAACTTGCTAAGTGTTCGTCAACTGTGCAAAAATGGTATAATTGTTGTTTTTGAAGAAAACTCTTGCAAAATTCTGAAAAATGGTAAAGTTCTTTTGAATGGGGTTATAAAAGGAAATCTTTATGTTTGTAAAACTGATGTAAATGAAAATGTTTGTTTATCTTCCGTATATGATAATTCGACTTTGTGGCATAGACGTTTAGGTCACGCTAACCTTAGATTAATTCAAAATTTGAAAAATAAGGAGCTTGTGAGTGACCTTCCAAAATTAAAATTTGATAATCATTTTTGCGATGCATGTCGTGTCGGCAAACAAACTCATGTTTCTCATAAATCAAAAAATGTGATTTCAACTAAAAGAGTTTTAGAACTTTTACACATGGATCTTTTTGGCCCTATGGCCATTCAAAGTTTTGGAGGAAATTATTACACTTTAGTAATTGTAGATGATTTTTCCCGATATACGTGGACTCTATTTTTAAAACATAAAAATGAAGCTTTTCAAAAATTTAAGATTTTGGGAAAACGAATTCAAAACCAACAAGGTTGCACGATTGTTTCGATTCGTACGGACCATGGACGCGAATTCGATAATGAAACTCAATTTGGTGCGTTTTGCGACAAATATGGTATAACGCACAATTTTTCTGCTCCTCGCACTCCTCAATCTAATGGGGTTGTGGAGAGGGAAAATAGAACCCTACAAGAAATGAGTAGGACTATGCTTAATGAACATCAAGTTCCCCAAAAGTTTTGGTGTGATGCCGTAGCTACCGCGACCTATGTCCTCAATCGTGTGCTAATTAGATGTATCCTAAATAAGACCCCTTATGAGATCCTACGTGGTAGAAAGCCTTCCTTAGCCCATCTTAAGGTATTTGGTTGTAAATGTTTTATTTTAGACACCAAATCTTATTTGACCAAATTTGACCCAAAAGCCTATGAGGGAGTATTCCTTGGTTATTCTTGGAATAGCAAAGCCTATAGAGTCCTTAATAAAGAGACCATGGTTGTAGAAGAATCCCTAAATGTAAGCTTTGATGAAAGTCCTCCTAAACCTAGTGCACCCTTAGTAAATGATAATGGTTGTGAAGGAGATGCACTAGCCCAACATCTTAGAACCTTGGACTTAGGTACCCAATCTCTTACAAACAATGTAGAATCTAGTGACGCCCCTCCATGTTATGTTCCACAAGGAGTAGATGATCCTAACCTTAGAACATCTAGAGGCCATCCCGTAGATCAAATCATAGGTGACCTAAACCAAAGAACGACTAGATCACAAATCCATACCCTTTGTGCCTTTCACGCCTTTATCTCAGCCTTAGAACCTAAAAACATAGAAGAAGCTTTAGGTGATGAGGATTGGATAATGGCCATGCAAGAAGAGTTAAACCAGTTCACTAGGAATGATGTGTGGGACTTAGTTCCTTGCCCTAGCGGTCAAACCATTATTGGCACACGATGGGTCTTTCGTAACAAGGTAGACGAAAACGGTGAAGTCACCCGAAACAAGGCACGTTTAGTTGCCAAGGGGTACAATCAACAAGAAGGTATCGATTATGATGAAACCTTTGCACCAGTTGCAAGGTTAGAGTCTATTCGAATGCTTCTCGCTTTTGCAAATGCTAAAAATTTTAAATTATATCAAATGGATGTCAAAAGTGCCTTCCTAAATGGTTTTATAAATGAGGAGGTATATGTTTCCCAACCTCCCGGCTTTGAAAATTTTGAAAATCCGACGCATGTTTATAAATTAAAAAAGGCGCTTTATGGTTTAAAGCAAGCTCCGCGTGCGTGGTATGATAGATTAAAATCCTTTTTAATTACAAGTGGTTATATTATGGGTAAAATAGATAATACTTTGTTTGTCAAATATGCTCAAAATGATATTGTGGTTGTGCAAGTGTATGTTGATGATATTATCTTTGGTTCTACAAATGAAAATCTTTGTAATGAATTTGCTACAAAAATGACTAATGAATTTGAAATGAGCATGATGGGAGAATTAAAATTCTTCTTAGGATTGCAAATAAAACAAAGTGAAAATGGTACTTTTATAAGTCAGTCAAAATACTGTAAAGACATGTTGAAAAAGTTTAATTTTGAAAATGTCAAACCTGTTGAAACTCCGATGACCACTAATCTAAAATTATCTAGTGACGAAGAGGGAACCGATTTTAATGAAAAGATTTATCGTGGCATGATTGGTAGCTTATTGTATTTAACTGCTAGCAGACCTGATATCATGTATAGTGTGTGTTTATGTGCTCGCTTTCAATCTTCGCCTAAACAATCTCACTATGAAGCCGTCAAGCGTATTTTTAGATATCTTAGAGGGACTACGAATCTTGGACTATGGTATCCAAAACAACCCGAGCTAGAAGTAACATGCTTCACCGATTCCGATCTTGGTGGCTCGATGGTTGATCGAAAAAGCACTAGTGGAGTATGTGCCTTTATAGGTCTCTCGCTTGTGTCTTGGTTTTCCAAGAAACAACATTCCGTAGCCTTATCCACTACCGAAGCGGAATATGTGGCCGCCGCGAGAGCGTGTGCTCAAGTTCTATGGATGAAGCACACACTTACCGACTTTGAGGTACGTCAATCCAAAATTCCAATTATGTGTGATAACTCAAGTGCTATAAACCTAAGTAAAAATCCCGTTTTACATTCTCGTACCAAACATATTGAGTTGCGACATCATTTTCTACGAGATAATGTTCAAAAAGGCCACATCGTGCTTGAAAAAGTTGATTCCGAAGACAATTTGGCCGATATTTTTACTAAAGCCCTAAACAAAAAATCGTTCTTTAAATTAAGACTTGGTTTAGGCATGCTTGAGTATAACCCATGAGATAATGCTACTCTCAATTATATGCATATTTTGAGGGGGAGCATCTCTCGAGGGGGAGCATAGCGTCTTTCTTAACCCTTTTTGCTTCGACAAAAGGGGGAGAGAAACCGAGTATGCTCTCGTGTTTAGCGGTTGTGTTTGTCATCATCAAAAAGGGGGAGATTGTTGGTGCAAGTGTGCCACATCTCTATATATTTATTTTGATGATTCCAAACACACCGTATTATTGTTTTTCTAACAATCTTATCCAAGTGTGCAGTTACTTGGACAACATGAAGATTTTATCTGAAGTTTCCAAGCCTGGTGTTTATGTCGTCATTATTTATATATATCTCATAATGATAAACACCCTAAAATAATATACCACTTGGATATTTCAAAAACCTAACCCAACTATTTCTTAAATTAATAAAATCCCTGATTTATCTATTTAGAAAAGATTTTATCCTTAAAAATCAATCTTTCAAAATTTAGCCAAAAGGAATGTGCTGATGTTTTTGGAAGTAAGGAAAAAGAACTCAGTTGCCTTTTTAAGCTATGGTCACCCCTGACGCAGGCACCTTTTTCAGGCGGTATACCGCGTGATGCTCGGCGGTATACCGCGGCACTGTTACGAGTTGCAGGCTTTTGCAGGTTGACTTACTTTTGGTCAGCCACTTTGTCAGGCGGTATACCGCGTGGTGTATGGCGGTATACCGCGGCTCTGCTACACCATGCTGCAGGTTGCTTTTGCAGGTTGACTTCCTTTTGTCAGGATCACCTTTTCTGGGCGGTATACCGCGCCCATATAGGCGGTATACCGCGGTGAACTTTTGACCGTTGCCACGTCCAGCTTAAATACATGCAGCTTCTCAGCATTTATGTTAAGACTCACAGACATTGAATACCTAGCTCAAAAAGGATTACTCAGCTCCTCATCTCAGTTAATAACTTAATCAAGTTATAATTTTTTGAGTGATCAACCTCTCACAAATCCAAGTGTTATACTTATACAAGAGTGATTAATATTGTGAGATATATTCTCTTGTAAGTATTTGAATAGTGTGAGTGATTCACGTTCTCGAGCAAAAGCAAGAGATTTTATTATCATTGTATCAAGGTTTGTGTTCTACCATAAAGAACACTTATAGTGAATCAGTGTGTCGAGAAGTGTCTCGGCAAGTGGACTAGCCAGCCAGTTGGTGGTGAACCACTTTAAATCTCCGTGTCGGTATCAACATTCTCTACCCTTATCTCTTTATATTCCCGTTGTGCACTTAATTTTATTTATATATTTGTTGTGCATGCAATATTTATTGTTGATTTTGATAAGAGAATTTTTATTTGTGAAATATTTTTAAATACAACCTTTACCCCCCCTAAGGTTGTTCTAACAACTTGTTTTTATAAATTTTACTAAAAAGAAAAACTTCTGGCTTGCTTCCCCGGCAACGGCGCCAAAAACTTGTTGAGTGCTAAGCTATACCCTGAAAAATAGAGTGTTATCAGCAATACCAGTCAGAAATAAACCAGGACGCAAGTATACATATTAGTCTATTATCGCCTTTAACAAGTAATAAGTGGTACAAAAGTACCGAGTATCGATCCCACAGGGAAGCTTGGAAAAATTCTTCTTTTTATAAGTCCAATAAATAAAAACAGGTTTCAGATGGCGAATGCGAAGGTAATCTTTTTGGTGGAGGTTTTGTTAACAATTAAACTAAAATCAATTATAAAGAGAAGCACAGGGTATAAAGATTCATTAGGTCCTTTAGTCCGATAATTATATTAGAGATGAGACGGTATTCCTTATTATCTCAGAGTCGATATTTTATGTGACTTTAACAGTCCTTCATATAATTAAACAGTTGTCAATTGACTAATTATAATCATCCTAAAAATATAACTTTGATTTAAATAATTCGGACAATCATACCATACGATACACCTTTTCGTCTTTTTATCGGGCCCGGTCCCAACTTCACTTTATACCCCAAGCTAAGGTAATTAGCCCATTATCGCTTTACGTGCACTAAAAACTACTACGACGATTATGAAAACAAATAATGGAGATGGACAATTCATTATACGAAACTTAAAAATTAGAAATTACGTTTTAAGAAAATTAATTATAAACTAAAGCAGTGGAAAATCTTGTTTTAAATGTAACAAACTCAAAACTAAACTTGGAATTCTAATATTGATTAAAGATCTAAAATTTCGCTAATAAGACGTGAAAAGATTTTTAACAATAAAAATGCGTTAACCCTTGTAACTTCGATAAATTCTTCGTTACTACAAATCATGAACCAAGCTAGTTGGGGATCCGAAGAGATTAATTCAGACTTCTGATTTATGGTAGTAATTTTAGAATATATAAAAGGAATAAGAGTAGGTGTTCGAAATTAACATGTATCGAAAATTATACTATCGATAATGATAAGATGGAACTGCGAGAAACATAAACTAAATTGACGATTGCGAAAGTAAACAAAAAATGATAAACTTAACTTAAAAACCGTAAGATGATGATAACGAAAGTGCATAAAAAGGTAACCATAAAATTAGCTAGGACACGAGATTAATAAAAACACACTTAAATAATACGAGGAATCAAACCCGAGCTTACAACGGAATCACTTGGGTGTGAGATGTGAACCAACCCTAAATGAGTATGGAAATTGTTCACTATATGCTACTGATCGAGATTTGCAAAATGAAAATAAAGAGAGAATTTTCATCTTTCTCTCTCTTGCTACCTACCAACCACTACAATTGTAAGTTACTAATATGAGTAATGGTATCTGATTGATGCAAAAACTGATTGATTTCTTACTCATGCTAGACATACATATATATACTAGTTAGGAGAGCTTTAGGGCCCATGGTCCATCTTATTTCGGCCCACATGGATAAACAACAAAGTGAGCCCAAAATTATTTTTAGTCAAAAGCCGAAACAAGTAATCCACAACAAAATCGGCCCAAGTGTTTTCCTGCGAGATCTGCGTTTCTCGGTCCAAAAGATGCAGAAACGATGCCGTGTTCAAAAATGTGAAGTCGTACGCTTTTATCCCGACGTCCGCAAATACTACGCACTTCCATATATATAACGACTTCAAAAACGGCATTTTTCCATCATCCTACAATTAAGACATTTTAAATGAGTAAAATAGACTAAAATTATATAAAACAAGCCACTTTGACGTTTAGAGGTTCAAAGCATTTATTCATTAAATTAGACACTAAACTTAACCAAAGAGATTCAATGGAGAATAAAAATTAGCTCAAAATTATAATAAAATGTTATAAATAGGGTTATAAAAATAACCCTATCATATGTCTAGATTTGTGTAACCATTTCTTATGGTTATTCCTTTGTGTTTTATCAGAAAATGGTAAATACGCCGCCGTTGTCCCCTATTTCTGAAATGAATAGGACTGGGATTGACTGGACTGAAGAAAGATAACCTGGATTAAGTGGAGTTCATGAGACTCCGCCGGATTTTCTTTCTATCGGAGGATCACACAGCCGGATGCATAGGGTGGGTACCAATACTGCCATCCCGAGAACACCAGAAGCAGGAATGGAGTCTCGAATGATGGAAAATATGATGCGGATGATGAATACGGCAATGGAAAGACAATCTGAAATGTTCATGAAGGCGCTTTATGATCGTACGGCGGAGGTACCACGAACAACAACAGGAGAGTAGAAAGAGGTTGCTCGTATAAGACTTTTCTAAGTTGTAAACCACCGGAGTTTGTCGGAGCTGATAATCCAGTGGCGTGTATGAACTGGATCAGAGAGATAGAACAAGCCTTTCGGGCTTGTGAATGTGATGAAAAGTCGAAAGTTAGGTTTGCTTCGCAGATGCTGAGAGGAAACGCGTTGATGTGGTGGAATGTGCTGACTGCTTCAATTTCGACTTCCGTCCTGTCTGCAATGACTTGGGAGTCATTTAAAAAGAAGCTTTTGGAAGAATACTGCAACGAAAGCGAGATGGATCGAATTGAGGAGGAATTTCGAAATCTGAAAAAGGGTACTAATACTGTTCGAAAGTATACGGAACTGTTCATGGAGAAGTTGAATCTAGTTGGGCATGTAGCTCCAACTGAGAAAGATAGAGTTAAGGCTTATCTGAAAGGACTGCCGGCGGATATGATGTCGCGAGTGCGGAGTTCTAAAGCTTCGACGTTGAGAGAGACGATCGAAGAAGCCAAAGTGATAGAAAATGTATATGCATTGGATAAAGAAGAAAAGACCCAAGTTAGGGAGAAGCAGAAATGGGAAGGTCGATCAGAGCATTCACAGAAGTCAAGGAGCGCTGGTAAAGGTACTTCTTATGAATCACGCCGTGAACCAAACTGGTGTCCAAAGTGTAAGAGCAAGCATTACGGTCAGTGTCGGGTGATAGCATCTGAATGCTTTAAGTGTGGAAAGAGTGGGAATACTATGAATAATTGTCCAGTACGGGGGAATACATGTTTTGAGTGTAAGCAACCGGGTCACTTTCGTCGGGAGTGCCCAAGGCTGAAAAAGAGTGGCGATCAGAGTAAGAAACCAGTTATTTCGAAGCCAACGGGCCGAGCTTTTCAAATGACCGCTGATGAAGCTAAGGAATCAAGGGACGTTGTCTCGGGTACATTCCTTGTTAATTCTTGTCCTGCGCATATTTTGTTTGATTGTGGAGCAAATTTGTCATTTGTGTCCAAATCATTCTATCCTAAATTAGCTACGCTTGTTACTACTTTAGATGATGCTTTAGTAGTAGAGGTAGCTAATGGGGGTCAAGCTTTGGTTCGAGAAAGGCTTGCTGGTTGTACTATTCTTATAGAAGAGACGAAATTTTCGATCAACTTGTTGTTGATGGAAATTGGAGGGTTTGACATAGTTGTGGGTATGGATTGGCTGACGGCCAATCAAGCAGAAATATTTTGCGCAAAGAAATTAATCAGGATTCCGATGACCGATAAGGATGACGTATTCATCTTCGGGGAAAAGCAAAAGGGGGAAATTCCGTTAATCTCTGTTGTGAAGGCGCGGAAGTGATTAATGAAAGGATGTATGTCCTATCTGGCGTATGTCTTAGATGGAAGGTTGGAAAAGAAACAATTGGAAGATATCAAGGTGGTACGTGAGTTTCCTGACATATTTCCTGATGATCTTCCTGGTCTACCTACTGAAAGGCAGGTGGAGTTTAGAATTGATCTCATTCCAGGTTCGTCTCCGATAGCGCGGGCACCTTACCGTCTAGCGCCGTCTGAAATGAAAGAGATGATGACTCAACTCCAGGAGTTATTAGATAAAGGTTTTGTCAGACCGAGTTCTTCGCCTTGGGGAGCTCCGGTCCTATTTGTTAAGAAGAAAGACGGTACTATGAGAATGTGTATAGATTACCGCGAGCTGAATAAGGTGACGATTAAGAATAAATATCCGCTTCCAAGAATCGATGATCTATTTGATCAACTTCAAGGGGCGGGATGTTTTTCTAAGATTGATTTGAGGTCAGGGTATCACCAAGTGCGGGTTAGAAATGAAGATATTCCTAAGACAACTTTTAGAACCAGATACGGGCATTATGAGTTTCTAGTAATGCCATTCGGGTTGACAAATGCTCCAGCTGTCTTCATGGATCTGATGAATAAAGTGTGTCGACCTTTCTTGGACAAGTTTGTTATCGTCTTTATTGATGACATACTTGTGTATTCAAAGACTGGAGCAGATCATGAACAACACCTACGTGAAGTCTTAGAAGTTTTAAGAAGAGAGAAATTGTACGCGAAGTTTTCAAAATGTGAATTTTAGTTAAAAGAAGTACAATTTCTAGGTCACGTGATCACTTCAGAAGGAGTCAAGGTAGACCCAGCTAAGACTGAAGTTATGGCAAATTGGGAGACACCTAGAAGTGCATCTGAAATAAGAAGTTTCTTGGGTTTAGCAGGTTATTACAGAAGGTTTATTAAAGACTTTTCTAAGATTGCATCTGCTTTGACTATTCTGACTAGAAAGAACGTGAAGTTTGTCTGGACGGAGAAACAAGAATCGGCTTTCAGAACCTTACGTCAAAAGTTGTGTGAGGCTCCGGTTCTTGCTTTACCAGAAGGAACAGAAGATTTAGTGGTGTACAGTGATGCTTCAAAGATGGGTCTAGGGTGCGTATTGATGTAACGAGGCAAAGTGATTGCTTATGCGTCAAGACAACTTAAAGAACACGAGAAGAACTACCCAACACATAGAGTTAGCGGCTGTCGTTTTTGCTTTAAAGTTGTGGAGGCACTACTTGTATGGAACCAAATGTACTCTTTTTACTGACCATAAAAGTTTGCAGCATGTTTTTGATCAGAAAGAGTTAAATATGAGACAGCGAAGATGGTTAGAATTACTTAAAGATTACGATTGCGAATTGCATTACCATCCTGGTAAAGCAAATGTCGTGGCCGATGCTTTAAGTAGGAAAGAGTATAGTGGATGTTTGAAATCGATCAATGCTAGAATTGATGTGACATTGAGTTTGATGGAAAAGATAAAAGAGGCACAAGCGGAGGCTTTACGGGAAGTAAACCTGAAAGAAGAAGTGATGGGCAAGCAACACCTTCAGTTGACTGAAGATGGCCATGGAATAAAGCTGTTCCAAGGTCGTGTTTGGGTACCAAAGATTGGAGGAAATTGAGAGCTGATTCTCGAAGACGCTCATAGATCTAAGTATTCCATACACCCTGGGAATACGAAGATGTATCGAGATTTGAAATTGCATTATTGGTGGCCGGCTATGAAAGTAGATGTGGCACGGAAGGTAGAAACATGTAGAACATGTTCGTTGGTGAAAGCAGAACATCAGAAACCTTACGGAAGTTTCCAATCTTTGGAAATTCCGGAATGGAAGTGGGAGAAGATCACCATGGACTTTGTGACGAAGTTACCCATGACGCAAAAGGGTAACGACACAATATGGGTAATCGTGGATAGATTAACTAAGAGTGCTCATTTTCTGGCTATGAAAGAAACATCACCAATTGAGAAGTTGGTGAAGTTGTATATTGATGAGGTGGTGTCAAGACATGGTATACCGGTGTCGATTGTGTCAGATCGTGATAGTCAGTTTACCTCAAGGTTTTGGCGATCACTACAAGAGGAATTGGGTACGAAAGTTAATATGAGCACTGCTTTTCATCCCCAGACTGATGGACAGAGTGAAAGGACTATACAAACTTTGGAAGATATGCTCAGGTCATGTGTATTGGATTTTGGAGGTAACTGGGATACGCATCTACCGTTAGTAGAATTTGCGTATAATAACAGTTATCATTCCAGTATCGGAAGAGCGCCCTTCGAAGCCTTGTATGGTCGAAAATGTAGAACTCCGGTATGTTGGTTAGAAGCCGGAGAGAAACAGTTTGCTGGTCCAGAATTGGTACAACAAACAGCTGATAAGGTGAAAGAAATTCGGCAGCATATGAAAGCAGCTCAGGACCGACAGAAGAGTTATGCTGACCCGAAAAGGAGACCAAAAGAATTTCAAGTTGGGGAGCGCGTGATGCTTAAATTGTCCCCATGGAAGGGTGTGATAAGGTTTGGTAAACGCGGGAAGTTAAGTCCTCGTTTTCTAGGACCTTTCACTATCACTAAAAGGATTGGTTTACAAGCATATCAGTTGGATCTTCCACCAGAGTTGGAAGGGGTTCGTAATACCTTTCATGTTTGTTATCTTCGGAAGTGTTTAGACGAAGAAGAGGATGTGATACCACTCACTGATGTGAGAGTAGATGAAAAGAGTCGCTGTGTGGAAGAACCAGAGGCAATTTTGGAAAGATCGGTTAGAAAGCTACGTAGTGGCAAGGAAGTAGCTATGTTGAAAGTACAGTGGAAGCACCATCGAGGTACTAATGTGACTTTAGAGTCAGAAGAAAGTATGAAAGATAAGTATCCTCATTTGTTTACTTGATTTTGATTTCGGGGACGAAATCATTTTTAAGTTGGGGAGTATTGTAACATCCTAAATTTTCGTTATTAGTATTTTAATAAGAATTGGGATGTTTTCGTATTTGTTGTAACCTTGGGATTTTATGGAAGTTTTATAATCCAATTTAAGGTTGAAATGCAAAAGATGAAAGTTTAGTGTAACTTTTGGAAAGAATTAAACTTAGATGTATGTTTGGTCATTTTCTAAATGTGTGTGTGGATAAAGACTGAGAATGAGAAAACATCTCATTCATGTTTGTTTGAGTCGGCAACAAAGAGAAAAGACAGAGAGAAAGAAGGAGAACAGAAGAAATCGAGAAATTGATTTCATTCGGTAAGAATTGATTGTAATATTGGAGAAATTCGATTTAGATGTCAGTTTATGAATGAATTTGTACTTTGGGTTTGAATTGCAGAATCATATTCAAGAGACTAAAGTCTTATTGTGTTCAGAAAGTCGGTTTCACAAAGCATAAGGTGAGTTCATTCGATTCGTTGTACAAATCAGTGTTTTTAAGTTATACTAACCTTAATATAGCTGTGTAAATTGATTGAGGACTGAATGGAATACATAGATTGAACTGATTTTACAAGTTAAGTCGATTTGTGGACTTGTTGAAATAAACTGTACGTAGTCCCGGTACATGAAATCCCCGGTACTGAAATGTCCCGGAACTGAATTGTCCCGGTGCAGTCCCGATATGATCAAAAGTACCGAAAGGTGGAAGTCCCGGTAGAGGCAAATCTCGGTACTTATGAGTTCCGGTGAAGTCCCGGTACATGTGTTGACTACCGGGAGTTGGGGATACCGGGAGTTGGGAATACCGGGAGTTGGATAAAAGAGTCAGTTTACAGATTTTGGTAATAGATCTTGGATATGAACTTAAGAATATAATAGTTAAGGTATCCAGAGACTTTGTATTATCTGTACTATTTTAGAAATTGGAAAGTATAGTTTCGTTAATCGTGAAAAGGTGCGATTTAAGAATTGACATATATCTTATGTTACTTGAACATATGTACTTTTAAATAGTAGTATGTTAGGTTTATAGACTGCGCTAGTATGATGCTAGGCAGGAATGTGTTAAGTGTAATGGATCCATAGGCACTAAAGTTTGGTAATCACATGGAATAGGCGTGTGGTATTACTCGTTTAATCGTTATTCCAGTGTGTGTGGGAAATCATGGAATAGGCGTGTGGTATTAATCGTTATTCCTGATTTCTAAGGAAGAGAGTGAGGTTGACATAAGTACTTGTAATCTCTGCTTCCTTACTGATAAATGGGCGTGTGTAATCGCGATTTATTGGTGGAGAGCATTGATCTAGAATCTGTGAAGATTCGTAGTGTGGCTCTGGGGTATGATATGCTGATGGAATTGTTGTCAGTCATAGTCATGGGAGTGGATAAAAGTGTGTAATGGAATAGAGTTATACGTACGGTAAGAAAAGGAGTAACCAGGTTTGTTATAACTTGTTTACATTGATTTTTGCAAATGTTATTATTGAAACGAATGTTCTCACTAGGCGTTGGCCTAATCGTTTCATATGATGTTTTCTTACCAGGTTCAGGCTCAGGCAAATAAAGGGTTGTGGGACGAGCGTTTTGGAATAGCAGAAGTGGCAATTAACAAAGAGGAGATTTTTGAAGGATAACTTAGATAACTCATTTAATCTGGTTATATTGACATGATTAGATTGATAGGTTGTTCGAAGTATCCTGTATTGTGAATACACTCTTGATGGTTAATTCATTTGCTATCTATATAAGTTGTAGTTTTTATTGTCATAACCTGTTGTAACTTGAGGTTTAATTTAGCCCGGATTTTGGGGTGTTACAATATTAAATTATAGTAAAGAGTATTTAATTGTAGTTTTGTTATTATTTGATTAAAATATAGTTTTTTATGATGATGTGTCACTTTAGAAAGTGAATGAAATTTCATTTGTTGTGGGAGATAATTTCAAGATAATTGCAAAGCTGATGTGGCGCTGATGTGGTTCATTTGCAATTGGAATGGAATTTCATTGTTGTGAATGCTCTAAGAATGCATAATTAAAAATTGGTTAAAAATGATTGTAATGGATTTCTAAAGTTTGAAGTGACATTCGACAACTTTGATTTTTGGGAGGCTATTTGCACCAAAAAATGTGTTAATGGCACCAAACAATGATTATTTTTTTTGTTTTTTTTTGTATTTTGCCTTTTTGTTGTCTTTTTTTTAATTTTATTTATTTATTTGTATTATATATTTTTATTTATTTGTATTATATAATTTAAAAATGTTTTTTTCTTGGTTTTATTTAAAAATAAATAAATATTTATAAATATAAATATTACAATTTTTTTATAATTATAAAAATTAAACATAAACATTGCGATTTAACATATAAATAGAATATAAAATAATCTATATTACATTCGATTATTCTAAAATAACATTATTCGTAGTACAATTAACACGTAAAAGTCGCTCGTACTTCTGTATTCGATCTGAATACGGGGTAGCCCATCCTGCAGCACACAGATAACTGTAGTGGAAAAAATGTGGTACAATATTAGGGAACGAGTATCCTTCTGCCATATCTAATTTCACATAATGGTTACCATTAACGTACCCAACTGTAAAAGCAACATGTTGATACCACGCTGGCGGAGTAGACCTAAGCGGCAAGTACGTCCCACTAAAATAATCGTATATAAACTAAAATATATCATTGTATACCCTTATCATATTAACATAAATAATCGTATATAAACTAAAATATATTAAAAATACATTTTTTAGTACAAATTATATCATTGTATTCGTCTCGTCAATACCTTCGAAATGAGCCTAATATTGAATATTTTTTGATTTAATCATATTGGACTCATTTTAAAGGTATTGACGAGACGAATACAATGATATAATTTATAAAAAGAAAAGAAATATATATATATACATAATAAAAAAGAATAACTATATATATATATTTCTATATTTCTAATATATATATATATATATATAACAAAAAAATAACAATATATATAAGTAATATATATATATATATATATAAGGGTGAACATGGTACGGTACCATGTTTTTTTTTCATATACCATGTACCAACCAATTATAATTGGTACACAAAATCTTATACAATGTACCAACCAATTGTACATGGTACCAACTAAATTGGTACCAACTTTTTTCGGTTGGTACATGTTGGTACGCTTTTGTACCAAAATTTCAAAAATTGAATTATTAATTAATTAGATTGACATCTTTACCAAGTAGATCTAGATGCACTAAACATGTCGAATATTAATAATTGTTGATATGCGTTGTACCACTCAAATAATCTTCATATAACACAAATATTCACTAATAGTTTAATACAAACGACAATTAATGAGCGAGAATGGATCATGAAGAGTGGAGATGTAGGCGAGTTATCAAAGTTATTAAGGATAAGCGAATGAATTCAATCAAGTTCTATATATCAATTTGTATTACAATTTAACAAAACGTAAAACAAGATAATTTAAAATTTTATAAATCAAAATATACAATATTATTGTTAAACTTTAATTAATAAATATTTAGAAAAATAAGTCGGTACGGTATTATCGTGGTACACGACTTCTAATACCACGTACCAACCAAGTTTAAATAGTTGGTACGGTATACCAACCAATTAGGTCGATATCAACTAAATTGGTACCAATTAAATTGGTACGGTTAGTATGAGAATTGATTGGTTTGTCTCGGTATAAAATTGACACCCCTATATATATAAACAAAAAGAATAATATATATATATATATATATATATATATATTTCTAATATATTTATATATATATATAAAACAAATAAATAATATATATATATTTATATATATATATATATTTAAATCAAAAAATGATTGGTTATGAAAACAATGCAATCAACACCCTCCTTTTTTGGTGCCATTAACACCTTTTTGGTGCAAATAGCACCCCCTTGTTTTTTGAATAAACTCTATGGGTGAGGCTATTTGCACCAAAAAAAAAAATACTAATGACACCAAATAATGATTATGTTTTTTTTGTTTTTTGTCTTTTTGTTGATTATTCTTTTTTCTATTTTATTTATTTAATTGTATTATAGTTTAAAAATATATAATGTTATGTATAGTTTTTATTTAATTGTATTATATAGTTTAAAAATATTTTTTTTTCTTTTACTTTTTGGTTTTATTTAAAAATAAAAAAAATTATAAATATAAATATTACTAATTTTTTATAATTATATAATTATAAAAATAAAACATAAATATTACGATTTAACATATAAATATATAATGTTATGTATAGTTTTTATTTAATTGAATACCACCAAGGATAAATTACTCAATCAAATGAAAATTATTTTAAGATCAACCATGAAAGGGACATTTGACTAACATAAAGAAAAACATATTTTACAAAGTTATAATAAAATCAAAAGTTACAAACTTATAAAATAAAATAAAATCAAAAGTTACAAATTTTATAAAGTTATAAACAAATTTATAAAATCAAAACATATATAAAATAAAATCAACCATGGAAGGAACATTTGACTAACATAAAGAAAAATATATTTTACAAAGTTATAATAAAATTAAAAGTTACAAATTTATAAAATAAAATAAAAATCAAAAGTTACAAATTTTATAAATTTATAAAATCAAAACATATATATATATATATATATATATATATATATATATGAAGATAATATATCTATACATATAATAAATAAGTAACTAGCATGTCACATGTCGTCTCTTGGTGAGCCGACTTCAGTATTTTCCCGCCTAAACATGTATCTGGACGCAGTTTACATTATAAGTTCAATTAGCACATCCACATTCACTCCTCCTTAAATCTCTCCTTAATTCAATTTTTTTAATTTATACGTTACAATTAATACCCTTATAATTAAGTATGTAGTTTACTTTTAATCCCTTACTTTTTTATTTTTCATTTTAGACTCTTATCATATTAACATAAATAATGTATATGAACTAAAATGCATTAAAAACATTTCTATTTTTACAAATTATTACATTGTAATCGTTTCGTCAATACCTTCGAAATGAGCCCAATATTGAATATTTTTGAATTTAATTATATTATTAAATATCATAAATATATACGAATTAATGTGTCGTGATTAGTATGAGATTTTTTGAAATTAGTATGAGATTTGATACAAATAATCACTAAATTGTCGTGATTTTCTTTTTGCAATTTCATATCAATTTTTACTTCAAAGTCGAATTCCTCCGACGAATTACAATTCTATCAAATTCCATTCTGTCAACGAAACACCCTTAGAATTATCACAAGAGATTTAATTACTTGGAAAAAAAATTCACTTATCAACTGACTTTTGGATTATGAGTTCGAAAATATAAATATACAAATATTTATACTTTCTTAATCATGATTATATTAATGATATTTTCAAAGTCAAATTGTTATGCTTCCCGTCAATTCACTTTAAATTAATCTTTCATAATAATTGATAAGTTTTCTGGCATGATTTAATTTTTTTAAATGACCCATATAATACACGGTTCAAACCTAATATATATATATATATATATATATATATATATATGCTAATTTGCACCAAAAAAAGGTGTTGAATGCATTGTTTGTTTTTTGTGCTAAAATAATTGGCACAAAAAACAATGTATTCAACACCACCATTTTTTGTGCAATTAGCACTCCCCAACTCTACAACTTGCGTAGTAGATGCCTGGTCTTATACCCTAGTCAAAAAAGACAACCAAACTTGTAGATTTCTTTCTAGGGTTCTCCATCGCACTTCAACACCAGACTTGTACATCCCAGGTTCAATCTCTGTCGATTATTCTCTGCTCCAATTCTTTTTTGTTTGCTCGATTTATATCTGATACCTCCATTTCTATCTTCTCGATTTTTTGTCTGCTTGATTTCTTGTTGCCATATCTGGTCGATTTATGTTTCTCTTGTTATGCTCGATATTTGCTGGATATATGCTCGAAATCTGCCGTCAGTTTATCTTGTTTGGTTTCTGTTTTACTCATTTCAGATCTGCTCGATTATGAGTTTGGTTTTTGTAATATTTTTTGTGTTTTGCTTATTTGCTAGTATTTGCTTTCTGTCATATTTATTTTCCTGTTTTGCTATTTGCTTTCTGTCATAATTTTCTGTTTTGCTATTTTAGGGATTCGAAATTGAATTGAATTGAATTGGATAAGGAAAGATGAGGAAGTTAAGATGGGTGATGGACGGCAGTGGGTTCTGGGATTTGGACGTTTCGACTCCTGCCACCCTCAACGGCCTTGCCCGACCTGCACCTGGTGATCCAACCCCATCCATCCTCGGATTGTCCAGAGGGATCCGTCTTTCAAGACCCAAACAGGTGGACTTTTTCCAGCGCTTCATGTTTATGCCATTTATCCCTTCCTACTCCATTGCCAGTCCTCATGCTCATGGCAATGGCTTATCTCTTCAACGCGTTCTCTCCTTACCTTTCGCCCTTGATCGCTGGTTGATTTTTGCCCCTTTTTTACTTTATTTCTTTACTAAAACCCCTATATATATATTATTCTGTTTTCATCTCTCTGATTACAAAATTCATTCAGGTTCGGAACGGTGCTTGCTCAGTTCAATGTACAAAAGTTTGCGTCAAGTATCAAGAAAAATGGGTTGAGGCAACCAACCGGTCAATCCCCATTGTTCCAAAGCATTCGCAGACATCTGAGCGATAAGTCTTTGTATGCAATTGATTTCTGTTCAGAATTCTTCCTAACACCTGATGATTCTCTTCTTCTCAGTCTAGAATCTTATGGTGATGATGACTACAAGACACCTCGAAAGAAAGCAGTTTTTCATCACAAGGCAAGCATGTCATGTAATGTGAAACCTTAATTGTGCTTTTCTTTCACACATCTACTATTCATGAGCATGTCTATCTTTACATGTTGTGCTTAGGTAACTTAATCCACATATAACTAAGAGATGGAAAAAAGATTATGCTTAGCTTAATGCTACCCTGTTAATGTACTAGTGTAATTACCCAAATCTGTTGTAGGTGGATAAGTTTGTCCGGTGATGGAGAAAATAATGCCCATCTGTTGGATGCATAATTTACTAAATATGCTTGATGATCATGTTCAGTGTTAACAATCAGTTTACAGTGGATCCTTCATCTTTTCACCTGAATGGGATCTGATTTGTTTGAATCAAAATTACAACTCTTAAAGTTCGATACCAAAGAAAATTCTTGCACAAATTGACCTGTTTCCATTGGTTTAGAACTTGCCAGAAATTTTTACAAGTATGAGAAAATGGCATTGTTTCTTGCAGTTCCCACATCATAATCTAACTCTTGAAGCAGCTTCTCCTGGACTTTTTGTTGACAAGGACGGTACTTTCTGGGATGTCCCTTTGACCATGGCAATTGACCTGGCATCCGTTGCTTCTGATAGTGGCACAAGTTACCACGTCTGCATCAACCATAATGCTGGTTCACCAAAAGAATTTGGAAGCCATGAAAATGGTGCAATGGCTGCATCTTTACAGCCTGGTTTGTCTGCCACAACTGCATTTTCTTTGAAACATAATATCGACATATGGAGAAGTGGAGCACCAAAGTTGAAAATGGTGCAACCATATGACACCTTCCTCTCTAATCCTCATATCTCAGCAGCAGGAATCATTGGTAAGGAATGCTCGTGATGCTCCAGTTACTTTAGACATGTTGCAGTGATAAAGGAACATATACGATCATGCGTTTTCCTTGCATGTAGAATAATGCCAAAGTTTCAACTTTTAGACGTGTAAATAGGAGTTCATTACTAATATAAAGTCGCCTTCCCAATAATTATGTGTTTGGGTTGGGGTAGACATTCTAGGGATCAAATTCATGTTGCCTAACACATTCTCACACAGGAGGTGTCATGACTGCATGTTTTGGAGATAATTCAGTTAGAGCGCCTACAGGAAATGGTCCTAATGGTTCTTTCGGTCTTGGTGTGAGGAGGGGCAACTGTGCTATTTTAGCTGATTCATTTGCAACAGTGTCACTCTCTGCCCAACATGGAACTTTCCAGAGGATGTTCCTTGATCTAACTCGTTGTCAGGCCCTCCTCGAATTTCCTTCTGGTTCAACTTTTCTTTCTGGTGCCGCTCGTTTGGCAAAAGATGCATACAATTCTCAACCACCTAAGCTAGAAGCACTTCGGGAAATTTGTCCAAATACCACCCTTTCATTTCAACAGCAGGTACATACCTTAATATTCTTATGATGTTTGTTATCGGATTTATGTGTGTATCAACAACACTAATGTTTTACACAGTATGTCTGGATTATCCGTAGATATCCTCATGCAACAGTAGTGTGTTTTAATTTTATTTTTTTAAAACTGATGCTTATATTTCCTTGGTGCAGCTCGTCGGACCTTTCAGCTTCAGGGTGGATTCTGGAGTAGAGTTGGATTTGAAAAAGGATGAAATGTTTCTGAAAATGAAGGATCCTGTATTTGCAGTTGAATATGCATTACAAGTTCTTGGTTCTGCCAAAGCTGTCGCGTGGTACTCACCAAGGCAGCAAGAGTTCATGATCGAGCTTCGTTTTTTTGAGACCTGAACCATATTTTATTTGTCCCAATGGATATACGCTGTAGTTTTATATTTTCTTTCAACCATCTAGACATGACAAACTAGATCGGTGAATCAAGGGCTATTTGGCCATTCATTATGGAAGTATTATTGATTTTTTTTAACATGGCTGATCGGTGGAAAAGACATGAATGGGAGTGCCAAATGGAAACATAGACATTTACTTAATGTTACAAGCTAACTTCCAAACCATTTTAAGGATTTTGTGTGTTTTGATCAGCTTGTGAGTTGTGACTTGGGTTTAGGGTTTACTTAGAAAATTACAACTTACGACTCAGGGAGCACCAAATAAGGAAGATGCCATAAGGTTCAGCTTCCCTTGATAGCATTCTGCAAGAGAGCCTATTGCATGACTGGATCGTAAAGCCAGAAAAACAAGCATATCAAGAAGATGAGGTAACTTGCACTTGCTTTTTTTTTTCTTTTTTCATTCACATGATATTTCTGTTTGGCCTTTCAACTCTTGTTCTTGTCTTTCTTCTGGATCTGTGATTTTGGGCATTCTCTTTCTTTTTTTCTTTTATATTTTCCTTTTAAGAGAGAGAGAGAGCTTTAATCTACATATATGTATATGTATGTATATTTTCTACAGGAGTTTTGTTGTGAAATGGAACAAGACGATGCATATGAGAATAGGTTGCTGGAATGTGAAGAAGGAAATGGAGAGAGTATGAAGGGATCATTGCAGGTGGTGACACTGACAGACAGAGTCATTAGATGCTCATCTGCTTAACAATATTAATAATGTTGGGGTGTTGATGAGGATGAAGATGAAGATGATGAAGGTGACCTCAATTTCCTGGGTGATGGCTTCAGTGATTCATATAATATATTATCATATATATATATATATATATATATAAAAGATAAAAGAGTGTATAGGAGTAAAGTGCTGCCTGGTTTATCAGCTGTTGTAATACAAAATGACGTATTGCTTGCTTGGTTGTATAGGAGCAGATCCATGGAGAAATTCGGTGACAGTCTTCGAGTCCTCCCATATGTAACATGTTATTTATGTATCTTTGTATTCTCTTTCTTTCTTGTTATGCCTTCTTTATACGACATACCAGCATGTTTGTGATTTATAAATAGAGAAAGTTATCGTATCTAACTGGGTGTGTCTTGGCACATGGATTGTTGTTAAATTTTCAAACATGTGGTTGCCTAATACAAGGATAATTGTGTATTCGTCGTCACTTACCGGGTACGATTCTCGGTCCTTGCTTTGGCTCTTTCCGGGTAAGATTTTTGGTCATTGCCGTATTCATCTGTAAGGTAATGTGACTTGGTAAGCACTTACTTGGGTACCAAACGGCCCCTTAGTCTTTGTAAGAAAGAATGCATATGGTGCAATTTCAGTGGGGTGAGACAGTAAAAGTAAACATCGAGGGGTAAAAGGACAGTTTCAAGTATTTGAGCTTCATGATTTATACAAGGATGACATAAAGACATGGTGGCTCAATAGTAGACTAGAGGTAGGTTGCCAAAGATTGATCTATCTATCTATGTTTACTCATCAGACAACATTTCTTTCAAATCGATGTGCACTGATTGACCACCAACTCATCAGGTTTTCATTTCACACTACCTTCCAACTTGTGTGGTCTTGAAGAATTTCTCTCAGGTAGTCCAGCTGTTCATGACTCCCTTTAAGTTCTTCCCACTGCACAACATAAAAATATTGAAATAAAATTAATCGAAAATGACTTGAAAGTGTTCAAGTGGGGGTGAAGATACAACAAGCTCTTGGTTTGGCTTAAATTGGATCATCAAGCATGAAGAACGATGAGTTGAGACATTATATCTTAAGGAGAATTAAAAAGAAAACAACATATAATATACAAGGCCAAGGCAACAAAAGAACTCACTTTTTGGTGAGATACAGATACAAGCTTCCAACCAGCAGCTTCAAGGTAGCGGCGTTTCAGCACTGTATGCCCTAAAGGGTTTCCTGTTGACAAAAAAACATAAAATTGAATTCCTAGCAGCCTAAAACTTAGATAGATGCCAGCCAATTAACATTTAGCACCCACCCACCCACCTGAATTTCTTGAGAAATGTGTTGGCCCATCAATCTCCAATGCAACTTTTAGATGAATCAAAGCAGCATCCAAGGTGTACCCATCTACAACATATTCTCTTGTCCAATCAAGACCAGTGCTCACAAGAAGACGGGCCACCTCCTTCTGAAATGAAGAGGTGATCTTCTGATTAAAACGTGCAGTTTTCCCGGCACGAATAATTTTGTCCTCAATATCAGTTTTAAGAGACAATAACAAATGGGGGTACTCAAGCTTCAGACACTGGTTCACAAGCTGAAGCTGAGTAGCAAACATGATATCCTCCCTATACTGCTCTGAAATCTGTTGCTCCTCATAATAGCCCAAGGTTTTCCAGACATGGGAAAAGAATGTCCGGTCCAGTTGCCCAAGAACAGCACAAGACCAACATATGTTTCCAAGTTGATCCCTGTTGAAATCAAGAACCCCTTCTCTTTCTTCATTCAAGTTCAAGTTCAATGTTTTTAATGTTGTTGTTCTCTTCTTGTCCACCACGCTGCACCTATACTGATGGGCATCCTTGTAAACATCATCAAGAGATGCAAATAACGAGTCTGCAGGCTCAACCAGCGAAGCAAAAGCCCACAACAGCTGAGCAAGTTCTTGTGACTGAAAAGTGTGAATGATATCTGAAGCTCTTTTCGACAATTCTGAAAAGAGCTGTGGAGCAGCATGCTGCATAGAGGCAAAAGCACCAGCAATATTAGCAACATTCTGTGAATTGAATTCGCCAACCTTGGTCAACCCCACCTCCGCCACTCTATCCATCTCAGACAGATAAAGAAGCTCACCACCAATCTTGGACAGGGCCCATGCGATATTTGAGACACCTTGAGCAGAGCATTCTGGAAGTGCCATCATTGCCATACCTACAAGCATACACATCTCCCTGCGACGGGCAAATGCAAGTCTGTGACTCCTGGTCATCGAAACTTTCTCCATGTTCTTAGCAATACGGTGGATTGCTGTGGCAAGGTTTAACGGAGATAAAGGTGAAGGACTCAAGCCTTTGGCAACAGCCATTATCATCTCAGCGGTCCCCTCCAATACTTGATCTGCAGTCTGTGCTTCCACAATTTCTCTGTTCAAATTGATCTCTTTCCTCCGGTCATGTGGCCCAGAGAAATGGGATAGCCTCTCAACAAAACTTTCCATTGTTTTTTCCTTTCTTTCCTTGAACATTCCACCTGCCATGATACTCACCGTTTCTTTAAGTTGGTCCTTATTATCCTCATCCAAAAGGTTTTCAATATTCAGTTCCACATCAGAATTGAAATCCAAACTTTTCTTGGCGGGCTTTTCCTTCTTCTTCTTCTTCTTCTTCTTCTTCTTAAGATGATTAACAGTGACAAGATCTTCCATGGCACTGGTCAAACCCCTGTTTTGAATAGACCTGAGAGCAGATCTCCTTGCTCTTACACACCAATCCGTGGAGTCAGTTTCTTGAAGCAATTCAGACTTTTCTTTTTGTTTTCTCTTACTTGGCATAGGATCAATCTCTCCTACAAATTCCTCTTCCCAGTCCAAATTAGACTGTATAATAGGTTCTTCTCCAGGACCATCCTCATCATCATCATCAACCACTTTTATAACACGAAAATCTTTGTTTATGTTAACACCAACAACACAAAAACAAGTCTTTTTAGGAAGAGGTAGTCCAAGGCACAGTTTTGCATTAGGGAAAAGAAAACCCGAATCCGTACAGCGTAGGTAGTTAGCAGAATTCAAGCTAATAATACCTCTAGGGCACAAAATTGGTGGTGAATTTAACACTAACACACCCATCTAAAAAATATATATTAGTAATAGCTATGAATATGAATGATTATGAAACGACCATTCAACGATACCCACATAAATAAATTACAAGGAAAGGAATCACCTGATTGATTCTTGTAAGCTGTTTACCCTTACAAGAAAACAAGAGAATGCAGCAACCAACCAAGGATAGTCGATAGATAACAAACAAGAATTTGGCAGAAGAAATGGGAGAGGGTTTTATTTAGCACATCAACGATAGATAGCATCCTCACCGTTTCTATCTCCAACACCTACCCTACTGATTTTTATTCTATGGGTGTGTTTGGGATTGTTTTTGGTTTTTTTTTTTTTTTTACTTATTTGATTATTGCTTTAGAGGGGGGGGGGTTTGGGAGTGCTTTTTTAGTCCAAAAGTGTTTTTGGCCAAAAGTGTTTATTGATTTATTGCTTTTGGAAAAGGAGTTTTTAAAAAAGTGTTTGGATTAGCTTTTGAGATAGGAAAGTGTAAAATGACCAATAAGTCAGGAAAGTGTGACTTCTTGAAAATCACGTTTCAAGGCAAACCAAAAAGCTGTTTTAAAAATGCTTTTACATTTGCCAAACAAGCTTTTTAACTTATTGACTTTTTAAAAAGCCAATAAGTCAATAAGCATATTTAAAACACACTCCCAAACACCCTCTTAGTGTTTGAATTGAAAAAAAGAAAATGTTTGTTACTTTTTCCCACCACAAATAAGTTGTTTTTGATAAGTTTTTTTCACCACAAATAAATTGTTTTTAATAAGTTAATTCATTATAACTTATTTGTTCAAATTACATTTTTACTCCTAACTTCTTTTTAGCACGGCATAAGTTATAAACACTTTTAAAAATAGGCATAAGTTGTTTTAAATAAGCAATCCCAAACACCCCTCGCATGAAGTTTTTTTTTAATTATTTATATTTGAAACGTTTTAACTAACAAACATCTATCAATCATTGTTACAAAAAAGGACACATACAAGAATGATCTTTATGGTTTATTTGATTTAGAGTAAATTGCATTTTTGGTACACGTGGTTATATGATTTCTTTGAAAGGAGTACCTGAACTTCAATAAGTCAAAGATTGGTCCTTGAGTTATACGATTTTGCTCCAAATGTAGTCTCTGGTCACTAACCCCGTCTATTTGGTCCGTTAGTGCCAGGGGTAGTTTCGTCCATACTCCTTTCAGGTACTCCTTTCAAAGAAATCATATAACCATAGGTACCAAAAATGCAATTTACTCTTATATATATAATCTGTAATTTATTTATATAAATACATATATAGGGGTAGTTTTATTTGCAAACCACTTTTATTTTGCAAATCGTGCAAACCATCATTTTCATTGGATAAGTTGATAAAATTGTTTCATATCATACTTTTCTTGATAAAATTGTTTCATATAGTTGTGTTTTTCATGTAAAAATGAGAAAGTTTTATCAGACTGAGAAAAATACATGAAACAATTTCACCAGAATGAGAAAAATACATAAAACTACATAAAAAACACAAATATATGAAACAATTTCATCAAGAAAAGAATTATATGAAACAATTTCATCAAATGAAACAACTTCATGAACCAATTTCATTAACTTAACCAATGAAATCGACGGTTTGCAAAATAAAAGTGGTTTGCATATATATATATAGGAAAGTTCAAATAAAAACTCATTTTCAATTGTGAATATGCGGACGGATCTTGGCCCTTCCATCTATATTGATCCAATGACTCATATTAAATAGAGTTTTTAATTGAAATTATTAGTTAAGGTGATTAGGGGTAAAAAGGAAAGATAATTAAAATCCACGCCTACCATGTTTGACTTTTTATTTTCTTTTTTAATTAAATTTTTTTACCCCTCTTAAAGTTTAAAATAAATTAACTTAAAAATTACTAACATTTTAATCAAACAAATTACATAAAAAAACGAGAATTTCGTGCTCTTCGATATGACATCCATCTCGATATAGTTTTTTTGTTGTTTTAATCGTTTTTACGTGGAATGTTGTAACATCTCGAATTTTCCGTAATTTTAATATGAATTGGGGTCTAATTGTATTTGGTTTAAATTTTGGATTATGATGCAATTATATAATTATTTGGAGCTAAAATCCAAATGACCAAAGCTTGTTGCTATTCTTGGAAAGTTTGGAACTTAAGGGGGTAATTGGTCATTTGAAGAAAGTGAATTAGATAAGATAGATTTTTAGGGGAAAATATCTGATTTTCTCTGGCTGAATCGGTTGTGAGAAAGAGAGAAAGAAGAGAGAAAGAAGAAAGAAAGAAGAAGAAGAAAAGAAGAGATTTAAGCTAAAAATCTTGGTATGTATACAAAGGATTTTTGTAAGTTTGATTTCCAGTAGTAAGAGGATATCTATAACTTAATCTGAATTCGTTTAGGTGCTGTTTTCTTCTGGAATCAGATTGTGCAAAGTAAAGTGGGTTTTGACCTTTGAGGTGAGTTCATTCACTTTTGATTAAATACATGTTTTCTGTCAAATTAAATGTTAAGATACATGTATAAACTGTTTTGGGACTGTATGGATGTGTTGAAACAAGCTGAATGGAACAGACACGAATTTAGATTGTAAAAATAGGCTGCAGGTCGTAAGTTTCCGGATGAAAGAACAGTATCCGGAAACCTCCGTTTGAAGGTTTCCGGACAAGACAAAGTTATCCGGTAAGTTCTTTTATTTGTAGTCTCCGGATGAAATAGATACCGGATGGTATCCGGATTCTTTGGTGTCCGGATGTTGTCCGGAAAACTTGTGTTATCCGGATTGTTTAGGGTGTCCGGTAAGTTGTGTGTGTCCGGATAGTTTGTGTTGTCCGGTAACCTTTGTTGTCCCGATAACTCCGATGTCCAGATATAGTTTCTGGATGTGCTATCTGATTTAGTTTCTAAAAATAATTTCTAGGGGCGCTGCCCCCAGACCCCGCAAGGGCGTTGCCCCTTGACCCCATCCGCTAACCTAGCGGAACCCCCGTGTCAAGTTGCCGAAGGGGAAACAATTGAGGAGGAGGACACGATAGGTTATTTAACATTCTTAGAATTGAGATTATGATACGAGAGTGGCATGATTTGTTGTTATGTATATACGTTAATAAGGTGTAATGGATTTGTAAACACTAGTTGTGTTGGATAACGTAGGATAGACAAAGTATAATTGTTATTCATGTTTAAAAGATGGAATATGCAAAGTATAGTTGCTATCCATGTTGAAATGATTGAATAGGTAAAGTATAATTACTATTCATATTACGATAATAGATTATGCAAAGTATAGTTGATATTCTTGTTGAAAGGAGGAATAGGTGAGGTATAATTGCTATTCCTGTTTATGGTGGAAATGATTCAATAGGCAAAGTACAATTGCTATTCACATTTATTGATGAATAGACAAAGTAGAATTGTTATTCATGTGTATAATTGAATAGACAAAGTAGAATAACAAAATTGTTATTCATGTGTATAATTGAATAGACAAAGTAGAATAACAAAATTGTTATTCATGTGTATAATTGAATAGACAAAGTAGAATTGTTATTCATGTGTATAATTGAATAGACAAAGTAGAATTGTTATTCATGTGTATGATTGAATAGACAAGGTAGAATTGTTATTCATGTGTATAATTGAATAGACAAAGTAGAATTGTTATTCATACGGAATGTTGGAATAGGCATAATATAATTGCTATTCAGGTTGAATGTTTGAATATGCATAGTATAATTGCTATTCAGGTTGAATGAGTTAATGGGCAAAGAGAGTTGCTATTAATAATTGAGATGTGGGAGTGTGAATTAGATGAAGTGTAAGTGTTGTTTGACGGATTTGAAATAGGCAATGTATATATATAAGTGCTATTTCTGTATTCCATTTCAAAGAGAAAGTATGATGTTTGAATGTAAGTCTGTAAGATTGATTGATAAACTAGAATCCGTGAGGATTCGTAGTAGGTTATTGGATATGGTGATACGACTTTATGAATGGTAGTTATACTCGTGGGGTTGAGTATGGTTATGTCATTATGAGACAAGTATGAGTATGGTAAGAATGGTGATAAAGCAGGTTGAATATATGCGTTAATTATCTAAGATTCCAATGTTGTTAATGTTTTAATTTAAATTGGATGTTCTCACTAGGCGTAAGCCTAATCGTTTCAAATCAACTTTTCTTACCAGGTACTAGCTCAGGAAAAGTAAAGGGAAGAGGGACGGGTGCTTTTGGGTATTCAACTTGTTGATGTTTAAGAAGAGAAGTTAGCTGATATGAGGATGTTTTGATGAATGACTTAGACAACCCGTTTAATCTTCTCATGTTAAACAAGATTGGATAAATAGGTTGTTTTGGAGAATTCGAATTGTATGGATTAAACCTCATAGTTAATTCTCTACTTATATATGAAAGTTGGATGATTCTATAAGTAAACCTTGTTAAACTTAAGGTTTAAATTAGCCCTGATTTTTAGGGTGTTACAAATGTCATATACGTGTTATATTCGGTATGAATATTTATGTATGTTCAAGTGCGTACAACATCTCGACACCATAAGTCCGTAACTCGACATCACCTTCTATGACACTTTCTTCAGCGTCCTAAGGTATCGTGTTCTTCATTACCATAACCCAACACCTATTGAGATGAATCGGGAACCTATCGAGTTTCGATTGTGAACCGATGAACAAAAGAGAGTGCGTCACGTCTCCACACCTTCACGAGTCACTCATGTATTATTCTTCATGAATAATGTATCATTCAGCATGAATAATACATCATTCAGGGTGAATAATGTGTTATTCAGGGTCATTCATATATTATTCAACATGAATAATGTGTTATTCAGGGTGAATAATGTGTTATTCAGGGTGAATAATGTGTTATTCAGGGTGAATAATGTGTTATTCAGGGTGAATAATGTGTTATTCAGGGTGAATAATGTGTTATTCAGGATGAATAATACATGAATCAGGAATTCGTGTATTATTCATCCTGAATAACACATTATTCACCCGGAATAGTGAATGAACGTTCCTCTTTGTTATTCATATTGAATATGCACATCAGGAAACGTGCATACATATTCATACCTTCACGTAGTCTTTTGATGTTATGATGGATGTCATATCGAAGAGGAACGTTTTTAACCGTTTTTACGTGAAATGCTATGTATGTGTTATATTCGGTATGAATATGTATACACGTTTCCTGGTGTGCATATTCAGTATGAATAACAAAGAGGACATTCATTCACTATTCAGGGTGAATAATGTGTTATTCAGGGTGAATAATGAATCAGGAATTCGTGTATTATTCATCCTGAATAACACATTATTCACCCTGAATAACACATTATTCACCCTAAATAGTGAATGAACGTTCCTCTTTGTTATTCATACTGAATATGCACATCAGGAAATGTGCATACATATTCATACCGAATATAACACATACATAGCATTTCACGTAAAAACGGTTAAAATGAAGAAAAAACTATATCGAGATGGATGTCATATCGAAGAGTACGAAATTATCGTTTTTTTGATGTAATTTGTTTGATTAAAATATTAGTAATTTTTAAGATAAATTATTTTAAACTTTAAGGGGGTAAAAGATTTTTAATTAAAAAAGAAAATAAAAAGTCAAACATGGTAGGCGTTGATTCAAATTTCCAGATTTGCCCCTAATCACTTCTCAATTGGTTTAATTAAGTTTTAACTATTGATTAGTTTTCCAAATCTAGATCAATGGTTGTGACTTGTCCTCATGTTCACAATTGAAAACTTATAGACAATGTTCTAAAAAACTCGTCTTGGTGCCGAGGCGTGGCCTTGCCGCTACGTTTTATCCCTTGGCGTCGAGATAAGGCGTGAAGCTTGTTATGACACGTTACAAATATCATGTATGCACAAGTGCATACCGCCCAGATGAAGGGCTCCTAGGGTGTTCTTCAGTTTTCCGTTTTTTTGAGGTTTTCCCTTGAACCTGACCATATATATATATATATAGGATGGGTATCAAATACAAACCAAATGGATTGTACAAACCCTACAAACTCAATCTGGCTTCATGAATATATAATTTGGCTTCATGAATCTCTATTTTCCGGCCGTCGGTGCCGGACGATGAATTTAGTTTTTCATCTAACAGTTATAAAGGGTAAAATAATATATTTAAAAAAAATAAATTTAAAAATATGCTAAAAGCCCTAAAATACCCTTATGGATATAAAAAAGAAGTTACGTGATTGGTGGAGATGGATTTGTACAGTTTGTACAATCTATTTGGTTTGTACCCAATACCACCCCTATATATATAGGGGTGGTATTTTTTACAAACCACCACATTGTTAGAAACTATAGAACTACCTTAATCACCATCCATTAATTTGATCAAGGGTCTACATTCATCCAGTAGCAATTATGGTAATAAATGGTCATTGATGAATTAATTTCATAACAAAAAAACGTGTACAAGGGTATATTGGTAAAAAACACTTCCATTAATATGTCAGGCAAAATCATTTCCAATATTTCACGGGATCCATTAACAAAAACCCTACTCCACTCCCTCTCTCCTTCCGATCAAATCCGCCGCCGCCGCCGGCAACGGCTGGTTTCTTTCCGCCGGCAACGCTGATTTCATGGAGAAAGGTTCATGATTTTTGGCTTATTTTGGCTTCAGTTCCCCAATATCACCGCCGCTGTCCACCACATGCACCACCACCACCGCTAGATTCAGCACCGCCACCACCAATATCAAATGCACCACCACCACCACCGCTAGATTCAGCACCGCCGCTAGATTCAGATCTAACAGAAGAATCGCCGGAAGCTTTTATTGGATATCCATCTGTCGGAATCATCAGCACGAGAATGTGAGCCCTCGAAAAACCCTACTCCACTCCCTCTCTCCTTCCGATCAAATCCGCCGCCGCCGCCTGCAACGGCTGATTTCTTTCCGCCGACACTGCTAATTTCATGGAGAAAGGTTCATGATTGTTGTACTCATGATTTGGATATTTGTATTCATGATTTTGGTTTCATGACGTATTTGGGTTCATGAAACAACAGGGATTTTGGATTCATGCTTTTTGTGATTCATATTTTTTGTGATTCATGATTTTTGTATCCATTTTTATTTCTTAACCCAGAAAACTTTCGATGTATCTGGGTTTCATGATTTTGGTTTCATGATGTATTTGGGTTCATGATACAACAGGGATTTTAGATTCATGATTTTTGTATCCATTTTCGTATTCATGATTTTGCTATCCATTTTTGTTTCTTAACCCAGAAAACTTTCGATGTATCTGGGTTTCATGATGAAGAACACGAAACAGATTAAGAACCCAACACATTAATATTAAGGGATTGAGATTACTATTAATTTTAATGGGATATCAACAAATTGCAAGAAATATGGAAACTGTCATCTTTACACAATTTTTTAAATAATAATTAAAAAAACTGAATTTATAAAATTACATCCATACCCCTCAGTGATAATATTAATTAATAATTAATTTTAATTAAATTAAATTAAATTAAATTAAATGATTGGTTAAGAAGTGGTTTCTATAGTTTCTACAAATGCATTGGTTTGTAAAAGAAACCTCTCATATATATATATATATATATATATATATATATTATACATATTTGTCGCTTTAAGTCACGTCTTGAAAAACGCCATAGTCTCGCCGTAACTTGTAAGACTTAAGGTTTAAACTCGCCGCCACGCCACACCTCACGCCATTTAGAAATTTTCTTATAGGATGATTGTAACAAAATTAAAAATTTATTATTAGTAAAAAAATCTACCAGTAATTGATAAAACATTTCATTTTTCTATTCATAAATATTTTAATATAATTTTGATGATAAATTAAAAATAATTAACTGATTATATTTTTATTTGGGAAATTAATTAAAATACCCCAAAATGGAAGTTGAGTTACCAAAATACCCAAAAAAAATTCAAAGTTTACCTAAATGCCCTAAATTTCCGCGTTGAGTGCCCGTGATCGCGGTCAGGGACTGAAAGTGATAATTTTTTCAAAATTAGTTACACTTTTAGTCCCCATCGCGGGCCACCGCGGGCGATCGCGGGCCGTGGCGGACCATCGCGGACATCATCGCGGAATTTTAGGGTATTTAGGTAAACTTGAATTTTTTTTTGGTATTTTGGTAACACAACTTCCATTTTGGGGTATTTTAATTAATTTCCCTTTTTATTTGCGCCAATATATATACATGAAGAATTAATAAAATCAAAAATATATTACTATAAAGCACATTCTAGATTATTTATGTCATTAATTAAAAATTATCGTTAAATCGATGATGCGTTTTATTTTGTATTGATACACATTTTAATTCATTTTTGTGATATAATGTTTTTAGATCATAAAGAAACAACCGTAAGACTATCACCATCCACAATCCAATCCAACCCAATCTATATTAAAAAAAAAAATTCTCTCTCTTTCACCTATCCAATCTCTAATTCCAATTCAATCTTATATTTTTTATGGTTTATCAGTGATCCAACCCAATCTCAAATATTTTTAAAAAATATTAATTTTTAATAGAGTAAATTGCATTTTTGGTACCTGTGGTTATATGATTTCTTTGAAAGGAGTACCTGAAAGGAGTATGGACAAAACGACCCCTGACACTAACGGACCAAATAGACGGGGTTAGTGACCAGGGACTACATTTGGAGCAAAATCGTATAACTCAGGGATCAATCTTTGACTTATTGAAGTTCAGGTACTCCTTTCAAAGAAATCATATAACCACAGGTACCAAAAATGCAATTTACTCTTTGATTTATAGAGACAACGATCATAAATTTTAGAGTAAATTACATATTTGGTCTTTGTGGTATAGTGGTTTTAACACTCTGGGTCCATAAAATGAAATAATTATGGCTTGCATCCTTGTGGTTTTCATTTTATAACGTGTTGAGTCCCTAAAACTAACTCCGTCCAATTTTGCTCTGTTAAAGTACCCATGTACCAATTTTCTAATTTACATCATATTATCTATTATAAATTAACGTAAGTTGGTGATTCTTTATTGGAAATTTGCTCTTATGGTTGAGGGCACTATGGTCGCTTTAGAGTTGAAACGTGATGTAGTAATGACTCTTGATTGGATCAACTTTCAGCTATTTTTAATGGTTTGATTATTGTTTTGAGTTTAGGATATTGATAAGCTTTTGTTTTTTTCTCAAGATTAACTCTTACTATTAATCATCTCTCATTTACTACCGCTCGTACTCCATATCAAGTCTCGGCTTCCACGGAAAGGGACAAAAGGCATATTATCCCAACGAAAGCATCCAGTTCATGAGTTGAACCGGCTCCTATCTCTTGTTATCCCTATTCCATTTCCCTTTTTCTCCACTCTTATTTCTTTCTTTCTAGCCTATCTCTAAAGTTCTAGAGGGCTTTTGATTTTTCTTCAAACCTCTCAAATACACGTTAAAATTATTATGAACTAGAGGGCTTAAAAGCTCCTTGGCCTCATGTTTTCTGCTTCCCACTCCTTCTGAGTAGGCTGGCGGCTTGCCCCTCGTACACTGAGTCAAGCAATTTCTCTATTTTTGTCATGAAAAGGGAATCATTTGCGACACCCTGGCATCGCTCACTGCGAGGACAAAGAGACCTTCAGTTTGATAACAACCATCAATTTGAGAATTGATTAGCTTTTGTTTTCTGTTTGTGTTTCGAATTAAGAGTGTATTGATTCATTCCGGTTGTGTTTGATAAAAATTTGCAATAAAAAAACTGTAAAGATGTAATCTGTTAGGACAACCTTAGGGGGGGTAAAGGTTGTATTTAAAAATATTTCACAAATAAAAATTCTCTTATCAAAATCAACAATAAATATTGCATGCACAACAAATATATAAATAAAATTAAGTGCACAACGGGAATATAAAGAGATAAGGGTAGAGAATGTTGATACCGACACCGAGATTTAAAGTGGTTCACCACCAACTGGCTGGCTAGTCCACTTGCCGAGACACTTCTCGACACACTGATTCACTATAAGTGTTCTTTATGGTAGAACACAAACCTTGATACAATGATATTAAAATCTCTTGCTTTTGCTCGAGAACGTGAATCACTCACACTATTCAAATACTTACAAGAGAATATATCTCACAATATTAATCACTCTTGTATAAGTATAACACTTGGATTTGTGAGAGGTTGATCACTCAAAAATTATAACTTGAATAAGTTATTAAATGAGATGAGGAGCTGAGTAATCTTTTTTAGGAGCTAGGTATTCAATGTCTGCTTGTCACTCCATAAATGCTGAGAAGCTGCATGTATTTAAGCTGGACGTGGCAACGGTCAAAAGCTCACCGCGGTATACCGCCTATATGGGCGCGGTATACCGCCCAGAAAAAGTGATCCTGACAAAAAGAAGTCAACCTGCAAAAGCAACCTGCAATACGGTGTAGCAGAGCCGCGGTATACCGCCATACACCACGCGGTATACCGCCTGACAAAGTGGCTGACGGCAGGAAGGTCAACCTGCAAGAACCTGCCATACGTAACAGAGCCGCGGTATACCGCTGAGCATCACGCGGTATACCGCCTGAAAACGGTGTCTGCGTCAGGAGCGACCATAGCTTAAAAAGGCAACTGAATTCTTTTTGTTTTATTCCAAAAAAGTCAACATTCTTAAATTAATTTAAATCAAAGATTTAAAAATAGTGTTGGGTTAGGTTTTTTAAAATATCCAAGTGGTATATTATTTTAGGGTGTTTATTATTATGAGATATATGATGACGTAAACACCAGTCTTGGACTCTTCAGATAAAATCTTCATGTTGTCCAATTAACTGCACACTTGGATAAAATTGTTAGAAAAACAATAATACGGTGTGTTTGTAATCATCAAAATAAATATATAAAATATATAGAGATGTGGTACACTTGCACCAACAATCTCCCCCTTTTTGATGATGACAAACACAACCGCTAAACACGAGAGCATACTCGGTTTCTCTCCCCCTTTTGTCGAAGCAAAAAGGGTTAAGAAAGACGCTATGCTCCCCCTCGAGAGATGCTCCCCCTCAAAATATGCATATAATTGAGAGTAGCATTATCTCATGGGTTATACTCAAGCATGCCTAAACCAAGTCTTAATTTAAAGAACGATTTTTTGTTTAGGGCTTTAGTAAAAATATCGGCCAAATTGTCTTCGGAATCAACTTTTTCAAGCACGATGTGGCCTTTTTGAACATTATCTCGTAGAAAATGATGTCGCAATTCAATATGTTTGGTACGAGAATGTAAAACGGGATTTTTACTTAGGTTTATAGCACTTGAGTTATCACACATAATTGGAATTTTGGATTGACGTACCTCAAAGTCGGTAAGTGTGTGCTTCATCCATAGAACTTGAGCACACGCTCTCGCGGCGGCCACATATTCCGCTTCGGTAGTGGATAAGGCTACGGAATGTTGTTTCTTGGAAAACCAAGACACAAGCGAGAGACCTATAAAGGCACATACTCCACTAGTGCTTTTTCGATCAACCATCGAGCCACCAAGATCGGAATCGGTGAAGCAAGTTACTTCTAGCTCGGGTTGTTTTGGATACCATAGTCCAAGATTCGTAGTCCCTCTAAGATATCTAAAAATACGCTTGACGGCTTCATAGTGAGATTGTTTAGGCGAGGATTGAAAGCGAGCACATAAACACACACTATACATGATATCAGGTCTACTAGCAGTTAAATACAATAAGCTACCAATCATGCCACGATAAATCTTTTCATTAAAATCGGTTCCCTCTTCGTCACTAGATAATTTTAGATTAGTGGTCATCGGAGTTTCAACAGGTTTGACATTTTCAAAATTAAACTTTTTCAACATGTCTTTGCAGTATTTTGATTGACTTATAAAAGTACCATTTTCACTTTGTTTTATTTGTAATCCTAAGAAGAATTTTAATTCTCCCATCATGCTCATTTCAAATTCACTAGTCATTTTTGTAGCAAATTCATTACAAAGATTTTCATTTGTAGAACCAAAAATAATATCATCAACATACACTTGCACAACCACAATATCATTTTGAGCATACTTGACAAACAAAGTATTATCTATTTTACCCATAATATAACCACTTGTAATTAAAAAGGATTTTAATCTATCATACCACGCACGCGGAGCTTGCTTTAAACCATAAAGCGCCTTTTTTAATTTATAAACATGCGTCGGATTTTCAAAATTTTCAAAGCCGGGAGGTTGGGAAACGTATACCTCCTCATTTATAAAACCATTTAGGAAAGCACTTTTGACATCCATTTGATATAATTTAAAATTTTTAGCATTCGCAAAAGCGAGAAGCATTCGAATAGACTCTAACCTTGCAACTGGTGCAAAGGTTTCATCATAATCGATACCTTCTTGTTGATTGTACCCCTTGGCAACTAAACGTGCCTTGTTTCGGGTGACTTCACCGTTTTCGTCTACCTTGTTACGAAAGACCCATCGTGTGCCAATAATGGTTTGACTGCTAGGGCAAGGAACTAAGTCCCACACATCATTCCTAGTAAACTGGTTTAACTCTTCTTGCATGGCCATTATCCAATCCTCATCACCTAAAGCTTCTTCTATGTTTTTAGGTTCTATGGCTGAGATAAAGGCGTGAAAGGCACAAAGGGTATGGATTTGTGATCTAGTCGTTCTTTGGTTTAGGTCACCTATGATTTGATCTACGGGATGGCCTCTAGATGTTCTAAGGTTAGGATCATCTACTCCTTGTGGAACATAACATGGAGGGGCATCACTAGATTCTACATTGTTTGTAAGAGATTGGGTACCTAAGTCCAAGGTTCTAAGATGTTGGGCTAGTGCATCTCCTTCACAACCATTATCATTTACTAAGGGTGCACTAGGTTTAGGAGGACTTTCATCAAAGCTTACATTTAGGGATTCTTCTACAACCATGGTCTCTTTATTAAGGACTCTATAGGCTTTGCTATTCCAAGAATAACCAAGGAATACTCCCTCATAGGCTTTTGGGTCAAATTTGGTCAAATAAGATTTGGTGTCTAAAATAAAACATTTACAACCAAATACCTTAAGATGGGCTAAGGAAGGCTTTCTACCACGTAGGATCTCATAAGGGGTCTTATTTAGGATACTCCTAATTAGCACACGATTGAGGACATAGGTCGCGGTAGCTACGGCATCACACCAAAACTTTTGGGGAACTTGATGTTCATTGAGCATAGTCCTACTCATTTCTTGTAGGGTTCTATTTTTCCTCTCCACAACCCCATTAGATTGAGGAGTGCGAGGAGCAGAAAAATTGTGCGTTATACCATATTTGTCGCAAAACGCACCAAATTGAGTTTCATTATCGAATTCGCGTCCATGGTCCGTACGAATCGAAACTATCGTGCAACCTTGTTGGTTTTGAATTCGTTTTCCCAAAATCTTAAATTTTTCAAAAGCTTCATTTTTATGTTTTAAAAATAAAGTCCACGTATATCGGGAAAAATCATCTACAATTACTAGAGTGTAATAATTTCCTCCAAAACTTTGAATGGCCATAGGGCCAAAAAGATCCATGTGTAAAAGTTCTAAAACTCTTTTAGTTGAAATCACATTTTTTGATTTATGAGAAACATGAGTTTGTTTGCCGACACGACATGCATCACAAAAATGATTATCAAATTTTAATTTTGGAAGGTTACTCACAAGCTCCTTATTTTTCAAATTTTGAATTAATCTAAGGTTAGCGTGACCTAAACTTCTATGCCACAAAGTCGAATTATCATATACAGAAGATAAACAAACATTTTCATTTACATCAGTTTTACAAACATAAAGATTTCCTTTTATAACCCCATTCAAAAGAACTTTACCATTTTTCAGAATTTTGCAAGAGTTTTCTTCAAAAACAACAATTATACCATTTTTGCACAGTTGACGAACACTTAGCAAGTTAAATTTCAAATTATCAACATGCGTAACATCTAAAAATGTAACATTGTTGCAAGAAATTGTACCTTTCCCAATTACCTTTCCTTTGGAGTTTCCTCCAAAAATTACTAGTCCACCATCACATGACTCATATGATGAAAAAAGATTATGGTTTCCGGTCATGTGACGTGTGCATCCACTATCAAGAATCCAATCCATATCAAGATTTATCTACAACATTTAAAGTACAACTTTTATGGTCCCCACATCTTATGGGTCCTTTGAAAGTTAGCATAGAAAACCACATATAATAATACATATATTTTCACAAAAATATACAGACAAGAAAATTATTTACTCAACCCTTTTCGGTAGCTCTACTTGGAAGCGACCAGGAAAGACGGTGAGGGTGGTAAGCGCGAAGGCACTTTAAAAACCAACCTCATTAGAATTCGAAGAATTCGCCTTTATCTTTCCTAGACACCGTATCCAAATAGGTGAGCCTATTCAGAGTTGATTCATAATTTTCAAACACAGAATGTATATATATATATATATGTATATAATGTATATATAAAAAAAATTTAAAACCATAAACGCATGCCACCGGGATTATCAACACTAAAGGAGCCTTTAGGAATCCACTTTGGTACCATTTTAATTTTACGATCATATTTATCGAAGACGTAAAAAGGAGCATGCATATTCACACTATTTTTTGGTCTAGAAAATTTACTATTATACATGCATGCATAAGATTTCCTAGACTTATAATTCACATTATTTATGTTGGACATATATGAGGATTTTTGCACATACGGTTTTCTCATTTCAACATTTTTAGGTGGTTCAAGATATCTTTTGATAGGCATACATAAGCACTTATCTTTACACATATCGGAACCAACGCCTTTTCTACAATTAGTGCTATTTGACATATTTAACATTTTAAGCACTTTCTCATTGCTACTTTGAAAGGCATGTGCTAACAAATTATCTTTTTCATGTTTATCACATTTTTCTTTTAAACATGCATTTTCCTTTTTAAGCACATCACAATTAGCACATAAATCATTTTCAACTATTCTTTTCTCAAGGCATGCAATATCTTTATTTAAAATGTCACAAGAATTGCAAACATATTTTTCACTTAATTTATTTTCTAAATTTATGATTTTTTTATTATCGCATGCAATTTTTTGTTTGCTATCATGAATTTCCTTTTTACTTAATAATAATTCTTCCTTTAGTTTTGCGTTCTCATCTTTATAATTATTTGTAAGCATAACCATTTTTTGAAAGGCATCATTTAACATATCAAGATCATCATCATCATTACTTTCATCATCGCTAGAGTAATTTGAGTAACACGAGTTTACCTCATCGTCGCCTTCCGCCATGAGACAAGTGGCTTCATACTCATTTTCATCTTCACTTGCGCTCCACGCGCCTCCAACGAAGGCTTTCTCCTTCTTGAGTTTAGGTTTATTTCTTTTTGGACACTCGTTGGCATAGTGATCCTTGTCTCCACATGAGTAGCAAAAGCCCTTCTTTTTCTTGGCTTCTTCATCATCGCTTGATTCGCCATTTTTATTTATTTTGTCGTTCCGTTTATGGAACTTTCGGCTTCGGTTTTCTCCACCACGGCGATAATCTCCTTTTCTTTGAAACCTATCATTTCTTGAAAACTTTTTGTTAGCTAAAAATTTAGAAAAATTTCTTACCAACATGGCTACATCGTCAAGATGTTCGGGTTGATCCTTTGAGGAGCTAGCTTTCTCCTTCTTTTTCTTCTTCTCCTTCTCGTCACTTGAAGTTGAAGCTTTAAGCGCCAAGGATTTCTTTTTATCATGCTCCCGATCTTTGTTCCTTTTTAGTGCAATTTCATGCACTTTGAGATTTCCAATGAGATCATCTAATTTCATCATTGAGAGGTCACGGGAGTCTTCCAACGATGTGATTTTCGGCATCCACTCCGGAGGAAGCGCTCGAAGAATTTTTCGCACGTAATCTTCGTTTGGATAAGTTCTACCAAGACCTTTCAAGCTCACCATGATAAGGTTAAAACGTTTAAACATTGAGTCGATTGACTCATCTTTTAACATCTCAAACATTTCATAATCATGTACAAGAATATTTATTTTTGAGCTTTTGACTTGAGAATTTCCTCTATGAGTGTTATTTAGATTTTCCCAAATATCGTGAGCAGTTTCACAAGAATAAACACGTTCAATCTCATCTTTAGTAAGTGCCGAAAAAAGAATATTTTTAGCTTCAAAATTTAAGCAAACCCAAGCATCCTCAGCGGCGGACCATTCCGCTACTGGTTTTTCACTAATTACTCCATCTTTGGTTTTGGTGGGTTTATAATCTCCATTTTTAATAATGTCCCAAATTTTTCGACTTTTGCCACGAACGTAGCATTCAAAAAGATTTGCCCAAAGACCAAAATTTTCGGTGTCAATTTGCGGAATTTTTGTAGAAATAATTCCCTCAGAGGTTGCCATTTAAAATAGGAACAAGTTTTAAAAATACAACGATTTTTTTTTTAAAAAAAAAACTTGCAACCTGCTCTGATACCAATTGTTAGGACAACCTTAGGGGGGGTAAAGGTTGTATTTAAAAATATTTCACAAATAAAAATTCTCTTATCAAAATCAACAATAAATATTGCATGCACAACAAATATATAAATAAAATTAAGTGCACAACGGGAATATAAAGAGATAAGGGTAGAGAATGTTGATACCGACACCGAGATTTAAAGTGGTTCACCACCAACTGGCTGGCTAGTCCACTTGCCGAGACACTTCTCGACACACTGATTCACTATAAGTGTTCTTTATGGTAGAACACAAACCTTGATACAATGATATTAAAATCTCTTGCTTTTGCTCGAGAACGTGAATCACTCACACTATTCAAATACTTACAAGAGAATATATCTCACAATATTAATCACTCTTGTATAAGTATAACACTTGGATTTGTGAGAGGTTGATCACTCAAAAATTATAACTTGAATAAGTTAGGAGCTGAGTAATCTTTTTTAGGAGCTAGGTATTCAATGTCTGCTTGTCACTCCATAAATGCTGAGAAGCTGCATGTATTTAAGCTGGACGTGGCAACGGTCAAAAGCTCACCGCGGTATACCGCCTATATGGGCGCGGTATACCGCCCAGAAAAAGTGATCCTGACAAAAAGAAGTCAACCTGCAAAAGCAACCTGCAATACGGTGTAGCAGAGCCGCGGTATACCGCCATACACCACGCGGTATACCGCCTGACAAAGTGGCTGACGGCAGGAAGGTCAACCTGCAAGAACCTGCCATACGTAACAGAGCCGCGGTATACCGCTGAGCATCACGCGGTATACCGCCTGAAAACGGTGTCTGCGTCAGGAGCGACCATAGCTTAAAAAGGCAACTGAATTCTTTTTGTTTTATTCCAAAAAAGTCAACATTCTTAAATTAATTTAAATCAAAGATTTAAAAATAGTGTTGGGTTAGGTTTTTTAAAATATCCAAGTGGTATATTATTTTAGGGTGTTTATTATTATGAGATATATGATGACGTAAACACCAGTCTTGGACTCTTCAGATAAAATCTTCATGTTGTCCAATTAACTGCACACTTGGATAAAATTGTTAGAAAAACAATAATACGGTGTGTTTGTAATCATCAAAATAAATATATAAAATATATAGAGATGTGGTACACTTGCACCAACATAATCCAAGAAAAGCATAATCGCAATTTATGTTAATTGATTGGATAATAACTGAAATATAATGTGAAAAGATATTAATAGCTCAAACATATAATTTAAAACAACATAAAAATGCGCAGTAACATGCATACACCCATAGCAACACTTTGCCTTGCATGTGTCTGTCTAATAGTAACAGACATGTGTGGTATTATAATTGACTTTTAAGAATTCAAAATTGTGTCTTCCTCCTGAAAACTAATGAGCTCAAACAACTACTTGCTAATTTTAGCATAATACCCCCTTCTGGTCTATGACTGCACAACACAAGGAAAACAACCAATATGCTGTTTGCTTTCCAGAGGAAGATTACTTTTTCTTTTCCTTGTGCAGCTTGCCATTGCTGCTGCCCATGTATGAATGAATACCTGCAGATTAGATTTTTTTATGTCTATATGCTTGTTGCGTCTTCTTTATGCATCTCGGCTACTAAGCTGTGAACGCGCAATATAAGACAGCCTTGAAGATGCCATTAGAGGTGCCTCTTCGTCTACATTTGTATCTGACGTAGAACTAAATCTGCTACTTCTTGCATCATCTTTAATGTTATTATTATCAGGTACAAATACGTCAGATGACTTCTTTTCCAACCTCCAATCCTGCTTAAAGCATACAAATACAAGACTCAATTGCAGATCAGATAATCGTGTTGTTCCTTTACTATACCAAAAGAAAGATAAATTGGTGATGGCTTTTTTATTTGAACAAAGAATAGTTGCATCCATGTGAAAGTACAAGGTTATCGGATCGTATTGACGTTCCTTAAAAAATGTGAATAGTCCTATACCCAAAAGAAAAGAAATGAAAAGAAAAGGAAAGAAAAAATAAGAAAATGTAGAGCAAACTGACCTTAGTCATTCGTTCTGGGATACTTTCAGGAGGAAGTTGAGATGCTTTAACATCCTTAACCTTTATGTAGTTGTACATGACTACACCACAAAGTGCTGCACAGAGAGAGAGAAATAGCCTTCAGTTAGTAAAAATGATCTCTTCTAGCCATACATACATAACATAATGTCAACTCCAAGACATATATTGCATACCAATCGCATAGCCAATAATATTGAGCCCAGTAATGGCAGACTCCGGAAATATTACAGTAGAAAGAGCTATTAGTATCCAATCTTTCAGGACGCCTGCAACTCGAATAGTAACCGCTCCAGTTCTAGCAATGACTAGGAAAATTGAGAAATTCAATGCTAAAGCACATATAGCGTTGGAGAAGAAAATCCAGAAGTTGAACTGAATTTGTGAAACTTCCATGTCAGTCTTCTCCAAGAAATACCAGGGGACAAACAAGAAAGCAAAACTGAAAGGACCAAAAAGGAAGACATAGTCTTAGCAGATGCATCCAATGAAAATTCATATATTATAAATAGCACAAGCCCTTGCCCTCTAAAGCATTGTAGTCCAATAATACCTGCATGGAGCTATGTAATACAAGCTTGTGATTGGGTTTAGAGTTAAACCCTTCTTTTGCAGGAGGACTTGAGTTAACACTAGTCTTAAAGCTTCTGCAAATATGCCTGTGACCTGGTAAAGCGTGCCGATAACATTAAAATGGATTTCCCCATATGAGGAAATCACAACTCCAACACTGACCAGCAACATGTTCAACAACACATCCCACCTTAGCTTGTCCGTCCCACATAAAACAGCCATGATAAGTGTTGCTACCGGCACTGTATCCATTTTCAGAATTATTAGTCACCTACTCACCTATCAGCCAAAAATAACAAAACATATATATATATATAGACTACCACTTCACATACTTAGTGCTTTCAGCATTTGAATGAAGGCCACTGATATATGCAAGTAAGCAGTGTTGCCAAACCTGGAAAAGAACAACAGAGCCAATTGTTACTTCAGTTAGGATAGGAGAAGTTATTTGTGGAAGTTTGAATTCCTGTACATCTGATATGACCCAGTTATTTGTGAACACACGACACTTACACAACTGGTAATATGGGGAGAGGACCATTTGCTAATAGAGAGAGATTAAAACTTTCAAGAGGGCAAAATGAAGAGAAGTGCATAAAATACATGCATATGAAAAAAATTGTTGATTCATACCAGAGGCTTGATGCGAAGAAAGCACTGATGGGAACTACACATGTTGCATAACTGTCAATGCCCATGAAAAGAGTTTTTATTAATGGAAGCCTAAAATTTGTTAGAAAACAAACTAATGAATTATGAAAAATATATCTCACATTTCAAACGTCATTTTAACGGGCGCAACAACCTGCAGTATGATTGGGAGAAGATAAGTGATACAGCTAGTGGGGAGTATCTTTTCACAGTTCTTAAGGAACATCATACTCAGATAACTTTAGAAAACACTGCCACGTGTAGATCTCAGACATTCAATCCATTATTGAATTATTTTTTATAGTACCACTCAATAAATGGAAAAGAGGACTTCTTAAGCCAGTCATTAAGACGACACCTGACTAAATGACAAACCGATTAAGTATTAAGCCTGTTATTTTGGAGCATTCCCTCAATTGAGATTCTATAAAATTTCATACAGAGCAATACCTTGAAAACACGCACAAGAAAGAATGCTACTGCTCCAGAAAACCCCATATGGATCATAGTAAGTGTGATAGGAAAGGGAAAACTAAAGTACTTCGGAGAGAGGACCCACTGCAAATAGATATAGATGATGATAAGTAAGGAAAAGTTACCAGGGAAAAGAGTAAAACATACACAGCCAACAAATTAGTTTAGCCAAGAAATAAGACATTCAAATATCACAAGTTAAAAGTCTGAAGAGCACAGACAAGCACCGAGTATATTTATGGTTATCAAAAAATATAAAAGAGAGATAAAATCCATAAAATCCAGGGAGAAGTTCTGCAGAGCTTGAAAATACTTTCTTTTCTGCGAAGCCATAAAATTGAGGAACCGTTTGCAAAACCTGGCCTAATTTGTCCAAACCCACCATCCAATCCCATAATCCAGTTCAGATAGGCAGCAACATTAAGTTCAGTTTAGTTAGGTTCATCATCTCTTTGTCCAAGAAGAAAGTTTGGTTTAGTATCTTAGGGGTTGGAATCAATCATGGACTTATAATCAATCTATTGAGGTACTCTCTTCATGTGGTTGTCTTTCTAATCCTAAACTACTTCAACCTTGGTATTCGGAGTGTTGATGTTGTCAACATCATGTGTCAGCCTGCAGTGTCCATCTGAGTAATTCTGCAGTCCACATAGTGGGTTTATCTGCATCTGCTCCATTTATTTATGATTATTCATCTAGAACCATGTAAGTAAGCGGGGGGTTATCAATTCGCTTGTGCCTAACAAAGTACATAGATGGCTGTTGGACCTGACAAGCCTAAACGAAGCACATCCAGACTTCATCTATCAGGTTCACTGTGCTCCCATGACAACCAACCGATGCTTTGTAGCCACTTCTATTGAACTTCATCTTTCCAATCACACTCTTATGATGTGATGTTTTACTTGTTAGAATTGTACATAATGATTTGTTTTAGGAGGAAAACAAGGTCAGAAGGTTCAGACCATCTGATCTAGACAGGCCACTACACCATCCTGTCAGGAGGCATCAAGACAATGATCTACTATTTATAACAACTTGTAACTCCTTTTCTTTTATTATGTTTGTTTCATCTTTTCAGTTTTCTCATTATTAAATATTTAGAAATTTTGACTACTTTTGTTGTCACAATGTGAATGATTGAATATAGAAGCATATTAAGTTTATGGTTCAAGTTATATTAGGCTCTCAAGTCGGAATTACTTTCTTATTGTGATTAGTGTGCTTTGAATTAATAAATCTGCATATGTATATATATGTGTGTCTGTATGTCACACACACATACATACATGAACCTATATATGTATGTATGTGTATGTTTATATATGTGGGATCCCTCCCTAGATACATGAACTGGGGGTGTTGAAGAGAGAGAACATATGTGCTAGATGGTGTTAAAAGTCAACAAAAAACAGACAAAAACATTATAAAAGCATACGGCAATATGAGATATAATGACAACATGTAAAGATGATGTTTAGAATAAAACAGACGGTCTCACATGTTACATGCTCAAAACATAATAGTGAGGTAATATTTAAACATAAGTGGGACAGCTATATTATATGCTCTTTTGACCTTGGCTGCAACAAGAGATGTATCGTCAACAAGACATTGCTGGTCTATACCAATGCCTTCAATTTTCTATATTCTAACATGTCTGTACAATCTGTGGAAATGGAAGCTCAGCACCAACTTTCACAACAACACATCAGTAGCAAACAGGCATGGGATCATGTGAGAAGTGTCATTTTCGGTGAGAAGTGTGAGAAGTACTTTTAAACCGTTGATCACTATTAATCAAATACCCTCCCATGAATTGCGGCTTAAAATGGAATTGATCCGGTGCATCTTATCTCGGTGCATCTCATCCTAATGTTGGTCCATTTCTCATCCAACGGTTGATAACCACTTGTCACCAAATTTGGCACTTCTCACCGGAACCCAACTCTAGCAAACAAGTATATGCATCCAGTGGCCAACAATAGGATATATATGCAAACCAGTAACTTAGACTTTGAGATATCAAGTGCAAAGTATGTCGAATTACCTTGTTGTATAGAATAACTCCGGATGACAGCAAAATGTAGATTAATAGGTACAGGTAAGTCAAGAAGAGTGACTTGTTGATCATTTCTGTAGCAGCTTATTTCACAAGATTCTGCTCTGTATTAGTTCCCAGATTCAGAACATATGAGATTCTCTCCCACCCAGTTTAACAGATGTTGGACTTGTTCTTACCAGAAAACTGATGCACCATCAGAACCATAAGTACCCTACAAGCAGTAAACCTCTTCTAAAATAACACACTGAGCATTGCCGAAAATCTTAAAAGCAACAACAAAAAAGAGCTGAGGAGCTAACAGATCACAAAACGTCACTGTACTAGTATATAAAATCAATAAAATGAGATTCTAATATGATGTCTAGTCATAATTGAAATTATGACCTGACCTATAATTAATATTGCAGAAGACTTTCAAGATGCCAAATGTAAATTCACATGATTTTAATTAGATGGAAAACATACATATTGCACTAGTAATTCATGGCCTACTTTAATGCTTAATGTGTTTATAGATTGAAGAAGGGTCAAACATTGATTAGTTGTATTATGGTTGCTTTATGGCATTAAGTTTCTGTTTTGGGAAACAAATGCTATGTAGCATGCATTGCCTTGACCTAGTTCATCCTAACATCTCCATGGCAAAAACTGGAACATAGATTAGGCTCACTGCCAACAACAAGAATGAAAACAAGTATATCACCAGAAGGTGGATTTGAAGTTCCATGCCTGCCAATACTAGACAAGTTTCACCCCAGTTGACCTGATGATATATATATATATAGGCTGGTGTATATATATATATATATATAGCGATATATGATGCGATTAATATGAAGTAGACTCCTGATACCTGGGGTTACGAGGCATATATATATATATATATATATATATCTGAATCCCGACTTATTCAGATTGAAATACACTGGAGAGAATTCGTTTTCTTACAATTATACAGTAAAGGCAAAACCTGAATCTGTTGAGAGAAATGAAATGAAGAAAAGTGGTGGCGAAATGGGAGACTTACAATGAAATATTTCCAAAGCTTTTCAGCAAAGAATGTGTAGCAGCGAAGGATGAAAAACAAAAAGCAAAAAGTAAGTAAGAAAGTAAGTAAGATGAAGATGAAGATGAAGATGAAGATGAAGTCGAAGCCCCTTGACTTGATTGACCTGACCTTTCTCCTTTCTCCTTTCTCCTTTCCTGGGTGTTGTACTCTATTAATAATTTGTTTTTTCAAGAATTTAATTAATAATCACATAAGAGATATAGAAAGTCGAATGAATTATTATTTATAGAAGAAGGTAGGTAGGGCGTTAATCCGTGAAATTCGCCCAATCCAACCTGCTAAAAACAATCTTACATCTGACAATCTTACGCGTCAACACATCGTAACGCACCATAATGTGTCATAACGCGTTACAAAGCAAGTCAACCCTTAGAGTGGAGCCATAAGGGTTAACGTGACGGCAAACCTACGCCTTGATGTCATAATACGCCGTAACGAAGTCATAACGAGTTATTTAGAACTATGATATATATATATATATATATATATATATATATAATATTTATATATAGAGGGTGTTTGGGAGTGCTTTTTTAGTCCAAAAGTGCTTTTGGCTAAAAGTGCTTATTGACTTATTGCTTTTGGAAAAGGAGTTTTTAAAAAAGTGTTTGGATTAGCTTTTGTGGTAGAAAAAGTCAATAAGTCAATAAGTTATTTTTTAAAAAGTGTTTGGCTTAGCTTATACATGTAAAATGACCAAAAAGGACATCTTTATTTTTAGACAAAAAAAATATTTTTTTAACAAATATTTTTTTTAACAAATAAGTTATTTTTAGACAAAAAATATTTTTTTTAAAAATATTTTTTTTACAAATATATAATATAATAAAATTTATTATATAAAAAATATATAATAAAAAAAAGGTTATTTTTGTAATTTTGAACTCAAGAAGCACTTTTCAAATCCAAAAGTCAGGATTTTGTAACTTATCAAAAACCACGTTTGAAAGACAAATCCAAAAGCTGTTTTAAAAGCACTTTTGCATTTGCCAAACAAGCTTTTTAACTTATTGGCTTCTTGAGAAGCCAATAAGTCAATAAGCACTTTTAAAAAGCTTTCCCAAACACCCTCATATTTGGATGATTGTACTAATTAATAACTTTCTCAATTATATTTTTAGTATTATTTATTGTATTTCATTGATCAAATTTATTTATATTTCTAGCCCGTCAACCTAAACCAACACATCCTAACCCGCAAGGGTTGGATTGGGTTATATTTTTTGAATGGGTCGGGTTGTATTAATAATTTTTAAACCGTCATAATTGGATTGGGTTGTCAAAAACCCCCCAACCCAACATGCATAAACCCCTAGAAGAAGGGTGGTAGATTTGTATTTAAATAACATTTATTTGGGAGTTTGTGTGCGTGCATCACCCGTCCAATCTTGATATATATAAATAAGGAATCTCATTAATTCATTAATTACTCAAACTTCCATTTGCAAATATAAATAATTAATTAAATATAATATACTACAACCAACCAATACAAGTGGAAAATTAATACTAATTTCTTGTTAAAAATGAAAATTCAAAATTTACAAAATTGGATTGACAAGTTGTCGGTTCTCCGAGATGCGTGGGTATTGTTGTCAGAAATATATATAACTTTAACTTTGTTGGTGTAAACATTTCTTCATGATTATGTAGCATTCATACATACATACACACACAAAAACATGACATGATTTATAAACATCATATATGATCCCTTCCCAGTTCCCAGTTCCTCTAGAGATATGATAAGAAATTCTATGAGACAAGAAGCAAATATATACCAAATTAATTTCTAATAACTCCGAAAGGTCCTCATAACCAAGCATGTATGACACTTGTTTCTTATTTTATGGCAGAAGCAGCTAATTGCACAATTACAAAATGGATTTCACCCACATACAACCTGATCAAAACAAATCCCATATTACATAATAAGCATTTCAAGTTAACAACTTAACTTTTGCAGGCAAAAGATGTAGTCTCTTGTAACTTATTGTTCTGAAAAGGATAGGAACAAGTAAAGACCAAAGAAACTGATAAGTGCATGTAATAATATCCATTAGGGGTAATTATGGAGTAGCTTAACAGTTGGACAAGATAAATTTTATATACATATGTAAATCTATTATCATATACAACATGGAAAAATCAGTAAGGGAGATGGTGGGTGTGCTGCTGGTTGGAAAAAGATTAATGATGCAACTAGGATAAAAAAAATGTCACCCTCATGCCATAATTAAATGAGATCCAACTATAATCAATCTATATTAATTGGAGCATTAAGTTATGTTTGTGTAGACCAAACCAAAGGCTGCAACCAACTCATGAATCTTGATTGTGCCATGAAAACAAGAAATAAACAATCATATAACAACAGCAGCAGCAAAAATGTGCCTGCGTGCGTCTATTTCCTTCCTTTTCCCCTTTTACCACCATATTTCCCCGACTTTTTCCCTTTCTGTGGGTTATTCTTCATCAAAGCAGCTTTGGTTGCTTTTGTCTGCCTTTCTTTCCTAACTTGTTCAAGATTTTTAACTTCTGAACGCACATGAGCATTAGGAACCGAACGACTCTTGTTCCCACCTCTAAACCCTCCTCTCTTATGCATTCCACCCCCTCCTGCTAAAACAACAACATCATCATCATCATTCATACTCAAATTATATTCATAAATAAAACAACAAAAAATTCAATACCTTTGAGACTTGTAGAATCCACGGCACTGCCTTCATTGTTTGTTCCTTGGAAAGATATCTTACTGTGTGATTTTTCTTTCCATCTTTTATATATTCCAGTTTTATTGGCCTTCCCTTTGGAACCGCTCTCTGTTATTATCTGTATACCATTGCAAGTAAGTTATCTTTCGAAGCAATTCAGGTATTATAGAGTATCAAAATGTACCTTCCCACTAGCTGTCACCCGGTCACCATTGTTCAACTTGACGTACTTTTTACTCCTCTGCCATCAGATAAAATCCTTGTATTTGAGGGACAGAACAGAAAGACACAAGTAAAGAATTACAATATAAAATCTCAACATTTTAAACCTTATCCCAATGATACGAAGACTTCTGTTTTTGTAATCCCCCACTATCGTCTGCAGCTAGGTCGAGAACAGCAGACTCCAGCCTGTTCATCATTTAAATCAATGTTCAACTGTAAACCATAATATCACAAGTAACTGTACCAAAGACCTTAACAGGCGAGATGATGATGATGATGTATGAAACGTGATACTACGACCACTTCTTATTAAAAGCAAAGTTGAGGTATATTGGACATGTTAACTGCATGAAAATTGTTCAGCATTCATTGATCTTTACCTGTTGGATGTGAAGCCTTGGTTACTTCTAACTGAAAGGCCTGCTTCAAAATGCTGGAAAGAATGACATGAAATCAAGACCATAACTCTTGGATAAAAATCAAATAATGAAATAATAGAACTGAAGTGAATATGCATATTAGAATAATAGAATTGAAGCTACTTCAAGATGGTTAGACAGTTGGACTTGCTTTCCATCCATCCCCATAAAGAAAAAACAAAGGTGTTGCTGAAAATCAATATGATGTTTATCACATAAAGGAATATAACCTACTTGATTTGTTGGAACTGAACTTATGAAAAACTCTTCATCCTTGAAGCTCTTTGCCTTCCTTTTACTACCAGAAACTGCTAGAATTTATCAAAATGTTATATCAATTATGAAGTCTGGATATGTAACCTTTAACACACCAATGCACAAATATTTAATACACAAACACACACAAATATCGTGTGCCTTCACCAGATTTACAATCATCATTAACCCATACTAGCTAGTTGAACCAACAATCTGAATATGTACTTCTTATCACCATTGTATTTCTATATTTTGGGAGCTATATTGGTATTGATTGAACTGAATGAAAGACCAATCCTTACAGATTTTCTCATAATCAAAGAATCACGTCCTTAGTCATGATGATAATCAATTATACGACAGTAGTTGGTTATAATAGACAACATCCTGAGATTCTCACCTCATTCATACGATAAGCTACTTGAGGAACCAATAATCCATAGATCCCTGGAACTGGGTATTTATGGTTAACCCATTACAGGTACAGACAGATTGGGTAAATCCATCCATGGGAAGAGTTACCAAACTGGTATATACAGCATACAGGTACCCAGAGAGCTCTTTTTTGCTTTTTGGTTTACAAAAAAATACCAAATTCTCTAGTTTTGATACTACATTTATAATATAAACTACAAAAAACAAATATTTAAAAAAGCAAATATTGCACTAAACAAATACTTGAAAAAGTAAAGCAAATGTCATATCTTAATGTAACTTGAAAGTCAAGGCATCTATCAACTTTATGTTGCATAATCTTACAACTTCTAAGTTAAAATTCTAACTATATCCGAAAATACTAACCAGCATTTTTGTTATCAACATCAACCATCTCATCTACATTTAGGGGGAAAAACACTTCTATATAAATGCTAACCAAGACATAACATAAAAATTCAAATGTTAAAAATATTTCACTATATAGTACATAAGATCATACATATATACATAGATACACACACATGTACTAGCAAGTTAAGCATATCGAAAGTGGAGCATAAAACCGATGCAGCAAAATGATTTAGGCATTAGCTAAATCACAAACCTTTCTTTCCCATGCCTGGTGATGTATTGCATTCAAGCTCATCTTCCTGCATAAGCATAAAGCCATATCACACATCAACTATTACAGAAAGAGACCAGGTACAAACGTGATCAAATCTAGAAAACCTTGAAGTTTAGGCCCAATCAATAAAAAAGAACCTTCACTATAAAACGAAGACATGTAATATAAAACGATCAGCAAAGCATCTATCATAAAAACAAAGAACTTAGTGAACCAAACCTGCAGATTGATTATGGTAAGGGGTTGTTTGGCAAATACTGAATAATCTAGTGCAGAATGATCTGAGTGGTGGGAATGATTAAGAGACTATGTATGATTTAGTGTCAGCTACAAAATGATTGTTTGAAAACTGTTCTGAATCAACAATCTAAATGACTAAAAATTGCCATTTTACCCCCAGTCTTGCGTTGAATAAATTTTCTAAATAATTAATATTCCAAACCAGTAAATGAAATCATCTCAATCCAAACAAACTAAAAATGTTTTTTTAAGTAAAGCTGTGGAGATGTTGGAAGGAAGCTTAGAAACATTGCAAGTTCCGCCTAGATGTTCTGGTCATCTGCCACAATGCATGCCCAAGACACTTCCCCACAAGTAGCTCTAGTGCACTAGCTCACCCATATATCAATATAGGACATCAAGTTAACCTGTAACTGAGACATTTGTAAATTTATCAATGTGTCCCTTATTATGATAAAGCTGAGGGATAATTGGATTTACTTGTCTCACAAGAAACAAAACATAAGCCATCCCTTGCCTACAATTTCTACAGTATTCAAGAGAGAAATGCAGACCAATGTGCTTTCAGACATCAAGAGTTCAGCCTGAATGAACACCTCCATCAAAATAAGCTATCCAACTGAAGGATGGTTTGCTAGATAGAGGTACAATAGATCACTCTCTAAAAGAACATAATTATCACCCATGGAAGTCCGAGAGTATTCAGGAAAAATTAACTCATTGTAAAGTGAAGATCCAGCGTAATGTTAAGATAATGGAATCAATATATTTGAAAAAAATGACAAGATATACATCCCATATTTAAGAAAAATAAAAAGAACAGGTCAGCATTTACAGAGAAAAAAAACTATAGGGAAAAAAACTAGGCACATGCAATCAATCACTGGAACTATCCCATTATTAGCTTAAACTCATTGAAACTGTCCCATGATTAGCTCAAAATCATTCAATGCAAAGATATCCGTATGGTTTTCCTGACTTTACCTTTACTGAATGATTGGTAGAGAGCTGCTGCTGCTGGTTTACTTTATTAATGATCCCCTCGTGAATAGCTCTTTTCATCTTCATTACATCAACCCATTGGCTAGAAGGTCCCTGAAAGTACTATGTGTTAATTCAAAAAGAATAAATACAGAGAAAATAAAAATGCATTAGTGTTTGAGGTTTTTTCTCGTGTTCGTATATTTCATATTTTACATTAATCAATAACTAGAGTGAAGATAGTGCTTAAAACTTCTTGGGATAAAGCTTGTACTCATAAGTACTATGGTACAGAAAGGGACAAAGATCGAAAACACAAAGTTTAAAGAATGCAGAAAATCAAATGAGAGCAGAATAAAATGCCTCAACCAATACGATATATATACACACACACATAGAGATGCAATTAAATGTATCTTTAACATTCTACATAACTCCTAGGTTGACAAGAACTTTCAAATAAAAAGACAGAAATAAAAATGCATGGCCTATTGAAGTACAAAATAATCCGAACACGATAATAAACGATGTCCTTCGCCAAGTTCTTTTGGTTAAAAAAATTGATTGATAGTTTTTTCTATATCATGAAGAGATTAAACCAATGAAGTAAGGTAACCAAATTATGTCAAAACTATAAAAAAAAATACCCTTGTATGGAGGAGTTAGTGAGTTACAGTGCTTTTGACATAACTTGGTTACCTTACTTCATTCAGTCCATTGGTTTAATCTCTTCATGATATAGATAAAACCACAAAAAGAATACCCTTATATGGAAGAGTTACAGTGCACCAACTATGCCAAGTTGATAGTGCAATATGCATGGATGCCTTGTCGTATGTGCTACTTTAAGTGTGACAAAAGCAGCCACTATTCCTTAAAAGCGCAAAATATATGGCCAAGAAGCAAAATATGAGCTAACAACATTGAACGGCGTATAATTATTTTAGCCCTTGTTAACTCGTCTTCAGCTAAAATACCTGGGTTTTAGAAGAATACACAATAGCGTATAAGAGCCAAAAATCAAAACAATAAACCAGAAAAAAGAAATTGTTTCTGCAAACAAAATGATCTTTAGCAAAGTTCTAACAGAATTTTTACACGAACTTATGATCTATTTAAATGAGCTTAATAGTCCTATTACATATACCATATGCAAATCCCTTTAGTGAAGTGCCGTGAGATACAGTTCTAAATGCACGAAAGGCAAGAGTTGTAAAACACTAAGAGGGTGTGTAACAGTACTCAAAGAATTCTTCCTGCCCTTTGCCATTTATAAAATACAAGCAACAACTATTCACGTTAATCAAAACGCCTTAGGCACACGTCACTAAGATTCATCGAGAAAGAAGTATAAACAAATAGCATAGTTGTAACAAAAAAAGCAACTAATAAATTAATATTTTGTTATTACCTGCAGATGCTTTGCTTTGGCAGCATGACCTTCAGATTCCAAAACAGTCTGCTTTGCTCTGGTATTAGTTAGCCATAAGTTGAAAGTTAGATATATATATATATATACATATATATATATGTCTACAGAAAAAGATAAAAACAAAAAGAAAAACTATAAATCTCTTTCAAAACAATTTACCTGTATGCTTTTAAGCTCTCAGAAAAGGCTAGGGCTGATAATTCATTGCCACCAAGTACGTTTATAAACATCGGATGCAACCCCTCACGGGATAAATTTTTAGCTCTTTTAATGGACTCCCTAGAAGGCTTCTCTTTTGTTTTGGTATACAAACGGAATGCTCTTTCACAAGGTCTCAGCAAGCAGTCCAATTCGGTGGACGAATCAAGTATTTCACGAACTCTGTCTGCAACAAGATCTATTGCCGTTTGAGGGAAACGACCATACACCGTTTCTCCACTTGCCATTGCCTGATCAATTTTCGACATCACCCCCTTCATATCTCGCAAAACCTCTTCCTCGGTGGGTGCAGGCCTAATTGGTCTAGAGAGAAAAAGATGTAGGTCCAAAAGATAAGCGATGTCTTCAGATGTGACGAAAGAAAATGCAGTACCAGTCCGGCCAGCCCTTGCAGCCCTACCGACCCGATGCACAAAAAGTTTTGGTTTAGGAGGGAAATCCCAATTGATAACATTGTCAAGCAGCGGGATGTCAATTCCTCTAGCTGCAACATCTGTCACAATTAGAATCATGGTCTTCCTTGATCTAAATCTTGAGACATTGATCTTGCGATCGTCTTGATCCATATCACCATAACAAACAGAAGGCTCTATACCCTCTTCTCTTATCAGATGGTCAAGGAACTGGACATGATGTTTTGTAGATACAAATATCAATGATTGCTCATCAGATCTGATATGCTCCCTGATCAAATACAGCAAAGCAGCTAACTTTTCTTCCTGCCTTAAGGTGAAAAAGGTAAGTTTCAAATCAGGACTAATTTTGGTCTCCAAATCAAGGCGCACAAGTTGAGGGTCCCGTAGACCAGCTTTGGCAAACTCTGCAAGAGCACTAGGTAAGGTTGCACTAAAGAGCAGGGTCTGCCTATTGTCACTTAGCTGCAAAAGAATTCTGTGCAACTGCTCAGCAAAACCCATGCTAAAGAGACTGTCAGCTTCATCAAATACCACATATTCAACTGATCGGAGCGACATATCATCAACTTCTTCCAGGTGATGCATGAGTCTACCAGGGGTTGCAATAATGATATCAGGACTCTGTGCCAATTCCTCAAATTGACCTTCCATACTATCACCGCCAACCAATAAACTAACACGAAGGTCTGCAAAGTTAGAGAAATGAAGGAACTCAAATTATATAGGTCATGGAACGTAAATTGCAAAAATGGAGAAGCATTTTGTTTTGCCAACATGTGAGGGGACATAACGAAGCAATTTTGAAGATAAATGAACCCTATTTCATTTTGTATGGCGAATCTAAAGGTAAAATTATCTACTGCTAAAAGGTAATATAAAAGATAAAATTATCCAGATGAGTTGAAACTGATGGAGTTGTGTTTTTACCTGTAAATCTGCCAAGCTCTTGAGTAAACTTAAGCGTTTGAAGAGCAAGATCGCGTGTGGGTGACAAGATGAGGGCTCTGACACCAGACTGAGAGACATGCTGCTGCAGCCTCTCCAGCATGGGAACCAAAAACGCTGCAGTTTTACCGGAGCCTGTTCGTGCCATAGCAACGACGTCGGCACCAGAGAGAATAAGTGGCATTGTTTTACGTTGTATAGGTGTAGGTACTCTATACCCCTTTCGCTTAACACCTCTGAACACATTAGAGCATAGGTTTAAAGATTCGAACCCTCCTGATTTTGCCTTCTTCTCTATCTTCTCCTTTTTCTTGAGCTCCGTTACGGAGCTTACAAGAAGTCTCCCCATAAAACGAGAGAGCTCAGGCTGGATAATGGGAGATGGTGAGGCAAAAGCAAACAAAAACCCTAGATGAAAGCGATTAGTCAGCAACCTGCTACGATAAATTTCTGTGAGACGGCGAGGAACAACAGGCTACAAAAAAACGTATGTATATATACTTATACACACACAAAAGTGAACCTGAACAAGTATTTCAACAATTGATTAGTTCTATTACAAAAAACGTAACCGGTATCAGCAAAGCAAAATCAAAATACAGATCGATAGTGAAAGAATCAGAAACAGCAACAGATACAAATTAATCCAACAATCAGAAACATACCTGAGGAGACGATGGTGATGGAAGCGATGGTGAATGGAGAAGAGCAGATGTGTGTGTTTATTAGGTTAAAATAAATTCGGGGTAAAAAATGTAGAGTAAACTCTACTTTTGGTCCTTACAGTGATTTTTTTGAAACAGGGACTTATGGTTTCATAATTAGACTTTTGGTCCTCATGGTTCTGATTTTGCTCTGAAACAAAGACCTTGCCACTAACTCCGTTAAAATTGACAGTTAGTGCCAGGGGCAAATTCGTCCATTCACTTTTTAGTCCCTTTATTTGTAATTCTATTTGTTTCTATTGTTTTTTTGTAAATACAATCAAACCTTAAGGACCTATATGTAAAATTAACTAATATATATACACTAATATATATAGGATCTGTGTGTGAGTGTAAAATAAAACACAGTCTGTGTGTAAAATAAAACACAGGGACAGTCCTCCTTCTTCACCGGTTGAATTACACCACCGCCATTCACCTACTCCGGTGAACCACACCACCAAAATCCAACCCATTTGACTATCGTCATTCTTCTCCGTGAAACTCCACCAAATCGTCCATGTGATATCGTCCTCTGTGTGTAATCATCCCTGCATCACAACCATAACTCATCGTCCATGTGGTATCGTCCTTTGTGGTATCGTCCCTGTGGTCTTGACCTATGTGGTATCATCCATGTGTATCATCACTGTAGGTTATGGATTTGATTTTGATTAAGGTTGAGGGTTTCCCATCCATTTTTTTCTCGTTTTTGTCTCTTTACCAGATCTGGGTTTTCTTTTTTTAGGCTTGTATGTTGTTTTTTTAGATTTAAGTTTTATATTTTTAAGGTTTTTTAGATTTAAATGACAAAATCATTGATTTGGTCCCTGTTGGAGAAGATTAAATATAATTGGAGAGTTGCAGATTTGACCCAAGGATACCGGCGATAGGGATTGGGTAAAGGAGTCCACCGTGAAGCAAGGAAGAAGGGGAGAAACGTATGGTGGTGTGATTCACCAGAGAAGGTGGATGGTGGAGGTGTTGGCCTGTTGGGGTTCACCGAAGAAGGCAAGGACTGAGTATCGTCCCTGTTCTTGGAGTTATATATATATATATATATATGTTTATATATATGAGTTGAATCAGTCAATTAGATTGTTGGTTCCTGAGGTTTTATGTTTTTCCTAAAATTAAGGAAAAACAAAAAAAGAATGCAAAAATGGGTGGTGTGTAGTGATCGGAGAAGATGACCGGAGGGCCACCGGAGAAGATGACCGGTTCTTTTATGACTAATTACATAACAGGACCCTATACTTTAACCATTTTAAACAAAAACAAAAACAAAAAGTGCAAAAATAAGACAAAATGGTGAAAGGACGAAAATACCCCCGACTCTAACGGAAGTTTTTTACGGAGTTAGTGGCAAGGTCCTTGTTTCAGAGCAAAATCAGAACCATGAGGACCAAAAGTGTAATTATGAAACCATAGGTCCCTGTTTCTAGGGGTGTTCATGGGTTGGGTTGGCCGGCTTGACGGCACTTTAACAACCCAACCCAATTATTGCGGTTTGAAAAATCTCAACCAAACCTAACCCAATCAAAAGTGCAACCCAACCCAACCCAAACCGTTCGGTTTGGGTTGGTCGGGTTGAAACTTTTATTCATCATTTCAGCATTTAACTAAGTTATCGAGTCTAAACAAACTAAAATTAAACCAACTTCAATGTCCAAATAGATTATAAACATATATGCATTTGAACAGATTATAAGTAAAGATGATGTTGCTTCTGTTTTAATGGTTATTCAGAATATTATTATTCATCATTATTACTGCACATTTGAACAGAATAATATTATTCATCACAAACAATGAAATTAGTCATTCAGGAAAACTAGTTGTACGAAAGCAATTTAGTAACAAAGGTGTAATCCTTATATATGTTATTATATTTTATATATTCAACTGAGAAGCTTATGCTTTCTGTAATTAGATTTTAAGATTGCAAAAATGCCCTGAACATGTTTTAGGATATTATGGTAATTTTTTCCAATGTTTCCAAAATCCAACATTAAAAATTACTCTTAAATGTGTGAAAAAACCATTAGTAATCAAATCTCTCCAACCCAACTTCCATTCCTATTGTTGCACATCATCTTATCTATAACCTGATTGTTGTTCCCTTAGTAACAATCATTTCACCATAAAAAAAAAACTTACTTCTAATATAGAGAGAGTGAAGCAAACACAGATTACTTCTCATATGGAGAGAGTGAAGCAAACACAGATTACTGTAAAGTATAAATCGATTGAAGCAACAAGACTGATTCGATATTTGAAGCCTAGATCGAAGAGTACCTTGAAGCAACAAGACTGATTCGAAATAAGCCTGATTCGAGATTTGATTGATGCTTCGTCTGTGAAATTAGGGCGGACTGCGTTGGTCACTAACATCAACAATCTGTCTCATAATATGCCAAGATCGATGCCTGGAGCCTGGAGGAGTGGAGATCGACGGTCGTGAGTTGAAATTAGGGCGGACTGTGTGTCGTATGTGTCTATGTGATGAAAATTGAAAAGAGAGGCGGCAACTGAAATCTGTGAAATTATAGGGCTTTTGTTTTTGGTCGGGTTGTCGGGTTGGGCCGGAAATTTTTGGGCCTAACCCGTTTTCAACCCAATACATGCGGGTTGGTCAAAAAAATTATCGATTGTATATCGGGTTGGCTCGGTTTGAATTTTTTTGCCTCGGGTTGGATTGGGTTAGTCGGAAAATTTGAGGACCTCTGCCTGTTTCAAAGAAATCATTATACCTTAAGGACCAAAAGTAGAGTTTACTCAAAAATGTAATTTGCATCAATAAGTTGAGGAGGAAAAGCAAATAACGTGGTATGAGATCATCTTCAACAGCTTCTCTAAAATTTCTCTAAAATAGAGGATTAAAAGTCAAAATCCCTAAAAAATGTTACATTCATCTCCGACAGATTCTCTATTTTAGAGAAAAAAAACAATGATTATAATATTAAAATATTATTTCTCTCTCTAAATATTATTTTTCAAATATTTATATTGGTGCTCTCACAAAGTAATCATTTTTTGGGGTTAACTTCATATTTGAAGAAAAACTTCTTCTCTCTCCTACTTTTACCATTTTGTAGATAGTTTTGGGAAAGCTGTTGGAGCAAAAAAAAAACCCAAAATCCTCATATTCTTCATTTTCTCCAAAATAGGGAAGCTGTTGGAGATGCTCTGAATAACTTATCAAAAACAATTTATTTATGGTTTCGAAAAGTCATAAACATTTTTATTTTTTTCAATCCAACACTAAAAATAGCTTATTTACGGTGATGAAAATCTATAAATAAATAAATCAAAAAATAAGTAACCCGAACACCCCTTAAGACCACCCGTATCGCCCTCGGGTACGGGATCGGGTTCGACGAGGTGGCATAGCAGGTTCATCGGGTAGGGGGTAGGGGGTGGGAGCGGGTAGCGATCGGGTTAGGGTACCGGGTTCATGAACCCGATGATACCCGTTGCAATTTTTTTTTTAATTTTTTTAAACAATAACGTTTACCTTCTTCCATTTCTTTCAAATTCCATCATGAATTCAAATACCACACATATATCCCGTCGTAACCGATCGATGTCGACAAATACATCCCGGGGTTCAAAACGTACCAAACCTTCCGATGATGACGATGAAGATGTTGCAACTCGAACGAGAAAAACGATTTGATAAAGACTTCGAGTTTTTCATAGCCCCGCATGATCACCTTGAGGGAGATATTTTGAGGGCTACTTTAGCGAAGAAAGAGAGAATTAGAAAATTACATAATTTTTAGTGTTTTGTATTTTTTAATTTTTAATTTTTTAATGAATGATATGAATTTTTATTTTTATTATTTATCTTATTTTTATTATTTATCTTATTTTTATTTATTGAAAAATATATAAATATTTTTATTTTATAAATAATTAAATGTATAAATAAAAGAATTAAAAAAGTTGAGGTGTCAATTGGGTTCAGTGGGTTCAGTGGGTTGACGGTACTCCACTTTTGAGTAAGAAGGGTAAAAAAGAGAAAAGTTGATGTGGCACTGAAATGACAATTGGGTTCAGTGGGTTCATTGGATAGGCGGTACTCATGGCCTAAGAAAAGAGAACGAAACACAAGGGGAGGAAATTAAAAAAAATATAAAAAAAATCAAGACTTTCTTACCTAGATATAGGCCGAAAGGGAAAGAAATAAATTTATAAAAAATATTTAAAAAATCTATTCTCCTTTATAAAAAAAATAGTAAAACTGTTTTTCAACATTTCTCACTTTCTAAACTTTCAGTTTCTTCTAAACCTCCCCACGACGCTGCTCCACCCTTCTTCACCATGTACAAATAATCATGGGCTTCTCCTCCATCTCCAATTTCATCCGTTTCTGTCTCGTTCGCAAGACATTCCTCACTTTCTAAACTTTCAATTTCTTCTAAACCCAGTCTTCTTCTCCCGATTGATTGTGCGTGAGTTTTCTGTTTAGGGTTGCGATTTCGTTCTTCAGAAAACAGGCATTTCTCGCTTTCTCCATCTTCGATTTGAGACCGGGAGCTTTCTACAACTATATCTCCATTTCCAATCGGTGCATTCTCTTCCTCAACTGATCGATCGGTCACCGGAAATTGGAGAAGATCGGCTTCTGTGTTCCTTCTATTGGCAGTATAATAACGAGTTTCATTCTGTTTGCTGCAACAGGAAATGAAAATCCGATCTCTGGCGGAGGAGAGGTGGTGGATTCATATCGGACAAGTTGAAATCTTCATAACTCTGTGATATTTCTTCCACAGAGAATGGTATGCTAAATTATGTGAAATTTTGTTAATTAGTAATGAGTCAAACATTGATCTCTGGTAGCTACTATAGGTTTATTTCATTACCTGGAATCTACATCAAGCAAGAAGTAACTTGCCTCCTTTACTCATATCCTATCTGTTTTCTTATAGATAAGAGTATTGAAGCTAAAGCATTATATTTAGACTTGAATTGCATCTTCACATTTCTCACTCTAAACATTTAGGAACCTAAAAGTAAAGATATTTTTAGTGTTTTTGTCCACATTGTTCTAGTACAATTTGTGAATTCTTACCTGTGCATACCAGTTCGTTTTGTAGTTTTAGTCATCAAGTTTAAAAGCAACAGAAATCTAATTAAGTGAAAAAACATATGACGATGATTTTTGTTTATTGTTATTTGGAATTTCTTGGTTCATACTTCTTTTTATCTCTCCAAGTAGGGTCGTTGCAGTTTTTGACTTCGCCTACAAGTTTGACGAATTTGGTTGATCAATTTCTTAGGAAACAAAAACTTGAGCATGGTGAAAAAACCAACAATTTAACCTAATTTATACAAAGTACTTAATCCATGCTTAACTTATAACAATCAATCTGTCCCTAACTTTTATACTTAAATAATTGATATCTTTTGCCTTGCTCATGGTTGGTTTAAGATGAAAAAGAATATAATCTATCTTATGGTTAAACGAAGTTGAGTTCCACATTAGTTGCGGGTGTAGCTTTATTATCGCATGGGGTACATGAATGCATGTTTATATCTTATCCATTCAAACCTTGATTTTGAGTGGGTTATACTGAATATATTTCCCGGTCTACAATAATATGTGTCAAGCTATGTGCCATGTATTGGTTTTGGTGATTTGATTTTTGAAACTTATGAGTCTGGTTCTATTTTGAAGGCTTTTGCTTAATTGAATGTCCACTTCATTATATCTTTATAGTTTATATAGTAGAGTTTCTTCTGTGGTTTATTTTTGGGGGTTTGGCTTGAAAACACAAACTCTCAACTTGAGAATTACATTAAATCTTGTCGATGCAACAGGGTAGCATTTAGCATTTATTATTTTTATTAATACAAAGTCTTGCATTGATTTAAGCCTCACCTATTTTGCTTAAATTTGGTTGTAGGAGCCAAAAGTTGGAAAAGACATAGAATTGTGCATCTGAGTCAACCTCTATCTCAATAAACAAATAGGTATTTGTGTTATTTGTCAATAGTTTACTGAAAAGCATGTTGCAAAATCAATGTATACATTTCACATCTTCAATCCTTTGTATTACTTGGTTTTTAGTAAAGCAAACTTGTTGCTCAAATTGCCAACAAGAAGCAGCGTTTCCCAGAGGCACCGTTCATCCTTTTCACTCTTGAATGTCAATTAATTGACTAGATCATAAATTGATCAGAAGTACATCAAGCATGTGCCATGACCACCTGAGAGATCTTAATTATTATTATGGTGTTTACAAAGGGCGCAATGTTGTTATCTGAAACACTCTATTAAAGTTATTAATGATGGTGTCACGATTGCTTAAGCCATAGAGCTTTCTGATGCAATTGAAAATACAGGAACGATGCTTATCCAAGAGGTGTTTGTGTGTAATGTTACCTGCTCTACTCAACTAATAAATTTCCTGACCAAATATTCCATCTATTTATAGGTTGCAACTAAGACGATCGATTTAGCTGGAAATGGTACTACCACAACAGTTCTCGCAAGAGAGATGGTCAAATCCGGATTATATGCAGTAGCATTTGGAGCGAATCATGTTTCTTTAAAGCAAGGAATGGAGATGATGTAAAAGAATTTGATCAAATTAAGTTTTAAAGAAGAAAACGACTCTCGTCAGCGAAAGGTAAAGTCTTTAGCTTGTTATATATTAGTATTTATTTTTTGGTAAGAGGATGTCAGGATGCTACCTCTGGCAATATAGCTCTTATTTTATTTTCTAATATGAGAAAAGCTTCTTGCGGTTGTGTAACCATAACTTCCATCTCCGCCGGAAACAATAAATTTATTTGAAGTTTAACTGTTGAAACAATAGATAAGATTGTCCCTGATGGAATAATCTCTATTATATTTCTTCTCAAAACCTTGTTACAATTATTCCCCATCTCGCTAGCGATCGATTCAAAATTTTATATAGTTGTTAAATCGGTTATATTATTCCTCATTCAAAGTGTTGGATATTTCCAAATCAGTTAATGTGATTCAACTCATCAAGCAAGGACATCGATTCTAAGACTCCTATTCAAAATCCTCAAGGAATGACTCAAACCGGTGGATTTGGGTTTGATCCCTTCAAGGTATAAATTTTTTATATGGTCATTGTATTTTGGTTGGGTTTCTTTTTTTTAGTTCGTGTTTCATTTGAGATATATAGGCTTCTTCTATAAATCACGCATCTGGTATTGTTGTGTGCCTTAACATGGGTTCTTAATAGGTTGGATGAAGCTATATACTTAAAAGAAGATGTTTATATTACCATTGTTGATGATCCTAGGAGGCCCTAAACGTGGTGGATGTTTATTTTTGGAATATCCCAAAATATGTAAAAGATCTAGATAATGTCCAAACTAACCTCATTCTATATCATAGTATTTTAAAAACTGCGGCCCTGTGCCATTATTCTTCGTCTTTCAATTTTGTAGTCTTGAGGTGATTTGAACCCTCTTCTCCCTGATGATTCTTACCCATGTTTTAACAGTTGATTGAAGATTAAAAATGAAGTTATAGGTCACCTCTTATTTATAATGGGTATAGAGATTTTGGTTTCCAAATCATCCTCTTTTTAGAGTTTAGTTTCGTTAAGGATGTTTTATTGTATTTTATCAATGAACGTTTCCAGAAATAAGCTAATGCAGTGATGTGGGCAATACATACGTATCTATAAATAAATTGGCACGTTTCTTTTATAGATGGAAACAGTTTGCTATAAATATTTATTATTTCAGTTGAGGACTCAAATCTTTTTCAAATAGCAAGGAAGGACCTCTCTTCAAACACTTAAAGATCAACCCTCCATATTTGCATATTTCATTATCAATACAACATCAATTACCATCTACTTCTCATTCATCTTTTTTCGATATGACCGTGTCGTTCGAACAACCTGCACCATCCCGTAAGTATCATATCGTCTTTTCCATGCATGTTTCTATCATATACATAAACTTTTTATCCTCGGATGTGTAGCACAATTGGCAAAGAGAATGATCGATTTTATCTAAATATACATAACAGAAAGTGGTTTTGTGTTGTTATTCGTTTTTAAGTATAGAATTAAATTTATATTCGGCATATTGTTACACATGTTTCTCACCTTTGGTGATACACTATACCTGAATAATGTTGATAAACCTCTCGTTAACATGTTGTTTGTTGTTTGCACATAGATTCCCAGGTGGTGGAAACCAAGAACCAATGTGAATTGGTATTGGATGGAGGGTTTATGGTGCCTAATAGTGGTGCTTTTGATTGTAATACCCCGGGTAAATCCGTTAGTAAAAAATATAATGCCGTTAAGTTTATTTAACTTTAAAGTTTCTAATTAGGGAAAGTTTGGATAAGTTTATAAGTTAAGGGAGTTTTGGGTCATTGTTGAATAGTTTAAGGGCTAAAAGGTAAATAGGGTTAGATATTATCTCTTTACACTTCAGATAATTTCATTATTCAGATTCAAGTGTGTGTTTGTGTGTGTGTTGAGAGAATAGGGAGAAAAAGGAAGAAAGCTAGGTTAAGGCATCATTTGGTGAGTTTGGAAGAGATTACAGGTATGTTTCCTTTACAATTTATGTTTGTAATGGTTGGTAAATGGTTTCTGTCGGATTAGAATCAATAGAATCGAACTGGTATGAATTTCAGTCGGATTTCTGGGTAAAAAGTACCAAACCGACAGAGGTGTCCGGATGATATGAATGTGTCCGGATAGTTCTGTTGGGTGGTGTCCGGGTAAGTTGTTGATAGAGTCCGGACGATTTGATTGATGGTTTCTGGATGATTTAGAGTCCGGATGGCATCCGGATTCCTCGTGTTGTCCGGATTAGTCTTGCTGTCCGGATTACTGAGGTTGTCCGGAAAAGTCGTGTTGTCCGGAAAAGGTGTTTTTGTCCGGGTTGTTTGGGTTGTCCGGATAACTTGGCTGTTTGGGTAATTTTGAGGATAAAAGTTATGTAGATGTATCTAGAGTCCATAACCTGCTAGTAAGTCTTATACATGAGTTGGTAAGAAGATATTTGTATGTAAATGGTTTCAGATTCTGAGAATTTTGGATAAAGGATCGGATAGCTCGGAGAAAGGTTTGGAAGAATATTGTAAGCATTCAGGTGAGTTTTACTTTAAACGTTTTCAACTGGGGAACATATATATGTGTTTATATATATATGAGCATGTGTGGATTGAGAATGTGTGGAATATACATATATATGTGTTTATATATATATTAGTATGTGTGTATTGAGAATTTGTGATATATATATATATATATATATATATGTTTATATATATATATGAAAAAGGATATGTGTGATGGTGTGGTACATCGTATATTGAGATACGATTGAGTATATGCTTTTAAATATAATATAATGAGACGTTATATTTATGTAAGTATTATACTGCACGAGAGCACGCCGAACTATGCCGGCTGAAGTGTGTGTCGTAGTTGTTGTACGGCGTTGTTGGTCGTAGATGTTGTACGGCGTTGTTGGTCGTAGATGTTGTACGGCGTTGTGTGTCGTAGTTGTTGTACGGCGTTGATTTATTAGTTGGCTTGCTACCAACTAATATGGCCATGGGAACGAGGATGAGGATGAGTGGAGCACGATGCACGAGTCTTGTTTGGTATTTATATACGTGTGGTATATGTGGTATTTATATACAAGAGGTATATGTGTGTATGGGCGAAAGGTTTCATATAAACTATTTTGATACAAAGGATTTACATAAAAGGTTTATAATGACTTTGGAAAGGACCGGGATTAACTCACTAGACCCGTTTGGTCTAACCCTCGTTTTGTTTTCAAAAATATGTTTTCCAGGTTAAGGATCGGCAGGAGAGGATGAAGCATAAGAAGCTTTTGATGAATGTTGATTAGGAAGTTTTTATATATTTTGAAATGTCAAGACTTTTGAGACCGTACTTTTTTTGTGATGTATCTTTTCTTATGAATGTAATGAAGTTATGCAATGTATGTAATTTGTTGTATGTTTGGGAAACCGGGTCGTTACAAATGGTATCAGAGCCTTGGTTTAAGAGATTTAGGTATTTGGATCTATACCTAGACTTAAACTGCATGTGAAGTAGGATGTCCTTATTATTTTAGAACCTTGGGATGTTAAGTATAAAAAGGTAGAAGGAACATCATGTAAGGTATGTTCAAATTACACCTGGCCAGTGTAAGTATGAACTTACAAGTACATGTTGAACCGGAATATCTTGTTATATTGGGTATGTGCTTACGTGTATATTAACCTTGTCGAATCAACAGAGTGGCAAGCCGGACTCGACGTATGGATAGAGATGAAGACAGGTATATTTATATAAACTCTACACATGCTAAAGTGCTATTTGACTTCGGTGCAAACCGAATTAATTGTGTTTTCGTTCTTTTGTTGCTTAATTGCATTAGAAAATAGCTTGATAGTTGTGTTGGCGATATAGATGTGTGTGGAGTGCCTATTAAGTTATTCTCGATAATCTTGTTAGAATTTGAGGTAGTAGTAAGCATAGGAGGATGTTGGAACTTGATCTTGTTAAATCTTTGATTAGGTAATGATAAGGGATCCTCGATAATTTGGTATGAGAAGATAAAAGTTGATATACTGGAATAAGTGAGGTTATGATGAAAGTAAGGAATTGTTGGGGGATTGATTTAAAGTTTTCGATTGGAGATGTAAAGAAAGAGTTGCAGCATGGTTGTAGTCATCTTCTTCAAAGTCTGATTTCTTCTTCTTTTCTTCTCTTTATTGATTAGGCAAGTTTATGGCTAGGGATTTGATAATCCTATCGTTGGATGAGTTTTAATCCCTAAGAAAGAAGGCAAATGATTTTGGGATTGATTCCCTATGAATTTTGATCAAATCAGTAAGAAGCTTCATCATAATTGTTTGATAATCTTCATTTTTCCATGGATTGAGTTTTTGAGCTTTGGAGTGATAGATTTGATGGGTTTTATGTCGTTTAAAATGATGATTATTGGTTCTTAATGTTTAGAGTATCTAAAATATCGATTTGGGGGCCTTAGAACTGATTTGGGAATGTTTTGGGGATGTAATTAGATAGTTAACACCATTTTTGGTGGCGATCATTTTGGGTGTTCGGTTTGAACTAAAGTGTATCCCGGAGTGTGTCGAAGTGCTAAGGCTAAGGTGAGTTCCCTTACCTTCTTTGTGTGAATGAAAGGTTTTACGAAAGGTTTTCATAATTGATATTGGTTACGAGCATGTTGATCAGATTAAATTATTTGAAAGGTTTTATATTATGTGATATGAAAACATGTATTAAAGCATGCGTGTTGTTTATATGTTCAATTCTACGTAATTGTTGATTGCATGCTGTTGTGATGTTGTTGTTATGTGTGGAGACGGGTTGCACAGTGGAGAATAATTGTGAATGTCGTACCTGGTTTAATAAGGTGATGAAAAGTTGAGACCACTGTGCAATACCCTTATGTGGAGTCGAGATTTTGAATTTGGAATGTCGGTATGATAGTAGTTTGAACTATTGCTTGGTTATGTAAGAATGGTTTTATTTACAGTAAGATTTGAAAGGGGTCGAAGTGAATCCTTGTGGTGGAATGGTAATAAGTAGCATTGTGTTACTTGATGTAATATTATCGGCGATGGGTCTGAGTACTGGATAGGTTGAAAATTTGATTTTCACTATGAAAAGTCTTGTGTTTTTCCTCAAGTGAGAACGGTGGGGGTATAAGTTGGTTATGAAGCTTTGGATGAAGTGGGTTCTGTTAGGAGGTATGATGGGTGTGCTTAATTATTGTTATTCTAATTTGTTAGTGTGTGAAGTGTGATGGCTTGAGTGTAAAGATTAATAGCAGTATGTAGAACGTGATGAATTGTGTGTGGAAGGTAACGATAGTGCGTAAAGTCTTGACCTAGTCATGAAGGCGACAGTTTAGTATGTTGTGTAGATTATACTTAATGTGATTGTTGACGCTATCAAGAAAGGTATTGTTTAAATGTGTGGGGTAATGTGGATAAGATGGTGGCAGTTTATAATTAGAGAATGTGCGAGGTGTAGTAGTAATGAAGTTCGTGAGATTAAGTGGTGGATTTGTGAGGATATGGAGTGAGTATAAGTGGAAACCTCTGCTCGGAATTTTGTTTGTAAGTTGTGTAAAGGTGCCAAAAGTATGTGGGGAGAGGTATGGATGTCTAGGCAGTGTGTAGTAGTGTTATTCAAGAATAAGAGAATGGAGTGGCAGTAGATGGTTAGCTAAAGAATAGAATATTACCGTTTAAGAAATGGAAAATGTGAAGTTATTTTGAGCATTGAGTGTGATTTCGGATTGACTCGATTAAGCTTCTGATAAGAGGTATGGTGAAGTTGTTAGTAAAGTATAGTAGTTGTTGAAATTAGGTGCGTACAATTGGTTTGGAGGCGAAAGAAAGCTAGCTTATAGGATCTGTTAAGAGTAAGTACCTTCTAGTGTGCTATCCTTGGAGAAAACGTGTTTTATGTTGAGAAGAGAATGGGAGAAAATATTCGAATATGATTGATCTGGGATATTATACCTTGTTTGTATCACGCGGGTTTTTCTTCTTGGAGTAAGAGTTGTTTTAAACTTGGTGCAGGACTTTGCATGTTAAGCCGTTAATGAGTTATATGAGTAGTGACAGGAAATTTTTAACGGAGTTGTGATGAATTCTTTTCGGCTTAGTTTTGTAGTGAAATTATTATATGATGATTTGGTAACTATATTAGTTGGGTAAGGTGAGACCGGTGTTGATAAATTTCAAATTGCGGAATGGTTTAAGTGAAGCAAATGTCTAAAGTTTTGTGTTAGTATTTTTGTGCTAAGTTGGAGGTTGTGTTTTGCTGATATTCTATTTTAGACTTTATTTTAATTTGATGAATGAATTGGTGACAAGTGCAATTAAGTATGGTTGTGTGATTGTAGTAATTATGCTATGCTTTCATGAGAAATGGAAATGGTAGGATGAAGTTTTCGGGTTTGATAAAATTAAGAAATTTTTCCGTGTTATACAGTGATTCGTGTTGAGTATATTCTATTCCTTGAAAGAGTATAAGAAATAGGTTGTATTTACTAAGCAAGTTTGATATTGAAAGTATATGTTTACGTTTTAGAGTTAAAGTATAGAACACGGCGTTTGTAGTAATAGGCCGGTGAAGTTAAAATTTGTATTAGCGTGGTAAATGTCCCGAGTAAGCTTATAATGTTGTGTTATTTGGATTAGATTCATATAAGTGTAAGTTATTTATTTCTAGGAGATAAGTGAATTTTTCGAGTTAATTTGAACCTTCGTAGGATCTGATTATTGAGTGTAAATCGTTGGTTTAGAGGGGCGGATTTCTTGGGAGAAATTAAAACTCTTGATGATTTGGGTTGAAATAGTGAAGTGGGAACAATTGGTAAACTAGAAGCAGTAAAAAGTCCTTTGAGGTATTCATAGAATTTGATATCTTCTCAATAGTAGTTATCCCAGTTCGTTGCTTAACCGAATTCCGGGACGGAATTCTTTTAAGGGGGAGATAATGTAATACCCCGGGTAAATCCGTTAGTAAAAAATATAATGCCGTTAAGTTTATTTAACTTTAAAGTTTCTAGTTAGGGAAAGTTTGGATAAGTTTATAAGTTAAGGGTGTTTTGGGTCATTGTTGAATAGTTTAAGGGCTAAATGTTAGGATCCAAGCGCTTACCACTACGCCAAAAGCAATTGCTGGTGGAGAAGGCGCAACTTATTTCCATATAGCGTAGCAGTCAACGCCATGTTTCGATTTAGGAAGATGCTGGTCAATGACCCAACAATCCCCCCCCCCCCCAGCATCTGCCAGCACTAACGAGAGCTTCGCTAGAAGTCAATGGCTGCACAACATGCCTTTGGCATTTTAAATGCACTCCATGGGATTCGAACCCGCGACCTGCTCTGATACCACATGTTAGGATCCAAGCGCTTACCACTACGCCAAAAGCAATTGCTGGTGGAGAAGGCGCAACTTATTTCCATATAGCGTAGCAGTCAGCGCCATGTTTCGATTTAGGAAGATGCTGGTCAATGACCCAACACTAAAAGGTAAATAGGGTTAGATATTATCTCTTTAGACTTCAGATAATTTCATTATTCAGATTCAAGTGTGTGTTTGTGTGTGTGTTGAGAGAATAGGGAGAAAAAGGAAGAAAGCTAGGTTAAGGCATCATTTGGTGAGTTTGGAAGAGATTACATGTATGTTTCCTTTACAATTTATATTTGTAATGGTTGGTAAATGGTTTCTGTCGGATTAGAATCAATAGAATCGAACTGGTATGAATTTCAGTCGGATTTCTGGGTAAAAAGTACCAAACCGACAGAGGTGTCCGGATGATATGAATGTGTCCGGATAGTTCTGTTGGGTGGTGTCCGGGTAAGTTGTTGATAGAGTCCGGACGATTTGATTGATGGTTTTCGGATGATTTAGAGTCCGGATGGCATCCGGATTCCTCGTGTTGTCCGGATTAGTCTTGCTGTCCGGATTACTGAGGTTGTCCGGAAAAGTCGTGTTGTCCGGAAAAGGTGTTTTTGTCCGGGTTGTTTGGGTTGTCCGGATAACTTGGCTGTTTGGGTAATTTTGAGGATAAAAGTTATGTAGATGTATCTAGAGTCCATAACATGCTAGTAAGTCTTATACATGAGTTGGTAAGAAGATATTTGTATGTAAATGGTTTCAGATTCTGAGAATTTTGGATAAAGGATCGGATAGCTCGGAGAAAGGTTTGGAAGCATATTGTAAGCATTCAGGTGAGTTTTACTTTAAACGTTTTCAACTGGGGAACATATATATGTGTTTATATATATATGAGCATGTGTGGATTGAGAATGTGTGGAATATACATATATATGTGTTTATATATATATTAGTATGTGTGTATTGAGAATTTGTGATATATATATATGTGTTTATATATATATATATGAAAAAGGATATGTGTGATGGTGTGGTATATCGTATATTGAGATACGATTGAGTATATGCTTTTAAATATAATATAATGAGACGTTATATTTATGTAAGTAGTATACTGCACGAGAGCACGCCGAACTATGCCGGCTGAAGTGTGTGTCGTAGTTGTTGTACGGCGTTGTTGGTCGTAGATGTTGTACGGCGTTGTTGGTCGTAGATGTTGTACGGCGTTGTGTGTCGTAGTTGTTGTACGACGTTGATTTATTAGTTGGCTTGCTACCAACTAATATGGCCATGGGAACGAGGATGAGGATGAGTGGAGCACGATGCACGAGTCTTGTTTGGTATTTATATACGTGTGGTATATGTGGTATTTATATACAAGAGGTATATGTGTGTATGGGCGAAAGGTTTCATATAAACTATTTTGATACAAAGGATTTACATAAAAGGTTTATAATGACTTTGGAAAGGACCGGGATTAACTCACTAGACCCGTTTGGTCTAACCCTCGTTTTGTTTTCAAAAATATGTTTTCCAGGTTAAGGATCGGCAGGAGAGGATGAAGCGTAAGAAACTTTTGATGAATGTTGATTAGGAAGTTTTTATATATTTTGAAATGTCAAGACTTTTGAGACCGTACTTTTTTTGTGATGTATCTTTTCTTATGAATGTAATGAAGTTATGCAATGTATGTTATTTGTTGTATGTTTGGGAAACCGGGTCGTTACATTGATGCCCCATATATCAATGCTTTTGGTCACATATTCAGGTTTGTTATTTTTGAAACATTACTCTCAAGTAACTTGTTTTTGTTTAATTTATCTTTGACATGAATGGAGGGTTTTTCTAACAGAGATTATGATGTTGCGAGCGAACGGCAGAAGCAAGTCAAAGAGTTCTACAAGATGAACCATATTAACCAAACATATGACTTTGATTTTATTAAATCCATTTATGTTATTTCAACTCTGTTTTTACCAAGTCAATAAATTGATTTGTTGGAATAATAGATAAAGGAAAGGTTATGCTTGTGCAAAAGAACATACCTGATGGATGGACAGAAGGAAGAAATTTCACAGGTGAAACATGTTCAATCATATATTTATTTTGTGGTTTCTTTTTGGATGCATTGTTCAGTATGGTTATAAATCTATGCTATCTATACATTTCTTGTTATTGTTTCAAATTTTTAATGTTAGACCCAAATATAAAAATATATTTGTTAATTTTGTCTTTTTCTTTTTGACGTTTGATTTAAAGGGTTTTTCGATAAATTAAGCTATTTTAATTTGATTTCATACTTTTTTGAAGTGGAAGTATTTAGTTTGGGGAAAAGTTCATGTATCTGATTCTTGTTCTTTCCATGTATGTTACCTGCAGTGGTATGAAGTTTCTGCAGTGGTATGAAGTTTTCTGCAGATGAAAAGATGGTAGTGATAGAATTGCAGCAGGAATTTGGGACCAAATGGGCGAGAATAGCCACATATTTGCCTGGAAGAACCGATAATGATATCAAGAGTTTCTGGAGTAGCAGACATAAGAGACTGGCTCGAGTTGTTCAGACACCGCCACCACCACCAAAGTCCCAAAAATCTCTCCGTGAATCGCTTGCTCTTCATAAAGTACTCACCTTTCGAACCTCCTAGATTTTAATTGCAGACTAACTATTGTTCTTGTTAGAATGTCAAAAGAAACCTATATTTAGCAAGAAAACAAGCGATTTTGGACGAATTATGCAATTGCAAAAAGAACCGTCATCCCTGGCACTTTTTGGTTATAAAATCGCTTGTTCTTGCAAAAATATAGTGTTCTTGTTGTATTTTTGCAATAACAGTTGTTTGTTTGTAACAAAAAACAAGCATCATAGGTTTAAAAAGTCATTTAGTAATGTTTCTTGTATCCTAACTTTGCTTTTGGGTCAAACAAGCGTGAGTCATTTCTATCTTGTTGGTTTTGACAAGGATTCTGGTAGTCAAATTCCTTCTATTCATGGTTTGTATATTTTATATACATTAAAAAATATATATTTGCTTTGAATTGGATATTGTGGGAGAAAAATTAACTCCATAAATAAATGTGGTGCCATATGGACCATGGTCATCTCATGAAAAAAACAACATAATTTTTTTCTTACAAAATAACTAAGAAATCGTTAGTACAGCTCAAAAAACATTTTCCCTTCTCGTTTGTGACAAATTTAAAGCATCAATGAAAAAGTGGACCCACCTCAAAAACCATTATAATAGAGCAAGTTGTGGTGTTATAATCCCATTGCGTCCACATGCAAAAAACCGGCCAAAGTCTTAGCTTGCAAAACCGCAAGCCTATTTTATAGCTTATGAAAGTGTAAGGAAAAGTGTCTTGCATGTTGACTTGTGGCTCCTAACTATTTTGTTGAGAAAAATTAGTGAGGTAAGGCCATCGGGTTCATGAACCCGCACATACCCGATGTTTTTGGTTTTATTTTCATAGGGTTGGGTTCAGCGGGTAAGAGTGGGTTTGGTGGGTAGGCGGTACTCCACTTTAGGGTAAGGAGAGTAGGAAAGAGAAAAACTGATGTGGCGTTGATGTGACAATTGGGTTCAGTGGGTTCATTGGGTAGCGGTATTCATGGTCTAATATTGTAACCCTTCAAGTTACATCATCATGGGCCTAATCTTCAGCTGATGTTAAATGAATATGGTTGTTTACATGTATTTCTTTAAGAGAAATTTACATAAATAGTACCAATTTTTAAAATTTAGTTACCAATTTTTTTGTTAAAAATTGTCCAAATTCTCGTAAGTCTGACATCGTAAGCCACGTTTTCCTTGTGGTGTCAGATTTTTTCTCGCAAATTATGGGGAAAAACTTTTTACATTTACGTCCCGCTGCATCGCGCGGGTACGATGACTAGTATATTTAAAAAGTTTTATTAGAGTACATGATACTTGGTCACTTGGATTTGATCAAGGCATCAATAGGTAAATAGATTTGAGCATTTGGTGATTTGATCAAGGCATCAATAGGTAAAGATATTGATTTGAGCATTTCGTGATTTGATCAAGGCATCAATAGGTAAAGATATTTGTGATTGTAAATGCTCTTGTGTATGTATAAATGAACAAAAGTATACTTTATAATTTACATTCCATGGTTGATCATTCATTGTCATTATTGTTGTACACATAAATTTATTTGTTTATCTACAACAAAATCCCTACATCAGTAACTCTTACACATATCAAAATATAGCCTTTTTTCACCAACCCCGTCATATCACTCGACCTTGTCCATGTCACCAGGCAGAGTCCCTCATTTGTTACATAAAATAGATCTGCCAAAACCAAAATGTAAATAGAATGTAAGTGTTAGCTAACCTTGTATTGCATTGTGAGTAGGGGTGAGCAAAACCCGACCGCCCCGAGAAACCCGACCGCCCCGAACCCGAGAAAGAGGCCAAAATCCAGAACCCGATAAATCCGAACCCGATCACCCCGAACCCGATAAATCCGAGAAATATAACGGATCGGGTTGGGTCTGGGTTTTCCCACCCGATCCGACCCGAAATGTCCGAAATTTAATAAAAAATTAATTTTTTAAATAAAATATATATAACTAATACTAATATTTCCTAAATCGTATCAGACATCAGTATCCCAAATCGTATCAGACTAAAATCTAAATTAGTTTTCACCCAAAATCAAATGTCTTAAATAGTTAATTGTGTTTCATATTTGTGTAAAATGTAAAAGCCCAAAATAACAGTCCAAAATAACAGCTTTAAAAAACAGTCCAAAAAAAACATTAAGATTTAAAAAACAACTTTAAAAAACAGCCCAAAAAAACAGTCCAACCCGAAACCCGATCCGATCCGGCCCCGATAGTCCCGAAACCCGAAACCCGATGTTTATATCGGACGGATTTCGGGTGATCTCCCCTAGCCCCGAAACCCGATCGGGTGGTGGGTTTTTGGGCCGAACCCGACCGACTCGACCCGATGCTCACCCCTAATTGTGAGACTAAAGTTATATAGAAACAAAACCAAGGGCCCTTTACCCAAACGATTACTCATTAAATGTTTACACGTAAGATTCAACACTCTTAACTTACTTTACCAAATAAGAGTGTAGTCTAGTAAAACGGTATTGTATGTGACAATTTACCTGCTAAGCATTTACCGGGTAAGAGTCGCCACCTTCACTTACGGATAAAATTCTCCATCCTTATCGTAGCTCTTACCGAGAAATATTCTTGGCCCTTGTCATGTTCATTTGGTGATAAACGTTTAGTAAATGGCCCTTAAGTCAACACCCCCCCCCCCCCTAAAAAGTTATAAAAACTACATCATAGGTGACGAAAACACTTGATACATCATACCTCGCACGTGGCAACTTTAGGTCTGATATTTTCTGAATGGAGGGGAGGTTTCAAGTCCATAGGGCTTTTCATGTATGATTCAACTATATACATAGACTTGGCTCCTAATTGTTTTGGCACGTTATTAAACTTTCATCTTGTATGATTCATTTGCTTGTCAAACGTACAACAGAGTCCCTCCATTTTTACGAACTTCATGGTCAACAAGTCAGTCTATTGTGGATACCATGCGATACACACCATCCCATAGATCTTGATTTTAGATGTCCAATATAGTAGCTTTTAATGCAATTCGGTATGAGTTTTGTTGCATTTTGTGGCTAATTTACTATATTCGGTATTTAGCATTGGTCGTTTACCTAAACACTTATCCGGTAATCGCTTATCAGTAAAATTCAATATTATCACTTATCTTACGGGATAAGATTTTAGTCCATAAAACAACATCGTATGTAACAAATTATCTGGTAAGGCTAACCGGGTAAGCGTCGTTACCCTCACGTACCGCTCTTACCGTATATGATTCTCAGTCACTGCAATGTTAATCCGATAAGGTAACATGACCTGATAAACACTTACCAGATAAGCATTTGGTAAACGGCCCTTAAGATAGATGTTGCATAACATTTTAATATTGGAGCATTAACCTGTTGTTATAATTCAAACACAACCACTACCAAGCTAATCGCCACATCCAATAATAGAAGGGCCAGGAAAAAAGCTATATATATATGTATATAGGATACAAATCAAATACAAACCATGTATTTGTTGCACCTCCTTACAAACCATTGTGCATATGTGAACAACGTATGCATAATCTGAGATTTAGGCTAAATCTAGATTTTTCCCAAACCTGAGCTCCCTTGAAAAAACTTGAATCCTCAAGCAAAACTTCCAAAAACCTAGATCCATAAGTTTCCAACCATAAATATCCATATCAAAACACTTCAAATCGTTCCCCAAACATTTTACACCAACATCTCATCAAACCTTAATTTCTTAGGTGATATAAAATAAAAGAGTACCTTAACCACAACTTGAATCCACCAACAAAATACTTACTGGGTCACTAATATGAACCTCAAACTCCCAACCTTCAAGAGGGTAAAAAAGGTGGAATAAAACCCTAGAAAGCTTGATGAAGAGGATGAAGTGAAGATATTCTAGCTCTAACTTCCAAAACAGTGCTAGGTGAAGAAGAATCACTTGGAATCCCAAGTCTTGGTGCCTCAAAGGCTCAAAATCGACAATGGAAGCAAAGGGGTTCGGTTCTTAGGAGAGAAAACGAGGTGGGTGAAGTGGAAATGAGGGAAAAGAGTAAAACTCACGTTTTTAAGAAGTGAGATGCCGACGACGATTGTGCCCGACGATTGTGACATGTGTCACTCTCGCAAGAGATGTATTCCTGTAACACCCTAAAAATAGGGGCAAACAAAAACTTCCATAAATGGAAATGTGGTATAACAATGCCATAGCGTGAGCCTCCCAAAAATTGGGAAATACAAAATATTTGTTTAAATACAAAGTGCGTATTAACGAACAATAAATGACAACCGGCTAATCTAGTTTCTACAATTAGAAATAAGATTACAAAAGGGGTCGAAAAGGTGTCCCAAAAGCACATCCCCAAACTCACACTTACAACCATCTACGCCTTCTTAAGAACGATACCGCTAGAACCTGAGATACACATCGACACCAACAAGTGTTAGGCCAAAGAGCCTAGTGAGTTTGAACAAAGCATAGTACAATATATGATAACATGTTTATGATAATGTAAGAGGGAGCAGTTTAATAATGAATCAATGGGGGAGACCCAAAACACCAAAACAAGTAGCACTCCAAAGATCAATGCACGCTAGTATCTACCCTCGTGGCCCGACACATTAAGGATTACCTCAAAGGCATCCCATCATAAAGGCTAGGTCTAGGTGCATACTTCCAAGGTGGCACCTCCAAGACTGTATTCTCTTAGCGCGTACTTGATGATTCATCTGAATTTGTAAAAACATCAATATACCCGGTTACTCCAAGTAAAATATTCATGATGTGTATAAATGAGTTCATGGTCCAACCATAGCAATAGACAAGAGTATCCCAATCGTCCAAAATAAAACCATGATACAAGTCATATAAGCTTACAACTCTTAAGTATGTATACACCCGATATTAGACATATTTCCCATGCATATTAACATAGCCCCTGTCATTAAGCCAAGAACTACTTCATTAAGTCAAAACCCTAAAACAGAGCTTAATACTCCCAACTTAACAATCATTAAGGAAATATGATGACTATTAGTTTTAAAACCCCAAATCTCTTATATTTAGCCATCAATCTCTAAAAATCCAAACATAAATAGACAATATCATATATAATAGAGTCAAGAGATTTTTTTGCAAGTAAAGTGTCAATATAAGGTTAAATACATATAGTTATGTGTAACTAGTTTAAACAAAAGAGTATAAAAACTCACCAACTAGGTTTTAAGCCAAAACCTAGAAAAGATGTAAAACCCTGGAAATGAAGAGTGAGGTATGGAGTCTTGCAACACTTGAGGCTAGCTAAACCCTAGAAGCTTCCTCTTGGTGACTTCCTAGCTAGCAACCCACCATAAATGCAAGAGATCTTTCCAAGCATTCAATGAGGAGAGATGGAGGGAAGAGACAGAGAAAAATCGCCCTTTGGGAGAGGAGAAATCGGATTCCAATCTGCTTTTTAGAAGTGAAATCAAACTTGGCAAAAAGGTGTCTAAATGGCTGCTACTGCTCCCGTCGGCGACTTTTCTCAAAAAATAAATAAACAACATACAATCAACATTTATAAAATACAAATTTCTACAAAATAATTCAAATAATTGGTGATATAATCGTACAAAGTCTAAAAGATCATGCCTAATAGAAAAACATAAATCTAAAATCTAATATAAACCCTAAATTCAAAAAGCTAATTCAAGGAAAAAATTAGATCGAAGAGAGATGAGAACCAAATATGGAACTCTGGATCACTGGACCCATGGACTACGTAGCTTTGGGGGGGGGGGGGGGGAGATATGGGATGGAAACGATGGCTCAAGTTTGATGTGTTTCAGACTCGGTTGGCGTTTCAGTTGCAAAGTCTGTCAAGGTCGACGACGATGACGACGCCAGAGATGGAGACATGAGGCAGGTGGAGTAGTAGAGCCGAATATGGAGGTAGGTGTCCTCATGTCGGAGATGTTGGTGGCGGTGGTGGCCATTCTCAAAGTGACGACTAGTCGCCGAACTTAGCTGGAGATTCATGGAGCATTCATAGCCATATTTATATATATAGTCGTATATACATCTATATCTATACTACTTTATTAAAAGAATAAGGGGCATAGGCAGTTTTTTTCAACATCCCTACTTCCCCTCCACACGATCCCTCGTCTCTCCCTGATATTTGCTAGAAATCGGGATTCATCTCTCCCAAATGAAAGCCATCAGGAACAAATCGAAAGACAAAGTGGAGCACAAATCATAGGGCCGGTGGAGATTGAATTGGGTCGATTTAGAATTGTTGTTTTCAATCTTTTGTATACGGTTCACAGGACGATCCACATCTTCTCTCGACGATTCAGGTAGAGTTTCTTGTTTTAGGTTTCTCTCGATTTCTAATCTCGATTTTCCTCTTTTAATTTGCGTTTCTTTATCTCTCTCTTCATCTCTCGACGGTTTCTGAACACCCCCATATCTCAACTCAAATCTGGGTTAGATTTCGAAGTTGATTTTGTGTTTCATTTGGGTTTCGATTCATGGTTAGATATTGTGGTTGATTTTCTTTGTTTTCTTGAAGGTAACCTCATCATTTCTTTCATTAAAGGGTCGAAATCTACAAAATTTATATATGGGTTTTCTGTGTTTTTCAGTTATGATGGCGATGGCTGCTTACAGAGATGGACAATCTGCGATTTTGGACAATGGATTTGAGTTTTGCAACCATCATTTATCGCACAACCTCAAGAAGCCGCCCACACTTGCTATCGATTGGATTAGACAACGTGGCAAATCAATTAGGTTTTCGTCAACATATTAGAAAGTATTGGGGTAAGGTGTTTGATTCTTTTCGCTATTCATATTTGTGTTGTTTTGATTTTTTTTATAAATGGATGTGTTTATTGTATGGGCGTTATAGGGTTTGTTGTTGATTTATTTTAATGTTTAGGTTTTGACAAGGAAAGCAAAGAATCAGTATATTTGGAAGGGTAATAGGGGATTTTCTTTAACCAATTGACATTTTCTTAGCATTTGAACTGTAAGTTAGATTATGATGGTGCTTTTGTTCAAAGTTTACTTAAAAAATGGATTTCTTTTGCAGGTTGTAAATGAGAACGATTATCGTGTGCCTTCTAATTCAAACAACTCAAACACCTAGCTATTCTTGCATACAACTTTTTGTATACAGATATTGCCACAAGCAATCTCTACACGCTATGGCTTAACAGTTGGAGCAACAGCGCCACCTTTGGTCCGTCTACTCCTATGGTTTTTCTTCCCTATTGCTTATCCAATCAGCAAGGTGATTAGAAGTTTCTTTTTCCATTATCAAATAGTTTTTATGTGTATTTAGGTTTTTTTACACATATATTCAGCTATTTGTTTTGTAATTTGGTCCAGGTTCTAGATTAGATGTTGGGCAAGGGACATGCTGCCCTTTTACGCAGAGCAGAGTTGAAAACTTATGTGGATTTTCATGGCAATGAGGTAGGCTAAAGTCTAAACAACTAATGACGATTAAGAAGTTGAGCCTCCAAAAAAGAAATACAAATGTGAATATATTTTTATATTTTGCTACATCAGTTTAGTTTGGTAGAATTCAGCTCACCCACACTCTTGTGTGCTTATAGGCTGGGAAAGGAGGAGATTTAACGCATGACGAGACTACTATAATTGCTGGAGCGCTCGAACTGACTGAAAAGGCAGCAAAGGATGCGATGACCCCTATATCGAAGGCATTTTCCCTTGACCTGGATGGAACTTTTACTTTGTGGGTTTATATCCTAATATTCATATTATATAATATTCACAAATGTGCTTTGTGCATTAAGTCATTTCTTGTGCCTGAACAGGGATACCTTGAATGCAATTATGACCATGGGTCACAGTAGAGTTCCTGTTTATTCTGGAGACCGAACAAATATTATTGGAATTATCCTGGTAATTTTTTTCTCTCCTACCGGTGGCTGTTATTTTTCCATTTATGACATGTTACCCATGTCCCATATAACATAATCGATCAAGGTGAAATCAACTTGTCAGATAAGCTAATACTCTCCCTTTTTCACTAAAACTAATCTAAAAACATGTGTTGACATTTAAAATACTATATATAATATGAATACTTGCATATGTTAATTGTTACCGTGTTATCTCAACCTAAGTCCAAAGTGATACTTGACTATGTATATGTAAGAATGCAATTATTTTAGGTTTATTATCATGTTTAAACGTATCACATAACATAAGATAAAGATAATAAAGTTGGTTATGCATTTTATTAATACTTGACTATGTATATGTAAGAACGATTTCTCCATTCACACCCCTTTCTCGACACCAAAAAGAGATGTTTTCGTTTTGTGTAAGGTATTTTTTCTCTTCATGCAAACTTCACTTCACTTCACTTCAGATCTAAATCTATTTTGCTTCTTATATAACGATTTGAGATTGAATAATCTTCAGTTTCCTAAGGTTGTATAACCGAGATGGTATCGAATCGATTGGATTAGACAACGTGGCAAATCAATTAGGTTTTCGTCTCACCTTTATGCTTAATCATGGTTTTGTTTATTGAAAAAGAAACAGAGGGTTAAAGGATCATGGAAACATACAGGTGTTGAGAGGCGGTGAATTTACGATATCGTCAACATATTAGAAAGTGTTGGGGTAAGGTGTTTGATTCTTTTCGCTATTCATATTTGTGTTGTTTTGATTTTTTTTTATAAATAGATGTGTTTATTGTATGGGCCATATAGGGTTTGTTGTTACAAGTGGTTTTTTGGCTGTGGCTTCATCAACAGAAGTTGAGAAGGATTCAACAAAAAAAGAATCCATTTCAATGTTCTAATTTATGATTGTAAAGTGAAATAGAAGTGCTTAAATTTTCCAAGTATAATGTGTTACTTGTGTATCTTATAAATAAAATAACTATTTGAATGGTAGCTATATATGAACTCTATGATGATTATGATTGTTAGGATTTTAAAGATACACGTGATCACAATTTATTATTCAAGGCAATATGAATGCATTGTATTTATTTAAGGGAATCTGAATGCATTGTATGTTTTAGTATAAACATTATGCTTCAGTTCACATTTATTAACGTTGTGCCCTATAGTCCTACGATTCTTCTTTTCAAATCGTTGGCCAATAATTAAGCATATTAATTTTGAATTTATGTACAAGGTGATCTACAATTTAAAATCATAAAAATAAAATCAAGACTAACAAAAACAAAGCACAATAGGAAGTAAGATTGTGGATTTAAGTATTTTGTTTCAGAATCGAAATACGTCCCGCTGCATCACGCGGGTACGATGACTAGTACTACTATCTATACTATCTTATAATACACTTAACCCCCAAACTCTTAAACACAACCTCTCAAGCTACATGTACAACACTCTAATGCATGATTACTTAAATTTTTAGAGTGAGAAACTTCTCTCTCACCCATTCTCATTTTGAAGCCACGTGACATATGTAATCATTTGGGAAATTGCTCTCACCGATTATCTGCAAATCTGCAAAACGGCTCACCAAATTCTCTCACCATCCTCTTTTTGAAACCAGAAAAACGACTCCTCGGCTCCATCAACCTCCCTCCAAAATCCACCGATTATAAGCCATGGATTCAGAATCATTTTGGTTTCAAATCCTCCAAATCTCACAGGTACGATTTAGGTTTCTTCATCTGCTTTAAAAATCGTCAAAATCTGATTTCAAAATAATCGATTTTGGTTTAGGGTTCGTGGTTTCAAAATCGTTTTAGAATTCAAAATCTGGTTTTGAAAATCGATATCTGGTGCACTTTAAACACTAAGCCCTGGTTGACCACAAATCTGGTTTTGAAAATCGATATCTGGTGCACTTTAAACGCTAAGCCTTGCTCATCTTCTTAGATTCTTGAATTTTTTTGTTTTTGTGTTTATATGTGAATCTGCAGGCTTTTTACAGAGGAGAGAGGAGCAAGGCTCACCATTTCACTAAAGTATCTCCAAAATCTGTCGATTTTACTCAGGTATGTCTTCCATTTCGTTCATATAGAGCCAATTTTGGGTTTTGTTCTTGATTTTACTAACAATCTGACGTTTTTTTGTGTGTTTGTTGTTTTCTAGCTTCTTTACTACCATCACCTGGATTGATGTTTGTTGATTTCTTTATTTGAAGATTTTCTTAATATTCTTTGAATTTTGAACTGACTCGGTTTTATATGATGATTTCAGTTGAGCATTGTGATTCTGGAAAAGATATCCACTCCAAATCTGGAGGTTGACATGCAATTATTACTCTATTTGGTGACTTTCTTTCTGGTTTTAGGTTTTGGTGGTGCAAGTGAAGAGTGGAAAGTTCCAAGGAACCAGCATATGGCAGTTTCCTATTGGAGTTGTTGATGAGGTAAGTCCATTTGGTAAGAATATAATTATTGGCAACATGTAGAAACTTAATTGGTATTTCTTTGATCCTAGTGGGAGAAGATTGGAGGAAAATTTGGTTTATTTTTTTATCGCTTAAATTGGTTTAGTTTGGTGTTGGAAGATGATGTTTCTTTTTGGTAATGTATGATTTTTGTTGGCTTGAGCTTAATAGTTTTCAAATACAGGAGTTGATTGAAAGCATACATGCCATGGCTGGTGTTGATTTTGGTTTGGGTCTCAAATGTTGTTGTAGTCGTGGCTTCTAAATTCCCAATTTATTTATTATGGTTTAGTCCATATTAGAAGATCTGTTATTTGCTTTGGCTACTGTTCTTGATATTGCTTTCATCTGTTGCAGGTTTTGAAGGTTCAGTTTCAGCAGGGCTTGATCTATTAGTGGTGAATGTGTAATTCATGATTCTGTTTTGTTCATTATGAAGTTTAGTGTGGATTTGATGTAGACGAACATACAAATAAGGGAATCAGTGAAGGTATTCTGTGTTCTATGTTTTTTTATGCTTTCAATTGACATTCTTTTGTTAAAATCCAAAAGCTCAAATTTTTATTAGCTGATCTGCTTTCAATCGATGTTTTTTTGTATTTTCTGATCTGCTTTCAATCGAATGGGGTTGCTGTTTAGTTTGATTTTGGAATCAGATTTGGTATTTTCTTTGTTTTAATCAGTGATTTAATATGGTTTCTGATTGCTAGCCTGTGGTTTGATGGTTTCAAGAATAAGTTGCATTCTAGGTGTTCGATAATACGTTTGAATGAAGTTGAACCTTTCTCTCTGTATTCAGTAGCAATTTGTTTTCTAGAGATTACTTCTTGGGGGTCCTCTCTGTTTGTCAGTCTGATCTGAACGATTTTGCAGCATACGGCAGGGAATTCGAATTTGTGTTCTCGACTAATTTATGCTTTGTGTTCTTCTACTAACAACGCTTACTTCTCATCTTTTCACCTTCGTTCTTGTTTCTGAAGCGATTTGTTGTTATGGTTAATTTAAACATGTTTTTTTTAATGAAACGATGGATTATTTGAATGAAATACGTCGTAGGCTCGAAAGAGGAAGCAAACGAGTCTGATAAAGACGGTAATCGTCTTGATAAAGTGTCCATTCATTGTTTGGCAATCGTACCAACCAATTTCATCGACTTTGTTTTCGAGGAAGACATTTACCAAGATGGTAGTCTTGAGATTACATAATTACCATCTTGTAGCGAGGTTACTCAAATGATAATATGTGGATTGTGGAGCATAGTTGTCAACCCGAAGATTCATGAGGTACGGCTTAAAAATGGTATTTGCTTTCCATCTTGTTGTGGATCAGTAGTGTCTTATTCAGATTTCGTGCTTCACTGCTTCTGTTTGGATTTGGATCTATTTTTTGTCCAAACGGATCAAGTTTTTTTACTCTCTTTTATGTGTTGTTCATCTTAATTTGCTACTGATTTGTTGAAATGATTCTTATTGTTGTCCCAAACTGTTACTGATTTGGAAATCTTCTGCCAATCTTTTTGTCTATTGCTGCCCCTATATATATATATATATATATATAATTCTTGGTTCTAATCTCCCGTGCAGTAGAGATCATAGATGATATTATATTCGTGTTTGATGTCTCTTTTTGACGTGTCATTTGTTTGGCATTCCAAGTCCAATTTTTCTTGCTTTAATGCAAGTATCATCAACTTCGCATAAATGCAAGTGTTAGGAGACTCAACTTTTCCTAACACTTGCATTTATGCGAAGTTGATGATACTTCCTTGGGCTGGATTTTAATGGTTATTGACATTGTTGGTTATTTGTCACGGTTTTATCATTTACACCATATCATAAATCTGAACTGTAAAGGTAGATCGGTAGCTAGGTTTTTGTATTTGTATTTTACTGCTAGAACATCTCCAACAGATTTTACAAGTTTTCTACAAAATGCAAAATCTCCAAAATGAAATTGCATTCATTTTTGAGGAGTTATCCAAACTTACAAAATTTCACACCCTCTCTGCTATTTTCTCAATTTTGTAGGATCTGATCATTTGAATTTTTGTATTTGATGTTAAAAAAATGTTTATTTATTTCCTCCTTCAAATTGCAACTAACCAGTAACCATGTTACACTTCTGTAATTATTTGACTTTTTGCAAGGCTCCAATAGATAGATTATCTATTCAGTGCCCTCCCCACCCACTCACACATCTTTGTAATGGTTTCATTCTTATGCTTGTTTGCTATACATGAATTTTTCTTTCAGCTGTGTATTTTGAACTTTTTGTAGGGATATATTTATATTTTTAAGGAAGTGAACATAAATCACATAGTATAGTATGTAGTTGCCACATCAACCAGCTGGTAGTTTTAGAAGATAGTTTAGACTTTAGAGAAAAAACCACACAATAGAGATGAATTGCCACATCAACTAGCTGGTAGTTAATAAATAAAATAACGAGGAAGAAGTATGGCAATTTCAGCAGGTAATCAACATTGATTTTTGTCTGAATTGCAAATATAGTTGTTAAGTGTGTTTTTACCCATATATATACATAGGTACCAAAATCACAAGTAAAGAATTCTAAAACACAATAATTAATATATATATACACACACACACATATATATATATATATATGATAAAGTAAAATGATTTACATATTATTGATTAGGAACATTTGCTTAAACATTTGCTTATTTAGTTTTGCATCTGTGCTTATTTAGTTTTGCTTAAATAAACTAAAAAATGTTTTTGCATTTGCTTATTTAGTTTTGCATCTGTGCTTATCTGCGCGTCTTTGAATCAACATGTTTTTTGTAATTTTAATCTGTTTCTACTTTTTGTTTTTGTACCACATTCATGCCTTGCCGCCTGAATTTTGAAGGAGGTCGCAGGGGCAGTCTCTGGGGTGATGGAGGTGGACGAGGTGAACATTGGGATTTAATCTGCACATCAGTGATGCCTTGTTCAACTGGGTAAGAAGCATGTGTGTGTGAGTGTGTCCCATGGTTTATGCAAGAACCAACTTCATTAGTCCAGTGTTATGTGAAGCTGTAGGTGCGTGACAAACAGAGACCATGATGGGCTTCTGCTGCAAGTGGCATTCATTTGAATCAAACAGTAGTGGAAATACAACTCAGCTGTAGTTTCTAAGAAGTCCCTGTGTGGTTGTGTCTAGATGATGATCGCTAATACCTTAGTATGATGCTTCAAGAGAAGAGACAGAATGAGTTGGTAATATGGATGCCTAACATTAGTAGTAATGTACTTCAACAACATGTATGAGCAGAAAATTGTGTGTATAAAAAGATTATACTTTGATGTAACAAAAAGTAATAAGATATTAAAATTTTATTTTATGCAACAAGTGTGAACAATGGCAACCCATTCAACAATTTGCAGAGCATAGCAATCAACCCAGCAATCACCAATGGCCTTATTATGTGCTTTTATTTTGTTTGCTGCAATTTTTTTCATCTTTGTGATAGAAGAAGGCATGCATGAATGGTGGTTCTTTTTTTACTTATTCTTTGTATAGTTTACTATTTGGAAATATCATATCTACTGGTCATGGCAAATGTGCATGACCTTTAATTTATGTTTATTGGAACTTGACTTGGTAAGCGGTTACTTGGATAAGCGTTTGGTAAACGTCCCTTAATGGGTCGTTTACAAAATGTTTACCGAAGCACTTACCCGATAATATTCTTGGCCATCACAAAGAGTGGTAACTTTTACCAGTAAGTGCTTAGGCACATTTTTTTTTCTTAGATGCATTTAAATGAGTTTTTTCCGTATAGTTTTTATTACAATTTGGAATTTGGTAGGTTCCATGTTGACTTTTTTTTATAGGAACGTGATTCCTTAAGGTCTTTGCTGCTCCTGCCGCATTGTGTATTTGAGAAAAAAAAGTCACTTAACCCCTTTGTCAAACTTGAGAGCTTTTCATTTTTCATTTTGCGATAAAATTTTAACACCTTTCTCACTTCGTGCATTGCACGGGTACTCTACTAGTAAATAGTTAATAGATCATAAAATAAAACACGAAGATATCAGACGGTCGTCTGCCTCAAGGACCAAATCCAAGTCAAAGTACATATATGAAGGGGTTTTAATGATAAATGAAGATAAGGCCCAGTTCAGTTCTGTAAAAGATGGAATATTAATAGTGTAGGGACCGAATCCGTAATTACCCGTGTAGTGTATATGATGATGAATCGTCTTGTGTTACAAGCAAATCGCTTCACTAGCGTCTCGTCGACGCCTCTTTTCGGTCACTATAAACAAATCAACGCCACGTCGCTGCTTGCTAATCGGAGGTTAGGCTGTTTGATTTCTCGATTTATTTTTACCAAAGATTTGTTGATTAATTTGACTTGTTGTCTTATTGTATTTTGAACATGCTCAGTCAATTTGACCTGCTGTTGTTCATCGAGGCCACTCTCTCGATTTAATTCTAGCACTTGCTTAGTTTGCTTTCTTGCTTTTCTTTCTCGTTTCGTGATTAATAAACTAGTCTCTTTTATTATTATTATTATTATTATTTTGAAATACTTATTCATGGTTTGTATCTGGTGGATGTAAGTAATTTCTCACTTTTATGCTAGCTAGCTAAATGCTAGGAGGTGTTGAACTCTTGGGTACATTGTTATGTGGCAAAAGTTGGTCAATTTCTGGATTGCACTTTACTTGCTCTCAAAAGCCGAATGTTGTGGGTCAATCCATGGGTTTGTTGAAGAAACTGGATAGAGCATTGGATCTATTAGTTTTCTGGATGGTTTTCCATGTTTCTTTCTGGCCGTATAGTATATCTGATCATTCCCCCATGTTATTATGTCTTCCCGAAGTTTCCTCCTAAACCTTTCAAGTTTAATAATCATCTGAGGGAGGTTAAGGAATTTTTGCTAAAGCATGTTGTGGGTTGTACTATGTTCTCTGTCCTCACTAAATTGAAGAATCTTAAAGGCCCGTTGCGGAAGTTAGGTGATGTTAAAGGCAGGCAAAGTTTCTGAAGTGGTCTCAAAGCTGCAAATTGAAATTGATGGAGTTCAAAAGTGTATGAAAAATGATGATATTCGCGATGAAGAGGTTGCGTATTTGAGTGGATGCTCTATATAGAGAACAACTTTATCTTAAACAAAGGGCGAAGGTCTCCTGGCTAAATGAAGGGGATAGTAATTCGGCCTATTTTCTTTCATAAGGTGGTGAAGAGGAGACTCAATACAAGCATAATTGAAAGAGTCCAAGATGTTGATGGACATTGGTTTGCTGACAAAGAGGTGGCGGCCGGGTCAACTCAATAAAAAAATGGCGTATTGGATGATCTCTCAACACAATTTAACAAAATTGCGTATTTATAAAAAAATTATATAATTGTTTATTTAAATATATTATACATCAATAATACAGATCTCATATCTACACACCTTATGTTTTAAATAAACATCTTTTATGTTTATACACCATCATTTATATGTTGTTAGCTACAAAGCTACTAATGTTTGATTCTTTAATTAAGTCTCTATAGAATAATCTAAAAACTTAGATAAGTGTAACGAATTAATGTAACTAGAGCAATCATCCAAGAATGTATTGAAAGATATGTGCAAGGTTTGGAATATAAACATTAGTTGGGAGCTTGAGAATACAATTCATTTCTATATTCAAGTTGGCTGATACAAAACATGGAGCGACACACTCACCATCCTCGTTGTTTTTTTTCTTCTTTCTAGCCAATACGATTCATTTCTATTTTCAAGTTGGTCAACACACTCATAATCTTCACCAGGTGCTGAAAATTATCACTAAATTCAAGCCACATAGTTCAGTTCATGTCATTACTTCAGGTTTTAAGGGAGAACACTACTAGGATTGATTGGTTGAAACAGTTTACATGCTATAAAAGGGCTAGAGAGATGAGTGGGTGGAAATTGATTTGGTATTGTCATCATCAATAGTGTGGAGTGGACGATGAAGAAGAAGCATCATCCACATGTAAGTAAGGGGCTGTTCGATAATGGCTTAATGAGTTGTATAGCAGATATAGCTTATTCGCACAGCCATACCTAGGAGCTTATTCGCTGAGCCGGTGGCTGATTCGCTCAGATAGAAAACCTATGTCCTATGCACTCAGCCGAGTCATTTCCCTCACTACCCTTGGAAAAAACAGGTATCCTCCTCCTCCTCCAATCTCCATAGATCTATCGCTGCTCCTCCTCTTGCCCTCACAAATCGATCCTCTCAAATATGTTCTCCATCTGCACTGCGTCTCCATCGCTGTAGAAATGAAGAAACATGGGGAGCGATCTTCTGGGTTTTCTTCTTCATCTGTTCATCTTCTGGGTTTCTTCTTCGCTTCCTTCTGGTTTAAACCCTAGACCAACGTTTTTCTGGGTACGAATTCAGTTTTTAATTTAGGTTTGATATGAGTTTCTGGTTTAGGGTTCGAATTCAGCTTTTGATTTTGATTTTATCGACTGGTTTCTAATTTTGGATTTCGAATCGAGTACTATTTCTGATTTTGGGTTTGATTTTGATCTATAAATTGTTTGGTTACAGAGGAACAATCGTCTTTCTCATTTCAGATTGTGAAAGTGATACGTTTAATACTTTTATTTGTTTTTTAATTGCATAAGTTCAGGGACCATTATGGCTTTTCTCCTTTTTTATGGGTGATTTTTGTGAACTTGGTAATTGCCCTTGGTTTATTAGTGAATTGATTTCCCTGGAAGCGTATCCAGAGAATTTGCTTATCTTCCTCTCCAAGTTTTCTTAACCCTAACCCTATCAAGGGTATCAGAGCCAGGCCGATCGCCGGTCGGAGCTCTTCTAGTCACCATGACGAACACTCGCAACCAAGATGTGGATAACACTCTCAAGAACCATGATAAGGCAATTTCGGAGATCCAAACGGCCCTGGCGGCCCTCATGAAACAACAGGAACAGTCGGCCAAGCAACAACAAGAAATCTTGAAGGCAGTACAGGAGAAATCTAGCGGCGGCTCATTCAGCCCCGGGTCGGGCTCATTCTCGGGCGGTGATGCAGATTCGCGGGGTACCCGACCCATGCGGATCGGGAAGGTTGAATTTCCACGGTTTTCGGGGGAGGACGTCGATGCTTGGGTTTACCGTTGCGAGCATTTTTTTACAATCGATGAAACTCCGGAGGAGATGAAACTAAGGTACGCCGTTATCCATTTGGAAGGAGATGCAATCCAATGGCATCGTGCGTTTATGCGTACTCGAGGGGCAACTGTATCGGAAATATCATGGGATGATTATGTTCGATCCATCAAGACTCGGTTCTCCAATGCTATGTTTGAAGACCCGTTAGAAGAATTGGCTTCCCTCAATCAGACCGGTACCCTGCATGAACTCAACACCGCATTCGACGCTTTGTTAAACAAGGTAACTCTCACTGAAACGCAAGCTGTTAGTCTTTATCTCAAGGCCCTCAACCCGGACATTCGGGGTCCGGTGAAAATGTTTAAACCAAAAACTCTTCATGAGGCATATGGGTTAGCAAGGATACAATCCTTGAATAATGACAATTTGGAGGGTAAACTGAAAACGGGAAAGGTGGATACGGGGGGCTCGAAGACTAATTTTAACACAAGAATCACACCGCCCATGAATGCAACCAAACTACCACTTTTACCCACCCCCAACCGATCGACTGCCCCAGCGAACAAGCCGATAAACGGACCCCGACGCCTTACTAGCAAGGAGTTAGAACAAAAACGGGCAAAGGGTGAATGTTTTTGGTGCACGGAAAAGTTTGTACCAGGCCACAAGTGTGCACGTTCCCGCAACCAGCTGTACATTATTGAGGCCGAGGAAGATGAGGAAGAGGTGGTGGATGAACCGATAACCGAGGAGGGGAAAGAACAAGAGCCACAGATTTCGGTTCACGCATTGACGGGCATTCCGTCATACTCAACCATGCGAATACAAGGGTCTATGGGTAATCGACAGCTTCACATACTTATTGACGGTGGGTCGACCCACAACTTTCTTAAAGACCGGTTAGCGAGGAAGTTGCAATGTGATGTCAGGGAAGTAGGACCTCTTAGTGTGGGTGTAGCTGACGGTAAACGTCTCACGGCCAATCAACTATGTCATGATTTTCGGTGGAATATGCAGGGAAATTGGTTCACAACGGACGTACTTTTGTTACCACTTGAGAGTTATGATATGATCTTGGGGGTGCAATGGCTTTTGCCCTTGAATGACATTTTATGGAATTTCCAAAAGATGACCATGAAGTTTGAGGTAGAGGGTAAACAATACGAACTTAGAGGCCTACAAAACAACTTACTTTCAGTATGTACAATGGAAAAAATGGGGAAAGTGTTGAACAAGCATTCAAGGGGTGGGGACTTGCAATTATTTGGGTTGCAATTGGCAAATGCAGAGGCTGACCAAAATTACCATTCGAGAGTTGTTGGTTTTTCGGACGACCCGCAAGACTCTCTACCGTGGAAGTCACTGGTAAGGCAATACTCAGAGGTTTTTCAGGTACCAACGGGGTTGCCCCCGGCACGAGCCTTCGACCATAGAATTGTGTTGAAAGAGGGAACAGAACCTATAAGCTTACGACCTTATCGATACCCGGCCGTACAAAAAGATGTAATAGAAAAAACCACCCGCGAGTTGTTAGATTCGGGAATTATTCAAAACAGCCAAAGTTCGTTCGCGGCCCCGGTCGTGTTGGTAAGGAAAAAAGACGGTCAGTGGCGAATGTGTATGGATTACCGCCGACTCAACGAAGCAACGGTAAAAGACAAGTTTCCGATCCCGTTAATCGAAGAATTATTGGATGAATTAGGCGGCGCGTCGTTTTTCTCTAAACTGGACTTAAGGTCCGGTTACCATCAGGTTCGTATGGCCCCCGAAGACGTTCATAAAACGGCGTTCCGAACTCACGAGGGTCACTACGAATTTCTCGTTATGCCCTTCGGTCTTACTAACGCGCCGGCAACATTTCAGGCCCTCATGAACCACATCTTTAGACCCTTGCTTAGAAAGGGAGTGTTGGTGTTTTTTGATGATATCCTCGTTTATAGCCGAAGCCAAGATGATCACATTCGACACTTGAACCGGGTCCTTACTATAATGAGGGAAAACAAGTTGTTTGCGAAAGAATCAAAGTGTGTATTCGGGGGGCGGGCCGTAGAGTACTTGGGTCACATTATATCAAAAGAAGGGGTGAAGACGGACCCGTCTAAGATAGAGGCGGTGCAAAAATGGCCAACTCCAAAAACAGTTAAACAGCTTCGGGGGTTCTTGGGGTTAGCCGGGTATTACCGGCGGTTCATTCGGTCCTTTGGAATGATTGCTAAACCACTCACAGATCTGTTAAAAAAAGATGCGTTCCGGTGGAATCCTGAGGCTCAAGACGCATTTGATCGCCTCAAGGGAGCGCTCTCTTCAGCCCCGGTACTGGCGCTACCCGATGTAACCAAGCAGTTCATTATCGAGACTGATGCGTCGGCAGGAGGGGTGGGGGCGGTTCTAATGCAGGACCGACATCCGGTATCATTCTTGAGCCGAGCTTTATCACCTAAACAAAATGCTCTTTCGGTCTATGAAAAAGAATTGCTAGCAATCATGATGGCGGTTAAGCAATGGCACTATTATCTCATCACGGGCTCTTTCATTATTCGCACCGATCAAAAAAGCCTCAAGCACCTCCTAACCCAAAAGGTGACCACTCCGTTACAACATAAATGGCTCGCTAAATTGATGGGTTATGACTACTGTATCGAGTATAAAAAAGGAAAAGAAAACATCGCGGCGGACGCCTTATCTCGGGTGCAAGGTACAGATTTGTTTGTCACAGCGGTATCACAAATTGAGCCCCTACTCTTGGAAAAAATCATTGATAGTCAACAAAGGGACATTGATGTGCAAAACATTATTAAAAAATGGGAAACAGAAGGCAATGTTCCAAATTTTAAGTGGAATGGAAAATGGCTATGTAAGGGAAATCGAATGGTAGTAGGGGGTGACGAAAAACTACGGGAGGAAGTAATCAAGCTTTGCCACGAGTCGCCGATTGGGGGCCATTCGGGTGTTCGGGCGACGGTTCAACGGGTGAAGGGGCTGTTTTTTTGGAAGGGAATAACGAAGGTGGTGCGACGGGTATTACGGGGGTGTGATGTGTGTATGCGGGCCAAAAACGAAAATGTCGCCTCGCCCGGTCTACTACAGCCGTTACCGATTCCAGACATGATTTTTACCGACATATCGATGGATTTTATTGGGGGTTTACCGAAGGTTAAGGGCAAGGATACCATTTTCGTGGTAGTGGATCGACTCACGAAATATGGTCATTTTATGACGTTGGGTCACCCATTCTCGGCCAAAGATGTAGCTCAAGTATTTTTAGATAACGTCTATAAACTACATGGCTGCCCGAATTCTATCGTCTCCGATAGAGACCCGATATTCTTAAGCTCATTTTGGACCGAATTTTTACATCTTCAAGGGGTGGAAGCTAAAGTGTCTACGGCGTACCATCCTCAAACCGATGGCCAAACCGAGGTGGTGAACCGGTGTTTGGAAGGGTATTTAAGATGCATGGTGATGGAGCGACCCCATACGTGGGTTAAATGGGTGGCACTAGCAGAATGGTGGTATAACACCTCGTTCCATTCGTCCTTAGGGCGATCTCCGTTCGAGGCTCTTTACGGGTACCGACCTCCTTTGCACATTCCGTACATTCCTAAAGATGCGGTGGATAGAGATGTGGATGAGATGATGCAAGATCGAGAGGCGGCGGTAAAAGTGTTGAAACAATCATTGTTGAAGGCGCAAAATCGTATGAAGCAACAAGCGGATAAGCATCGATCGGAGAGGAGCTTTGAACCGGGTATGTGGGTTTACCTTAAACTACAACCGTACATGCAAAATTCACTGCGGATCCATAAACACTCCAAGCTTACTCCAAAGTATTTCGGTCCGTTCTTGATAGTGGAAAAGGTGGGCTCGGTGGCGTATAAGTTGGATTTGCCGAAAGAAGCTCAAATACACCCGGTCTTCCATGTTTCGTTGCTCAAGGGGGCTGCTGGGCCGCCTACTAAGGTAATTCCGTTGCCGAACGAGTCCCGGTTTATGCTCTACCCACAAGCCGTGCTCGATCGTAAGTTGGTGAAACATGGTAATCGGGCTGCTATGAAAGTGTTGGTGAGTTGGAAGGGGCAAACGGCGCAAGATGCTACGTGGGAGTTCCTTGACGATTTGAAGTTGCGGTTTCCGGATTTCTCCGAGCTCACTCTTGAGGACAAAAGTGGCTAAGGAGGGAGCCTTGATACGTTTAATACTTTTATTTGTTTTTTAATTGCATAAGTTCAGGGACCATTATGGCTTTTCTCCTTTTTTATGGGTGATTTTTGTGAACTTGGTAATTGCCCTTGGTTTATTAGTGAATTGATTTCCCAGGAAGCGTATCCAGAGAATTTGCTTATCTTCCTCTCCAAGTTTTCTTAACCCTAACCCTATCAGAAAGTTTAAATGTGGTGGTGTCCTTTAAAAATTTTGATCCGGAAAAACTCGACAATACATCGTCTCCATGAAGCAGGTCTCACAATTCTGGTTTGTATTTCTTTATGGGTCTTTTAGTAGAGTTCATTGGGTATGAAATCTTTTTTTATATATCAATGATTGTTTGTAGTTGCTATCCATCCTTGAATCCCTCAATTGAAAAACCATGAACCATGCACTTGTTGTTACTGTTCTTCCTTGTTCTTTATGTTTTGTATTTTGTCTTTGATAACAAGTTGTGATCCTAACAAGTTTGAATGGATTGTTTATTTATTTTTAATGTTTGTTGCTGCTCTATCGTTCAGAAATTTTCCTACAATTAGTTGTTTGGGATTGTTATAAAAAATTAAGATTGAGGGTAAAATGGTCATTTCTGACATTTAAATTGTTTATTCAGCACAACAACCGAACAACAACTTATCTGTTAACACTCATACGGCTATATCTATACAGACAGCTATATCCATACAGGTCTTAACAGAAAACGAATCGAACAACACCTAAGTTATGACGGTGGCTTATGATAATTAGTATAGGCAAAAAGAGAGATAAACAATACTACAATAGAATATATAAGAGCATCTCCAACAGCTTTCCTATTTTGGAGAAAATGGGGATTTTGGAACACAAATAAGCTCCAACAGCTTCCCCAAAAGTTTTCCCAAAATGGGGATAATAGGATTTTCCCCAAAATTTTCTTCAAATATGGAGAATACTCCAAATATGATTACCAAGTGTTTTTCCAAATATGAGGAATCTGTTGGAGATGAGTGTAATTTTTTTTGGGGATTTTGACTCTTCTTTCTCATTTTGGAAATTTTTTGGGGAAATTTTTTGGGGAAGCTGTTGGAGATGCTCTAATCTAAGCTAGCTACGTGTCAGTTTTTAATTGAAAATGACTATTTAACGAGAGTCGTGCAATTGGCTTGATTATCAACATCAGTTCTTTTTAAGGGTGGACTTAGCTATTAGTTTGGGGTTACATATGTACATGTGTCCTGTTTCGACTTAATAGAAAAATGTTAGGGGCTGATTGGTTCATGGAATTGAAAGGAATTTGAAGGAATTGGAATTACCAATTCCATTGACCAAATTCCATGACATTGTTTGGTTCACAGAATGCAAGTGACGGGATCCTTCAGATTCCAACAAAATCCTTAATTGATTGAATTCACCATTCCACAGCTAAACCAATGGATTTCATTTCATCTCGATGGAATCTTGCCTTAATCCAATGATACTTTAACGTATTTTTCTTTTTTTATTTCATTTCATTTATTTAATTAATTTAATTAAATGATAATTTTTCTTTTTTTAAATGAACTGTAATTTAAATAATTTAACATATTTATAATTTAGAAATAATAATAGAAAAATCATAATATAACATTTGTTGATATTTAATTCCAATTCCAATTCCAAAATTGAATTCGGTGAACCAAACAAAAAGATTCTAATTCCTTTAAAAATTTCATCCAACCAAACGCGACTAAAATGCGTGGTCAAATTCCATCAAATTCCATTCCAATTCCTTCAAAGTCAAATTCCTTGATGAATTCCAATTCCATCGAATTCCATTCCGCGAACCAAACACTCCCTTAGGGGTATGTACATATGCTAGAATGATGATGTGTACTCCTTTAAATTAACTAAAAGTGATTGCAATACAAATTCAAATGTTTTTTTTTAATTTTGTGTATAAAAACAAATGATTACAAAAGTAAAATATAATAATTACTATATATTTGGTGCATTCTTTTAAAAAAGTTTTTTTTTAAACATCTTTTAAAAAAGTTTATAAATCCGTTTTTGATATCTTGTTATTAAAATACTTATATATATTTTTTTTGAAGAAGAAAATACTTATATATATATATATATATTTTCATTTAAACTAAATAATATTCATCAAGACCTTTGAGTGACGAGATAGGAAAAAAAGAAAATGTTGAAAATTCCTTTCGAGTATTATTATATTATATCATGAGAAGTTTTATTTGTTTATGTGTAAAACTTTAACACGTCAGACTCCCAGTCCACACAGACCCACGTGGCAATTGACACGTCAAGTTATAGATACGAAAATCCTACTTGGTGTGGAGTGTGGACACAGCTTTTGACTTCCCTCTCATCTCAACTCTTTTTTAAGTTTCTATTTTTCTTATTTTCTTTCTTTCTGTACACCTTGACTGACTGACTCACATTGCTAGGGTTTTCTCCTCATCAAGAATCTTTGATTGCAGTTTGATGAATGACCCACCCTTTTTCGCTTTGGGAATGTTCTTCACCCAGATTACTTGATCAAAGCTGTTTGATTGATGGCTGGTTACATCCCCAATCAAAGCTGTTTGTTAGGTTGGTTCTTTCTCTTTATAAACTGTTATATATATATATATATATGATGATGATGATGATGATGATTTGTTGTTATATTAGCAACTTGATTTAAAGAAAAGAAAGGTATGAGTTTTTTTGTTGATCAAGACTTAAAGAAGGGTTAGGGTTAGGGCATCATTATATATCAACGAGAAACCCTTGATCAATAGCTCCCTTGTTCCTTCTTATCTGTTTTCTGGGTCTCTGCTTTCTATGTTTTTGTTTAACATCAAATTGCAAAAACAAAACTGAAATCATGACTTAATTCTTTAAACCGGAACTAATGAGTGTGAAATTATCGGTTAAGTTGGTAAAATTATCTAAAAGTAATCAGGGGTAGGCCAATACTATGTAGAAAATACCTTTTTATCTTGTATCAACCTTTTAATATTCATATTCATATTCCTCTTCTCTTCTCTTCAAATGGATGCATTTGGTAGGACCTGATTCACACAAAATGAAATTACACTAGATATTAATTAATGGATACTCCTTATTAAATTAAAACTAGGGTCCTACCCATATTGTTTGGGATAGAGTGGTTGTTTCACCCCCAGCATGCAAGGACAACCTAAATTTTGTATTATTGATTACAAAATTATTAGGTTGACGTACATGGTATGTCTTCATCTCCATGTCCATCTACTTATTTTTACACATGTTTCTGCTATATTTCTAGATGTTAAACATGAAAATCTTGGGATAATGGCAGACCTAGATCAAATACAGCAAGAAGCACAGCATCGTTGGCTACGGCCTGCCGAAATCTGTGAAATTCTAAGCAACCATCACAAGTTTCAACTGAGATCAAGCCCCCCTGCCAAACCACCAGGTATTACCTATGCTACTTGCAGTTGCTTCAACAAATAACACACACACATATATATATATATATATATATATATATATATATATATATATCACTGGCTTTCATAATTTTCTTTTTTCACAACCCCATTTGGTGGTGAACTTGTTTTCACGAGTTTATTTGATGTTGTCCAAACGATTTCAGCACTAGCGTCTTCGTTTGACACATTTAGTGACTACTAAACATTGTGACTTTTATTTGATGATAGCTGGTTCTCTATTTCTGTTTGATCGGAAAGTACTTCGATATTTTCGTAAGGATGGTCACCGTTGGAGGAAGAAGAAGGATGGGAAAATTGTGAAAGAAGCTCATGAAAAGTTAAAGGTTGCATCATTTGTTCAAGTTCCTCTAAGTTCAACTAATACTTTGACATGTAGTTGTTATCAGATTCTGTTAGTTTTATAAACAAATCCAAGTTATTGATATTGGTGTTGTGTGCATTTTATAGGCAGGCAGTGTGGATGTTCTCCACTGTTACTATGCCCATGGAGAGGATAACGACAAGTTTCAGCGACGAAGCTATTGGATGCTTGATAAGTGAGTCTTGTTGTTTCTCAAACCTTGATTTGTTTTGGTTGGTTTTGGGCAGTTGATTCATCTCAAATCAATGTGATAGGCGGTTTGAGAATATTGTCCTTGTGCATTACAGGGAGGTTAAAGAGGTAGTTTTTCAAAAACCTTATTCACAATCATTTCTTTCCGTTCCTTTCTTGGAATGGTATCTCATTTTTACTTCATCATACACAGGGGTACAAGTCAGGTTCACCGCATGTGCTAGATGCAGATTCAGGATCACTGCTTCAAAGTTCTGAAAGCAGTGGCTGTGTATATACTTTAGTTGATAGGAATGAACAGTCAGCAGTATCTTCAAGACTAAATGATGTTGGGATTTCTTCCCTTCACCATCCAACAAACGGCAGCGCTTTTCGTGCAGACACAACAGCAGGTACCTTAGTCAACTTATTATATCAACCGTTAATTTGTCCTTTGGATTTATACTGGTAACTTACTTTTCCAGGATATCTAGATAGGGAGCCTTTTCATCCTGCCTCTACATGGACCAATTTCAATGGATCTGCTAGGGATACGCTTACAGCTGATTTACTTTCTTATAAGCTAACAGATGCTAGGTTAGATGCCGACAGTCATTCTCAAGATTTCTTGTTTCCTGATCCTCCACAGGTTTGTTTTTTGCCTGAATCTACCTTCTTTTCTTGGTTGCATTTTAATACCAGTTAGAATATAGGTTCATGCAGGTTTTGAAGCAATAGACACGTCTGTTGTCAACTCTGAAAACTGTAGCATACAAACTGCCGATGCTGGACAACTGAAGAAGCTAGACAGCTTTGGAAGGTGGATGGATAAAGAAATGGGTGGAGATTGCGAGGACTCTCTGCTGGCTTCTGACTCTGGAAATTACTGGAATGCACTTGAAACGGAAAAGGATGGATACCAAGTGTCAAGTTTAACACACCATATGCAGTTGAATACGGCTGGTCCCTCTCTTGCCAAAGAAGAGCAATTTAGTATATTGGACTTTGCACCAGATTGGGCTTATTCAGGAACAGAAACAAAGGTATTGTTTACACTCTAATTTAACATTACTATTTTGTGGGTCCTGTTTATATGGTGTAAAAGGAGAAACTAAGATTTTATTATCACTGAATAGTTTGATATGATATGAAGATGAGAGAAATACATGCATACGTTCCTGCAGGTTCTAATAGCAGGCACTCTCGTGGGTGACAAGAAACGTTGGAGTGATATTAAATGGTGTTGTATGTTTGGTGAAATCGAAGTGGCAGCTGAACTTGTGACAGAGAACAGCATTCGATGTCAAGTTCCTTTCCATGCTGCCCAGCGTGTTCCATTCTACATCACCTGCGGCAATAGATTAGCTTGTAGTGAGGTGCGTGAGTTCGAGTATGTTGAAAAGCCATCAGATCACCCTGTCGATGAAGATGAATTCGTTCTAATGATTCGGCTTTCAAAGTTGCTATCTTCTTTGGGGATTCAGAGGAAATGGCTAGGCTGCTCGATGATGAACTGTGAAAAATGCAAGTTGAAGGATGTCATCGTAAAAGACAAAGAACGGAGTTGGAAAAGAATCACAGAGGTGTTTAAAGGGAACTCTCAGGAGTTGCTAATACAGAATATGCTGAAAGATAAACTTAATGAGCAGCTACTCTGTGAAGCCCATGAAACGTGCCAAGGACTGCGTATGTTAGATGAAAAAGGCCAAGGTGTTATTCATTTGGCATCGGCTCTTGGTTATGAGTGGGCAGTTGGTCCGATTGTTGCTGCTGGTGTCAGTCCCAATTTCAGAGATGCACGAGGACGGACCGCTCTCCACTGGGCATCACTTTATGGCAGGTTAGATTACAACACATTTTGGCAAAGAACGACCATCATTTACTTGTATCTTTGCTTATTCAAGTGTTTTTTTTTTAATTTAATTTAATTTAATTTATACAGAGAGGAAACAGTAGTTGCACTTGTTAAATTGGGTGCATTAGCGGGTGCTGTTGATGATCCAACAGGTTTGAATCCTGGTGGACAAACGGCTGCAGATCTGGCATCGAGTAAAGGTCACAAAGGGATTGCTGGATATTTGGCTGAAGAGGATCTTACAAGTCACCTGTCAGCATTGTCTGTGAATAGTGGCAGCAGTGCAGTGGTGAATAGAGACAAGGAACATTCGTTAAGAGGGACGGTTGCAGCCGTGAGAAGATCAGTACATGCGGCTGCGCTTATTCAAGATGCTTTCAGGGCCCGTTCTTTCCGTGAGAGACAAGTTAGCAGAAACATGAATGAGGAGGTTGCTGCTGCTGCTGCTGCTTCACATAGAGTCCAGAAAAGGGGGGGCGAGTATGAAGATTATCTGCAGGTTGCTGCTGCATCAAGGATCCAGCAAAAGTACCGGGGGTGGAAAGGAAGGAACGAGTTCCTAAAGATTCGTGAGCGTATTGTAAAAATTCAGGCGCATTTTCGGGGGCATCAAGTTCGTAAGCATTACAAAAAGGTGGTGTGGTCGGTGGGGATTGTGGAGAAAGCAATACTGCGTTGGAGGAGAAAGAGCCATGGGCTGCGAGGGTTCAGGGTGGGGAAGGAAGAAGCAGCAGCAGGAGAGTATGATTTTCTAAGAATAGGTCGGAGACAGAAATACGTGGGTGTGGACAAGGCATTGGCGAGGGTGCAGTCGATGGCTCGTCATCCTGAATCCCAGGAGCAGTACATGAGGCTCGTGCTCAACTTTGAAAAGGTATTTTATTTATGGCTGTTTGTGTCCTATATATATATATATATATTGACATCATGTTTGTTTATGATTGACAGTTGAACAGACATGAAGAAGAAGAAAGCAATGATAGATAGATAGAGTAAATACTGGTAGTAGTAGCAAGTAATATCTAGAATTAGGATTTGGACATGGAAATGCTTCTTGTAAAAAAGGTTTCATGATAAATCAAATCACAAGAAAGCAAAAGCAAAAGCAATAACAATAGGAATGGTGATGATTAGACTCAGAAATGGAACCACTAATCGTTTCCCATCCCCTCCTCTGTCCGCGACTGTACCTGCGCCTGCAATCATACAAACCAAGTTTAGCCTACACTCTTGAAAAAAATTATTTATTTAAAATAGAGGATTAAAAATCTCAATCTGCCTTTTTATTTTATAAATTAAATCGTAATATTTAATAAAAATTTCTATCTCTTAAATGAATTTTATTGGTAAAAAATAATAGTAAATATTAGTTTGCGACGATTTTATTAGAGCATCTCCAAGAGCTTTTCCATTTTGGAAAAAAAATGGAGAATATAAGGATTTTGAGCTATAGTTTTGCTCTAATGGTTCTTCCAAAACTATCTCCAAAATGGAGAGAGCATTGAGAGAATAAGTTTTTCTCCAAATATGGAGATAACCACAAAAATCATTACTAAATGAAAGCACCAACAGAAATATTTGAAAATAAATATTTTAACGGATAATGAAATGTTTTAATATTATAATCAGTGTATGTTTGTTCAAAATGAAGAATCTGTTCGAGATTAATGTAATTTTTTTAGATTGACTTTTGATTTTTCATTTTGGAGAAATTTTGGGAAATCTGTTGAAGATGTTCTTAGCTGCCTCCTCACTTGAAAACAACAAAATATGACTTGAAAAAGAAAATAATATTATTTGTTTTTGTAAAATTGGCAATGTGAAAAAGAAAAGCCTTGTTTAAAAAAAAGAAAAAGAAAAAGAAAAAGAAAAGCCAACCGCATGCTCTTGTGGAGTTGAGGGTGGCGGAGCAAATGCAGAGTAGTCCTTGGGTTTCAACATGAAAGCCACAAGTCCCACCGGATCTCCTACAAGCATCACACCCTGTATCCGGCAAACCATACGACAACTTTATCCCATAGGACCAATCCAAGGGCTTGTCAACCTTATCAGCATCATAGAAGGTGGTATAATGGGTGCAATCCAGTATGTTGATGGTCATAAAGTTGAGGGTGGTGTAAGAGGTAAAGCAGCATGGAGGAGTGTGATTGGAGAGCATCTGAAAGATCTTAAAGGAGGTGCATGAGGCGTATAGGTCGTCACAGGAGTGGTAGTTATCGAAGCAGAGGGACTTGTAGTGGTTGAGGACGGGAGAGTCGAGGGAACAGTTGACGAGAGCAAAAATGGTGTCAGGAGAAGGAGGGATGATAGCAAACTGGAGGTCGGACATGAGAAAGTCGTGATGGGGTTGGAGGATGGTGCAGGTAGACATGGAGGGATCGTAGATGGTAACAGTTTTGGAGGCATAATCGATGGTCTCTACCTTGTAGGAGCCAGAGGGAGTCTGGAAAAAGAGATCAGTGGATGTGGATGTGGATGTGGATGTAGATGTAGATGTAGATGTAGATGTGTTGGGAGTAGTGGCAACAGCAAAGTTGTTGTTGGTGGTGGAGCAATTAAACATGTTCCGGTAGAGAGGTGAACCACAGCCATCATCAATGGCGAAAGGATAGTCAATGTGGATGCTACCACAAGAATTGCGACAAAGGGGAACAGAGAGAGGGAAACAAGGCAAAAGTTGTATTAATAAAAGTAAAAGAAAAGGCAGCAGCAGCAGCAATGGAGACATGATGGAAATGGGATTCTATTTCTTTCTTTAGGTGGGACTTGGATATATATATATATATATAAAGCAAAAAAGCAAGTGGATCCATCCATCTATTCTCCGCTAATCACTCTGCTGCAGCTTTTTTAGATTCCCTTGTATTTTGTTTTCACAAAATAAATGGAAATGAAATTTAATTCCTAATAATTTAAGAAAAAGAAAAAAAGAGAGAGAGAGATGGATCTTTGTTTGTTGTATACATGAAACGCATTCAGGACTTGGATTGGATTGTTGAATTGAGAAGATGCTTGTTCAATACCATTACATTACTATATATACATACATACATGTAGGACCTACAAACAATCCAAACCTAGCTATCTATATAAATGGAGTTGTAATTAAACAACACAAACATTTGCTAAAAGCTATCAACCATAACATCATATCCATTGCTAATTTTCCATCACACGAGGGAAACAAACACCTCATCTCAACCTTGAAAATATTCTTTTTATTTTTTATTTTTAAGTAACAATTACAAACATCAATCCAATTCAATCACTACTAGTCATGCTTGCAATAAACATGTCCACTCCCGTTTATGCCTGAAAAATTCACCAAACCCATATCATTCATTATCCACAATTATTATCTACAATCAAACTAACATCTCATTTCCAATATTTTCATAAACAATATCATCTTTGTCAAACACTTTTAGCTTCATTTCATTTTTTACCTAAAAAAGAATAAAGAGAGAAATGGACTTTTAGGCCAGGTAATCATAAAATTGTCCCTACTTTTCTTACCTTGTTAGCAATGTTGTTGGAAAGCCAATCCAGTCCCTCGTATAGACCTTCTCCAGAGGTGGCACATGTGCTCTGAATATACCTATAACATAAAAACAACAACAACAACAACAACAACAACAAAATCACCTCTACTCTACTTGACTATCTTCACGTTTGTGTGTGTGTGTGTGATGAAACAAATTTGATTGTTGTATTGTACCACATGCATGGTTCAAGCTACCATGTCATTTACAACAAGTCTGATATGTCTGTTGTGCACGATGCATTGTATAACAGTTGAATTCAGCATTTCATCATTTATTTGTGGATGTCCAAATTACCAGTGTCGCTGCCGAAGAGAATGCAAGCCAAGCTTATCAGTAATCTCAGCAGCATTCATAGCATTTGGAAGATCTTGTTTGTTGGCAAACACGAGTAAAACTGCATCTCTTAACTCGTCCTATAACACAAAGATTACCGATAAATGCCCACTACAATAATGCTTTCAATAAAAAAATGGCATGTTTACAGCCAGTCAGCCACCAAAAGCAATATATCGACAGTCGCAACGCATGCCAATACCTCATTAAGCATCCTGTGTAGTTCATCTCTAGCCTCCACCACACGGTCACGATCATTACTATCAACCACAAAGATAAGCCCTTGTGTGTTTTGGAAGTAGTGCCTCCACAAAGGTCGAATCTGAAATCGTATGTTAAATAATCATAGCTCTTCCATTTACAAACCACTCTAGCCATTTTTCATGTTCTGTTCAGCAACTAGGTAATACGATTAATGCCTTTGATCTTCACAACTTTTGCAATCCAAGTGATCAAAAGAGCTATTACATTAATTTTCTTTCATCAATGGAAGGGTATGAATTTTTCAGCAAGATCTATGACTATAAAATAGCAAAAAAGTGGTAACCAAGTTATGCATGCAAAAAAGTGTGTAAACAAGTGAAACCATAATTATTCTCTCCAGCAAGTTTTCAGACACTATGGATTTGGAGTAAAAAGAACGACAGCTCAGATGAAGAAAAATCCAAACTTCTGATGATATTTTATATGTTGACAGAAAATCAGAATTTTCTCTCTTGTTCATCAATGTCCAAATACGAATTGAAGACAATGATACCTTATCCTGACCACCTACATCCCATACAGTAAAGCTGATGTTCTTGTACTCAACAGTTTCCACATTAAATCCTGCTCAAATACAACTCGTTAAAATAGAACACCAGTTCTTATCAATATAGCAGTTTATACAACTCTGCTACAATTTACAATCGAAACAATGTAAATTAAGAAGACGCCATAGGCAGAAGCTCCATAGATATTTATAAATAAATAAAATAGAACACTAGGAAAACCATGCCTCTATAAACGACTGATAATTTGGTAATCTGAAAATCACCCGAGGTCTATATTACTATTTACTACCAACGTAGTTCAGATTCTGCAAGGCATTACCTTCCAGAAAGACCATATTAGAACACTCATAAGTCAAAAGAAATAGGAAAAAAAGGCTTTTTGGTGATGTTCCAATAGCATTTTTTTAAAATTTTTGTCTTGGTCTCACTTGTGACTGAAAAGCAGTGCACACAATTGCAGTCATAAACATGTGAAAGATAAAAAGTATTGGTTGGTCTCGACTCTCGAAGCGCCAATACAATATGATGAGAACCTTTAATCCTTTGTCCTAACTTGTGTGCTTAGCTGTTGATCGATGTATACTTGCTTCAATTCCATCCAGGAAGGTCGATATTAGTCGTGATTGAAGTACGTGCATGTAAGAAAATGAAGTAGTACTCAGTTGAACAGGCATGGAAACATACCAATGGTAGGAATAGTGGTAACAATCTCCCCCAATTTGAGCTTGTACAAAATTGTGGTTTTACCGGCTGCATCGAGACCAACCATCAAAATGCGCATCTCTTTCTTAGCAAAAAGGCGGCTGAAAAGCTTGGTGAAAGACAACCCCATCTTTGTATCTGGCAAATATAAGAGAAGTCTCATTAAAATGGGATGTACCATATTAATTGCACTGTTTCCTTTTTAAGCAAAGGTTTGAGCTATAATTACAATTTACATGTTTGTCCTCCACATATTCATCATCACATCAGTGTTTGGTGTCTCTATGATATTGAGTTTCGACCATAATACATACGAGTAATTTGTTTGAAAATCAGAGCCTCCTATTTCACTAGCATTCTCATACACGAGATGAGATTGAGAATAATATATTCCATATGCATACTGGTATGATTGTAAGGGTATGTTAACATAACAAGGACAATAATTGCTGTTTTATAACTTGTAGAAAGGACGGAATTACACTCACAAATTATTATCGAAAATGAAGAACATGTGATTATAAAAACTAAACATCAATATAATTACACTCACAAGCCAAATTAATAGAGAATTTCAGACATTAAATAACAACACTTATAATAATAATAACCTAGTATCTGGAATCAATCAAGTAGCATATGAGATTTCATGTATACAAGCACAACAGAAGAGATGGTATCGATAGTAAACAATGAGGAAAGATATTAAAGATGTCGGAAATCAATAGATCCGATCTGACATGACAATGAGGAAAGGTATTCAATGATTCAAAAACATTTTCATTCGAAGGAGATATTAACGACTTACAAAGGGACGGAAATCTTAAGGAAAGAAATTTGGGATGGATAGGAAGGGGATGCAGCCTGCAGACCAGAGAGAAAAGAATTACAATTTTCAGATCAAAATCAAACTTAACAATTCACCCCTCCTACTATTTTTATTTTTTCATTTTCTTACTAGTGTAATTTAATAATTGAAACAAGGACTTATGGTTTTATAATTCGACTTTTCGTCCTCATGGTTTTGATTTTGCTCTGAAAATGGAACATGGTCACTAACTCCGTTTAAAACCTCTATTAGAGCCAGGGGCAAATTCGTCTAACCATGTTTTTGTCTTCTTTTTGTAATTTTTTTTGCTTTTTCTTATGTTTGTAAAAATAATAAAACTTTAGGGGACCTGTATATTAATAACTAATATATATATATATATATATATATGACTCTCTCCCATCACTTTGTAAACGTGAAGCTGTAACAAGAGCAAAGTGAGTTGAGGTTTGAAATCCAGTTTTTTTTGTTAAAAAAGATAGAATTTTGAAATTGTTTTTGATTCATGAATGCAGTGTTTTGATTTAGAAAGCCCGGAGAGCTGCGTAGACATTAGAAGTGGTTGCAGTGAAGAGTCCGATGGCGAATGTTCTCTAGTTGAAACGAGGAAACTGATTGCAGAAGCAATAAGCTATATTAAGTCGATTGAGATGGTTAATACTCCATCTCCATATGTTAAGAGGGAAATAGAACAAAGAGGATTAGTAAATTAATGGAGTGGGAAGTGGTAAAGAGCATATTTGGTTTGGTCAATCGATGCAGAAATTGGTAGCAAGCATGAGGATGAAGATATGCATGTGGTGGCAAATGGAAAAGAGCATATTTGGTTTGGTTTCGTCCCGGTGTATGTGATATCGTCACCGGAGAAGGTGTTGGCAATGGTGTGGTGTGATGATGGAGATGGACATCGTTTTTTTATATAAAAAAAACTGTTTTTATAAAAAAATGTTAAAGGTGTGTTTTTATAAAAAAATTGTTAAGAGCGTGTTTTTATAAAAAAAACACATTTTTAACAATTTTTTTATAATAACACACTCTTAACAAATTTTTTATAAAAAAACAGTCTTAACAATTTTTTTATGAAAAAACACACTATAACAACATACACATTATAACATACAAATATCACATTCAAACATAAAACCATAAAACTATAACAATTTTTTTATAAAAACACACTCTTAACAATTTTATATAAAAAACTGTTTTTATAAAAAATTGTTAAGGGTGTGTTTTTATAAAAAAATTGTTAAAAGTGTGTTTTTATAAAAAAAAACACTATAACAACATACACATTATAACATACAAATATCACATTCAAACATAAAACCATAAAACTATAACAATTTTTTTTATAAAAACACACTCTTAACAATTTTTTATAAAAAAACTGTTTTTATAAAAAATTGTTAAGGGTGTGTTTTTATAAAAAAATTGTTAAGAGTGTGTTTTTATAAAAAAAACACATTTTTAACAATTTTTTTATAAAAAAACACTCTTAACAATTTTTTTATAAAAAAACATACTATAACAACATACACATTATAACATACAAATATCACATTCAAACATAAAACCATACATATCATGTTAAACATAGAACATATTCAAACATAAGTTATAAACACTATAACAACCTACAAATCATATATCTTAACTTAAAATAACATACAAAAAATAACAAAAAACATAAGGAAAACATACCACAGAGGTAATACGAGACATCTTCACAAAACCCGAACGCGTATTCCACACGACAAAATTGAGAGAGTGGGAGAAAATTGAGAGAGTTTGATTAAAAATTGAGAGAGTTATTAAAAAAATGAGAGTGGCCGGTTTTTGGTCCCCCCCTTATATAGTGCGGCCGAAGAACAAATTTAGGGTTTGGTTCGTCAAAATGAAATTAGGGTTAACCCTGTGCCGACACGTGGCACTTTTGCCCGCGATCGCGGGGGGTCAAAGAAAGTCAAACGCGGGCAGGGACCAAAACTGCACACGCGGGCATTCTTGAGGGGGGAAAGCTGGACCGCGGGCATTCTTGAGGGACCAACGCGGGCAAAGTGAGCAAACTTTGGACACGTGTAGCCCGCGATCGCGGGGGTCAACGAGAGTCAAACGCGAGCAGGGACCAAAACTGCACACGCGGGCATTCTTGAGGGGGGAAAGCTGGACCGCAGGCATTCTTGAGGGACCAACGCGGGCAAAGTGGGCAAACTTTGGTGACACGTGGCCTGAAGCCCGCGATCGCGGGCTCCATCGCGGATATTTGGGGTATTTTTGTAACATGGGAGAGATTTTGGGTATTTCAGTAAAACGTGGTTTGACTTAGGGTATTTTAATTAATTTCCCTATATATATTGGTCCGTGGAAGCGTCCCTGTGTGTTATATATATAATACACATTTATTACTCAACCAACCCCGACCCGGGTTCACTATGCTTGGAACGAACACTGGACCCACATGTGGTCGCCAGAAAAATTGTGATATGCGACCGTGGGATTAGTCCTCGAGTTCAATTCAAAAGGGTCAAGCGGTGAAAGAAGCAGGCGGCATCGGGATGATTTTAGCCAACACCGCCACCAACGGAGAAGAACTCGTGGCAGATTGCCACCTTCTTCCGGCAGTTGCCGTTGGGGAAAAGAAGGAAAGACATCCTTTTGCACTCAAATTTATCGGATTTTATGTGAATTTTTGGGGGAAATCTGGAAGACCCGATGAAACTCTGTACTTTGTATTATGTATTTTATTTTGTTTTTTGTTTAAGGGCAAACAGAACGACGATGAGGCTCCTCCCACCCCTACCGGAAACCTTCCTCCGTCGGTCATCCTCTTCGTCCCAGGACCGGTGATACCAGAAATCTAAACCCTCTTTGTGGGTTTGCCGGAGATAGAGCAAAGAGAGAGAGGGTAGAGATCGTCCCTGTGATGAACTTAACCAGATATATATTAGGTCTTCCGTACCCATACCCTCAAGCCCTGAGCCACCTCAGCGCCACTTCAGCTTTTCTCCTTACCTTCTCCTTACCCTCTCTTTACCCTAAAGTGGAGTACCCATACCCTCAAACCCTCTTGGCACCTCATTTTTTTTAATTTTTTTATTTATACATTTAAATATTTAACAAAATAAAAATATTTATATATTTTTTAATAAATAAAAATAAGATAAATAATAAAAATAAAAATTCATATCATTCATTAAAAATAAAAATTACAAAATAAATTTAAAAATCTACTCGTCGTCATTGTTGGGAACTTGGATACGCCAAACATGTTCGACCAAATCCGACCGAAGGTTATTATGAGTGTCCCGGTTTTTTACTTCTCGAACATTTACCGCGCGTTGTTCCTCACTGATTTGGGTTTCGATATCATCCGTGAAAAAGTCGTTTTCATCGCCACTGTAACACCCTCAAAATTGGAATGAGCAACTAACTTTAATTTCAATAAATTAAAGTAAAAGATGATAAAATTTCTTCTACATATCATCCTTGAAAATATCTCAAACTTTAAACATCACAAATTAAACAGCTAACAACTTTAGGTGGGTGTTACTTAACCCAAATAAAAGTTGCTAATCCCAAAAGTGTGGAAAACTTCGCTAAGCATCTCACTTCCCGTGCACTCTACTAGTACTCATCACTTCGCAGTGTAGCTAAAGTTATTCCCAACCTGAACCTGTTGCACATGCCGACAAATAAAAAGGTTAGGCTAACGCCTAGTGAGTTCAAGAGTTTACATCGTGAGCAAATCATTTGATAAATCAAAAGCTTCAACTTAATAAATGGTTTTCTAAAAGGGTTCGTATAAAAGACATCGACAACCCATTTTCCAAACACACACAATTTCTGAGAGGAAAGCTTCCAATGAAAATCGTTTCTCTGCAAAGGACTCAAATCCAAAACTCACATCAAGAGTTAATTAAATAATAATTTCTCAAATAATCGCCAATGCGAATAAAACTCCAATAGTTAAAACATCCAATAAGGATGTAACATAAGTCCGTCCATCAATCATGGAAAACAATCCATATGCATATAATATAACCTCAACAATGTGAATAGATAAAATACCCGAAATCAACACCCTTCGGTGACGGGGGAGACCCGATCTCATCGAGTGTGGCAAACACATAAATTAAACCACGATTAAATAAATGCAAGCAAGCTTCTTGGACGTGGAAAACATATGACATCAACCATACTAGGTCTTTAGTCAATCCTCGACATCAATCATACTAGATCTTTAGCCCATCTTAGACATCAATCATACTAGGTCTTTAGTCCATCTTAGACATCAACCATACTAGGTCTTTAGTCCATTTTCGGCATCAACCATACTAGGTCTTTAGCCCTTCTTAGACATCAACCATACTAGGTCTTTAGTCCAAGTCATCAAGTTCAATCTTACTATATCTTTACCTTAGGAAAACCCACCATCCGAAACAAGCTTACTCGACTTAAATATAAACACATGACCCCAAAAGAATAACTAATGCATTCAAATCATGTAAACCTCAAATATGATGCAACTCATGCAATGCAAACCCCAAGCCCACTCGAGCTTATTAAAACCGGGCGAATGCCATCAAGACTCAACCGAGCCCAAAACCGAGCCCTCTGCTCAAAAGATCTAATGATCATTTATCAACATCAATTCATGCAAATGAAAATGCATCTAGCCCACAAAATGCAAACACATGCTCCGAGGCATGATAGTCTCACAACCCCTTCATTGCCACCTTCCCAATGAAGTCAAATCATATATGCATCTATATGTATACGTATGTGCAACTCTTTCATAACTCAACAATGCATATAATTCACCGAGGTTCATTAGTCCCAAAGGTACTAAGAACACGAAAACATCAAACGGTCTTCACACATAAGACCAATACTCAAACCGACACATATCCAAATAAAATGCACTTAAGCATATAACACGTCCAAAACTCCACCTCAAGTCTCTAAAACCGGCAAACACTCAAAAGACTCATTTGAGTATAAATCAAGCCTTTAAAGGCCAAAATAATCGTTTAGTTAAATACGTGTCACTCACACGGTTATGTAAACCAAAATACGTCGTTACTCAAACTCTTTACTCTTTTAATTCCTCAATTGGCCATCGGCCCCAAAATGAAAGGTTTATGACTCTCAAAACATTCATATGGTCGGATTGACCAAAATCCCCAACCCACACGTTCACACTTTAAAATACGTCACATCGTAGTTATCACATAATCACAAAACACTAAAAGTGTATTTTGACCAAATCCTCTTTACTTATGCAATAAATTAACAAAACCTCTTTTACTCGTGATTTATTCATCAATCACTCAAAATCCCCAATTATGGGTGTTTTACAGGATATGTAAAATGCAATACTTTGATTAAATCAAAACCCACCAAATAACTCAACAAGAGATAATTTCACATAAAGCACACAATTACTTTAAAAACACATATTTTGGCATGTACAAAGTTTTCACAAATCAACTTGAACTCACCTTGCTAGATTAGGCTAAATCTAGATTTTTCCCAAACGTATGCTCCTTTGAAGAAGTCCAAATCTTCAAGTCCAAATCTTCCAAAAACCTAAATCCACAATTTCCAACCATAAACATTTATCCCAAACACTTAGAATAATTTCCCCCAACATATTACACCCAATATCACCAATAGATCGAAACCCTAATTTCAAAAATGAAGAGAAGAGAAGATTACCTCAACCATCAAGCGAATCCACCAACCAAACACTTCTATTGTTACCAAAGTGAACCTCAATCTTCATTTTATCCAAAGAAAGGAAAAGGTTTAGGTAAGGGTTAGGTAAAACCCTAGAAAGTGTAGAAATCTTACCAAAACGAAAGTGAGAAGAAGGGTTCTAACCTCCATCCATAATTCCTTGTTAAAAACTGAAAGAGAAGCTTTGGTTTGCAAGATTTATGGCTTCAAGAGCTCCAAAAACAATTTAGAGGGTTAGGGTTCGGTTTGGGAGAGTAAGGGATGAAATGGGAGAAGTGATGAGTGAAATGGGGCTGAAAATCGCATTTTTAAGGGTCCTGATACCCCCGGGCGATAGTGACGTGCGATAGTGACAGTGTCACAATCTCTGGCACAATCGCACAGGTTGTACCGAGAGTTTTTGTTATCCGGCGATTGTGACAGTGTCACAATCGCTGGGCACTATAGCACAGAGCGTACCGAAACTTGTTTTGGCCATAACTTCTTCGTTTTAACTCCGTTTTTGCTCCGGAAAGAACCGTTGGACTCGTATTTGAATTCTCCATCCAACAAGACCATAAAATCTAGTATTTAACCCAAAATCCTATTTTTCATAATTTTCTTAAAAGATCGATTCCACACTGATTCGAAATTGTACTTATCCGAAAATTACGGGCGCCACCCCATTGTCATAAATACATGGCACATTCGTTGGGACGACCAACAACTATGTAATGCCGTTGCTATTGTGACATATGTCACAATCACATGGTACTATAGCCGAGACTACCACACCTTCAGTACCATTCGTGCTATTGTGGCAGATGTCACAACTGCATGGCACTATAGCCATACTCCATAATTGGTTCTTTCTTTACTGATTCCCCCCAGTTCAACATTTCTTCAATCAGGATAAAAATCAGGGTGTTACAGCCACCACAAATAGCATGGTCTTCGTCTTCGAGTATCATATTGTGTAATATGACACAAGCGTACATAATGTTTCCCAATCTTGTCGGTTCCCATCCGCGTGCCGGGTTATGAAGTATATGCCAACGTTGTTTAAGCACGCCAAAAGCTCGTTCAACATCTTTACGTGCCGCTTCTTGCGCGGACTTGAACTTTTGTCGTTTAGGGTTTTGTGGGCACGTAAATGATTTTACGAAAGTAGCCCATTTCGGATATATCCCATCCGCTAGATAATATCTGTGCTCGTAGGTGGCTCCATTCACCTCAAAAGGGCAGTCGGGTGCTTTTCCATCATATACATCGTTGAAGATGGGCGACTGATTGAGAACATTGATGTCGTTGTTGGAACCGGCAACACCAAAGTATGAGTGCCAGATCCATAGATCTTGAGAGGCCACTGCTTCTAGCATGATTGTCGGGTGCTTATGATCACCTCTCATGAATTGACCTCACCATGTTACCGGACAATTTGCCCACGCCCAATGAGTACAGTGTATGCTTCCAAGCATGCCGGGAAATCAGTGTTTAGCTTCATGCGCGGCGTACAACTTCTGAATATCAATAAAAGTAGGTTTGCGTAAATATTTTTGACCATACAGTTCAATAATACCTGTGCAGAATTTGTGCAGACAATCTCGTGACGTTTTCTCTCCCATACGGATGTACTCGTCAAGACAGTCAGCAGCTACTCCATACACCAATTGCCGAATAGCGGAAGTACACTTTTGTATCGGAGAAAAACTTTTTTTGTAAATGGCGTCCAACCGAAGTGTAAAATATGGATATTGTCCTTGTAAATCTTCAATTATTCGTTCGAATAGCTGCCTCCTCATCCTGAACCGCCGCCTAAACATATCCGGGTTGTTGCCAAAGTAGTCCCGCATTAACCACTCGTTTGCAGCTACTCGACCTCTTTCTATGTTCGCGGCCCTCTCTCTTCTTGACGATGAGGCGGTGCTACCATAAATTAATTGTGCAGTCTCTCGAACCAAGCCTACAAAAATTTCCCTTTGTAGATGCAACAACTCGTCGGTGTCTACGGATGATGATGATGTGGTCGGTGAACCGGGTTGTGGCGAATCCATATTGTTTAAAATATAGAGAATGGAAGAGAATGAGAGAGTTGTTTTGTGTGAAAAATAAAATGGGTTAGGATTATATATATAGTGTGATTAAATTGAAAAAAAAATTAATTTTTTTTTAAATTATAGCTGTTGCCAAACGTTCATATTGAATTTTATTTTTAAAAAAATTAAAAAATAAATAAAATCGATCGGGATATCGGGTTGGGGAACCCGTTGGTGGAACCCGCCTCCCAAGCCCCCCCCCCCCCCCCACCCGTTCCCGAACGAACCCGCACAAGCCCGGGCTCAAGCCCGCCTTGCGCTACGGATGGTCTTATACATATCTCTCTCTATATATATATAATATTATTAAAGCTATTTATATAATTGGTACATGTATTTTGATGAGTTTTACAAACATAAGGAAATGCAAAAAAATAGAAAAGGGGACAAAATGGTAAAAGGACGAAAATACCCTTGTTTCTAACGGAGACATTTAACGGAGTTAGTGGCCAGGTCCTTGTTTCAGAGCAAAATCAAAACCATGAGGACGAAAAGTCTAATTATGAAATCATAGGTCCTTGTTTCAAAGAAATCAATATACCTTAACGACCAAAAGTAGAGTTTACTCTTTAATAAAACTTTATTTTAAAACTATCCCTAATATATAATATAATCAAAATTGTATATATCAATAAATAAAATGAAGAATTTGTTTTCTTTAAATTTTTGTATTTATGTTGTTATATTTTTGGGAAATTAATTAAAATACCATAAGTCAAACCATGTTTTACTGAAATACCACAAATCTCTCACATGTTACAAAAATACCCCAAAAATCCGCGATGGAGCCCGCGATCGCGGGCCCCAGGCCACGTGTCACCAAAGTTTGCCCACTTTGCCCGCGTTGGTCCCTCAAGAATGCCCGCGGTCCAGCTTTCCCCCTAAAGAATGCCCGCGTGTGCAGTTTTGGTCTCTGCCCGCGTTTGACTCTCGTTGACCCCCGCGATCGCGGGCTACACGTGTCACCAAGTTTGCCCACTTTGCCCGCGTTGGTCCCTCAAGAATGCCCGCGGTCCATCTTTCCCCCTCAAGAATGCCCGCGTGTGCAGTTTTGGTCCCTACCCGCGTTTGACTTTCTTTGACCCCCCGCGATCGCGGGCAAAAGTGCCACGTGTCGGCACAGGGTTAACCCTAAAATCCCTTTGACGAACCAAACCCTAAAAAATGTTTCCTTCGGCCGCACTATATAAGGGGGGGGGGACCAAAAACCGGCCACTCTCATTTTTTTAATAACTCTCTCAATTTTTAATCAAACTCTCTCAATTTTCTCCCACTCTCTCAATTTTGTCGTGTGGAATACGCGTTCGGGTTTTGTGAAAATGTCTCGTATTACCTCTGTGGTATGTTTTCCTTATGTTTTTTGTTATTTTTTGTATGTTATTTTAAGTTAAGATGTATGATTTGTAGGTTGTTATAGTGTTTATAACTTATGTTTGAATATGTTCTATGTTTAACATGATATATATGGTTTTATGTTTGAATGTGATATTTGTATGTTATAATGTGTATGTTGTTATAGTGTGTTTTTTTATAAAAAAATTGTTAAGAGTGTTTTTTTATAAAAAAATTGTTAAGAGTGTGTTATTATAAAAAAATTGTTAAAAATGTTTTTTTTTTTTATAAAAACACACTCTTAACAATTTTTTATAAAAACAGTTTTTTTATAAAAAAATTGTTAAGAGTGTGTTTTTATAAAAAATTGTTATAGTTTTATGGTTTTATGTTTGAATGTGATATTTGTATGTTATAATGTGTATGTTGTTATAGTGTGTTTTTTTATAAAAAAATTGTTAAGAGTGTGTTATTAAAAAAAAATTGTTAAAAATGTGTTTTTTTATAAAAACACACTCTTAACAATTTTTTTTTATAAAAACACACCCTTAACAATTTTTTATAAAAACAGTTTTTTTATAAAAAAATGTTAAGAGTGTTTTTATAAAAAAATGTTATGGTTTTATGGTTTTATGTTTGAATGTGATATTTGTATGTTATAATGTGTATGTTGTTATAGTGTGTTTTTTCATAAAAAAATGTTAAAAGTGTATTTTTATAAAAAAATTGTTAAGAGTGTGTTTTTATAAAAAAATTGTTAACAATGTGTTTTTATAAAAAAAAATTAAAAACGTGTTTTTTATAAAAAAATTGTTAAAAATTTGTTTTTTTATTTATAAAAACACTCTTTTAAAAGTGTGTTTTTATAAAAAATTTGTTAAGAATGTGTTTTTATAAAAAAAATTGTTAAGAATGTATTTTTTATAAAAAATTGTTAAAAATGTGTTTTTTTATAAAAAATTGTTAAAAATGTGTTTTTTTATAAAAAATTGTTAAGAGTGTGTTTTTATAAAAAAATTGTTAAGAGTGTGTTTTTATAAAAAAAATGTTAAAAATGTGTTTTTTCATTAAAAAATGTTAAAAGTGTGTTTTTATAAAAAATTGTTAAGGGTGTGTTTTTATAAAAAAATAAACCGCACTTTATCTCTATATAACAATATGATACGTTGAAATAAAATAAACCGCACTTTATCTCTATATAACAATATGATACGTTGAAATAAAATAAACCGCACTTTATCTATATATAACACTATTATACGTTGAAATAAAATACCACCGCACTTTATCTATATACAACACTATTATACGTTGAAATAAAATACCACCGCACTTTATCTATATATAACAATATGATACGTTGAAATAAAATAAACCGCACTTTATCTATATATAACAATATGATACGTTGAAATAAAATAAACCGCAACATCTATATAAAATAAAATAAACCGCAACATCTATATATAACACTAACTATAACATCTGTGAATGACTATGTAGAAGGATTTCTTTAACATCGACTTGACGCTAAGGTGCAAAGTTTCCTACATCGAGGAATTAGGAGCGCTCTTTAGGGGATTAGGTGATCGCGCGGATACCCTTGAGACCATCTATAGAGGGACACCGTTCGGGCCATGGATGGATGTGTCTTACTCTGGTGGCGACTTTACGCTAGTACACATGTTTCTACGGTTGGAGGTCGAGGACGCCAACGCTGAGCCGGAGGAGATGCATTTTGATTTCTTCGGCTCTCAATTGCATTTTGGGCGTCGTGAGTTCTGTCTAATTATAGGACTACGTTTTGGAGAGGCTCCCCCCTTCCTCCCTTAGAAGACTGCTCCTTCGTTCCTAGGGTTTGGGGCATTTCAGCATCTCGTTTGAAGCTGAAGGCAGCCCGGGACAAGAGGAAAGAGGGCCTTAGTGCCCTAACCGACGACGATGCTGTCCGTGTATGCTTGGTGGTGATCTTGGATATGGGCTTCCTGGGCCGTGAGTATAGCCAGTATGCTTCATCGACGGTCCTTAGGGCCGTCGAGGACCTTGAGCTGTTTAACAGCTACCCGTGGGGTAGCCATATCTGGACACGTTGCTACTCTATTCTGCACCGAGCCATAGCCAGACGCGTTGATCGACATGCAAAGATGAATCTTTGTGGTTTTACATACGCCTTCAAGGTTAGATACGTAGTATAACAATTGTTAATAATACATACAAACTGTTTGGCTTTTCTTTTTACGTACTTGCTCTTCTTGTCTAATTCCAGATATGGATCTTGGAGATGTTTCCCGCATCAATCCGATATTTCGTCAAACGCGACGATCTAGTACTTAGGGGAACCCGTTGGGACAAGCGTGTTACCCTAAGTAGGTCGCTTTGGATTCAGTTCTTCAATGCGTCTAGAAATGTAAGTTCTTTTACTATGTTTACAATTTGCATACGTTAGTCCCGCTTATTAATTTCTTTTATGTTTTATCATATATTTAGCAGCCACTCTTGCCTTTCGATCGCCTTGTGCCTACTGTCGACGAGATGGGCACAGATTGGTACAGAGACAACGTGGCCTTTATTGACGCAGAGGCGGAAAGGGCTCGACGTCCCCCTACTTCCACATCTGACGAAGATGAGGAAGACGACGACAGGCCCCCTTCCGGTGGATACCAGCCGCCCCCTTCCTCCTCCTACAATCCATATGAGGAGGGGGCCTTCCTACGAGCCACAGCGTGGCTCTCATGAGCACTTGTGGGACTACGTCCACGGGCCGCTAGAGTCACGTGTACAATTTCTGGAGGGAGTCTACAGACAGTTTAGCGCTGTCAATGTTAGTGTTTAACTTAATTTGTTGGCCACGTTTATTTAGTTTGTATATTAATATTACGTTCTAAATTTGTTTTAGCTGTCGAGTACGACACCGATCCCCGCTCCGTTCGGACAGGGGGCACAGGCGACATTTGCCACCACATCCTATCCGTCATTCCCTGAAAATGTAAGTGACATTGAGTAACCATTATAGTTATATGTTTGTTCCTAAGTTTGTAACTCTTATAATGATCAATGTCACGCAGGCCGGGATGTCGGGGGCCGGGATGTCCCAAACGCCGTTCGCCACCACATCCTATTCTACTATCCCGGAGAGTGTAAGTGACACTGAGTAACCATTATAGTTATATGTTTGTTCCTAATTTTGTAACTATTTTAATGATCAAGGTCACGCAGGCCGGGATGTCGGGGGCATACACCTCGCAGATGCCGCCGCCGTTCGCCACCACATCATATTCTACTATCCCGGAGAGTGTTAGTGACACTGAGTAACCATTATAGTTATATATCGATAATCCTAATTTTGTAACTATTTTAATGATCAATGTCACGCAGGCCGGGATGTCGGGGGCATACACCTCGCAGATGCCGCCGCCGTTCGCCACCACATCATATTCTACTATCCCGGAGAGTGTTAGTGACACTGAGTAACCATTATAGTTATATATCGATAATCCTAATTTTGTAACTATTTTAATGATCAATGTCACGCAGGCCGGGATGTCGGGGGCACAACACATGCCGTCGTTCGCCACCACAGCAATCACAAACATCTTTGGCGATTCGGCCGATGACTATTACAGGCCGAAAATGCATACTATAAGTTATTTTGGTAGTTTTGGTTTAATTGTGAACATTTCCTAAATTGTACTTAAAACATTGAGTAACGTAATTTTCAGACGGGGTCTCCTATTATCCAGGAGCACTTCTCGGAGCCTGACGATGACTCGATGGATGTTGTAGATCCACCACCACAGGTGACCCCACTCCCTCAAAAGCGGTCGCATAAAATTTCACAATGGTTTCGTCACCCGTTTGGCCAACAAGGATCTACGACACCACCGGCCGCTAAAAAACAAGCAAAGAAAGCGGGGGGAAAGAAGGGAGGAAAGAAAAAGGGAAAGGTGTCTTCACCGGAGCCTCAACCGGCATCAGAAATATTGAGGATGTGCCGGACTGGTCGCCTCCCCCCTTGATCTTCATCCCTCACTTGAACTTGGAAATCACCCCCTCGTTTTTCAATGTATTGCTGGCCGTTGACCCTTTGGAGTCTGACTTACTGGATGTGGTTAGTATGAAGTTTAATTATAGTCATATAATCAAATATATTTATTTTACATGTCTAACCATCTATTTTTTATGTATAGCACATCGATTGTTGGGTCTCGCTGTTGCAAAGACATCGTGGAACAGACACGAGGTGGACCATGATGTTCAGTATGTTCTTTCATTACTTGTTGATTGAGCATCTAGGTCCCGCCTCCGTGGTTAATTCATGCAATGGCGTGGAAGGAACCTCTTGGGCTCTCCTCGATGTGGTATCTAAATCGTTTTACTCTTATTTTATTTAACTTGTTTTGTTGCTAACTAAGTTGTCTGATATTGTAATATTTCAGGTGTACATCCCAATATGCATTAATCCCCAACATTGGCTGCTTGGAGTGTTTGAACTTGACGCTATGACCTTGACCATATATGATAGCGACAGTGCCAATCTCTTCAGACAACAATTGGAAGAGCAAATGACAAATTTTAAAGATGTGCTATATGACTTCTTTTTCCGGGTCAAGGATGTTAGACGTCGCGAAATGACAGGTGTCTTTCGCTATAAGTTCGCCAAGAATGCACCCCAGCAGGCCGGGATAACTGCAGATTGCGGTGTCTGGGTATGCCGTAATGTCCAAATGTTGATAAATAAAAATGAGGTATGGGTACACCCTGACGAGGCCGAGGTTGTTGCCAAAGATTTCCGCATACATATGGCGGAGTCCATTTATGAACATTGTCAAATAGGGCCACGTTAGGTTGTTTATGTAACATTAAATATTTGTTATTTTTAGTATTAACTTATTTTGTTAATGTATTGTGATTAACTTACTGTTTACTTCATTTGGTTTTTGCTAATTTCATCCATTTACTCAACTTTGAGTATCGATATCTCTTTCACACATACTCTATTTTGGACGCATTATATATCAATTCGAAGATCTCATATAAAAGAACATAAACCTACTAAAAGTTAGTTATATATAACACATATATATAAATTTAAATGCGTCCAAAGTTTAGTAAAACCCATATTTCCAACACCTAGTAAGTAGGTTTATGAAACTTGCGATAATCCTAATACAGAGATTATTGGATGAACAAGCATTTATTTCTTGATTATTGGGGTATTGGTTCTTGTTGTCTGGAAGTGATTCATATGATGCAAAAATTGGTATCATGTAATGTAGAACAATATCTATATTATAGAAACTTGCATTTGATAGTACCATATAAATCTGATCTAAATTCTCATTAATTAGCTATGTTTGACTACTTAAAGACTAATTTTCTGCCTAATGAAAGACCTTTATTCAAGAGCAGACGAATATTGCAGTTACTTTTTCAGTGGAATCTTACAGGCTCTTTTCAAACGAATATTGCAGTGAACTATTCAGACGAATCATGCAGGCAACTTTTTCAGACGAAATCTTTGACCATATCTGATGAAGAACATACATTTTCACGGCTATAAGTAGATGGCATGATGAAGTAGTAATTCACAACTTCCTATCTATCTTTTATACAAACACACTCTCGCTTTTTTTAACACAATGGATGGAGGTTCAAGATCAAGGGGGAAAAGGTCGGCGAATGTGGCTGGAACTTCACGTTCGGGAGCCTACCAACCACTGAACGACGGAGCTCGCCGGAGTACCTAGAAGGTACCGGAAACAGACGAGGAGTGGACAAACTGTGGGCGAACTGCAATCGATTTTCCATTCACGCCTGAGGAGGAAGCAGACTGGGAGATGGCATCCGACAATTACTACTTCGATAATGGCATGAGAACCCCACCAATGTATGATTTTATGCCGACGGGTCTTCGACAAAGTCAACGAATTACTCCCGCAGTGCAAAAAGCCATTGATGAGGCGAACGCCGGTATCGAAAAGGTAAAGGGTATGTGGAACCATAACAGGGGGATTCAGCAGGGGAAAATTGAGTATCTAGCGGAGAAGAAACGAGAACTGGCCATGACTAGGGCTCACGTTCGGCACCTGCAACGAGAGATTAAGGAAGCTGAAGAGGAACTAGAAGAACTCGAATTGGACTACATAGGAATGGAGGACGTGATCAAGGAAAATGTTAACTTCATCACAGGACTCCAGGACGCCTTCCAGTAATAGATTTATTTGTTTACATGCACTGTATCCGTTTCGGTTGGGAAGATGATTTGCAATAATTTTTATATGATGTTGTTAATTAATTTCCTTGTTAAATAACTTAAGAGAATTTCTATATTAAAAACATTAAAATGGAAAGGAAACAATACTTTAAAAACCACAAATTAAATAATTAACTATAAGGGTATGAATTTTAAATATAAAAAATATTTTTTTATGTAGTGTATAACTGTATATGATATATATTAAAATATATAAATCCAAAGAAATTCAAGATTGGGCTCATTTCGAACGTATCGAAGAGACGATTATAATGGTGTAATTTGTTAAAATTAAAACGTATTTTTTAACGTATTTTAGTTAATAAACGATTATATGTGTTAAATGTAAAATTAAAATAATGAAAGTAAAAGGTATAAAGTAAATTTAGTAAATAAGTATAGGGGTTGAAAGTGTAACATTTCATTTTAAATTCGTAAAAATGGACGAAAGCGGGGTGAACAGTGTCAAAAATACCAAAATTTTCATAAATGGTCCCTGGAATTTTTCAAAAATGGTCCCTTGCAATTGAAAAGTCACAAAAATAATCCCATCGCGGGATTCCTTCGCGCGAGATTTCATTTTTCAAAAACGGTCCCTGCAAGTTTAAAAAAGTGTCAAAAAGGTCCCTGTGGATTTTTAGGGTATTTTTGCAAAGTGGGAGAGATTTGTGGTATTTTGGTAACACATGGTCAAACTTAGGGTATTTTAATTAATTTCCCTATATTTTTTATCCATCAAGTGAAAAATATATATTCAAGCTCCATATAGATTAAAAAACAAACTAAAATGTATTACTATGTATAAATATAAAATTAAAAATAATAAAAGACAACTTTATATTTTTTTTTTTAATAGAAATGATTGCATCACGATCGTGCTTCGGCCATGCCATCACCCGATCGAGAGAACAATCCTATCATTAAACTTTTGACCGTTACAGAAAATATTAATACAAAACGAAATGAAAGACGGAAAAACATCGTAACATTTTGGACAAGATAAAAAATGAAAGTGTCTCGTAGTCAAGTGAGCCGCTTCGTTAGCTTGTCTATCCACCGCATGGATAGAGATAATCTCCCAACGAACCTGAACTTCCCGATGAAAGGCAAGACCCCTGCAGTTCCAACTGGAGGCGATCAATGAATTGATTCCTTTTCTTTTAGACAACTTTATAGTTTATTCACCTCCATATATAGATTCACATATGAAGATCTACATGTCAAGCCTCTTACGAAGTCGAACAACTCCATTACTACATCTTAACAAGTCGTATACCTTTTAATAAAGCCTTTTACAATTTTCTTACAAGGGATGAAATCAACAGCAAGATGGGGTTTTCGTTCTTGGCCGAAACCCGTGTCTTGAAGGTAGTATGGACAGACAACGGGGGAACGAGAGACGAGAGACGACATAAAGCAGTGGTCTCTATCTCTGGTAACATGTTATCTTTGATCGTCTATCCTTCCGCATAACATTTTTCAAAATATCGAAATCTTGAACGATTGAACCCACAACTTTCTTCAAATCCTTAAAATCTTTGAACACACAACTTTGTTGATAATAGGTGGCCCTTCATCATCTTTGTAATTGTGCATGTGCAACAATGAGTAGCAACGGAGTTGAAATCACAATTGGCAAGACTTTCTATAAAAAAGTACCTTACGAGACTTACCTGGCGAAGCTTTCTAAGCAACTACTCATAAAAGCTTATAGTTATAACATTGTTGAAGTTGAGGAACAAAATAACACCTCTGGGGCTAGCCGGTCAATGGTGATGGGCAGACAATGGCGACGGGGTTACTAACTTTTTTCTTATTTTAAAACCAATTTGCTCTTTAAAACAGTAATCGGTAATATATATATATATTTTTTTTTGCCAAAATAACATGTTAAGTCAATTTTATAGTGTGAGAACGTGTATATATATATATATATAGAGAGAGAGAGAGAGAGAGAGAGAGAGAGAAAGATATATATATATATATAGAGAGAGAGAGTAAATTATGAAGTTGGTCCATGAGGTATATCATTTTTCACGGAACTTATTCTTTATCTTTATCTATTACAAAAGAACCCTCCACCTATTAAGTTTGTCTTAGATTTTGATCATTTTTTTAATGTCCGTCTATTTTATCCGTTAAGTACAATGACAAGTAGTCATATTACTCTTTCTATTTATTATATGAATTCTAATTATATTACATATATAAAATAATAGGGACCAAATAAGTAATATACACCTTTCTATTTTATTTGAACATCATCTACGAAACGAACACCACCACCACCAATCAATTTAAATACAATAGAATTATATATCTAAAAAAGAATAACATACAATCAACATTTATAAACAACAATTTTATACAAAATAATTCAAATAATCGGTGATATAATCATACAAATTCCAAAAGATCACGCCTAATAAAAAAACATAAATCAAACTTAAATCTAAAATATAATCTAAACCCTAAAATCAAAAAGTCAATTCAAGGAAAAACCAGAAGATAGAGGAGAACCACATGTGGAACTCTGGATCACTGGACCCATGGACTCCGCAACTTGGAGAAGGGGAACGAGATATAGGATGGAAACGATGGCTCAAGTTTGATGTGTTTTAGACTCAGTTGGCGTTTCAGTTGCAAAGTCTGTCAAGGTCGACGACGATGACGTTTGGAGATGGAGATGTGAGGCGGGTGGATTAGTGGAGCCAAATATGAAGGTGGGTGTCCTCATGTCAGAGATGTTGGTGGTTGATTACGCAATAGGTGGTGCTGGGCATTCCCGAAGCGACGACGAGACGGAGATTCATGAAGCATTCATAGCCATATTTATATATAGTTGTATATACAAATTATTATAAATATTTAAGAGATCATAAAATAAAAAATAGCAATGACCATAGTGCCTTCGTGTTTAACGGAGATATCAGAGGGGTTGTTTGCCTCAAGGACCAAATCCAAGACAAACTACATATATGAAGGTGTTTTTTTCTATAATAAATGAGGATAAGGCCCAGTTCTGTAAAAGATGGAATAGTGTAGGGACCGAATCCGTAATGTACCCTTGTATATATATGATGAATCGTGTTGTGTCACGTTTACACCCTACCCTTTTGTTACAAACAAATCGCTTCACTATCGTCTCGTCGACGCCTCTTTTCGGTCACTCTAAACAAATCGACGCCACACCGCTGCTTGCTATTGCTAATCGGAGGTCAGGCTGTTTGATTTCTCGATTTGGTTCAAGGACTTGGTTTGTTTGGCCTTCCTACTTTTTATCTTTACCAAAGATTTGTTGATTTAATTTGAATATGCTCATTCAATTTGACCTGCTGTTATTCTATTTGTTCATCGAGCACTTGCTTAGTTTGCTTGCTTGGTCTTCTTTCTCGTTTCGTGATTAATAAACTAGTCTCAAGAAATATTTTGAAATACTTATTCATGGTTTGTATCTGGTGGATTGGTCAACCCGATGTAAATAATCCCTCACTTTTATGCTAGCTAAAGGCTAGGAGGTGTTGAACTCTTGGGTGTCCGCGTACATTGTTATGTGGCAAAAGTTGGTAATCCAGAAACTACATAACAAAAGATGTTTTCCCCGTTATATCATGTATCTTATTCACTACACTTCCGAAGCTGTTTATCAGCTTATGCTCTTAAAGGTGTCACTTTTATACGAACTGTATGTTCCCTACTCTGTCCCTCCGCCAAAAGTCCAAAGGTTGTTGTTCAACATTTGTAGTATTGTGTTTGGTAGCAACAGCCTGTGTCAATTTTGTTAAATCAAACTGAATACAGATCATAAGTTACTAACAACATACAAGTAGTTTATTGCAATCATTGACATTAACAAATTGTCCCTTATCTTAATGACTTCATCAGGCATTTGAAATGTTCAATTATCTCTATGGAGCTTAAGTCACAGGATTATGACAGATATCAAGAAAACATGAGTAGCAAAGAATAGGAAGAGTCAATTATTTCACACTCATTCAAACTCCTGATGGACAAAATTATCTAAACTTTAAGCAAGATAAGAGAACAGGTTAATGTGTCCTTGAATTTTGTAAACCAAAAAATCTAAACAAAACCTTTTGGAGGGTACCAAATAGGTGTTCAAAACCAAAATGCTTGTATTGGACGATGACAAACTTTCAGCTGATCCAAACAGATGTGACCTTTTCCTTAAGATGTTGTTGGTCTCTAATCGAGCTGTTTGTCATATGCTCTACTCATGGTTTATTGTACAATATATGAAGGGAACCAATCTTTGATCATCTATGAACTTTTAGGTTGTGACTCCTGTTAAGCATGGCCGCTGAGGGAGGTCCGGACGCTCTGGGACCTCGTTATGCTCCAGCTGATCCAACATTGCCTGAACCTTGGAAAGGCTTAGTTGACGGGAGCACCGGTGTGTTGTATTACTGGAATCCTGAAACCAACGTCACCCAATATGAGAAACCTAATGCTTCGCTGCCTCCACTGCCATCAGGCCCACCACCTGTGCCCTCTGCACCTAAGCTGGCTCCAATACCTGGTGCAAGGACTGGGCAGCCGAATGGAGTTCCTGGTCAACAGGCAGCACATCAAATGACACATAACACACAGCAACCAGGGCCACAAGTTCCTCCACAATCACAACAGCATGCTGAACAGGTATCACAGGTTGCTCAACAAAATAGCTCCCAATTACCACAAGGTGGACAACAACTTGGTTCACAAATGGGACCGGGCGTGCAGCAGTTGGGGCAGCAAATGGCACCGCATATCAGGCCTCAAATGGGACCAAACCAGCACACATTTTCAACTGTGGAACAACAAATGCCACCCCAGCAAGGAGTTCAAATACCTCAGCCCTACCAGGGTGGACCGTCAGGGCAACAACAGGGCTACCAATTTACACATCAACAGTTGCATTACATGGGATATCAGCAGAACATGCCTCAGCCAGGGCAGCCTAATATGTCACAGCATACGCAGCATCCTGAACAGTTTCCTCAACAAGAGCAAAAGGCTGCATTCTTGCAGAGAGAGGATACTGATTTTCAGCAAGGAAAGCAGGTTGGGTTTTCTCCATCCCAGATCCATCAAATTGGGGGGGCACCTGTTCAAAGTGTGCCTCCAGAGGGTAATACCAGTGTTCAACCTGGACAAACAACTCCATATGGTGGCTCTCAGCTCAGTGTGCAACAACCTTCCTCTTTTGGTCAGTTACAGCATAGCGGCATCAACCACCAGCAACATGGTCCAAGGTTCCAAAACCAAATGGGTCAAGCTCAGATACATGGCCAGCAGCCCAATGTTACACCAGTAGGATTCAAGGGTTTTGAAGAAAATCAATCTGGAAGAGGTGGGAATGAGCACTATTTTAACACTATTAATGATGGGCAAAATGTTACCCCTCATCAACCTAAGCTTGCTGCAATTCCTATGGCAAGAAATCAACCGGTAATGTCTGTCTTTGTTTTCGCTTATGAACTTTGTATCATATGGTGTCTGTACTTCAGGGCGTTCTTACTTCTATCTTTAACTATATTACGACGTGAGCATGAGTGTGTTGCAATCTCTTGGTATTTGCATGTCAGTCTGTTCTCTTGCTTATGTAACTTCTAATTGCATGCACGCTTCTTATGTGCAAGACAAGATGCTGTATGATAACTAATCTTACTTTACATCCTTTCAGGAGATGAGATTTGGGGCTCCTCCGCCTCAAAATGTTTCGCCAGGTGTCCCTAGTGGATCTAATAATATGCCAGGGCCAGCCCCACATAACATCTATGGACATGCTACTGGTGGTCCACCATATCCAAATAACACCATGATGATGCCAAATCCAGCAGCAATGACTTCTCGAGACCCTATGAATATGTCTTCTGTTGATATTTATCGTCAGAAGCATGACGTAACAGCATCGGTTTGTTTTCTTGATCACCTTGAACTCCCTAATTGCTAATTAAACTGTTAGTATTCAATGTGGTTTCTAGGTAATTCAAATGACATTGAAAGCCTACTAATTTTATGTGAATGATCTTGGTCATAATTTTTATTTATTTCAAGAATGTGCTTGACTGATTTTGCCGTGCCTTCTGTCCCTATATGTTCCTGGTTTACCGTCCGAGACCTTTTCTACCTCTTCTCAGGTATTTGCAAATGTCACTCACCTTTTACTTTAATTGTGTAGGGTGATAATGTTCCAGCTCCATTCATGTCATTTGAGTCCACAGGCTTTCCCCCAGAGATATTGAGAGAGGTAAGTACTTCTCCTGAGAAATTGTTGACTGTTGTTGTCTGTGTACGACTGTATATGTCATGTTTGGTGTTCACCTTCTTTTTATTCTTAATCTGAAACTTAATATTAACAGTTCTGACTTGTCGCAGGTGCGATATCTGCTCCAGAAGCGGAGCATATGTCGTACGCTGCTCTGCCATGCTCACACTTATCCTACAAGTATTCTGATTAGGCTGCAAAATGGACAGTTGGAGCCTTCCTTGGCATCTTCTGAAGGGTGGTTGGCCTGCATCCGGATCACACTTATTGTGACTGGGATATCTGGCTTATTGGCTCCGCCTCTTTTGTCTTTATTGCTCCCTTTTGTTGCCTCGAGTTGCTTCAGTAAGCAACTGCATACCTATGGACCTTCATTTAGCAAATGTTTTAATTGAAGTTCTCCTTTTCTATTTAGGCATTTTTTGGAGTGTAGGGCTTTCATTTTAAATTATCCTGGCATATGCTTAGGAATCCATAAGATCTATTTATGTGCCTAGGGGTTCATTAATATGATTTTGTTTCAGATACACGCTGCTGGTTTCGCTTCTCCCACACCTATTCAGGCTCAAACATGGCCTATTGCCTTGCAAAATAGGGACATAGTGGCAATTGCAAAGACAGGTTCCGGTAAAACATTGGGGTATCTGATCCCTGCTTTCATGCATCTTAGATTTTGCCGCAACAATCCTCAGAATGGACCAACAGTTGTAGTTTTAGCTCCCACCAGGGAGCTCGCTACTCAGATACAAGAGGAGGCCATAAAGTTTGGCCGGTCTTCTAGGGTCTCTTGCACAGTGAGTCATCAGTTCCTATTTCTTGTGTTTTGAGCATATTCTATTGCAGATAAATTATATGATTTGTTTTTATCTTATTCAGTGTTTGTATGGTGGAGCTCCCAAGGGTCCTCAATTGAAGGAATTGGAAAGAGGAGCAGATATAGTTGTAGCTACTCCTGGTCGACTTAATGACATCCTTGAAATGAAAAGGGTTGATTTCCGTCAGGTTTCTCTTCTTGTCCTTGACGAGGCAGACAGGATGCTTGATATGGGTTTTGAACCTCAAATAAGGAAGATCGTCAATGAAATACCTCCGCGCAGGCAAACTCTGATGTATACAGCCACTTGGCCGAAGGAAGTGAGAAAAATTGCTGGAGATCTTCTTGTCAATCCTGTTCAGGTTAATATTGGCAATGCGGATGAGCTTGCTGCAAACAAGTCTATTACCCAGGTAAAACAACCTTAAGCATATGCTCGTACCCACAAATCTATTATCACTTTTTCTAGTCATGAAGAGAGTGTGTTATAATCAAGGAGAGAGAGTGCATTAACTTTCATCTGTGGTTCTTGAAATGTTGTGGTAGGTGTGGTGGTTGCAATATATTTTGCTTCTCTTGCTAATTGTATTTAAAATATGGCAGCATTTCACTCTTTTAGGTTTGGAAATTATTTTTTTTACAAAAAATGAATTTCTAGCTGGTATTTAAAATATGCATGGTTTGGGTAAATGCATGATAACAGAAAGACATTTTTTAGTGTCTTTGTCATAATGAAGGGTGCAACGATCTGTAACTATAGTGTGGAAAATGTCCTTTATATGAAAATTTGTGTACATGTTTTTTAATGAAGTTGTAGCTAGCCCTTCCTTGAGTCCCTTTTGGTTTAGCTTTTCATGTGCTCACCTCTTGTACCTTACAGACGGGTTAGAAAAAAGTAGAAAAGAAATACAAGTCTCAAGTAAAATGTGATTGTATATTTCATCTTCTTGCTGATGGATTGAATTGTTGATCTTTGGTATCATTTCTCAACCATATCATGATCTGCTTTGTTTGTGTAGTATGTTGAAGTTGTTCCTCACATGGAGAAGCAGAGACGTGTGGAGCAGATTCTTCGATCACAAGAACGGGGTTCCAAAATCATAATTTTCTGTTCAACAAAAAAACTATGTGACCAGCTTACACGTAATATTGGTCGCAACTTTGGTGCTGCAGCAATTCATGGAGACAAATCTCAGGGCGAGAGAGACTGGGTTCTGAATCAGTTTCGCGCTGGCAAGTCGCCGATATTAGTTGCCACAGATGTTGCTGCACGGGGGCTTGACGTTAAGGATGTTAGGTCAGAATGGCACTGAAAAGAGAAGCATAGATAGACATTTATTAGCAAATCTTTAAGTTGAAATAAGTAATTACATTGTATATTGGTTTTTGCAGGGTGGTGATAAATTATGATTTTCCAACTGGTGTTGAGGACTATGTCCATCGAATTGGGCGAACCGGGAGGGCAGGGGCAAAAGGGGTGGCATACACCTTCTTTTCAGAACAGGACTGGAAATATGCAGCTGATCTTATCAAGGTTCTGGAGGGGGCCGATCAGCCTGTACCTGCTGAGGTGCGAGAGATTGCGGCACGTGGCGGGCCTGGTTTTGGAAAGGAAAGGGGTGGAATGAGCCGTTTTGATTCTGGTGGTCGTGGTGGCATGAGGGATGGTGGTTTTGGTGGGCGTGGTGGGGATGGCAGGTTTGGTGGGCGTGGTGGGGATGGCAGGTTTGGTGGTCGTGGTGAGATGAGGGATGGAGGTTTTGGTGGGCGTGGTGGAGGCAGAAGCGGTCAAAGAGATGAGGGTTTTGGAAGTCGTGGTGGGATGAGGGATGGCAACTTTGGCGGTCGTGGTGGTTGGGACAGGAATGATAGATTCATGGATTCTCGTGGCAGAGGCAGGGGGAGAGGTAGATTTGATAACAGAAGAGATGGGGACCGTGGTAGGGGAAGAAGTTACAGTCGCAGTCCTGATAGGGTTCGAACGTGGGGCCGTAGCCGAAGTAGGAGCAGGAGCAGGAGCAGGAGTTACAGCAGGAGCCGTAGCTGGTCAAGAAGCCGTAGCCGTAGCCGTAGCCGCAGTTACAGTCGCAGCCCTGTAAGGCGTGAGAGACGACGTGAATCGAAATTTGATCAGATAGAAGCCGAGTTGCCAAAGGCTCCTCCTGAAGCAGAGACACCAATAATTCCTTGTCCGATTCCGGTCCCAGATGCCATTGATGGAGTTTAAACACACAAGGATTGATTTTTCATCTAATCATGTCGTTTAGTGTTTGTTAGATTTTGCAAATTGAAGTGGTATTTTTGATTATTTACATTATTATTATTATATGTGGTTAGACATTTATTTGTGTGAGAGATAGAGAGAGAGTCGAAATATTAATATTGTATTTGGATCCAAACTTATTTGTATTCACAAAACCCATGAGATGAATGGTATCATCTATTTTCGTTTTGAAAACAACAATTTAATATGTTTGTAGCAGTTCTTCCAAGTCCCCTATCACCCATTCACATGCCATGTCACTAAAGAATATAATATTTATGGCTGGGTTCCGTGAGAAGTTGTGGTAAGCGTGAGAAGTGGTTATCAACCGTTACATGAGGAATAAATGTATATTAGAATAAGATGCACCGAGATGTACTTAGATCAATTCTTTTCTAAGATGCAATTCATGGGAATGTATTTGATTAAAAGTGATCAACGGTTCAAATACACTTTTCACGTTAATCTCAACTTGTCACACGATTCTTCGCCTATATATATATATATATATATACTACAAGTCTACTCGCGCAATGCAACGCGATATATCTCGATTTTAATGTTCTAATTTATTTTAATGTGTGGTTTTGAGAAAACGGTCATGTTTTTTTATAAATTTGTTTAAAAATGACGTTTTTTAAAAAGTTTATGATTTAAGGATTTGAAAGTGGTTAGAAGTAAGGATTAATTAATAAGAGTCCACGATTTAAGAATTTTAAGGTTGTTAAAGATAAGTATTAATCAAGTAATTAACATTATAAACGGTACATAAAGCTTCATTAGTTATTTTTAAGAGATTTTAAGTAATTAACATCAAATAGCGATACATGAAGCTTTAGGGTTGTTTTTAAGAGTTTTTCATAAATGTTTTATAATATAATATAGATATATAGATTTTTAAAATATCTTAAAATTAATATGATAATCAAAGAATAAACACGTTAAAATGTAATAGAAATGTGGAGATTCGTTTATATTAGAAAACAATCTTATCTAGGGGTGTCAAAAATAACCGAAACCGAATAACCCACCCGAACTGAATGAAATTTGGGTTAAACGGTTTTGGGTTATTCGGTTTTCGGGTTAAACGGTTCGGTTAACCGAATAAGAATCCTTATTCGGTTCGGTTTTCGTTTAATTTTTTCTTAATTCGGTTAAACCGAATAACACATTCTACTAATATTTATATATTTCATGGTCATAAAATATAAACCAAATACATGTTATACTATTATTATTGTACATATTTTATTGCTAAATAATATTTTTTATTGATGGTAGATAAGGTTTTTTTATTAGATTACGTTTTTTCTTTGATTTACAGTGGCGCATTGAAAAAAAATATTGTCATTTGGTAGATATTGGTTGATAGATGGTGTGTTTACTTAATACAAGTCAATTGTTGAGTATTATTGTATGACACAATTATATATTAAAAGTAACAAACAATTAATTTGAGAAAATTATTTGAGCAAGTGTCCAAGGAAAAAATATAAATCCTTATTCGGTTTAATCGGTTACCGAAGCCGAATAACCCGAAACCGATTAAACCGAACCTTATTTGGTTTGGTTATCGGTTAATTTTAAAAACACTTGAGAACCGATTTAACCGAACCGAATAAACCGAAAACCGATTTAACAGACCAAATAACACCTCTAATCTTATCAAACCAGACACACACATATCCACATTGGGTAACACGACAAGTCTCCTCCTCAACCACATTGTCTTCAATGTCAGGTCCGTTTTTAAGGTTTTGGCAAACAACGATTTGAGCAACATCATACTTAGTTGAGTCATATGGGGGTTTTGTTCTCCGGTATGTATAATTGAATCTTGAGACGTTCTCCTAAGGATTTTATCCCTCGGGACAATTCGCTTATGACTCCACTCCAAAATTCTAGTTGGGCCTCTCCTTTCTCTCTAGTGTATGGTTGGTTGGTTTGTTGTTGTTGGGGTTTACTTTTTTTTTATTGTACTTTCTCTCATCTTTTTGTTTCCTTCTATTATGGGATGGGTCTTTTTTTTATCGCTAAATCAACCCCCAATTGTGTATTATTTTAATATAATATAATATGCTCTTCTTACCAAAAGATTCTAAACCATATAAATTTATATAAATATATATTATAATATGCATTACACCATATGTAGTAATAGTATATAAGGCCATCCGTACCCCAAGCGGGATGGGGCTCGGGATGGCCAGCGGGGTTGCGGGGATGGGCTACGGGCTCGGGGATGGTTGCGGGAAGGGATGGAATTCTGGGATGGGATCCCGATCCATCCCGAAGGTTTTTTTTTTTTTTTTTTTTAAAATTAATTAAATTTTTAAAAATAATGCCGTTCAACGGCTCTTTGTAATTTTTTTTTTATTTTTCTCAATTTAATCCCACTATATATTTAACCCTCAACCTCTTATTTCTCACACCTCTCAACCTCTTATTTCTCACAACTCTCAAATTCTCTCAACCTCTTATTTTTCACACCTCTCAAATTCTCTCAACCTCTTATTTCTCACACCTCTCAAACTCTCTCAAATTCTCTCAACCTCTTATTTTTCACACCTCTCTCATCATGAATTCAAACAGAACACCTACATCCCGTCGTAACCGACCGAATACACCACAATCGCAAGAAGATCAAGAGCTTGGTTTCCAAGCGTTTACACAACAAGGTTATCATCCGCAATTTTCGCAACAAATTCCGCCACAATGGTCGCAACAAAATCCGCCACAATATCCGCAACAATTTCCCCAACAATTTCACCAACAATTTCACCAACAAATTCCTTACCAATTTACACGTCCCGGGTTGATTGAACAAGGTTTTACTCCGGCCAACTTCAATCTCGACGACGACATTGTTCCGGAAACCCAACCTTCTACCCCGAACACACCACAGTCTATCCCGACACAACAATCTAACCCGGAACCATCAAATCCGAGACCAACGAAAGCCGCCAAACAAACGTGGAGTAAAGCCGAGGAACTCGCGTTAGTGTCGGCGTGGGTTGACGTTTCGGAGGACCCCGTGGTCGGTAACGCACAAAGCGGTGGTAATTATTTTTATTGATATTATTATTATTATTATTATTATTATACTTAATTTTACATAAATGTAGGAAGTTTTTGGGGTCGAATCGGGCATGTGTTCTTTACTCGCATGGGTCGTGAACCAGGTTATAGATCAACCCATCAACGCAATAGCAAGTTCAACGACCTCAATAAAAGAGTTAATTCGTTTGGCGACATCTACAACAACTTGTTCAATAATAGATCAAGCGGGATGAGTGAGGCCGATATATCCCGAACGGCACATGAACGGTATCTAGCACGCCATAAAGTTGCTTTCACTCACGAACAAGCTTGGGACGTCCTAAAAAAATGTCCAAAATGGGGAGCCGTTCCAACGATGACGACAACTTCATCGCGGGGTTCAAAACGTACCCAACCTTCCGATGATGACGATGACGAACAAATTCAACGACCCATCGGGAGAAACAAGGCAAAAAAATCATCAACGAGTAATACGTCCGGGGCGAATACGGACGAAAGTGTTACTCAGTTGTTGACGACGTTCAACGACAAGATTGATGATACAATGAAATACAAAATGAAAAAAAATCGATCTCGAACTTCAAAGGTTAGAACACGAACGAGAAATCGAACGAGATAAACGATTTGAGAAAGACTTCGAGTATTTCATAACCCCGCATGATCACCTTACGGGAAACGCTTTGAGGGTTACTTTAGCGAGAAAAGAGCAAATCCAAAAATTTCATAATTGGTAGTGTTTTGTATTTTGTAATTTTTATTTTTAATGAATGATATGAATTTTTATTTTTATTATTTATCTTATTTTTATTTATTAAAAAATATATAAATATTTTTATTTTGTTAAATAATTAAATGTATAAATAAAAAATTAAAATAAATGAGGTGGCAAAAGGGTTTGAGGGAATGGGGTACGAGTGTTTAGGGATCGTTAGGGATCGAGTGAGGGATGGAAGAAAAGCTGATGTGGCGCTGATGTGGAGTGGAATATTTGAAAGATTCCCTCCATGGGGTACTGATGGCCTAATGGATTATAAGAGAATCTTCAATAATTTTGCTAAAATTAAAAAAATTGAGTTTTTGGTCCCTAAACCTCTCCAACAATTTTGGTATCTTGTTCTCCATAATAGAGAAAACTTAAAAAATTTCAAAGTTTAGAGAATTCTCTAAAACTTGATGGTAGGAGAGAAAAATGATTATTTTATTCAATCCCACCAATGAGATTGAACTTTTATTATTTTATATTAAGATTTTCTTTTAAAAGTGTATTGGAAAGATAAATTAGAGAATATTATACCTGTTGAAGATGAATGCAATTCTTTTTTAGAGATTTTAATTTTTTTTAGAAAAGCAGACAATTTATTACCACCATACCAGAATACACTTTTGTTACAACTCAATTGAAAACAAAACAAACCACACTAGCCAGATTAAAGCAAAGTGGTGAGGTTTGGCAGCGATAAACCTACATTACCAATAGTAACCAAAACAGACTTTACACCACCCATGCGGGATCTACAAGCAACCGGTTCCACTCTAGTTTTTTGCTGTGACAACTACTCACAATTCACTCGAAGCTTTTTCGTTGGAATTCGAAGAAAAGATCCTCCAGTTTTCTTTTGTCTTCTTTAAACATCACATGATTCTGGTGATTCCAAGTTAGATAGAGGAAGCTTCACGCCATCCCGTCCCATAACCTTGGTCGATCGTTGTTTCTGGTAATGTCGTTAAAGGATTCAATTCTTTCGTTGTCGATCTTCCACCACCGGAATACTCCTGCCCAAATCTTTGCTACCTTTTCGCATTGAACCAAAACATGATTAGCCGACTCCACCGCTTCCTCGCATCTTGGACAAAGGATTGATGGAATATCCATCCTCATCCTATCTAAAACCTCTTTACTCGGAAGTCTATCGAGCCTTGCCCCCCACACGAAGATGTTTACCTTTTTGGGAATTGACTTTGACCATTTGGTTTCGATCGCTTGGTCATCTATCTTGGACATACCTTCTTCGATGAATGCTTTGAGTTCTTGAACCGAGAACTCACCGTCTTCACCTAGTAGCCATTTGTTTTTGTCCATTGGGTTTACCTTTGGAGCCCACTCTTGCACTAGACCTTCCATCTCCCCCAACTCCCTCCCCTTGGTTCTCTCCGCTAAGACCACTTCCATACCCACTTGTCTCCTACCCACTCCCCCCCTTTCCGCGATTGTAACTTCTTTATTTGTTTCTAAAAGCAACAATCTCTTATTCTTTTACCCCCAACACTTCACTCCCTAACTACATATTCGACCACATCTTTGTTTCCCTCCCATTCCCAATTTCTTTCCCAAAAGACGAAACCAAATCTATACCCGCCTTTCCTGAATCTTCCTTGATTTCATTATGTTGCTCCAAACCGACCCCTCCTCCCCCTTTTTATAACACTCATTAGCCTCCCCGATACCACCCCCTTTCCCGTAGATACTCTCCACTACCTTTACCCACAACGCGTTTTTCTCGCATACGAATCTCCACCACTATTTTCCCAACAAACTTCAATTGGATGCTTGAAGGCTTCCCACATTGAGACCTCCTTTTTTGAGGTCTTTCACAACTTTTGTCCATTTAACCCAAGTCACCCCTTTAATTTGGCTCTCTATTTTACAAAAGGGCCTTTGGCCTAACGTTATCAGAGCCTTTGGCCTCTTAGAAGGCAAGGGGTTCAATCCTCACCATAAACGAGGACGATTCATGAGTTTATTTGTCATATATAATATAAGTATAATATACTTCAAAAATTATAGAATATATACTTAAAAATTATAGAAAATATGTTGAGGATGCTGTAAGATTGGTCACAATAGTAAAACAAAAATCCTGGGGGGTACGGGGTGAAAGCCGTACTACCCGGGTTCGAGCCCAGTGGTGTGCTCTCTGCGATATCCAGACTTCAAGACGGTCCTTTGGGGCCGGGTCTTGGGCCAACCATAGGCTGGGCCGAGTCGACGGAGATTAGTCTGCTGCCCAATTGGAGGCGGGATACCCCGGGAACGCGTGTGTGTTCAACTGCCGTTCAAAAAAAATAGTAAAACAAAAATTAAAGTCGGAGTACATATAGATCAATCATATAACGATGAACGGTGTAGGCTGGGAAGTGAGTTTTAAGCCCTACCCGGCTACCCCTTGTACAAACAACAAATCCCCTTGGGGTGGGTGGGGTTTGTTTAACTTTTATATTCAAGTGTTTTGTGAGGAGCCTGCCTGCCTGCCTGCCTGTTCGCTCGCTCGCTCGCTTCTTATTATTATAACCTTTCTCAAAATACAAATCCTAAAAAATCTCTCAAAACTCACCAACATCGCCGCTCAGTATCGTCGGCCGGAGCCTCTCTCATCCACCTCGCCGGAGCCCTCCTCTCACAACTCTGGTATGGTCACCCCTCTCTCACCGATTTTCATCTCATAGAATTGTTTGAAATCGATTTCTTTTTTTGCTGCTCGATTTGGTTATGTTTGTACTGCTCGATTTCATCTCCCTGCTGCAACCTAGATCTCCCCCTTCCCCTGATGCACCCTCGATCTGGATGTACTTCTTTGAGTTCTCGTATGTTCTTTGTATCTATTATCCATGTATGCAAGTATAAAATATAGTATGCATATATTATGTGGATAGGTATAAAATATAATATGCATTTATTATGTGGATAGTTGCATGTTCTTGACATTCGTAAACTGAATTCAAAGGCGGTAGGCTCTATCTGATGTCAAAGCTGAATTGTGTTTTTTTGTGGTGGGCCATAGGGCCGTCAGCGGTGATTGTTGGTAGAGGCTACATTGCTGGTAATGATATTAAGGAAGAGATAATGCATGTTAAGAATGACTTGAAGAAGAGGTGCTGAAGTAGTAAGACTGTTTGTTTTTAATAGGTGGTGCTGAAATAGTAAGACTGTTTTTGTAAACCGAGTAATGTATGTATCTATGTAATCGTCAGTTTTACATAAATTCAAATCCTACCAAAATACATCGTTTGATCCAAACACAATAGAAAATATGAATGAAGTTTCATAACAACTAAAATCAATCTTTTTTTACATTCAACGCCTATTATGTCAATTGATACAAAAACACTTTTGAAATCACCACTTGATGTTTCTTTCACTCGATTACAACAACTTTCTTCGAAACACTATACATACAACAAGGAAAAAGGGAAAGAAATGGTTAATATCCAAACTATGGTTAAATGAAACTAAAACAGCCCAACTCTATATTTATCCTTGATTGAACAACCAGTTCTTAGATTGCAAGAACAGAGACAATCAACAATTGTATGCAGAGCAAAAATTCCAGCCAAAACTTGAATATGCTGAGGATCTGATTGCTTATTTTGACAGAAACTGGTACATGAGCTTTTCCAAAACAGAAGCAGAAGACAAATCCTTGTAGTTGCAGAAGACAAATCCTTGAATATTGATGAGGATCTTATAGAAAGCATAGATTTGAACCACAAATCTAATCAGAATAAGAAGCATGACCATTGACATTAATCTCAGCATATTCATATTGAGGACCAACAAATGCATAAGGCTGTAGAAGTGTAGAAGTCTCTGTAATTGCTTTGCACCCATACATAGAACTTGAACTAAACTCAAGAAAACCACCTAATAAAAAGGATTATATTACCAGAAAGAAGAGAGGATGAAGAACAGAGAAGTAGAAAGGAAAGATTCGGTCTCGATTTGGTTAGAAATCTGTAGATCGAACCCAGTTTAAAGATTGACCCCAGTTTAAAATGGACGTATCTTGATTGGAGATCGATTTGGTTGATAATCTCTAAATCGATTTGGTCATCGATTTGATTGATACTCTGGAGATCGATACCTTGAAGATGGATTTGGCTCGAGATCAACACGCTTGAGAGGCGAGATTCTGGAAGCGATTGAGGGAGGGATAAGTTTCAGAGGACGGTAAGTGGAAATTTTATGTCTGATGCTTCTAAAGGACGGTAAGTGATAAGTGGATCTGAATAGTTGGAAAAAACAAACACTCTGAATTACCTTATGTCTGACTGAATCAGACATAAGAGGTAAATAAGAGCTTATATTAGAAAAACAAACACCACCGAAGTGAAATTTTTGTTGTTATATTTGGGTTGCTTTTAGGTCTTTTGTAGTTTGTATTGTTGGTTGACTGAATTTGTTATTATTGTTGATAGATCAATTTCCTTGTCAAACCTTGGAAAAAAAAGCACAAGTTTAAGAAAAGAAAAAAAAAACAATAGGATCAGTTTATTAGACTTTTGGTGCTCGGTTTACTTTTCTTGCTTGTGCAAATCACTTGCTGGTTTGCTCTTGACTTAACGAATGCCAATTGTTGTTGTCATTTGTAAGAATAATAGTTCTAGTCGATTCACAAAGAACATGATCATCTTATAAATCTGAAACTACTACAGAATCACACATATATCATACAGGATCGTAACAGATGGTATACTTGTTACTTTTAAATTAATTCTATGAAAACGTAATTTAACACAATGTACTTTCCAAAATAAGGTACTTCTAGGGTGTTGGTTGCAGCAAGTTCTTTTTATCTTACACTCCTAGCGGTCTCCGGTCGATACCAATCATATCTCTTCTTTTATCTTTTTATCACTGTCCCTCTCGTAGTTTATTTTTTATATCATCTTATCTCTTGCAAATTGCAATTCATATGTTCTTTATGTATCTTCTGTTCTATTTTTTTCTAATTGCAAGGTCAAACCAAGAGGGCAAGAAAGAGGCTTATTGACTGTTAGGAAGTTAATACACAATCAATAAGCCATGACGCTCTCTTATAAATTGTACTTGCTAAAAATCGTAGATTGTTAATTTAGTGAATATTGAGTTGTGTGCAACACTCTGAATCGTTCGCAACACTTTGAATCGTTCATTATCATAGTTTGTGACTATAGTTGATACACGTAATGTTGAATTCATTGGTTCTTTTTATTTGTATTTTACACAATGCTGTTGTTTTGCCGTATTGTTCCATACAAGATACAATAAATCAACTACAAACAAATGGAGGAAAAGTGGGGGAAAGGGATTGTGAAAAAGCGAATTGCATACACGTTTAGATCACAAGATCTTATGATTTTTTTATGTAATTTGAAAAGTTTGCATTTATTATTGGATTACTGTGTGTTTGAATTCTTTTATTATATTTGTGATCTTTTGAAAAATTGGAAGTGAATGTAATGATGTATTGACTTGCTTTGAATCACGATTATTCTTATATGCTATACAAACATGGTTTGACAGCTATGCTGCCAATATTCTTTTGTGTACTGATCCATTCTGATATACGAGTGATCAAAACATTTTGTTGATTAGGGAGTAGGGACAACATAGTATGTTGATCTATAGTTCTGTACATCAAGAACATGTTTACATTATTATTAATGATATTAGGTATTTGGAGAATAGGAAAAGGAAGGTAATATCAGATCAGAAGGTAATGCTGAATGAATTTACAAAAAGGGTTTTTAAGTATTCAAGAGAATCTGCCTCTGGTTGGTGTTCTAGTCGTTTTTATATTGTTGAGTTTTGATCTTTCATATGATGTTATAGTCATTCACAATAAAAGTATAAGTAAAAAATTGTAGCTGCTAACTGCCGTGACCTTTTTCATTAAGATGATGTTGGTCTCCAAGTGAGCTGTTTGTCGTATGCTCTGCTCATGGTTCTTGTACAATATATGAAGGGAGCTAATCTTTGATCATCTTGAACTTCTAGGTTGTGACTCCTGTTAAGCATGGCCGCTGAGGGAGGTCCTGACGCTCTGGGACCTCGTTATGCTCCAGCTGATCCAACATTGCCTGAACCTTGGAAAGGTTTGGTTGACGGGAGCAACGGTGTGTTGTATTATTGGAATCCTGAAACCAATGTCACCCAATATGAGAAACCTAATGCTTCGCGGCCTCCACTGCCATCAGGCCCACCACCTGTGCCCTCTGCACCTAAGCTGGCTCCAATACCTGGTGTAAGGACTGGGCAGCCGAATGGAGTTCCTGGTCAACAGGCACATCAAATGATACATAACACACAGCAACCAGGGCCACAAGCTACTCCACAATCACAACAGCATGCTGAACAGGCATCACAGGTTGCTCAACAAAATAGCTCTCAATTACCACAAGGTGGACAACAACTTGGTTCACAAATGGGACCGGCCATGCAGCAGTTGGGGCAGCAAATGGCACAGCATATCAGGCCTCAAATGGGACCAAACCAGCACACATTTTCAACTGTGGAACAACAAATGCCACCCCAGCAAGGAGTTCAAATACCTCAGCCCTACCAGGGTGGACCGTCAGGACAACAACAGGGCTACCAATTTACACATCAACAGTTGCACTACATGGGATATCAGCAGAACATGCCTCAGCCAGGGCAGCCTAATATATCACAGCATACGCAGCATCCTGAACAGTTTTCTCAACAAGAGCAAAAGGCTGCATTCTTGCAGAGAGAGGATACTGATTTTCAGCAAGGAAAGCAGGTTGGGTTTTCTCCATCCCAGATCCATCAAATTGGGGTGCCACCTGTTCAAAGTGTGCCTCCAGAGGGTAATACCAGTGTTCAACCCGGACAAACCACTCCATATGGTGGCTCTCAGCTCAGTGTGCCACAACCTTCCTCTTTTGGTCAGTTACAGCATAGCGGCATCAACCACCAGCAACATGGTCCAAGGTTCCAAAACCAAATGGGTCAAGCTCAGATACATGGCCAGCAGCCCAATGTTCCACCAGTAGGATTCAAGTTGGGTTTTGAAGAAAATCAATCTGGAAGAGGTGGGAATGAGCACTATTTTAATGCTATTAATGATGGGCCGAATGTTACCCCTCATCAACTTAAGCTTGCTGCAATTCCTATGGCAAGAAATCAACCGGTAATGTCTGTCTTTGTTTTCTCTTAGGAACATTGTATCCTATGGTGTCTGTACTTCATGGCGTTCTTACTTCTTTTGTTTTTAACTATATTTCGGCATGAGCATGAGCGTGTTGCAAGCTCTTGGTATTTGCATGTCAGCCTGTTCAGTTGCTTATGTAATTTCTAATTGCACACACACTTCTTATGTGCAAGACAAGATGCTGTATGATAACTAATCTTACTTTACATACTTTTAGGAGATGAGATTTGGGGCTGCTCCGCCTCAAAATGTTTCGCCAGGTGTCCCTAGTGGATCTAATAATATGCCAGGGCCAGCCCCTCATAACATCTATGGACATGCTGTTGGTGGTTCACCATATCCGAATAACGCCATGATAATGCAAAATCCAGCAGCAATGACTTCTCGAGACCCTATGAATATGTCTTCTGTTGATATTTATCGTCAGAAGCATGACGTAACAGCATCGGTTTGTTTGCTTGATCACCTTGAACTCCTTAATTGTTGATTAAACTGTTACTATTCAATGTGGTTCTTAGGTAATTGAGGGAGACTCATAGTTCACACAAGGTTGATAAGGTAGCTGAAGGATTTCATAGCTCACTGACAGTGGCTTGTTTGAACTTTATGACCAAAGAACCTCCACACCTTTGTTTTATAATGCTATTTGTTGTCATCTTAATTAGTGGGATTTGTTGAATGATATCTTGCTTCCCCTTCCAAGGATGTTTTCTATCCTTGTGGCAGTGTGCATCATCTAATGATGTATTTTAATGCTACCGTGTAGTTCAATGTTCTTCTTTGATGTACTTTTTCATTTTTTATAGAGTAATGTAGCGAATGGTTGCCTCCGCACAAAAGAATTTGAAGGAGCGCTTTTTGAGTGCTATTTATTGGATTGGATAATTGGATAATGTCATTATCGGATTATTTGATAGCCTAGAATGTTAACTTATCTTACCCGATTGTTCTTACCAGCTAAAATTGCAATATTCTATGGACTTTATTTATTCAATTAACAATAATTTTGGTATCTACATCCAGGGTACTATGAGTACTCTTAGATATTGTGCACATATAGTAGGATGGGAAAAACACATACATAATTACATCGAAAGCCTACTACTTACATATGAATGATCTTGGTCACAGTTTTTATTTATTTCAAGAATGCGCTTTCTGATTTTGCCGTGCCTTCTGTCCCTATAATTTCATGGTTTACCGCCCGAGACCTTTTCTACCTCTTCTCAGGTATTTGCAAATGTCACTCACCTGTTACTTTAATTGTGTAGGGTGATAATGTTCCAGCTCCATTCATGTCATTTGAGTCCACAGGCTTTCCCCCAGAGATATTGAGAGAGGTAAGTACTTCTCCTGAGAAGTTGCTAACCGTTTATGTCTGTGTATGACAGTATATGCTATGTTTGGTGTTCATGTTCTCTTTATTCTTAATCTGTAACTTAAGATTAACAGTTCTGACTTGTCGCAGGTGCGATATCTGCTCCAGAGGCGGAGCATATGTCGTACGCTGCCCTGCCATGCTCACACTTATCCTACAAGTATTCTGATTAGGCTGCAAAACGGACAGTTGGAGCCTTCCTTGGCATCTTCTGAAGGGTGGTTGGCCTGCATCCGGATCACACTTATTGTGACTGGGATATCTCGTTTATTGGCTCCGCCTCTTTTGTCTTTATTGCTCCTTTTTGTTGCCTCGAGTTGCTTCAGTAAGCAACTGCACAACTATGGACCTTCATTTAGCAAATATTTTAATTGAAGTTCTTTTTTTCTCATTTAGGCATCATTTTTGGATTGTAGGGTATTCATTTTAAATTATCCGGGCATATGCTTAGGAATCCATAAGATCTATTTATGTGTCTATGGTTCATTAATATGATTTTGTTTCAGATACACACTGCTGGTTTCGCTTCTCCGACACCTATTCAAGCTCAAACATGGCCTATTGCCTTGCAAAATAGGGACATAGTGGCAATTGCAAAGACAGGTTCCGGTAAAACATTGGGGTATCTGATCCCTGCTTTCATGCTTCTCAGATTTTGCCGCAACAATCCTCAGAATGGGCCGACAGTTGTAGTTTTAGCTCCCACCAGGGAACTTGCTACTCAGATACAAGAGGAGGCCATAAAGTTTGGCCGGTCTTCTAGGGTCTCTTGCACAGTGAGTCATCAGTTCTTATTTCTTGTGCTTTGAGCAGATTCTATTGTAGATAAATTATATGATTTGTTTTGATGTTATTCAGTGTTTGTATGGTGGAGCTCCCAAGGGCCCGCAATTGAAGGAATTGGAAAGAGGAGCAGATATAGTTGTAGCTACTCCTGGTCGACTTAATGACATCCTTGAAATGAAAAGGGTTGATTTCCGTCAGGTTTCTCTTCTTGTCCTTGACGAGGCAGACAGAATGCTTGATATGGGTTTTGAACCTCAAATAAGGAAGATCGTCAATGAAATACCTCCACGCAGACAAACTCTGATGTATACAGCCACTTGGCCGAAGGAAGTGAGAAAAATAGCTGCTGATCTTCTTGTCAATCCTGTTCAGGTTAATATTGGCAATGCGGATGAGCTTGCTGCAAACAAGTCTATCACCCAGGTAATAGAACCTGAAGCATATGCTCCTACCCGAAAAAGAGTAGCCATTTTCTCTTTTAACCAAATCTATTAATAACCACCGGGATTACCACTCTTTCTAGTTTTGAAGAGAGAGTGTGTGATTATAAAGGTGAGAGATAGGGCATTAACTTTCATCCATGGTTCTTGTAATGAGGTTGTTGTAGGTGTGGTGGTTGCAATATATTTTGCTTCTCGTTTTGCTAATTGTAATTTATAATATGGCAGCATTACGCTCTTTAGGTTTTAAAATTTAAGAAAAACAAAAAAATGAATCTTCTGCTGGTATTTAAAATATTTATGATTTGCATCATAATAGAAAGACATTATTGTTATTTTTTTCTTTAATACGTTTGTCATACTGAAGGGTGCAACAACTTGTAACAATAGTGGGGAAAATGTCTTATATAGTCTTGATTGTGGACCCTCCGGCAACTTTAGAAGCCTTGGTTCATAAGAGCTCTTTTCTTGAACTAACTCTTTGAGGTAGCGGTCGATCGTTTGCATCTATGGTCAATCAAGAGGTCTGCAGATCCATTCTTCTATATGATAAATCACCATCTCGTATGAAAATCATATAGCTGTATTTTTATGAAGCTTTAGGTAGCCCTCCCTTGAGTCCATTTTGGTTCGGCTTTTCTTGTGGTCACTGCTTGTACCTTACAGATGGGTTAGAAAGATAGATAAGAAATACAAGTCTTAAGTAAAAGCCATAACTTATAGGAATGTGATTGTATCTTTTTATCTTCTTGCTGATGGATTGAATTGTTGATATTTGGTATCATTTCTTAACCGTATCATGATCTGCTTTGGTTGTGTAGTATGTTGAAGTTGTTCCTCACATGGAGAAGCAGAGACGTGTGGAGCAGATTCTTCGATCACAAGAACGTGGTTCCAAAATCATAATTTTCTGTTCAACAAAAAAACTATGTGACCAGCTTACACGTAATATTAGTCGCAACTTTGGTGCTGCAGCAATTCATGGAGATAAGTCTCAGGGCGAGAGAGACTGGGTTCTGAATCAGTTTCGTGCTGGCAAGTCGCCTATATTAGTTGCCACAGATGTTGCTGCACGGGGCCTTGACGTTAAGGATGTTAGGTCAGAATGACACTGAAAAGAGAAGCATAGATAGACATTTATTAGCAAATCTTTAAGTTGAAATAAGTAATTACATTGTATATTGGTTTTTGCAGGGTGGTGATAAATTATGATTTTCCAACTGGTGTTGAGGACTATGTCCATCGAATTGGGCGAACCGGGAGGGCAGGGGCAAAAGGGGTGGCATACACCTTCTTTTCAGAACAGGACTGGAAATATGCAGCTGATCTTATCAAGGTTCTGGAGGGGGCCGATCAGCCTGTACCTGCTGAGGTGCGAGGGATTGCGGCACGTGGCGGGCCTGGTTTTGGAAAGGAAAGGGGTGGAATGAGCCGTTTTGATTCTGGTGGTCGTGGTGGCATGAGGGATGGTGGTTTTGGTGGGCGTGGTGGGGACGGCAGATTTGGCGGGCGTGGTGGGGATGGCAGGTTTGGTGGTCGTGGTGAGATGAGGGAAGGAGGTTTTGGTGGTCGTGGTGAGATGAGGGATGGAGGTTTTGGTGGGCGTGGTGGAGGCAGAAGCGGTCAAAGAGATGAGGGTTTTGGAAGTCGTGGTGGGATGAGGGATGGCAACTTTGGTGGCCGTGGTGGTTGGGACAGGAATGAACGTGGCCCTTTGATGGATTCACGTGGCAGAGGCAGGGGGCGAGGGAGATTTGATAACAGAAGAGATGGGGACCGTGGTAAGGGAAGAAGTTACAGCCGTAGTCCTGATAGGGTTCGAACGTGGGGCCGTAGCCGAAGCAGGAGCAGGAGCAGGAGTAGGAGTTACAGCAGGAGCCGTAGCTGGTCAAGCAGCCGCAGCCCTGTAAGGCGTGAGAGACGGCGTGAATCTAAATTTGATCAGATAGAAGGGGAGTTGCCGAAAGCTCCTGAAGCAGAGGCACCAGTTATCCCTTGTTCGATTCCTGTCCCAGATGCCATTGATGGAGCCTAACCTAAAGAGGAGGATACTCGTTTTAGTGTTTATGGTTTGATCCTTTTGGTGGTGGTGGTACAAGGAAAAGGGTTATTTACCATTTTATGTGCTTTCAATCAATCTACCAAACCAACCATGAACCATTGAACCTTGAGTCTATTTCCAATGGCCTAACCTAACATCAACAATAACCAAATTGTAATCATTTTTCATGGGAGTTTCATTTTGGTTTGACAAATTTTCTTTTCTTTTACTTCACTATATTTTTCTATCATCGTTTCTGTGGTTTGCTTACAAAGTTGATTTTTTCATCTAATACTTATTAAATCATAACTTTAAAATACAAGTCATAATATATAATTAAAATATTATAAACCAAGTTAAAGAGTTTACTTACTAAATATATGTTAAAAGTTTTTTTTCTTTTCAAAAAGGAAATAAATCTTAAAAATTACAACCCCCAAATTATTGCATTGAGACATTTTCTTTCATCTTGAGCTAGCATATGTTACTAAACACACAAAAGGGACCTAAACTTTTTAAAAAATAAAAATTGAGTTATTCTTAGAAAATAATAAAACTATCAATAATAAATTAGATATTTCATTTAATCTAATAATACTATATGTGTGTGCAAATATAATGGGTTTATATATATTTAAAAATAATTTTGATAACTCAAATCACGAACAACACCGTAAGATACAATTCTCGTAAAATTTTATGCGAGGTTTTTAGTTTTTTTTTTCCAATGTCAAATGTTACAAAGTAGGTTTTTTCATCTAATATTTCTTTGAATGAAAAACGATGAAACAGTTAACAGGATGAGTTTAATGTGGTTACTTTGAGGTAGGAACAAAATTTGTAAAAAATGCAATCCTTGGAGGACTAAAAACATATTTCTATTAAAGTAAAGGGTCGATTTTTGTTATTTGGTCTGTAATATAAACATTTCCCCCAAACTCCAATTCCAGTTCCTGTGTTCCAGTTCCTCCTTCACGTGCTCAAACACCCCTTCCCTCTCTCAAGCTTCTCCGTTCTCCGGTCATCTCTCCGATAGTGGTACGCTTTCATTATATTAACTTTGGTTACCTTCTCCACCTAATTGTTTATTTCAGTCGAATGTGTATTATATTACTTCGTCCGTTGCCGATTGCTAATTTTTGAAATAAGGGTTTTTGTAAACCACTATTGTTTTCGCCGCTTCACTTTTTATATGCTTTCTATTCCTCAACATTTTCTTTCAACGCATTTTCTTATCGTATATTCTTTGTGTTTATTTTTGAATTATATAATTGGTTTCCAATTCTTACTTGCACCAATATTTGCCATAAGCTATTATAATGCCCTGAAAGTTTCAACACCCATACACTTGGAGCTACCAAGAGTGATCTGAGGGGATAAATGGTGAAAACTACAAAAAAAATATATATATGGACTTTTTAACTTTTGGGGGATTTGAGCATTTTCTTCCTGTTAACAAGTAATGATTTTGAAAAAAATTTGAACGTCATCACCCTTCTCAACCACTGGTCTCTTAGTTACTACACCCAGTTACCTTCATTGAAACCCTTCTCTGATCTTGATTTATCAGCAAAAAACACATGTTGGGTCTTTCTCTTTAATGTCAGGCTCTGGAGTCTGGACTAGATAGATGTTGTCTAAGTTCTGTATATCCTCTAGTTTTATTTACATTAATTCAGTTGTTGCTTTTGCAGATATCTTAAAAGGGCTTGGTTTGTGCAACTTGACATCATCTGAAAGCTATGTTTTAAGCTTGCCAGCTTCTTTTCCTGTCAAGATGGTATAGTGAATCATTAGTCAGAGACTTCACATGATCCAGTATTGTGTTTTTAAGTAAAATTTTTGTTGCTTTAATTGTGCAGTATGAAATAACTAATCTATCAGACAGTGACGATGAGCTTAAGCCTGAACCTGGAACCATCACCAAAGTAGAGGCAATAAATTGCACTGGTTTTCCATGTGAGAACCTGTACTCAAGCCATATTAGGGTATGTTTCTTGTTTCTCTTAGTTATTGTTGTTTTTTTGTATGCTCTTGATGTTTACTATTTTTTTTCATAGCCATTTCTCGTGTCCCCCATATTTCTGCGTACATTGCATAAAATTTAACTTGTATGTGGAGATTATGATCAATATTTGTGGGGATTATGCAAGTTGGTAGTGAGAGTAGAGAATGACAAATACTGTCTTGAGAAGCTGATTTACACCTGTACAATTCAGTGACTGCTTGTTATTGCCCATCAACCATCTGTTTATATGGCGGGGCTGTTTACCAAACACTTACTCGGGTAAGCGCTTACCGAGTCACATTACCTTACCGGAAATATGGCAAAGACCAAGACTCTTACCTGGTAAGAGCCAAGGCAAGGACCGAGTGTCTTACCCGGTAAGTGAGGGCGAAGACTCTTACCACGGTTAGCGCTTATCGGGGAAGTTGTTGCATACGATACCGTTTTGGTGGACTGAAATCTTACCCCGTAAGTAAGTGATAGTGTTAATTTCATTGGTAAGCGCTTACCCGAGTAAGCGTTTCATAAACGGCCCCTAAGTCATATATAACCATGTATGGCTTGAAAAACATGTTTTTTGTGCAACACAAGGTGTTGTGCATTCGGATTCCTTGCTTATCTTGCAAACTTAAGATCTTCAAATAAAATTTTTCATCACATGCATTATAGGGTTGTTTTTGTTGCTTGTGTCCTAACCTAAGAGGCAGGAATAATAAAAAGAGTGCACTTGATTTTCTATTACGTGAAATGATTTTCATTTTTGTCTTTCCGAGTTATCGTTCACCTTCGTGTCTTGCACAATCTTTAATTAAGAACTTATGATCTATGATATAATAGTTTGACCTATTCTATGAAAGCTTAATGCATCAAGTGGTTTGCAGCTGGACATGAATAATAAATAACATGCATATCTATGCGTTTATAATGGTATTATATTGCTATATACTTTATATTAATAAATTCTTTTAAGGGTGTAATCATACTTCCTGTTGCCCACAACTCCTCACACTGAACAACTCACCGTTTTCAGGACAATGGTGCGAGCTCATCTGGAAGCAATATAAGATCATCCCTCATAGGAATGGGATTCTCACTGGATCTTATTGAGAAAGCTATCAGAAAAAATGGTATGTCTAGCACAAACTGGACTTCTGTAGGGAGATATGGTTGAGCTTTGAGTCTGTATGATGGCATCTACTTTGATTGAAGTTTTTCTGATGTTTTCATGACCATGTGATTAGGGGAATGTTTAAGATTTATCTGACATTAAAATTTTATTTCTGTAATGTAGGTGAAGAGAATATGAATTTAATACTGGAGACTCTCTTTGCTTATTCTGTAAGTGGTTGAAAATATACCATCTGATAATTATTTTACATATAGTGGGGTCCTTTACTTTGGCCTATCTATGGTGCATTCTTTATCATTGTGACTTAAACTGTCTTCACTAGATGAAGATATGTTCCTATTGGATATTTCTGATGGTGCTTACTTCTGAGTTGCCTTGGTATTCTATTGTGCCGTTACATCCAATTTGAGGATCACCATATCTGTCTCCTACAAGTGTGGCTAGAGGTGCACAAGGACCCGTCCTTAACCGAAGACCGGTCCTTTTTAGCCAAAAAAAAGAGACCGGTCCTTGGCCAAAAATTTAGGACCAAATCTGGACCAGCGGTCCTAACCGGTCCTTTTGGGATTTAAAAAAATAAATAACAAATACATATATAAAAGAATGAAGTGGACTATTATTTTAAAAAATACCACTAATTTTCATTTAATTGTAAGTTATAAAAATTAGTTAAATTATGGCATTGTAAACTAGACGTTTTCTTTTTTTATCTTTTCGCCTTAAATATTTTTCATCGCTTTTAGCCTTCTTTAAATGATCAAATTGACCGGTGTATATCCCAGTAGTCTTTTTAATAAACACTTGGCTCCATTTGTGTTAAACGGGGGACATATCTTTAAAATACTTGGTCCTTACCTGTCCACAATCAGTTAATTGGTCCTTTGTGCATCTCTAAGTGCGGCTATAGGATAGTTTAAGGAGCATTCAACCTTCAGAAAATAGAAAAATCAAGGATTCTGTTGATAGTTAAAAGCACTGCCTTCCAGGCCATGCTGAATAATCCAACATGTCACCAAGATCACCCTCCAACATGTCACCAAGATCCAACATTTATGTTGGTCATATCATTAGAATAAGAGTGCATGACATTCTGATTAAGTAGTCTTTTTAATATTCTTGAGAGATCAAGGATGGGATATGAATGATCTTATCTTGACGCAATAGGATCTTCAAACATCAAAGGCCAGATCATTGCATTCTGCTAATCGCTCAGTCCTGGACAAAGACAAGGAATTAGCTCAAGGTAGCGGAAAAAGGAAGGTAATCACTACCACCTGACCTTGTAATCTTTTTCTATCTTTTTCTGCGGAACTGATTCTTACTATGAGAGTTCTCTCTCATAAATAATGGTTGTGAACTACTACCTTTATAGACCATGTTTTAGTTGCAATTTTTAGCTTCTAATAACTGAACACTGTTGAATTAGTTGAAAGCAACATTTTATGTGGATTGAACAGGCTCATTGTATATCACAATCCGAATCATCCGATTCTCTGGATTGCTTATTCGATGATGAGAAGGATATAAGCAGTCGGAGCACTGACCCTACAACTATTCCCTTAAAAGAGGTGAGTCTATGGTTGCTATGGTGTGTTTTCAGCAGAATTGTACTTGTGAGCCTCTGCTATAATGATGTGGATGTTTTCTTTTCATTGGAAACTGGTTCCTATATAGCTGATAATTAAGTCTTCGTCTCAATTTGTTGTCAGTCGGCCATGACTTTTTACGCTCAATTAGAGTTGAACCTGTGCAAGTCTCGAATATGCATGCCTTGGTCTTGAATAAACAGTGTCAGCAATCCAGAAAAGCACACACACAAACACAGGTTTCGTATTGCACCAAATTGGTAAGCAAAAGCAAACCAAGTGGCAATTTAAACCTACTACCTACAAGTTGCCTATTGCAAGTCATTATGCCTAGTCTATGATATTGCTATCTGTTTTAGCATACGCGAGTCTGGTAATGTTGGAGAGATAATTAATGTGTTGGGGACATAGAACAAGGGTTGGTATTGGAAAAAAACTAGCCAATTTAATTTAGAAGATATTTTTCATGACCAAAGGGGAGTAGATATCTTCAGTAAAGAAATTATAAACATATGCACAATTTGATACCTTTAATACTTAATAGAATAATGATCTCATTTGCTTGTAAAAGTGTGATATCAAAACCCAACCAAACCAAATTGTGCCCAGTATAGCCCCTCGGAGTAGGGTCTGGTTGTATGATGTACGCAGATACCCCTGGGGGTAGAGTAGAGAGGCTAGTCCCGTGAAGATCCCGGCAGACTGCCTTTCAAAAAAGTTGTCCAAAAGTTCTTTGTAAGTTGCAAGGATTCTGAAAGCACATTAAGGCGATAGAAAAGTCACAAGGGTAATAAACAGTAAATAGCAACAGAGAGAACAGATGCAAGAAGAACACTGAAGTGAGAAGAGAACTAACTAAATACCGAGACTCGTGAAACAAGGTACTAGGACCAGATCTCCTAACTCCAATCCTATCAGGACAATGTTATCCCATCCGACTGTTTTCTACCCCTCCCCCTTCTATTGTAGCGACTAGGCCCTATAAAAGTGTGATATTAAAATAACTCTCGTATGATACCTTTTTCTGGTTTCGATATGGTTGACTATCTACTTCTGGCACCAACAATAGTGAGGTTGCCTTTTCTTAAGAAGGTCATTGCTATCATGATAATTCCATTTCTTATGCTGTTTTGGACCCTTCATGTGATGTTTATGTTTTTTTTTCTCTTTCAATCTATGCAGGACCCTGATGAGTGTTGCAATGTTATTGAAGACAAAAAGGCATCTTTACTGATGATGAACTTCACTATGGAGGAAATTGAGTTTGCAATGAACAAAATTGGTATTGTAACTTCAGTTGTTTTAAATCATACAAAACAAATTTTACCAGTTTATTCTTTTTCTGCTATGTTATCTAATTCTATATTTCAATGTTACAACAACAACAACAACAAGATTCCTTGTTCCAAGCTAGTAGGGGCAGTTTGAATATGAGAGCCCTTACCTGTTTTTCCCATTTATATAGCAACAAAATCATGTGGCATGTAATGCAGATATCATGTTGTGATTGTTGACAGGCGAAGATACTCCTGTTGATGAACTCGTAGATTTTATCTTTGCTGCTCAGATGGATAGTGCAGACGATTCAAACAAGAGACTTGTAACAAAGAGCGAGGTATTTGAACTTTCATTTAGCATGAGCTTTTCGCAGTTTCTTTTGTTGATCATTTTATCATGTTATTTTACTGTTGAAAGGATCATTGCATCTGTTCAAGCACTGTTTTTTTGTTATTTTCTGCAACTTAATTCGTCTCTTGTAGAACAATGCCTTCATTGGGAGCTAGAGCATTTATGCATTGTTTAGTCGACTTCATTAGTTCTTATGAAGCTGTTGCATAACATATTTAATATCGGCAATGGTGTTAATTGCTTGTGTCCATCGTTATGATTTCTTTATTTACTATTTTGGTTTTTTATCCGTTGCTATATTTTCGTATTGTGACGACATTGTTCATATTTCTGCTCTTACTTCCATCTTCTAGAAAGAAGAGTCACATTTATCTGGGAGAGTCAAGACGACTATTTCTCAAGCTATACTTCTTGAACTATTATACATTTTTGTTGTACTTTATTATTATTTTTCACCGATGTCCATTGATATTAGCTTTTGGCTAAAAAGTAGTTGGTCTCACTCTCAAAATCAACCATGAAACCTATTTTTCTTTTCTTTTCCTATCTTCGATTGTGTTTAAGGAGGGTTTGTTTTGCTAACTTGTAGTGGTAATCAGATAGAGGGAAAGGAACGGTTGCTTTCTGTCATTTAAAGAATGAAGTTGCATATTCATTACGACAAAAAAATCTCTTTTTTTGTTGATGATTAGATACATATATTATTGCATACACAAATTTTAGGGTTAGATATTAAATATGTCATTTATGCAATGATGTGCTAAAGTTTGGCATACACCATATGTAACACCTTAGGCATATCCCACATCGGCCGTGGACAGGAGAGATGCTGGGTATATTAGTAAACCTTGGCCTTACCAGACACAACGCGTTTTGGGGCCACAAGCATGCGGGTTCCTTGGGAACTCTGTGGTTAAGCGTGCTTGGGTGGGAGTAGTACCAGGATGGGTGACCTCCTGGGAAGTCCTTGCCAGGTCGCCAAGAACAAAGCCGTGAGCCAGTGGGGCAAAGCGGACAATATTGTGTCGTGGTAAGCGGGGTGTTACACCATAGTTACTTGCTTATCGACAAATGTTGTTGCATTTTTTGCCTAGACTATGTATAAATATTCATATACAAGTCATATTGTTTGCTTAAACGCTTATTCAGCTTAAAATTAGCAGGATGCCACCACTGAGACCTTGTTTGGGACCATGGACAAGACACTTAGACTGCTTGAAATAGGCTTTTCTGAACAGGAAATTTCTGCAGCCATTGAGAAGTATGGTGAGTATATCTTCACAATATTTTACATTTTACTAAAGTTGGATTTATGCTTCAAATTTGAACAACGCGGGAAACCAAAGTTTGTGGTTCTATTTATTTGTTTATGCAATGTATAATGGCATCTTTGGGTGGATATTAACTTTCAACATTGTGGAATCCAGAATGAACTTGTAAGTAGTTTTGGGGTGGAGTGGTTAAGGCGAATCCCTCTTATAAGATGTCAAGCACACATAGGAACTCAAAATACTATACAGCTTGATTCACTAGCAAAATTTTTACCATTTGATTGTGACTTCCGGTATTAAAAACCTAGAGATGCTGGATTACTTGTATAAACAAGTCTAAGATCTTATCCTGTATCGTGTTCTTACCATATTATCTGATCATCCAGGATGCATCCTTATTTTCTTTTTATGCTTTTGTCAATTTCTTCAACAAGAAATATTTATATTGTTTAGTTAAATTTTGAAGCAGCATCAATTTCTCACACAGTTCATAATTGAATCCAAACAGCAGTTAAAGTATTAGCCATTTTTTGAAAGATATTACCATTTGACTAGTCTTGTATCAGGTTCGGAGGTGTCCATAACAGAGCTTGCTGACTCGATTGTTTGTGATCGGATGCGTGGCCCTTGCATCAAGACAGAAGAGGTTTTTTTTTTGTATCCCATGATGGCCAATACTTATTTGTCTGTGGCATCACTTCATTGACGAGTTTGGCCTTGTATTAATTAGCATTGTTCTTAACAATGAACGTCTATCTCTTGACTTTACAGGATCCGTTTTCATCTTTTGGAGTCAGTTCCTGGATGGCTGGAAATAAATTCAAGTCTTCATCTATGGGGGCAGATAAAGTCTTAGATGCCAGTTTTTATACGAATTTAGCATTAAGAACAGAAGAAAGTAGTCAGGCTGCAGCTTCTCAGATTAGAGACGTTAACAGCTTTAAAGGAAAGCAGCCAAAAGAAGAAAATGCTGATGAACCGATTAGTTTACAGAGACCAAAACCGGAGTTTGACGATTTGAATTGTTATTCTGGACCAGCATGCACTGTACCAAAACCTCCAGTGAGTTCCAAGGTATTACAGAGACAGCTCAAGTATAAAGCAAGACGTATGGCAGCAATCGGAGTGCCTAAACTCACCCAGCCTGTTTCGTGTAGCAGTGTGGATCAAATGGTAGCCAAAGCTCCCTTATTTTTCTATGGGAATGTTATGAACTTGTCTCATGATTCATGGGTCAAAATCTCTCAGTTCTTGTATGCAATCGAGCCTGAAGTTGTCAATACTCAGTTTTTCTCAGCCTTGAGTAGGAAAGAAGGCTATATACATAATCTCCCTACCAAAAACCGTTTTCACATCCTGCCAAAGCCACCAATGACAATAGAAGAAGTGATGCCACAGACAAAGAAGTATTGGCCGTCATGGGATACAAGAAAACAGTTGACTTGTATTAATTCTGAAACGATTGGAATTTCTCAACTCTGTGATAGGCTCAGAAATATATTGATTGATTCTAAGGGAGTACTTTCTGTTGAAAAGCAAAAGGACCTTCTTCACCAATTTAAGACCTTGAATCTCATGTGGGTGGGCCGTAATAAGGTAGCACCGATTGAACCCGAATGGGTGGAAAGGATTCTTGGGTACCCGATGTATCACACTCGGGAAGATGGGCTGAGCCTAGGAGAAAGGCTTCAATCTCTGAAACACTCGTTCCAAACGGACACATTAGGATATCACTTGTCTGTTTTGAAGTCTATGTTTCCTGAGGGATTAACCTTGCTTTCAATCTACAGTGGAGTTGGAGGGGCTGAAATTACTTTGAACCGACTTGGGATTCGTTTGAAGGCAGTTGTATCAGTTGAACCATCAGAGACAAAGCGGAAGATTCTGAGGCAGTGGTGGGATAAGTCGGATCAGACAGGGGAGTTGGTGCAGATTGAAAACATTCAGAAGTTATCAAGCAGTAAGCTTGAAAGTCTGATCAAGAAGTTTGGTGTTTTTGATTTTATCATATGTCAAAACCCATATACGTACTCTCCAAAAAGTGTTACCATGGCTGCTGCAGAAACTGAAAGCTTTGCAGGGTTGGACTTTTCACTGTTTTACGAGTTTGTTCGTGTTCTGCAACGAGTAAGGAGTGCAATAAAAACCAGGTGATTGTTTTAATTCAAGAATCTTGATGGGATTGGTTAATGTGTAAAAGATGTTAAATAGAGAATGTTGGTTTTTATTATATGCAGTTGATGAAGTTTGATGCTGCATCCATCCACCCAAAGGAGGGGAAAGGTATCCCTTATGTTCATCTTATCTTGTCTGTAGATTCGTCATCTTTTGGAAGGTGGTTAGTAGTAACTTATTAGTATGTGATGTGACTTTAGATAGAAATCTTGTTCTATATTTAGACATGAAAAGAAAAAAATATATCAATCGATGGGTTTTTCTTGTATGTTATTTACTTGTTTCAAATAAGGTTTTTGTTTATTTTCCAACAAAATGTTATACTATTAAACCACAAAATGTCAAAATGTGAATGGATTATTTTTAAAACAAAAATGACTTTCTCTCTCTCTCTCTCTCTCTCTCTCTCTCTCTCTCATGTGTGGTTGATTGACCGCCAAGAGAGTTGTTTGCAAAATACTTTCATAGCTTCATTTTCCTTTTCCCAAGTTTCATTCACCAAAATTTGTAAACAGCTCTTTAAGTTAGGAGTAATATCTTCATTTTTGATACGAGAAATGTATCCCGGCAATGTATTGTCTTAATTTCGTCTCCCGGTTTTATTTTATGAATTTGTTTTTGTTTCAATGTGGAGTATTTTAACATATTAATTAGTGGGCTTCAACTATTATCTTTGTTTTTGAAAATATTTATCAGTTATTTATAAAGCAGTTTTATAAATGTTAATAAGTTGTATAATATCCTTGTACTACGTGAATAGAATATGCTATTATGCTAGTATCGGAAATTTTATAACAAGTTAGAAGAATGGGATAAGAATATTCAAATTAAAGAGAATAAAATACCTTTATGAATACAATTAGTTTAATTAAAAATTATTTACCAAATATATGGGTTTTCAAATTTCATATGTAAGGGTATTATGGGTTTTCATTTTTATCGTTCAAAAAATGTTAAAAAGGTTTTTTATTTTGTAACCTTAGTATCGCACTGATGAGACTGGAAAGAAATGGACCTAAAATCCTTCCTTCCTATATAAATAATTTCAATTTTGGTAACCAGACCCAGACCAGACCAGACCGACTTATTCAATTGCATAGGTACGTAGATTGAATTGAATATCCCTTATTATGAATTATCTTTCTATCTATTACATGTATAACTTTTAATCCAAAATCTTAATTTATACTTTTTTTTTAACAATATTAAAGCTAAGAAAATATTATTAGTAATTAGTAGTTTTGCCAAAATTCAGATTTGATCTCCCAACCAACCAAACACATTAATTAATAATTATATTATATGGATGATGATCTGTATGTACAAGGGAATCTTCATTTCATTGAGTTGGTGATGCTTGTTTTTGGCCTCTTGCATTGCATTGCATGCCCCATATGAATGAGGAGGGGTAATCTTGTCATTTTACACTTGAACAAATAACCCTCCCTCCCCTCATTATATAATTGTTCTATTTTCATGGACCCACTACACTAAACTAAACTAGATCATTAATTAATTTTGTATTTAGTTTCGATCGAGATGTACCCTTTTAAGAGAAATAAAAAGAGAAGAATTAATTAAGAAATTATATATGTCCATAATTCTTATTTATTTATAAGAAGAAATGGAAATAATAATGTATTTTAAGACAAATGGGCATTAATTCATCAAAGTGAAAGTAGTAAGTAATGATTAACAAGCCATTAACATAACATAATAAACTATATATATATATATATATATATAAATAAAGGAGAAATGATCTAGAGGAGCCTCATCATGCAATAAGGATGGGCCATAGCTAAATGATGGATTGAAGAACACAAGGATGTAGATGATATATGGCTAAATGATGGGTTCTATACAGTATCTCTATCTAAACTAGAAGAAAGAAAGAAAGAAAGCAATTCAGGAAATGGTGGTGCAGGAGGAGGCATATGGAGGAGGAGGTTTATCTCCTGATATGGACTGTGGCATACCATCTTGTAAACAATCAATGGGAGGGATGGTGAGAGTCTCCTGCACCCCGTAAGCATTCCAACAAAAGGGGTCATCCACCAATTCTCCTTGGAAGGGCAACAGCTCCACCTCGGACATGGTTATGTTGGTGCAAGCAACCGTGTCACTGCAAGCAAAATGGATGGGAGGGCTACGCACATCATACGTTCCCTTTATGTTCCTGAAGGAGATGTCTCTTACATACACGGCTGAGGTCTGGTTGACACAGTTTTTGTTTGAGCAGTAGTACTGGTCTATGATCACACAGTTCCTCACATTCTCCATTTGGATGTTCTCAAACGCTATCCCTGTCACCGACCCTGCCCCACCCTGCCATGTCTTGATCCGAACCCCATTATCAGAATCATGTATCACTGCATTGCGTACTGTTATGTTAGAAACGCATGCCTCTGAGTTGTGTACCCCAAGGCTCCCAATGCTGCATTCAATTCATTACTACTTCATCAATCACTCACCATTTATTAGTTTTTTAAGTAAGAAGAGAAGAGAAGAGAAGAGAAGAGAAGAGAAGAATTAATTAATTACCTGATGCCATGACTAGGCCCACAAGTGACACCCTCTATATCAACATTTACACAACCAGGTCCAATTGAAATGCAATCATCCCCTGAATTAATAATAAGTAATTCATTCATTCATGTAACCATTTAATACTTGACAATTAATTAATTAATCAAGAGTTGAGTTTTACCATTGCCTATCATTGAATTGTAGATTCCCACAGACTTTGTGTTCTCAATATGGATTCCGTCGGTGTTGGGGCTAAGTTTAGGAGAAGAAATGGAAATTTTATCTATGAGTACCCCTTCACATCCGTCAAATTTCACATGGAACATTGGACTGTTTTGGATGCGTAGTCCAGTCAATGCCAAATTTGAGCTCATAAAGAACCGAATTAACTGAAACACAAAACAAAACAAAACATCTTAATTACCTTAATTAATTAAACATATATATATATATATATATTTATTCAAGTGTCTGAAAGTACTACTTACTGTAGGGCTGTCACATGGTCCAGGCAATGTTGAACCATTGGGACCCTGAAGAAACAATTGAATGAATAGACAGACATATTAATTAATTAGTTAATTTCTTTGAAATGTAGTAAGTAATTAAGAATTGAAGGTAGAAGGTAGATTACCCTGTGAGGCTTGCAGGGGAGTTCCCACCAGTCTTGGCCATTGCCCTCAATGGTACCAGTTCCAGTCAAACTCATATTATTCAGCTTGTAGAACACCAACCATTGCTTGTTGCTATCTTTCTCCGGCCAGCAATCCGGACCACCTGGTGGCATTACCACCCCATCTACCTATATATATATATATATTAATTTAATTTAATTAATTTAATCAAAACAACCACCTAAAAGCTAGCTTAGCTAGGGAAATATATATATAATTAAGAAATGAATTAGTTACTTGAAAGACAAGTCCTGGTTTGCAAGGTCCAGAGAAGATTGTAGAGGTTATCATGAAAGTGCAACCAGAGGGTACCAAAAGCGTCGCTGATTCCACTGCACAAGCTTCCTTCCACGCAGCCACGAAAGCAGCGGTGTCATCTGTGGACCCATCTCCAATGGCACCATAATCTTTGACGTCAAAAACACAATTACTATCATCATCATCATCACCTTCACCTGGGTCGGTTACTGGTGCTGAAACTACTGGGTCAGAAGGAACAGATACACTAGTAGTAGGGGTTGGGGTTGGGGTAGGGGTAGGGGGGACTGCATCTTTCTTTTGGTTCTTGTGGTAATGATATCTTCCTTCCACATTCATACACAAAACTAGTACCACCAAAAGTAAGGAAAACCCATTCAAGATCTTCATCTTCATCATCATCTTCATTATATATATATATATATATATATACAAGAATTGAAGAGATCAATTGTTTGTTACTAATTTTCCATAAGAAATGGGAGTTGAGAAAACAAGAGTAGTGCAGACCCTCTGCTGTGGTTTATTATTATTTATACTAAATAAATAAAACCTCATGCAACCAGCTCGACAGGTGTCAATTCCACAATGGTTTAATTGTCTTCCTGTGGCTACGTACCCCTTCATTTTTCTTTTTTCTTTTAATTAAATTATTTGTTTTCTCTCTAATAATAATAATAATAATAATAATAATAATAATAATAATAATAACAAACAACAGTAGTATATATATATATAGTATGGAGTATAGACGTATCCATCAATCATATTTGGTGAATAGAATGAAAATTGGATTCACTCTACTTGATGCATTTAATGGAGTTAAAACATTTTGGTTCGACTTAATTAATTAAGATGTTGATGCGCTATATATATAGTTTCCAATGTTTTGTTTTTATATACATATACATAATACATAATACATATACATACACTTGTGTATATGTTGTATCTAGTATGTATCATGTATGTATGTATGTATGTATGTCTTTATGGAATTGGCTTCCCATATATACATTACATTAATTTAATTTAATTAATTATCCTGCAAAATCATTCTCGTAAATCATGCACCTACCTACCTAACCTACCCTATCCATAATCAATAAAGCAACCCATGCATTTATTCTATGAAAACGTGATGCAGTCATTTACTGAGCGATTTGCTTTTTATAACAAATATTAATTAATAAAAAGATTTTGTAGCATATATAAGAGGATTAGGATATATTAGACAGGTTTCATTTGGAATTTCTTTTGTATTAGGAACTTGGAACCACCTATAACTCACTCGACAAATCATATATATATTTATCAGAAAAATGGATCGGACATGTTATTGTATGTGGTTTTTGGTCCCTAATCAATCAATTTTAAACTTAATTATAACATAACTTCACTTCACTTCACTTCACTTCACTATATATATATATAAGTACGTTTAAAGAAAGTAGAATATATATATATATATATATATATATATATAAAATGAGATGAATATGGTAGGTATTGTAGGGTAAATTTGGAAGGATAGGTAGTAGAAGGGTATATATATAGTAATAAAAGTAGGTAGGTGGTATTTAAGATGCCATTTGTATTTTTGTGTCAAGGGAAGCCTTTTGTAATTACCATCAACACATGCATTTAATGCCTCATGTCTCTCCCCAAATCTCATGTGAAAATATAAATCAGTGTTAAATAAACTTATATTAAATGAAATAATTATGTATACTACTTTTAATATTAATTAATTAATATTATTAGAGAAAAATATATATGTATATGATACTATAAAACACATATATTTCTAATCATTACATGTTGGATTAAAAAATATATATATATATGTATATGATTTTGAAGTTAAAAGGAAGGTGCAAGTGTATATATATATATATATATATATATATATGAATGTAAAGTATGTTATGAAAAGTGGTAGTATTAAATATATATAAAGTTAAAAAAAGGTGATGGAGGGAGGAGGGAATATATATATATATATATATGAGTGGTAGGTTTTAGTTGGTTATGTTCACACAATTAATCCGTCATGTTGTATATGATTTTACATGTTTGTGTTGTAGCTATAAACGTATATAATCGAGTTGTAAATATATATATGATGTGTTAAATATATAAGATGAGGTTATGAGGGCATGTGATATAAAAGCAAATATATATATATATATATTAAAGTAAATAAATAAATAAATAAATAAAGTGTTCCTCGTGACACTTTGTTGTTGTTTAGTTTAGTTCCTTGTGGCTGGCTAGGAAAGAAGGTGTTGGCTAAGAAAGTAGGGTCCAACGCATTGGAATAAATCCAATCACGGGTGTTAGTGTTAGTGTTACCTTCCTTCTATCTTACTTTCACCTACATCTACACCATCATTTTCTATATATATTTCTATTATGTTTCTCAATCAACTTTAGATCATCAGTACCGCTCCCTATCGAACCCACTGAACCATGATGCCACCTCAGCGCCACATCAGTTTTTCTCTTTCCTACCCTCCTTACCCTAAAAAAAATAAAAAAAAATAAATTTACGTCGGGTTAAGCCGGGTTCCCGAACCCACTCTTACCCGCTACCCCCAACCCGATGTGAACCTGCGACCCCCCGTACCGTCAACCCGCCCTACCCGATGCCAAACCGATGGTGAACCCGCCATGGTACCCGAGGTGGTACGCACGACCTTATAACTTAGTTGGTAGCTCATAAGTAATCTAGCAACTGAAAAGCTAGCTGGTAGCTGATAAGCTAACTGATAAAAAAATTACGTTAGCTTATAAGCATATAAATGACAAAAAATTACATCTTAAAAAAATTATCAATTACGATATTTGATAATATAATATATTAATTAATATAAACAATGTACTAAAGAAAAATTAAATAATATAATATGTTAATTAATTTTAAATATATTATTATATATACTATAAATTTTAAATTTGTTAAGACCAATTTTAGAAAAAATCTACATTAACTTATTATTTTAAATAACCTTTACATATAATATGAAGAAGAAAAAAATCGAATACTAATGAAAAACAGAGTAGTAATTGTTAACTAAAATGAACCTCTCCCTATATATATATATGATACAAATCAAATGCAAACTATGTATTTGTTGCACCCCTTACAAACCAATGTGCATATATGTAGGGGCAGACCCATAACCTTTTTTCAAAGGGTGGCACACAACAAATCGATAGGAGTGAGCATCGGGCGGGTCGGGTGGAAAAATCAACAACCTGACCAACATTCGGATATGGAAACCAAGCCCCGAACTTTGGGTTTCGGATTTCGGATTATTCGGGTTCGGGTTCGTCGGGTTTCGGGTTGGGTTCGATCAGGTTTCGGGTATAATTATATGCAAAAAAAATTATAATATTCGATCGTTTTTTATAATAAACTCAATTGGTTGAGGTCATCGATAAATTGATAGTAGGTTTAGTCTTTAAAAAAAAGTCCAATCGACTAGAATTTGAGATTTTTAAAAGATAATTAGATAAATAAATATATTTATATAATATATACATTTATATGTCGGGTTTTTGGGTTGATCGGGTGGCGAGAAATCAAACCCAACCCGTACCCAAATATCCCCAAAAAATTCGGGTTTCGGATTTCGGGGCATTCGGTTTTTATGCAAACACCTCATTTTTGGTTCGGGATCGGTTCGGGTTTTCGGACCATTCGGGTTTTGCACACCCCTAATACGGTTGCACCTTTCACAAAACTAAATTTTTTTACCCTTCGACGGAAGAATAATATGGTGGCACGTGCCACCGTATGCACTAGTGTAGGTCCGCCCATGCATATATGCATAATCTGAGATGCATATATGCATTATCCCATATGAATGTATGTCCATTATATGTATATTCTTGCACGTATGCATATGCATATGTATATGCACATTGTTCACATATGCATAATGTGATTTGTAAGGTGTTCAACAAATGTAAGGTTTGCATTTTACGGAGCATATATATATATATATATATAAAACAAAATAGGTACATGTGTATTTCTTTATAGGAAAGGGATATTACACTTGCAAATTCTTCAAACTTGGTTATATATATATATATATATATATATATATATATATATATATATATACTAGGTTCGAACCGTGTATTACACGGGGTAATTTAAAAAAATTAAATCATGCCAGAAAACTTATCAACTATTATGAAAGATTAATTTAAAGTGAATTAACGGGAAGCATAACAATTTGACTTTGAAAATATTATTAACTAACAATCTATTGATAACTGATATTATGTAGTTCAATTAAAATTAGAGGAAATAGTATAATCATGATTAAGAAAGTATACATAATTAAATATACTATACTAAAATATCTACATATTTATATTTTTGAAAAATGTTCGAACTCATAATCCAAAAGTCAGTTGATAAGTGATACTTTTTTCCAAGTAATTAAATCTCTTATGATAGATCTAAGGGTGTTTCGTTGACAGAATGAAATTTGATAGAATTGCAATTCGTCGAAGGAATTCGACTTTGAAGTAAAAACTGATATGAAATTGCAAAAAGAAAATCACGACAATTTAGTGATTATTTGTATCAAATCTCATATTAACTTCAACAAATCTCATACTAATCACGACACATTAATTCGTATATGTTTATGATATTTAATAATATAATTAAATCAAAAAATATTCAATATTGAGCTCATTTCGAAGGTATTGACGAAGCGATTACAATGGTATAATTTGTAAAAAATAGAAATGTTTTTAATGCATTTTAGTTCATATACATTATTTATGTTGATATGATAAGAGTCTAAAATGAAAAATAAAAAGTAAGGGATTAAAAGTAAACTACATACCTAATTATAAGGGTAGTAAATGTAACGTATAAATTAAAAAAATGAATTAAGAAGAGATTTAAGGAGGAGTGGATGTCTAGGCGGGAAAATACTGAAGTCGGTTCACCAGAAGACGACACGTGGCATGCTAGTTACTTATTTATTATATGTATATATATATATATAGGGTTGGGTTCATGTGAGACCAATCTGTTTTCGTGAGACCATAAAATAACACTAAAACTTCAAAATAATTCATTGTGAAGGTAAGAAAAACAACGAACCTTCACAGCAAAAACATTGTAAAGGTTTACCTTCACAGTCTGCTGTGAAGGTTTGGTGTTATATCTATGGTCTCACGGAAATATTTTGGTCTCACGTGATCTCAAATCTCTATATATATATATAGAGAGAGAGAGAGAGGTCGGGTTTATAGAAAAACCTTAAGAACGGAAAACTGAGGAACACCCTGATAGCCTTTCATATGGATGGTATGCACTTGCGCATACAAGTAATTTGGAACATGCACATGTGCATATGCACAAATGCATAAAAACAAAAAACTAAATAACTTATATGAACAAGTGTATATCGTTCAGATGAAAGACTATCAGGTGTTCCTTAGTATTCAATTTTTGAGGTTTTCCCTTAAACGTCTCTCTCTCTCTCTCTCTCTCTCTCTATATATATATATATATATAACTCTATGTAAATGGAAAACCGAGAATGAAAAAGATGAAAATATATCTGAATATAGATGTCAAATTAACGAAAAAAATTTGATTGTTTATTTAGTGTAGTTCATTTTGCTCGAATTTTGTTTATTTTTCGAATAAAAAATAGGGGTTGAGGTTATTTAATTTAAAAAAATATTGTTGTAACCGTCCGTTTAATCATATCCATAAGATCATCTAATCTAACGGTTGATAAGGTGTTTTTTAGGTTTTCCCATGAACCTCTCTCTCTCTCTCTCTATATATATATATATATATATATATATATATATATATGTGTGTGTGTGTGTGTGTACGCGCGTGTGTGAGTGTGTGTAATGTTTCATTTACAAATTAACCAACTAATTCTAACAAACCATACAAATCATAATCAATACTTATATTATGAAACAACAGAGATATGTATAGAGATATGTATGGACGAAATCATCTGATCTATTAATCATGATTGGGATATATATGGAACATGATAAGGTTCGTTCATTATGATCATGAGTCTAGATTATGAAACAAAATGGAATCATATATTTATTGACTAGATGGACCTTATCATGTTCCATATATATCTCAATCATGATTAATAGATCAGATGATAGATGGACGACGTGACTATGATTGGTTTGTATGGTTTGTTAGAAATAGATTTATGATTAGGAGGGAAGTTATGGTGAGAAACATAAGAAGGAATCGGAACCCTTGGATCAATCTTAATTGAAGATCAACACTAATAAGATGCATCGAGATGTTGCACCGGATCAATCTTAATTAGAGTACTAGTGTTGGGCCCATGCGTTGCACGGGGACGGTAGTATATTTTTAAAGACAATGAAATGAGTTAAAATGAAACATAATTCATCAACTATTATATATATATAGGGGTGTACAGAAAAACGTCAACCCGCGAAAACCGCCCAACCCAACCCGCTAACAACCCGATTAAACCCAAACCGCTAACCTGATAAACCGCCAACCCGCCAAACCGCCAAACCGCTAATTAGGAGGGTTGAAATTGGGTTAGCATAACTCAACCCAACCCAAACCGCCAACCCGCTGCTAATATATATTATTTCGATAAATTATATATATATATATATGTATATATATATATATATATATATATAAAGGTTCTAAATGACGTGAGGCGTGGCGACGAGGTCAAGCCTTACGAGTTACGACGGCATATACACACATATACACACATTGTGTGATATGTACTAAATAATATCGTAGAACAAGATAAATTATGTAAAGTAATAAAACAATAAAAAAATGATATCAAATATATAGAGCTTACAGAAAATGATATCGAGAGTGCAAAAGCGAGAGTAAATCTTGAATCTCTACTTACTACTATCTTTATTATCATTGTTCGTGTCCGACTCTTCGTGTACGGGAATGAGAGTAATTATTTACCAATTTAGGGTTTTTAGTTTTTAGGTTTCCTTATTATGAATATTTAAGTCTTACGTTCCGTGAACAATTATCTTTTATTTTTCAAGTTATATACTAAAAACAATCTTACATCTTACAAAATAATGCGTCAACACATCGTAACGCACCATAACGTGCCATAACGCGTTACAAAGCAATCAACCCTTAGAGTGGAGCCATAAGGGTTAACGTGACGGCACTACGCCTTTATGCCATAATACGCCGTAACGAGGTCATAATGAGTTATTTAGAACCATCATATATATATATATATATATAATATTTATATCTATTTGGATGAATGTATTAATTAATTACTTTCTCGAGTATATTTTTAGTATTATTTATTGTATTTCTTTCATCAAATTTATTTATATTTCTAACCCGCCAACCCAACCCAACCCAAACCGAGTTACGAGCAGAAAGTTATGATTTTCGCAAGATCAAGGCAGATTCCAGAAGTTTTCACATGAAATGACGAAACACCGAACTTGCGACCACTTTTTCGTCCAGCTAGAGACCGAACCAGTTTTCCGCTACAACACGGAAAACGTGCCCGACCCCGAACTTGAACCGTGGGCGCCAGTTTCGGCTCAAACGGAGTTACGACAGAAAAGTTATGACTACACGAAAACTGGGCAGCACACTAGAATTTTCATAAAAATCACGACTTATACAAACGGTTCAAAGCTTAACGATTCGGGTTTTACGCTAAGAGTGTTACCCACTGCCACCGCCCTCCACCCACAGCCACCGTAGCGACGGCGTGCGGCGGTGGTTGTCTCGCCGGACAAACGAAAAGTAAAGGAGAAGGGCGGAGTGTTACCTTGCGACGATGCCACGCGACAGCACTCGATACTCCCCCTCTTGAAAACTCCGGCGAACAGCAGCGGCACTCCGGCGAACAGCAGCAACAACTCCGGCGGCTTCCTCTCTCTTCTTACTCCCGGTTCTTCTCTACTCCTCTCTCTCCCTCTCTCGATAAAACTCACGGCCAACACAAGAAAATAAGGATGGGCGCTAGGGTTTTGTGGAATTTGTTTGGGATTGCTTGGCTATCAAGGAAATAAGAAAACGAGAGGTGTTGTGGCCGTATAAAAAAAATAACGAGAAGAAGAAGGGGCTCGGCTGCATGGGCCGAGTCCATGCTTAAGGTTCACCAAGAAGATGGAATGGCCCCTAGACTTCTAAGAACATCTCAAACTACCCAAAAGTGCAACCAAATTCGCAATAAGGTCCTTTTCGACACCAACCAAATAACCAAAACTATAAAAAGGTAAACATTTTAAATTATTAAAATTAATTAATAAACATACCGGGACACGGGCTTTACAACTCTCCCCCACTTGGATTAGACTTCGCCCTCGAAGTCTCTGCCTACGAATAGCTCCGGATAGTTCTCCCTCATCTCAACCTCAAGTTCCCAAGTCCACTTGAAACCCCTACTAAACTTCTCGAATACTATTCTTACTAACGTACCCTTTCTAAGACACTGGGATTATGATCGGCAGAACACCCCGACAATTGAAATCATTCCTAGCCAAGCGACTACGGTTGTTCCCCAACCCCAGATATTCCATACATCCCGAGTCAAATCTCAAGCTCTAACCACTCTAAAGCTGCTCACCAGTATACTCCACAGGATACTCGATTACGATCCCTCCTAACATTACTTGACGTTTAACTTCTACGAATTCTAATAGACCCCAAAGATTTTCAATAAATTATATCAACAAAACATCGACCCCCTGCCGAACATCGGTCCAACCGATTGCAATAACAAACATCGGCCACCCGCCGAACATCGGTCCAACCGATCACAATAACAAACATCGGCCACCCGCCGAACATCGGTCCAACCGATCACAGTAACTCAAATAAGCGTGGTATTATCCTAGACACTAACACAAATAGATATCCCCCACTACCAAATCACTAACACACACGTAGATCATTCCACCACAACCATTCATCACCAGTGATCATTTCAGGGTTACTACTACCATCACCATGATTATCTTAACATCGGCTACAACTCTCCGATTATACTAAAGGTGTTTGGCCCCAAGCCCAAAAGTCGACACCTAAATATACCACCTACCTCAAAATGGTTGATGCGCATTTATTCTCTTAATAACAAAGGGCAACAATCCCTTAACCGATACTATTCGGCCTACAGTACTAACGCGTGTGGAATACCTACCTTCCACCGTCGACGTACCATCCACACTTGCTCTACGAAGCCAAGTCACACCGTATCGAGGATACACCTTGACGTCTACCTCCCAGGTAACGCCTCAAGACCCAGCACACCGGAACTACCTCCCAGGTAAGTGCCCACAACTATATCCTCCTAGTACCTACTGGAAAGTCTAGGTTAAAACACATGAATACCGGGGTCCCACCCCGAGATACCCAACCGACCATTACCAACGACTGACTAACGTGTCTAGGGATCCAAAGCAAACAGCCTACCAACAACATGCCTATTCCGGATTGACTCACTCACCCAAACATGTAAACACTCAATGTGCAAAGAATGCCAAACGGTGCGACAAAAACAACTCATCAACTAGACTCCACATCGAGCCATTAAAACCGGGCAATTGGCCCATGACTAACTCCAAGTCAAAACCGAGCAAAATGCTCCACGCTTGCTAGACCCATAGATCGGAAAATGCGTTTAAACAAAGTTTAAGCAAGCAATACTCTGAAATCAACCTTAGTCCCAGACTCGACACGGGTTAAACAAAAGAGTTTTCCAAAAGGACTCACACCCTGAAAATTCTCGAAATGACACATGACACTTAAAAGCACATTTCCCCAAATGGTTTACAAAATCATTTACAAAATATTTTCAACATCAGGATTTTCATCTCAAAAAGATCGTATGTAATAAAACTACTATTACCTGATCGATAGTTACACAAAACTGGACACGCTCGTCCCACATAGGAAAATCATGTTGAAAATCGTTCCATTGCAGTTCAGTTTACTCACACAAAAGCAACGCGTAATAAAAAAAATGAACCGCCTCGATTCCAGTATGGATTGACTCATGACGCGCTCTTAAAGTAACCGCTTGACCTTAAACAGGGTGCGACAAAGGTGTGCACATAATTCAAAATAAGTTTCACGACATTTGATTCAAAAATTCTTCTTTTTAATCATACAATGACGTGGCACAGGGTTCTCCACAAATTTTCGCGCGTCAGCTAATCACACAAAACGATGACACGGTTTACAAATATATTTTTGTTAAAACACAATTGTCTCGTGTAAGTTTCAAACTTGAAGACAGAAACCAGTCCGCTTCTAATAATTGGAAATATCGACTAAAACCTCGTAAAATCTCAAACTGGGGCAGACATGCAAGCTTGTAATACTTCCTCAAGTTTCATACTTGGGACATATAACGTCAAAACATTATAGTTTAAAAATGTATTTATCGAAAATGCTCAAAATACTCGTTTCCTCCAAAGCAAAAGTTTTTAGTTTCCAAAAAAAAATGATCGGTAATTCTAAATTAACCGAATGTCAACAATCTACGCATTTATACTTCCAAAATATAACCGGTGTCAAAAGTTCCCTTTTTGAGGCTAGAAACTTTTCTGTGTTTTGTGCAAAACCCAGTTCGGGACGTAGCATGGGTCGATTTGTCGTTTTATACTGAAAGGTGCTGATTTTCGCTGTTCCGGAAACTGTTTTTGTAAAATCCGTAGTAAATTGTAGAAAAATCGTTAGGAGGCGTATAATATGTCCTTGGAACCCTAACTCAGAGTACTTTCTGGTCATGAAATAATATTGGGAATTTTCTGGGTTTAAAGGGGTCGAAACAGGTCCCGAACAGACCTGTTTTGGGTGAACGGAATTTAGTTTTAGTGACGGTTTAAGCGTGTGTCGTGTCATAGGGTCCGGGTCTCGTATTGACACGTTTTAACATGCGTTTAGGTGCTGGGAAGTGACCGTAATTGTGAAGCTTGAATTGTGTTATTAAGCTGGGCGCGCATTCGAGGTGAGTTCTCTCACTGTGTAGTTAGGGGTTGTATGCATGTCATAATAGTTTGTATGTACTACTGTCTTTGTGGTGTGAACTAGTTGTTTGTGGTTTCAGGTGCGAGTGGCTCTAAGGCGTGACGGGTACACACTGGCGCGCGAGGAGAATTGGTTGTTTTTATAATTTTAATAATGAAACGTTTATTCCGCTGGTTTTTATTATAAAGATATTAATTATGAGTTTGCAAACGAAACGTTGGGATCATTTAATGAGTTGTTATAAATGAATTGTTTATTTAAAAATTTAAATTTGCTTGTAATTTTTGGGACGTTACAGAAATTCAACCACATTTCAAGGTTTGAGTATTAAGATTTGAGGAATACTCAAACCTCATGGTGTCAAGTCATTTTTCTTGGTTGTTCCTTTAGGGAGCGTTTGGTAGGCAGAACAAGGCGGAACAGGACAGAACAGGACAGCCTTGTCCCATGTTTGGCATGAACATAAGTTGAACTAACATGAACTAACTAGAACAAGATTGGAACTCCCGTGTTCCATCCCTTACCCTGGAACTAAGTATAACAGGATCTGATAGACCAAAATACCCTAAAAAACCTTTCTTCTAGACTTCGTCTCCCTCGCGTGGACTTCGCCTCCCTCAATCGACTCTCTCCTCTCCAACAGAGATCGATTATCTCCTCTCCACAGAGATCGATTCTCTCATGTCATCTTCACCAGGGATCGTCTCCCTCTCATCTCGACTTCAGGTAATCGATTATCTCCTCTCCAACAAAGATCGTCTCCCTCTCATCTTGACTTCAGGTAATCGATTTCTTCTCGACTAAACCTAAATCGATATCTGTTTCTGAAATCCAAAATCGATCGACATAAACCTAAATCGACTAAACCTAAATCGATTTCTGTTTGATTTTCTGTTGTTTGAAATTGATTGTAACATCCCAAAAACTTACTAAGCATTAAATCATAGAACTGAGCGTTTTACATTACAAAAGTTTAACTTGTTCAATACATCAATAAACGAGCTTAACAAAATGACAGCGAAAGTCTACAAAAATCCACAGCCGAGCTCTATCTATGTCAGTAGTCTAAATCTTGGAGTCGCTCTAATCTCCCAATGTGCCATGTCCCTCCTATTTCCTCCTTGAGGAACTTGCGGAACGCTTACCTGAAAATGGTTTAGTTTTGAAAAGCGAGGGTTAGACCAAAAGGTCTAGTGAATTCCCTCCGTAAAAGAACATGCATAAACAATATGAAATTCTTTCGTTAAAATGCATCACAAATCATCACATATGGTACTGCACTGTGTAACGGATCCCTTAACCATACGCGATCGGGGCCCAAGAAGACTCCCCTTTCGCCCTTCTCGTATCGGGGCCTAAGCAGACTCCCCGATACCCGCCTAGGAGGAAACGAATTCCAACCTAACATCTCGTCAAACATATCCAAGGGATCATCAGATCCCGAGGCTCATTGATCCCACAGTACATACCGCCATCACATAGCATGCACATACGTTTCATAAAAGCATTTAACCCTTTTATAAATCATGCGCATCATTTCAACATATCAAACATTTCTTTTACTTTCATGCATATCGGTTCATAAACATTTCATGCTTGTTAAAACCATAATCAGTAAAAGAATCATTTAACATTTACGTCGTAAAAGAGGTTTAGGGAACTCACCTTGATTGTCGTACAAAGTACTCCCTAAACACCTTCAAGCTACACCCACAGAACACCTAAGGCAAAAGATTCACATCAGATAATATCCCAGTTCTACTGTCCGGATATCCCTTCCCGGACACAACACTTATCCGGACACTACACTTATCCGGACACTACACTTATCCGGACGCCATACTTATCCGGACACCATACTTATCCGGACACACCACATATCCGGACACCTTCAACATATCCGGACACCATCAAACACTGGTGTCCGGAAAACGCTGCTGTTCGAACTTAGAATTTCTAAAACCGATTTATACCCCGATTTAAGCCATTAGTTTGATTAGACAACTATGAGGGTTCATCCACCAACCCCAAACACCCACTTAATCCATTTATAACCCCTTAAATCGATTTATTAAGACAAAACCCATGAAACCCACTTTTTAAAGAATTGTGGTTGAAAACTCATTAAATCACTGACTTCAATCATAGAATCCAAACAAATGAAAAGGGAATACTACATCACATAGATTACGAATTCAAGAGGGATTACCTGATTGATTTCTCCTCTCTTTAGCTTTCTCCTTCTTCTTCTTCTTCCCTTTCTTTCCTTGCTTCACGCCACCATACACCCAACAAGATAAAAACACTGATTTGCAATATGGAGGTTGCCCTAGATTTTTGTGCACATTTATACCTTCCTCAATTTACATAAATGGCCCCTTAACTTAACTTTCGTTTTTCATACTTTGACCACCAAACTCCAAGACTCACTAAGATTTTGGGTTGTTACAACACTCCCCCCTTAAAAGAATTCCGTCCCCGGAATTCCTCATTGGAAAAGATGTGGGTAACTTGCTTTCATCTCCGACTCCAACTCCCAGGTCGCCTCTGGACCCTTGTGGTGTCGCTATTGCACCTTTACCAGTTTGGTCTCTTTGTTCCGTGACTTCCTCACCTTAAAATCTGTGATGGCTTCTGGTTCTTCCACGAATTCTAACTTCTCGTCCACCTTAATGTCATTTAACGGAATAGCTTTAGCCACGTCGGCTAGACATTTTCTTAGGTTAGACACGTGAAACGCATTATGGATGCTGCGCAGTTCTTCCGGTAGATCCAACCTATACGCCACTTCCCCAATCCGCTCCGTGATCTCGAATGGTCCGATGTACCGTGGGCTTAGCTTTCCCCATTTCCCAAATCGTACCACTCCCTTCCACGGGGACACCTTCAATAAAACAAAATCTCCGACCTGGAATTCTATGTCCTTTCGTCTTTTATCCGCATAACTCTTTTGGCGGTCGCGAGCGACCTTCAGCTTTTCACGCACTTGGACTATCTTGTTCGAAGTCAGCTATACCAATTCTGGTCCGGCCAACTGCCTTTCCCCTACTTCGTTCCAACACAAAGGTGTCCGACATTTTCTACCATATAGTGCCTCAAACGGCGCGGCCTTGATGCTCGAATGGTAACTGTTATTATAAGCGAATTCGATCAATGGCAGATGCTTTTCCCAAGAGCCTTGGAAATTTAAAGCACATGCTCTCAACATGTCTTCCAATGTTTGGATCGTACGCTCACTCTGACCGTCGGTCTGAGGGTGATAAGCGGTACTCATCTTGATCTGTGAACCCATTTCTCTTTGGAAGCTTCTCCAAAAGTTAGATGTAAACCTGCTATCTCGGTCGGAAATTATCGACGAAGGCACGCCATGGAGGGTTACGATCTCATCAACGTATAACTTGGCTAGCTGCTCCAACGAGTAAGACTATCGTATAGGCAAAAAGTGGGCTGACTTTGTGAGTCGATCCACGATCACCCAAATAGCGTCATAACCCTTCGGAGTTCTAGGCAGATGGGTCACGAAATCCATCGTGATCTGATCCCACTTCCATGTCGGTATCTCTAACGACTGGAGTTTCCCGTACGGTCTTTGATGCTCGATCTTTACTCGTGAACACGTCATACAGGTCTCCACTAAATGAGCTACATCCTTTTTCATTCCCGGCCACCAATAGTCCCGTCGCAGGTCTCCGTACATCTTGTTAGTTCCGGGGTGAATCGTGTACTTCGATTTGTGAGCTTCTTCGAGAATCAGCTTTCGGAGCCCTCCGAGCTTTGGAACCCAGATTCTCCCATTCAGACACCTCACCCCTCGACTATCTTCCACTAACATGGACGTTTGCCCCACCATTCTCTCCTTCTTAAGGTTTTCAGCTTCGAGCGCCTCAGCCTGACACTTCTTTATTTCAGCTAGCAGGTTGAATGTGACCTCGACCCTCATGGCCACAATCCTGGGGGTTTCACTTCATTCCTTACGGCTCAAAGCGTCCGCCACCACGTTTGCCTTCCCCGGATGATATTCGATCTTACATTCGTAGTCAGTCAACAATTCAATCCACCTTCTTTGGCGCATATTCAATTCTTTTTGGTCGAAGAGATGACATAAGCTTTTGTGGTCCGTGAAGATCTGGCACTTCGTCCCATACAGGTAATGTCGCCAAATCTTTAGAGCGAAGACCACTGCCGCCAGCTCCAGATCGTGAGTGGGGTACCGAACTTCGTGATCTTTTAATTGCCGCGAGGCATATGCGATCACCTTTCCCCGCTGCATGAGTACGCAACCTAAACCGAGCTTCGATGCGTCACTGAAAACTACGAAATCATCCGTACCGTCAGGTAATGACAACACCGGAGCACTGCTCAACATCTCCTTTAGCTTTTGAAAGGCTTCCTCCTGCTTCTCCAACCAAGCGAACTTGACATTCTTCTTGGTTAAAGAGGTCAGTGGCGTGGCGATACGCGAAAAGTCCTTGATGAACTTCCGATAGTAACCTGCCAGTCCGAGGAAACTTCGAACTTCTGACGGATTCTTGGGTTGCTCCCAGTCTCGAATGGCTTCAATCTTAGCCGGATCGACCATGATCCCCTTCTCAGACACCACGTGCCCGAGGAACTGCACTTCTCTCAGCCAAAACTCGCACTTGGAAAACTTCGCATACAACTTCTCTTGCTTCAATAGCTCGAGGATTGTACGAAGGTGGCTTTCGTGCTCCCCTTCCGATCTCGAAAATATCAGAATGTCATCAATGAACACTATCACGAACTGATCTAAATAGGGTTGGCATACCCTATTCATTAAGTCCATGAATGCTGCCGGGGCGTTGGTTAATCCAAACGGCATCACCAGAAATTCGTAGTGTCCATATCTGGTTCTGAAGGCTGTCTTCGGCACATCCTCCTCCCGTACCTTGAGCTGATGATAACCTGACCTCAAGTCTATCTTGGAAAAGTAATTGGCTCCTTGTAACTGATCGAACAGGTCGTCAATCCTAGGTATCGGGTACTTGTTCTTGATCGTGACCTTGTTGAGTTCTCGGTAATCAATACACATCCGCATAGTACCGTCCTTCTTCTTCTTCACGAAGAGCACAAGTGCTCCCCATGGTGATGTACTTGGTCGGACGAATCCCTTGTCTAACAGTTCTTGCAACTGAGTCATCATTTCTTTCATTTCAGATGGTGCCAATCTATAAGGTGCGCGGGCAATCGGTGAAGCGTCAGGCATCAAGTCGATTCGGAACTCGATCTGACGATCCGGGGGTAGACTGGTCAAGTCGTCCGGGAATACTTTCGGGTACTCGTTTACTACCCGTACATCGCCCACCCCACGCTTCTCCTTCTTGGCATCCAACACATACGCCAAGTATCCCCTACACCCCTTCTTCAAACACTTAGTAGCCCTAATCATAGAGATCAGGCTATTGTTTCTATTACGACGGTCCCCATAAATCACTATGGGATCCCCATTCGGCGATCGAATTCTGATCAGCTTTTTGTTGCAAACGATGTTCGCATCATTCGCGGCTAACCAGTCCATACCTAACACCACATCGAACTCTTCCATTGCCATGGGATATAATTTCATAGGTACCAATCTTCCTTCTATATCAATGACACAATCCTCTACCACCTCCTTAACAAACACCAAACCATCGTTGGCAGTTTCCACCTCTAGAGCTCTCTCTAAACGCCTAGGCCTCACCCCCAAACATTTCATAAATTTATGCGATACAAAAGAGCGGTTTGCTACTGAATCAAATAACACCTTGGCACATAGAGAGTTCACTAGAAACGTACATGCCACAACATCTGGAGTTTCCTCCGCCTCATCCGCAGTCATGCGGAAAGCACGTCCCTTCGGACGCATCGGCTCTGCTTCTTTATCACTGCTCTTTCCTCCATGACGTTCCCCATACTTAGTTGATCCTCCCTTCTTTAACTGCGGACAATCATACTTGGTGTGACCAGTAGCTCCACATTGAAAACATGATTTCCCCTTGGGGCAGTCCCTTGACACGTGACCAGGCAAGCCGCACCGGTAGCATGAGTTTGAACCTGCCATGCAATCACCCCGGTGCACCTTGTTGCATTTCGTACACGGTTTTCCCACGGTATCCTTATTTGCACGGTTATCTGGTCGGAACACCTTCCCCTTCCGGTAGTCACTGCCCGACCCATCCCATTTACGCTTATCGCCACCCTTCTCAGAAGTCTGACGGTTCTTTTCCATCTCAATCAGCTCGGCCGTATTGATGGCCGCCTGAAAGGTAGTGGGGTTTCTCGTCAGGACCAGCTCCCGAATGTTACTTCTCAGACCATGGATAAAGTGGTTCACCTTTCGCCCTTCCGTTGGTACATACAAGTCAGCAAAACGGGACTTCTCAATAAACTTAGAAGTGTACTCCTGTACCGTCATTCCTCCTTGTTCTAAACCCAGAAACTCTTCTTCCAGCCTTTTCACTGCCGCGAGTGGGCAGAACTGCTCTTTAAACCTGTCAACAAACGATTCCCACAACATCCCCTTGGCCATCGCTGAACCCTTTCCCCCAGTTTCGGCTTCCCACCAATACACTGCATCAGACTTCAATGTGGACAAGGCAAACATCACCCTGTCCCCATCAGCACATTTACAAGTATCGAAAACCAGCTCCATTTCCTTCACCCACTTCATTTCCAGAACCGGATCACATTCGCCCTCGAACGTAGGGGGCTTGCATGAAGCAAAGACCTTGAAGTTACAACCCTTAGCTGCTGACTCATTCACTACCAAGGATAAAGCTTTCGAGTGGCCCCCAGTACCAGTCCCTACCGGGCTTGACAATTCTGCACTCTCCTTGTTCTCAGTCGGCTCTTTGCTTACCGAAGCTGACTCATTATGTTTAGTAAGGAGAGTCTGCAAAGTTTCTTGAATCTTACCCAGCTCAGCAGTCAGATTTTCCCGAGTGACAAATGCGGAACCTCGGCCTCGACCATGTCCCCTCGTCGGGTCCCTTCTTCTTACGGTAGCAGAACTTTCCTGAACAGAGTCCTCTCGATTTACAGGAATTTCCACACTCCTTGTCCTCCCACGACCTCTTCCACGGCCTCTTCCACGACCTCTCCCGCGACCTCTTCCGCGGTTAACCGGTTCGTTCTCAAGGATCTCTTCCTCCCGATTCCTTGGTACAGCAGGTACCGACTTACTTCTCAAACTTCTCCCAGCCATTCACGAATGCTGAAAGAAAGCAATAATTAACCTCTGCTAGACATGACATCATAAAATGCTATATAAGGTATCGTAAGCACGTACATGTACCTGTAAGTTCGTAATTACACTGGCCAGGTGTAATCCCAAACTTACCTTACACGTTTGTCCTTGGCACCTTATTCCTAAGTGCGTTTATAGTGATCGTTCCTAGAGGCAATCCTATGTCTCGACTGTGATCTTCGTCTTACAGTTTAAGTTTAGGCCCTAAAGGTAACCTAAATCCCTTAAACTATGGCTCTGATACCATTTGTAACATCCCAAAAACTTACTAAGCATTAAATCATAGAACTGAGCGTTTTACATTACAAAAGTTTAACTTGTTCAATACATCAATAAACGAGCTTAACAAAATGACAGCGGAAGTCTACAAAAATCCACAGCCGAGCTCTATCTATGTCAGTAGTCTAAATCTTGGAGTCGCTCTAATCTCCCAATGTGCTATGTCCCTCCTATTTCCTCCTTGAGGAACTTGCGGAACGCTTACCTGAAAATGGTTTAGTTTTGAAAAGCGAGGGTTAGACCAAAAGGTCTAGTGAATTCCCTCCGTAAAAGAACATGCATAAACAATATGAAATCCTTTCGTTAAAATGCATCACAAATCATCACATATGGTACTGCACTGTGTAACGGATCCCTTAACCATACGCGATCAGGGCCCAAGAGACTCCCCTTTCGCCCTTCTCGTATCGGGGCCCAACCAGACTCCCCGATACCCGCCTAGGAGGAAACGAATTCCAACCTACCGTCTCGTCAAACATATCCAAGGGATCATCAGATCCCGAGGCTCATTGATCCCACAGTACAGACCGACATCACATAGCATGCACATACGTTTCATAAAAGTATTTAACCCTTTTATAAATCATGCGCATCATTTCAACATATCAAACATTTCTTTTACTTTCATGCATATCGGTTCATAAACATTTCATGCTTGTTAAAACCATAATCAGTAAAAGAATCATTTAACATTTACGTCGTAAAAGAGGTTTAGGGAACTCACCTTGATTGTCGTACAAAGTACTCCCTAAACACCTTCAAGCTACACCCACAGAACACCTAAGGCAAAAGATTCGCATCAGATAATATCCCAGTTCTACTGTCCGGATATCCCTTCCCGGACACAGCACTTATCCGGACACTACACTTATCCGGACGCCATACTTATCCGGACACCATACTTATCCGGACACACCACATATCCGGACACCTTCAACATATCCGGACACCTTCAACATATCTGGACACCATCAAACACTGGTGTCCGGAAAACGCTGCTGTTCGAACTTAGAATTTCTAAAACCGATTTATACTCCGATTTAAGCCATTAGTTTGATTAGACAACTATGAGGGTTCATCCACCAACCCCAAACACCCACTTAATCCATTTATAACCCCTTAAATCGATTTATTAAGACAAAACCCATGAAACCCACTTTTTAAAGAATTGTGGTTGAAAACTCATTAAATCACTGATTTCAATCATAGAATCCAAACAAGTGAAAAGGGAATACTACATCACATAGATTACGAATTCAAGAGGGATTACCTGATTGATTTCTCCTCTCTTTAGCTTTCTCCTTCTTCTTCTTCTTCCCTTTCTTTCTTTGCTTCACGCCACCATACACCCAACAAGATAAAAACATTGATTTGCAATATGGAGGCTGCCCTAGATTTTTGTGCACATTTATACCTTCCTCAATTTACAGAAATGGCCCCTTAACTTAACTTTCGTTTTTCATACTTTGACCACCAAACTCCAAGACTCACTAAGATTTTGGGTTGTTACATTGATGCTGTTTGATTTTTTGATGCTTATTTTCTGCTGAAATCCAAAATCCATTTCTTCTCGACTAAACCTAAATCAATTTGTTTGATGCTTATTTGAAAATAGAATTGGTTGATGCTTATTTGTATGTGTGTGTTTGATGCTTATTTGATGCTTATGTGGGTCGATACTGGATTTTCTACTGTTTGAAATTGATGTTGTTTGATTTTCTGCTGTTTGGTCATGTGCAGTTTGATTTTCTGCTTATTTGTATGTGTGTATGTGTGTGTGTATATATATATAGACTTGAGATCATGTGAGACCAGTCTATTTCCGTGAGACAAAAAAATTAAGACTAAACCTTCACAGCAAAAGACTGTGAAGGTACTGTGATGGTAAACCTTCACAGTGTTTTTGCTGTGAAGGTTCGTTGTTTTTCTTACCTTCACAATGAATCACTGTGAAGGTTTAGTGTTAATTTGTTGGTCTCACGGTCTCACGAAAACAGGTTGGTCTCACGTGAACCTAACCCTATATATATATATATATATATATATATATATATATATATATATATATATGTTTCTTGGATGCTAAACAGCTCACTGAAGGTATATTGGTCATGTTTCCTGTTCTGTTCAGCCTAGTTATGTTCTACCAAACGCTGGACAGTTGTTCTGTCCTGTTCTGTTCTGTCATATACTGTCCTGCAACCAAACGCACCCTTATATATATATATATATTGATATTGACTTTTACCAATGTGTAATATCTAAAACTCAACCACAGCTAACTTTAATTTTTTATTTTTTTATATTAAGATTTGTTTTGTAACTCTACTCCAACCTTTCAACCTCTCACAAATGTGGATATCTCAAATTCAACCACAATTCACCAATACTTCAATACTCAATTCTCATGATATCACCTCAATTCCTTTTGGTTATTCTTTTAATATATATATATGTTGATGATTGATTTTTTCTAAACATACATTTTTTCCCAATCTTACAACTTTTTACCAATGTGCAATATCTAAACCTCAACCACAACTAACTTTAATTTTTTTTATAATAAGATTTGTTTCACAAAAATAAGGTCATCCAAATAAGATAACCTTATAACTCAAACCCCATGAGTTGACACAAATGGCATCCTATCAATCCTTTTTATACATACCACTCTACTCCAATATTTCAACATCTCACCAATGTGGGATATTTCAAATTCAACCAAGATTCACTAATACCTCAATACTCAACTCTCATGATGCCACCTAAATTCCTTTTGGTTATTCTTTTAATGCGGTTTCTCCTTTAATATATATATTGATATTATTGAAGATTTTTTTTATAATAACATTTGTTTCACAAAAATAAGGTCATCCAAATAAGATAACTTTATAACTCAAACCCCATGAGTTGACACAAATGACACCCTATCAATCCTTTTTATATATACCACTATACTCCAATATTTCAACATCTCACCAATGTGGGATATCTCAAATTCAACCATAGATCACTAATACCTCAATACTCAACTCTCATGATGTCATCTCAATTCCTTTTGGTTCTTCTTTTATTATATACTAGTGTGTGGCACCACGCGTTGCGCGGTGACGAAATTTGTTTTGTTAAAAAATAGGTAACTAAGTTATGATAAAATATAATTCTTAAATCGACAGCTAATACAATGAATTGTAATCTATTGTATTGTATATTGGAACCGTTTTTTAAAAGGTCATAAGTGAATATTTTTTTTCATTAACAAGAATTGTTTCTTCTTAACAAAGAGATTTAGTACAACTTTTTATTTTTTGTAAACGTAATAATGTTTCAATGTTAAACATTTATAAAAATGGTTAATAGTAAGTGTATATACACAATATTAACGATTATGCTTAAAATTGATCTTTCCAATGTAGCTTATAAACCTTGTTTTGCATCATAGTTTATTAAACTAATTCGTGTATATATCCTCAAAACCTCCTCTAAACAACTACATTTTTATCCAACCAAATCGTAAAATAAAAGCCTTCACATTCAAATTACGAAATATCTCTTCTATTTTGTTTAACCAAATATCTAAACTTGACCCGACAAATAAGAGACATGAAATTATAAAGGTATAAGGATGTTGTAAATGGAATAAAAGATATATGATTTAAGACCTTGTAAGGTAAAACAACCTACTTAGAAAATTGAGGAGTGATCCCTCTTACCAAAGGAAGATCAATGAGATAAGGATTAACCTCTCAGTTCGTAAGTATAAATAATATGTAGTTTACTTGTATGTAACCATAACAATTCCATAAAAGTATAATATATAAGGCGGGCTACAAATGCAGAACAAATAATTCAATTGAATTCCAATGCTATAACAATTTCAATACATTAAAATGCTAAATTTATAAGGCATCTTTTCCTTGTTTCATTCTCAAATAGAAGGTTTTTCGATTCCATCCATATGCATGTCAAGGTGGATACTCAACAATTGCACATGTTAGCAGGGAAAACCAAATAACTTATAATGTCGAATATTTCATGGCGGTTAAATGAATAAATACATTTTTCATGATTTGATAATGATGTCGAGGTATTTGACTACTAAATGTGCATAAATCAAGAGTAAAAAAGTGTATTACCTATTTATCTTTAATAAACATGGAACTCTTGAGCAACCAAAAGATAATCCACCAAAATCCCAACAAAATCAAAACCAATATATCAAGAATATCAACATCAGATAGAAGAATAAGGATAGGGTTCTATAAACAAATCGACGAATGCGGAAGGAAAATGTAATAGTGACGATGATTTCTTCACTGGAACCAAACATTTTTAAGTTTATTCTGACAATAAAACTTACTCAATATATCAAATTCAAGAACAACTCTAGGGGATTTGGTATAAAACATAGGGTTTTTGCTTGAATTCGGTCTTGTGCGGATTACACTTGAAATCTCTATGTGGAGGTTTGAACTTTGTGGTAGGGATGATTTTGATGGCATATATTTCAAGGAATGAATAGAGTGAAAAACCGGAAGGGTGAGAATTCAAGAAGGCATGAGAAGTAAATGATAAGTTAGTCATTATGATATTAATTAATCTTTTAAAAGCAAGATGAATATAAGTTTACCAAAGAACCCCTATTCATAGTTAAACATTCATTTTCTCATTAAGGATAGAAAAGTCTTTAACAAATCATTGATTTTTGAAAATCAAAAAATCAAGAAAATTCATATGAGGAATACTACTCTAAGAGTGTGCCATGTCATTGCATATGGTTCTTCCTTTTATATATATAAATGATATATATATATATATATTGATATAGTGATTATCCTTTTTGAGTTAAAATAAAAAAAGTTAACTAAATGTATTGAATGAAAAATAAATTGATGAATGAGATTGGTTCTTAATTTTTTTTATGGTTCTTATTTGATTTGACTACGTATGTGACCAATTAGAATGGTATGAAATGGAATTGATATATAATAAGGTGAAGGTAGATGGTTCGATTGGGTAAAAGGATGATGCCAAAGAATTAGGTGAAATGATAAAAGTAATTGTCTATACTATTGACGCAGCCGAGACTAACCGTTTTTTGTTAGATCTCGGTCGTTTAAACTAATCCCAACTTTTAATCTTAACCCTTTAAACTCATTTTACCTACAAGACTTGCCTCTTCTAACTTCGGGCTCTCCCTTAGTAGGTCGTCGATGAATGGGACTCGCTGCATCCAGAAGCAAATTGCTTTGAAGTTCTGAATGGATCTGGATGGTTTTATCTGTCTGTGTGTTTGCTCCAAAAATAATCATATTTGAATTAAGAACATGCTCTTGTGGTTCCAATTTCCAAATAGTATTATTGATGTGAAAACCGGTGTTCCGTTCCAATTTGTTGCTAACTTGCTATAGGTTACTGAGTATGCAGTTCAGTGATCAAGCAAGTGAATTTGACTGCTAAATTACTTATTAAATATGTTGATAAGCAACCAAATGGAGCTCAAAGTATATACTGAACTCTCATTAGCCTCATCATTTTTTTAGCTTCAATTGTTCTTTTACATTTGACATAATTGTATATTGATGTTTAATCAGTTACAACGAGATTTATGCCATGGAACTTTGAGGTCTTTCTATCTGTAACATATATACATCTAAAATTCTAAATGATTCATAAGGCATTTGTTAAAATCTTAAAATAAGGGCATGCATAGGATGACACTCCATGTGGCCTCTATCACACTTTGTTTAGTGCTAAGCTGTAAAAAACCATGTCCAAAATGAAAGAGAACCAACTACACTTGTATGTAATTTGTAAAGAAATAATTCAAACCAAATACCTCACACCCTTAGCTTGATAATTGAAGCCTTCTACTAACTTCATTAAGGGGTCGTTTACTAAAAGTTTGCTCGCTAAGGGCTTACAAACTCACTTTACCATATTGGATGAGTATGACAATGGTTGAGAATCTTACCCGGTAAAAGGATAACAAAGACCGTAAGTGAGAGTGGCGACTCTTACCCGGTAAGCGCTTACCGGATAAAATGTTCCATACGATGCCGTTTTAATGGACTTAAATCTTAATTGGTAAGTTAAGTTAACGTACTCAACTTTTCCTCTTTTTGGTCATTCAATTATGATCACGGCGTTGATCAACTTCATGTTAAGAATTAGAGATACACCCAATAATATTTACATTCAACCGCCTTACACATTTGTTGCACTTGTACTATTCTTTAAAACCCAATATTCGAATGCGTGCATTGCACCAACAATGATACATCTAACAAACATTGGCGGAAATATGTTTTTGTAAGTTATATCAAAAGTTAAATTTGCTTTTTACTTTCTTATGTTATTGTAAAAAAATTACTTCAATGTTATTCTAAACACTGTATTGTTTTTAATGAATTACATCAATAAAGTGGAGTGGACAAAACTAAATGAATTAGTTAAAAAATTATGTCTTATATGTTTTATTATATATTTTACTCGCCTTGTGGACTTAATTCTTCTTTAAAATAATAGTTATTATTTTGAAATGTCTTAATTGTTTTAACTATGTTAGTTAAAGGTTGACCACTTAAATAACTGAATTTATATTAAAGTCATGGCGTATACCCGACCAACGGACGGGTATACACTAGTTAGTGATGTTTTCGTTGAAACTTGATTAAAATGATTGGTTGTGTATTTATAATTAAGATTCATTCATTTTGTCACATACCATATTACCATATGCATGCATATTGGATAGCAGTTGTTGGTATATACACACACACGTGTGTGTATATATATATATATATATAGGGTTAGATTTTAGTGAGAAATTGAGGTTAACGTGAGAAGTGGTTATCAACCGTTGAACGAGAAATGAACCTACATTAGGATGAGATGCACTGAGATAACATGCATCAAGATGCACCGGATCAAGTCCTTTCTAAGCCATGAGAGAGCATCTGATTAAAAGCGATCTACGGTTCAGATCAACTTCTCACGTTAATCTCAACTTCTCACTTGATCCTACATCTATATATAGGGTTGGGTTCCGATGAGAGATTGAGGTTATCGTGAGAAGTGATTATCAACCATTGGATGCGAAATGGACGCACATTAGGATGACATGCACCAGATCAATTAACTTCTAAGTCGCAATTTATGGTAGGGCATCTGATTAAAAGTGATGAGCGATTAAGGGCACTTCTCACGTTTTTTCACGTTAATCTCAACTTCTCACACGATCATTCGTGTGTATATATATATATATATATATATAGAGAGAGAGAGAGAGAGAGGGGGTTCAAACGAGGAGCGTAACAATTTACGAGAAACGCGAGGAGCACCGTCCATGTACAAAATCACATGTGATTCACAACAAAATCATATGTGATTAAAAAATGCAAAGCGCGCGTTTTGTCCCGCGGTTTGTGCTGTGAATCACATGTGATTTTGTACATGGACGGTGCTCCTCGCGTTTTCTTAAATTGATACGTTCCTCGTTTGAACCCGTCTCTCTCTATATATATATATATATTGCATTGGTGATGATGATAATGGAGTATGTTAGTATTTATTTAAAAGAAAAAAAGTAGCATGAAAGGAAGGAAGGCGTGATATTGATTTAGCACGTGTTGATTTTATATGAATGTGATGTGTGTATATATAGGTTATTTTGTTAACTCAAATATTAGAATAATTGGGTTAATAAAGTTTATGATAACATCTAAAAATGTGAGGTTTGACCATTTGAGTAATAAATGAAATGGACAGAGGTGTCTAGGTCATTTGAGTAAAATCAATTACTTATACCTTTTGTAACACACACACCTATCATACTCCCTAAACAATTAAAAACCGACAAACACCGTTTCATATATATATATATATATATATATATATATATATATGTTCATGTAACATGTTTGGTTTGATATTTGTTCATGGTTGATGCATTAAACTGATAAACCCATTCATGAAAAAAGTACACATGGTTTGTTTCATAAATGTTCATAGTTTGTTCATTGAACAATTATAAAACAATTTAGCACAACCCTAATGTACCCAACATAGTCGTTTTGTAAATTAATGAACCCATCCAAACCCTAAGAAAGATTAATCAATCACTTAGATTATTGTTCATATTTCTTCAAGTCACACTACTAATAATAGTTCATACTTGTTCATGAAAACAAATATGACAAAGAACATTGAGAAACAAGTCTTAAAGAACTTAAATGAATATAAACAAATGAACCGAAAAATAACCACATTTACTCATCATTTCGTTCATAAAAAAATACCATAACAAACATGTTTCTTTATTGGGATTAAGTTGTGTTCCATCAAATATAATATTTTTGCTGGTGTATTTATCAATGACGAACAATTAAATGAATGAAATAGTTAAAGAAGTTTAAGCGAATTTATAGGTGAAAGTATATGTAATTGTTATAAGCGAAACAATAAAATGAATGAAATAGTTAAAATATATGATAATTAAATGAATAAATATATAAAAGATGAAAATTCTCCGTTTAATATACTATGCCGTTATTATTTAAAAAAGATATATACATAAATAGATAGTGTGGTGGTGGTGGTAAACCATCATGCTTTTTCCTAATTTCTTTATTTGGATTGGATGTGTTTTTTTTCTGTATGTTTACATAAAGTGTCACACACACTTTATTGATTTGTGTGAGATATATGTATGTATGTACATATTTTAGGAGGGGTGTTACTATTGCTACCCCTACCAAATGTATACCCCTTGCAACAATTGTCGGCCACCTTCCTCCCTCACAAACTAAAACCAATTCAACATTTACATTTTACCCCCCTATACTTATTTAATTAGTTTACTTTATATCTTTTAGTTTTTTATTTTTTATTTTACACTTTTATTATATTAACACATATAATCGATAATATTAACTAAAATACGTTAAAAATACATTTTAATTTTAACAAATTACATCATTATAATCGTCTCTTCGATACGTTCGAAATGAGCCCAAGATTGAATTTTTTTGACTTAATTATTTTATTATATATCATATATACTACATAAAAATATTTATAATATTTATAATTCATACCCTTATAGTTAATTATTTAATTTATGGTACATCTCTTATTTTTTTCAATTTTGTTTTACACTCCTATCGCATTAACATAATAATCATATATTAACTAATTCATTAAATCGTTTTAAATTATTATTATTTGTATGTGTTTATAGATATCGTGAATGACAATAGGACAAGGTTTCACGAAAAGAATATGAAATGGGGTTTTGAGTCCAGTAATACCAACTTGTCAAAAACGTTCTATAAGAGCATCCACATCCATCCTGGCTAGAGACCTTGTAAGATGGCATGACTTGCCAGTGAATAGTAAAATCTTGCAATATACCCTTAAACTTGCTAAATTAATACTATTATTTTTACAATGGATTGGGTTCACGTGAGACTAACATGTTTTCGTGAGACCACAAAATAATACTAAATCTTCACAGAAATTTATTGTGAAGGTATGAAAAATATTCAATATTGGGCTCATTTCGAAGGTATCGACGAGACGATTATAAGTGTGTGAGGGAGGGGGTATACAAAATGTGGTAGGGGGTATACTTAGAATTTCCCTTATGAAAAATGTGTACAATTGTTATATATACAAAAAAATCAGTTTTTAAAAAAACTCTTTATATATATATATATATATATCGATAAATAATTTGATTTGAAATAAAGAAAAGTTATTGATTTGAAATAATAATGCAATCAATTTCTGGTCGTAAAACCTTGCTAAAAATGTTAAAAAATATAATAATGCCATCAAAAACGTTGTTTGATGAACCCTCGTTAAAAAAGTTATTGTTTGACAAAATGTGACATACCTACCATTCAGGACACAACCGCCGTCACCATCCCAACACGTGTCAATTGCAATAGTGCATGTTAATGGTAATCATTACATAAAAGTGGTATTAAACGGAGAATACCCAATGCCCACACTCACACAACATTGGACACGTTGTCGATTTTCAGATGCAAATACATGGATCGACCCATACAGACGTAGATTAGATATGTATAAAGAATATATAGAGCGTACTCGTACTCGTGAATATATTGATTTAAATGAGTAATCAAAGTTGAAATTTGTTGGAATAAAAAGTATTTTTTAACGTATTTTAGTTAATATTGAGCTCATTTCGAAATAATATAATTAAATAAAAAAAATAAGAAGGTATCGACGAATAACAATATAAAAAAATAACGTAAGCGTATGACGCATAATAATATAATTAAATCAAAAAAAATCAATATTAGGCTCATTTCGAAGGTATCGACGAGACGATTATAATGACGTAATTTGTTTAAATTAAAAAGTCTTTTTTTAACGTATTTTAGTTAATATACGATTATATGTGTTAATATAATAAAAGTGTAAAATGAAAAATAAAAAAATAAAAGGTATAAAATAAATTAATTAAGTAAGTATAGGGGGTAAAATGTAAGTTTTAAATAAAAAAAAAATAACAAAAATAAGTGTGTGAGTGAGGGAGTATACAAATGGTGGTAGGGGGTAGGGATAAAATTTTCCTTTAGGAGTTATCACTGTACCATGTCGTGTCATAGATGATAATACTTGTATTTTTATTTAATTGGAATCTTATTATAAAATACTACTCGTCTCCTCTCTCTCGTGAAGTTTGATTAGTTAATTTGGTTAAATGATATATACTCTATTATTTATTAATTATTATGGTTGTATTATTTTTGTCGACTTGAATTAAACTATTATTTAAAATAAAAATGGTAGATCCATATATGTATATATATTTGTGGATCTGCAGGCAGGTGCTAAGATGGACAAATCAAAAGAGAACACGATTTGAAAGAGGGAAATCACGGGTATGTATGTATGTATGTATGTATGTGTCTTTTGTTTGGTGTTGTGGGGGTGGTCACAGACCACAAGCAACCAAAAATTATAAGCTTCTTCCAACCCCAGCCCCCTTTCCCTTTCATACTATATTACTCGGGTGTTACTATGCATACCCACGGCTAAATTTGTCGGTCACCCCTTCCTCTCACAAACCCAATTCAAATTATATATTTACAGTTTATACCCCTGAAGTTATATAATTAATTTACTTTATATCTTTTACATTTCTAATTTTCATTTTATACCTTTATTATATTAACACATAAAATCGTATATTAGCTAAAATACGTTAAAAAAAATACGTTTTAATTTTAACAAATTACACCATTATAATCGTCTATTCGATACGTTCGAAATGAGCCCAAGATTGAATATTTTGGAATAAAAAGTATTTTTGTTTATAAATGCGACATCACGGGTTGGCGGGTTGGGTCAGTTTGGCTTGGGGTTAACTCGTTATCAACCCAATATATGCGGGTTGGTGAAAAATAGTATCGATTATACATCGGGTTGGGTCGGTTTGGCTTGGGGTTAACCCGTTATCAACCAAATATATGCAGGTTGGTGAAAAATAGTATCGATTATACATCGGGTTGGCTCGGTTTGAGTTTTTTGCCTCGGGTTAGTGTTGTTGGGTTCAGTTTTAAAAAAAAATCTTTATATATATAGGGGTATAATCAAATGAGAACTAATTTGTTTGTGAGAACTATGAGAACCAGTTTCAGCCACAAAAAATAGGGGTAGATGGTTAAAAAGAAAAAGAAAATTAATAAAGATAATAAAATAAAATGAATGACTGAAATTGGTTCTCACAGTTCTCACATCTAATTAATTTTCTCTTGAAAATGGCCCCATATATATATATATATATATATATCGATAAATAATTTGATTTGAAATAAAGAAAAGTTATTGATTTGAAATAAAGTAAAAATAATTCATTATAAATCGAACGAATCGTTCATTCGATTTTCATCCATTTTCATTATCTTCTTCTCTCACTCTCACTCTCTCCCTGTCTCACTCTATATAGCATTCGTATATATATATATATACATATATATCAAAGTTGCAGATGACAAACATGGTAGAAGATTTGACACGAACACCAGAATTTGTCACCGACCATGTACAATATTATGATAACTAACATTTAGATTTATTAATACTTACGTGGACAAGTGAAAGTTATAACAAAATATAATAATTTCAGGTGTTCAGTTCTCGAGAAGAAATTACTGCATGGGTGCACAATGTGGGACGTTCGGTTGGTTGTGTTGTTATTACCAAAAGATCAAAGTCTTATCCAAATGACGTTGTTTATAAAGTCGTGTTTATGTGTGAACATGGTGGGGTTTACAAAAGTAAGAAAGCTTCCAGTTGTGATACTGGAACAAGAAATTTTAATTGACCATTTGAGTTGATAGCGCTACGTTCGGCTAAGCATAATTGATGGACGTTGAGGGTTGTATGTAAAAATTTAAATTAAAAAAATAAAAAATAAATCTATACCTACCCCTGCCACTTTTTGTATACAACTCCCTCACACACTTTATTTTTTTATTTTTTTAATTTAAATTTACATTTTACCTCCTTAGACTTATTTATTTAATTTACTTTATACCTTATAGTTTTATATTTATCATTTTATATTTTCATTATATTAACACATATACCCGTATATTAACTAAAATACGTTAAAAAATACTTTTTAATTTTAACAAGTTACACCATTATAATCGTCTCGTCGATACTTTCGAAATGAGCTCAATATTGAATTTTTTTGATTTAATTATATTATAATATGACATACGTTTACGTTATTTTTTTATATTGTTATTCGTCGATACCTTCTTATTTTTTTATTTAATTATATTATTTTGAAATGAGCTCAATATTAACTAAAATACGTAAAAAAATATTTTTATTCCAACAAATTCCAACTTTGATTACTCATTTAAATCAATATATTCACGAGTACGAGTACGAGTACGTTCTATATATTCTTTATACATATCTAATCTACGTCTGTATGGGTCGATCCATGTACTTGCAACTTGAAATCGACAACGTGCCCAATGGGTTGTGAGTGTGGACATTGAATATTCTCCGTTTAATACCACTTTTATGTAATGATTACCATTAACATGCACTATACCAATTATGCTTAGCCGTAGCGCTATCAACTCAAATGGGCAATTAAACTTTCTTGTTCCAGTATCACGACTGGAAGCTTTCTTACTTTTGTAAACCCCACCATGTTCACACATAAACACGACTTTATAAACAACGTCATTTGGATAAGACTTTGATCTTTTGGTAATAACAACACAACCAACAGAACGTCCCACATTGTGCATCCATGCAGTAATTTCTTCTCGAGAACTGAACACCTGAAATTATTATATTTTGTTATAACTTTCACTTGTCCACGTAAGTATTAATAAATCTAAATGTTAGTTATCATAATATTGTACCTGGTCGGTGACAAATTCTGGTGTTCGTGTCAAATCTTCTCCCATGTTTGTCATCTGCAACTTTGATATATATATATATATATATATATATATATATATATATATACGAATGATATATAGAGGGAGAGAGTTAGAGTGAGACAGGGAGAGAGTGAGAGTGAGAGAAGAAGAGAATGAAAATGGATGAAAATCGAATGAACGATTCGTTCGATTTATAATGAATTATTTTTACTTTATTTCAAATCAATAACTTTTATTTATTTCAAATCAAATTATTTATCGATATATATATAAAGAGTTTTTTTAAAAACTGAACCCAACAACACTAACCCGAGGCAAAAAACTCAAACCGAGCCAACCCGATGTATAATCGATACTATTTTTCACCAACCCGCATATATTGGGTTGATAACGGGTTAACCCCAAGCCAAACCGATGTATAATCGATACTATTTTTCACCAACACGCATATATTGGGTTGATAACGGGTTAACCCCAAGCCAAACCGACCCAACCCGCCAACCCGTGATGTCGCATTTATAAACAAAATTACATTTTATTCCAAAATATTCAATCTTGGGCTCATTTCGAACGTATCGAATAGACGATTATAATGGTGTAATTGCAAATCCCTAGGTCAGCTAAGTGAAGTAAGGAAGTTTAGTGCTATTTGGCTAAGTGAAGGTTAACTTGAGGGACTAAGTTGTCATTTGGTGATAGAGAGGTAGGCACAAATCCCTAGGTCAGCTCTCTTTTGCAACAATTCAGTAATTGGCATTTGTGTTTGGCGGCTAAGGAAAGAAGAGAGAAAGGAAGAAGGAAAGCTAAGTTTGAGAGGAGATTCAAGAGGAAAGGAGGAATCGAAGAACAAATCAGCAAGGTAAACCTCTTCAATTTCGTTTTCCTAGTTGTGTTAGTGTTTCCTTTCTTCTATAAGCTGATTTCTAAGCCTGAATGTGGAGATTCTTAGAGTTTCCATCCTTTTCCCTTTTGAAATGGGTTTTTGTGGGTGTTGTCCTAATGAACCGATTTAAGAAGCTATAAGTGTATAAAATGAGTTTTTGGGGTTGGTGGATGAACCCTTGTGGTTATCTAATCGAACCAGTGGCTGCAATCGAGTTGTAAATCACTTTTAAGAATCCTAAGTTCGAACAGCCGTAGAGTCCGGACGTCGTATTCGGTAGTGTCCGGACGATTGTTGCTGGTGTCCGGGTAAGTACCCTATGAGAGTGTCCGGGTGCTTCGTCGTATCCGGGTGACCGAGGTCTCCGGGTGGAATTAGTGTCCGGGTAGTTTGTCCGGATAGGACTAGTGTCCGGATTTCTTGTCCGGAGAAGTGGAGTGTCCGGACTGTTGTCCGGAAAAGTGATTGTGTCCGGATAGTCAGTGGTGTCCGGATAGCAGTTCTTGATCGGTTAATCTGATGTGAATTTATTTCCTTTAGGCGTTCGTCGGGGTTAGCTTGGAAGTATTTTAGGAGTGCGTTATACGTCAAGCAAGGTGAGTTCCCTAAACCTTTTACGACTTAAAGTGTTGAATGATTTTGACTGATTATGGTTTCATTTACGAGCATGAAATGTTTATAACTGTTATGCATGTTTTCCATGAAATACCTATTATTACTTGAGGAAAATGTATTGTACTTGATGAACTGAGAATGACGATTTACAAGGGTTTTTAAAGATGCATGTTTGTGAAATGAATGACGTGCTATGTGGAGTCGGTCTGCACTGTGGGATCAAGGATGGATCCTCGGGATCTGAGGGTCCCTTGGATATGTAAGATAGACTGGTAGGTTGGAATTTGTTTCCCTCCTATTCGGTAGAGGGGAGTCCGTGGGGGCTCCAAAGAGGACGAGAGGGGAACCTAATGGAACCCTGATCGTAAGATGATATGTGATCCATACACAGTGTAGTACCATGCTTGAGGTATGCTAAGGTTTACGAGAATGTTTTCATAAAGGCTTTTATATTGGTTACATGTTGTTCTCTGTGGGAATTCACTAGACCTTCTGGTCTAACCCTCGCTTTTCAAAACTAAACCATTTTCAGGTAAGCGCGCTATGGGTTCTTCTAGTAAGAACTAAGAGGAAGGACGAGGAGGACTTGGAGCTTAGAGACACTCCAGTTTTGGTTTTAATAGCTATAGATAGTACTCGGCTGTGGATTTTAGAGACTTCCGCTGTCAGAATTTTGTTTAGTACACTTTATTATTGATGTAAAGACAAGATTATCGGAAATTCCAAACTTATTGATGACTATTTGCATGTTAATGAATTTGGGACGTTTTATTTATGAAAACTGGGATGTTACAAATGGTATCAGAGCCAGGTTTAAGGGATTTAGGTGACCATTAGGGCCTAAACTTAAACTGTAGGGTGAGGAACACAGCCGAGACATAGGATTGCCTCTAGGAACGATCACTATAGGTGCGCGTAAGAATAAGGTGCCGAGAACAAGCGTGTAAGGTAAGTTTGGAATTTCACCTGGCCAGTGTAATTGTGAACTTACAGGTACATGTGCGTACTTAAAATACCTTATATAGCAATCAGTGTGTCGGGTTTAGAAAAGGTTGACGGTTATTTTCTTTCAGTTAAGCGTCATGGCTGGAAGATCGTTGAGAAGCAAGTCAGTGCTTGCTGCACCCAGGAACCGGAACGAGGAGAACCTAGAGAACGGACCGGTGGAACCGGCAAGGGCAACTGTTAACCGCGGAAGAGGCCGCGGAAGGGGTCGTGGTAGGGGTCGAGGAAGGACGCCCCGCCGAGCCACTACGCAAGTGGAAGAGAACAGAGAGATTCTGATTCGAAGGACGACCCGTGTGTCTCGAAGGGCTCATAGCATGGAAATCCCCGTCCACCACGAGGACTCAATCCAGGAAAGTATGGCTTCGGTGAGAAGGGGAAATCCGACAAGGGGACGTGGTCGAGGCCGTGGCTCTGCATTTGTCACTCGAGAGAATCTCGCCGCTGAATTGGGTAAGATTCAAGAAACTCTGCAGGCTCTCCTCACCAAGCAGAATGAGTCAGCTTCGGGAAGCAAAGAAGCAAATGAGAACCGAGAAAGCGTGGAACTGTCTAGTCCACTAGTGACCGGTACTGGGAGTCACTTGAATTCAAACCCTCAAGTGATGAATGAGTTAGCAGCTAAGGGATGCAATTTCAAGGCCTTTGCCTCATGCAAGCCCCCTACCTTTAAGGGCGAGTATGACCCTATCTTGGCAATGAAGTGGGTGAAGGAAATGGAACTGGTCTTCGATACATGCAAGTGTGCTGACGGGGATAGGGTAATGTTTGCTCTGTCCATGTTGAAATCTGATGCAGTTTACTGGTGGGAGGCTGAGACTGGGGGAAAGGGTTTGGCAGCGGCTAAGGGGATGATGTGGGAAACGTTTGTTGATAGGTTTAAAGCTCAATTCTGCCCACTCGCAGCAGTGAAAGGGTTGGAAGAAGAATTTTTTAGCCTGGATCAGGGAGGGATGACAGTGCGGGAGTATACTTCTAAGTTCATTGAGAAGTCCCGTTTTGCTGATCTGTATGTGCCGACGGAAGAGCGTCGGGTAGAACGATTCATTCATGGGTTGAAGAGCAGTGTTCGAGAATTGGTCCTGACCAGGAACCCCACCACTTTTCAGGCGGCCATCAACACGGCCGAGCTGATTGAGAGAGAAAAGAATCGTCAGACGACTGAGAAGGGTGGGGAGAAGCGCAAATGGGATGGTCCAAGTAACGACTCCAAGAGAGGGAAGGTGTTCCGACCGGAAGCTCGTGCTAGTAAGGATTCAACTAGCAAGCAGGTTCAAACTCATGCTACCGGTGTGGCTTGCCAGGTCATATGTCAAGGGATTGTCGGGGAAGACCTGTCATCAGTGCGGAACGGTGGGTCACATGCGGTATGACTGCCCACAGTTAAAGAAGGATGGGCCAGCTCAGTATGGAAATCGTCAGGGAGGAAGAGGCAATGATAAAGGGGCGGAGTCAGCGCGTCTGAAGGGACGTGCGTTCCGCATGACTGCGGAAGAGGCGGAGGAAGTCCCTGATGTTGTGGCAGGTACATTTCTAGTGAACTCTCTCTGTGCCAAAGTGTTATTTGATTCGGGAGCAAATCGCTCTTTTGTATCATATGTTTTTATGAAATGTTTGGGGGTGAGGCCTAGACGTTTGGAAAGAGCTCTAGAGGTGGAAACCGCTAATGATAGTCTGGTGTACGTTAAGGAGGTGGTAGAAGGTTGTGTCATAGAGATAGAAGGGAGGTTAATGCCTATGAAGCTATATCCCATGGCAATGGGAGAGTTTGATGTGGTGTTGGGTATGGACTGGTTAGCCGTGAATGATGCGAATATCGTTTGCAACAAAAAGCTAACCAGGATTCAATCACCTGATGGGGATCCCATAGTGATTTATGGGAACCGTCGTGATAGAAAGAATAGTCTCATCTCTATGATCAGGGCTGCTAAGTGTCTAAAGAAGGGGTGCCACGGATTTCTGGCGTACGTGTTGGATGCCAAGAAAGTGAAGCGTGAGGTAGGTGATGTACGAGTAGTAAATGAGTACCCAGAAGTATTTCCGGATGACTTGACAAGTCTACCTCCGGATCGTCAGATCGAGTTTAGAATTGATTTGATGCCCAGGGCTGCACCAATTGCCCGCGCACCTTATAGATTGGCGCCGTCCGAGATGAAGGAAATGATGACTCAGCTGCAGGAGTTGTTAGACAAAGGGTTCGTTAGACCGAGTACGTCTCCGTGGGGAGCACCTGTGCTCTTCGTGAAGAAGAAGGACGGTACTATGCGGATGTGTATCGACTATCGTGAACTCAACAAGGTCACGATTAAGAACAAGTATCCGATACCGAGGATTGACGACCTGTTCGATCAATTGCAAGGAGCAAATTACTTCTCCAAGATAGACTTGAGGTCGGGTTATCACCAACTCAAGGTAAGGGAGGAAGATGTGCCGAAGACCGCTTTCAGAACCAGATATGGACACTACGAGTTTTTGGTGATGCCGTTCGGGCTGACCAATGCCCCGACAGCATTCATGGACCTAATGAATAGGGTGTGTCAACCTTATTTAGACAAGTTCGTGATAGTGTTCATAGATGATATCCTGATATTTTCAAGATCGGAAGTGGAGCACGAGAGCCACCTTCGAAAGATTCTCGAACTGTTAAAGCGAGAGGAGTTGTATGCGAAGTTTTCCAAGTGTGAGTTTTGGCTTAGAGAGGTGCAGTTCCTTGGACACGTGGTGTCCGAGAAGGGAATCATGGTGGACCCGTCTAAGATTGAAGCTATCCGAGATTGGGAGCAGCCCAAGAATCCGTCAGAAGTTCGGAGTTTCCTTGGACTGGCAGGTTACTACCGGAAGTTCATCAAGGACTTTTCGCGTATTGCCACGCCACTAACGTCCTTAACCAAGAAGAATGTCAAATTCGCATGGTCAGAAAAGCAGGAAGAAGCGTTCCAAAAGTTAAAGGAGATGTTGAGCAGCGCTCCGATGCTGTCTTTACCGGACGGATCGGATGATTTCGTGGTGTTCAGCGACGCATCGAAGCTCGGTTTGGGTTGCGTACTCATGCAACGAGGGAAGGTGATCGCTTATGCCTCCCGGCAGTTAAAAGATAACGAGGCTTGTTACCCCACTCACGATCTAGAATTGGCGGCAGTGGTTTTTGCTCTAAAGATTTGGCGACATTACCTTTATGGGACTAAGTGCCAGATTTTCACGGATCACAAAAGCTTATGTCATCTCTTCGATCAAAAGGAATTGAACATGCGTCAAAGGAGATGGATTGAATTGCTAACAAATTACGACTGTAAGATCGATTATCATCCGGGTAAGGCAAATGTTGTGGCGGACGCTCTAAGCCTTAAGGAAAGAAGCGAGACCCCCAGTATTGTAGCCATGAGGGCTGAAGTAGCGTTCAATTTGTTAAATGAGTTAAAGAAGTGTCAAGATGAGGCGCTTGGAGTTGATAATCTCAAAAAGGAGAGAATGGTAGGGCAAGCATCCTCATTATTAGAAGATGGTCGAGGGGTGAAGTGTCTTAGGGGGAGAATCTGGGTCCCAAAACTCGGGAGGCTCAGGAGGTTAATCCTAGAAGAAGCCCACAAGTATAAGTACTCAATTCACCCGGGGACAGACAAGAAGTATGGAGATCTACGTCGAGACTATTGGTGGCCTGGAATGAAAAAGGACGTTGCTCATTTTGTAGAGACCTGTGCAACGTGTTCGCGAGTAAAGATCGAACATCAAAGGCCGTACGGGAAGCTGCAGTCATTGGAGATACCGTTGTGGAAGTGGGATCAGATTACAATGGATTTTGTAACTCACTTGCCTAAGACTCCAAGGGGTTATGACGCTATTTGGGTGATTGTGGATCGACTCACGAAATCAGCTCACTTCTTGCCTATACGAGAATCCTACTCGTTGGAGCAGTTGGCAAAGCTGTACATCAACGAGATCGTAACCCGCCATGGAGTGCCGACCTCGATAGTGTCCGACCGAGATAGCATATTTACTTCCAAATTTTGGAGGAGTTTCCAAAGAGAGATGGGTTCGCAGATTAAGATGAGTACCGCTTATCACCCTCAGACCGACGGTCAGAGTGAGCGAACGATCCAAACGTTGGAGGATATGTTAAGAGCATGTGCTTTAGATTTCCAAGGTTCTTGGGAAAAGCATCTACCATTGATCGAGTTTGCTTACAATAACAGCTATCATTCGAGCATCAAGGCAGCGCCGTTCGAGGCACTCTATGGTAGAAAATGTCGGACACCGTTGTGTTGGAACGAGGTGGGAGAACGACAGTTAGCCGGACCAGAATTGGTACAACTGACCTCGGACAAGATAGTCCAAGTGCGAGAAAGACTGAAGGTCGCTCGCGATCGGCAGAAAAGTTATGCGGGTAAGAGACGAAAGGACATAGAATTCCAAGTCGGAGACCATGTGTTGTTAAAGGTGTCTCCTTGGAAGGGAGTGGTACGATTTGGAAAACGTGGGAAGCTAATCCCACGTTACATCGGGCCATTTGAGATTATGGAACGTATTGGGGAGGTGGCGTATAGGTTGGACCTACCGGAAGAATTGCGTGGCATCCACAATGCGTTTCACGTGTCCAACTTAAGGAAATATCTCGCCGACGAAACCAAAGCGGTGCCGTTGAATGACGTAAAGGTGGACGAGAAATTGAACTTTGTAGAGGAACCTGAAGCGATCACGGATGTTAAAGTGAGGAAGTCACGGAATAAGGAGACTAAGTTGGTTAAGGTACAATGGCGACACCACAAGGGTCCGAAGGCGACCTGGGAGTTGGAGTCGGAAATGAAAACTAGATACCCGCACCTCTTCGATGAAGGAATTCCGGGGACGGAATTCTTTTAAGGGGGGAGTGTTGTAACAACCGGGTTCTAAATTGCAAGTAAGGAAGTTTAGTGCTATTTGGCTAAGTGAAGGTTAACTTGAGGGACTAAGTTGTCATTTGGTGATAGAGAGGTAGGGCACAAATCCCTAGGTCATCTCTCTTTTTCAACAATTCAGTAATTGGCATTTGTGTTTGGCGGCTAAGGAGAGAAGAGAGAAAGGAAGAAGGAAAGCTAAGTTTGAGAGGAGATTCAAGAGGAAAGGAGGAATCGAAGAAGAAATCAGCAAGGTAAACCTCTTCAATTTTGTTTTCCTTGTTGTGTTAGTGTTTCCTTTCTTCTATAAGCTGATTTCTAAGCCTGAATGTGGAGATTCTTAGAGTTTCCATCCTTTTCCCTTTTGAAAGGTGTTTTTGTGGGTGTTGTCCTAATGAACCGATTTAAGAAGCTATAAGTGTATAAAATGAGTTTTTGGGGTTGGTGGATGAACCCTTGTGGTTATCTAATCGAACCAGTGGCTGCAATCGAGTTGTAAATCACTTTTAAGAATCCTAAGTTCGAACAGCCGTAGAGTCCGGACGTCGTATTCGGTAGTGTCCAGACGATTGTTGCTGGTGTCCGGGTAAGTACCCTATGAGAGTGTCCGGGTGCTTCGTCGTATCCGGGTGACCGAGGTCTCCGGGTGGAATTAGTGTTCGGGTAGTTTGTCCGGATAGGAATTAGTGTCCGGGTAGTTTGTCCGGATAGGACTAGTGTCCGGATTTCTTGTCCGGAGAAGTGGAGTGTCCGGACTGTTGTCCGGAAAAGTGATTGTGTCCGGATAGTCAGTGGTGTCCGGATAGCAGTTCTTGATCGGTTAATCTGATGTGAATTTATTTCCTTTAGGCGTTCGTCGGGGTTAGCTTGGAAGTATTTTAGGAGTGCGTTATACGTCAAGCAAGGTGAGTTCCCTAAACCTTTTACGACTTAAAGTGTTGAATGATTTTGACTGATTATGGTTTCATTTACGAGCATGAAATGTTTATAACTGTTATGCATGTTTTCCATGAAATACCTATTATTACTTGAGGAAAATGTATTGTACTTGATGAACTGAGAATGACGATTTACAAGGGTTTTTAAAGATGCATGTTTGTGAAATGAATGACGTGCTATGTGGAGTCGGTCTGCACTGTGGGATCAAGGATGGATCCTCGGGATCTGAGGGTCCCTTGGATATGTAAGATAGACTGGTAGGTTGGAATTTGTTTCCCTCCTATTCGGTAAAGGGGAGTCCGTGGGGGCTCCAAAGAGGACGAGAGGGGAACCTAATGGAACCCTGATCGTAAGATGATATGTGATCCATACACAGTGTAGTACCATACTTGAGGTATGCTAAGGTTTACGAGAATGTTTTCATAAAGGCTTTTATATTGGTTACATGTTGTTCTCTGAGGGAATTCACTAGACCTTCTGGTCTAACCCTCGTTTTTCAAAACTAAACCATTTTCAGGTAAGCGCGCTATGGGTTCTTCTAGTAAGAACTAAGAGGAATGACGAGGAGGACTTGGAGCTTAGAGACACTCCAGTTTTGGTTTTAATAGCTATAGATAGTACTCGGCTGTGGATTTTAGAGACTTCCGCTGTCAGAATTTTGTTTAGTACACTTTATTATTGATGTAAAGACAAGATTATCCGAAATTCCAAACTTATTGATGACTATTTGCATGTTAATGAATTTGGGACGTTTTATTTATGAAAACTGGGATGTTACAATTTTAGCTAATATACGATTTTATGTGTTAATATAATAAAGGTATAAAATGAAAATTAGAAATGTAAAAAATATAAAGTAAATTAATTATATAACTTCAGGGGTATAAACTGTAAATATGTAATTTGAATTGGGTTTGTGAGAGGAGGGGGTGGCCGAAAAATTTGGCAGGGGTATGCATAATAACACCCTTATATATATATATATAGAAAGATTATATTGTTAACCTCCTAAAAGATGTTAACTTTGTTAAAGCATATGATTTCATTTTTTAAGTTGGTTGGATTCAACATATTAATTATGATCCAAAGTTAAATTTGGTATTTTATAAATAGGTTTTTTTGTTAGAGTTTTAAATTGTAATTACAAAATTAATAATTAATGGGAGTTACAAATTTGATATAGGTTTTCTTAAAAAAAATATCTAGGTGTTTTGAGTTTGCTCTCGTTTATCAAAGTTGTTGCATCGAAAATGGATTTTCGTCGTGATCAAGGCCACATTCATCCCGATTTGTTGAACTATTATTATAATTCCGCAAGGTTGGACTTTGACGATGGAGGAGCCGGTGTGTATAATGGTTCGACATTCGGAAATACGTCGCCGGGATTAGTCGATGAAACACAACATCAATGACGAAGCGGCGCCGCAAAACGTAGTACCAGCATCGTCGAAATATCTGAACCAAATGAAAAGGCTTGATCATTTGTATTTTTGATAGAATGATTGTTTTGTGGAGTAGTTTTGATATTTGTAGATTTTGCACATTTACGAACATTAAAAACGTAGTCTTCATCTACGGAATTAATTTCGGTTGTTGTGTTTTTGTTCATGCACGTTCAAAACACATAAAGGTTCAAGTGATCTCTTTATTATATATTAGTTCATGAATGTTCACCCTACCACTATTTTTCACCACACGTGTTACTATCTGAAAAATGCATGATTGATTTATGAATGTTCACTCCTAACAAAATCCATACACTAAATATAAAACTACACAAGTCATGGTTTTGTATTGTAACATCCGTAATTTTTGGATAAGTACAACTTCGAATCAGTGTGGAATCGATCTCTTAAGAAAAATATGAAAAATAGGATTTTGGATTAAATCCTAGATTTTATGGTCTTATTGGATGAGGAATTCGAATACGAGTCCAACGGTTCTTTTTTGGAGTGAAAACGGAGCTATAACGAAGAAGTTATGGCCAAAACAATGTTTAAGAGGAAACCGGGCGACCAGTGCCCAGCGCGTCTGGTGGCGCGCCTTCACACGCGCGGAGAGGCGCGCAGAGCTCTGGATCAGCTTAAAGACGCGAATTTCATCCCTCAAACTTCATTTCTTCATATCTCTCTCATTTCAACTCCGATTTTGATGATTCAACTTGCTATGGTTCCGTTTTTGAGAGCTCTTCAAGGATCTAGAAAGAGTTTGGAAGATCATTGGAAGATTCAAGGGTGTTTGGTGGTGGTAAGTCTCGAATCTCCTTCCTTTCTCTCCCAAATCGTTTTCCCTTTTCTCCCTCACAAAACCCTAACCGATTTTGGGGTTTCTCTTAGAGATTGATGCGTTCCTTACCCATTTTATGCTATTGATTTCATCTATAGATGCAAGAGCAAGTTTCATCCACAACATCTTAGAGATTTTTGGGGTTTTCTAGGTTTTCATCAAAACCTAAGTGGTGAGTTCATCCTCCTAGCTTCTATACTTTCATATGAGTTATAAATGTTCCATTGATGATCTCCTAGCGTTTTGTTTCTCCAATTTCGGTTTGGATGATTTTGGATAAATTAGGTTAATATTGGGGTTTTGGTCAAAATGGAGATTTCAATATGAGATGTTTGGGGAATGGTTTTAAAGTGGTTGAATATGAATATTCATGGTAGGAATTTACGAATTTAGGTTTTTTGAAGATTTGGACTTGAAGGTTCGGACTTCTTCAAATGAGCTTACGTTTGGGAAAATCTAGATTAGCCTAATCTAGCAAGGTGAGTTCAAGTTACTTTGCGAAAACGTTGTACATGCCAAAATGAGTATTTTACAAATATGTGTGTTTTACTTGAAAATGTATGAGGTTGAGTTATTTGAATGGTTTAACTCTTTTGAAGTGTTTATCTTCATAAATGTGTAAAACACCCGTATTTGGGGCTTTTGAATATTTGGATCGTTAGAAACCATAAATTGTCTTTAAAAGATTAATTGCTCAAAATGAGGTTTGTTTGATGGTTTAATCATGTTAGTGTAAATGATTTTAATAAACCATTTGGGAAAATGCACTTTTAGTGTTATGAGTCATTTTGAGAATATTAAGGGTGTGAGTCCTTTGGGAAAACCCTTTTGTTTAACCCGTGTTGAGTTTTGGGGTTAATGATGATTTCGGGATACGTGTTTTCTTAAACAATGTTTAAACGCGTTTTATGCGATGATGACCGACATTATGGGTCTAGCAAGCTTGGAGCAATTTGCTCGGTTTTGACTTTGAGATAGTCTTGGAACATTTGTCCGGTTTAAATGGATCGATGTGGAGTCTTATTTACGGGTTGCTTTTATTGCATCGTGTTGCATATTATTGCACGTTGTTGATATTTACATGCTCAGGGTGGAGTCTAGGATGTGTTATATGCTTAATTGCATCTCATTTGCACGATTTGACGTTGATAAATGATCATTAGATCTTTGAGCAGAGGGCTCGGTTTTGGACTCGATTGAGTCTTGAGGGCATTCGCCCGGTTTTAATAAGCTCGATGTGAGCTTGGGGTTTGCATTGCATGAGTTGCATCATATTTGAGGTTTACATGATTTGAATGCATTGGTTATTCTTTTGAGGTCATGTATAAATTTTTAAGTTAAGTAAGCTTGTTTTGGATGGTGGGTTTGCCAAGGTAAAGACCTAGTATGGTTGAACTTGGTGGTTTTAAATGGACTAAAGACCTAGTATGGTTGATGTCTAAGAGGGGCTAAAGACCTAGTATGGTTGATGCCGAAGACGAACTAAAGACCTAGTATGGTTGATGTCTAAGATGGGCTAAAGATCTAGTATGATTGATGCTGAGGATTGACTAAAGACCTAGTATGGTTGATGTCATCCGTTTTCCACATCCAAGAAGCTTACTTACATTTATTTAATCGTGGTTTAATTTATGTGTTTGCCACATTCGATGAGATCGGGTCTCCCCCGTCACCGAAGGGTGTTGATTTCAGTTATTTTATCTATTCACATTGTTGAGGTTATAATACATGCATATGGATTGTTTTCCATGATTGATGGACGGATTTATGTTACATTCTTATTGGATGTTTTAACTGCTGGAGTTTTATTTTATGGTATTTGGATTTTAATACATTTTACGTTTGCGTGAGTTTTGCTTCGTATTATGTTTCCAATGAAAGATCGTATTTAAATGGACGGTTTCCATGATTTACGGGTTGAGTATGTATTGTCAACCGTATTTGAAGGTTTTGCCTAAAACTAGATTTATTCACGTATTTGAGTGGGTTGGGATTCGTATCTCATTTTGGAAAACGCTTTACACTTTTTTGGGAATGGCTTCCATGGAATTTGAGTGCGTTGGAAAATGAGTCATTTATGCCCGCTTGGGAAACCCTTTTGGAAATGATAATCTTGTTGCAAACTTTCATTTAAAGATTTATTTGAATCATGACTAAAACTACTAACTTCCGATTTATGATTATATTTAGTCATGATAAAATGCTTGAACTCACTAGGCGTAAGCCTAACCCTTTTTATTTGTCGGCATGTGCAACAGGCTCAGGTTGGGGTAGCTCTAGCTACATTGTGAAGTGGCGAGTGCTAGTAGAGTGCACGAGAGGTGACTTAATTAGTGAAGTCTTCCGCAATTGTTTGGACTAGCAACTTGTGTTGTGTTATGTAGCACCCGATTAAGTTATTTTATCGTGGACTTATAATGTTTTAATTTCCGAGGTATTTTAAGGAATGAATTGTAGAAGTGATTATATCTAATTTGGTTATTTTATTGAATTTTAAAGTTAGTTGCTCGTTCCAAATTTGAGAGTGTTACAAGTTGGTATCAGAGCATAAGTTTGAGAGATTTAGGTGTTGATTTCGGATACCTATACTCAAACTAGCGTTTGTTTAAGTAAATGAGAGTGAAATTCACCTTTCGGCACTTTAAGATAGGATGTTTTGGGATCAATGGATGTTGTTTGAAACGAGAATCACATCGAGAGTAGCAAGAATAATCGTGTATGGTTCGTTCATAGTGACACCTGGCCAGTGTCATGGTGAACTTACTAGTACATCTGCATGCTTGAATTGTTTCATGTGATGATCGTTGGGGTAGTGAAGGAGGTTCTAAACTAGTAGTCGTTGGAATAGATGGACGATTATAGTAATTGTCACTTGGAGTGACGATAAGCATGATATTTGCTTTAAGTAGACCGTTTCGGGTCGAAATTGAAGGTTGGACTAGAACCATAGGCTTATTGAGCCGACTTTGATTTGAGGAAAAATCGTAAAGTTAATTGATGTATCTCCTAACTTGCCTTAAGAGGTTTGAATATCCGGATGACAATAGTGGACCGGAGGATTTTGGAGGAGTATGAGTTGAGACGTTGAATGCCGACTAAATCATGCACGAAATTTATTTTGGAAATAAATTGCATCAACTATTTCTTGTGTTTCCAATCCTTATGTGGATTGTGTTATGAATTTTGAGAAATGTTTGGCAGGCACACAAGATTTCAAATTATGGTTTTAAAAGTGCATGAAACTGTTTTATTGCGGGAGTTGCAAACTCCGTCGGGATTTGTTTTGCCTTACTTCATTGTTGTTCAACATTTGTTTTGGATGTAATGACAATCGTATTTTTATGATGTTTGAGATGTTGGGCAATAACTACGGCTTGTGACTTTAACATTGGATCTCCTCCACATATGTTAGAGTTTGGACGGAAAGTTATTTTCCATTATGTCTATGTGAAGTTATTTTGGAAATTTTGTTTAAGGTGAGTTGTTAAACAATGTTGTTTATGTGGTATTACCCTAGAAGGGGATTTTTGGGATTTTGGCGTCCCATTTATGATTTTGCTTATAGCAATTTGGCTTTGGAAGCATGGTGTTTAGCGTCGTTTTATCGACTTGGAGTCATTGAGTCCATGGCGGTTCATGGAGTTTTGTTTTACGACATGTTGAGTCGTGTGGGTATAATTTCACAATGTGCATACTCTAATTGCTTATGTGAAAAGTTTACGAGTTTTGGTTGGGCATTTGGTCCCACTCGAGTTGTGTTGAGAAAAGTTAATTTTATGCCATAAGGCGACTAAGAAGAAACGAGTTTGGAACTCCAGTGTCGCGTAACTTTTCTTTCAATAGTTTTATTACTAAGTATTTCGTTGCAAATAGTTCAGTGTATGGATTGATTTATACGTGACTCAAGTGATGCATGAAAGAACAGTTTGGTGACAAATCAAAATGATTTGCTTGGTGCGCTTTTGGTCAGTTAAATGTTTTAGTATCATTTTCGTGAAAATGCGTTATATCGACTTAGGGGCATGCATGGCTTGGTAACCATTGTTTCTCAATACTTTGACAAACGAGTCGTGCACGAAATATTTTATTGAATCCTTGTTTAAATGAGAGGCCATTTGGTCAAAGGGGTGTTTTGGTGTTATGAAAATCATGCATAAGTTTGCAATGCTTTATATTTTGAGAATATAAATGCGTGAGTCGTTGACACTTGGTTAATTTTGAATTGCCGATTATTTTGGGAGAATTGAAAACCTTTTTGGTTTTTGAAGAAATGTGTACTTGGAGTATTTTTGACAAATACATTTTATGTGATGACGCTTTGACGTTTTATGTTCCAAGTACGAAACTTTGCGGCAAATGTTTCGCGATGAAAGTTTTAGAAAAATTGTTTATATGAAACTATGGCGCGTGTAATTTCTTATGTTTTGAACATTGACGCACACCTTTAGTGCAACTTGAGATTTGAAATTAGGTTTGAACCCTTTTTAGTGTCAACAAATTATTTACACTTATTTCTCCTAAGTTTTTGAGAAAACACTTTATTGTGTGCAACCTTGTCAGAAAACATCTTACTTGTGTGTCATTATATGACCGGATGAGAAATTTTGGGAAATCAATTTAAACGATTGCATCTCTTGAACTTTTGGGGTGAGTTATTTGGTGCATACGTGTCATTTCAAGAAATTTCTAAGAAGTGTTACAAGCTTGCATGTCTACCGCAATTTGAAGTTTTATGATGTTTTAAGTCGATATATTCAAATGATGGAAACGGATTGGTTTTGTCTTTAAATTTGGAACCTACACAAGTCGTTTTGTGTTTTGACTGAGGTGTAATTAGGAATCATTTCCTGGTTTTGTATAAAAAACTGACGCGCGCAAATTTTGTTGGGGAACCTTGTTCCATACCATTTGAATGGTCAGAAAAGAATTTTGAGTAAATTGCCGTTTGGGCTTCTTTTGAAGTACGTGTGAAAATTGTTGCACACCGTTTAAATTGGGCAGTTACCTTGCGTGCATGTCATGAGTCAATCCATACCAGAACCGTGGTGGTTCGTTTTAAAGAAGTTGTTTATTACGCTTGTTGCGTTTTGTGGGTAAACTGAACTGCAATGAAATGGTTTTCAACATGATTTTCATATGTGGGACGAGCGTGTCCAGTTTTGCGTAGCTACCGAACTGATAGTAGTAGCTTTGTGCGTACGGTTTATTTGATATGAAAATCTTAGTGTTGAAAATATTTTGTGAATGGTTTTGATTAATTGACATATTTATTGAATAACGCGCTTGAAAACCTTGAACTCGTTAGGACCTTGGAAAGGGTATGTAACCTAGTTAAGGGTAGGTGTGTGTAGCACTTCGACGGTGGAAGGTTGAGTATTCCACGCGTGTTGGTATTATGGGCCGGATGATATCGGTAGCAAAGAAAATGTGTTTGTGGTAATTGGAGGGTTAGACGTGCGGTAACACATTTCGAGGTTGGTACAGCTGCTTTGTTGACAGCCTTAGTTTTTGTGGAAACACTCGGTAAACGGAACTCGTGTGTGGAGTCCTGTTAGAGTTCAGAATTTGGTGGTAAAACTAGGTGTCAACCTTTGTGGTCTTGAGACCGGAAACCGTTAGTGTAAACGGGGATTTGTAGCCGACTTTAAAAGAATGATGGTGACGGTGGTAGTAACCTTAAGATGCTCTTTACGATAAGAGGATTTAGGGAAATGACTTTCCTTGTGTGGTAAGAGAAACTGTCAACTCGATGATGGATAATTGTACACATCCTTGGGAGTGTGTAAATGATGGGTCAGTGATGACCGTTTGTGTTAAAATTGGTGGAAACCGCTGAGAGTAAATACTAGATCATTAGCGAGAATTAGTTGGGGTTTCTGAAGTTTGATTGATGTTGGTATTGATTGAATGTCGGATTGGTTTGGAGAGAAAATTTAAGAACACGTAAATGTGGTATGATTGGGAAGTATGGAACATCTAAGGTTGGGAGACAATCGGAGTCACCTGACTAGGAGTTATCCTAGTGGTTGGAGTGTCTCCTGGACATAACTACATTGTACGTGAAGGGGGCTTTGTTGATAAGCAATTGTTCGAGGATTTGTCTTTATAGACTGTGTGGAGGGAATTTAGATTCTAGTTAGGAACTGATAAATTATAGTCGACGTTGATTCGGTTAGCCTTGGGTTGTAGAGGATGTAGATTTCGAGGACGAAATCCTTATAAGGTTGGGACGATTGTAACACCCGTAATTTTTGGATAAGTACAACTTCGAATCAGTGTGGAATCGATCTCTTAAGAAAAATATGAAAAATAGGATTTTGGATTAAATACTAGATTTTATGGTCTTATTGGATGAGGAATTCGAATACGAGTCCAACGGTTCTTTCCGAAGCGAAAACGGAGCTATAACGAAGAAGTTATGGCCAAAACAGTGTTTAAGAGGAAACCGGGCGACCAGCCTTCACACGCGCGGAGAGGCGCGCAGAGCTCTGGATCAGCTTAAAGACGCGAATTTCATCCCTCAAACTTCATTTCTTCATATCTCTCTCATTTCAACTCCGATTTTGATGATTCAACTTGCTATGGTTCTGTTTTTGAGAGCTCTTCAAGGATCTAGAAAGAGTTTGAAAGATCATTGGAAGATTCAAGGGTGTTTGGTGGTGGTAAGTCTCGAATCTCCTTCCTTTCTCTCCCAAATTGTTTTCCCTTTTCTCCCTCACAAAACCCTAACCGATTTTGGGGTTTCTCTTAGAGATTGATGCGTTCCTTACCCATTTTATGCTATTGATTTCATCTATAGATGCAAGAGCAAGTTTCATCCACAACATCTTAGAGATTTTTGGGGTTTTCTAGGTTTTCATCAAAACCTAAGTGGTGAGTTCATCCTCCTAGATTCTATAATTTCATATGAGTTATAAATGTTCCATTGATGATCTCCTAGTGTTTTGTTTCTCCAATTTCGGTTTGGATGATTTTGGAGAAATTAGGTTAATATTGGGGTTTTGGTCAAAATGGAGATTTCAATATGAGATGTTTGGGGAATGGTTTTAAAGTGGTTGAATATGAATATTCATGGTAGGAATTTATGAATTTAGGTTTTTGGAAGATTTGGACTTGAAGGTTCGGACTTCTTCAAATGAGCTTACGTTTGGGAAAATCTAGATTAGCCTAATCTAGCAAGGTGAGTTCAAGTTACTTTGCGAAAACGTTGTACATGCCAAAATGAGTATTTTACAAATATGTGTGTTTTAATTGAACATGTATGAGGTTGAGTTATTTGAATGGTTTAACTCTTTTGAAGTGTTTATCTTCATAAATGTGTAAAACATCTGTATTTGGGGCTTTTGAATATTTGGATGGTTAGAAACCATAAATTGTCTTTAAAAGATTAATTGCTCAAAATGAGGTTTGTTTGACGGTTTAATCATGTTAGTGTAAATGATTTTAATAAACCATTTGGGAAAATGCACTTTTAGTGTTATGAGTCATTTTGAGAATATTAAGGGTGTGAGTCCTTTGGGAAAACCCTTTTGTTTAACCCGTGTTGAGTTTTGGGGTTAATGATGATTTCGGGATACGTGTTTTCTTAAACAATGTTTAAACGCGTTTTATGCGATGATGACCGACATTATGGGTCTAGCAAGCTTGGAGCACTTTGCTCGGTTTTGAATTTGAGATAGTCTTGGGACATTTGTCCGGTTTAAATGGCTCGATGTGGAGTCTTATTTACGGGTTGCTTTTATTGCACTGTGTTGCATATTATTGCACGTTGTTGATATTTACATGCTCAGGGTGGAGTCTAGGATGTGTTATATGCTTAATTGCATCTCATTTGCACGATTTGACGTTGATAAATGATCATTAGATCTTTGAGCAGATGGCTCGGTTTTGGACTCGATTGAGTCTTGAGGGCATTCGCCCGGTTTTAATAAGCTCGACGTGAGCTTGGGGTTTGCATTGCATGAGTCGCATCATATTTGAGGTTTACATGATTTGAATGCATTGGTTATTCTTTTGAGGTCATGTATAAAATTTTAAGTTAAGTAAGCTTGTTTTGGATGGTGGGTTTGCCAAGGTAAAGACCTAGTATGGTTGAACTTGGTGGTTTTAAATGGACTAAAGACCTAGTATGGTTGATGTCTAAGAGGGGCTAAAGACATAGTATGGTTTATGCCGAAGACGGACTAAAGACCTAGTATGGTTGATGTCTGAGATGGATTAAAGACCTAGTATGGTTGATGTCTAAGATGGGCTAAAGATCTAGTATGATTGATGCTGAGGATTGACTAAAGACCTAGTATGGTTGATGTCATCCGTTTTCCACATCCAAGAAGTTTACTTACATTTATTTAATCGTGGTTTAATTTATGTATTTTGCCACATTCGATGAGATCGGGTCTCCCCCGTCACCGAAGGGTGTTGATTTCGGGTATTTTATCTATTCACATTGTTGAGGTTATAATACATATATATGGATTGTTTTCCATGATTGATGGACGGATTTATGTTACATTCTTATTGGATGTTTTAACTGCTGGAGTTTTATTTTATGGTATTTGGATTTTAATACATTTTACGTTTGCGTGAGTTTTGCTTCGTATTATGTTTCCAATGAAAGATCATATTTAAATGGATGGTTTCCATGCTTTACGGGTTGAGTATGTATTGTCAACCGTATTTGAAGGTTTTGCCTAAAACTAGATTTATTCACGTATTTGAGTGGGTTGGGATTCGTATCTCATTTTGGAAAACGCTTTACACTTTTTCGGGAATGGTTTCCATGGAATTTGAGTGCGTTGGAAAATGAGTCATTTACGCCCGCTTGGGAAACCCTTTTGGAAATGATAATCTTGTTGCAAACTTTCCCTTAAAGATTTATTTGAATCATGACTAAAACTACTAACTTTCGATTTATGATTTTATTTAGTCATGATAAAATGCTTGAACTCACTAGGCGTAAGCCTAACCCTTTTTATTTGTCGGCATGTGCAACAGGCTCAGGTTGGGGTAGCTCTAGCTACATTGTGAAGTGGCGAGTGCTAGTAGAGTGCACGAGAGGTGACTTAATTAGTGAAGTCTTCCACAATTGTTTGGACTAGCAACTTGTGTTGTGTTATGTAGCACCCGATTAAGTTATTTTATCGTGGACTTATTGTTAGACCTTTTGTAATTGTATGATGATGTTGAGACCGGATAATCTTAAGAATCGTGTCGGAAATGCACTTTCTGAATACAACAATTCGACCCTATAAGCCTTGGGTTCACGAACTTTGTATTGGGATAATTCTTAAGATTTTCTCACACCAAAGGCTATGATATGAAAACTATATCGTTATCCAAATTCTCGATCACATATTTATAGAAAGAAATCGACGGTTACAAGCGGTTACAAGCGGTTACAAAACAGTTACAACCGCTTATGGATAAGATCAAAATTGACAGCACTTATTAGCGACAGCCGATAGCTTTCAGCGACAACTTTCAGCTTTTCAGCGACAGCTTTCAGCTTTTCAGCCACAACCCTCAAAGAAAATTCTAGTCTTTTCGAACTTCGACACCGCTTTAAGGCGATCTAAGATGATAATGGAAACTTGTAAGTGTGCACTCCGCACCTCCTAACTTACGTATGTTTGCCTTATCGTCTTAATCGATCTCAATTAAATCACAATTACACCAAAATGATTGATGACACTAAAATCACCAACATTCCTCCCCCATTTTAGTGTAATCCTTTGATTTACAACGTACTATAAATATGCAAAATTCAAACACACGCATAAATGAAAATGTCACGAAGATTGAATTTTCATTTTAATATATTACACATTTCAAATATTCGAGAATCGGGGTGTTCTAAGAATTGAACCCTTCAACCCATTTGAATACATGAAGATAATATACACATATGTTCGTACAAATCTAGATAACACAACTTGACACATTTGTAAAGGCCTTGTGTCCTTACCCATTCATGAACGTATAGAAAGCCAAGTCGAAAACTTTCTTGAAGCGGCCACACTTCACGTCCACTTAGGTGATTCTTTTATATCTTGCACCTGCATATGCAATTTTTCAAAAGAATCATTAAAAAATAAAATTTTCAGCCTTACAACACTTGCAGGTCTAAGCACATACCTTGGGATGATAATATTATGTGCTTCAATTTTATTAATAAGCCTTCCACATTGAATTCAACATTTAACGTTATATTAAAGGGGAATTGGGTATCTTATTAATAAAGATCTATATGGACTTTAAACCCATCCCGATCACGGACTTGTGCACTAAGTCCCTAGCCAATGCCTTTGTTAAGTGGTCGGCTAAATTGTTATGAGTTCTAACGAACTCTATGGATATCACCCCATGCATGATTAATTCTCTAACCATGCTATGTCTCACTCCCAAGTGCCTCGACTTTCCATTATATATTTGGCTATATGCCTTAGCCAAAGTTGCAGCACTATCACAATGAATACATATAGGTGATATCGGCTTCGGCCACAAAGGAATCTCGTAAATTAAATTCTTTAGCCACTCTGCCTCTTTACCGGCGGCTGCCAAAGCTACAAATTCAGATTCCATGGTGGAATTTGTGATTCAAGTTTGTTTCTTTGAGGCCCAAGAGATGGCGCCTCCACCGAGCAAGAATGCCCATCCACTAGTAGAAGAATGATCCTCTACATTGGATATCCAACTCGCATCCGTGTAGCCTTCGATCACCGAAGGAAACCCAATATATGTTATACCATAACTCATGGTTCCCTTTAAATATTTGAATACCCTTCTTACCGCTTGCCAATGATGAGTACTCGGTCTACTAGTAAACCGACTCAACCTACCAACGGCATAGGCAATGTCCGGACGTGTACTTGTCATGGCATACATCAAGCACCCGATTGCCTTAGAGTATTCTAATTGTGAAACGGCTTCACCCTCGTTAGGCATAAGCTTTTCACTTGGATCCATCGGAGTACTCACGGGCGAACAATTTAACATATTAAACTTCTTTAACACTTTCTCGACATAGTGAGATTGCGTTATGGCCAAACCTTTGTTCTCCCGTTTAATCCTTATCCCGAGGATCACTTCGGCCTCCCCCAAATCCTTCATCGAGAATTGGGATGACAAAAATTCTTTTGTCAAGTCGACTTGTCTTTGGTCCGTGCCAAAGATTAACATGTCGTCAACATATAAACAAATTATGACGCCTCTACCGGAATCGTCAAATTTTCTATACACACATTTGCCCGATTGGTTTAAATGAAAACCATTAGACAAAACCACTTCATCAAACTTTTGATGCCACTGTTTTGGGGCTTGCTTCAAACCATAAAGTGATTTAATTAATTGTAACGACCCAAATCCCATAACATACATCATAATACATAACATTCATACATATCATTGATTTTCAACAAAAGTTACATAACAAACCAAGTACGGTCTCATTAGTCTTGACATTTCAAAATATATAAAAGCTTCCTAATCAACATCCATCAAAAGCTTCCTACACTTCATCCTCTCCTGCCGATCCTTCACCTGGAAAACATATTTTTGAAAACAAAATGAGGGTTAGACCAAACGGGTCTAGTGAGTTAATCCCGGTCCTTTCCAAAATCATTATAAAACCTTTTATGTAAATCCTTTGTATCAAAATAGTTTTGATAAACCTTTGATAATCCTTTCGTAAAATATAAACATACCACACGTATTTAAATACCAATCCAGACTCGTGCATCGTACATCTCATTCACCTTATTCCTCCACAAATGGCCATATTAGTTGGTAGCAAGCCAACTAATAAATCAACAACCGGTCCGCTCACCGGAACCCGGCTACCTGTCGGTCCGCACACCGGAACCCGACTACTCACCGGTCCGCACACCGGAACCCGGCTACACACCGGTCCGCACACCGGAACCCGGCAACAAGTGCACTCGTGTAGTGCAAAGCTTATATAAATACAATATATATCTCATTACATCATATTGTCATTTATATACACATAATCATATTCCTACCACATAATCATCTCATATATATATTTATACACATATGTATTCCAGTTCAAAACGTTTTACATCAAAACTCACCTTGAATGCTTAAAATACGCTTCCAAGCCTTTCTCCGAGCTATCCGATCTTTTATCCAAATACCTCAGAATCTGAAACCATTTACATACAAATATCTCCTTACCAACTTATGTATAAGACTTACTAGCAGGTTATGGACTCTAGATACATCTACATAACTTTTATCCTCAAAATTTACCCAAACAGCCAAGTTATCCGGAAACCTCAAAGTATCCGGACAACTTTCCGGACAACACAAAGAATCCGAACAACAAGACTAATCCGGACAGAACAACTTCCCGGACAGCATAAGGAATCCGGACACCAAAGTAATCCGGACGCCATCCGGTATCCTATTCCATCCGGAAAAGTATAACAAAAAGGACTTACCCGGATAAAACCCTGTCCGGACACCTTCAGAACGTCATCCGGACACCTTCAACAAAACTACCCGGATACATTCATCTTATCCGGGCACCTCTGTCGGTTTACCCCATTTTTACCCAGATTCGACAGATTTTAACCTCAGACACGAACTTAATGATTCTACTCCGATAGCAATCATCCATAAACACTTACAAACATAAAATACAAAGAAAACATACCTTAATCTCTTCCAAGTACACCAAATGATGTCCTATTGCTTTCTTTTCTTCCTTTTCTTCTTTTCTCTCAATACACACACTAACACACACTTGAAATCTGATCTTTAGCTGATATGAAAATATCAGAAAACTAAAAGGGTAATATCTACATATATTTACCATTTCCACCCCTAAACTCCTCACTAATAACTAATACACCTTTAATTTATCCTTTGGTCAAACTTTTACCCTTTAAACTTATAAACCCTCTTAAACTTACCCTAACATCAATTATAAAGAAAATAAACTTAACGGAACTAGAATTTAATTAACGAATTTACCCGGGGTATTACATCATCTCCCCCTTAAAAGAATTCCGTCCCGGAATTCGGTTAAGCGAAAAGGTATGAATACTTAGTTTCCACTACTACCTCGAACTCAATCAAAACCGTAGGAACTAACTAAATAGACATCCCACACCTATCTATACCTCTAACACATATAAGCAACAAAAGCACGGAAATACAGATTATCAGTTTGCACCGAAGTCAGATAACACCTTAGCACGTATAGAGTTTATAGAATTATACCTGTAACCTCATCAGGACTTTCTTCCACCTCTTGTTCCGTCATCTGAAAAACACGGCCTTGAACTCTCTGTGCTCCAGACCCTTGTAACCTTCCCGACTCAACTTCCGTTGGTCTCACTGTTGTACTACCCTGACGCGCTTTCCACTGTGGACATTCATACTGAAGATGATCGGGGGAATTGCAAACGAAACAGAATCGAGTTACCCGACAGTCTCTAACAATGTGACCAGTCTTTCCACATTTGTAACAACTTCGGGAATCCACATAACAGTTTCCTTGATGAACACGATTGCATTTTGGGCATGGTCTTTCAACTGGTCTGAAAGGTGAATAACTATCAAACCTCGGGGATTCGTATTCTTCCGAATCGTACATTATTTCTTCCAGTTTTCTTTTCCCAGCACTCTTATCACCAACGTCTCTCCTGTCATCCTGTTCCACATTTTCCGCGGCATCCACTGCGGCTGAGAAGGTATCGGGTCCTTTTGCAGTCACTAGCTTTCTAATTTCTGCATTTAACCCAAAAATAAACCTTTCCATCTTTAGAGCCTCTGTGGCAACATAGTACTCCGCAAAGCGAGACTTCTCCAGAAAGAGAGCGGTGTAATCCCTAACCGATAAACTTCGCTGGTGTAGGTTCATGAACTCCTCTTCCAGTTGTCTAACTGCTGCTTGAGAACAAAACTGTCCTTTGAAAGCTGTTGCGAATTCGTCCCAAGTAAAAGTAGAGTATACATCCGACCTTGTGGAATCAATGTGAGCTTCCCACCAGTACAGAGCTTCTGCCTTCAACATCGATGTTCCGTATAATACTCTGTCCTCATCCGCACACTTACTGGTCTTGAAGATGGCTTCTATTTCTTTTAACCATCTCATCGCCTTCACTGGGTCTCTATCTCCTGAGTAAGTTGGAGGTCTACAGTTTAGGAACATCTTGTAATCACACCTTCTTGACACTGGTATAATCGTAGGTGTAATGGGCATTTCGTCTTCCAAACCAGGATCTGGTGTTTCAGTATGACGAGCTTGGTCGAACATAGTCTGGATATTTGCTTGAAGTCTTCCCATCTCCGCCATCAGATCGTTTCTTGTAATAAACTCCGTACCTTGCCCCTGAACTCTACCTCCGGTTCTGCCCCTACCTCTTTCTCTTCCTCTTCCCCTTGTCCCGACTGTTGGATTCGTTCTATTAGGATTTCTTCCTCCCTCTCTAGTCGTATTTCTAGTACCGCTTGCCATTCTGTAGATTCAGACAAGATTAATATACACATAAGCACATACCCCATATAATAAGGTATCCCAGTCCAAACATGCACCTGTAAGATCACAATTACACTGGCCAGGTGTAATCTGAAATTACCTTACATGATGTTCCTTCTACCTTTTATACTTAGCATCCCAAGGTTCTAATATATCAAGGACATCCTACTTCACATGCAGTTTAAGTCTAGGTACGGGTACAAATACCTAAATCCCTTAAACTAGGGCTCTGATACCATTTGTAACGACCCAAATCCCATAACATACATCATAATACATAACATTCATACATATCATTGATTTTCAACAAAAGTTACATAACAAACCAAGTACGGTCTCATTAGTCTTGACATTTCAAAATATATAAAAGCTTCCTAATCAACATCCATCAAAAGCTTCCTACACTTCATCCTCTCCTGCCGATCCTTCACCTGGAAAACATATTTTTGAAAACAAAATGAGGGTTAGACCAAACGGGTCTAGTGAGTTAATCCCGGTCCTTTCCAAAATCATTATAAAACCTTTTATGTAAATCCTTTGTATCAAAATAGTTTTGATAAACCTTTGATAATCCTTTCGTAAAATATAAACATACCACACGTATTTAAATACCAATCCAGACTCGTGCATCGTACATCTCATTCACCTTATTCCTCCACAAATGACCATATTAGTTGGTAGCAAGCCAACTAATAAATCAACAACCGGTCCGCTCACCGAAACCCGGCTACCTGTCGGTCCGCACACCGGAACCCGACTACTCACCGGTCCGCACACCGGAACCCGGCAACAAGTGCACTCGTGTAGTGCAAAGCTTATATAAATACATTATATATCTCATTACATCATATTGTCATTTATATACACATAATCATATTCCTACCACATAATCATCTCATATATATATTTATACACATATGTATTCCAGTTCAAAACGTTTTACATCAAAACTCACCTTGAATGCTTAAAATACGCTTCCAAGCCTTTCTCCGAGCTATCCGATCCTTTATCCAAATACCTCAGAATCTGAAACCATTTACATACAAATATCTCCTTACCAACTTATGTATAAGACTTACTAGCAGGTTATGGACTCTAGATACATCTACATAACTTTTATCCTCAAAATTTACCCAAACAGCCAAGTTATCCGGAAACCTCAAAGTATCCGGACAACTTTCCGGACAACACAAAGAATCCGGACAACAAGACTAATCCGGACATAACAACTTCCCGGACAGCATAAGGAATCCGGACACCAAAGTAATCCGGACGCCATCCGGTATCCTATTCCATCCGGAAAAGTATAACAAAAAGGACTTACCCGGATAAAACCCTGAAACACCCTAAAAACAGGGTCAATTTAAACCTTAAAATTTACCATAAGTTATGATCAAAACTTTCAAACTTATATAACCTGAGGATCAAATGTAAGGTTCTATATACAAACGTCATTACTTAAATAACTTATTAATCTAATCATGACATAACAATTAGATTAAACCAGTTATCTAAACAACCGTCCCAAAAGCATCGAAATCTCTAGATCCTCCGGTATCTCTAAGTCTGAATCTTTCCAAAAGTTCTCGTCTCACATTCCCGCTATTTCCCGGAGCTTGTACCTGGTAAGAAGATTCAACTTAAAACATTAGGCTTTCGCCTAGTGAGGATACTCAAATCAAAATAAAATTTAATAATTAAAACATGAACAGATAACTCAAACCTGTTCTCACCCATCTTACCGTACGACAACTCCTTTTCAAATCGGGGAAATCTACCCCACTCCCAATTTCCTACGACTAACTCATTTAATCGAACAATGACATAGAAGTCAACTCTGAATCATTCCAGATTCACAATCAATAATCACACACAAGAAATTACAAGTCAAAACCTGCCTATTTCTTAATCAGGAAGTAGAGATTACAAATTACTTTATGCCTATCTCAAATCTTCCTCTCATCACAGGGAAATCTCCGATCTTCCCAAATCGAAATGGGAACTATTAAGCACAACTGCTTTTTCCACATTCCACCTCAGAATCAATGGTCCCCATGGGATTATAATATCGCGATACTCAAATCGAGACTCATGATTCAAGGTTCACCCAATTACTAAAATTACATCCCTTTGGTCTATGGCGAGTAATCGGTTCCCATCATACCGTACCCAAGTGCCCTCCTCGATGACCGGATGCCTATTTTAGTAAAAGCACATAATCACATAGTATAATATATGTAATAATCGATACTACTATATGCGTCCAGCATACAGTATACCATTTCTCCGAACATATTCTATATATATAAAATATCAAGAATATTAATATCTCTTCATCTCAATCTCTTAATCATCTCCTCTTTAACTTAGCATGGAAGTTAATATCTCAAGAAAGCTTCAAATCATATTTAGAGTTCATAATCACATATCAATTTTATGTAGTAGATAAATCAAACTTAGCATGCATGATTAATAATAATACCAGTTCATCATCTTCATATATAACTCAATCTTAAAAGTTTTAGCATGGAATCAACATAATACAACTTTTAATTGCCCTCTTGGCTTATCTCTAATTTAATCAAATCTACATAATACATATTCATGCATACATATAAAGCATCTAATTCAAGATTAATTACTGAATTTTAAAGAGAGTTGAATAAACTCACCTCGATTGGTTATCGAATTTCCTTCTTAATTTTTCTCGAGAAATGCGATCTTTCATTCCAAGCTTACCGAATCTGGAACAATTAAAAAAACAAGTATTTCTTAAAGGCTAAGAATCTTAAATAATCCAAAATCCTCGTCTAAAGTCGCAACCCATTGTTGAGACTTCGACACTAATCACTATTCCAAGTCTCAATCCACTACTGAGACTTCAACACTATTCCAAGTCGCAACAGGCCATTGAGACTTCAACACTATTCACTATTCCAAGTCTCAATCCACTACTGAGACTTCAACACTATTCCAAGTCGCAACAGGCCATTGAGACTTCAACACTATTCACTATTCCAAGTCTCAATCCACTACTGAGACTTCAACACTATTCCAAGTCGCAACAGGCCATTGAGACTTCAACACTATTCACATCTTCAAGCAAGTCTCAACCAACTGACCTTCAAGCAAGTCTCAATCAACTGACATTCAAGCAAGTCTCAACCAACTAAAAACGTAAAAACCCAGAAATCTTTAGTTTTAAGCCATGTATGTTTATGATATTTTGCAGATATGTTTAATACACTTATCTTAACATATCCTAACAACTCATATTCTCATAACATCAAGTTTTACCCAAAACCCATCAAAATCTTCTAAGAACACTTTTACTACTATAGTGAAGAAATTAAAATGGGATGTTTACCTTTTGATTCTTCAAACCAACAACAAATTAGATAATTCCCAACAAATCTTTTCTTCTTTCCTTCTCTTTCACGATTTCTCCTTTCTCTCTTTCGGTTCTCTCTTCTCAACACCGTGAAAACACACAAGACACACAAGACACACACACATAATAGCTAAATTGTATCTCAATGACACCTCACTTAGATAACATGAGTCACCTACATATTTACTTCAAGAACCCCCAACTTTAGGAGAATGACTCTATAACCCTCAAAGTGAAAATCTCTTTCAACCAACACTTATAAACAATTACAACTTAACCCCCAAGTTAATTATAATCCACAAAAATAATATAAAGAAAACTCGGGATGTTACAATACTCCCCAACTTGAAAATGATTTCGTCCCCGAAATCAAAATCAGGTAAACAAATGAGGATACTTAGCCCTCATACCCTCTTCTGACTCTAAAGTTACATTAATACTTCTATGATGTTTCCACTGTACTTTCAACATAGATATCTTATTACTACTACGTAGCTTTCTAACCGATCTTTCCAAAAAATTACCTCTGGTCCTTCCACACCGCATCATTATCACAACTCACTCTCCAGGTCTCAAATAATGTTAACATGTATTACCTGAAATTTTACGTACACTGTAATTTAATCATACATGTTACTATTAAATACTTCAACAACCACGGTATTCTATTATTACTTCCATGACTTACGTATTTCTTTGATATAGAATGCTATTACTTCCTCACATCACTATCTCATCGTACAACCCCAATATAACCAGGCACCAAAAATTGAACATCAGAAGTGATAACTCTTATTGAACTTTACAACGTAATTACGTTCTTAAATCTAATCTTTCTATCCTTGTTTCCCCACGCTAGTATGGAATACTATTTTTCAATTATTATCTGTCTCTTTCTCCCAACCTTCCACATACCGATAGTATTTCTTCTTACGAAACATAGTTAAACAGTTTCACCAAGATCTCTAACTTCAAACATTTAACCAAGTTATCTTGAAACGACATTACCGATCGAAGTTATTACCATTCTTAAATCTTCAACTAACAATTTTTCGTCCATTTCTTTCACACATAAGGAGCAACTTATTTCCTTAACACTCTTGCCTTTGCTACACCACATTGACCTACATACTCATCATCTTTATTAAACTTACAGTGATTCAAAATACAACTTAATTGGCAACTCATACCATCAAAATTTCTTTGGATACACTCACCACTGCTCCGACATTCTATTTCGATATAAACCATATTACCAAGTTATCTTACAAACCAGATGTTCTATCAACTTTATTAACAAATAATACTTTCCAACCGGAATTCCAAAAACTTTCATTCGGATACTTCCTCTTTCTAACATCACGTCTCATACTAGATGACACATGTATCTTGGCAATTAATGCCACTACTCGTTCATACATTCTCCACTCATAACATTTACCACAGACCATGTCTCTCATAGTCATACGTACATATTTAATTTTTTTCAATCCCATTTTCTCGTCCAAATACACTGGTCTATATCACTAAATATCTCCTCCCCAACTTTAGTTAAACTACCACTCTCGATTTACTAAAATATCTTGAACTTATTCGTTCATACTAATTCCTTGTGATTCCAAACCAAAACCAAAACACGGTATAATCCTTTATGGATCAACATTTTCCATACCTCACTTCATTTGTGCCTAATACTTTCTCCTTTGTAAATCATCCACATCGCAAGTAAAACACTTCTATAACACAACAGTCTTTCAAAATCTTATCATTCTTACAAAGGGTCCTTCAGCTTTTAAGCTTCTGTTTTATACTTAACATTCATACAAGATCCCAAAAAGGATAGCCAATGCATTCACGTTATAAAAATTTAAATTTTCAATACCGATTATGCAAGTTCAACCCCAAACTTACACCAAGCTTATCAAATTGGGTCAAAGTTCTTAAGACTTAACTGAATCCAAAACCGAGTTATCTACTCAACGAATCTAAAGATTATTTATCAATATTAACTCACGCGAATAAATACATCCAACTCACATTATGCAACATACTCTCCGAGGCGTGATAATCTTACGACTCTTCCATTGCTACTTTCCCAATGAAGTCAAAACATTTGCAATTACACGTAAATGCAACTCTTTTCATACTCTACAATATATTATATGCCCAGGTTCATTAGTTCCAAAGATACTAAGTAAAATATCAAATAGTCTTTACACCTAAGACCAACACTTAAACTGTCACCGGTTTAAATACAACGCAGTTAAACATATAACCCATCCAATACTCCATCTCGAATCATTAAACTGACAAATAATCAAAAGATTCGTTTGTATAATAATCAGGCCTTTAAGGTTAAAACGAACGTTTGGTTAAACACGTGACACTCATACGGTTACGTAAACCAAAATTCCTCTTTACTCAATATCTTAACCTTATAATTCTTTAATTGGCCATTGACCCCAAAATAAAAGTTTATCACTCTCAAAATCTTCACATTTCAAAGTGTAACACGACAAGATTATTATACAATCACAAAATACCAAAAACGTGCTTCGACCACAACTTTCACTTAGGTTATAATTAATCAAACTCAAAATCCCCCAAATGCGTCGCATACATTAACACCCACTTTGCGCATACCCTCTGCATAACAGCATACCGGTATCACTCACGGTTTTGTTCCTACTCGTACGGCATACGCGGGACGCATCCAGACCGTACCCAGTGATAGACAAAAGGCCTCTTACACCTTACACAACTCTCGCCTTCAAAATTAAAACTCGACATCTCAATACTTCCTTAACCCTGAACCTAATTCTTCCTTCAGTCACAACCGACCCTCGGCAATTGTATTACTAATCACTGAACAAAGGTACGGACTCTCGTATTATTGTTTCTAAAGTTCACTTTCGAATCTCCCACTGTTCATCTCTCATTTGAGTATAATTACCAAAACCACAAACTTTCTCCCAAGGTTTATCCAACACCTCCCCACTCTTGGAGTTCTTTCTTAGTTTATAGCGTAATACTCTACGATCTAGCGAGTTCATAGCCTTCATGCATGACAATAAAAATAAATAACTCAATTCACACTTTTCTCATTTAAATAAACAACATTCGAAACAACATGGGCACACACGACCCCAATCATTTTCATAACTCCCATGTACTACACAACAATCTCAAAATCGTTTGTATACTAATTTCCGTAAAACTCAATCTTTCTCAACCAAAAGATGTTGTTACAACAGTAATATCTTTAAATGAAGATCTTTTCATACGACAAAAGTTTAAAATTTACTGACACAAAGTAAACTAGTCGTTTCTCTCACTCATTTATGATGTTGTTAGATCAATACTCCTGTTGGTTATTAAACGTTTTGTTGACCAATGCCTTCTTGCTACAAATCAACTTTTCATGTAAAGTAAGAAATACTTTTAAATTTCGTTGTGCAACGTAACTGGGATTGCCCTTTTCTTCAAATACACACTTGCACACACTAATTCAAACTTGATTAAAACTGTTATTTATGTATTTGGTTTGAAATCATGAAAATTCATATAACACACACTAAAACATCATGCATAAAACTTTACTCGCAAATGAAGGCTAATCACTCAACGAGGTCAATCGTTTTACTTTCATAACTTTATCATTGACACCTTACTTCCGACCCGAAATCGCCCTCTCGGCCTTATAATAATTGCTACATCTGCATTCCATGGCTCCCATACTCAACCATGTCATACTAATCTGTATTAACCAATCATCTCATACTCTATCTCTGCACCTATCAAATCACCTATTAAAGGTTACCTTGGCAGACTTTCATGAGTCCCACCAATTCCAGGTTGTCCTTCAAACTCCCAATCATATACTGCTCTGTTCTCTAAAGGACCTTGGTGACGGATTCACCATCACTTTACTATAACTTAAAGAGATAACCATGCGAAATGATTATGCACTTACATACATACAACAACGTACTTTACCGATCGTCAGTCACTGTAACAATTCAGAAATAGACATGCTCGTGTAACAATGTATTCATAATAACAGTAGCTAATTGTAATTGTGAATATATCATACAGGAGAATCCCCATTATCATTGTCATAGCACTAATTTCACGTATTTCCGTTAACTCTATACTATCCCGTCTTAACACTTCTACCCAGAACTCACGGATCATAACTTAACTCATCTCAGCTTAAGTCTAAGTATCTCATCATCATACTTAGTTCGCTTAAACTAGTGCTCTGATACCATACTGAAACACCCTAAAAACAGGGTCAATTTAAACCTTAAAATTTACCATAAGTTATGATCAAAACTTTCAAACTTATATAACCTGAGGATCAAATGTAAGGTTCTATATACAAACGTCATTACTTAAATAACTTATTAATCTAATCATGACATAACAATTAGATTAAACCAGTTATCTAAACAACCGTCCCAAAAGCATCGAAATCTCTAGATCCTCCGGTATCTCTAAGTCTGAATCTTTCCAAAAGTTCTCGTCTCACATTCCCGCTATTTCCCGGAGCTTGTACCTGGTAAGAAGATTCAACTTAAAACATTAGGCTTTCGCCTAGTGAGGATACTCAAATCAAAATAAAATTTAATAATTAAAACATGAACAGATAACTCAAACCTGTTCTCACCCATCTTACCGTACGACAACTCCTTTTCAAATCGGGGAAATCTACCCCACTCCCAATTTCCTACGACTAACTCATTTAATCGAACAATGACATAGAAGTCAACTCTGAATCATTCCAGATTCACAATCAATAATCACACACAAGAAATTACAAGTCAAAACCTGCCTATTTCTTAATCAGGAAGTAGAGATTACAAATTACTTTATGCCTATCTCAAATCTTCCTCTCATCACAGGGAAATCTCCGATCTTCCCAAATCGAAATGGGAACTATTAAGCACAACTGCTTTTTCCACATTCCACCTCAGAATCAATGGTCCCCATGGGATTATAATATCGCGATACTCAAATCGAGACTCATGATTCAAGGTTCACCCAATTACTAAAATTACATCCCTTTGGTCTATGGCGAGTAATCGGTTCCCATCATACCGTACCCAAGTGCCCTCCTCGATGACCGGATGCCTATTTTAGTAAAAGCACATAATCACATAGTATAATATATGTAATAATCGATACTACTATATGCGTCCAGCATACAGTATACCATTTCTCCGAACATATTCTATATATATAAAATATCAAGAATATTAATATCTCTTCATCTCAATCTCTTAATCATCTCCTCTTTAACTTAGCATGGAAGTTAATATCTCAAGAAAGCTTCAAATCATATTTAGAGTTCATAATCACATATCAATTTTATGTAGTAGATAAATCAAACTTAGCATGCATGATTAATAATAATACCAGTTCATCATCTTCATATATAACTCAATCTTAAAAGTTTTAGCATGGAATCAACATAATACAACTTTTAATTTCCCTCTTGGCTTATCTCTAATTTAATCAAATCTACATAATACATATTCATGCATACATATAAAGCATCTAATTCAAGATTAATTACTGAATTTTAAAGAGAGTTGAATAAACTCACCTCGATTGGTTATCGAATTTCCTTCTTAATTTTTCTCGAGAAATGCGATCTTTCATTCCAAGCTTACCGAATCTGGAACAATTAAAAAAACAAGTATTTCTTAAAGGCTAAGAATCTTAAATAATCCAAAATCCTCGTCTAAAGTCGCAACCCATTGTTGAGACTTCGACACTAATCACTATTCCAAGTCTCAATCCACTACTGAGACTTCAACACTATTCCAAGTCGCAACAGGCCATTGAGACTTCAACACTATTCACTATTCCAAGTCTCAATCCACTACTGAGACTTCAACACTATTCCAAGTCGCAACAGGCCATTGAGACTTCAACACTATTCACTATTCCAAGTCTCAATCCACTACTGAGACTTCAACACTATTCCAAGTCGCAACAGGCCATTGAGACTTCAACACTATTCACTATTCCAAGTCTCAATCCACTACTGAGACTTCAACACTATTCCAAGTCGCAATAGGCCATTGAGACTTCAACACTATTCACATCTTCAAGCAAGTCTCAACCAACTGACCTTCAAGCAAGTCTCAATCAACTGACATTCAAGCAAGTCTCAACCAACTAAAAACGTAAAAACCCAGAAATCTTTAGTTTTAAGCCATGTATGTTTATGATATTTTGCAGATATGTTTAATACACTTATCTTAACATATCCTAACAACTCATATTCTCATAACATCAAGTTTTACCCAAAACCCATCAAAATCTTCTAAGAACACTTTTACTACTATAGTGAAGAAATTAAAATGGGATGTTTACCTTTTGATTCTTCAAACCAACAACAAATTAGATAATTCCCAACAAATCTTTTCTTCTTTCCTTCTCTTTCACGATTTCTCCTTTCTCTCTTTCGGTTCTCTCTTCTCAACACCGTGAAAACACACAAGACACACACACATAATAGCTAAATTGTATCTCAATGAAACCTCACTTAGATAACATGAGTCACCTACATATTTACTTCAAGAACCCCCAACTTTAGGAGAATGACTCTATAACCCTCAAAGTGAAAATCTCTTTCAACCAACACTTATAAACAATTACAACTTAACCCCCAAGTTAATTATAATCCACAAAAATAATATAAAGAAAACTCGGGATGTTACAAACCCTGTCCGGACACCTTCAGAACGTCATCCGGACACCTTCAACAAAACTACCCGGATACATTCATCTTATCCGGGCACCTCTGTCGGTTTACCCCATTTTTACCCAGATTCGACAGATTTTAACCTCAGACACGAACTTAATGATTCTACTCCGATAGCAATCATCCATAAACACTTACAAACATAAAATACAAAGAAAACATACCTTAATCTCTTCCAAGTACACCAAATGATGTCCTATTGCTTTCTTTTCTTCCTTTTCTTCTTTTCTCTCAATACACACACTAACACACACTTGAAATCTGATCTTTAGCTGATATGAAAATATCAGAAAACTAAAAGGGTAATATCTACATATATTTACCATTTCCACCCCTAAACTCCTCACTAATAACTAATACACCTTTAATTTATCCTTTGGTCAAACTTTTACCCTTTAAACTTATAAACCCTCTTAAACTTACCCTAACATCAATTATAAAGAAAATAAACTTAACGGAACTAGAATTTAATTAACGGATTTACCCGGGGTATTACATTAATTTACATACTTTATGTTCATTCCCCGACATCACAAAGCCTTCCGGTTGCTTCATGTAAACCTCCTCCTTTAAATCACCATTAAGAAATGCCGTCTTGACATCCATTTGGTGAATTACCAAATTATTAATAGCTGCCAACGCTATTAATAATCGAATGGTGGAAATTCGAGCGACCGGTGCATAGGTATCGAAATAATCAATACCTTCTTTTTGCCGAAATCCTTGAATTACCAACCGGGCTTTAAACTTATCGATGGTACCATCGACTTTCATTTTCTTCTTGAAAATCCACTTGCAACCCAAAGGTTTGCAACCCGGTGGTAAGTCGGCCAACACCCATGTGTTATTCCCCATGATAGACTCCATCTCATCATTTATTTCCTCTTTCCAAAAGGCGACGTCTTGAGACTTCATAGCCTCATCATAGGTTCTTGGATCTTCCTCTATGCTATAACAATAAGCATATTGAGATTCAATTTCATCTCGTGAACCTTCAACTAAGTATAGTTGAAAGTCGGAACCAAAAGATTTCTCAATCCTTCCTCGTTTACTTCTTCGAGGTTCGGGAATTTCCAAAGAAATTTCCTTTTCTTTTCCACTATCTTTGATTCCACTCGTACTTGGAATCACATCTTTCGGTCTTGGAATCGAGGTGAATCGATTCTCATCGAATATTGCATCCCTTGATTCTATAACGGTGTTAACCGAAATAGAGTCGTTGGGTTCAATAACATAGAACCGATATGCCTTTGAATGCTCGGCATATCCGATGAATATACAATCGATTCCTCTTTCTCCCAAAGTTTTTCTTTTGGGATCCGTTAACCTTACCACAGCTCGGCAACCCCAAACTCGTAATTAATTTAAGTTTGGTTTCTTCTTGAACCAAAGTTCATAAGGAGTATCCTTACTCCTTTTGTTTGGTACCCGGTTCAAAACATAGCAAGCCGTCAACATGGCTTCACCCCAAAATCCGTCACTAAGACCGGAGTAGGATAACATCGAGTTAACCATTTCTTTTAAAACTCGATTCTTTCGTTCCGCAACACCATTTTGTTGAGGTGTATACGGTGCCGTGGTCTCGTGTATAATTCCAACAGATTGGAAATATAGAGGATCAAAGTATTCACCGCCTCTATCAGTTCTCAACTTTTTAATTAAAATATTTTGCTGCAATTCCACTTCGGTTTTATAAATCTTAAATTTTTCTAAAACTTCGTCTTTCGAATGGAGTAGAAAAATATAACAAAATCTCGAAGCGTCGTCTATAAATGTAGCAAAATACTTTTTATTTCCAAGTGAAGGAGTCGCATGCAAGTCACACAGATCACTATGGATTAAATCCAAAACCATAGATGATCTTTTAATTTTAGGGAAAGGTTGACGTGTGATTTTTGTAAGCATGCAAGTCTTACACTTTTCCAAATTTAAATTAAAGGAAGGTATCATGCCATCCTTGGACATTTCATGCATTCTTTTGTAATGCACGTGTCCAAGTCTAGCATGCCAAAGAAAGGACAAATTGCTATTATCTACCATGCAAACAGAATTTTCACAACCAAATTCATTTATTATATTTAACATAAACATCCCAGAATTGTAGTAACCAAATCCAATAAACATACCACACCGCGATAGTATATACTTATCGCTTTCATATACTTGTTTAAAACCTAATTTGTTCAACACACTTCCGGAGACTAGATTCTTCCGGATATTAGGTACAAATAAAACATTGTTTAATTTCAACAAATTCCCAGAGCTAAACTTCAAATCCACACAACCACGACCCAAGATTGGAGCACTAGACTCGTTGCCCATATGCAAGACCGATCCATCTTCCACCGGTTCGAACTTCTTGAACCATCTTCGATCCTTGCACACGTGACTCGTGGCACCCGAGTCTACCCACCACGCAATATTATCATCTTGTACATAAAATGCATAGGAAATTAGTGGTACATAATTCTTACTTGAATTATTAGAAATGATCGAGTTTTGACCTTGATTTGGGGGTTGGTCGTTCGACCCTTGTCCCGCACCACTCGTACTCGCTCCATTCTTGTTACCTTTACCAACTCGACAATCTCTTTTGAAATGTCCTGTTCAACCACATATCCAACAAGTCATTTTTGACTTTTTGTTGGGTCCATGTTTGGGATTGTCGAACATCCGTTTTTTACCTTTGTCGAATTTCTTCTTGGTCGTGTTCTTACGCTCCTCAACCATGTTGACATTGGATGAACTTGGGATATCCTTATCCTTGGTCTTACCACTTTCTTGCACACGTAGTGATTCCTCAATACGTAAGTGGCTCCCAAGTTGCACCAAAGAAAGTTCTTCCTTTTTGTGTTTAAGTGTGTGTTTGAAGTCTTTCCATGATGGTGGCAACTTGTCAATTATGCTCGATACCGATATGGATTCATCCATATGCATATGGTGTTGAGTATATTGACCAAGGATCCGGAGCAATTCGTTGTATTGCTCCATTACGGGCCTGGAATCGATCATCTTGTAATTATTAAAATTACTTACAAGGAACTTCTTACTCGAAGCATCCTCGGCCATATATTTCGATTCCAAGACATCCCACAATTCTTTTGATGATTCTACATTTTGGTAAACATCAAATAAAGCATCAAACATACCGTTAAGAATATGCCCACGGCATATGTAGTCGTCGTTCTCCCATTTGTTTTTACGTCGGATTGCCTCCAAAGGTGAATCTTCATCGATCTCCGGCATGGGGGTGCTAAGAACATACGCAACCTTCAAAGTGGTGAGAAGAAAGTGCATCTTCTTTTGCCATCGATGAAAATCGTTTCCTAGAAACTTCTCTAGTTTGCCGAATTTCGAAGTCATATCACGAACGGATTCCTCTCGATTTGCCATCGTTAATCAAACAGAAATTGTTGTATTCGAATGTTAGACCTTTTGTAATTGTATGATGATGTTGAGACCGGATAATCTTAAGAATCGTGTCGGAAATGCACTTTCCGAATACAACAATTCGACCCTATAAGCCTTGGGTTCACGAACTTTGTATTGGGATAATTCTTAAGATTTTGTCACACCAAAGGCTATGATATGAAAACTATATCGTTATCCAAATTCTCGATCACATATTTATAGAAAGAAATCGACGGTTACAAGCGGTTACAAAACGGTTACAACCGCTTATGGATAAGATCAAAATTGACAGCACTTATTAGCGACAGCCGATAGCTTTCAGCGACAACTTTCAGCTTTTCAGCGACAGCTTTCAGCTTTTCAGCGACAACCCTCAAAGAAAATTCTAGTCTTTTCGAACTTCGACACCGCTTTAAGGCGATCTAAGATGATAATGGAAACTTGTAAGTGTGCACTCCGCACCTCCTAACTTACGTATGTTTGCCTTATCGTCTTAATCGATCTCAATTAAATCACAATTACACCAAAATGATTGATAACACTAAAATCACCAACACTTATAATGTTTTAAATTCCGAGGTATTTTAAGGAATGAATTGTAGAAGTGATTATATCTAATTTGGTTATTTTATTGAATTTTAAAGTTAGTTGCTCGTTCCAAATTTGAGGGTGTTACATGTATCAACTATGAAAAAACAAATATGAACAAAAAATATGTTTCGTGTTTGTTCATGCTTTGACCACGACGAAAATTCATCTTCGATGCAACAAACGTTGATCAAAGAGCAAACTCAAAACACCTAGATATTTTGAATAAAAAAATTAAGAAAACCTATATCAATTTTGTAACTCCCCATTAATTATTAATTTAGTAAATCCAGTTTAAATGATTTTAAAACTATGGGGATTTGGTTTTACTAAAATAACTCTGAACACCCCTGTTACTTTGATTTTTGATGAATGGACTCATAGTGTAATAAATGGTTTACCCCCATTTCATCTCAACCACTCGATTTTTAGATCAATGGCTATAAATAGGTTAATAAAATTAGTACTTCTTTTTGTTAACAAAATAACTCCACCCCATATATATAGTTTTTTATTAATCAAATAATTAATGTTGATTTTGTTATTACATGTGCATTTTTGTCTTTTTTTCGTATACTTATATCATACTCCTTAAATATTTCATTCATTCAATAATTAAATTACTTGATTATCATATTTCTTAAATATTTTTTTTATTTTTTTCGTATACTTATATCATACTCCTTAAATATTTCATTCATTCAATAATTAAATTACTTAGTTATCATATTTCTTAATATTTTTTTATATTTTTTTCATATACTTATATCATATTCCTTAAATATCTTATTTCCTATAAGCATTTAAACTTCCTTAATTATGTCATTCACTTTCTAGTTTCATCTATGAAGTTGACAAAAAAAAAACTTTGGAACAACCAAAGTTCATACATGAAACAAATATAATTGTTTTCATCTATAAAAAATTGTTTCACTTGTGAACTTTAAACAAAGTTCATTGTTCACCTATGAATTTTTAAAAAAATCACTATTACACTATTGAACATTTTGGTTTCATTTATGAATTTTGATTATCTGGTTTCACCTATGAACTTTAAACACAAATCATTGTTTTCATTTTTATGGTTTCACCTATAAACTTTCTTGTTTATTTCTAAACAAAAATCAATTAAGTATTATTATTGATTATTTTTCAAAAATAAAAATATGGTTATATTTACAAAAAAAACAATATTTAATTATTATCATTGAATGGTGTATGGATGTTATCATCGGGTGTCTACATTCGGTATAAATAACGAATGTGAACATTCATGCACTATTAATGATGAATAATACAACATTCGTGATAAATAATACATGGATTTATGATTCATTTATTATGTATTCTGAATGTTGTATTATTCATCCTGAATGATACATTATTCATGAATAATAATACATGAATGATCCGTAAAAATATAAACACGTGACACGTTCTTCTTTTGTTCTCATGCTCACAATAACATTACAATCTATTTGTGATAATTACATGGTTTATAAATAAACCCTAAATATTAAATAAACAATAACTTTACAATTTGTTTGCTTTCTTAACTCTTACAATAACCCACTAATTTACTCTATGCATATAAATGTTAAGAAATAGCTCATCCATTTACCACATACACGCATTGAATTACATCTCCCATAGATTCTACAAAATAAGGGGATCTCCAATGGGTCACACTATATTTTACACTAAGGCTTTGTTTGGCAAACTAGTTGGTAGCTGATAAGCTAGCTGTTGACTCATAAGCTAGCTGATAGCTGATAAGCTAGCTGATGAAAAAGTCGCGTTTAGCAAAACTAGCTTATAAACATGTAAAATGACCAAAAAGGACATATTCAATAAATTATTAATTACAATATTTAATTATATAATTAAAAAATTATAGCAATATAATACGTTAATTAATACAACCAATGTAGTAACAAAAATTAAATAACATAACATGTTAATTATATGTATTTAAAATTTATTACTACATATATACTATAAAATTTAAATTTGTTAAAACATGTTTTAGAAGAAATATATATTAATTTATGATTTTAAATAACCACTATATACAATATAAAAAAATAATCATAAAATAATTGACAAGATTTATAGTAATTGACAATTAAAATATATTTATTGTTATTTAAAAATAAATAAAAATAATTTATATAATTAACAATAACTCTAAATAAATAAAAATTAATATTAAGTAATTAAAATTTAAGTTAATAATTTAAGTTAATATTAATTAATATTAATTAATTAATAATAATAATAATAATAAAATAAAATAAAATAATATTTATTTATAATAATAGTTAATAAATAATAATTGATATTAATAAGGGTAATATTGGAATATTCACAAAAAACTAGTGAAAAGCTACTCCAAGCAAGGTTCTAAATGGCGTGAGGCGTGGCGTGGCGGCAAGGCCAAGCCTCACGCCTTAGGAGCCATGGCGAGGCCATGGCATTTATCAAGGCGTGACTTATGGCGGCAAATCTCTATATCATATATAAAAAACTTACGTTTTGTACTATTAATCGACAAGTTTATGATAACAAACAACTTAAATTAGGTTATATATAAAAAAACTAGCAAATAAGACGTTAAAAACGTAAAGAAAAAACAAATATCGCGTTACAAAAGACCACTCATTAGGCATGGTGTGCCACATGCATAACGTGGCGTGAGACACGAGCCTTGAGCCACGGCGTGCCATGGCGGCTGTCGCGGCGAGCCTTTTAGAACAGTGACTCCAAGTAGCGTTTCAAAAAGCTAGCATATGGTCATCCAAACATGTACCCAGAAAAAAGCTAGCTTTTTTTGCCAAACAATGCCTAAACATCAAAAATAGTGTAAATTTTAGTGTTAATAGTAATAACACTATTTTTTACACCAAATCAATTTTATATTAATTTATTAAACTTTCAAAAATATCCTTATATTTATTATAACTTTACAATTTATACCCATATTTTTTATTTAGATCACAACTTATTATTTTTTATTAATTATGAACTAAATTATTTTAATGCATAGAACAAAACTTTTTATTAAACAATAAAAGTTATATTAATATATATATATATATATATATATATAATAAACCTATTTAAACTTTAACACTTTAAAAGACAAAAATAATAAATCTCAAATTTGAGGGACCAAAAATGTAATTGAAAAAGTAGTGTAAAAAGTAGTGTAAATGAATAGTGTTACACCAAATATAGTGTAATACTATTCATCACACTAAATTTAGTGTAAAAAACAGTGACCCCATTGGAGATGTGAATAGTGAGATTTACACCAAATTTAGTGTTTAGTGTAAGATTTAGTGACCCCATTGAAGATGGTCTAAATAAAGCATTTTAGAGTTTTCTAGCTCCAATATATTTTTTCTAAAAATAAATAAAAATCTTCATATTTAGATAACCTCCAAAATTAATTGTCTATATAGAAAGAAATAATATATTTTTTAGAGTAAATTGCGGATTTGGTCCTGTGGTTTCAAAAATATAACAAAAATGGTCCCTACAATTTTTTATTCCAAATAAGGCCTTGTGGTTCGTGTTTTCGTAATGATTTGGTCCCTGATGCTAACGGGCGTTAACTCCTAACCGTTAAGTGAAAGGCATTTTAGTCCTTTCGATATGTTTACCTTTTTTCAGTTAAATTATAAAACCACAGGGGCCCAACTTGTAATTTACTTTATTATTATATAATTAATTATATTTCTTTTTTCTTGAACATTCATCTTCTACCAATAACAACCCCATGTTTTACTTGAATCTTCATCTTGTTAACTTAATCAACCAAGAACAATCAAGTGTATCTGACTTTTGTTAAGAGTAAGGAAACACTGTCTTTAATTTGGAAAAGAAAGAATAATCTCAAAACATTTTGTTTGTTTAATAAATATTTGATTAATGAGTAAATAGTGTTCCAAATCATTTCTTTTGACGATTATTACTGACTTATGTGTACATGAGTATCTGAAAACAAAACCACTGACCTGGTTTGCCTTTGACTTCAGCAAACCATTTGGAGAACCCCAAATAATCACCTTCACTTTCAAGTTCTACAAAATCACTAACAAATCAATGATCAAATAAACAATCTCCGAGTGTATAAAAATCAAATTTGAAAAAATCTTTGCTCTTTCTCCTAGTGGCCCAATCAATGGAAAATCTTTGCTCTTTCTGCCAGAAATAGGCAACCCAAATGAATATATATATATATATATATATATAGAGAGAGAGAGAGAGAGAGAGAAGATAGAGAGAGGGAGAGAGAAGATGAGAAGGGTTTGATTTAACAGCCAAAAATAAGAAAACCCCTATTTCTTTTCAAAATAAGAAAACCCCCAAAGAAGAATAAGAAGAACTCGATATCCTAGCACAACACAATGTTACCATCCTACACCGTAAGAGTATAGCATTTGTCAGATATTAAAGCTATTTATAGCCTTCTCTTATTATTTCAGGTTTTGTTATTTATCTTAACTCTGAAAGTTAATGCATTTTCACATACAAATTTAGTTGTCAATTAATTAAGTATGATCTTCAATGAAACAATAATCACCTGAAACAAATAGTTAGATAACAGTGTTATATAAATACACCTCTCAATTTTCACACCGATTTCGGTCTCAACTTTGCCTTACACCCCAAGCTAAGGCGATTAGCCCATCCTTGCTCGGATTAATCTTTCGAATGGTGTAAGAATTGTAAATAACATTACTGGAAAGTAAATTGCAGAAGACTAAATACTGAAATGGAAAGACAAAAAATAAAGTACATAAATGAAAGTATGGGAATGTAAATGACTGTAAATTAAAGTGCAAGAAATTAAAATGCGGGAATGTAAATTACAGAATTGTAAAGATTAAAGCAGTTAATGAAATTAAAGTCCTAAGTAATGAGGTAACTTGGGCGCTGTAACGTCCCACTTTCCATAAAAGTCAAATCATGAGATTAACCATTCAAAAGACATAAATGTACTTGTCCTTACATCAACGCTAAAACATACTTAACAAAAACTTTAACGTTAACATTAAACATAAACAGCGGAAGTCTCTATGCCACAGCCGAGCACTATCTAAACATATCATGATCCAAAACTGGGAGCCTCACGAGCTCCATCACCTCCATGCCGTCTCTAGTTCTACTTAGAAGAACTCGCTACACGCTTACCTGAAAAATGGTTTAGTTTTAAAAGTGAGGGTTAGACCAAAAGGTCTAGTGAATTCCCTCCGAAAATAGCATATAAAAACATTTGGAAAACATTTATCAATGACCATAAATATCATCAAACATGGTACTGCAATGTGTAGTGGATCACATAAACGTATTTCGATCAGGGCCCCAGCAGACTCCCTTCTCGCCACTTTGGAATCCCCACGGACTCCCCTCTACCGAATAGGAAGGAAACGGATTCCAACCCACCGGTCTATCATTCATAACCAAGAGTCCTAAGACCCCGAGAACCTCTCTCTGATCCCACAGTGCAGACCGACTCCACATAGTGTACACTTACGTTCATGCAAACATGTAAAATGTGTTCTTCATAAATCATGCTAAACATTCCTTTATATACAATAAGTGCATTCATGGGAAACATGTAAATCAGTTCGTAAACGTTTCATGCTCAATAAGAACCATAATCAGTTAAAACATTTATCACTTTGCGTTGTAAAAGGGTTTAGAGAACTCACCTGACAGCAATTTCCTTTCTAACCTTGTGTCTCGTTACGACCGAACACCTAATAATCAATTTATAAATTAATTAGATGCCACTCGATTCCTGACCCTAAGTTCTCCTCTTAAACCGATCTTAGAATAAATAACTTAGGCAAATATAATCCTAATAGGCCTTTGATAAATAGTTTGGTCCTTAAAACACCCAAGCCCCGCTAATTCTAAGTCCAACATGATTTAAATGATTCACGGCCCAGCGAACCCTCCTTGGCCCAACACCGAACTCGATCCACACCCCTTACGGGTTCCTGGTTCAAGTCTCGGTATCATGAAATGAGCAGCCGGGTTGCGGGACTTCCTAGTCCCGGTACTACCTTCTCCCGGTGTCACCCCCGACTTCAGGTACCGACCCTTGGGTCCCGGTAACCGACTCCCGGTACCGGCCTTTGGGTCCCGGTGTATCGACTCCCGGTGTCACAACTGCGAGACTCAAGTCCCTGAATCAATAACTTACGGGATTTACTCCCGGTACTATGCAGCTGTGGGATTTAACTCCCGGTGCCTTGCGATTTTGGTCCAAGACGAGTCCAGAATGCTACCATCTCGAACTCTTCCTAATCGCTTCAATTACAAGGTTGATTCCACAATGCTCTTACCCAAAAATGGCGTACTACAAACCTAATCTCTCTAATTTATGAAATACTTTAGATAGCAATCAAATCCTCAAAACCTCCCACAGTGTTCATACCCGTTAATCATATAAAACATGGAAATTGAACAATTCTTAGCTTTACTATATAGCTCTAGTGCAGAATAATAACATAAGAGATCATTACTTACCAATTCGGAGTCTCTCCACACAAGAGAAATCGATGCCCCAGCTTTCCTTTCACTGCTTCTCCATTTCACCCTTCAGCCGCCAACAATGCAGTATAACCAATAGCAGTGACAAACCCTAGGGATATGCCCCTATTTATATTTTCCACGTTTGCAAATAAGTCCTTTGTATAAAACTTTAAATTCTTACACTTTTACCACTAAACTTTTAATCCTTCTGAAACTGGGTTATTACAGGCGCCAAGTTATGAAACTTGTTGTGCAAGTTACATCTCAAAAATGATTTTTAACCTTGGAAAATTATTAGAAAATGGGTTGTTAATTATTTGTGAACAATTCTTGGGTTTTAGAAGGATGAAATCCAAAATATCACCACAAGAATTAATTAACTCCAAATAATTAACCAAAAAGTGAAATACGTTGAAAATGAACTTTGCTTATCTTGAAATTTTGAAAATACCACAAAGAAAACTAATCTCAAGTCACAATTTGATTATAGAATCAAATGTGTTCCGTGTATTAATTTCCAAAAGTAACTTAACAATAAAAGAAGTGTTTTAGAAACTAAAAGCAAGAAATGAGAATCAAGCACCAAATACTTATATTAATTTCGAACCAAAAGATTGAGTTTCCCAAAATCTTTAAACCATTACAAATTACTCCATATTATAAGTAACAAGAGAATTAAACTAGAGAACTAAATGTGGAACAAGAAAATAGTTCTTGGAAGTGGATGATAAAAATAAAGCTAAGCATACATATATATAGCAAAAGTAAAACTTGGTGCCAAAGCAACCACAAAAGTCAAAGTGTACTAAGTAAGCTACTTAAAAAGCCAAAGTGTATCAAGTAAGCCACTTAAAAAGCCTTCAAAGATTCTGATTTGTAGCTTCCATAATTCGGCCAAACAGCCTTTCTTGGCCCAACAGCAGACTTCGGCCCAAAAGCAGCAACCTTCGGCCCAAAAACAACAAAAAGGGCCAGTGTCCAATCCTACAGTACTCCTACAACTTTGAATCCAGCTTCTACCAAATCCTTCAGGAAGCTATAGGACTGCATCAATCTACAAAAATTGTTTTAAACACCAAATTAGCTCCCAAATATTATAAAACATGCTTAAGATGTGAAAGACGATCAATGCATGATTTGGACTAAAAAATAACTCAAAATGGGATTTTAGGGGAATAAAAAGGATATAAAAACTAATAAAAAGACTAAAAATAGAGTTAATTAATTAACCCTATCATTTAAACATTAAATACTTAATGTGTATCAATTTAATAGATTTCAAGACGACAACATAAATTTATAGAACATCAAGTTACATGAAAAAAAAATATTATGCAATATAGAAAAAGAAAATTGAACAAATATTTGATGAAAATGAGACAAGATCAACTTTATGTTGTTGCCAGTTTAGGATTAGGGTTATCGGCCAAGATAAAGTAATGATCAACATGGCGAGAACAAATGTAAAACATTTTGTAAATACATTACATATTTTTCTCTCTTACCCAAACTTTAAACAAGCTATTTGAGTGAACTAATCTCACCTCATTTAATAAATTTTAAACAACTTTCAAAATAATTATGAAAAATTATTGGCAAACTCATGATTTGAAACTCAATGTGTTACAAATATCCCATTTAAGAGACTCGTTCACCAATCTCAATGATACAAGATTACTGGACTCTCGTGCCATTTGAAACATTGAAGCCCAAAATAATAAATTGACCCAACCAAAGGGTCTTTTGTCTAGCGATATTGGAACTTTTGACTTCCTAAAAAAATTAGTGGTTTAAACCTCATCAAATGCGAGAAGAATGTTTGAGTTTATTTGTTTCATTTACAGTATATAAATAATACGTACTTAAAAAAAATTAAAAACTTGGATCAACTTAAACTAGAGATGTTCGAAAATCGGTCTCAATCCCAAATAGTGATCTCGTAACTGGTCCCGGTGTAACTGGTCTCAGTCCCGGTCCCAGCGTAGCCGGTCCTGGTCCCGACCAAGATACGAAGGCCCAGTTAAACTTTATAAGGTCCAATTATGACTTATGAGGACCGGTCTCACTTAATTTTTTTAATTGATTTTTAACTCATAAAAAATATTTTTTAAAGAATTTAGTCAATCATATACACTAACAAGTGCGTTTTTATTATAATTGGGATTATCAAATGCATAAAAAAAATACTTACGTCTAAAAAAATACATTTTATTATAATTGGGCCTATCAAATTCACTAACATACACATTTTTATTTAAGAATATATTTAGAAATACAATTTATATTTTTTTATAAAAAAACAGGTCGGTCCCATAACCGGTCCTGTGCCAGGTTGTGCCTTGTTTTTGGATGAAAATCGTAAACGGTTAAAGACCAGCGAGCCTAAACCAATCCCATACAGTCTTGGATCGGGCCGATCCCAAGTCGACCTCGATCCCGGTCCTCCGCCGGTCCCGAACCGGACACATTTGACCACCTCTAAGGTCTTAAAATATAGTATATTATTTTGTACTTTGGTGCGGTGCAATATTTATATGCCATTAGATAAGGGTCGTTTGGTTCGCAGGATCCCGACGAAAATGGAAGAAACTGAAATGATTAATTCTATTGACCAAATTCTATTCAGACGTTTGGTTACCTATGGAATGGAATTGAATTCCACAGTTCATGGATTTGGTCATTCCATCACAAATAAGAAGGAATTCAATTCCATTCCATCCTATATTTACAAAAATACAAAACTATCCATATCTTCCCTACTTGATTTACCCAGACCTATATGAACCATTGTCGACATCGTTGACCACCATCGACCTGAAACACCACCGCCTACCACCGATCTGAATCACCGTCGACCACCGACGTTCTGAACCACCGTCGACCACCAACGTTCTGAACCACCATCGACTACAACCGTTTTGAGCCACCACCGGCCACCACCGTTCTGAACCACCGCCGACCACCACCACCTACCACCACCCATCTGAACCACCATCGACCAACACCATTTTAAACCACTGTCGGCCACCGTCGGCCACCACCAATTTGAACTAGTGTCGACCACTACCAATCTGTACCATCGTCGACCAAACAGGTGGTCAAACCTGATAACATTATATTCCAATTCCTTCAAATTATTTGACAGATTCCATTCCATAAAAAAAACATTATGCGAACCAAATGCACACTAAATATAATATGTAAATGTTTGGGGGAAGAAATGATTGCAAATGGGTAATAATGCCAAATGTTATAGTTTATATTTTGGTGAACAAAAAGTTGGGAGGACATTGGTACTATCGTTACTTTCATTTTTTTAAAGCCCGTATCCCGGTATGTAATTTATTAGTCTTAACTATTTCTTTTAAGTTCGATTATTGTGGTTTCCGTAAACGGGGTTAGTCGAGTTGGGTCAAATCGTTAAGTATCGGAATTCTTGGTTAGGGGTGAGAGGCTTGCAAGTTGAAGGGCCATTTGTGACAAAGGCCAAAAACCCATATTGGGTTTCGGCCCATGCAGTTTATTGTAGAAAATCCATATATTTTGTTGTGTGGTTGGTGCCGTGAAGTAGAAACAAAAGAAAAGAAACTAAGAAACCCTAAGCACCCACCCATTTCTTGTTTTGGTTTGTGCCGCACGCAAGGAAGAGCAAAGAGCACCAGCTTTCCTTCCTGTTTTCCCTGCCGCCGTGAACCACCCGCCACCACCAGCAGCCGGCGCTGCTGGTCCTGCCGACGAGAAGAGAGAGAGAGCAGTAAAGAGTGAGAGAGAGAGCAGCAAAGAGTGAGAGAGAGAGCAACAAAGAGAGAGAAGAGGGAGACCGCCGACCACCATCATCGCCGCCGTGATCAGCTGCCGGCGAGAGGAAGAGAGGTGTAGCGAGAGAGAGTTCAGCGAGAAAAGGTGTCGGGTTTGTGCGCCGCTGCTAGTCGTCGCGAGGTAAGGTTCCGTTTCCGTTTCGTTTTCCTTTCGTCGCCTTCAACCGTTAAACCACCGCCGTCGGTGTATACTGCCGCCGTCTACCGCTGCCGGGGGTGGCGGTGGGTGGTGATGGTAGTAGTCCATACGTGACCACCTAAGACCTGAACCTGATTAGCCAAACCCAAACCCGTAACCGTAACCGTTTTATGATTTCATGTGAGGTTTTGTAATCTGCCACTGTCTTGCGTTAACCATAACTCTTTACTCGTAACTCGGATTGGGGTGAAACTGGTGCCAAAAGTTCCCTTTCCGAGTCTAGTAACTTTTCTGTGTTTTGTGCAAAATCCAGTTCGAAACGTAGCATAGGCCAAATCGTCGTTTTATACCGATAGCTGCTGTTTTTCACTGTTTTGCGAACCATTCGTATAAAATCCGTATTTAATTGTAGAAAAATCGTTAGGAGGTGTATAATATGTCCTTGGAACCCTAACTCTGAGCAATTTCTAGTTATGTAATTTAATTAGGGATTTTCTGGGTTTATGGAGGTCGTAACAGGTCCCGAACAGACCTGTTTGGTTAGACCAAAAAGTTGTTTTAGTGACGGTTTAAGCGTGCGTCGTGTTTTAGGGTCCGGGTCTCGTGTTGATACGTTTTAACGATTGTTTAGGTGTTGGGAAGTGATCTTGGATTTGTGAAGCTTGAATTATTGTTTGTGAGCTAGGCGCGCTTACGAGGTGAGTTCTCTCACTATATTTAATATCAGTTGTTTTACATTACTGTAGCTCGTGTGTGGTAGCCTTAATTATTTGTGATGCGGGGCTAGATAGTGGGGTGGCTAGTTAGACCTTTGTTGACATGTATACGCAGGTGGCGTTGTCATGTATACACGGGTGGCGTAGGGACTCGGGGGCCGGTGTTTGTATACGCGGGTGGCGTAGGGACTCGGGTGCCGGTGCTTGTATACGCGGGTGGCGTAGGAATTCGGCGGGGCCGAAGATTGTATACGCGGGTGGCGTAGAATCTCGGTGGGGCCCAAGATGTTATACGCGGGTGGTGTAGGGGTAGGTATGCATGTTTATGATTTGTTCGTAGACTTGTATGCTTGTTTATGTGCAACTATCTGTTATAGGGGTAGTGTGAAATAACTGTGTTATCTATGGTGGTTGAATTCACTAAGCTTCGTGTTTACCCTTTCCCAATAAATCATTGTTTCAGGTACGAGTGGCTCCAAGGCGTGACGAGTACACACTGGCGCGCGTGAAGAGCTGATTATTATATCATTTTATAATTATCATTTTTTTAAACTATTTATTCCGCTGTTTACTGTTTTTAGAGAATAATTATTCTTGGGTTGTAAACGAAACGTTTTGGGTTATTTAACGAGTTTAATTAATGAAATGTCATTATTAAAAATTTAAATTTTCTTGTAATTTTTGGGACGTTACATTTTTGCTTAATCCCTTTCATAACTGTAACAACCCAAAACTCAAACAGTCATAACATAGATAAATAAATCCCAAAACGGGTCCCAATTACATAAATGATCCATAAACAGATCATTGAAAGTCTGAACAATTCAAAATTTGCAGCGGAAAGGTATTCTATCCACAGCCGAGATCTATCTAAGCTAAGACTATAAAGAAGTTTAATGCTTCCTGTTATTGCCTCCAACTCTAAGCTCAAGCTGTCTCTTTACTTTTGCTTGAAGCACCACTAGAGCGCTTCCCTGAAAATGGTTTAGTTTTGAAAGGCGAGGGTTAGACCAAACGGTCTAGTGAATTCCCTCCAAAAGCGGTTTTAACAACAAGCATAAAACATTTCTTTAACATGGCATGCATCTCAACATAAAACTCCATACATGGGTACTTGCAGAGTGTTCATGGATCGTACAAACCAGAACCACGATCGGGGCCAAAGCTGTTGTTTGGTAGACTACACCCTTTAAAAAGTGTTTCGTTTATAATAAATAAACTTTGACGCAAGTATACATCTTGACCTATTATCGTCCTTAAAACAAGTAATAATGGTACAAAGTACCGAATATCGATCCCACAGGGAAGCGTGGAAAAGTTTCTCTTTTAAAGTCCAGCTCGTAGAAGCGAGTTTCAGATGGCGAATTCGAAAACAATATTTTTGTTGGAGTTTTGTTAACAATTAAGCTAAAATCAATTATAAAGAGAAGCACATGGTATAAAGTTCCGTTGGGATAAAATTAATAACTCAATAAAAAGATAAGACAACATTCCTCGGTTATCTCAAGAGTCCACTATATTATGATACAACGTACCGGGTTTCAATTGGTCAATTGTGATCCACCATAAAATATAACCTTGATTTAAATAACTTTGGACAATCATGCAGTACAATACACCTCTTTACTTTATTATCGGTCTCGATCCCAACTTCACTTTATACCCCGAACTATGACGTTTAGCCCATCATCATTCGGCTTCTAATTAGAAAGGATGTATGCACTAAAAACCAAATAATGAAGATGGACAATGCAATATAGACTACAATAATAGAAATTACGTAACTTGTTATGCAAGTAATTAACTCCAGAAAATAAAGCGAAATATTAAATTACATAAAATATAAATGACAATAATTAAAGTACAAAAATGTAAATGACAGAAAATAAAGTGCGTAAATTAAAGAACAATAAAAGTAAATTGCAGTAATTAATATACAAAAATTAAATTGCAGAAATTAAATTGACATAATAATAAAAACATGAATTATAAACTGAGAAGTTAACGACAACTTTAGATTGTAAGGAAAATCTTGTTTCAAATGTGAATTATACGGAATCCTTCAGTGAACCACCACCGATCACGGTTAAAATAAATCTCAACCGTAAAGCTATGGATTTGGTTACTTAAAAAGCCCGAAACTCAACTAATGATAAAGACTTATCATACAACCGAAAGTTTATGCTTTTTAGAACGAAACTTGTCGTGCAAGTAATCGGGTTTCCTTGTATTAAAACTTCTACAACTCCATAAATTGTATTCAACCGTGAACCAATCAAAGTTGGGAAACCGAAAGTATTAGTCGGAATTCCGATGAATGATAATAATGGAATTAAATTAGAATTAATAATATAGAAACCAAATTACGTTGAACGAATTATAAAGAAAACTTGACGAGCAAGTAACAAATTTATTTATATTAAAACCTCTTACAATTTTGTAAACTATATTCAACCGTGAACCAATCAAAGTTGGGAACCCGAAAGTATTAGTCGGACTTCCGGTGAATGATAGTAACGGAATTGGAATCGAGATTAATATAGTAAAAATCGTAACTTACGAAAACTTGAAAATCGAATGGGTAGAACTGTAGAAAATCCGATGGTATCCGTAGTAAACAACCGAACACAAACATATGCAGATAAGTAACGATTGAGCTGTAAACGATAATATGGTTGGAAGACTGGATTAATATGGTTGGAAGACTGGATTAATATGGGTAGAAATTAAAGAAGATGATGAGGTTCTGGTTCTGGAGTGGTTTTGGTGGATTAATATGGTTGGAAGACTGGATTATGATGAGCAGAATTGGGATGATGAGAACTTGGAAAGAGATGGAAAAATCATTGCATTTGAGATCCATTGGGGTGGGTTCATTTTGGGGGGTGCTTTGGGAAATAACCTTTATTTTTCTTGTCATTTGTGCAGGCTGAGTATGGATATGCAAAGCTGTTTTTGGGGTTTGGGGCAGGGGTCTTGGGATAGAGCTATAAAGGAGAGCAGGGTAGAGGTGATAGGATGTTTGCATTTGTTTTGGAGTGATAAGGAGGTCTTTTTGGAGGATTGGATGTTTGTCAGGAGGTTATGTTTTAGGAGGCATAAGGATGGTGCTAGATGGTTAAATAGAAGGATGGGAGGTTTTTATTTCTTTGTTTTTCCCAAATCCATTTTGGAACACTTTTTTGGTTCTAATTGGATTATGGGCTCATTTCTGGGATTATGGGGTTGCAACATAAGTGGGCATTGGCATGAGGGTGGATATGAGGTGTTGAGGTGGATGATCATGGGTTTAACCCATGTTTTGGCCCTTTTGTACAGTCGTATTGCTCAGAATTCTGTTACCTATATTGGTTTTTGCAGCCCCCCTGTTGGTTTTTGGCTTGGAAGTATCTTTGTGATGAGGGAATGGGTTGGGAGAACTGTTTTTTGACCTTATGCTTGGATTCTTAACCTCTTTTCAGGCTGTAATAAGGATGATTTGGTTTGACTGTGTGCTAAACCTGTGTTATTTCAATGTGTGTGAGTCATTGCCCCCCCTCCTCCTTTGGTCTAAGTGCAGGGTGGCAGGGCTAAGGCTGGTCATTGATCCCTTGCCTTTGCTCACCCTTGTTCCTTGCCACACTGGCAGGATGGTGTATTGGTGGCTGGTCACTGATCCCACTGATGCTTTCATCTCTTGGGAACTTCCTTTTGTGGTTAAGGTTGCACACAGTTTAGTTCTTTATGGGGAAGTTATAAGGCTGACTTATTTTTGGACTATTCTCTTTAGTTCCAATCTTTGCTTCTTTCCCCTCCTTGGTCTATACTGTAATTATCACTTGCTTATTTTACAGGTCCATCTCAATGTGATTATAAGTTTTGGAGATGTTGACATTTATGAAATTGGGGGTAAATATTACCTATGGAGTCAGCAGTGGTTTTTTGGTACTGCTATGTGGGGTCGTATGGGAGATATAAGGAAGAGGAGTTATAAGGGATATGAGTTATTGGGCCTATTGTTTTGGCCAATGGCTGAAAGCCAAATTGGTTAATTTTTCTGGCATAAGTTGGAGATTTTGCTCACTATTACTCCATTTTTGCCTAGCCTTCTAAACCTGCTGGAAACCACTTTGGTTTCCCAGCAATTTGTTCTCTTATTATTCTTTGGTCAAAAAATTTGGCATCCTGCCAATTTTATTTTCCTTCCCATATGGCCCTTATGGTTAATTTTGTTGCATCAAATTTGGAGTGATAAGGTTGTCCTAATCATCTTATCCACATCACCCTTATTATATTCCATATTTGTTTTGCTCAACCTGTTGGTTACCATACTGGTTTTCCAACATTTTGTTTCCTCCCTCATTATTGGTCTGTTATTTTGGCACTCTACCAGATTTAATTTTGAGAATTTGAGGTACCTATTGGATGATGGTGTGAGGAGGGGGCTGATTTTTCAGTTGAACGTGGGCATTTGAGACCTGGTATTGGACTGGATACTATCTAGATTGTTGAAGATGACTGGGATTGGACCTGTAAGGATGGTTTGGGCTGGACTAAATGCATCAGCCTATTTGTTGGGCTTTCTAAATTTCATAATTGTATTTTTTGAATTGGTGGGTTGTATTTTTGGCGGTTTGTGCCTTTTCTTGTGTTTAGGCATTTGATCTTTTGGATGTTGCCTAAGCACATCCTTTCTAGTCATTTTGTATATCTTGGGGTATGCCCCTCGTAAATTGTCCTTTTTGAGCTCTTTTGAATAAAGTTTTCCGGGGTTCCGTCCCCTTTTAAAAAAAATGTAAACGATAAGACGGGAATGTAATGAAACTTGATAATATAAAATGGAAACCAACAAGACCGAACCGAAAAGGTTCAGGTCGTGAACTCAGTTTCGGTTGTGGAACCGAACACTAGTAGTTCACTATAAAAGTCTATTCTACTTGATCAATCAAAGGAGTGTTTGAGAGATGACTAACTAAGGCACTAAGCACTTGTATTTATAGTCCTTAATGGAGAAGGTCATGGGCTTTAAGCCATGGGGTCCCATGGAGATGGTAACAAAAATGACCCAAGAGTGTTTAACTACTACAACTTGGAACAAGCCCAAGTCATGGTCGGCCCACTCGGCAAGAACCGAGCCCAAAAATCATTGTCTATAATTCCGAAATTATGTGCACGACCCAAAATGAGAATCCATCCAAAACGTCCAAATCTGCAGCTCGATCTATATTTAACTGCATCTCGACAAAAAATGGATTCCCCGTGGCCTAAACATCAAACCTGAAATGTGCACATAAATAATTTAGCTTTTTGTTGCAATTTCCTTATTTTTTTTTATATAAAAGCAGTAAATTTTATTTTATGCTTATAATCATGGAAAATATTACGTAATTGACTCAATGAGGAACAAAAACTAGCTCAAAATTGGAATTAAACGCTTAAAGCAAGGTTAATAAAATAACCCTATCATAAGCAGACTCCCCTCTCGCCTCATATCGGCCAAGCAGACTCCCCATTACCCGAATAGAAAGGAAACGAATTCCATCCTACCGGTTCATAACAAACTCCCAAGGGATCATCAGATCCCGAGGTACATTGATCCCACTATGCAACCCGACTCCACATAGCATACACACAAAACTAGCAATAAATCACAATGCGTGAAATCTTTATAAACAGTTCAATTATGCTGAATAGGCCTTTCTAAAACATACTTTCATGCGAGAATTTATAAAAGCTTGTAAACAATCATACTCGCAACGCATACCATGATCAGTAAAAACATTTAACATCTCGTTCCACGTAAAAAGGGTTAAGGGAACTCACCTGAAATGCGATAAACTGACTAACACCAATGCCCTATTCCGAACGTACCAACAACCTACAAGTGTCCAAAATAGGATGTGACTTGTGAGATACAATTGGTCTCATGGATAGACCAGACGTAACGTAATCGAATGCCCTTTCTAAACCATACCCTCCATATTCGAATTCTATCCATCATCCGGACACAAGACAGTCCAGGTACCCTATCCGGAAACCATCAATCCGGTAACTTACCCGAATGCTTTTGTCCGGAAACCAAATATCCGGGTGTCGTTTATCCGGATCCCCAACGCAATCCGGACGTAACTTTATCTGGAAATCTCTAACATCCGGATCAGCCAACATTCGGAAACCAAAACAATCCGGACGAAATCTAATCGGACTTCCACACTTTTCGGACCCCCTTACCCGGAAACCAAACAATCCGGATAGAGCGACATCCGGACAGTGTCTAACAGTGAAAACCCCAACATCCCAAAAATCGATTATAACTGCGATTTTCGTCCTAAACTCCATCTTACACTCATTTGGGTTAACATTTTAGCCTTAAATAACCAATTGATTTATCCATTTATCCCTTAATCAGCCCAAAACAATCAAAACTTCGATATTCCTTTTTAAGAGATAACCACAGTGAAATAGATGGTGTTTAGTGATTTTCGTAGTTCAAACCAGTACATGCATCATTATACTAACCCATAGAAGAAAGGAGGATTCGAGATTTTACCTTAGCGAAAACCCTTCTGGCCGATTTCCCTCTTTCTTCCTCTCGGTCTCTTTCTCAGCCCTAAACCACCAAGAACAAAAATGGAAGAAGTGAGGTCACCTAGCGATTGTTCCCTTTTTATATTTCTTCTAAATTGCCACTTGGTCCCTCAAATCTTGTCCTATTATGACACTATGGTCACCAAACTTTCATTTATTAAAAATAAATACCCGGTTGTTACAATAACAAAAAATATTCTCAAAACTCTGACAGGGTATTTGGTTCATGGATATGAAAAAATTGAAAGGAATTGAAATGGACAATTTTTCTAACCAAATTCATAATCTTATATTAGTTCAAATAATGAAAATGATGGAATTCTTTAAATACCACTGACTTCCACAAATTAAGAATTTCATCATTGTCTGGCTTAAGTGAAAGAATCGAATTCCATTCCAAATCCTACCAACCAAATGTGTGTTTAGATTCTATCAAATTTAATTCCAATTCCTTCAATGGATTCCAATTCCATCAAGTTTTATTATTCAAACTAAACACCCCTAAGAGAGCTAGTAAGCGACGACCGAGTATTCGAGCTTCATTACCATTCAATCTTGTTCGTATAATGTTTTTACTTACGAACTAAAGTTCTTACTAAAAGTTATATTAGTGTATAGATATGATCATAAGGTCGATGGGTTTATGGCTCCTTGTCGGTATCTTGCTACTGATTTAGGAGTCTTGAAATCTCTTAGTTGGAGATGTTAGCATCACTAGTTAAAAATCAGTTGAAATGTATGGTAGATTGAAATCAAAATTTGAGTATGTTTGGTGCAAGTGTATGTTTTTATTTTAATACATTATACATATTTAGCAATCTCACTTGTTTTGATGATTGACAAATAACCCAAATAGGTTTACGGACTATTACTTTTATTTATGTGCTAACAAATACTATTGTGTTCATAATACATAAAAAAAACTTTGAATTTAACAAATGGGTATATATAGTCAAGACACAACCTATGGCCTGTTGATCGTTGTAGAGCTCGTTTTATAGTCTATGCCCTTAATCAATAGCATAATATTGATTACAAGGAGACTTTTACTCGATTGTTAGAGTTATTTGTTTTAGAGTCTTCTTGTCATCATGGTTGTTTGTAAATTCACAGTTATTAGGTAGTGAAACTTTCAATTGCAATCTAACACGCTCCTTGATATTGTGTTGCCTTTTACACCTTTTACGAATTATGTTTCAATAATAACCTCTTAAGCAACAATAATTAGTACGAGAAGAAAGAAAAAAGGTTAATTGGTGAAAAAGGATGAGATCTGTAAAGTCGGAGGGTTGAAGTTGTCAAAATGACAAACTCTGATATAAAATCCGACCCGAACATTTAACTCAGAAAACCGGTGAATTTATGAAAACAAAAAACGAAATCACCAACCCGTTAAACACACACACACACACACACACACACACACACACCATCGCACCGCCACGGCCCCTTTGATTTTCCCATCTCTCATTCTCATTACAACCGTCCGCAAACCCTGAAAAAATCACGATTTTTTGTCAATTTTTCTCATCAATTCATCACCGATTACATTTCAACAACAAGGTTTTGATTCATTTCATTCATATTATGATGCTTCTTCTTATTCATACGATCTCCATGGAGATGCGCTTCCTTATCGATTGATTCCGTGCCCTAAGTTATTATTCGCCATGTTCGAAGCACACGTAAGAATTTTTATCATTCACACTATTTATGGATTTATTTTGATGCTAATTTGCTCGTGTTCTAAATGAATACCCACACTTTCTTTGACTTATGGATTTTTGCCTACCAAGTTTCTTGGCAACTTTAAATTTGATATTTCAATTTAAACTTGCATTGTAATATTGTTAATGGCATTGAACTTTACGACAACAACTACCGATGCCTAGGTTTGACATATTAATACAAGTGTTTGATGGATACATCATGATATATAAAGTCTTCCCTCCCTCCCTCCCTCCCTCCCTCCGCTCCTCAATCTCATATAGCTAAAACGGGCTAAGCCTTTAACATCAAAACCGATATCAAGTCCTTACCAACTGTAACATTTTGATAGCTATAGAAATAAAAATATTAATTGAAAAGTCATCATGCATCCCTTTCAGAACACAGGTAGTATTAGTTGATGTATCATGGTCTAAATGAACCAGTAAAGTTGAGAAACTTGTTGCTTGATTGCTACAAAACAACCATGATAAAACCATATACTTATACTAGACCTTAGTTTATCAGAAGTCCTCAAATGATTATTGACTACTAAGAAGATGAATCGCGTTGTGCCCCAAACACAAGTGTGGTTATTACAGTTATTTGGAAAAATATCACACTAGCAGCATTTTATTTGAGTATTATCTGCAATTTTAAATTTTCGTAAACTCTTCCCTAAAAGGGTTATGTATCGGGTTTGCTGGAGCAATGGACTATTGAGTTTAGATGTTCCCTTGAAAGTTTAATCCTAGTCGTAGAACATAAAGGTAGGCCATCCAACCTTTATATTTTAAAGCCACTATTAAACTTTCAGGTGCAAGTATTTTAAATATAGATATTGGACATTTGAACCAAATTACAAGGTATTTAAACTTCGGGGTATTTTTGCTGAGTTTTTTTTATGAGTTGTTAGCTACATACAAAGTAATGTGAAACTATATTATGCTTGCCTATGGACTACAACCTTTCTCAATGGCCATAGCCGTTTGTTTACTTATTTTTTGCTTTTTGTTTTTCTTGTTCATTGTCCAGAACACTGATGCCCGTATAACATATAGTTGTGTTGCAACTAATGCATGGTGTAGCTAACTAGCTATTCTAAAAAGGAACTTGCAAAAAGAAAGGTGCACGAAAACTTTAGAAAACCGTATTGAACATTTTGAAAATGAACACACATATATAGAGTCGGGTTCATATGAGAACAATAACTAAATAAGAGAATAAGAAAACGATCGAGTGTTTTTACACTAAAATTACGTGTAAAATCACATGTGATTCACGCGACTATGGTCATGACCTGAGGTCGCAGGCCGGTCGCCCGCATACCCTTGCGTTGACCGCTAGTGTAAAATCATTGTGATTTTGCACGTGATTTGGCCGTTTTCATATTCTCTCATTTAGTTACCGTTCTCGTTTGAACCTCCCTCTACACACACATATCTTAATCGACAATGGTGGTAGTAGTGGTATGGACAACGTTGTTGGTGATGGCGGCGGTGCTGGTGGTTGTGGCACGAAGACAATGATGGTAGTGGCGGAGGTGGAGACGACAGTGGTGGTGGTGGCGCCGGTGTTGATGGCGGTGGCGCAGGCAGTGATGCTGGTGGCGGCGGTGACAACTGTCAGGGTGGGATGGAATGAATTGGAGTAGCCAATACAACCAGTTGTAACCATCTGCCTACATTCTAATTTAGCTGTCTACTTTAACTTTGCGCAAATTCTAGAGCATGACTATGCAATATGCATCAAATCAAAGTGAATCATCTCCCCTCTCCTTTTTTCTCTCATATTTAGATATAAATACATAAAAAAACCAAACCAAACGAAAGCAAAGGAACCTAGTATATCCCACATATAAATACATCTACATATCTATATGTATGTATAACCTGTCCTGTGTTTGCATGGAGCAAATAGATTAAAAATGAAACCTGCTTTTTGCAAAGGGTAAAAATGAAGAAGGAAATCGGAAGATGTCTCTCTTGTGAAATTAGATACCTAACTGGAGTTCCCCCCTAATTCAAAATGGAGGGAGCTATTAGAATTGTTCTTGGTGACTTCACCAATGGGACTGTTTCATGATTGGTTGAGGTTTGAGCAGTTGTTTATTGACCGGGTTGGTAGGTTGAAGGAGAACAGGTTGCATCTGTTAGCTACCACTGACCAGTGGTGTTAAGATGGTGAGGTGATCTCTGTTATATAGCATGCTGTTTTTTGCATTTTATCTTCATATCTCTACCAATTTTGTTGTCACCCCTTTCCTGACATCATGTCTACCAGTCTATTATGTTCACCTTAGTATGCCATGAGCTTGTAGTCCCAAGTTTGCTCTTAAGCAGATTATGGAAGTTGATGGATTTTATTTGACATCTTTATGCTGATAGGTACTGCATTTGCTCCGAAGATATTTGGGTGAATATGTCCATGGACTCTCGTCAGAGGCCTTGAGAATCAGTGTCTGGAAAGGTTTGTTAATGATTTTTTGTAATGGTATAACTTCATTCAAAATTTCTTGATTTTCATGCTACTATTAGGTTCATGTTGCAAAGGTCCACATTTTATATTTCTAAAGTGCGAAAAACATAGTTAAAGGATAGCTACTGTAACTGGCCTAATATAATGTTCTACAAGTTAAGGTCTCTTGTAACCTTTATTTTGACTGTGGTGGTTGGATGAATATCACCATTATGTTGAGTACAAAGCATGTTTCTTCTTGCAGTTTGCTGTTATGGTTGAGTTATAACAATTTGTTTGTGGTTTAACGCTTGTGCTGGTTTTGTCTGTAAGAAAGCCTTTGCTTAGTTGGTGCGATATGTATATATCCATGATTTACTGTTTGTGATCCTGTTCTGATAGCCAGTTATATTTTTAGGTGATGTGGTTCTCAAAGACTTGAAATTAAAGTCAGAGGCACTCAATTCATTAAAGCTTCCGGTTACTGTAAAGGCTGGTTTTGTTGGTACCATAACGTTGAAGGTACTTCTTTACACTTTAGTAGCTCCGGTTGTCTTGTGGACTTTTGCTCCATTTTTCTCTCAATTTGTTTTATTACGGTTTGTTGGCGTTTTTTGTGTTGTGCATGTGTTGCTCTGTATTGTACTTTTCTTCGTTACAGTCTAATTGGCATCTGTTCTTCTACTGAAAACTTGTCATTTTTTATGTTGGGCAGAAAGCCCTATCCAATATTGTTGACAGCACTTCTTCGCTACTATTATGCCACTCAAAAACATGAATACTTTTCGTTGCTGTAGCTTTTGTGCTACTAATGGCTCTTCTGCAGGATCTCCCAAGCTTTATTGCTTTTCTTTTATGATCAATTGTGTTTCTTTTTATCAGGTACAGGTAGATATTCAGATCAGGTAAAGTAAACTGTAAACTATTAAGAATAGAGTGGCCAGGATATGTGGTATGATTTATCTAGATCAAATATATTTTGACAGTTAGGGTGTATGATTATTCTTTGAAAGGACTTCCTCTGTGTGACTGCAATGGAGATCATACCTGGATCCAACATATGTCATCTTTTGTTCTCAAGTGATAGCCACTAGCATGTTGTTACTGGTTTTGCCTTCTTCAGGAGAAGGGTAATCATCAGGTGCATACCAGATTAATTTTTCTAGGAGAGAACTAGGAGATGAGAAGAAAGAGATGTTCCAAAGGACTTCAATGAACTCCCCATGATATGGAATCACAATCCCAGATTAATCATTCAGGTGCATACAATTTTTCTAGGAGAGAACTAGGAGATGAGAAGAAAGAGATGTTCCAAAGGACTTCAATGAACTCCCCATGATATGGAATCACAATCCCATTTTTGACAAAGATGAACATCAACGATAACCAAATCTAAAACCTAAAAGTTGTCCTAACAATGAACTTGATGCAACAGATAAAACTGATATCATTCTCGCGTAAAAGTTAAAAGGTCAAGCTATATCCTAACAACATTTAGGGGCTGTTTACTTACAACCTAATGATCTTAATGGTCTGGGCGGCTTATTCGCTCAGCCATTCATGAGTGTTCCTTGGCTTATCGTTAAGCCATTAAGCTAAAATGACTATTTGGAATAAGCCAGGACCCTCACTTGTCCCCATTAAGCCACTCTAAACAAATTAATACCAGAAATGCCCAGAAATAATCCAACCCTCTCTTTTTGCTTCCCTCAGACCCCTTGGTCTCCCGTCTCTCAGACAGATAGATTTATCTAGATAAACAACTTAACCCATACATGACTTAATGTAAAAAAAGTAAACAACTCCTTAAAATAATATATTAATTATCCGTTAACCCTACTGCCTAAATAAATAATGTATTTGTAAATATTAATACATAATTTAAAGTTATTTTTGGATTTTTCATCAATACCCTCTATAATTCTCATAAATCACATCTTCATTCAGGATCTTGTCCTTGAGTTTTCAAGTGATGATGAACGAGAAACCTTGGTACATTGCTTGAAAACAAGAACAAGATAAATTTGTTTTACAGAGGCCCCAAATAAATGGCTAGGAACACAAAGTGAGTGTGCCTGATCTTGTTCATTTCTGATATTTGGTTGAATTTACATCATCCTTGTCTTTGAGTCCGTCACTGTCATCTTTGATGTAGCTTGTTTTTTTTGAAAGGCAATAATATTAAAAACAGGGGAGAACCCCAAAGCAAAACACAGCCAAAACCAGAAAGATACACATTCTGCCAGGAGCAGAATGCAACAACAGACAGCCTACCCACTACCGAAACCAAGGAGCCAGAAAAAGAAAACGAAACTACACCAAACTCAAAGCCAAAACACGAGCTAAACAGACATTAAGGCTGTCAATTAGAACCACATAACCAGTCCATCCAAGAAGGTTTATTGCTCTTGACCCTGTTCGAGATCCAGAGAAAGGAGGTTGACTGAATTTCAAAAAAAAGCTCTTGAATGTCGATTCGAGCCCCTCTTTCAAAGACCAAACAATTTCTCTTCCTCCAAAGTATGTAGAGGGCAGCCCATATGATTGCTTCCCTTATCGAATCTAGAGATCTAGCCCCACCGTTGCTACCATTGTACGAAATTAGATCCTCGACCGATCTTCTAGATTGGGAATTCCCTCCACACCAAGCAAAAATTTTATCCCATACCTGCACACAAATAGCGCACTCCAGGAAGCAGTGGTTTAGGGTTTCAACCTCGCTTAAGCATTTAGGACAGAGCCTAGAGTCTAAGTCAAAGCCCCTTTCATAGAGGACTTTCTTAACCGATATCCCTCCCCTACACATCCTCCATATGACAACATTGACTTTTTTTAGCACTAAAGGACACCATCGAGCAGTCCTGACCCCATTGTGATCATCCAACAACTTACAATTTTCTCAATTTTTTCACAGTGAAGATTCCAGAAGTATCCATATCCCAAACCCACTTATCGATACCTCTTGGATTAAGCCAGATTGGAAGCAACAACCTTGACAGATCTTCAAACTCTCTACTTGCTCTACTTCTAATCCCAAGTCCACGGCCAACCTCCATCCCCAGCTTGGACAATTCTATCTCGTAACTTGACCTTTTTCTCCCTCTCCAAGGCCTACAGACGAGGAAATCTATCTTTTAATCTACCGCCCTCCAACCGACGATCAGACCAAAAGTCGATATCAGCCCCATTACCGATACTTCTACTGAATGAATCCATGAAAGATAACCCGAGGTTCTCCATTTCTCTTACCGCTTTTATCACTCCTCACCAAGCACCCCCAGACTTTCCCCTATTAAGTCTACCATTAAAACCACCGTCTTTACCGTAAATACTCGATATGGTTCGGTGCCACAACGTCCCTTTCTCCGATTTGAATCTCGACACCCATTTTCCAAGCAACGCCAAATTAAAAGCCCGAATACTCCCCACTCCCAGGCCCTGATCGGGTATCACAAATCACTTTATCCCAACGAAGCTGGAGAGTTTGACCTGTTCCCTCCACCCCAAAAAAATTCCTTCTTAGTCTCTCAATGCTTTGCACGACACATATCGGAGCACGATATACGGAGAAGAAATACAAAGGAAGACTATTCAGCACGGATTTAATTAACGTAAGCCTTCCACTCATTGTTACGTAATCAAGGTGATCACGTAAGGATTATATTGAAAGGAAATAGTAAGAAACAGGGAATTACAATGGAGAAGAAGAAACAATGCAATCCACAAGGGATCCCAGGGAAATCTTCCCTCCTCTAAGCCAAAGCCTAAAGTCTAACAGAATACGTCATACTTTTTACATGCCCTCCCACATGCCACACTCTCCTTATTTAACAAGCAAACACAACTAATTCTCTTTTGGGCCTTTGGGCCTTATAGTATAGACTTTCCAGACAGTGGGCTGATTCTTATTAATTGGGCTCAGACTAGTTGATGTTGTATCATTTGGCACCCCTTCAAAAATGGTCTTGTCCTCAAGACCCGCATCAGGAAATTGGCTTTGAATAGTCATAGCATCCTCCCACGTAGCTTCATCTAACGAACGTCCCCGCCATTGGATAAGCCATTGTTGCACTGTCTCTCCTTGTCGAGCACAAGCACGAGTTGCTCGAATCGCCTCGGGAACTAACTGATCTGCAACATCCACATCAAATTCAGACGGTAACGACGGCTCAATGTTGGCATTCAGCACAACCTTTTTTAACAACGAAACATGAAAAACCGGATGGATTTTTGATTCTGGGGGTAATTTAAGGAGATAAGCTACTGGACCAATTTTTTTCAGAATCTCGAAGAGTCCAAAAAAACGAGCAGCTAGCTTCTGATTGATACGTTTAGCCATCGATATCTGTCGGTAAGGACGCAACTTCACATAAACGAGTTGTCCTACCTGAAGATCGACATCGCGACGCTTCTTATCAGCTTGCATTTTCATCTCCGATTGCGCTTGTGCTAAATGAAGCTTCAATTGCTTAAGGGCTTCATCACGGTCTTGAAGTTCCTGACTCACTACTTCGACCCGCACTTCCCCCGGTATGAATTGAAAGATGTTAGGAGGTTTACGCCCATAAACCACTTCGAACGGTGAAACACCCGTAGATTCATGAAAGGTAGAATTATACCAAAACTCAGCCCATGGCACCCATAGAGACCAAGAACGGGGCTGATCAATTGCAAAACACCGAAGGTATGCTTCTAAGCAACGGTTGATCACCTCTGTTTGACCATCCGACTGCAGGTGATAAGATGAACTCATGTAGAGCCGGGTACCTTGTAGTCGAAAAAGCTCCTGCCAAAATTGACTCATGAAAAGAGGATCTCGATCGCTGACAATTGACTTAGGGATGCCATGAAGCCGTACGATTTCTCGAACAAAGATGTCAGCGATATTTCGAGCCGTATACGGGTGTCGCAACAAAATAAAGTGACTATACTTAGATAGTCGATCAACCACCACAAGCAAAGCATCAAAACCCTTTGATTTTGGCAATCCAAGGATGAAATCCATGGACAAGTGTTCCCAAATTGCTTCTGGAATGTCTAAAGGTTGTAATAATCCTGCTGGTGTAAGGGAACTAGACTTGCAACGTTGACATATGTCACACGCTTGCACAAACCGTTGGATCGTAGAACTCATACCTGTCCAATATAAGTTCGCCGCGAGTCGGCGATAAGTGCGAAGGTAACCCGAATGTCCTCCGGTTGCAGACTTATGAAACTCCTCTAATAATGCCGGAATGAACTTAGAATTACGAGGAATGACCAAGCGGTTCTTGTAATACAAGACACCCGAGTGAACCGTATATCCCGGGATCGAACCGGGGTTCTGTTGACACTTCTGAACCAATTCCTGTAGTTTCGAATCCCCTTTTGCTTCCTCTAATAACTCAGCTCCCTGGACCCAAATCGGTTGGTAAACCATCGTTCCCAATTCGATTTCATCATCACGCCTTGATAAAGCATCAGCTGCCTTATTCTCTCGACCTGCCTTATAACGTATTTCAAAATGGTAGCCTAACAACTTAGCTACCCAATTTTGTTGGTCTGGAGTGGTGATGCGCTGTTGAAGTAAGTGTTTTAAGCTTTTATGGTCTGTGTATACCGTAAAAGTAGTACCCAACAAGTAACTTCTCCAATGTTGCACCGCAAGGGCAAGGGCCATAATTTCACGATCGTATGCCGACTTGGCCAGATTTCTATCACTCAAAGCCTTACTAAAAAACGCAATCGGCCGCTGCTGCTGCATCAACACCGCTCCTATTCCCCGACCAGATGCGTCACACTCCACTACGAATGGTTCTGAAAAGTTCGGTAAAGCTAGAACAGGAGCCGTAGTGACCGCTGTCTTAAGGAGATCGAATGATTGTTGTGCATCAGCGTTCCACAAAAAATTGTCTTTCTTTGTCAATTCAGTTAAAGGTTTAGCAATCGATCCGTAATTGCGAACGAATTTCCGATAATAACCTGTTAATCCGAGAAACCCGCGCACCCCTTTTACCTGCTTGGGAGTCCAGAACCGCTAGAACCTTCTTTGGGTCCATTGAGACCCCATTTCCGTTGATGATGTGGCCCAAATATTCCACCGAAGTCTGACCAAAAGCACATTTTTTCTGATTCACCACGAACTGATGGGAAACCAAAGTCGCTAAAGCTGTCGACAAATCATGTAAATGTTGTTCCCATGTGGGGCTGTATATCAAAATATCGTCAAAAAACACGACAATACATTTACGCAAATGAGGTCGGAAAATGTCGTTCATGGTTGCTTGAAAAGTGGCCGGAGCATTAGTGAGCCCAAATGGCATCACTAAGTACTCGTAGTGACCGTCATGCGTACGAAAAGCCGTTTTTTGATGCTTTTGGGTCGCATCCGAATTTGATTATACCCTGATTTCAAATCCAGCTTCGAGAAGAATTTAGTACCCCTTAGTTCGTCAATTAGTTCATCCACAACTGGAATCGGATTCTTATCCGGAATGGTAGCCTTATTTAAGGCTCTGTAATCCACGCACATCCTCCATGTTTGATCCTTCTTACGAACCAAAATTACGGGACTTGAGTAGGAGCTGTTACTTGGTCGAATAACTCCCAATGACAGCAACTCCTTCACTTGACGTTCAATCTCAGATTTGTGCGCGTGTGGGTAACGATAAGGACGTACACAAACTGGTCCCTGGTTTGGTATTAAATTGATGGCATGATCTCTTGTCCGAATCGGAGGTAATCCCGTAAATTCTTTAAAAACAACAGCAAATTCTTCAAATAAACTCAACAATTGTTTCGATTGACTTATCGAAAGTTCAGGAGACTCCCCAGAATCTTGTCCAATTTCTATTGATTGCAACGACACATCGGTCGTTGATAACCAACTTTGCAAAGAGGCTTGTACCGCAGATGGCAAAGAAGTTCCCTGCAGACAGACTTCACGTTCGTGATAATGGAATCGCATCGATTGAGTCTCCCAATTATGCACCACATCCCCCAACGTCTGTAGCCACTCGATTCCAAGGACCATATCCAGATTACCCATGTCAAACAAAAGAGCATCTATGGTGAATACGCACTCGCCAAGAGAAATGGGCAGGGCAGAACACTTCTTTGAAACGAAGACTTTATGGTCATCTCCCAACTTGATTTGTAAACCTGTAAACGATGTCACCAACAAATCCAAAGCATCCACCAACCGTTTCGAAACAAAATTATTAGTAGCACCACTATCGACTAAAATTACGATAGGAATTCCGTTTAATAAGCCTTCCAACTTGACTGTATGAAATCGCCCTTTAGAAATTGTATCAGCACCGAGAAATTCAATACTCGCACATTCTCCAGTATCAAACTTACCTTCATTCAACACATTTTCACCCTCCGCTTGATTTAACATGTGTTGTTCTTCGTTTCCATCAAACTCCTCATCGTCTCCCAACAAAATTACCCGAAAACTTCATTCTGAACATTTGTGCCCTAGACCGAATTGTTTCCCACACTTGAAACATAACCCCTTACGTCTACGATCCTCCCATTCAGATTTCGACAACGATTTTGTACCCCGATTTCGTGCTCCAGGGTTTTGCGTGGTCTCCTCACGTTGAGGCCCTATCACAGACACACTCGATGAAGACCTAGCCGATTCCATTCGGTTTGAAAATTGCCGATCCAAATTGGAATTTGAATTTTGGGCTTTAGACACATTCGAGCCCATTGGATTTGAAAAGGGCCCAACCACCTGAGAATGTTTCTCAGGAAGATGGTTGTGTCCTTGATATCGATACCTGTTAGACAGCGCCGCGTTTTCTGAAGGATGCAACATCTCCTCCACGTCTTTCGCTAAATACATTGCGTCTAAACGAGTTTGGGGGCGATGAAGCCTCACCCAACGTTTTACTTCTGGACGAAGCCCAGCGAGAAAGTATCCCAAAGCTTGGGATTCAGGAAGTCGAGGAACCAAGGAAAGTAAATACTCAAAATCGTCAATATAGTCATGGATGGATTCTACCTGCTTAATCGTTGATAACTGTTTGTATGGATTCTGAATCTCCAATCCACTGAACCGTTGTAAAAGCTCCTGAGTTAACTGCTCCCAACTCAGATCCACGTGAATATCCTTCACCACCGAAAACCAGTGTTGTGCAACCCCTGACATACTTAATTGAGCCAACCGAATTCGAAGTTCAGGTGACGTACCATGGATTTCAAAATATAGTTCTGCCTTCTTAATCCATCCCCGAGGGTCAAACCCGAAGAATTCTGGTAGCTTAATCTTCTTAGCCGCACATAATTGATTTTCTCCCCACTTTCCAGAGCTGAAATTGGCATTAAAAGGTGGAGTCGGCGTAGTGAATCCTGGTGGAACAGGTGGAGTGAATCCAGATCCCGTAGTCGTATTTGGAGGAGTAGTAGGCCCTGTTTCTGGACCCTTTTGATTTTTCACCCAAGCCATCATATAGGATCGAAATTCCTTCTGCTCTGTTTGATCCTCTTCCAAAGTTTTCAGCGCTTCCTTGATCTCCAGAACATCTGAATGTAACTGTTGAATTCTCTCTTCATGATTTTCCAAACGAGATTGCATACGTGTCTCCATTGCATCCGGTAGGTCGGACCAATGTTACGTAATCAAGGTGATCACGTAAGGATTATATTGAAAGGAAATAGTAAGAAACAGGGAATTACAATGGAGAAGAAGAAACAATGCAATCCACAAGGGATCCCAGGGAAATCTTCCCTCCTCTAAGCCAAAGCCTAAAGTCTAACATAATACGTCATACTTTTTACATGCCCTCCCACATGCCACACTCTCCTTATTTAACAAGCAAACACAACTAATTCCCTTTTGGGCCTTTGGGCCTTTGGGCCTTCTAGTATAGACTTTCCAGACAGTGGGCTGATTCTTATTAACTGGGCTCAGACTAGTTGATGTTGTATCACTCATCGAGATATGATTTCGGGGCTAGCCATCTAATCTTGATTTAAGCTTTTGAATAACCGGCTGCCATGATGCTTCTCGAGCCATCGAAGCTGCAATTGGAAGGCCCGGATAGGTGAAAGGAATGGAGCCCGGTTCACAATTAATGATGGTTGCCGCTTCTTCGATAGCCTTTTTTTCAACACCAACCCCAAACAACTTGCTTTTGTGAGAGATTAATTCTTAAGCCCGACGCCTATTGGAAGCAAATAAGTAAGGTTTTTAAGATCTTTAAATTTCTTCGACACCACTTTCCAAAGAACAACGCATCGTCGACAAATTGAAGATGAGACACTTCAATTTTTTCGCGACCCAATTTCACCCCTTCAAATAGCTCGTTGGTTTTTGCTTCTTCCAAAGCGACACTCGAGCCCTCCATCGCTATAAGAAATAAAAAAGGGGACAGGGGATCACCTTGTCTAACGCCTCGTTCAAGGTTGAATTCTCCCGTAGGGGAGCCGTTGACTAGAATAGAGACCGAGGCAGATGAGAGGCATGAATTGATCCATTTGCACCATCGATTCCCAAACCCCATTTGGACCATCATTCCTTCCAAAAAATTCCAATTGACACAATCAAAAGCTTTCTTGAAATCAGCTTTAAATAGAAAAGCTTTGTGACCCGCCTTCTTAATGGAATTCACATCAACATCGGCCACAAGGATGCTGTCTGCAATATTTCTACCTTCAATAAAAGCTGTTTGGGTGTCGCTAATTACCTCCCCTATTAAAGCTTTCAGCCTCTTTGCCAATGTTTTAGCGATAATTTTGTAAAGGGCCCCAATCAGGCTAATGGGACGAAATTCGCTGAAGTATATCGGGTTACTAACCTTTGGGATCAGGGTCAAAAAGGAAGAGTTGCATCCTTTGTTTAGCAGCCCTTTATCCCAGAACCACTCAAATACCTTCATCACACCAGACTTGATCGTATCCCAAAAAACCTTGAAGAACTTGAAGCTGAATCCGTCTGGACCCGGGGCTCTTGAACCTACACAATCCTTGATCGCAGACCAAACTTCTTATCCCAAAATCTTTGATGTAGCTTGTTCGTTGTTTTGTTTTTTCAAGCTGTATCAGTTTCGAGTTTGGTGGCTTCAATCAAAGAACTATCGAGATCCTCCCAATCTATATGATAAATCTAGAAATTGACTACTTGTGCTTGGAGATCTGCTACTTTTGGAACTTGTCAACACCTACACCACCAACATACTGTTGTTCAAAACTTTTCTATTCTGAGATTGTTCATGACACAAGGCCAGGTTGCTTCAAACTATATTCCAAGTTCTTCAAACTTTGGAAGATACTTGCTTGGATTTAGTTCTAGCGAGTCCATGCACTATTTTTTCTTATTGCATCTTGTATCGGTTCTTCATCACCTCATGATGTGTGCTAGAGTGTCCTGAAGTCATAGTGAATCTTCATAAGGGTCGTACATACATCATCATCCATATCCCCTATCATGATTTATAGTTGTAAAACTTAATCCTCCCTTGATCATGTTCTACAGTTCTTACTGGTTGTCTTTTCATTGTAAACGTGAAGAGAGTAAAAACATGTTAGGTGATGTCCATGCTCAAATGATGTGTGTGACCCTTAAATTGGTTAGGGCTACCCTAGTAGTAAAACTGCTGGTCTTATAACACGAAGTAAAGGAGTGCAACAACCTAGTAGTGTAAGACTAGCACACATGATTTCGGAGGCAGAAAATGTTTTTATTTTGTGTGTGTGTGTGTTAATGTGGTCAGGGAATTTCCTGTGGTGGTCGACTTGAAAGGTTAGCAGCCTTTCGCCTGGTGGTGTGGGGCAGTTACGATGCTGCTGATGTGGCTAGTTAAAGTGGTATTATATTGTTTAGGCTTACCACAATGGGTTATTAATGAGGGGAAAGCCTAAATGCATATACAATACATTAGATGGCCCAGCATACTGGGTAGACATGTTTAAATGCTTCTACTATATCTAACAATGTTCAGAGCCATCCAGAATGTTGCAGGGTCATATGCCCTCTTGCATTTTGCATTCCTCGGTTAGTCTAATGCCGTATATTAGGGAACTGTTACATGTGTTCTTTCTGCAAATGATGCAATAGTTTTATATCATCATTATTATATATGACTTTCAGTTTGTATTGTTTTGACATAAAATACAGGTTCCTTGGAAAAGTCTTGGCAAAGAGCCTGTGATAGTTCTTATAGATCGTGTATTCATTCTTGCTCATCCTGCTTCTGATGGAAGGTCTCTTACGGTAAGTAAGAAGAAATATGTTTGTTCACAAGGTTTACTTCTTCATTAATTTTTTTTTGGTTGATTACATATTTATTAACTTCTTAATTTTTCAGCATGAAGAGCGTGAAAAGATTTTTGAAGCGAAACTTCAACAGATTGAGGTATTATATTGCTTTTCTCCCTTGATCTTGTTTATCTCTAAGTTGTCTCCTGTTACGTTCTATGCGCCTTGACATTTGGTTGACTTTTTAAAGTTTGTATACCTTTTTGTTGTGAACTATCATCACTTTCTAATAGATTTGCTTGCTGCATATTCAACTGTTTTGCAGGAAGCTGAGTCAGCCACTCTTGATGCAATATCAAAATCAAAGCTAGGAAATGTATGTGCTCAAGTCTTATATGTGTTGGAAGTGTAATTTTCCATGTTGGTCAACAACTAGCCTCTTTACACTAGTAGCTTCACTACTTTCTTTCGTACCCTTTTCTTTTATTTTTCTTCGTTTCTTTAAAGAATCTTAAGCATTAAATACCAAAAGTTCCTTCAGCATACAGTTATATTCTGAATGCTGCATTTGCTTCTGCTGTTGTTTTCTGAGTATGCCATCTTTTATTGTTTGCAGTCAGCTGCCGGAAATTCATGGTTGGGTTCTTTGATTGGTACAATAATTGGAAATCTAAAGATCTCTATTGGAAATGTCCATATCAGATATGAGGATTCTGTTAGGTTGGTGTACATCCATTTGTTTGAGTCATTTCCCATCGGTAATGAAAGCTTCTTTTGCCCATGCTGCTTTATTTGCTTAATTAGAAGAACAATTTTACGTTCAGCAATCCAGGACATCCTTTTGCTGTTGGTATTACTTTGGCAAAACTTGCTGCCTTTACAGTGGACGAGCAAGGGAATGAAACATTTGACACCAGTGGTGCTCTAGATAAATTGCGAAAGGTCAGTTTCATCTGCCGTCTTTAAAATGCTGCTCTTAGTACTCAGTAGAACGGAGATGTAAATTGGAGCTTGTTAGTTATACGTTGAGGCATTTACTAGCTCAGTTTAACTGGATTTTAAGGTGATGCTACCTTTTTAGAGATATTTCATATAAGATGAACACTGGATGTTCTGAACTCCCTTCATTACTCTCATCTAAGAGTTGGGTATATGAAAGTAATCCTGTTTGTCATTTTTGTTGCTTTACTAGTTTCAGTTCTATTGAAGCTTTTTTTGGTGAGCTTCAGATGATGGTAAAGTATGGAAAGTATAACCTCGTTGTAGATTTTTTTTGTAGACCACCATACTCTTTTGCTTATATTCCAAGAAAGGAAGTTATTTGTATGTTTGTTAAGCAAGTTGTCCCCCCCCCCCCAAAAAAAAAACTCTCTATTTCCAACAAGAAAGGCTTAAGGGACCCGATATCATGTCTGCAGTATGAGCTTCCTACCTGTACTCACTTCTTTGGAATTTATTTTCGTAAATGGATATGTTCTAGGATCAATAGAAGTCGTGGACAAATTTTCAGTTGGACGTGCATTTGGTAGTATCTACCAAGTTAATTTGATAAATGTAACTCATTTAAGCTTTATTATAGCAATTATCACTTTCCAATAATAAAGTGAACTTGTAGTCGGTGTTTTGTTGGACGCTTGCATTTCTGATGTTTTAATGTTTGACGATTATTGCGTCGCTGTTGATTTTCACTTCTTCCCGTTAAAGGGTATTAAAAGATGTAGTTATTCTTGACACCTTTCCAGAAACATGAAAGGGATTATTAATTCATTTGAAATTAGTTGGATTCTGCTTTTTCATGCAGACTTTAAAAAAAAATGTCACCTTTGTGTCTTTCTGATATCTCAACAAATTTTCTGTAGTCATTGCAACTTGAAAGGCTTGCTATGTACCATGATTCCAACCGACCTCCTTGGAACTTGAATAAGAAATGGGAAGATATGAGTCCTAAGGACTGGGTTGAGGTATGTACCAGAAAGTATTGACTCACACACTAAAATTGTATTAATGGAAGTACCTTTACCTTGCCACGTGCTAGATTTCTTTGACTTAACTTTTCTTGCATTTTAGATATTTGAAGATGGAATAAATGAACCTGCCAATAGTAATGCAATTTCTTCATGGGCTCGAGATCGTAACTACCTAGTTTCACCAATCAATGGTGTTCTTAATTATCACCGTTTAGGGAATCTGGAGAGAACTGATCCAGAAATGCCTTTCGAGGAGGCCTCTCTTATCCTTGGTGACGTTTCTTTGACCCTCACAGAGGTGATAAGTCTTAACTTTCTAATGAAATTGTGCTTTCTCTTTTAGTTTCTTGTTTGAAGTCGTTTATTATGGATAAATTCACTATCTCAAATCTTATTTGTTCTGTTAGAGGAGATCAGTGAGTGAAGAGCACTAATTCTAACTATAGAAGTAACTTCCCTGCTTTTGGACTTTTCTTCTTTCAAAATGCATTTTAAGAAGTGGGTCTGCTTATGACATAATTGTGGTTGCCTTGTGTGTTCTGGGTGTTGGTGTACCTGGACGAGTTCCCTATTCCAGTTTCATCATTTAGAAAGATGTAGGAGGACACTTTGGCTACCACAGTTCAGTGGCTGCCTAAGCAGAATTTCCAGTTGACTCTTTTCTGCTGTCTAAACTTTGGCATAACTTTAAATTTCTCTATTGGCTGCATGATACACAATTAGTAATTTGCTATCTAAATTTTTTGGTATGTTGCCACTTGCCAATTCCTGTCATTGATTTCTATGAGGGTACTCATTTTCCACCCTCTTGCAATGTCCTCCCTTTCTTCTGTTTCTCTCATTCGTTTTTAGTAGAGAACAGTCTTCTAACTGTCTGAATTTGAAAAATTGCTCTACAGGCTCAGTATCATGACTGGATCCGACTCCTTGAGGTCATATCAAGATATAAATCATATGTTGAGGTGTCACATTTAAGGCCTGTGGTGTCGGTTACCGAGGGTCCTAAAGTGTGGTGGCATTATGCTGCTCAAGCTGCTTTGCAACAGAAGAAAATGTGGTATTTTATATAAATTGAAGATTGATAAATGATTTTTGACCCTTGTACTTTACGCTACCTTTGTTCCAAAATTATAGATACATTCGGATTTCTGTGGTCATATTGTATGTTTCCATATCCATATTCAACATTTACTTAGAAGAAAAAAGCACTATTAATTTTCTGAAGAAGCTGACAAAGTATTATTGTTTTCTGTCAATTCTTTTTTGATCCAAAAGATGACCTGTTTGACAATCAAAATGCATCTCTAGTTTTGGAACATAGGAGCAGTTGATGAAAGCAGTGGCAGATGGCTTCACTGCTCATAATTTTTGTTCATTCTTTTTGTGACTTCATTTTTAGTAAAGGCTAGCTCAGATAATTCTACTGATATCTGCTTGTTATAAGATTTGTATTTCGGCTGTCCAATGCTGACAATTCGTTTATGCCTGTTAATTCAGCTATAGGTTATCTTGGGCCCAAGTTCAACACTTCTGTCATCTTCGTAGGAGATATATCCAGCTGTATGCTAGCTCATTGCAAGATTTGTCAGGTTCTGACGACTCAGAAATCAGAAGTATTGAGAGAGATCTTGATCCAAAAATTATTCTTTTATGGAGGTATGTGTTCTAGTTGCTATGCTGGTCTATGGCTTTAGTCTTGTTTTTTGTTTTTTCCATGTTAGAACTTTCATCAATTGTTTACTGTTTGAATGATTTGTACATTACTGGATATCTTCTATTACTTTGTAAATTGTTGCTGAAGTGCTCTCTCTCCATGCATGCTTCATTATCCTAATCATCATGATTGCATAAACAAATTTTATTCTGATCCACTGATCTCTTTGAAGTATGATAGAGAAAGAGTTATTTATCCATCATCAGTTGATCAATTTACTAGGCCGTCCTTCATTGACCAGCCCACTCAAGCCAGGCCTTGGAAAGTCTATTACCATAAGAGGATTAGGGGACAGGTGTAAGGTGGGGATTGACAAGGTGGTTATGCATACTGCTGGTAGAGTGAGAGGCTATATATAATAAGGCTAGGGAGAATAAGTGGAGGTATATGAGGGAATGCTATTTTCCTGTTGGGGTCGTTTGGCTGTAATAGTTGGGCGGAAGGGTTGATCATTACTCATCACTCTTCTGATTTTGTTCTTCTCCAGCATTTGAATATTAATCATTGGCCTATTTCCATACCCATGATTCCTTCATTTTGATTTCTTCATCTGGATTCTATCAAAGTATGAGGTACTCGTTAGAAATTGTGCTTTCTAAATGTACCCCTATTTCAACTTATGCAAGTATTTGTCTTCAAACATAAAAATCTAGTATTCTGGAAGTTAGTCAAATCCTTTTCTCTTTCCACTATGTTGACGATCTCCACTCATTTGACACAACTTTAGAATATAATTGTTGTATGATACTTCATTTGTCACCCTGTTTTTGGGTCATGTTAATCTAGATTGCATCAATCAGTTTACACACGGGGAAGCTGTTTAATTATTCGTAACCCGGTAGGATCTTGATTTCATGGTTTGGTAAGTTACAAAGATTACCAGAAGTCTGTGTTTGATGGAAAATCACTTCCTTATATCCTACCAGATGTAATAATTGGTCGTTGATATATTACGTATCATGCTTGCTCACACTTGTACCCATATAATCACAAATGTATATGTTACTATTTTTTTGGTTTTACAATTACTTATTTGTTTTGTTCTCCGATTGTGACTTTTTGAAGATTTTGTGTCTTTCAGGTTCCTTGCACATGCCAAAGTTGAATCTGTAAAATCAAAGGAAGAAGCCGAGCAGAGGATGCTTAAAAAGAATAGTTGGTTTTCTTTTGGATGGTGTGTTAATCTTTCTTTCAGTAGAAGTTGCCTGCGACTTATCTTCTTCTTCTGATGTTTGCAATTGTTTTTATGTTTTCATTCTTCATGATCTTTTGTTGTTGTTGTGCATTATTGAACTAACTAATAACATCCTGTTGCACCCTGTCTTTGTTTCCTGCAATTCAGGCGTTCTGCTTCAGCTGATGCTCCTGAGGGATCTCAAACTGTTGAAGATGGATTGAGCAAAGAAGAATGGCAGACAATCAATAATTTATTGAGTTTCCAGCCAGATGAGGATTCTACATCACAGTCGGGAAAAGATATGCAAAATATGACGCAGCGTATGGTAACTGTGTCTGTTGGTCAGGCTGCTGCGAGGATTATCAATGTCAATGAAATTGAAATCGGATGTGGTAGATTTGAACAACTTCAAGTCTGCACAAAGTTTAAACATAGAAGCATTTATTGTGATCTGACATTGAAGTTCTATGGATTGTCTGCCCCTGAAGGTTCAATTGCTCAGGTTTGTTTTGAAGTGTCAACATTTTCTTTGGCTCAATTCAAATTGGGTTTTCGCACATAATTTTAAGTCGTTCATGGAATCTGAAGATTACTTTCTTGTCTTCTTTTTGGCAACTTTAGTTGTCTCTTATTTTTCTGTTGAATTCTTCAATGATTTTACTTGAGTATATTTTGAACTTTGAAGTCATGAATAGTGTTACTGTTTTGTTGGTCATATGGTCCTTTCATTTACTGTAAATGTTAATGTTTATATTTCTTCTCTAACCTTTTCCATATCAAATACAGATTTATTTGCTTTCTTGTGAGGATGAATACATTTATATCTCTTTCTGATTCTGCTTGGATTTCATATGTGAATGATTGTTTCTTTGTAGAGCGTCTGTAGTCAGCAGAAGGCGAATGCATTGGCTGCTAGTTTTGTATATTCACCTGTTGGAGAGAATCTAGACTGGAGGCTTTCGGCAACAATATCTCCTTGCCATGTCACGGTGATATATCCTTAATTTTATTACAAACAAGTATCATTGTTGTATGGTAAAAGGTGTTCCCATCATCCCATGTCTGCATTTTATTCAAATTTCTTAGTGTAATCATAAAATTGTGATGATCCGTTATGGTCTTGAATATCTAGCTTGCAATTTCTTAGGAAAGACAGAATTATCTGCTATTGATTTTTCTATTGTAAGTCATGACTCATGCATTCATACTTATTGTTTGGTAATTTCAATTATAATCATTTTGTTGGATATTTGGGGACTGTTAGCTCTTTGAGAGCTACCAATTTTCTTCAATATTATAAACGATTAGCAAGTTTCATAATTTGTCGCTGTTAGTTTCTGCCTGACTTGTATTGTTCTTTATATGCCAACAATTCCTAAAGACCTTTTAACTATAAGCAAAACTACCAGTGTTTTGGGTTGCCTTTCTCCAATCGTCATGACTTTAAGAGTTTGGGACTTGTACCCTTGACAAAATGCTAGTGGATGTAAAAGTAGACATTTACTTGAAATTACCTAGACTACATTGATCTACCATAATATTCCTCAGTACTGACAGTGGGTTATCTTATCAATGGCATGCTATCTACTATTTTGAGAGGCCAAATACCTCACCAGGTTCTTTTCCTTGGGACTCCCTTATTTAGAGTTGTCCCAAATTTGTTGTGTTTGTTATGTCTATAACTTTCAACCCGAGAAAATTGAACATCATCTAGAGCAAATAGATGCATTTTTATTGGTTGCTATAGGTATCAGAGCAAATGATGATGTTACAAACACAATCTAACATGGTATTTCATTTCTGCTGATGTCACTTTTCTATGATATGGTTTGTGTTTTCTGTTTTTCTAGCAAGTTACCTATTCCAGGTGTATCAGTTCTAGAACTTGACGTTTGACACAGAAGTTGGGAGATTCTTAACTGAATTGATGGGGATGTACTTTGATTTATCAGGCAGAGATGCATATCTCCAAGAACTGGATTTTTTTTAAGGGAACAAACCGTCAGTTTGGTTCACTCTGGATATTAGTTAGGCTACGTATATCTTGACATTATCATTACGAGGATACAAGATTAGCCCTCATGTGAGAAGTTAGCAGGTTTAATGTAAATGCTCAGATTTTAGGAGTGTTAAGATTAAGGGGCTATTTATGTAGGTATTGTTGGTGATTTTATTGTCATCAATCATTTGGTGTAATTGTGATTTACTTGAGATCGATTAAGGTGATAATGCTAACAAAATGTGAGTTACGAGGTGCGGAGTGCACACCGACAAATGTGGCCTCTATCACCTTTCAGAGCTTCTGAAGCTGCACCTTTCAGGGGTGCTCCTTCTGGTCCTTCTGAAGGCTGCCTCTGGTTCTTCTGAAGGGCTACTTTTGAGTCCTTTGATCTCGATCCACTGGAGGTGGAACCCCTGAGCTTGTTGCTTCTGACTCAAGTCTCTAAGCCAGTTGCAAACTATCATGCAGATCTTACCTGTTAGCGGTTGTAACTGCTGTACAGTTACATATTAACCGCCAAACCGTGCATAACTAGTTGATCTCTCTTATAAATGCATAAACAGTTGATCTGGTGAATATATATACACGACTTTGTGCCTTAAAACGTGTATATTTTTCTGGATTATCTCAGTACTAATTTCGTTATAACCTAACCACTCATATGGTCGAAATATAGTATTTGGGTAGTGATTTCAATTCAAGATCCAGGAAATTATCTAAGTTATCTCAAACCACAAAACCCAGATTCTTCAACTAGTATCTCATTCAGTTTGTCATAGGGTTTCTTGTCTCCATCCATGGCCCACTAATGTAATCCATAAACATGTCTCTTGATCCTGGATAAAAGCTACACCTCTTGAGAATACCTGTTTTCTAAAATAAGTGTTAGACCGTTTTTGAAAATACCTGCTTTCCATGTGTTTGAAAGGTTATTAAGGATGGTGAGGTTAAATGGAATGAATAAACAGCTATTGTCTTCAAGGTGAAGTGTTCGGTAATAGTTCTAAATGCCCGATTTCTTCGGCTTGGGAAACATGTGAATGTTAACTCACGAGCTGCATTGAAAGCTCTATAGTTAATGGTTTTATATGACTGTTCTATGTATCATAAGCACATAATATCAACTTTGTACTTGCCTGTAGTTTGTTACACTTTCTGAGCCCTTTTGTAATTACCCTGTCGTCTTTCCTTCTCTTATTTACTATCTTCTTGTGGTTCTTCTTCACTGAAGTTCTCTTTTTATGACTGCTTTATAGGTCTTGATGGAAAGCTATAACCGCTTTCTGGAATTTATGAGAAGGAGCAGTTCTGTTAGCCCTACAGTTGCTTTTGAAACAGCAACTGCTCTGCAGGTACAATTAGATGATCTACGATAATTTAGCTATATCTACAAGAAACTAATATCTCACTTATTGATGAAACAATTACAGAATAAGATAGAAAAGGCGACTCGTCGAGCACAAGAGCAATTTCAGACAGTGTTGGAGGAGCAAAGCAGGTAACACTGACTTCAAATTTGCTTGTATGAGGATACTGCTTCCCATGGTGATTTATCTGATAATCATTGTGTTATTGATCTGTCACATTAGTTTAGATGAACTGATTAAATGTGGTTAATTATTCCATATGAAGTGTTTCGTTTATTGATTATGCGAAGGACTGTGACTCACCCCTGCAGATCTATTTTTCTTCTGCACGATGCTAGTACCATAGTGTAATTGTAAATGTGGCATATTTACCCCTCCCCCTTTTACTAAAACTACAGAATGTTCTTGTGAATTATTGCCAATACCGGATATATAAGCAGTGCTATCAAATCCAGAGGTTAATCGTACTCTGGCAACTTTACGTATTTGTGTGATTAATGTTTCCACAAGATTGGAATTATATTACATCTGATTTCCCATGTTGGATGAGAGTATGAGAGACAACTTTTATGTTATTATTTTTCTTTACAAAGTATAAAGTTGTTTTCTGTGCTGGTTGGGGAGATGTAGGAGTTTGCAATGTTTGCAGTATATGACCCTTCTATTCCTTTTCTTTTCTTTCTATTTATTCCGTTTGTTCGATGCAAGTCTAACGAAATGCATGCTGAAGCGATTCTTACTATGTATTATATGTTTAGGGACCTTTAAATGTGCATATCTTTACATTCTTAAATCTGGGTTAAAAGCTGGAGATTCCCTTCTGATATTGCTTTTTCTCTTATTTATTTGAAATTTATCGACAGTTCGTGGTTGGTGTTCAATCATTATATCTCTATTCTAGGAAGGTTTATTTGTTTACAGGGATTGTTTTAGAATATAATTTTATCATGATTCACATGATCTTTATCTGTTCCATTCTAGAACCAGTTAGCTACGTCTTGAAAGATGTTATGGAGCATGCTTGGTTAGTTGGTTTAGAGTTTGTGCAATATTAGTACGTAAAGGACATTCATGCAAGGTTGAACATTATAGGCACTGACATTAATTGAACACATTCACTTGAGTGTTAAAAACCACATACAATATAAGCCAAGGAGAAATATATCGGTTGGTCTTTGCCAAATCTTGATGAAAACTGCTTTTCCTTCCAAGCCTCGTCTCTTCGTTAAATGTGTTCCTTGTGGTTCTAGTATTTCTGAACACATGTATTTTTAATTTGTTAATTTTTAGTCTTTGGTCTAGTTAACATTTCACACAGTTTGCTATTATCACGTCCTCCGTTTAATGGTAAAGTTTCTAATATGTATTTGTTACTTGGTATTATGTCCCCAATCTCGCAGATTCGCTCTAGATATTGACCTTGATGCTCCCAAAATTAGAGTTCCTATTGGAAAACATGCCTCATTAGAGTATGATAGCCACTTTCTTTTGGACTTCGGTAATTTTACATTGCGAACAGAGGTATATTACTTAAGTTGTACTTTTTGTATCTTCTGTCCCTCAATGTCACTTGATGCTAAACTTAGTTCTTGTTGCAGGAGGGGGAGCATGATAATCAAGGACAACACTTGTATTCTCGTTTTCGTATTTCTGGAAAGGATATAGCTGCCTTGTTTATGGATGGTGGTTCTGACATCCAGACAAGTGACCAGGAATCTCCGAGTCAGCTTTCAGCATATCCTGTTGTGGACGGTGCTTGTCATTCGTATTCTCTTGTTGATAGGTGTGGGATTGTTGTTATTGTTGATCAGGTAAGATTACTTCAACCTCTTTCTCAATATGCTAGTGGAATACACTTGTTCTAAAGCTTTCTTTTGTTCTCGTCAACTGAAGATTAAAGTACCTCATCCCTGCCATCCATCAACGCGTGTTTCTGTCCAAGTTCCTACACTTGGTATTCACCTTTCACCATCCAGATTGAGCCGGCTAATGGCACTTTTGAAGATCCTGTCTGGTTCGATAGAAAGTGGCACAAAGCTTGTAGAAAATTATCAAGCTGAACATGCCCCATGGAGTACCCCTGATCTTGCATCTGAGGTTCAAATACTTGTTTGGAGGGTATGTGTTCTTTCAGGAACTGTTATTTGTCAAGCTGAAGCATACAGATTTATATCTCCGTTAAATTTTTAATTGGCTCAGGGGATTGGCTATTCAGTTGCATCATGGCAGCCCTCGTTTCTTGTCTTGTCTGGATTGTATCTTTATTCGTTGGAGTCTCAAACATCCGAGAACTATCAGCGATGCTCTAGGTGGACATGATTTCCTTTTTCTGTTTTGAGTATTGCTGCTGTTCTTTTTGTAGTCGCATAAGGATATAAACTTATGTTTAGTTAGCTTCAGTGAATGTTTCTTTAGAAGAGTTTCTCTGGGTCTGTTGGCTTATGTTTTCTATACTGAAATGCTGCAGCATGGCTGGTAAGCAAGTCTATGAAGTACCTTCTAACAATGTTGGTGGTTCTTCATCCTGTATCGCAGTGTGTATTAGAGGCATGGACATCCAAAAGGTAAATGATATCTGCTTCATCTCTTTTCTTTTTTACCTAGATGGCTAAATAGCAACTTTTAATTTATGTAATGCTACTGCTTCAGATTCTTCCATAATTTTGATCATTGTATGCATGGTAACTGGTGAGTCCATTGTGAGGTTGGCCTTCTAATTTATTTATATGTTGCATGAACTATCAAGAAGTTCATATTTTGTAATCCACCTTTTGTTAAAAAGGTTCTTTGCAAGCCCATGGGTTTGAGTATGGAAACAGTTCGTTTGCAAAAATGCAAGGGAATGCTTCATACACTGACTCTTCCAATCTCTTAAAAGGTCTGTGGCTCTTGGTCCACCATTGCTGTTTCTGCGCCCTCACCTTTTATAGAATATGTCTTTGAGACATTCTCAGGCAAACAGGTGTTGCATCTTTTTAGTAGGCTTTGTCGTTCAGGATTCAACACTTTTAGCTTGGTTGTTTGTACTTCGTTCCTGATTTTTAGGCTTGGGTTTTATTTTGTCTCTATCATCATGCTAAGGTTTTGAGGGGGTTGAGATTTTGGCTGTGCTTGTACCTTTTATAGGAATGCAACACTTTTTGTCTCTATCATCATGCGCCTTCACCTTTTATAGGTGAAATGAAACTTCTACCTTTTAGGCTTCCAAAATTTCCTCTCTGATTGGGTCGTTGGTCGTGAAGTTCATCACCTTGTCTGAAGATAAAACCACATTAATCGTCCATAATATAATAGAAGCTTCCTTGATACTATTGCATGTCCTGCCTTGATTCAACTGATTGTAACAAATGGAGATAACTTACTAAATCGTCAAAAGGGTTGTTTAATTGTGGCAAACTATGTTGGTCATTATTGTAATATCCCCTCCAAAACTGCATTGTGTAATTTGCTTCTTGCTACAGTCCTTACATATTATAGGATATGAGTCAACTCTTGCAGAAATAGCGGTCACTCTACTCTCTAGGGTAGAGGACAAGCTTGTGTGCATCCAGGTGGGATATAGTGTGCTCGTTTGTTTTGCTTATCAATCAATACATGCCTTGTGATTGGTTGTCTTTCTCAAAATTGCTGAAGTAGTTGTTTACATATGGAAATGGAGCAACGGAGGGGAGCTAAGAATCATCAGGCTTGCGCATTAGTCGATATTAGATAGAATACCTACGGTGTAGTTTTCAACAAGGAACTCATTGACAAGGGTGTAGAAGTAAGCAGTGGGGAGCGAAGGGCAACCCAAACGGACATTTTTAAGTACCTAGGCTTAATGATTTGTAAGGAGGGTGAAATTGCAGATGATGTTGCAAACCACATAAGGCAGGATGGTTAAAGTGGAGAGCGGCTATGGGAATGTAGTGTGATAAGAGGATACCATTATACCGTAGGGGAAATTCTATAGGGAAGCCATAAGGCCGTTTTGAGTGTTGGGCAGTAAAGAAGGCCGTTAAAGTGGACTCCAGGCTTTGTCCCAAATGCAGCAGTGACATTGAGTCCATAAAGCATTGCTTCCTGGACTGCTCGGTTAGTGCTCAGACGTGGGATAAAGTCGCAGGTTGGTGTGGGAGGAAGTTCCAGCCAAGAAGTTCGGTCGAGGAAATGATACCTGATGTTCGCAGTAACAGGGGTGGATCCTTCTTAGAGTCGGTGAGGGAAGCTATTCTCTGGTCGACCCTCTTTATAATGTGGAGAAAGCGGAATTCTCTAATCTTTGAAAGGGATGCTCGGACCGATATTGGGGAGCTGCTCTACGAAATCCAATCGACCTCCTTTCTTTGGACTTCCAATAGAATCAAAAGTAGGAGGCCTTCTTGGGTCGAGTGGATGAGTGGCTCGTATTGGCAAAGTTAATGATTTGGCTGTCGGTTTTTGTTTAGTTGGGTTGGGTGTCGCTTTTTTGTTGTGTGTGGGTTTGTTTTTGGTTTCTTGTGTTTTTCTTGTTGGGGTCAGGTTTTTTTCTTCCCGGTTGTTCTGCTTCTTGCAGAACTTGGGTTGTCCTTTTTTTCTTGTGGCTTTTCCTGCCTTCTAATAAAATTCTTTGCCTTTCAAAAAAAATAAATTATTATTTTGTCCATTTGTATTTACTAGGGTGTAAGTCCAACAAATTGACATATCTAAATTAGGGTGTATTATTTATGTTATATTCCTGACAATGGTCAACCTAATATGTGCCTCATTCAGGCTTTAACTTTGACGACCAAGTTCATCATATTCATGATTGTTAATATAAAAGTATTTGGGTTCTTGTGGTGCTAATGTTCTATTATTTCTTTGAAGGCCTTAGAGTCTTCTAGTACGTTGGTTGTAAAGTTCCCGAACGAGAAGGAGAAAGCTAGTTGGTTGAGAGGACTTGTACAAGCCACCTACCGAGCTTCTGTATGATACTAATTTTTCAGTGTAGTTGATCCATTTTTGTTGCATCTGGTTTAGCTTATGATGTTTAATGTGGATGCTATAGGCTACTGCATCAGTTGATATCCTTGGAAAGGAAGGTGATCTTGTCGCAGAACTTTCTGAACCTCGATCTACTAATACGAAGATAGCTGATGTTATCATTGATGGAGCCTTGGTGGAAACAAAGATATCAATATATGGAAAGGTTAGATGTAGTTGTTTTCCTAGTGTACATAGTACGGTGTGTGTTTCATTCCTAATTCCTATTGTAATCTTAAATTGTCTGCACATGAAACTGATGTACAAATGTTGTTCAATCTTGCAGGCGCAAACTGAGGTGCATGATGAAGTTGTGGAGGTTAAGATGCTTGAGGTTCTTACTGTCGGAGTAAAGGTTTGTATGCCTTTTGTGTTATGTGCTCGAAAATATTATTAAATTGGAAGTGAGATAATAGGACAGTTGTAACTTCTTTTTTGCCAGTGTAAGCTTGGCAATAAACCAAAAACTTAAAATTTGTGTTCAAGTTTGGGGTGCAGCACAACATGATTTCTGCATTTTAAATTGTATATGTTAGATATTCGTTGCATCTTTTTCTTATTTATGTAATTACCTTGAATAGTTAGGATAGCTCTAGTATATATAAGGACTCTCTTATTGTAGTATTAGATATATACTAAAATGCAAACGATATACATTCTGTCATTATATCGTATCAGAGGCTTTTTAGAGAAATTCGAACTCTTCTCGGCGTATTTTGTATGTATATGTTTTTTGTTTATATATGTATTGTGTTCATGTGTTGTACCAGCTACCATGACCAGTCACTCTAATGCGCACTGATGTGTTGTAGATTTCATATATTTTGTGTTGTGTGTGTATAGATTCTGAATTCTTTTTCTCCTGTAAACACAAAGTTCTTAATTTTGATTTTTGCGTTGGGTATTTGATGGAATAGACTTAAGTAGCTTGTTGATGCAACATAGCATGCATGATTCAAATGAAAATGGATAGGTTGAGATGCGAGAGAGGCTTACCCAAGTAGCTTTTGCAGTGTCACAATTTGCCACTAAACTTCAATGATTTAATGAGATTTATTTGTGTTGATAATGAGAGGTGGCTTGCTTCCAGATTGGTTGGATTATTATACGTTGATTACTTATTTCGTAAATTTTGTATGTAAAACCGATGATATCAGTTTTTTCTGCATGTAATGACTAACTTTTAAATTAGATTCTTATAAATTAATTACTTACTTGATTGGCAAATTTTGTAGATGATACCAGTTGTTACTACATGTAGTGATCGATGTACTTGTAAATATGTCTTGCAGGTGTATGTTGCATCTTGTGAAGGGGATCTTACAGTCAAGATGAATTTGCACTTGTTGAAAATCAAAGATGAACTTCAAAATACTTCACCGATTCCACAATATTTAGCTTGCTCTGTTCTGGAGGAGTACCGTTCGGTTGATCCCCTTGGTAGTATAAATCCTCGGGTGGAGGAGCTATCAGGAGGCCTAGCAGATGAGGATGATGATTTCACAGATGCGTTGACAGATTTCATGTCATTTGCTGACTCTGGCGAAGCTTTGGTTCATGAGAAAGATCATAGAAAAGTAAGAGGTAATTCTGGCGATGTATTTTACGAGGCTGAAGGCATTGATGCTTCTGATTTTTTATTACTTACCTTCTCGAAACGGACTCCTCAATCCCCCGATTATGATGGTATAGATACTCAGGTAAATGATTTAGGCACTTATGTTTATGCATATAACATAAGGGCAAAAATATAAGCTTTTGTCATGCAATACTCTCCTCAATGATTTTCTTTGTGTTCATGATACTATTTCCAGATGACCATCCGCATGTCAAAATTAGAGTTTTTCTGCCACCGCCCCACTATCGATGCCTTAATTGGTTTGGGCATTGATATGGGCACTGCAAGTAGTGGGACAAGTGGAACCAATACTTCCAAGAAGGAGGATGATGAAACTATTGTGCAGAAAGACAAGACCGAAGAACATGGGCAAGCAAAAGTCAAGGGGTTATTGGGTCATGGGAAAGATCGTATTGTATTTTCGTTGAAGATGAACATCGACAGCGTCACTGTATATTTTAACAAGGAGGATGGCGTTCGACTTGCAATGCTTGTGCAAGAAAGTTTCTTGTTGGATCTTAAGGTGAGGAATTGCTAGCCATCTCTTTATCTTTTCGCATCTATTTGGTACATATCTTAACACTCTCATATAGAGGAAACGTTGTTGTCTATACTTTTGCAGTCATCGCGTGTTGTTTATTTATTATTTGTTAGCACTAGTGCAAGGTGCAGGGCCATGGTTTTCAATTGTATTATTTCTGCATTTTTAAATTGGTTATTTCTCTCATTTTTTACTCCTAATTTGGATTTCCATTATAGTATTGTTTTAATGAAGTTTCCCTTTCCTAGTATGTATCCAACTACACTTGTATATTGAGAGTCGAGAGAGGCATAACTCTCAGGGTCCATTTGGTTTGCAGGAATGGAGTGGATTTGGGAGGATTTGGATTTCAAATACATTCCAATCCCGTGTTTGGTTTGCAAGGATTGTCCGGATTTGAAATCCAAGGATTTCTTTGAAATCCCTCAAACATAGGATTTTGAAATCCCAAGGGGGTGGCTACGGTTTAGAGGCATTTCGTAGGATTAGTATATAATAATGTATAAAAATATGTTAAAAACTTTTGTTTTCTAATAATCACTTAAATAAAAGGTAATTTAATTTTGCTATAATTTTTAATGATTTTTTTTATTAATTATGGAATTCAATTCCATTCTCTGAAAGGCCTTAGAGCCTGTCAAAACGGTTGCTCAAACTCAAGCCTATATACTTATGCTGGATGGCATGTGCTTACAGGTTTATAAGTAAAGCTCAGAGGCATTGCTCAACAGCATTTTCTTTTATGGCTTCCCTCTTCTGCGTATGTAATAGGTGGATAGAAAGTATGTGTTACATCTACTTCGTAGGAAAAAAGCAAAACCAATCATTAGCCTATCCTACTCTACTGATCTATTAGGGGAAGCCTTTTGTAAAGCTTTCTTCTTGCTTTGTATTTATTCGTTTTTTTGATGGTTTGTTGTGTTTGCTGTAATTATTTCACCACAAAAAGACTTATATGAGGAAGTTCATTGCGACAAGTTTCTAACTTAAAAACTACTGCTTGTCTTAGGTTCACCCTGGTTCTATATCCGTTGAAGGTACATTAGGGAATTTTAGGCTGTGTGATTCTTCGCTGGGTGTAGATCATTGTTGGGGATGGCTTTGTGATATACGCAATCAGGGGGATGATTCCCTTATCCAGGTACCTTATATTATAGTGATATTATGTGCACTATACTAATCTTTTACTTTACCCTGATATCTCCTCTCTCTCTCTCTCTATATATATATATATATCAGTTCACATTTAAGTCCTACAATGCTGAAGATGATGACTATGAAGGATATAATTATAGCTTGAGTGGCAGACTTTCTGCTGTTCGAATTGTTTTTCTCAACAGATTCATTCAAGAGGTTAGTTTGGATTCTTCTTCTGTTCATACTCTTTTAGCTCTACAGGATTCTTTGTAAGAGATCTTGCTTCTCACATGAAATTGGCATTTGTTAGGTTCCATGCCATTTGAAATCCCTAATGGATGGATTCTTTTAAGGCTATGTAGTCGAGGACTATGTGTTTGTATTTTTATTCCCATAATGGAATTCATGCTGCAGATCTCGGCATATTTTGTTGCACTGGCTCCTCCCCTTCCAGAAGAAGCGTTCAAGTTTGTTGATAAAGTTGGAGGCTTTGAATGGTTGATTCAGAAGTATGAGTTGGATGGAGCAGCTGCAATGAAGTTGGACCTTTCATTGGAGACTCCAATAATAATAATACCACGGAATTCCTTGAGCAAAGAGTTAGTAGTTCTTTCGACTGTTTTTTGTTCATTGGAGCACACTATTTGATGATGATATTGCTGATCTTGAAACAATAGTGTCTATGCTAGAATATTGTTGCTTATTTTATGGTCTCTCAAGTCTGAATCCCTTGTCTTGAAGCTCAATCAGAGTAAATTGTCCTCTTCAGACCACTCCTAATGATCTCAATATCTGAAGCTTTCAAATCCTTTTGTGTTGAGGAATATCCATGGATTGTGGGGCTTAACTTGCCAATACGGACGATACTTTGATAAACATTGTGATCGTGTCTCCACTTGTTTTCTTGTTTGTTTTTTTGTATTAGCATATATACGCGTTCAGTCAAATATACAAGTTTCAGGAGAACTGTTATTTGTTTTGTCATATTATATAGTCTTCTTTTATCCTTTCGAAAATAGTAGAATCTAGGGCTGGTGGCTGTGGTTGTGCTAAATTTTGTGGGTTTATTTATGCTTTTGGGAATGGTACTGTTCATGTTGGAAGTTACAGCATACCTTGTTACTGATCCTAGGAAAAAAGATTAACCTGGTAACTTCATTTGTGAAAGACATCATATAAGCGTGATTCTTATTTTGGCTTTCAATAATTAAAGGTAGTCGGACTCGGAGCAAATGACTTCTGTTTGTAATTGAATTATGGGAACTTACTTTTTTCATAATTGTTTTTCAAATTTTCTTTGAGGCTCTAAGAGCTCTCATATGGTTCCTGCATTCTCTTGTGTTACCATTTAAGTGAAGTCCTTAAAAGGTGGTAAAATATCGTATCTGTCTTCTGCTTTGTATGTTTCAATCATTCCCAAGTTTTTGTGTGGTCAATTTATATTTGATGCACTTTCTCAGTTATTCGTTCTGATACATGTGGAATTACAAAGATATTTAACTTCTACCATTTCATCATTCTTGATTTATTATTTGAATTAGATCTATAAAAATTGTGGCAATTGATGTTGCTTGTCTTTCTCTTTAAATATCAATCTTTAGCACGTTTCCATTTGTTGGCTTGAAAATTTCTCCATGCACTTTGCCTAATTGCAACACACAATCATTCATCTTTCTTTTATTGCTCACATTCAGGATAGCAGGATTTTTTTTGTATGATGTTTATTATATGTGTTATGGAAAATGTTTAGTTTTGTTGATAGTTTTTCTATCGTGGATGCAGTTTCTTGCAACTTGATCTAGGCCATTTGTCGGTGAAGAATGAAGTTAGTTGGTATGGACCTCAGGATGATCCAGCAGCTATCCATCTTGACATTCTTCATGCGCGGGTACTTTCTTGAATATCTATTTCTTGTTTAACACTACTGGAATATAACATGATCTAAAGTTGTGCATAACTGCTGCAGATTTTAGGAATCAATATGGCTGTTGGAGTAAATGGTTGTTTAGGGAAACCCATGATACGACAAGGCCGTGAAATCCATATCTTTGTGAGGCGCAGTTTGAGAGATATTTTTCGTAAAGTTCCAAATTTTGCCTTGGAAGTGAAGGTTTGGGCTTTTGAAATATCCTACAACATATTATTACTGGCTTCACTTGCTTCTATAGCCAATGAAATGCGTAGGAAAGCTATAATCCTGAGCTGTTGTGTTAGTTTACTTGCATGTAAAACATCATTGTTGGTTTTGCTTGTTCTCTGAATTCGGCTATCATTCCGCTTCTTATCATAGTGTATACACATTAAGATGAGAACCTCTTTATGCTTCTATTGATTTTTGTTTCACATTTCATTGGTGATGGTGCTTGATGCTGAGATTCCTGGATTCCAACATCATTAAACCACTCATTCCAAGGGACTGGCATTGATAAAACAGAAGAAACTTTTCTAAATTTATAATAAATATCATGATGCTCAATTTAATTTAATTGCAACTTAATCAAGTCCATGATTTTTATGGTATTGTGCCTATAATATGTATGTTGTTTTTGTATTACCTTACATGTATCATCACTTTAAAAACTTGTTAAAGCAACTTCCATTGTTAATTAATTATAATATTATCAAAGTTTAGTTCCTCCTAGGAGTTGTCTTTTGGTGGGTATACTCACGTTCCTTTTGACTCCAAGGCGGTTCTTTTTATGATGAGTTGCAGGAAAATTGAGTTTTACTGGCTCTCTTTCTTTTGTATATCTAAATACTATGGTTGAACTGATAAACCCACTGTTACTGTACCCTTGAAAACAGATAGGGTCGTTGCACGCTGTGATATCTGACAAAGAATATAGTGTAATTACCGGCTGTCTCGCCATGAACATGGGTGAAGAACCTAAGCTCCCTCCTAATTTTCGTGATACAAACGCTGGTTCAACGGAGACAATACGGCTGCTGGCTGATAAGGTTAACATGACTAGTCAAGTTTTTTTGTCACGTTCAGTGAACATACTGGCAGTTCAGCTTGATTATGCTCTGCTAGAGCTGTGCAATGGTATTCAAGAGGAGTCACCTTTAGCTCATATTACTGTAAGTAAAGATAAAAAATAAACATATGGCTGTAGCATTCATTACATGTATGTTCTTCATTTCCATCTAAAATTCATGTCTCAGGTGGAGGGCATGTGGGCTTCATATCGAATGACGTCTTTTTCGGAAATAGATCTATACGTCACAATTCCCCGATTTTCTATATTGGATGTTCGTCCTGATACCAGACCTGAAATGCGGCTAATGCTTGGGACAAGCACTGATGTTCTTAAACAAGCTTATAATAAGCAATCTTATAATAAAGCTGGATTTGTAAGAGCTGAAACTATGTCCAATGTGGATGTACCACATTCAACCATGTTGCTGATGGATCTCAGATGGCGTTCATCATCTCAATTGTTTGTGGTTCGGATTCAGCTGCCTCGAGTTCTTGTTGTTCCAGATTTCCTTCTTGCAGTTGGTGAGTTTTTTGTGCCAGCTTTGGGAGCAATAACTGGCAAGGAAGAGGTGATGGATCCTAAGAATGATCCAATCAGTACAGCCAACACACTAGTTCTATCTGGTTTGCTTTACAAACAGACTGAAGAGGAGGTAAATCTGTCACCAAATCGACAGTTGGTAGTAGATGCTGCAGGAGTTGATGACTATACTTATGATGGTTGTGGAAAAACTATAATTTTGAATGAGGATCCTGAGCAGTTGCAATCTTCAGAATTCCGGCCCATTATTATTATTGGAAGGGGTAAAAGACTGCGGTTTGTAAACGTGACCATTAAGGTAATTGCATTCTTTGTTGGATGCTTGTGGGCTATGTTGATGTTGACAATAAATGTAACTTAAGAAATGAAATGATGAAGTTGAATCTGCGAAATTCCTCATAACAAAGTGAGGCCTAGCATTTTACCATAACTTCATGTTTGGATACTGTTAATTGTCCACTATCGCCAGTACTTTGGAACATCAAAGAGGCTATTATAAAATGAATTTATGTTCTAAACAATGCCATAGTTAGCTATCATGTTGAGCTTATACAATCTAATCTTCCCTCATTGGACATGATACAATCTGATCTTCTAAACAGAGAAAGTATATCGAATCAATTCCCTTCTTTTTTTTGTGATCCGGTTACACACACACACACACACACATATATATATATATTTGCAAAATTTGATCAAGGCATAATGATTATATATTTGTTGTTTCATTCCAATACCTGATATCTAATAATAGTTTGTTCTTGATGTCAGAATGCTTTGCTCTTGACGGATTACACATATTTGAGTAATGATAGCAGTTTCTCAGTGTCCATTGAAGATGGTGTTAAGGTTGTGGCGCAGGACAATTCTTCTTTTATCAGTGAAAGCAAGAGTCTTTATAAAGCTGAAAAATCATCATATTCCCCAATTACTTCCGACACTAATCCATCAGAATCATTGAAGAAGCCAAGTTTGAGTTTTGAGGCCCAGGTAGGTCATCATATTGGTTCCAGATGTGTTGTTTATTATTGCTTTGTTTTTTAAACATGCACCTTCTCTGTAATATGTATATTCTATTTGTTCTCAATGCTAAGTTCTATGTATAAACATTGCATTATTTATTTACTATTAGTTGGGGGTGGGGGGAACTTTGATGCTTGTGGAATGTAAGCACGAAGCTATCTGTTGCTTGCAATATTATTGATCCCACCACTGGTCTGCGACCACATTCAACATGATGTTTCTACAGGTCAAAGACGAATAGGGAGTGAGACTAGCATATGATCTAATATATGAGTAATGGTCGCATCCCATTGTGGATTTCCCAAAGACTTGGATGTAACATAGGATTGGATAAATAAACAGTTTGCATATGTGCTATTTATGTCTTTTATTGGGTAAAGAGTGCTATTTCATGTTTTAAGAGTCTTTTGTGGTTGAACAAATGCTCTCCACTCTGCTCCTCTTTAGAGAAAGCAAATGGCAGTTCATAAAACAAACCCAGCTTTCAGGAGAGTGAAATTTTATTGCTCTTGCTACAAAACAGAAGAATATTATCTTATTGGTAGAAAAGCAAAGCTATCTTTTTAGAAGAGAAGTGGTAATGATTTAGTATCTTAGTTGACCCCGTAATAGTTCATTCTTCGCAAATGATGCTGCTTATAGTATATAAGCTGTGACATCCCAGGCCAACATTACTAGATATTGTCCTCTTTGTCCACACACCTGGACTCATGGTTTTATAACACGTCTGATAGAGGAGGTATCAAGTCTCTTATAAGGAAAGCTTCGTTCCCCTCCTAAAATGTGGGATCTTAAAATCCACCCTCTTGGGAGCCAAGATTCCTCCATGGCACACTAGTCCGGTTCCTGGCTTTGTATCTATAACATGCTAGGCCAACTGTACGAGATGTTGTCCGCTTTGTCCACACGTGGACTCACGGTTTTAAAACGCGTCTGATCGAGGAGCTATCAAGTCCCTTATAAGGCAACCTTCGTTGCTCTCCCAACCAATGTGGTATCTTACAATGTTCTCCTCCCCAATCAAGTGTAAGATCCCACATTGGTTGGGGAGGGGAACAAAGGCGGTCTTATAATGGACTTGATACCTCATCTATCAGACGCATTTTAAAACCATGAGTGCATGTGTGTGGACAAAGGGGACAATATCTGGTACGGTTAGCCAATGATGTTACAAATGGTATCAGAGCCGGAAACCGGACTAGTGTGCTAGCGAGGATGCTGGGCTCCCAAGGAGGTGGATTGTAAGATCCCACATTGGTTAGGGACGGGAACGGAGGTTGCCTTATAAGGGACTTGATACCTCCTCTATCGGACGCGTTCTAAAACGATGAGTCCAGGTGTGTGGACAATATCTGGTATGCTTGGCTTGGGATGTTTCATAAACAATGCCCATTCATATAGGGAACTCAGTTCCTAGCCTTATTATACTGCTGAAGTTGCGTTTTTACACTCTGCTTTGTTCCAGTTTAATCTGAAACCTCTCCACGCTTCAAACTTGTGTCAACACTTTGCCTAGTCTCATTGGGACACTACAACATGAGTAAAGCTAAAAGATAAGTATTCATGGCCGACTCTTGGGGCAACCTTTCAGTAATAGCGAAAGAACCATATTCGCATCACATGCTTTTAGACTAATTACGACTAGTCATAATTTGTTTTTTGTTGGTCACATTACATTCTTAGAATGGAGGTAGAATGTTTTTTAATCACATTTTGGCACCCTATTGTATCCTTTTTCTAGGATGTATGCCTTCCAAATTGTGTTGTTGCCTGCAATATACACTAGAGGTAGAATGTTTTACTACCCCATTATCATGCAATATTAAAGATGAATGTATGTCCACACTCTAATATAAATTCTCGATTTTACAATTACATGATAGGAAATTATGTTAATAGTTATTGTTTTAATTGTTGGTGTTTTAAGTTATTTAGCGGACTTGGTATGTATTTTTGCATTTACGTTATAGTGAATGTAGATTCTTATAATGCCGCTGACTTTGCTACCACTTTGTTTGAAACTAGCCATTGACTAGCTAATAACTCCCTCCTCCTACCGCTTGGTTTAGTCATTCTAGAAAGCATACCTTAAAGCTATGTAATGCTATCTTAACAGTCTGCCAAAGTGTTCTGTAATTTTTTTTGTGAGTTATTATTTTCCCAGGCCCAGCCACCTAATTTCATATGCCATCATAGAATGGATCAGTTGGCCATTATATTTTTGTCCTAGCTTTAATCTCTAAATGGCATGTACTGACATTTTCTAGATTGTGTTTCAACTTATTATGCAACCAGGTAATCGTTTCTTGTCATTATAAAAACTATATGGGAAGACTCCTCATCTTTGTTTCGTCTTAGTGCTGTTTTATTACCTCAAACGTGGAATGTTTAAACCCTTTAGGAGTTTTACATCTCTATAAGGTTATATTCGTTGTTTCTCATCTTTTGAACTTTGGAACAATCTCCTTAATTTTCCAATTTCTCGATGCACTAAACATATTTATGATCTTAAGGACTTCTCCATTCAGTTCATACACTTACATAGGTTCACTTACTGATGCCCCAGGTTGTGTCTCCTGAGTTCACTTTTTACGATAGCAGCAAATCATCCATTGATGGTTCCTTCCATGCTGAAAAGCTTCTTCGTGCAAGAATGGATTTGAGCTTCATGTAAGATTGCTTTTTTGTTGAACCTAAGTTTCTTCTACACATTTTTTTTACCATCTCGTGTAGTTTCGACTTATGCCTTGTTCGAGGCTTGGCTTTCATGGAAAGACGCCTACACATTCAGACATACGTTTTCACCGTGTATAAAATATGTTTATTTACTGACCAACCTAAGGCCTAAACTAAATCATGGGTTTACCTAAGTACTAAATTGACAATAGCAGCAGTAAAACACAGAGGACACAGTTAAAAGGTTGATGGCCTGGTTGCAGTTTTAATTATGACCAATTTCATTTCAAACTCCAACTTTTACGGTCAGTTTTAACCAAGTGATGTGACAAACTAAGAAGTAGAAGGATGATGATCATTGATGAAAAGAAAAATAAGATGACTGCTGCAAGCAATTGTAAACACTATGTAGTTTGAGGAGGTGAGAGGATGCCATTAGAACAAGTAATGAAGCGGTATAACCATAGGTGCTGTAATCTTTTTTCTGTTTGGATCTTTTTGTCATTTGTTTATGACAACCACCATCCTCAAGTATGCTTAAAGTAGAACCAATAGAATTTGTAAAGTGGTGCAAGCCAAAAACAAGTGTCTGAAAAAAGAGGTGAACAGCGTTGGTTATGTGAAGTCATTTTTGTCTTGAACATACTCCATTTTAGACCAATTCTAACCTTGTTATCTTTCACTGTCTGAGCTCCCTTTACTTGCTATGCTCCCTGGTGTAGGCCTACCATGATGACTCAAAAAAATGACTTAAGAAAATAAGAATCTTCGATACTTACCCATATCATCTTTAGAATATCTAACCACGATAGAAAACTGTGGAGTAATATTGGGAACAGTTAACCAGAACATGTACATGGAATTGCACTATAGATTTTATTGAATTGCTAAGTTAGTTCTATATTTCATATTTCCTAGCAATTCTTGCATCGATTGCTTTGTAGGCTTTAGAAAAACTTCCATTATAATAAAGAGAGATTATTTTTAGTTAAAACCTACACCTTTAGAAATATAAGTGTCATGCATCCATTTAGAGGCCCAGGCCCATTTCTAAGTAATATTCTAGATGAGTTAAGAAGGGTTATTTTGGGGTAGTTCTAAATAAATAAATAGTATAAATAGGAGTGTGGTGGGAGAGTAGAGGTATGGAGAATATTGTTCAGTTAGTCATTGGGAGAGTCTAGCCTCTCGAATAGCTAGTTTCCTATCTTTTCTATTTCGTTTTCCATTCAATCACTGAAATCACTTCAATTTGGCAAGCATTTATCTTCTGTTATTGTGTTGGTTTCATTCTGTCAATCTGGTTCATAACAAATTGGTATCAGAGCATCGATTCCTGATTAGCCATGGCTTCCCACTCTAAGACCCAGGGAGACGCTTGGCGTGAGAGTTTATCCAATTTTCAGCAGTCTCTACAACAACTGTTCAGTCACCATTTTGCTTTGTTAGACCAGAAATTGGAAGAGATGGTGGCAGAGAATCGGCGTTTTACTTCAACCGTACGTCAAGAGGTACGTAATACTATATCCTACTCTCCTCCACTACCGGAGATCACATCTGGTGATTTCACCTCAAATGATGATGAGGTTGTTTATACGCCAACATTGAGCCCCAATTACCTCAAGGTCACGACAATCATCGGAAAGGAGGAGGGAAGTTATGAACAGGTTTCAGACTCCACCAGTGAAATACATAAGGCAAACTCAGTCCATTTTTCCATGTTTGATTTCACGGGTGAGACGAAACTAATTCCAGATCTCAAGGTATTTACGATTGGAGAAGGAGGAGAAGCAGAGGAGAAGAGAGGATCTATAGTGGTAGGAGGGTCATCTGATTACGCATCCAACTGTGGAGGCGATAGCTCGACTAAAAGTTTTCCAAGCTACAGTCCAGAATCGAAGGAACTAGATGCATCTCCAAATCCAGATCCAGATCCGCCGGATGTGTATTGTACAGCGCATAAGGTTAGTTTTCCGGTGGAATCGACCACCATACCGAGTTCGACAAGAAGTGGGGAGGGGATTTGGACGGTGTCCTCGATTCATTTTTCTTCGAACACCAAAAATGAAGCGGTAGATTATGATCAGGTTTGGCCCAATCCATGTATGGGCCATGAAACAGCCCAAGGCATTCTCAGTCCAATTAAGTCAGCATTTGGACTCTCTTTTGGCCCGATGTCTCACCTCGGCAATCCTGGGGTTGATGGTACGACTCTTGGTCTTGGTCATCAAGTTAGCGCTCAAAAGTCGATCGACTCGTTCAACGAATCAAAGGAGATAGGGGAAGAAAAGGAGAATGACGAGAAGGAATCATCGTTGAACGAGAAGATAGAACTGATAAATGGAGAAGGATCCTTAGATTCCATGATCGACAATGGTGACTCCAATACTATAGAGGAATTTGTTGCCGACATTCCAGAAACGAATCCGGGGAAGTTACGATCACGTTCAGGCTTGGACCCAGAACCTAAACCGCCAGATATGGACCCTTCACTGTTCCCGGGGGATTACTCTACAATCCTGAGTTCGATTGACGGAGGAGCGGCTATTAGAACGAATCTCTCTACATCCTGTGTGTCTATCACAATCACAAAACCATACCCAAAACCACCAGATTACTTGAGAGATGGTTGGAGCGACGATCAACGGAAACGGCTGCCGCCACCACTACCACCACCATTGCCGCCGCCGCTTCCACCGCCACTGTTGTCGCCACCACCGCTCCCACCACCACTACCATGGCCGGCGCTGCTACCACCACCGCTGCCACCGCCACCAATACCATGTGTGCTGACTCGATGGAGCCCTAATTTCCATGGTATATCGTGCAACTGCTGTTTGGAGAAAGTTAGTATGTACTGGACGTTGGATACATGTCTTCACGTTAAAGAAATTGAGAAGAAAAGTCATAATGGGGAAGCAGATGATCAAAGGGGGAACGGTTTTTTGAAGGAGAAAAGTCAGGAAGCGGAGTATGTTAAGGAGATAAATCAGAAAATAGAAGTTCTCTTAAACTCCATAGTGGGTGTTTTGGGAATTGTTGTGGGTACAAAAATTATAAAATTAGAGGAGATATCCTGTGGATGGTGGGGAGTTGTTCATTTGAGAAATTTATTAAGATCTATAACGGATATTCTGGAAATAAAAACATATAGTGGATATCTTCAACACCACCGAAGTGGGCATAGTGCTGGACCCATTTCAACATTATGCACCGGATATTCCACTCTTATTCAAAGTTCCCACTCCTATGCTACCCAGTTTACCCAGTTTGCTGCTGTTTTGAAAGAAAAGGGGGAAAACAAGGTTTGGTCTTGGAGTTCGTTAGTCCACTCAACACAGGAAGCAAAAGGGGTCTCTGACTTTCAAATTGCAGAGCTTGACAGTTGGTCTTCGACTATGATTTTGACAAGCAGAGGTGAAAGGATAATGAATTGCAAGGGTTTGATTTTAATGCCAATTGGTCGGAGAGCTGTGGTCACCGAGCAGCAGCGATTCCTCTATTGTTTCTACCCACCTTGAGGACAAGGTGGTTCTTTGGGGGCGGGGTAATGTCATGCATCCATTTAGAGGCCCAGGCCCATTTCTAAGTAATATTCTAGAAGAGTTAAGAAGGGTTATTTTGGGGTAGTTCTAAATAAATAAATAGTATAAATAGGAGTGTGGTGGGAGAGTAGAGGTATGGAGAATATTGTTCAGTTAGTCATTGGGAGAGTCTAGCCTCTCGAATAGCTAGTTTCCTATCTTTTCTATTTCGTTTTCCATTCAATCACTGAAATCACTTCAATTTGGCAAGCATTTATCTTCTGTTATTGTGTTGGTTTCATTCTGTCAATCTGGTTCATAACAATAAGTTGATGAAATTTGTTGCGAATATGACACCAACTTCATCTATTTCTGTTGCTTTTTATAAACTGTAATGTTGTTATCAACTTTGGTACTACGGCCAGAAAGTCACTTGTTTGAGTCCCAGAGGCAAGTGTGTTCTTTCAAAAGAGAAGGGTTCCCTCCCAAACCCAGAACTGCATCCAACCCAGAACTGCATCCAACGGGTTCCCTCCCAAACCCACAAAGCTGAGAAGCCTTGGTGCAATGAGGATGCCGTGAAATTTTGAAATTTAAGACAACCCATTTTGACCACTCAAGTGGAAGTATATATTTCCTGTATGCAATGGAAGGAGTATCTAGATCATGAATATAATTTACTATATCTTTCCTGTTCTTAATAGGTTTGCATCAAAGGAAAATGATACATGGATTCGAGCTCTTCTCAAAGATCTAACTGTCGAGGCTGGTTCTGGTCTTAGAATTCTTGATCCAGTGGATATCTCCGGGGGATATACTTCAGTAAAGGATAAGACAAATATATCTTTGATTTGTACTGATATATTTGTCCACTTATCTTTGAGTGCCATCTCCCTTATTCTTAATCTACAAAGTCAGTTAGTTGCAGCATTACGGTTTCAGAGTGCTGATCCCTTGTCACCATGTACCAACTATGATAAAGTTTGGGTGTCTTCAAAAGGTGTCCCCCCACACTACTCCATTTTTGGGCTTTACTGGCCTGCATCCCATTTGTTGTTTGTTTGCATTTGATTTCTTCTTTGGACTACATTGTAACCAGAAAGGACAATTAATTTCTTGTGCAGCAAAGGGCCATCATAATGCAATTACATTTTGGAGACCTCGAGCTCCCTCCAATTATGTCATTTTGGGAGATTGTGTGACTTCCAGGTATAAAACGGTTTAAATGTTTAAGTAGGTTTTCTTTTTAACTGTATGGTCACGAGTGGTTGATTGTTGTAACTGGGTTCTGAACTTATCTTGTTTTGGTTTAGGCCCATTCCTCCTACGCAAGCTGTTATGGCGGTGAGTAATACATATGGGCGTGTACGGAAGCCTCTTGGGTTCAAGCTTGTTGGCTTATTTACTGGTATCCAGCAATCTGAAGATGTTGATTGTGATTGTTCTCTATGGACACCTATTGCACCCCCAGGATACCTGGCTTTAGGGTGTGTGGCACATATTGGTAACCAACCACCGCCTAATCATACTGTGTACTGCATAAGGGCTGACCTTGCAACATCCACAGCATATTCAGCATGCATGTTTAGTGCTTCCTCAAATAAGACATATCCATCAGGATTTAGCATATGGAGACTGGACAACTTTCTTGGATCATTTTATGCAAATCCTTGTGTTAGCTGTCCATCACAGGACATATGCTATGATCTCAACCATCTTCTTCTTTTGAACTCAAGTTGGCGTCGTCTATCTGCTAGAGAATCCAGGTCTGATGTAAATGTTGATCCCAGCAGCAGTACACACCAACAAAGCAGTAGTAACCAGGGTACAAGTTCGTCAGGGTGGGATGTTCTCAGATCAATTTCAAAAGCTAGTTGTTACATGTCAACTCCAAATTTTGTCAGGATCTGGTGGGACAAGGGTTCTGATACCCGTAGACCAGTCTCCGTATGGCGCCCTGTATCACGACCTGGTTTTAAGGTTTTAGGTGACTGCATAACGGAAGGGTTAGTCAGTCTGTCTTACAGAGCCTGATTTTTTTTCTTCTTAATTGCTCCTAAAAGTGTTTCTTCCTTATGCATCATCTTTAATCACCTTTGCAGTTTGGAGCCACCTGCCTTGGGGATAATATTTAAGGCTGACAACCCTGACATTTCTGCATACCCCGTCCAGTTCACTAAAGTTGCTCATATCATTATCAAAGGCCTGGACGATGCCTTTTTCTGGTTCCCAATCGCACCCCCAGGTTATGCTTCTATGGGGTGCATAGTTACTCGAATAGATGAGATGCCAAAATCCAATTTGGTATGCTGTCCAAGGATGGAACTTGTTAGCCAAGCTAGTATTCTTGAGATGCCAATATCAAAATATTCAAGTTCAAAAGCATCTCAATGCTGGAGTATCTGGAAAGTTAATAATCAGGTCACCATTTATTTGTTAAAATTAGATGAACATGGAAATCTTGTTTTTTTCAGTACTTATTTATATGGGTAAATAAATCTTAATACCATAGTTGTTTATGTTAAGGCTGTCTTTACGGAAAATAGGTTTTGGTGGAAGGCTTATTACAAGTGTGTCTGTCTCATGCCGTTTTCTTTGGCTAATTCTAGGCTTGCACTTTCCTTGCACGCTCGGATCTGAAGAAGCCTTCCAGCCGGCTGGCCTTCACTATTGGTGATTCTGTGAAACCAAAGACACGGGACAACATTATGGCGGAAATAAAATTAAGATGCTTTTCTGTAACTATTATTGACAGCCTGGGTGGAATGGTATCCTGCTCAAGCATATTTTTCTCATTGATTAATAAAAATTTATATGTTGTTATTCACTCACCTTGTGTGTACTTAATCTTGGATCCTTTCAGATGACACCATTTTTTGATGTTACCGTCACGAACATTAAGCTTGCAACTCATGGTGGAATAGACTCTATGAATGCTGTGCTGATATCTTCGATTGCTGCATCAACTTTTAACACACAATTAGACTCATGGGAACCACTGGTGGAGCCATTTGATGGAATATTAAAGTATGACCTTACCTACCTACAATGTCTTGGAGTTGTTTATTTATTTATTTTTTGGTCATTGGCGGCATACTTCCATTTACTTTTATTTCCCTTGTGAAGATTTGAGACATATGATACCAATGAGCAATCCCAATCAAGACTTGGAAAAAAAGCTCGGATTGCAGCTACAAGTATTCTTAACATAAATATTAGTGCTGCAAGTATTGATACTCTTGCGGAAACCGTCGTTTCTTGGAGAAGACTGAGGGAACTGGAACAAAAGGCAATCAAATCAGATGAGGTCTATTGGAGTCGAATATATTATCTGCAACCATTTATGACAGTTCAATTATTAAATTACGTCTTTTTTCTTTGAATACTTGGCAGGAAACTAGCAGTCACAACATTGGTGAAGAGGCTTCAGTTCTGGACGTGGACGATTTCCAGACTGTGACCATAGAGAACAGACTTGGGTGTGACATTTACGTGAAGCAGTTTGAGCAAAATGAGCAAAATTCTAGTACAGTTAAACTTCTGGAGTATGATGATAGTGCTTCCGTGTGGATTCCACCTTCAAGGTACTCGGATCGATTAAATTCTGTCGAAGATTCGAGGGAGGGGCGATGTTATGTTGCAGTGCAGATAATTGAAGCCAAGGTTGTGTTATTTACATCAATGCATAAATGAAATGACCATGACATACATGGCTGCTAATATTTAAATTTTTTGTTTCTCTTCTCAAAAGGATCTACCAATTGTTGATGATGGAAATAGTCATAGCTTCTTCTGTGCACTCCGGCTTGTTGTTGATAGTCAGGAGGCAAGTCAGCAGAGGCTGTTCCCTCAGAGTGCAAGGACCAGATGTGTGAGGCCCTTGATTTCCAAAGCTAATGATCTTGGCAGTGCCAGATGGAATGAACTTTTTATTTTTGAAGTTCCTCGCAAGGTATTCTACAAGACACCTGATTGCTTTCCAAAACAAAAGGCTATGGAGCACAAAACACACACTCTCTCTCTCTCTATAGCTAAAAAGAGCAACCATCCATACAAGACAAATTTACTAACTTGCACATGATACACCATACATATGCTTCTTGATAGTAGTTGGTTACTTTAAGATTAAGGCATCGTTTGGTGGCTTATAAGCTAGCTTATTTTTTGAGTACATGTTTGGATGGACATAAGGTAGCTTATTGATAAGCTACTTGGAGTAGCTTATGAGGAGCTTTTTGTGATCTTTTCCAATTATACTCTCATTAATATTAATTATTATTTATTAGCTATTAATTATATAAAGAAATTAATTATAAAAAATCAATTATTACTAATATTAATTGAAAATTATTAATTAAATTTTAATTATACATTGATGTGAACTTTTAATTATTTAGAATTATTGCTAATCATATCAATTATTTTTATATATATATTTTTTAATATTAGTCGGTATATTTTAGTTATCAATTACTATAATTCTTTTAATTATTATTCATATTTTGTGTAATGATTATTTAAAATCATAAGTTAATGTCGATTTTTTCTAAATTTGTTTTAACAGATTCCAAATTTATAGTATATGTATAAAAATAAATTTTAAATTCTTTTAATTAACATATTATATTATTTAATGTTTCTTTACTATCTTGTTTGTATTAATTAACATATTATATTAATATAAATTTGTCTTAATCATATTATGAAATATTTGATTTGATTATTTTTTCAAAATGTCATTTTTGGTCATTTTACACTTATCAGCTAGTTTTTGCCAAACATGACTTGTTCATTAGTCAGCTTATCAATTACCGGCTAGCTTATTAGTCATCAGCGAGCTTATCAGCTAGTTTACCAAACATAGCCTAAGCCTTCAGTTGTGAAATCAGAGCTCAATCAAAGACAAAAGCACACACCAGAGTTACATGGTTTGAAGCCAGTAATCAAAACGATTGCAGCTCTACTCCATGGTAGCCACTATTGTTTTTCTTTCTTCCTTTCTCTTTTGAGTTTACAGAACTCTCGCTTCTATCAGTGTACAGATTTCTCTCAAACTAAGCATTGCCCTCCTATTTACAGGATTACAAGTCGTTGATGTTATTCTCTAACTGTAAACACTACCATCTTATTTATACAAATTGCTAACTGCCATTTTCTTTGGTTCACCTAGCTGTGATATTAGCTAACCAGAAAACTAACTAACCAACGCAAGTTGATGCCACGAGTTGACGTTAATTCTCTCTACTTGTCCCTACTGATCTATCCCAGCGGTAGAAGTGTGGGTGTAATCACCACCCTCTGCCAGTTGGGATGCCTGTGCGATTTACCTCCCCAATGAGGACTATGGGACCGGTGCGGTGTATTATTTTAATATATTCACAGGAAATATTGATGCCAATGAGACTGTGGTTTGCTCTATCTTAATATGAACTGTCACTAATGTCTTTAAACATGCACATCAGATAGTTGAACTCTCCAAAACATTCATGGGGCTTGTCACTCCCTACAAGAGATTTTGCTAATTTAACGGGAAAATAAGCTGAAAGTCGGCATTAATTCAAATGTTGTCTGAACATTTCGGCAGAGAAAAGATTTTACAAATCCTTGTCTATGTTTGCAAAGCCATAATATAGGTTCCAAATGGTTTCTGGCTTTATTGGTCAATGGAGATGAAAGCCCATAAAAATTTAACTTATTACTTCTTAAACATTTCAGAGTTATTCTTGGATTTATCATGATTGGTGATTAACTTTCAGGTTTTGATAATACGGATAGAATATTTGAGGGATGGTGGGGTTACTTGTTGTTGTCTTGTGAACTACTCATGTGATGTACTTGATATCTACATAAATATGTGTCGATGATATACGATGTTCTGCATTTTGAACAAAAAAAGTATCTTAACAGCTGACCGTTGTCCTCCATACCAAACTGTATTTGTGTCCATTCCCTTTGCAGGATTGATTTGTAATCCGGGTCATATTGGTTATACCACTTCCCTTGACACCAGACCAAACAAGAAGTTTCTTGTCACCATGTTTTGATAGTCATAGAACACAAGTTTTTTTTGACGTATATACTATTCATACATGGCAAGTGCAACAAAAGAACTCACACACAACCACAAGGGATGTGGCGTACTGGTTAAGGTCCTGGGGGATGTGGCGGAATATCCCATCTGCCCAGGGTTCGAATCCAGGCGTACACAACTTGTGGCCACTGAAGTTCAATCAAGGCTGATGTCTTACAGTCATAATTTGCCAAGGGATTAGTCTAGGCATAGCCTAGGACACCCTTCCCAACAACAACAAAAATCTCACACACCTGACACCCTCCTCTTTGTGCGGTTTAAACCCCTGACCTCCAGGGACGCCAAGCTCTTATATCATGCTCAAGCACCTCACTCCAGTGTACAATCGCTTTTTGGAGATACAACCAAAGCCACCTCGATTGCTGAGATGGCAAATTGCATTAACATAGTGACTGTACAACAATTACAAATTAGACCAGGGCCTGTAACATGTCTTTTAGTTTAACACCCATATTAAGATATCAAATTCCATGAAACTTTAGGAGGCACGCAGTTGTGTTCTCCCGCCTGTAGAGTGACAGGTTTTCTTTGCTTGATTGCTTTTATGGGGTTATCAAAGTTGGAATATTAGATTTATGTTCAAGTTTTATGCTACACTTTTTTACTTGGATTTTTGAATTTAGATTGAAGTCATTATTGTGTATGTAATGTTGGCTTGTGTTTCTTTCTGACTTGATACCTGCCCTGTTGTTTGTAATGCTTAGTAATTGTGTATGATCCTACCAAATATATTATTTTTTTTGTATTAATTGCAGGGGTTGGCTAGGTTGGAGGTTGAGGTGACTAATCTTGCAGCAAAAGCAGGAAAAGGTAATCTAAAAGTTCAAACAAGTACTTCAGTGTTTCTATTGTCTTCCAGCTACATTGAATATTGTTAGTAAACCATTAATGACCAAGAGAATGGTGCTTTCAGACTTTTCCTTCCATTCAATTGAACCAATGTGAGTTAATGTAGTGCGTTTGGTACGCAGACAGGACATAACAGGACAGAACAGTTGTTCAGCGTTTGGTAGACGGAACTGGTCAGAACATAACATATAGCATCAGATAAAATACAATGAATAAAATATAAAATAGAACGTGTATTTGATGTTTTAGAAGAGTATTAGATTTTATTTTGAGGTTATATTGGTAAAACATAAGTATGTTCCACTTTGTTCCACTCTGTTCCTGTCTGTTCCACATAAAAGTCCTACCAAACATGGGACAGTGATCTCTGTTCTGTCCTGTCCAGTGTACCAAACGCACCCTAAATAGCATAAAGATTTAGAGGTTTTCAGTGAGGTACTTTATATGGTATGCTTTCTGGTGTCTGTAAGATTCCAAGCCCAAGGTTTAATACTATTGCAAAGTGATTCATGACTCCAAATAACATCATTGTGGATTCATGTGTATGCACAAGCTAATCTTAGTTTGTGTTTGGAGCAGGTGAAGTTGTGGGTGCTTCTACAATCTCAGTTGGACATGGTGCGAATCCCTTAAGAAAGGTGGCTTCAGCTAGAATGTTGCAACATGCAACTGACGGTCAGAAAAATGTCACACACCTGCTAACGAGGAGGGTTAGTAGTTTTGTCCTCTTCATGCTTTTTTCTTGTTCAATAAATGACATGATTTTATAATATCTTTTCCTTGCATGTTTTGATAATTTATAATTTTAAATTTTTGATGTTATTACTTTAGGGTCAACAAAAGAATGATGATTTGCTTTTTCAAGGATGTCTTGTAGCTTCTACGGCCTATTTTGAAATGAAAACAATTTCAAACCTCCAAAGTAGTTTGGAGGAGGAGAAAGATGCTGATAATGATGTGGGGTTTTGGGTGGGACTTAGCCCTGAAGGTGTGTGGGAGAGTTTTAGATCTTTCCTTCCACTCTCGGTGATCACCAGAAAGATGGATAATGATTTTATCGCCATGGAGGTAGTCATGAAAGACGGAAAGAAACATGCAATTTTGAGGGGGCTTGCAACCATCGTAAATGATTCAAATTTAAAGTTGGATATAAACGTCTGTTCTTCTTCAAGGAGTCAAGATCGTGACTCGTCTGCTGAAGAAGCTGCCTGTAATATTGTCGTAGAAGAGGTCTTTGAGAACCAAAAACATAGCACCATTTTAGGTTGGGGTATCAGGCGGCCTAGTTTCCGTGGGAATAATGATCCAGGGCGTTGGAGCAACAGAAATTTTTCATATTCAGCTAATGTAAGTGGTCGATGAATTATTATCGTGAGTTTTGTCTATGTTGAACTAATTTGGTAAATATTTAACAGGATTTCTTTGAACCACCACTTCCACCTGGATGGACATGGACGTCAGCTTGGGTGATTGATAAATCTGATTCTGTAGATGTGGATGGATGGGCATATGCGCGTGACTATAAGAGTCTATTATGGCCTCCAACTCCTCAAAATGCTTCAAAGTCGTCTCAAGACAATATACGCCGCAGACGCTGGATCCGTACAAGGCAAAAAGATACTGAGCAAGAGACAGCAAATAATACTGGTTCTGCTATCCGTGTCTTGGAACCTGGTTGCTCTGTTGTTTTGCCATGGCGATCTTTGTCCAAGGATTCTGATAGTTGCTTACAAATTCGCCCATCTGCTGAACATCTGTGCACTTGGGGGTCCCCCGTTGGCTTAGTTACCAGCCCTGGTGGGACAAAGGACCATTCTTCAAATGATCAGGGACAGCACTCTAAGGAAAACTCATTGAAACAAGGAAAAAAAATGCAGAATTCTTCATTCAAGTTAAATCAGCTTGAAAAGAATGACACACTTTGGTGTTGCCCTACAACTGAAGGTAAGCAATTTTGGCTCAGTGTTGGTGCAGATGCATCGGTTCTTCAGACAGAGCTCAATGCTCCTGTTTATGATTGGAAAATATCCGTCAATGCTCCATTGAAGTTGGAAAACCGACTTCCTTGTCCAGCACAATTTACTATCTGGGAAAAGCTGAGCAATGGAAATACATCTGAGAGGCAGCGTGGCCTTTTATCATCACGTAGTATTGAGCCCATATATTATGCTGATGTCCGCAATCCTATTTATCTTTCATTGTCACTACAAGGTGGATGGATGTTGGAGAAGGATCCTGTTCCTCTATTGGATCTTTCATCTAATATTCATGCTTCCTCATTTTGGATGATCCATCAGCAGAAAAAAAGGAGATTGCGTGTGAGCATCGAACGTGACATGGGAGCATCTGCAGCTTCCCCTAATACTATAAGGTTTTTTGTCCCATATTGGATTAGTAATGACTGCTCTGTGCCGCTTACATATCGAGTGGTAGAAGTCGAACCTTTAGAGAATGCAGATGCATCAGATTCTTTGCTGAGTACAAAAGCTTCCAAATCTGGAAAATTAAAGAATCTTCCTAGTCTCGCCGATGCAAAATTGACTGGCTCAAGGAGGAATATCCATGTACTAGAAGCAATTGAGGACACTGGTTCAACTCCCAGCATGCTTTCTCCACAGGACTATGTCGGACATGGTGGTGCTTCCCTGTTTTCATCACGAAATGATGCATATCTTTCACCTCGTGTGGGTATAGCTGTTGCTATTCAGCATTCTGAAAATTTTAGTGCTGGATTATCACTTCTTGAGTTGGAAAAGAAGGTGAGACATTTTAGTTCAGCACTATTATTTTATTATCTTGTTGCTCTAACATCTAACGTCTCACCTTGCTGTTGTGCTTTTGATCTTTCATCGTATAGCAAAGAGTAGATGTCAAAGCTTTTACTTCAGATGGATCTTACTATAACCTTTCAACTTTACTGCACATGACTTCAGATAGAACAAAGGTATATACCAGTTTTGATTGTCCTTTTAGCTTTATTTAACGTCACTCGAAGTTCTAGTCCTGAGTTTAAATGTTTGTTTCCATGCTTCTTGTTTTAATCAACTTCAAGCTAGTTTTCCATCAAACGACACCATCCATGTGTTTAGTTGGTGATTTTTTAATATCTTTGAAAAGCATATTCATTCCCTTGATAAAGACAGGAATAACTAATGTATAGAGCAGGCCAATGGGCCAAGCAAAGGAAAATCTTAATAATGACCTAACTGTAAATTAGATTTAAAAAATGACAATTGTCTTGTATATATAAGACTTGTCAAGTTGGAGAATCATTCGATGTTCTTCATCAAAACATGAGCTACCTGATGTCATAATGCTCCCAAAAGCAAAATAGGACGAGTAGTACCAACCACTTCATGCCAATGTGGACCTTTGCAACTACCCTGAGAGAAGAGACAACGAGTGCTCCGATGCATCCACATCCATCCTCCATTTGCTCCAATGTTATTTCTGAATTTAAGCATCAAAACAAGGCCCGTATTGAAAGTGCAACCAAATGAAATAATGTGCTTGAGCTACATCAGTTATATCAATCTTATCATTCTTTTTTTATTTTTCCTTTCTTGTTCATACCTAACTTATATCAACATCCCTAAACAAATTAATGCAGGTTGTCCATTTTCAGCCACGCACCTTGTTTTTTAACAGGGCTGGCTTAAGTTTATGTCTGCAGCAGTGTGAAACCCAGTCACTGGTTTGGATTCATCCTACTGATGCTCCAAACCATTTTAGATGGCAGTCATCTGCCAACGTTGAATTATTGAAGGTGTGGATATGATTTTACCCTTTTCGTTTATACATACTGCTTGATAGAATGATTGGTTAACTTTGTTTCATCTACTGTAGTTAAGGATTAATGGATACCATTGGAGTACGCCATTCAGTGTTGCAACTGAAGGCTGGATGCGTGTTTCCTTGAAAAATGAAACTACAGGCAAACAATTGTATTTGAAGGTTGAAGTAAGGAGCGGAACAACAAGCTCGCGCTATGATGTCATATTTCGAACCAATTCATTTTCAAGCCAGTACAGGTTATTTTTCAGTTTTAAAGAGCTTAAACCTTAGAGATATTAAATTTGAGCTTTATCCATTTATATGTCTGATGCTATATCCCTTGTTAGCGTATTGACATGTATAAAGTTCTCTCTGTGTCAGTATGCTATTATCAATTCTTCTCTGTTATCTTCATTATATTCAAGAAATTCATATGGTTGCAAGTAATGGATCCAACATTCGAAGTTCTTGTCCTTTAAAAAAGAAAAATCATCTTGAAATGCAGGATTGAAAATCGTAGTATGTGTTTACCCTTCCGTTACCGGCAAATTGATGGTGGTGATGATTCGTGGTGTTGCCTTCTTCCTTGCACAACTGCTTCATTTTCATGGGAAGATCTTGGTAGACAACGAATCCTCGAAATCCTGGTTGATGACACCGATACAAAAGAGTCAGCTAAGTACAATATTGATGAGGTTCGCGATTATCAACCCGTTCAAGTGGATGGGAGAGCTACTAAAGCAGTGCGTGTTAGTATAGTGAAAGAAGAGAAAATGAATGTTGTTATGATGAGGGACTGGGTGCCGGATAACAACGATCCCCAAGTGAGTGTCAGTAAAAAGATTGACTCATCTTCATCACAAACATCTAGGAATAATCTTCAACCATCAGTTTCCACCTCTGATGGTGAATTCCATCTTAGTCTTGAACTCACTGAGTTTGGATTGTCCATTATCGATCATACACCCGAAGAGATATTGTACTTGTCAGTGCAGAACCTTCTGTTGTCACATTCAACTGGTTTGGGCTCCGGAATCACTAGGTAATGTCCTACCACCTTAATTATTGTCAGAACAACATATTGTTTGCTAATGCATGGAACTTGTATAATAGGATCAAATTAAGAATGCGTGGGATCCAAGTCGACAATCAGCTGCCTTTGACACCAATGCCCGTGCTCTTTAGGCCACAAAGACTTGGAGTAGAGGCAGATTATATATTGAAATTTTCTATGACACAGCAATCTGATGGATCCTTAGATTTTTGTGCTTATCCTTATATTGGTTTGCAAGTGAGACTGTGTTTGCTTTTTCTTCTACCAAAGGCTATATATAGTTATACTTTCTTACCTACCTACCTACCTATTTTTATCTTATTTTTCTGACAGGGGCCTGAAAACTCCGCCTTCTTGATAAGTATTCATGAACCAATCATTTGGCGGCTTCATGGTATGATCCAGCAGATTGATTTTAGTAGATTCAGTGATAATCAAACAACTGCCGTCTCGGTGGATCCTATTGTTGAAATTGGGTATGTTGGACCCCTTTCTCATTTCTGGTCTCTTGACTTTTGTGTAGTAACAGTTTTTTTGATTGCAGTGTTCTAAACATCTCGGAGTTTCGGTTTAAGTTCTCCATGGCTATGTCACCGACTCAGCGCCCTGTGGGTGTACTTGGGTTTTGGTCATCCTTGATGACAGCTCTTGGGAACACGGAAAATATGCCAGTAAGTATTTATTGTCAACTGCTCTGAAACATCTCAGAGTTTCGATTTTAAGTTCATTGGATGCAGATTATTGTATAATACTACTAGTGTGAGCACATGAATGATGTGATGTATGCATGTTCTGATTGTTCATAGATAAGGGTAAATCAGAGATTCCTGGAAAACGTGTCTTTGAGACAAAGTGTTCTTACGACGAATGCCATCTCAAATATTACCAAGGATATACTAAGCCAGCCTCTTCAGTTACTCTCTGGTGTGGATATACTGGGAAATGCAAGCAGTGCATTTGGACATATGAGCAAAGGTGTTGCCGCCTTATCAATGGACAAGAAGTTCATTCAAAGTCGGCAGAGACAGGTACAATTTGGTTAACTGTTCAAAACAGTTATGTACTTGGAGGGTGGCTTTGTAATTGTTTGTTTATAATATTAATGATGATGTTATAGGAAAATAAAGGTGTTGAAGATTTTAGTGATGTGATCAGAGAGGGGGGAGGAGCATTTGCAAAGGGGCTGTTTCGAGGAGTTACGGGTATTTTAACAAAGCCTTTAGAAGGTGCCAAGGCATCTGGTGTAGAGGGTTTTGTTCAGGGTGTTGGTAAAGGGATCATAGGGGCTGCTGCACAACCTGTGAGTGGAGTCCTAGATTTGTTATCTAAAACAACTGAAGGTGCTAATGCAATGAGAATGAAGATAGCAGCTGCTATAACTTCAGAAGACCTTCTTCTCCGCAGAAGGCTGCCTCGAGTTATCGGTGGTGATAATTTGCTTCGGCCATATGATGAGTACAGGGCACAGGGACAGGTATATATATATACACACTAACACACGTAAATATATATATGAGTTAAGATTGTACAACATGTTTAGAATGGCAAGACTGAGCTGATTTCAAATGCAGGTAATACTGCAGCTTGCAGAATCAGGTTCATTCTTTTTACAAGTGGACCTGTTTAAAGTGCGTGGAAAGTTTGCGCTATCAGATGCTTACGAAAACCATTTTTCACTACGTAAAGAGAAGATACTTCTTGTGACACATCGAAGAGTTATACTCTTACAGGCATCCAACATTATACCACAGAAGAAATTCAATCCAGCTAGAGATCCATGCTTGGTGCTGTGGGATGTTCTGTGGGAGGATCTAGGGACCATGGAACTAACTCGTGGAAAGAAAGATGGACCAAATGCACCTCCATCAAAACTTATTCTATACTTGAAATCTAAATCATCAGATAACAATGATCATACTCGTGTTGTAAAATGCTACCGTGATACCAAACAGGCAATTGAGGTTTATTCCTCCATTGAGCTAGCAATGAAAACATTTGTGCCAAACCAGCCAAAGGTATGATATCACTAGTCTTTTTTTTTTAATTAATTAAAGGAATGAATGGTTAAAGAATGAAAGGTTGTGTTGTTCAGGAAATGCATAAAAGGAAAGTGAAAAGGCCATATTCGGGAACAGGTGACATTTCGACTGCTGAAGCAGTTTTGAAAGAACGTGGATGGTTTATAGAGCAGGTTCCTGCATCGGCTCCACAGAATCCCATCTTTGGCAGCAGTGCTAGTAGTCATCATTAAACACCAAACCATGGCTGGGCTGGGCTGGATTAACTCATGTCTGCAAGTATGTCTGCAAGTGGTATGTTAAGAAACCATAGACATGAATTTTTATTTGTGAATAATGGGATAAGATGATGCTTTTCTTTTCTTTTCTTTCTAACACATGTGATAAACAGGATTGGCAAATTGAGTTAATAATGTGAAATGAGAGAAGGTGGAGATAATGAGTTTTGGGGATGCAATATCCAATTCATGATGCTAAATTCAAGAGAGAGCCTGGTGGTATATATAGATACAAATATTTGTATGTCATAGGTTTATTACACATACAAACTCCATCCATATACATACATACATACATACATACTACTACTGTACAGAAGAAATCCTATCCTATCCTATCCTATCTTACCTTCTTTGTAGATTGATTGAAGATGATGATGATGATGATGATGTTGTATAGCAAAATATCAACTACTAAAAATCACAAGGCTTGTAATTTTTATTATTAATCAATCAAGAGTTCCTTTTATGCCTTTTCTCACTCAGTATTACTAATTATTTCTTTTTCTTTTCTGTGTCTCTTGTCTTGTATTAACCTTTGCTTCATAACCTCCGATCATTTCCCTAAAAGTTTAAAATTTTATTTAAAAAATCAAAAGAATATTAAGATAATTATGGGAGTGTATACCATTTTGAATATCAACCTAATGTGCATGCTGTTGTTAAAATCCAACCTTCCACATTATTACTAATGTGTATTAAACAAACAAAAAAAAAGTTGGTAGAAGAACAAGGCAGCCAAGTTTGAGCCTCCCTTCTTTAATCTTTATTCCTCCACAACAATAATTAACAAAAAATACAGAGAGAAGAATCAAAATGTATTAGACTATATAGACCTAAGTGTAAATAGTATAAATAGAGGGTACCTTTGTGTAATTAGTATCTCTATATATAGAGATCCCTTGTAACCTGTTTTATTCATTCAATATACAAAATCTTGGTTTAATTTGGTATCAGAGCCAAGTTACCCAAACCCTAATCACCTACTGTCATCACCATAGAAACCCTAATCAGCCGTCGTCGCCTACAACATGGCTCTCATCGCCTCCTTCACAACAGCTGAGAAACAATCTCACAACTCACATAAGTTTGCTTTTACCCTAACCCCTACAAACTATGGTTATTGGAAAACAATGGTTCAACCTTTTCTTGCTTTCTAGATTTTCTATTCCTGTTACGAATAAGTCAGTACCTTTTTGTACGTCTTGCCAAATGGGTAAATCATCAAAACAATCATTACCTGTTTCTTCCTTTTGAAGCAATAAAATTTTAGATTTGGTTTATTGTGATGTTTGGGGCCCTGCACCTGTTCTATCTTTTGAAGGTCATCGTTATTTTATGTTATGTGTCGATCACCATTCTCGTTATATGTGGATCTATCCTTTGGCTAAAAAATCAGATGTCCACAACACCTTCAAAAGTTTTCTCACCATGGTCGAAAGACAATTCACTACAAAGGTCAAAAGCATCTAAACTGACTGGGGTGGTGAATTTCGTAATCTATCCTCCTTCTTCTCAACTCTTGGGATTGTACACCGCCGTTCTTGCCCTCACACTAGTGAGCAAAATGGTTTTGTCGAACAACGCAATCGACATGTTGTCGAAACTGGTCTCACCTTGCTTGCTCAATCCAAAGTCCCTCAACGTTTCTGCCATTACGCCTTCGATACTGCGGTATACCTAAACAATCGCATGCCTTCGCGAATTTCCACAAACAAATCACCGTTCGAACACCTCTTCAACAAACCTCCCGATTACTCCTTTCTTCGGGTCTTCGGTTGTCAATGTTTTCCTCACCTTCGACCGTACAACCATCACAAAATGGATTTTCGGTCAGCTCCTTGCGTCTTTCTAGGCTATAGCCCTTCTCACCATTGCTATCGTTGCCTTGACCCATCTACCGAGCGCCTATACATTGCTCGTCATGTTCGCTTTAATGAAGAACACTTCCCCTTTACTTCCCCTTCGATTCCTCCCTCCTCACCACCATCATCCTGTCCCTATACCTCTTCCGTATCACCTCACGTGGTATTCGACAACAATCCATCCGACACCCCATCTCCTACCATACCTGATCAAACTAGTTCACCACCTAGTATCTCGCCTACCTCTACTTTCTCTTCTGAACCCACTTCCTCCTCAACCACTGATCTAAATACAAGTGGATCACCTCCGTCACCTCTCACTCCATCACCTTCACCATCACCACCACCTCCGCCTTCGCGACAACGCCCTTCTAATCTCCGACCCAACCCCAAACAACGGGTTCCTTCCACTCCATCTACTGAACCGCTCTCGTTTACCATTGCCAACAAATCTTCCGAGTGGCGTCAAGCCATGACCGAATAGTACTCCGCTCTTGTTAAAAACGGTACATGGTCTCTAGTTCCTCGTGTTCTTGATACTAACGTTGTTGATTGTAAGTGGGTTTACAAGATAAAACGGGACAAGACAGGTGCTATTGCTCGTTACAAAGCGAGACTCGTCGCAAAAGGTTTTCGGCAACAACACGGTATTGATTTTCACGAAACCTTCAGCCCTGTTATTAAAACAACGACCATCAGGGTTGTCTTGTCGCTTGCGGTTTCTCAACAATGGTCGCTCAGACAACTTGATGTTCAGAATGCCTTCCTTCATGGCCAGCTAAATGAAACAGTCTATATGAAGCAGCCTCCGGGCTTCACTGACCCGCAAAGATTAGATCATGTTTGCCTACTCCACAAGTTCATTTACGGACTCAAACAGGCCCACGGGCTTGGTTTCACCGTCTTTCCAAGGCTCTTCACACTCTTGGCTTCATCGGCTCCAAGACAGATCCTTCATTGTTTATTTTTCGTCATGTTGGCACTCTTTTATACATCTTGGTGTACGTTGACGACATCATAGTCACGGGAAACAATCCTGCTGCTATAGACGCCATCGTTCGCAAACTCGGCTCTACTTTTGCGATCAAGGATCTCAGCCCTCTAAACTATTTCTTGGGTATTGAAATCGTCCCTCAAGGATCCAACATCATCCTTTCTAAAAAACGGTACGTTTTGGAGCTCTTACAACGAGCAGGCCTCTCCGACGCTAAGCCCATGCCCTCCCCCATGTCCTCATCCAGCTCGCTATCCTTAGCCGATAGCCCTGCCTTTTCTGACTCGGTCAAATATCGACAGGTCGTTGGAGCTCTTCAATATGTTACCCTGTCTCGATCGGATATCGCTTTTGCGGTTAATAAGGTATGTTAGTTCGTGCATGCTCCTACTCAATTTCATTGGGCTGCGGTCAAACGGATTTTACGCTATCTTCGGGGGACGGTCGACTGTGGCTTACTCATTCGTCAAGCATCTTCTTTAGCTCTCCAAGCCTTCTCTTATGCTACCTCATCGCTCGAAGCCTTCTCCGATGCTGATTGGGTCGGGTGTCCAGATGATCGTCGGTCCACGGGGGGATTTGCCATCTATTTGGGTTCCAACCTTATATCGGTGGACCTCTCGCAAACAACGCACAGTTTCTCGATCTTCTACCGAATCTGAATATAAAGCTGTAGCTGATACCGTTGCCGAACTAACCTGGCTTCAAGCTCTCCTGCGAGAACTTGGCATTCGTGCACCAACAACTCCCATCCTATGGTGTGACAATCTAGGTGCCACGTATCTTTCAGCTAACCCGGTCTTTCATGCACGAACAAAGCATGTGGAAGTTGATTTCCATTTTGTCAGAGAAAAGGTTGCTCAAGGAGGTCTTCGTGTACAATTCATTTACACAAAAGATCAGATTGTTGACATTTTCACGAAGCCGTTGCCGACTCCTAGATTCCTATTCTTACGATCCAAGCTACAGGTCGTTACCCGCCCTTAGCTTATGGGGGCGTATTAGACTATATAGACCTAAGTGTAAATAGTATAAATTGAGGGTACCTTTGTGTAATTAGTATCTCTATATATAGAGATCTCTTGTAACCTGTTTTATTCATTCAATATACAAAACCTTCTTGGTTTAATTAAATGATTTTCAAAACCTTGCAACATGAGAATTAATTATCTTCAAAAGAACCACTGATACATGATTATTGAAAATTGACCCACTAAACCATGTTTTGTTTTATCTTTCTTAAATACAAAATTATTTATATTTTAAATAAGGAAATTTCAGTTGCTATGCTTATTGTTGCAAGTATTTTTATCCTTGATGATCATGAAGTATCTAAAATACCTCTTGTTTTGTAATTTATTTAGGGACTGTATCAATTGGTTTAATGATATGAGGAGCGTATTTTCACAATGCTTATTTAGGGACTGTATCAATTGATCCATAAGACGTGTCGGTGCGGGTAACTACACAGAATGGTTATCGCTCTATGATGATGCCTGCCATATCCAACCTAAAGAAATGCAAGAAAGCGTTGACATCACATGAGAGTATGGGGTTTCTATTTCAGGACCTAATATATATATATATATATATATATATATATATATATATATATATATATGTGTGTATTATGAATAAATAGGTTATTTAGTAATTAATATACCTAACCTAGCCTGCCTATAAAGATGTGAAGATAGGAGATTTTAGGATTTTATTTGTTGATAGTGCACAAATGTTCCACCCTCAATCAGGAAACTCAAATTATTTCTGTATTTTACCATCAAAGATATGTGACCAACTAATCCAATCAAACAAGAAACTCAGGTTGCTTTGCTGCCTGCTTTCTTTCCTTTCTTTTGCTTCTGCTTCAATTGATTGAGGCCTGCTGCAGAGACTTTGACGTTTCCGATGATCGCAGCCACAAGCTCTGGATCTGTACATGCCTTCATCAACTCCTTCTCTCGTTGAGATGCTTCCACCATGTGACCAAACAAATTCATCGCCATTTTCGCAGCTATAAAACCAAACCCACAAATGAAAATATACTTTATAATATTATTTATATACTGGCTCAGCTATAAAAGCAAACCCACAAATGAAAATATATATATCTACTGGCTCAGCTGTAGTTGACCATACCTTTTCCTTTCTTTGCTGTTCCAGGGATTATCTTAACACGATATTTATATGATTGTAAAGCAGCGTAAGGAGCACACACAGGCACAGCATACAAAAGAATGTCGTTTGGTAGAGGAATCCCGGTCAGATAATCCACATCTGTCAATTTCTCCTTCTCATCTTCACCAATCTCTTTTATATCATCTTCTTCCATTGCCAGCCTCTCAGCTTCATTAAGACTAGTATCATGCCTACCATTTGCACCACCACCCTGCTGCACTTCATTTGGATGCTCTCTACAATCTTTAGACAAATGTCCTACCTTTTTACATTTGTAGCATATTTTTGGAGCATCTTCGTTGCCTGCATTACAACACAGTTGGAACAATGCAGTCAAATTGCAGATTTGCAAGCCTGCATGATAGTTCATCAAAGATGGTGGCAGGAGTCGTTGCATGCAATACAAAAAACAACCATTGAATAGTAGATAAACATTGTCACAATTTTCAGCAGATATTTGATACATACCGCCTACAGATTTCAACTCTGTGCTTGTAGATGCTGCTTCACTCTGCGCATCTTCTTCATTCACTTTAGCTTTTCCAGCAGACTGCAAGTAGATTTTCTTGTCAGTCAAATTTTAAATTCATGGCCTCACACCAGAATGTTTTATGTTTGAAAGACAAGGGGGAAGATTAAGCATGTAAAGCAACTAATGAGCTCACAAGTTCATATATTGGCCTAGTGACTATCATGAAAAAAATATGCAACTTATTATACTCACAGCAAGTAAAGCCATTCTGATTTTCCTTTCTTCCTCGTCTTGATCCGCATACTTTTCTTTCATCTTCTTGAGTTTACTCTTCTGGCCACGGCTGACTTTTCCACCGCCATCTACCCTTAAATTTGGAACATCTTTTTGTGGTTGATGGTCGACTTTATTGTTTTTCTCCATGTCTTCTTTCCCAGGACCAGCATTTCCACTGTCACTATGTGGTTGGCCTTTCTTGAGCTTTCTTCTTTCAGCTTTGGAAATATAAGGTTTTTCCCTCACTGTTGCTTTCTTCTCCTCGTGATTATTTATCTCTGACTCCATTTCCGAAGCATGAAGCCCATATTTTTTAGCAGATGAGGCAGCAGATCCAAGCTCAAGAGCTCTATCAAGCAGATCCTCAAGTTCAGGGGACACAGTTGCAGCAGCTCTCTCAGATGTATCCAATCCATTATCATTAATATTGCCACTGCGACTAGCCTCCTCTTTGGCAGGAACTTCTCGCAGGTTGGTGGTTTTGACATCAGCGGAGCTGATTTCATGAGTAGAACTAGCTTCGGAGGATAAACTCGTCAAATTCTGTTTATCTGTCGATAAATCTAAAACGTTTACTGGATATTCTGCTTCTGGTGCTTCTCTCTCAGAACCAGAGTCAGACAGTTCTTTAAAAGGCTCACTGTCTTCAGCCTCAATGATTCCATCCTCTTCACCCCTTACTCTCCTTTCGTTCAGATGAGACCCCAAGGAACTCTCATCCAAGCGGAATAATATGCCAAAGCCCATGATTAAAGGGTGAGGAGGAAGAAAATTCTTCTTCCCTCTGATCATGAAACTACCAACTGTAAGATATTCCCCAGTAGGAGCCGTCTTGCTCACCTGGTGTGGATACACCCACCATGCACTAGTAATAATCTTGGAGTTCCATGCTTGGCTGTGGCAGACCTACGTCAGAAGATAAATAAAGTTGATCATCCCCATATCACTCTTACAAGCACAGAATTCCCAAAACCGACTCTTAATAATGTGCATACATTATACGCAAGATGAAACTGACTGCAGGGTTATATAGTTGGAGAGATCCGGACCGTGTTGGGTTTCAAATTTCTGATTCAATTTTTTTGGAAAATAACTACTAGACCCATCTACATGCTCAAATATAGCATCTCAAGCAAAATGAGTCTTTGGCTTTGCAATATATAAAAAGAAAGCTCAATTAAAACAAAAGGTAGCATTGTACTCGATTCACTCATTTGAGTATTTGGAAACCATAAAGGTACGACTGCGAGCACAAAAGATGCATAGTCCCAATGGAAATTCTCTTAGTCAATCCAATCTATTTGTTTGTAGGGTTATTTTACTAGAATAACAAACATTTTACAAACATCTACAAGAGCCGCTACAAGAATCTCACCTGAACTCTTCTGAATCAGAAATTTTAACTTCAAACAATCCTATTTTCAATCAGCCAAAAATATTCTTAAACTCCTGAGGCCATAATAGTTCTGCAAGTGTTTTACCTCTTTAAACGTATTCCAACAGATCACAAAATTGTTTATTTGTTCACTGTCATGATTATTTAGCTCTATTGACATGAAAATTGCTTGTTACATCCTAATAGAGGTTTTGACAAATACCAACTTATTCAGAATCCTCCTTTTAATAGTTTGTGATGGGTACAATTTAGTGGTTTCAGTCCTCTAGACTGCAGAACAATCAAAGTTGCTATAAGCATTATTCATAAATAAATCACTAGTTTGCAAGTACTCACAGTGAAAGATCCTGCTTGATTCAATGTAAGAGGGGGTACAGGGTTATCAGGCTTGTGATTCTTAATCACGGTACTAGAAGCTCCATGTAGTTCTGCATGGACATACCTGTTCATCATCAGACCATCAATATCAGCCGAAACAATCACTGAATAATAATAATAATAATAATAATAATAGCATGGAGCAGTCAATAATGTGTGCTGAAAAAAGGAACCCAGTAAATGGAATGATGGTTAGCTGAATTTTTGAAAAGAAAAACCTCAGATATGAACTTAAAGTGGCAACCTTTCAGCATATATAACCTCCAATACACTTATTACAAATGCAAATGAATACCTTGACAACATTACTATTCGTCAAGATATAATTATATTTATACTTTAATAAGATTTACATGATGTGATTCAATAGTTGGGTTTTAGACTCAACAAGAATGAAGATATTCCTAGTTTAGCAAAGCTGGGTTTGGTAAAAAAAATCTCTTCCTATCCGTACAGTTTTCTCCCCACCAGAGTAGGGGTGAAAAGTAAGCAATGGGAATGCAATAATCAAGCAGTGGGGCCGAAGATTTTGCAGTCATTACAATTAGTTATGTTCAAAGATAAGAACTCAAAAAATTTGTAAATTTCATTCAGGCAACACGCGCAGTAATGCACTAGGCTGCACCAGTTAAAAAGTTACAATTAGCAATATGGACTCACAGGTCTCCTTTTGACATGTAACGCTTGACTATCATCTCATTTTGTTGAGCATCACGTCCACTGATAACCAAATAATTCTCACTGCTGATGAACCAATTGAACTTTTCAAACCAGTGCACTTTACGTATATGTGAAATGGCAGCAACAGATTTTTCCTGATAATTTGTCCATAAGCGTAGTCAGTAAATCTGACATTGAATCATAAAAGTTGACAAAAAAATCACCTAAACAGCATAACAGGCGCTAAATTAAATAGTAAAACCATCTTACAAGTTACAATGACATTATACATTTTCAGTTGGCTTTGATTATGAGTCATACAATTTATCATTATAAAATAGAAGTGCAAACTAAAGAAAAAAATGCATGGTGCTAGAGACAAAGTAATTGAGATTTGCGACAAATGCTAATAGTCAAACAGATTATTACAAGCTGTCAATAATTCACAACAAGCAATCTATGTGAACCCATTAAATGATGTATGTGTATGTTCATAACCCTGCCTACCTCAATGTGATCCATGTTATTTTTTAGGCTCCATGAGTATCTAGGCTCCATGAGTATCATTAGGTTAGGTGAATTAAATTGCATTAATCAAGACATCTTGACCAACCAAATAGTAGATGTGTTCATCGATATATCTAAGTTGCACAAGAAATTTGGATGTCAACAAAGTAACTCTGATCACTGATGTACTAACTACGACGTGGTTAGATGGATAGGTGAGTTGTGGGGTTGACTCCACTCAATGAGATGGCATGAGCTTTTTGACAAAGGCAATGTAGATTAGAAACAGTAAATGTCATGGAACTTTTCTTCTGGTGTCAATAGATAAAAAGACAAAACAAAGATACTGAGACAACATATGAAATTAAGGACCATAATTTATAGACGGCAATTAATGGCCAACGGTATTAAGTACACATTCAACTAAAAACGCATGATGATATATTACCTGAGAGAGCTGTTGACGCGTCTTCTTTTCAGCAGCCTTAAAAGCCTTTACATGAGCTGTAAGAGTCTTCTCTTGTTTGCTCTCCTGTTTCTTCTTCTGCTCATACCACCGTCGAGCATTTGCATGGGCAGAAAGTGCTAGATCAACTTCCACCTAAAGAGTGAAAACCATGCATTCACAACAGTAGGTAGTAAGTTAGCGAGCAACCCTTTTCTCAATAATATAAGTGAGTAACGTGCACAACTCTATAGACAAAAACCATAATTTAAAAGGGGATAAGAGATTTGTTATACGAAGAATACTATCTACCAACAATAAATTTTGAATACTTTTAAGTTAAATAGATGACCCTCAAGTCATTTCTCTTTGAGAAGTTTGTCATTAGAGATGAATACTTGCACTAGCGTCTAGGCTTTAGACTAAAAAAGCAAGATTAAAGATGATGTCAAGAGCACTCATGGATCTGAAAAGAAACATAAAAACTAGGTGCATACGAAAGTGCGCTAATCAACATAAAAATGTAAGAAATGGAAATGCTAAAGATAAGATGTCCAAGTAACACCTTTTCGACAGGTTGAGTTATTTCATCATCGTCCATTTCATCAAGATTATTACTCAATAGCAGAGTCATGGAATTTCTTTCAAGATGTAGTTTGTCAATAAGACCTGCAACAGGATTTCCAGATTTCTTTTCCTCTTTCACCATCCGAGTTAAATCATCCCAACTCATACCATTTGCAAGAGCTACTCGAACAGCCAAGATAGCAGCATCCACATCCTCTAAATTGTATTCTATAAGTTCTGCCATTGTAACAGAGCGATCAACTTCTTTCTTCAGTACTTGTACACGGTTTTCCTGTAATAGAAACCTTGAATAAGCTAAACAGCATATATGATGTTCTTTGATGAACAACTTTAAAGGTGCACGCTAACCATACGAATACGACATATCTTATATGTATTTTACATATTTCTGGTGCAGTCTTGGTTGGTAGCTTGTTGCTATATCTTTTAAGTCACTTTCGAGGGCTTACAGGTTTGATTCACTTATGATGCATCTCCCACATCATTTATGTACATGTATAGAACTTCAACTTATCTAGAAGACAAACAGACTGTTCAACAATCCAAACAAATGTGAAAATACATTGTTGGACTTCTGAAATACTCAACATAAAACCAACATCGAGAAGTTTTATGATTCACAATCCGATCCTCTCTTCTGAAGGATGCAAACATATTCATTCTAGTGAAATGAACCTCAGGTGAAAACGAAAAAAAGATGCAAGTGTGCATGCACTATTCATAAGAAAATTGGGAAGGCAAGAGGTGAATGATAATAACAGAGTCTATATAGGACCTGATCGTTGCGAATTTTGGTAAGCTTCTGCATTGCAGAACTCTCTTTTGCTTCTTGTTGTTGTTCAACTCGCTGGCTCTCAATTTTACTATAGAATTCATCCAATGCAGCATCAAACGTCTCAAATTTTACAGAAACCCTTGATTTAAACTGATTTAACAATAACGGGCAGAACTCGTCATAAATCTGCAGAAGGAGATCAATGTGTCATGAATATCAATGTAGAAGAAAAGTCTTGCTAGTTCCAAAAGACGAAAAGAGTGTTTTATTTATTTCTTATACGCACATCTAGATGACTAAGGGGTTGTTTGGTTGTTTTTCCATTAAGTCATGTATGGGTAAAGTTGACTGTGTGAATAAAGTTTGACTGTATGGATAAAATAAAATTGTTGTTTGTTTGTTGTGCTGAGTAAATTGTCTCAATGATTAAAATGACCGTTTTACCCTTCCATTTATATTTGAGTCTTTTGTTCTCCTAACACTGTTGCAAGTAAACAAATCAAAACAAATTCATTAAAAAACAATATTGAGATTTGAGGAATAATAACACCAAATCAACACACGTGTTGCTGCTTCTCAAATGCCAAATTAGGGTTTTTACTTGAATATAGGTGCTGCTGCTTCTCATTTAGAAAAGTACACAAAACACAAATCAAGCTTCAAGAACCCTAAATTTATCAGAAATCAAGCCCGGTAAATAAACAGAATATACGATGAACTCCAAGAACCTGACCTCAAATCTAGCAACAATCAACATCAATATACGATGGGGAGAGGGATGCGTCGGTCAATGAAGCAACAATCAACAATCAACAATCAAACTCCAAGAACCCACATAGGAGAGGAGAAATTGATGAGCAGGCGAGAAGAGAAACCGATGAGCAGGGGAGAGGGATGCGTCGGTCAATGAAGCAGTCGAGAGGAAGGTGTTGGTGGACGACGTCGATGAAGCAGAGAAAGAGGGATGAAGCAGGCCGGAGGAAGGTGTTGGTGGATGACGTCGATTAAGCAGAGAAGAGGCGTCTGTAGTCGATGAAGCGGTGTTTATTTGAGAGAAAGGGTAGGAGAGTCTTTTTTGTGGCTGAGCATGGACAAGGTGGTTCTAAAATCTGAGCGAATAAGCTGTGTTTTTATCAGATAATCCACAACCAAACAACTATACATAGCTTAGCGAATAAGCTATATTGACCATTAAGTCCGTTAAGCCAATACCAAGTCCGTTAAGCCAATACCAAACAGGCCCTAAGATGAGTAGTTAAAGTAAAACTAGAAGCTAAAAGCTAGAAGAGTAATTAAGGTAAAATTAGAAACCAGAGCTTGTGTGTGCAAACAAAGAATAGGTTGAAGAAAAGTGGAGTCGTGAAGAATTTACTTTTGAGATGTGGTTCAAGAGAAGGTCAGGATAACTCAAAGAGCTTGATTATTCGTTTGACGACATCACATAAAATTAAAACATCAGACACAAAAGACATTTTAAAGAAAGAAAATTAGATGGAATATGGCTTTATTTATATGGAGATGGACATGTTTAGAGGGTACAAACTTACTTAGTTCGCCTCACTAGGTTACTTGACACTCCCACCAATACAACAAAATAATTTGTTGCTTCCGAGAGTCAAACCAATGACTACTCTTTTAAAAGTAACAGATATTCTTGAACTTTTTGAGAAAATTGTGATAACTTCATTAAATTTCATAGAATGTACCACAAAATTTTACTATTAGAGTATTAGTATTATTAAAACTATTATAGACATTGGTTAGAGACAAAAGGTAACCTGATCAGTGCCAGACGATTCAGCAGGGGGTTGATCCTTGCCCATTTTCTTCTGCTGCATTAAGATGTATCCTTCTGGAATTCTGACACCTGATATAACATCCTCCAGCCAGTCCTCAAACCTCTTAACAGCTTCAGAAAGAGTCTGAATGCTACCATCCTCTAATTTCACATCCTTGGAAACTTTCAAGTTTGGAGCTAGGCCAGCATCTAATATAATATGTTCTGATAGTGCTGGTCCATAACCCAAAGCGTCCCCAAGAACAACCTTCAATGTAGCTTGTTTGGCATGGGCACTATCCTTCTTTTTATTAGAATCATTGGACTTCACAGCCTTGTGGCTGCCCTTCTTCAGTTGTGGTGCAACAGGTGCGCGATTTCCACCTGCACCATCTTCCACATGTCCATTACTTTCTTGATTGTTGAAGGACGTAAGGGTTTCCTGTAACTTTGCACCATCAGCCCGTTCAAATACTCTACAAATTTCAACTGGATAACGATGGCGTGCCATGATTGCAACCCCTTTATCATCGTCCCTAAATCAAGTTAGTTAGTATCTTATTGTTTAGTTCATAGAGAGAGGTAAGACTATGAACAAAAGGACGAACAATTGAATTTGTGGGACAATGCGAGAAAGATCCCAAACTATCATATTCAACTCGCAACTAATAACCAGGCTCAAATGATTTCCCTAGTGCCCTTGTAAATTATGGATAGTAGCTCCTTACTAGACGGAACATACAGAATGGTGAGAAATACAAAATCCTTCTAAACTTGAAAACTGCTACTACTGTTTAGAGTAATCATCCGACCAAGCAGTTCACACTAACACTAATATTTTTAGGGTGGATACAGGTTTCAGAAGATTTGATTGGCATATTATATCACCTTCTAGCAAAACCCATTAATAATTATGGAACACCAATCATCAAATACATACTTTTTCTTAGTCAAAAGATGGGAAGGCTCCATTCGTGCAGCTATCACCACTAGCACAATAAAGAGTAACAGACTAACAGGTAGGTTGTTCAGCAAGTAAGGCAACCACATGGTTGATGCTTAATCACAGGAACCATCAAGCTTTAACAAACAGATATGAAAAACAGAAAAACCTAAAGACATGTAACATATTGAAATATAACAAAAAGCTAGAAAGAAAAAAAAACATGATTCTAGATTTTAACCTGTGTGACCGCAGAAGAGTCATAACCATGAATTCGGAATCAGTGAGGAGTATGTTCCCTTGTGCATATAGCTCCAATATAATATAGTGAGCATTAACACCAACCCCAAACTGAAAGAGGATTATCTGTTCACACGGTACAGCAAATGAGAAGCGTGCAAAAAAGATAATTCAATAATCAATAAGGAAGAATATGACTTTAACCAAGATTTACCCGATCATATCCAAGCTGCCGTACATCCTCAAGCCTTCTAGTTCTGATGTGTTTTCGCAATTTGAGAGTAAACCCGGAAGGAGTATTACTTTTATCCCTAGAAACAGCAAAGAAATCCAACTTATACTTTGAAATAATTATCCAATAACACATTTATCTACTTACAGCTGGTAACCCTCTCTGAATGAAGATAGGTCATGACAAGTGTGGAGGCCTGAGATATTGACTAGAGATGGTAGATTGCTTTTTGGTATTTATGCAGTCTCTGAGACACATTAATCTTCTTTTTTGCTGGATTACACATGCAACGGATTTCCCATTTGGTTCTATTTTTTCGATTACCAGATTGACTATCATGTTGTAGTCTAACCTAATGTTTATACACTAATTATGGATGCTCGATTAACTGTATTTCATGAAAAAGATATATGCTGTTACAGCAGTCAAAATCTGAATTTGCAGTCAGTATTGTGATTCGATATGGCAATGGTAAATCGTGAATGAGAGCTTACCTAAGGTAATCTGTGGTATGCAATCTTACTCCGCTTTCCATCAGCAACAAAACCTTCTCACTCTCTCCAGACTCGGTAATTCCACTGCTATTCATCAACTTGAATACATATGTCTGAAAGCCATGATCCACAAAAAACCAAGGTTTCAAAAACCAAAGTAGTTACAATATATAAAATAATTCTTTACTGAGGTGTCTATATGCCTTCATATGTATCAGCATCATCCAATACCATAGCAATTACCACCTCTGTTTTTTGGAAATACAAATAAAAAATAGGGCCACTATGACTTCCATATCGATCAGACTGATGAGTAACTTCATATTATTAGTAATAATACACTTGAAAAACTTCAACAAAATATGATAAAATACACATATCCTTAGTGGTGTAAGTAAGACTCAAGAACTCCTCTTGTTTCTCGCTACCAAATACAACAGTTATGTGAAGACTGATTTCTTGAATTTAAAAATTCAAAACTCTGCCCAAAAGTAAAGCCATATAGTTTGGAATTGAAGAAGCAAGTGAACAAGTTCCACTAGGACAGTTAATAAGTGGCAATATTTTTCATCATGGATAATTGACAGAAATTGATCCTTATTCAGTTATTTAGGACCCGACCTTGAACTCTGATAGCACATTGATAAGTGCCTTTGAACCATATAAACTCCAATAAGAAATAATTTGAAGAAGATACATCTAACATAATTTAGGTTTCCACCTTGGGAGAAAGATCGTAGACATTAGAAAGACGCATCCCGATTAACCGACGTAAGCATTTGACCTCGGCGGCAACGTCCGCCGTGTTCATCCGAACCTTCACCATCTCTCAATAGCTTGAATGTTTGAAGCGAGTCGAGAAATCTCACACACACACGAACACGGAAGACAGCGATTTGAAAATTTGAAGATAGAGAAGAGAAAGAAGCAGTTTGGAATACAGAGTGTCGTGAGTTTTAGGGTTGATACATTTTCATTTTGATGCTCTTTAATTATTTTTAGAGTAAACTACACTTTTGGTCCCTGTGGTTTGTCAAAAAATACGGTTTTGGTCCCTAAACTTCATTTAATACAGTTTTGGTCCCTGTGGTATGCACTTTGTTACGGATTTGGTCCCTCGAGCTGACGGACGTCTATTTCCTCCGTTAAGCTCGAGGGTAAAATGGTCTTTTTACCCCATATCATTTATTTTATCATTTTAATTAATCATACCAAAAATAAGAACACAGTGAAGAACTCAGATGAAGAACACTTCTGGGTTTCTTGTTATCATGCTAGAAGAAATGCACTTCTGGGTTTTATGTGTGATACTGATTTAAAGAGATATATACACACACAGAAATCTTGGTGTTCTTGGCTTTAAAAGAAGAAGAGAGATCGACAGAAATCTTGGTGTTCTTGGCTTTAAAAGAAGAAGAGAGATCGACAGAAATCTGAGAAGAGATAGAGAGAAGAGAGGACGCCGGAAAACGCACAACGTCGGAAAAACGCACAGCGACGCCGGAAAAACGCACAACGTCTCTCTCTCCGGCGACTTCGTCTTCTCCGGCGACTTCTTCTTCTCCGGCGACTTCGTCTTCTCTAGCGACTTCTTCTTCTCCAGCGATTTCATCTCTCGATCTCTTCTCCAGATCTCGTCTCTCTCTCTCTCTCTCTCTCTCTTCTCCAGATCTCGTCTCTCTCTCTTCTCGAAATCTGTTCTCTCTCTCTCTTCTCTCGAACAAGATCTGTTCACTCCCTCTTTGTTCTCTCGATCTCGATCTCGGTCTCTATCTCTAATCTCTCATAGTCTCAAGTATAATATTGATTTTGCTTCAAAAAAAAGTATAATATGGATTTAATGTAAAAAACAATCTGATATTAAATTAGGTTAATAATCTAGGTTTGATTTTTTTTTTTGAAGGCATAGCGGCATCGACCCTTTCGATCAACTACCACGAACACACGCACACACGCACGCACACCTTCCCGGCGGTATCGGACCTTCCATCTGGAGCAGTCCCCTAGTCCGCCGCGACCGCAGCTCAGCTCAGCTTACGCATGGGCCTATTCCCAACCTTATTAGGAAGGGGCGATAGCCCAGTCTTCGACTGGACCACCTAAGGTCGGCCCAACCAAGGTTGGGCGGGTATCTCAGACATGCTTACCACGGGGTTCGAACCCTGGTAGTCAGGGATACCATCCACTGACCCCCCAAGGATGTTACCTTACCACTGGGCTACACATGCTTTGATATAATCTAGGTTTGATTTTGTTTTTTAAATTTAGGTTGTTTAAATTTAGGTTTGATTAGTAAAAGTATGGATTTGATCTTCTGTGGTTTATTCTTGGTATGGTGTTCTTAAGATGAACATGATGAAGAAGATGAGTATTCAAGCAAAAAAATCAATTAAAATTGTTAAAAGAAATAAAAATGGTAAAAGACCATTTTACCCTCGAGCTTAACGGAGAAAATAGACGTCCGTCAGCTCGAGGGACCAATTCCGTAAAATCATACCACAGGGACCAAAACTGTATTAAATGAAGTTTAGGGACCAAAACCGTATTTTTTGACAAACCACAGGGACCAAAAGTGTAGTTTACTCTTATTTTTATTTTCTTTTTTCATTAGGGAATGACAATGACAATGATTGAGAATTTTATCCGGTAAGAACGATACAAGGACTAAGGAGTTGTTTACTGGCCGTTGTGGTCAGCAAATTTGACTCGGTCAGCAGTCAGCACGTTTACCACATTACAGATCTGACCGAACACTGACTGAGATGCTGACCGAAAGCTTACCGAGACAGCACCAGATTTATGCTTACCCGGGTCAGATTTTGAGTTTCCATCGTTACCCTTCCATCTCCGAACATCTTCACGTGACACGCCACCCATTCACAAATCCTCTATTGGCTCAGGTTAACGTACAACAACGAACCGCAGTACAAATCCCATCGATCCACCCCTTCTACTAGCATGCGAACTCGAGAGACTATCAATCAATTCCCATACCCCCTTCCTCACCAAAAATGCTTTTGATAATCCTAACCCATAACGCATCACCACAAGTCTTGAGACGCCACCACCACTTCTCGAGAAGACCCCAAGTAGCAGCCCTAAGGCTCCCCAAACGAAAACACTCAAAATTGTGTCCCATTTAACCCAAGCCAATTTTCGACAAGAATCTGATCCACCCCAAAAGAACTCTTTGTTGTAAAATAGACTTTACCAATTGACAAACGACCACAAATTCACAGCAGCAAACGCCCACAAAGACGATGGCTCGAGTTACTGAAAGATTACGATTGTGAATTGCATTACCACCCAGGTAAAGCAAATGTTGTAGCAGATGCCTTGAGCAGAAAAGAGTATAGTGGGTGCTTGAAAACGACCAACGCCAGAATTGACGTAATGTCAAGTCTGATTGAAAGAATAAAAGCTGCTCAAGTGGAAGCCTTATTAGAAGACAACTTGAAAGAAGAGGTAATGAGCAAACAACACCTTCAACTGACTGAAGATAGCTGAGGGATTAAGTTGTTCCAAGGTCGTGTTTGGGTACCAAAGATAGGTGGAAACCGGGAGTTGATTTTGGAAGATGCGCATAGATCTAAGTATTCTATACATCCGGGGAGTACCAAGATGTATAGAGATTTGAAATTGCACTATTGGTGGCCGGCTATGAAAGTAGATGTGGCACGAATAGTAGAGAAATGTGGAACCTGTTCGTTAGTGAAAGCAGAACACCAAAGACCATACGGAAGTTTTCAATCTTTGGAAATTCCGGAGTGGAAATGGGATAAGATTACCATGGATTTTGTGACAAAGTTACCAAAGACGCAAAGAGGCACTACTACAAATATGACTTTTATAAACGGTTGTTTTGGGCTTTATATGCGGTTTTGGAACCGCGTGTATGGCCGGTGTTTGTAAAAGTATCGGCTTTTATACACGGTTTCAAAACCGCGTATAAAACTCAACTTTTATACACGGTTTCAAAACCGTTTGGAAAATGAATATTAACCGTGTATAAAAGTCACAATCGTATACGGTTTTTAGATGAAACCGTTTAAAAAAGTATCTATCTTACACAGTTTTTTTGCTAAAACCGTTTACAATTGTAATAATTTTTCACGGTTTTCATTACAAAACCGTGTATAAATGTAGCCATTTATAAAAAAAAATGCAGACATTTGTACACGGTTTTTTCACTAGAACCGTGTATAATGAGTTATATTTTTAATTTTAATATTTTCCTCGATTTTGTTACCATCCATTATTCCAAATGTTGGTGAAGTTGCATTATATACGATAAGCTAAATTTCCAAATACTATTCCAATTGGAATAATGAAACATTTCAAACACAATTCCAAATACAAAAATCAGCTAGACACGTAAATGTAGCATCTCAAAGTAACCATTAGCCATTAAACTTTAAACATCGTCAACGTAAATGTAACATCACAGAGTAACCAAACATTCTAATACTTGTTTATCGTGTAATCAAGTCTAATAATTCTTAAAACAATCCCCCCATTTATTATCATATTTTACCATCTTCCATGCGCCTCAAAGTAAACGATCTCGCGATAATGCAAGCCATCTCTTCTACTTGTGTAATTGCGAAAGGAGTTGTGGTCGTCCATGTGTCCTATATATAAGTTTTGTACAATATAAGCTTTGAAAGTAGGTGTTATTATAAACAAAATAAAGTGTTTTGTACAATATATAAATAAAATGAAAGGAATTTAAGAAACACATACCTTGAAAGCATATTGTTCATGCATCACAAATTAGAAGATTTGCTTCACTACATAGTAACCACACTCCCAACCACCTTGTTGATGATTACACTAAAGTGTAAAAAAAAAAGTAGTGGTTAAACAAATTAATGTACAAAATAAATTGTTAGGATATATGAATTATACCTTGTTTATGTAACCGGAGTGTTGGCTTGAGAAGACCCTATGACACGATTGTATTCTGAAATAGCCCTAAATGAAAAATAACAAAACATTTGTGTTATTAGTCGATTAACTATATAAATAAATATCAATAGTATATTAAAGTGATACATTACTTACGTGTCAATTAGGCATTTGATCTTGTAAGTTTCGGTTGTCTTTCCACTTCACAACATTGAATCGAATCACGTGTCACATAGTTGATTGGTAATTACCAAAAAATGTTATCTAATGAATCAACAAATCAGATATTCTCAGTTAAAACTTTGATCATTACTATGTTAATTATAATTCATAGTTCATAATTATAATTCAACCACAACTTTTTGAACCACATCCAAATTCTCCATTTGGTTTATCAATCAAAACAAACAACACCCAATGTGATTCCTTCTACGAAAACAACATTTATTTATACAAAACCAACCCAACTCTCACAGAAGCAATTTATCAAACACCTGGTGGGCAAGGCAAAGAAACCCCAAATGAGGAATACCATCATACTAATCCCATAACCAATGCAACACAAATTAATGGAGTCCTGACAAAGATGACATCATTATAGAGAAAAGCTTTAGATGATCATTTTCATTTAGTACATATTCGTATGTGTTGGATGGACATTTCTTATTGTCTTCTGCTAATGACACGTACGTGTATGATGATGAAATTCAAACAAGAATTCAACCCAATGCTACTGTATTTTATATCGAGTGAATTTTATGATGAAATTCAAACAAGAATTCAACCCAATATAAAACAGAAATCAAGATCTGGCATCGAAGAGCACGAGAAATCGAAACTTAGGGTTTTAAGAATCATACTTGGCATTGAAGAAGTATTCCCTACTTCTTCAACGGAGATATCATCGTCGGAAGTATATTCGTCAATGGAGATATCATCGTTCATCGTCATTGCTCACCGGAGGAGAAAGCGAAAGAGAGAGCCGGAGGAGAAAGTGCGCCGATCGTGGGTTTAGGGAAAACGTACGACGAGTGGGTTTAATAGGAGCTTAGTTGCTTAGGGATTATTATTATTATTATTATTATTATTATTATTATTATTATTATTGTTATTATTATTATTATTATAATGGTTAGTATTAGAGATCATCAAATGGACTGGGAGAAGACCGGACTGGCACCGACTTTTTTAATATTTTTTTATAAGTTAAAAAATCAATTTAAAAAGTCAAGTGAGGTTGTGTGTAAAAAACCGCGTACAAAGGTTACCTTTTATACGCGGTTATATGTTAAAAATCGCGTACAAAGGGGTAACTTTTATGCGCGGTTGTATGTAAAAAAACCGTGTGTAAAAGGCAACCTTTGTACGCGGTTGTAAGTAAAAAACCGTGTGTAAAAGGCAACATTTGTACGCGGTTTTTAGCACACAACCGCATACACATGGGTTACTTTTATACGCGGTTTCTTGCTCAAAACCGTGTGTAAATGTGTCTTTTACACACGGTTTTACATACAACCGCGTATAAAAGTAACCCCTTTGTACGCGGTTTTTCAACACACAACCGCGTATAAAAGGTAACATTTGTACGCGGTTATTTCGATACAACCGTTTGTAATTGTCGAGTACTTTTTATACACGGTTGTTAATTTAGAACCGCGTATAAAATCTTATTTTTATCAACGGTTCAGCCTTAACCGTGTAAAAAGGGTCCAAATCTATCATTTATACACGGTTTTTGCAAAAACAACAAAAACCGCGTATAATGAAGCGCGTATAAAAGTCATATTTGTAGTAGTGAGGTAACGATACCATTTGGGTAATCGTCGATCGTTTGACTAAGTGTGCTCATTTCTTAGCTATGAAAGAAGCATCACCAATAGATAAATTGGCGAAGCTATACATTGATGAAGTAGTGTCACGGCACGGTATACCGGTGTCTATTGTGTCTGATCGTGACAGTCGGTTTACTTCAAGGTTTTGGCAGTCGCTTCAAGAAGAATTGGGTACGAGGGTTAATCTAAGTACTGCTTATCACCCACAAACTGACGGCCAAAGTGAAAGAACAATACAGACTTTGGTAGACATGCTTAGATCGTGTGTGCTAGATTTTGGAGGTAACTGGGATTCTCATTTGCCGTTAGTAGAATTTGCTTACAACAACAGTTACCATTCCAGTATTGGAAGAGCACCTTTCGAAGCATTGTATGGTAGGAAATGCAGAACTCCGGTGTGCTGGTTAGAAGCCGTAGAGAAACAGTTTGTTGGTCCGGAACTTGTGCAACAAACCGCGGATAAGGTAAAGGAAATTCGGCAGCATATGAAAGAGGCTCAAGATAGACAGAAAAGCTATGCTGATCCGAAAAGAAGACCAAAAGAATTTCAAGTTGGGGAGCGTGTAATGCTTAAAGTATCCCCATGGAAAGGTGTGATACGGTTTGGAAAGCGTGGGAAGTTAAGTCCTCATTTTCTAGGACCTTTCACTATCATCAAAAGAGTTGGTCTGCAAGCGTATCAATTGGATCTTCCACCTGAGTTGGAAGGGATCCATAATACATTTCATGTGTGTTATCTTCGGAAATGCTTAGCCGAAGAGCAAGATGTGATTCCACTTACTGAAGTAAGGGTGGATGAAGGGAGCCGATGTGTAGAAGAACCGGAGGCAATCTTGGAAAAGTCAGTTAAGAGGTTACGAAGTGGTAAAGAGGTATATATGTTAAAAGTGCAATGGAAACACCATCGAGGTGCTAACGTGACGTTAGAAACGGAGGATGATATGAGGAATAGATATCCCCATTTGTTTGATTAGCTTTGATTTCGGGGACGAAATCCTTTTCAAGTTGGGGAGTATTGTAACATCTCGAATTTCCGTTGTATTATTTGGTGAATTATAATTATCAACCATAAGGGTTAGTTTGTAATTTCATCAAAGTAGGAAGTTAATATGAAAATTAACTTGAGAGGTTAAATGGTATTTATGGAAAAGTTGATTACCTCTAAATGTGGTAATCTAATTTGGAGTCGGTCACTTTATTAAAAACAAACAGAGAAATCGAGAGTGAGAGAGAGACGTGAAGGAAAAAGAAACAGAAGAAAGAAAAATCGGATTTTGAGATATTGTGGTAAGGATTTGATGTTTAGTCTTATGATTTCTTCTGTTGATTAGCATCTGAACATAATTATTTGTTTAGAACTGTTCTGGGAAGCTTATTTTGGAGTTTGAAGAACTGTAAAGTGTTCAGAAATTGACCAAGTGAGTTTATTCACTTCTTCTTAAAATTAAGCAATTAGAATTGAAATTGATAGGTTATACTTGTGTTTTAACATGATGGTATGACTTAATTGAGAAATGGTAGGCTTAATGAGTAGTTTTTCTGAACTGGCTTAATGTTGAAGACGATGAACAGTGCTTGCGAGTTTTGAGAATCTCGCAATAGTTGCTTACGAGTTTTGAGAAACTCGCAACCTTGGGTTGCGCATTGTGAGAAACTCGCAACAGTGGGTTGCGCGTTTTGAGTATCTTGCTAGCCTCTGTGGGGGTGAAGTGAGAATCTCGCATCAGTGGGTTGCGAGAAGTAAGGGAATTCGCAACCCTTGCTTGCGAAAAGTGGAGAATCTCGCAAGCCTTGCTTGCGAGATGTGAGAAAGTCGCCACTGTTGGTTGCGAGAAGTGGAGTATTTCGTGACTGTTGGTTGCGCAATTCTCCTTCTGTTATAAAACTGATTTTTACTATGAGTTGTCGATAGTTGTAAGGACTTGTCGTAATCAGTAATGAGTCCAAAATAGATGATTATTAGCTATGCTTGTTGATCCCCGGGCTAAATAGCAAAGAGGGGATAGTTGAGAAGTCGAGGTGTCGAGAGATTAATATTCTTTATATATGTATATTTAGAATATGTTTTGAGATGTAATTATGGTATGTTATGCACATACGATAGTAAGAGTTATAATACTTATATATATTATGTATTATGTTTCTAGAAATAGGCATTCGGTCATCGTAGGGCACCTGGGTACGGTCTAATGAGAACCGAATACTCGCCATTTGACCAAGGGATGTAATTTCTAGTGGATGAGAGTACCTTGAATCATCGTGAGGGCCCCTGTTGTGTACCGTGATATATTAATCCCATTGGGGTCAGTGATTCTGAGGTGGTGAGGACGTGAAATGTGGAATAGGTAGATTTTGATTTGTAATTCCCATTTCGAATGGAAGATCGGAGATTTCCATTTATCAGGGAAGATCGGAGATTTCCCAGCTTGGAAGGAAGATTAGAGATAGGCATAAAGTAATTTGTAATCTCTACTTCCGGATTAAGAAATAGGCAGGTTTTGACTTGTAATTTATTGGATAAGAGTATTGACTTTAAATCTGGGATGATTTATGGTAAACTCTTGGTAGTGTTATTATGGCTAGACGAATTAGTCATAAGTATGGGAGTGGGGTAGATTCCCAGTATTGAAAGGAGTTGTTGTACGGTAAGATGGGCGAGAACAGGTTTGATTTTATCTGTTGAGGTTTTGATTGTTAAATTTTAATTTGATTTGAATATTCTCACTAGGCGAAAGCCTAATGTTACAAGTTGAATTTTCTTACCAGGTACAAGCTCCGGGAAGTAAGCGGGGATGGGAGAAGAGAACTTTTGGAAAGATTCAAACTTAGAGATGACGGAGGATCTATATATTATTTTGATGCTTTTGGGACAAAGGACTAGATAACTTAGTTAATCTAATTATGATGTATGATTAGATTAATAGGTTATTTGAGTTAGATGCACTGTATATATATATATATATATATATATATATATATGAAAACCTTTACATTCGATCCTCAGGTTATAAAAGTTTGAAGTTTATGATCATAACATGTGGAATTTTTAAGGTTTAAATTGGCCCTGTTTTTAGGGTGTTACAACATACGCTCTACAATCTGCTCTCTCTCACTCTCTCTGTTCCTTAGAGAGAAACCACACGCTCCTTTTATTCTTTTTGTAACTGTCGTGCAGTTACATACTTACTGTTGTCCTATTAATTAACAGCCATTTACTTATTCAAATAATAATAGGCAATTTAGAAATAAAGCCATAATACCACAATCTCCACCTTGGCTAGATTTCTACAAACCACGTGTGAACCAACTCTGCAAGCTTAAGCATTGCTTCAACAAACATCTGCCTCCATATTCCGAAAGATGTTTCTCAACAATGTGTGAACCAACACAGAAAGTTAAAGCTTACTAACACAGTAAGCTAAAACTTTATCCCAAATTCCCAACAACAAAAATCTCCACTCAACAGTCCAGATGGACCCAAAACCCAATTCCCTGCTGCTCAAACCAAACAATCAAACTGGTACAATATTAGCCAAGTTTTTACAATGCTCAAACTTAGCTACAGCAACCACTTTTGTCAACATATCTGATGGATTATCTTCGGTTGGAACTTTCTTCAAAACAATCGTCTTCCTATCTAGAACGTGTCTCACAAAATGAAATTTTACATTTATGTGTTTGGTTCTAGAATGATAAACCTGATGTTTAGCTAAATTTATAGCACTTTGGCTATCACAGTGAAGCTCCACTTGATTTTGAACAATGCCCAACTCTTTAATGAGCCCTTGCAGCCATAAAGCTTCTTTAATAGCTTCTGCGGCAGCCATGTATTCTGCCTCTGTGGTGGATAACGCTATTGTAGCTTGCAAGGTCGATCTCCAACTTATCGGTCCTTGTGCCATGGTAAATAAATACCCTGCAGTAGATCTGCTCTTTGTTAGGGACCGTGCTTTGAATACACTTAATAGAACCAATAAGCAAGTATACTTATTTAGAACTATGTCGCCTCTCAAGTAATAAAGTCGTGAAGTACCGAATATCGTCCCACAGAGATTGGAGTTAAAATTGCCATAAAAGTATGATGAAAGAAATGATTTCAGATGACGATTTGGAAGAAAATCTTTTGGTTGGTTGGTTGATGATTAACACAGATTCTAATTAACAAGATTAAAAGAGAAGCAATGGTGTAAGACTCGTGATGATACGTTAAACCAAATTCCAGTAGACTAATGCTGCAGCATAACACTGACAAAAACTAGTTTTATTATCTACTTTGAGACACGTTCCTCTCGGACTCTCACCATCCCATGATTCCAGTAGCAGTCGGCAATCTCATCTCTGAGTAGAACCAAAGGTAAGGGACTGATGGCATGGAGTTCTCAAAGTATATTGCGAAACAAATCCTCTTTGTTAAAAGTTACTCTCTCGATATAACCCCCGTACCTCCCAAGTTTGTGTAATCCTAAATAGCTTATCTCTAAGTCTATTCCATTTTAACCCTTTGAGAAAAATAACAACTTATCAAGAATGAATCAATTCGAAAAACAAAAGTAACAACTCTCGTTGCAAGTTACTCTCTCGATATAACCCCTTATGTCATCCAAATTGACGTGCTATTCAATGACCTATCTCTAGGTCCATGACACTTTAACACTATCAAAGTGATCAACTTGTCAAAGGATTGTATTATCTTGAAGAAACTTGAGTTGGAATAATAAAACATCATTTTTGCCATTGAAAATGTCTACTTTCTTTTGGTTAACATATCACCCCTTTCCCCACACCCAAGCTTGTGTATTTAGCTACTCATAACACTAAATAACAGAAAGCAAAAGTAAAAGACATGGAATGTAAACGTGATGTCTGGTAAGTAAATGACTTGGAAATGTAGATGACTATCACTATAATGACAAGAAAATAAATTACAAATAAGCAAAATGACGAGAATGTAAAGCGGAAAGTAAATGCAACAATGTAAGGTACTGAAATGAAGTGCTAGAAATTAAAGACGTAAAGTAAATGCCAATATTGAAGATGAAAAACGGATTTAAAGTAAGCAATTTAAAACTGTCAGATGAATGCTACAGAGGTGCTGCAGGCATTCATCTGGGTAGACTAAGATTTAAAGAAGAAATGAAGAACAAGAATATTTCTTGAAGATTAAAGGAGAGAATTTTGGAGCTGATTTATGATCAGTCCAGAGGTGTAATTAATTTGATACCCTAAGCCCTCTATTTATAGTACTATTAGAGGGACCAAAAGTGTAACATCTAACTAGTTCCATTGGGTTACATTAGCTAAACTAGTTATAGGATAACCAATAAGTACATAAAAGAGTTATAATGAAACAAGAGTGTTCCTCCAGCTGGTTACTACATACAAACCACTGGATCAAAAGAAAAACATGTTGGTCAAAAGAATGGCTGGTTCCACTCCACTTTAAGCCATTTCCAATTCTCTTCCTCCCAAAAACGTCAGATTCATGCTCCAGCCATGCTGCAGCATCGACCTGTATTATCCAAGGATTCGTAATTTTTGAACCAAACGTTAGCCATTCACCCTAAATAGTGCAAGTAAACCACAAACCTTAGCTCCAATCTAATAAAAGAGAAAAGAAGTAAAAAGATGACTCAAGTTGGGATTTTAAAGTGAAAAATTCTATACAAATCCTAAAAAGGAAGTGCGTAAATACTCAAAATTGAGCACTTATCACTCTTATCCAAGTCACCAGCAAAATCAGAATCAACATATCCAGCAACAAAGTTTTTCATGCCACATTCTTGTCTCTGAAAGCATAAACCAACATCCCTTGTTCCATGTAAATACCTCAATATCCATCTTGCAGCTGTCCAATGATCCTTACCTGGATTGTGCATATATCGACTAACAACACTGATATCTTGTGCAATATCGGGACGAGAACAAACCATGAGATACATTAAACCACCAACAAGATTAGCAAATGGAATATCTGCCATCTCTTTCCTTTCTTCTTCTGATTTTGGACAAGATTTTGCACTAAGTTTAAAATGGGCAGCAAGAGGTGTACTTACAGCTTTTGTTGCAGTACCAACATTAAATCGTACCAACAACTTCTCCAAGTACTGCTTTTGAGTCAGATACACAACGCCTTCCTATATGTTTCTAGTTATTTCCATCCCAAGAATCTTTTTTGCCTCACCAAGATCCTTCATCTCAAAATGATTCTTCATTTTAGCTTTCAAATCTTCAATCTATATCCTACTCTTTGAAGCGATTAACATATCATCTACATATAGCAACAAATAGATGAAACTTCCATCTTGCAACCTTTTGAAGTAAACACAATGATCATAGTCGCTTCTCAAGTATCCTACACCTCTCATGAAACCATCAAATTTTAAATACCACTGCCTCGGTGACTGCTTTAACGCATAAAGCGATTTTTTAGCCTACAAACCAAGTCTTCTTTTCCTTCCACCTTATATCCATCAGGTTGAAGCATGTAAATCTCCTCATTCAAATCACCATGTAGAAAGGCTGTTTTAACGTCTAATTGCACTAACTCAAAGTCGAATTGTGCAACTAAAGCTAATAAGATACGTATAGAGTAATGCTTCACAACCGGTGAAAATATCTCATTGTAATCAACACCTTCCTTTTGAGCATAACCCTTCGCGACCAGCCTTGCTTTGTATCTGATATTGTCTTCATTAGGAATTTCCTTCTTTGCAAATACCCATTTACAGCCTATAGCTTTCTTCCCTTCAGTTAAACGAACCAAATTCCATGTTTTGTTCTTTAAAAGAGAGTCCATCTCTTCATTCATGGCAACCTTCCATTCCTTATTTTCAGAATTTTCACTTGCTTCATTAAAATTTAAAGGAATGTCTGAATTTACAATAGGAAACGCAAAAGCAACACAATCTGTGTACCTTGCAGGTTTCTTAATGTTTCTTCTTCCTCTCCCTGTTGCAATAGAATAAGATGGATCAGTAGCCTCTTCATCATCAGTTTGTACATCTGCAATCTCATCACTAAGTGTAGACTCTTCATTATCATTTAGATACTCTTCAACTCTGTTTTGAACAGGTTGTTGAGGCTTTGAATTTCTTTGTTGTGAAGTAGTCACATTCTGTCTTTCACACTCCACCTGTTGTACATCTCTACCATTGGACTCGTCATTAGCATTTTGATTCTTTACTTTCAACATACTCATTTCATTGAAGGTCACATCTTTACTCAGTACCAATTTCTTCAACTCGGGGCACCACAACCTATAGCCTTTTCACACCTGTACTGAAACCAACAAATATAGCCTTCTTGGCTCTTGCATCAAGTTTTGATTCAGTAACATGAAAATATGCACTACAACCAAAAATCCGTAAATTATCATAATCAAAAGCATGTTTCCCGGTCCAAACCTCGATTGGTGTCTTCCCGTTTATTGCTGTAGATGGCAATCGATTGACAATATGGCTTGCATAAGTGACTGCTTCTGCCCAGAATGACTTATCCAAACCCGCTTGTAGAAGCAGACACCTCACTTTTTCCAACAAGGTTCTATTTAATCTTTCAGCAACCCCATTTTGTTGTGGGGTTCTTGGAACAATAAAGTGTCTTACTATTCCTTCTTTTCTGCATACCTCATGGAAAGGATCAGAAGTATATTCACCACCATTATCGGTTCTTAGAACTTTGATCTTCCTTCCGGTTTGGTTCTCTATCATGTTCTTCCATGTCAAGAAAATACTCAACACCTCATCTTTATGTTTCATTGTATAAACTCAAGACCTTCTGGAATAATCATCAATAAAGCTCACAAAATAATGCTTACCACCCTTAGAAGCTGTCTTCGTTGGACCCCACACATCTGAGTGAACGTAGTCAATGATGCCTTTGGTTTGGTGTATTGATGTACCAAACTTCACTCTTGTCTGCTTGCCAATAACACATTGCTCACAAAAGTCTACCTTACCAGTTTTGACACCCTTTAACAACCCTTGTTTTGCCAATCCTTGTAAAGCATTTTCTCCTGCATGACCAAGCCTCAAATGCCACAGTTTTGAGGCATTAAAATCAGCAACTTTATCACAATCGGCAGCTTCTGAAACCATAGTTGCAGCACCTATAATTGTCTGTCCCTGCAGCACATACAAATGACGATCTCGCAACGCCTTCATCTCAACTAATACACCTCTTTTTACCTTCATAAAGCCATTCGAAGAAAAGTAGTTGTAGCCATCAGCCTCCAATGCTCTCAGAGAAATCAGATTCTTCTTTAATTTAGGAACATACCAAACATTTTTGAATTCTCTAATCACCCCATCATAATGCTTGAACTTCACAGTCCCAACTCCTTCTTTCTCTAGACTGTAATCATCGCCAACCAAGACTACACCTTGACTCTTCAAATCCAAACTAGAAAACTAATTCTTATTCGGACACATGTGTTGAGAAGCCCCGGTATCCATCAACCATACATTAGAGAAAGTATTGGAGGTTGTTGCCAATACAAATTCTGACCCACATTCATCTTTTCCATACGTGACATTAGCTTGAGTGCCTTTATTCTTGTTTTTCAGCTTTGGACAACCTTTTTTCTAGTGCCCAATTTCATGACAAAAGGCACACTCGTTTCTTCCCAAACTTCGTCTCGGTTTAGAGTTTCCTCTACTGCGGGAAGGAAACTTTTTTCTAGTATGGTGACTTTTCCTCTCAAATGTTCTATCCCGAACAACCAAAGCATCTGATGTGGAAGCGTTCATTTGCTTATCAGCATGTCTAATCTCATAATTCATCAAAGCATTTGAAACTTCTTCAAAACCAATAGTTACTTTGCCATGTAACAAAGTAGTTGTCAAATGAGCATAAGAATCAGGCAGAGAATTTAACAAAATCAAAGCTTTGTCTTCATCTTTGATTTCTTCATCTAAATTCAACAAATCAGCAACTAACTGATTAAAAGCATCAAGGTGAGCAATCATCTTTGTACCTTCTTTATATTTGAAATAAAACAGTCTCCTTTTCTTGTAAAGACGATTCTCAACACTTTTAGTCATGTATTTGTCTTCCAATTTCTGCCATAACTCTTTTGATGATGTTTCCCGCCTCACATTGAATTTTTGTTGTTTAGCAAGACACAAACGGATCGTCGAACAGGCCATCTTGTTTATTCTATTCCAATCTGCAGCAGACATCTCTTCTGGTTTGTCTTCCAAAGCCAAATCCAATTCTTGCTGAGCCAACACATCTTTTACTTCACATTTCCACATCCCAAAATTGTTTGTCCCATCGAATTTTTCAACCTCAAACTTTGCATTCTGAACGGTTGTCTTTGCAACATGAGAATCCCGTCTACCGAACGGATTGGTCTCATCCTCTTGATCGTCTGCCATTTACCAACCTGGCTCTGATACCACTTGTTGTAAAATAGACTTTACCAATTGACAAACGACCACAAATTCACAACAGCAAAGAACTAAGAACTGGTGCTGTGATACGAATCAGAAACACAAAAACAAAAACAACAAACACACACAAAGAAGAAGATTTACGTGGTTCGGCCTTAGCCTACATCCACAACGCAGCAGGGACAAATTTCATTACCAAATCGTGGAGATTACAAAATGGTTCACACTCACATACGCTCTACAATATGCTCTCTCTCACTCTCTATGTTCCTTAGAGAGAAACCACACGCTCCTTTTATTCTTTTTGTAACTGTCGTGCAATTACATACTTACTGTTGTCCTATTAATTAGCAGCCATTTACTGATTCAAATAATAATAGGCAATTTAGAAATAAAGCCATAATACCACACTCTCTTCTCACACACTCAAGCAATTTCGAGACTTGAGCTGGCACACGAAATAGGGAGAAAAAATATAGAGCAAGGCTGCCCCAACATAGATTTAATAAGAGTTAACCGATCTCCCGATGAAAAGCATTGAGTCTCGCTGTCTACTAGAGCTCGGATGTCCCGAAAGCTTATATTTAAAATTTTTCAATGATCAGACCCCAAATGATAATTTTCTTTACTTTTATACATGTATGTCTAGTTCTCTATTTACATAGTGTCATATCTATTTTGACTAACATCAAATAAATAAATCCATTCTCACATTTTTCTACGGAGAACAATAAAAAAAACTTATAAAAATCTAGACTTACTTTGAACTTTGAAAGGAGTCACGTGCCCCAATAGAAATAGAAATGGATAACATCGGTCTTAGGCTGGATCGGGTCAGGTCCAAATCGATCCTGGTGTAAGATAGTAATTTCATAACCGGTCTTGATCTCAAATTGTGATTTTGTAACCAATCCCGATCCAAATACGAATGACCCGTTAAGCTTTATAAGGCCTGGTTATGAGAACCGGTTTTAGTCCCGAGCCTGGCCGAAACCGGTCACACTTAATTTTTTTACTTGTAAAAATTATTTTTTAAGAATTTGGTCAATCAAATACACTAACAAATACGTTTTTATTATAGCTAAGTCAATAAAATATACTAACATATCCGTTTTTATTATAATTAGGTCATTCAAATAGAATAAAAAATACGTTTTGTTATAATTGTGTCAATTAAATACAATAACAAATACGTTTTTATTTATAAATATACTTAAAATATATTCTTTTAAAAAGTTAAATAAAAAATTGGTCCGGTTCCATAACCGGTCTCGATCTCGAGCCGGGCCTTGTTTTGGATTAAAATCGTAACCGGTTACGGACTGACGATTGGGCCTATCTGGCCATCTTTATGGGCCAACAAGGCAACAAGTATATGGGCTAATGCAATAGTGATTTGGTACATGATGAATTGATGATTAAGTGGTCAAAATGAATAAAAGGCTCTTATCATATAGTTTAAAGTGAAATATGATTGTTTGGTAATTGTTTAGAATGTAATTCTGGTACTAAATGGTTAAGGGAGACCCGATATACAAAATCATTTAGAGGGTGTTAAAACCATTAAGAGACGTTTTTTTTGGCCAAACAAGATTCACTTCTTAAACGATTCAAATGTTACTTTTTAATGGAATTGTTAAGAGGTAGACAAACAGCTTCTTAGCTGTTTGGCATTTGCTGAATAGTTTTTGTGCAGAATGATTAAGTGGTCAGAATAATTAAGAGGCTCTTATGATATAGTGCAAGATGAAATATGGTTGTTTGGTAATTATTCAGAATGAAATTAGACGCCAAATGGTTGAGGCTCATGATCGATACAAAATCATTCAGAGAGTTTTAGAATCATTACGAGGCAAACCTTTTTTTGAAACAAGATTCACTTCTTAGCGATTCCAAGATTGTCTTTTTAATAAAATTGTTAATGGATAAACAAACATATAACATTTAATTAGCGGTCTTCTCTATCTTGATCTAATATTCAATTTTAAGTTTCTAAATTCTTCTAGAAGAATTTATTGAATCATGTAAATGAAAAGGAAGCTTCAAAACGTCCATTAGTTTTAAAGAATGATGATTTAAAACAAATTAGTTAGAAGGCAAGTTAGTCAGGATGAGTTGAATCTTTTTGCAAATACTAAAAATAACATTTTCATCCACCTTCAGACTTCGTTTGTGATGCGGCAGAGAGCAAATGGGCCTCAAGAGTTATGTTGTTATTGTTCTCAAAAGAGAGAGAGGGGGGGAGGGGGTTCGAGAAAACGTCAAAAAATGGAAAAGTAAGAAACACTCTGGTAGTCTTTCATCTGGACGATATGTATTTGTGCATTCAGGTAAATTAAGTTGTTTTTTTGGTTTTTATGCATCTATGCATATGCACGTATACATGTTAAAAGTTATCTGTATGCACAAATGCCTATCATCTAAACCGTCCATTGCCTTTGGATTCTTATTGATTATCTAAATGAATTTACCTGATTTCGTCGAATTTATGCAAATATGTCAATGCACATAACGGTTCATGTGATATATCATTGAACGTGGTACTTTCATTAAACAATATGCATTACATGTTGTAACACCCCATTTTAGGGGCTAGTTATAAATTACATTAAGTGTTATAAGCTAATAGTGGCAAATAGTATATAAGTTATAATTCAAGGAATAAATTGCTTATGCAGAATTTCAAAGAGTTAATGGGAAAAGTGGTTGGAAGTTAGAGGGGTTAAGTGAAAGTATTTTCAATTTGAAAATAAGGATTGGGATAACCAAAATCCCGTTTTTTTTGGGAGATAGAGTTTGAAGGAGAAATTCGTGCTCCATATTCGATTATAAAACGCATGGGATAGCTCTGTGGATTCGCAGAAGAGGAGATCACAAAATCCCTCTGGAATTCGTGAGAAAAATCGAGAGGTGAAGGAGAATTCGGTCGTCAAAGCAAGTAGGGTTTTCTCGACGTTTTCGGGTGAATTCGAGGTAACACATTGATTTTAATGTTAGCAATCTATTCTATGGTGTTAGGTTTACTGTTCTTTATAGTTGGTAAAAATATTGGGTCGTATGGAAGTCTCGAGGTCGGTCAATTTTACCATGAATCGTTAATTATTGTTTCGGTAAAATAATTGAGTCTTTAAACTCAAAATTAGAGCCCCTTAGTTCACTAAAAGTTATGATTTTTGTTTCTTATGGGTAGTATAAATTGTTTCTAAGGATTTAACGCAAAAAGAATGAAGAAAAACGATTGAGAAACGAGTCAATTTCGTCCAAAAACGTGCCTAATGGCTGTTGGCCGTCGTTGGGTCGGATGCTAGCTGGGCCGTGGGTCTGGGTCTGCCCAGATCCATCAGCTGTTGGGTCAAGTCTATATATTTCTGTTGGGCCAGGTATATTTATTTCAGTTGGGCCAAATAAATCCTCAATTATTGTTTTATTTTTGGGCCATGTTTTGATAAACTACTTAAAGTCCATACGTGGTTAGTTAATAATTGGTAATTATTATTCAATGTTAATTAGCTACTAAATCTTTAGTTTTCTTTTCTTGTTTATTTGAGTCGTCTAACTTTTTGTTATTATTTAGAAATTTTATTTTATGATTATTTGGAAGAGTTTTAATAAATATGTAATTGTTAATTACATATTTTTAGTTTTAATGATTTTTATAGTTTCGAAAATAAATCGTATGTTTTTACGGAAATGTTAAATGTTAGAAAAAGTAAGATCTTAAATACTCTTGAGGTATTTAGGTTGCAATATATGTATACATAAATATATACATATATTGGTTCTAGCAATCGGAAAATTTACAAAGTTCGAAAGTTTCTTTTGAATGTAGTTTGAACTTTTGTAAAACTTTATTTTGTCGAAAAGTATTTTAAAGCTTTACGTGGAGTCTAGTGGGGCATTAGGTTGAGTTGACTCAAAAGCGACCACTCGAGTACGACTAGGAAGTAGAATTGAACGGTTTTAGTTAACAAATACGGAATTTGTTGTTAAGTATACTTAGACAGTCGATATGGATTATGTAGGTGCAAGTTAGAGAGGATAAAGAAGCCTACACAAATCCCAGGTGAGTTTCATGTTATTTTAAAGTTGGGATACATGCTTATATGAAAAGATGTTTTACAAGTGATTTAATTGTTTACGATGTTTTATGAAAGTGCATGATCGATGCGTTATTTTTAGCTTGAATGAAGTATTTGAAATGCATGAAAAGTTTTTATGATGTTTTTGGGTCGGTAAAGATGGCGGGAAACCGCAACGATGTTTTGACCGGTATATGTTGCGAAGTACCTCTGTACCGTGTCGGTAGATACAATCCGGTACATGTATCACGAGTTATACCTCTGTACTTGGAGATTCGACGATATTGACGATGTTTCGATCGGTACATGTTGCGAAGTACCTCTGTACCGAGTCGATGGATTAGATGTAGTACATGTATCACGAGTTATACCTCTGTACTTAGAGAATTGATGCTATCGACGATGTTGACCCATATAGTACTTGATGTATGATTTTGTCAAGATGATTTATTAGCATGCATGATTTTTGACGATGATGTTTTCTCAAAGCTTGCTTTATATATCTGAAATGTTTTATATGAAAGTTTTTGTTTATGTAAACCATGAACTCACTAAGCGTAAAGCTGACCCAAGCATGTATCTCAGGGTTCGATAAGGCTGAGAGCTCGAAGGGAAAGGAGAAGGTTTAGCCGATGTTTAGCTTTATTCGTTAAATTTTAAGTTTCTTTAGATGATGTTATTTATTTTAGTACTTTTGATATTGATGTAAAGACTTCCGCTGCTAGATTTTCAATTAAAGTTACTATTTGATTGAGGTATATGTTGATTGTTAAGCCGTCACAGTCCCTGGATTTTGGGGTGTGACACATGTCATTTAATGAAATATTATGCATTGCAGGTAAAATTATATATTGCATGAACCACTAATCATTAATGCAATCCAATAATTAATCCAATGTCTACACAACGAATGTGGTAATTGAATGGTTTAAATGAGGGTTGCACATGGTTGTAACCTTTTACAAGGTTGTAAAATAAAACACCTCTATATATATATATACGCGAAAGATGGTGTGAGAATTTGAGGTTAACGTGAGAAACGTGAGAAGGGAATCTGAACCGTTGATCGTTTTTAAATAAATGTCTTGCCATGAATTGCACCTTAGAAAAGAATTGATCTGGTGTATCTCGGTGTATCTTGTCTCGGTGCATCTCGTTCTAATGTGCATTTATTTCACATCTAATGGTTGATAATCATTTATCACGCTTGTTACATTAACCTCAACTTCTCACCATCAGCACCCAACCCTATATTTATTTTTAATTAAAGAAATAGAATAAATTACATAAAGAAATCATATTAGATAGAAATCTTGAATATCAAAAATAAATGAGATAACACAAAATTAATTTGGTGAGTGTATACAGACTCCCAAGTCGATCACAAAATCTTGAAACTTGGTAGGTTATTAGGTTAAACTACCAAGCCAATGTTTGGTACGAAAACCACTATATATTATAACAACCATTAAAAAGAAATGTTTTATATATAATTTATATGTCATAACATTTTTCTATTTTACAGTTTTTTTTTTTTATCATCTTTGTTATTAGAATGATTATAAAATTGTTAGGTATTGTAGGTGTAATGTAACGTTATTAATTAGGTTTTCTGTTTTCGAAGATATGAAAAACCGCTAACAAAAAGATACAGCCTATCGTCCACCCGTTAAATGAGATTGTCGTATGCACAAGAAATAAATGTGTGGTTGTGGACTTGTGGTTAAAAATTAAGTACGTGGGTGATCCTTTGAACCCATATTGGAGTTTGAATATATGGGGAGTTACTTACTTAATCAATCATCAAAACATATCCTCTTTAATTAAACGCGAGAATAAAAGTTAAGATGAAGAGTGTAATAAGAAATTTGAATAATAGATCACTTTTATATCTAATGATTTACATCAAATCCTAAAATAATCTATAGATTAGCTTAGGATCTTCAATTAAGACTGATACAAATGTGAAAATCTTTTATTACCTTTTTTAGGATAAGTATTATTTTTACTAAAAACCAACGTACTCTAACTAAACCATCCGTACATTATATATTCTTATTTTTATCCATAACAATTCTTATTATATCATGTATATGTAATATTTTAATAATATAGATAATCTTGTATTTTATAAAATAAAAACTCTGTTAAAAATATCAACCAAATACGATTTTTATAAAGATTTTAGACTTTAGTTTTCTATATTTTTTTAAAAAAATCCGTCAAAAATAGTCATTGATATTTTGTACTTAAAATATTTGATTCATCTTCTTGTCCCATGCATGCAAGTTTCTTTAATTAGAGGTTCCGTGATAGTCTCTAAAAAGAACATTAGGGCATCTCCAACAACTTTCTCATTTTGAAGAAAATGGAGAATATGAGGATTTTGTGTTTTTTTTCTCCAATAACTTCTCTAAAATAGAGAAAGTATGAGAGATAATGAGTTTTTCTTCAAATATGAAGTTAACCCAAAAAACGATTACTAAGTGAGAGCACCAATATAAATCTTTAAAAAATAATATCTAAAGAGAGAAATAATATTTTAATAAACAAATACAATATTTTAATATTATAATTATTGTTTTTTCTCCAAAATAGGAATCTGTTGGAGATAAATGTAATTTTTTTTAGGGATATTGACTTTTGGTTCTCCATTTTGGAGAAATCTTGGGAAAGCTGTCGGAGATGCTCTTATGAAATATATTACTTAATTAAAATAAACTATTGGACAACATATGTTAATTAATTTAATGTAAAAAATGTGGCTTTATAATTTTATGAAGAGATAATTAGAAAATATATTTGACACCAAATTGTGTATGATGTAAAAGGGAAACTCATAGAGAGAGAGAAAAACAATGAATCATAAACAAGAGCATGCATGCATGATAGGGCTAAAATATTAATTAAAGAAAAGACGTACGTAAGCAACACAAAATCATATATAAAAAGTCAACACATTTTCCCATTAATTAAATAGTATGAGCTAATTAATTAAGAAGCATTCATCAGCATTTACATTTTAATTCCAAGCAAAAACGAAACCCAAAATTTCCCTTGATGATCTCATGCAAGGGACTTGTCAATCTATATATATATATATATATATAGAAAATTAAGGAGTAATAATTATTATATGATAGCATAGCATTGGTAGAATTAATTAATTAATTAATTAGATAGGAAGTGATGAAGCCTAGTTTCTCCAAGGGTATTGGCATAGGCGTGGGATTTGTAGCGGGCCCAAGTGAAGGGTTTGTAGATGGGTTTGTTTCCGGGTTTGAGTAATTGTGGTGGGCAGCTGATTATTGTTTCGGGTGGAGGTCCTCCAAAGAACACCATCGACAGTCGTGATTCCGTACATGATGTGTTAGCCATGGCTCTATGTCGACCACTCACAAACCTCCCATTTGTCATAGCCTGCATTCACATTACATATATATATTTGCATATGTTGCAATTATTAACCTACTTAACTTAACGAATAAAATTTAACCCATATAAATAAATAAATAAATAAAGATATATATAGAGGGAGGTAGCACCTGTAAAAGGTCACCAACGATGACACAAAAAGCCTGTGGGTCCGGTGTCACAGGTAGCCAGTTGCCGTTTCCCAATGATAGTTGCAGGCCAGGGACATGGTTGGATGTGAGGAGGGTCAAGATCTGAGGGTCAGAATGCTCTCCAAACCCAATGGGATTAGTAGTAGAAACTGCTGCAGCTGGTGGATAGTGATTGAGTCTGAGGAGTGAGTCGGTGTCTGTGTCTGTAAGCAAAGTGGTAAACACTGAAAGTGGGAGGCCAAGTCCTTCCGCCATCAAACCCAATATGTCACATGCCAACCTCCGAACCTCTGTTATGTAACCATTCACTGTATAACTGCATGCATCCATCATGCATCTAATTATATTTTATATAGTATTTATTATTATTTAACACTAAGCTACTAAATATATATATACACATAATTAATGTAATTAAAATTTATATATATATTTAAATTTGATTCTGGATAAGTCCGTCCTGCATGGACTGAGAACCATGTCAGCTAGCAACAGGAAGATGGGAAAAGAAAACACACACAGAAACACCTGTTACTACACACAGTAAAACCTAGCTAAGCTAGCTAGCTGGTGTGTATCAGTGTATATATATATATATAGGGGTAGCTGACAGAGTTAGCAAGCAAGCAAAGGGAAGAAAGAGGGAGATAGACAGACGTACATGGTCTCCGGTTAGTTGCTTTTTATGGTAAAAAAGTAGAAACCAAATCCAGCATTGTCTTTACCAAAACTGGATATTTGTTGCTCCCCCAACCCAACCCAACCCAACTCATCCCATCCCATTCTCCTTCCTTTCCATTATTATAGATATCTATCTATCTTTTCATTTTATATATTAACTAAATTTTTACAAATATAGCTAGCTACATGATGGATGGATGGATGGATGGATGGATGGATGGTTCACTGTAGAAAAACAACAAACAAAAAACAAAGTACAATAAGCTTGGTTTCCCCCCACCACAACATCAAAAAGTTGTTTTAATTCAACATATTCAAACCTTATCCTATAAAATCTAGTTTTGTTTTATATCCATTATATAATATATACAAATACAAAACTAAAAAAAGTTGCAGAAAACTTTATATATAACTCATCACCATCATAAATGATTGAGTAATATCCATCTTCTTTTAATATCTCTATCTAACAGATAATTACATATATATATATATATATATAATGTTTATAAATTATATCCAAATGACTGAATCATTCCAAATTTGGGACTTATATAAATATCAATATTAGATCACTTGATAAAAGTCTGTCCTTCCACTCCATTTGGCATGGTATTCAACCATGACTCATGATACTTCATTCGCTTTTTTATTCAAAAAGTTGCATGTGTTGATTTAATAAAAAATTAAAGTATATCAAATATAGATTAAAACTTGCATGAAAAAAAAAGTATTACAATGTTTAAACAACATAAAAAAAATTAGTATTGTATGTTTTCTTGATCACCAAAGTAAAACTTTGAATTGTCTACAAATAATAATAATTCTTTTAAAAGTATATATATATATATATATATATATATATGTTGAACTCTGTAAATTGTTGATCGAGTCATCAACGAACATTTTGGTATAATTATTAAAAAAAGGGTATATTTATTTGTTGGGAATTTCATTACAATCTAACATTTAATCATTAGGGATATGATTTTTGGTTTTATAAGATTATTTAATTAATGTAAAATAGAAAGAAACAAGTATGGGCTGGGTTGTAGGGAAAAAAAGTATAAATTTTGATTTGATTTGATTGTTGACTTGTCAATCTGAATAACCCTTTAAATGTTGCTTGTACATTGTTTCTCTCTATCACATGTACATCTTCACCACCTACACAATCCCCTATCTACCCCTATCTATTGCATAAATATTTGCATGTTTAACAGGGCTGGGCTAGCTCTTGAAGTATACACTTGTATATAGAATTATAAATCAAAATTAAATTAAATTAAACTGCATATATGTATATAAAAATGTAAAAAATAATTTTTAATGTTGATCAATATGAATGAAGTAATTAATTAGTGGGTTATTTCTTTTATAGAATTGTGCAGTGCTAGCTAGAACCTTTTTTTAGTTTTTGAAATGGATTGTAACCAAAGAGGTAAATTGAGATATATATATATATATATATATGTAGCAATAAAAAGAAGGAAAATGATTGTATATATAAAGGAACTCTTAAACATTTATCAGATACGTAATAAAAAGAGATATTATTAAATATTAATATATAGAAATGCATTTAATAATTATATATAGTAGTATGTTTATCTTATCTTTTTACAAAATACTGTACACACTTTAGTTTTATATATATCCTTTATATATATTTCATAAATTTATGCATATATAATAGAAAGCAAAAGACATAAAATTTGTGCAGCAAACACTTGAATGCAAACTTTACAACACATTTTTGACATTACAAGTACAAATACAACAATTTTGCTTCAGCAAAAAAATATCCTAATTTACGAAGAAAGTAAATATAGCTGGTAAAATTATCAAATTTGAACAACTTCTTAATTTTGAATAATTAAAAAAAAGAGAAATATTTTTTATGATTCTCTTTAATCAGATTTATTGAAATTAAATTCTAAAATAATATTTTTTACTAAATATATATTAAATATTATAATATATACATTTAATGTTGGAGTCTCAAAAATATGCAAGCTGTATTTAAACTGTATAAAATTTTTAACTTTATATTTATTATTTTAATTTTTTAATTAAAAATACTCTAAAATAATAAAAACAATGATGCCTTTTAACATTTAACATGATCATTAATTTTACTCGTAAGAACTTCAATAGAAATTATACCTATATATAATATAATAAGAACATATCTAACATGTTTTAAATAAATTTTTTAAAATAGAGAACTAACAATTTTTTTTAGTTTCTTTATCAGTATAGAGGTCGTTGGCTCGTTTAGTTCATCTCTTAGCTAGTTTGTATTTTCCTTGTTCGAAGGTGGTTTTTTTATGGCTACATCTCACTGCTCCTGACCCCCTAGCTGTGTATTTTTCATGTTTCTTTTAATATAATTTGCTGCCTTTAAAAAAATTACATTTCATTTTAACAAATTATCTATCAACAATTCTAATGCACTTTTTAAAATTATCTTAATTTATATAAAATAACAATAGTCAAATCTTATTGGTGGAAATATTAATTGTTAAAAACTAATTACCACTAATATTAATAAATATTAAATAAAAACTATTAATGAAATTTTAATTATTTAGAATTATTGTTGGTTATATTAATTTATATTACCAGTCAAATATATTTAGTTATCAATTATTATTATTTTTAAATTATTATTCAATTACTTATTCTTATTCATATTATATGTAATGATTATTTAAAATCGTAAGCTTGTACATTTTTTTTCTTCTAAATTCTGTTTTTACAAATTCAATATGTAGTATATAATAATAAATTTTAAATTTTTTTAATTAACATATTATATAGTTTTTAATATATTAATTAACATGTTATATTAATATAACTTTTTTTAATTATATAATGAAATATTATAATAAATTGTTTTTTCAAGATGTCATTTTTGTCATTTTACATGCTTATTAGTTAGTTTTATCAAACATGACTTATTCATCATCTAATTTATCAACTCTTAAATAATTCACCAATCATTAGTTAAGTTATCAGTTGTTGTAAGCTTGCCCATCAACTACTTTGACAAATATAATCATAAAAAATAAAAACTCTAAAGCTCCATTTCCTCCTTATATAAGATATTAAATAAGGTGGTAGGATTAATTTAAAGAATTAGTATTTGATTAATTTAAAATGGTTGTGACATTGACCCCTCAAAGAAGGGATATGAGGTAGTAAAGAAACTCAAATTTGGCAATCATTTGTATTTTTCTTTGTGAGCGTAGCTTTCTTGATATTGACTCATACCTTATTTCATTAACTTTTATTTCCATCGTATCATCCAATTAAATGCCAATGCATGCCTTATGCCTAGCTTAATTATATATGCCTAATTTGCTTTTCATCCTAAATATTACTTCATGCAACATATATACACAAAATAAGTTAAATAACAATATATAAGAACCAATCAATTAATTAATTAAGAAATATATATATATATATATATATATGTATATATGGAGCTAGGCACAGGTTTGATGAATATATATATACCTGAATTTTGAATGAGCGTTGGAGATGAGTTTAGAGGTGTTAGCAATGGAGTTTTGATTTGTTTGAAGAAGAAGATACTCAAGCTCTCCTGTGTCACCGCTAAGTCCAATGTTCTTGTTCCCATATCCAAAGGGGTTGGCTGACCCGACCCGTTGTTTCTCAGGTAAGGATTTATGAAAAAACTGAAAGCTTTCATCTTCCATTCTTTTGATAAGGTGGCGAGGGACACCATGGTTGACGACCTTGAACAAACCATATTCTTCACAGGCTTCTACAATCAGCTTTGATACTAACTGTGAGTCTTTACCACAAAGATCGATTGTGGGTATCTTCATCTCTCCCCGGATTTTCTCCACCCGAATTGGGCTCATTTCATTGGCCACGACCATTTTTATATAATCTTGATCTTCACAAATTAATCTTGGAATATGGAATAGAAAATATATATGCTTATTATGTTACTCAAAGAAGAAGCATATGTAGGGTTTCAAGATTGAAGAATACCCTATTGAATATATATATATATATATATAGAGAGAGAGAGAGAGACTACAAGTGATGTATATATATATATATGAATGCAATAGAGGAAGGAGATTTGTAGACTTTTCTGGACAGCGACGTAAACAAATATTCAATTTTGTGATCAAAATACTACTTTTTAAATTAAAGAATCCTTCACCAAAAATGAATGGTACAACATTAATTATAAATCATAAATAGTTAAAAATCAGTTGCCAAAATGTCCAAAATCTCTCTAAATTTGCAAAAATACCCCATTTTCCCGCGATTGAACCCGCGATCGCGGACCCTTCCCTAATGGCCCGCGATTGGGAGGCTGATGGCATAATTGTCCCGCGATTTGGAGGCTGATGGCATAATTGTATCCCGCGATCCACACTAAAACTTATCAATTTGATATATTTTGCTTTGAAATTTACATTTTATACCCCTATAATTATTTACTTAGTTTACTTTATACCTTTTATTTTTTTAATTTTAATTTTATACCTTCGTCAAATTAACACATATAATCGTATATTGACTAAAATACGTTTTAATTTTAACAAGTTACACAATTGTAATCGTCTCTTCGATACCTTCGAAATGAGCCCAATATTGAATATTTTTTATTTAATTATTTAATTATATATCATATATACTACATAAAAATATTTTTAATATTTACAATTAATACCCTTATAGTTAATTATTTAATTTATGGTACATTCCTTACTTTTTCAATTTTCGTTTTACACTCTTATCATATTAACATAATAATCATATATTAACTAAAATATGTTAAAAATACGCTTTAACATATTACATTAACATACATAATTACGTTAAAATATGTTAAAGAGTTCGATATATATATATACATACACTAGTTATTTACCCGCTGCAATGCAGCGAGACGTATAATCCAAATAATTTGACTATTTAATCAATTAAATCAAAAAATAATCTATATTAGGCTCATTTCGAATGTATCGACGAAACGATTATAATGGTGTAACTTGTTAAAATTAAAAGTATTTTTAACGTATTTTAATTAATATACGATTATATGTGTCAATATAATAAAAGTGTAAAATGAAAAATATAAAACTAAAAGGTATAAAGTAAATTAACTAAATAAGTATAAGAGTGTGAAATGTAACTTTCAAATCCTCGATTTTTTATTTTTTTATTTGAAAGTTACATTTCATATCACTATAATTATTTACTTAGTTTACTTTATACCTTTTACTTTTCTAATTTTAATTTTACATTTTCATCATATTAACACATATAATCATATATTAACTAAAAATACGTTAAAAAATACGTTTTAATTTTAACAAGTTACACCATTATAATCGTCTCGTAGATACCTTCGAAATGAGCCCAATATTGAATATTTTTTTATTTAATTATATTATACTTATTTAGTTAGTTTACTTTATACCTTTTAGTTTTTTATTTTCATTTAGTTAATATAAGATTATTATGTTAATGTGATAAGAGTGTAAAACAAAAATTAAAAAAGTAAGAGATGTACCAGAAATTAAATAATTAACTATAAGGGTATGAATTGTAAATATTAAAAATACTTTTATGTAGTATATATGATATATAATTAAATAATTAAATACAAAAATATTTAATATTGGGCTCATTTCGAAGGTATCGAAGAGACGATTACAATTATGTAACTTGTTAAAATTAAAACATATTTTTTTAACGTATTTTAGTTAATATACGATTATATGTGTTAATATGATGAAAGTGTAAAATTAAAATTAGAAAAATAAAAGATATAAAGTAAACTAAGTAAATAATCATAGGGGTATAAAATGTAAATTTCAAATCAAAATCTAACAAATAGTGTGGATCGTGGCCATAGCGGCCTCCCAATCGCTAGCCAATTGGCCAGGTCCGTGATCGTAGACATAATTGCAGGAAAATAGGATATTTTTACAAATTGAGAGAGATTTTGAACATTTTGGCAACTGATTTTTGAACTTTGAGTATTTTAATAAATTTCCCTAAAATCTAGTATTAAAAAAAGTTCAGCAACAATCTCTTCCACAAAATATTATATATTAATAAATTGCATGCACACAATATTAGTATACCAAATATATAGCAATCATGAATATATATATAGAGGTGGGTTCAAACGAGAATGGATGGTGTTTAAAAGAATAAAAGAATAACTCTCAACCATTCATTTTTAAAAACAATTCCAAAAATAATAATTTCCAAAAATCAGACTAAAAGGGTATTAAGGTCATTTTATGATATGAATTAATTTAAGATAGTGTTGATTTCCAAAAAATAAGGAGTCACAATATCTCACCGAAATCAAAAGCATATATATCAAATAAAGTTCATGTATTTGAGTGTTCATCTCGTTTTGTTCGGTTGTTCAAGCAAATCGTGAATATGCAGCCCAAAATCACAAATGATTTACTGTAAATAAAAATTGGATAAATTGTTTAAGTGTAATATCACTCATGATTAACAATATAAAAACACAAAATATGTTATAGAATATCACTTGTGATAATCAATAGAGAAACAACAATCACATAATATCACTTGTGATTAACAATAGAGAAACCTAAATTCTGTTATAGAGAAACCTAAAATCACATAATATCACTTGTGATTAACAATAGATAAACCTAAAATGACTTGTTATTAACAATAGAGAAACCTAAAATCACATAATATCACATAATCCAAGCCTAAATCACTTATGATTAACAATAGAGAAACATAAAATCACTTGTGATTAACAATAGAGAAACCTAAAATCACATAATATCATAAAAGAGAGAGAGAGAGAGAGAGATCGGCAGCGGTGGTGGCGCCACAGGTGAACAGAAGAACGGGATGAAGAGAGCGCCGACGTCTGGTGGTGGCGGCGTTCGATGGTCGAGAAGAAGTAGCGGCCGGCGGTTTGCGCTTGGTTTAGATTGAGAGATGGAGAGAAATCGAGATGGCGACTGCGGTTGACGGAGACGACGGCGAAGGGCGGTCGTGCGACGGGAAATCGAGAAGAGGGAGCGCATCGAGCAGGTGCAGCGGCGGAGGTGAGAAGAAGGTCGCCGATGGTGGTTGTGCTCGTCGCCGGCAGACGAACAGGTGCAGCGGCGGCGACGATGAGCAGGTGCAGCGGCGGAGGTGAGAAGAAGGTCGTCGATGGTGGTTGTGCTCGTCGCCGGCAGACGAGCAGGTGCAGCGGCGGCAAAGAACCCAAAACAACTTTTTTTCAATAAACCCTAGATAAAGAAAAATAAGGGGAAGGAGGGGATCAACGTCCAGGAGAGAGAGAGAGAGAGATGTGAATGAGAAATAATGGGATTTAAAATATTCCAAAAATAACCAGTAAAATAGTTTGACATATTTGCCCTTTTAGTCTAATATTTGGAAATTAGTAATTTTGGAATTGTTTTTAAAAATGAATGGTTGAGAGCTATTCCTTTATTATTTTAAATCATTATCATTCTCGTATGATCATCTCTCTCTCTCTCTCTTTCTCTCTCTCTCTTTCTCTTTATATATATATATATATATATATATATATATATATATAGTTGGGTTTCGGTAAGAAGCATGAGAAATGATTATCAACCGTTGGATGAGAATTGGATGCATAATAGGATGACATACACAAATTTAAAATGCACAATATTAATATTCTTCTAAACCGTAATTCATGGGAGGATATGTGATTAAAAGTGATCAATGGTTCAAATCTATTTTTCATGTTAACCTCAACTTATCACACAATTCTTTGCCTACATACATATATATATATATATATATATATATATATATATAGTCCCATATATATATATTGATTAAAAAAATGAAAAACTGATTAACACCATCTTGATGAAGTTTTTCCCTAAACTTACTTTTTTTTCTCTCTCTCTATGTATTACATAAAAATTGCAGATATGGAATATCTTAAGATGATTAGGTACACAGAATATCTTCATATAATTCACTTAACTTACATCGATTATGTGAATTTATAAACCTCGATTCTCATAATTTCATTTTATTTTCACTAAAAAGAAAGGTTTGGGTTTTAAGCTAAAATCATTTTGGGAAAGAATATATGTTTTCAAACAAAATTTACATGAAATTGTCTTGAATCCTGGTAGCCATACAAACATCATTCCGTAGCTTGTCTTGAATAATATATCAAAAAAATTAAACATGAAATTGTACATATATATATATATATATATATATATATATAGATTATCTTTGGCAAGCGTCGTTTCTAGTTATCAGACCATCATAGTTTAGCTTAGGTAAATATTTCAAAATTTTGTATCTTAACAGTTTATAGAACATCATTATATATTATTTTCTCTTCTTCTAGCTAGTAATATTATATATATATATATATATATATAGATAGATAGATCTCTCCTTTCTGTTCTCCATTAAGCTTATCATTAATTAATTCTCAATCAATAAATTTTCGATCATCATTAAACCACATAATCATGTCATGTCATGTCGTTACCCTTGTGAAATTGACGCACTAAAACCTGAAACCCTGGCCTGGGTTGATTGAACACGACCTTAATTGCCTTAAAATCATATTTGGTTCGTTAGCAATTAACCAAATTGCCTTTGGGTTTTAAACAAACCGTGAAGGTCGACTCCAACACGTGATCTCTCTCGATCTTGCTTAATTGCTTTTCTGTTCGCTCCATGCAACCTTGCCATACAGCTTTCGAACTATGTAATAACACTCATCTTGCTTATTTAACATTCATTCATATATGGAAGTCTAGGGGTGTAATTATAAACCCTCTCTTTTTGCAAGGACTAATTTGGTAAATAAGGGAATAAAAGAGGGTAACCCTCATTCCCATTCCCATCCCCATTTGTAGAAAAAGTTTTTTGAGAAATCGAGATGCCATGGGAGATTGAATCAATCTCCATTTGGAGTTGTAGAGAGACTTGAAGTTTGGAGAACAATATCATCATCATCATCTTCAAGGTAAGTTTTATCTCTCAAACAAAATACCTTCATTAATGGAGTTTGAGCTCAAAGAATGGATTTCTGTCTTCTAAAAGTTATGTGATTGAAGATCTAGATTGTTGATTGTTTCGATTGGTTTCAAATGGTTTCCATTGTGAAAACTCACCATTGGTTATGGTTTAATCAAGGGTTTGAAGATTTCAAGTTTTATGAGTTAAAATCATTGTTCATACATGGTTTGGAATGGATTAAATGATGTTTTGATGTTAGTAAATGATAAAAATGGTTTAAAACATTGATTCCCTCTATTATTGGAGTTAACAGTGGCGGATCCACCTTGTAAAAGGTGGGGGTCCCATTCCCAGTGAAGTCTTGGTTTTCTTTATTTTTATAGGTTAAAAGACATTTTTTATCTTTTTTATCACAGTTTCCCCGACTTTATGGTCATAATTTACCTTAAAGGTGACCCCACTATGTAAAAATCCTGGATCCGCCGCTGTTGGAGTATACAATCGATTTGGGGTTTTTGCTGAAAATCATGCGTAAGACTGGAAAATGTGATTTGCGACTTTCAAGCAGGTTAGCTCGCATGAAACCTGCCAATTACACTGCCATGTGATTTTCGATTTTGCTTCGACTATCGTTTTGGGCTAGGTTCGAGGCAATGATTAGGGGATTGTCTTAAGGATTGAAGTAGATGTTTTAGGATGATTTAGATGGTTTAACACCATTTCTATGTTGTCTACTTCAAGTGTTCGATTTGATCATATTTAACTATTAGGACATGTGGTGAAGTGTCGAATCTCAGGTGAGCTCCATTAACCTTTTTTCACATGTGGAATGTTTTATAAATGATTTCTAAACACCGTTCATGGTTTTATCATTTACGCATGAATTGCACTATTGGATGCTTTGAACAAACATTTACTTGAAATCGTTTACTATTGAGCATACATTGCCTAATGTGGTTTATATCATGAAATTATGAATTGCTTTTGGTTTTGGGTTGCACATGGGGATTAGGGTACCTTGGGATTGTGGAAATCCCTTGGGAGTTATATTATACCATGTACCCTGTATTCGTTTTATGTGCACATTGGAATGACATTTACTGTGAGCCATGTGGATCTACCGGGTCTCGATTGTAGACTCACAGTGAAGTGATGTTTGACTATGAACACTGTGCAAAAGCCCGTGGTATATGTTGAATTGCTTATGTGTTATCGTTTGGCCTTTATGGTGAATTACATGTTTTGGAGTTGTTAAACTGTTCTTTTGAGAAAGAATTCACTAGACCTTATGGTGTAACCCTCATTTTTCAAAACCTTTAATCATTTTTAGGTAAGAGAGTGATTGAAGCTCCTTTAAGAGAAAGAAGAAGGTGTGAAGTCACTGGAGGAGGAGGCGAGACTTAGAATATTGTAATACTTTGACTTGGTACATTTTGGGGACCGTTTGGATATATTTCATGATTATACTTTGTTGAAATTTTGGGTTGTTATAAACTAGCTTTTATATTTTGTTGCTTTTGCATACCTTTTACCATACCTGATTCTTCTAGTATTATAGATGAGCCTATTTGGTCATTTTGTACTAGTTTCGAAAAAGGTCATTTCATGGTATGGCACATCTGAGATTGGTTATTTTTAATAATTATCCTTTAATTTGCTATTTAATTAATTTGTAAGCACCCATCTAGCCTTTTCTTCAAATTAGGGGCTGTTTGGCAGTTGCTGAATGGTTAAGAGGCTTTTATGATACAGTGCAAAATGAAATATGGTTGTTTGGTATTTGTTTAGAATGAAATCAAGGTGCTGAATGGTTAAGGGAGGTCCAAGATGCTAAACCATTAAGAGGGTTTTGGAACCATTAAGAGGCAGAATTTCCTTTTGCCAAACAAGATTCACATCTGAACGATTCAGAGGTTTCCTCTTAATGGAACTATTAAGAGGTAAACAAACAGCCCCTTAGACAAAAATGAGTTTCAAGTTATTTATACAAAACTTTATATATATATATATATATATATAATTCGTTTAAATTACCTCCTAACATATTACATCTAACAATGATAAACGTTTATCTTGTTAAGTTGCTGTTTCTTTCTATAACCATTAATTTAATGCTCAAGTTATATATAACACACAATATTTATTTTGTAAAATCCAGAGCATGATAATGATTTACAATTTACAAGTAAACAACATCGTTTGAAAGCCCAATAGGTGGGCTTATTGGGCCAGACTGGTAAAAGTAACAGGCCTATCAAACTCAAGGGGTAGCTAGCTTAGCCCATACATACGCCCGTTTGTTTTAAATTTATTATTCTTCATTGCCTGCCACTGCCTGGTATGTAAAATCAGTAGTTTGTTGTAGGATAAATGTGTCATCGTCTAAAGGATATGACGATAGAGATAGGGATAGAGTTAGATTAGAATTGAAATATTTTATAGTTATCTACTTGTAACTCATCCCTATATAATGGGCTTATGATAAATGAGAATTACGATTCATTCTCTCCATTCTATTGTGTTTTGTTTCGTTTTTTCTTTAACATAGTTATATATTATTAGTAAATTTGGTACCAGTGTTACTAGATTTGATTAATTAGTGCTTTAATGCAATTTTTACATGGAAGGAAAGGAAAGGAATGAATTCTTTGAATAAAATGAAGACCAATGAATTAATTAATACATCTCATATAAGAAGACATTGGCCTTATTATGTGTGGTGTGTGTTTTTTTCTTCCTCTTCCTCTTATATGACCGATAGATAAACCACGGAGGGCTCAGTATTATAGTAGGACATATGGAAAATATAAATTAATAATTAATTTATATTCTCTTTGGATAATATAAATTAATAATGTCTTTATTGAAAAGAAAGAATTAGTTTCATAAAATGGTAATACCAACACTACTATTGCAACCTCAACATATGGCATGTGCAAATAATAATAATAATGTAACAACCCAAAAACACTTAATCAAAAAAATATAACTCAGAAGCCCATAAGGGTCCCAATTACATCACAACTCCAATATCAATTACATTGCTTACGGTTTTCAAGCAAATACAACCGAGATACTAGCTAACCAAAACTGAACATGACGGCCTCTAATCTCGCACCTCCGCCTCAAGCCTTCTCCTTACCCTTGGACGAAGCACCTAAGCCACCCTTTCCTAAAAATGGTTTTTAAGTTTTGAAAGCGAGGGTTAGACCATAAGGTCTAGTGAATTCCCTCCTAAAAGCGTAACCACAAAACATTTTAAGAAACACGTTTTCTTGCAAACAACACTTGACAAGTTTGAGCTCAAACAAGGGTATACACAGTGGTACGGACCAATAACACCTTACAAAGCCAGGCACGGCAACTCAACACCTTACAAAGCCAGGCACGGCAACTCGATACCTTACAAAGCCAGGCACGACAACTCGACACCTTACAAAGCCAGGCACAGCAACTCAACACCTAACAAAGCCAGGCACGGCAACTCGGGGGTCCTCCACTGTGCAACCCGACTCTACCACAAGCATAAACATTTAAAACATGCTTTAAAACTTACTCGAGGAATATCCTCCTTCCACTTGTAAAATAACACTTTTCATGCATGAGAACACATAAGATTCATGATGAACAAGTAAACTCATTTTCAGTCATATCAATTCTTCGCAATTCAGTTTAAAAGATAGAAATAGTGCATAAGGGAACTCACCTGATGTTCGGCTAAACAATACACTACTCGAAGTTCACTTAATCTCCAAACGATCACCTGAATTTGGGGTTAACAAAGGAGGTATTAGACTCCCCAATTATACTTTAAAACATCCCCCATAACGTCCTAAGACAATCCCCTAAACCAAGCCTCGAACCCAAGCCCGAACGACCAACGAAGCAGAAAACGAGAATCGCCCAACAGGGACTTACGCGGTTTGCCACGTGGTTTGCAAACCGCGTGAAAAGCCGCGTAACCCTCTGGTCGAGCATTCTCAGCTCTGCTCACCAGGGTCAGCTCGTAAAACCCCTTAAATCCTCCAAAACTGATTCCAACAGATTGGTAACTTCCCAAAACAAACTCTAAAAACATAAATACATTAAGGAGACAATTCCCAATACTTAAATCCATCAATTCCTCATTCAAATCATCATGAACTACTCTTTTGAAAACACAATTCCTTTCTAAAATGAATCAAACTTAAGAACCTCCATTGGAAAGGTGGAATAACACCAAGAGTTCACAAACTCCTCAAGGGAATCATCCAACACACCCTTCCAATTGGTTTTGTCTCAAAATACTTGAAGAAGAAGAGAAATCAATAAGAATCATACATCTAATCCCCATTTCCAAGACAAATCAAAGAGATGAAGATGAAGGTATACCTTTGTAGCAAATTCCTTCAATCCCTCACTGAACCACCTTCTCCAAACCTTCAATGGAAGAATTGTGAGCTCCCTCTCCTCTCCAAATCACTCTCAGCCGCCAAATGACCAAAATCAGGGTTTTCCATCTGATTTATACTTCTAATAACCCACTCTTGAGCACATAAGTTTCCAATTTCACACTTTGGCCACTAAATTCTCATTTCTGCACAAAAGTTTTCAAGTCTTACTAATTTGCCCCCAAAACTTCCATTTACTCTAACCTTGCAAGAAGAATAAAATATGGGGTGTTACATCACCTCCCCCTTATCAGAATTCCGTCCTCGGAATTCCATTGTCGGGTCCATGCTGCAAATGGAGTTAACTTCTGACTTCCAATTTCCCATACTTACACTACTCTAAACTTTTGCTTCCTACAATACGACAATATCCAACTCCTCAAATCTTCCCAATACTTTCTAAAACTGCCATCAATACGTGGCCCAACTCACATTCTTCATGAAAAACACCACCCCAATTTCCTGGGGATGTTTTCCATCTAACTACTTCCTCCAACTCGAGATCGAAAATGCTCAGACCTTCCAATCTAGTAATCTTAGTTTCATTCACTTATCCGTCTATTCCTGATCAACACCGACAACGTACATCATTCCTTGACATCTCTCCCCGGCCATCTGTCACATTCTCATGTCGGTAGCACGACTAGCCAAATACACACTTGCAACCTCTTTGCTCCAACATACTACTCACACCAAAATACTCTCTTAAAGGGAAAACGACTCTACTCGAGTCAACACTGCAATAACCCGAATCTCTAAACGGAGACTAATCACTCCCTTCGTCGACATTACACACTATCACTCTCATATCATTACCGCATTCTCACCACCATATAACATTCATATCACAGGAAGAACGCCCTCCTACCAAAATAGCGTTCACCTAGCACAATTGCGTTTCCTCAAAGTCACACTGATCACACGTGTCTTAACAGCTACAAAATCAACGGTCCAAACTCACAACAATCGCTAAGCCATAATTATATTCTATACACAATTATGTCCTTCACCCAAATCCACCGAATGGTTCCACTAACTAGGAGCTGCCTCCAACGTTCACTTGCCCTCCCACACGGAGGAGTGACCAAGCTCATTCAAACTATCTCAATTAATTGAATGTTGAACGACACGCTCACGCGAAACATTCTCCCCGACAATACTGAATCTAATCCCAAGGTCTCTCGACCACGACACCACATTTGACCACTTGTTTCCATCCTAACTTGATACATTACAGATCCCTCAAAAGAATGACTCACCCACAAGAACCAACTCTTAGACCGGTCGCATGAACTTAGCCTTCTCAACTCATTAACCATGACATAAACAACAATCCCTTATCTTATGCCCTAAGAAGAACAGTTCTTCAACTATAGTCCGCCCATTCAATGTCTCATGACATCTTCTTACCGCGAGCCTGTCTATACTTGATCCACCATACCGTCATCATCTTCTCTCAAGCTTACACAGACTTCTCATCACACACCGCTACAGTCTAAAAGAACTGCTTCTCCAAAATTATCAGTCAAGACCTTAAGCCTAGTTCTCGTGAGGTACTTAACACCAAGAACTACCAAGAGTTCCTAACTCTCCAACACCGCCGACCCGCTCATTCTAATTCATTACATCCACGAAATACTCCAACGCTCTTGACTAAACTTCACGACGAAGCACTACAACTTAACGGGTACAATATCCTGCTCGACAATCAAGTGAAGCATGAAATCTCACCCAAAATCCAATGGGATCGAGAAGGACAAGGGTTCTCCTGTCATCCCGTTACCAACCGCAAGTAATCTCTTGATCTCAACCTAGTATTAACGTATACCGCCCGCAAAACCACACACTTCAACCAGGCATACTCATTACCTTTGACTACTCAATTATTACGGCAATTCACCATTACATCTAAGGCTTATACGTTTCTTCAGTACCAAAAGCTACTACTTCCTCACGCCACTATAGCACCCCGCGAACACATTGCAACAAGCTGACATGATGCCTTTACATACGCAGAAGATGTCACTTCTTTCATGCCGCCCATAACGCAATTTCAAACGAGGCCAGAACTTTGCTCGACTTTGCCCTTCCCGGGTCTAAACGAACCACATGACAAAGTCAATTACTCAAGGTGCACCCGTTTCGATTACTCTAACCTTTCGTTCTTATATGGATCATCATACCCCATAAGAAAATCACTTAAGCAATCACGATCTCTTACTTTTGTCCACTCGCTCAAGGCGGTCAAACGTCACGTCGGATACCCACCTTTCTCCAAACAACTTCTTACCTCTTTGTAAGAAAACTCAACAAGATAACCACATTATAGCTACTTCTCCAATACCAACCTCCCGATAACTATCCAACAAAACGGTCACTGATTCGACATCAACAATCGACATGCAATTGTCCAGTCGCCTCACGACGAACAAGGATTCTCGAAAGGATCTATTTCTCCTAACTCCCGAACCAGTTCTCGTTCCTCGTTGACTCCTCGCAATCTATCTCCGCTGTGCTAGACACCTTACACATAAGCCGATCATCCAAAACCTCAAAGGACATTACATTCACATTGGTGGTCTTCCGCTCTCCCAACGCCCTCACAAGGTGTTCCTATACCATATCCTTAACACATTCTCGAAAGACCTCACTCGATCGCCCGCAACGGGTTCGTTCTCACGTTTCAATCTCCTGACAAAACCTCCACGTTAATGGACTACATGATGATTTCCTTCTTTCCTGACAATCTAGGATTCCTAACATAACCCACTTCGTCCTACGCCTTATAACCAACTTATACCCCACCGTTCTCCCTCGAGAGAGACTAAACACAAGATCTTTCTTAGCAAGATCTAATTACCAAACCATCTCAGTACTCCAACTCGAAACCGAAAACATTACATTAGGTAACGTAACGCTATTGATTACTATCCCACCAACAGAAACACTTTGGCCATTTCAACTTTACCGCGATTAAAACCATTCTCACGTATCCCGACAATAGTTCAAACTACACTCATACCAACATTCCAAATTCACTGTCAACGACTCCAGGTATTCACCCACTTACTCTAACGGAACACTATGGTCATAACTTGACCACATCTTATACAACTAGCAATTTAACTCCCAAAGCCCTCTCCTTGGCTTAAATCGTAACATCCTCCCCCGACCTAGCGAGGTCATAGCCTTCATGCACAATGACACAACGATTGAAATCATTTTGCGCACTTTTAAGAAACACGATAGATGCAAAAGTATAAAGCGAGTTTGAGTATGCATGAAACAACATTATTCCAGATGAATAGTAAAACACAACGATCGCAAGGATCACTCACAAGTACTCTTACGATAATTCGCAACCCTGTCCATCCAAATCGACGCCGACACTACGATTGTCTCTAATGAAACCCTTTCGCATATGACCGGAAAATTTTTGAATGAAATCACTTACTCAAAGTGGGTCTGTCAACTCCAATACTCGTTCTTATAATAATAACGAGTCAATACTCATTTTGTTTATAAACAAAACCTCTCAATAAAACGTTTTCAATATTTTCATAACGAAGATTCTCTCCCCAAATAAAAGTGTGAAGTAATTCGTAGATTTCTAAGTTCGAAGCTTTATCGTATAGTGAAAACAAATTTATCCTTTACCTTAAAAAAACACACACTTGCGAGTGTCAACTCATTTCTCAAAACAAGGAAAGTTTGTTATGCACGTACATGCCTTTAACATGAAAGAACTTGTGTAATAAGTTTAATGACATAATGCATGAAATTTAATATGCAATTGAAGGCTATTCACTCTGACCAAGTCAACCGTTGCACTCACTTCAACTCTTTACTGATACCTCACTAAGACCAACAACCGCTTTCTTGCTTATGCTACAACTTGTAGCACCCGTGCTCCACAATCCACTTGATCGACCGCTCAACATGGTTTACCAAACTAACCAGTTATCTCACCTCCTACTCTTATGCATACTTCAAAACAACACTGATCTCCTTCATTCATTAACCTTACCACCCAACCGTTTGACTAAGGAATCCAGAACTAAATTCCCTTCCTCAATCTCGAATTGAAGGTTTTCAAGATGCCAACATAATTCTCGCTTCCTATCCCAGAGAGTTTACCTCTAGACAGCTCATCAACATTCTAGACAACACTTCTTCTAGAAGTTACAAACACCACATCACAAGGGATCTCCCATGACACATCAACTATTTGCTATCAAACACAAGGTTAGAACCTTCTACATACTTCCACACTCACCACCCATCCTGACAATAGCGATTGATTACACCCATGCACGTGTAGGTCCATAATAGCATTGGCCATATGCTATTTGAATTTACCTTACATGAGGGTTCTCACTACCATTGTCAAGACATCCTACGATTAGGGTCTTTCCTAATGGCTTCCTATATCTCGGTTGTGTCTCTATTCTTAAGTTTAAGTTTAGGCCCATTCGGTCACCTAAATCCCTTAAACTACGGCTCTGATACCATTTGTAACAACCCAAAAACACTTAATCAAAAAAATATAAGTCAGAAGCCCATAAGGGTCCCAATTACATCACAACTCCAATATCAATTACATTGCTTACGGTTTTCAAGCAAATACAACCGAGATACTAGCTAACCAAAACTGAACATGACGGCCTCTAATCTCGCACCTCCGCCTCAAGCCTTCTCCTTACCCTTGGACGAAGCACCTAAGCCACCCTTTCCTGAAAATGGTTTTTAAGTTTTGAAAGCGAGGGTTAGACCATAAGGTCTAGTGAATTCCCTCCTAAAAGCGTAACCACAAAACATTTTAAGAAACACGTTTTCTTGCAAACAACACTTGACAAGTTTGAGCTCAAACAAGGGTATACACAGTGGTACGGACCAATAACACCTTACAAAGCCAGGCACGGCAACTCAACACCTTACAAAGCCAGGCACGGCAACTCGACACCTTACAAAGCCAGGCACGGCAACTCGACACCTTACAAAGCCATGCACGGCAACTCAACACCTAACAAAGCCAGGCACGGCAACTCGGGGGTCCTCCACTGTGCAACCCGACTCTACCACAAGCATAAACATTTAAAACATGCTTTAAAACTTACTCGAGGAATATCCTCCTTCCACTTGTAAAATAACACTTTTCATGCATGAGAACACATAAGATTCATGATGAACAAGTAAACTCATTTTCAGTCATATCAATTCTTCGCAATTCAGTTTAAAAGATAGAAATAGTGCATAAGGGAACTCACCTGATGTTCGGCTAAACAATACACTACTCGAAGTTCACTTAATCTCCAAACGATCACCTGAATTTAGGGTTAACAAAGGAGGTATTAGACTCCCCAATTATACTTTAAAACATCCCCCATAACGTCCTAAGACAATCCCCTAAACCAAGCCTCAAACCCAAGCCCGAACGACCAACGAAGCAGAAAACGAGAATCGCCCAACAGGGACTTACGCGGTTTGCCACGCGGTTTGCAAACCGCGTGAAAAGCCGCGTAACCCTCTGGTCGAGCATTCTCAGCTCTGCTCACCAGGGTCAGCTCGTAAAACCCCTTAAATCCTCCAAAACTGATTCCAACAGATTGGTAACTTCCCAAAACAAACTCTAAAAACATAAATACATTAAGGAGACAATTCCCAATACTTAAATCCATCAATTCCTCATTCAAATCATCATGAACTACTCTTTTGAAAACACACTTCCTTTCTAAAATGAATCAAACTTAAGAACCTCCATTGGAAAGGTGGAATAACACCAAGAGTTCACAAACTCCTCAAGGGAATCATCCAACACACCCTTCCAATTGGTTTTGTCTCAAAATACTTGAAGAAGAAGAGAAATCAATAAGAATCATACATCTAATCCCCATTTCCAAGACAAATCAAAGAGATGAAGATGAAGGTATACCTTTGTAGCAAATTCCTTCAATCCCTCACTGAACCACCTTCTCCAAACCTTCAATGGAAGAATTGTGAGCTCCCTCTCCTCTCCAAATCACTCTCAGCCGCCAAATGACCAAAATCAGGGTTTTCCATCTGATTTATACTTCTAATAACCCACTCTTGAGCACATAAGTTTCCAATTTCACACTTTGGCCACTAAATTCTCATTTCTGCACAAAAGTTTTCAAGTCTTACTAATTTGCCCCCAAAACTTCCATTTACTCTAACCTTGCAAGAAGAATAAAATATGGGGTGTTACAAATAATAAGGATCATTTTATTAAACACAAAAGAAAGGTACATATATATATATATAATCAGTTGTGTTTTTGTTGATAATTTACAAGTTAGAAGCAATATGTCCTCCACTCCATATGATATAATGATATGGTAATTAAGTAAGGCTAAACATAATATATCATCCCAACTTCAATAAGGCTCATGTGAGGAATGTGAAGGGCAACAGCAGGGCGCCTGCAATTCCTACGTAAGAAGGAATATACGACATCGATCACAAACTTGTTCAGCAACGAAGAAGCCTTTCTAGCCTTTATGTACGAGAAACCCATTACGTATGCAACCCCGGCTTCTTTAGCCTCCACCAACGCCAATACCTCATCCCGAACCCCACCATCCATTCCAATATTCGCATTTGAATTCAATTCAAACCTCACTCGTCTCCTAGGATTTACCAATTCTTCTGCTGCCTTTTCCTCATCGTACCAACATCTCAGAACCTTAAGTCTCATGTTTTCCACTTGATCAGAGATGATCAAAGTAGGCTTACCTTCCATCGACCTAGCTAACAATAAGACAGCCTCTTCTAGTTAACAACATATATACATATATATATATATGTATGTATATTTAATAAAGGAAGGAAGAAAGGAAGGAATAGCACAGCACCTGGTGCTTATGACTGCCATTCGTCCATCAAATGATGAAGCATCGGAGGAGTCAGGTGATTGAGGCTCGACTGCTTCCATTTGTATAAACTCTGCTATGCTTTGTGTGAGTTGATTCTCAAAGTTTTCATCATCTTTTGGGATGTCTTTATAACCATATCTCATAATGCACCTATACATACGATAAGGCCTCGGGCACACACGACCAATCAGGTACCTTTCATCAGGTGAAACAAAGGGTACCGCAACGTATTTCACACATACAAACACCAAAACATTGTGAAAAGCAGGTAGATTCATTACAAAATGGGAGAAAATGGATGGGATGCCTGTTGCAAGTTCAGAGTATATGAGACCTATCCCAGGCACACGAACAATACCCAAGCTTGGTCCCAGGTTCATAAGCCATTTCAATTCAACTTTATTGTGCATATCGTGTTTGTATTTTCTTCGACTACCATAATGCCACACAAACATGACAAACATAAACACAAACGCAAGCACAAGAGATACCCAACCTCCTTGAGGAATTTTCATGATTGCAGCCGATAGGTACACACCCTCGATCAACCCAAAAAACACAAGATATGACATGCCATATATAAGCTTTTTCTGCCACACGAAGGTTATAACAAGTCCCATGAGAAAAGTTGTGATGAACATGACCGTCATGCACGCAAGCCCTGCATGCATATAAACTTATTCTTGTAATCAAGATGTTCCAAATTCTAATTCGTTAAATGTCAGATATATTTATATATAACTTAATTACCATAAGCACTTCCAACTAGAGTTGTGTCCTGGAATCCAACAGTGATCAAAAGAGTAAGAATCATGAGGATCCAGTTAATTTCTGGTATATAGATCTGCCCAAACATGTGTTTCGAAGTGTGGACAATTTTGACCCTCGGAAAAAAACCAAGGGCATGGCATTGTTTGACTATGGAGAAGGTAGCTGTAATGATAGCTTGACTCCCAACAACAGCTGCTAAGTTAGCAAGTGCAAAAACAGGCCAAAATATCGGCTCTGCAACACAAATTCAAGAGGATGGTTACAAATTACTGAACCATGTGAACACCATGTTTGATTTTTTTGTATATGGACTATAATTAATTATGTGTGTAACACTAACCCACCTACACTAAAATTGCTAGAGTATTTAGAATAAAAACAAAAGGACTAACCAGGTATAGATTTGTAGAAACTGTCATGAATGGAAGTAACGTTTTTAGACAAGTAAGCGGCCTGACCCATGTATTGTATAACCAAACAAGGGTACACAAAGAATCCAAATGCGAGCTGCACAGATGGGTAAGTATTAAATTTATCACAACAAGAGGCAAAATGGTTATTTATAAGAAAAAAAGATAGCCACGGCATTGATAAAGAGGCAACCTAGCACCATTGGTAGACTTACTCTTATTGAGGAGGCAGTAAAATGGCCGAGATCTGCAAACATAGCTTCAGTTCCTGAGCAAAATATCCCAATACTAAGTTAGTACACCCACGTTCTACAAACACTATATCTCTCAACATTATGTAACCTTGAAGAATTGAATCAAGCATTAAAATTAATTGTAAGCATTTGAGATATTTGGTGTCTAAGCCCACGATATAGTTCTAGAACAATGTAGTAACTTAATAGCTAGGCATATCCAAAAGACGCAATACAATAGGAAAAAAAAAGGAAAAAGATTGTTTTCTTATACAATGATGCCAATCCAAATTCCCAGTTGAGCTAAGAGAGAAAGCAAATCCTTTTCGCTGAAAATCTCAAATATTAAAACATAATCATGTTGAGTATTGAGGAGAGTCGTATACCTGTTATGGAGAGAAGGACTCCTCCAAGTGAAATCCAGCCTTCTTCACGAGTTTCACTAAAGAACTTGATTATATAATGCGGAGAAAATGCATGAACAATCTTCGGGTTCCAACGTATGATATTATATAGCCCGATACAAAATATTGAAAGCAACCACAAAATAATAACCGGTGCAAACACAAAAGCCACCCTATGAGTACCAAAGTGTTGTAGAGCAAACAGACCGACCAACACAACACATGCCAATAATATTAGTTGCCCTATGAAAACAAGAAACGATAGACAGAAAAAGAGCACTGTTCAATAAATTATATTAAAAGGTTCTGATTCTAATCCAATATCAATCAATATAAGATTTCAAGAATGAAATTAAAAGAAACTTGAACCTCGATGATTAGTTACCATGAGTTAACGCTACTCCCACACCTTTGACTTGAAATGCTGATACGGCAGATAAAACTGCACATGAAACAACCATCAACATTAAACCTCTTCTGCCTGCAAATTAAATAGTTCTCATAAATAAGCAACTATACAGTTGCAAACTACGCTAAATTTTCATGCGTAATGACCAACAACATACTCCCTTAAACCCACAAAAAACTGCAACATCTGACTAGGTACATAGTTAAAGTCATTTGACTATTGTCAAATATAAAAAATACCCTTCGCTAGAGACAGATAAAAGAACTGTACGGACCCACACGGATACCAAGTTTATGTGAAATCACAAGAAAGGAAAGTGATGCAACTTTCATGGGACATAGGGAATATAAGAAATAGAACATTATTTAAATATAGGTAAACGGGTCGTTCCTTTAGAGATGGAAGGGGATATTATCACCAACAAAATCCAATTCAAATAAATAGCATTTACCAGAGATTGCAGGAGTAATCACACCGTCACCAATAACCATTGAAGCCCCTAATAGTACCACAACAAGTAAAGCTGTGCGTGATTTTTTATGCCTCACCATAAAACGATGCAATGACGAAGAGGCTGCAGGGTGTCCTGAAGAACCGTATTTGTAAGTAGACAACTCCTCATCAGCTGCTTGTTGATTGGGAAGTAAACTAAACTTTGCATGCCTGCACAGTAGTGAGTACAGAGCAAATGTTCCACCTGAAATGTATTGAATTTGGCATTTCTCACATATTAGATACAATATTGTAGAGAACCCAACATGCAATTTACGGATACGAGAGACTGTTTTGGCACACCTTCACCACAATCATCTGCACTCAATACAATACACGTGTACTTCAGAAGTGGGATTAATGTTAAGGCCCAAAAGATCAAGGAAAATGCCCCAAAAATAACTTCTGGATTTCGATGATTTTGCAGAGAGACAGCAAACACACTTCTATAGACGTACAAAGGTGAAGTGCTCAAGTCTCCATATACAACGCCGAAACTTTGATATGCCAACAATAAATTTCGTGGAAGAAGGAAGAAAAACTGCATTCCTGACTGTATGTGAAGACGGTCAATTTTGAGCTATACACAAGGATAGAGAACATGGAAGATGATTTTTTTTACAAGGATCTATATTACCAAATCATTAAAATGGAACAAGTGATTTTGAATGGTAGATATTTGAGGAAAGCAAGTTACATGTGAAAAACCTGGTGAACATGAAAACTATAACCTCTTCTCTTTTACCCAAACTATCAACACATTCCATTTCTTCATGCATATCTGATGAAACATCAAGTTTTATTCATTTACAACATCTCTTATCACATTTTTTATTTCTTCCACCCACAAAATGGATACGTTACAAGGCCAAAATGAACAAAACCCAGGATTATCTTTATTATTTACATGAAATGGTCTATTACATACAATGCAACTAGGATGCTCGTGCATCTGCTAAGCATGACACGAAAAGTAAATGAAATGAAGAAAACCTAATGGGCCACTTGGCTACTATTTCATACATCTTTTAGAATCACCAATTTTCTTGGAAAGGCATGAATCGAAGTTTGAAAATTTATCAGATGAGAAATAAAATGAAATATGGATAACTTACTGAAGCAGATGGAATCAATGAAATCTGAGATGGAACATCTCCCTTCACCAGGTTCATAAGAACAAATACAATCAACGTAGTGGCAAAACTAAAGAGTGTGTATTGTAGTTGGATAGTAGATTCTCTCTCTCTCTCTCTCTCTCTCTCTCTCTATATATATATATATATATATATTATTTATAGCTTTCACACTACAACTTGAAATATTTCAGAGTACTGAAAAGTAATGTCTAGGATAAGTGATCTAACCTGAGATGTTGAGGTCCCAGTTTGAGGCTCCATTGGCATCTCAAGTAACCTGACTGGCTAAATAGTAACCCAATCTTGATAAAGAGAAACAATGATTGATCAGTTAGGTCCCATTACCATAGATAAACAATCTTTATTGATTTCTCAATAACATTTCCTGTTTCCTCATGTATATATATAGTTATGTTTCATATTAGTATTTTGTAACTTGGCAGAAAAATGGTTCAAAGAGTGTAAAAGATATAAGTACCCTTTAAAGAAATACTCGTTAAAGTATGCAACTTTCAACTCGACACATGGTTACGATGGAAGTGTTTGATTATTAGTCTAATATCTAACTAATTATCATCAAACAGTGACCAAATAGAGAAATCTTGTAGAGTAAAAGCAGTAGAAACAACCATTTGTAACTATGACAATGTACAAATAAGTGCTTGCAAATTTCATCCAACATCCTAGAATGAATAAAACTGTTGCAGTTTGATGGGATAGATAGGGCAGTTTGTAATGTCCATACACATTACATCCTGCTTTCAAATCCATTTCATTGGGCTTTAGTACAGAAACACTTGCACAAAGACGTGAAGACATAAGCACCCGGTTAGCATATAGCCTAACTACATGTGAAGAGTATAAATATCTGGATTTTATTGCAATTTCACGCCCAAATCATCATATCATCCGATGCAGTTTTTTCTGTAGTGACGGGCAAGAAAAAGAAGAAGAAGAGGAATTAAGAATTGGAAAGAAAGTTGAGTATGTCAAGTGATTGTTTGCTTAATGTATTTAGAAACCAAACACCCATAACGATAATGTCACTGCGTGAAGCAAATTTGAAGCCTTACAAGGAAAGCGCAATTTTTAAAAAATTTAGGTTCATCAATTGTAGCAACTTTGAAGAAAATTGCAGCGTTTGCAATGATGTAGATGATTAGAGATGAAAGCATTCATGACATTAAAGAAAATCAAGATAAATGATAAGAATTGGATGAAAACACAAAATTTAGTAAGCAATGAAAAGCTTATAATTGAAGGCATAAAATGGGGAATAGAAAGAAGTTTTGAGTGATTAAATTGGCAGGATTTGGACGTTAACATAACTATTAAGAAATGGAAGAGAGAGGAACCTGAGATTGTTTGTTGAGGAAGAAGAGGGAATACGTAGAATTTATTCAACTGAGGATCGAAGATGGAAAGAAGAACCTGTACAGGAACTCGGAATGCAAATAAATATTTTGAATCGTGTGTTTTCTTTTTCTTTTTCTTTCATTGTAATATTATTATTTAGAGTAATTTACAAATTTGGTCCCTGTGGTTTGACCCCAATTACGATGTAGGTCTTTTAGGTTCCATTTTGTTACAATAAAGGTCCCTGAAACTAACTGTCGTTAAAAACCTCCGTTAAGTTAGGGGCATTTTGGTCTATTTACTAGCTAATAGAGACCCGACCGACGGGCCCTTCAAAATGAAACCACCGTTTTTACTTTTGATGATGAATAAAACACCCTCTAAAAGTGAAAAAGGGGATGAGCAACCGAATCAAAAACACATTCGTGCTTCGTCTCCCAGACTTCCTCACCAATCCATTCCATTCCAATCCATTCCATTCTCCTTTGTGAATCTCCCTTCAAGGATTTTAACAAGATCCCATTTGGTAAGCAATTTTCTTGATTTTTGACTTCTTTCTTCTTCCACACTTTGATGTTGATATGATAGATATAGATGGATCCACTACAATTACAATCAAATTGTGGGTATTTCGCAGACGAGATTATTCTCGAAATCTTAGCAAGATTACCCATCAAATCCTTGTTTAGAACCAAGTGCGTATGCAAACTCTGGTACAGATTAGCCTCACACCAATCGTTCACCCTAGCTTACAATGAATGTTCTGTGAAAAATGTTATGGTTCTTGTGGAAGTTAAGGAATCATCGACAGAATCAACATCAAGTCTGATTCTGATTGATAATAAGAGGGGAGTGTCCGAATTCTCGCTGGATTTTGTGAAAGATAGAGTCAAAATTAGGGCTTCTTGCAATGGATTATTGTGTTGCTCTAGTGTTCCTGATAAGGGTGTCTATTATGTTTGTAATCCCATGACAAAAGAGTTTAAATTGCTTCCAAGGAGTCGAGAACGTCCAGTCACTCGTTTTTATCCCGATGGTGAAGCAACCCTTGTGGGTCTTTCTTGTGATTTGTTGAGCAATAGATATAACGTTGTTTTGGCTGGTTATCATCGGATGTTTGGTCATAGACCCGAGGGTAAACTCATATGTTCAGTCTTTGATTCCGAGTCAAATAAGTGGCGAAAATACGTTTGTGATCAAGATGATCATGGGTTTACTCATATGAACCGGAATCAGGTTGTGTTTGTGAATGGGTCTCTCCATTGGATGACTCAGAGTTTCACCTACATTCTTGTTCTTGATTTGAAGTTGGATGTATGGAGAAGGATAGTTTTGCCTGATGAAATGGGATGTGGGAATGGAAGTGGGAACAGGGTTTACTTGTTGGAATCTTCAGGAGGGAAGTTGTCGGTGATTCAGATATGTAGCGTTTGGATGAACATATGGGTGTTAGAAGATTATGAAAATGGGAAATGGGATATGATTGATCGTGTGAGTTTGCGTTGTATTCGTGGAATGGTGCCTGGGATATTCCCAATAAGTCAAGGGGCTGATTACTTGTTTCTTGCCGGGCATAAGCAGGTATTGGTGTATCAAAGGAAAACAAGAATTTGGAAGGAAATGTACTCTGTCAACAACAACTCCACAATGCCATTGTGGTTCTCTGCACATTCGTTTCGTGGCACCATCTTTAAGGTGTGTTATGATTAATTTGTTACTTGCTTTTCGTCAAAACTTTGCTAGTTAAGTTGAAAAAAGTGCTTCTTATTGTACATACATACATATATATATATATATATATATATATATATATATGCCATCTATTTCAAATATCTGTTGAAAACTTTTGATTTTTGAATGTGTTTTTGCAACTGGGCTACTATATATGGTAGTATCTTGTTACAATGCAAATTTCTTGTATTGCATTCTGAAAACATCCTACATTACATATAAATGATAATTAAGGGAACAGAACAACCAACATCAAGATCAAACCAAATAATAAATACATTTTTCACAGATCCAATATTTCAATAAACAATCTCCAAACTTGTTTTATACAATACATAATTTGCTTCATCCGAGTTTCAAAATCTAATAATATAGCTTGCCCATTATTTTCATGTTGAACTTATAACTTAACTTTAAAGAAAAATCAAAACTTGAATTCTTTATTCAGTTGCCACTTTTTTCAACATTTTTTCTAAAAACTTGAATTCTTAAATCGTTAATTACTTTTTTCAACATTTTTTCTAATTGTTTAACTTTGGGCATTAATGCATAAAATAACAACCTACTTTCATTTATTTTCTTATCATAGCAATGTACTTTCAATTTATTTTTTATTAGGGCACTGTACTTTAAAGTATTTACCCATTATAACATCATATTTAAAATTTACCTACTACACCAGGTTTTCATGCCACATCATTGTCCACATAGGCTGTCCACGTGTACTATGGTGTTGACGTGACATTTCTCATTACAACATTGTACTTTCAAAATTATTTTCTATTACCTCACTTCAGTTCCAATTACAACATAATCAAACATGTTTACCAAAAATCATAATTTTAGAAATTAAACATGTTTACAAAAGATCGCTATTACACGAATAAAAATGTTCACAAAAAATCATTGGTTTAAAGATGGAGCCGCACGAGGAAGATGAACAAGGGTTTAAAATCGTAAGGGAGATGAAGAGTGGTCTAAAATCGTGAAGTGGTAGTCGTATTTTTGAAAGGGTTTAAAATGAATTTTGAAATATTTTTTTAAATGCCATGTAGACAGCCACGTCACTTTAAAATGACACATCTGCAAAAAAAATCAGTTTTAAAGGTATCAGGTTATCCAATGCTATAATGTGTAAATTCTTTAAAGTACAATGCTCTAATAAAAAATAAATTGAAAGTACATTGCTGTAATAAAAAAAGTGAAAGTAGGTTGCTATTTCGTGCATTTTGCCTGTTTAACTTTCATCAAACAACATAGATTATTAAATGAAGAAAGAAAAAAGTAAATTATGTTTTAAGACAATTTTGAACATCGTTTTAGTATTATAACTTTATTTCTAACATAAGAAATATATGATATCTACTTTTTCTTAATTAATTTTTTAGAAGAAAGGTAATCAATAAACTTTGTTCTTAAAACCATTTACTCCCTAAATAATGGAAACCTTAATCTAGACGTCTCTTATGGCTTTGATGGGAAAAACGGCCACTAACGGTAACAACAAATGCGGAATTAATCTTCGTTAGGCTTAACTTTTCCGACCCGAATGAACCTTTGAGGATGCAAACAAATCGGGTATTCTAAATGCAAGTAAAAACGACCCCAAAACATACAATCAACAACCACAATGAGACACACACATTTTAGCGTGGAAAACCCCTCAAAATCGAGAGTAAAAACCACGGGACTACTAGAGCCGCTTCAAATCCACTACCACCAATATTAGAGCAATACAAAGTCTTCTCTAGATTATACTAGAGGCATACAAAACCATCATACACTTGGAAATAAGCACATCAAGATGTATGGAACCAAAATAGAGCAAGAATGGAGAAAAACCACCACAAAGTTACTGCTGTGCAGAACCCCACGGAAACCTGACCTCCGGACCTCAAAACCACGATCCCACCGTCCAGAATGTTGATGAAGATGTCGTGAAGCTGCTGACCAAAAATCACGACGATCCGACCGTTCAATCTCCGGGAAAAAGAAGTTTTCTGCAGCTGTAAATAGTAATACGAAAATGAATCTTAACTCACACACTCTCTCTCTTTGTTGCTGCTACTGATTTGAAACAATCACACCCTTTTTAGCTAAATAAGAACAAGGGCCAAAAACACATGGGCCTTCCTCATGGGCCAAAAAACCCATAAGGAAACCCAACAAATCTCCCCCTTTTTGCCTATGAGGAAGGGTTCGCCATTCCGGCGATCAAGCAACATACTTTTAGCTTTTCCCTTGCTACGACCTTTGTCAACATATCAGAACCGTTATCATTGGTATGAACTTTATCAAGTTCAAGCAATTCATCTTCAAGAGCTTCTCGAATCCAATGATACTTCATCTTGATATGTTTCGTTCTTCCATGAAAGGTTGAATTCTTCGCTAGAAAAATGGTACTTTGATTATCACAAAGAACCACGTAGCGCTGTTGCTTGAAACCAAGTTCCTTCAGAAAATCTTTCAGCCATAGTAATTCTTTGCACGCTTCATTTGCCGCGATATACTCAGCCTCAGTGGTAGACAAAGCAACACACTTTTGCAGCCTTGATTGCCATGATACTGCTCCCCCTGCAAAGGTCATCAAATATCCAGAAGTGGACCTCATGTTGTCCATATTTCCTGCCAGATCAGAATCAGTATACCCAACAAGCATTGGCTTTTCATTCCCAAATGTTATACCCAATTTGGAAGTACCTCGCAGATATCGGAGAATCCATTTAACTGCTTCCCAATGCCTTTTACCTGGATTTGATAGAAATCGACTCACAACACCTACTGCATGAGCTATATCAGGTCTTGTACATACCATCGCATACATCAAACTCCCAACGGCTGATGCATACGGAACTCGATCCATCTCTTCAATCTCCTTCTTTGAAGAGGGACAATCCTTATCAGTTAGCTTAAAGTTGGTAGTTAGGGGTGAACTGACCACTTTAGCTTTATCCATGTTGAATCTGCAAAGCACCTTCTCAATGTATTGCTCCTGTGACATATGCAACTTCTTGGCAGCTCTATTTCGGGTGATCCGTATTCCAAGAATTTGTTTTGCTGGCCCTAAGTCTTTCATTGCAAAAGACTTGCTCAACTGCTCCTTTAGCTTGACAATTCTTTCTTTATTCCTGCCAACAATTAACATGTCATCAACATATAGCAACAAAATGATGAAATCATCATCCCCAAATCTCTGAAAGAAAACACAGTGATCTAAAGTCGTCTTTCGGTAGCCATGTTTCCCCATAACCGACTCAAATTTCTTGTACCACTGTCTTGGTGCTTGCTTCAAACCGTATAGACTTTTCTGAAGTCTACACACATAGTCTTCTTTGCCCTTAACCTGAAAACCTTCAGGTTGCTCCATGTAGATTTCCTTGTCCAAGTCACCGTGAAGGAAAGCTGTCTTCACATCCATCTGCTCAACCTCAAGATCAATGCTAGCAACTAAACCAAGAACCACTCGGATAGATCCCATCTTCACGACCGGTGAGAAAATCTCATCAAAGTCGATACCTTTTCTTTGACTGAAGCCTTTATGTTGGGTCACCAAGGATTTGAAATTGACTCACCGATGTTTTCCCTAAAAATCCTACTTAGAATATTTTAGTTTGGTTCTTTGAATGACTTGTACAAAATAGCAAATGATCGGTGAAGTCGAAGATCAACCGAAACCAAGTTTGAAGACTCTCTACTTGTGGAAAATAGAAGACTTTTAGCAACAAACAAACAAGTCATCACCACCGAATTGTCTTCACAATTTCGGTGGCCATCATCACCACCGAATTGTCTTCACAATTTCGGTGGCCATCATCACCACCGAATTGTCTTCACAATTTCGGTGGCCATCATCACCACCGAATTGTCTTCACAATTTCGGTGGTCGTCATCTCCACCGAAGAAGATCTCATCTTTCGGTGAACTGCCTCCATCGAAAATACCTTCAGATTCGGTGAACAGCTTCCACCGATATGCTTCTTAAACTCGGTAGGAACTTTGTGGTAATGGTACTTCTGTGCAGATGTTTATATATTCTTGACAAATATAATCGGTGGAACTCCTTCGGTGATATTGTCTTAAATGCTCATAAAGAAGATCATTTATTATGGGACAATATCCTCTAGCAGATAAAAGTGACAGTTTGTCGCTTTATCCGTTATCAGTTAAAGTCCTTTTCCTCTGCATGGGCTCTACTGTCTGTACCTAGTAAAAAGTGACAAGGACTTCTCAACTCTCCAGAAGTCAACATCCTCAGCAAGTTGGAAGATGACAAGTGTCCCAAGCATTTAATGCTTGTACACTCCTTGCCACTATAAAAGGAAGAAGACATCCTCATGCAAATTACGCTTTCAGGAATTCTCTCAGTGCATGAAATTTCCTTTTTGCTTGAAAACTAAATAGCTTTGTTCTCAGTGTTTCATAGTTGTTTTTGTTAGTATACTTTGTGAAAGATTGTTAGAATAGGTTACCTGTTCTTTTCCGCAACAGTCTTTAGTTTTTTGTGTGTAATTCTTTTGAAAGCTTTTCAATATAAGAATTAAAATTGTGAAATTTTTGAGTATTGTATTCAACCCACCCCCCTTCTACAATACTTGTTAAGCCATCTGGGACTAACAAGTGGTATCAGAGCAGAAAGTTTAACTCCATAAACTTGATCTGCGATGGCTGCCTCTTCCTCTTCAACAATTGAAAACTCTTTTCATAACAACTTTTCTGAAAACGGGTCCATTTCAAAACCACCTAAGTTTGATGCTAACAACTTTTCTCTGTGGAAAAGCCGCATGATGCTATTCATGGAAGGAGTGGATACTAGATATCCAACCATTCTCAACGAGGGACCCATTATCCCCAGAGTTTGGGCTCGCTATGAAACGCAGAGGCCTGGCAAAGAAACCATGGAAAAAGAAATTTCTAGTGACTCTGATGAAGAAAAATCCAGTGCTACTGGTCGTTACATCCTCAAAAATCCTAAGAAGTATACTGATGAGGAAAAACGTTTGGTTTCTCTTGACTCCAAAGTAAGAGCAATTGTTGCACTTTCTCTTCCTGATGAGGTTTACCACTCTTTGGTAAACTTTGAAACTGCCAAAGAGATGTGGACCACTCTATGTGTTTTGTACGAAGGTACTGCGGAAGTCAAGAAGTGTAAAAAGATTGGTCTTATTAGAAAGTATGAACTCTTTGCTTTTGAAAAAGGAGAATCTCTTCCTAGCTACTACAATCGCTTCAACTCTCTTTTAAATGATCTCAAGTTGTTGGGCAGAGTCTATGATAATGAGGAAGTCTTATGCAAGTTCATGGATTGTCTTCCAGATTTTTGGGAAAATATATGTACTTGCATCAAAACTACCAAGGACCTTGAGTTCATGCCCTTAACTGTTCTTTATGGAACTCTCTTTAATTTTGAGCAAACCAAGTTACAAAGGAAATTTTTATGTGAAAGTTTTATGTGAATGATTTATGGGGCGGGCCTATCCCGTGTATGATTTATGGGGCGGACCTATTCCGTGAATGCTTTTATGTGAAAGTTTTATGTGAGATGTATGCATACATTGTGTAGACGTAAATTGGCTAAGTCGAGGGGAGGTTCCGCCAGTACTCACGTCGGGGGGAGGTTCCGCCAGTACTCACGTCGGGGGGAGGTTCCGTTTATGCCATGGGAATGAGTCCCAGTAAGGCAGCGTGATACTGACTCGTTGTCACCCTCGGGTGACTTCAGGGTGCCATTTACGGGAGCAGATTTATCCGTGAAAGATTTTTACTGTTCAGCTATGTGAAAGTTTATTATTGAAAGTCTTGTATACATTTGAAAGTTATGAGAAAGTTTTATGCAAAGATATTTGAAAGTTAGAAACTGTTTTTAAAAGTTTTGAGGACTGTCAGGAGGGACTCACTAGACCTCATGGTCTAACCCTCGCATTTTCCAAACTAAACCTTTTCAGGCAAGCATATTGCATGAGGCTCAGGTAGTCGAGCAAGAGCAGGATAGAGCACAGATGCAGATAGAGATATCGTCACTCATATTCTAGTAATAGTTATTCTCAGTTGTGTATAGGTTGTTTCCGCCAACCTAAGTTATTTAGTCAGATGTAAAGAAATTTATGGATCCAGTTTTGTAATTGTTTAATAATAATGCTAGTTATGCTTAATTTAGACTGGGTTGTTACAATTGGTATCAGAGCCATAGTTTAAGGGATTTAGGTGACCGGACGGGCCTAAACTTAAACTTGGGAGTAGAAATCACAACTGAGAATCAGGAAATGCGTTAGGAGGACACTATTATAGAGATAGGACTAATAGGGTACTGAGGACTGTCATGTAAGGTAAGTTTGAGATTCCACCTGGCCAGTGTAATTGCGAACTTACAGGTACATGTATGTGCTTAACCTGCCTTATTATTCCGAAGTGGTAGTCAGAAGCTAGTGTTTATGTCGTGTTCCAGTACTTTAGAATGTCAGCAAGATCCCTGAGGGGTAGACTGAGACCCCCTGTTGGGGAAGTTTCATGAGAAGTCGTGGTGATGTAATGTACGTATACATCGTAGAGAAGAAATGTTGTATAGGGTATTACGAGTCGTCTAAAGGTAGCTTTTCGTGGATTCGGAGAGGAAGAATGCTTGAGTTTGAGTAAGACTCCTGTTTCGAAGGAGTCCCAATTCTAGAGATCATGGGATAGATCAGTCAGGATGGTAAGGAAAGTCAGTGTCAAAACCTTGAAGGTATCAATGGAGCCCTGGGTTCTTGGTCGCGCTTTCCATTAGCTGGATAAATGAAATAAGATACCTATAGTGAAATGAAACCATGTAGAAATGGAAAGTGAGATAGTTGGTCAAAACGAAATAGTATGAAATGGTTGAGTAAGTGGACCGTTGAATGTATGTATAGCAAATCGTTGCAAGGCCGAGAGGGCGACCACTGGTCGAAGTAGAGTGTCAATGATAAGTTGCATGGGTAAAGCGATTGGCCCTGTTTGAGTGAGTAGCCTTCAATTGCAAGTAGAGTTTCATGCATTGAGTTCGTATATGTGTACATGAGATTTTTCATAAGAAAAGTATAAACGTGTAAATATCAAATTTGATCGGATATGAGTCGGCGTGTGCAAGCGTATGTTTAAAAAAAAATACAAATCCATTTACATCGTGCAATGAAGTCTTGAGGTTTACGATTTGCAAAATATCCCACTCTTTTCATGATAAGCCAAGAAAACGTTCGAATGCGCAATCTTTATTAACCAAAATGAGTATTGACATGTCGAAGTTATATTAATGAGTGTGAGGACCGACTAATTTACTTCGTGTCGGTAAATTTCTTTCAAAATTTTGTCGTATGGGAAGATTTTCATCCAATATTTATTTATGTCGTAACAACATATTTTGGTTGAGTAAGATTAAGTTTTACGGAAAGATTGCATGCAAACAATTCTCAAGATCGTTGTGCAGGGCATTGGAGTTATGAGAATGTTGGGGTCGTGTGTACCCGAGTTGTTCCAAGTGTTGTTTCTTTAAAATGATTCATTTATCGTGTTGTCAAGCATGAAGGCTATGAACTCAATAGGTCGTAGAGTATTAAATTTTAAGCTAAGGAAGGACTCCTAGAGTGGAGAGGTGTTGGACAAATCAGGGGAGAATGTTTGTAGCTTTGGTAATTGCGTTCTAGAGGAGAGGTGAGCAGTGGAAGAGTCGGAAGTGGACTTTAATGTCGATTGTATGAGGGTCTGTACCCTCGTGCGGTGACTGGAAATACAATTGCCGAGGGACGGTTGTGTTCAGAGGAAGGACTAGAAGTCATCAAAGTGTTAGTATTAGCAACTCGTTATGAGTAGTGTGGTGAAGTAGGAAAGAAATATCCTCGACGCCGAATAAGAGTTTTAAAGTGAACTTGTAATATTGACGTTACTCGAGTGAGTTTGAAATGAGGACGACGGGATGTGAATTTGATTATGATATGTTGGAAGGACTTGGTTCAGTAAGGGACCCTTGTCGAAGAATAGGTTAAGGAAGTAGCAACAGGTCAACTAATGACGTTAAAGTCGGCAGTTGTGTAAGGTGTATGAGACCGAAGACTTGAATTAGAAGGTTGAAAGTTGAAGGACCACTTTGTAGGGTGTTAAGATAGTGAGAGGCTGCTGTTTAGATAAGCGTTTTACTTATGAGATGAATGGTTCGTAAAGAATGAAGTATTTAGCACAAACGAAGTGAGGGTATAGATTATGTCGATCTGTGAGGAAATGCGCCATGTCGATGTAATGGTTTGGGTATTGCAAGGAACTAGCAAGAATCGAGTATGTTAGAATCAATCAGAAACTCGGGTGTTGTGGTTCAACTAGAGCTGGGGAGAGACAATGTAGCGAGATAGACTCGTTATTTATGCGTGAGGTCTTGAAGATAAGTTTGAGTTGTGTATGAATGGCCATGAGAGTTTTGGCCTGCAGTGTGATGTTATGAGTGAGGAATGTACAGTTATGTAGTGGCAATAATTGCCAAGTTAAATGTGCCAGCTAGCGTCGTAGTGATGTGATGTTAGAGAAAGAGGAAGAATCAGATAGAAGTTTTTGGGAGTTTCGGATGAGGTGTTCGAGTGTTAACCAGGTTGTTGGAGCACGTAGAGTGTAAGTTGACGTGGTGATATGATAATGTTCGGGATAGCATCACGGAGTGGTGGTGGGTAGTTACCCAAAGGAGAAACCAAGTGTTTTTTTAGTTGTAAGAGTCGCTAAGTAAGCATATTTTGGGATCATTGGAAGTTTAAAGAAGAGGATGGATGTATTAGTCAAAATGTGGTGGAATAGATGTGAAATCCTTAAAGAATGTGAGCTGTTGCTTATGTGAACGAATTGTCTGAGAAAGTAAAAGTTGGAGTTTAAAGAATGTATAGTGACGTCGAACTCTGGTGTCAGTTCGAGGTGATTTAGTCGAAAGCCTTAAGTTAGAATTTTAGTGCAACCGTTTGGTTATGTATAGTAATGAGACAACATTTTGCAGCTTGAGAATTGTCGGAAGAGAGGGACGAGTAATGTTGGTGGGCAGTGCTCCACGCTAACGTGGGGAGGTGAAGACAGTATGTTGGAATAAGTAAGTAAATCGGAAGTAGTAAACTTGACAGTAATGCCGATAGGCGTAGTGTTGTGTAGATTGTCCTTGATAAGTGTGCGAACTTATGGAAAGAGTATTGAGGAAGGAAATTGTGTATGACTTTGTGCAGGAAAGAAGTGGATAAGACAACTGAATGAGTTAAGTTTGTGACTTGTGAGAAACGTTCGAACGAACTGATCGTTCAGTGTAAGCTATTGAGAATAGTAGGGTGTGATCGTGGTTACCCCTCCTAGTTGAGTGGGAGTAACCGAAGTTATGTTAAATGACTGGACGCTTGTAGCAAGCAGCGAGAAATTTATGAGCCTTCTGGATAAGTGCAATTCGGATAAGTGAGTACTCCAATAAGGAATTATAGAGGTTTCCTACTATTAGACACGTTAAGTGTGAAATGATGAAGTGGTGAGAACGTACGAATTAGTTGTCGAGTTGTAGCCGATGTGATTCGGGAAAGGAGTATGATCTGCATAAGACGAATGTAGGTTGGAAGAAGTAACCTAGAAATTTCAGGTATACCGAGGAGGGGACTCCTGGGAGTGAGCTTGTCAGAATATACAAGGTTGGCCTTGTGCCAAGTTTCCAGTGAGGGAGTATTCCTGGTGGAAGATTCTCGTTGTTGTGGCGGGAATTCCCGCCAAGTTCTTTCTCTTAAGGAGGTATAAATGTATGAGAGACCTTATTTAGACGTGTTTAAAACCGTGAGTCCCGATGTGTGGACGGAGGCGAGCAAATGGAGGCGCGGTTGGCCTTGGTTTTATCAGGTAGTTTTAAGCGAGTATAGTGATCGAAGAGGGTACAAGTAAGTAGTGCAAGATGGCACGATTTAGCAAGTGGTGCCTCGCCGAGGGCGGCTTCAAAGTATGGGGTGCGGTTATGTTTCCCATCTGAACGGTCTGAGGCAACCGAGTAGAACTGAGTGGTTGGATAAAAAAAAAGGGCATTGAAGTTTGAGAGCAAGGTAAGGTGGACTATGTCTGCGGATCCGTCGAAGCATGGAAGTTGGATAGATAGTGTGCGATCGTGAGGTACTCGATGTGAATTTGAGAAGAAATTCGTAGTGTGATGCACGTCTCTTTCGTGGAGAGCCGATGTGAGAAGTGAGATGATGGCGACCTTGCAAGAGATGCAGGCGATAAGAAGTTGACCTTGTCATTAGTGAGCGAGTTAGAGCAACAACATACAAGTTAGACTGGTCAGAAGAGTTAAAGAGTGTTCATCCGACATTTCATGTCTCAGACTTAAAGAAGTGTTTGTCAGGGGTCGTTGTGACTGTTCCGTTGAGGGGACATCAGTATAGATGGGAGGTTGACTTACGTAGAAGACCCGATATAAATCGTGAGCGGTAAGGTTTGCTAAACTAGGAACATAGAAGTTTGACTAGTAAAAGTTCAGTGGAGATATCATAAGGGACGAGAGACAACGTGGGAAGTAGAATCAGATATGATGTCCAGATATCCACACCTTTTCGAAAACGGAATTCCGGGGACGGAATTCTTTTGAGGGGGGAGTGTTGTAATGACCCAGACCTTTTTTCGAAGTGTTTTGCGTTTGGTGTGGAGTTTTTAATAAAAGCAGAAGTTGAGGGGCTAGTTGGTAAATAAGAGTTAGGGTATAAAAGGGCACAAAACCCTAGACAACATTCCAAAATCCCTGAATTTGTTTTGTTGACGGCTGAAATTGAGGAGAGAAAGGAGAATAGAGTTCTTAAGTGTTTTGTGTGCTTTTGGAAGAAAGGAATCATCAAAGTTCAATTTCAGAAGAAAGGGAAGGATTGGAATTCGTGATCTGCAAGTAATCTCTAAGGTAATCTCTAATCCATAACTCATTTCAAGTATAATCTGCTGATTTCTGAGTTTTTGGTGGGTTTTAGCTTTTCTAAGTCATTTGAAGCCTATAGAGAGTTTTAATCTTCGTTAAATGCGTTTTGATAATGAAACTGATGGGAAATCGAATACAGATCATTTATTGATAGTCTATTAGCTTAACTTGAGGATTAAGAGGCATGTATTAGGATTTTCAACCATTAAACTCGTCCAGCGCTCGTCCGGACACCTTCAAGCATGAGAGTGTCCGGGTGAGTGTCCGGATAGCTTCTTGGTCGGGTTGTGGAGGTGTCCGAATATTGTGTTGTCCGGATGAGTTAGTCGTCCGGATAAGTGTGCCATCCGGATAGGTTAATCGTCCGGAAAAGTGTGGTTGTCCGGAAAAGTAGTGATGTCCGGAAAAGTGTGGTTGTCCGGAAAAGTAGTGATGTCCGGAATTGAGTAGGGTGGCAAGTGAGAAGTGTCCGGATAGTTCTAGTCAGCTTATAAATCTGTCCCTTCGTTCAGGTAGGCAATTTGGGAGTAAAGAGCCGAGTAGAGAAAAGCAAACAAACGTACCAGGTGAGTTTTCTAAACTAAAATGTGTGGCTTTTAAAGTGTTTTCAAAATGTGTTTGAATGTCGAGAATTGCCATGCTTTATTCATATGCTTTAAATTGCATGAAAGTTGTTTACAGTTTTAAATGAGATTTGTGTATGATTTATGGGGCGGGCCTATCCCGTGTATGATTTATGGGGCGGACCTATTCCGTGAATGCTTTTATGTGAAAGTTTTATGTGAGATGTATGCATACATTGTGTAGACGTAAATTGGCTAAGTCGGGGGGAGGTTCCGCCAGTACTCACGTCGGGGGGAGGTTCCGTTTATGCCATGGGAATGAGTCCCAGTAAGGCAGCGTGATACTGACTCGTTGTCACCCTCGGGTGACTTCAGGGTGCCATTTACGGGAGCGGATTTATCCGTGAAAGATTTTTACTGTTCAGCTATGTGAAAGTTTATTATTGAAAGTCTTGTATACATTTGAAAGTTATGAGAAAGTTTTATGCAAAGATATTTGAAAGTTAGAAACTGTTTTTAAAAGTTTTGAGGACTGTTAGGAGGGACTCACTAGACCTCATGGTCTAACCCTCGCATTTTCCAAACTAAACCTTTTCAGGCAAGCAGATTGCATGAGGCTCAGGTAGTCGAGCAAGAGCAGGATAGAGCACAGATGCAGATAGAGATATCGTCACTCATATTCTAGTAATAGTTATTCTCAGTTGTGTATAGGTTGTTTCCGCCAACCTAAGTTATTTAGTCAGATGTAAAGAAATTTATGGATCCAGTTTTGTAATTGTTTAATAATAATGCTAGTTATGCTTAATTTAGACTGGGTTGTTACATCTTCTTTCATTTTTATGTTACATCCTTATCATATCAACATACATAAACTAAAATAATTAGAAAAATAAAAAATAAACATTGAGATTTTACATATAAATAAAGCATAACATAATGTTTATTACATTTTTACTTATTCTAAAATAACATTATCTGTAGTACAATTAACACGTAAAAGACGAGTGCACTTCTGTATTCGATCTGTATACGGGGTAGCCCATGCAGCAGCACACGAATAACTGTAACGGAAGAAATGTGATGTAATGGTAGGAAACGGGTATCCTTCTGCTAAAACTAGTTTCACATAATGGTTACCATTGACATACCCAATTGTATAAACAACATGTTGATACCACGCCGACGGAGTAGATCTAAGCGGTAAGTACGTCGAACAGCCTGTCATTGACATAACGTGTAATATCACATTATATTTGCAAGCAATCAAGACACCTATTTCAGGCATTGTCATCCAGTGGTCATATGGTGCACCTTGATTTGATCGAAAGAAGTTTAAAGTGTTATAAGTTGTATTCCAATGTTCACTTCCAAACATATCGAGGTATTCTGCCTTGTATGCGTCTAACTCTTCCATCAATTGAAACCGAATTGTGGGCCATGCATCTTCATGAAGACCGAGACAGACAGCTATTGCTCGGAATCCACAATTTCCATCCCCTATCACATCATGTACATGTGTGATGTAACGGTGAAACATTTCTGGAAATTGATTAACGTATGGATGTACATTATAATTCTTTCCCACAAAAGAACTATGTCTTGCTGGATCCTGGTAGCTCATTTTATCCAAGTCAACAAATGTTGATGCGTTCGAATAAGTACGTCTAAGGGGTCCTTGAGTCGTAAAAGACGGTTCACCATGAGCTGTAAAAGACGGTTCAACGTTAAATGTAAAATTTAAATTATGAAAGTAAAAGGTATAAAGTAAAGTAAATAAATAAGTATAGGGGTTGAAAGTGTAAAAGACGGTTCACCATGAGCTGTCAAATCAAAATCACAATTTTGTCGGAAAAATTGAAATGTTACACTTTCAACCTCTATACTTATTTACTTACTTTACTTTATACCTTTTACTTTCATAATTTAAATTTTACATTTAACACATATAATCGTTTATTATCTATAATACGTTAAAAAAATACGTTTTAATTTTAACAAGTTACACCATTATAATCGTCTCTTCGATACGTTCGAAATGAGCCCAATCTTGAACGTATTCTCATTGGATACGTTAATGATAACCATTATGTGAACTTAGATTTGGCAGAAGGATACCCGTTCCCTACTATTTGTACCACATTTTTATTGATATTAGAGTAAAGAGTAAATTACAGTTTTGGTCCCTAAGGTATGTCAAAAATTACGAAACTGATCTTTTAACTTCAAAAATTATATTTTTGGTACATGTGGTATGCATTTCGTTACGAAATTGGTACGATTGGTATGGAAATTGATTGGTTTGTCTCGGTATAAAATTGACACCCCTATATATAAACAAAAAGAATAATAATATATATATATTTCTAATATATATATATATTATATAAAACAAATAAATAATATATATATATATATATTATAAAACAAATAAATAAATAATATATATATATATATATATATATTATATAAAACAAATAAATAATATATATATATATATATATATATATATATTATATAAAACAAATAAATAAATAATTATTATATAAAACAAATAAATAATATATATTTTTATATTATATATTTAAATCAAATAATGATTGGTTCGGAATTAAATGCAATCAACACCCCTACTTTTTAGATGTATTTAGTACTTTTTGGGTGTAATTAGCACCCCCAAATAAAAGACTCGAACATCTGACAATTAAAAAGCAAACCCAAATCATTATCACCTCCTTCATAGACCTTATATTATTATATATTTATTATGTATACTTTGTTGGTCATTAAATTAAGGATAGTTACAAAATACAAACCCAATTCATGACCCACAAGTGTATAAAATGGTTATAAATTTGATAATAAAATCCATTTCTAAATGTGTTTTCACTTAAAATTCTTTTCTCTTAAGTTAATAAGGCCATCCGCAGCGCCCGCGGGCTCGGCCACGGGCTCGCTGCGGGCTCCCTCGGGCAGCGGTGGGGCTGGCTCGGGCTTCGGCTGCGGGCTCGGAGGTCGGGCTTTCAAACCCGATGAACCTGAGCATCTCCAACGGCTATTTTTTTTTTAAATCTTCAAAATAAATTCTCCCAAACGGCTACTTTTATAAAAAAAATTGATTTTTTTTTCAATTTAATCACACTATATATATTAACCCTCAACCTCTTATTTTTTCACACCAACAATCTCTCAAACTCTCTCATTCTCTTCCATTCTCTATATTTTAAACAATATGGATTCGCCACAACCCGGTTCACCGACCGCATCATCATCATCCATAGACACCGACGAGTTGTTGAATCTACAAAGAGAAGTTTTTCGACATACTGCACAATGGATTTATGGTAGCACCGCCTCGTCGTCAACAACAGAGAGGGCCGCGAACATAGAAAGAGGTCGAGTAGCTGCAAACGAGCGGCTTATGCGGGACTACTTTGGCAACAACCCGGTTTATACACCGGATATGTTTAGGCGGCGGTTCAGGATGAGCAGGCAACTATTCGAACGAATAGTTGAAGATTTAGCAGGAGAGGATCCGTATTTTACACTTCGGGTGGACGGCAGACGCAAACAAGGTTTTTCTCCGATACAAAAGTGTATTTCCGCTATTCGGCAATTGGCGTATGGAGTAACTGCTGACGCACTTGACGAGTACATCCGTATGGGAGAGACAACGTCACGAGATTGTCTGTACAAATTTTGCACAAGTATTATTGAACTGTATGGTCAAAAATATTTACACAAGCCTACTTTTATTGATATTCAGAAGTTGTACGCCGCGCATGAAGCTAAACACGGATTTCCCGGCATGCTCGGCAGCATAGACTGTACTCATTGGGCGTGGGCAAATTGTCCGAATGCATGGCAAGGTCAATTCATGAGAGGTGATCATGAGCACCCGACAATCATGCTAGAAGCAGTGGCCTCTCAAGATCTATGGATCTGGCACGCATACTTTAGTGTTGCCGGTTCCAACAACGACATCAATGTTCTCAATCAGTCGCCCATCTTCAACGATGTATATGATGGAAAAGCACCCGACTGCCCTTTTGAGGTGAATGGAGCCACCTACGAGCACGGATATTATCTAGCGGATGGGATATATCCGAAATGGGCTACTTTCGTAAAATCATTTACGTGCCCACGGGACCCTAAACGACAAAAATTCAAGTCCGCGCAAGAATCGGCACGTAAAGATGTTGAACGAGCTTTTGGCGTGCTTAAACAACGTTAACATATACTTCATAACCCGGCACGTGGATGGGAACCGACAAGATTGAGAAACATTATGTACGCTTGTGTCATATTACACAATATGATACTCGAAGACGAATACCATGCTATTTGTGGTGGCGATGACCACGGCCTTTTCACGGATGATAACGAAACCCAAATCAGTGAGGAACAACGCGCGACAAATGTTCGAGAAGTCCAAAACCGGGCCACTCATAATAATCTTCGGTCGGATTTGGTCGAACATATTTGGCGTATCCAAGTTCCCAACAATGACGACGAGTAGCTTTTTAAATTTATTTTGTAATTTTTAATTTTTTAATGAATGATATGAATTTTTATTTTTATTATTTATCTTATTTTTATTTATTAAAAAATATATAAATATTTTTATTTTGTTAAATAATTAAATGTATAAATAAAAGAATTAAAAAAATGATGTGGCGCTGATATGGCATTGAGGGCTTGAGGGCTTTTAGTTATACGCTGGGAGTGTTTAAGGCTTGAGAGCTTAGCTGATGTGGCGTTGAGGGCTTTTATCTATGCGCTGTGAATGGCCTAACAAGCAATGCTTTCTCCATTTTTCTTTATCACTCACCAACTTTTACCCATTTTACAAAAAGAAGAAATAAAATAAAAATTAACAACCTTACATTTATTAACTAACACCATTATGTTAATTGGCTTTATGTGAACCTTACCTAAAACTTAATGTATTATTTATATTAGTAATAGTAATAGTAATAGTAATAGTAATAGTAATTAATTACGAGTTGAGTAATCACATCGCACCTAACAACTTAAATAGGATTTAATTAATTTATGAAAAATAAAATAAAAAATTATTAATTAATACGTGATATAGACCTACGTACTTACTTTAACATCAAAAAAATACTCTTCTTACCTATTGATTAAATGAAATGCCCCCACAATCACAATCACATGATGAAGCGTCTCAAACATCCTACAGCTTATCATCATCATCATCATCGCCTATAAATAAATACATGAAGAGATCTATCTATCTATCTATCTATCTAGTGCGATGAAAGAAACCAAAACCCCTCCCTCCCTACCTACTGATCATATCATGGTATTCTTATTCTTATTCTTCCTCCTTGCCACTGCCACTGCCACTGCCACCCCAATGGCAATGGTATTACCTAAATCAGATGAAAATCTTTTAGAATTCCCTTTAAATTTAGAATATTTGGAAGCCGAGTATTTTTTATATGGATCCATGGGTTATGGTTTGGATCACATCCAACCCAATCTTACCGGGGGTGGACCACCGCCCATCGGTGCACGCAAGGCGTATCTTACTCCTTTAATCAGAGATATAATCACCCAATTTGGTTATCAAGAAGTTGGTCACATCAGGTGAGGTCCATCCCTGCACATAACATATATCTTCATTCATTTTCCATTTATTCGCAAAGGTGATCGATATCTTGATAGAAATGTTTGATGCATATACGTATGTACACAGGGCAATTAAAAGCACCATACCCGGGTTTGCAAGACCCTTGTTGAATTTAAGCGCACAATCATTTGCCACTGTAATAAACAACGCTTTCGGGAAGCCTTTGTATCCACTTTTCGATCCTTACGCCAACGATATCAATTATTTGCTTTCCTCCTACATCATCCCTTATGTAGGTCTCACGGGTTATGTTGCTGCAAATCCAAACCTCCAAACTCCCATTGCAAAAAAGGTATATATGTATATACTTGCTTTGTTGTCTCAAAATTAACTATATTACATGATAAACATGTGCTCTCTCTCTCTCTCTCTCTCAATGATGTAAATTATTTTATGCTTAATAATATAATGTTTTTTATAACAAAATAATTAAGTATTCTGTTAAAATCAATGATTATCCTAACTATATTTTAGATATTTAAAATTAGATGTTTATCATGTATTTGAACATGTTTATTAGTTAGTTATGTGTTCAAACATGCACCGTTAAAAAGTTGTACACATGCATCATTTACTTATTGAAAATGAAGTAATTTAGCATTAAGTGGTAGTACATAATGAGTAAAATGTTGTTCTTAAAACATTGCCAAATGCTTTATAATATAGTAGGACGATAATCAAATGAGAACCACAAATATGTTACAAACCCGTGAGAACCAATATAAAAATATTTGTTTACATGAATTTTTTCATCAAAACCTACGATTTAAGATATTGTTATGAAAAGATTACATGTGAAAAACGAATTTTGTTTCACCTAGTGAAATAAAAATATTTGTAAAAAATATTCACATGGAGACAAATCCATATGAAACTATCATATTATGAAACACATATATGTGAAGCAAAATATAATAAATTCTGGTATTTGATGAAAAAATATCATGTAAAAAATTAGTTTTTATATCGATTCTCACAGTTTATAACATATTTTTGGTTCTCATTTGATTTAACCCCTAATATAGTATATATATATATATATGCATAGAGATGAGATCGGAAGAGAAATCTAAAAAATAAAAGAATCGAATAACTCATCTAAACCGTTAGATTGGAATGGTTCAACGGATTATATTAAAATGGTGGCTATAACCACTTTTTTCAAAAATAAAACCATTTCCTTCTAATTTTTAAAATCAAAAATCAACGAAAACATAAAAAGCTGGAGCAAAACAAATTACACCAAAAAAATGATCACATTATTATCTTTAATTTGACATTCATTTTGATTACTTTTTCATCCATTTTTTCTTAGTTCTCCGGTTCTTTTATTTTTCAGAGTTCTCCCTGGATCTTTTCCCTATATACATATGTATAAAAGTTTAAATAAATAATTAATATATAAATCATTGGTTAAAGAAAATACGGGTTCACGTCTTCAAATGATTTTTTTTTTCCAATGATCCAAATATGGACCATTTATTCATACATTCTCAACTTTCTTTTCTTTTTTATTTGAAACTTCCCCTATATATGTATGTATTGATGTTGATATATGTATTGTTTAATTTTTGCATTATTAGCTTGTAGCTGGTCTTTTGGGAGTTGAATCAGGCCAGGATGCAATTCTTAGATGTCTTCTTTACGAACGGGCAACACAAACTGTAACCCCATATGGTATCACCGTATCTGATTTCACTAACAAAATCTCAGAACTACGAAACAAGTTAGGTCGTGCAGGCCTAAAAGACGAGGGTCTAATTGTCCCAACTTACCTAGGTGCCGAAGGGAAGATAGAGGGAAATATTTTTTCTGCGGATACAAACTCATTGGCATATGGTCGAACACCAGAACAAATACTTGGTATTGTGTATGGAAGTGGAAAAGAACAAGTTCCGGGAGGATTTTACCCTCACGGTGCTAATGGGACTATTGCTAGAAAATATTTAAAGTGAGTAATAAATTTACAAGAATGACGTCTTTAATAAGTGTTTATTGGTTAATGTTTGTAATAAGGCCTAAAAGACAACTATACGCGACAAGTATGTCATGTGCCATAAAATATGACATTTCTTATTGTCGTGTTATAAAAATTGGTGGTACCACTTTTCTTCTTATTTTCATGTCATGTTTATCACATCAATAAAGTCTTTTCAATTTGTTCTATTAGTGGTTTCAATTATTGACAAAACCCCAAATTTTATTGCTCTTAGTTATATAAAACGTAGCCATTGTACAAGAGATAAAATGTAATGAACTAATCAATTTAGGCTTGAAGTCAACCAAGTTTTTCTTTTTTCATTTTTGTTAACCGTGGGTGTTTGAGCCAGGTTGTGCGCACCACGACTAATCCTAGGGGTGTTGGAGATTACTCCAATTCCTCCCCCCCATCATACATTCATACTGGTAAGAGGCATATTCATGCATTTTTCAAGATAACCTATATATTTGCATGTTTCAAATCATTCATTAATTAGGTTATTAACAAGTAATTAACATGAACTTTCAATAATCACAATAGAACAATTAAACGAAACTTGTAGAAATTATCTCATTAAACTCAATTGAAATCATTGACTTTAAAAAGCTTCTTCTTACAATTGTGTGTTGTGCAAGGTCAAATGACAATGCCAGAATATTCTATCCCAACAACACTAAACATGCATCTTGCAGGCATATATACTAACGTATAATAATCATTTAAACTTAACAATATATATAACCTCATTCAAGTTCACTAACGACAATTACGTTGCTTAATATATTTACCCCAATTGTTCCAAGTGACAAAAACATCCAAATAACATCCTTGGTAAGTCTTTTTTTAGATCTCCGTTAATTCAAATTAATAAGGTTAGAGTCTAAAATCGATTCCTTAATACCCTAGAAATTACGTAACATATTCGATAACTTGAATAATTCAATCATATTCAACTTTTAAAAAGATAATTAAATTTCTGATATAAGCTTAATAATAATGTATTGTACGATACCAATCCAAATTAACAGTATGTGAATTTAGTAAAAAATCTTTATTAAACAAACTAATTCAAATGAACCAATCTACCCTTCTTTTTTATGTCGGCCCAACAACGTAGCAGCCCAGTAAAATAGTTGAGCCTATAAATCTCCGGCCACTTCCTTTCATCATATTTTCTTATTCCTTAATTATTGCGGTCTCAATACGTGGTACCGGATCAAGAAAGTGCTTCGAAAGGCGTCAGCAGGTGCACGGAGCCGAAGCCCGGCATGTTCGCCCGCTGGGCCGAGTGTTGGCCCACTTCAGAGTCTTCCCCTCCTTGTAATAAGTAGAATTCATGAGTGAAAAGTAACAAGTGTCCGGATCTCTTCTTACATTTCTCGCTTTTACTCTTATTCTTACAGATCCTTAGTCATAGATCATATATAGTGTATTAGTGTTATTTAATTACAATTTTTTTTTTTTGTTAAAAAGAAATGTTTGATAAACATAGATACATGCATTCATTGGGTGCCAAACAGCATGTTCCATGTTTTGTGCCATAATTTCTCAAACACACCACTTGGACGGACACCTCACATATATATATATATATATATATATATATACAAAAAGAAACAAATTAATAAAAGATAATTAGTTGTGAATTTATAAATTAAGCAATGGCAGTGGGAGTATTCCTTATGCTTGTGGTGGTGGTGATGGTGGATGCAAAATCGGAGTTGCCAAAAGCCGATACAAGACTTTTGGAGTTCCCATTGAATTTAGAATACTTAGAAGCAGAGTTCTTCTTGTATGGATCTTTAGGTAGGGGTTTGGATCACATCCAACCCAATCTTACCGGTGGTGGACCACCACCCATCGGTGCACGCAAGGCTAATCTTTCTCCTTTAATTAGAAATATAGTTGCCCAGTTTGGTTATCAAGAAATTGGTCACATCAGGTTAATTATACATATTCATCTCATCTCTTAACTAATTAACTTCTTCTTTAATTGTTCACATATATACACACTGTGGTTTGTAAGGTGATATATATATTTTGTTTGATACATGCAGGGAAATAAAAAGCAGGATAAGTGGATTTGGAAGGCCATTGTTAAACTTAAGTGCACATTCATTTGCAACAGTAATCAACCAAGCATTCGGAAGGCCCTTATATCCACTCTTCGATCCATATATCAATGATATCAATTATCTGCTTTCCTCCTACATCATCCCTTACGTAGGCCTCACCGGTTATGTTGGTGCTACTCCAAAACTTAAAACTTCTCTTTCCAGAAAGGTACATATATATATATATATATATTATATTACGTATCATCATTCATTTTCTTCTAGCTAATTAACTTAAATATATGAAAACACTTTATATATATATATTACCATGCAATATGCATGCAGCTTGTAGCTGGTCTTCTGGCAGTAGAATCAGGTCAAGATGCAGTTTTTAGAAGCCTTCTTTATGAACGAGCAATGGTAAGGGTAATCCCATATGGTATCACGGTAGCTGAATTCACCAATAGAATCTCCGCGTTAAGAAACAAATTAGGTCGCGGTGGCATCAAAGATGAAGGTCTCGTTGCCCCAACTAATGATATAAAGATTCATAATGGGAAAATGAGCGGAAACATTTTAGTTGGCGATAGAAACTCGTTGGCATACGGTCGAACACCAAAGGAAATTCTTCGTATTGTATATGGAAGTGGAAAAGAACAAGTTCCCGGAGGATTTTATCCTCATGGTGCAAATGGGACCATCGCTAGAAAATATTTAAAGAGCAAAAAAGATTGATATTTATTTTAACTCTTTAATTATTCTAATGTTTGTAACAACGAAACATAAAATATGATTATACGTGTTTGTCTTACTATTACTATTGTAAGTGTAACCTAAATATTAATTAATTAATTAATACTTAGATTATATATATTGCAAATGCTGAATGAGCAAAAATTGTATTTTTCTTTGAATTAATAATTAATAAAAATAAAAAGAATATATATAAATCCATCTTTCCACAACATCCATCATGTAGACCATCATATATATATATATATATATATATATATAATCCACACTAGCTATACATATATACGAATCAATGCAAATCAAATCTTACAAACATATTGATACATTTTTCAAGATAACATATATTTGCATGCCTCAAAACATTGCTAAGGCTTAACCATGCATCTTGCAAGTCAATTGGTTGGTTAACTCAAGCTATGTTTGTTGTCCGATAACTTGTTTAAGTTCACTAACGACAACTGCGTTACCTAATTCAAATAGAAAAAGTTAGCCCTTTTTGTTTTTTATATCGGCCCAACAACATAGTGGCCCAGTAATATACATATTTCTAGCCCAGTCCATTAAATCGTCTTCCTTACCCTAACCAACCAAGATACATACATACATGTTTAAAAAGAAAAGCTTTTATTTAACATTGAGTTTATTCATTCATATCTAGTGAGTGTTTAAAAAGAAATGCTCCATGCCGTAAACACAAATTAATTAAGGTTAATCCTATCAATATCATCATGCATACCTTGAATTAATTGTGTGTGACTTTCATCCTCGACTCTTGAAGCTCCGTATTGAGGCTTTTGTTTTCGTGGGTCAACACTTGAACTTTTGCCTCCAGGGCTTTAATTTCACATTCCTCCCGTTGGTATGCATCAACATGTTGTTCGTACATCCATCATTTTCAGTTTGTTCATTAATTAGATCCTGCTTCACATGCTCAAACTTCTTCTCCATTGGATTTGGAATGGAATACCAACAACAACAACTCCAATTACTCCAAATACAAATACAAATGGTGGGTGATTGGTGAGGTGTGACAGGAATAAAGCTCGGGAGGTTGTTATTTGTTATTGTACCCCACCCCATACCATATGATATAGATAGCGGTTAATTGGTTGCTCTTAAAAAGTCAACTTAAAAAAAAGAATAATAATAATATTATTAAATATAAACCTTTAAAAAAAAATCATTTTCTTTATTAAATTGTATGCAAATTAAATATTTTAAAGTAACGAATTTTCTATATATATATATATGTTTTTTTTTCAAAGAGCACAATTTTTTCCGGTGTTGGTGACAAAGACCAATACCGTAGCGAAATGCAAACCACAAAGACGTTGAATGTACTTATTTTAAAAGAGGAACCGTATCAAAAATTTACAACCCACGGAGTAATTTACTCTAAAACCAGTTTCATTGATTCTCAATAGCAAGCAAGCTGCCACCAAACCATTAAGGTACTTGGGTTTTCTGTTTATTGTTTGATTTTATCCTATCCTATCCTATCCTATCAATTGATCGTTGGAGTCTTGGAGGTAATAACGTATCATTTTATTATATTCTGGCAAGTTTGATTGTACATTTTAATGAAAATATATTACTACGTATTATTTTGTTCTAAAATATATATATATATATATATATATGTACCAACTTGTAGCTATAGGAGAATCAGGTCAAGATGCAATTTCTAGAAACCTTCTTTATGAACAACGAGTAATGGTAAGAGTACCCCCGTATCGTATAGCAGTTGAAATCACTGACAGAATCTCCACGTTACGAAACATATTAGGTCGCATCAAGGATGAAGGTCTCGTTGTCACAGCTAATAACATAAAAAGGGAAAATGATAGGAAACAATTTAGTTGGCGATAGAAAACTCGTTAGCAAACGCCAAAGGAAATCCTTCATATTGTACACGGAAGTGAAAAAGAACAAGTTCCCGGAGCATTTTATCCTCAAGTGCAAATCTAGAAAATAACTAAAGCGCAAAAAAGATTAATATTTATTTTAACCTTTTATTCATCTAATGAAACATTAAATATGATTGTGTCAGTCTTACTACTTCATCTTCTATATGTCTTGAACAAAATTTATTTTTGGATGCCAATGATATTTGAAACAAAAACCAATATTTTGGTTGATTTCTTCTTGCTTGCTCCTTATCATGTCATGGGTACAAATATGGATCTAAAGGCTATAATGACTTGTACCTTTTGCAGTAAAAGATATACACAAGGTGATATTACATTTGTTACTTGTGGGACAAACCTCACTTGGATTGAAGAACTTGTCACTCACTCAATTGGATGGATGGATGGATATTTGGCCTCCTATACAATAGATGCCCCTGAATAAATCTTCTCTTCATCATATACATCTTCAAATTCACCCCTGTGGATTCACAGAAGCAATCATTCATTATGACATTCTACAAACAAACCATTTTTCTCGTAAAAATGCAAAATAAATGCAAGTATGATGGTATCTGTTTACGTTCCAACGTTCATTCCCAGATAGCTAACTAGTTCTGAGAACAACTTCTTACCATCAGCTGAGGTAACTTGAGGAGTATAAAGGATAAGGTGTAGACGACTGTTGATATCGCTATAGCTGTGATCACGTTGTACATGAGGCGCTTATCATCTTTACTCGGCACAAATGCAATCTTCAAAGTATTCGTCAGTTCAAACAACCTGTACGACACCTGCAAGTTTTGCCCAGACCACCTACCTATATCATCATTTGCTTCACTTTTCACTCAATTTCTCTTACAGACCATAAAGACGACTTATTTACCGCAACGTAGATGGAAGTTGTAAGCATGAAATTCAACATCGGGTAGTCAGGAATCAGAGACAGCAACAGTTTAGGCTGACCATCTGGCACTCCTGATCTGCACACCAAATAGTATTTGCATCACAAATAACTGTAAGATCTGGTTTGACATAAAATCAATGGGTGCTCGACACCATATGATTGAAAAATGGTTGTATTATTGTGCCTTATCATGGTTGAATCTCGATATTCTGTCATGCCGGACAATATTGTTAAAATGGAATTCAACATGGGCCAGATTGGGGCTCAATTACATAATCAACTATTTTACACATCACCAAGGCTCTTGTTTGTTTTCAAACAAGATTATCACCAAAAATTTTATAGGAAAACACTAGGCCAATATTAAGCATCAGTAAGGAAGCAGTTCACATACCTTAGCCATATGTGAATCTGAGAGATGTAGGTTTCCAAAGTGATTTTTCCCAGCCATCTAATAAATAAAAGAAAGTGGCATTTAATATCTTGCAAATCCTTGATAAAGACAAAGTGAATTATGGGATTGGAAGAATCGGTACTTACGCAAAAAGGGTCAGGGTGTAATTACGGAAATGTTGGGTGACGTTCCGCAGGCTTATATACACACTAGAAGCAAAAAAGAAAGAATGAAATTATACAAATGGAAGAAATTTATATACAAGATGACGGAGCATTTGGAGAATATACGTACGTAATGGGGATCCAGGAGGTGTAAGGATGGTACTTATTGTATGTAACTTTCGGGAGTTTGTATATATACTCAAGCCACAGATACCCAATCTAAAACATGAAATTTCAGAATCTTAGATGAAGAAACAGTCTAAAACATGATTTCAGAATCTTAGACGAAGAAACAAAGATGTGGACATGGAAAAATAAACTATCTACCGTCAAGGATATTATCACAACAAGCGTCTTAATTGATATTCTACGTTTAACTTCTGCTTCCTCCAGCTTTTCCATCCACCTCTCAACCTAGGGTAGCAGAGTAGCAGTTTAGCAGCGTAATACAATATATATATATGGGCATCACATGTGGTCTGAATTCCAATCAAAAATCATTGCATGCAGGTGCCAGAAGAGAATGACATTCTTGCCATTGGCAGATATTATTATTAGCACAAGCACATTGACACTTACTGTTGGGTGATAGTAAGCATACAGCATTCCTATAATCCATATGTACCGGTCAAGGCCAGACCGGAAATGCCATTCGTGCATAACAGGGACGTTCGGCTTTGAAGGATCAGTGTATCCTGAATATTTTTTACGTTTATCACTTCACACGTCAATACATAATAAGTGATGAAAACAGTGAGTACTGGCACCCGAAGCTACATACCAACAAGAAAAGTGAATGGAGCCCATAAAAACTCAAACACTCCCGGTACTTCCCATATCAGAATAACTGCCAAAAAGCAAGCTACAAATTTTGCAGCAATGACGGTTCCATTGTCGTTGTATTTGTTGAAAAGACCAAGTGCCCCATAAACCATGAGGGTGAAAAGGGTATGCATGGGGCATATGTAGTATAGCATATAGCTGTTGTTAAGAACAACGCAACAAAATAACACTAGAAAGTTGAGCCGCCACATCATCTGTTCAACAATATTGCACACACTTAGAGTCTTAAAATCACAAAAAACTTTAGGCAACTTGAAGAGTAAATATGTACCTGAGCAAACCTTGCAAGGCTGAAATCTTTGCGGATGTAATAATAAGAGAAGTTGCCAAACCCAGTCATCCAGACATAGGCAGCAATAAAAATTCGTATGGCATTGTAGATTTCTGTTGCAGCAAAGTAATGGTACATAAGAAACAATACCTGTGGATGAATGACCAAGAGTCAGATACCATAAATAGTGTAATCTATGCAAATGACGGGCAACTGAAGCAATTAGCTCATATACTTCCATAGGTCACGAATTCTCGAATGTAATCATCCATATATATATGCAACACCTTCATTAATAACTATGCATACATATTATATAATGTATGACCTAACTTTGAAATTACTCATGACATCAAGACAAAGAAATTTTAGCATATTAGAAACCAAGGCTGACAATAACACAAGTTCATTCATACACAAAAATGGCAGCAGCATGGGTTTACATCACTATTTTACTGCTCAGTGACATATACATGAAATGTCTAAAACTTCTTCAAGAGCATATAAATACATTGTTATGGCCAGAATATGAATCTCAGAAAGGTGACAAACCTGCATCCAGCCTCTCCACTCCTCGGTTTGATGTCTGTTAAGATAAAGTATGGCTTTCCCAGAGAATGGCGACTTATCATGATGTATCTTGAAAGAGGTAATAGCTGATACTATGATGAGAAGGAAGTAGAGGAACAGAAAAAGATCCCGATTGTAACTCTGTAAACACAAACAATGGTGAACAATAAGAAGAAGATTAGAAATCAGTGATGAAACTTGAGAGACTAAAGCATAAGAAACATTTCCCCTGTCCATAATTAAACAGTTAAGTTTTGAATATGAATTATGACTTAACATAAGAGCTAACTATTCCTAAACGCAATTTCAGTTCTTTGTTTTATTATGTAGATAGCTCTTTCCTAATATATTTAATTAAGACCTCTTTTTTACCATTCACAATTAGAAGAAAGCGGGTAACTGTGGGAACTTTTAAAAGTAGGGAAAAGTAAAAAACTTGACCCAACAGGTATTAAGATTTCCTTGCAAGATCTTTGGGTCCAGCTCTTCACGCCTATTCTATGTCAAAGCACACGATGCAATATTTACTACTACCATTACAAAGATGCATCTCATTTGTCACCCCATGAGACATGTTTATTCGCAGTGCATGTAGGCATGGCATACATCTGTCGTCTTCTGTCAGGCCAGCTTAATTTTTTTGATGTAGGTTACTTGACAACTTGTTATATCCAATAGACAACATTAAATAAATGTTCATATGTGAATAAATGTTCATATGTGAATCCTACCTTCAATTCTAGAAGGATAAGTGAATAGAACCTTATAAGACTAATGTAATCAACTATTCCCTTTGTGCCCAAAAAAATGCAACTCCCCTGTTTTGGGGAGTCCCAAAAAAAATGCAATTTCCACTCATACGCCCAGATTGAGGAGCTACAATTTAGAAATGACGAAGGTGTGTTCCAAGTACCACATCATCAAGTCATGATTAAAAAGCTACACATCTAGTGAAGCTAATTCTTGATTCCACTTTGATCCTCAAGTGTGCAACCAATAACACTAGAAAAGTAGATTAAGAGATGAATAAATACACACAATAAAAGGGAAGGACCAAACCTATCCTAAGTTACGTAAGCTCATTACTAGTTAAAAGATTGGCCTCATCCAGTTCCCCCCTTGATTCTATCAAGGTCATGTTCTTTACATTGTTCTAACCAATGAAAAGATCACTATTACCGATTGGACAAAGATCCTTGTACCGAAAGGAGGTTGTTTGGAGAGGTACAGGCTGTCCAAGACTAAACCCAAGGAAGTATTGGAAGGAGATTTCAGACTTCAGTGAGTGGGAACGTGGAATATGCCAAAGGGGTTGACCCTAGATAGAAGTATGTAGAAGATGTTACTTATGCCTAGAGCCCTAGGAGAGTTCACCTCTATTAGTTCTATACTTGTAATTTGTTCCATTTCTTAGCCTAGCCAACTGGTTTGAGAAAAGTGAAGTCGTTGTAAGGGGATAAGATAAGATAAGATTGGAGCTACAAACTGCTCAAAATAAGTAACTATTTCGCCAAGTATCTTGTTGTTCTTGTTGCCCATTGGCCTACAGGTATCTGGTAACCCAACCTTGCTAGAGGTCGAGGGTTCCAACCTCATCAAAGGTGAGGAGTGTGTGTGAGTTTCATAAAAATATTATATACTTGAAAAAGAGAGGCTAAGACCTTCTTGGAATCGCCGAAAAAGTTTGTGCGGTCACATAAGTAGAAATAGAACAATATGATCCCAAACTCTGATCTGGAGAAAGAGAAAGAGAACAGGAAGAATATCAGAATTGTTGACTTGTTATTGGTGCTAAGAAAATGGAAATTTGAAACTTAAGACTAAAATCACATACATAGCTCTCAATGTCAAACGATTCTCAAGCAAGAAGGATTCATCCATTGTAAACAGCCTAGAAGAAAGAAAGATAACATGAGTCCGCTACATAATCAATTGATATTCAAAGAAAAAACAAAAAACAACAGGAAACCTGACAACAGGAGATGCAATAGATGAACTGTGGCTTCTAGGAGAAGCCGACTGGAGACCACCCCCCTCCAATAAAACAGCTCTATCATCTTCTTTCACTGTATCATTGCCCAACTCAACCAAGCTGATATCAGAATCTCTGCCACTGATATTAGTTATTAAATGACAAAAATTAGTAGTGTTCAAGTAAGTTAAAATAAACTAGTAATTCTAAAATGTAACATCATCCAATTCTATATATTCCTAAGACACCAAGATTATCATTACATTCATTTCTTTTAGGATCCAGCATAAAAAGACTTGATAATACAACATCATAACAACATTGTATAAAATGTCATGAACAGAAAGAAAAAAAATAGTTATACAGTCACAGGACTTTATGTTACATAATACTGGGGACAAAAAACAACTAGGGATTAAATTTGTCACTCACGTTTTCAAGGATGCTGCAGTTTTCTTGTATTCCAAGAACTCTGAATATAACCAAGCTACACAAACTGGGATGATTCCAAGTAAAAACGACACCTGCAATTGCAAAACCAAAACATGGAAACATGAACATTCAAGAAAGGATGGCATCATCATGAAGTCACTTAATGATGCATGTATACCAAGGGGGTTTGAGGATATCAATATTGAATATATATCAACTCAGGTGCTTCTAATGTTTTTTAAAAAAGCTGCAGAATGAGTCATTTTATATTCACAAAAAGAAAGTAACGGCCAATTGGTCACAATGGATAAAAGGTCAACTCAAATTAAGTCCACTAACAAAACTTATATGATTCTACTTTAAATGGACTGCTTCTCAAGCAAATCAATTTAAAATTAACACTTGCACCCGAGAACACAATCATTCTCAAGAATTGGTAAGACAATTCCTTATTTCAAGGTCAAATAAGATGGTTCTCACTTAGCTCTATGGTTCAAAAATATAGCATCAGCAATCAAAGTTTAAATTTACCTGCACCTTCTTCATCACTACCATGTTTAATATCATCAACGTTATAAAGGCCTAAATCAACATTCCTGATTGGTAACTATCCCCAACAGCCAGGGTTGAAACATTGAGTTTATATTGTATCCATTAAAAACGTACGGGTCTATGAAACAAGTGTATATATGTCCAAAGAACACTTGATGAACTATTCGTTGTGTAGCAATCTAGTAACATACAAAATTCGTAAACTATAATGAACTCCAATCATTACTTAATTGATACTTGAACTAAACATAAATCAAATCAAGCCACAACTCTAGACACACGCACCGCATCGCATCGCATCGCATCGCATCACATCAGTAGAAGGAATGCAAACTTCCCGATTCTAGTTACAAGAAAACACAATCGGTGGTCTATCTATAAGCAGCAAGCAGAGAAAGCATCTATCTAACTAAGCTACTGAAAAGAAGAAAAATCACGAACCTGGCCAGGCGTTAAAGGGCCACTGATCACCATTTTTTGGGGGACGAATCGTCGGAGTTTATGGATTTGTATTTATGAGCAATGCATGCCAAGTGTTTGCGTTAATTACTGTAAACAGGTCAAGAATATACCACCGACACAAAAAAGAAAATGGACTTGTTGGAGAGCAGTCGCAGATCTGAATCTGATGGGAATGAGAAGAAGATTTCAGCGGATCTGATGGGATCCTCTTATCCCTTTCAAAATACTCGCCAAATTTCAATATCCAGTTGCCACAAAATCAATTTTTTTCTACTACTAATTATTAATACGGTTGGATTGGGTTTGGTTGGGTTGGGTTGATTGTAAAATCTATCTAATTATATTTCATCTTAATAATTGTATTTTTCAATCCACGAACAACTATTAAATCATATCTATATAGATTGTTTAATTAAATTACTTAACAACTTTTTTCATTGTTCTTAGATCTTTTTCTTATATACCGTTGGGCGTTGGGATCGTGCTCAAAGATGTCTTAAATATGACCATTCAAATAACTTAAACTAATGTCGTATACCCGACCAACGGACGGGTATAACACTAGTTATGAGAGATTCACAGAAAGTGGGACTTCAAGTGGGAGTAATTGTGCTTTAAAGGATTGTACGCACTGCTATTGTCTTAAAAGTTCAAATTAACCGTAATACAATTTTAATATAGTAGTATAGATATATTTTTTTCGTTAATAAATGAATTTTCAACATTAAGTAGCATTAATTGATTTTGATATGACATTTTTGCACATAATCAAGAACTATAATGTAACTACAACTTGAAAACAATGTCATTGATATATAATCAAAATCCATATGAGATATAAAGAATTGAACATTTGCTATAGTAACTGAAATTAAAAATAAGTGTTACTTTATCCGGAAAACAAGACAAACTTAGGGGTCGTTTACCTAAGCACTTATCCAGGTAAGTGCTTACCGGTAAAATTCAACACTATCACGGTATCACCTACCTTCCGGGTAAGATTTTAGTCCACCAAATGGCATCGTATGCTACAATTTAGCCGGTAAGCGCTAACCGTGGTAAGAGTCGTCGCACTCACTTACCGGGTAAGACTCTCGGTCCTTGCTTTCGTCTCTCGGTCCTTGATTTCGCCCTTCCCGGGTAAGATTCGTGGTCCTTGTCATATTCATCCGGTAAGCTAAGATGACTTGGTAAGCACTTACCCGGATAAGTGTTTTGTAAACGGTCCCTTAATTTCATTTTCATGCATTCTTCTGTTAAGTAAAGAATTGTTTCTCATTCAAATCTGACTATAGGGTCAAACATGCTCTGCATTTACTAGCTAACGTTAATAGGTTCATCATTATAGCATGCCAATGAGCCCATCGAACAATCTTGAAGAGAAAAAAAATATACAAATCACATGTAGTTGATCAACATAGGTATAACACTAGTTTTAACGAATTCTAACCTCTAGATCATGCCAAAATCTTGATTACATAAAAACCAAAGTGTGATTGTTCTTGAGTTTAACAAAATGTATTACAAGCTTTCAAAGTGACTACTATTTGCAAGAAAACTCGGAATACAACAATTTTAGCATACATATAAGCTAATATTGTGTTCATCTTAGATTGCAGAGGTTGCAACCTCAATAGCGTTGACTACTATATAAGGAAACACAATTAAGTTCCCACAAGAAGTATCATTTACTATACAAGTGCCAAACGTAGTTGTCGCAGGCATCAACATTCCTTCAATAACCAAATTTCGTTTTGAACCCAACTTTCAAGTGTCTCCAAAATAGGAAGCAAAATGGACCATTAGATTCAACAAATAACATGAAGAATTCATACACGATGTTATTTATGATGATCTTACTTCAAAATACCTATCAAAACCCGACAAAACCACAAAAAGGCGAGCGACAGTTGGAGAACGGAAACTTCAAAAAGGCCAAAAAAGTAAAAACACCTCAAGACCCTCGTGATTAATAGTGAACCATTACGGAGTTAGCCTAAGATACAAAAAAACTATAAATTGCAAATTATAAGGACGAAACCGTAATTTTAAAACCACATGAACAAAAATAGCAATGTTCAACAATCCACAAGGACTAAAAACATAGTTTACTCAATAAAATAAAATAAAGTTAAACAGAAAAACATTGTGTCTTTCATCAAACCGCACGAAACGGGATGTTAGGTTTTATATTCGCATGTTGTTAAACAAAATAACCTAGCATTCAATTCTTCCTCCATATTTATTGATAAATTATTTGTAATTTGTTAACACCTCGATCCTCCTACTTTCTTTTTATGTGTATATATGTGTGTGTAATCCAATCCAAAGTTGAAGTAGCTACCATGGGTAATCGTGATATTGGGACACCACTGCCACCTGACATATTTTTTTCCACATACTACCAAGGTTGTCGGGTAGGTCCGTACATCGTTTTATGTGTGTTTGTAAGCAATGGCAGTTGTTTCTAACAACACCAATGTTTTCGAAGATGCATCATCACCACCGCCACAAACTTCTTATTGCCTTGTCCACGACAACACCACGCAAGTTTAGCACCATCGACTTGGAAGCACCTCAAGATAGTTTAACTGCCGACCGACCTTTACCATTTGAAGCTAGTCATGGAAGAGTGGCGATTATAGCATATGTACGTGGACTGGTATGTTTATGCATGATTAACAAGTGCAGTGGGATAAAATACTATGATATCATTTTATGGGATCCTTTAACGGGTGAATATAAGACTGTGTCTGGACCCGGCAACAAAGAATGTTGTGTAACCACCACAATATTATTTGGGTTGTATTACTATTTCAATGACTACAAGCTTCTACTTGTAACCAAGGGTCATAATGTTTATATATTCTCTCTAAAATATGACTCATGGAGAAAGGTCGAGATGACACAAGAGGACTTAAGTTGTTTACCCCCGATTGGTACTTGGATTATTTTTGGACACAACCATGTGTTTTGTTGAATGAAAAAAATGTATTTCTTAACTACATAAGCTAACATGGATATAGGAATGGGAAATCTTATAATTATTACAAGGTTCGATATGGAGACGGAAAAGTGGAGAAAGATAGCAGGTCCCTACATTGGAAATGGTTTATTGATAACGTGTTTGAGTTGCATGGTTGTAAGAGGGTGCATTCACATGTACGTGAGATATTGTCACCGGACTGATGATGGCAAATACATAGCAGATGGTTTTGTAACGGAGTTGTGGAGGATGGACAGAGATGAAGATTGGACAAAGGTAGTAAGTACTTATAATCGGCCCCATTCTCTTCCTTCTTGGTTTAGGTTGTACCCACTACACTTGATGAATAATGGAAATTGGGTGATGCATGAGGAACGAATCAAAAGCATTTATGAAGCAGATCTAGATATGCATACCAAAAAGGAGGTGTATTCATATTACCGAAACAACATTGTTATCACTCCAGCAGTGAAGTACACGGAAACTTTGGGGATCAATATGTTTAATTGATTCTTAGATCCTAAGTTAATTACTTCATTTTATATTGTTTTGTTTAATTAATTCTTAGGTAACAATTGCAATAAATAAATATTAATTGCATTAAACCATGATGACTTTATATACGTTAGTCTCCTTGTTTATATATATATATATAGAGAGAGGCGGGTTCAAACGAGGAGCGTACCAATTTAAGAGAACGTGAGGAGCAATTGATAGTTATGAATCACATGTGATTGGCAGTTGTGGATCACATGTGATTCACAACTGATCTGGATGAGAATCGACAGTTATGGATCACATGTGATTGGCAGTTGTGGATCATTAATGATCCGCGACTTGCACGCGTCGCGAACCAAGTCGCGCTACTTTTGCGCGAAAATTCGATTATGTCCGATTTTTTAGCATTGTAAATCATATGTGATCAGAAGCATGGGAGTGCTCCTCACGTTCTCTTAAATTGGTACGCTCCTCGTTTGAACCTTCCTCTATATATATATATATATATAGAGAGAGAGAGAGAGAGAGAGAGGGGGGGAGGTTCAGGAGAAAACCTCAAATAAATGAAAAACTAAAAAACATCTTTTCGACCGTTAGATTAGATGATCTGATGGATGTGATTAAACAGACGGTTACAACAATATTAATTAAATTAAAAAAACCTCACCCCTCTATTTTTTATTCGAAAAAGACGAAAAATAAACAAATTTCGAACGAAATAAATTACACCAAATAAACGACTATATTTTTCTCGTTAACTTGACATCCATATTGATATACTTTTTCATCCGTTTTTTCGTGGTTTTCCGGTTTTCCATTTATTTAAGGTTTCCCCCTGAACCTGACCCTATATATTGTTGGGGGATTTCGGAAAATCGAGAGGAGAAAAGAGTGATAGAATGAACTGGATAAAGAACAGAGATCGTGTGAGAGCTCGCTTTCTGTAAGTGATATTTCGACCCTATTCTGCCAGGGTATCACGAAATTCACTCGAGGATAATCTCCGTTTTTCAGTGTGTCGATTAAGGCAGAAATCGACTCCTACTTATACACCTTAGAGTATCGTAACCGACCCATATTGATACTGATAATAATATATCATTTAATGAGATTGATTGTGGATTTAATGAGGGCAGTTACAAACGTGAAAAGACATTCCAGACGCTGGCGCCAGTCTCCGCGCCAGTCAACTGGCGCCAGCATCAGCGCCGGTAAACAAACAAAGCCTGGCGCCAGTCTCCGCGCCAACCAATTGGCACCGACATCAGCGCCAACAAACAATCCAGAGCCTGGCGCCAGCACTGGCCCCGACGCCCAGTTCATAAAACACTTTGTAACTTGTCACTCTTAACCGTCCAACAATCCCGGGTTCTAGTTAGCTTACACGAGTGTGCACTCCACACCTCCTAACTCATGTTATAGCTTAGCTAACAACCCCATTATTATCTTTGTGAATCCAACTACACAAAATGAACCGATGATTTCACTAAAATCACCAACATTCCTCCCCCATTTTAGTGCAATCCTTGATTCACAAAAGAAATATTCAATACAGGTAAACAAACTCATGCATAAATGAAAATATCTAAAAGATTGAATTTCCATCTTAGTACATTACACATTTCAAATACTTGAGAATCCGGGTGTCCTATGGATTGAACCCTTCAACCCATTTGAGTACTAGAAGATAACATACACATGAATTTAAAAGATTCTCTAAAGTTTAAACTTGACACTATACAGGCCATGTGTCCTTATCCATTCGTGAGTGTATCAAAGCCAAGTCCAAGCTTCTTGAAGCGGCCACACTTCCCACTCATATATGTAGTTCTTTTCTTCATGCACCTGCACATGCATTTTTACAAAAGAACAATTACCTCCTTCACTTGCAGTACCGAGCACATACCGTGGGATGATCATCTTGTGCTCCAATCCCTTAGAGTGAGCTTTCCCATTGAATTCAACTTCTAACGTTGTATTAGAAGGGAATTGGGTATCTCACTGTTAGAGATTTAGATGGACTTTAATCTCATCTCTATCACCGACTTGTGAACCAAGTCCCTAGATAACCCCTTCGTCAAGTGGTCCGCTAGATTTTGTTGCGACCGAACAAATTCAACCGAAATCAAACAGAAAGTGGGGCAGGGGCGGCGACATTGCCCCGCGACAATGCTCAGGGCAAAGTCGCGGGGGCATAGTCGCGCAAGGGGAGTCGGGTTCTGTTTGAAAAGCTGATTTTTAGAGGGTTCAGGTTCATTTTCTTTTCAGGAGCAAAACTCGATTTCTCTCATCTATTGGGGCGATTTTCTTCAAAAATATCTCTCTCCCCTTACTAAATGCTCCTAGGGTTTTCACCTACCACTCCATTACACTCATCTTGGTAGTTTATGCTTGAAGAAGAAGAACCTCAAGTATAAAAGCTTAAAGGAATCCAACCTCCATTTTCTAGGGTTTTCCAAGGAACTAGGTTTTCACTTTACAAACCTCCAAAGGTGAGTTTTCTTGACTCACTTAGCTTGCAAACGGTTATGTATTTACATTCCTTTAAATAATTGCTTATTTACTTGTTTCCCTCATAATCGTTATGAAATGTGACCTAACTTTCCCCTTTTTGGCAAAATTAGGGTTCAACTATGTTTGATGATGTTATTAAGAGGTAAAAGGGAATGGATGAGTGGTGTAGGGTGTACTCTTGAGTATATGCACACCTCTTTCCCTTTACAATTCCAAATAAGATGTGGATCAAAATTAGGGTTTTGGTGTTAGAAAGTATTATGAAATAAATGTGATTTAATGATGTTCTTCTGATGATCATTACCCTCAAATGATGTTATTGTGTACATGAGGACTCGTATATTGTGATGGTACATTGATGTCTTAATGGACTAAAGACCTAGTTTTGGTTGATGTCTTAATGGACTAAAGACCTAGTTTTGGTTGATGTCTTAATGGACTAAAGACCTAGTTTTGGTTGATGTCTTAATGGGCTAGAGACCACGTTTGGGTTGATGCCTTATGAAGAAATGATGTAACGTACGATTGATCGGTAATGGATGACTATACACCATATATATATATTGTGTAAATAATTCTTTATTATGGAATTGCTATCTTGGCTAGGCTTTTGACTAACACGTCTTTGATGTGTGTTGTGTTTAAGCAGGCCTTCCTAGCGGTGGCACTTCCCGGGGTTGAGGGATGAGTGATGAAGAGAGAGATAGCATTCTGGATGAAAGAGAGTAGCCGAGAAATTTTGTGAAAGGGATAGCGACACCCGAATTTAATCTAAACATTCTTAGGATTAGATTAATAGGTTGTTGTATAATTATCCCACTACTTTGATGCTACAAATACTTTTCTCGCAAACTCATGGAAGTTATGTCATCTAGTTGATGGTTATGTTTGTGAAAATTTCCCTTAAATTTACCTCAAGTTTTAGGGTGTTACAAGTTGGTATCAGAGCTCTAGTTTAAGTGAACTAGGTGTGTTAGTGTGATGCCTAGACTTAAGCTGAGACCATTAAGTAATGGAATGTGAGGAAATTGGGGAGAAAACGCTAAGATGGGATGTTTCAGTGTCAGCGGAAATTACGTTGTTGCGAATTATGAAAGTGGTAACGAGAATCCTTATGTGCAATGTGTTTATAATTTCAATTAGCTACTGCTATTATGAATATATTATTACGTGAGCATGCTTGATTGCTATGATTATGAGGATCAATGATTGTTCTAGTACGTTTCTTTATGTACATCTTGTTGTCTATGTTCTTATCTTTATTCTCGGATGTGACAGACACAAATGGTAAATACTCGGGGCAGAAATCAGGAAGATAATGCCGCGAACGAATCCACAGCCGATCAACTGAACGTCGATACTTCGGCTTTACCTCCTCCGCTTCCACCTCTGTTGGGCGGGAGAGTGGAGCAAATCCCAAGGAGAAATATTGCCTCTACCAACCCGGTCATAACGGAAGTGACCCCTCAAACTCAAATGATTGACATGATGCGGGCCATGAACGGTACTATGGCTAAGCAACAAGAATTGTTCATGAAACTCCTGGAGGATAGAGATGTACAACCACGCCGTCATGAGACAATTGAAGAAAATATGGTAGGAGGATCCGGGGGAACAGGTGATGAGAACCGGACTGATGGGTTGGTTACCTTGGAGACGAGGCCGACGGGAAGAGTATGCTCCTACAAGACCTTCTTATGCTGTAAACTGTCGGAGTTCGCCGGTTCTGATAATCCAGTCGCTGGCATGAATTGGATTCGGGAGATTGAACAGGCCTTCCGGGCTTGTGATTGTGAAGAGAATCAGAAAGTGAAATTTGGTTCTCAAATGCTTCGAGGTTCGGCTTTGATTTGGTGGAATGTCTACACTTCCACCAAAGAGACCTCGGTCTTGACCAAGATGACTTGGACCACTTTTAAGAAGAAGATATTAGAAGAATATTGCAATGAACAAGAGATGGATTTGATCGAGGAAGAGTTCCGGTCAATCAAGAAGGGGAATTTGTTGGTTAAAGATTATACCCGACTCTTCATGGAGAAACTGAATCTTGTGGGGCACGTGGCCCCGACTGAGAAGGACAAGATGAAAGCATATTTGAAAGGATTGCCTGCTGATATGATGGAAATGGTTCGGAACTCCAGGGCCACGAATCTTCGAGAGACGATTGAAGAGGCAAAGGTTATGGAAAGGGTCTATACTAGGGACAAAGAAGAGAAAGCTAAGGTTGGGGAGAAGAGGAAATGGGAGAGCCCACAATATTCGTCCAAGAAACCGAGATCTTTCAGTAGCAATTACCGAGGGGCCGACCCTAGGCACGAAGCTAGATGGTGCCCCAGGTGCCGAAACAAGCATCATGGTCAGTGCAAACCGAGCGGGGTAACTTGTTACAAGTGTGGAAAGCCGGGGCATATCCGTAGCGATTGCCCGGACAATGAAATTGTTTGCTATGAATGCAAAGAGCCGGGCCATATTAGAAGCGAGTGCCCGAAATCAAAGACTGGGGGAGGCGGAGGAAAGAAAGTAGACCATCCGAGGGCGACGGGACGAGCATTTCAGATGACGGGTGACGAGGCGAAGGCCTCGACAGATGTAGTATCGGGTACGTTCCTCCTAAACTTCGTGCCTACGCGTGTGTTATTTGATTCGGGTGCAAGCTTTTCTTTTGTGTCGAACTCGTTTCTTTCAAGATTGTCTATACCCACTAGTAGTTTAGAAGATGTTGTAGTGGTAGAAATAGCGGACGACGGACAAGTGATAGCTCGAAAGGTTTTGAAGGGTTGCAAGTTAGAAATTGAAGGAAAAGAATTTCTAATTGATTTGATGCCTATGGTAATTGGAGGATTTGATGTAGTAGTCGGAATGGATTGGTTAGCCACGAACCAAGCTGAAATTGTTTGCGCAAAGAAACTAATACGAATTCCTAGATTGGACGGGGGTGTGGTGACCGTTTTTGGTGAGCGTAGGAAAGGGGATGTAGCGATCATCTCCATGTTAAAAGCACGCAAATGTTTGTTGAATGGATGTTCGTCGTTTTTAGCTTATGTGATCAATGCCAAGATGGAGAAAAAGAAACTTGAAGACGTGAAGGTGGTGCGCGAGTTTCCCGACGTATTTCCGGAGGACTTGCCGGGTTTGCCACCGGATCGGCAAGTGGAGTTCAAAATAGACTTGCAACCGGGAGCGGCCCCAATAGCAAGAGCTCCTTATCGATTAGCCCCGTCCGAGATGCAAGAAATGATGGCACAACTCCAAGAGCTTTTGGAGAAGGGGTTCGTGCGGCCGAGTTCCTCTCCTTGGGGAGCACCGGTCTTATTCGTGAAGAAGAAAGACGACACTATGCGGATGTGTATCGACTACCGAGAGTTGAACAAGGTGACCATGAAGAACAAGTATCCACTCCCCAGAATCGACGATCTATTCGACCAACTTCAAGGAGCGGGATGTTTCTCAAAGATCGACTTACGTTCGGGTTATCATCAAGTAAAGGTTAGAGAAGACGATGTTCCAAAGACGGCTTTCCGGGCGCGGTATGGTCATTATGAGTTTCTGGTGATGCCGTTCGGGTTAACAAATGCACCGACGGTGTTCATGGACTTGATGAATCGAGTGTGTCGTCCCTTTCTCAACAAAACCGTGATTGTTTTCATAGATGATATCTTAGTGTACTCTAAAGACGAAGTAGTTCACGAGCAACATCTTCGGGAGGTGTTGGAAGTCCTAAGAAAAGAGAAGCTTTACGCAAAATTCTCCAAGTGCGACTTTTGGTTAGAAGAAGTGCAATTCTTGGGTCACGTAGTTACCCGAGATGGAGTGAAGGTAGACCCTTCCAAAATCGAGGCAATGATGAATTGGGAACCTCCTAAAAACCCGGGCGAGATTCGAAGCTTCTTGGGTTTGGCGGGTTACTACCGAAGGTTTATTCAAGATTTTTCCAAGATTGCTTCTTCGTTGACGGCTCTAACTCGGAAGAATGTGGAGTTTGTATGGACCGCGAAGCAAGAGGAAGCATTCAGTACTCTCCAAAAGAAACTGTGTAAAGCACCAATCTTATCCTTACCCGAAGGATCGGAAGATTTTGTGGTTTATAGCGATGCATCCAAGATGGGCTTGGGGTGCGTATTAATGCAAAGAGGAAAAGTGATTGCCTATGCTTCAAGGCAACTCAAGGTACACGAAAAGAACTACCCCACGCACGACTTAGAATTGGTCGCGGTTGTGTTCGCGTTGAAGTTGTGGCATCACTACCTTTATGGCACTAAATGTACATTGTACACGGATCACAAGAGTTTGAAGTATGTATTCGATCAAAAAGAGTTAAACATGAGGCAAAGGAGATGGTTGGAGTTACTCAAAGATTATGACTGTGAATTGTTTTACCATCCAGGTAAGGCCAATGTGGTCGCCGACGAAAGGAATATAGTGGGAGTATACGCGCCAACCTTTCAAGAATCGACATAGTGTCAAGCTTAGTGGAGCAGATTAGAGCGGTGCAATCCGAAGCATTAAAGGAAGAAAACCTCAAGGATGAGGTAGTGGTGAAGCAAAAGCAACTCTTAACGGAAGATAACCGTGGAGTTAAGTTGTTCAGCGGGCGCATGTGGGTGCCCAAGATAGGTGGAAATCGGGAATTACTCATGGACGAAGTTCATAAGTCCAAGTACTCTATTCATCCCGGAAGTACCAAAATGTATCGGGATTTGAAGCTATATTATTGGTGGCCAGTCATGAAGTTGGATGTGGCACACTACGTGGAGCAGTGTACGACTTGCTCACAAGTGAAGGCTCAACATCAATTACCTTATGGCAGTTTGCGATCTTTGGAAATCCCTGAGTGGAAGTGGGAGAAAATCACAATGGGTTTTGTTACCAAGTTGCCAAGAACCTTGAGGGGCCATGACACTATTTGGGTGATAGTGGACAGGTTGACGAAAAGTGCACATTTCCTGGCTATGCGGGAAACTTTGCCAAAGGACAAATTGGCGAAGCTCTATATTGACGAAGTAGTCTCAAAGCACGGTGTGCCCGTGTCCATAGTTTCTGATCGGGATAGTCGGTTCACATCAAGATTTTGGCAAGCATTGCAAGAAGAGCTGGGTACGCGGGTAAATTTGAGCACGACATACCACCCCCAAACGGATGGTCAAAGCGAAAGGACCATTCAAACCTTGGAAGACATGTTAAGGGCGTGTGTAATCGACTTTGGGGGAAATTGGGATACTCACCTACCTTTAGTAGAATTCGCCTACAACAACAGTTATCATTCGAGCTTGAAGGCAGCACCATTTGAGGCTCTGTATGGGAGAAAGTGTAGGACTCCCGCGTGTTGGCTAGAGGCGGGAGAAAAGCAATTTGACGGACCGGAAATCGTACAAGAAACGGCCGATAAGGTCAAGGTCATTAGGGAACGGTTGAAGGCGGCCCAAGATCGACAAAAGAGCTATGCTGACAAGAAACGGAAACCGGTAGAGTTCCAAGTGGGAGAAAGGGTGATGTTGAAAGTATCCCCTTGGAAGGGATTGATTCGATTCGGGAAGCGTGGGAAGTTGAGTCCCCGTTTCCTTGGGCCATTCATCATCTTAGAGCGGGTGGGTTCGCAAGCCTATAAATTAGACTTGCCACCGGAAATGGATGGAATCCATCCCACATTTCATATATGTTATATTCGGAGGTGTTTAGCGGAATGAGAGAGCGTGATACCATTGTCGGAGATCCGGGTGGATGACAACCGTTGTATTGAGAAACCCGAAGCTATTCTAGATAGGGCAGTCACGAAACTTCGACACAAAGAGATAGTCAAGGTCAGGGTACAATGGAAGCACCATCGAGGTACAAATGTCACGTGGGAGCCGGAAGAGGAGATGAAAAGGAAGTACCCCCACCTTTTCAACTAACGCCAAATTTCGAGGACGAAATTTTCTTCAAGGAGGGGAGGATTGTAACACCCCGAATTTCGCGTAAGCCACACTTGATCTCTTGGCGTGTGTATTTTAAGTATGTATATATATATATGTATATATATGCATGTACGTAAAGATATGTATAGATATATACGTATAGGTATATACTCTTGTTAAGCATGCAAACCATAAGCTTCCCATGCATGAAATCTTTACCGTATTCGAGTAACCGACCGACTATGCCTAAGGATCACTTCGCGCCGCAAACGGAACCCAAAACAGCAGCTGCAACCATGGAAGCGACTATGCCCGACGACTATGCCCAGGGCATAGTCGCATGTCCATTGTCGCGATGGGAGGACCAATCTCGAAATCAAACAGAAAGTGGGGCAGGGGCAGCGACATTGTCCTGCGACAATGCCTAGGGCAAAGTCGTGGGGGCATAGTCGAGCAAGGGGAGTCGGGTTCTGTTTGAAAAGCTGATTTTAAGAGGGTTCATGTTCATTTTCTTTTCAGGAGCAAAACTCGATTTCTCTCATCTCTTGGGGAGATTTTCTTCAAAAATCTCTCTCTCTCCCCTTACTAAATGCTCCTAGGGTTTTCACCTACCACTCCATTACACTCATCTTGGTAGTTTATGCTTGAAGAAGAAGAACCTCAAGTATAAAAGCTTAAAGGAATCCAACCTCCATTTTCTAGGGTTTTCCAAGGAACTAGGTTTTCACTTTACAAACCTCCAAAGGTGAGTTTTCTTGACTAACTTAGCTTGCAAATGGTTATGTATTTACATTCCTTTAAATAATTGCTTATTTACTTGTTTCCCTCATAATCGTTATGAAATGTGACCTAACTTTCCCCTTTTTGGCAAAATTAGGGTTCAACTATGTTTGATGATGTTATTAAGAGTTTAAAGGGAATGAATGAGTGGTGTAGGGTGTACTCTTGAGTATATGCACACCTCTTCCCCTTTACAATTCCGAATAAGATGTGGATCAAAATTAGGGTTTTGGTGTTAGAAAGTATTATGAAATAAATGTGATTTATTGATGTTCTTATGATGATCATTACCCTCAAATGATGTTATTGTGTACATGAGGACTCGTATATTGTGATGGTACATTGATGTCTTAATGGACTAAAGACCTAGTTTTGGTTGATGTCTTATTGGACTAAAGACCTAGTTTTGGTTGATGTCTTAATGGACTAAAGACCTAGTTTTGGTTGATGTCTTAATGGACTAAAGGCCTAGTTTTGGTTGATGTCTTAATGGACTAAAGACCTAGTTTTGGTTGATGTCTTAATGGACTAAAGACCTAGTTTTGGTTGATGTCTTAATGGACTAAAGACCTAGTTTTGGTTGATGTCTTAATGGACTAAAGACCTAGTTTTGGTTGATGTCTTAATGGACTAAAGACCTAGTTTTAGTTGATGTCTTAATGGACTAAAGACCTAGTTTTGGTTGATGTCTTAATGGGCTAGAGACCACGTTTGGGTTGATGCCTTATGATGAAATGATGTAACGTACGATTGATCGGTAATGGATGACTATACACCATATATATATTGTGTAAATAATTCTTTATTATGGAATTGCTATCTTGGCTAGGCTTTTGACTAACACTTCTTTGATGTGTGTTGTGTTTAAGCAGGTCTTCCTAGCGATGGTACTTCCCGGGGTTGAGGGATGAGTGATGAAGAGAGAGATATCATTCTGGGTGAAAGAGAGTAGCCGAGAAATTTTGTGAAAGGGATAGCGACACCCGAATTTAATCTAAACATTCTTAGGATTAGATTAATAGGTTGTTGTATAATTATCCCACTACTTTGATGCAACAAATACTTTTCTCGCAAACTCATGGAAGTTATGTCATCTAGTTGATGGTTATGTTTGTGAAAATTTCCCTTAAATTTCCCTCAAATTTTAGGGTGTTACAATAAGCTTCACACTCGGATCCCATGGAGTACTCACCGGAGAACAATCAAAGCAATTAAATTTCTTTAATACTTTCTCAATGTAATGAGATTGCATAATTGCAATATGTTAATGCCAAAAATCGCACCAAAGGGACAACTTAAGGTCGATGTGGACTTAATCAACTAAAGAAAGAATCTTTCGACGAGACGTGCGACGAGGGAAAAAGTAAAAGAGAAAAGGGATTTGATGACGCAGGAAAAACCTCAAACGAGGAAAAAACCTGCGGACGACAGTGGGTGTCGTCGTTGCACTATGGTCGCCAATCAGGGGCGACGTCCTTGGTACTGGCGTCGGTCGTACGATGATTACAATACAAATGAAGGAAATACTTCGAAATGTAAAGTACAAGTGTTTAAAGTGTAAAACAGGTGTTTGTCGTGTGAATACAAAGTGTAAATAATTGTTGGTCGAAAGCTGTCGTCGTGCGTCGAGAGTGAGTTATTCGAGAGAGAATGCTTCACTTGAATTTGCTGTAGAGTTCTTGCTTTCAGTACTTGATTTCCAGAGTTTGATTATTCTTCTTTGTGAACTTGGACGCTTTTCTATGCTGTTTGGTAATATTCCCTGATGATCACTGATGTGTATTGGATGTTAACTTATGGATCCTTGGAATGAGGCTTTAGCTTGGCTTTTATAGTCTTCGTGCCATTAATTATCTCCTTGAATGCTTTGATTAACGGCTACAACGGTCGGAAACGGTTGCCGGAGTGATTACCCATAATGCTCTTCGTCCGTTACGACTACTTGTTGTTAATGGCTTTGACTCCTGCATTAAATACTTAACAAACGTAACAGACAAGGTTAACGTTAGCTTTGGTCGTAGGTGCAATGATCTTACGCAATGGTCGTATGGGACGGGCGATGCTATGGTCGGGCGTCATGGGAGACGTACGACTTACCTTTTACGGGAGACGACAGATGTTTTCTGGGTTCTTGTCGAGACCTTATCTTAATACAAGACTTGGATTATAACGTGCGTCTTACCTTCTCTTGTCGTGGTCGTACGACGTGATTTTTTGCCCAAACAGTTTGCCCCCAAAATTTAAAAATTGAATGTCAAATTTAAGTTTTAAATTTTGCTTGTCGAATACTTGTGACTTGGGTTGAGGGACTTACCTGGTTGTCGTGGAACTAGACTAGTCCGCTTCTAATTGAACGAGAAGCCGAAAGAGGAACGAGGTCGTGACGTCATGCTGAAGTACGATGATGCTTTCCAGCTGCCGAGGACAGGTGTCGAAGATCCGGGCGGGCATGCGAAAGGACGGGGATGCACGGCGATCATCCAGGGATTCGATTTGATGCGATTGTTGGTATCAATAAAGATCACGACGGATCTTTTCTTTCTATTCTTCGAAGTGTTTATTTGGGAAGAGATTTCGCCTTGATTCCTTTCCATTCTTCGTTCGAACTTACTCGAATCGTTGCAAATCTTCAAACCGCAGTTGAGAGCGTTTATATATGTTAGATCTGAAGTTTTGTCAATAAACCAAGTGCTGAAGATCTGATAAGAAGACTCAGATGATCTGAGTAGAGGAGTCAGATATCTGAGAAGAGAAGTCAAAGTTCTGAGAGAAAGAGTCAGAAGCTCTGAGAAGCGTTATCAGAAGAATGTTCAGAAGTTCTGAATAATCTGTTCAGAACTTATGACTACATACTTTACTTAGTATTTAGTAAACTAATTAGGACACGTGTTATGTTCTTATTAGTCTTTCTTATTTGTACTGTAGCTTTAACATGTCCGTTACAGTATAAATAGAGTGGTTAGCACTACGTAGCTAACTGATTGTTTTTCAGTATATCTTTGTATTCATTCTTTGTAATCTTTGAGATTCTCTCTCTCTTAGATCTGTAATCCTGTTCATCATTGAATACAATTGGGCTTGATCATACAACTTCTCAATTACTGCTTTCTATATTGATTGTAAGATTAGATCCTGTACTTACAATTGGTATCAGAGCCAATCAACAAACAAATTCATTCAAGATTGTGATTGCGAAGATCGATTGATCAATTTCTTGAAGATTTCTTGATTCATTCAAAAATCGATTCCGCTGCTAGGGCTAGTTCTTGAATTCTTGACAATTCTTGAATTACCTGTTACATTTCAATCAAGAAACTCGAATTTGTCTTTCTGTTGAATTTTCTTACAATCATGTCTTCTAAAGAATATCTAGCCATGGGATCTGAAACCAAACCGCCTGTTCTTATACCAGAAGAGTATCAACAATGGAAAATTCGTATGATCCAATTCCTAGACAGCATTGATGAAAATCTTATGATTTCCATTCGAGAAGGTCCAATTGAAGTGTATATCGATGTTGCCGCAACCCCTGCTACAGAGACAACTCCAGAAATTCCAGCGACCAGAGTGAAGAAGAATTATTCCCAATACACAGCTGAACAGAAGAATAGGCACGCTATCGACAAAAGAGCAATTACTTTGATGACTTTGGCTATCCCAAATGAGGTTCTTAACAGGATTGACAGTGGATCATCAGCTAAAGAAATGTGGGACGAATTGGAAAGGCAGATGTTAGGAACTGTGAGATCTATTCAGGCAAAGTTAAATCAAAGCATAAATGCTTATGAAAGGTTCAAAGCAAAAGAGTCAGAAAGTTTGACACAGACATACAGTAAATTTTGCACTATTCTAAATGACTTGAGAAGAAATGGACTGAAGAAAACGAAGTCAGAAATAAATTACAAATTTCTGAACAGTCTAAATTCAGAATGGTCATCATTTGCCATAAGTCTGCAAATGAACAAGGATATGTGTGAAGAAGACTTAAATGATCTGTTCTGTGTTCTTAATCAACATGAAGACTCTGTCAAGTTAGTTGTGGAAGAGAAGAAAAATGTTGCTGATCAGTTAGCGTTCTTATCAAAGTCCAAAGCAATCAAAGCACCCAAAAAGACTGCATATCTATCAGAGATACCTAATCTGGAAGAATCTGACAAGGAAGAAGGATCAGAAGATGATGAAGATATCAAGATAATGGCTGAGAAACTAGCTTTGTTGACAAATACTTTCAACAAAAGGTATGGGAAGGGTAGATTTCAAGGAAATTATAAGAGAGTTGGGAGTTCAGATTATAAGAAGAAAGAAGACAGAGAAGAAAATAAGTTTGAAAAGAGAGCAGAGAGAAGTGAAGAAAACAAAGAAGAGAATGATGAGAGAAAAGAAAAGAATCTGTGTTTCAAGTGTGGAAAATCTGGCCACTATGCTAAGGATTGCAGAGTTAAAATTGTGAAAGACTATGAGTACTACACCAAGAAGGCTCAGCTTGCAAAGAAGAGAGATGATAAAATTGCTTTATTGGCTGAACAGGAGAATTGGTTGTACTACACTTCTGATGAAGATGATCATATCAACTTTCCACAGATGCAAAGCTATATGGCAAAAATGAGGAATGAGGATGACTCTGATTTTGAAGATGCTGATTCTGAGTCATCTGCTGAGGTACATTCTTCACTTGAAATAGAGTTAATGACACAGATTGGTGAAATGAAAACTGAATTTGCTAATCTAAGAAAACAGATAAAAGGAGAAAGAAATTTGGTTAACAAATTCAGAATTGAAAAAGAAGTAATAAAAGAACAATATGAAGAATCTGAGGCTGAGAAACAGAAAGTTAAAGATGAAAATTCTGAATTATTGAAAAAGATCTCTGAACTAAAAATTGAGTTTTCAAAAATAAAGGATGAAAAAGGTGATTTACAAATAAAATTTGATATGTTATTTGAGGAAAGAAAGAATTTATACACCAAAATCAAAGAATTTGAAGATCTGAATTTGAAAAGGGGTCAGACTCAGCAAACATTAAATCTTTTATTAAGCAATGTTAAAGATACAAGATTTTACAACCCAAAGAAGGGATTGGGATTGGAAGAAAATGTCACTTTAAAAAGAGCTCCAATCAACTTGTATGAAAAACTTCAAGTTTCTAAGCCAAAAATCCCAGAAATTGTTGAAGTTTTCATAAGACCTGCTAGTTCTATAACAAGTTCTGACAATTTGCAAAGACCAAACTCTAAAAAGTCAGATGAGAAAATTTCTGAGTCTAAAATAGAAAAGTCAGTTGTTTCAGAAGAAAAGGTTAAGAAAGAAGTTTCTAAACCAACAGATGAGAAGCCAAAATACAATGATACTAAATTCAAGTATGATTCTTTAAATGTCAGCTACAAAAATAAACAACCAAGTTTTTCATATCATGACATTGAGAGCATATTTGACACAAGTAAAAATTCTGAAACAGTCAATCAGAAGTCTGAAACTTCTAATCAGGATTCTGAACTTTGTAGTCAGAACTCTGAGTCTAAAGATCAGACATCTGAGTCTGTAAATCAGAACTCTGACTTAGGTAGTCAGAAGTCTGATTCAACTGGATTTTCTGAAACAAAGTCAGATGAATTTTTACAACTTGAAAAGAGATTTAATCTTGTGAGTCAAGAACTTGAGGACTTAAGGAAAGCTTATGATGAACTTGAAAATGATTTCTGTGAGGTGGATATTAAACTTGAAGAAGCTTTGAAAGAAAAGAATATTTTTATTCAGAAAATAACAGAGCTTGAAAAACTGAAGACTGAGTATGATCTTTTTAAAATTAATGCTCTAAAAGAAAATGATAAATTCTTTAATGAATCAAGTACATATGAAAAAGGTGAATCATCTAATTCTTCTAACAAAAAGGAGTTGAATTTTTCAGAAAAAGAAGAAAGCAAAAGGAAAGATGGTGTGAAAATAATTTCTGAGATGAATGAAGAGGTTCCTGCAACTGTACCAAAAGCACATAGCTATTGTGATAAATGTACTTGTACTTTGAAAAACAACAATAAAAATGAAAAAGCTTATGGTACAGATCTGTTGTTACTTGCAAAGAAACATCTTAGTTGTGTTCGTTGTAAAAGTAACTCTTTTCAATATTCTCAGAAATGTCCAATCACAATAACATCTGTTTCTTTTATAAGAAAAGATATTCAGAAAACAGAAAAGAAGAATGTTTCTGTTCCTCAGAATACAGAAAAGAAGAAAATTTATGTTCCTCAGACTCAGAAGAAAGAAAAGATAAAAGAAAAGAAAGTTGAAAATATTGCAAAACCAAAAGTTACAACTTTCAAAAAGAATTTAAACAAGTTTGTAAGCAGAAAATGTTCTGACTTCATAAAAGTTCAAGGAAAGTGGTGTTTGAAGAAAGATTTTGAGTGGAAAGTAAAAGGTACTAATGTTAAATCCAATGACAAAGCTAACAAAGATGGACCCATTCCAAAATGGGTACCTAAAACTAACTGATCCTTTTGCAGGGCTGTCATGTGTGGTTTTTAGATTCAGGAGCTTCAAGACACATGACAGGTCAGAAGTCTTTTCTATCAAACTTCACAGAAAAGGCTGGAGGAGCAGTAAACTTTGGAAATAACAGCAAAGGACAAGTCAAAGGTTATGGGGATTTAACTAAAGGGGATCTGACTATTCAAAAGGTTTTCTATGTTGAAGGATTACAGCATAATCTTTTCAGCATAAGTCAGTTTTTAGACAGTCTTTGTCAAATCAAGTTTCAAATAACAGGTTGCATGATTTTAACTGAAAATGATGTTAAAGTCTTCTGGGCCAAAATACATATGGACTTATTTGTAGTTAATTTTTCAAAATTGAAAACATTAAATACAGTTTGTCTTTTATCAAAGTCAACTGCAAATGAATGCTGGCTTTGGCACAGAAGATGTTCTCATCTAAATTTCAAAGATCTTAATAATCTTGTTGCAAAACATCTGGTTAAAGGCTTACCAAAGCTTAAATTTGAAAAAGAATCATTATGCTCAGCTTGTGAAATGGGCAAGATGAAAAAGAGTTCTCACAAATTAAAAATGGACTCATCTTGCAAAGCACCATTAGAAATGATTCATACTGATCTTTGTGGTCCAATTTCAGTTCAATCTATGGGAGGAAAGAAATATATGCTTGTGATTGTTGATGAATTCTCCAGATACACATGGGTTGAGTTCCTAAGAGCTAAGTCAGAAGCTGCTACTACATTGATAAATTTTATCAAAAGGATTCAAGTTCTCTTACAACTTCCAGTTCAGAAAATCAGAAGTGATAATGGAACAGAGTTCAGAAATGAGACTCTTCAGAATTTTTTAGAAAGTTCTGGGATTTCTCACAATTTTTCTGCTGTCAGAACTCCTCAACAAAATGGTGTTGTTGAAAGGAAAAACAGAACTCTAGTTGAAGCTGCGAGAACAATGCTGGCTTATGCAAATCTTCCTACTTTCCTATGGGCTGAAGCAATTGCAACTGCTTGTTTTACACAGAACAGAACTTTAATCAATAAGAGATTAAATAAGACTGCTTATGAACTGATAAATAAAAGAAAACCATTAATCAAATTCTTTCATGTTTTTGGTTGCAGGTTCTATGCTCTTAGAGACAGAGAAAATCTTACCAAATTCGATAAAAAGGCAGATGAAGGATACTTTGTGGGTTATTCTTTAACTTCCAAAGCATTCAGAATCTACAATAGAAGAACCAAGAGGATGATGGAGAGCATAAATGTAACTTTTGATGAAGCCAGAAACAGGACTTCTGAACAAGACAGTTCAGAACTCATGCTAAACAAGACAAATATGACTTCTGATACAAATTCTAATCCTATTTGTTCAGAACTCAATTTACTGTTTAAGGATGCTTTTATTGAACTAATTTCTGATTCTTATGCAGAATATGAAAACCCAAAGATGGTCAAAGAGATGATAAATAAGACTCCAGAAATAGTTCAATCAACTATAATTTCTGATAAAGGTCCATCTGAGGAATGTCCAAATCTGATAAATACAAGTAGTGAGAATTCTGAACCATGTAGTCAGAATTCTGAACCTTGTAATCAGAATTCTGAATCTTGTAGTCAGAACTCTGTTCAAGTTATTCAGAATACTGACTTCATTACTCAGAATACAAACACACATGGAACTCCTACTCATACATCAGAACAAGGGGACAGTTCAGAATTACAAGCAATCATTGATGAGAATGATGCAAACAACAATTATTCAGAGATTGATGTACTCCCTAGTGCTAATAAATGGACTAAAAATCATCCTATTCATCAAGTAATAGGTGATCCGTCAGCAGGAGTAAAGACCAGATCAGCTACAGCAAATGAAGCAATGTTTGCTGGTTTCTTAAGTGTGATTGAACCAAAGAAAGCTAATGAAGCCCTAGAGGATCCAGACTGGATTTCAGCAATGCAAGAGGAATTGCTCCAATTTGAAAGAAATAAAGTTTGGAGACTCATTCCAAAGCCTGAAGGTAAATCTATTATTGGAACTAAATGGGTGTTCAGAAACAAAAAGGATGAATCAGGTGTTGTCATCAGAAATACGGCAAGATTGGTTGCTAAGGGATACTGTCAACAAGAGGGAATTGATTATGATGAGACATTTGCACCAGTGGCAAGAATAGAGGCAATCAGAATATTTTTGGCCTATGCTGCACACAAAAACTTCAAGGTATATCAGATGGATGTCAAATCAGCCTTTCTAAATGGCAAACTTAATGAAGAGGTGTATGTTCATCAACCTGAAGGTTTTGTTGATCCAGAATTCCCTGATCATGTTTATATTTTAGACAAAGCTTTATATGGTCTAAAACAAGCACCACGAGCCTGGTATGACACTCTTACTAAACACTTGTTAGGTTCAGGGTTCAAGAAAGGTAAGATTGACACAACTTTGTTTTTAAAGAAACAGGGTGATGATTTAATTCTGATTCAGATTTATGTTGATGAGATAATATTTGGTTCTACCAGTCCAGAATTATGTGATAATTTTTCAAAAATCATGTCATCTGAATTTGAAATGAGCATGATGGGTGAGCTGAATTTTTTCCTTGGTCTTCAAGTCAAACAATTACCAAAAGGTATTTTTATAAATCAAGGAAAATATGTTAGAGACATTCTGAAAAAGTTCAAAATGTCTGATTGTGCTTCTATGAGAACACCTATGTCAACTAACATAAAGTTAGATGCTGATCTCAAAGGTGTTTCAGCAGATATCAAACTCTATAGAGGCATGATTGGATCATTACTTTATCTGACTGCAAGTAGACCAGATATCATGTTTTCTACATGTTTTTGTGCTAGATTTCAATCTAACCCAAAAGAATCACATATGTTGGCTGTCAAAAGGATTTTAAGATATCTCAAAGGAACACCTGATCTAGGTTTATGGTATCCAAAAGAAACTGACTTCAAATGGACTGCTTTCACTGATGCTGATCATGCAGGAAGTAGGTTGGACAGAAAGAGTACATCTGGTGCTTGTCACTTTTTGGGAGATAAAATAGTGAGTTGGGCATCAAAGAAGCAGAATTGTGTGTCCACTTCAACTGCTGAAGCAGAGTATGTTGCTGCTGCTGCTTCATGCTCTCAAACATTGTGGATGAGAACACAACTCATGGACTATGGATATCAGCTTAACAAAATTCCCATCTATTGTGACTCAGAAAGTGCAATTGCCATTACTCAGAACCCTGTTCAACATTCAAAGACTAAGCATATAGATGTGAGGTATCATTTTATAAAGGACTATGTGGAAAAAGGAACTATAGAGATGCACTTTGTGCATACAAAGTATCAATTGGCTGACTTGTTCACAAAGCCTCTTGATCACAAAATGTTTTCTTTTCTCATATGTAAGATACGAATGCTTAATCTGCCTAATTGAAAAATATTTGTTTTTCTTAAAAATGCTAAATTTTTCTAAGTAAAATTGTCTGAGTAGTGTACTCAGAACTCTGAGTCTTAAGATTCAGAACTTCTGAGTACTGAGATCAGAACTTCTGAGTCTTGAGTTCAGAACTTCTGAGTCTTAAGTTCAGAACCTCTGAGTCTTAAAGTCAGAGATTCTGAGTCGATACTTCCGCAATCTAACTTTCAAAAATTTATTTTTGAGAAATACAAATACTTCAACTGTGTGGATTATGCTTCTTCTATTATCTTTTTATCTCATCTTTATGTATCATAAATAGTCAAATGCATGCTCAAGTCAAGGGGGAGCATCAAATTTTTTTTTTGGAAATCATTTTGTGATGCTTAAAAGGTTTGTTTTCATTTCTTATCTCTGATCATTCTAAGAAGAACAAGCTTTTAATGATAATTTTTTTTTCAAACTATATCTGAATTAAAAATTTTCATATTCAGATATAAGATTTTAAATGATTTTTTTTTTAAATCATCATAATATGAACAGAATTTTGATGATAAAAAGTGCTTCTATCTGTTCAAACCTCTTCTGAATAATCAAAAGATTTTATATTTGTCAGAAGTTGATTTTAAATGACATTTTGGTTACAAGGCAAAATTCTTCTGAGTTATGGAATCAGAATATCTGAGCGTGTTATTCAGATCTTTGACTTGAGTCAAAATTCTATCCACTAACACGTGTCAGCTTCATATTTGTTTGACACTGCCACGCATTTCATTTAAATCCTTTGTGGCATTTCAAATGTGTTGACTCCGTTATAACATTGATTTCTCTTTTCCGTTAAACCTTTCAACTTCGCGGATTTTAAATAGGTCTTAAAATCCCTATTTCAAATCTTTTCAAATTCCAGAGCGAAAAGTGAGATACGAATCAAATCCAGAGTTCTTTGAGTTTGTTTTCTTCTTAAATCATGTCTGAAATACGAAGGAGTGGTCCAATTTCGCTACATTCTACAAAATCGATAATGGATTCATCTGATTCGGATAATGATGAAGTACAGAATAGAGCTGTAGAGGAAGAGGCAATAAGAAATGATGAAGAAGATGAACAAATTGATGAATCAGAAGGAAATGCAGATGAGGTAAACATTAATATTGAACATGAACAGAGTGCTGCAGGGTCGATTATGTCAGATAGACCTATTTTCGTGGAAAGGGTTGTTCCTGAGAGTGAATGGTTGAAATTATCTGAAAATAACTGTGTTATATTGTTTGAGGAAAGTCGATTTAAACCTGAACACAGAATTATCATGGAGTTATTCAAACATCATCCTTATAGAAAATGGTTTACAAGAAGCAAAAATGTTCCTGTTCAGTACATACAACAATGGTGGAAACATCTTAGGTTAGAAGATAATAAGTTTGTGTCTGAAATTGGAGGAGTGACATTTGCCTTATCTATCTCTGCACTAAGAGAAATGCTGAATCTACCAGAGAAAGATGATGTACAAAGAAGGACAGATTTTGAAGATTCACCCCTAACAGAGGAATTAATAGCTGAATTTATGAAATTGGGATACAATGAAAGATTGAGGACTCTCAGTTTGTTCAGAAGAAACAAATTACCACCTATTTGGGCTTGCTTCTTTCATGTGGTAAATAAATGTTTGTCAGGGAAGAATAGTTCTGCTGATCAAGGTTCTAAACAAATTCTTCAGATCTTTCAGGGCTTAGTGAAGAATATGCATTATGACTATACTTTAATACTTTGGGAAGACATGAAGAATACATTTGAGAAGAATCAGAAAGCAATTCAGAGGAAAACAAAGGATGCTCCACTGACATACATTCCTTATATAAGGTACTGGCAAATTGTTATTTGGTATGCCATGCAGGAAAACAGAACAATCTCAAGAAGAACAAATGAAGAGCATGGTCCCACATTTTATTTGGGTAAGATGACCTCAGTAACAAGACTTGAAAACTATCCCAATCATAAACTATTGCCAAAATCACTTAGGAATTATATTCCAAGGGAGAGTGAGATTTTAAAAGCATATTGCACCTCTATGGGAATTGAATTACCTCAAATCCCTACCCAAGAGGACCAACCTGAGAAAAGAGGTGAGGGGTCTAGTCGAATTAGAGAGGGGGAGGATGTTCAGATGGGTGAACATTCTGAGAGACTTGAGGGGGAAAATTCTGAGAGCTTGGTTAGACTCAGTGAGGAAAAACAGAATGAGAGTGGTGAGGATGAGAGATTGTCAACAGAGGTTCAAACAGAAAGAGATGCCTCTGAACCAGCTAATCTTGGCCAGGTAACCACAAATGCTATTGGTTCACATATCTTGGTGTCCAATATTGAAACAAACACCATGGACCTAGTGGTGGATCTTGAACAACTCATCCATACCCACTCAGAAGCATTTCAACATGCTACTGTTTCACACAAATCAGGGAAACCATCCCAAACTCATTTGCAGGGAGGTGATAAATTCCAATCTATTTTCCAACACATTGAGTCTGAATATCACAGTCCTATTCATATTGAGCCTGAAATTCCTTCTGACACTTGCACAAATCAGGAATTTCGTATTCCTGAAACAACATTCATAGACATACCTAATGTTGGATGTCGAGGATTGGATGGAAGTCCTGGTGAGGTGAACATTACAAAATCCTCATTCAAACGTGCATCTGTTGTACAAGATGACTTTGTGTTATCTACAGGCCATGAGCCCTCTGGGCACATGAAAACTGGACCATCTGTTGGTTCAGGTTCACTGTTAGAAACTTCTGAATTTGAAAAGATTCAGAAACAAAACAAGGAGATGGGGGGAAAAGTAGAAAATTTGGAGAAGAAAGTGGAGGATTTAAATGATGAGATGTCAGATTTGAAAGTTGTGTTGGAGAAAAAGTTGATTTCTGTTGAAACCAAAGTAGATGATGTAAAGAAATCCTTGGATTCTCACAAAAAGGAGATCATGGATATAATGTCTGGTTTTCAAAAAGATATGTTAAACCAAATGCAAGGTATGCAGGAATCTATACTGAAAGCACTGAGTGTATCAATGGCTTCTACTTCAAAGCCTCTTGATCCTATTCCTATTGCAGAAGCTGAACCTGAAGGTACTTCTAATCAGAACTTGAAGAGAAAGTTTGATGATAATGAGCCTCATGATCATCAAAAGGGGGAGAAAAGACAGAGGTTAAGTTCTGATGATGATATTGGCATAGAAGATTTTGAGATAGCAGATATGCACTTAGCCAGTACAAAAAGTTCAGAAGATCAGACACAGGAAAATTTAAAGGCAATAACTCAGATAGTTCAGATTGATAGCTCAGATACAGAGGAAATGGAGTTGGAAAGTACAGATGGTGGTGATTCAGATAAAACAGAGGAATTGAACTTAGACACAGAGATGGAAGGAAACTCAGATGAAACTGAAGCTATTGAGGAATCTGTATTGAGATCAGAAAAGACAGTGGAAAGTGAAGTGGTCAACATGTGTACAGATATTGTGGTGTATAACAAAGAAAATGTGATAAATTCTGAATCAGAAGAAAGGAGGTTGAGTGAAGAATTGATCAGAAGAATGCAAAGTGAGGTAGTCAAAGCACTTAATGTTCAGAAAATTCAACAAGGGTTAAAACTGATAAGGCCTATTGATCTGTTGGGAGAAGAAGATAGAACTGTTGGTTATTCTCAGAATTTTAAGCATGAGTTCAGATATAACTATGCTGATGAGATGAACACAGAAGAAGAATATGAGAAACTAGAAGATTACTTCATGCCTTCTGAGTATGTATTCAGAAAACCAATTGAGATTCCCAAGATTAACTTACAGATTTTAGAAGAACCCATATGTGATTTTATCCTGGAATTAAGTGATGTACCTTTGGCCAGACAATTTCATGATGACATTTTTCCTGAGGAAATGTATGAAAATCTCTACCACACAGAAGGAGAATATGAGCTTTTAGAGAGCAATGTTGATGGTTTCATGGATGAAAGAGCTCAGATGATTTATACAGAAGCCTCAACCAGATTCAGAATTCCTGACTCAAGACTGCATATCCAGAAAAGAATTGAGAAAGTTCTAATGTTCCAACAAGAAGAATTCAATGGTTTAATATTTGTAAGAATGGAAGTGCTGAAAGAAAGGAATACAAAGGTTTTCATGTCCAGTTTTGATTTCCACAGACTAACACTTGATGATCAGATCTTTCTAGTCAAGTTCTTCTCAAGTACTGAAGAAGCCTTGATGGAAATTGAATGCAGAAGACTTCTGGGTATCTATGTCAGAAACATGTACTTATATGATTTTCAACTAGCCATTGAAGGAAGAAAAGAGAAGTGCAATCTGAGGTGTCCAACAAGTATTGCAGGATTTGATGTGTGTATAAAGGGATTTGTAAATGAAGGAATGGAATCTGAAGGGTTTGCATATAAAGTTCAAGAGAGACTTGAAATGTTCAAACTGAAAGAACTAGTAAAATATAGTGATGCAACTCTGAGTTGGTTACTGATTGAAATGAAAGTAAGTGCTAAAACTGAAAGAAAGAATTTAAAGAAAAGGTGTGTAAACTCTATGAACAGAAGGTTGAATCTCAGAAGAAAGATCAGAAGTTGTGGTGAATGGTTGCTATCTGAAGTTAATCCCAAGAAGATGTTACATAGTGATTTTGTGTTTCCTGCTGAGTATGAAGTGAATGAAATTCTGTCAGATGAAGTTGAAGAAGTCCAGGACACAACACCTCAGAATGTGCAGATAACTAGTTTTGATCAAGCTGAACAGTCTGAACCCAAAGAAGATGAAATATCCATTGATCTAAATGGATACTTTCTTGAATTTGATCTGCCTGAGTTCTTCAAACCAAAAGAAGTACAATTCGTGGACGTGTATTATGATAGACCTAAGGAGACTCAGATCTGATTGGCTGAAAAATCAAGATGCCTTGGCAAAACAAAGCAAGCTGTTTACTCAGATTTTCTAATCACTGGAATCAGAGAATTGAAGGTTAAGAAATTCAGAAAGATGGAGTACTTATCCTTTGAAGTTCTGAGAGAAGATGGCAAGGTTTATTACTTTACTGATGCAGACTTTGAGAAACTATCAGTGGTTGACTTCTACAGATTACACAGCTTTCTATGCTTCAAAGAGTCAAGCAAAGACAGAAATGAAAGGAAGGCAAGAAGTGTGGTGATTGAGGCCATGTTCTATATCTTAAGGTGGCACTGTTATACAGATTTCCAAATAGCTCTGTATTTACAAAAGTCATGTGTTTATCTGGCAAATCCCAATACAGATCATGAGCAGAAAAAGATGTTAAAGACTGGAAGTGTTCACAAATATCCAGATTTGGGAGTATTTTTGAAAAACAAAAGTGGAAAGATCTTCTTCAGAGCAAAGGAAACTGCAAAATACTGTTCTGGAACTTTAAGAATCATAAAGCACAATTTGGAGAAAAAGATGCTGAAAGTGAAGGAAGCAAACATGACTCAAGAAGTAATCAATCAGCAAGTTGAAATTATTCAAGAAATCATTGTCAAAATTGATAAGAGGCTTAATCTGAGAAATGTGCTACTTCAGAAAATTGTTCCTGCTCTGAAAGAACTGGATGATGCAAAATTCAAGTTTATTTGACAAAAAGGGGGAGATTGTTAGATCTGAAGTTTTGTCAATAAACCAAGTGCTGAAGATCTGATAAGAAGACTCAGATGATCTGAGTAGAGGAGTCAGATATCTGAGAAGAGAAGTCAAAGTTCTGAGAGAAAGAGTCAGAAGCTCTGAGAAGCGTTATCAGAAGAATGTTCAGAAGTTCTGAATAATCTGTTCAGAACTTATGGCTACATACTTTACTTAGTATTTAGTAAACTAATTAGGACACGTGTTATGTTCTTATTAGTCTTTCTTATTTGTACTGTAGCTTTAACATGTCCGTTACAGTATAAATAGAGTGGTTAGCACTACGTAGCTAACTGATTGTTTTTCAGTATATCTTTGTATTCATTCTTTGTAATCTTTGAGATTCTCTCTCTCTTAGATCTGTAATCCTGTTCATCATTGAATACAATTGGGCTTGATCATACAACTTCTCAATTACTGCTTTCTATATTGATTGTAAGATTAGATCCTGTACTTACAATATAAGACCTTGTTCTGTCCTCTGATTCACAATGTCGACGGAACCTGCTAGTCTTATCATGAATCACGTAGACTTAGATGCTTTTAGGAGTTTAGCAAAAATTCCTGCAAATGTAGAGTTGCGGTGTCCGGGGATTGTTCGTTCTAAGGATTGCCCTGAGGGATATCTCGTTTTGTACGAGTATCCTTTTAAGATAGGGTTTCAATGGCCGTTTTCTGGTTTAGCCAAGTCATTCATGCAGGATTTCGATGTGTCGCCGGGACAATTGATGCCCCAACTTTGGCGAGTTTTGCTGGTCATTGAGCGAGCGTCCGCGAAATGGGAGTCTCCTATGATCATGAATGATTTCTTGGCGGTGTACTGTTTGGGTAAAAAATCACACCCTCGACCGACCTGGGAAACACCCTCGACATAACCCATGGACATTGATTACCCCCGACCGACAAGGATAATACCCGTTATTATCATATCCCCGACATACGCTAATAACCACGATAATTGCTTATTGAAAGACATCTGGTGTCAATAGTTACTCAAGACAGTGTCTTTACATCTAATGATCGTACGTCACGTGTCGCACGTCATTAGTCTTGTGTCGCCAGTTATGACTCGTCGATCTTACATCGACAGTCTTCTGCCATCGGTGTTATACTGCTCTGGCTCTGCGACAACATCGTCCTGACATCCTGGTCTTACGACCTAGTCTTACGATTATACTATCCGTTAAACATCCGTTTCTTCTGTTTATCAATGCAGGTCTTGACCACGACCAGAAAAGGTAAGACACTTGTTATGAACCATATCTTGTATTAAGATAAGGTCCCGACGAAGACCCAGAAAACCTCCGTCGTCCCTCCTGAAAGGCGAGTCGAGAGTTCCTCGTGACACTCAACACTCGACCACGACGTCGCCCGCTCCGTACGATCGTCGCATAGAACCATGCGACCTCGACCAACTAACGTTCACTATGACTGTTACGTTTGTTAAATATTTAATGCAGGAGTCAACACTCTTTATGAGCAACGGCTATAACCGACGAAGTCATTAACGAGCATTTAATCCCACATTGAAGACAACGACCGTTACAAGACCAATCATCAAAGGAGCATTCAATACCCGACAACGGTTATAAAGCGCGCCATAAAGGCACCATTAATAGCCGACGGAGGCTATAAAAAAGTCTATGCTGCAACCAATTCGGGGGAGAACAGAAAACAGTGAAATAAAACACTCAAACTCTGGAAATCACATACAGAAAGCTATCATCTAGCACCGAATTCCAGAATACTACAGCAAGCTCAAGAACAACAGAAGCAAAGAACTTTCTCTTGAAGAATCGCTCTCGACGCACGACAACAGCCTTCGACCAACAGTTGTTTACAGTTTGTATTCACACACGACAAACACCTGTTTTTACATTTAAACACTTGTACTTTACATTTTGAAGTATTTCCTTCATTTGTATTGTAATCATCGTACGACCGACGCCAGTACTAAGGACGTCGCCCCTGATTGGTGACCATAGTGCAGCGACGACACCCACTATTGTCCGCAGGTTTTTTCCTCGATTGAGGTTTTTCCTGCGTCATCAAATCCCTTGTCTCATTTATTTTTATCTTCGTCGCACGCTTTGTCGAGAGGTTTCTTTCTTTAGTTGTTAAGTCCACATCGACCTTAAGTTGTCCCTTTGGTGCGATTTTTGGCATTAACAGTTTGGCGCCATCCGTGGGACCCCATCTAGAGAAAATCCTCGACGAAACGTGCACCTTACTAACAGTTTCTTGGAGTTTCCTCTACTTTCATCGCACGAAAATGACGGGTAAGGGAAACCCAGAACGAACCGCTATCCCGGTGACTGGAGGATTCAAAAATGCTCAAGGCACTCTCGAATCAATCAATGATTATCGCATGGAAGAAGTCATCCCAGATCAAAGCAAACCTGAGCAAAAAGTTCTCATCGGATCATCCCTCGATCTCAACCTCCGAGAAAAGCTGATATCTTTTTTGCAGGAATATGTTGTTCCCGATATCATCTCACACAAGTTCAATGTCGACCCATCGTTCAAGCCTGTCAAACAGAAGCGAACAAATCTTCAAGATCCTGTGATTCAACTTCAATCGGAATCAAATGCGGCTCGAAGCCAAATTCAATCCTTAAAAAAATGCTCCGTCAAAATATCGCATGGATCGCATCGTCCGAAGGGCTCGGGGGCTCGGAACGCCCGTTACAAAATAGAAAACACCATATTTCAATTTCAAAAGTCCTTGGAGAAAAAGGCGCTTATCGACTCCAAGTTACGGTAACTGTGACATCCCGCTTGGATGAAATATGGTATAAACAACTCTATATATATACTCTAAGTATATTCTTCTCGTTCAATTATTATGATCTAACATGTGAATGTTGATTTAAGCATCAAAGGATCATTGGTCAAACCAACGACAACCCCCGATTTTACATTGCAGGCTCGCAAGATCATATAAAACGCAGGTCTTACGATTTATATCGTGAGAAACGAAGTCTCTACGACTTGCAACTTATAATCGTCAATTAAAGACGACCCACGTTTTTAATCTTATGATCGCCACTCATGGCAAACACAGGTTAAAACTTTCGATCGCCAATAAAAGCGACTCACGTGTTGAAATCATGTGATCGCTAGTCATTTCATATGTCGTCAATAAAGACAACTCGTACATTGAAACTCGCAAATCACCAGTCACGATTCCAAGGGACCAGAATACTCAAATCGACGCTTTAGCAAACCTTGCGTCTGCTTTGGTCGAACCAATACTCGACAGCATTCCAATCTGACGACGTCATCCATCGAAAATGACGATGACATCCAGATGGAAGACCAAGAAGATAATTGGTCGAACGACATCCGAAATCGTCTACGACAATGGATCCCAGTTCATAAGCTATGAGACTCGACCATTCTGTGAAGACAGCAACATCAAGCTGACAACCTCGACACCCAGGGGCAAGCGGTCAAGCGACACTTCAGCAAGAACATCAAAGCTAAAGTCTTTCAAGAAGGCGACTACGTTCCCCGTCGAGTGTTCCAAAGCACTCAAAAGCTCAATGCAGGTAAGCTTTCCACCAAATGGGAAGGTCCTTGTCATATCTTAGAAGTCATGGATAAAAAGGCCTATCGACTTTCAACCCTCGGCAATCAAGATATCCCACGTAGTGGGAATGCAACGCACCTGAAAAGGTATTTCCCCTAAGCCTTTTTTCCTTCTTTCACATAATTTTTATCCATCATAGCGACTACTGACTTAAGCATCGGAGGGTCGTTGGCTAGCCAACGACCAACCTCTGACAATGTTTTACCGCAGGATCTCACGACATTAGTTACTAAAGTCTATTATATGACTTAAGTCTCGCAGGATCGAACGATATATAAGTCTATCGTACGATCTTAACCTCTCACAGGATCGTACGACATAAACGATCAGGTTTATGACTTGATTATCCTTTCACAGGAACACATGATTCAAGTTCATCGTATGATCGAACCACACGATCGTAAGGTCTAGTGACCCCACAATCTAAGTTCTTTAACTTAGAAAATTTTCATGTTCTGAATGAATGCTTTGATCACACGCGCTTATACGATTCAAAAATGTGAAAGTCTTATGACTTACGTTCTAATCGTTGTATTACAATGGATGCCCAAGTCGCACGACTTCATATTCATTTTTGTACTTAATGATTTTTTTCAGTTAATATTACATCTGTCCATGACGTGTAATACGCAGGTTCAATAGAAAGGTAATTTTTTTACCGATTATAGCTAAACTTACAATTAGCTAAAAAAGCTAGACACAACGTGACTCAGGTCTCCAACAACCAGACCACGAGGGCTCGAACGCCAGAACATAGGTCTCTAACGACCGCATCGGCTCGAACGCCAGAACATAGGTCTCTAACGACTGCATCGGCCCGAACGCCAGAACATATGTCTCTAACGACCGTATCGGCTGTGAACGCCAGATCACAGGACCACGTCGACCGGGAACGCCAACCCGGCGACATGGGCCCCTATCTCCTCAATAGAAAAAACGTTCCCTGAAAGATGGGAGCAAATATTTCCTCAGATGAGGAAACAACGTCGTCCCGTCTAGGACACCAACAACGTCGTCCTGTCTAGGACACCATCGGCCGATGACCTGTCCCCCTTGTCGACAGACGCTGGGGACAACACCTTGGACACTAGCTTCGTCACTGTCGCCAGAAGCACCGAACTTGCTGGTATCGCGCCCATCGCGCCAGAATGGCTGGATGACGCCCTCGCCTCCTTAGGCGTGACAACTCTAGATGGAACGACAGCCCTCGAAGACGGTTCCTTCAGGACTACCGTCCTTGTCTTCTTCAAGATTCCCAACCCAGCTGTCGGGGCATTCTTTCTCCTTTCCCGGCCTCTGATGATCTTAGCAAAAGTAACACGTCTCCGTAGAGACACATGTTTTGGTACGAGATCTGAAATTCAAATAGCTTTGAAATTCAAATCTTGGGGGGCTAACTGTTTGGGTAAAAAATCACACCCTCGACCGACCTGGGAAAAACCCTCGACATAACCCATGGACATTGATTACCCCCGACTGACAAGGATAATACCCATTATTATCATATCCCCGACATACGCTAATAACCACGATAATTGCTTATTGAAAGACATCTGGTGTCAATAGTTACTCAAGACAGTGTCTTTACATCTAATGATCGTACGTCACGTGTCGCACGTCACTAGTCTTGTGTCGCCAATTATGACTCGTCGATCTTACGTCGACAGTCTTCTGCCATCGGTGTTATACTGCTCTGGCTCTGCGACAACATCGTCCTGACATCCTGGTCTTACGACCTAGTCTTACGATTATACTATCCGTTAAACATCCGTTTCTTCTGTTTATCAATGCAGGTCTTGACCACGACCAGAAAAGGTAAGACACTTGTTATGAACCATATCTTGTATTAATATAAGGTCCCGACGAAGACCCAGAAAACCTCCGTTGTCCCTCCTGAAAGGCAAGTCGAGAGTTTCTCGTGACACTCGACACTCGACCACGACGTCGCCCGCTCCGTACGATCGTCGCATAGAACCATGCGACCTCGACCAACTAACGTTCACTATGACTGTTACGTTTGTTAAATATTTAATGCAGGAGTCAACACTCATTATGAGCAACGACTATAAACGACGAAGTCATTAACGAGCATTTAATCCCACATTGAAGACAGCGACCGTTACAAGACCAATCATCAAAGGAGCATTCAATACCCGACATCGGTTCTAAAGCGCGCCATAAAGGCACCATTAATAGCCGACGGAGGCTATAAAAAAGTCTATGTTGCAACCAATTCGGGGGAGAACAGAAAACAGTGAAATAAAACACTCAAACTCTGGAAATCACATACAGAAAGATATCATCTAGCACCGAATTCCAGAATACTACAGCAAGCTCAAGAACAACAGAAGCAAAGAACTTTCTCTTGAAGAATCGCTCTCGACGCACGACAATAGCCTTCGACCAACAGTTGTTTACACTTTGTATTCACACACGACAAACACCTGTTTTTACATTTAAACACTTGTACTTTACATTTTGAAGTATTTCCTTCATTTGTATTGTAATCATCGTACGACCGACGCCAGTACCAAGGACGTCGCCCCTGATTGGCGACCATAGTGCAGCGACGACACCCACTGTCGTCCGCAGGTTTTTTCCTCGATTGAGGTTTTTCCTGCGTCATCAAATCCCTTGTCTCATTTATTTTTATCTTCGTCGCACGCTTTGTCGAGAGGTTTCTTTCTTTAGTTGTTAAGTCCACATCGACCTTAAGCTGTCCCTTTGGTGCGATTTTTGGCATTAACATGTACCAAGTTAAGAGGGATAAGAACTGGCGTTATAGTCCTTATTCTAAGTTCAGGGGTTATCGTGCCCTGGTTTTGGGAACTGGCGTCAATGATCGTGGGTGGAAGTCGAGGTATGTATTTGTTCTTACCGAGTCATTGGATTCCAGCAGCGATTGGATGCGGTCAGACTGGAATGAGACAGGTATGCTTCGTTTGTTTCTGAGTTTTATTTATTTTTATGACTTCTATTTATCATTCTCCTCTTGTCGCCTTCAGAGATTCGGTTTGATGAAGTGAGACCGACTGTGGACTCCCAGGCTAAGATCAACAAGTTCTTGAGTCTTAGCGTTGATGACCGATCTTTCGTTTCGTGGCAATCGGCGGTCGAGGATGAGGATGAGGACGTGATAGAAGAAGGAGATGAAGACGTACAGGAAGAGGCGACTGGTAAGTGTACCATAGTTTTTATTTTATTTTGTTTACTCTATCTGTCTGACGCTTCATGTATTTCATTTCTTGATCAGTGCCGACCGAGAGGAAATCGGTTTCTAGGGCGAGAGGGAAGCAGGTTATGCGTGCCCTTCGGGGTGAAAATGTTTCGACAGCTGGGTCGAGCAAAAAGAGAACCCGGAGGACAGTCCTGAGGGAACCGTCGTCTAGGGTTGATAACTCACCGGGAGTTGTTTTGCCTAAGAAGGCGAGGGCGTCATCTAGCCGTCTTGGCGTGATGGACGCGACACCAGCAAGTTCTGCGCTTCTGGCGACGGTGACGAAACCGGTGTCTCAAGTGTCGATCCCAATGTCTGCCAACAGGGGCGAGGGATCATCGGCCGAAGTTATGACGGTCAATTTTACATTGCCGTCTGACTTTATGGCGGATGGTGTCCTAGACGGGACGACGTCGTTCCCTCATCTGGGGAAGTATTTGCTCCCGTCTTTCGAGGGGCGTTTTCACGGAGTTCCGGCCGGAGAGATGAGATCTCGAGTTGCCAGTCTGGCGTTCACGGTGAGTGTCAATCTTTCATGACTTGTGTAATCTTTGTCGAATGTTCTTGAATGCACCTTTTATTTTTCACAGACATTTCAGTCTTCCTCGGCGTTACATGCTGAGACGTCAAGAGTTGAAGATTTGGTGGCGTCTGCTCTTGAGAGGGAAGCTGCAGCGTTAGAGAGGGAGAGAGCGGCTTTAGATAGGGAGAAGTTGGCCATGGCGCGTGCCGATGAGCTGGCCATCCAACTTTTCGATGCTCAATATGAATTGCAGGAGATTCGTGCGGTAGGAGTGGCAAATGGAGGCCTTCAGGTCGGGACTTCGAGCGGGGATACGACCAATGTTCCCCCTGTTATCTAGATTTTTTTTAATTTTTTTTGTTATTCGACCAATCAGGGGTCGAGTATGTATATAATGGTTTACTTAATGAATATATATCTTTTGCTTATGCTTTATCCGAATCACGTTTGATTATAAAGTCGAACATAAGATACATATGAAATCATGCGACTAAGGCACTCATTGTAATACGATGACAAGAACGTAAAACAAATATTAAAACACGCGATTAAAGCATCCATTCAGGGTATGAAAGTTAAGAAACTTAGAGGTAAAGTCGTTTAGACTCTGCGATCGTACGACCAGATCGTACAATGAGTTTGTATCGTATGCCCCTGTGGAGAAATGATCAAGTTAGAGACCTGATCGTTTATGTCGTTCGACCTTGCGATATTAAAGTCATATAGTAGACTTTAATGATTACTGTCGTGCGATTCTGCGATAATCTGTCGTGCGATTCTGCGATAAAACGATGTTGGGGGTTGGTCGTTGGCTAGCCAACGACCCTCCGATGCTTAAGTCAGTAGTCGTTTTGTGAGAAAAAATCGTATGAAAAAGAGTTAGAGAACGTACCATTTCGACCTCTCTCTATTTGCCCCCTGTCATTTATTACCTAATTCTTTTTGGGCGGAATAGATAGGTTTTAAATGACAATGACACGGAGGAATATTGTCATGCGTTAACTATGTTGGTGTGCGACCGGGCACCATATTAGACTTATCTCTGTGAAAAAGATATTAATTTAGGGATAGAAGAAGCGAACCTGTCGAGAGCCTGATCTTGTGACTTTAGTTTATTTTCGCAGCTTCAAGGTAGACTTGTAGCACTCACGAGCGACTTTTGGCTCACTCTTAATCTCTTGGATTCCCCATGGCGTAGGGAATTTCAACATTTGATGATACGTCGAGGGAATGGTTTTCATATCATGGATCCATGGTCGTCCTAAGATGATGTTATAGGCCGACGCACAATCGATGACACTGAACTTGGTCTGCTTGTTGACCCCTCCGGCGTAGACGGGCAAGATTATCTCTCCGAAGGTGCTCGTCGCTTCTCCATTGAAACCGACCAAAGTCGTCGAACGTCGGGTGATTTCCGAGCGATCGATTCCCATGGCTTTGATAGTGTTGAGAAAAATGACATTTGCTGAGCTGCCCCCGTCGATCAAGACTCGACGTGTTAGACAGTTACCGACTGTGAGCTGAATGATCAACCCGTCGTGATGCTTCTGATACGAGTCGCCAAGGTCGACGTGGTCGAACACAATCTTCATGGCTTCTAGCTCCAAATCTCCTTTGGGTCTAGACGAGCGAGGAATAGGCCGATCATCGGGTGCCTGACTGGCATGATGCTTGGCCGCTGAATACGTCAGACCGCACACATCTGAACCACCGGTAATGCAATTGACGACCTTCGCATGCTCAGGGGTCGTCGTTCGATGTCCGTTAGCTGAAATAGCGACATCGTCGATGATATCTTTGAAATTTCCTTTTGGAAAATGATATGCTAGTTCCTTCTTCAATGCGATACAGTCGTCTGTCGCATGACCATGATCAACATGGAAGTCGCACCACTTTGATTTGTCTTTTTTAGCATCGTCCAGGTCGGACTTCTTTGGCCATCGAATGGTCGCTTGAGCGGTCTTCAGAGCTTCGACTAAGTCCTTTGCAGATCCTTTGAATCCGTAAGAGGATATCTTGGGGTACTGAGTGAACTTAGTCGCGGTCTTGGCCTCTGCTTTCGTCTTGAAACGAACATTTGAAATTTGGCGCGCTGGCTCTATTCTGAAAACAACCTTTGTCTTGAACTCTGGCTTTCTGACGCCTAACGACTTCTTATCGTCAGTGTGCTTGCGACGAAAGGCGGCATCATCCTCGACCCTCATATATGCTAAGGTTCGAGCTCGGACGTCTTCGAAAGTCTCTGGGGGATACTGTTTGGGTAAAAAATCACACCCTCGACCGACCTGGGAAGCACCCTCGACATAACCCATGGACATTGATTACCCCCGACCGACAAGGATAATACCCGTTATTATCATACGTTAAATAACCACCATAATTGACTTATTGGGTCAGTAGTCATCTTACATCTAATGATCGCACGTCACGTGTCACACGTCGCACATCACCAGTCACACGTCGTTAGTCTTATGTCGCCAGTTACGACTCGTCGGTCTTACGTCGACAGTCTCCTGTCATCGGTGTTATATCGCTCTGGTCCTACGACAACATCGTCCTGACATCCTGGTCCTACGACCAAATGGTCTTATATTTTGGCGATAGTCGTATGTTCCATAAGACCGACATCCAAGACTTAAGACGGTCGTACGACTATACTAACCGTTAACAGTCAGACATCCGTTCCTTTGTTTATTAATGCAGGTCTTGACCATGAACAGAAAAGGTAAGACACTCGTTATGAACCATATCTTGTATTAAGATAAGGTCCCGACAAAGACCGAGAAAACATTCGTTGTCCCTCCTGAAAGGTAAGTCGAGAGTTCATCGCGACACTTGACCTCGACGTCGCCCGCTCCGCACGACCGTCGCATAAAGACCATGCGACCTCGACCAAGCTAACACGTAATATAACTGTTATGTTTGTTAAGTGTTTAATGCAGGAGTCAACACTCTTTATGAGCAACGGCTATAACCGATGAAATCATTAACGAGCATTTAATCCCACATTGAAGACAACGACCGTTACAACAAGCAGTCATCAAAGCCAATAATGAGCTAATTAAAGCCCCCGAAGACTATAAAGATGGAGTTTAATCATCATTTCAAAGGGAGACCAACATCATCGAACATCTAGCAACCAATATTCGAAGCCAAACTCAAGAAAACACACACTGAAAGCTACATTCAGCACCGAATTCCAGATTACTACAGTAAACTCAAGAACAATAGAAGTGAATAACCTTCTCTTGAAGAATTGCTCTCGACACACGACATTCGCCCTCGACCAGCAGTTCACACTTTGTTTTCACACACGACAAACATCTGTTTCTACATTTTAAACACTTGTACTATACATTTCGAAGCATTTCCTTCATTTGTATTGTAATCATCGTACGATCGACACCAGTACTGTAACATCTCGATTTTGGTATAAAATATTAAGATGGATTTTATTGATAAATTATGATTCATTATGTGATGAATTAATTTTAGAGTTTATCCCCGAGTAGTTACGTTATTGTTTTAAGAAGTTATAAGTTAAGGGGTAAACTTTAAATTTAATTTATAAGTCGGAGGGTATAAATTGTCAATTGCCGAAAGTTGAGGGGACTGTTTGGGTAATTGTGATGAAAGTTATTACCACCACCGTCTCTTTTAGCTAAAAGAGAGGTGAGGTGTATTCCTCTTATCCATTGTGTCATAGTGTGTGTGTGTGTGTGTATTTCGGTGAAAGAAAGAGAGGGAGAGAACCGAGAAAGAAAAGAAGAAAGAAGAATAAGATAAGCAAACTGTTTCAGCGGGAATTTTAGAATCAATCTGAGAAAACAAAGGTATATCTTCTTTTAAATTTACCTCTTTTGGTGTTTATAAGTTTCTAATGGTTTAGAAATGGGTCTTGGTGATTTTTAGATGATTATGAGAATCTGGGTTAGTATATATGTTATGTTTAGGGTATTAAACATATCTGCAAGTTTGCATAAACAAACATAGCTTAAAAATATAAAAATCTGGGTTTTAGATAATTGCAGAAGGTTGAGACATTCAACCAAGTCGCAATAGTGCATTGCGACATTCAAGCAAGTCGCAATGGTCGATTGCGATTTGGTGTTGAAGTCGCAATGGTCGATTGCGACTTGGCATTGAAGTCGCAGCAGTTGATTGCGACTTGGTGTCGAAATCGCAGTAAAAGGTTGCGACTTGGGTTTGGAATCGCAATAGAGGGTTGCGATTTGGGGTTGGATGTCGCAGTAGTTGATTGCGACTTGGCCCAGTGCATTGCGACTTGAGACGTAGTTTTTAGAGATTAAGGATTCTTAGTTTTGGAGGGTCCTGTTCTGTAAATTAATATCAGTATATTTGTATATTGAATATTACAGTAAACTGTGGTAGTGAAGACAGGAGTCCCTACGACTTTATAAGGATTAAAAGAAGTGACTACGCATCAGGTGAGTTTATTTAACTCTCTTTAAAAGTTCAGTAATTAATATTTGAAATAGATATGTAAAATGTATGTCTGATCGCAACCGTGGATTGCGCATTTTGAGAAAACTCGCAAGGCTCTTTGGAGTGAAGTGAGAATCTCGCTACTGTAGCTTGCGAAAAGTTGAGCATTTCGCCATAGTTGGTTGCGCAATACTCATACGATGCGATTTTCTGATTTATGTAAATCTGATATATGTTATAACTCAATTTTGATATTAAGATATGATCATGATGAACTGAAAGGACTTATTTAAAATATTAATAAATCCGAGCATGTAATCAAGAGTATGCTATGTTGATCCCAGTGCTAAATTGCAAAGAGGGGATAATTAATAAGTCGAGGTGCCGAGATTAATATTCTTTATAGATGTATATAGAATATGTTTTGAGATGTAAATCCCCGTGCTAAGTTGCAAAGAGGGGATAGTAAGAGATTGAGACGAGGAGCTAATTATATTCTTTATTTTGTATATATAGAATATGTTCGTAGAAATGATATATTGTATGTTGTAAGCATATGATAGTATCAGTTATAATACTTATGTATTATATTGCTTTTGCTAGAAATAGGCATCCGGTCATCGGGGGCACCTTAGTACGGTATAATGGGAACCGCATACTAGCCATTGACCATAGGGATGTAATTTCTAGTAATTGGGTGTACCTTGAATCATCGGGGGTCCCGGTTGTATATCGCGATATTATAATCCCATTGGGACCATTGATTCTGAGGTGAAATGTGGAATAGGCAGATTTTGATTTGTAATTCGCATTTCAAATGGAAGATCGGAGATTTCCATTGTTAAAGGGAAGATCAGAGATTTCCCAGTTGGGAACGGAAGATTTGAGGTAGGCATAAAGTAATTTGTAATCTCTACTTCCGGGTTAAGAAATAGGCAGGTTTTGACTTGTAATTTCTTAAGTGAGGGTACTTCCTTTGAATATGGGATTATTCATGGTAAACTCTGGTTAGTGTTTCTATGGTTAGATGAATGGTCATAGGTTTGGGAATAGAGTAGATTCCCAATAGTGAAAGGAGTCGTTGTACGGTAAGACGGGTGGAACAGGTTTGATGTATCTGATGATATTTTAATTGTTGAATTTTAATTTGATTTGAATATTCTCACTAGGCGAAAGCCTAATGTTTCAAGTTGAATTTTCTTACCAGGTACAAGCTCCGAGAAATAAGCGGGATGTGCGTTGAGAGCATTTGGAAAGACTCAGACTTGAATTAACAGAGGATCTAGATATTTTTTTGGTACTTTTGGGGACTGATGATTAGATAACCTAGTTAATCTAATTATGACGTATGATTTGATTAATAGGTTATTTGATTTAGAGGTTATTGTTTATAGAAAACATTGATGTATGATCCTCTTGTTATATAAGTTTGAAGTTTTATTGTCATAACTTGTGGAATTTTTAAGGTTTAAATTAGCCCTGTTTTTAGGGTGTTACAATATGGTATCAGACCAATAGTTTAAGCGAACTAAGTATGCTGATGAGATACTTAGACTTAAGCTGAGATGAATTAAGTTATGACTTGTGAGATTTGGGTAGAAATACTAAGACGGGATAGTCTTAGAGTCAACGGAAATACGTGAAATTAGTACTGTGATAATGGTAACAAGGATTCTCATGTATGATATGTTCACAATTTCAATTAGCTACTGTTATTATGAATATATTGTTACGCGAGCATGCTTATTTCTAAATTGTTACAGTGACTAACGATTGGTAAAGTACGTTTTGTATAGGGGTATGTGCATAACCATTTCTTATGGTTATCCCTTTAGGTTATAGTAGAACGATGGTGAATATGCCACCAAAATCCTTTGGAGGACATATCGGTAAATGATTGGGGGTTGGAAGGACAACCTGGAATTGGCGGGACTCATGAACGTCCGCCAAGGTAACCTTTAATAGGTGGTTGATGTGTGTGGAGATAGAATATGAGATGTTTGATCAAGACGAAAATAGTATGACATGGTTGATACGTGAATCGTGGAATGCATGTATAGTGAACATCATAAGGCCGAGAGGGCGACCACCGGTCGGGGGTAGAATGTCAATGATAAGTTACGTAAGTAAGACGATTGACCTCGTTGAGTAATTAGCCTTCATTTGCGAGTAAAGTTTTATGCATGATGTTCTAGTGTGTATTACATGAATTTTCATGATTTCAAACCAAATGCATAAATAACAGTTTTAGTCAAGGTTGAATTAGTATGTGCAAGTGTGCATTTAAAGAAAAGACAATCCCATTTACGTCGCACAACAAAATTTTTGGAGTTGTTACAAAATATTTCTTACTTTACATGAAAAGTTGATTTGTAGCAAGAAAGCGTTGGCCAGCAAAACGTTTAATAACCAACAGGAGTATTGATCTAATAACATCATATAAATAAGTGGGAGAACCGACTAGCTTAATTCGTGTTGGTAAAACTTTTTCGAACTATTGTTGTATGAAAAGATTTTTATTTAATATATTACCGTCGTAACAACTTTGTTTTGGTTGAGAAAGATTGAGTTTACGGAAATTTAGTATGCAAACAATTCTCGAGATCGTTGTGCAGTACATTGGAGTCATGTGAATGTTGGGGTCATGTGTGCCCAAGTTATTCCAAATGTTGTTATTTAAAATGAGAAAATGTGTGAATTGATTTATGTATCAAGTTGTCATGCATGAAGGCTATGAACTCGCTATGTCGTAGAGTATTACGCTTTAAGCTAAGAAAGAACTCCAAGAATGGAGAAGTGTTGGATAAACCTGGGAAAAAAAAGTTTGTAGTTTTGGTAATTGTGTTAAAATGAGAGATGAACAGTGTGAGAGTCGAAAGTGGACTTTAGTGTTGGTTGCATGAGAGTCTGTACCCTTGTTCGCTGACTAGGAATACAGTTACCGAGGGACGGTTGTGTCCGGAGGAAGAATTAGGTTCAGTTAAGGACCTTAAGGTTAAGGAAGTGTCGACATGTCAAGTATTGACTTTGAAGTCGATAGTTGTGTAAGGTGTATGAGACCTTTCGTCTGTCATTGGGTGCGGTCTGGGTGCGTCCCGTGTATGCCCGTGCGGACAGGAACAAAGACTGTGAGCGGTACCGGTATGCTGTTATGCAAAAGGTATGCGCAAAGCAAATATTATTGTGTACGACATGGTTAAGGATTTTGAGTGATTGACGAATAAATCACTAATGAAAGAAGTTTCGAATTTTTGTTGCACAAGCGAAAGATATGTAGTCAAAAACACGCTTTTAATATTTTAGTGGATGTGCAATATTTATGAGGTATTACGTTTTAAAAATGTGAACATGTGAGTTGGGGGATTTTGGTAAATCCGACCATGTAAAGTTTTTAAGAGTGGTAAAACTTTGTTTTGGGGCCGATGGCCAATTATGGGATTAAAAAGGTAAAGAATTGGGTAACAATGTATTTTGGTTTATGTAATCGTGTGCGTGACACATGTTTAACCAAACGTTTATTTTGGCCTTAAAGGCTTGATTGATATTCAAATGAGTCTTTTGAATGTTTGTCAGTTTTAATGACTCGAGATGGAGTCTTGGTTGTGTTATATGCTTAACTGCATTCTATTTGAATAAGTGTCGGTCTTAAGTGTAAAGACTGTTTGATAATTCTTGCGTTTTTAATACCTTTGAAACTAACGAACCTTGGCGAAGTATATACATTGAGAAGTATATAAGAGTTGCATATACCTATATAAATTGACTTCGTTGGGAAAGTAGCAATGAAGGAGTCATAGATTTATCATGCCTCGGAACGTATGTTGCCTAATGATCATTGATCCTTGGAGTAGATGGCTCGGTTTTGAACTCAGTTGAGTCTTAAGAGCATTGACCCGATTTAATAAGCTCGTTGTAGGCTTGGGTTGGGATTACATGGATTGTATTAAAATAGAAGTTTGCATGATGTGAATGTTTTGGGTATTCTTTTGGATTTAATTATTGTTAAGTCTTAAATCAGAAGAATAAAAGCTGAAGGACCACTTTGTAAGAGTGTTAAGATTATAAAAGACTGTTGTGTTATAGAAGTGTTTTACTTGCGATGTGGATGGTTTACAAAGGAGAAAGTATTAGGCACAAATGAAGTGAGGTATGGAAAATGTTGATCTGTGAAGGATTGTACCGTGTTTTGGTATTGGTTTGGAATCACAAGGAGCTAGTATGAACGAATAAGTTCAAATTATTTAGCAAATCGAGAGTGGTAGTTCAACTAAAGTTGGGGAGGAGATATTTAGTGAAATAAACTCGGTTAATATGTGTATGAATGATTGTGAGAAACCTGGTCTGTGGTGAAAGGTTATGTGTGGAGAATGTACGAGTGAGTATTGGTATCAACTGCCAAGATAAATGTGTCAACTAGTATGTATTATGAAGTTAGAACTAGGAAGCATCTGATGGAAGTCTTTTCGGGGATTCCGGATGAAAAGTACCACTTTGTCGTTAAAGTTGTTGGGACATGTAGTTTGTAAGATGGAGTAATGATATGGCTAATATCGAAACAGAATGTCGGAATGGTATTGGGTGTTTACCCAAAGTGATTTTGATTGTGTGAGTTGCTTCCTATGATAGAAAGATTGGACTTAAGAATGTAATCATATTGCAGGTTCAATAGAGTTATCATTTTTGATGTTCAATACTTTGGTGCTTGGTTGTATTGTGGTTGTGCGATGAGATAGTGATGTGAGGAAGTGATAGCATTCTATACCGAAGAAACGTGTAAGTCATGGATGTAATAATGGACTGCCGTGGTTGTTGAAGTATTTAATAGTAACGAGTATGCTTAATTTACAGTGTACGTGGAAATTTCAGGTAGTACATGTTAATGTTATTTTGAGACCTGGAGACTGAGTTGTGATGATGATGGGGTGAAAGGAAGACTCTTGTTCTTCTCAATCCCATTGGTTTTAGGTGAAGAGAATACTGTAACCATTAAGCTATAGTGTTGGAGTATTCAGTAGATGTAAAAGAAATACATCGAATGCAGTTCTCGGTGTTACGAGGATTTGGCTAGAGATCTTAACTGACGTTTTAGAGAAACTGTCCTTTTGGACTGTAGCTGTGTGGTGGATATTCCGTGTAACAAGAGAGAAATGATAACGGTATGCTAGACTAAGAAGTAGTCAAACTTAGATTTAATGATAAACAGTTACTCTAAGGAGGTTTGCAAATCTAAGATTGGGGAGCGAGTAATGCTGAAAGAGGTAAAGTTTAGAAAATATGAAAGATGAATCTTTATTCTTTCTGGACTTTTATCTGTGATTAAATATATAAGACTAGAAATTGAAAGGAATGTATGACATACTTTGTGTTGGTACGACGGGATTCCACTTACTGAGGTAGTAACGGATGAGAAAATGTCGCTGCGTGAAGGAATTGGAAGCGATTTTAGAGAAATCTTTTGAGAATTTACAATCTAAGAATGTGGTTATAGGTACAATGGTATTAGATCATTGAGGTACAGTTGTGACTTTAGAGTCGGAAGAGGATATGAAGGTTAGATGTTCTCACTTGTTTACCTAACTCTGATTTCGAGGACGAAATCGTTTTCAAGTTGGGGAGTATTGTAACATCTCGATTTTGGTATAAAATATTAAGATGGATTTTATTGATAAATTATGATTCATTATGTGATGAATTAATTTTAGAGTTTATCCCCGAGTAGTTACGTTATTGTTTTAAGAAGTTATAAGTTAAGGGGTAAACTTTAAATTTAATTTATAAGTCGGAGGGTATAAATTGTCAATTGCCGAAAGTTGAGGGGACTGTTTGGGTAATTGTGATGAAAGTTATTACCACCACCGTCTCTTTTAGCTAAAAGAGAGGTGAGGTGTATTCCTCTTATCCATTGTGTCATAGTGTGTGTGTGTGTGTGTATTTCGGTGAAAGAAAGAGAGGGAGAGAACCGAGAAAGAAAAGAAGAAAGAAGAATAAGATAAGCAAACTGTTTCAGCGGGAATTTTAGAATCAATCTGAGAAAACAAAGGTATATCTTCTTTTAAATTTACCTCTTTTGGTGTTTATAAGTTTCTAATGGTTTAGAAATGGGTCTTGGTGATTTTTAGATGATTATGAGAATCTGGGTTAGTATATATGTTATGTTTAGGGTATTAAACATATCTGCAAGTTTGCATAAACAAACATAGCTTAAAAATATAAAAATCTGGGTTTTAGATAATTGCAGAAGGTTGAGACATTCAACCAAGTCGCAATAGTGCATTGCGACATTCAAGCAAGTCGCAATGGTCGATTGCGATTTGGTGTTGAAGTCGCAATGGTCGATTGCGACTTGGCATTGAAGTCGCAGCAGTTGATTGCGACTTGGTGTCGAAATCGCAGTAAAAGGTTGCGACTTGGGTTTGGAATCGCAATAGAGGGTTGCGATTTGGGGTTGGATGTCGCAGTAGTTGATTGCGACTTGGCCCAGTGCATTGCGACTTGAGACGTAGTTTTTAGAGATTAAGGATTCTTAGTTTTGGAGGGTCCTGTTCTGTAAATTAATATCAGTATATTTGTATATTGAATATTACAGTAAACTGTGGTAGTGAAGACAGGAGTCCCTACGACTTTATAAGGATTAAAAGAAGTGACTACGCATCAGGTGAGTTTATTTAACCCTCTTTAAAAGTTCAGTAATTAATATTTGAAATAGATATGTAAAATGTATGTCTGATCGCAACCGTGGATTGCGCATTTTGAGAAAACTCGCAAGGCTCTTTGGAGTGAAGTGAGAATCTCGCTACTGTAGCTTGCGAAAAGTTGAGCATTTCGCCATAGTTGGTTGCGCAATACTCATACGATGCGATTTTCTGATTTATGTAAATCTGATATATGTTATAACTCAATTTTGATATTAAGATATGATCATGATGAACTGAAAGGACTTATTTAAAATATTAATAAATCCGAGCATGTAATCAAGAGTATGCTATGTTGATCCCAGTGCTAAATTGCAAAGAGGGGATAATTAATAAGTCGAGGTGCCGAGATTAATATTCTTTATAGATGTATATAGAATATGTTTTGAGATGTAAATCCCCGTGCTAAGTTGCAAAGAGGGGATAGTAAGAGATTGAGACGAGGAGCTAATTATATTCTTTATTTAGTATATATAGAATATGTTCGTAGAAATGATATATTGTATGTTGTAAGCATATGATAGTATCAGTTATAATACTTATGTATTATATTGCTTTTGCTAGAAATAGGCATCCGGTCATCGGGGGCACCTTAGTACGGTATAATGGGAACCGCATACTAGCCATTGACCATAGGGATGTAATTTCTAGTAATTGGGTGTACCTTGAATCATCGGGGGTCCCGGTTGTATATCGCGATATTATAATCCCATTGGGACCATTGATTCTGAGGTGAAATGTGGAATAGGCAGATTTTGATTTGTAATTCCCATTTCAAATGGAAGATCGGAGATTTCCATTGTTAAAGGGAAGATCAGAGATTTCCCAGTTGGGAACGGAAGATTTGAGGTAGGCATAAAGTAATTTGTAATCTCTACTTCCGGGTTAAGAAATAGGCAGGTTTTGACTTGTAATTTCTTAAGTGAGGGTACTACCTTTGAATATGGGATTATTCATGGTAAACTCTGGTTAGTGTTTCTATGGCTAGATGAATGGTCATAGGTTTGGGAATAGAGTAGATTCCCAATAGTGAAAGGAGTCGTTGTACGGTAAGACGGGTGGAACAGGTTTGATGTATCTGTTGATATTTTAATTGTTGAATTTTAATTTGATTTGAATATTCTCACTAGGCGAAAGCCTAATGTTTCAAGTTGAATTTTCTTACCAGGTACAAGCTCCGGGAAATAAGCGGGATGTGCGTTGAGAGCATTTGGAAAGACTCAGACTTGAATTAACAGAGGATCTAGATATTCTTTTGGTACTTTTGGGGACTGATGATTAGATAACCTAGTTAATCTAATTATGACGTATGATTTGATTAATAGGTTATTTGATTTAGAGGTTATTGTTTATAGAAAACATTGATGTATGATCCTCTTGTTATATAAGTTTGAAGTTTTATTGTCATAACTTGTGGAATTTTTAAGGTTTAAATTAGCCCTATTTTTAGGGTGTTACAAGTACCAAGGACATCGCCCCTGATTGGCGACCATAGTGCAGCGACGACATCCCTTGTCGTCCGCAGTTTTTTTCCTCGATTGAGGTTTTTCCTGCGTCATCAAATTCTTTGTCTTCTTTATTTTTACCTTCGTCGCACGTTTCGTTGAAAGGTTCCTTTCTTTAGTTGATTAAGTCCACATCGACCTTAAGTTGTACTTTGGTGCGATTTTTGGCATTAACAGTTTGGCGCCATCCGTGGGACTACATCTAGAGAAAATCTTCGACGAACGTGCGTTTCTACTAACGATCTTGCAAAGTTTTTGTTGCATTCAGGTACATGGCAAATCTTCAAGATCCCCTGATTCAACTTCGACCGGAATCGAATGCGGCTCGAAGCCAGATTCAAGCCCTGATAAAAACTCCGTCAAAAGTATCGCATGTGTCGCATCATCCAAGGGACTCGGGGGCTCGGAATACCCTTCACAAACTGAAAAAATACCACGTTTGATTTTGAAAATCCTCGGTAAAAGGCGCTTATTGACTCCATGTTACGGCTCGCAAGATTATATAAATACAGGTCTTACGATTTACATCGTAAGAAACGAAAGTCTCTACGGCTTAAAACGCAGATCCTACGATATATACTCGTCGATAAAAGACATCTCCCATTTTTTATCTTATGATCGCCAGCCGTGACAAAACAAAATTCTCGGTCGCCAATAAAAGCGACTCGCTTGTCGAAATCTCATGATCGCTAGTCATTACATATGTCGTCAATAAAGACAACTCGTACATTGAATCTCGCAATCACCAGTCATGGTAAGATGCATGTCAAAACACCAAAGTCGCCAATAAGAAATCCGAAATAATTGGTCGTGCGACATCCGAAATTGTCTGCGACAATGGATCCTAGTTCGTAAGCAACAGGACTCGACAGTTCTGTGAAGACCGCGACATCAAGCTGACAACCTCGCCACCCAGGGGTAAGCGGTCAAGCGACACTTCAGCAAGAACATCAAAGCTAAAGTCTTTCAAGAAGGCGACTACGTTCCCCGTCGAGTGTTCCAAAGCACTCAAAAGCTCAATGCAGGTAAGCTTTCCACCAAATGGGAAGGTCCTTGTCATAACTCAGAAGTCATGGATAAAAAGACCTATCGGCTTTCAACCCTCGGCAATCAAGATATCCCACGTAGTGGGAATGCAACGCACCTGAAAAGCCAGCGACCAACCTCTGACATTGTTTTACCGCAGGATCGCACGACATTAGTTACTAAAGTCTATTATATGACTTAAGTCTCGCAGGATCGAACGATATATAAGTCTATCGTACGATCTTAACCTCGCAAGGTCGCACGACATAAATAATCAGGACTTGATCATTCCATCACAGGGACACATGATTCAAAGTGCATCGTATGATCAAATCACACGATCATAAGGTCTAGCGACCCCACAATCTAAGTTCTTCAACTTAGAAAAACTTCATGAATGAATGCTGTAATCGCATGCGCTTATGCTTGTTTATACGATTCAGGAATAAAAAAGTCTTATGACTTACGTTCTAGTCGTTGTATTACAATGGATGCCCAAGTCGCACGACTTCTTGTTCATTTTTGTACTTAATGAATTTTTATAGTCGACATTACATCTGTCCATGACATGTACGAATCAGGTTCAATAGAAAGGTAAACTTTTTACCGACTATCGCTAAAGCAAAACTTACAACTAGCTAAAAAAACTAGACACAACGTATCATAGGTCTCTAGCGACCGTATCGGCTGTAAACACCAGATCAAAGGTCTTTAACGACCAAATCGGCTCGAGCGCCAGAACATATGTCTCTAAACGACCGTATCGGCTGTGAACGCCAGACCACAGGACCACGTCGACCGAGAACACCAACCCGGCGACATGGACCCCTGTCTCCTCGATAGGAAAGCGTTCCCTGAAAGATGGGAGCAAATATTTCCTCAGATGAGGAAACAACGTCGTCCCGTCTAGGACACCAACAACGTCGTCCCGTCTAGGACACCATCGACCGATGACCCGTCCCCCTTGTCGGCAGACGCTGGGGACAACACCTTAGACACTAGCTTCGTCACTGTCGCCGGAAGCGCCGAACTTGCTGGTGTCGCGTACATCGCGCCAGAACGGCTGGATGACGCCCTCGCCTCTTTAGGCGTGACAACTCTCGACGAAACGTCAGCCCGCGAAGACGGTTCCTTCAGGACTACCGTCCTTGTCTTCTTCAAGATTCCTGACCCAGCTTTCGGGGCATTCTTTCTCCTTTCCCGGCCTCGAAGGGCAAGCACAACTTGCGTCACCTTCTTTGACTGACCAAGTCAGTTTTCCTCTGATGATCTTAGCAAAAGTAACACGTCTCCGTAGCAACGTATTTTACTTTAGTGCGAGATCTGAAATTCTACTGGCTTTGAAATTCAGAACTCGGGGGGCTAACTGTTTGGGTAAAAAATCACACCCTCGACCGACCTGGGAAGCACCCTCGACATAACCCATGGACATTGTTTACCCCCGACCGACAAGGATAATACCCGTTATTATCATACGTTAAATAACCACCATAATTGACTTATTGGGTCAGTAGTCATCTTACATCTAATGATCGCACGTCACGTGTCACACGTCGCACATCGCCAGTCACACGTCACTAGTCTTATGTCGCCAGTTACGACTCGTCGGTCTTACGTCGACAGTCTCCTGTCATCGGTGTTATATCGCTCTGGTCCTACGACAACATCGTCCTGACATCCTGGTCCTACGACCAAATGGTCTTATATTTTGGCGATAGTCGTATGTTCCATAAGACCGACATCCAAGACTTAAGACGGTCGTACGATTATACTAACCGTTAACAGTCAGACATCCGTTCCTTTTGTTTATTAATGCAGGTGTTGACCACGAACAGAAAAGGTAAGACACTCGTTATGAACCATATCTTGTATTAAGATAAGGTCCCGACAAAGACCCAGAAAACATTCGTCGTCCCTCCTGAAAGGTAAGTCGAGAGTTCATCGCGACACTCGACCTCGACGTCGCCCGCTCCGCACGACCGTCGCATAAAGACCATGCGACCTCGACCAAGCTAACACGTAATATAACTGTTATGTTTGTTAAGTGTTTAATGCAGGAGTCAACACTCTTTATGAGCAACGGCTATAACCGACGAAATCATTAACGAGCATTTAATCCCACATTGAAGACAACGACCGTTACAACAAGCAGTCATCAAAGCCATTAATGAGCTAATTAAAGCCCTCGAAGACTATAAATATGGAGTTTAATCATCATTTCAAAGGGAGACTGTAACGCCCCAAAAACCAAGCCAATTTAAACCTCAAATTACAACGGGTTATGACAATAAAATTTCAACTTATATAGATAGCAAAGGAATTAACCATCAAGAGTGTAATTACAATACAGGATACTTCGAATAACCTATCAATCTAATCATGTCACTATAATCAGATTAATTGAGTTATCTAAGCTATCCTCCAAAAATCTCCTCTTTGTTAATTGCCACTTCTGTTATTCCAAAAACACTCGTCCCACAACCCTTTATTTGCTTGAGCCTGTACCTGGTAAGAAAACATCATATAAAACGATTAGGCCAACGCCTAGTGAGAACATTCGTTTCAATTGCAAAAATCAATGTAAACAAGTTACAACAAACCTGGTTACTCCTTTTCTTACCGTACGTATAATTCTATTTCATTATACAATTTTATCCAATCCCATGACTATGACTGACAACAAATCCATCAGCATATCATACCCCAGAGCCACACTACGAATCTTCAAAGATTCTAGATCAATGCTCTCCACCAATAAATCGCGATTACACACGCCCATTTATCAGTAAGGAAGAAGAGATTACAAGTACTTATGTCAACCTCACTCTCTTCCTTAGAAATCAGGAATAACGATTAATACCACACGCCTATTCCATGATTTCCCACACACACTGGAATAACGATTAAATGAGTAATACCACACGCCTATTCCAAGTGATTACCAAACTTTAGTGCCTATGGATCCATTACACTTATTTCTACTCGTGCAAGTAAATGCTTAATACAGATTTCTCATATCATTCAGTATGAGCAAATCACCTTTATACCATATAGATTCCTCATATCATTCAGTATGAGCCAATCTCCTTTACCTATACCAAACACCTGCCTAGTACCAAACCGGCACAGTCATCAAGCCTAACATACTACCCTTCGAATGTACGTATGTTCATGCTAAACTAATTATGTCTCAATCACTATATCACAACGATTCACAATTAACAGAACTGAAAATTGCCCAGTCTGCACAAAGTATCCGGACAACAAGATGTTTCCGGATAACCTAACTTATCCGGACAACCCATCCTTTCCGGTAAATTCCTACTTTTCCTGACATATTTCAAATCCGGACAACATCCGGACTCTATGATCATCCGGATACCATCCGGTAATTAATTTCATCCGGATTCTTGCAATAAAATAAAACCTACCCGGATACTTCCTGCGTCCGGAAACATTCATCATTGGGGTTTTCCGGATACGACGATTCATCCGGAAAAGTCGGGTCTGCAGTCTAAAATTCAATCTAACTTCTTGTCTGTTCGATTCAGCTCATTCCCAGTACAACCATACAGTTCATAATCACTTTATACAACTATTTCACGGTTCAATTTAACATAAGAACACTGATTTAAGCAAAGTACAAATGAACTCACCTTTTTGAAGAAAACCCACTTTGCACAATCTGATTTCAACCCAATCTGCTGCTAGAGATTCTGAAACTTAACCAATAAACAGGTTCGTTCACAATCATATATCTACAACCGATTATATCAAAACCATGCTTAATTTCTTACCAAATTTGAAGGCAAACCCTTGTTTTCTTCTTTCTCTCTTTTCTCTCCAATTCTCTTTCTCTAAACCAACCCCAACAAAAGGAAATCATATATTTCCTCAAAGTTCAGCCTCTTATCCACATACTTTCAATAAAAGACCAAACACACCTCCAAGTTTCTAATTTTACATAAAAACATCAAACTTTGGTTACTTAACTTTTAACCCCCAAAGACTCAAATACTTGCAAATATAGTACAAAGATACAACTCAATTACAAAATAACTTCATTTATATTATAACATAATATAACGAAATTTCGAGATGTTACAATACTCCCCAACTTGAAAATGATTTCGCCCTCGAAATCAAGATCAGGTAAACAAATGGGGATATCTATCCTTCATACATTCTTCTGACTCTAAAGTCACATTAGCACCTCGATGGTGTTTCCACTGTACTTGTAACGCCTTGAAATCCGTACCAATTTAAACTTCAAGTTACAACAGGTTATGACAATAAAATTTCTACTTATATAGATAGCAAAGGAGTTAACCATCAAGAGTGTAATTACAATACAGGATACTTCGAATAACCTATCAATCTAATCATGTCTCTATAATCAGATTAATTGAGTTATCTAAGCTATCCTTCAAAATCTCCTATTTGTTAATTGCCACTTCTGCTATCCTAAAACACTCGTCCCACAACCTTTTATTTGCCCGAGCCTGAACCTGGTAAGAAAACATTATATGAAACGATTAGGCTAACGCCTAGTGAGAACATTCATTTCAATAATAACATTTGCAAAATCAATGTAAACAAGTTATAACAAACCTGGTTACTCCTTTTTCTTACCGTACGTATAACTCTATTCCATTATACAATTTTTACCCAATTCCATGACTATGACTGATAACAAAATAATCAGCATATCATGATCCAGAGCCACACTACGAACCTTTACAGATTCTAGATCAATGCTCTCCACCAATAAATCGCGATTACACACGCCCATTTATCAGTAAGAAAAAAGAGATTACAAGTACTTATGTCAACCTCACTATCTTCCTTAGAAATCAGGAATAACGATTAAACGAGAAATACCACACGCCTATTCCATGATATCCCACACACACTGGAATAACGATTAAACGAGAAATACCACACGCCTATTCCATGTGATTACCAAACTTTAGTGCCTACGGATCCGTATCACCTAATTGTACTCATACAGGTATTTAATCAATATAAATTTCTCATAGCAATCGTATAAGCGAATATCATATTTATACCTCATAAATTCCTTATAGCAATCGTATAAGCGAATTATTTATTTCACGTAGATTTCCCATAACAACCGTATGAGCAAATCACCTTTAACACATTCCTGCCTAGTATCACACTAGCGCAGTCTATAAACCTAACATACTACTCTTCAAGGTACGTATTATCAAGCAACATAAGGTATATGTCAATTCTTAAATCGCACTTTTCCACGAGTAATGCAACTATACCTTCCAACTTCTAGAATTGTACAGGTAATACAAAGTCTCTATATACCTTAACTGTTACATTCTTAAATTCATATCCAAGATCTATTACAAAGTCTGCAAACTGACTCTTTTATCCAACTCCCGGTAGTCCCCACTCCCGGTAGTCCCACTCCCGGTAGTCCCACTATCGGGACTTCACCGGAACTCGTAAATACCGGGACTCTATTGTACCGGGACACTCTAGTACCGGGACTTGCCTGTACCGGGACTACGGACTGCTCATTCAATTTGTCCAGAAAATCAATCTAATTCGTCAAGTCATCTTATTTCAAGCCACTCTATTCAGCCATAATCCAATTATACAAATATATCAAGGTTTAATACAACTTAAAAAGCATTGATTTATACAAAGAACTGAATGAACTCACATTTGCAGTAAAAGCCTACTTCCTGTGCAAACTAAGAACTTCAATCGAACGATAATGATTCTGCACATTCATCCACGAATACATATTCTTTCATAATCTAACATCTATACCAGATTTCTCAAACATAACAAACGATTCTTACCAGACCCAGATGAAATCTCGTTTTCTCCTGTTCTTCTTCTTTCTGCTTTAAGACCGACTCAAAACCCCACACACAGATTAGAATGAGATAATATCTTATTCTCTCTAAACTTATCCATACACACTTTCATTGCTACAAAACACACCCTCTAGTTCCATTAATCCACGAATGACACCAAACTTCAAACCCTTGTGTTTTAACCCTGTTGAATTATAATTTACAACATAGATCAAGGTTTGAAACCAAAATACAATTAGATCCCAATTCTCATTAAAATATTAATAACGAAAATTCAGGATGTTACAATACTCCCCAACTTGAAAATGATTTCGTCCCCGAAATCAAAGTCAAGTAAACAAATGAGGATACTTATCTTTCATACTTTCTTCTGACTCTAAAGTCACATTAGTACCTCGATGGTGCTTCCACTGTACTTTCAACATAGCTACTTCCTTGCCATTACGTAGCTTTCTAACCGATCTCTCCAAAATTGCCTCTGGTTCTTCCATACAGCGACTCTTCTCATCTAGTCTCACATCAGTGAGTGGTATCACATCCTCTTCTTCGGCTAAACATTTCCGAAGATAACAAACATGAAAGGTATTATGAACTCCTTCCAACTCTGGTGGAAGATCCAACTGATATGCTTGTAAACCAATCCTTTTAGAGATAGTGAAAGGTCCTAGAAAACGAGGGCTTAACTTCCCGCGTTTACCAAACCTTATCACACCCTTCCATGTGGACACTTTAAGCATCACGCGCTCCCCAACTTGAAATTCTTTTGGTCTCCTTTTTGGGTCAGCATAACTCTTCTGTCGGTCCTGAGCTGCTTTCATATGCTGCCGAATTTCTTTCACCTTATCAGCTGTTTGTTGTACCAATTCTGGACCAGCAAACTGTTTCTCTCCGACTTCTAACCAACATACCGGAGTTCTACATTTTCGACCATACAAGGCTTCGAAGGGCGCTCTTCCGATACTGGAATGATAACTGTTATTATACGCAAATTCTACTAACGGTAGATGCGTATCCCAGTTACCTCCAAAATCTAATACACATGACCTGAGCATATCTTCCAAAGTTTGTATAGTCCTTTCACTCTGTCCATCAGTCTGTGGATGAAAAGCAGTGCTCAAATTAACTTTCGTACCCAATTCCTCTTGTAGTGATCGCCAAAATCTTGAGGTAAACCGACTATCACGATCTGACACAATCGACACCGGTATACCATGTCTCGACACCACCTCATCAATATACAGCTTAGCCAACTTCTCAATTGGTGATGTTTCTTTCATAGCCAGAAAATGAGCACTCTTAGTTAATCTATCCACGATTACCCATATTGTGTCGTTACCCTTTTGCGTCTTGGGTAACTTCGTCACAAAGTCCATGGTGATCTTCTCCCACTTCCATTCTGGAATTTCCAAAGATTGGAAACTTCCGTAAGGTTTCTGATGTTCTGCTTTCACCAACGAACATGTTCTACATGTTTCTACCTTCCGAGCTACATCTACTTTCATAGCCGACCACCAATAAAGCAACTTCAAATCTCGATACATCTTCGTATTCCCAGGGCATATGGAATACTTAGATCTATGAGCGTCTTCGAGAATCAGTTCTCGATTTCCTCCAATCTTTGGTACCCAAACACGACCTTGAAACAACTTAATTCCACGGCCATCTTCAGTCAACTGAAGGTGTTGCTTGCCCATCACTTCTTCTTTCAGGTTTACCTCCCGTAAAGCCTCCGTTTGTGCCTCTTTTATCTTTTCCATCAAACTCGATGTCACATCAATTCTAGCATTTAACGATTTCAAACATCCACTATACTCTTTCCTACTTAAAGCATCGGCCACGACATTTGCTTTACCAGGATGGTAATGCAATTCGCAATCGTAATCTTTAAATAATTCTAACCATCTTCTCTGTCTCATATTTAACTCTTTCTGATCAAAAACATGCTGCAAACTTTTATGGTCAGTAAAAAGAGTACATTTGGTTCCATATAAATAGTGCCTCTACAGCTTTAATGCAAAAACGACAACCGCTAACTCCAAATCATGTGTCGGGTAGTTCTTCTCGTGTTCTTTAAGTTGCCTTGACGCATAAGCAATCACTTTGCCTCGTTGCATCAATACGCACCCTAGACCCATCTTTGAAGCATCACTGTACACCACTAAATCTTCTGTTCCTTCTGGTAAAGCAAGAACCGGAGCCTCACACAACTTTTGACGTAAGGTTCTGAAAGCCGGTTCTTGTTTCTCCGTCCAGACAAACTTCACGTTCTTTCTAGTCAAAATAGTCAAAGCATATGCAATCTTAGAAAAGTCTTTAATAAACCTTCTGTAATAACCTGCTAAACCCAAGAAACTTCTTATTTCAGATGCACTTCTAGGTGTCTCCCAATTTGCCATAGCTTCAATCTTAACTGGGTCTACCTTGACTCCTTCTGAAGTGATCACGTGACCTAGAAATTGTACTTCTCTTAACCAAAATTCACATTTTGAAAACTTTGCGTACAATTTCTCTCTTCTTAAAACTTCTAAGACTTCACGTAGGTGTTGTTCATGTTCTGCTTCAGTCTTTGAATACACAAGTATGTCATCAATAAAGACGATAACAAACTTGTCCAAGAAAGGTCGACACACTCGGTTCATCAGATCCATGAAGACAGCTGGAGCATTTGTCAACCCGAATGGCATTACTAGAAACTCATAATGCCCGTATCTGGTTCTAAAAGCTGTCTTGGGAATATCTTCATTTCTAACCCGCACTTGGTGATACCCCGACCTCAAATCAATCTTAGAAAAACATCCTGCCCCTTGAAGTTGATCAAATAGATCATCGATTCTTGGAAGCGGATATTTATTCTTAATCGTCACTTTATTCAGCTCGCGGTAATCTATACACATTCTCATAGTATCGTCTTTCTTCTTAACAAACAGGACCGGAGGTCCCCAAGGCGAAGAACTCGGTCTGACAAAACCTTTATCTAATAACTCCTGGAGTTGAGTCATCATTTCTTTCATTTCAGACGGCGCCAGACGGTAAGGTGCCCGCGCTATCGGAGACGAACCTGGAATGAGGTCAATTCTAAACTCCACCTGCCTTTCAGTAGGTAGACCAGGAAGATCATCAGGAAAAATGTCAGAAAACTCACTTACCACCTTGATATCTTCCAATTGTTTCTTTTCCAACCTTCCATCTAAGACATACGCCAGATAGGATATACATCCTTTCATTAAACACTTCCGCGCTTTCACAACCGAGATTAACGGAATTTCCCCCTTTTGCTTTTCCCCGAAGATGAATACGTCATCCTTATCGGTCATTGGAATCCTAATTAACTTCTTTGCGCAAAATATTTCTGCTTGATTGGCCGTCAGTCAATCCATACCCACAACTATGTCAAACCCTCCAATTTCCATCAACAACAAGTTGATCGAAAATTTCGTCTCTTCTATAAGAATAGTACAACCATCAAGCCTTTCTCGAATCAAAGCTTGACCCCCATTAGCTACCTCTACTACTAAAGCGTCATCTAAAGTAGTAACAGGCGTAGCTAATTTAGGATAGAATGATTTGGACACAAATGACAAATTTGCTCCACAATCAAACAAAACACGCACAGGACAAGAATTAACAAGGAATGTACCCGAGACAACGTCCCTTGATTCCTTAGCTTCATCAGTGGTCATTCGAAAAGCTCGGCCCGTTGGCTTTGGAATTACTGGTTTCTTACTCTGATCGCCGGTCTTTTTCAGCTTTGGGCACTCCCGACGAAAGTGACCCGGTTGCTTACACTCAAAACATGTATTCACCCGCACTGGACAATTATTCGCAGTATGCCCGCTCTTTCCACACTTAAATCATTCAGATGCTATCACCCGACACTGTCCGTAATGCTTGCTCTTACACTTTGGACACCAGTTTGGTTCGCGGCGTGATTCATAAGAAGTACATTTACCAGCGCTCCTTGACTTTTGTGAATGCTCTAATCGACTTTCCCATTTCCGCTTCTCCCCAACTTGGGTCTTTTCTTCTTTATCCTTAGCATACACTTCCTCTATAATCTTTGTTTCCTCGATCGATTCTCTCAATGTTGAAGCTTTTGAACTCCGCACCCTTGACATCATATCTGCTGGCAGTCCTTTTAGATAAGCCTTAACTCTATCCTTCGCAGTTGGAGCTACATGCCCAACTAGATTCAACTTCTCCATGAATAGTTCCGTATACTTTCGAACAGTATTAGTACCCTTTTTCAGATTTCGAAATTCCTCCTCAATTCGATCCATCTCGCTTTCGTTGCAGTATTCTTCCAAAAGCTTCTTTTTAAATGACTCCCAAGTCATTGCAGACAGGACGGAAGTCGCAATTGAAGCAGTCAGCACATTCCACCACATCAACGCGTTTCCTCTCAGCATCTGCGAAGCAAACCTAACTTTTTACTTCTCATCACATTCGCAAGCCCGAAAGGCTTGTTCTATCTCTCTGATCCAGTTCATACACGCCACTAGATTATCAGCTCCGGCAAACTCCGGTGGTTTACAACTTAGAAAAGTCTTATATGAGCAACCTCTTTCTACTCTTCTTTCAGTTTCTGATACCGGAGTATGAAGTGGAGGGGTTATTCCAGCATCTGTTGTCGTTCGTGGTACCCCCGTCGTACGATCATCAAGCGCCTTTATGAACATTTCAGATTATCTTTCCATTGCCGTGTTCATCATCCGCATCATATTTTCCATCATCCGAGACTCTATTCCTGCTTCTGGTGTTCTCGGGATGGCAGTGCTAGTACCCACCCCATGCACCCGACTGTGTGATCCTCCGATAGAAAGAAAATCCGGCGGAGTCTCAGGAACCCCACCTAATCCAGGTTGTCTTTCTTCAGTCCAATCAATCCCAGTCCTATTCATTTCAGAAATAGGGGACAACGGCGGCGTATTTACCATTTTATGATAAAACACAAAGGGATAACCATAAGAAATGGTTACACAAATTTAGACATACGAACGTACTTTACCGATCATTAATCACTGTAACAATTTAGAAATAAGCATGCTTGTGTAATAACATATTCATAATAACAGTAGCTAATTGGAATTCTGAACATACTATACATAAGAATCCTCATTCCATCGTCACAATATTAATTTCACGTATTTCCGTCGACTCTAAGACTATCCCGTCTTAGCACTTCTACCCATATCTCACATATCATAACCTATTTCATCTCAGCTTAAGTCTAAGTATCTCATCAGCATACTTAGTTGGCTTAAACTATTGCTCCGATACCATATTGTAACGCCCCGAAATCCGTACCAATTTAAACTTCAAGTTACAACAGGTTATGACAATAAAATTTCTACTTATATAGATAGCAAAGGAGTTAACCATCAAGAGTGTAATTACAATACAGGATACTTCGAATAACCTATCAATCTAATCATGTCTCTATAATCAGATTAATTGAGTTATCTAAGCTATCCTTCAAAATCTCCTTTTTGTTAATTGCCACTTCTGCTATCCCAAAACACTCGTCCCACAACCTTTTATTTGCCCGAGCCTGAACCTGGTAAGAAAACATTATATGAAACGATTAGGCTAACGCCTAGTGAGAACATTCATTTCAATAATAACATTTGCAAAATCAATGTAAACAAGTTATAACAAACCTGGTTACTCCTTTTTCTTACCGTACGTATAACTCTATTCCATTATACAATTTTTACCCAATTCCATGACTATGACTGATAACAAAATAATCAGCATATCATGATCCAGAGCCACACTACGAACCTTTACAGATTCTAGATCAATGCTCTCCACCAATAAATCGCGATTACACACGCCCATTTATCAGTAAGGAAAAAGAGATTACAAGTACTTATGTCAACCTCACTCTCTTCCTTAGAAATCAGGAATAACGATTAAACGAGAAATACCACACGCCTATTCCATGATTTCCCACACACACTGGAATAACGATTAAACGAGAAATACCACACGCCTATTCCATGTGATTACCAAACTTTAGTGCCTACGGATCCGTATCACCTAATTGTACTCATACAGGTATTTAATCAATATAAATTCCTCATAGCAATCGTATAAACGAATATCATATTTATACCTCATAAATTCCTTATAGCAATCGTATAAGCGAATTATTTATTTCACGTAGATTTCCCATAACAACCGTATGAGCAAATCACCTTTAACACATTCATGCCTAGTATCACACTAGCGCAGTCTATAAACCTAACATACTACTCTTCAAGGTACGTATTATCAAGCAACATAAGGTATATGTCAATTCTTAAATCGCACTTTTCCACGAGTAATGCAACTATACCTTCCAACTTCTAGAATTGTACAGGTAATACAAAGTCTCTAGATACCTTAACTGTTACATTCTTAAATTCATATCCAAGATCTATTACAAAGTCTGCAAACTGACTCTTTTATCCAACTCCCGGTAGTCCCCACTCCCGGTAGTCCCCACTCCCGGTAGTCCCACTCCCGGTAGTCCCACTATCGGGACTTCACCGGAACTCGTAAATACCGGGACTCTATTGTACCGGGACTTGCCTGTACCGGGACTACGGACTGCTCATTCAATTTGTCCAGAAAATCAATCTAATTCGTCAAGTCATCTTATTTCAAGCCACTCTATTCAGCCATAATCCAATTATACAGATATATCAAGGTTTAATACAACTTAAAAAGCATTGATTTATACAAAGAACTGAATGAACTCACATTTGCAGTAAAAGCCTACTTCCTGTGCAAACTAAGAACTTCAATCGAACGATAATGATTCTGCACATTCATCCAAGAATACATATTCTTTCATAATCTAACATCTATACCAGATTTCTCAAACATAACAAACGATTCTTACCAGACCCAGATGAAATCTCGTTTTCTCCTGTTCTTCTTCATTCTGCTTTAAGACCGACTCAAAACCCCACACACAGATTAGAATGAGATAATATCCTATTCTCTCTAAACTTATCCATACACACTTTCATTGCTACAAAACACACCCTCTAGTTCCATTAATCCACGAATGACACCAAACTTCAAACCCTTGTGTTTTAACCCTATTGAATTATAATTTACAACATAATTCAAGGTTTGAAACCAAAATACAATTAGATCCCAATTCTCATTAAAATATTAATAACGAAAATTCAGGATGTTATAGTACTTTCAACATAGCTACTTCCTTGCCATTACGTAGCTTCCTAACCGATCTTTCCAAAATTGCCTCTGGTTCTTTCACACATCGACTCTTTTCATCTACCCTTACATCGGCAAGTGGAATTACATCTTCCTCCCCGGCTAGACATTTCCTAAGATAACACACATGAAAAGTATTGTGGATTCCTTCTAATTCAGGTGGAAGATCCAACTGATAAGCCTGCAATCCTATCCTTTTAGTAATAGTGAAAGGTCCTAGAAAACGAGGACTTAGCTTCCCACGTTTACCAAACCTTATCACTCCCTTCCAAGGGGATACCTTAAGCATCACGCGCTCCCCAACTTGGAATTCTTTTGGTCTTCTTTTCGGATCAACATAACTCTTTTGTCGATCCTGAGCTGCTTTCATATGCTGCCGAATTTCTTTCACCTTATCGGCTGTTTGTTGTACCAATTCTGGACCAGCAAACTGTTTCTCTTCGACTTCTAACCAACATACCGGGGTTCTACATTTTCGACCATACAAGGCTTCGAAGGGCGCTCTTCCGATACTGGAATGATAATTGTTATTATACGCAAATTCTACTAACGGTAGATGCGCATCCCAGTTACCTCCAAAATCCAATACACAAGACCTAAGCATATCTTCCAAAGTTTGTATAGTCCTTTCACTCTGTCCATCAGTCTGTGGATGAAAAGCAGTGCTCAAATTAACTTTCGTACCCAATTCCTCTTGTAGTGATCGCCAAAACCTTGAGGTAAACCGACTATCACGATCTGACACAATCGACACCGGTATACCATGTCTTGACACCACCTCATCAATATACAGCTTCACCAATTTCTCAATTGGTGATGTTTCTTTCATAGCCAGAAAATGAGCGCTCTTAGTTAATCTATCCACGATTACCCATATTGTGTCGTTACCCTTTTGCGTCTTGGGTAATTTCGTCACAAAGTCCATGGTGATCTTCTCCCACTTCCATTCCGGAATTTCCAAAGATTGGAAACTTCCGTAAGGTTTCTGATGTTCCGTTTTCACCAACGAACATGTTCTACATGTTTCTACCTTCCGGGCCATATCTACTTTCATAGCCGGCCACCAATAATGCAATTTCAGATCTCGATACATCTTTGTATTCCTAGGGTGTATGGAATACCTAGATGGCTAGATCTATGAGCATCTTCGAGAATCAGCTCTCGATTTCCTCCAATCTTTGGTACCCAAACACGGCCTTGGAACAGCTTTATTCCACGACCATCTTCAGTTAGCTGAAGGTGTTGCTTGCCCATCACTTCTTCTTTCAGGTTTACTTCTCGTAAAGCCTCCGTTTGTGCATCTTTTATCTTTTCCATCAAACTCGATGTCACATCAATTCTAGCATTGATCGATTTCAAACATCCACTATACTCTTTCCTACTTAAAGCATCGGCCACGACATTTGCTTTACCAGGATGGTAATGCAATTCGCAATCGTAATCTTTAAGTAATTCTAACCATCTTCGTTGTCTCATATTTAACTCTTTCTGATCAAAAACATGCTGTAAACTTTTATGGTAAGTAAAAATAGTACATTTGGTTCCATACAAGTAGTGCCTCCACAGCTTTAAAGCAAACACAACAGCCGCTAACTCCAAATCATGTGTCGGGTAGTTCTTCTCGTGTTCCTTAAGTTGTCTTGACGCATAAGCAATCACTTTGACTCGTTGCATCAATACGCATCCTAGACCCATCTTTGAAGCATCACTGTATACCACTAAATCTTCTGTTCCTTCTGGTAAAGCAAGAACCGGAGCCTCACACAACTTTTGACGTAAAGTTCTGAAAGCCGATTCTTGTTTCTCCGTCCAGACAAACTTCACGTTCTTTCTAGTCAGGATAGTCAAAGCATATGCAATCATAGAAAAGTCTTTAATAAACCTTCTGTAATAACCTGCTAAACCCAAGAAACTTCTTATTTCAAATGCACTTCTAGGTGTCTCCCAATTTGTCATAGCTTCAATCTTAGCTGGGTCTACCTTGACTCCTTTTGATGTGATCACGTGACCTAGAAATTGTACTTCTTCTAACCAAAATTCACATTTTGAAAACTTCGCGTACAATTTCTCTCTTCTTAAAACTTCTAAGACTTCACGTAGGTGTTGTTCATGATCTACTTTAGTCTTTGAATACACAAGTATGTCATCAATAAAGACGATAACAAACTTGTCCAAGAAAGGTCGACACACTCTATTCATCAGATCCATGAAGACAGCTGGAGCATTTGTCAACCCGAATGGCATTACTAGAAACTCATAATGCCCGTATCTGGTTCTAAAAGCTGTCTTAGGAATATCTTCATTTCTCACCCGCACTTGGTGATACCCTGACCTCAAATCAATCTTAGAAAAACATCCTGTCCCTTGAAGTTGATCAAATAGATCATCGATTATTGGAAGCGGATATTTATTCTTAATCGTCACCTTATTCAGCTCGCGGTAATCTATACACATTCTCATAGTACCGTCTTTCTTCTTAACAAACAGGACCGGAGCTCCCCAAGGCGAAGAACTCGGTCTGACAAAACCTTTATCTAATAACTCCTGGAGTTGAGTCATCATCTCTTTCATTTCAGACGGCGCGAGACAGTAAGGTGCCCGCGCTATCGGAGACGAACCTGGAATAAGATCAATTCTAAACTCCACCTGCCTTTCAGTAGGTAGACTAGGAAGATCATCAGGAAATATGTCAGGAAACTCACGTACTACCTTGATATCTTCCAATTGTTTCTTTTCCAACCTTCCATCTAAGACATACGCCAGATAGGACATACATCCTTTCATTAAACACTTCTGCGCCTTCACAACAGAGATTAACGGAATTCCCCCTTTTGCTTTTCCCCGAAGATGATTACGTCATCCTTATCGGTCATCGGAATCCTGATTAATTTCTTTGCGCAAAATATTTCTTCTTGATTGGCTGTCAGCCAATCCATACCCACAACTATGTCAAACCCTCCAATTTCCATCAACAACAAGTTGATCGAAAATTTCGTCTCTTCTATAAGAATAGTACAACCATCAAGCCTTTCTCTAACCAAATCTTTACCCCCATTAGCTACCTCTACTACTAAAGCATCATCTAAAGTAGTAACAGGCGTAGCTAATTTAGGATAGAATGATTTGGACACAAATGACAAATTTGCTCCACAATCGAACAAAATACGCGCAGAACAAGAATTAACAAGGAATATACCCGAGACAACGTCCCTTGATTCCTTAGCTTCATCAGTGGTCATCTGAAAAGCTCGACCCGTTGGCTTCGGAATAACTGGTTTCTTACTCTGATCGCCGCTCTTTTTCAGCCTTGGGCACTCCCGACGAAAGTGACCCGGTTGCTTACACTCAAAACATGTATTTCCCCGCACTGGACAATTATTCATAGAATGCCCACTCTTTCCACACTTAAAACATTCAGATGCTATCACTCGACACTGCCCAAAATGCTTGCTCTTACACTTTGGACACCAGTTTGGTTCACGGCGTGATTCATAAGAAGTACCTCTACCAGCGTTCCTTGACCTCTGTGAATGCTCTGATCGACCTTCCCATTTCCGCTTCTCCCCAACTTGGGTCTTTTCTTCTTTATCCTTAGCATACACTTCCTCTATAACCTTTGCTTCCTCGATCGATTCTCTCAATGTTGAAGCTTTTGAACTCCGCACCCTTGACATCATATCTGCTGGTAAACCCTTCAGATAAGCTTTAACTTTGTCTTTCTCAGTCGGAGCCACATGCCCCACCAGGTTCAGCTTCTCCATGAAGGATTCTGTATACTTTCTCACAGTCATATTGCCTTTCTTGAGGTTCCTGAACTCTTCCTCGATTCGATCCATTTCAGTTTCGTTACAGTACTCCTCCAGAATCTTTGCTTTGAACTGATCCCAAGTCATAGCATTCAAAACAGAAGCTGACACAGAAGCTGCTAGCACATTCCACCAAGATAACGCGTTACCGCGTAACATCTGTGATCCAAATTTAACTTTAGACTTTTCATCATAACACTCACAAGCTCGAAAAGCTTGTTCAATTTCTCTTAGCCAATTCATGCAAGCTATTGGACTATCTTCTCCTTTGAATTCCGGTGGTTTACAGCTCAAGAAGGTTTTGTAAGAGCAATTTCTTTCAACCCTTCTTTCAGTCTCCGACCCTGGATTGCCAGTTGGATTTATCACACTAGTATCAACTCTTGTCCGTCTTGGTTCCGTATTTCGATCGTTAAACAATTTCATGAACATTTCTACTTGTCTTCCCATTGTGGTGTTCATCATTTCAGCTTGTCTTTCCATTGATGCATTCATCAATCTGGTAACATTATCCATAATGCGTCCTTCCATACTTGCTTCTGATGGTGTTTGATCGACAGTACTGGTACCTACTCTGTGTACCGGATTACGCACTCCTCCTAAAGAAAGAAAATCTGGTGGCGTCTCATGAATTCCGCCTACTCCAGTTTGTCTTTCTCCCGTATCGTCTAACCAATTCCTATTCATAGAAGAATTAGGAGACCTCGGCTGAGTATTTACCATTGTTCTGGATGAGCACAAAAGAATACCCATCAGTAATGGTTTATACATAACTAGACATACAAAAACGTAATTTACCGCTAATCAGTCACTGTAACCATTTAAAAACAAGCATGCTTATGTAACAATATATTCATAAATAACAGTAGCTAATTGAAACTGTGAATATATTATACAGGAGAATCCTCGTTACCATCATTACAGTACTAATTTCACGTATTTCCGTCACCTCTAAGACTATCCCGTCTTAGTATTCCTACCCATTCTCACGAATCATAACTTAATTCATCACAGCTTAAGTCTAAGTACCTCCTCAGCATACTTAGTTCGCTTAAACTAATGTTCTGATACCATATTGTAACGCCCCAAAAACCAAGCCAATTTAAACCTCAAATTACAACGGGTTATGACAATAAAATTTCAACTTATATAGATAGCAAAGGAATTAACCATCAAGAGTGTAATTACAATACATGATACTTCGAATAACCTATCAATCTAATCATGTCACTATAATCAGATTAATTGAGTTATCTAAGCTATCCTCCAAAAATCTCCTCTTTGTTAATTGCCACTTCTGTTATTCCAAAAACACTCGTCCCACAACCCTTTATTTGCCTGAGCCTGTACCTGGTAAGAAAACATCATATAAAACGATTAGGTCAACGCCTAGTGAGAACATTCGTTTCAATTGCAAAAATCAATGTAAACAAGTTACAACAAACCTGGTTACTCCTTTTCTTACCGTACGTATAATTCTATTTCATTATACAATTTTATCCAATCCCATGACTATGACTGACAACAAATCCATCAGCATATCATACCCCAGAGCCACACTACGAATCTTCAAAGATTCTAGATCAATGTTCTCCACTAATAAATCGCGATTACACACGCCCATTTATCAGTAAGGAAGAAGAGATTACAAGTACTTATGTCAACCTCACTCTCTTCCTTAGAAATCAGGAATAACGATTAATACCACACGCCTATTCCATGATTACCCACACACACTGGAATAACGATTAAATGAGTAATACCACACGCCTATTCCAAGTGATTACCAAACTTTAGTACCTATGGATCCATTACACTTATTTCTACTCGTGCAAGTAAATGCTTAATACAGATTTCTCATATCATTCAGTATGAGCAAATCACCTTTATACCATATAGATTCCTCATATCATTCAGTATGAGCCAATCTCCTTTACCTATACCAAACACCTGCCTAGTACCAAACCGGCACAGTCATCAAGCCTAACATACTACCCTTCGAATGTACGTATGTTCATGCTAAACTAATTATGTCTCAATCACTAGATCACAACGATTCACAATTAACAGAACTGAAAATTGCCCAGTCTGCACAAAGTGTCCGGACAACAAGATGTTTCCGGATAACCTAACTTATCCGGACAACCCATCCTTTCCGGTAAATTCCTACTTTTCCGGACATATTTCAAATCCGGACAACATCCGGACTCTATGATCATCCGGATACCACCCGGTAATTAATTTCATCCGGATTCTTGCAATAAAATAAAACCTACCTGGATACTTCCTGCGTCCGGAAACATTCATCATTGGGGTTTTCCGGATACGACGATTCATCCGGAAAAGTCGGGTCTGCAGTCTAAAATTTAATCTAACTTCTTGTCTGTTCGATTCAGCTCATTGCCAGTACAACCATACAGTTCATAATCACTTTATACAACTATTTCACGGTTCAATTTAACATAAGAACACTGATTTAAGCAAAGTACAAATGAACTCACCTTTTTGAAGAAAACCCACTTTGCACAATCTGATTTCAACCCAATCTGCTGCTAGAGATTCTGAAACTTAACCAATACAACCGATTATATCAAAACCATGCTTAATTTCTTACCAAATTTGAAGGCAAACCCTTGTTTTCTTCTTTCTCTCTTTTCTCTCCAATTCTCTTTCTCTAAACCGACCCCAACAAAAGGAAATCAGATATTTCCTCAAAGTTCAGCCTCTTATCCACATACTTTCAATAAAAGACCAAACACACCTCCAAGTTTCTAATTTTACATAAAAACATCAAACTTTGGTTACTTAATTTTTAACCCCCAAAGACTCAAATACTTGCAAATATAGTACAAAGATACAACTCAATTACAAAATAACTTCATTTATATTATAACATAATATAACGAAATTTCGGGATGTTACAGAGACCAACATCATCGAACATAAGATAACGAAATTCCGTTCCTTTTGTTTATTAATGCAGGTCTTGACCACGAACAGAAAAGGTAAGACACTCGTTATGAACCATATCTTGTATTAAGATAAGGTCTCGACAAAGACCCAGAAAACATTCGTCGTCCCTCCTGAAAGGTAAGTCGAGAGTTCATCGCGACACTCGACCTCGACGTCACCCGCTCCGCACGACCGTCGCATAAAGACCATGCGACCTCGACCAAGCTAACACGTAATATAACTGTTATGTTTGTTAAGTGTTTAATGCAGGAGTCAACACTCTTTATGAGCAACGGCTATAACCGACGAAATCATTAACGAGCATTTAATCCCACATTGAAGACAACGACCGTTACAACAAGCAGTCATCAAAGCCATTAATGAACTAATTAAAGCCCTCGAAGACTATAAAGATGGAGTTTAATCATCATTTCAAAGGGAGACCAACATCATCGAACATCTAGCAACCAATATTCGAAGCCAAACTCAAGAAAACACACACTGAAAGCTACATTCAGCACTGAATTCCAGATTACTACAGTGAACTCAAGAACAATAGAAGTGAAGAACCTTCTCTCGAAGAATTGCTCTCGACACACGACATTCGCCCTCGACCAGCAGTTCACACTTTGTTTTCACACACGACAAACATCTGTTTCTACATTTTAAACACTTGTACTTTACATTTCGAAGCATTTCCTTCATTTGTATTGTAATCATCGTACGATCGACACCAGTACCAAGGACATCGCCCCGGATTGGCGACCATAGTGCAGCGACGACATCCCTTGTCGTCCGCAGGTTTTTTCCTCGATTGAGGTTTTTCCTGCGTCATCAAATTCTTTGTCTTCTTTATTTTTACCTTCGTCGCACGTTTCGTTGAAAGGTTCCTTTCTTTAGTTGATTAAGTCCACATCGACCTTAAGTTGTACTTTGGTGCGATTTTTGGCATTAACAGATACTTGGTCAGATCGATATATAGACCTGAACTATCGTCTAGACCACGCTTATAAGCTTCAATCGCAGTTTTGATGTCACAATCGCGGATACTGATCATTTCGACATTGAATCTATTGAAATAACTTCGAATAGACTCATTGGTCTTCTGCACGACATAGTATAGATCACTAGTCTGCTTTTCCATCTTACGACTGCTGGCGAATTGCCGGGAGAATTGGTTGACCAATTCGGCGAACGACCCGATAGATTTGGGTTTGAGATTGATCAACCACTGGAGAGCTGGACCAGTGAGAGTCGCCCCGAAACTCTTGCACATGCATACGACAGCAATAAAAATTCGTATGGCATTGTAGATTTCTGTTGCAGCAAAGTAATGGTACATAAGAAACAATACCTGTGGATGAATGACCAAGAGTCAGATACCATAAATAGTGTAATCTATGCAAATGACGGGCAACTGAAGCAATATAGCTCATATACTTCCATAGGTCACGAATTCTCGAATGTAATCATCCATATATATATATGCAACACCTTCATTAATAACTATGCATACATATTATATAATGTAAGACTAACTTTGAAATTACTCATGACATCAAGACAAAGAAATTTTAGCATATTAGAAACCAAGGCTGACAATAACACAAGTTCATTCATACACAAAAATGGCAGCATCATGGGTTTACATCACTATTTTACTGCTCAGTGACATATACATGAAATGTCTAAAACTTCTTCAAGAGCATATAAATACATTGTTATGGCCAGAATATGAATCTCAGAAAGGTGACAAACCTGCATCCAGCCTTTCCACTCCTCGGTTTGATGTCTGTTAAGATAAAGTATGGATTTCCCAGAGAATGGCGACTTATCATGATGTATCTTGAAAGAGGTAATAGCTGATACTATGATGAGAAGGAAGTAGAGGAACAGAAAAAGATCCCGATTGTAACTCTGTAAACACAAACAATGGTGAACAATAAGAAGAAGATTAGAAATCAGTGATGAGACTTGAGCGACTAAAGCATAAGAAACATTTCCCATGCCCATAATTAAACAGTTAAGTTTTGAATATGAATTATGACTTAACATAAGAGCTAACTATTCCTAAACGCAGTTTCAGTTCTTTGTTTTATTATGTAGATAGCTCTTTCCTAATATATTTAATCAAGACCTCTTTTTTACCATTGACAATTAGAAGAAAGCGGGTGACTGTGGGAACTTTTAAAAGTAGGGAAAAGTAAAAAACTTGACCCAGCAGGTATTAAGATTTCCTTGCAAGATCTTTGGGTCCAGCTCTTCACGCCTATTCTATGTCAAAGTACACGATGCAATATTTACTACTACCATTACAAAGATGCATCTCATTTGTCACCCCATGAGACATGTTTATTCGCAGTGGATGTAGGCATGGCATACATCTGTCGTCTTCTATCAGGCCAGCTTAAATTTTTTGATGTAGGTTACTTGACAACTTGTTAGTTGTTATATCCAATAGACAACATTAAATAAATGTTCATATGTGACTTAAACGGGTGTTACTTAACACAACACAATTTGCTAATTCCAAATACGTGCGGAAGACTTCACTAAACAATTCACCTCTCGTGCACTCTACTAGCACTCGCCTCTTCACAATGTAGCTAGCTACCCTAACCTGAGCCTGTTGCACATGCCGACAAATAAAAAGGGTTAGGCTTACGCCTAGTGAGTTCAAGCATTTTATCATGACTATATAAAAATCATAAATCGGAAGGTTGTGGTTTTAGTCATGATTTAGATAAATCTTTCGTTAAAAGTTGCGACAAAGATTATTATTTCCAAAGGGTTTCCCAAACGAGCATAAATGACTCATTTTTCAACGCACACAAAATCTAGGAGAAAAGTTCCCAAAATGTATAAAGCATTTTCTAAAATGAATTCCAACTCTAACTCACTCAAAACGTGTTTGAACGTAAATATCCCAAGAAATATAAACATGAACAAGACTCCAATATTTAAAACATTCAAATAGGATGAAGCGTAGAACTCTGCCAATGAACCATGAAGCCATTTCGTATAAATAAAGTACGTCACCGAAAATATGGATAAAAACATATACCCAAAACCACACCTTTCGGTGATGGGGGAGACCCGATTCCATCGAAAGTGACGGACACACAAAGTTAAGTCACTTGTGATGTTACTGGATTACACCTCAAGTCCCGACCTTAGCTCCCATGCCATAAAGACATCACAACCTCAAGCCCCGGTCATTACTTCCATGCCATAAAGACATCATCAGACCAAAATAAATTGCCTTTATTGCATACCCCGTAGAGTTACACCTCAAGGACTTACAGGGGACCATAGTGCATATCCAGTCTAGACGAGTTTCACCTCAGGGACTCCCGCGTCCCCTATTGCCTACTCGCTAGTGGCCCCATGGCCTGACGCATATACCGATGCGTTCCCATAGTCCACTCCTCGTGCACAAAGAGATGGACCATCAAATAAATACTGACTCACGTGCCTATGGATCCAATGCAACACAGTCTACCAAAACATGCTCAACCCGAAATGACAGAAGCACCCAAGCATGTAAATATCAATAATGAGCAATAAAATGCAATCAAGTTGCAATAAATGCAAACAATAAAGAAGACTTCACATTGAGCCATTTAAAACCGGACAAATGTCCCCAAACTTTCTCAAAATAACTCTTGACACTAAATCGTGTATTTCCCAAATGGTTTATAAAATCAACTACACTAAAATGATTAAATCATCAAATAGACTTCATTTTGAGCAATTAATCTTTTAAAGACAGATTATGATTTCTAACCATCCAAATAACCAAAAGCCCCAAATATGGGTGTTTTACACATTTATGAAGATAAATATTTCCAAAGAGTTAAACTAACCAAATAATTCATCCATTGATGTTTTCAAGTAAAACACACAAATATTTGGAAAATACTCATTTTGGCATGTACAAAGTTTTCGCAAAGTAACTTGAACTCACCTTGATAGATTTAGCTAAATCTAGAGTTTCTCCAACGTAAGCTCCTTTGATGAAGTTTGCATCCTCAAGGCAAAACTTCCAAAACCTAGATTTATGAGTTTCCAACCATCAATACTAAAGTCTAACCATAAGGAATCATCATCCATCCATAATATACCAAATACCCAACTTAAACCAAACCCTAGTTTTTGTAGAAGAAGAAAACAAGATTTTCCTTACCCAATCATCACCACAATCGGTCCACAACATCACAGGATGGAAGGAATATGAAATCAACAACAATAACCCCTTTGGGTAGGGAGAGATTACCTTATTCCACTTGAGTCCTACAAAAATAGCTCCTAGACTCTCACCAAGCTTCATGCTCCTACATCTTCAACAATGGTGGTGTTTGGTTGAGGAAAAAGATGAAGAGGAGAGGGAAGGATTAGGGTTTCTTGAGAGAGAGAGACGATTTTAGAGAGAGAGATGAGAGAGTTTGAGAGAGTTAAGAGAGATGAGAGAAATGGGGAAAAGAAGAAGAAAAGGGTTTAAAACACCTTGGAACCCGTCGGCTATAGTGACACGGCTATTGTGACAGTGTCACTATCGCCAGGGCACAATAGCTCAACCCCTTCCACTCGCGGTACAACTTCGGCTATAGTGACACGGCTATTGTGACAGTGTCACTATCGCCAGGGCACAATAGCTCAACCCCTTCCACTCGCGGTACAACTTCGGCTATAGTGACATGGCTATTGTGACAGTGTCACTATCGCCAGGGCACAATAGCTCAACCCCTTCCACTCGCGGTACAAATTCGGCTATACTGACACGGCTATTGTGACAGTGTCACTATCGCCAGGGCACAATAGCTCAAAGCGTACCGAAACTCGTTTTGGCCATAACTTCCTCGTTTTAGCTCCGTTTTCGCTCCGGAAAGAACCGTTGGACTCATATTCGAATTCCCCATCCAATAAGAGCATAAAATCTAGGATTTAACCCAAAGTCCTATTTTTCATATTTTCTTAAAGATCGGTTCCACACTGATTTCGAAGTTGCACTTATCCGAAAATTACAGGTGTTACAATCCTCCCAACCTTAGGATGATTTCGTCCTCGAAATCTACATCCTTTGCAACCCAAGGCTAATCGACTCAACGCCGACTATAATTTATCAGTTCCTAACTGGAATCTAAATTCTCTCCACACAGTCTATAAAGACAAATCCTCGAACAATTGCTTATTGACCAAGCCCCTTCACGTACACTGTACTTATGCCCGGGAGAACCCTCTGACACTGGAATAATTCCTAGTCAGACGACTCCGGTTGTCTCCCAACATTAGATGTTCCATACATCCCGATTACGGTTTAGACCCTAAGTCAATTCAAGGCCTAATTAATACTGAGACCAACCGAACCTCTAATTTCAATTGTCCCTATCGTTAACGGCCATCCGCATCCAACGAGTTCTAATAGACTCCAAGAATCCATCCCAACCTAAATCATTAAACCGACATGTTCTGTAACCATACACGAAGGTTATTCCACCAAAACCGCTCGTCACAATTGAGCATCTTAAGGTTACCTCTACCATTACCAATATTTCATTTAAAATCGGACCACACCCTCCGATTACGCTATCGGTTTCCGATCTTAAACCCACCAAGGTTGACACTTAATTATACCACAAGACTTTGAAATCTAACAGGGTTCCACACAAGAGTTCCGTTTACCTAGTGTTTCCACCAATTAAAGTTGTCCACAAACGACTACACCAACCTAGAAATGCGTTACCGCAAACCAAATCCTCCAATTGCCACAAACACATTGACTTGCTACCGATGTCATCCGACCCATAGTACTGACACACGTGGAATACCCAACCTTCCACCGTCAAAGTGCTACACGCACTTACCCTTAACTGGGTCACTTACCCTTTCCGAGGTCCTAACGAGTTCAAGTTTTTCAAGTACGTTATTTAACAAATATGCCAGTCAACAAACCTTTCACAAAGATATTTTCGACACAAAGATTTTCATATCAAAATTAATTGTATGTATAGAAAACTACTATCAATTTGGTAGTTACGCAAAACGGACACGCTCGTCCCACATATGAAAAACAAATTTGAAAATTATTTCATCACAGTTCAGTTTATTCACAAAACGCAAAACCGTAATAAACAACTTCTTTTAAAATGAACCGCCACGGTTCTAGTATGGATTGACTCATGACATGCACGTAAGTAACTGCCCGACTTTAAACAGGCTGCAACAAAAGATGTGCACGTATTTCAAAGAAGTCCAGACGATATTTGACTCCCAAAATTTTCTTTTTAGCCATAAAACGTCATGGAACAAGGTTTACCAACAAAATTTTGCATGCGTCAGTTTATTACACAAAACGATGGAACGGTTTACCAATATTCTTAGTCAAAACACAAAACGACTTGTGTAATTTCCACGTTTAAGACAAAACCAATTCGTTCCCGCCATTTAAAATATCGACTAAAACATCACAAAACTCTCAAATTAGGGGTAGACACTCAAACTTGTAACACTCCCATTAAAATTTTCTTGAAATGAAGAGACATGCATCAAACGGTTTGCGACCAAATTTCAAAAGACGGAGCTCTTCAAATCAATTTCCCAAAATTCCTCATTCGGTCCTATAATGACATTTGGATAAAACGTTTTTCTGGCAAAACTTACACACAATAATGCGCTTTTCCAAAACATACGAGAAAATAAGTGTTAATAGTTTATTGACACTAAAAATGGTCCAAACCTATTTTCAAATTCCAAATTGCACCAACGGTGCGCATCAATGTTCAAAACATAAGAAATTCCATACATCATAGTTTTATACAAAGATTTTCTAAAACCTTTATCACAAAGCATTTCCTCAAAATATTGTACTTGGAACATAAAACGTTAAAGCGTCCTTACTTAAAAATGTATTTGTCAAAATACTCCAAGTACACATTTCTTCAAAACTCAAAGGCTTTCAATTCTTTTTTTTCCCAAAATATTTGACAAACCAAAATTGACCAATGTCAATGACTCATACATTTGTGTTTTCAAAATGTAAATTAATGCGAACTATGCATGATTTCTACAACTCCAAAACATCCTTTGACCGAATGGTCATCATTTGTACAATGAGTTAATAAAATAATTTTACTCACGATTCGTTCAACACAGTGACGAGAAACAATGGTTACCAAGCTATGCATACCCCTAAGTCGATATAACACGTTTTACATAAAAGTGATAATACACATTTACTAACCAAAAGCGCATCAAACAAATTATTATGAAATGTCACCAAAAATGTTCTTTCATGCATCACTTAAGCCACGCATAAATCAATCCATACACCGAACTATTTGCAATGAAATACTTAGTAACACAAATTTTTGAAAGAAAAGCTACGCGACACTAGAGTTCCAAACTCATCTCTTCTTAGTCGTCTTATGGCATAAAATTAACCCTTTCTCAACAAAACTCGAGTGGGACCAAATGCCCAACCAAAACTCGTAAACTTTTCACATAAGCAATTAGAGTATGTACATTGTAAAACTATACTCACACGACACAAAACATCGTACAACAAAACTCCGTGAAATTCAACGAACTCAATGACTCCAAGTCAACAAAATAGCACCAAACATTGTGCTTCCAAAATCAAATTACATTAAGCAAAGTCATGGCTAAATGCCAAATTCCGAAATCCTTTCTATGGTAATACCACATAAACAACATCTTTTAACAACTCACTTTAAACAAATTCTCCAAAATAACTTTACATAGACGTAATGGAAGCCAACTTTCCGTCCAAACTCTAACATATGTGGAGGAGATCCAATGTTAAAGTTATAAGCCGTAGTCGCTTGTCCAACATCTTAATCATCATAAAATATGGATATCACTGTATCCAAAAATAACGTTGGACAATAATAACATGGAACAAGTTCCGACGGGCTCACAACTCCCGTAATAAAGTACTTTCGTGTAGGCTCAAAACCCATGATTTAAAATCTTGTGTGTGTGTTAAACATTTCCCAAAATTGCAACACGATCCATACAAGGATTGAAAACACAAGAAATAGTTGAGGCAATTTATTTTCAAAATAAACTTTGTGCATAATTTAGTCGGCACTCAACGTCTCGACTCATACTCCTCCAGAATCCTCCGGTCCACTATTTTCACCCGGATATTCAAACCTCTTAAGGCCATTTGGAAGTCACATCAATTAACCTTACGGTTTTCCCTCAAATCAAAGTCGGCTCAATAAGCCTACGGTTATAGTCCAACCATCAATCTTGACCCGCAACGGTCTTCTTAAAGCAAATATCATGCTTATCGTCACTCCAGGTGACTAATACTAGAATCGTCCATCTATTCCAATGACTACTAGCTTAGAACCTCCTTCACTGCCCCAACGATCATCACATGAAAGCAATTCAAGTATGCACATGTAATAGTAGGTTCACCATGACACTGGCCAGGTGTCACTATGAACGCACCTTACATGATTATCTTTGATACTCTCAACGTGATTCTCGTTTCTAACAACACCCATTGACCTCGAATCATCCTATATTAAAGTGCCTAAAGGTGAATTTCACTTTCATTTACTTAAACAAACGCTAGTTTGAGTCTAGGTATCCAAAATCAACACTCATATCTCTCAAACTTATGCTCTGATACCAACTAGCACTCGCCTCTTCACAATGTAGCTAGCTACCCCAACCTGAGCCTGTTGCACATACCGACAAATAAAAAGGGTTAGGCTTACGCCTAGTGAGTTCAAGCATTTTATCATGACTATATAAAAATCATAAATCGGAAGGTTGTGGTTTTAGTCATGATTTAGATAAATCTTTCGTTAAAAGTTGCGACAAAGATTATTATTTCCAAAGGGTTTCCCAAACGAGCATAAATGACTCATTTTCCAACGCACACAAAATCTAGGAGAAAAGTTCCCAAAATGTATAAAGCGTTTTCTAAAATGAATTCCAACTCTAACTCACTCAAAACGTGTTTGAACGTAAATATCCCAAGAAATATAAACGTGGACAAGACTCCAATATTTAAAACATCCAAATAGGATGAAGCGTAGAACTCTGCCAATTAACCATGAAGACAGTTCGTATAAATAAAGTACGTCACCGAAAATATGGATAAAAACATATACCCAAAACTACACCTTTCGGTGACGGGGGAGACCCGATTCCATCGAAAGTGACGGGCACACAGTTAAGTCACTCGTGATGTTACTGGATTACACCTCAAGTCCCGACCTTAGATCCCATGCCATAAAGACATCACAACCTCAAGCCCCGGTCATTACTTCCATGCCATAAAGACATCATCAGACCAAAATAAATTGCCTTTATTGCATACCCCGTAGAGTTACACCTCAAGGACTTACAGGGGACCATAGTGCATATCCAGTCTAGACGAGTTTCACCTCAGGGACTCCCGCGTCCCCTATTGCCTACTCGCTAGTGGCCCCACGGCCTGACGCATATACCGATGCGTTCCCATAGTCCACTCCTCGTGCACAAAGAGATGGACCATCAAATAAATACTGACTCACGTGCCTATGGATCCAATGCAACACAGTCTACCAAAACATGTTCAACCCGAAATGACAGAAGCACCCAAGCATGTAAATATCAATAATGAGCAATAAAATGCAATCAAGTTGCAATAAATGCAAACCATAAATAAGACTTCACATTGAGCCATTTAAAACCGGACAAATGTCCCCAAACTTTCTCAAAATAACTCTTGACACTAAATCGTGTATTTCCCAAATGGTTTATAAAATCAATTACACTAAAATGATTAAATCATCAAATAGACGTCATATTGAGCAATTAATCTTTAAAAGACAGATTATGATTTCTAACCATCCAAATAACCAAAAGTCCCAAATTTGGGTGTTTTACATATTTATGAAGATAAATATTTCCAAAAAGTTAAACTAACCAAATAATTCATCCATTGATGTTTTCAAGTAAAACACACAAATATTTGGAAAATACTCATTTTGGCATGTACAAAGTTTTCGCAAAGTAACTTGAACTCACCTTGATAGATTTAGCTAAATCTAGAGTTTCTCCAACGTAAGCTCCTTTGATGAAGTTTGCATCCTCAAGGCAAAACTTCCAAAACCTAGATTTATGAGTTTCCAACCATCAATACTAAAGTCTAACCATAAGGAATCATCATCCATCCATAATATACCAAATACCCAACTTAAACCAAACCTTAGTTTTTGTAAAAGAAGAAAACAAGATTTTCCTTACCCAATCATCACCACAATCGGTCCACAACATCACAAGATGGAAGGAATATGAAATCAACAACAATAACACATTTGGGTAGGGAGAGATTACCTTATTCCACTTGAGTCCTCCAAAAATAGCTCATAGACTCTCACCAAGCTTCATGCTCCTACATCTTCAACAATGGTGGTGTTTGGTTGAGGAAGAAGATGAAGAGGAGAGGGAAGGATTAGGGTTTCTTGAGAGAGAGACGATTTTAGAGAGAGAGATGAGAGATTTAAGAGAGATGAGAGAAATGGGGAAAAGAAGAAGAAAAGGGTTTAAAACACCTTGGAACCCGTCGGCTATAGTGACACGGCTATTGTGACAGTGTCACTATCGCCAGGGCACAATAACTCAACCCCTTCCACTCGTGGTACAACTTCGGCTATAGTGACACGGCTATTGTGACAGTGTCACTATCGCCAGGGCACAATAGCTCAACCCCTTCCACTCGCGGTACAACTTCGGCTATAGTGACACGGCTATTGTGACAGTGTCACTATCGCCAGGGCACAATAGCTCAACCCCTTCCACTCGCGGTACAACTTCGGCTATAGTGACATGGCTATTGTGACAGTGTCACTATCGCCAGGGCACAATAGCTCAAAGCGTACCGAAACTCGTTTTGGCCATAACTTCCTCGTTTTAGCTCCGTTTTTGCTCCGGAAAGAACCGTTGGACTCGTATTCGAATTCCCCATCCAATAAGAGCATAAAATCTAGGATTTAACCCAAAGTCCTATTTTCATATTTTCTTAAAGATCGGTTCCACACTGATTTCGAAGTTGCACTTATCCGAAAATTACGGGTGTTACAAACCATTAAACATAAACATGGTCAAATGGGCCCGACCTGGCCCTAGCCCGACGAGGGTCCAAAGCCCAGCCCGTCCAAAGCCCGGTCCCGGCCCGACCCGATCGAAGCCCGACAGGCCTTACCGTTTTTAAAAAAATATACCCGTTAATATAGCCGTTTTTTTCGAAATATAGTCGTTTTTTGTTTTTTTGTTGCATTCTAAACACTGGAAATAGGTAGTGGGTGTATGAGGTTTGATACCACGTTACAAAAATGGAAAAAACGCAATTCTCGCTTATAATTCTCGATTTCTCGCTTTCTCGTAAACATGCACCTCGATGATGGAACGGCCCTTGCTAGACTTCGAACGACCGGAACTCTTACATATTATCCACCAGACGAGGACGAGAATTAAGAGTATTTTTCTTTATAATTCAATAAATGTAGTCATTTAAATGTATTTTTCTTTATAATTCAATAAATGTACTTCTTTATAATTCAATGGAAATTCTAATAAAACGTATTTTTAAGTATGTTTGAGTGACACAAATAAGTATTTTATAGTGGATACGAATAATATTTATTAAAAATTGTATATATATATATATATATATTTTAAAAAGCCCGGTTTAGGCCTAGTTTTGGCCCCGGTCCCGGCCCGGTTCTTAAAGCCTGGTCTTTGAAAAGCCTAAACGGGCCAGACCTTCAACCCCAAGCCCGGCCCGGGCCCGGCCAAAGCCCAGTTTTTTGAATAGTGTTTAGGCCTGCTCCCAAAAAAAGCCCGGTTCAGGCAAGCCCGCCCCGCCAATATGCCCATCTCTAATTAAACATTCTTTGACAAAATTAGAAATTTATTCACGTAATGCAGCGCGATATATCTTGATCTTTGTTTTATTTTATAATTTGTCTTTGCTAATTTTATTATGCGGTTTTTTATGGTTTTGAGAAAGAGAGAATGTTTTTCTTAAAAATTGTTTAATTTAGATATTAATTTTTAATTTCTTTTAGGTTTATTTGATGTAATTGATATTAGATTATTTATATTTTAAATGAGATTTTTAACTTATATTTGATTATGTTTATCCTTTAGTTAGTTATTAATTTAAATATGCATCATTAATTGTAATGTAATATGCATCAATAAACAGTATATGATGCATAAAAATTTGTTTTTAAAAGTTTTTCTCAAATGTTTTATAATCTATACATATAATAAATAAGTAACTAGCATGACACGTGTCGTCTTCTGGTGAGTCGACTTCAGTATTTTCCCGCCTAAACATGTATTTGGACGCAATTTACATTATAAGTTCAATTAGCACACTCACATCCACTCCTCCTTAAATCTCTCCTTAATTCAATTTTTTTAATTTATAAATTACATTTAGTACCCTTATAATTATGTAGGTAGTTTACTTTTAATCTCTTATTTTTTTATTTTTCATTTTATACTCTTATCATATAAACATAAATAATGTATATGAACTAAAATTCATTAAAAAACATTTCTATTTTTTACAAATTATATCATTGTAATCGTTTCGTCAATACCTTCGAAATGAGCCCAATATTGAATATTTTTGGATTTATTATATTATTAAATATCATAAATATATACGAATTAATGTGTATATGGGATTTAATTAATGTGTCGTGATTAGTATGGAATTTGTTGAAATTAGTATGGGATTTGATACAAATAATCACTAAATTATCGTGATTTTCTTTTTGCAATTTCATATCAATTTTTACTTCAAAGTCGAATTCATTTGACGAATTACGACTCTATCAAATTCTATTCTGTCAACGACACACCCTTAGAATTATCATAATAGATTTAATTATTTGGAAAAAAGAAGATATCACTTATCAACTGCCTTTTGGATTATGAGTTCGAACCTTTTTCAAAAATATAAATATACAATTATTGTGTATTCGTTTGATAAATTCATTTAGTAACGACATTTATAATAGGTATAAAACTTAACATACATATTTTTAACTTCAAGATAATATTCTCTATTTGTGGAATTTTTGTTTTCTTTTTATCAATTATTGTATGTGACAAAATTATTCAACAACTATTAAACATCAACTAATTAACTTAAAACACAAATTTGATCGTCGCACAACGAGCGAGCCAAAGACTAGTATAGTATAAATTGGAGGAAAGAGTGCAAGGATGAAAGAATTATAAAATATTATAGGTTTAAATTTAATATAATAGTTTAGTAATTTAACAATCTTACTTTATATTTCATTTTTGTTTCACTTTGTCCATACCCCTCTATTTAGGGGTGAGCAGCGGAACTGGGTACCCGCCTTTGGAACCGGAACCGCTCCGGAACTGCCGGTTCCGGAACCGGAACCGATGTGACTGGTTCCGGTTCCTAAAATAACGGAACCGATGTGACTGGGTCCGGTTCTGGTTCTCATTTTTTTAGAACCGCTACCCGCTGGGTACCCGTCGGGACCGGTTCCGGGACCGGGTACCCGAAACCGCTGGGTACCCGGTACATTTTAATAGAAAATATCTAATATTTAATATTTATTACATATTTAATCTATGTGAAAAAATATCTAAATTAGATTAATAATTAAAATTTTAAAATTATCTAAATAAAGATTACTAGTTTAAGAAAAAATTGTTAAAGAACATTCATAAAAGGTTGACAAATTGTATATATAGTGTTAGGCCTTAAAAAAATTGTTTACTCTTAGCGATGTGGGAGCTGGCAGCACCATCTTTCAGTTTTTGATGAAAGACCTTGTCCCACCTCGAAAATTTTGAGAAAATCATGCCTCATCTTTCAGTATATATAACCCTCATCTCTTCCCTTTCAATTGCATCACTAGTTCACTACATTGTTTGGGTTTAGCCTTTGGCTTGAGCCCTTTGGCTTGAGGCTTTGTAAAAATATTAATGGATTCACTACATTGCTTGGGTTTAGCCTTTGGCTTGAGCCCTTTCCCTTGAGCCCTTTGGCTTGAGGCTTTGTAAAAATATTAATGGAGCACCCTATTAGAGTGGTTGCACCATTTGTTTTTTTAAATATAAATGTGTTCGATTAAAGTTTGTTTAAGTTCGTTTGTGTTCGTTTAGGTTCGTTTGTTTGTGTTCGTTTAACATTTTAACAAACAAACATAAACGAACATAAACAACTATATTTTTTAAACGAACGTACACGAACACCAAAAATGCTTATGGAAGAAGTTGTTGGACATTTAAAATGTTAAAAATTAAAAAAACAATTGGTAGGCGGGTACCCGAAACCGGAACCGGTTCCCAGCGGTTCCGGGGCCGGTTCCAAAATTATGAGAACCGACGGGAGCGGTTCCGGTTCCGGTTCCTTCTTTCTAGGAACCGCCGGTTCCGGTTCCGGTTCCATGAAAATAGGCCGGGTACCCAGTATTGCTCACCCCTACCTCTATTATGTCATGTTTCAATGTAATGTCATCCCAATTATGGGAAAATGAATTTTGTTCTATCATATATAACCTTATTTTTGTATTAAACACACCCTATAAATATAAAGATGCTAGATTTCTATATATTATAATACTACAACAACAACAACAACAAATTAAGTATTTAAATAAATCGTCTATCTTTTTATAAGGCATTCAAAGTTAATTGGTGTCGTCAAGTTAAAGGGGTAAGCAAACCATCTCATCAAGATATATCACATATTTGGTTATTTGCCTTGATAAGCAATGTTAAAAGAACCTATACGGTATCAATAACTCAAGCTTTCATATAGAAACACAACAAAGGGCGGATGGAACTATGGAAGTAATGATAGAAGGGGTCGTAGGCCCCAACTAATCCCCCAACAAGGCTATAATTTTTTTTTTAAACAAGATTTTATGGTGGGTCCCCAACTTAAGGATGATAAGATCATCCACACACCTGCAAGACCTTACTCCTTTCACAAGTGCTACATTAGCTTTGCAATAACATCTTCCACACACATGTAAGACCAAACTCCTTTTTAAACTAATAAATTATAATATAAATAATATCTAACTGTGTGCTTTTCAACTGCTTTTATTTCAACGCAAATAGTAAGTGTGTGACAATATGTGTGATTTAAATGTGTGTGACCATGCTCTGGCTTTGGTATGAAATGGGGGTGTGTCCCATAATAATTATATATGAATTTGTTTCATATATGGACGGTGTGTGCTCTATTGCGTTGTCACGGTGTGTGCGACTATAGCGTGTGCCAGTAGCATGTGTCATTGTGTGTATATCATTTTAAGTGTGCTTGTTATGATTTGTATAAACTCTTTCATAACTTATTTATAAACTGTAATATTTTTGGTGTGACTTGGTGTGGAGGGAACTCACTAGACCTCATGGTCTAACCCTCGTTTTTCAAAACTAAAAACCATTTTCAGGTAAGCAGGTAGTCGAAAACGTGCTTAGAAGTTTGGCAAGGCATGAGGCGGAGGTTGCGTATAGAAGGATTAGAAGGCTTTCCTTTATTTTGTAGTTATGATCTCAGCTATAGTTAGGGTTATTTCCGCAAACCCAACTTGTAATCTGGATAGTGTGATTACGTTGAGCCATTTTTGGCGTTTTAAATTAAAGATTATCGGCACCGGAGCATTGCCGTGCATCAACGACAGTGGCGGCTAGGTGACAATAGAGGGAGGATCGATCGATGGAGATGGAAGAACAGATCGTGATGTCGGTGACTATTGGGTTTCTGGAACGTAAGCTTTAATTTATTTACTTTTATCTTTTTAAATATTACTGATTACTTGGCAATAAATATCCACATAATATATATAGTTTTTTAAATTTTTACTTGCCATGTCATATTTGATTACCGGTTACCAGTTCAACGGGTAAACCATACCCTCAAATAAATAAAAAGTTTGATTCAAGCCCCAAAATAATGATTTTAAAAGTTGGTTCCTCAAAGTAGGAATTGGCTAAAAGTTTGTTCCATTTTAATGCAATTTTCCCTAATAAAAGTGAAGGAACATTATTTTATAGTTAAATTTTGATTCATAATTTTTTTATGCCGTTCTATAGTTTTGATTTGATTAGCAATAATTTTCTTTGATCTATTTTTATAAAATAAAAATTTGACTAGTAGTTGAAAATTTGCTATTTAATTAGATTATTCTAAGTTGAAAATGTTATATATTTGTATCTGAAAATAAGACATGTAATTTCATGTGGGTCTTAGAAAAGACAATTGATTTGTAAAAATATTGAAAAATCTTATATATAGAAATCGTCCCTATAAATGAATGTTTTTTTTTTCTACAATTGTAATAAAGTTATAGTTTGATATGTCGAGCATGAAATAAACGTTGATTCAACCAAGCTCTCTTTCAGACCACACTTAATTCAGGCTTTCTAACTACATAAGATTATAACATACGTTTTCTTCTGATAAAATAAAAAATATTGATTAAGTAGCTAAATTATTTAAAAAACGAATATAAATATAAATTAATGTTATATAATAATAAAATTCAATTTGAATTCAACATTTTAACTGGGAATAAAATATCATCATATAAATGTAAGCTAGTTGAAATAGATTAGACATTGACAAAAAAAAAGAGACAGAAAAAAAGGGATTAACCCAAAACATAACTTTTCAACCCTAAATTTATTTTACAAAGCTATGAAATATATATATATATATATGTATATATTACTAATAATATAAATTAGATGTTTAATGATAATTGTAAATTTGTTTTAGTTAGTTAAATTTCTTTCTTTTCTATCAAAAGTTTTTTGTTTGTGCACTAGTATAAAATGATAAACCAACACAAGTATTTATTCCATTAAATGGATTGATTATTTGATATTATTAATTTTCTGATTTTGGCGACGACCCATCCGAGACGGTAGAGAATCTGAAAAACTCGATCAAGTGATGGAAATCATCGGGGAGTGTTCTTTGTCAGATAAACCTGACACGTGGATTTGGTCCCTATATTCTAATGGTCGTTTCTCTGTCAATTCTATACGTATTATCGTCGACAAAGCTTTCTTGGGCGTCGGTGACAGAGGGACGATATGGAATCTGTTGGCCAAGGCAACCATGGATGATGAAAAACCGTTTATTCATACCCTACCCATTAAATAAGAGACTGAGAGGCTAAGAGATACGAAGGGAAGGCGAACGACAGTCAAAGAGCGGAAACTACAAAAGTGCCAAAAAAGCAAGAAGACCTTAATACCTTCATAGTTAAAGGTGAACCATTGACGGAGTTAGATGAGAGAGAAAACAACAATGAATTACACAAGGACGAAAACCGTAATTTCAAAATCATAGAGATGAAATTATCGATGTTCAACAAACCACAAGGACGAAAAACATAGTTTACTAAATATAATAAGAAGAGAAAAAAAATGCTACATGCGTCTTTCATTAAACCGCATGAAAGGGGAGGTTAGTTGTTATATTCACATATTGTTAAACACAATAACCTAAAAATAAGCATTCAAATCTTCCTCCATATTTATCGACGATATATCTGTAATTTGTTAGCACCTCGATCCTTCTGCCTTCTTTTGTATACATGTACTTCAATCGAAAGTAGAAGTAGCTACCATGAGTACTCGTGATTTTGAGACACCACTGCCACCGGACATATTTTTTTTCCACATACTACCAAGGCTGCCGGGAAATTCCGTACACCGTTTTATGTGTGTTTGCAAGCAATGGCACTTGTTTCTAACAACACCAATGTTTTTTAACATGCATCATCATCACCACCGCCACAAACTTCTTATTGCCTTATCCACCACAAGACCATGCAAGTTTAGCACCATTGACTTGGAAGCACCTCAAGATGGTTTAACTGTCGACCGTCCTTTACCATTTGAAGTCAGTCATGGAAGCATGAAGATTATAGCATCTGTACGCGGACTGGTATGTTTATGCATGATTAACAAGTGCAACGAGATGAAATCATATGCTATAATTTTATGGAATCCTTTAACGGGTGAATATAAGACTGTGTTTGGGCCCAACAACGAAATATGCTACGTGGCCACCACGCTATTATTTGGGTTGTATTACTATTGCAATGACTACAAGCTTCTACTTGTAACCAATGATCATAATGTTTATATATTCTCTCTAAAATACGACTCATGGAGAAAGGTCGAGACGACACAAGAGGACTTAAATTGTTTACCCGACTATCAGTTATTGGATTATTTTTGGACGAAACCATGTCTTTTGTTGAATGAAAAAATGTATTTCGTAACTACACAAGCTACCAGGATTAGGGCAATGGAAAATCTAATAATTATTACAAGGTTCGATATGAAGACGGAAAAGTGGAGAAAGATAGCAGGTCCTATATTGGAAATGGTACAAGGAAAAGGTGTTTGAGTATCATGGTTGTAAGAGGGTGCATTCACTTGTATATATGTCACCAGACTTGTGATGGCAAATGCACATTGCTTAGTGATTTAATAACGGAGTTGTGGATGATGGATGGAGATGGAGATGAAGATGAAGATTGGACAAAGGTAGTAACCACTTATAATCGGCCCAATTCTTTTCCTTCTTGGTTTATGTTGTGCCCACTACACTTGATGAAGAATGGAAATTGGGTGATGCATGAGGAACGAATGAAAAGCATTTATGAAGCAGATCTAGATATGCATACCAAAAAGCAGGTGTATTCATATTACCAAAACAACATTGTTATCACTCCTGCAGCAAAGTACACGGAAACTTTGGGGATCAATATGTTTAATTGATTCTTAGATCCTAAGTTAATTACTTCATTTTGTATTGTTTTCTTTAACTAATTCTTAGGTAATTGCAATAATTTTTTTAAATGCATTAAACTTTGATGAGTTTATATATGTTAGTCTCCCTATTTTTTTAAACAATTGTTTTGTTAAAACAATTTGAAATTGCATTGCACATTGATCCTAATGCGGAATCTGATTGGAATGAACCAGTGAAATGGTCAAAATTTGGGTATAAATTCTTACCACGGGCACTTGAGGGCAAAACCAATTTTACCAAAAAAAAATATAGAAACTACTTCGATTCTTATTAAAAAATGGGTCAGCCGATCAAAACTCTATCTACACAAATATCACAATAGAGAAAGAAATCCAAGGGCAAGTTATCATAGATGAAAAAATAACAATTGGTAAAATGGTCATAAGTTATCTTTTCTAAGGCCCAAAGCAACAAAAGAAAATGTCGTAGGGTCACCACTCACCATGGGAACTCAAAATATTTAATCATGGACTCTAATTAAATAACCCAAAAAACTGTGTGCATTTTCCATGTTTCCATATCAATATAACCAATCATGTAGCAGCAACAATTGATGTAAATTTAATTCTTCATCACACACATATCAATATCATGTAGCACCTTCAATCAGAACCTTGATATGCATTTATCCAAATGATGGAATTTTTTAAGATGAGAGTATACAAGAACATGCCTGAGTTGGTATAATTAATAAAAGAAACCAAGTTTTAGACAAAGCTTTAAACATAAATAAAAACCGAACAAAAATACCAGTAAGGAGTCGTTTACGGAACACTTACCCAGGTAAGTGCTTCCCGGAAAATTTCAATATTATCACTTATCGGGTAAGATTTTAATCCACCAAATCGATACAGAAAGAAGGCTCTTGTGAAACCCAAATCTTTAAATTCAATCATGTATCTATTACACAGCTTTTAGCATAACTTCACTTTCACAAAGTTGATTACTGGTGGCATCCTAGAAGAGCTCTTAGGCATGTAGCTCACTCTCTGCCATCTAAATTCATGGATCCAAGACAACTAGTGTTATACACGTCCGTTGGTCAGGTATATAACATGACTTTAATCTAGATTCGATGCTTTTATTGGTCACTCTTTTCATCATTGCTGGATATTGTTTTTTCAATCGAGCAAGGAACTTAGTCAAAATATAACCGGCTTTCTGTATCTTTCATAATAGATTATAGGCAAAAAAGCGATCTAAATTGTATTACCCCTTCTCGATTTCAAGATTTTCGTGATCTCAAACTTGAGCTTTTCAAGCGAAATCGGGTACACGACATGCCTTTAATCTAGATTCAGTTATTTGATAGTAGCATTTCAAAAGTTATGTTTCTTTATTGTATTCTATGGTATCCATGAATCACCCATATATATATATATATATATAGGGTGAGTTTCTTTTGCAAACCAAGCAATTCGTAAAAACTATACAAACCAATCTTGGCCGTTCATCAAGTCTAATAAATATCTGAATTTATTATGTTTCCTAATCTAAAGTCATGATCATAATTAATGAACTTAATCATCTTCCATATATATCACAATCATTATTAATGAATGATAATAATTACCATAAATATATCTGTTATTGCCTAATTTAGTGGTTTGCAAAGTTTGTATAAATTGCTTGGTTTGCAAAAGAAACTCACCCTATATATATATATATATATATATATGTGTGTGTGTGTGTGTGCGCGCGCGCGTGTGTGCGCGCGCATGTGCACGTGTACGCGTGTATATGTAGGGTCATGGTCAAGAGAAAACCTACAAAAAGAAAACGGAAGAACACCCTAGAAGGCCTTCATCTGGACAGTATGCACTTGTGCCTACAGTAATTTGTAACATGCACAAATGCATATACTTGTGTGCATGTTACAAATTACTGTATATGTGTGCATATACCGTCCAAATGAAAGCCCCTAGGGTGTTCTTCAGTTTTATGTTTTTTTATGGTTTTCCCTTGCACCCCCCCTCTCTCTCTCTCTCTATATATATATATATAGGGATGATAAATTGTAAACCTTTAAATGTGTGTAAACTTTGGATTTGATAGGTTCTCTTGATGAAATTGTTTATTTTGATGAAAATGTTTCATATCATTCATTTCTTGATGAAATTGTTTCATATATACGTGTTTTTTATGTGAAAACGAAAAAATTTCATCAAACTGAGAAAATATATGAAACAATTTCATAGGAATGAAAAAATATATATGAAACTACATGAAAAAAAACACAAATATATGAAACAATTTCATCAAAAAAATGAATTATATGAAATAATTTCATCAAAATAAACAATTTCATGAAACAATTTTATCTAAAAAACCTATGAAATCCAGAGTTTACATGAAAAAAAAGTTTACAAAATAGTGAGCCTCTATATATATATATATGATCAAGGGTTGGGTCATAGTGAGAAGTACCAACTTTGGTGAGAAGTGGTTATTAATCATTGGATGAGAAATTAACGAGAATATTGAATGAGCACATCCCTTTTAGTATTAGTTTTGATTTTAGACAAATAGTTTTAGTATCGTCTCATCACATCCCTTAATTATACTTGTTTCAACAAGTATATATACTTTATATGAGTTATTAATATTTAAAAATGTATAATAATTACATAGACTCATAAATTGTAAAACTAGAAGGTATTTATTTGTAACGTCCCAATACTTGATCATAAAATAAATCATAAAGTGAGCGTTTTACATAACATAAAATATAATTGTTCATTACATTTAGAAATATGAGCTTAACAAAATAGCAGCGAAATTCTAAACTATCCACAGCCGAGCTCTAGCTACGCATTAATCTAGGTCTTGGAGTTGCTCTAATCTCCAAGTGTAGCCTGTCTCCCTAGTTCTTACGGGAAGAACTCATAGATCTCTTACCTGAAAATGGTTTAGTTTGAAAACGAAGGTTAGACCGAAAGGTCTAGTGAATTCCCTCCGTAAAACTTGCAAAGCATAATAAAATCATAACTTGTACAAAATAAAACATTTCATTCATCACATTTCGTCATGCAAGGTTAAACACAGGGCGTAGGAGTTTGCATAAGCTAATCCGATCGGGGCCTGACGGACACCCTCTCGTCTACACCAGAGTCCAAGTGAACTCCCTGTTCCTTCATGTAGGAGAAAACAAATTCCAACCTACAAGCTAACGTTTCATATGCCCAAGGGATGTGAAATCCCAAGGAACCTGACACCACTGTGCAACCGACTCCACATAGCATTCATATAACAATTAAATTGCATTCGTGAAAACTTTAAGCACCGTACAATTATAAGTAAACATATAAATCATGTGAACATGCATACTTTTATAAAAAGCCATTCATACGTGAAAAAGGAACCATTTCCAGTAAAGTTGTACGCATGAAAAGTTGAGAGAACTCACCTGATTGAAACTTCCTTTCTAACCTCGAGTCTCTTTCTTGATCGCACACCTATTTATTTAATTTACAAAGAGATTAGACGTGACTAAAATCGGATTCTCAACTCTCTTCCTATTTCGGTCCTAAAATAAATAAAGAGCCTAGCATAAAATAGCGAAGCCCAAAAGGGACTATAAACAAACTCGGACCAGCTAGCAAACATGCCCAAACACCCCTCCACGGCCCATCCTAAGCTCGACCCGGTAATTCCAAAAATCGGTATCTGGTTCTCACAACACCGGTATGGGTGCATACCGGTAAGACAATACCGATACTCCATATCGGAACAGCCAATATATCGGTATCAAACGATTACCGGTACTTCATGATATCGGTAAGTAGTACTTGCGGTAAATCAAATATCGGTACATATGCGAACCCGGTACCTTGCAAATTTCCGGTACGGGTCTTAAATATCGGTAAACAGAACTCGAGAGGGGTTGCGGGACTTGCTCTCTCTCTCTCGCTCTCTCTAGTGATTATCGGTACAACAGTGTTCTCAACTACCGGTATCTATTGCAACACCGGTACAATACATTACCGGTACAATACACTACCGGTATGTGTTTTTGCTAAGTCCTGGTACACACGCCCAATACTGGTCCTTGGCGTCCGACGAGCAGCGGCGAACACCCCCAAATCCCCGATTTCACCTTATTTCTATCGATCTTGGCTAGGTTTTCGACATAACACTATACTCACATGGATTTTACACTATACCCTTATCCGATTACATTTCATTAGTTTATCAAATCCAGTGTATTGAGAAGGAAAACTTTCCAAGTTATTTCTTACTCCTGATCACAGCTAACTCAAGAAGAACATTAAAAAAGAAATCTTACCCATTAATCTAAGCAGTGGATAAGAATTTTCAATGGAATTGAGTGCTTACCGATTAGTGAACCTCTCTTCCCCAATCTATGCTCGATCGATCGCTGATCCTCTTTGTTTCCTTCAGCCGTCACAATGATTGCTAAAATGATTCCACAGACCACAACCCTAGGGGTTTGTTCCCTATTTATATTTTCCCAAAACTTTCAGTTTGACCCCTCAATTTAACTTTGTTTTCTTTAAAATTTGGCCACCCAACTTTTATTTATTGCAGAACTTGGGTTATTACAACACTCCCCCTTAAAAGAATTTCGTCCCCGGAATTCCTCATTGGAAGAGATGCGGGTGCCTCTCCCTCATTTCTGATTCCAGTTCCCAAGTAGCCTCCGGGCCCTTGTGGTGCCGCCATTGCACCCTTACTAGTCTGGTTTCCTTGTTCCGGGACTTCCTCACCTTAACATCCGTAATTGCTTCTGGTTCCTCTACAAAGTTCAATCTCTCATCCACTTTGATATCATTTAACGGCACTGCCTTGGTCACGTCGGCCAAACACTTTCTTAGATTAGATACGTGAAACGCATTGTGGATGCCATTCAATTATTCTGGTAGATTCAACCTGTAGGCCACTTCTCCTATTCGTTCGGTGATTTCAAACGGTCCGATGTAACGCATGCTTAACTTTCCCCGTTTTCCAAAACGTACCACCCCCTTCCAAGGGGATACCTTTAGCAGAACATGGTCTCCAACCTGGAACTCTATGTCCTCCCGTCTCTTATCTGCATAGCTCTTCTGTCGGTCACAAGCGACCTTTAGTCTTTCACGTACCTGGACTATCATGTCTGAAGTCTGTTGTACAATCTCGGGTCCAGTTAGCTGCTTCTCGCCAACTTCGTTCCAACATAGCGGCGTCCGACACTTTCTACCATACAACGCCTCAAATGGCGCCGTCTTGATGCTTGAGTGATAGCTTTTATTGTAAGCGAACTCGATCAGCGGTAGATGCTTTTCCCAAGAGCCCTGAAAGTCCAATACACAGGCTCTCAACATATCCTCCAGAGTTTGGATAGTCCGCTCACTCTGACCGTCGGTCTGAGGATGATAGGCGGTGCTCATCTTGATCTGCAATCCCATTTCTTTTTGGAAGCTCCTCCAAAACTTAGAGGTAAATCTGCTATCTCGGTCCGATATTATTGACGAAGGTAGACCATGGAGAGTTACTATCTCGTCGATGTATAACTTTGCTAATTGCTCCATTGAGTAAGAGTGTAAGACTCTCGCATCGGCAGGAAATGAGCTGATTTCGTAAGTCAGTCTACAATCACCCAAATTGCGTCATAACCTTTCGGCGTTCTTGGCAAATGGGTCACGAAATCCATCGTGATCTGGTCCCACTTCCACATTGGTATATCTAACGACTGAAGCTTCCCATACGGTCTTTGGTGTTCAATCTTCACACGTGCACAAGTTACACATATCTCCACGAAGTGAGCCACATCCTTTTTCATCCCGGGCCACCAGTAGTCTCTCCGAAGATCTCCATACATTTTGTTGGTTCCCGGATGAATCGTGTACTTTGATTTGTGGGCTTCTTCCAAGATTATTTTTCTGAGCCCCCCGTGCTTAGGGACCCAGATTCTTCTGTTGAAACACTTTACCCCTCGTCCGTCCTCTACTAATAAGGTTAGTTGCCCGACTAGTCTTTCCTTCTTGAGGTTGTCAACTCCGAGTGCCTCGGCTTGACATTTCTTTATCTCGACTAACAAATTGAAGGTCACTTCAGCCCTCATAGCCACAATGCTGGGGACCTCGCCCCTTTCTTTTCGACTCAAAGCGTCCGCCACCACATTCGCCTTCCCTGGATGATACTCGGTCTTACAATCATAATCGGTCAGCAACTCGATCCATCTTCTTTGACGCATGTTCAACTCCTTCTGATCAAAGAGGTGACATAGGCTTTTATGATATGTGAAGATCTGACACTTCGTCCCATACAAATAGTGTCGCCAAATCTTCAAGGCAAAAACCATTGCCGCCAATTCTAGGTCGTGCGTAGGGTATCTAGCTTCGTGATCCTTTAACCGTCGTGAAGCGTAAGCGATCACCTTTCCTATTTGCATGAGTACACAACCCAACCCGAGTTTCGATGCGTCACTGAACACCACGAAATCATCTGACCCCTCAGGTAACGACAACACGGGAGCACTGCTCAACATGTCCTTCAATCTTTGGAAAGCTTCCTCTTGCTTCTCGGACCAAGCAAACTTAATGTTTTTCTTGGTCAAAGAGGTTAACGGCGTGGCAATACGCGAAAAATCCTTGATGAACTTCCGATAGTACCCCGCCAACCCAAGGAAACTTCGAACTTCTGACGGGTTCTTAGGTTGCTCCCAATCCCGTATGGCTTCGATCTTTGTCGGGTCCACCATGATTCTCTTTTCAGAAACCACGTGCCCCAGAAATTGTACCTCCCTTAGCTAAAACTCACACTTTGAAAACTTAGCAAACAGTTTCTCTTTCTTTAACAGCTCAAGGATCAGTCGAAGATGGTTCTCGTGCTCCTCCTCCGATTTTGAGAAAATCAGGATGTCGTATATGAACACTATTACGAACTTGTCTAAATAGGGTTGACACACCCGATTCATCAAGTCCATGAAAGGTGCGGGGGCGTTGGTTAATCCGAACGGCATCACCAAGAACTCGTAGTGTCCATATATGGTTCTGAAAGCGGTCTTAGGCACATCCTCCTCTCTCACCTTGAGTTGGTGATAACCCGATCTCAGGTCAATCTTCGAGAAATAGCTGGCTCCTTGCAGTTGATCGAACAAGTCATCAATCCTCGGTATCGAGTACTTATTCTTGATGGTGACCTTGTTGAGCTCTCGGTAGTCAATGCACATTCGCATGGTACCGTCCTTATTTTTCACGAAGAGACGGGTGCTCCCCACGGTGATGTACTCGGTCTCACGAACCCCTTGTCTAACAACTCCTGCAGCTGAGTCATCATCTCTTTCATTTCGGAAGGCGCCAATCTATAGGGTGCACGCGCGATCGGGGTTGCCCCCGGCACTAAATCGATTCTGAATTCGATTTGACGATCTGGAGGTAAACTGGTCAAGTCATCCGTAAATACTTCAGGGTACTCATTTACCACGCGTACGTCATCCATCCCACGCTTTTCTTTCTTGGTGTTGGTGCAAGTGTACCCAGCTTTAATATTAAGATATATTTTTGGTACACATAAAATCACATCTCCATATTTATTTTGATGATTACAAAACACACCGCATTCTTTGTTATCTAATATTTTATCTGAGTGTGCAGCTTTTAAATAATCTCGATAATTTTATCTGAAGAATCCAAGACTGAAGATTTTCGTCGTTTTAATTTTAAAATGATAAATCACCCTAAAATAATATACCACTTGGATTTTTCTAATACTGTCTTTTTAAATAAACCAAGTCAGCTCTCCTCAACATCTTATCATCTTGCTGGATCATTTAATGTGAAAGATTTGTTTCTAGAAGAATCTGCGCATGCGTACTGCTTCCTGCAACAATTTTCTGGGCGGCATACCGCGAAGGTACAGGCGGTATACCGCGGCAGGCATGGTGTATATCTCTGATTGGTTGGAAGCTCCCTTTGTCTGCACGGCATACCGCGAAGAATAGCCGGTATACCGCTGGTACAAGTTTACGTTTTGTTTTGCAGGGTTGACCTTCTCTTCTGCAATGTACTTTTCTTCTGCACGGTATACCGCGAAGGATTGCCGGTATACCGCGAAAGCCCGTGGACTGTTGCTCATCCAGTATATACATGCAACCTACCAGCATTCAAAGCTACCAATTTACAATAACTCCTCTCTGCATTTGATAAAGACTCTGCAGCCTCTTCTCTTGATAATTAAACTGTTAAAATTATAAAACACGTTTTTTAGTAAGAAATCTTGAGTTGATAGCAGATTAAAATCTCTCGATCAGTTGAATCAGCAACACAACTCAAGTGATCAAACTCTCTAAAAATATCCAAGTGATAAACCTTATACAAGAGTGATTATTCATATTAAAATTATACCCTCTTGTAAGTGTTTGAACAGAGTGAGTGATCCACATAATTCTCTCAAAGAAGAGTGATTCGCGTTTGTTGTACTAAGGTTTGTGTTCTACCGTAAAGAACACGTTTTCTTATTGGATCTCCGAGAAGTGTTTTCTCGAGGTGGACTAGCCAACCGCGTGATTGGTGAACCACTTTAAAATTTCGGTGTCAAGTATTCTCTTTCCTTTATCTCTTTATTTTTTCCGCTGTGCTTTATTATATCTGTTTATATAAACTGCTTTGCATTTATATTTATTTATACAATCTCTGTGTATCTGTTTGTATTTATACTCTTCTGTATTGTACTATATTTACTCTGTATTTATTTACAAATTTATTTTGAAAGTAAGATTTTTTATAATACAACCTAACCCCCCCCCCCCCCCTTGGTTGTCCAACAATTGGTATCAGAGCAGGGCTTTCAAAATTTTTCTGCTTAATTTTTTTTTCTAAAATGACTCAACAAACTAATATTGTGTTTTCAAAACCTCCTTTGATAGATACTGAAAAGTTTGGCATTTGGGCCGAGCTATTTGAATGTCACATGCGTGGCAAAAATCAAAAGATTTGGGACATAATTGAAAATGGGAACTTTAAACCCAAAATTGTTAAAGATGATGTTTTTATTGATAAACCTTTAGATGAATGGACTACTGCTGATGAATCTCATTTTTGTTTAAACTTTGAAGCTAAAAATATATTATATGCTGCTTTAACAACTGATGAAATTGAAAGAGTATATACATATAAAACCGCTAATCAAATATGGGAAAGTTTAAATAATACTCATCGTGGAAACACGGAAGTTAAATCAAGTAAAGTAAATATTCTAGTTCACGATTATGAACTATTCGAAATGAAACAAGATGAGTCAATTGACTCAATGTTTAAAAGATTTAACCTTATTATGACTACTTTGAAAGGTTTGGATCGCACTTATCCTAACGAGGACTATATAAGGAAAATCCTACGAGCCCTTCCTTCGGAGTGGATGCAAAAGATAACATCTTTGGAAGACTCCCGTGACCTTTCCCTAATGAAGATAGATGACTTAATCGGAAATCTCAAGGTGCACGAAATTGCACTTAAAAGAAATAAAGAAAGGGAGCAAGTTAAAAAGAAGTCAATCGCTCTCAATGTCTCAACACCAAAAGTCGAGAAGAAAAAGGAGAAAGCTAGCTCCTCAAAAGATCCTTCCGAAACTCTCGATGAAGTCGCCATGTTGGTAAGAAACTTTTCCAAGTTTTTTAATAATAATAAATTTTCTAACAATGGCAGATTTCAAAGAAACGGCAACTACCGTCGTGGTGGTGAAAACCGAAGTCGTAAGTTCCATAAACGAGACGAAAAAGTAAAGAAAAATGACGACTCAAGTGGTGACGATAAAGCTAAGCCAAAGAGAGGATTTTGCTACTCGTGTGGCGACAAAGATCATTACGCCAATGAATGTCCGAAAAAGAACAAGTACCAAAACAAGAAGGATAAAGCCTTCATTGGAGGCGCGTGGAGCGCGAGTGAAGAAGAAGATGACTATCAAGCCATTTGTCTTATGGCTGAAAGCGACAACGAGGTAAACACTTCTTATTCAAATTACGATAGTGATTATGATAGCGATAGCGAAAACAATCTTGAATTATTGCATGAATCGTTTCATAAAATGGCTAATCTTGCAAATAATTATAAAGACGAAATTGCTATGTTAAAAGAAACTGTAAATGCATGTAAAAAGGAAATAAATAATGTTAATCAAAAATCTGCAAATGATATGAATATAATTGCTAAATTAGAAACTAAATTAGGAGAAAAGGATTTTTGTAAATCTTGTGATGCTCTAAAGAAAGAAATTGCATGCTTAAATAAAAAGTCACATGAAAATATTATTTGTACAAAATGTGATATTCTTGAAAATGAAATTGCATGTTTAAAGGCTAAATGTGCTTCATATGAAAAAGATAACATGTTAGCTAAAGCTTTTGAAAGTAGTAATGAAAAAGTTCTTAACATGCTTAATATGTCGAACCGTATAAATTGTAGAAAAGGTATAGGTTCAAATACATGTGTTGAAAAATGTAATTGCATGCCTATTAAAAGATGTTATGAACCACCTAAGTTTAATACACGAAAGCCGTATATGCAAAAACCTCCGTATGTACCTAAAATGCATAATGTAAATTATAATACGAGAAAACCGTATGCTCGCATGTATAACGATAAGTATTCTAAACCTAAAAATAATGCGAATATAAATGCTTGTTTTTATGTGTATGATAAATACAATCGCAAAATTAAAATGATAAATAAATGGATTCCAAAAGGAATGTTTAGTAATGATAATCCCGGTGGTATGCGTTTATGGTTTTAAATGTGTTATATATTATATATATATATATATATATATATATATATATAGTTTAAATATGATATATTTTCTTGTATATATAAGTAATATATTGTTATATGTACTTTTGTTTATATATATATATATACATACGTACTACATATATATATATTCTTTTTGATCTATTATATATATATATTTTGCTTAACTTTATATATATGTTGGTTGTTATCTTGAAACTAATTTACAAGGACCCACGAGAAATGGGGACCATAAAAGTTACATCTTTATTATTGTAGATAAACCTTGATATGGACTCGATACTCGATAGTGGTTGCACACGTCACATGACCGGAAACAGCAATCTTTTTTCATCATATAAGTCATGTGATGGTGGACAGGTAATTTTTGGAGGAAACTCCAAAGGAAATATAATTGGGAGAGGTACAGTTTCTTGCAATAATGTTAAATTTCTTGATGTGAATCATGTTGATAATTTGCATTTTAATCTGTTAAGTGTTCGCCAATTGTGTAAAAATGGTATAACTGTCGTCTTCGAAGAAGACTCGTGCAAAATCTTGAAAAATGGCAAAGTTCTTTTAACTGGTTCTGTGAAAGGAAATTTATATATTTGCAAAACTGTTGTATCTGAAAATGTATGCTTATCTTCTATTTATGATGTTTCTACTTTATGGCATAGACGTTTAGGTCACGCTAATCTAAGATTAATGCAAAACTTAAAAAATAAGGAGCTTGTGAGTGACCTTCCAAAATTAAAGTTTGATAATCATTTTTGTGATGCTTGTCGTGTCGGCAAACAACATCACGTTTCTCATAAATCTAAAAATGTTATTTCTACTCAAAGAGTTTTAGAACTTCTTCATATGGATCTTTTTGGCCCTATGGCGATTCAAAGTTTTGGAGGAAATTTTTACACTTTGGTTATTGTGGATGATTATTCCCGTTATACTTGGACTTTATTTTTGAGACATAAAAATGAGGCTTTTGAAAAGTTTAAAATTTTGGGAAAACGAATTCAAAACCAACAAGGTTGTACGATTGTTTCCATACGTACGGACCATGGACGAGAATTCGATAATGATATCCAATTTGGTGCCTTTTGTGATAAACATGGTATAACTCATAACTTTTCGGCTCCTCGAACTCCTCAGTCAAATGGGGTTGTTGAAAGGAAAAATCGAACGTTGCAAGAAATGAGTAGAACCATGCTAAACGAACATCAAGTTCCCCAAAAGTTTTGGTGTGATGCCGTTGCTACCGCAACCTATGTGCTAAACCGTGTCCTAGTTAGAAATATCCTAAATAAGACACCCTATGAACTTTACCGTGGTAGAAAACCTTCCTTAGCTCACCTGAAAGTTTTTGGTTGTAAATGCTTCATTTTAAACACCAAATCCTACTTAACCAAATTCGATGCCAAAGCCTATGAGGGAGTGTTCCTAGGTTACTCTTGGAATAGCAAAGCCTATAGAATTCTAAATAAGGAGACCATGGTTGTAGAAGAATCCCTAAATGTTAGCTTTGACGAGAGTCCTCCCAAACCGAGTGCACCCTTAGCAAATGACAATATCCGTGAGGGAGACGTCTTAGCACAACAACTTAGCAACTTGGATTTAGGTACCCAACCTTCCACAAATAATATTGAATCTAGTAATGCCCCTCCTTGCTTTATTCCACAAGGTATAGATGATCCTAACCTTAGAACCGCTCGAGGCCATCCCGTAGATCAAATTATAGGTGACCTAAACCAAAGGACAACTAGATCACAAATCCATACCCATTGTGCTTTCCATGCCTTTATCTCAACCATAGAACCTAAAACCATAGATGAAGCTTTAGGTGATGAGGATTGGATAATGGCCATGCAAGAAGAGTTAAACCAATTACTAGGAATGATGTGTGGGACTTAGTTCCTTGCCCTAGTAGTCAAACCATTATTGGCACATGATGGGTCTTCCGTAACAACATAGACGAGAACGGTGGAGTCACACGAAACAAGGCACGTTTAGTTGCCAAGGGGTACAATCAACAAGAGGGTAGAAGGTATAGATTACGATGAAACCTTTGCACCGGTTGCAAGGTTGGAGTCTATTCGAATGCTTCTCGCTTTTGCAAATGCTAAAGATTTTAAATTATTTCAAATGGATGTTAAAAGTGCTTTCTTAAATGGTATTATAAATGAGGAGGTATACATTTCTCAACCTCCCGGTTTTGAAAATTTTGAAAATCCGACACATGTTTATAAATTGAAAAAGGCGCTTTATGGTTTAAAGCAAGCTCCGCGTGCGTGGTATGATAGATTAAAAACCTTTCTAATTGTTAGTGGTTATATTATGGGTAAAATAGATAATACTTTATTTGTGAAATATGATCAAAATGATATTGTAGTTGTGCAAGTATATGTTGATGATATTATTTTTGGTTCCACTAATGAAAAACTGTGTAATGAATTTTCTGCGAAAATGACAAGCGAGTTTGAAATGAGCATGATGGGAGAGTTAAAATACTTCTTAGGATTGCAAATCAAACAATGTGAAACTGGTATTTTTATTAGTCAATCTAAATATTGTAAAGATATGTTGAAAAAGTTTAACTTTGAAAATGTCAAACCCGTTGAAACTCCAATGACCACAAACTTACAATTATCTCGTGACGAGGAGGGAAACGATTTTAATGAAAAGATTTATCGTGGTATGATTGGTAGTTTATTATATTTAACTGCTAGTAGACCTGATATTATGTTTAGTGTATGTTTATGTTTATGTGCTCGTTTTCAATCTTCACCTAAACAAACTCACTATGAAGCTGTCAAGCGTATTTTTCGATATTTACGAGGTACTACTAATCTTGGCTTATGGTATGCAAAGAAACCCGAGTTAGAAGTAACGTGTTTCACCGATTCCGATCTTGGTGGATCTATTGTTGACCGAAAAAGTACTAGTGGGGTATGTGCCTTTATAGGTCTCTCACTTGTGTCTTGGTTCTCCAAGAAACAACAATCCGTAGCGTTGTCTACTACCGAAGCGGAATATGTAGCCGCCGCAAGAGCGTGTGCTCAAGTCCTTTGGATGAAACACACCCTTACCGATTTTGAGGTACATCTAACCAAAATTCCTATTATGTGTGATAACTCAAGTGCTATAAACTTAAGTAAAAATCCTGTTTTACATTCTCGTACAAAACATATTGAATTGAGACATCACTTTTTACGAGATAATGTTCAAAAAGGCCAAATCGTGCTTGAAAAGGTTGATTCGGAAGATAATTTGGCCGATATTTTTACTAAAGCTCTAAACAAAAATGCTTTCTTTAAATTAAGACTTGGTTTAGGCATGCTTGAGTATAACCCTTAAAACACTTGGGTATTTTAACAAAACTATTTTTGGTAAAATTTCCATCGGATCCTTTTATTTTGAAATTGGTTGTGTGTAAGTTTGGTTAAAGGAAACCTTGAATTTCGTAAAAGCCAAATGCTGCCGGACAAACTTGCTGTCGCGGTATACCGTGACCCTAAGGCGGTATACCGTTTTCTGTTCACCACCACCACGTGTCACTCTGTGATTATCCGACAGAAACCGTACAAGCTGACCCCGGTATACCGCGTTCCCTAGGCGGTATGCCGCACCGCTGTTTCTACACTGTCACGCGTGTTTAAAGAAGTCAAGTCAATTCAACTCTTTTTCTGACTCGGTATACCGCGGCTACCTAGGCGGTATACCGCGCGCCTTCGACGGATTTAAATCCATAGCAGGTAAGTTTCTCTTCCTTTCTTGCTCTGTTCTAATGTTTATTCTCCTGCTTCGTTATTCTTATTGAACTGTTTATTTTAAGAGAGCTTATTTTATCTAACCCTTGAGAAAATGCTAACTCTCAAATATTGCATATTTTAAGGGGGAGCATCTTTCAAGGGGGAGCATAGCGTCTTTCCTAACCCTTTTTGCTTCGACAAAAGGGGGAGAGAAACCGAGTATGCTCTCCTGTTTAGCGTGTGTTTGTCATCATCAAAAAGGGGGAGATTGTTGGTGCAAGTGTACCCAGCTTTAATATTAAGATATATTTTTGGTACACATAAAATCACATCTCCATATTTATTTTGATGATTACAAAACACACCGCATTCTTTGTTATCTAATATTTTATCTGAGTGTGCAGCTTTTAAATAATCTCGATAATTTTATCTGAAGAATCCAAGACTGAAGATTTTCGTCGTTTTAATTTTAAAATGATAAATCACCCTAAAATAATATACCACTTGGATTTTTCTAATACTGCCTTTTTAAATAAACCAAGTCAGCTCTCCTCAACATCTTATCATCTTGCTGGATCATTTAATGTGAAAGATTTGTTTCTAGAAGAATCTGCGCATGCGTACTGCTTCCTGCAACAATTTTCTGGGCGGCATACCGCGAAGGTACAGGCGGTATACCGCGGCAGGCATGGTGTATATCTCTGATTGGTTGGAAGCTCCCTTTGTCTGCACGGCATACCGCGAAGAATAGCCGGTATACCGCTGGTACAAGTTTACGTTTTGTTTTGCAGGGTTGACCTTCTCTTCTGCAATGTACTTTTCTTCTGCACGGTATACCGCGAAGGATTGCCGGTATACCGCGAAAGCCCGTGGACTGTTGCTCATCCAGTATATACATGCAACCTACCAGCATTCAAAGCTACCAATTTACAATAACCCCTCTCTGCATTTGATAAAGACTCTGCAGCCTCTTCTCTTGATAATTAAACTGTTAAAATTATAAAACACGTTTTTGAGTAAGAAATCTTGAGTTGATAGCAGATTAAAATCTCTCGATCAGTTGAATCAGCAACACAACTCAAGTGATCAAACTCTCTAAAAATATCCAAGTGATAAACCTTATACAAGAGTGATTATTCATATTAAAATTATACCCTCTTGTAAGTGTTTGAACAGAGTGAGTGATCCACATAATTCTCTCAAAGAAGAGTGATTCGCGTTTGTTGTACTAAGGTTTGTGTTCTACCGTAAAGAACACGTTTTCTTATTGGATCTCCGAGAAGTGTTTTCTCGAGGTGGACTAGCCAACCGCGTGATTGGTGAACCACTTTAAAATTTCGGTGTCAAGTATTCTCTTTCCTTTATCTCTTTATTTTTTCCGCTGTGCTTTATTATATCTGTTTATATAAACTGCTTTGCATTTATATTTATTTATACAATCTCTGTGTATCTGTTTGTATTTATACTCTTCTGTATTGTACTATATTTACTCTGTATTTATTTACAAATTTATTTTGAAAGTAAGATTTTTTATAATACAACCTAACCCCCCCCCTTGGTTGTCCAACACTTGGCATCAAGCACATACGCTAAGAACCCATGACATCCCTTTGTTAAACACTTACTATCCCGGATCATAGAAATAAGGCTAGTCTTTCTATTACGGCGATTCCTATAGATCACTACGGTATCCCCGTCAGGTAAACGCACCCTGACTAGCTTCTTATTGCAAACGATGTTCGCATCGTTCGTGGCTAGCCAATCCATGCCCAACACTACGTCAAACTCCCCCATCGCCATGGGATACAACCTCATAGATACTCACCTCCCTTCTATATCTATGACACAATCCTCTACCACCTCCTTAACCCTCACCAGACCATCATTAGCAGTTTCCACCTCTAGTGCCCTCTCCAAATGTCTAGGCTTCACTCCTAAACATTTCATAAATGCATGCGAAACAAACGAGCGATTTGCTCCTGAATCAAATTACACCTTGGCACATCGAGAGTTCACTAGAAACGTACCTGCCACAACATATGGGATCTCCTCTGCCTCCTTCGCCGTCATGCGGAACGCATGCCCTTTAGTACATGCCTGCTCTGCCCCCTTCTCGTTTCCCTTTCCTCCCTGACGATCTCCAACTGAAGCTGATCCTCCCTTTTTCAACTGCGGACAATCAGGTCGTATATGATCGGTAGCCCCACACTGATAACAAGATTTTCCCCCACTCCGACAGTCCTTCGCCAAATGGCCAGGCAACCCACACCGGTAGCATGAGTTTGAACCTGCCATGCATTCACCCCAGTGTACCTTGTTGCACTTGGTACACAGTTTCCCAACTACGCCTTTGTTCACCCGGTTGTCAGCTCGGAACACCTTCCCTTTCCTCGAGTCGCTAGTTGGTCCATCCTATTTACGTTTCTCACATCCCTTCTCTGATGCCTGACGGTTCTTTTCCTTCTCGATCATTTCAGCCGCATTGATGGCCGCCTGAAACGTAGTGAGGTTCCTGGTCATGACGAACTCTCGAATGTTACTCCTCAACCCGTATATGAATCGTTCCACATGCCGCTCCTCTGTTTGAACATACGATTCCGCAAAACGAGACTTCTCAATGAATTTAGAAGTATACTCCCGTACAGTCATTGCTCCCTGATCCAGACTCATGAATTCTTCCTCCAACCTTTTCACTGCCGCCAGAGGGCAAAACTGAGCTTTGAACCGGTCTACAAACGCTTCCACTTCATCCCCTTTGCCATAGTTGACCCTTTTCCCGCAGATTCAGCATCCCACCAGTAAACCGCATCCGACTTCAACGTTGACAAAGCGAACATTACCCTATCCTCATCCGCACATTTGCACGTATCGAAAACCAACTCCATCTCTTTCACCCACTTCATGGCCAACACCGGGTCACACTCGCCCTTGTAAGTAGGGGGCTTGCATGACGCGAAGGCCTTGAAGTTACAACCTTTAGCTGTCGGCTCATTCACCACTAGTCACATTTCCTTCGAGTGATTCCCAGTACTAGCCTCAACAGGGCTCGACAACCCCGCACTTTCCTTGTTTTCCGATGCTTCTTTGCTCTCAGAAGCCGACTCATTCTGCTTAGCGAGGAGGGCTTGTAGAGTCTCTTGAATCTTTCCCAGTTCAGCGGCTAAGTTCTCTTGAGTGACGAATGCAGATCCACGACCTCGACCCCGTCCTCTTGTCGTATTTTCCCTTCTCACAGTAGCTGAACTTTCTTGAACGGAATCTTCTTGATGTGCGGGAATCTCCACACTATGAGCTCTTCGAGTTACACGAGTCGTTCGTCTGAGCGGATTTTCCCCACCTTCGTTCACTTGAGTAGTGGCGCGGCGGGGTGTCCTTCCCCGGCCTCTACCACGACCCCTTCCGCGGCCCCTCCCGTGGATAATAGTTGCCCCAACAGGATCCACCAGTCCATTCTCCAAATTTTCCCCATTCAAGTTTCTGGCTGCCGCAGGCATAGACCTGCTTCTCATCGATCTTCCCGCCATGACACTTCGCTGAAAGAAAACAACTATTAATCCTTGCTACTTCCGACACACAAGTTTGCTATATAAGGTAATTTAAGTACGCACATGTACCTGTAAGTTCACAATTACACTGGCCAGATGTAATCCCGAACTTACCTTACACGTTTGTCCTTGGCACCTTATTCCTAGCGCGATTATAGTGACTTTTCCTAGAGGCAATCCTATGACTCGGCTGTGCTCCTTGTCATACAGTTTAAGTTTAGGCCCTATTGGTCACCTAAATCCCTTAAACCTTGGCTCTGATACCATTTGTAACGTCCCAATAATTGATCATAAAATAAATCATAAAGTGAGCGTTTTACATAATATAAAATATAATTGTTCATTACATTTAGAAATGTGAGCTTAACAAAAGAGAAGCGGAATTCTAAACTATCCACAGTCGAGCTCTAGCTACGCATTAATCTAGGTCTTGGAGTCGCTCTAATCTCCAAGCGTCGCCTGTCTCCCTAGTTCTTACCGGAAGAACTCATAGATCTCTTACCTGAAAATGGTATAGTTTGAAAACGAGGGTTAGACCTAAAGGTATAGTGAATTCCCTCCGTAAAACTTGCAAGGCATAATAAAATCATAACTTGTACAAAATAAAACATTTCATTCATCACATTTCGTCATGCAAGGTTAAACACAGGGCGCAGTGGTTTGCATAAGCTAATCCGATCGGGGCCTGACGGACACCCTCTCGTCTACACCGGAGTCCAAGTGAACTCCATGTTCCTTCATGTAGGAGGAAACAAATTCCAACCTACAAGCTAACGTTTCATATGCCCAAGGGATGTGAAATCCCAAGGAACCCTGACACCACTGTGCAACCGACTCCACATAGCATTCATATAACAATTAAATTGCATTCGTGAAAACTTTAAGCACCGTACAATTATAAGTAAACATATAAATCATGTGAACATGCATACTTTTATAAAAGCCATTCATACGTGAAAAAGGAACCATTTTCAGTAAAATTGTACGTCATGAAAAGTTGAGAGAACTCACCTGATTGAAACTTCCTTTCTAACCTCGAGTCTCTTTCTTGATCACACACCTATTTATTTAATTTACAAGGAGATTAGACGTGACTAAAATCGGATTCTCAACTCTCTTCCTATTTCAGTCCTAAAATAAATAAAGAGCCTAGCATAAAATAGCCAAGCCCAAAAGGGACTATAAACAAACTCGGCCCAGCTAGCAAACAGGCCCAAACACCCCTCCACGGCCCATCATAAGCTCAGCCCGGTAATTCCAAAAATCGGTATCTGGTTCTCACAACACCGGTATGCACCGCACCGGTAAAACAATACCGGTACTCCATATCGGAACAGCCAATATATCGGTATCAAACGATTACCGGTACTTCATGATATCGGTAAGTAGCACTTGCGGTAAATCAAATATCGGTACATATGCGAACCCGGTACCTTGCAAATTTCCGGTACGGGTCTTAAATATCGGTAAACAGAACTCGAGAGGGGTTGCGGGACTTGCTCTCTCTCTAGTGATTATTGGTACAACAGTGTTCTCAACTACCGGTATCTTATGCAACACCGGTACAATACATTACCGGTACAATACAACACCGGTACAATACACTATCGGTATGTGTTTTTGCTAAGTCCTGGTACACACGCCCAATACCGGTCCTTGGCGTCCGACGAGCAGCGACGAACACCCCCAAATCCCCGATTTCACCTTATTTCTATCGATCTTGGCTAGGTTTTCGACATAACACTATACTCACATGGATTTTACACTAAACCCTTATCCGATTACATTTCATTAGTGTAACACCCCGAAATTTTCATTGTAATTAATAAAAGATAAATTGTATTTTTGGTACAATTTAATATTGAGAAAATTAACTTGGAGGGTTGATTGGCAATTTTTGGAAGTTTGGGGTTTATTTTGGAAATTAAATAATGACTCATGTTTTTATGTGAGGTGTCACATTAGGAATTAATCAGTATTTGATAATACTGATTTTGTGTTTTATTCAAAAAAGAAAAGAAAAATAAAACAGAGGAATATCGAGAGAGATAGAACGTATCAGAGAGAGAGAAGTCGAAAGAAAGAAAAGAAGAAAAGAAGAGAAATCAGTTGGTGATTGTTGTGGTAGAACATGTTTTCTGTGTTGTTATCATTCATCTCCATGGAATTGAGTTGTAGTATTCTGCCCAGATTTGATTAAGCTGTTGATTAAGCCATTGATTTTGGAAGAACACTGTGTTCAAGAAAGCCCAGGTGAGTTATTCATTCTTGTTAAAATTAAGCAATTAAAAGTGTTATAGATATGCTATACTTGTATATAATATCAATGGTATGATTTGATTAAGATATGGTAAGCTTAATGAGTCAAATGGAGAACTGAATCAAATGAAAGTGACGACGAACAGTGACTTTGCGCAACAGTGTATTGCGAAAAGTGTAGTTTTCCCAACCAAGGGTTGCGAGTTCTGAGGTTTTCGCAATAGAGGGTTGCGAGAAGTGGGGTTTTCGCTACAGTGGGTTGCGAAAAGTAGAGGTTTTCGCAGCTTTGGCTTGCGAAAAGTGTAGCTTTTCGCTACAGTGGATTGCGAATTTTGTGGATTTTCAGTAGTAGTTTGAGGCTGTTATGTGACATACAATCTGATATGAATATGCTATTTGTTATATGTTTATAACCCTGTTGTTGATATAAAAACCATGTTATGTTAAATTGTAATGACTTATTTATGAGTCCGGAGCTGTAGTTAATTGTTGAGGTGTGATCCCCGATGCTAAATGGCAAAGTGGGGATAATCGTTGAATTTATTATTCTGTACATAGAGATATAGAATATATGTTGAATTGTATAGCTTTAGTATACAATAGAATGAGTGATAATACACATTTATTGTGTGGCGTTGGCTAGAAATCTACATCTGGTCTAGTGGGCATAAAGTACGGTGTAATGAGAACCGTTTACTAGCCAGGGACTGTTGAGATGTAATTCTAGTTGTTGGAGTGAATCTTGAATCATCTGTGATGGTCTCTGGTGGTTGTTGATCGCGATAAAATAAAATCTCATTTGGGAGACCAGTGATTCAAGATGGGGAGGAAACGAAATGAGGAATGGCAGACTTGGAGTTGTAATTCCCATTTCAAGCGAAAGATGAGATATCTTTATTGTTGAGGATTTGACATCCTAATTCAGAAAGAAGCAGGTTTGGAAACTGTAATTTCTGGGAGTTAGAATTATTTATAAGTCCGGTGGGATTTATAGTAATTCTCGTTGATAAAATGATGACTAGATGAATTAGTCATAAGTAAGGGAATAGGTGGATTCCAATGGTTGAAAAGAGCTTGGTATGGTAAGATGGCTGATAACAGGTTTGATATATCTGTTAATATTTTAGTTGTTAAATTTTAATTTGATTTGGATAATCTCACTAGGCGAAAGCCTAATGTTTCAAAATTAAATTGTCTTACCAGGTACCGGCTCTGGGAAATAGTGGGAAGTGAGATTACAGTTGAAGGGAATCAGACTTGGCGATAACGAAGGATCAGGATATTCTTTTGATGACTTTTGGGACAAGCCTTAGATAATCTAGTTGATCTTATTGTGATGTATAATTGATCAGATTATTTAAGTTAGACGACTTTGTGTATATATAGAAATTTACTTATGATCCCTTTTGGTTTATAAAAGTCTGATATTTTGATAATCATAACGCGTGTATTTTGAGGTTTAAATTGGCCCTGAATTTTAGGGTGTTACAATTAGTTTATCCAGTGTATTGAGAAGGAAAACTTTCCAAGTTATTTCTTACTCCTGATCACAGCTAACTCAAGAAGAACATTAAAAAAGAAATCTTACCCATTAATCAAAGCAGTGGATAAGAATTTTCAATGGAATTGAGTGCTTACCGATTAGTGAACCTCTCTTCCCCAATCTATGCTTGATCGATCGCTGCTCCTCTTTCTTTCCTTCAGCCGTCATAATGATTGCTAAAATGATTCCACATACCACAACCCTAGGGGTTTGTTCCCTATTTATATTTTCCCAAAACTTTCAGTTTGACCCCTCAATTTAACTTTGTTTTCTTTTAATTTTGGCCACTAAACTTTTATTTATTGCAGAACTTGGGTTATTACATTATTTATAGAATAAAATAACATTGTATTGTATGTATTATCCATCCCTTAGGGTGCGTTTGGTAGGGTGGACAGCACGGGATAGGACAAGATAGGACAGGACACACCTATCCCATGTTTGGTGTGACCATATGTAGAACTAAGTGGAACTATCATGGGATACGGGTGTTCTATGCTTACCCCCTAGAACTAAGTGGAACAAGGATTTTTTTGACAAAAATACCCCCTTTGTTCTTCTCCCACCTGTGATTTCTTCCTTAACGCATTTAATCTTCTTCGCTTTCTTCCACAACCTGCGAGTTCACAACCTGCGATTTCATCTTCTTCTTTGCTTTCTTCCATTGATGGTGACCTATGATTTCTTCCACAACCTGCGATTTCATCTTCTTCTTCGCTTTCTTCCATTGATGCTGACCTGCGATTTCTTCCACTGATTTAGGTAATCGATCAGTTTTTGGTTTGATATTGTATCAGATTTTAGTCTTAATTTTGGTCCTGTTTTCTTTGATATGATTCCTATATACACATATCTTGAGGTTGCAAAATAGATTACTTTCATGTTTTTGTTTTCTGGAAAACCACATGGAGATGATGAACCATGGTTGATTATTTGGTGTTAAAACACTAAAACACCAAAGATCTCACTTGGGTAAATTGGTCATTTAACATGTCTTGTTCTGTTCTATCCAGTTTCATCATGCCTTATCAAACGCTGAACAACTGTCATGTCTTGTTCCATTCTGTCTTGTCCTGTTCTGTCTGCATACCAAACGCACCCTTAAAGATGTGGTTGGAATGTGTCCTCTTCTTTTTCTTTGCCTTTTGTTGGTTCAAAATTAAAATTAAAAACAATTGGTTGCTTATGTGCCAAAAGCTTTGGTTTGGTTTGGTTTGATTGGTGTTCAACTTTCCCATTGATACCACATGCTCTTTTCACTTTTAGTCCTTCTACTTGGCCATAATCTATACCTTCAACCTTCGTATATCTATTTCTATTTCTTCATGTTTGTATAATAAACACATACCTATGATTAATGACAAAATCAGTATTATAAAAGGAATCAATTGACCTAACATGTGTTACTAAGACATATATTATTCTAATATTTTAAAAAAATTTAGGGAAATTAATTAAAATACCCAAAGTTTGACTAACTGTTACCAAAATACCCTAAATTTTTTCCAATTTGCAAAAATACCCAAAATACCCGCGATGGGGTCCCACGATCGCGGGCTGGGTGACGTGGCACGTATTTAGGGCCCAAATGCCCCGCGAAGCCCCTCAACTTTGGCCGCGGTGCAACTTTGGTCCCTGCCCGCGATTGCAGCCCGCGATGGCCCGATTTTACACTTTTGGTCCCTGGAAATTTCAACTTTTGGTCCCTGAAAATTTACACTTTAAGCCCCTATACTTAGACGAATCTTGCATGCTTTTACTGTTTTTTTTCACAATTATTGTACTTTGAAGACGGATTTGTGGTTGAAATTCATTTGCATGTTTGAGATTTCATCCATAAATATCAGTAATATGCAATTCACAATTCACACTTGTTCTTGCTTTCTTTCTTGATTTCTCTCTTGCTTTCTTTCTTTCAATTGCTTTCTCTCTTGATTTCACTTCTCTCATTTCATCCACAAATGGCATCGTCATCAAACCCTAAGTCTACTCCTGAAAAAATGCCACCTAAAATCGAGGTCGCCATAGCAAAAAAAGAAAAGGAGATAGATGAACTAACAGAAGAGTGGAAAAAATGATGGACAGGAAGGCAGTCCATTTGAGAAAGATCGAAGAGGAAGACAGGGAGATTAAAAGGATGAAAGGGGATATAAAAGCTCGGGAGGCTCGTGTTCGTCGAGAACAAGAAGCAATTCACCATATTATGCAAGACTTCGCAATTATTCAAGCGAAGGTAAACGAGATGCAAGCTTGGATTGATGAAACTAAATCAATTTTTAAGTAGGTGGTGGTTGTATTTTATTTTTTTGTATTTTTTTACTGTGTTGTTGTTTGTATTTTGTTTACTGTGTTGTTGTTTTGTATTTTTTGTTGCTGTTAATTTCTCTGAAAAAGTAGTTTTTAAGCCGCTGAACCACGGTTAGGTTGGATACATCATGCAAGGTCAAGTCAGAGGTTACCTCATTCGTGGGCCTACTCCTCTTGTAGAATATATGACAACCCTCAACTCACTTGCTAAAGTGTGTGCGGGTTGTGGTACACAATGGCCATACGTGGTTGCAAAAGCAGAAGCCGTTGAAGAAGGGTCAGAAAGATTGAAGATGAAGAGCATGTTGGATGGAATACAAACTAGCTGTGTTATCAATGTTTATTTAAAAGCATATGTATGTGTGTAAATATATAATACGATGAAAGCATCACCAACATCATTCTAAATAGTCAAAAATAAGATGAAAAATATATGATTATTAACAACAAACTCACAAATAGTCATAGATAGAAACCAGGTGGACCCAACAACCCTGCCCTAGACAAGCTGGCCAGGTGGCTAACTCCACCATCCCCTTCAAACCCTAATGGTTAAAACTTGAAAAAGACCCCCATAAAAACCCTAATGGTTAAAAGGGTCTTTACACTACGTAGTACGTACCTAATAAAAAAACCCTAGATTGTTGTTACAAATGCATATATAGTTAATTGTGAACAAACTTCCCCACTGTATACAAGACTTGTTTAATAACTTCATTAGTTCGTAAATAACAATAATAATAATGATATACCTGAATTCTGGCAGCAGAGTTAACATTCACTGCCATGGATGCAAGAACATGTAACGTCCCAAAAATTACAAGGAATTTAAATTATAAAATTAATGCATTTCACTATAATCAAACCACAAGTTCACAAATTCCATTACAATAAAAACAAACGTCGTTATTTAAAACCGTCAACAAAGTTTAAGCAGCGGAAAAGTTATATAATTCAATCCCCATTTACTAACAATCAATTTAAACAATCTTCGTCTTGCGCCCGTGTGTACCGTCATGCCCGACTGCTACTCGCACCTGAAACATAAGATTTTGGGAAGGGGTAAGCACGAAGCTTAGTGAATTCTACCACCTACGCAGGTAGCAATCACACATACATCGCCCCTACTCGCAAGTAGGCAAACAACACCGCAATTACAAGTATAATAACAAAACAAGGTTTAAACATGTAATCACACACCTCGGTCCCACCGAGCCCTCGGTCCCACCGAGTACACCTTATATGATGTCCACACTAGCTCAGTCCCACCGAGCCCTCGGTCCCACCGAGTACACATTAAATGATCTCCATACTAGCTCAGTCCCACCGAGCCCTCGGTCCCACCGAGCCCCTCAGTCCCATCGAGGTGTACACAAAACACATACCATTCACATATTATATAATTTACAACTAGCTATCACATCACAACTAGCTCACTTAAGCATTCAATAACACGCAAGAGCAAACGCAACATATATGTAACTCCTAGTCTACGCAGTGAGAGAACTCACCTCAAACGCAAAGCTTATGACCTCAACAGCAACACGAACCGGCCAACACCAGTTCACCTTTTTCCACCTAAATAAATGTTAACAATTGTCAAAGTGACGCCCCAACCCAAAGCCACGACTACTAACTTTAAAAATACGTTTTTCCAGTTTTTACTCTCAACACACAGGTCTGTTCGGGACCTGTTTAACCCCTTATAAACTGCTTAAACCAGAATTATTTTTCCATAATCACAAAGTCCCATGTCTTAGGGTTCCATGGACATATCGCACGCTCTCTAACGATTTTTCTACAATTTACTATGGATTTTACAAAACCGACTTGCAGCACAGTGAAAAACAGGACCTTTCAGTACAAAACAGAAATTTGACACTAGCTATGGTCCGAACTGGTTTTTCCGTAAAACATAAGAAACTTACTAGACTCAGAATGGGAGCTTTTGGCACTGGTTTCACCCCAATACGACGTTCCTATAAAAAGTTATGGCTTTCGTAAAACAGTGGAAGAAACTGTGACTTTCACATGAAATGACAAATGATGCTTAGTAACCCATTAAGCCATAGCTTAACCCAAACAGACACGAATGAACCTTTTAGGATGCAAACAAATAGGGTATTCTAAATGCAAGTAAAAACAACCCCAAAACATACAATCAACAACCACAATGAGACCCCAAAATTTTAGCGTGGAAAACCCCTCAAAATCGAGAGTAAAAACCACGGGACTACTAGAGCCGCTTCAAATCCACTACCACCAATATTAGAGCAATACAAAGTCTTCTCTAGATTATACTAGAGGCATACAAAACCATCATACACTTGGAAATAAGCACATCAAGATGTATGGAACCAAAATAGAGCAAGAATGGAGAAAAATCACCACAAAGTTACTGCTGTGCAGAACCCCACGAAACCATGACCTCCGGACCTCAAAACCACGATCCCACCGTTCAGAATGTTGAACAAGATGTCATGAAGCTGCTTATCAAAAATCACGACGATCCGACCGTTCAATCTCCGGGAAACAGAAGTTTTCTGCAGCTAGGTTTACAAATACGAAAAATGGAGCTCTCTCACTTTTTCTTGTTTCCTCTTCCTATCCTTTCTTGCAAATCACGACACCAACACCACACAAAAGAAATGGGTTTTGGGTTCTTGGTTGCATGGGCCGAAACTTATGCATGTTTTGGCCCTTGACACAAATGGTCCCCTCAACTAAAACCTTCTCGCAACTAACCAAAATTCCGACATTTTTAACCATTAGGTCCAACTCGACTAACCCCGTTAACGGAAACCACATTAAATCAAACTTAAAAGAAAAGAATTAATAACATAAATTACATACCGAGATACGGGCTTTACAACTCTCCCCCACTTGGATTAGACTTCGTCCTCGAAGTCTCTGCCTACGAATAGCTCCGGATAGTTCTCCCTCATCTCAACCTCAGGTTCCCAAGTCCACTTGAAACCCCTTCTAAAACTTCTCGAATACTTTTCTTACTAACGTACTCTTTCTAGGACACTGAAATTATGACCGGAAGAATACTCCAACAACTGGATTCATTCCTAGCCAAACGACTTCGGTTGCCTCCCAACCTTAGATGTTCCATACATCCCGATTCAACTTTCAAGCTCTAACCATTCTAAAGGTACTCACCAATATACCCTACAGGATACTCGAATCCGATCATTCCTACCATTACTGCCGATTACTTCCACGAGTTCTATAGGCTCCCAAAATTTATTTCACGCGGATCATCAAACCAGTAAACTTATAATCACCCACGAAGGTCATTTCACCATAACCATTCATCACAATTAAGCATTTCAGGGTTACTACTACCATCGCCATTATTATTTCAAAATCGGTTACAAATCTCCGATTACACTAAGGGTGTTTGGCCTCAAGCCCAAAAGTCGACACCTAAATATTCTACTTATTTCAAAAAGGTTACTGCGCATTTATTCTCTTAATTACAAAGTGCATCATTCCCTTAACCGACACTATTCGGCCTACATTACCAACACGCGTGGAATACCCAACCTTCCACCGTCTACTTATCCTCCACACTCGCTCTACGAAGCCTAGTTACACCGTATCAAGATACACCTTAACGTCTACCTCCTAGGTACGTCTCAAGGCCCGGCATATCAGGACTACCTCTCAGGTAAGTGCCCAAGACTATATCCTCCCAGTGCCTACTGGAAAGTCAAGGTCATAACACATGAATACCGGAGTCCCACCCCGAGATACCCAACCGACCATTACCAACGACTGACTGACATGGCCAAGGATCCAATGCAAAACAGTCTACCAACAACATGCCTATCCCGGAATGACTCACTCACCCAACATGTAAATACTCAACGTGCAATAAGTGCAAAACTGTGCAACAAAACAACCCATCAACAAAACTCCACATCGAGCCATTAAAAACCGTGCAATTGACCCATGACTATATCAAAGTCAAAACCGAGCAAAACGCTCCACGCTTGCTAGACCCATAAGTCGGTCAAAAACGCGTTTAAATAAAGTATAAGCAAGCAATACTCTAAAATCAACATTAGTCCCAACCTCGACACGGGTTAAACCAAAGAGTTTCCCAAAAGGACTCACACCCTTAAAATTCTCAAAATGACACATAACACTTATAAGCGCACTTCCCAAATGGTTTACAAAATCATTTACAAAATATTTTCAACGTCAAGATTTTTCATTTCAAAAAGACCGTAAGCAATAAAACTACTATTACCAGGTCAGTAGTTACGCAAAAATGGACACGCTCGTCCCACATATGAAAATCATGTTGAAAATCATTTCATTGCAGCTTAGTTTACTAACAAAACGTAAAGCGAAATAAATAATTTCTTTGAAAATGAACCGTCACGGTTCTAGTATGAATTGACTCATGACATGTATTTAAAGTAATCGCTCGACCTTACACCGGGTGCGACAAAAGTGTACACATAATTTCAAAATCAGTTCCACGACATTTGACCCCAAAATTTCTCCTTTTCAACATAAAATGTCGTGGCACAGGGTTCACCCACAAATCTTACGCGCGTCGGCTAGTCATACAAAACGATGAAATGGTTTACAAATATATTTTTTTTTTTTGTTAAAACACAACTGTCTCGTGTAAGTTTCAACTTAAAGATAAAAACCAATCCGTTTCCATCATTTGAAAATATCGACTAAAATCTCATAAAATCTCAAAAGGTGGGGTTCTTTAAATTGATTTCCAAGATTTCCCCAAATGGTCACATAAACAAATGAGATATGCACCTCGTGAAATTAAACCCACGCGACTCAACATGCCGTAAAACAAAACTTATTTAGCGAAATCACTCAAATAGCTTTATACAGACATCGTGGAATGTAACTTTCCGTCTCAACTCTAACATATGTGGAGGAGTTCCAATGTTAAAGTCACAAGCCGTAGTCACTTGCCCGGCATTTTAAACACCACAAAACACGGATATCATCTTACCCGGAAGAACCGTTGGAAAAATAAAGAAATGAGACAAATTCTAACAAAGTTTGCACCCCCGTAATAAAACGATTTCATACATTTTCAAAACCATATTTCAAAATCTTGTGTGTGCTGAACACTTCCCAAAATTCCAAAACACCATCCATAAAAATGATTTGAAACACAAGAATTTGTTAATGCAATCTATTTAAAAATCAAACTTTGTGCATGACTTAGTCGGCATTCTACGCCTCGACTCCTACTCCTCCAAATCTCTCCGGTCCACTAACGTCATCCGGACATTTAAACCTCTTAGGCAAGTTGGGAAACTACGTCAAATAATCCCTACGATTTTTTTTTCCTCAAATCAAAGTCGTCTCTATAAGCCTATGATTCTAGCACAATCATCCATCTTGGCCCAAAATAAACATCATCCTCATCGCCACTCCAAGTGATTAATACTAGAATCGTCCTTTTATTCCAACGACTACTAATTTACAACCTTCGTCACTACCCCAACGATCATCCCATCAAGGCAAATCAAGTACACACCTGCACTAGTAGGTTTACTATAGTCGTTCCTCCTTGTGATGGCTATTCTGGGTAGATATTACAATGAGTTATTAGCACATAATAGCTCACACTAACAACGCCCGCGCTCAACTCCTTGGATTCCTCGTGACATCCCCCGACTCGAGCATTGATCCTGTGTTTCCGATAGTAGGAGCTCTTCTACTACCTTCCACACCTATCATCACTCGTTTCGAGTTCCATCTGATGTGTCCTAGTAGTTCCTTGCCGAAAACTACACACATATGCCCGCACCGGCATATGTACACACTCTTCCTAGCTCCCTAGGAATTCCACCCAACTCCACTACCCTTGCTATGACGAAATCCCCACTAGTCATGACGAGTCGCCTCGCGAATGCACAGTCGCACATAGTGTAAAACCAGATAGACATTCGAATATAAGATTCTATCCTACAACGGTTGGACTCAAACAAGAGCTGCGCAATAGAACTAAATCCGACATTCTAAGGCTATTTGGTTCCTACCGCATACAACCTATAGTGCATTCACTTAACAACTTATCAGGGCTAGCATGAACTCCTATTAGCAAACAACAAACATGCAGTACAGTGTAATAAGCACCAAACAATCCAGCACACATACTCCTATGTTCTAGAAAGCAATCTAGCATACATACTCATATGTAAACACTCTTCCCAGCTCACTAGGAATTTCATCTCATCCCACTACCCTTGCTACCACGGAATCCCTATTATCCATAACGAGTTGCCTCGCGAATACCCAGTCACATGCAGCGTGAATCAAATAGACATTCGAATACAAGATTCTATCCTAGAACGGTTGGACTCAAACAAGAGCTGCGCAATAGAACTAAATCAAATATTCTAAGGCTATATGATCCTTACTGCATACAACCTATAGGGCCTTCACTTAACAACCTACTATAACTTGTATTGATTCCTACTAGCAAGCAATCATCATACAGTACAGTGTAAACAACATAGGCAATCTAGCATGCATACTCTATGATCTAGAAAGCGATAAATACACTAAGTACTGTACCTTCCCACTTAGCGTCGGCTGACTGTACACACTGCGCCCTCAATCACCGTTTCCCAAACGGGTTTTCCTTTTTCCGTTATTCCCAAAGATTTTAGTAAAAGAGTTTAAAACTTCATAGCCGCAACTTGAGACCAAACACACCGAGATGTGTCTGATTCACTCAAGCTGTGCTCTGATACCAAGTTGTAACGTCCCAAAAATTACAAGGAATTTAAATTATAAAATTAATGCATTTCACTATAATCAAACCACAAGTTCACAAATCCCATTACAATAAAAAAAAAAGTCGTTATTTAAAACCGTCAACAAAGTTTAAGCAGCGGAAAAGTTATATAATTCAATCCCCATTTACTAAAAATCAATTTAAACAATCTTCGCCTTGCGCCCGTGTGTACCGTCATGCCCGACTGCTACTCGCACCTGAAACATAAGATTTTGGGAAGGGGTAAGCACGAAGCTTAGTGAATTCTACCACCACACATACATCGCCCCTACTCGCAAGTAGGCAAACAACACCGCAATTACAAGTATAATAACAAAACAAGGTTTAAACATGTAATCACACACCTCGGTCCCACCGAGCCCTCGGTCCCACCGAGTACACCTTATATGATGTCCACACCGAGCCCTCGGTCCCACCGAGTACACATTAAATGATCTCCATACTAGCTCAGTCCCACCGAGCCCTCGGTCCCACCGAGCCCCTCAGTCCCACCGAGGTGTACACAAAACACATACCATTCACATATTATATAATTTACAACTAGCTATCACATCACAACTAGCTCACTTAAGCATACAATAACACGCAAGAGCAAACGCAACATATATGTAACTCCTAGTCTACGCAGTGAGAGAACTCACCTCAAACGCAAAGCTTATGACCTCAACAACAACATGAACCGGCCAACACCAGTTCACCTTTTCCACCTAAATAAATGTTAACAATTGTCAAAGTGACGCCCCAAACCAAAGCCACGACTACTAACTTTAAAAATACGTTTTTCTAGTTTTTACTCTCAACACACAGGTCTGTTCGGGACCTGTTTAACCCATTATAAACTGCTTAAACCAGAATTATTTTTCCATAATCACAAAGTCCCATGTCTTAGGGTTCCATGGACATATCGCACGCTCTCTAACGATTTTTCTACAATTTACTATGGATTTTACAAAACCGACTTGCAGCATAGTGAAAAACAGGACCTTTCAGTACAAAACAGCAATTTGACACTAGCTATGGTCCGAACTGATTTTTCCGTAAAACATAAGAAACTTACTAGACTCAGAATGGGAGCTTTTGGCACTGGTTTCACCCCAGTACGACGTTCCTATAAACAATTATGGCTTTCGCAAAACAGTGGTAGAAACTGTGACTTTCACATGAAATGACAAATGATGCTTAGTAACCCATTAAGCCATAGCTTAACCCAAACAGACCCGAATGAACCTTTGAGGATGCAAAAAAATAGGGTATTCTAAATGCAAGTAAAAACAACCCCAAAACATACAATCAACAACCACAATGAGACCCCAAAATTTTAGCGTGGAAAACCCCTCAAAATCGAGAGTAAAAACCACGGGACTACTAGAGCCGCTTCAAATCCACTACCACCAATATTAGAGCAATACAAAGTCTTCTCTAGATTATACTAGAGGCATACAAAACCATCATACACTTGGAAATAAGCACATCAAGATGTATGGAACCAAAATAGAGCAAGAATGGAGAAAAATCACCACAAAGTTACTGCTGTGCAGAACCCCACGAAACCATGACCTCCGGACCTCAAAACCACGATCCCACCGTTCAGAATGTTGAACAAGATGTCGTGAAGCTGCTCATCAAAAATCACGACGATCCGACCATTCAATCTCCGGGAAACAGAAGTTTTCTGCAGCTAGGTTTACAAATACGAAAAATGGAGCTCTCTCACTTTTTCTTGTTTCCTCTTCCTATCCTTTCTTGCAAATCACGACACCAACACCACACAAAAGAAATGGGTTTTGGGTTCTTGGTTGCATGGGCCGAAACTTATGCATATTTTGGCCCTTGACACAAATGGTCCCCTCAACTAAAACCTTCTCGCAACTAACCAAAATTCCGACATTTTTAACCATTAGGTCCAACTCGACTAACCCCGTTAACGGATACCACATTAAATCAAACTTAAAAGAAAAGAATTAATAACATAAATTACATACCGAGATACGGGCTTTACAGAACAAGGTCAAGAAAATACTAAGAAAAATTGAAGGTAACAATCAACCTTTCTTCTTTATGTGTGTAAATATATAATACGAATATATATATCATTTACAAACTAGATGTGTTATCAATGTTCATTTAGAAGCATATGTATGTGTGTATATATATCATTTACAAATCAGTGTTTAGATCAACAGTATCATATGGGTTTGTTTCATATGGTTCAAGCTGTGACGGGCCCGGGTTGTGACTGACAGAATGTCTCCTTGGCACGGTTGAAGGGGCGGGATTTGGACACTCTCCACGAGTGTGTCCTACGCATTGGCACCGAGTACATATTCGTTGTATCGAACATTCACCACGTGATGGACGTCGGTCGTTCTTTCTCGGTCTCCCGACCCTGTTCTTATCCATTAAAGGTGGATAGCATGGTGGAAGCGGGTCGGGTGGATACACCCATGCTGCAGGGGGTCCAACTGGGTTTATTACCTCCACGTATGTTTTTCGGTAATATTCGGACGTGAAGAAAGGTACAGCCAAGTCGCTGCAATCTGTACGACTCATATATCTTGCTGCAGCGATGGCATGGCTGCACGGTAACCCAGATTTAACCCATTCGCGACACGAACAAAGGTGGTCTTCCATATTCACAATCGCGTGAATATAGTCATCATGCACCTCGTACTTCCCATACCCGATTGCTCTTACCGGCCATGTCGCCGCACGACGTGCCCTGTACTGAACGATATTCTCCGCCGTTGGTGTGAGTACATTTTGCATCTCAGCTCCTTTTAGGCGTCGAATTTGGTACCACTCTTGTTGAAAGGCCCGAAAGTAGTCCATAAGATTAACAATCGGACATCTACGCGCAAAACGGGAGAGTGCATTCACAGACTCTGCACTATTCGAGGTCAGAATGTCATACCGTTGTCCAGGAAAATGGGCCGCGGACCACCTCTCCGGTCCAGCATCGTCAAAGACTTTGGATGCTTCCTTGGCACTGTATCGTAGCATGTTCATGTACTTGTTAAACTCCCGATCCGTATATGCTCTGCATGCCGTCCAATAGACATCCTTGTAGGTGGTAATACGTTTGTCCTTGGATTTGGCGTTCATCTCCAAATGTCGACAGCATATGGCGTGAGGGGCGTTTGGGTAAATGGCAGAGATTGCGGCGCTTATGGAAGGAGCCCTGTCAGACATAAACACCAACCCTTGCGGGTCTCCGATAGCTTGTCTCAACATGGACATAAACCAAGTCCACTCGTCCCCGGTTTCAGACTTGCCTACGCCGAAAGCTACTGGAACGATGGAGTTATCCCCGTCCATGGCAACCGCCAGGAACATCATACCCAAGTAACGGCCCTTTAAATGGGCTGCGCCTATTATCAGGACACGACGTAGATTTGCCAGAAATGTGCGGATCTGCAAAAACATAGGTTAAAATGTTATAGTTTATAATGTGTAAATGTTATAGTTTATAATGTGTAAACATATGACGTGTTAAAATACGTACCGCGGGTCCAAGGGCCACAAAGCACATCTCAAATCGTCCACGTGAATCGGTCCGTAGCTGCGTGACAGTACCAGGGTTCTGCAGCTGCAAATTATATAAATATGTCGGGAGTCGTTCATACGACTCCTCGAACGTGCCTCTCACCATAAACAGTGCATGGCAGCGCGCACGCCACGCTTGGTGGTAATCAATCGTGACGCCGAACTGCCGGTGAACGTCGTGGACGATGTCCTTTGGACGCAATGACCTGCTAACATCAAGAAATTTGTTTTTCAGGATCGCACCCAAAGTCTTTTTGCCGGCTCCTTTGTGGTGGGGATTAAGTTGCGTCCTCGTACAAGTGTGTACGTCGTGCAACTTTCTAATAACTATCGCCCCTCCTTTGGGACCCGTGTGAATCGCGTACAACCTCCACTCACACTTTTCTCTAGCACATTCAACTACGTATTTGCTTTTGTCAGATGCCCGCACGCGACTTTGGAAACCCTCTTCCAAGAACTTGAGTCCGATCTGACTTGCTAAGAGATCCTTCGAATCGAATAGCTGACCTGCTGTTAACCTTTCACTGCGAATATAAGGTGTAGGTTCGTAGCTTTGTGTCTGGGTATGGGAGTCTGGAAGAATAGGGGGCATATCAAAAAAGTCATTTATCTGACTACATGATTTTCTACTAGGGGTATATTCTTCGTGTTCATCATTATCGGTGTCTGATCTGTCTATTTCAGAATTACCCGTTCTGAAAACGTGGGTTTCGTCATCAACAACTCCAGCAGTACGCCCTTCGTGTGGTTGTGGTGGTTGTTGTTGTTGAGAATCAGGCTGCTCTATTTGGAGGTCTTCGTCGTCGTCACCGTCGTCGGATACGCCGGGATACACAAAGAGTAATGGGGGTCTTTCTGAATCGACTGCAAGGTGCAGAAAAGTAGAGATATCCCCATCGTTGGATAAATCCACAAATGACCCATCACCATTTTTAAACACTAACTTGCAAACATCAGAAGAGTTGATTCCACATTTTTGCATGGCGTATGCAACAAACTTTTGATAAGTATAGTTTACTGACACTTTTACACCATGCTTAGATTTATAAGCAAAATTCCACTCATTGTTATCTTGCACCCATTCACCATCAAAACAGAAATATAGCTTAGCTTTTGCAACAGATGAACTCATTTTTTTCAGTAGTATCTCAAACACAAAATATTGCAGAAAGAAATATTGCAACAATGAAATCGTTGTGTGGGGATTATGGCTTGAATTTTACGTCTATTTATCAATTAAACAACCAACATATCAGAAAACCAATCTCTCATTTCATCCACAAACTGGTATTCCAAAAACATTGATTTAACATTGATTGAAACATGCAAATGAATTTCAACCACAAATCGGTCTTTAAAATGCAATAATTGTGGAAAAAACAGTAAAAGCATGCAAGATTCGTCTAAGTATAGGGGCTGAAAGTGTAAATTTTCAGGGACCAAAAGTTGAAATTTTCAGGGACCAAAAGTGTAAATTTCTGGCCATCGCGGGTTGCGATCGCGGGCAGGGACCAAAAGTGCACCGCGGCCAAAGTTGAGGGTCTTCGCGGGGCATTTGCGCCCTAAATACGTGCAACGTCACCGTACCCGCGATCGCGGGACTCCATCGCGGGTATTTTGGGTATTTTTGCAAAATTGAAAAAATTTAGGGTATTTTGGTAACAGTTGGTTTGACTTAGGGTATTTTAATTAATTTCCCAAAAATTTACTTAATAACAATAATAAATATGTTTTTTTAATTTTATTGTTAGTTTGGCTTTCCGTTAGCCTTTCATCGTTTACACAATGTTTCTATCAATTTTGATTTAAAAACAATTATATTAAATTAAAAAGGAAAAGATCCAAGAATAACCTTGAAAACCAAAATAACTAAAGAAACAAGAAAAAACGGATGAAAACGTATATCAAAATGGATGTCAAATTAAAGATAATAATGTAATTACTTTTTTTGTGTAATTTGTTTCGCTCTAATTTTTGTTATTTTCGTTGATTTTTGATTTAAAAAATTAGGAGGAAATGTTTTTATATTTTGAATAAAGTGGTTATAACCACCATTTTAATCTCTCGTTGGATCATTCTAATCTAACAATTCAGGTGAGTTCTTTGGTTCTTTTATTTCTTAAGGTTCTTTCTCGATCTCATCCCTATATATTAAAAAAATAGGGAAACTAATTGAAATACCCTAAGTTGACCACCCTTTCATCCATATGCCTATCTCTCTCCCAATTAACCAAAATACCCCGAAAATCCGTGGCCCACGGATTATGTTTAAAAATAGACAAATTTGCCCCTCAAGAGCCCGTGGGAGGCCATGGGTTTTAAACAATTCTGTGGATCTGGGAGCCCGTGGGCAATACATTAGGTCCGTGGCCCACGAACAGGAATTTTAATGTGAACCTAAATTTTAATGTGTTGCTCGTTTTTTTGGCATGCATTCCACGAGAATTGAATGTCTGATAAGCGTACGTTTGTGAATTCAATTGTATGGTTGGAATCACATCCCTTTCATCTATAAAATCAGTAAGTTGTAAACCATTTGAATCACATCTCATTCCATCTCTTCACCATTTGAATCACATCCCTTTTTCTGTTTTCTATCATTTGAATCATTTTCTTTCTACTGAAAAATGAGTTCACATGTTGAAAAAACTAAGCTATATTCAAGGTTCTAAATGACGTGAGTCGTGGCGTGGCGGCGAGGTCAAGCCTCAAGCCTTACAAGTTATGGCGAGGCTATGGCATTTTACAAGGCGTGACTTAAGCCGGCAAATTTATATATAATATTATGTATATAAACTTGTGTTTGTGTGTTTACGTCAGTGTATGAATAATAATGATTAATTTATTAACAATTTAATTTCAATATAAAATAATAAACAAAAGAATTTCTAAATTCTAATATATAGTAATGGACAAATTCTAATTGAATTTCGAAGTGCATATATTTGAAGAATCGAAAGTATAGATTTGTAACGTTATAATGCGCCATGGCGGGCCACGGCGCGCCATAACGAGTTCGACATCTTGTATCCACGCCAAGGGGGTTAACGTTGCGGCAAGACCAAGCCTTGGTGCCATGGCGCACCATTGCGGCACCAAGGCGAGTTTTTTAGAACATTGGCTATATTTGTGTTTCGATGGTGAATGGGTGCAACATAACGATGTGTGGGATTTTGCTTATAAATCCAAGCATGATGTGAAACTGAATGTAAACATTACACATCAGAAGTTTCTTGCTTATGCCATTGAAAGATGTGGTATTGAACGTTCTGCTGTTGGTGAAACCAAGTTAGTGTACATGAATGATGGCTCAATCTTCAAGTTAACTGACGATGGACATGTTTCTGATTTTATGCAATTTGCAGTCGAGTCAGACAGACCCCCAACTCTTTTTGTGTATGTCGTTCCATCGATGTGCAACAAAGGTGATGACGAAGGTGATGACAAATGCCAGGACGAAGGTGAGGATGAAGGTGATGACGAAACCCATGTCGGTGAGTGTTCTCAAGTTGAGGCGTCATATGACGCAACATTTAATTTGGATCATACATATGGTCTTAATGATTGTTCTACTGAATTTGTTCCGGAGATGCAAGGATTAGAAGAAGAAGAAGAAGTAGAAAACGAAGGAAGACGGTTTGTTGGAGTTGCTGATGACGAAACCCACGTTTTCAACGTGTACTCAAAAGTAAAAGTAAAAAGCGTTTGAAATAAACATGAAGAGATGACACATGGACCTCATTAAAATAGAAATACATAAATCGCATTTTAACAGTATTTCTAATCTATACTATATAATAAAACATGAAGCCCCAAACTCTTAAAAACAACAATTTAAGCACTATGTACTACAACTTAAAGCGTATTTACTTAATTTTTTAGAGAGAGAAACCTAAATTCTTTGTTCATAAATATGTTCATAACATTAATGATTTCAATTAATACGTCCATAAATACGTCCATAACATTAATGATTTCAATTAATACGTCCATTGGTAATTTTGGTTATACATATTTATTAAAGGCAACTGAATAATCAAAATTTATTAATGTTTGCATTACTTTTGAAATTGATTAATACATATCAAAAATTAGCCCCAAAAATAAAGGAAACTGAATAATCAAATTTGATTAATTTTTGCATTAATTTCAAAATTTATTTATTTTGCCCCAAAAATAACACCCTTCTTCCTCCTATATATCTTGGCTAAAAACAATATTTTGGTTTGTGAGAATTTCTGGAAATCCGGTAAGCACCTCCATCAAGACTCCAACGAATTCTTGAAATCTGGTTTGCTTCACAACATGTAAGTTTTCTGATCTCAATTTTTAAACTTCCAACGATTTGATTTTTCTACTTCTGCATGGTTTTTTTGCTCCAGTCTGCATGTTCTTTACGGTATATGCTATAACAATCTTGTGTTTTAACTAGATGTGTTATAACTTCTATGAATTGTTCAACTTTCATCCAAATAACGGATTGATTAACCATTTATTTAATTAATCTTTTATGTATTACAGAATAATGGATGAGAAGAATATTACTCTTCTTTTACACGTTATCAGCACGTGCTCCCCAAAAGCTCTTTGAAGAACCAAACTGGGTTGATCAACCATTTATTTAATTACCCTTCTATGTATCATCAGTTATGATTCTCCTTCTCTCTCCGTTTTTATAATCATATGATGTATGTAAATATTGTTATGTTACATGTTGATTTCGACATATGGATGTATAAATGCATGCTTGATATCCATCAACAAAACCACATGTGCATGCATCTTAAACTGTTTTTCTTTACATAATGATAATTTGATTTACATAAAATTTTATTGGATTTCATTAATTTGGGTTTATACATTCAAATCATTATAGTTTTAGTTTTCTACCATTACTATTTTGTTTATATGTAAGCTTTATCGGTAATGAAGATTATATTGTTGATTAATCAAGAATGATTATTGTTTTCAAACATGTATATATATATATATATATATATATATATATATATAGGGGTGGTATCGGGTACAAACCAACTAGTTTGTACAAACCCGTACAAACTCAATCTACCTTCATGAATTTGCAATTTTTTTAATTTGGCTTCATGAATCTATATTTTGGCTTCATGAATATATAATTTGGCTCCATAACTTCTTTTTTATTTATTTATAAGGGTATTTTAGGGCTCTACCGGAAAATATAGATTTATGAAGCCAAATTATATATTCATGAAGCCAAATTTTATATTCATGAAGCCAAAATATAGATTCATGAAGCCAAATTAAAAAAAATGCAAATTCATGAAGGTAGATTGAGTTTGTACGAGTTTGTACAAACTAGTTGGTTTGTATTTGATACCCAGCCTATATATATATATATATATATATATATATATATATATATATATATATCAAGAATATTTGAATAATTATGACATAGTCTTTTATGAAAATTCTTATCATTCATCTTTGTTGTTTGTTTGATAAGATTTTTTAAACTTATGATATATATGTATTTTGGCATTCATGATGTTAATATGCTTTACTTAATTATTAAGTTTATAAATAATATTTTATTATTACTGATTAATAAATATCTAATTAAGAATCATGTTTCATAAAACGTGATTTCCTTATAAAATAATATTTACATAGTTGAACATGTTTTTTTTGGCAAATTGATTTGTGTCGATGCTATTTACTTATTTAAGCCAATTTTAGAATCTTTTAATCTTTGAATGATTAATTACTTACCTTGTTCGATATTTTCATTCTCAGCTTATAACATGTTTTTAGAAATTGAAAATTTTATTCAAGTAATTATTAGTTTATTTATAGTTTTTAAAGTTTTTTTTTTATTTTGGAGTTCTCCCCTTTTATGTCTGGTATATTTGGCATCATGCCAAAAACCACTTTAAATTTCTATAACACTTAATGTTTAACTAAATTGTTAAAAGTTCTTAAAAAGGATAAATAGCCATATCGAAATTCTAATTGTTTATCATAAACCATAATTACATTCTAAAAGTCAAGACACACATCTTTTGGCCTCTTGCCAAAAGCCCCAAAAATACCGTAATGGTTTTAATTGAATCTCACGTTTGGCCTCATACCAAAACCCACAAAATTGTTAATATTCAATTTTAATTTTGAGTTTAGTTTTTTCATTATTATTCAGTTTTAATTTTGAAACGTGATTTTCTTTTGCATTAATTTTGATCTGATTTCAATTCGAAAACATTAATTTCGTTTTGCAATAATTTTCAAACGTAATTTCCTTAATAAACATTTCTTATTTCAATTAAAAATAATAATTTCTTTTTGCATTAATTTTGAAACGTAATTTCCTTAAAAAATATTTCATTAACTCGAGTTAATCAGCTGAAAGATTTAGGTTAGTCATTCAATTAATCCGTTTTTATTGGATTTTTTGTACTTCTGTTATAAAGAAAGAAATTATGAGTAGGTTTTATTTGCATTAATTTTGAAACGTGATTTTCTTTTGCATTAATTTTGAGTTTGGTTTTTCATTAATTTTGAGTTTGATTTTGCATCAATTTTGAGTTTTTTACTTTTAGTAACTATTAAGCCCCAAAAATAAGCGCATTATTAAAGGAAACTGAATATTGAACCCATACTTCCTCCTATATATTTTGGCTGTTACGAATTCTGGCTATTAAAAACAATATTTTGGCAAGAAATTAGAAACAATATTTTGGCTATTAAAAACTACTAAGCCCAAAAAATAAGCTCATTATTAAAGGAAATTGAATAAAACTATTGAGCATGTAAGTTCTTCGTTAGGGGCTTTTGATTTGTATGTTACTTAGATATTGAAAGGAAAGTTTCTTTGTATGTATGTGGACTGGTGGTTGCAGTACATGGTTTTGATAGTTTCATCGACTATCAAAGTTTCATCGACTGAGTACATTGGTCATTGGGTAATATCACTCGATCCAATCCACGAATCAATTTGGTTTATATGGCAAAAACACATTTGTATTGTTATATTATTTCTTATATTTATTTGAATATTACATCCCGCCGCATTGCGCGAATACTCAACTAGTATATTTTTAAAAACATTATAATATATTTTTTAAAAATACATGATGTTTTTGCTTTCTATTTTTTAATAAATTTTTTACTTTATTCTTTAAAATAGAAAAAATTATTTTTTCAGATGTCGTGACCAATTGGCACCCAAAAAACAGGTGGTCCACACAAAGTTGAGTAATTGGATGAAATTAACAAAATCAAGTTGGGTGTGGGAAGATGTCCCACATAGGAAGAGAGAGTTAACTTTCTTTGGTTTATAACCAAATAAGTGTGAGGAGTTGAAAGCTCCTTGCATGGTTTTACTCTAACTCCTACCCGCGCGCAGGGGGGGTGCCGATTGAGGATTTCGTAAGCTAAAATCGTCGAACATGTGTGCGAGCGCTGTAACAACCCAAATTCTTGCAAAGAAGAGAAAGATTGGTGGCCTATTTGGAAGAAAGGAAAGTTGTTTTAGGGGCCATTTTGGAAATTTGGTGAAAATAGGTGTGAAGGGCCCAAATCCCTAGGGCAGCCTTATTTTTCTTCACAGATAAATCAGTATTCTTCCTTATTTGGGGTGTTGGCGGCTGTGAGAGAAAGAGAGAGCAAGGAAGAAGACGCTGTGGGAGAATTATTGTGCAAGAAAGGATTTCAACTCAGGTAATCTCCCTACCTTGTTGGTATTCATGAATTCAAGCTTCTTCTCTTCTATTTCTCTGTTTATGGGACTGTAATGGGTGGAATCAGATGGGGTTTTCCCACCTAGGCTTGCCTTGTCGAGTGTTTTGGGGTTTTTAATTTGGCTTATTGATTTTTGAACAAAGATATAGTAGTTTGAACTCGTAATTCGTTGTAAGAAGAATTTCAAATGCGAAATGTTCTTGAGATTCTGAGAAATCAATGGCAGACCTGGGGTATTAAGGAAAACCATTCAGATTCACTGTTTTAGTAAGAAACTATGTCTAATAGCGGTAGAGTAGAAATATCTCTGACCAATTGTTGTTAAAGGAGTAAAAATGGGTTTTGGGTGAGTATTGGTCGCAGTCTAGAAGAAGAAGACGAACAGGAGTGGCGCAATGTCTAGATTGCGCCAGCCTTGGTGGCGCAGAGTCCAACATTGCACTAGCCTTGGTGGCGTAAAGCTCGGATTACGCCAGGCACTGTGGCGCAAAGCTTGGTTTGCGCTAGGCACTGCTGGCGTAAAGCTGGTTCTAGCGCAAACTGCTTGTCGTTTGGGTAAAGCTTGTCCTAGCCTGTAAGGAGTCCAATGAGATGATTAAGAGTCTACTACGTTAGGATCGAGTAAGAGAAAACAATTCAGATTTGGGGCTAGTAAATCTAATTATTTCATAATTAAATTACTAGGTTTACGAGCGAGTCGAGACAGAAGTTAGGGAAAGTTTTGCTATCAAGTGAGTTCTCTCAACCCTTTTTATGACGTACTATTTTACTGAAATGGTTCCTTTATCGAGCATGATTTGATTTATAAAAGTTATGCATGTTTTCATGAGTTACATGTTTACTTGCCAATGAAAGATGTTTAAGCTTTTTCATGAATATGACTTCCAATGTATGTATATGATATGTGGAGTCGGTTACACAGTGGGTCAGGGTACCTTGGGATTTCCCATCCCTAGGGCATATGAAATGTAGCTTGTAGGTTGGAATTTGTTTCTCTTACATGAAGGAACAGGGGGTCCCTTATGGGACTCCGGTGTAGACGAGAGGGTGTCCGTTAGGCCCCGACCGGTTTAGCTTATGCAAACCCCTGAGCCCTGTGTTGAACCTTGCATGATGAGAATGTGATGTTAATGTTTTATGTTTTATGAAATGATTTCTATTTTCATTACTATTTTATGGAGGGAATTCACTAGACCTATTTGGTCTAACCCTCGCTTTTCAAAACTAAACCATTTTCAGGTAAGCGAGCTTCAGGCTTTACTATTAAGAACTAAAGGATGAGGCGTTGTGGATTTGGAGATTAGAGCGACTCCAAGTTAGATGGACGGCCTAGTTAGAGCTCGGCTGTGGATAGTTTAGACTTTCGCTGTCATTTTGTTAAGCTCAATTTATGATCTATCGAATGTTAAGCTTTGGGATGTTACAAATGTTATCAGAGCCATAGTTTAAGGGATTTTGGTGACCAGTAGGGCCTAAACTTAAACTGTAATACAAAGAGCACATCCGAGTCATAGGATTGCCTCTAGAAAAGATCACTATAACTGTGCTTAGAAATAAGGTGCCAAGGACAAACGTGTAAGGTAAGTTTGGGATTACATCTGGCCAGTGTAATTGTGAACTTACAGGTACATGTGCATACTTAAAATACCTTATATAGCAACTTATGTGTTGGAATTAGCAAGAATTAATAGTTGTTTCTTTCAGCTAAGTGTCATGGCTGGAAGATCGATGAGAATTAGGTCTATTCCTGCGGCAGCCAGGAATTTGAGTGGGGGAAATCTGGAAGATGGACTGGTGGAACCCACAAGGGCAATTGTTAACCGCGAGAGGGGCCGCGGAAGGGGTCGGGGAAGGAAACCCCACCGTGCCACTACTCAGGTGAACAAGGATGGGGAACATCCGCCCCGAAGAACGACCCGTGTGACTTGAAGGGCTCATAGTGCAGAAATTCCAACTCATCAAGAAGATTCGGTTCAGGAAAGTTTAGCTTCTGCCAAAAGGGTAACTCAGCCAAGGGGACGCGGTCGAGGTCGTGGATCTACTTTTGTTACTCGAGAGAACCTAGCTGCGGAATTGGGAAAGACTCAAGAGACTCTGCAAGCCCTTCTCACTAAGCAGAATGAGTCGGCCTCGGGGAGCAAAGAGGCGACGGAGAACAAAGAAAGTGCAGAACTGTCAAGCCCAGTGGGGACTAGTACTGGGAGTCACTCGAAGGAAACCTCTCTAGTGGTGAATTAGTCCGCAGCTAAAGGGTGCAGTTACAAGGCTTTTGCCTCATGCAAGCCCCCTACTTTCAAGGGCGAATGTGACCCTGTCCTAGCAATGAAGTGTGTGAAAGAGATGGAACTGGTATTTGATACTTGTAGGTGTGCGGATGGGGATCGCGTAATGTTTGCCTTGTCCATGTTGAAATCAGAGGCCGTTTACTGGTGGGATGCGGAGACTGGGGGAAAAGGGTCTGCTATGGCGAAGGGGATGAAATGGGAAGTGTTTGTCAACAGGTTTAAGGAACAGTTCTGTCCTCTTGCGGCAGTGAAGAAGTTGGAGGAGGAGTTCATGGGTCTGAGTCAGGGAGGAATGACAGTACGAGAGTATACTTCAAAATTTATTAAAAAGTCTCGCTTTGCTGATTTGTATGTGCCAACGGAAGAGCGACGGGTGGAGAAATTCATTTATGGGTTGAAAAGAAGCCTTCGGGAGTTCGTGATGACAAAGAATCCGACTACCTTTCAGGCGGCCATCAATGTGGCCGAAATGATTGAGAAGGAAAAGAACCGCCAGTCATTGGAAAAGGGTGGTGAGAAACGTAAATGGGATGGAGCGGGGAACGACTCGAGAAAAGGGAAAATGTTCCGATCAGAGAACTGTGTGAACAAAGATACTACTGGGAAACCGTGTACTAAGTGCAACAAGGTACACCGAGGTGTATGCATGGCAGGTTCAAACTCATGCTACCGGTGTGGTTTGCCTGGTCATTTGGCGAAGGATTGTCGGAGTGGGGGAAAGTCTTGTTATCAGTGTGGAGCTACCGACCATATACGACTCGATTGCCCGCAGTTGAAAAAGGGTGGATCAGCTTCGGTTAGGGATCGTCATGGAGGAAAGGGAAACGAGAAGGAGGCAGAGCAGGCACATGCTAAGGGGCGTGCGTTCCATGACTGCGGAGGAGGCGGAGAATTTCCAGATGTTGTGGCAGGTACGTTTCTAGTGAAATCTAAATGTGCCAAAGTATTGTTTGATTCGGGAGCAAACCGCTCGTTTGTTTCGCATGCGTTTATGAAATGTTTAGGAGTGAGGCCTAGATATTTGGAGAGGGCACTAGAGGTGGAAACTGCTAATGATAGTCTGGTGAGGGTTAAGGAGGTGGTAGATGATTGCATCATAGATATAGAAGGGAAGTTATTATCTATGAGATTGTATCCCATGGCGATGGGGGAGTTTGACGTAGTGTTGGGCATAGATTGGTTAGCCGCGAACGGTGCGAATATCGTTTGCAATAAGAAACTAGTCAGGGTGCGTTTGCCTGATGGGGATTCGGTAGTGATCTATGGGAATCGCCGTAATAGAAAGACTAGCCTTATCTCTATGATTCGGGGTAATAAGTGTTTAAGAAAGGGATGTCATGGATTCTTAGTGTATGTGTTAGACTCCAAGAAAGAGAAGTGTGGGGTGGATGACGTGCGGGTAGTGAATGAGTACCCGGAGGTATTCTCAGAAGATTTGACAAGTTTACCTCTAGATCGTCAGATCGAATTCAGAATCGATCTAGTGCCTGGGGCTGCTCCGATTGCAAGGGCACCTTATGGATTGGCGCCTTCCAAAATGAAGGAAATGATGACTCAACTGCAAGAGCTATTAGACAAGGGGTTCGTGAGGCCGAGTACGTCACCGTGGGGAGCATCCGTACTCTTCGTGAAAAAGAAGGACGGTACCATGCGAATGTGTATTGACTACCGAGAGCTCAATAAAGTCACAGTCAAGAATAAGTATCTGATACCGAGGATTGACGACTTGTTCGATCAACTGCAAGGAGCCAGCTATTTTTCCAAGATAGACTTGAGGTCGGGTTATCATCAAATAAAGGTGAGGGAGGAGGATATACCAAAGACCTCTTTTAGAACCAGATACGGACATTACGAGTTCTTAGTGATGCCGTTCGGGCTGACCAACGCCCCCGCAGCTTTCATGGACTTAATGAATAGGGTGTGCCAACTTTATTTAAACAAGTTCGTGATAATGTTCATAGACGATATTCTGATTTTCTCAAAATCAGAGGAGGAGCACGAGAACCACCTTAGGCTGATTCTGGAGCTATTAAAGAAGGAGAAACTGTTCGCTAAGTTTTCAAAGTGAGAGTTTTGGCTGAGGGAGGTGCAATTCCTCGGGCACGTGGTGTCTGAGAAAGAAATCATAGTAGACCCGGCAAAGATTGAAGCCATCCGAGATTGGGAGCAACCGAAGAACCCGTTTGAAGTTTGAAGTTTCCTTGGGCTGGAAGGTTACTACCGAAAGTTTATAAAGGACTTTTCGCGTATTGCCACGCCATTAACCTCTCTAACCAAGAAAAACATCAAGTTTGCTTGGTCCGAGAATCAAGAGGAAGCTTTTCAAAGATTGAAGGATATGTTGAGCAGCGCTCTGGTATTGCCGTTACCAAATGGGCCAGATGACTTCGTAGTCTTCAGCGACGCGTCGAAACTCAGTTTAGGCTGTGTACTCATGCAAAGAAGGAAGGTGATCGCTTATGCCTCACGGCAATTAAAAGACCACGAAGTCCGTTATCCCACTCATGATTTAGAATTGGCGGCCGTAGTTTTTGCCCTGAAGATTTGGCGGCATTATCTGTACGGGACGAAGTGTCAGATTTTCACGGATCATAAAAGCCTATGTCACCTCTTTGATCAAAAGGAGTTGAATATGCACCAACGAAGATTCTGTTAACCAACTATGACTGTAAGATTGAGTATCATCCAGGTAAGGTAAACGTGGTGGCGGACGCTTTGAGTCGTAAATAAAGAAGCGAGATCCCCAGCATTGTGGCTATGAGAGCTGAAGTGACCTTTAACTTGTTAGCCGAGATAAAGAAATGTCAAGCCGAGGCACTCGGCGTTGACAACCTCAAGAAGGAAAGACTGGTTGGGGAACTGACCTTGTTAGTAGAGGACGGGCGAGGGGTGAAATGTTTCAATGGGAGAATTTGGGTCTCGAAGCTCGGAGGACTCAGGAAGACGATTTTGGAAGAGTCCCACAAATCAAAGTACACGATTCATCCGGGAACTAACAAAATGTATGGAGACATACGGGGAGACTATTGGTGGCCTGGAATGAAGAAAGATGTGGCTCATTTCGTCGAGACCTGTATAACATGTTCACGTGTGAAGATTGAACATCAAAGACCGTACGGAAAGCTTCAGTCATTGGATATACCAATGTGGACGTGGGATCGGATCACGATGGACTTCGTGACCCACTTGCCTAGAACTCCGAAGGGTTATGACGCTATTTGGGTAATCGTGGATCGACTCACGAAATCGGCTCACTTTTTGCCTATACATGAGTCCTACTCGATGGAACAACTAGCTAAGTTATACATCGACGAGATAGTAACCCTCCACGGGGCACCTTCGTCGATTGTATCGGACCGAGATAGCAGATTTACCTCTAAGTTTTGGAGAAGTTTCCAAAGTGAAATGGGGTCGCAGATCAAGATGAGCACCGTTTATCATCCGCAGACCGATGGACAGAGTGAGAGAACAATCCAAACATTGGAAGACATGTTGAGAGCATGTGCTCTAGATTTTCAAGGTTCGTGGGAAAAACATCTACCATTGATTGAGTTCGCTTACAACAACAACTATCATTCGAGCATCAAGACGGTGCCATTTGAGGCATTGTATGGTAGAAAGTGTCGGACACCGTTATGTTGGAATGAAGTTGGGGAGAGACAATTGACTGGACCCAAAATTGTACAGCAGACTTCGGACAAGATAGTTCAAGTGCGTGAAAGATTGAAGGTCGCTCGCGACCGGCAAAAGAGTTATGCGGATAAGAGACGAAAAGACATAGAATTCCAAGTCGGAGATCACGTTCTGCTAAAGGTGTCACCTTGGAATGGAGTGGTACGATTTGGAAAGCGTGGGAAGTTGAGCGCACGCTACATCAGACCGTTTGAGATTACGGAGAGAATTGGAGAAGTGGCTTACAGGTTGGATCTACCGGAGGAATTGCAGGGTATTCACAATGCGTTTCACGTATCCAACCTAAGAAAGTGTTTGGCTGACGTGATCAAGGCAGTGCCGTTAAACGACATCAAGGTGGACGAGAAACTTAGTTTCGTAGAGGAACCCGAAGCCGTCACAGATATTAAGGTAAGGAAGTCACGAAACAAGGAAATCCGACTAGTAAGGGGGCAGTGGCGGCACCAGAAGGGCCCAGAGGCTACGTGGGAATTGGAGTCAGAAATAAGGGAAAGATACCCGCATCTGTTCCAATGAGGAATTTCGGGGACGGAATTCTTTTAAGGGGGGAAGGTTGTAACAACCCAAATTCTTGCAAAGAAGAGAAAGATTGGTGGCCAATTTGGAAGAAAGGAAAGTTGTTTTAGGGGCTATTTTGGAAATTTGGTGAAAATAGGTGTGCAGGGCCCAAATTCCTAGGGCAACCTTATTTTTCTTCACAGATAAATCAGTATTCTTCCTTATTTGGGGTGTTGGCGGCTATGAGAGAAAGAGAGAGCAAGGAAGAAGACGTTGTGGGAGAATTATTGTGCAAGAAAGGATTTCAACTCAGGTAATCTCCCTACCTTGTTGGTATTCATGAATTCAAGCTTCTTCTCTTCTATTTCTCTGTTTATGGGACTGTAATGGATGGAATCAGATGGGTTTTCCCACCTAGGCTTGCCTTGTCGAGTGTTTTGGGGTTTTTGATTTGGCTTATTGATTTCTGAACAAAGATGTGGTAGTCTGAACTCGTAATTCGTTGATAGAAGAATTTCAAATGCGAAATGTTCTTGAGATTCTGAGAAATCAATGGCAGACCTGGGGTATTAAGGAAAACCATTCAGTTTCACTGTTTTAGTAAGAAACGATGTCTAACAGTGGTAGAGTAGAAATATCTTTGACCAATTGTTGTTAAAGGAGTAAAAATGGGGTTTGGGTGAGTATTGGTCGCAGTCCAGAAGAAGAAGACGATGAACAGGAGTGGCGCAATGTCTATATTACGCCAGCCTTTGTGGCGCAGTGTCCAACTTTGCGCTAGCCTTGGTGGCGCAAAGCTTGGATTGCGCCATGCACTGTGGCACAAAGCTTGGTTTGCGCTAGGCACTACTGGCGTAAAGCTGGTTCTGGCACAAACTGCTTGTCGTTTGGGTAAAGCTTGTCCTAGCCTGTAAGGAGTCCTATGAGATGATTAAGAGTCTACTACGTTAGGATCGAGTAAGAAAAAACAGTTCAGATTTGGGGCTAGTAAATCTAATTATTTCATAATTAAATTACTAGGTTTACGAGCGAGTCGAGACAGAAGTTAAGGAAAGTTTTGCTATCAGGTGAGTTCTCTCAACCCTTTTTATGACGTACTGTTTTATTGAAATGGTTCCTTTATCGAGCATGATTTGATTTATAAAAGTTATGCATGTTTTCATGAGCTACATGTTTACTTGCCAATGAAAGATGTTTAAGGTTTTTCATGAATATGACTTCCAGTGTATGTATATGATATGTGGAGTCGGTTGCACAGTGGGTCAGGGTACCTTGGGATTTCCCATCCCTAGGGCATATGAAATGTAGCTTGTAGGCTGGAATTTGTTTTCTCCTACATGACGGAACAGGGGGTCCCTTATGGGACTCCGGTGTAGACGAGAGGGTGTCCGTTAGGCCCCGATCGGTTTAGCTTATGCAAACCCCTGAGCCCTGTGTTGAACCTTGCATGATGAGAATGTGATGTTAATGTTTTATGTTTTATGAAATGATTTCTATTTTCATTACTGTTTTATGGAGGGAAGTCACTAGACCTATTTGGTCTAACCCTCACTTTTCAAAACTAAACCATTTTCAGGTAAGCGAGCTTCAGGCTCTACTATTAAGAACTAAAGGATGAGGCGTTGTGGCTTTGGAGATTAGAGCGACTCCAAGTTAGATGGACGACATAGTTAGTGTTGGTGCAAGTGTACCACATCTCTATATATTTATATATATTTATTTTGATGATTACAAACACACCATATTATTGTTTGTCTAACAATTTAATCCAAGTGTGCAGTTGTTGAAGAACACGAAGATTTAATCTGAAGGGTTCAAGACGGAAGTGTTTACGTCGTCATCATTGTTTATAACTAATAATGATAAACACCCTAAAATAATATACCACTTGGATATTTCTAAAAACCTTTTAAATAAATAAGAAAATTTTGGTTCTAGAAGTATCTGCCATGCGTACTGTTTCTGCAACCTTTTTCTGACGCAGGTATACCGCGAAGGTAGAGCCGGTATACCGCGGGTACATATTGGCCGGTATACCGCGGGTGTTCAGCCGGTATACCGCGGCAGGCTCCGTGTGCATCTCTGATTGGTTGAAAGTCCTTTTTTCTGACGGCGGTATACCGCGAGTCCTAGCCGGTATACCGCGGGTACGTTTTCCAGAAGTCAACTTTGCATGAGAGCCGTTGTGTGTCAGTGTCCTTTTTTACTGCACGGTATACCGCGTGCATTTGGCGGTATACCGCGCCTCACATATCCGTTGGAGATGCTGATATATAAAGAAGCATGCTGGTGATGAAGAAGAGCGACAAGACAATACAGATACAACCAACACCATCACTGCTCATCTGATCTCTCTCATTTTTAATATATATATTTTATAAAACCTTTTTTTATAAAATATCCAAGTGTGAGATATTATACAAGAGTGATTACCCATTGTGAGTTATACTCCTCTTGTAAGTATTTGAATAACGGGTGTGTGATCCTGTACATCTCAATAAGCTGAGGCTTAGAGAACCGTTTACTTTGCTCTGTATTTGGTTTGTATTCTACCGTAAAGAATACATTTATTGGATCGTGTCGGGAAGTGTCTCGGCTGCTGGTTTATCACAGTTGGTGGTAAATCAGTAAATCTCCGTGTCAAGTATCTCTATCCTTTATCTCTTTATTTATTCCGCTGTGCTTTATTATATTTGTTTATATAAACTGCTTTGCATTTATATTTATTTATATAATCTCTGTGTATTTGTTTATATTTACACTCTTCGTTATTATTTGTATACTCTGATTTATTTATACTGTTTCTGTACTATATTTATTTGTAAAAGAATTTTTGAAAGTAAAAGATTTTAAATACAACCTTACCCCCCCCTAGGTTGTCTAACAGTTAGAGCTCGGCTGTGGATAGTTTAGACTTCCGCTGTCATTTTGTTAAGCTCATTTTATTAATGTAATGAACAAGCTGTTTTTATTCGTATTGTAAGACGCTCAATTTATGATCTATCGAATGTTAAGCTTTGGGACGTTACAAATAGTATCAGAGCCATAGTTTAAGGGATTTAGGTGACCAGTAGTAGGGCCTAAACTTAAACTGTAAGACAAGGAGCACAACCGAGTCATAGGATTGCCTCTAGAAAAGATCACTATAACTGCGCTTAGGAATAAGGTGCAAAGGACAAACGTGTAAGGTAAGTTTGGGATTACATCTGGCCAGTGTAATTGTGAACTTACAGGTACATGTGCGTACTTAAAATACCTTATATATCAACTTATGTGTCGGAATTAGCAAGAATTAATAGTTGTTTTCTTTCAGCTAAGTGTCATGGCTGGAAGATCGATGAGAAGTAGGTCTATGCATACGGCAGCCAGGAATTTGAGTGGGGATTTAAATTTACATTAATGTGTTTGATTAAATTTAAATTTACAGAGACTTGGAATCTTTAATGTGTTTGATTTGTAATTAAGATTTAAAATGGAATTGAATTCCATCTTTTATAAATAACTTATAAAAATAAAATTAAAAAAATATAACAGTATAATTGATTAATATAAATTAAATGTTTCTAACATATTTTATAACATTATTACTTACAAATCTTACGAGATCTCGTGAAATACCAAAAACTTCCATGTGATTTTGTAAATCTGATGATTGTGGGATTTTACGGGATTACAAATCCATGCAATCATTCAAATCAAACATGAGATTAAAACAATCTAATCCAATCCCACAAACTAAAGGAACCTTAAAAAAGAATTTTCAAAAACTATTCATTGATTTTAAATTACAATGAACCGAATGGAGATTTGAAGTGATTCATGAAAAAAGTTGATCGCCAAAGAGCATGGTTGAAGCTATGATGACCAGAAATAAAGATGGCAACTAATATTGTAACGATGGTGATCGGATAAGGAAGATGTTGAGGGTGACTCTTAAGGAGTTGTCAATTGAACTAATGATAACCGATGATAATTAACCAAACCAAAAGATGGTTAATGCTTTCTAGATGTACTATTAAAATTTAGGGAAATTAATTAAAATGGCCCAAGTCAAACTTCATGTTATCAAAATGCCATAAATCTTTCCTAGTTTATCAAAATGCCACAAAAGCCCGTGATGGGGCCCGCGATCGTGGGCCGCGGTGGTCCCCCGTGATGGGCAGAAATTTTGCGCTTTTGGTCCTTTTTGTTTTTATTGGTAAAAAATTTTTTTTAGCAAAACCGAGCTGCGTGAGCACGAGATTTTGGAGTTGCATTCGTGTCCGCAGGTCGCGCTCGCACATAAGTTCGACTATTTTACCTTACGAAATCGTCAATCGGCACCCCCCTGCGCGCGAGTAGGTTTTGGAGTAAAACCATGCAAGGAGCTTGTCAACTCCTCACACTTCTTTCTTTATAAACCAAAGAAAGTTTCTTCTTTCTTCCTATGTGGGACACCTTCCCACACCCAACTTGGTTTTTGCTAATTTCATGGTTTTTACTCAACTTTGAACATCGATATCTCATTCACACATACTTCGTTTTGGACGCATTATATATCGTTTCGAAGCTCTCATATAGGAGAACATAAACACACTAAGAGTTAATTATATATACCACACTCACACACACACACACACACACACACACACATATATATATATATATATATATATATATATATTTAAATGTGTCCAAAGTTCCCTACAAACCATATACTTGTTTGTAAGTCAACCATACATACTTTCCATGTTGTAGAATTAGTGAAATACATAAACAGGTAACAATATTAGCTAGCTAGATCAAAGCTATCAAAATGGTGGGATATGATGTTGATGTAGTCTCTTGAGTTTCAAAAAGATTTACATCTACACATACTCCATCTAAAAGGACCGAAACTGTAAAAAAAATGGCCGAAGGGCTCCGCGGGGCATTTGGCCAAAAGTTTGTGACACGTGGGCCTGGGGCCCCCGATCGCGGGGCCCACCGCGGGAATTTGTGGTATTTTGGTAAAGTGGTAGAGATTTGTGGCATTTCGGTAACATGAAGTTTGACTTGTGACATTTTAGGTAATTTCCCTAAAATTTAACTTTTATGTATTTTACATATATATAATATAGAGGTCCCTTATATTGTATTATGAAATAATGGTATAAACTTGTAAACCAAGGGTATTTCGGTCTTTTTCCTGAAATTCGTAATTTTAGAAATAATTCATATTTTTAGCAACAACAAATTCTCTTAATTTTCTCGATTACCTCCATCTCTCTCTCTCTCTCTCTCTCTCCCTCTCTCTCCCTCTCTCTCTCTCTCTCACACGCACGATAATTCACCATCAAGTTCCCGGCGACGACCTCCTACTCTGGTGACCTCTCCCCAATCCCGACGAGTTTCATAAACTGTTTTTTCATAAATGGGAAAAAATATGAAACTTTTAAATTTTGAATATTCATATGGGAGAAAAAAATGAAACACTGAGATCATATGATTATGTCGAAAAAGTCTGATTATTCATATGGGAGAAAGTCTATAAAACTTAAAAATATGATTATTCATATGTGATAAAAATGTATGAACCTTCGAAAATATATGATTATTTCATTATGGAGAAATATATGAAACTTAAAATTCCAACAAACATTATAAAACAAATATTTGTGAAACAAAATATCTTAAATCCTAACATTTGATGAAAAACATTATGTAAAAGTGTAATAACCAAGTTTTCAATGTAAAGAATTGTGAGATGGAGGGCAGGAAAGTGAAAACTTAATCTTGAGGGACCAAAGTGTAATTTGGGAAAGAGGGCATAAAATCCTCATTCTTGAGCAAAACTCTAGAGAATTCTCATTTTGAGAGTGGCTTGTATGTGGGGGAGCAGGAAGAAGAAATCAACCTAGCTCTTGAGTTTTGAGAAGAAGGCAAGGAGAGGATTGGCATCAAAGTAAGCTCTAACATCAGTTTGGAAAGGTAATCTCCTAATTTCATACTCGTATTGTGATTTCAAGGGGGTTTCATGTTTGATGAGTTTCTAAATTTAAGCAGGACCTAATCGCAGTTTTTAATGTGTGAGGAAATTATTTTTTAGTATCTAGTCACGTCATATTGATTCATGCTATCGTTTCCAACGTTTTCGGCTAGTGTGCTTTCATTTGGGTCAAGATTTTTATCACTCAGAATGAATCGAGTGAAACCCAGCCCAATCCGGAACTAGATGAATCTGATTCCAGAATGAGAATCAGGAAGGATAGTGGGTTCCAGGAAGGATAGCGGGTTCCGGAATGGAATCCGGAAAGATGGCGAATTCCGGATTGGAATCCAGAAAGGGTGCGGGTTCCGGAATGGGGAATCCGGAAGAGTGTCAGATTCCGGATTTGGAACCGGAAAAGGTGGTGGAATCCGGAAATTTGGTTCGGATTCTGGAGTTTATCCTTAGTCGAATTATTTAAGGGTCTGGCCAGGACTTTGTGAGTGTCAGCTTAAGACTTATCACTCTCGTTATCTTTGCAATCATATGTGTCCTACCTAGAGACCTGAAGCCTAAGTGATGAGTTTTGGAGCAAGCAAGATTGGGTGAGTATTTCTAACTGAAAATGTGTGGAATTATGTTTTACTTAAAATGCATGAGATATGATGAAGCTGTATGATTTATTTCTTATATGAAACTGCATGTTTTACGTTGTTTGAGAAAGTTAAGATAAATGTATGCATACATTTGGAAGTGAGCATGTGTTGGCTAAGTCGGGGGGAGGTTCCGCCAGTACTCACGCCGGGGGGAGGTTCCGTTTATGCCATGGGAAGTCTGACCTAACAAGGCAGCGTGATACTGACTCGTTGTCACTCTTGAGTGACTTCAGGGTGCCATTTACGGGAGCGGATTTATCCGTGAGAGTTTTATGTGAAGTTATATGAAAAGGGAAATTAATTAAAATGCCAAAAGTCAAACAATGTTTTACCGAAATGCCAAAAAAAATCGTGGTTTACCAAAATGCCCTAAACGCCCACAATGGAGCCCGCGATCGCGGGGTAGGCTGACGTGGCGACTTGACTTGGCCGAAAAGTACCCCACGAGCCCCTCAACTTTGGCCGCGGTGCACTTTTGGCCCCTGCCCGCGATAGGGTTAAAAATTTACACTTTTGGTCCTTGTACTTGGACGAATCTTGCATGCTTTTACTGTTTTTACACAATTATTGTACTTTGAAGACCAATTTGTGGTTGAAATTCACTGGCATGTTTTCATCAATGTTAAATCAGTGTTTTTGAAATACCAATTTGTGGATGAAATGAGAGATTGGTTGTCATCAATGTTGGTTGTTTCATTTATAAATAGATGTAAAATGCAATCCATAATCCACACACCGATTTCATACTTCTCTCTTGATTTCTTTCTATAATATTTTGTGTTTGAGATACTACTAAAAAATGAGTTCATATGTTGCAAAAGCTAAGCTATATTTCTGTTTTGATGGTGAATGGGAGCAAGATAACAATGAGTGGAATTTTGCTTATAAATCTAAGCATGGCGATCGCGGGCTCCATCGCAGGCGTTTAGGGCATTTTGGTAAACCGTGATTTTTTTTTGGCATTTCGGTAAGAGTTGGTCAAAGTTTTGGCATTTTAATTAATTCCCCAATGAAAAGTTATGTGAAAGTTTTATGCAAAGATATTTGAAAGTTATAAACTGTTTTTAAATGCTTTTGAGAACTGTCAGGAGGGACTCACTAGACCTCATGGTCTAACCCTTGCATTTTCCAAACTAAACCTTTTTAGGTAAGCAGATAGTAGAGGTTTAGGTAAGTGAGCAAGAGCAGGACAGAGTTCTGATGTAGTTAGAGACAATGCCACCCACACTTCTTGTAGCTAGGTTATTCTCACTTGTGTATAGGTTGTTTCCGCCAACCTACGTTTTGAGACAGATGTAATGAATTTTGGGACCCAGTTTTGTATTACTCATGATTCAATGCTATGTATGCTTTATCTTACACTGGGTCGTTACAATATGCAAATTTCTCTATTGAATGTCAAGAATCCACATGCATCTAGTAAAAGATGGAAAGTAGATTACCGATTTCTTCCCAAATTATGTTTCACACCTCGCTTAGATCTCATCCTTTTAACATCCTTCCAATCCTTGTGAATGGTAAACGATGCCATTCTTGTGCTCTCTAGAAACCCATGTAGAATCCTCCACAATTATAATCATGAATAATTGTCGATGTCTCTCCTTTGATTTAGCGTGTAATACGATAACTGTAAATCGACAAACGACAAAACCTTATAATTAATAAAAAAAAGACCTAAATTAGTAGCAATATTCATTTATTTCTACTCATAAGGGCTAGAGAGAGAGAGAGAGAGAGAGAGAGAGAGAATCTACCTCGGGTAAAGAAACTTGCATTGTTACATGGATTTCAAATTTCTTTCACCGGAATCAATGCATGGGAGGGATATCATGTTTGAGTATAAAAGAAAAGAGACATACTTGTGACTTGTGAGAAAGTTAATATGTTTTTAAGACAATTAAATATTTTACAATTGAGTGATAAGAGATGGATAGATGAAGATGTGGATAAGATAAATGAATTGCACTAAACAATGACTTCAAAACCTATAATGGTAATTGAAAAGTTTGGAGTTAAGCCTAAAATTAATTGTTATTTACAAAATTACAAAATTGAAAAACAAAATAACAACAAATATAGAGGTGAGAAAAGTTGAGTTAAGGAGAAAAAAGATAAAGGATGTTCTAGGCATGAGAAGATGCCACCTCACTACACTTGGTTTTTGTTTTACTATATATACTAGTGTGTGCACCGCGCGTTGCGCGGTAACGAGTAATATTTTAAATAGTTACTTGATCGCATTAACATAAAAGGTAATTCATCGATTAATACTAATGATATACGATTTAAACCGAAAAATGCAATTCCATAAGTGGTTCATTTTCATCTACTGATTACCATTTGTTGTTACGAATAAGTTGAGATTTATTGGTAATAATTTGGTTGTTATATTGTTTATAACTCAAACGACACACCAAACATATTGTTGTTACAAATGGTTTTAAGAATTTTTTTTCATAAAAAGGGTTTGACTAAACTTAGTGAACTCTATGAGTTTCCACAAATTAAACATGTATCTCTCTCTTATTGTCAATATATGTTAACATGTTTCACAAAATGTTAATTTTATCAGTGTGAGATTACCAAACTCATTTCAAATTTATATACAACTTTCCTTCATCGTTTCTTGTATTCATTCTCCAATCTAGCATTCTCTCATCAATGTGGGATGGCTAAAATAATATCACAATGCAAGATTTAAGAATAAAAAATCTTACAATGTCACTTCAAATACGCTTGATTATTTCTTTGATACATATAAATAAAGGAAGATAGAAAATGTAAATATTTTTCTATTTATATATATATATATATATATTAATATATTATATAAATATTTATGTTATCTTTTGTAAAATATCTATGGAGGTATTAGTCAAAAGACGTTTCACAATGGTAACTCAAATTATTTTGGTTATTTCTTATATATATATATATATATATATATATATATATATATATATATATATATATATGGGGCCATTCAAGGAAGAACTGGTTATTTTGTGGTAACTGTAAGAACCAATTTCAGCCACAAATCAAACGATAAATTGGAAAATTAATAATTATGGTAATTTAATTTAAATTTTCAATTAAAGGACATTTTGGGTATTTTAAAAATATCCTCTCTCCTCTCTCCTCTCTCAAACCAGTTACATAATAGCCATTGTAATACCATTGTGATACTCCAAGAACATCTGTGATACCCAATATGACACCCAATATGATACCCATTGTGATACCCAATGTGATACTCCAAGAACATCTGTGATACCCAATATGACACCCAATATGATACCCATTGTGATACCCAATGTGATACTCCAAGAACATCTGTGATACCCATTGTGATACTCCAAGAACATCGTTTGATGGTGGGTGGTAGGCGGAGCAGAAGTCGCTGGCAAGTTCAAACGAGGGAGAAGTGAGTGGCGGTGGTCGACGGTTCTGATCGAGAAGGAGGCGGAGAGAACATCGGCGGAGACTGGTGGTACTGATGGTGGCGGCTGGTAGTTCAAACGATGGTGGTGATGGTGGTGGTGGCGTTTGATGGTGCAGACGAGAGAGAGGGAGGCGGAAGGAGGGGCGGATAGAGAGATTGGGACGAGAGAGACGGAGGTGGACTGGTGACGCCGACGACCGGCGATGGCTGTCGGCTGTGGAGGTGGGGGATGCCGGCTGTGGAGGTGGTGAGCAAGAGAGAGGTCAAATTTTTTAGGGTTTTATTATTTGGTATATAGAATAAATGAGGGAGATGAAAGAGATGTGAATATTTAATATAGAAGATATTTTAGGATTTAATTCTTTAATTAGATTTAGGAAACAAAATTACTAAAACACCCTTTTGTATTTAATTAAAAATTATATTATTTATTTTAAATGTGTGGCTCATATTGGTTCTTACGGTTACCACAAAATAAATAGTTCTTATTTGATTAAGCCCCTATATATATATATATATATAGATTGTTTTATTCAATATTTGAAAATTCTAAAATCTTATGGCTTTTGGGTTGTACCTTATTGATTGTTTAATTGTGTTTGTAAACAAACTTCATTTTAACAATCATTAATCTCTTTTTAATTTTCAGTGACACATTCTCCTATTAATACACTCTCATTTTCTAATATATCACAATTCACTATTTGAGAATACTAAAATCTTATGGCTTAACATAATGTCATCACATCCATCTTTTTATACAAATATTTTTATTCCAATGTTTCAACTTCTTACCGATGTGGGATAACTACAACTAAACCACGATCCACTATTTGATACTCAACTCTCATGGTGCTAACTCGTGTCTTTTGGGTTTTCCTTTTATCTATTTAAAGATATGAAATGTTTAACTATTACATGAATTGTTTTGTCATGTAAATAAAAAATAACTATTTAACCCAAAAATGAATCAAATTTTGTATGAACCATCAAGCCATATCTTATCCTTTATATAGTCACTCACACTTCAAACTTTTCATTTTTGACATCAATGTGGGACAATGAAGAATTAACCACAATTTCACCATTTGACGAATACTTGATTCTCATGATGCCACCTCATTACTCTTGGGTTTTTCTTTTATATATATAAAGATAAAAATGAAAATAAAGATATAAAGATTTAAGGATATGAAATGTTTAATTATTACATGAAATGTTTAACTATTATATGAAATGCTTAACTATTAAATGAAATGTTTTGTCATGTAAATAAAAGGGAAATTAATTAAAATGCCAAAAGTCAAACATCACTTTACCTAAATGCCACAATTTTTTCGCGGTTTACCCAAATGCCCTAACGGGCCGCGATGGGAGCCCGTGATCGCGGGGAAAGATGACGTGGCGGCACGAGGTTCGTTCGAAAAGTGCCCCGCGAGCCCCTCAACTTTGGCCGCGGTGCACTTTTGGTCCCTGCCCGCGGTCACAACCCTCGATGGCTCGCGATGGTGCAAAATTTACACTTTTGGTCCCTGAAAATTTACACTTTCAGCCCCTGAACTTGGACGAATCTTGCATGCTTTTACTGTTTTTTACACAATTATTGTACTTTGAAGACCAAATTGTGGTTGAACTTCACTGGCATGTTTTGATCAATGTTAAATCAGTGTTTTTGGAATATCAATTTGTGAAATGAGAGATTGGTTGTCATCAATGTTGGTTGTTTCGTTCATAAAAAGATGTAAAATACAATCCATAATCTACACACCGATTTCATACTTCTTTCTTGATTTCTTTCTGCAATATTTGGTGTTTGAGATACTACTGAAAAAATGAGTTCATCTGTTGCAAAACCTAAGCTATATTTCTGTTTTGATGGTGAATGGGAGCAAGATAACAATGAGTGGAATTTTGCTTATAAATCTAAGCATGGTGTAAAAGTGCCAGTAAACTATACTTATCAGAAATTTGTTGCATACGCCATGCAAAAATGTGGAATCAACCCTTCTGATGTTTGCAAGTTAGTGTTTAAAAATGGCGATGGGTCATTTGTGGATTTATCCAACGATGGGGATATCTCTACTTTTCTGCACTTTGTAGTCGATTCAGAAAGGCCCCCATTACTTTTTGTGTATCCCGACGTATCCGACGAAAACGATGACGACGGTGACGACGAAGGTCTTAACGACTGTATTTCGGAGACGCAACAACAACAACCCCAACCACACGAAGGGCGTACTGCTGGAGTTGCTGATGACGAAACCCACGTTTTCAGAACGGGTAATTCTGAAATAGACAGATCAGACACCGATAGTGATGATCACGAAAAATATACCCCTAGTAGAAAATCATGTAGTCAGATAAATGATTATTTTGATATGCCCCCTATTCTTCCAGAATCCCATACCCAAACACAAACCTACGAAACTACACCTTATATTTGCAGTGAAAGGTTACATGTAGGTCAGATATTCGAGTCGAAGGATCTGTTGGCAAGTCAGGTCGGACTTAAGTTCTTGGAAGAGGGTTTCGAAAGGCGCACGTCGAAATCTGACAAAACCAGATGCATAATTAAATGTGCCAGAAAAAACTGTGACTGGAGGATGTATGCGGTTGAGACGGGTGGCAAAGGAGAGGCGTTCATTATTAGAAAGTTGCACGACGTACACACTTGTACGAGGACGCAACTGAATCCCCACCACAAACAAGCCGACAAAAAGACTTTGGGTGCGATACTGAAAAACAAATTCCTTGATGTTAGTAGGCCAATGCGTCCAAAGGACATCGTCCACGATGTTCACCAGCAGTTCGGCGTCACGATTGATTACCACCAAGCTTGGCGTGCGCGATGCCATGCACTGTTTATGGTGAGAGGCACGTTCGAGGAGTCGTATGAACGACTCCCGACATATTTATATAATTTGCAGCTGCAGAACCCTGGTACTGTCACGCAGTTGCGGACCGATTCACGTCGACGGTTTGAAATATGCTTCGTAGCCCTTGGACCCGTGGTACATATTTTAACACGTCATATTTTTACACATTATAAACTATAACATTTACAAATGAAAACCACGTATGTTTTTGCAGATCCGCACATTTGTGGCAAATCTACGTCATGTCCTGGTAATAGACGCAGCCCATTTAAAGGGTCGTTACTTGGGTATGATGTTCCTGGCGGTTGCCATGGACGGGGATAACTCCATCGTTCCAGTAGCTTTCGGTGTAGGCAAGTCCGAAACCGGGAACGAGTGGACTTGGTTTCTGTCCATGTTGAGACAAGCTATCGGAGACCCGGAAGGGTTGGTGTTTATGTCCGACAGGGCTCCTTCTATAAGCGCCGCAATCTCTGTCATCTACCCAAACGCCCCTCACGCCATATGCTGTCGACATTTGGAGATGAACGCCAAATCCAGGGACAGACGTATTACGACCTACAAAAATGTCTACTGGGCGGCATGCAGAGCGTATACGGATCGGGAGTTTAACAAGTACATGAATATGCTACGATATAGTGCCGACGAAGCAGCCAAAGTCTGTGACAACGCTGGACCGGAGAGGTGGTCCGCGACCCATTTTCCTGGACAACGGTATGACATTCTGACCTCGAATAGTGCAGAGTCTGTGAATACACTCTCCCTTTTTACGCGTAGATGTCCGATTGTTAATCTTTTGGACTACTTTCGGGCCTTTCGACAAGAGTGGTACCAAATTTGACGCCGAAAAGGAGCTGAGATGCAAAATGCACTCACACCAAAGGCGGAGGAGATCGTTCAATACAGGGCGCGTCGTGCGGCGACATGGATGGTAAGAGAAATCGGGTATGGGAAGTACGAGGTGCAGGATGACTATCTTCACGCGATTGTGGATATGGAAGACCGCCTTTGTGCGTGTCGCGAATGGGATAAATCTGGGTTACCATGCGGCCATGCCATCACTGCAGCAAGATATTTGGTTCGTAGAGATTGCAGCGACTTGGCTGTACCTTTCTTCACATCCGAATATTACCGGAGAACATATGTGGAGGTAATAAACCTAACTGGACCCCTATCATGGGTGTATCCACCCGACCCGCTTCCGCCATGCTATCCACCTTTAATGGATAAGAACAGAGCCGGGAGACCGAGAAAGAACGACCGACGTCCATCACGTGGTGAAGGTTCGATACAACGAAGATGTACTCGGTGCCAATGCGTAGGACATACTCGTGGAGAGTGTCCAAATCCAGCCCCTTCAACCGTGCCAAGGAGACATTCAGTCAGTCACACCCCGGGCCCGTCACAGCTTGAACCATACGGAAGAAACACATATGATATTGTTGATCTAAACGCTGATTTGTAAATGATATATATATTCATATTATATATACACACATACATATACTTCTAAATGAACATTGATAACACAGCTAGTTTGTAAATGATATATATATATATATTCATATTATATATACACATACATATGTTTCTAAATGAACATTGATAACACATCTAGTTTGTAAATGATATATATATTCATATTTTATATACACACATACATATGCTTCTAAATGAACATTGATAACACAACTAGTTTGTAAATGATTTATATAGTCATAAGTTGTATGATAAATTGCAAGGGATTCATTATAGAGATCCTCAATCTTTCTATTACTCGTTGCAAAAAAGAGCAAACTAATTAATTTGTGTTGTTGCATTTTAATTAATATCCTATTACTCGGTAACACAAACTTTGAGTTGTGAGTTGTGTCATTTTAATTAATTTCCCATTATTATATATACACACATACATATGCTTCTAAATGAACATTGATAACAGCTAGTTTGTAAATGATATATATATATATATATATATATATATATATATTCATATTATATATACACACATACATATGCTTCTAAATGAACATTGATAACACAGCTAGTTTGTATTCCATATGAACACCAATTGCAGTTAACAAACCATTCATAAAGCCCTGAGATCTTAGTCAAATATTCATCTCTAAGCTGACCAACAGTCTCTTCATCTTCAATCTTTCTGACCCTTCTTCAACGGCTTCTGCTTTTGCAACCACGTATGGCCATTGTGTACCACAACCCGGACACGCTTTAGCAAATGAGTTGAGGTTTGTCATATATTCTACAAGAGGAGTGGGCCCACGTGGATAGAGTACGGCTACCAACAAAAAAAAATACAAACAACAAAAAAATACTAACAACAACACAGTAAAAAAATACAACACAACACAGTAAACAAATAAAAACAATAAAAAAATACAAAACAACTAAAACAACCACTACGTATGGCCATTGTGTACCACAACCCGGGCACATATAGCCATTGTGTACCACAACTCGGGCACACGTGGATGAGGTAACCTCTGACTTGACCTTGCATGATGTAAAAAAACAACAAAAAAATACAAACAATAACACAGTAAAAAAAATATAACACAACACAGTAAAAAAAATACCAACAACAAAAAAATACAAAACAACTAAAACAACCACCACCTACTTAAAAATTGATTTAGTTTCATCAATCCAAGTATGCTTGTCGGTTATCTTCGCTTGAAGAATTGCGAACTCTTGCACAATATGGTGGATTGCTTCTTGTTCTCGACGAACACGAGCCTCCCTAGCTTTTATATCCCCTTTCATCCTTTTGATCTCCCTGTCTTCCTCTCCGATCCTTCTCAAGTGGACTGCCTTCTTGTCCAACAATTTTTCCACTCTTCTGTTAATTCATCTATCTCATTTTTCTTTTTTGCTATGGCCTTCTCGATTTGAGGTGGCATTTTTTTCAGGAGTAGACTTAGGGTTTGATGACGATGCCATTTGTGGATGAAATGAGAGAAGAGAAATCAAGAGAGAAAGCAATTCAACGAAAGAAAGAAAGCAAGAGATTTGCAAGTGTGAATTATGAATTCATCTTACTGGTATTTATGGATGAATTCTCAAACATTCAAATGAATTTCAACCACAAATTGGTCTTCAAAGTACAATAATTGTGGAAAAAACAGTAAAAGCATGCAAGATTCATCCAAGTACAGGGGCTGAAAGTGTAAATTTTCAGGGACCAAAAGTGAAAAATTTTGCCCATCGCGGGCTGCGATTGCGGGCAGGGACCAAAAGTGCACCACGACCAAAATTGAGGGGCTCGCGGGGTACTTTTTAGATGACGCTCGACCGCCATGTCAGCCCTAGCCCGCGATCACGGGCTCCATCGCAGGCGGTTAGGGCATTTTGGTAAACCGCGATTTTTTTGTGGCATTTCAGTAATAGGTGGTCAAACTTTTGGCATTTTAATTAATTTCCCTAAATAAAAAACAACTATTTAACCCAAAAATGGATCAAATTTTTTATGAACCTTCAAGCCATATCCTATTCTTTATATAGCCACCTACACTTCCAACTTTTCACTTTTATCACCAATGTGGGACAATGAAGAATCAACCACAATTCACAATTTGATGAATACTTGATTCTCATGATGTCACCTCATCAACCATGAATGAATTCTTCTTTTATATATATAAAGATATACACAACTTATTTTAAAATATAGAAAATATAATTTACGGAGAAGTTTAATCGTGCTCTACATGTCTTTAATTTTTTATATTAAGAATTAAATGATTAACCTAAGGGTTGATTAATTATGTTTTGATTCAGATATGGTGTATTTTTTAATAAAATGAAGGAACATTAGTTTATAGTTAAATTTTGATTCATATTATCGTCGACAAAGCTTTCTTGGGCGTCGGTGATAGAGGGACAATATGGAATCTATTGGCCAAGGCAGCCATGGATAACGAAAAACCGTTTATCCATACCCCACCCATTAAATAAGAGACTGAGAGGCTAGGAGATATGAATGGGAAGGCGAACGACAGTCAAAGAGCGAAAACTACAAAAATGCTGAAAAAGCAAGAGGACCTCAATACCTTCACAGTTAAAGGTGAACCATTGACGAAGTTAGATGAGAGAGAAAACAACAATGAATTACACAAGGACGAAAACCGTAATTTCAAAATTATAGAGATGAAATTAGCGATGTTAAGCAAACCACAAGGACGAAAAACATAGTTTACTAAATAAAATAAGAAGAGAAAAAAAAATGCTACATGCGTCTTTCATCAAACCCGCACGAAATGGGAGGTTAGTTGTTATATTCACATATTGTTAAACACAATAACCTAAAAATAAGCATTCAAATCTTCCTCCATATTTATCGACGGTATATTTGTAATTTGTTAGAACCTCGACCCTTCTGCCTTCTTTTGTATACATGTACTTCAATCGAAAGTAGATGTAGTTACCATGAGTACTCGTGATATTGAGACACCACTGCCATCGGACATATTTTTTTTTCACATACTACCAAGGCTGCCGGGAAATTCCGTACACCGTTTTATGTGTGTTTGCAAGCAATGGCACTTGTTTCTAACAACACCAATGTTTTTTAACATGCATCATCACCACCGCCACAAACTTCTTATTGCCTTATCCACCACAAGACCATTCAAGTTTAGCACCATTGACTTGGAAGCACCTCAAGATGGTTTAACTGTCGACCGTCCTTTACCATTTGAAGTCAGTCATGGAAGCATGAAGATTATAGCATCTGTACGCGGACTGGTATGTTTACGCATAATTAACAAGTGCAACGAGATGAAATCATATGCTATAATTTTATGGAATCCTTTAACGGGTGAATATAAGACTGTGTTTGGGCCCAACAACGAAAAATGCTACGTGACCACCACACTATTATTTGGGTTGTATTACTATTGCAATGACTACAAGCTTCTACTTGTAACCAATGATCATAATGTTTATATATTCTCTCTAAAATACGACTCATGGAGAAAGGTCGAGACGACACAAGAGGACTTAAATTGTTTACCCCACTATCAGTTATTGGATTGTTTTTTTACGAAACCATGTCTTTTGTTGAATGAAAAAATGTATTTCGTAACTACACAACCTACCAGGATTAGGGCAATGGAAAATCTAATAATTATTACAAGGTTCGATATGAAGACGGAAAAGTGGAGAAAGATAGCAGGTCCCTATATTGGAAATGGTATAAGGAAAAGGTGTTTGAGTATCATGGTTGTAAGAGGGTGCATTCACTTGTATATATGTCACCAGACTTATGATGACAAATACACATTGCTTAGTGATTTAATAACGGAGTTGTGGATGATGGATGGAGATGGAGATGAAGATGAAGATTGGACAAAGGTAGTAGCCACTTATAATCGGCCCGATTCTTTTCCTTCTTGGTTTATGTTGTGCCCACTACACTTGATGAAGAATGGAAATTGGGTGATGCATGAGGAACGAATGAAAAGCATTTATGAAGCAGATCTAGATATGCATACCAAAAAGCAGGTGTATTCATATTACCAAAACAACATTGTTATCACTCCTGAAGCAAAGTACACGGAAACTTTGGGGATCAATATGTTTAATTGATTCTTAGATCCTAAGTTAATTACTTCATTTTGTATTGTTTTCTTTAACTAATTCTTAGGTAATTGCAATAATTTTTTTAAATGCATTAAACTTTGATGAGTTTATATATGTTAGTCTCCCTATTTTTTTAAACAATTGTTTTGTTAAAACAATTTGAAATTGCATTGCACATTGATCCTAATGCGGAATCTGATTGGAATGAACCAGTGAAATGGTCAAAATTTGGGTATAAATTCTTACCACGGGCACTTGAGGGCAAAACCAATTTTACCAAAAAAAAATATAGAAACTACTTCGATTCTTATTAAAAAATGGGTCAGCCGATCAAAACTCTATCTACACAAATATCACAATAGAGAAAGAAATCCAAGGGCAAGTTATCATAGATGAAAAAATAACAATTGGTAAAATGGTCATAAGTTATCTTTTCTAAGGCCCAAAGCAACAAAAGAAAATGTCGTAGGGTCACCACTCACCATGGGAACTCAAAATATTTAATCATGGACTCTAATTAAATAACCCAAAAAACTGTGTGCATTTTCCATGTTTCCATATCAATATAACCAATCATGTAGCAGCAACAATTGATGTAAATTTAATTCTTCATCACACACATATCAATATCATGTAGCACCTTCAATCAGAACCTTGATATGCATTTATCCAAATGATGGAATTTTTTAAGATGAGAGTATACAAGAACATGCCTGAGTTGGTCTAATTAATAAAAGAAACCAAGTTTTAGACAAAGCTTGAAACATAAATAAAAACCGAACAAAAATACCAGTAAGGAGTCGTTTACGGAACACTTACCCAGGTAAGTGCTTCCCGGAAAATTTCAATATTATCACTTATCGGGTAAGATTTTAATCCACCAAATCGATACAGAAAGAAGGCTCTTGTGAAACCCAAATCTTTAAATTCAATCATGTATCTATTACACAGCTTTTAGCATAACTTCACTTTCACAAAGTTGATTACTGGTGGCATCCTAGAAGAGCTCTTAGGCATGTAGCTCACTCTCTGCCATCTAAATTCATGGATCCAAGACAACTAATGTTATACCCGTCCGTTGGTCGGGTATATAACATGACTTTAATCTAGACTCAGTGCTTTTATTGGTCACTCTTTTCATCATTGTCGGATATTGTTTTTCAATCGAGCAAGGAACTTAGTCAAAATATAACCGGCTTTCTGTATCTTTCATAGTAGATCATATGCAAAAAAGTGATCTAAAATTGTATTACCCCTTCTCGATTTCAAGATTTTCGTGATCTCAAACTTGAGCTTTTCAAGCGAAATCGGGTACACGACATGACTTTAATCTAGATTCAGTTATTTGATAGTAGCATTTCAAAAGTTATGTTTCTTTATTGTATTCTATGGTATCCATGAATCATCCATACTGGGCTTCTGGTAGTGTGCGTTCATTTGGGTCGAGATTTTTATCACTCAGAATGAATCGAGTGAAAGCCCAGCTCAATCCGGAACTAGATGAATCTGATTCCGGAATGAGAATCCGGAAGGATAGCGGGTTCCGGAATGGAATCCGGAAAGATGGCGAATTCCGGATTGGAATCCGGAAAGGGTGCGGGTTCTGGAATGGGGAATCCGGAAGAGTGTCGGATTCCGGATTTGGAACCAGAAAAGATGCTGGAATCCGGAACTTTGGTTCGGATTCTAGAGTTCATCCTTAGTCGAACTATTTAAGGGTTTGGCCAAGACTTTGTGAATGTCAGGTTAAGACTTATCACTCTCGTTATCTTTGCAATCATAGGTGTCCTACCTAGAGACCTGAAGCCTAAGTGAGGAGTTTTGGAGCAAACAAGATCGGGTGAGTATTTCTAACTGAAAATGTGTAGAATTATGTTTTACTTAAAATGCATGAGATATGATGAAGTTGTATGATTCATTTTTTATATGAAACTGCATGTTTTACGTTTTTTGAGAAAGTTAAGATAAATGTATGCATACATTTGGAAGTGAGCATGTCTTGGCTAAGTCGGGGGGGGGGGGGGGGGGGGGGGTTGCTCGCCAGTGCTCATACCGGGGGGGAGTGTCCCGTTTATGCCATAGGAGACGTGATCCAATACGACAGTGTGACTGTGTGAGACTGACACGTTGTCACGGGCGAGCGTGACTTCAGAGTGAAATACTTATAAACTGTTTAAAATGTTTTATGTGGTGCAGATGTTTGTTTCTAGAGGGAACTCACTAGACCTCATGGTCTAACCTTCGCTTTTCCAAAAACTAAACCATTTTCAGATAAGCACTAGTAGAAGGCTCTAGTAAGGACAAGAAGAAGGCGTGAGCGTGAAGCTTGGATCTAGAAGGAAGTCAACATATTGTAGTAAGACTTAGTATTGTAGAAATCTCAGCTGTGAAATATGTTGTTTTTCGCAAACTTTATAATGTACTCTTATGTTTATAAAAGTATTTGGGAGCCGTTTCGGCGAGTTGCTTGATTTACGTTGTGTAAGTTTTATTCCTTGAGTTGGGTTGTTACAAAGAGATATTTTTATATTGGTTCCCACATGTATATTTGTAACATATTTGTAGTTTTCATTTGATTTAACACATATATATATATATATATATATATATATATATATATATAGAGAGAGAGAGAGAGAGAGAGAGAGAGAGGAAGGATCATGCAAGAAGTTAAACGTTATGTGAGAATGCGAGAAGTGTTTAATCATATATATGATTACACTGCATGTGAGTGTGTTTAATCATATATGATTAAATGTTTAAGTATTGCCAATGTAATCATATATGATTAAGCTTGTGTATCATGTATGATTACAGTACACTTCTCGCATTCTCGCATAAGGTTTAGCTTCTCGTTTGAACATGCCCCTATATATATATATATATATATATATATATATATATATAGGGAAAGGTTCAATAGAGAAGTGCAAATATTTAGAGAAATATAGAAGTAAAAAAATACGGGACCGTTCATATATGAACGTTCATATATAAACAGTCATATATGAACGTTCATATATGAACGTTCATATAACAGTCATATATGAACGTTCATATAACAGTCATATATGAACGTTCATATATGAACGTTCATATATAAACAGTCATATATGAACGTTCATAAATGAACGTTCATATAACAGTCATATCTGAACGTTCATATGAACGGTCCCGTGTTTTTTTACTTCTCTATTTCTCTAAATATTTGCACTTCTCTATTGAACCTAAGGCTATATATATATATATATATAGAGAGAGAGAGAGAGAGGTCCCTTCTTTTGTTAACCACTCAATTAGTGTTAACCTTGTTAACTAATCTGGACCATTAATCATCAAAATCAATGGTTAAGATTAAATTGATTTTTCAATTCATAATTAAAATAATAACCCGGTTGATTTCATATGAAGCATATATGCACAGGGGTATTCTTGTCATTTAATAAATCCGGGTAAATATCAGATAAGGAAACAATTTAATCAATTGCTACATTCAAGGACCTGATTAGTTTATCTCTCATTCATTTAGAAACAAAATAGCAAACCTCACTCTCTCTCCAATCTCGATTCCAAACAAATTCAACCAAAGATTAATATCAACAATATCATTGATTTATAGTAATGTAACGTCCCAAAAATTTCAAGGAAATTTAAAATTTTAAAACATACATTTCATTATAAAACGACCATGATTTAATAATTAAAGTCTTAAATAAAATTAACATCGTTACTTCAACCATCACAAAGTTTATGCAGCGGAAAATTTCACAATTAAAATTCAAGGGTTCAAAAGTGAAAATTTAATAATATTTGACCCTCCGCGCTCCATGTGTGTACGGTCACGCCCGACTGCCGCCCGCACCTGAAATAACAACACATTGGGAAAGGGTAAGCTAAACGCTTAGTGAGTTCAATCACGCACGTAGGTAGCAACCCCACGCATATCGCCCCCACTCGCCAACAGGCAGCATCACCATCACCATGTACATCAAACCACATAATGATTATTATATAAACACGGACCTCGGTCCCACCGAGTACACAAAATACATTAATGCAAGCTCAGTCCCACCGAGCCCTCGGTCCCACCGAGTAAGAATTACTGTACTAGCTTAGTCCCACCAAGCCTTCGGTCCCACCGAGCCCCTCAGTCCCACCGAGGTGTACGCATGCATAAATATTCCATATACGAATTTAACAAAATCACAACCAGTTATCAAATCCCAACTAGTCCATGTAAGCACATAAATGCACGTAATAACACGTAACACAAAAAGGAACAACATACATGAAAATCCTAACTACGCGGTGAGAGAACTCACCTCAAGGCTAAGCAACGTGCTCACGAAACGCAACACCAACACGGAAATCTTCTTCACTTTCTCCCACCTAAATACGTAATAAAAGTCAAAGGAGAGTCCCGACCCATAACACGTTTACTAGTTTTCAAACGACTAAAATTCCAGCTTTTTATTAGAAATTACGGGTCTGTTCGGGACCTGTTTTACCCCCTTAAAACTGATAAATACAGAAAATAAAATTCATAATTACGAAGTTCTAAGTCTTACGGTTTCAGGGACGTATCGCACGCGTCCTAACGATTTTTCTATAATTTACTATAGATTTTACAAAAACGCGTCGCAGAACAGCGAACACCCGGACCTTTCAGTACAACAAGGTAACTTCGCCCTAGCTATGGTCCAAATTGGTCTTTCCACAAAACAGAGGAAACTTACTAGACTCCGAGACGAAACTTTTGGCACCAGTCCCATCCCAAACCGACATTCCAAGCAAGAGTTATGCGTAAAACAAAACAGGGACCGAAAGCTGGAAGTTTTTCGGACCAGCTGTATAAACAGCCCCGTACGGCCCAGCTACAGGCCTAAACGGACTTTCGGCAAAACACGAAAAACTCTCCTGACTCGATTAGGGAACTTCGGCCACCAATTTCATAACAATCCGAGCTACGAGCAAAAAGTTATGGCCATAACAAAACAGTGGCAGAAAATCGACATTCACATAAAATGACAAAACCACCAACTTGCGACCACTTTTTCACCTAGCTAGAGGCTGAACCAGTTTTCCGCTAAAACACGGAAAACGTGGTCGACCCCGTACTGGAATCGTGGGTACCAATTTTGGCTCGATCGGAGTTACGAGCAGAAAATTATGAGCTACGCAAAACAGTGGCAGATTACTATAATACACATGAAATGATAAAACGGTTCGAGATTAGGATTAACGGTTCACGATTTAAGGTTACGGTCAGGGTGGTTTTAGGGTTACGCCACGGGCACCACCCACTGCCACCTCCGGCAGTGGGGCACGGCGGCGGCGGCGGCGGCGTTCCGGCGACACCCACACCCACACACACATACCCTCCTATTCTCGCACCACCTCCCTCTTACTTTCGATTGCTAAAACCATACAGTCCCAAACACACGTATACCCAGCAGCACACAGCCACCTCCGTCCACCCACGGCCACCGTAGCGGCGGCGGGCGGCGGCGGTTTCCTCGCCGGAAAAACGAACAAGAAGAGAAAAACGAGACGGAACATAGGAACGGCTTACCTTTCGACGTTTGCTCCTCCTCCCTCGACTTCTCCGGCGAACGGTGTGGTGGTGGCGACCTCCGGCGACCCACTCTCTCTCTCTTCTCCGGCCCTCTCTATCTCACTATCTCTTCTCTCTCACTTTCTATCTCCCTCGGCTCTCACCCTCTCGATTTCTTCTTCGGCAATGAAAACCAAAAGAAAACCACCAACCACAAAAACCACCAAACAAAACAAGAAGGGGCTGTTTGACGTGGTAGCTGGAAACCGCCGAGAAGAGGAAGAGGGGGGGGGGGGGGGGGTCGGTCCCCCTTTCCCTTAGCCGTTCACATGCATAAAACCCCCAATGCCCACCTTTGGCCCCTAGACTTAAACCCTTTGACACTTTAGATCCCTAAGTTCCCATTACATTGTAAAAAAAATAATAAGGTTTGCCATACCTAACATTCGAGGTCCCTTTGACAACTTCCGTTAAAGAGACTCTCAAAAAAAAACATTAAGGATTTAAAAAAAAAACATACCGGGACACGGGCTTTACAACTCTCCCCCGCTTGAATTAGACTTCGCCCCCGAAGTCTACTCCTTCAAACAGCTCCGGATAATTCTCTCGCATCTCCGCTTCAGGTTCCCAAGTCCACTCGGAACCCTTTCGGTGTCTCCATTGAACCTTCACCAACCCAACAACCTTGTTCCGCGAGGTTCTCGTCCTCCTGTCAAGAATAGCAATTGGCTTTTCCACATAATTAAGCCGCTCATCGATCTGAATATCTTCGAGCGGTACTACTGCGGACTCATCCATCACACACTTCCGCAATTGCGAAACGTGGAAGGTGTTGTGAATCAAGTTCAGTTCCTCCGGTAACTCCAACCGGTAAGCCACTTTCCCCACGCGGGCGATGATCCGGTAAGGTCCAATATAACGAGGCCCTAGCTTCCCCCGCTTACGAAAACGGATCACCCCTTTCCAGGGTGAAACCTTCAACAATACATAATCACCCACCTGAAATTCCAAGTCGGATCGCCTTTTGTCGGCGTAGCTCTTCTGCCGACTCTGTGCAGTAACCAAACGATCCCGCACCATCTGAATTGTCTCGGTCGTCTTCAACACGATGTCAGTACTCCCTAATACTCGATGCCCAACCTCGCCCCAGCAAACGGGCGTCCTGCATTTCCTACCGTACAACAATTCGTATGGCGGCATGCCAATACTGGAGTGGTAGCTGTTGTTGTAGGAAAATTCCGCCAAGGGTAAGTACTGATCCCAACTACCTCCAAAATCGATGACACAAGCTCGAAGCATATCCTCGAGGGTCTGGATGGTTCGCTCGCTCTGCCCGTCCGTCTGTGGATGAAAGGCCGTGCTAAAGTGTAACCGTGTACCCATCTCCGACTGGAACTTCTCCCAAAACCGAGAGGTAAAACGAGTATCCCTGTCGGAGACAATCGAAACTGGCACCCCGTGCCTGGCCACGATCTCACGCACAAACACCTCCGCAAGCTTCTCCGCCGAGGAGCTCTCCCTGATGGCCAAGAAGTGAGCACTCTTGGTCAGGCGGTCAACAATCACCCAGATGGTATCATTCCCACGGGGAGTCCTTGGGAGTTTCGTTATGAAGTCCATGGTAATTTCTTCCCATTTCCAAGCCGGAACCTCCAACGGTTGCAATTTCCCATGAGGTCGTTGATGTTCCGCCTTGACCTTCCGACAGGTCATACATACCTCCACACATCTAGCCACATCCCGCTTCATGCCGGGCCACCAGTAACCTTCGCGCAAGTCCCTGTACATTTTTGTAGCCCCCGGATGAATCGAGAACTTGGACTTATGCGCCTCATCCATTAGTACCTGCCGGTTCCCCCCGATGAATGGAACCCACACCCGACCATGTCGAGTTAACAACCCCCGACTATCACGGACCAAAATCGAGATTTCCCCCGACACTCTTTCCCGCTTTGCATTTTCCTCCAAGACAGCCACCTCCTGGGCGCTCCCTATCGACTCCAGGATAGGTGTAATCACTGTCAATCGCTGACAATAACTCCTCAATGGCTCACCGACCGGATGTCGGCTGAGTGCGTCCGCGACCACGTTCGCCTTACCCGGGTGGTAAAGTATCTCGCAGTCATAATCCTTAACCACATCGAGCCACCTTCGCTGGCGCATATTAAGGTTCTGCTGGTCCATCAAGTACTTGAGGCTCTTATGGTCAGTGTAGATGGTACACTTGACACCATAGAGATAGTGCCTCCAAATTTTAAGAGCAAACACTACCGCTCCTAACTCCAGGTCATGCGTCGGGTAATTTGCTTCGTGAGGCTTCAGCTGTCTAGAAGCGTAGGCTATGACCTTGCCGCGCTGCATAAGCACGGCACCCAAACCCTGATGAGAGGCGTCACAATATACTACCAAATCCTCCATGCCCTCAGGTAAGGTTAACACGGGAGCCTCACACAACCGCCTGCGTAGCTCCTCGAACGCCTTCTGTTGTTCCTCACCCCAACTGAAAGCCGCAAATTTCTTTGTCAATCTCGTCATGGGTAACGCGATCTTAGAGAAATCCTGAATAAACCTTCGATAATACCCCGCTAATCCCAGAAAGCTTCTCACCTCAGTAGGAGTCTTCGGCACCTCCCACCGCATCACAGCTGCAATCTTGGCTGGGTCAACCATAATACCATCCTGATTCACGACATGTCCTAGGAACTGGACCTCTCGTAACCAGAATTCGCACTTGGAAAACTTAGCGTATAACTTCTCTCGCCTCAATACTTCCAACACTTCCCGAAGATGCATCCCGTGCTCCTCCTTGGTCTTCGAATACACCAGAATGTCATCGATGAACACAATCACCGAACGGTCCAACATCGGACTACACACTCGGTTCATGAGGTCCATGAACGCTGCAGGTGCATTGGTGAGTCCAAAAGGCATCACCACAAACTCGTAATGACCGTATCGTGTACGGAAAGCCGTCTTTTCCGTGTCCTCACTCCTGACCCGCATCTGGTGGTACCCCGATCGTAGATCAATCTTGGAGAACCATGAGGCCCCCTGAAGCTGGTCGAACAAATCGTCAATCCTTGGCAAAGGGTAACGATTCTTTACCGTAAGCTTATTCAGCTCTCGATAGTCTATGCACATCCGTTGTGATCCATCCTTCTTTTTCACGAATAAGATAGGTGCTCCCCACGGCGAACAGCTCGGTCTAATGAACTCCTTTTCGAGTAGTTCTTGCAGCTGGGCGTACAACTCTTTCATTTCCGGTGGAGCCAGGCGGTAGGGTGCCTTGGCCACCGGAGCAGCACCCGGAATCAGATCGATTCGAAACTCTACCTGTCGTTCAGGAGGTATCCCCGGTAACTCGTCGGGAAACACATCGGCAAACTCCCTCACGACTGGCACATCTTCGGCGGTCTTCTTCGCCTCGTCAATACGCGTATCTATCACATACGCTAAATACCCCTGACCACCATGCTGAAGGTGTCTCCGAGCCCTCGCCGCGGAACATATTGCCGTAGACCGTCTGGGCGAGTCTCCCTGAATCAACAGTTCTCCCCCGCTTGGGGTTCGAACTCGCACCTGTTTGTGACGACAAACAATCTCTGCATCGAACTTATCCATCCAATCCATGCCCACAATCACACAAAGCTCCCGCATAGCAATCGGGATCAGGTCGATGGGAAACCTCACCCCTGAGATCTCTAAGGTGCACCCGTGAAACACGTCTGTGACCGTCAAGGTCCTATCATCAGCCACCTCAACAACTAGAGGATAACCCAAGCGTCCTACAACTCGGCCTAAGCCCTCGCTAAAAGTGCGAGACACAAAAGAGTGAGTAGCCCCGCTATCAAACATCACAACTGCAGGCACCGAGTTAACTAGGAATGTACCTAACATATAGTTCGACCACAAATAAGTACATGACATGGAAAGGAAAGACAAAAGGAAATAAGTAAGGGATATACCTGTGACCACTTTAGGCGTCGCTTGTGCCTCGTCCACCGTCAACTGGTGAACTCTACCTCGGGCCGCTCCCGCCCCTGGCTGACCAGCTCGACCATCAGTAATGCACAACGGGGCATTCCCAGGCACCCTCTGAGCTCCACCCCCAGCAGCTACCCCCGCTCTAGGACAGTTGGCCCTTACGTGGCCTGTCTGGTTACAGTTGAAACAGACCATTAACGGCGTCTTACAATCCCGGCTAAGGTGACCGGGTTGGCCACACTTAAAACATCCCTCTATTCTCCTTGCTCCGGTATCACGGGGTTTAAACCCGCCACTGCTAGAACCCGTGCGCGTACCTGTGAACCTCGAACACTTCGGCACTGCCGAGATGGGCGTCACTGGCTGTGCCGCCTTCCGCTTCTTAGCTTGGGTCTCCAGCTCAAGCTCCCTCCTTCGAGCGGCGTCCATCATGGCAGATAATGAAGCATACTGTGCTGTGCTAACAAACTCTCGGATCTCCGTGCGTAACATATCTTTATACCTTGACATCTTCATCTCTTCCGAGGCGGCATATTGAGGACAGAATAATGCCATCTCGGTAAATTTCCTGTTCATCTCTTTTACCGTCTCTGTTGTCTGGGTGAGCTCTAGGAATTCTTTGGCGATCCGCTCCATTTCTACAGGCGGTACGTACTCCGCACGGAAACGAGTGACAAACTCGTCCCAAGTCAAAGTAGTGCGCTCGGCGGGCGTCAATGCCGTGGCGCACCAATCCTTCGCGCCGTCACGAAGAAGATTCACTGCAAAACGGACCTTTAGGTTGTCCGGGCAACCACTGGTCAAAAATGCGAACTCCATGTCAGATACCCATCGCATACTGGTAATCGGATCCAGGTCTCCCTTAAATTCTGGCGGGGAACAGGCAGAGAGATCCCGATATTGGAACTCTCGGTTACGGGGATGACCCTCCGCAGGCAGTGGAATAGCTGCAATACGCTCCTCCAGTAGGATCACCACCTCCTCTCGAATAGCAGTGATGATCTCGGGAATCGCCTCCCCGATCGCGTGGGAAACCTCAGTAGCGATCAGTTCCCTAATACGCTCCTCAGTAATCCCCGTCCCGGCTCGCGGCGCCGCCGCGTTGTTCCTTCTTGTATTGACCATTCTAGAAAGAGAAAATTCAAAGATCTATAAGCATACATAACTCATCCTACCACGCTCATACTCCACTCCTTGGCCCCCTCGTGACTCTCCCCGACTCAAGCATGGATCATGTGCTTCAGATAGTAGGAGCTCTACTACTACCTTTCACACCTATCCTTACTCGTTTCGAGTCCTGTCCCGAGACATTCAAGTAGTCGATTACCACAAATAAACACATATAGCCAATCCAGCCCGTACAAACACCTTTCCTAACTCCCTAGAAAGGTCATATCACCCACTATCCCTTGCCAACACGGAAACCCCACTAACCCTGACGAGTCGCCTCGTGAATGCACGGTCGTATACAGTGTAAAAACCAAATAGACGTTCGAATAAGAGACTCTATCCTAGAACGGTTGGACTCAAACAAGAGCTGCGCAATAGAACTAAATCTAATATTCTAAGGCTATTCAGTTCCTACTGCATACAACCTAGAGTGCATTCGCTTAACAACCTATCAAAGCTGGCATGAGTTCCTATAAGCGATAAACCAGCATACGGTACCATACAGTTCACATAAGCAATCTAGCATGCATACACTACACCTGAAAGCAATAGGTACACTAAGTTCCTTACCTTCCCAGCTGGCGTCGGCTGACTGTACACACTGCGCCCACGATCACCGTTCCTAACGGGTTTTCTCTTTTCATTTAAAACAAAGATTTTGATAAAAGAATTTAAAGATCTCTTAGCCGCAACTTGAGACCAAACACACCGAGATGTGTTTGATTCACTCAAGCCGTGCTCTGATACCAAGTTGTAACGTCCCAAAAATTTCAAGGAAATTTAAAATTTTAAAACATACATTTCATTATAAAACGACCATGATTTAATAATTAAAGTCTTAAATAAAATTAACATCGTTACTTCAACCATCACAAAGTTTATGCAGCGGAAAATTTCACAATTAAAATTCAAGGGTTCAAAAGTGAAAATTTAATAATATTTGACCCTCCGCGCTCCATGTGTGTACGGTCACGCCCGACTGCCGCCCGCACCTGAAATAACAACACATTGGGAAAGGGTAAGCTAAACGCTTAGTGAGTTCAATCACGCACGTAGGTAGCAACCCCACGCATATCGCCCCCACTCGCCAACAGGCAGCATCACCATCACCATGTACATCAAACCACATAATGATTATTATATAAACACGGACCTCGGTCCCACCGAGTACACAAAATACATTAATGCAAGCTCAGTCCCACCGAGCCCTCGGTCCCACCGAGTAAGAATTACTGTACTAGCTTAGTCCCACCAAGCCTTCGGTCCCACCGAGCCCCTCAGTCCCACCGAGGTGTACGCATGCATAAATATTCCATATACGAATTTAACAAAATCACAACCAGTTATCAAATCCCAACTAGTCCATGTAAGCACATAAATGCACGTAATAACACGTAACACAAAAAGGAACAACATACATGAAAATCCTAACTACGCGGTGAGAGAACTCACCTCAAGGCTAAGCAACGTGCTCACGAAACGCAACACCAACACGGCAATCTTCTTCACTTTCTCCCACCTAAATACGTAATAAAAGTCAAAGGAGAGTCCCGACCCATAACACGTTTACTAGTTTTCAAACGACTAAAATTCCAGCTTTTTATTAGAAATTACGAGTCTGTTCGGGACCTGTTTTACCCCCTTAAAACTGATAAATACAGAAAATAAAATTCATAATTACGAAGTTCTAAGTCTTACGGTTTCAGGGACGTATCGCACGCGTCCTAACGATTTTTCTATAATTTACTATAGATTTTACAAAAACGCGTCGCAGAACAGCGAACACCCGGACCTTTCAGTACAACAAGGTAACTTTGCCCTAGCTATGGTCCAAATTGGTCTTTCCACAAAACAGAGGAAACTTACTAGACTCCGAGACGAAACTTTTGGCACCAGTCCCATCCCAAACCGACATTCCAAGCAAGAGTTATGCGTAAAACAAAACAGGGACCGAAAGCTGGAAGTTTTTCGGACCAGCTGTATAAACAGCCCCGTACGGCCCAGCTACAGGCCTAAACGGACTTTCGGCAAAACACGAAAAACTCTCCTGACTCGATTAGGGAACTTCGGCCACCAATTTCATAACAATCCGAGCTACGAGCAAAAAGTTATGGCCATAACAAAACAGTGGCAGAAAATCGACATTCACATAAAATGACAAAACCACCAACTTGCGACCACTTTTTCACCTAGCTAGAGGCTGAACCAGTTTTCCGCTAAAACACGGAAAACGTGGTCGACCCCGTACTGGAATCGTGGGTACCAATTTTGGCTCGATCGGAGTTACGAGCAGAAAATTATGAGCTACGCAAAACAGTGGCAGATTACTATAATACACATGAAATGATAAAACGGTTCGAGATTAGGATTAACGGTTCACGATTTAAGGTTACGGTCAGGGTGGTTTTAGGGTTACGCCACGGGCACCACCCACTGCCACCTCCGGCAGTGGGGCACGGCGGCGGCGGCGGCGGCGTTCCGGCGACACCCACACCCACACACACATACCCTCCTATTCTCGCACCACCTCCCTCTTACTTTCGATTGCTAAAACCATACAGTCCCAAACACACGTATACCCAGCAGCACACAGCCACCGCCGTCCACCCACGGCCACCGTAGCGGCGGCGGGCGGCGGCGGTTTCCTCGCCGGAAAAACGAACAAGAAGAGAAAAACGAGACGGAACATAGGAACGGCTTACCTTTCGACGTTTGCTCCTCCTCCCTCGACTTCTCCGGCGAACGGTGTGGTGGTGGCGACCTCCGGCGACCCACTCTCTCTCTCTTCTCCGGCCCTCTCTATCTCACTATCTCTTCTCTCTCACTTTCTATCTCCCTCGGCTCTCACCCTCTCGATTTCTTCTTCGGCAATGAAAACCAAAAGAAAACCACCAACCACAAAAACCACCAAACAAAACAAGAAGGGGCTGTTTGACGTGGTAGCTGGAAACCGCCGAGAAGAGGAAGAGGGGGGGGGGGGGGGGGTCGGTCCCCCTTTCCCTTAGCCGTTCACATGCATAAAACCCCCAATGCCCACCTTTGGCCCCTAGACTTAAACCCTTTGACACTTTAGATCCCTAAGTTCCCATTACATTGTAAAAAAAATAATAAGGTTTGCCATACCTAACATTCGAGGTCCCTTTGACAACTTCCGTTAAAGAGACTCTCAAAAAAAAACATTAAGGATTTAAAAAAAAAACATACTGGGACACGGGCTTTACAAGTAATCGTTCTGGGATGAAGATGAAGAACATCGAAGTGTTTGGAGATATGAAGATGAAGAACATCAAAGTGTTTGGAGATATGAAGATGAAGAACATCGAAGTGTGCAAAAAGAAAAGAAGATATGAAGACGAAGATGAAGATGAAAGTGAGATTGATGGTAATAAATGGCAAAAAACAAGAGCAGAGAAAGAGATCGTCGTATGGAAGAGGAAACCATGGTGGAACAAGCTACGGGAAGAAGAACAAGCAGCCATGGTGGGTTTATTTTTGGTTGTCGTTGCATTGTGTGTTAAAACACTTTTCTGTTACATTTTTGGAAACTGATCGTTTTAGGTTTAAGCCCTATGATTGGGTTATCATAGCTGGTTTAATTAATTTGTTAGTATAAAATATTTTGATTGGATATACTGATAGTAAGTTTGATATGTGCATATATGCAATTATGAAATGATGCATATATGTTTTGGATGTAAAGTATGCATATATGCACATATCAAAATTTACATATATGTAGTTTTAATAAGTGCATATATACAATTCTCTAATGTGCATATATGCTATTATATGATATGCATGTTGTGGGTGTACAATATGCATATATGCAATTTTGATATGTGCATATATGCTACAGGTGTAAAGTGTAAGTATATGCAATGGTAATATGTGCATATATGCTTCAGATGTAAAGTGTAAATATATGCAACTTTGATATGTACATATATGAAATTGATAAATGATGCATATATGTTTAGGGTGTAAAGTATGCATATATGCAATTTTACCAGTAAAAAACGTTGAAAAATTGAGTGATATTATAAGATTAAGAGAAAAAAGGATAAAGATATTCATTAATAATAAAAAAAAATATATATAATAATAACTACCAAGATTGGATGACAATGACTACCAAGATTAGATGGCGTGAAATTAGGAATGTAAACTTACTTGAATTAATAAAAAGTTGATCTTCCAATAATACCCCTGCAGAAATCGGCCAACTATTAGTAAAACCAACAATTTCTCTTGATTCTTATTGGTTGAAACAAGTTAATAAGGTTAACACTAAATGAGTGGTTAACAAAAGAAGGGGAGCATATATATATATATTGAGACTTCACCTATATTTTGCAAAATTTACAAAATCATGAAGCTATACTGATAGCCAATATATATATATATATATATATATATATATATATATATATATATATATATTCATGAAGCCAAATTTACAAAATCATGAAGCTATGTATGGTTTGTACGAGTTTGTAAAAATACACTGGTTTGCAAAAAATACCACCCCTATATATATATATATATATATATATAGGGGTGGTATCGGATACAAACCAGTTAGTTTGTACAAACTCGTACAAACCATACCTAGTTTCATGATTTTGTAAATTTGGATTCATGAATATATACATATATATTTTGGCTTCATGAATATATAATTTGGCTTCATGAATATATCATTTGGCATTTTTAACTAATTTTTTTACAAAAATAAGGGTATTTTAGGGTATTTTTGTAAAAAAATTAGTTAAAAATGCCAAATGATATATTCATGAAGCCAAATTATATATTCATGAAGCCAAAATATATATGTATATATTCATGAAGCCAAATTTACAAAATCATGAAGCTAGGTATGGTTTGTACGAGTTTGTACAAACTAACTGGTTTGTATTTGATACCCAGCCTATATATATATATATATATATAGGGGCGAGTTCAAATGATGAGCGCATCAAAACGTGAGAACGTGAGGAGCAATTGACAGTTATGAATCACATGTGATTGGCAGTTGTGGATCACATGTGATTCACAACTGATCTGGAGGAGCAATTGACAGTTATGAATCACATAGACACATATGATTTACAACTAAAATCATTAATGATCCGCGACTTGCACGTCTCGCGAACCACCTCGCGCCACTTTTGCGCGAATTTTCGAGTCAATCCGTCGCATGGGAGTGCTCCTCACGTTCTCACGTTTTGATGCGCTCCTCACGTGAACCCTCCTATATATATATATATATATATAGGGGCGGGTTCAAATGAGGAGCGCGTCAAAACGTGAGAACGTGAGGAGCACTCCCGTGCTTCGGATCACATATGATTTACAGCTGCAAATCACATGTGATTCACAACTGATCTGGACTCGAATTGACAGTTATGAATCATTAATGATTTACAATGTTGAATCACATGTGATCCGCGACCTGCAGCATCGCGCCACGCCTCGCGCCACTTTTGCGCGAATTTTCGAGAAGTTCCGATTTTTTAGCAGTGTAAATCATATGTGATCCGAAGCACGGGAGTGCTCCTCACGTTCTCACGTTTTGACGTGCTCCTCACGTGAACCTTCCTATATATATATAATGAAATATTGCAATTTTTTGTGTATGATTGCAAATAATTCATTTATCAAGGTATCAGACATCGAATATCAATAATTTATTTAATAATCGTTACAAATATAAATAACATTGATTTGGCCGCAATATGTCACTGACGTTCGTGGGTCATTCCGTAGACAATTAAATCGACAATAAACACTTTAAAATTTGGAAAATTAATTAAAATGCCAAAAGTCCAACTTCGTGTTATCAAAATGCCACAAATCTCTCCCACTTTGCAAAAATGCCCTTTTTCCGCGATGGGAACCCGCGATCGCGGACCAGGGACCATTTTTAACACTTTTTAAAACTTGCAGGGACCATTTTTGAAAAATGGAATCCCGCGATCGCGAAGGAATCCCACGATGGGATTATTTTTGTGACTTTTCAATTGCAAGGGACCATTTTTTGAAAAATTCCAGGGACCAATTTTGAAGATTTGACCCGCGTTTGACACTGTTCATCCCGCGTTTCGTCAATTTTATGAATTTAAAATGAAATGTTACACTTTCAACCCCTATACTTATTTACTAAATTTACTTTATACCTTTTACTTTCATTATTTTAATTTTACATTTAACACATATAATCGTTTATTAACTAAAATACGTTAAAAAATACGTTTTAATTTTAACAAATTACACCATTATAATCGTCTCTTCGATACGTTCGAAATGAGCCAAATCTTGAATTTTTTTGGATTTATATATTTTAATATATATCATATAATCTTATATTTTTTTGTCAAAACCTCATTTAATATTTTTCTCGTGAAACCTTCTCCTATTGTCATTCACGATATTTATAAACACATTCAAATAATAATAATTTAAAACGATTTAATGAATTAGTTAATATATAATTATTATGTTAATGCGATAGGAGTGTAAAACAAAATTGAAAAAAAAAATAAAAGATGTACCATAAATTAAATAATTAACTATAAGAGTATGAATTTTAAATATAAAAAATATTTTTTTTATGTAGTGTATAACTGTATATGATATATATTAAAATATATAAATCCAAAAAAATTCAAGATTGGGCTCATTTCGAACGTATCGAAGAGACGATTATAATGGTATAATTTGTTAAAATTAAAACGTATTTTTTAACGTATTTTAGTTAATAAACGATTATATGTGTTAAATGCAAAATTAAAATAATGAAAGTAAAAGGTATAAAGTAAATTTAGTAAATAAGTATAGGGGTTGAAAGTGTAACATTTCATTTTAAATTCATAAAATTGACGAAACGCGGGGTGAACAGTGACAAACGCGGTTCAAATTTTCAAAAATGGTCCCTGGAATTTTTCAAAAATGGTCCCTTGCAATTGAAAAGTCACAAAAATAATCCCATCGCGGGATTCCTTCGCGATCGCGGGATTCCATTTTTCAAAAATGGTCCCTGCAAGTTTAAAAAAGTGTCAGAAATGGTCCTTGGCCCGCGATCGCGGGCTCCCATCGCGGAAAAAATGGCATTTTTGCAAAGTGGGAGAGATTTGTGGCATTTTGGTAACACTTGGTCAAACTTAGGGTATTTTAATTAATTTCCCTAGTTTGGTAATATTCGATATTCCACATATTAGTTTATTGACTTTTTTAAGGGAAATTAATTAAAATGCCACAAGTTTGACCATCTCTTATCAAAATGCCACAAAAATCTCGCGGTTTACTAAAATGCCCTAACGGCCCGCGATGGAGCCCGCGATCGCGGGATAGGGCTGACGTGGCACATGACCAGCTGGCCGAAAAGTGTCCCGCGAGCCCTTCAACTTTGGTCGCGGTGCACATTTGGCCCCTGCCCGCGATGGCCCGCGATAGGCTAAAAATTTTACACTTTCAGCCCTTGTACTTGGACGAATCTTGCATGCTTTTACTGTTTTTTCACACAATTATTGTACTTTGAAGACCAATTTGTGGTTGAAATTCACTGAATGTTTGAGATTTCATCCATAAATACCAGTAATATGCAATTCACAATTCACACTTGCTATTGCTTTCTTTCTTGATTTCTCTTTTGATTTCTTTCTTTGAATTGTTTTCTCTCTTGATTTCTCTTCTCTCATTTCATCCACAAATGGCATCGTCATCAAACCCTAAGTCTACTCCTGAAAAATGTCAGCTCAAATCGAGAAGGCCATAGCAAAAAAAGAAAAGGAGATAGATGAACTAACAGAAGAGTGGAAAAAAATGATGGACAGAAAGGCATTCCACTTGAGAAGGATCGAAGAGGAAGACAGGGAGATCAAAAGGATGAAAGGGGATATAAAAGCTAGGGAGGCTTGTGTTCGTCGAGAACAAGAAGCAATCCACCATATTCTGCAAGACTTCGCAATTCTTCAAGCGAAGGTAACCGAGAAGCAAACTTGGATTGATGAAACTAAAGAAATTTTTAAGTAGGTGGTGGTTGTTTTAGTTGTTTTGTATTTTTTTTGTTGTTTGTATTTTTTTACTGTGTTGTTGTTTTGTATTTTTTTTACTGTGTTGTTTTGTATTTTTTTTACTGTGTTGTTGTTTGTATTTTTTTGTGGTTTTTTTACATCATGCAAGGTCAAGTCAAAGGTTACCTCATTCGGATAAACAAACATGAGGTTTTGTTTGTTAATGATGCTAGATTTTGGTAGCCGTACTCTATCCACGTTGGCCCACTCCTCTTGTAGAATATATGACAACCCTCAACTCCTGTAGTGTGTCCGGGTTGTGGTACACAATGGCCATACGTGGTTGCAAAAGCAGAAGCCGTTGAAGAATGGTCAGAAAGATTGAAGATGAAGAGCCTGTTGGTCAGCGTAGAAAAATGGTTCAAAAATCTCTTAAAGGGTCAGAAAAATTGAAGATGAAGAGTCTGTCGGTGATGTTTGTTTTTATATATGTTTGATCTTTGTTCTTATTAGGTGTTCCAATCAAAATCTTGATTGGGGGAAATTTGTTTGTTTCTAAATATATATTGTTGGATTATGTTTTAAGGTGTCAAAATCTTGATTGAGGGAAATTTGTTTGTTTCTAAATATATATTTGGCATTAGTACTAAAGAGAGTGGTAATCTAATTTGTGATCCATATTGGTTGTGCTTAAAGGGTATGATATTCCTTTTGCTTATATATAATAATGGGAAATTAATTAAAATGCCATAAGTCAAAGTTTGTGTTACCGAAATTAATTTTGCAACGAGTAATAGGAAGATTGAGGATCTCTATAATGAAGCCCTTGCAATTTATCATACAACTTATGACTATGCTCGAAGCATGAACGATGTTAAAAAGTGCGGAGGATTTTGCAACGAGTAATAGGAAGATTGAGGATCTCTATAATGAAGCCCTTGCAATTTATCATACAACTTATGACTATGCCCGAAGCATGAACGATGTTAAAAAGTGCGGAGGATTTTGCAACGAGTAATAGGAAGATTGAGGATCTCTATAATGAAGCCCTTGCAATTTATCATACAACTTATATATATATATATATCATTTACAAACTAGTTGTGTTATCAATGTTCATTTAGAAACATATGTATGTGTGTATATATAATATGAATATATATATATATATATATATCATTTACAAACTAGTTGTGTTATCAATGTTCATTTACAAATTAACGTTTAGATCAATAGTATCATATGTGTTTGTTCCATATGGTTCAAGCTGTGACGGGCCCGGGGTGTGACTGACTGAATGTCTCCTTGGCACGGTTGAAGGGGCGGGATTTGGACACTCTCCACGAGTATGTCCTACGCATTGGCACCGAGTACATCTTCGCCGGGATACACAAAAAGTAATGGCGGCCTTTCTGAATCGGTTACAAAGTGCAGAAAACCAGAGATATCCCCATCGTTGAATAAATCCACAAATGACACATCACTATTTTTAAACACTAACTTGCAAACAGCAGAAGAGTTGATTCCACATTTTTGCATGACGTATGCAACAAACTTCTGATAAGTATAGTTTACTGGCACTTTTACACCATGCTTAGATTTATAAGCAAAATTTCACTCATTATTATCTTGTACCTATTCACCATCAAAACAGAAATATAGCTTAGCTTTTGCAACAGATGAACTCATTTTTTCAGTAGTATCTCAAACACAAAATATTGCAGAAAGAAATCAAGAAAGAAATATGAAATCGGTATGTGGATTATGGATTGCATTTTACATTTATTTATGAATGAAACAACCAACATTGATGACAACTAATCTCTCATTTCATCCACAAATTGATATTCCAAAAACACTGATTCAACGTTGATGAAAACATGCCAGTGAATTTCAACCACAAATTGGTCTTCAAAGTACAATAATTGTGTGAAAAATAGTAAAAGCATGCAAGATTCGTCCAAGTACAGGGGCTGAAAGTGTAAATTTTTTGGCCTATCGCGGACTGCGATCGCTCGCAGGGGCCAAATGTGCACCGCGGCCAAAGTTGAGGGGCTCGCAGGACACTGTTTGGCCAGGTCATGTGCCACGTCAGCCCTATCCTGCAATCGCAGGCTCCATCGCGGGCCATTAGGACATTTTGGTAAACCGCGAGATTTTTGTGGCATTTTGGTAAGAGATGGTTTGGTTTAACTCTTGACATTTTAATTAATTTCCCTTTTTTAAATATATCAAAAATGGCCATTGGCCCAACAATATTGTAGTAACCCTCAAAGATATAGGGCCTCGTTTGTTAAGCTCACATCATAAGATAAGGATCAAACATTAAACACGGAAAGAGTGTAACTGTGAAAGATGTATAAAATATTATAAGGTTTTAATTTAATATGGTAGTTTAGTTATTTAACGATCTTACTTTATATTTTATTTTGTCCATACCACTCAATTATGTCATGTTCCAATGTAATGTTGATGTGTTTTAATCTATAACCGCAAACGTACGGGATGTGCAGCATACGGTCGATCACAATGAGGCAATGGATTAAATACGGACTCGTTCTAGACTATGGCCTAGCTACAGGAATTATCAGTATTTTGATTTTTCTAGAAATAAACTAAAAATAACAATACATAAAAAATAAAAGCTAACGGAGATCGGGTAATGTTGTCCTTGGATTTTAGTTATGGTGCGTATTTGTTAAATAAAATACTTTAACTCTCTATCGAGGTGGAAAAGTTTTTCTAAAACGATATTCATATCTACTTACGTAGAATACAAAATATTGGAAAAGAAGCATTTAGATAAAAACAAATACTTTCTCATTCTCGTTCTCGTTCTCGTTCTCTAACTATTTCATGTTAGGACCGTAGTTATCAACCAATTCGCTCTAAGTCGAGAATTAAACTTTTGTCGATACTCCACCTAAACAAATTAACAAACACTAGATTAAATGAATTAATCACACAACTTTCGTTGTTTGAAATCAATCGATTAAAATCCAATATTCGTCATAAAAATAATTGGTTAATCCCAAGACCTTAATTCAAGACAACAAAACCTAATCAAACGAAAGCTAAACTATGAAACAAAACATAACACAAATATAATGAAAGCAGTAAACTTAATTTAAGAAAATTGTAAAGATGGATCCAATGAGTGTCACTCTCCAAGAATTGTTTTTAATCTAAAAATGCAATAAAATAAATTAAAAACAATGCAGAAAATAAACATAAGGAGGAAACATTAAATCCAAATATAAATATAAAATATGGAGAAAACAAAATGTTACAACGGATGTCAAATGTTGAATGAGAATTTGTCACATTTACATCTTTATCTTTGATCCGCCAAAATATTACACCTTCTTTATATCTCTATCGACTCAAGAAACAAACGATTACAAATAAATAAATAAATAAAAACCCAAAACTAAACCTAAAATTTAAACTAAAGAATTTACAACAAAAAGAGAAAAAACTAAAACTTAACCATCCATCCATCCTAAACTAAAAACATAGACTAAACTAAAAACAAAAGGAAAAAAAAAAAAGAAACGGCGCAGCGCAGGAGCCGTGGGGGAGAGAGGAGAAGTTGCAAAAAAACCTAAAAAACAAATTTATATAAAATGTACTTTTAAATTAGTCCTCCATCTTTGCAACTTCTTCAAAGATGAAGTCTTAATTTCATTTATTTTTAAAATCCTCCTTCATGAGTTATTTTCTTTCAAAGTGCTCCAACTTGGTCTCATGCTTCTTGAATTGGTTCACCACATAAACATTGATCAAGTACTTCAAATCCATCGCCATTCATGTCCACGTTTCGGTATAAAATACCTATCATAAGCCGACAAAACCACAAAAACATCAATATAACATCCCCAATGATGATAAAACGGAAATTAACTAAAAATATAATAAAACCTATGTGCAAACGATAATATTAAATCAAAATGCAATTATAAACTAATATGAACGCATGCATAAAATGCACTTAACAAATTTATATCATTCCAATTATGGGAAAATGAATTTCCCATAATCATTAAGAAAACATGATAATCAACACAATAATCAATAAAAATACTCAAATCAAGACAATCAATAAGACATTTTGGGAAAACCTATAATTTAGGCGGTATTCACAACTTTGAGTTACAATTTTGGGTTCCAAACTTGTGAGGCTGAGACTAACATTTTGTTCAAGAAACTTTTTTTACGAAGTAAAGGAAGGAGAATTTGAGGAAAGTAAAAAACTCGTGTTATTGAAACTTTTTTATAAGAGACAAAAAGTAATATAATGATAAACTTCCTCTCGGAGATTTACTCACAAATGTGGGAGAAAAGAGAAAAATATTAAAACACCTTAAAATTTGTTAAAATTACAAAACCACCAAATCTTTCATTTTAAATGATAAAGGTATATTTGTAAACACAAAATATTTTATTTCCTTCATTTTCACACCCTTTCTCTCTTAGAAGGTAAATGAAAAATCATTTTCTTTCTTTTTTCATTCTCTTTTGAGAACACAAATAAAAAAAATTCTTTTTCTTTCCTTTATTTTTCCTCCCTCCCTCCCTCTCATTTCCTTTCATCTCTTTCTTTTCATTTCTCTCCAAATGCGAGAACATAGCGTAAGCGATAGAGAGAGTGAGATATGGTGGGAAAGCGAGCGACAGTTGGAGAACGAAAACTTCAAAAAGGCCAAAAAAGTAAAATCACCTCAAGACTCTCATGGTTAACAGTGAACCATTACGGAGTTAGCCTAAGATACAAAAAACTATAAATTGCAAATCATAAGGACGAAACCATTATTTTAAAACCAGAGGAACAAAAATAGCAATGTTCAACAAACCACAAGGACTAAAAACATAGTTTACTCAATTAAATAAATAAAGTTAAATAGAAAAATATTGTGTCTTTCATCAAACCACAGGAAACGAGATGTTAGGTTTTATATTCGCACGTTGTTGAACAAAATACCTAAAAATAAGCATTCAATTCTTCCTCCATATTTATCGATAAAGTATTTGTAATTTGTTAACACCTCGATCCTTATACTTTATTTTTATGTGTATATATGTGTGTGTAATCCAATCCAAAGTTGAAGTAGCTACCATGGGTAATCGTGATATTGGGACACCACTGCCACCTGACATATTTTTTTTCCACATACTACCAAGGATGCCGGGTAGGTCTGTACATCGTTTTATGTGTGTTTGCAAGCAATGGCAGTTGTTTCTAACAACACCAATGTTTTCGAAGATGCATCATTACCACCGCCACAAACTTCTTATTGCCTTGTCCACGACAACACCATGTAAGTTTAGCACCATCGACTTGGAAGCACCTCAAGATGGTTTAAGTGCCGACCGACCTTTACCATTTGAAGCTAGTCATGGAAGAATGGCAATTATAGCATCTGTACGTGGACTGGTATGTTTATGCATGATTAACAAGTGCAATGGGATAAAATACTATGATATAATTTTATGGAATCCTTTAACGGGTGAATATAAGACTGTGTCTGGACCCAACAACAAAGAATGTTGCGTGACCACCACAATATTATTTGGGTTGTATTACTATTTCAATGACTACAAGCTTCTACTTGTAACCAAGGATCATAATGTTTATATATTCTCTCTAAAATACGACTCATGGAGAAAGGTCGAGACGACACAAGAGGACTTAAGTTGTTTACCCCTTGATTGGTACTTGGATTATTTTTGGACACAACCATGTGTTTTGTTGAATAAAAAAATGTATTTCGTAACTAGAGAAGCTAACATGGATTTTGGAATGGGAAATCTTATAACTATTACAAGGTTCGATATGAAGACGGAAAAGTGGAGAAAGATAGCAGGTCCCTACATTGGAAATGGTTTATTGATAAGGTGTTTGAGTTGCATGGTTGTAAGAGGGTGCATTCACTTGTACGTGAGATATTGTCACCGGACTGATGATGGAAAATACGTAGAAAATGGTTTTGTAACGGAGTTGTGGAGGATGGACAAAGATGAAGATTGGACAAAGGTAGTAGATACTTATAATCAGCCCCATTCTCTTCCTTCTTGGTTTAGGTTGTACCCACTACACTTGATGAATAATGGAAATTGGGTGATGCATGAGGAACGAATCAAAAGCATTTATGAAGCAGATCTAGATATGCATACCAAAAAGGAGGTGTATTCATATTACCGAAACAACATTGATATCACTCCAGCAGCGAAGTACACGGAGACTTTGGGGATCAATATGTTTAATTGATTCTTAGATCCTAAGTTAATTACTTCATTTTATATTGTGTTGTTTAGTTAATTCTTAGGTAACAATTACAATAAATAAATATTAATTGCATTAAACCATGATGACTTTATATATGTTAGTCTCCCTGTTTATTATATATATATATATATAATTTACTTGACACTTATGTTACAGAATATGAAGTTTACTTGGTTTCTATTAGACTAATTAGTGTACTTTAATTAGTCTTATGTTAAAGAAGTTTGTTTAGCCTCTGTTAAGCGTAGTTGTAATCTTGTAATATGAATAGGTATGTAGAGGTTGTATTTTTAATTCATTCAAATGAATAATGAGAAATCTTGTCTCTTCCCATATTCTTTCTACCCTAATATAATATGGTATCAGAGCGTTTCCAACCAAACACTATGTTTCACGAATCTCTCTTACTCCAACAAAAGACTAAAGTACCCTTAGTCTTGATGGCTACGTACCATTGGTCTGGTTGAAACTTAGAACCTGCATGCATGATGTCGATGCTTAATTGTTTCAAAGCTAAATCCTAATCATAAGGTACGTACGTAGTTTATTGGTTTTGGAACTATCATGCGGCTTGCTCCTGGAGTAGTTTGTTTCATGCACCGTTAATTTTGATGCGTAGTTATAACCCCTCAATATTTTAAAAGACAAATTATCTAACAAAGTAATTAGACTTTTGAACATTCATTCGTATTTATATATTTTCTAGCTAAATGTAACATCGATCATCCATACGAAAAATAAATTTTGACTCGTCAACAATAACCATATGTTTTGGACGTGCTAATTGAATGAGCACAAAACATCGATCAGCCATTGGTGTCTCTTAGCTAGAATTGCATCTTGGAGAACAACGTACGTATAAGTTTGCATTCCTTCTTGTTATTTATCATTATAATATTTAATTCACTAGATTACAATTAATATTGCTCAAGTTTTTTATTCGATTAGGAGGTTATTTTTTTGTCGTCCAAGAAAATTTCATGTAATGATATTTGTTTTGTTGAATTCAAGTTTTCATTTTGAATTCAACTAGTATATATAGTAGATTTTTACATATACTACTTAAATAAAAATCTACTACTACTTACCCACCGTAATTAATTACGAGTTGTCAATTGAACCAATGATGACCGATGAAAATTACCAAACCAGAAGATGGTTAACGCTTTCTTTCTAAACGTATTACTAAAATTTAATTTAATTTTTCTATATATCTTATATATACTAGAAGTCTACTCGCGCAATACAACACCATATATCTCGATTTTAATGTTCTAATTTATTTTAATGTGTGGTTTTGAGAAAACGGTTATGTTTTTTTATTAACTTGTTTAAAGAATGACGCTTTTTAAGGAGTTCATGGTTTGAGGATTTAAAAGTGATTAGAGATAAAAATTAATTAATAAGAGTCCACGATTTAAGAATTTGAAAGTTGTTAGAGATAAGTATTAATCAAGTAATTAGCATTAAAAGCGGTACATAAAGCTTCATTAGTTGTTTTTAAGAGATTTTAAGTAATTAACATTAAATAACGGTACATGAAGCTTTACGAGTTGTTTTTAAGAGTTTTTCGTAAATGCTTTATAATATAGTATGGATATAGATAGAGAGGAATGATTTAATGGAAACACAAACTATTTAAAAAACACGAAAACGGTCAAATTACGTGCAAAATAACATGTCATTTTACATTAGCGGTAAAAACCAGGGCGACTTTGGTTGTGTCTTCATGTCGCACGACAAAGTTGTATGAATCACATGTGATTTTGTACGTAATGTTAGTGTAAAATCTTGCGTGCTTCGGTTGTTTCCTTATTTTTTTGATAAATAACGTTCTTGTTTCAACTCAAATTTATATATATATATATATATATATATATGTATATAGACTTGAGATCATGTGAGACCAAGTTATTTTCGTGAACCGTATTGTGAAGGTAAACCTTCACAGTGTTTTTGTTGTGAATGTTTGCCATTTTTCATACCTTCACTATGAATCACTGTGAAGTTTTAGTGTTATTTTGTGGTCTCATGAAAACAGGTTGGTCTCACGTGAACCCAATCCTAAGCCATGAGACCACAAACGCAAATTGAAGAACATTTAATCAATTCGCTTCTAAGTCGCGGTTCATGAAAGGACATTTGATTAAAAGTGATCAAAAACTCAAATCCACTTCTCATAATTTGATGTTGACCTCAATTTATTACATAATTCTTCGTGTATATATATATATATATATATATATAATGAAATATTTCAATTTTTAGTGCATGATTGCATTCAGAAAGTGAGGAAACCTCTTCCTTCCCCAAGACCAACCAAGTGAACCAACCACGTCAAGCACAAAAGAAAAGGAAAACAGAATCCTTAAGGTTTTAAATGGCGTGCGGCATGGCGTGGCGGCGAGGCCAAGCCTCAAGCCTTAGGAGCCACGACGAGCCATGACGTTTGTCAAGGCGTGACTTATGACGGAAAATCTCTATATCATATATAATATTAAATATAAAAACATATGTTTTGTACTATTAATCAATGACTCAATGACAATAAACAAGTTAAATTATGTTATATATTAAAAACCAGCAAATAAGACATTAAAAACGTAAAGAAAAATCAAATATCTCTTTACAAAAGACCGCATATTAGGCTATGGCGTGCCACAGACATAAGGTGACGTAAGACACAAGTCTTGAGTCACGACGCGCCATGACAGCTGTCGCGGCGAGCCTCTTAGAACAGTGATCCTACTAACCAACAAGTCATCAATTTGAAAGTTTTAACTTGGAAAAATTAATAATGAAATGGGGGGTTTTCAATAATCTTCTTGTATATATTAACTTAATTAAAAGTCCGATGGTCTCAATTATTGTGCTACAACTCATGTCTTCTCTTTGTACATATTTTTAAATTCAAGATTCCATCCTTGATGCTCAAGTTGTAAAGTGTGTTTTTATAACATTAAATCAATATAAATACTAGTAAAATAACTTATATAAAGATTATTGTACATTTTACTTTTTCTTTATCTAATTAGGAGGGATACTTTAAAGCATCTTAAAAAGTTAATTTTTTTTAAACAATCAATTGTATCACATAAGCAAGCAATACACCACACAAACAACAATCCAAAAGTTGAATGCCCTAGATATGCTAAACTTGGTTAGCTACTCTAATTTTAAAGTAATATATATATATATATATATATATATATATATATAGACATGTTTATGATATAAGAAACAAATTATTCTAAAAGATATATATATAATGTAGTAAGAAATTCAGAGAAGTCAAATTAATTTACATTTTCACTTTTAGTTAAATCAATCTCTATCCTCCCATGTTTGAATTCATACATTGTCAACTTTTGTGGTCATTGAATTCACACTTTGGGCCATTAGTGGTGCACATAGACTAGCCCAAAACCAATGATTACCCTTAAGATATATAAATAAATCATGAAGAAGCTTTAGTGATTACATGGATTCTTATACAAATGTTTCTCTATAGAAAAAATATTTTTATTTGACTTGGAATAATAATTATTAGGAGGTATAATGATAAGGATGAATCAAGACCATATATATGTTCCCCTTTTAATCTTTTATATAAGTCGTATGTAGACATGCATGAGGTTGTCTATTGTTTAACAAAAGCTTTCCTAACCCTCTTGGTTTCCAAATAAACTAATATTATTAATTATAATAGGTGCATCCTTTTGAGTTTTAATTTGACGGGGTGTTATTCTTTACAGCATCATGGAAAGATAGTTTTTTACAATCATCATATAAAAGAAAAAAAATCAAAAAATAATATATAATAATAATAAACAAAGAGAATGAATTTTAACGGTAGCATGAACCGTACTTGGACGGAAAAATAAAAATCAGAAAAAAGAAGGAAGAGTTTCCATATCACACGCTAGCTCGGTGGTGGCTGGCTAATCATACCACCAGCACCGGCACCGGAGCTCGAACTGGAGCCGCCGGAGAGAAGGTTGGCCAGGGCAGCCATGGCTTTAACTTGCATCTCAAGAGCGGCTATATAATCAGTCGCTTCTTCTAATACAACCGGCAATGGTTGTTTTCGGCAACCAGGAACCAACCGTCCGAGAACATGCGTTTTCCTTTGCACTGCCGCTAAATTCTTGGTTTTCAGCCTTAAAATACTCACTCGCGGCTTCTTTAATCGGCTATTCCCTGTCACGGCTCCTCTCTGCCTTGTATTACTCTTGATGAATTTAAGCTTGAGTTTATTTGTGAGGATCGCACGGCTCCATCTAGTCCGTCCTTTAGCCGTGACCGCAAGGACTCGGTCGGCCGCTTCACGAACGGCACGTCCACGGCGAGGAGAGCTGATCCGGACCTGGCGGAGAGCTTGCAAGAGTTTGGAGCTGTATACTTGTTGTTGAGCTTCAGATTTCCACGGCAATATCTGATTGTTATTGTTATACAAGTTCTGAGATTGCCTTTGAATTTTCTTCTTCTTTCTCCTATTGGATGAATCACCACGTGCTCTTTCCACGTTGTTCGTTACCGGATCCGAAATAAACGCCATCACCGTTTCAATTTCTGTTAATAACAACGGATCAATTGCCAGAGAATCCGAAATCAGTAACTGCATATTCATATCAATCATGTCAGAAGCAAGAATAATTAAATAATTCGAATCAACAAAACAAGCATACAGAGATTCGCAGCGTAAACAGCAAACTACAAATATGATTTAGTAATCAAAATAGAAATACTACCAAAACCGTAAAACAGAACTGAAAGAAATATCTAGGTGGAATCCGGTTATCGAAACACAAATGCAAAATCAATTGATCATAACGATCAATTTTACAGGAAATCATGAAGCGACAATCAAATTACGATATATATATATATATATATACCTTGAATTGAAGAAGAAAACTTAAGGTGATCCTGTGTGATGAATTCACCGATGCAATTCGAAAAGAATCTCAACAAATAACTCTGGTTTGGTGCAGATAGAGAAGAGAGGAAGAAAGAAAGAAAGAAAGAAAGAAAGTGGGGGAGGAATCAGAGGGAAGCACGCCTTGGCCCCTTCCCTCTCTCTCACACGATCTCTTTTAAAGCTCTTGTGATTTTCAGTTTTACCCCTTTTTTTTATTTTTTCTGTTTTTAGTTCCTCATGTTTTCGTTTGGTTCTTCACGATGGAGCCCATGACGCCGTTAGGCACCCCAACCCCTCCCAGCCTCCCTCTTTTATTCTTATTCTCATTTCTCCCCCATAAAACTAATATTACAATAGGGTCGAATTTGGGAGAGAATGAAAGTTATTATAACAAAGGTAAGAAGCGATTTGGACCATTGGATTAATCCTAGTTGAAGATAAACATAATCAGATCAACTCTCGGCTAAAACACAATTCATGGATTGTTTTGAGATTAAAAGTGATCAAGGGTTAAAAGCCCTTCTTACGCTTCTCACATTAACACACACACACACACACATAACACAAATATAATGAAACCAGTGTATTTGTATAAACTCGTACAAACTATACCTACCTTCATGATTTTGTAAATTTGGCTTCATGAATATATATATATATATATATATATATATATATATATATATATATATATTGGCTTCATGAATATATAATTTGGCTTCATGAATATATCATTTGACATTTTTAACTAATTTTTTTACAAAAATAAGGGTATTTTAGGGCTCCATAAAAAAAAATTAGTTAAAAATGCCAAATGATATATTCATGAAGTCAAATTGTATATTTATGAAGCCAAAATATATATATATATATATATATATATTCATGAAGCCAAATTTACAAAATCATGAAGGTAGGTATGGTTTGTACGAGTTTATACAAATACACTCGTTTGTAAAAAAATACCACATACCCCTATATATATATAAAGAGAGAGAGAGAGAGAGAAGGTGTATACGAGTTTCAAATACAAACCCTCTAGTTAGTTAATACAAATCATTATGATGGTAGAAAATATTTAGTGAGTTTAAATATTTTTGTTTGATTTTTATATGTCAATGTTTTCTTTTAGATGGTAATGAAAGAGGCAATAAAATAATTAAAGTGGCGAAAATAGCCTCTATGATTGTTGATGCATGTTCATGCCTTTGAATTCATTCAAAAAGTGTATAATTAATTCTAGACTACATTTCTTTATCAATAATCCAATGTAGTGTAGTAGTAAAAAAAGATTCTAGTAGAACTCACTTTAAAAACAAAAGGCATGTTGCATGTTTTGTTTTGAGTCCCATCATTCCCGCCCGGCCACATGTATTATTACCATTTACCATCTTTCAAAAAAAAATATCTATCTTGTACTCTTACAAACTCTTCCTAAAAACATTATAATATCTACAATGATCACTATATAAAATTATATAGTATATTTTAAAACATCCATATTGAATGTTTTAAAATATCCATTTAATCACCAATGGATCAAGCTGAGACGTCAGGAGGGGAATTTGTGTTGGATGGACGGTGGTTTACTTCTCGCAAACAGGTGATTCTATCTTAGTTGTTGGTTCCCTTGTTTGCATCCTCTTCGATTTGGCTTATGTTTGGTTTATTTAATTTTCTGACCTGTTTCTTTGGGTTTCTGCTACTGGTTGTGACGGTTTGTTTGTGGTTCCTAGGCTATATATACTTTTGGTTTGGTTGATTGGTTTTAATAAAGTTTGGTTAAAATATAGGGATTGGAATTTGGGTTTCATTATATATTTGTTTGATGTAGAACATATTTGTTGCTTTTTGGTTGTTGCCTTGTTGGTTACATAGATTGAAATATGTAAAATGGTAGGGAGTGAATTGGGAAATCACAAAAGCATAAGGGGTGAAGTTGTTGATGTTAATGAATGTATTTGTGAGGTGGGGCAATAAACGACAAAGGAAATGCGGATTGAGAAATATAATAAGAGCCCACAAATAATGAAGCATGCATGTTTTTGGATGATGTGATGGCATCCACTAACTCTAACATACATAACCTAAAATATTAATTCATCTTTCCCTTTATTTTTCCATAAAACAATTTTACAAAATATTCTTAAACTTTATATATTTTTTCTATTCAATTACTAGTATGTTTTATGATACAAAATACAATTTATTTGTGTCATGACACGTTTTATCAATTCAAGTAGGTTGTACGAGACTTGGTATGCGACTGCGAAAACCAAGGTAATTAATTAAATTATGAAGTCGTGTCATGTAACATCTCAAAGCTAAATGACATAAACTATTTTTAAAACACCAAACTCACTCAACAACTTTCATAAATAGTACCTTTTGTCAATCTCTTTTTTCTATTTTCATTTCTTATAAAATTTATTACTCCAATATATAATAGTCCAAAACATAAAAACCATATACTATTTGATATTGGGCCCCAATCCATAATGTACCCTTTGTATGTGGAATGCGTTGTCACAACTCCTCACCTCACTTGAAGTTGAATGACTTCACAACCACATGTAATGAACACAGTTTGAGAAGCGCGGAACTCATGTAGGAAGTATACGAGCATCTCCAACAGTTTTTCTATAATTTCTTTAAAATGGAGAACCAAAAGTAAAAATTCTTAAAAAAATTACATTCATTTCCAACAGATTCTTCATTTTGGAGAAAAAACAATTATTATATTATTAAAATATTGTATTTATCTATTGAAATATTATTTCTCACTCTAAATATTATTTTTCAAAGATTTCTATTGGTGCTCTCACTAAATAATCATTTTTTGGGTTAACTCCATATTTGGAGAAAACTCCTCTTTCCTACTTTCTCCATTTTGGAGATAGTTTTGGGGAAGCTGTTGGAACAAAAAAACAACCCAAAATTCTCATATTCTCCATTTTCTCCGAAATGGGAAAGTTGTTGGAGATGCTCTAATAGGCTAAAGAAGCTTGAGTCATTGCCTAGCTAGCTAGTCTTGCATCCAGTATAGACGGGTTAACGAGTTGGTAAGTGATTTATACATAACGTAGGATCGGAGGCCGGCTGTGTACACCCAATATGAATTGTCGTATTAAATAGTTCATTGTTTAGTACTAGATAAGAAGTTGCTACATCTAAAAGTGCTTAATAAAGCGTTTAGTGAGTATTTTGTGGTTGTGTTACTTATCAGAGATATCAAGACTTACACAATCAAATAAGTTTATGTGATTTAAAATGAGATGTAAAGTTGTATATGTTTTGAGTATTTTCATTACATTATTTTTATTTTTAACAAACCAATTAACAATTTAAATATAAATAAATGTATTCATATGATTATATAACATGAAAAATACATAATTTTGGTTTCCTTTAATTTGATGAAACCTTGAAAATTCAATTAACGTCAAACCATGAAAATTCAATTAACGTGACTAATTTTTTTCTCATTCTAGATGTTTAAAAAGAGATATAATAATTGTACCTCAAATTCATCATTTTTTGGGGATAAATATATATATATAGAGTCTCCTTTAAATGTAAACTTTTTTTTTTCGTGTAAACCGTATAAACTTTGTAGCTTCATAGGTTTTTTTGATGAATTTTTTTATGGGATTGTTTATTTTGATGAAATTGTTTCATATTATTCATTTCTTGACGAATTTTTTTTATGAAATTTGTAGTTTCATAGGGTTTTTTTCGTTTTTATGAACTGTTTCATACATTTTTCGTTTTCACCTATGAAACTACAAATTTTGCAAAAAAAATTCATCAAGAAATGAATGATATGAAACAATTTCATTAAAATAAACAATCCATAAAAAAAATTCATCAAAAAAACCTATGAAATCGAGGATTAATATGGTTTACACGAAAAAAAATTAAATTTAAAGCTTCCCATATATATATATATATGACGAAAATCAAATGAGAAACTAAAATAGGTTGAGAATCGTGAAAACCAAACTAAACCGTTAATTGATTTTAATCTATGGACATTATTATAGGAAAAAATAAGTTGAAAACCATGAGAACCTATGAATGAATTTTTATGTTTTTAAAACCATAGGATCAAAACCAAATGGCGGCTTTGATCGGTTCCCACGGTTCTCAACCTATTTTTAGTTCTCATACGATTTAACCCCTCTATATATATATATATATATATATATATATATATATATTTGTTAATTACGAAAATAAGAATTTAAAAAAGGCATGATGATAAATGCACAATTAATAATTGCTTAGATTGGTCGCTTTTGATGTTTCATCTGATCATGTCGCCATTATACTTAAAAAGAAAAAGAAAAAGAAAAAAAACAACAACCCCCGCTCGTCTTATATAATTTATTAATTTAAAGGGTATTTAATTAAAATGTCTCAAGTTTGACCCAAAATTGTCCAAATGCCCTAAATTTCTCCAAGATTACAAAAATACCTCATTTGTTCATGGGGAGTCCATGGCCCACGGACGAAAGTTACGATTTTAGTCCCTCTGTCCGTGGGGAGTGCATGGCCCACAGACGAATTAAATTCCTAAAATGAATTTTACACTTTCAACCCCTATACTTATTTACTTACTTTACTTTATACATTTTATGCTCCTAAACAAATAAAGTAAAGTAAGTAAATAAGTATAGGGGTTGAAAGTGTAAAATTTATTTCAGGAATTTAGACTCCCGACGGACAGAGGGACTAAAATCGTAACTTTCGTCCGTGGGCCACGGACTCCCCACGGATAAATGGGGTATTTTTGTAATCTTGAAGAGATTTAGGGTATTTGGACAACTTTGGGTCAAACTTGGGGCGTTTTAATTAAATACCCTAATTTAAATCAGGGTTTTATAAAGTAAAACTATATATAAATATATGTATATGGTTTTTGAGTAATTATTATCATAATAAATATTTTGTGAATTCAGAGGTTCATAGTAAAGTAGGTAGGGACAAAAGTTTTATGACAATTTTATTTTAAAAAAACTAATATGTTTGTTATATATAACCAGCTTGTTCATGAAAATACTACCCAAACGTTTGAGATCATCATTAATTTTATAAGGTCCCAAATAAAAATAGACTCCAATGGTTATGTGAAAGCATTTCTAACAATTTTTTTTTTTTAAAATTGAGAGTTTGAGGATTTTGTGTTTTAATAAAATATTCTCTAAAGTGGAAAAGATAGGTTTAAAAGGTGGAAGAAAATTTTCAAATTTGGAGAACTATTACAAAAGTAGTACTTATTAGGAGGAAAGATAAATGATATTTTATTTTATTTTTACCAATAGAAATCTTGAAATTTTAATTAATATTTTATGACTTGCATTGAATAATTTAATAATAAATACAAGTAGCTTATCAATAAACATCCAAGCAAGCATGTATGTAAAAAATAAACTAATTTATAACCTAACTTTTTTTTGCCAAACAATTCTGAAGTAATTTTTCTTTGAAAATTTAAAATATTAATTTTATATTTTTAAGAATTTATTAGAAATGCTCTAATGACTTAAACAAGAATTAAACACATTATATTGTGTTATTCAAATGCCTTTAACCCGGCCAGCCCAACTCATGTGCATTCCTAGAACGCTTAAAGACACATCACATGGATTTTATACAAAAAAAACGCATGTGATTTTAGAACGGCCAACCAAGGGACATACGCACGACGACCTTATATGTTTGACCGTTTCTTAATCAATTGCGATATAATAGATGTTCTCTGTTTCTCTTAATTTGATTATTATGTTGAAGATGGTATATGAAATAAAAATATTAAATGATAATGGATAATGAATATATAAATTGAGACAAAGTCACAAAGGTAGGTGAGGTGAGTGAGATGAAAAGTAAAGGAGACTTGGATTAGCAGCAACTGCAAGTGAAGTTAGGTTAGGTTACATTTCAAGACCTTCAAACATAAGTTTCCAACCCCACCAAATATTAGTATTATTAATTTCCTATTCCTATTCCTATTAATTAATTATCACCATGCATGCATTCTTCTCCTTTAATCCTATCATTTTCATGCCCCTTCTTTTTTTATGTTATATTTTGTGTCATTGTAATAACCAAGATCAAATTAGTAAACATTAAAATTTTGTGAGAAATTTGTAAAGTCGAAAGTTCAGGGGCTAATTTTGTAAGTTTGGGGTAGGTATAAAAAGCCCCAAATAAGGCTCAAAACCCTAGGAGCTATTCATCTTGTGTATGAGGGTGGCGGCTGAGGGAGAGAGTGCATAGAAAGAAGAAAAATCATCCCCGTTGCAAATTGAAGAAAAGGTCACCAATCATCAAATTGGAAGAGGAAGTAACATTGGAGTTCATTTCCTACATTGATTCTACCAGGTAATTTCTATCTTTAACTCAAATATTTAGAATTGTTGCTGAATTGGGTTATTTTGGAGTTTTGGCTAAAAGTGAGAAGGATATCCTAAGAAGACGATTAGACTCATCATATCGTGTTTAAATAGCTAAGAACTTGGTAAGAAGTGAACTAAAATGAATTATGATATTTGTTTTAGCTCAAAATCGTTGGATTGTGAGCTTATCAGCTGATTTCGACCCCAAAACGGCTTTACAGTCGTCGTCCGGTAAGTTGAGGGAAGTGTCCGGACACAGTGTCCGGTAGTGTCTGGATGGGTGTAGTTGTCCGTATGGGCTTGTCCGGGAGAGTTACCGGATAAGTAATGTCCGGATGTGATGTCCGGATAGTAGTATCGTCCGAAAAGTCGAGAAGTCCGGATAGTAGTATTGTCCGGAAAGTTGGGTAGTCCGGGAAGCATTTCGGTACCCGGTAAGTGAGTATCCGGACCTCGTGTCCGGTAAGTTCCAATTTATTAGTACCCGGTAAGTGGTGGCATCCGGTAAGTTAGTACCCGGAATGTGATCAGTCAGTTTATACTTTATCCATGTATCCAGGTATTTCACTTGAAGGTCAGAAGCAAAGTAAGGAAAGATAGTAAAAACGTCGGGTGAGTTTTTCTAACTAAAATACGTGATTTTATATGTGTTTTCTAAAGAATGTGAATGAGTAGAAATGCCATGTTATTTACATGATTTTACTTGTTTGAAAGATATGTAAGATGTATGCATACATTGTAGTAGACGTAAATTTGGCTAAGTCGGGGGTGTGGCCCGCCAGTGCTCATGCCGGGAGGAGTGACCTGTTTATGCCATGGGAAGAGTAACCCTGTAAGGCAGCGTGAGACTGGCTCGTTGTCACTCTTGAGTGACTTCAGGGTGCCATTTACTGGAGCGGATTTATCCGTGAAAGTGTTTATGAAAAGTTATGTGAAAGTGTTTATGAAAAGTTATGTGAAAGTTTTTATGAAATGCTATGAGAAAGTTATAAATTGTTTTGAATGACTTTTGAGAACTGTCAGGAGGGGGCTCACTGGACCTCATGGTCTAACCCTCGCATTTTCCAAACTAAACCTTTTCAGGTAAACAGATAGTAGGAGGTTCAAGTAATTAAGCAAGAGCAGGATAGAGTACAGATGCAGATGGAGACAGTGTCACTCATACTTTTGTAGGTAATTCTCACTTGTGTATAGGTTGTTTCCGCCAACCTAATTTTAGAGACAAATATAATGAAATTTTGGGACCCAGTTTTGGTAATGCTTTATTATACGTTTTGTATGCTTAATTTTAGACTTGGTCGTTACAATTGGTATCAAAGCCATAGTTTAAGGGATTTAGGTGATCGGACGGGCCTAAACTTAAACTTTGGGAGTAGAAATCACAACTGAGAATCAGGAAATGCGTTAGGAGGGCACTATTATAGAGGTAGGACTAATAGGGTACCGAGGACAGTCATGTAAGGTAAGTTTGGGATTACACCTTGCCAGTGTAATTGTGAACTTACAGGTACATGTATGTGCTTAAATTGCCTTATTATTCCGAAACTGTAGTCTTAAGTTAGTTTATATGTCGTGTTCCAGTAATCTAGAATGTCAGCAAGATCCCTGAGGGGTAGAGTGAGACCGATTGTTGGGAAAGTATCGTGAGAGATCATTTATGATGTGATGTATGTATACATCGTAGAGACGGAATGTTGTTTGGAATATTATGAGCCGTTTAGAGGTAGATCTTCGTGGGTTCGAAGAGGATGATTGATTGCTTTTGAGTAAGACTCCTAGTTTTGGTGAGTCCCAGTCGTAGAAATCGTGAGGTAGACAGTTGGGATGGTAAGAAGGACATTGTCGAGATCTTGAAAATGTCAATTCAGGAGCGAGTGGAGGATTAGAGTCCTGACTCTTTAGTCGGGCTTTTCAGTGTCGGATTAAAAACGTGTAGAGGTATAAGGTGAGATAATTGATCAAGACGAAAATGGTATGAAATGGTTGGATAAGTGGGTCGTGGAACGCATGTTCAGCAAGTTGTTGCCAGGCCGAGAGGGCGACCATTGTCGAAGATAGATTGTGAATGATAAATTGCGTGAGTAAAACAATTGACCTTGTTTGAGTAAGTAGCCTTCAATTGCAAGTAAAGTTTCATGCATTGAGTTCGTATATGTGTACATGAGATTTTTCATAAGTAAAGTAAATGTGTAAATATCAAATTTGATCGGATATGAGTCGGCGTGTGCAAGCGTATGTTTAAAGAAAAATGCAATTCCATTTACATCGCACAACGAAATCTTGAGGTTTACGATTTGCAAAATATTCCACTCTTTTCATGATAAGTTAAATTGTTGCAAAAAGTCAAGAAAACGTTTGAATACAAAACTTTTATAACCAAAACGAGTATTGACATAGTGATGTCATATAAGTGAGTGCGAGAGCCGACTGGTTTACTTCGTGTTGGTAGTTCCTTTCAGAATTTTGTCGTATGAAAAGATTTTTTCATTTAATACATTATTGTCGCAACAACATCGGTTGGTTGAGTAAAATTAAGTTTTACGGAAAGATGCATGCAAACGATTCTCGAGATCGTTGTGCAGGGCATTGGACTTATGAGAGTATTGGGGTCGTGTGTACCCAAGCTAGTTTCAAGTGTTGTTTATTTAAATTGATAAAATGTGCGAAATGATTTATTAATCGCGTTGTCATGCATGAAGGCTATGAACTCACTAGGTCATAGAGTATTACATTTTAAGATAAGGAAGGACTCTGAGTGTGAAGAGGTGTTGGACGAATCAGAGAAGAATGTTGTAATTTTAGTATTTGTGATCAAGAATAGAGGCGGACAGTGAAAGAGTCGGAAGTGGACTTTGATGTCGGTTGTATGAGGGTCTGTACCATTGGTCGGTAACTGGAAATACAGTTGTCACGGGACGGTTGTGTCCAGAGGAAGGACTCGAAGTCGGCAAGGTATTAACAACTTGTTATGAGTGGTGTGGTGAAGCAGAAATGAAATATCCTCGGCGTCGAATATGAGTTTTAAGGTGATCTTGTAGTATTGACACTTCACGAGTAAGTCTTGAAACTTCCTTTCAAGTGAGGACAATGAATGTGTAGATGATCATGATATGATTGGAAGAACTAGGTTCTGTTAGGAACCTATGTGGGCGGAAAATTTTGGAAAGCATCAACAGGTTGACTAATAAAGTAGACAATCATTTAAAGTGTCTGAAGCTGAAGGCGTTGCCAAAGAGTTGGAAAAGGAGAGGATTACCACGGTGTGGGTAAATGTAGGAGGTCGTTCAGGAGAGATGTATACGTGATGATGGAACACCTCGAGTGAGCGTTAGTAATGTGAAAGACTGTTGTTTTGGATAAGCGTTTTACTTACGAGGTTTGGTCGGTTCGTAGAAGGATGAGGTATGTAGCACAAACGAAGTGAGTGTGTAGAGTATATCGATCAGTGAAGGGCTATCTATATAAGGGCTCGGATCGTAAAGAGCTAGCAAGAACGAGTATGTTTGAGCTAATTGGGGACTCGTGAGTTATAGTTCAACTAGAGTTGGGAAGGACAAGTAGCGAGATAGACTCGATTATGTCTGCGGGAGAATATGAAGAAAAGTTTGAATTGTGTACGAATGACCATGAGAGACCTGGTCTGCAATGAGATGTTATGGGTGGAGGATATACGAATGAGTGGTGGCATCAATTTCCAAGATAAATGTGCCAGCCAGTGTGTGATGTGATGTTAGAAAGAGGAAGCATCAGATGGAAGTCTTTTCGAGGATTTTGGACGAAGTGTACGATTTGTTAATCAAGTCGTTGGAGCTCGTGGTTTGTAAGTTAGAGTTGTGACAATGACCATTATCGGAATAGAATGTCGGAGCGACTGTGGGTGGTTACCCAAATGAGAAACCAAGTGTTTTTGGTTGGGTGAATCGCTAAGTAGGTATATTTTTGGAATCATTGGAAGTTTAAAAAAGATGATGGGTGTGTTAGTCAAAAGGTGGTGCAGTAGATGCGAAATCTTTAAAGAATGTGAGTTGCTTCTTATGTGTGAAAGAATTGTCCGAGAAAGTATTAGTTGGAGATCAAAGAATGTGTAGTAACTTCGAACACCGGTGTCGTTTCAAGATGACTTGGTTGAATGCCTTAAGTTAGAATTTTGGTGCAACTGTTTGGTTATGTATAGTAATGAGAAAGTGTTATCAGCATGTGGAAAGGTCGAGAGAGAGGCAAGTAATGTTTGGTGGGTGGTGCTCCACGCTAACGGGGGGAGGTGAATGTAACACCCATAATTTTCGGTTAAGTACAATATCGAATCAGTGTGGAATCGATCTTTTCAGAAAAATATGAAAATAGGATTTTAGATTAAATCCTAGATTTTATGGTCTTCTTGGATTGGGAATTCGAATACGAGTCCAACGGTTCTTCCCGGAGCGAAAACGGAGCTAAAACGAGGAAGTTAAGGCCAAAACGAGTTTCGGTACACTCTGAGCTATTGTGCCCGGCGATAGTGACGCTGTCACAATCGCCATGCTATCGCCCATAATGTACCGAGAGTTGGGGGGATGCGGGCGATTGTGCCCTGGCGATAGTGACACTGTCACTATCGCCGTGTCACTTTAGCCGACGGGCTCCAGGGTGTTTTAAACCCCTTTTCTTCTTTCTTCTTCCCCATTTCACTCATATCTCTCAACTCTCTCTCTAGAAATTGGTTTCTCTCACTAGAAACCCTACAACCCCTATCCTCTTCCCTTCATCTTCTCCACATAAATTAAACCCACTCCACCAGTGTTGACCATCTTGAAGGTTTGAAGCTTTTGGGAGTTTAGGAAGCTATCTCTTGGGGGATTCAAGTGGATAAGGTAATATCTCTACCCAAAAATTGTATTGATGTTGATTTCATATTCCTTTCATCTTGAGATGTTGTGGAACGATTTTGGTGGTGATTGGTGGAAATATTCTACATCTTCTTCATGTATGGAACTAGGGTTTGGTATAAGTTGGGTATTTTGGTATTTTATGGATGAATGATGATTTCTTATGGTTAGATCTTGGTATTGATGGTTGGAAACTTATGGATCTAGGTTTTGGAAGTTTTGGCTTGAGGATGCAAACTTCATCAAAGGAGCTTACGTTTGGGAAAAAACTAGATTTAGCCTAATCTAGCAAGGTGAGTTCAAGTTGCTTTGTGAAAACTTTGTACATGCCAAAATATGTGTTTTAAAGTATTTGTGTGCTTTATGTGAAATTATCCCTTGTTGAATTACTTGGTGGGTTTTGATTTAAATCAAAGTGTTGAGCTTTACAAATCTTATAAAACACCCACATTTGGGAATTTTGAGTGATTGATGAATAAATCACGAGTGAAAGAGGTTTTGTTAATTTATTGCATAAGTGAAGGTTATTTGGTCAAAATACACTTTTAGTGTTTTGTGATTATGTGATAACTATGATGTGGCACATTTTAAAGTGTGAACGTATGAGTTGGGGATTTTGGTCAATCCGACCATGTGGATGTTTTAAGAGTTGTAAACCTTTATTTTGGGGCCGATGGCCTATTGAGGAATTAAAAGATAAAGATTTTGGGTAACGATGCATTTAGGTTTACGTAACCGTGTGAGTGGCACGTATTTAACCAAACATTTATTTTGGCCTTAAAGGCTTGATTTATACTCAAATGAGTCTTTTGAGTGTTTGCCGGTTTTAGTGACTCGAGATGGAGTCTTGGATGTGTTATATGCTTAATTGCACTTTATTCGAATATGTGCCGGTTTAAGTGTTGGTCTTATGTGTGAAGACCGTTTGATGATTCATTATTAGTACCTTTGGGACTAATGAACCTTAGTGAGTTATATGCATCGTCAAGTAATAAAAGAGTTGCATATACGTGTACATATAGATGCATATATGATTTGACTTCATTGGGAAGGTGGCAATGAAGGGGTTGTGAGATTATCATGTCTCGGAGCGTGTGTTGCATGATGTGAGTTAGATGCATTTCATTTGCATGAATTGATATTGATAATTGATCATTAGATCTTTTAAGCAAAGGGCTCGGTTTTGGACTCGGTCGAGTCTCGAGGGCATTCGCCCGATTTTCTATAAGCTCGACGTGGGCTTGGGGTTTGAGTTGCATGAATTGCATCATATTTGGAGGTTACATGATTTGAATGCATTAGTTATTCTTTTGAGGTCATGTATGAATTTCTAAGTTAAGTAAGCTTGTTTTGGATGGTGGGGTTTCCAAGGTAAAGACCTAGTATGGTTGAACTTGAGGGCTTGGACTAAAGACCTAGTATGGTTGATGTCTAAGAGGGGCTAAAGACCTAGTATGGTTGATTGCAAAAACGGACTAAAGACCTAGTATGGTTGATGTCTAAGAGGGGCTAAAGACCTAGTATGGTTGATGCCAAAGACGGACTAAAGACCTAGTATGGTTGATGTCTAAGATGGGCTAAAGATCTAGTATGATTGATGCCAAGGATTGACTAAAGACCTAGTATGATTGATGTCATCCGTTTTCCACATCCAAGAAGCTTACCTACATTTATTTAATCGTGGTCTAATTTATGTGTTTGCCATACTCGATGAGATCGGGTCTCCCCTGTCACCGAAGGGTGTTTATTTTGGGTATTTTATTTATCCGCGTTGTCGAGGTTATATTATATGCTTACGAACTATTTTCCATAATTGATGGGCGGATTTATGTTCCATCCTTATTGGATGTTTTAACTATTGGAGTTTTATTCGCTATGGCAAGTATTTGTGAAATAGTTATTTAATTAACTCTTGATGGAGTTTGGATTTGAGTCCATTGTAGAGAAACAATTTTCGTTGGAAGCTTTCCTCACAAGAGTTGTGTGCATTTGTAAATTGGGTTGTCGATGTTTTTATACAAACCCTTTTTGAAGATCATTTATTACGTTGAAGCTTTGGTTTATCAAATAATTTGCTCTTGATGTAAACTCTTGAACTCACTAGGCGTTAGCCTAACCTTTTTATTTGTCGGCATGTGCAACAGGATCAGGTTGGGAATAGCTTTAGCTACACCGTGAATGGATGAGTGCTAGTAAAGTGCACAAGAAGTGAGATGCTTAGCGAAGTCTTCCGCACACGTTTGGGATTAGCAACTTGTAAATGGGTTAAGTAACACCCGTCTTGAGATGTTAGTTGTGTAGTTTGTGACGTTCAAACTTTGAGGTATTTTAAGGATGTGTTGTAGAAGTGATTTTATCATCTCTTAGTTTAATTTATTAAAATTAAAGTTAGTTGCTCATTCCAAATTTAATGGTGTTACAAGTTGGTATCAGAGCATAAGTTTGAGAGAATTAGGTGTTGATTGTTGAATACCTAGACTCAAACTAGCGTTGTTTTAAGTAAAGGAGAGCGAGATTGCACCATTAGGCACTCTAAGATAGGATATTCGGAAGTTGTTGGGGTCACTAGAAACGAGGAGTCACGTCAAGAGTAGCAAGGATGATCATGTACGGTACGTTCATAATTGCACTTGGCCAGTGTTATGGTGAACCTACCGGTTACATGAGAGTACTCAGACAACTCTAGCGTGATGACCGTTGGGGTAGTGAAGGAGTTCTAAGCGAATAGTCGTTAGAAGAGGTTGACGACTTTAGCATTTGCCATTTGGAGTGGCGGTAAGCATGATTGATTGTATTAAGTAGACCGTTCTGGTCAGACTTGATAGTTGGATTGGAAACGTAGGCTTATTGAAGTGACTTGATTCGAGGAGAAATGTGGGGTTAGTCGATGTGACCTTCCACTTTGCGTTAAGATGCGTGAGTATCCGGATGACAATAGTGTGATCGGAGAAATTGGAGGAATGTGACCTAGACGTTGAGGTGCCGACAAAATGCATGCACAAAATTTATTATCGATTATTTCTTATGTTTCGAATCGTCGGATGGACGGTACTGCTAAATCTGGGAAAAAGTTTGACGTACGCAAGATTTTTAAACTATGATTTTGGAACATGCATGAAATTATTTTACGACCGGCGGTTGTGAACCTGGTTGGGATTTATTTTATTCCTTGTAGTCGTCTACTACTACTTTCGAATGTTGTGATGTCCATGTTTTAATGTCGTTTATGATTTTGGATAAGTAACCGCGATTTGCGACCTTAACATTGGATCTCCTCCACATGTGTTAAGGCTTAGACGGAGAGTTACATTCCCTTGTTTTAGTATTGATCTTTAATGGAAATTTCGATTTTACGAGTCTTGACGAAAGAGTGTCGTTTCACTTTTGTGTTGTAACAAAAAGGGAGGTTTTATGATTTGTATGATTCGATCATAGCGTGATTTTATGCGAGTTGTCTATTGAAAACGAAGATTTTGACACCATTTAATTGGTTTGATGCGGTTGAGTTCCATTGAGTTTTATGGAATCTTTGTGAAGTAGGACCGAGTTTCGTTTTACGATGTTTTGCAGTGCATGGGTGACACTTTATTGCGTGCATAACTTGAATGCTTGTGTGCGTTAATACATGGGTTTGAGTGAGTATTGCGCCTCGTGCGAATTTTGTTAAAAAAATACGTTTATATCGTATTGCACCAAAAAGAGTAGTTTTGGAGTTTTAATGTCGCGTGGCTTCTCTTTTGAGGATTGTGGTAGCATATTTTTTGCAACTTGCTAGATGTGCAAATTAATTTATACGTGGCGTGAGTAAGGCATATAAGAGCATCATGATAGTACATCTCTAATGTTCTGTTTTATGCACTCTCATTTGTTGACATTGTTGGCATTCTTTCTCGCACATGCACTATATTGATTGATTGACAGGAGTAGTTTGTAGCCACTATATTAAGGCGTTAGTGTGCATTTCTTGTGTGGTTTGAGGTTTAAAGTTGACTTGAATTATTTGGTGTGTCAATCAAATTATGTGTACGTATGGTTTTCTGAAATTTTGAGAAAAACAAATTGAGGTGTGCGGGCCCGGTCAAAAGATTTTATTTACTTGTCGTTATACGACTGAATGAGAGGTTTTGGAATTTGAGTCAATGAACTTCTACTTTGAAAAATTAGTATTGACTACCCGGTATGTGCTATACCATTTCAGAATGACTACTAAGAAAGTGCTGCAGATTGGCATGCAAAATTTTGATTTGAGATTTCTTTTCGATGTTTAAACTGATATTTCCAAATGATGAAAATGTCTTGTTACTTAATTTAAAAAAAACTGGGAGATGGCCCAGATCATGACGTGTTTTAACCAAGGTGTGTTGATGATTTGCTTCGTTTCTCTGTGAACAAACTGTCATATGCAAATTTGTTAATGAATTGCGATTCATGTCGTTTTATAGTTAAAAAGAGAATTTTGGAAATCGATGTCTTGTAAATCTTTTTGAAGTTCGTATACACAGGCTGCTAGACACTGTTTAAAATGTCGGAGTTTACTTTGCGCGTGAGGCATAAGTAAATTCGTGATGGGACCCTAGTGGTTCGTTTTAAAGGTTGTTGAGTACGTTTTTACGTTTCGGTAGTAAACTAATTTGTGATGAAAAAGTTTTCAAAAATTATTTTTCATATGTGGGACGAGTGTGCCCATGTTTGTGCATCCACTAGCTGAGTAGTGGTAAGTTTTTGTACGTATATGATGTTAGTATAAAAACTTTTGTGTAGAAAAATCTAGCGAAAACTTTATTGGCATATTTATTGAGTCTGTCACTTGAAAACCTTGAACTCTTTAGGCTTGGTGAGGTTGAGCAACCCCAGTTAGGGGTGAGGGCGTGTAGGACCTTTCGATGAAAGATCGAATTTCTAACGCATGTGTTTGTCGTGAGCCGTATGAGGTTGTTTGCGGGAATGAATCATTTCGTATGAACAACAAAAAGGTGGGACTTGCGGTGTCCCTTATTAGTGTTTTGGTAACCGTTCACTTCGGCAACCTTGTATTGGATTGTCTGTTTTGCGTGAAGGTCGTGTAGGACCCTTTAGACCGTGGGGATGAACATGGATTGGTGGGACTATTTGAGGAATGAAACTCGTGTGTGGAACTATGTGATGAGTCGAGTTTTGGTGGTGTGACTAGGTGTCAACTTTTGGAGTTTGAGGCCAAGGACCACTAGTGTGACTGGAAAGTGTAGTCCAATTTTGATAAATGGTGGTATCGGTTATGATGAACTTAAGTTCGATTGTGACGAACGGTTTAGCGGGATGACTCTCTGCTTGTGGTAAAAGAAGTTGTCGACTAGATGATCGGAGTAGACGTGTTTTGGGAATGGTGTAACTGATAAGTCAGTGACGACCGTCAGTATTGGAGTCTAGTGGGACTCGTTAGAGGTAAGTGCCGGTTCGACAGTGAGAACCTTAGATTTGGAGGTTCGTTGATTTTAGATATAATCAAGCCGTGGACTAATTGGTGAAATTAAGAGCGAGTGGACACAGATTGATTTAGAGTCGGGATTCATTGTCGGGATGTATGGAACATCTAAGGTTGGGAGACAACCGAAGTCGTCTGACTAGGAACTATTCCAGTTGTCAGAGTATTCTCCCGGACATAAGTACATTGTACGTGAAGGAACTTTGTTGATAAGCAATTGTTCGAGGATTTGTCTTTATAGACTATGTGGAGGGAATTTAGGTCCCAGTTAGGAACTGATAAATTATAGTCGGCGTTAAGTCAGTTAGCCTTGGGTTGAAAAGGATGTAGATTTCGAGGACGGAATCATCCTAAGGTTGGGAGGATTGTAACACCCGTAATTTTCGGTTAAGTACAATATCGAATCAGTGTAGAATCGATCTTTTAAGAAAAATATGAAAAATAGTACTTTAGATTAAATCCTAGATTTTATGGTCTTGTTGGATGGGGAATTCGAATACGAGTCCAACGGTTCTTCCCGGAGCGAAAACGGAGCTAAAACGAGGAAGTTAAGGCCAAAACGAGTTTCGGTACACTCTGAGCTATTGTGCCCGGAGATAGTGACGCTGTCACAATCGCCGTGTCACTATCGCCCATAATGTACCGAGAGTTGGGGGGGACGCGAGCGATTGTGCCCTGGCGATAGTGACACTGTCACTATCGCCGTGTCACTTTAGCCGACGGGCTCCAGGGTGTTTTAAACCCCTTTTCTTCTTTCTTCTTCCCCATTTCACTCATCTCTCTCAACTCTCTCTCTAGAAATTGGTTTCTCTCACTAGAAACCCTACAACCCCTATCCTCTTCCCTTCATCTTCTCCACATAAATTAAACCCACTCCACCATTGTTGACCATCTTGAAGGTTTGAAGCTTTTGGGAGTTTAGGAAGCTATCTCTTGGGGGATTCAAGTGGATAAGGTAATATCTCTACCCAAAAATGTTATTGATGTTGATTTCATATTCCTTTCATCTTGAGATGTTGTGGAACGATTTTGGTGGTGATTGGTGGAAATATTCTACATCTTCTTCATGTATGGAACTAGGGTTTGGTATAAGTTGGGTATTTTGGTATTTTATGGATGAATGATGATTTCTTATGGTTAGATCTTGGTATTGATGGTTGAAAACTTATGGATCTAGGTTTTGGAAGTTTTGGCTTGAGGATGCAAACTTCATCAAAGGAGCTTACGTTTGGGAAAAAACTAGATTTAGCCTAATCTAGCAAGGTGAGTTCAAGTTGCTTTGTGAAAACTTTGTACATGCCAAAATATGTGTTTTAAAGTATTTGTGTGCTTTATGTGAAATTATCCCTTGTTGAATTACTTGGTGGGTTTTGATTTAAATCAAAGTGTTGAGCTTTACAAATCTTATAAAACACCCACATTTGGGAATTTTGAGTGATTGATGATTAAATCACGAGTGAAAGAGGTTTTGTTAATTTATTGCATAAGTGAAGGTTATTTGGTCAAAATACACTTTTAGTGTTTTGTGATTATGTGATAACTATGATGTGGCACATTTTAAAGTGTGAACGTATGAGTTGGGGATTTTGGTCAATCCGACCATGTGAATGTTTTAAGAGTTGTAAACCTTTATTTTGGGGCCGATGGCCTATTGAGGAATTAAAAGATAAAGATTTTGGGCAACGATGCATTTGGGTTTACGTAACCGTGTGAGTGGCACGTATTTAACCAAACATTTATTTTGGCCTTAAAGGCTTGATTTATACTCAAATGAGTCTTTTGAGTGTTTGCCGGTTTTAGTGACTCGAGATGGAGTCTTGGATGTGTTATATGCTTAATTGCACTTTATTCGAATATGTGCCGGTTTAAGTGTTGGTCTTATGTGTGAAGACCGTTTGATGATTCATTATTAGTACCTTTGGGACTAATGAACCTTAGTGAGTTATATGCATCGTCAAGTAATAAAAGAGTTGCATATACGTGTACATATAGATGCATATATGATTTGACTTCATTGGGAAGGTGGCAATGAAGGGGTTGTGAGATTATCATGCCTCGGAGCATGTGTTGCATGATGTGAGTTAGATGCATTTCATTTGCATGAATTGATATTGATAATTGATCATTAGATCTTTTGAGCAAAGGGCTCGGTTTTGGACTCGGTCGAGTCTCAAGGGCATTCGCCCGATTTTCTATAAGCTCGACGTGGGCTTGGGGTTTGAGTTACATGAATTGCATCATATTTGGAGGTTACATGATTTGAATGCATTAGTTATTCTTTTGAGGTCATGTATGAATTTCTAAGTTATGTAAGCTTGTTTTGGATGGTAGGGTTTCCAAGGTAAAGACCTAGTATGGTTGAACTTGAGGGCTTGGACTAAAGACCTAGTATGGTTGATGTCTAAGAGGGGCTAAAGACCTAGTATGGTTGATGCCAAAAACGGACTAAAGACCTAGTATGGTTGATGTCTAAGAGGGGCTAAAGACCTAGTATGGTTGATGCCAAAGACGGACTAAAGACCTAGTATGGTTGATGTCTACGATGGGCTAAAGATCTAGTATGATTGATGCCAAGGATTGACTAAAGACCTAGTATGGTTGATGTCATCCGTTTTCCACATCCAAGAAGCTTACCTACATTTATTTAATCGTGGTCTAATTTATGTGTTTGCCACACTCGATGAGATCGGGTCTCCCCCGTCACCGAAGGGTGTTTATTTTTGGTATTTTATTTATCCGCGTTGTCGAGATTATATTATATGCTTACGAAATGTTTTCCATAATTGATGGGCGGATTTATGTTCCATCCGCATTGGATGTTTTAACTATTGGAGTTTTATTCGCTATGGCAAGTATTTGTGAAATAGTTATTTAATTAACTCTTGATGGAGTTTGGATTTGAGTCCATTGCAGAGAAACGATTTTCGTTGGAAGCTTTCCTCACAAGAGTTGTGTGCATTTGTAAATTGGGTTGTCGATGTTTTTATACAAACCCTTTTTGAAGATCATTTATTACGTTGAAGCTTTTGGTTTATCAAATAATTTGCTCTTGATGTAAACTCTTGAACTCACTAGGCGTTAGCCTAACCTTTTTATTTGTCGGCGTGTGCAACAGGATCAGGTTGGGAATAGCTTTAGCTACACCGTGAATGGATGAGTGCTAGTAGAGTGCACAAGAAGTGAGATACTTAGCGAAGTCTTCCGCACACGTTTGGGATTAGTAACTTGTAAATGGGTCAAGTAACACCCGTCTTGAGATGTTAGTTGTGTAGTTTGTGACGTTCAAACTTTGAGGTATTTTAAGGATGTTTTGTAGAAGTGATTTTATCATCTCTTAGTTTAATTTATTAAAATTAAAGTTAGTTGCTCATTCCAAATTTAAGGGTGTTACAGTGAAGATCGTATGTCGGAATAAATGAGAAGGTTGGAAGTAGTAAGGTTGACAGTAACACCGAGAGGTGGAGTAGTGTGTATAGATTGCCATCGGTAAATGTGCGAACTTCTGGAAAAAGTATTGAGGAAAGGGAATTGTGTATGTTTTGTGCAGGAAAGAAGTGGATAAGGCAGTTGAATGATTTGAGTTAGTGTCGTGGTGAGAAATGTTCAAACTAATTGGTTGTCCAGTGATAGGCTATTGAGAATAGTATGGTGTGGCCATGGTTACTTCTCCTAGTTGAGTGAGGGTAACCAAAGTTATGTTATATGACTGGACGCTTGTGGCGACCAGTGAGAGATTAATGTGTCTTCAGGATAAGTTCAATTCGGATAGGTGAACACTTCAATAAGGGATTATAGAAGTTTCATGCTGTTAGTCACGTTAAGTGTGAGGTGATGAAGTGGTGAGAATGTACGAACTAGTTGTCGAGCTGTAGCCGATGTGATTCGGGAAGGAAATATGATCTGCATAGACGTATGTCTGTTGGAAGAAGTAATCTAGAACTACATGTAACCCGAGGAGGGAACTCTTAGGTGTGAGTTCGTCGGGATATGCAAGGGTGGCCTTGTACCAAGTGGTCAAGTGAGTGATTATTCCTGGTTTAAGATTCTCGTTGTAGTGGCGGGGAATTTCCGCCAAGTTCCTTCTTTCAAGGAAGAAAAGATGTGTGGGAGACCTTAGTTAGACGTGTTTTAAAACCGTGAGTCCCGGAGTGAGGACGGAAGCGAGCAAATTGAGTTGCGACTGGCCTTGGATTTACCAGGTGGTATTTAAGCGAGTATAGTAATAAGAGAGGTTACAGTATATGGTGCGAGATGGCACTACATAGCAAGTGGTGACCCACCAAGGCGGTTCCAAAGTATGGGGAACGGTTTTGTTTTCCGACCGAACGGTTTGAGAGAAAAGCGAAACGGACTACGTTTTGGGAACCGTTAAAGTTATGGAAGTTGAGTAAGTAGTGTACGATCTTGTGGTGCCCGAGGAGATTTTAGAAGAATTCATAGTGCGATGCACGTCTTTATTTCTGGTGAGCAAATATTGGAAGTCGAGATGATGGCGACCTTGCCAGAAACACTGACAATAAGGAGTTGACTTTAGCCATTATTGAACGAGTTGGAGCCGAGACATGCAAGTCAGACTTGTCGGAAGAATTAAAGGGATTTCATCCAGCGTTTCATGTCTCGAACCTAAAGAAGTGTTTGGCAGAAGCAGATGTGGCTGTTTCCTTGGTGGATATCCGCGTTAATGAGGAGTTGACTTATATAGAAGAACCAATAGAAATCGTGGATAGTAAGGTTCGTAAAACGAGAAACAAAGAAATTCGGCTAGTAAAGATCCAGTGGAGGTATCATAAGGGATGAGAAGCAATTTGGGAAATATAAGCGGACATGATGTAACATCCCAAATTTTCAATAATAGTATTTTAATGAGAATTGGGATCTATTTGTATTTTGGTTTAAAACCTTGAATTATGTTGTATTTTATAATTCAATAAGGTTAAAATACAAGGGATTAAGGTTTGGTGTCAATTGTTGGAAAATTGAAACTTGGAGGTGTGTTTGGTCACAATTGGAAAGTGTGTATGGATAAAGTAGCTGAAATCAGATTTTTATCTCATTTTGTGTTGGGGTCGGTTTGAAGAAAAAGGGAAAAGAGAAAGAAGTGAGAAAGCAAAGAGAAAAGAGAAGAAAAGCAAGTTAGGTCTTCACTTTGGTAAGGAATTTACCATAGTTTCTGATAAATCTTGTTGTAGATGTATGTTTGTAAACGAATATGTGTATTGTTTAGGTTTTCAGAATCCTTAACATCAGATTTGAAGCAACAGGTTGTGATTAAAGTGGGTTTTCTTCAAAAAGGTGAGTTCATTTGTGGTTTGTGCAAATCAGTGTTTATATGTTAAATTAAACCTTGAAATACTTGTATAAATTGGTTATGAATTGTATGGAATGGTCTGGAATGAGCTGAATCGAACAGATATGTATCTAGATCGAATTTTAAGCTGCAGGTCGAAGGTTTCCGGATAAAACCATGTATCCGGAAACAGTGGTGATCAATGTCTCCGGACGCGACAAAGTTATCCGGTAAGTTTTAATTTCGTAGTAGTTTCCAGATGAATATAGTTACCAGATGGTATCCGGATTGTTTTAGTACCCGGGTGTTGTCCGGATTAGATCAGTATCCAGAAAGTTGTGTGTTGTCCGGAAAGTTTAGTTGTCCGGACAGTCAAAGTTGTCCGGAAACCCCTGTTGTCCGGACACTTTTATGAAATTGAGAATGTTAGGTTCTGATGTTTGGAAGCGGAACCCCCGTGCTAAGTCGCCGAAGGGGGGCATTTGAGGATGAAGATACGATAGGTTATCTAGTATTCTTAGATTTGAGAATATTATGTGATGTAATATGTTGTTATGCATATGCGTTAGTAAAGTGTAATGGGTCCATAGGCACTAGTGTTTGGTAATCACATGGAATAGGTGTGTGGTAATAATCGCTATTCCAGTGTGTGTGGAAATTGTGGAATAGGCGTGTGGTAATAATCGTTATTCTAGTGTGTGTGGAAATTGTGGAATATGCGTGTGGTAATAATCGTTATTCCCAATTTCTAAGGAAGAAAATGGGATTGACATAAGTGCTTGTGATCTCTACTTCCTTTCCGATAAATGGCATGTGTAATTGCAATTTATTGGATAAGAGCATTAATCTAGAATCATTAAAGATTCGTAGTGTGGCTCTGAGGCATGATATGCTGATGGAATTATTGTCAGTCATATTCATGGAATTAGATGAAATCGTGTAATGGTATAGAGTTACACGTACGGTAAGAAAAGAAGTAATCAGGTTGTTGTAACTTGTTTACATTGATTTCGCAAATATTATTATTGAAACGAATGTTCTCACTAGGCGTTGGCCTAATCGTTTCTGTTGGTTCCCGTATTTGATAGACAAAGATTATCTCACCTATTAGTTCAAATAAGATGTGTTGCGGAAGCGTATTTGATGAACTAACAGATATGTTTATATAGAAACTAAACACAGTATATCAAATAAACAGTCTATGAAGAACAAGTGAATATCTCGAAGATGACTGTATTTGATATATGATAAGAACACTTAGAACAGATATGACGTTAATCGTGTGTAAATGTTGCATAAAAGATTATGCGTGTTCAAGTAAAAGTGGTAAGGAAGAACTCAACATGAGTCTTCCTTTTATACTACAACAAAGGAGCTATTCTAGACTAAAGGACTCTTGCTACAGGAATGAAAGGATGGCATGAACAGTTGTAAAACTGCATGCATTAAATGCTCTAATATCAACTTGCAAGATGGTCCTATCAGAGTTTGACACATGTTGAGTTTAGACCATGCGTTGGTCAGACCATGCATTGGTCAGACCATACCTTGTGCAAGTTGATAATCGTACCCTGAAACAGTAGCAAGATCTTCTTGTAACAGCTGTAAGATATTTCTGCAACAGTGGTAAGACATTCCTGTAACAGTGGCAAGATAGAATATCTTCCAAGTCTTTAGAATGTTCCGCAGAGGCTCTGTCAAGGGTGACAGAGGTTCTGCGGCTTGGTCCTTTGAGCGAGTTCTTCTATAGATACTTCTTTAGTGCTTTGAGCAGACTTCTGGCTTTCTTTTGGTCTTGGTGTTTCTTGAAAGATCTTGTTTACCTCGGCAGAGCTTCTGTGGCACTCCGCAGAGCTTCTGTGGAAGTCTATCATACTTGGCCTATTTTTCAATACTTCTAATATGAATATTTGGAGCTAACAATCTCCCCCTAAGTATTGAAAAATGAAAATTTGACTTTGTGCATATTTTTAGGCTAAGTGAAGTAAACAGAGGTTAAACAATACCTCAAAAGATTCATTTCATTTCATTTTTGAATGTTACAGAGATAAGTAAATGAGATTCAAACATTTGCATCTTTGAAGTCGTTGAAACTTCTATTGTCGAATCCCACTTCTTTGAGTTCGCGAAAGAATTCGATGCAGAGTTGTCTTAAGGCGAGTGTAGCATCTATCTTTTGGATCATTCTTTCTGCTAATTCTTTATCCATATGTTCCGTACCTCTGTTCTCTTCCAGGATAGCTCTGAACTTGCTTAGAGTACTGGTTGCATATTTCTGACAGTCTATCTCTATGAAGAGTCTTACTTGACCAGCAGGATCCTTGTAAACTAACCCGTACCTTGGAGTAGTTATGATCGAGTTGGGTATTGCAGAAGGTGGGCAGTAATCCTCTGGTGGTCGTAGGCTTAAGTTTCTGACTCCAAGATCTTTTCCAACTTGAAAGTCTAACATGCTGTATAGCAGAAGCTTTTCCCTCATTGCCTTCCTGAACACTTGATAGGCCCTTCTGTTGGCATCGTTGTCGAAGTTCTCTTTTGTCCACAGAAGAAGATCTGGCAGATCATAGGGGTTCAAGTTCCTTATATCAGCATCTGAAAACTGATTTTCGGACTTGTCCTCCCTTTTGACTTTGTAGATGTTGTACCTGATCTTTGGAAAGGTTCTCGTTTGAGAGAATTTGCAGTAGATTACCTTTTCTATTTTGGACATGGAGAAGACTTCTGCCCTTGTTTTTGGCTTTGTTCTGGTGAAATTATTGTCGAGGTCAGCTTTGAGTTGGGGATCTTGGATGCGTGGCAGAGGATTGTTCTGATGTTGTTGTCTGTAGAGATACATATACACCACTTCTTCCATTTGTTCATGTTGTGGAGTCTGTGGTGGTATTGGTCTTCGCAGAGTATCCATTTGACGTGTTATCTCTGCCACCCTGCCCTCTGTTACTTGTGCTTTTGGATCAAGGATTGGTGCTTTTGACAGAGGCTCTGCATTGAATGTCCAATCCTCTTCAGGTTTAGGAGTGACAAAGGCATCGAAAGAGCTCTTCATCAGCTTCTCTGTTGTCTGAGGCATTTTCTTTTTCTTGGTTGGTTCTTTTGTCAAAATACTCTTTCCTTTATCTTTGGCTTGAGGCTCAGAACTTTTTGCTTGTTTTGGACTTTCTGGGATGGTTTCTGTTGGTTTGGGTGTAGAAGTTTCTGTGGGTTTGGTGGGTATTGCCTCTGTAGTTTTTGATGCTTCAGTTTCTGAGGATTTTTATGGGGATGGTTCTTTTGATATTTCTTCTGTAAGCTCTGTTGTTTGTGGAGGATTGTCAAAACGTCTTGCGGCTCTGAAAGACCTCATTTTCTTTAGGACGTTTGTAGCAGAGCGTTTTGATCTTTGTGTTTTGTGGGCAATGGATTTCTTTCTTGGGTAGGTTTTGTGTTGGGTAGTGGGTTTTGGTGAAGTTGGAAGATCTTCTGATGATGAAGATGTTAGGTTTTGAACAGAGGTGGTTTCCACAGAGGTTGGTGTATCCTCTGTGGGCCTTTGTTGAGTTGTTTGTGTTTGGGTTTGGGTTGGGGGTGCAGAGGAAATAGGTTGTGCTGATATTGGTTGATTGGTTTGTCTTCTGCTTGCAGCTTCCCCTTGTGTCTCCCCCTCAGGATGATCTGATGGACCATGATGGTCATCATCAGAGTCATCCTGACCATGTTCTGTTGTACCCTCTGCTCTGCATGTTGTCTCTGGCTTCTTTGGAGGAACAGCCCCTGCAGCGATCATTTTTGCGCACAAATCATCCGAGCAAAGTTGCGACCTCTGCTTCCGTGTTGAAGCGCATTCTACCGACACTTGCCTGAAATTCCTTGACATAGGTTGCGTTGGAAGCTGTAAAGGCTCGAACGAATTCTGTCATCTGATCAAGGATTCCTTGCCCCAGTTCAGTGAGCTGTATTCTGGTCATGTAGTCAGTAGGCTTCATGGCTTGAGTGCTTTGCATTGTTTGCTCTTGAACTGCGTCTAAGGCCTTCTTCAGGTCTTTAGGTGTAAGGCTCTTTGAAGTAGAGGATTGATCTTTGAGATTTTGCAGCAGTTATTTGACAGAGGAGTTGAATGCAGAGGTTGCAGCTTTTTCAAAATCTGTAGCGGCAGAGGTTGCAGAGGTTGTTGCAGAGGACTTCATCTAGGCAATGGCATTTTTTACCTCTGTGGATAGTGTCTCCATGTTGGTAGTCAGTTTGTTGATCGCCAAAGATGTAGTCATTGTAAAAGATGTGAAAGAGCTTTGCAACTCCTTCATTTGTTGGTTCACAGAGGTGACAAGGGTTTGGAACTCATCCCTTGATACGTGTGAACTCGTGGTAACCTCTGCAGGAACACATTCGTCTCCAGAGTTTGTCCTTATTCCTCGGACACCTTCGTTCACCCCTGTTTGTACGTTGAGGGTGGAAGGATTTCCTTCTGATCCTTGAGGAGAAACTTGTGTTCCAACCTCTACAGAAGTTCTGAGAAGAACATTGTCCAAATCCACTCCAGAGGTGGTTTTTGGAATATCCTTCTGTTGACTTGGAGACTTGTCTAGAGTCTCTTCGTCTGTGTGCTCTCTAATCCCCTCTGAAGGGATGTTTGGCCCTATTGTAGTGTGCGTGTCAGAGGAAACGAAATCCTCTGATAGAATGTCAGGTGTGATTTGGGGCAATAAATCACGAACTATGGGTGAGTCCTTTTGAGAGGACTCCCCAGGAATGGTTTTCCCAGATATATTAGGCACAGAGGTTGAAAGAGTAACCTCTGGCTGGTCGGTTTGGGTTTGGATCGAGTTGTGCGGCTCTTTTTCAATAACACCTTCTGCCGCTAGACCGGCGGTGTTAGATATGTGGGTTGCACTGGGAGGGGGTTGAAGTTGTGTGCCTTCTTCTACTACAGCATCTTTTTGAGTAGAATCCTCTGTTGTTTCTACCCTAACCTCTTCTTCTAAGGAAACTTCTATCCCTATCTCTTCTTCTGCAGGTTTCTCTGTAGACTTTTCTGCTTCTGTCCTCAAAGAATCATATATAGGATGGGTTCCTATGAGTTGTCGAACGTGAGGGTGCATAGATTGTGGACCTTGAGCTATAGAGATGAGAGGGGATCGTTGTTGAGGTGGGGAGTTTCCTTCTGTTGTTTGCAGAACCTCTGTTGTTTGCATTTGGATATTTTGATCCAAAGGTTCTGCGACTCATCCTGCTGCATCTAATGTTTGAGCAAAGTCAGGATGATTAAGGAAGTCATTGAAATCACCTTGTTGCTCTGCATAGTGTATTGGAGAGGGAGGTTGTAGAGGTATATATTTATCTTCCTCTTCTTCTGCGACTTGCTCTTCTTGTGCAACTTCCTCTGTAATAACCTGCAGAGGAGATCTGGGTTTCTTTGTTTTAGTCTTCCTCTTCTTTGGTTTAGGTGCTCCCTCCTCTGTAGATTTGGTTTTTCTCTTCTTTTGTTTTGGAGGGGAGGGAGGTGCAAAGGTTGCTGTTTCTGTAGAGTGTGGTGGAGAGGATTGAGTAGCAGAGGTTGTTGTGGCCTCTTTGGTTTTCTTCTTTTTGCTCTTCTTAGAGGGTTTGGTTGCAGAGGATTTTCTTTTGGAAGAAGAGGGGTATATATTCTTCCTTTGGGCTAAGAATTTTGCTTGTACAGAGTGGTGTTTTTCCAAAGCTATGGCCCACTCTTCTTCTGTCATCCTATCTACATCTAAGTCTAAATCTAAAGGGGCTCCTAAACGCGGGGGTGTTACAGGACTTGGTTCTGGAGTCCTGTAAGCGCGTACATATTCTTTCAACTTCCTTTTCTCTGTTGCATACGCCAAAAGCTTCTTTGGCAGAGGTCTGCAGTGAGGATATATGTCTTCATGTTCTGTAGGAGTGTTCTTGTTCATTGGAAAAAGTTTCACTGTTGGCCCTTCCATTGGCCATTTCTGTAGAAGAAGTAGAGGCTCGAAGAGAACTCCAATGATTCTTTGGAATTACAGAGGAGGCAGATATCCTTTTGTATTTGACTTGGCTTTGGCTTTCTGAGTAGCAACTTTTCTGTCGATGGTGTTGACTATCTCCTGCATCATTATGGTGGCATAATCTAGTGGAAGATCATAGTATATCCCATACATGATGGTCAGAATTTGGTGTGAGCTCTGGCCAGGGCTTCCTATTTTCCCTGTAAGACATCTGTTAAGTATAGAGAAGAGGGTGTTCCACAAAGGTGGTAGTCTGCCTCTGCGGAAGTCATTTCGTTTCCTTAGGGTTTTGTTATACCCTAACATCTCCACAAATCTACAGAGCTCATCGTCCGTTGGTTGATCTGTATATTTCTTTAGGCCCAGAAGACCTCTGGTGGGAAGGTTGAACTCAAGTGAGAACATCGTTCTGTTAAACATGAGTTCAAGATATTCTGATTGATCTGGCTTGGAAATATAGCCCTTTATTAGAGAATCATCTGAATCATATCGGCAACTTTGCCAAAATTGATTCAGATATTGGACGGGGATTTTGGTTGGGCTTCTGGAAAGGAGTGGGTAAAGGAAATGGTTTTCTATGATGTTTAGAAGAAGAGCATGGGCTTCGCCGAAAGCTGTGGGTGAGGGCACTAGATAACAGTTATTGGACTTTAGGGGTAGAACATTCTCAAAATGTTCTTTGTTTAGAAAAAGTTGAAGGTTTGTGGTGGGGACAAAGTTTTAAGAGTCGCCGGAGTTTTCCATTTCAGCATTTCCGGCGATGTTCTGGTTGTAGGGGTGCTCTGAGCGTGCTTGGAATGATTGAGGAGAGTTCGCCGGAGAGTTCTGGGCTGCTTGTGAACTGGAAGCCATTTTGTATAGAAAGAAAAAGATGAAGGTTTGAGAATATTTGCAGGTTCGTCGGAGAAGAAAGTGATGTTTGTGTGGAAGGGTAACTTGGGTTTTATACTGTGTGTGAGTAACGGTAGAATCTGAACGGGGTTATATGTTGAGGTAAATAAAAGTTTGGGGTCCGCACTCGAGTTGTTACGGCTGGTTCAAGTTTCCAGAGGAAACGTGCTTTGTGTTGGTCCAATGGAAAAAGGACACGTCATCTGTGTCAATTGTGACAGGACGTCGTGGGCGGCCTCATTTAATGCAGGCGCGTGAGTGTATTTACCTCCACATAGTTTTCACTCGCAGAAAAGTTACCGTTACAATTTCAGAAATGCCCAAAGTAAAAAATTGACAGAGGCGCGTGTGCTCTGTGATTTTAAAACCTTTGTTTTATGTCCTCTGAATGTTGTATCTCTTGAACAAATGGTTGAAAATTCCATGGAGAGGATCGATAAATATTTAGTAGAGAAATTCCTTTACATAGGTTTTTGGACCTCTGTCATATCCAGCAGAGGCTCTTAGACAAGAAATTTCTCATAGCTAGCAATTTATAAACATTTTTTATCATCCAGGTTTTTGATTGTTTTTAACAATGTTTTTAGGACCTATTTGAAAGCTGGTGTCCTAGAAAATTGTTTTTGAAAAGAATTTGTGCAGCAAAAGTCTTTTTAGATAACAGATGGTCTACAGAAGTTCTATGTTGTGGGAAGAACTTTGTAACCATTGACTTCTGTTGCAGAGCTTTTGTTCGCGATGATTCTCTTGAAATTTACACCCAAGGTAATCGACAGAGTTTCCAAGACAGAATTTATGATCATAGAGCTTTTGCGTGCAGAACCTCTGTTGGACTCAGCAGAGGTTCTATGACCTTAAATTTCTAATAATGGAAAGCTCAATATTCTTTTTGATCAAAAAATATTTGGGATGTAATTTATAATGTTTCTAGAACATATTTAGAAATTTATGTCCTAGAAAATTATTTTCAAAAAGAATATGTGTGAGATACTAACCTTTTGTTCTTCTTTGTCCGACTAGGTACTTTCTCTCTGTTGATATGATATTTTTCTTGGCTCCCCCTTGACTTATAAATCTCTGTAGATTAAGCAAGGTCTCCTTCTGCTCCCCCTTGATCTAATCACCCTATGTAGATCAAGTATGTTCTCCTTCTGCTCCCCCTTGACCTATGCTTGGTTCAATAATTAGAAGTAATGTATATAACATAGGTCAAGTTTATCAGAGGTTCTGATAGGATTGTCAGAGGTTCTGAAAGATCCTACGGAAGCTCTGTTGAAAATTTAGAATTTACATACAGAAGTAAATTTATTTACAGAATAAAAATAAATAGGAAAACTTATTATTATAATTATTTACAGAAGAAAGAAGATAAGATATATACTTACAGAGGTTAACTCATATTTATCATTCCTAATTTACCCACCAAGTAAAGGAATCTTTTTCTCATCAAGAGCCTTGGTGAATAAATCAGCAAGCTGAAATTCGGTTGGTACAAAGTGCATCTCGATTGTTTGATTTTCTACATGAAATTTCAGAAAGTGATACCTGATATCTATGTGCTTCGTCTTCGAATGTTGTACTGGATTTGCAGAAATGGCAATTGCACTTTTGGAATCACAGAAGATGGGGATTTTGCAGATTGTGTGACCAAAATCTTTCAACTGTGTTTTCATCCACAGAACTTGAGAGCAACAGCTAGCAGCAGCAACGTATTCAGCTTCTGCCGTAGATGTTGAGACACATTTTTGTTTCTTTGAAGTCCAGCTTACTAATTTCCCGCCTAGGAATTGACAACTCCCAGAGGTACTCTTTCTGTCGAGTTTACATCCTCCATAATCTGAATCTGTGTATGCCTTTAGTCCAAAACCAGAGTTCTGTGGATACCAGAGGCCAAGATTTTTGGTCCCTCTAAGGTATCTAAAGATCCTCTTTACAGCAATAAAATGAGACTTTTTAGGATTAGCTTGATATCTTGCACAAAGGCATGTGGCATGCATTATGTCAGGTCTACTAGCTGTTAAGTATAATAAAGACCCAATCATTCCTCTGTAAAGTGTTCACTCTACAGAGATGCCATTTGGATCTGAAGATAGTTTATTTCTAGTGGCCATTGGGGTTTTCATGACAGAGGTATCAGAAAGGCTATATTTTTCAAGTATGTCAGAGGCATATTTTGATTGGTTTATGAAAATTCCTTCTGATGATTGTTTGACTTGGAGTCCAAGGAAGAAGGTTAATTCTCCCATCATACTCATTTCAAACTCACTATGCATGAGTTTTTCAAAATCTTTACATTTTTGTGCATTAGTAGAACCAAAAATAATGTCATCGACATAAATTTGTACAAGAATAAGCTCATTTCCTTCTCCTTTAAAGAACAGAGTTGTATCAGTGGTACCTTTTTTGTAGTCATTATCGAGAAGAAAGGTAGAAAGCCTTTCGTACCATGCTCTTGGAGCCTGTTTCAGTCCATATAGAGCTTTGTCAAGGTAATAGACATACCTTGGGTATTTTGAGCTTTCAAATCCTGGTGGTTGTTGGACGTATACTTCTTCTTGAATTTCACCATTTAGAAAGGCAGATTTTACATCCATTTGATATACCTTAAAACCTCTGTGGGCTGCGAAGGTTAAGAAAATTCTTATAGCTTCGAGCCGTGCTACAGGGGCAAAGGTTTCATCTTAATCTATGCCCTCTTCTTGGCGATATCCTTTGGCCACCAGTCTTGCTTTGTTTCGAATTATCACTCCATCTTCATCCTTTTTGTTTCTGAAGACCCACTTTGTCCCTATGGCATGTTTTCCTCGTGGCAGAGGTACTACAGTCCAGACTTTGTTTCGCTCAAACTGTAGAAGCTCTTCTTGCATAGCATCCACCCAGTTTGGATCTTCCAGGGCCTCAGAGATCTTTTTCGGTTCGATCACACTAATAAAATTGGTAAAGAAACAAAAATTTGCAGAAGCTGATCTTGTTTTTACCTTATCAGAGGGATTGCCGATGATTTGGTTTGTAGGATGGCTTTGTGTCCACTTTATTGTTCGTGGAAGATGATCATTTGATTCATCAAGTTGAACTTCTGTCATTGAAGTGATCGATGGTTCTTCGTTTTGTTCAGCTTCTGTAGGAATGGGTATTAGAGTTGGAATTTCCTCCTCTGTAGACATTGTGGTTTCATCTTCACTTTCCTCCTGAGTTTCTTCTTGTGTTGCATCTTCTGTTGGATTTGTTAGAATTTGGATTACCTCTGTGGTAGAATCTTTTGTAGTATCTTCTGTTTGATTTTCAATACCTGTATTTACAGAAGAGGTTGAGGCATTGAAAGGATCAGAGAGAGAGATACTTACGTCGTTTACAGAAGATGATTCTACAGAGGTTCTGTTGGTTCCAGCAGAGGGATCAACGTCGTCGTTGAACATCTCTTGAAATAGAAGACCTAAATCTTCCTTTGTTTTTGAGATGCCAGGTGGTTCCTTGTTTTGCCCGAGTTCTGAACTGAGTTGTTCAGAAGTCTTCTGGAATGAGTCATCAAAAGATACATTGATGCTTTCTACTATCGTGCGAGACTTCAGAAGATAAACTCTGTAGGCTTTGGAAGCGGCAGAGTACCCGATGAACTTGCCTTGGTCAGCTTTTTCTTCAAACTTTCCTCTTGATTCTCTGTCGTTTAAGACAAAGCATTTGCACCCAAACACATGTAGAAACTTGATGTTTGGTCGCCGTTTGTTGATCAATTCATAAGAAGTTTTGATGTGTCTTTTCACGATTGTTGATCGATTTTGGGTATAGCAGGCAGTTGAAATTACTTCTGCCCAAAAGGTCATTGGTAATCCATATGCAGATAGCATGGTTCTTGCAGCCTCCACGAGCGTGCGGTTCTTTCGTTCGACCATGCCATTCTGTTGTGGGGTGCGAGCGGCAGAGAAGTTCTGTGATATTCCTTCTTCTGTGAGATAGGCTTCAATGACAGAGTTTTTGAATTCTGTGCCATTGTCACTTCGTAACTTCAGAATTCTGCACTCATAAAGAACTTGGATTCTTTTCATTAGATTTATCAGGATGCATGGAACATCTGATTTCTTTTTGACAAATTCAACCCATGTAAATAGTGAATACTCATCAATTAAGACAAGTATATATTTCTTGCCACCTAGGCTCTGTATAGCGATTGGACCGCAGAGGTCAACGTGAAGCATGTACAGAGGCCTAGTACAAGACACATCAGTTTTGCCTCTGTGGGAAGCTCGTTTGAGTTTCCCCATTTCACAGGCAGAACATAAGTGATCCTTATTAAATCTAACATTTGGTAAACCTTTGACAAGATCAAGTTTTACCAGTTTATCTAGAGTATGAAAGTTTAAGTGACAGAACCTGTTGTGCCATAGCCAGGCTTCTTCACTTTTGCTTGCAACAAGACAAATGTTGTCCTTGTTTTTGGCATTGAAGTTCATTAGATATAGATCACCTTTTCTTTCTGCTCGCAGAAGTTCTATTCCGGTGTCTTCACTTAATAGAGAGCAAAATGTTCTTTTGAACAGCACATCGAATCCTGTGTCACAAAGTTGACTAACACTGAGTAGATTGTGTTTAAGGCCATCCACATATGCAACTTTGTGAACTGTGATATTTTCTTTCTTTATGACTCCATAGCCTTTAATATGCCCCTTGTTGTTGTCCCTAAAGGTCACTGATCCACCATCTTGTTTTTCTTAGTATGTGGATAGAAGACCTCTGTTGCCAGTCATGTGTCTTGAGCATCCGGAGTCTAGATACCATATTGGCACATACTGTCTCTGCAAGACAATCACAAAGATTTAGGTACCATATCCACATGGGTCCAGTTTCGTTAGAAATTTTCAAGTTTGCCTTAGCATTCTTGAAATACATTGTATTTTTTTGTTGAAGAGTTAGTTTGTTTCTCTTTAAAATTTGTTTTAGGAGCTGAGAGAAAACAATTTTGACCACAGAAGTGTTTATTTAATTTGAACATTAGATCAAAGCAATGACAATATTGAACATCATAAGTGATTTTCTTGAAATATTCATTAAAAACTTTAAACTGGGCCACAGAAGCATTACATTCTATTCTAACATATGGCTTCCTATTACAAGAAGATTTATGTAGATTAGATTGTTGGCAAAAATCTTTTGGAGTAGCCTTCTGTGTGTCCCTTCTGTGGTGAACTTCTGTTGATTTCACTGTCACAGGAGAAAAAGATTTGTTAGATTTTGGCCATTTACCCTTTTGTTGCCATGTTGGTTTTTCTTTAGTTGGTCTTAAGGGTTTTGAAAATTTTGAAACTTTTGGATTTTGAGTGGACAATAACTTTTGTTGTTTGAAAATTTCAAGCTCAATAGAGGTTTTGGCTTGTATGCACATATCCAGAAAGTCTGGACAGATAGGAATTCCAGTGATTTTCTCCTTAGGAGGAATAGTTCTGTTAAGAACTTCAGAGTTTTGTTTAATAACCTCTGTGTCACAAGGAATCTCTTCTTTTTGTCAGTCTCGGAATCGTCAGATGATGAATCGTCCTCATATACAGAGGTTGAGTCATCATAATTTCTTTCGACAGAGGCTGGACTTTCCGAGCATGTGTCATACTTGCTATCTTCTTCTGAAGAATTTTCTAAGTCAACAGAGGTGTCTGATAAGATCTCTTCAGAGAGTTTTTGATCTACAGAAGGTGTACATAGATTTTTTAAAACATCTATTTTCCCAATTTCCATTATTTCCTTTTCAATTATATCTTTTAGTTTTTCTTCTGAAAAGGTTGGATTGAACTCAAGTGCTTCTACAGATAATTTCTTTTCAGAATCTATTATGCAGACAAAGGCAACTTGAGTTTGAGTCTCTGGTTTACCAAACTTGAAGATACATATCTGATCTTGAGTTTTCAGATATCTCTTCGGTTTGGATTCTCTTTTGACAGAGGTTGAAGATGATAAATCTCTGTTTTCAAACCATACATTTATCATCTTCATGGATTTCCTCAAGTGAGGTTCCCCAGAGACTTTTACTCTTTTACTTACAGAAAGTAAGTTTGGAAAATTTGGTTTGTTGGTTTTTCCTAACTCAAATAGAGACGACAGAGGTTTTTTCTTTTTGTTTTCAGTACCTTGAGTAATATCACTGTACCCAATACCTCGCCTTCCTATTTGAGAATTTATTTTCTCATACACCTTCTGAGTGTCACGATAATTCTTTATTAAAATATCTCTTCTTAGTAGATCTTGCCAAAGAACTTCTCTTTCCTTTTGAAAATACTCTTTTAGAGCTAAAGTATTTAGTCTGTCACCCTCAGAATCTGAAAGTTCTTTCGTTTTAGATTTTAAAGAGGCATTTAATTCAGAAATTTTCTATTTTAAAGGAAATAGATTTTTGTTCCAGTTTGCTTTTAAATCTTCCTTTTCTTTGAAATTTTTTGCCTTTTCTTCAGTGAGAAGTCTAGCTTCTCTTTCATAAAAAATGAGTTTTTTCTTAATATCATCACAAGTCTTTTTCAGTTCATTATTTTCAGTTTTTATTAAAAGTAAATCAACTTCTGTTGTACTAGAGGTAGAGTTTGAAGTGGATACCTCATTGTCAGAGTCTGAGCTGATTTCTGCCATGCCACAGAACAAGGCATTGTTGGTGAATTCTTCATCAGAGGAAGTGTCTGATTCCCAATCTTCCTTGTTCACCACTTTGTTTGCCATCAGAGACTTTTGAGCATAGTACTCAGCTTTCTTTTTGTAAAAGGTTGAGTCCTGCTGTGGGCGATTTGATCTGCTTCTACACTCATTTGCAAAGTGGCCTGGCTTCCCGCAGTTGTAGCAACCTTGATTTTTGGAAGAATTGGCAGTACGATCGTCGGACCTCGGTTGGTCACTACCTTTCTCTGTTCTGCATTCATTGGCATAATGACCAGGCTTACCACATTTGTAGCATTCTTGTGGTCTGTAGTTTGCCTTGTCATCTGACCTCTGTAGGTCATGTCCTCTGTCGTTTGACCCCTGTCGGTCATCACTTCTGTCGTTTGACCTCTGTCGGTCAGCTGATTCTTCTCTTCTTTCTCTCCCATATCTTTCACTACCAGAACTCTTCTGATTTCCTCTGAATTCTCTGGTCAATAGAGCCAAGGATGTTTCTATTGATGCCAGAGTAATCTCTCCCTATGCTGTAGTTTCTTCATCTTCACTATCAATTACCACCATCTTTTTCTTTTTCTCCTTTTTCTTTTCCTCTGATGCTTTCTCTTTCCTCGACCTTTCAGAGTCTTCTGTAGCTTTACCAACCAAAGCAAGAGGTGCAATGGTTAGTCTCTTTGCTTGTGCTACTTGAGGCTCTTGTCCAACCAATGTTCCGTAGAGATCAGAAAGAGTCCAGGAATCTAAATCTTGATTTATTTGTAAAGACATAGATAACTGGAGCCATTCTTCATTGAGACTTTTGAGAAACATGACGTTATTTTCCTCAGAGGTTCTGTGGATGTCGGACTTTTTGCAGTTGTTGATCAGAGAGTTGAACCTGTCATAAGTTGTTTGCAGAGCTTCACTTGTCAGGGCTTTAAAAGAGTAATACTCGTTTATGTATTGTGCCCTTCTGTTCTTCTGAGTTTTAGCTCCCCCTTCTAGTTGTTTCTCCAGTTCTTTCCAAAGATCGTATGCAGATTCGCATGCATCTAAGGACTGGAAGAGGTCGTTGGGGATCGCCATGATCAGAATTCTTTTCGTTTTCTGCGCTAGTTCATCTTTTTCTTTATCTTGATCTGACCAACCATCCATGGTTTTAGGTTTTTGATGCTCAGGGATTTCAGCAGTGTCAGCAGTAGCTGGTATTCGAGGTACTATTAACATAGGGACATTTGGAGGATTATAGAGGTATTGAACGAGCTCTTTATCAGTACCCTCAAAGAAATGGATCATTCTTATTTTCCACTGAGGATACTCATTTCTTAGAAGAGACGGTGGTTTGGTTAAAGAACCGGCTGTGAAGAAATTTTGTGTCATTTTAAGAGTAGAAAGATTTAAAACGAAATATGATTCTTAAAAGTACGAAGGAATAATCTTGAGTTTTTGGGTTTGGAAGCTTCTAACTGTACTTTTATGGTGTTTTTAACTGAAGAAAACAGTATCTAAGATTGTATCAAATATCGAATAAATCGAAAAATGGCTAAAAAGCAGAATCTGTTTAAATGAATAACAGGTTAAAAACAGACCACGTTTCTACTAATAATCTTGTCAAAACGAGGATCACTTGATATAAAATCAAGCTTTGCTCTGATACCAATTGTTGGTTCCCGTATTTGATAGACAAAGATTATCTCACCTATTAGTTCAAATAAGATGTGTTGCGGAAGCGTATTTGATGAACTAACAGATATGTTTATATAGAAACTAAACACAGTATATCAAATAAACAGTATATGAAGAACAAGTGAATATCTCGAAGAAGACTGTATTTTGGTTGAACGAGTTGGAGCCGAGACATGCAAGTCAGACTTTAGCCATTATTGAACGAGTTGGAGCCGAGACATGCAAGTCAGACTTGTCGGAAGAATTAAAGGGATTTCATCCAGCGTTTCATGTCTCGAACCTAAAGAAGTGTTTGGCAGAAGCAGATGTGGCTGTTTCCTTGGTGGATATCCGCGTTAATGAGGAGTTGACTTATATAGAAGAACCAATAGAAATCGTGGATAGTAAGGTTCGTAAAACGAGAAACAAAGAAATTCGGCTAGTAAAGATCCAGTGGAGGTATCATAAGGGATGAGAAGCAATTTGGGAAATAGAAGCGGACATGATGTAACATCCCAAATTTTCAATAATAGTATTTTAATGAGAATTGGGATCTATTTGTATTTTGGTTTAAAACCTTGAATTATGTTGTATTTTATAATTCAATAAGGTTAAAATACAAGGGATTAAGGTTTGGTGTCAATTGTTGGAAAATTGAAACTTGGAGGTGTGTTTGGTCACAATTGGAAAGTGTGTATGGATAAAGTTGCTGAAATCAGATTTTTATCTCATTTTGTGTTGGGGTCGGTTTGGAGAAAAAGGGAAAAGAGAAAGAAGTGAGAAAGCAAAGAGAAAAGAGAAGAAAAGCAAGTTAGGTCTTCACTTTGGTAAGGAATTTACCATAGTTTCTGATAAATCTTGTTGTAGATGTATGTTTGTAAACGAATATGTGTATTGTTTAGGTTTTCAGAATCCTTAACATCAGATTTGAAGCAACAGGTTGTGATTAAAGTGGGTTTTCTTCAAAAAGGTGAGTTCATTTGTGGTTTGTGCAAATCAGTGTTTATATTTTAAATTAAACCTTGAAATAGTTGTATAAATTGGTTATGAACTGTATGGAATGGTCTGGAATGAGCTGAATCGAACAGATATGTATCTAGATCGAATTTTAAGCTGCAGGTCGAAGGTTTCCGGATAAAACCATGTATCCGGAAACCGTGGTGATCAATGTCTCCGGACGCGACAAAGTTATCCGGTAAGTTTTAATTTCGTAGTAGTTTTCGGATGAATATAGTTACCGGATGGTATCCGGATTGTTTTAGTACCCAGGTGTTGTCCGGATTAGATCAGTATCCGGAAAGTTGTGTGTTGTCCGGAAAGTTTATTTGTTCGGACAGTCAAAGTTGTCCAAAAACCCCTGTTGTCCGGACACTTTTATGAAATTGAGAATGTTAGGTTCTGATGTTTGGAAGCGGAACCCCCGTGCTAAGTCGCCGAAGGGGGGCATTTGAGGATGAAGATACGATAGGTTATCTAGTATTCTTAGATTTGAGAATATGATATGTGTTGTAATATGTTGTTATGCATATGCGTTAGTAAAGTGTAATGGATCCATAGGCACTAGTGTTTGGTAATCACATGGAATAGGTGTGTGGTAATAATTGTAACACCTTAGGCATATCCCACATCCTTTAGAGGGCAGGAGAGATGCTGGGTATATTAGTAAACCTTGGCCTTACCAGACACAACGCGTTTTGGGGACACAAGCATGCGGGTTCCTTGGGAACTCTGTGGTTAAGCGTGCTTGGGTGGGAGTAGTACCAGGATGGGTGACCCCATGGGAAGTCCTCGCCAGGTCGCCAAGAACAAAGCCGTGAGCCAGTGGGGCAAAGCGGACAATATTGTGTCGTGGTAAGCAGGGTGTTACAAATGGTATCAGAGCCACTCCTGTGCCGTTCGGGATGGTGGGGCAAACCTCATCGAGGACGATGAGTCCCTAAGGGGGGGTGTGTGTAACACCTTAGGAATATCCCACATCCTTTAGAGGGCAGGAGAGATGCTGGGTATATTAGTAAACCTTGGCCTTACCAGACACAACGTGTTTTGGGGCCACAAGCATGCGGGTTCCTTGGGAACTCTGTGGTTAAGCGTGCTTGGGTGGGAGTAGTACCAGGATGGGTGACCCCCTGGGAAGTCCTCGCCAGGTCACCAAGAACAAAGCCGTGAGCCAGTGGGGCAAAGCGGACAATATTGTGTTACAATAATCGTTATTCTAGTGTGTGTGGAAATTGTGGAATAGGCGTGTGGTAATAATCGTTATTCTAGTGTGTGTGGAAATTGTGGAATAGGCGTGTGGTAATAATCGTTATTCCCAATTTCTAAGGAAGAAAATGGGATTGACATAAGTGCTTGTGATCTCTACTTCCTTTCCGATAAATGGAATGTGTAATTGCAATTTATTGGATAAGAGCATTAATCTAGAATCATTAAAGATTCGTAGTGTGGCTCTGAGGCATGATATGCTGATGAAATTATTGTCAGTCATATTCATGGAATTAGATGAAATCGTGTAATGGTATAGAGTTACACGTACGGTAAGAAAAGAAGTAATCAGGTTGTTGTAATTTGTTTACATTAATTTCGCAAATATTATTATTGAAACGAATGTTCTCACTAGGCGTTGGCCTAATCGTTTCTGTTGGTTCGCGTATTTGATAGACAAAGATTATCTCACATATTAGTTCAAATAAGATGTGTTATGGAAGCGTATTTGATGAACTAACAGATATGTTTATATAGAAACTAAACACAGTATATCAAATAAACAGTATATGAAGAACAAGTGAATATCTCGAAGAAGACTGTATTTGATATATGATAAGAACACTTAGAACAGATATGACGTTAATCGTGTGTAAGTGTTGCATAAAAGATTATGCGTGTTCAAGTAAAAGTGGTAAGGAAGAACTCAACATGAGTCTTCCTTTTATACTACAACAAATGAGCTATTCTAGACTAAAGGACTCTTGCTACAGGAAAGAAAGGATGGCATGAACAGTTGTAAAACTGCATGCATTAAATGCTCTAATATCAACTTGCAAGATGGTCCTATCAGAGTTTGACACGTGTTGAGTTTAGACCATGTGTTGTATTATAACGTATTATAAATTGAGGTTCAAATTAGCCCTGCTTTTAGGGTGTTACACATGAGGTCCAGATACCCTCACCTCTTTGATAAAGGAATTTCGGGGACGGAATTCTTTTGAGGAGGGAGTGTTGTAATAACCAAGATCAGGGGCTAATTTTGTAAGTTTTAGGGTAGGTATAAAAAGCCCCAAATAGGACTCAAAACTCTAGGACCTATTCATCTTGTGTATGAGGGTGGCGGTTGAGGGATAGAGTGCAGAGAAAGAAGAAAAATCATCCCCATTGCAAATTGAAGAAAAGGTCACCAATCATCAAATTGGAAGAGGAAGTAACATTGGAGTTCATTTCCTACATTGATTCTACCAGGTAATTTCTATCTTTAACTCAAATATTTAGAATTGTTGCTGAATTGGGTTATTTTGGAGTTTTGGCTAAAAGTGAGAAGGATATCCTAAGAAGAGGATTAGACTCATCATATCATGTTTAAATAGCTAAGAACTTGGTAAAAAGTGAACTAAAATGAATTATAACATTTGTTTTAGCTCAAAATCGTTGGATTGTGTGCTTATCAGCTGATTTCGACCCCAAAACGGCTTTACAGCCGTCGTTCGGTAAGTTGAGGGAAGTGTCCGGACACAGTCTCCGGTAGTGTCCGGATGGGTGTAGTTGTTCGTATGGGCTTGTCCGGGAGAGTTACCGGATAAGTAGTGTCCGGATGTGTTGTCCGAAAAGTCGAGGAGTCAGGATAGTAGTATCGTCCGGAAAGTCGAGAAGTCCGGATAGTAGTATTGTCCGGAAAGTTGGGTAGTCCAGGAAGCATTTCGGTACCCGGTAAGTGAGTATCGGGACCTCGTGTCCGGTAAGTTCCAATTTATTAGTACCCGGTAAGTGGTGGCATCCGATAAGTTAGTACCCGGAATGTGATCAGTCAGCTTATACTTTATCCATGTATCCAGGTATTTCACTTGGAGGTCAGAAGCAAAGTAAGGAAAGATAGTAAAAACGACAGGTGAGTTTTTCTAACTAAAATACGTGATTTTATACGTGTTTTCTAAAGAATGTGAATGAGTAGAAATGCCATGTTATTTTACATGATTTTACTTGTTTGAAAGTTATGTGAGATGTATGCATACATTGTAGTAGACGTAAATTTGGCTAAGTCGGGGTGTGGCCCGCCAGTGCTCATGCCGGGAGGAGTGACCCGTTTATGCCATGGGAAGAGTGACCCTGTAAGGCAGCGTGAGACTGACTCGTTGTCACTCTTGAGTGACTTTAGGGTGCCATTTACGGGAGCGGATTTATCCGTGAAAGTGTTTATGAAAAGTTATGTGAAAGTGTTTATAAAAAGTTATGTGAAAGTTTTTATGAAATGCTATGAGAAAGTTATAAATTGTTTTGAATGACTTTTGAGAACTGTCAGGAGGGGGCTCACTAGACCTCATGGTCTAACCCTCGCATTTTCCAAACTAAACTTTTTCAGGTAAACAGATAGTAGGAGGTTCAAGTAATTTAGCAAGAGCAGGATAGAGTACAGATGCAGATGGAGACAGTGTCACCCATACTTTTGCAGGTAGTTATTCTCAGTTGTGTATAGGTTGTTTCCGCCAACCTAATTTTCGAGACAAATATAATGAAATTTTGGGACCCAGTTTTGGTAATGCTTTATTATACGTTTTGTATGCTTAATTTTAGACTAGGTCGTTACAATCACTACAAAATATGTATTTACCAATTAAGGAGTTATTGGTTTAACAATATCTAGATTATCAATATAGTTTAGTTTTTTTTAAGAAATCGATAGGTTAAACCTTATCAAATATAAAATTTTGTGTGAATATGTCGGTATCATCTATGCTACCTTAGAACATCTTCAATGGAGGTTCTTATAGGAACCTTCTTTTCACTTTTTTTGTTGTCAACTCATCAAATTAATAACTCTCTTAAATGTCCACAATTATAATTTTTATAAGAACCTCCTTTTTGTAGGTCCCAATTATTCTTTCAACATCAATAATAATTAAATAAGTTACATTCACTACTAAAAGAAAGACTTTTACCTACGAATTTTTCCCTGAGAAATCTGTCACTAAAGCGTGAATCATCACAAAACCGTCAGAAACGTTGGTGGGTAGATTTTTGGTGGGTAATGCAAATCAGTGACAGATTACCCAGGGATTCTCTGGGTGATCCATGAGTATTTTCTTGAAAAACATCGGATTCTACAAAACATTGGGCTTTTCTGGGTGATCCATGGGTATTTTTTTGAAAAACATCGGATTCTACAAAACATTGGGTTTTTTTGGGTGATCCCTGGGTAATAACCAACAGAAATTTCCCTAGGTAAAAAATTTGTGGGTGAAAGTCATTTATTTTGTAGTGATTAATATATATTAACAATTATAAAGTAAACAAAATAAATTAAAAAAAAATAAGGAATGTCACTTCTCACAAACTTCGTGGTAAGAACCAAAGTCCTTATTTAAGAAACTAAAAGAGTTTGGGTTCTTATAATAATTATCCACAATGGTAGCCCGTTTAAGCCGCTACACTTTTTGTTTGTAAGAACTTTGCATTAGAGAAGTGTAACGCCCCAAAATCCGGACCAATTTAAACCTCGAGTTACAACAGGTTATGACAACATAAACTTCAACTTATATAGATAGCAAATGAATTAATCATCAAACGTATATTTATAGTACATAATACTTCAAATAACCTATCAATCTAATCATGTCATAATAACTAGATTAATTGAGTTATCTAAGCTATCCTTCAAAAAATCTCCTCTTGGATAATTACCACTTATGTTATTCCAAAATCACTCGTCCCACAACCCTTTATTTGCCTGAGCCTGAACCTGGTAAGAAAACATCATATGAAACGATTAGGCCAACGCCTAGTGAGAACATTCGTTTCAATAATAACATGTGCAAAATCAATGTAAACAAGTTATAACAAACCTGGTTACTCATTTTCTTACCGTACATGGAACTCTATTCCATCACACCATTTTATCCACTTCCATGACTAGGACTGACAACATTTCCATCAGCCTATCATACTCTAGAGCCACACTATGAATCTTTACAGATTCTAGATCAATGATCTCCACCAATAAATCGCGATTACACACGCCCATTTATCAGTAAGGAAGCAGAGATTACAAGTACTTTATGTCAACCTCACTCTCTTCCTTAGAAATCAGGAATAACGATTAAACAAGTAACACCACACGCCTATTCCATGATTTCCCACACACACTGGAATAACGATTAAACGAGTAATACCACACGTCTATTCCATGTGATTACCAAACTTTAGTGCCTATGGATCCATTACACTTAACCCCTTTCCTGCCTAGCATCATACTAACGCAGGCTATATACCTAACATATTACTATTTAAAAGTACACATGTTCAAGTGACATAAGATATATACCAATTCTTAAATCGCACCTTTCCACGATTAACGAATCTATACTTTCCAATTTCTAGAATAATACATATAATACAAAGTCTCTGGATACCTTTAACTATTATAATCTTAAGTTCATATCTAAGATCTATTACCAAAATCAGTAAACTGACTCTTTTTATCCAACTCCCGGTATGCCCAACTCCCGGTATCCCCAACTCTCGGTATTTTAATTATTATCGGAACTGTACCGGAACTCATAAGTACCGGGACTCAATTGCACCGGGACTCTATTGTACCGGGACTCATAAGTACCGGGACTCTATTGTACCGGGACTCATAAGTACCGGGACTCTATTGTACCGGGACTCATAAGTACCGGGACTCTATTGTACCGGGACTTACCTGTACCGGGACATTCAAGTATCGGGACTTTACCTTTTGTACTTTCGTTCAACAAGTCCTCAAATCGATTTAAAACATAAAATCAGTTCAGTCTATGTATTCCATTCAGTCCTCAATCGATTTATATAGCTATATTAAGGTCAGTATAACTCAAAAACATTGATTTGTACAACGAATCGAATGAACTCACCTTATTTGCAAAAACCCACTTTTCTGCACGATTTCGATTCCAATCTGTTGTTACTGATTTCTGGAAACCTAATCAACAAGCAGATTCGTTTACAACCCAACATCTATAACAAAATTATATCAGAAACCAACACAAATCCTTACCAATTTGATGATCCCTTTGCTTTTCTTCCTTTCTCTCTTTTCTCTCTACCTTTCTCTCTTTCTGCCGACTTCAACAAGAATCAAAATGAGATAGTATCTCATATCTGTAGCCTCTTATCCATACATACTTTCCAAACTTGACCAACCACACCTCCAAGTTTCATTATTTCCACAATTGACACCAAACCTTAATCCCTTGTATTTTAACCTTATTGAATTATAAAAAATACAACATAATTCAAGGTTTAATCCAAAATACAATTAGATCCCAATTCTCATTAAAATATTAATAACAAAAATTCAGGATGTTACAATACTCCCCAACTTGAAAATGATTTAGTCCCCGAAATCAGAATCAGGTGAACAAATGAGGATACTTATCTTTCATACTCTCTTCCGACTCTAATGTCACATTGGTACCCCTTTGGTGCTTCCACTGTACCTTCAACATTGTTACCTCCTTGCCACTACGTAGCTTTCTAATCGATCTTTCCAAAATTGCCTCTGGTTCTTCCACACAGCGACTCTTTTCATCTACTCTCACATCAGTGAGTGGTATCATATCCTCTTCTTCGGCTAAATACTTCTGAAGATACCATACATGAAAGGTATTATGAACCCCTTCCAATTCTGGTGGAAGATCCAATTGATATGCCTGTAAACCAATCCTTTTAGTGATAGTGAAAGGTCCTAGAAAATGTGGACTTAACTTCCCGCGTTTACCAAACCTTATCACACCTTTCCATGGGGACACTTTAAGCATCACGCGCTCCCCAACTTGAAATTCTTTTGGTCTCCTTTTCAGGTCAGCATAACCCTTCTGTCGGTCCTGAGCTGCTTTCATATGCTGCCGAATTTCTTTCACCTTATCAGCTGTTTGTTGTACCAATTCTGGACCAGCAAACTGTTTCTCTCCGGCTTCTAACCAACATACCGGAGTTCTACATTTTCGACCATACAAGGCTTCGAAGGGCGCTCTTCCGATACTGGAATGATAATTGTTATTATATGCAAATTCTACTAACGGTAGATGTGTATCCCAGTTACCTCCAAAATACAGTACACATGACCTGAGCATGTCTTCCAAGGTTTGTATAGTCCTTTCACTCTGTCCATCAGTCTGTGGATGAAAAGCAGTGCTCAAATTAACTTTCGTACCCAATTCCTCTTGTAGTGATCGCCAAAACCTTGAGGTAAACCGACTATCCCGATCCGACACTATAGACACCGGTATACCATGTCTTGACACCACTTCATCAATGTACAATTTCGCCAGTTTATCAATCGGTGAAGCTTCTTTCATAGCTAGAAAATGAGCACTCTTAGTTAATCTATCCACGATTACCCATATTGTGTCGTTACCCTTTTGCGTCTTGGGTAACTTTGTCACAAAGTCCATGGTGATCTTCTCCCACTTCCATTCCGGAATTTCCAAAGATTGGAAACTTCCGTAAGGTTTCTGATGTTCTGCTTTCACCAACGAACATGTTCTACATGTTTCTACCTTCCGGGCCACATCTACTTTCATAGCCGGCCACCAGTGGTGTAACTTCAAATCCCTATACATCTTAGTACTCCCAGGATGTATAGAATACTTAGATCTATGGGCGTCTTCGAGAATCAACTCTCGATTTCCTCCAATCTTTGGTACCCAAACACGACCTTGGAACAGCTTTTTTCCACGGCCATCTTTCGTCAACTGAAGGTGTTGCTTGCCCATCACTTCTTCTTTCAGGTTTACTTCCTGTAAAGCCTCCGCTTGTGTCTCTTTTATCTTTTCCATCAAACTCGATGTCACATCAATTCTAGCATTGCTCGATTTCAAACATCCACTATACTTTTTCCTACTTAAAGCATCGGCCACGACATTTTGTTTACCAGGATGGTAATGCAATTCACAATCGTAATCTTTAAGTAATTCTAACCATCTTCGTTGTCTCATATTTAACTCTTTCTGATCAAAAACATGCTGCAAACTTTTATGGTCAGTAAAAAGAGTACATTTGGTTCCATACAAGTAGTGTCTCCACAGCTTTAAAGCAAACACGACAGCCGCTAACTCCAAATCATGTGTCAGATAGTTCTTCTCGTGTTCTTTAAGTTGTCTTGACGCATAAGCAATCACTTTTTGCATCAATACACACCCTAGACCCATCTTTGAAGCATCACTGTACACCACTAAGTCTTCTGTTCCTTCTGGTAAAGCAAGAATAGGGGCTTCACACAACTTTTGGCGTAAAGTTCTGAAAGTCGATTCTTGTTTCTCCGTCCAGACAAACTTCACGTTCTTTCTAGTTAGAATAGTCAAAGCAGATGCAATCTTAGAAAAATCTTTAATAAACCTTCTGTAATAACCTGCTAAACCCAATAAACTTCTTATTTCAGATGCACTTCTAGGTGTCTCCCAATTTGCCATAGCTTCAATCTTAGCTGGGTCTACCTTGACTCCTTCTGAAGTGATCACGTGACCTAGAAATTGTACTTCTTTTAACCAAAATTCACATTTTGAAAACTTTGCGTACAATTTCTCTCTTCTTAAAACTTCTAAGACTTCACGTAGGTGTTGTTCATGATATGCTTCAGTATTTGAATACACTAGTATGTCATCAATAAAGACGATAACAAACTTGTCCAAGAAAGGTCGACACACTCTATTCATCAGATCCATGAAGACGGCTGGAGCATTTGTCAACCCAAATGGCATTACTAGAAACTCATAATGCCCGTATCTGGTTCTAAAAGCTGTCTTAGGAACGTCTTCATTTCTAACCCGCACCTGGTGATATCCTGACCTCAAATCAATCTTAGAAAAACATCCTGCCCCTTGAAGTTGATCAAATAGATCGTTGATTCTTGGAAGCGGATATTTATTCTTAATCGTCACTTTATTCAGCTCGCGGTAATCTATACACATTCTCATAGTACCGTCTTTCTTCTTAACAAACAGGACCGGAGCTCCCCAAGGCGAAGAACTCGGTCTGACAAAACCTTTATCTAATAACTCCTGGAGTTGAGTCATCATCTCCTTCATTTCAGACGGCGCTAGACGGTAAGGTGCCCGCGCTATCGGAGACGAACCTGGAATGAGATCAATTCTGAACTCTACCTGCCTTTCAGTAGGTAGACCAGGAAGATCATCCGAAAATATGTCAGGAAACTCACGTACCACCTTGATATCTTCCAATTGTTTCTTTTCCAACCTTCCATCTAAGACATACGCCAGATAGGATACACATCCTTTCATTAAACACTTTCGCGCCTTCACAACAGAGATTAACGGAATTTCCCCCTTTTGCTTTTCCCCGAAGATGAATACGTCATCCTTATCGGTCATCGGAATCCTAATTAATTTCTTGGCGCAAAATATTTCAGCTTGATTGGTCGTCAGCCAGTCCATTCCCACAACTATGTCAAACCCTCCAATTTCCATCAACAACAAGTCGATCGGAAATTTCGTCTCTTCTATAAGAATAGTACAATCATCAAGCCTTTATCGAACAAAAGCTTGACCCCCATTAGCTGCCTCTACTACTAAAGCATCATCTAAAGTAGTAACAAGCGTATCTAATTTAGGATAGAATGATTTGGACACAAATGACAAGTTCGCTCCACAATCGAACAAAATACGCACAGGACAAGAATTAACAAAGAATGTACCCGAGACAACGTCCCTTGATTCTTTAGCTTCATCAGCGGTCATTTGAAAAGCTCGACCCGTTCGCTTTGGAATAACTGGTTTCTTACTCTGATCGCCGCTCTTTTTCAGCCTTGGGCACTCCCGACGAAAGTGACCCGGTTGCTTACACTCAAAACATGTATTCCCCCGCACTGGATAATTATTCATAGTATGCCCACTCTTTCCACACTTAAAACATTCAGATGCTATCACCCGACATTGCCCGTAATGCTTGCTCTTACACTTTGGACACCAGTTTGGTTCACGGCGTGATTCATAAGAAGTACCTCTACCAGCGCTCCTTGACGTCTGTGAATGTTCTGATCGACCTTCCCATTTCCGCTTCTCCCCAACTTGGGTCTTTTCTTCTTTATCCAAGGCATATACATTTTCTATCACTTTGGCTTCTTCGATCGTCTCTCTCAACGTCGAAGCTTTAGAACTCCTCACTCGCGACATCATATCCGCCGGCAATCCTTTCAGATAAGCCTTAACTCTATATGTCTCAGTTGGAGCTACATGTCCAACTAGATTCAACTTCTCTATGAACAGTTCCGTATACTTTCGAACAGTATTAGTACCCTTTTTCAGATTTCGAAATTCCTCCTCAATTTGATCCATCTCGCTTTCGTTGCAGTATTCTTCCAAAAGCTTCTTTTTAAATGACTCCCAAGTCATTGCGAACAGGACGGAAGTCGAGATTGAAGCAGTCAGCACATTCCACCACATCAACGCGTTTCCCCTCAACATCTGCGAACCAAACCTAACTTTCGACTTTTCATCACAATCGCAAGCCCGAAAGGCTTGTTCTATCTCTCCGATCCAGTTTATACACGCCACTGGATTATCAGCTCCGGCAAACTCCGGTGGTTTACAACTTAAAAAGGTTTTATAGGAGCAATTCCTAACAACCCTTCTTTCCTCTTCTGAACCTGGGTTACCAGTCGGATTTATCACTCTGAAATCAATTCCCGATCGTCTCGGTTCCGTACCTCGATCATTAAACATTTTCATAAACATTTCGGCTTGTCTTCCCATAGTGGTGTTCATCAATTCAGCTTGTCTCTCCATTGATGCATTCATCAATCTGGTTACATTATCCATTATGCGACCTTCCATACCTGAACCCGATGGAGTTTGATCGGCAGTACTGGTACCCCCTCTATGTGCTGGATTACGCATGCCTCCCAAAGAAAGAAAGTCTGGCGGTGTCTCATGAACTTCACCTACTCCAGTTAGCCTTTCTCCCGGCTCATCTAACCAGGTCCTATCTACAGAAGAATTAGGAGACCCCGGCGGTGTATTCACCATTGTTCTGAATGAGCACAAAATACCCATCAATAATGGTTTATACAATTAGGCACACAATACGTACTTTACCGCTAATCAGTCACTGTAACAATTAGGAACAAGTATGCTTGTGTAATAATATATTCAAAACAACAGTAGCTAATTGAAATTGCAAACATATCATACATGAGAATCCTTATTACCATCGTTACAGTACTAACTTCGCGTATTTCCGTCGACTCTAAGACTATCCTGTCATAGCACTTCTACCCATATCTCACATATCATAACCTAATTCATCTCAGCTTAAGTCTAAGTACCTCCTCAGCATACTTAGTTCGCTTAAACTATTGCTTTGATACCATATTGTAACGCCCCAAAATTCGGGCCAATTTAAACCTCGAGTTACAACAGGTTATGACAACATAAACTTCAACTTAAATAGATAGCAAAGGAATTAATCATCAAAAGTATATTTACAGTACAGAATACTTCAAATAACCTATCAATCTAATCTTGTCATAATAACTAGATTAATTGAGTTATCTAAGCTATCCTTCAAAAAATCTCCTCTTGGATAATTACCACTTCTGTTATTCCAAAATCACTCGTCCCACAACCCTTTATTTTCCTGAGCCTAAACCTGGTAAGAAAACATCATATGAAACGATTAGGCCAACGCCTAGTGAGAACATTCGTTTCAATAATAACATATGCAAAATCAATGTAAACAAGTTATAACAAACCTGGTTACTCCTTTTCTTACCGTACATGGAACTCTATTCCATCACACCATTTTATCCACTTCCATGACTAGAACTGACAACATTTCCATCAGCCTATCATACTCTAGAGCCACACTATGAATCTTTACAGATTCTAGATCAATGCTCTCCACCAATAAATCGCGATTACACACGCCCATTTATCAGTAAGGAAGCAGAGATTACAAGTACTTTATGTCAACCTCACTCTCTTCCTTAGAAATCAGGAATAACGATTAAACAAGTAATACCACACGCATATTCCATGATTTCCCACACACACTAGAATAACGATTAAACGAGTAATACCACACGTCTATTCCATGTGATTACCAAACTTTAGTGCCTATGGATCCATTACACTTAACCCCTTTCATGCCTAGCATCATACTAACGCAGGCTATATACCTAACATATTACTATTTAAAAGTACATATGTTCAAGTGACATAAGATATATACCAATTCTTAAATCGCACCTTTCCACGATTAACGAATCTATACTTTCCAATTTCTAGAATAATACAGATAATACAAAGTCTCTGGATACCTTTAACTATTATAATCTTAAGTTCATATCTAAGATCTATTACCAAAATCAGTAAACTGACTCTTTTTATCCAACTCCCGGTATGCCCAACTCCCGGTATCCCCAACTCCCGGTATTTTAATTATTATCGGAACTGTACCGGGACTCTATTGCACCGGGACTCTATTGTACCGGGACTCATAAGTACCGGGACTCTATTGTACCGGGACTTACCCCAATACCAACATTACTCACGAGTTTATCTTTTTCCAAGACCCGCTCCCTCATACGTTCTCCCCAATGTGACAATTCACAAATTCATCTAGACGATTCATGCTCCCGCCTCCCGATGTGATCGATTCATGATTCAAATCATAAAATTACATGGGTTGTAATAATTGTGTTCCTTTTAGAATAAATGCTAGTTTGGGGGTGTGAAGTGTGAAAAGAGGAAAGATTTGTGTGCTTTGGGAAGGGTATTTATGGTGTGAAAACCCTAGGAATTCTAAATCTCTCAGGAATTGTGTGTGTGCGCGTCTGAGGTGCGTTGAGGGTGCGATTTCATCAAGAGTGAAGACGATCGAATTCTCCAGCTTGTGTGAAGAATTAGCTAGCATGGTAATCTTCAATCCTTTCTCTTCTACATCCTAATCTTAGGGGCTGTTTGGTAGAGAGAAATGAGAGGAGAGAAATGGAAATGGATTTGAATTCTCTTGTTTGGTAGGTAAGGGAAATAAAAACACGGAGAGTTGGTATTTCCCGAGAATTGACTCCCTTTGATTTGATTTCTCTGATTTAGGAAGAGAAATGGAGAGAATAGGAAAACACGGAGAAATCGATCTCGCGTTCGCTTCTCTCTCTCTCGTTCGCCTTGTCTAGGGTTCCGCCCACCACCGCCGCCCACCACCGCCGCCGCCCGCCGCTGCTACCATCCACGTCCGCCGCTGCTACCATCCACCTTCCGCCGCTGCTACCATCCACCTTCCGCCGCTGCTACCATCCACGCCCGCCGCTGCTACCATCCATGTCCGCCGCTGCTACCTCTGAATCTGATTGTCTCACTTAATTGGTATACGGCCAATCTCTCTCACTCTCTTCTGCTTCTGTTCCAAATCGAAGTGGGTTTTGTCAAAGTTGTAGTTCAACTTGATTAATTTTCTACTTTATAGTTTATTGTGATAACTTGATTATGTTTGTAGTTCAACTTGATTAACTTGATTACTTTTAATTGTGTTTGTTGAAATTCATGAATGGCGGTAATTTACTTCATTATGCCCTAAAAATTGTAAATTTGCCTAACATTTGTTACTTTTAATAGCGTGTGTTGAAATTCTTGAATGAGTTTTTATTTGGTTGTAGGGTAGGTGTTTTGTTGAATTGCATGAATTTTCATTGGCATTGGCAGGTCTGTTTTAGACTTTTAGCCACTGATTGAGTTCAAGTGTTCAACAATTTCACTTGAATATATACACAATTGACATTTCCATAATACATTAAGGATTAAAGTTATGTTTTTCATATTAGGATTCCACATTCCAGTGAACTTTCATGTTAGTTGGTAAATGGTAAATGCAAAAAAAGTAGCATAAACCGGGTTTTTGTTCTCTGTTTTCGGTAAGCCTCTGTGTTTTTGTTCTCTGTTTTCTGTTTCACGTCGGTTGTATGCGGCTGAATTCGCTGCTGTGAAATATGTATGTGGTTGGCTTTTTGGGTAATATATGGGGTGCTTATTGTTGTTCAAAAAAGGTTTTTATTGAATTTGTTTTAGTTAGTTGATTTTCTATAATTAATTTTTTAACTACTTTATGTTTACGATATGTATGAAATCAGTTGTGATATTTATGTTTCATGTTTGTTGATTATTAACCTATGTTGTAAACTTGAAGGTCAGTTTCTACAAAGCGAGGGTTTCGGCAGCCATTTTTTGAGGTGTTTAAGGTTTGCACTTTTTTCTAACTGTTTCTATGCGGGCTAGAATGATCGTTTAGATGGTTAAACATATGTATGTATGTAATGTGGGTATATATATATGTATGCAATGTGGGTATGTATGTATGTAATGTAGGTATGTATATATGTATATGAATGTAGGGTTTTAAAGTCATCCAAAACTCTTCTAGCCTTACGGTTTGACTTTAAAGTATTAACTATATAATTGTATGTGTAGATGGCAAGATCACCGTTGAGACAAAGAATAGTTGCCATAGGTGCATTTTATGCCATGTATGTTATGATTCGTTGGTGGATGATGTGTAGTTATCGTAGACGTCGTTCGATTGAATCTAGAACATTACGTACAAGATATTTAATGAGTTACCATAATAGGCGTGAAAACATGATGAGGATGGTTTATGAAAGTGATGTTACTAGTGTTGTCAACATAAGAATGAATATACATGCGTTTTCAACACTTTGTGATATGCTAGAAAGTAGAGGGGGGTTAAAGGCTAGTAAAAACATGCTAGTAGATGAGCAAGTTGCTATGTTTTTACATACCCTTACTCATAATGCTAAGAATAGGATACTAGTCAATAGATTTCATCGATCTGGGGAAATTATAAGTCGGTATTTCAAGTTAGTCTTAAATGTTGTATGTCGATTACACAAAGAATTCTACAAGTCACCCGTACCAGTGCCAGATAATGAAACCGACGAGAGATGGAAATGGTTTAAGGTTAGTCAAACACATAAGTTTTTATTAAATATATTCTTTGTTAATAGAACACTTTAATGATGTTTTCTTTTTATGAAGGGTTGCCTAGGAGCATTAGATGGAACATATGTTAAAGTTAAAGTCCCCGCTGTTGATCGAAAACCTTATCGGACACGAAAGGGGGAGATTTGTACGAATGTACTCGGAGTATGTACGAGAGACCTTTTATTTACATATGTATTAGCGGGATGGGAGGGTTCTGCAGCTGATAGTAGAGTTCTACGAGATGCAATTAGTAGACCTAACGGTCTTAAAGTAACTCAGGGTATGTGATATATAGTCTTCAAATAGTAAACGTATAATTACATATGTTAATTAACGTAGAGTTTATTGACAAGGTTGGTACAATTCTCTATTGAAATCTCTGTGCAACCAAACAAGAGAAATGATTCTCTGTTGCATTTCTCTGCTGAATTCTCTGTGCTACCAAACAGGATAGTCAATTCCTATTCTCCTGACCAATTCTCTTTCTCTGCAATCATTTCTCTGGAATCATTTCTCTGCAATTCCATTCTCTGTACCAAACGCACCCTTAGGGTCTAATGTGAGAGAATGTGATTTGAACTATTTATCTTCAAAGAAATGAATAGGAGACTGTGTGTTCTCCTTTTGTGTGGGATGAAATTGAATGGGTTAGACACTAAATTAATCGTTAATAACTCTTCCCCATGCTATTGATTAACATCGAAAAATAAGATTTGCGTGAAAAGAGGTCGAGTTAAACTGATATTGTTTCAGAGTTAAACTGATACCAATCAATTCATACGAGAGGAATACAATTTCATTTTGTGAATCTTTTAAATTAATAACTATTTTATTATTTTTAATATAATATAATACTCATACTGATTTATTTTCTATCGTTTTTATTTTAATTTTCATTCTTTTACCTGAACCAAACACCCCCTAAATGTCATTAAATATAGGGTAAACGTTCATGAACCCTAGAAGTAAGATATCAAATGGAGAATAAAACGACATAACAACCAAATGTAATGCCACATAGACTTTACGTAAAGTCTAATTTTATTTTATTTAATTAAAAATACACACTTAATTTTATTTTTTGTAAATTATTTTTCCGAATTAGCATCATATATAACCCTTAACAGAATTTTCAAGACAAACCTGTGACCCACACTCACAGTTGCATATATTTTTTCACATGACAAGATGAGAACAAAATAAATCTCTATATTTTATCATAATTATATATATGGTGATTGGAGAAGGAATTGAATGGAGAGGATAAAAACACATGAAGTAAAATTGTGAAAATAATAATTTACTCCTATTTATATCCTTCATAATTCTCATGTTGCAGTGCAATTCGATTTAAGATTCGAGTCAGTGCGACTGCTGGTTATCCACCTTCTTCGATGAAGAAGAAGAAGAAGCAGGGTTCACCTGAGGAGAAGAATTGAAAGAGCGGGGTCCAACTTCTATATATATATACATACATTACAAACTAAGGGGCTGTTTACTTGTGGCTTAATGAGCTTAATGGTTTACTTGGCTTATTCGCACAGCTCCTTTTGGTTGTTTACTTGTGACTTATTCGTACAGCAAGTGACTTAACTGTGTTGTTGTCTGTCTTATTTTCTTAATTATTACTTGTTTTAATTTCTATATATATATATATATATATATATAATCTGAAAAGGACCTTTTTGCCCATTTCTACAAACCATAACCGCAACTTGCATTGCTGGTGGTCTTCATATAATTAATTAAACATGATGGCTTCTTAGCTAACAACGTTTAAAGTAAAAACATTTCTATCAAAATAGAGATTTTTAATAGTTTTATTCTAAATAATAATTAATTCTTTCTTCAACACCGATTACTTATTGAATAGAAATTATTTTTTATTCAATTATCGGTACTGACCATCCTCAAAACTAAATGTATATGAAAAACAAAAAAAACTTTAAATTTTTTTAATAATCTATATATACTTAAAAGTAAAATATGAAGTTGCTTAGGTGGCATAATGAGAAGTCTTCCTTCACTATTTTCTATTTTCTCCTAATTTTGATTTTTTTTAAATAAAAAACTATCTTCTCATTAAATGACTTTAATATTTCATTTAACATCTAATTTTCTTTATTATTTTATAATTATTTTTATTTGTACAACATAAAGACATCAATAAATATAATATTATTTACCTTTCATTTTTTTTATTTAACATCTAATTTTCTTTATTATTTAATTATTATTTTTATTTGCATATCATAAATACATCAACAAATATAATATTTGTTTATCTTACACTTTTTTAATTTAATCAAACATTTTATTAATTGAATCCACCATCTTTTAATTAAATTTTTAGAATTATAATCTATATCTATATCCATATCTATATAAAGGGAATCATCAAAAGATGATGTGATATTTTGAGAAAGCTTGAAACATTAGTTGTTATTTTCTCCAATTTTTGAGTTATTACAAAATAAAATATAACATTAAATGAATGAATGAACCATTCATTACCTTTTACAAGTAAAATTTCATCATATAAATATATAGGCTAATTTACATAACAAATCTATATAAATGAAAATCATCAAAAGATGATGTTACATATTGACAATGTAATACCAAAATGTTGTAGCCCAGTGGTTTGGTAACATCCTGGGAGGGTAAGTGGTGGAAGCCCTTACTACCTGGGTTCGAACCCTGTGGTGATAACGCGGAGGTATCCCCGAATCAAGGGGTGGATCGTGAGCCTGCTGTGGGCCGGGTCGTGGGTCGTGGGGGTATTAGTCTGGACTTATTCAGGACACCCCCCGAAATGCAAATGTCTTTCAAAAAAAAAAGATTGACAATGTAATACTTAAAATGTCTTCTCCATTTTGTTATCAATTTTTGATGTTTTAAAATATTGAATATATTAAAGAATTGTCCGTTCTCATATTTAAATTATATTTTTATTATATATGAGGGTCTTTAATAACAATTTTACATATTTATTGCAATTTATGTCCTTAACCATTTGTTTTCCTTTTTTACTAGGTAACAGCACCGCGCCTTGCGCGGTGAATACAAATATTATTATAAAGATTAATATACTTTATTAAAAAAATGTTGATTTATAAGCCATTGTTATCTTATTAAAAAAGGTATTGTTAGCTTGCTAAATGAAAGTATATAAACATTGGTATCTTACTAAAACAATAAAGCAATTTAAAAGTTTTGATTTATAATTATTGTTAGCTTGGTAAGAAAAACAAAAAATTAAATAAATAAAAAATGAACTTTATTAAATATGTTTTGATTTATAAGTATTGTTAGCTTATCCAAAAAATGTAAATAAATAAAAATATACTATATTAAAAAAATGATTTATAAGCATTTTTAGCTTACTAAAAGAAAATTAATAGATAATAAAATAACCATTGTTATAAAAAAACAATTATAATTTATCAAAAAATTATTGATTTATAAGCAGTTGTTATCTCACTAAAAACAAAAAAATATAAAAAAATATAATTTATTTAATATTGATTTATAAGTATTTTTAGCATACTAAAAGAAAGAATATAAACATTGGTATATATATTACTAAGAAAATAAAACAATTTAAAAGTTTTGATTTATAATCATTGTTAACTTATTAAGAAAAACAAAAAAATAATTAAATAAAAAATATATTTTATTAGATAAGTTTTTGATTTATAAGTATTGTTACCTTATCTATAAAAATGTATAAGGACATACATTAAAAATATTTTTGATTTATAAACATTGTTAGCCTACTTAAAGGTTAAAAAAATATTACATATTAAAAAAGTATTTGATTTATATTGATGTTATCTATCTTATCTATCTTATAAAATGAAAAATAAAAAGTTTTTTAGCTTAAACAAAAGAATAATAAAACATAGCTTAAAGAAAAAATAATAAAACATAGCTTAAAAATAATAACAAAACAAAGTATACAATAATACAATGTTAGATTTACAAAATATACACATTTAATTGATTTATAAGCATTGTTAGCTTAAATAATAAAACATAGCTTAAACAAAAAAATAATAAAACATAGCTTAAAATAATAATAATAAAACATAGGTTAAAAAAATAATAAAAGAAACTATACAATAATACAAAGATAATGAAATGTTTTAGTCATTTAATGCAACAATTTTTTAAAAAGAAAATCAAAACTCTAAGAAAAATCTAAAGCCTCATTGGAGGCTTCTCCTTAATCCTCTCTCCCTACATTCTCCTATATATATATATATATATATATATATATATATATTGATGGTATTAACAATTGTTTTTCATTATTTATTTGAGTTAACTATTCTATTTATTGTAATTTATGTAAGTTAACCTTTTATTTTTCTTTCTTTATGTTACCACCCATTCATTTTCCTTTATTTATTATAATTAATCATTCATTTTCCTTATTTAAGCATAAGTATTGTTTTGGTTTTTGTTGGTTATGTTATTAGTTTTTTAACCTTTTTGTCATACAACAAACTAACTCTCAATCTCTCCCTCTAACACATTTTCTCTCATTTGATTTGTATTGCTAAAAGATTAATCATATCTTTGTTATCGATATTTGGTTATTTTTGAATTATTTGCTATTGTATTGACTTTATATGTTTTTTATGTTGTTCTTTTTGTAGTAAGTGATAAGGGAAACATATTATCTAAATATGTCGAAGAACATCTAAGATTTATCATCAAGGCACACATATTATCATCACATGTAAGTCTTTCATTCGAGTATTCCTTTAATTTCAATGTATTATTGATTTTGTCTATTTTGTAATTTAGTGATTTATTGCTAACTAAATTCTCATTTCTTTGTCTTTTTTTTTCTTCCGGAATGTATCCTACAATGCTAAAAGAATATTTGAGTATTAGTTACTTTGATATTACATTATTACTAGCAAAAGACATTAAATCTTCATTTTTATATTCGTTTCTTGGTTTGATATATACTAATATGTTTTGAGTGTTTATTTGGAAAATTAATGTTCTATTTAAATATTAACCGACTAATATTCTTCAAATTTGTCTTCTTAACCTCCATTTATTTTGAATTATGTTCAAAATTAGATTGATTTCATTTTGTGAATTTACTTTTTGCTTCATACAACTTATAAGTTTCAACATCAAAATCTTGCTACAATTTAATAAGATCGATATCACTGTTAACATATAGCCGAGATAATCAATTAAACTGCAATGCTATGTAATCGTGTTCATGTAACTCATGTATTAATACAAATTTTGACCCAAACTGCAAAAAAAAACTAGGAATTGAAAATGAAGGAACGAAAAGATTGAAAAAAGTCGGTGACTAAACGAAAAAAGTGGATTCTTGATAAAAACATTTTTTAAAATCTAAAGACTTTTACGTATTTTCTTATACTAAAATAATAATATAAATAAATACAAACACTTTATTAAATTTAATCATGTATTGTCGTAATTTTTTTAGTAGACGATTATAATTATTAAAATATTCATATTATTGGTCTTTTATATAAAGATTATTTTAATTACCTATCTTAATGATATATAAAAATTTGATAATGTAATTTTATTCGGTAATTGTTGATACAGTTTGTATATATGTTGTTTCTATTTAAAGAAACAAAGAATATTTATTCTAAATCTAAATATTTTTAATTTTTATTTATTTTAGTGTTGAGTTTTGGTTATCCGATATTTTTTACTACATTGGTGACCTATGATTTATTTTTCAGTTTATATCATATTTTGTATTGATTTATTTTAAACAAGTTCATTAATGTTATATATAAATATTTAAATTATAGTTATTACTAATAATTTTCAACACATATCCAACATATTTCATAATTTTATTAGTTGAATATGTTTAAAGTCAATCTTTATTCAAAATAAATTGTTGTATGTGGATTTACAACATATTTCATATCTGTGAAAATAATAAAAACAATTTTTTACAATTTTGTTAACATAAAATTTGATCATCGCGCAACGCGCGATGTCGAACACTAGTATAATTGTAACTCGTAAATAAATAAAAAAGTTAGTAGAAAATAGAATGGAGTTGGTGTGACCGACATCCAACAGTCACTAGCCAACAAAAAACAGAACGACGTCAACAACTATATATATAATATTAGGCTGGTTTTGCTTTTGATATTCTTTAAAGGGAAATTAATTAAAATACCCTTAGTTGACTTCTCTTTCTCTCAAAATGCCCCATCTCTCTCCAAATTAACAAAAATGCCCTGAAAATCCGTGGCCCAACCCGTGGCCCACGGATTTTAGTCCGTGGCCCACGGATTACGGTTATCACGTGATCCATTTTTGGTTTTTTGCCGTTTTTGGCATGCATTCCAGTGTACGTTTTTTGGCATGCATTCCACAATTGTATGGTTGGAATCACACCCTTTTATCTATAAAATCAGTAAGCCGTAAGCCATTTCAATTACATCTCATTTCCTTCCTTGACCATTTAAATCACATCTCTTTCTGTTTTCATCATTTGAATCATTTTCTTTCTACTGAAAAATGAGTTCACATGTTGAAAAAGCTAAGTTATATTTTTGTTTCGATGGTGAATGGGTGCAACATAACGATGTGTGGGATTTTGCTTATAAATCTAAGCATGGTGTGAAACTGAAAGTAAACATTACACATCAAAAGTTGCTTGTTTATGCCATTGAAAAATGTGGTATTGACTCGGCTGTTGGTGAAACCAAGTTAGTGTACATGAATGATGGGTCAATCTTCGAGTTAACTGACGATGAACATGTTTATGATTTTATGCAATTTGCAGTCGAGTCAGACAGACCTCCAGCTCTTTTTGTGTATGTCGTTCCATCGATGTGCAACGAAGGTGATGACGAAGGTGAGGATGAAGTTGATGACGAAGGTGAGGATGAAGGTGATGACGAAACCCATGTCGGTGAGTGTTCTCAATTTGAAATAAGATGATATTAATAACACACATTTTATTAAAAAAATAGACTCTAATCTAACAAATATATAACACAGTTTAAACATATTTTAATAAAACACGCTATATATAACACAACGACGTTATGAAACTTAACTATATATTCGAATAAATATATCAAACACATTTTATTAAAAACAAATAACACATAAATACAACAACGAGGTTTCAAAACTTACCTTACGAGCCATCACGTTCACGTTGTTTAAATGCGTGCACCACACGACTATGATGAGAGAGTGAGAGTGAGAGTTGTGTGTTTTCTCGTGGTCCCCTCTTCAATTTATAAATGCCACGGATTAAATGGGGTAGGTAGGGGTAGGTGGGACGAACCACGGGTTAGGGTTTCCAGCCCCAATCCCGTGGGCCACGGACTAAGGTTATGGCCACGGACTAGGGTTTCCAGCACCAACCCGTGGGCCACGGACTTTCGCTTGGACCACGGATTACTTTGCCGGCCACGGGCTTCCACGGACTCCCACGGACTTATGTACCGTGTATGTCGGTTTTTGTATACAAATCCGTGGGCCACGGGTTGGGCCACGGATTTCCAGGGCATTTTTGTTAATTTGGAGAGAGATGGGGCATTTTGAGGAAAAGAGAAGTCAACTAAGGGTATTTTAATTAATTTCCCTTCTTCTTTAAATCACTCATACTATACAAATTATTAACCATAATTTGAAATACAGGAATTCACATATCACATTATAATATTATGTCCACAGAAAATAAGCTGATTTTACAAGAATATTGATTTAGAATTCTTTGTTATTTTTCTAATATTAATTAAAGCCTAGTCACATTCCAATATCATCATCATCATCATCATTCATCTTTACTTTACAAGATTCTTCTGCATTAAATAATTTAGTAAAACTACACCAAGCCAGAGAATTTTCATGGTTTTTATAGTTGTATATTTCAATTACATGTTTATACTTTCACAGACAATTATATATATATATATATATATATAGGAAGACCCATTTGTTAGATAATATGTTAATATACCTTTGGGTCAGGCCTTAGTTTAGTTTATGGGCTCTTGTATATGTTAGATAATATAGATAGTTAGGTTAGATTAGGGTTTTGTTATATATAGTTTAGGTTGTCTGTATATTTCAATTATCTCTTTGCATCCTTGTAAGAACAAGCTAGCTTATGAAACCCTAACCATTTTTCTTGCATTTCTTCTTCATCTATCAAAGTTATCATGGTATCAGAGCAAGGTTAATCTTGTTTCTTCTCTCAAGTAATGTTAATCTCAAGCACTCCTGTGTGCGGATCTTCTTCTGGTTCGGTTTTCTTCTGGCTCGGTTTTCTTCTTGGCGTTCGTCTTCTGGTTCGATCTTCTTCTGGTTCGGTTTTCTTCTGGTTCGAGAATCGCCCCCTGGTTCGATCTTCTTCTGGTTCGAGAATCGCATTCCTCTGTTCGAGATACGCTGTCTTCTGCTCGAGAATCGTCTTTGGTATACGGTATCTTTAATCTCTGTGTTTCTTTCGATTTTTTGCTTACTATTTCTCGCTTGCAATGGCTGGAAACGATTCTCTCCAAGCCATTAGTATTCGTTTAGATGGGAAAAATTACTCCTATTGGAGTTATGTCTTGAAAAACTTTCTGAAGGGAAAGAAAATGTGGGGTTATGTTTCTGGCACCATTGTGAAACCAACAGGAAAGGAACCAACAGTAGCAAAAGAATTTGAACTTTGGGAAGTTGAGAACTCGAAAATTATCACCTGGATAAACAATTCTGTTGAACCTTCAATTGGTGTTCAGTTGGCAAAATATGAAACAGGCAAGGAAGTATGGGACCATCTTGAGAGACTGTATACACAGTCTAATTTTGCAAAACAGTATCAGTTAGAAGCTGATATCCGAGCACTTGAACAGAGAGAGATGAGTATTCAGGATTTTTACTCAGTAATGACAGATTTGTGGGATCAGTTAACTCTTACTGAATCCGCTGAATTGCGTGCATTTGGACCCTATATTGCCCGTAGGGAAGAACAAAGATTGGTGCAGTTTCTCATGGCACTGAGAAGCGACTTTGAAGGACTCCATAGTAACATCTTGCATCGCACCCCACTTCCCTCAGTTGATTCAGTAGTAAGTGAATTGTTGGCTGATGAAACTCGTTTAAAGACACAAACAGGAAAGGGTATTCTTTCAATTTCAAGCCCTTCTGTTATGGCTGTTCCTTATAGGTATCCTGCTCAAAATCAGAATAAGAGTCGTCCGATAGTCGGATTTGATGAATGCAACTTTTGTAAGAAAAAAGGCCATTGGAAGTCTCAATGTCCAGAGCTTATGAGTCGAAATTCTTCTATGCAGTCTGGTCATCCGCGACAACCACATCGCTTCTCTCCTCAAGTTAGCACTGCTGTCGTCGTTCCTCCATCTCGGTCAACTACTAATCCTACTCTTGCATCCATAACTGAACAACTCCAGAAGCTTCTTGATGTTAAGTCTCATGCCATGTCCGTCTCTTCTCCCATAGGTCAGTCGATTGATAACGAATCAGGTATGAATCCATCTACATGGATTTTAGATTCTGGTGCTTCTTTTCACATGTCTCCGAATGCTAAATTATTTGCTTCTGTAAAACCTATGCCATCCTTGCCTGTCACGACTGCTGATGGTACTCCTATGCCATTAGCAGGCATTGGTCCTATTATGGGTCCAAAATTCTCTCTTCCTAATGTTTATCATATTCCAAAACTCTCATTGAATCTTGTGTCTGTTGGTCAATTATTTGATTCTGGTTATAAAGTATTCTATTCTCTTGACTCTTGTTGTGTGCAGGATCCACGTACTCAGAAGTTGATTGGGACCGGCTGTAGGCATGGGGGCTTATATGTGTTGGATGAGTTGCGGTTACCAGTAGCAGTTGCTCATACAGCAGATCTATCTTCTTTTTGTTTGTCGTCTAAGTCATCTAATTTTTATTTGTGGCATTCACGCCTTGGACATGTTTCTGCTTCTCGTTTAAAATACTTGGCGTTCTTCTGGAAATTTGGGAAATTTGCAAACTCATGATATTTCTAATTGCAGTGGTTGTAAACTTGCAAAATTTTCAGCTTTGCCTTTTAAATTAAGCAAATCTCTGTCTGTTGCACCTTTTGATTTGATTCATTCTGATGTGTGGGGACCATCTACTTTTCCTACAAAAGGAGGGTCTCGATATTATGTTTCTTTCATTGATGATTGTACTCGTTTTTGTTGGATTTTTCTCATGAAACATCGTTCAGAATTCTTTGATGTTTATTGTCGTTTTCGTGCATATGTTAAAACCCAGCATAATTCTGTGATTAAATGTTTTCGGTGTGATTTGGGAGGAGAATATACCTCAAATAAATTCTGTGAATTACTTGCTTTAGATGGAACTAGTTACCAGACATCCTGTACAGACACTCCCGAGCATAATGGTGTTGCTGAAAGAAAACATAGACATATCCTTGAAACTGCTCGCTCTCTCTTGTTGTCTTCTTCGGTTCCTAACCAATTCTGGGGTGAAGCCGTTCTTACTGTTGTCAATCTGATCAACAAAATTCCATCCTCAATCACCTCAGGTATATCTCCCTTTCAGAAACTTTATGGTCGTTGCCCTGATTATTCCTCTCTACGTGTCTTTGGTTGCACTTGCTTTGTACTTCGTCCTCATGTAGAACGTGACAAATTATCTTCTAAATCTGTTGTTTGTGTCTTTCTTGGTTATGGTCAAGGACAAAAAAGTTATCGTTGCTTTGACCCTACCTCTCAAAAATTATATGTGTCTCGGCATGTTGTGTTTCTTGAGCATATTCCTTTCTATTCCATTCCCAAAAATGACCACAACTTGACAAAGTCAGATGTCATTAATCTTGATCCGTTCGTTGAGCAAGTAAACTCTACTCAGACTTCAGATACTCTTGCAACGGACGAACATGCTACTGGTACTTCAATGCCTGACATTGCTGCCCCTCCTCCTACTGTCACTCAAGATGCACCTAAGAATGTGGATCCACCTCGACAATCTCAACGTCCTCGTAAGTCTACTCGTCTACCAGAATTTGTTTACTCTACCTATTCTTCTTCTTTTACCTCGTTCTTAGCTTCTATACACTCTCTTTCTGAACCTTCATCTTATAAAGAAGCAATTACTAACCCTCTTTGGCAGCATGCCATGAGTGAGGAACTTGAGGCTTTGCAAAAGACCCATACTTGGGATTTGGTTCCACTTCCGGAAGGTAAGCGTGCCATTGGTTCCCGATGGGTATACAAAATCAAGACAAAATCTGATGGATCTGTTGAACGTTACAAAGCACAACTTGTAGCTAAGGGCTTTACTCAGGAATATGGTTTGGACTTTGAGGAGACATTTTCCCCGGTAGCCAAAATGACTACAATTCGCACTCTTATTGTTGTTGCTGCTGTTCGCAAGTGGAATATTTCACAAATGGATGTTAAGAATGCCTTTTTGAATAGTGACTTGAATGAGGAAGTATACATGGCTCCTCCTCCCGGTGTTCTTCATAAAACGGGTGAAGTTTGCAAGCTTAGAAAAGCTCTATATGGGCTTAAACAGGCCCCACGAGCTTGGTTTGAAAAGTTCTCTGATGTTATTCTGTCTCTTGGATTCTCTAATAGTGAACATGATTCTGCTCTCTTTGTCAAACATACTTCTGCAGGTCGTATATTGCTTTCGTTATACGTTGATGACATGATTATCACCGGTGATGATCTTCAAGGAATTCATACCTTAAAGTCAGAATTAGCTGCACAGTTTGAGATGAAAGATTTGGGTCCTCTTCGATATTTCTTAGGTATTGAGGTTGCTTCTTCTCCCCGAGGTTATCTGCTTTCTCAATCTAAATATACCGCTGAAATTATTGATCGAGCTCGCCTCACTGATACTCGTGTTGTGGACTCTCCTTCTGAATTGAATGTCGAGTATTCACCAACAGATGGTTCTCCCCTCAAAGACCCTACCTTGTACCGTACTATAGTTGGCAACCTGGTTTATCTCACTATTACTCGACCAGATATTGCATATGCGGTTCACATTGTCAGCCAGTTTGTTGCAGCTCCGACTTGTACTCATTGGGCAGCTGTTGTGCGTATTCTACGTTATCTTCGGGGTACCATGTTCCGAAGTCTATTGCTATCCTCCACATCTTCTCTGGAACTACGGTCATACTCTGATGCCTCTTATGCACGCAATCCTACAGACCGTCGATCTGTTACAGGTTTCTGTGTCTTCTTGGGAGACTCGCTTATCTCGTGGAAAAGTAAGAAACAATCTGTGGTTTCTCTTTCTTCCACTGAAGCTGAATATCGTGCTATGGCATCTACTTCCAAGGAGATCATTTGGTTGCGTTGGTTGCTTGCTGATATGGGTGTTTTTCTTCCTCATCCCACTCCTATGTATTGTGACAATCGTAGTGCCATTCAGATTGCTCACAACTCGGTTTTTCATGAACGTACCAAGCATATAGAGGTTGATTGCCACTTCACACGCCAACATCTCAAACATGGCTCCCTTTCCTTGCCGTTTGTAAGCTCAACTCTACAACTTGCAGACTTCTTTACGAAGTCTCACCCGATCTCTCGTTTTCGCTTCCTTGTTAGCAAACTCTCGATGCTTCTTGCTCCCGCATCATGAGTTTGAGGGGGGATGTTAGATAATATGTTAATATACCTTTGGGCCGGGCCTTAGTTTAGTTTATGGGCTCTTGTATATGTTAGATAATATAGATGGTTAGGTTAGATTAGGGTTTTGTTATATATAGTTTAGGTTGTTTGTATATTTCAATTATCTCTTTGCATCCTTGTAAGAACAAGCTAGCTTATGAAACCCTAACCATTTTTCTTGCATTTCTTCTTCAAACCAAAATAAATAAATGTTACAAACCAATCTCAAACGTCTAGTTGCATAAATATATCGATTGCTTCCTAATATAAAGAGTTGATTATAATTAATTAACTCTAATCATCTTCCATAAATCATAATAAATAAACTTTCATCATTTCCATATAGACCTTAATTGATTGGTTTGTAACATTTGCATAGTTTGTATTATATCTTAGTCCAAGTATAATCAAATTAACAAATATATTTTTATTTGAGTAAGTTATGAATTCACATCAGTTTATTGATAAAAAGGAAAGATCAGAGAGAATGTGTCAAACAGAAGTTGATATGCGTATGAGTCTTGTTAATCCAGCAGAAGCATTAGAGAAACCAATAACACAATTTGGATCTTTTTCTTTCTTTCCAACAAGAGATAAAATGTCTTTGATTTATGAAATTGCAAGTGTAAAAGGAGGTGAAACATACACCAAATTCTTTTTTCTTATTGATGATCCATCTTTCATACTTTTTATCTTCTTTGTGACCACCTTTCCCTGTGACAATAAAACATCACTGTCAAACAAAGAAATACTCCATGATATGAGCATTTGGTTAAGGTTCAATCCGACCACTCACCGTCTCAAACATTTCCTTCCTTAACCTACCTACTCCAATTCAAAAATGTTTCAGCTCAATATGTGCAAATGAAGCAAAACAGTCGTCTAGTATTTTTTTAGCCTCCACAGGAAGAGAGATAGGCACGACAAAAATGCAGGCACTGCACGGCATGCAAACATGTAGGGTTGATCAGAAGTTGAAGCATAACAACTTTTGGGTGCAGCTGAGCCATGAAAGAGTTGGGGTGAGTGTTACTTACTACTGTAATCACCTGACAGGAGATGAAAAGAAAATGACAACAAAATACGCAAAGAAACCTGCAAGGAGGATCACGGCATAAATGAGAGTTTGAGAAGACTGAGTTGGTTCGTTATACTCGATATTGCAACATTTCATTCGTTTCCTTTCACTCTCCAGAACATGGTCGACATACCTGCGCATATAATAAGAGCATGCTCATAATTCACAAACATGTATATATAATCATATGACCAATAAACCACCAAAAGCAAGAGTGAATATATATATATAGAGAGAGAGAGAGAGAGAGATTGTAGATTAACTTACTGCTGTGTGAAAATGGAGCTTTCAAGAATATCAGTACTGTTCATGTATGCATCTTGTAGACGATGATCGTACAAGAGTGAAGATAAATCTACAAGCTGTTCCTCAAGGCTCTGGTATTCATTCAACAACAATAAACCACAATACATTATACATACTTCCATCCATCCATCCATCCCGTCCCCGTCTCTTTTCTCTTCTATCGTTTAGTCATAGTTAAGAGGCTGCTGAGTTTGTGTTATCTACAAGTGAAACTACATGTATGAAAGTACAAGTTACGATAAAAACTCACATCTAAGTATGTCTCAAGTCGTTCGACTAGTTCATGAGGAAAAGGTTCAGGCAAATTTGTTTCTTTTTTGTAGAATTTCTCCAGCCAAAGCTCAGTGGTTGTCTTGTTCTTCTTACCCTTCACTGGTTCACCCAGAGGGGTTCTCAGATACTCCCCAGCAAAAGCTTCCACAGACTACAACCAATCAAACTAAATAAGCATCTTGCAGAGAAGCAGAAGGAACAACTATAAACCCATGAAGACTATATTTACCTCCGACATTTCTCGAATCCTACGAAGCGCAGAGTCTACACGTGCATATATTGTATTCCTCTGTCGGCAAACAGGAGGATAAAGAAATCAACCCAAACACTATAAGACCATTTTTGGTAGCACTCACATAATTAAATTCTCTGTTTTTCTGTTTACAATTTGCAACGTAAACAGAGTTTTGATTTTTGTTTGACGTTAAAATCAAAACACAGATGGTAAGGATATTTCTAATAAAAAAAATTAAATTGAAAAACAATATCTATTTTTTGGGGGACCAGGCTAATAAAATGACCATAATTAATGCATAATAATTATAATGTAGTTTTCCTTGAATTTTTAATGATATTCATCTTATATGCACAAGGAAAAGAAGGAAGTTGATGTCTATTACCAATGTAACATCCTGAAGCAGTTGACTAAGTTCGGAAACATTAGAGAAAGGTCCAAATGGATGGCAACCTGCTGCGACGAGCCAATTCACAACAGGCCTTTCATGAATATGAGAAACCCTCTCATATGGTGCACTCAATCCACCCACAGTAGAAGCTAGTCCAGCCACTATATGACGCTGCACTTGGGATGGAATAACATGCATTCTCTCTGTTTCGGAGACATAACTGCACAATCAAGACCAAAATTAAATTCAGGATTACACCTTTCAAAAATAATATGTAATACAAGAAAACACAAATGCATGATGAATGAGAGTAGATAGGAATTACTGTATATCAAAATTGTAAAAAATGTAGGATGGATAATATCAGTGTAAGCATGATGAATGAGAGTAGATAGAAATTAATATAATGAGGAAAAGGAACGTGTCATGACATGGTAACTTAAATTGCATTTTATGTTTACCTTACAGGTATCTTTTCAGTTCGATGCTGAAGTACAATAACAACATCGTTACTTGTCCATAAAAGGCTTTCATCTCCCATCATAAGTTGCGGATCCACATCAGCTAATGATAAAACAAAGCTGCAAAAGGAGACACTGTTTTACTAATATTTCTATATGCAATACAAGTTCAAAGTAATTAATTTCCATTGGTTTTGAATACAAAAAGAAGAAATGAATTAAACATGAGGCTGATAATCCTGTATAATACACCACATCAAATCTGTACCAACATTACTAGCAAGATATATATAGTATTCTCATTGCCAAAGACCAACCTTAGAAAAGAGAATGATATATACTTCTTGGAGAAGGAATTTAAATGCTCATATTAACCTCCACAAAGAGAAACTAGATGGTTTTACTCACACAGGGACCACTCTAGTTCCATAAGTCCGGTGCAGGTCCCCTTGTTTCTTTTGCACTCTTTTATTTTTCTGCCCCCTGGTTTTAGGGTTATGAGCCTGAATAGGTTTGTGCTTCAAAACGGAATCAGTCGGACCATCCGTCTCATCCATCCATTGCTGTGGAAAATAAATAAAGCACTGTTGATGTAAAAGTGAAACAGGGCAAACAAACACTAAGAGAGAAACAGACAGGCTGATAACAAGTAAACAGAAACAGTATGGTGGGTACACATTGATCAGTTTAACTCCGAAAAGTGTCTTAAGCGTAAATTAACATAATAACTAAGACTGACCTGGCGGAGAAAAAATTTATCAGAAAGCGACGGGTCAGAAACCTCAAGTAACCCAGCAGCAAGTACATCAGCAGATCGTTCCATTTCCTAGAATAATAATTTGAACACATCAAAGCCAGTAAGTTAATTGAAAAAGTATCAATATAGCCTTGGAGTGGCACCTCTTTAAGGATGGCACCATCCAGATACATCTTTGTATGCACATGGAAACGTCCATCCTTCTTTGTTTCCTGCAGGGAATGACCACGCATAGCTTTTGAAACAGCAATTGCCAACTTTTCATGGAGATGTAACAGATGTGAACCCCCGACAATCACTACTTCTTCTCCCTTGTGTATCATGTTCTTAACCTGAAAAAGAATGAAACAAAACATAAACGAACATTTAGATCCAGCTAAGTAATCAACAAACTAAGTTATAAGAACCCAGGATTCATATTTTATGAATTTCACTTAAAATCTTAATCTTGACATCCATGCTACAATCCGCTTCCTGGACCACTTACCCAAAACATCAAGAATTCAACTTTGACCATCCTCTATTAAGAAATAAGGGGCACACCACTCTTTCAAAGTTGTAGGAAAAACACATAATAAATCAAATAACTTCCCAGAGGAAAAACTCACCTCAGCCTCAATAGCTTCAACATCGATACTGTAGTTCTGGCCTTTTTCCATGATATTATAGCGATTGTGATTTTGTAGGACAATTATTGGTATAAGCAACCTCATTGCTAGATCTACAGTCTCAAACCTGAATCCTCCAAATAATTCACAAAATTATTTCATTTATATGCGCAAGTCCACCATGAAATATTTTGACGGTATATACAATGGATGATTTTATCAATAGACCTGACATCTGGAGCAACAAGATGCTCAACCGTGATCCTAATCAAAGCAGCAAGCTGACCCACAAAATTGTCATGTGTGGTAAATTGATTAGCAGTAGTAGAGCCTTGATGCAACATCACATTCTGCAAGCGGGGTATGGTCCTTGAACTAACACTCCCTTCTTCAGTTTCAAGTTTCCCGTATGTGCATGGGCCTGCTGAGATATCAACTACGACAAACCTGAATATATGATGAAAGCAGACACAAAGGTAAATTCAACTCATTTGAAAAAGTACAGGTAACTAATCCTCCTAGATTGGCAGACAGAATGTGACCCGTATCTAAGGAATATACAAAACAATGAGTTAACTATGTATTAAATTTACATTATATTAAGAATAATTAATTCTAGTAATGACTAAACGTTAGAAGAAGAAAAAAATTGATGAGCGATCACAGCCATAAATGATATTTATGATCCCATGACATGTAACTAGAGTAAAAAGACAACTTGCATGGCATATATGCCATGATTTGGCTAGTCTATGACTTAAACTTAATGTCCAAGTTAGATTGCTAGTGTAAAATGATCATCTTGTCTCTCCTTTTTACTCTTCTGAAACGTAAACAACAAAAAAGAGAAAACACATAGTGTTATCAAATTGGCATATTTGATATCACTGGTTCACAAGGATTGAAGATTTAAATGTGAAATTTGATCCACTTGAGATATATCTTGTACCAGTCATCTCTATCAAGTTGTTTTATGATTTTTATGATAACTGTGTGTGTATGTGTATAGATTATGGAAGCGTTTAGTATGTCTTCAGTAAAAATCTTATTTGATACATTCAGATAGTCATATGATCATTATTGACGATGAATCAATGTTCAGTGCGAGATGATTCAGTTATATTTTGTGGATTTAGCGACAAAAATACAAGATTGAATCATGTGATGTAAAAGGTTGTAATGTATATCAAAGATTAAATCATTAAATGTACAAACAGTTAGTGCACTATGTATTTTTAGAGTTTGTAAAAGTACGATATTAACCGAACAATTATAATTTCACGATTTAGGTTAATATTTCACGATATGTTCCGATTTTATTGCTTCGTGAATATTTGGTATCATGTTTAATTATTTGATGCTATAATTAGATTTGAAAATCTATGTCAACTTGTCAAGCCCAAATTACATCAGAATTGAGTAAAATGTGTACCTGCCAGAACCAAGCCAAACTTGAGATGCTCCTCCTCCATTATAACGATAACGATAAATGTAACCTCCCTCTTGTTTCTTAATATCTTCTTCAGTTAACCGACCAAGCCTTTCATACATTAAACTATCAAGATCAATATTCTTATTCCTAGGATCCATTCTAACCTGCAAAACAAAAACCAAGGATGGCAAAATAGGTCCGATCAATAAACAAAGAGTCTCAAAGGACATGGACATTAACAATTCCCCAACTGATTTGTTTCATTTTCCTAGACAGATATCTCTTTTAAGAAGTGTTGTGCGTTCATATCATAACTAAAAGGCATAAAAGTTGTTCCAAAAGGAGTATGAGAATAATATGAGACCTAATATAAAGATGAGGGAAGCTACAACGAAGTTCTATAATGTTGTTAGTGGTTAACAAATTAACAATAAAAAATTAAATAAAAGACAGGGATCATAGACCATACTTTATCAAAATTCACAATAAATATTGCAGTTGGCATGGGTCTGTCAATCTCTTCGGCAGAATATCCTATATTCTCAAAGTAAAACAGGTAGGAATATAGCTTCTGGAATTCGGGCTCCACAGCTGCTGCATTGACCTCAAATACTGGCACTACTCTTCCAAAATCAGCCTATGGGAAAAAAACAAGCAAAATAGAAATTAATATTGAACATAACTGTCAGTAAAGTCTAACAGAATAAACAATTGACTTTACCTCTCTGGTGGTACCAGCAGGAACCATGGCTGCTTTCAGAGCCTTTTCTAATGCTATCACTTCTGGCTGAGCAGCCTCTTAGTAGCAGTAGAAAGAAAAGTGCAATGATGAGGACCACAATAAGACTAAAACAGTGAACAGATTAATAATCCAGTTTTCACGTATTCTCCTTGACATTTAAGTTAAAAGAAAATGCATCCCAATATGATTTATCATAGCCATGGCAACAGTGCCTAAATGCTAGATAATAAGGGATACCAATATTTAGGACTTCTAAGGTGTTTCATTAAAATATGGACATGAAATTAAATTCTGGATAATGTGAAGCATTCAGTTTCAGACCAGAGGTGGAGACAATCCAACTAAAGCTTCTAGAATTAAGTCTTAATCAAGATTAAGAGAAACTATTTCTAAAGAGCTGCTGTCAAAGTAACCAAATAATAATTTCTACACATCTCACGTACAATTTGACTGGAATGCGAAAGCACAAAACATTTACAAAGTAAACCAATGTGAATTGTGGATTAGACTCTCTAAAAGCTTATGCAGAAATAGCTTACTGGAATTGCATTAAACACCATGTGATGCTCAATATCAAGGGGCTCGCCTGTCTCCAAACATGAGGGCCTGTGAGAAGGAAAGCCAACTTGAAGAAACTCTTGCAATTTTTTGGAATCTAGTGTGTATCTATAGCCTCCATCTCCACTGAAACCTATGAGGATAACATTTACTTCAAGTGGGACTTGGAAGGGAACCTGCATAAAATTACATCATAGTATTAGAGGCATTGAAATCAAAATCTATAATAAGAAACTGAAACTGATGAAGGTTGCAGTTACTGTTAACCTTAAGAGCATAAGACTATACAACCATAGTTATTGTCGAAAGCACAAAAAGAAACTGAAGGCTAAAGGGTACACGAAAAGGACAGTCTCAAGTATTTAGGCCCCACGATTCAGACAAAAGGAGAGGTGAAGGATGATGTAGCGCATCGCATCAAGACAAAGTGGCTAAAGTGGGGAGTTGTCACGGGGTGCCACGTGACAAGAAGGTCCCTCTAAAACTGAAGGGTAAACTCTACAGGGTAGCTATTAGACCAACTATGTTGTATGGGTCGGAGTGTTGGGTGACAAGGAAGGTCCATGAGAGGAAGTAGAAGTTGCAGAAGTAAGGATGCTTTTATGGACCTATGGTCGGATGATGTTACACAGAATAATGAACGAAGTCTTATGGGGGAGTTGGGAGTTGTGCCTATTACAGAAAAACTAAGAGAGGGAAGATTGCAGTGGTTTGGATACATTCACAGAAAACCGGTGGCAGCATCGGTGAGGAGAGTATAAAGCTTACGGTCTAGGTGGCGAAGAAGAGGGGTTGGTGGAGGAGGACATGGGATGAGTAGCTAAGGATGGACATGATGACTTTAGACATTTCCAAGGACATAATCTCTGATAAGAGTTCTTTGAGAGTTGAGACACAGGACTAGGGTAGTAGACTAGGTGTGAGAAGAAGGGAGTTAGAGAGGCTCAGGGTGGGACAGGGGGAGGGCTAAAGAGTTGGCAGATAGGTTATTGGAGTCCTACTATAGATAGAAGGATGTGTGTTTTTCCTAACATTCTCTATGTTTCTGTGTGTCAACTTCCAAGTCAAGGACATATCTGTATACACCCCCTTTATTTTACAGTGGGAAACATCAAGAATAAGAAAACAATTTGTTTCAGTGTCCTCGATGTTGAAGACTGACACACATTCTTTTCTCAGTGAAGCTTGCATCTGAAGAGAGGTTCTAAGAATTGAACTTGGGACCTCAACCTAGGAGTGAGGCTCCATTTGCCTTATAAGAATACAAGCTATTTTTCCAAGTTATTTGGTTTCTAGTCTCATGTACTTGAGTCATTTTCACAGATGTAAAGAGAAAAATAAGCTCAATGCCTGTATGGAAAAAATAAAAATAGACCAACATTGTGTTTTTATATGACATTTTGTGCATCTCCTTCGTAGTTTGTCCTTCGGTTTTTGTTATTAGATTCCCTAGGAGTTTTTGATGACCAAGTCATCAATGTCAATATCCCTCTCAAGAAATTCAGTTAATATGGCCGCTGCCAAGATTACCATCAAAGTTATAATCATCATTTTAGTGGAAAAAACATCTTATAACATGCAAACTTTTCTCTCTTCACACACACTCTCACTCTCTTCTCCAGAAGAGCAAAATGTCATGACGTAGATTTACTCCAGTAAATTATATTCTCGCTGTATACTTAAGATCACGGATTCACGGTGACATTTCAAAATCTGTTGACAGACCACCGAGTACCAACCATAGGCTAAATAAGGGACTCGGGAACGTCTCAATATGCATATAACAAAGAGACTACATCAGTAAACTCCACTGTGTCCCATCGATCCATAGAAAATCTGCTAAAAATCAAACAAACTGAAGAAGACACATGAAATTTAGATGAATAAACTGAAATATAGATAATCCTACATAATCAATCTATTAACCGTGTACTTGGTAAATCAAGCGATTCACTCTACTTGGTTGGAGATACGATAATTGCATGAAAAAGTAGTACTAAGACATTGTTTAATACTAACAAATTTACCTCGGCCCGAGAATGGAGCATACGATGAACATCAGATCGGACACTGTCTCTGACGTCTTGAAAAGCACTGTGGTGCCATTGAGGATGTCCTGGATCTCTTCTGTAAGCTTGAGGCGTCGCTTCTTCTGAATATTTCAGCATGAGGAGTAGAAAAACACATAGCAAGGTGCTTCGAATCGACGACATTTATGAGCAACAATTAAACCTCTATCTAAACCCTAATTATCTTTCAGATTCATGCAAATTTTGCTCCTCCGTCCCGTCGCCGGGATGGTTTATCGGTTAAAAGCAAAGTGAGAGTGTGTTGTTGGATGAATGCCTCCAAAAAATTTGCAACAAATTAACCAGCTACTGTTCCACGCATGCTCGGTAAAATGGGAACAAAATCTGAAAATGTATATTTTCAAAAATATTTATTTTCTCATTTCATAGACAATTAATATTTCAAAATTTATCATTAAAATAGTATATATTCCAAATATTGTTTTGGATAAATAGAATTTACTATGAGCTATTTTATTTAAGTCGTTTGTTTACTCGGTTGATAATAAAATATGAACATAGAAGGAAGATCGTTTAAAAAACATTTAATATTTTAAGAATTCATGAACCACTTATTTATGTAATATTCATGATAAATAACTATGAATAATAACTTGAACAAACATCTCCTTATTAACCGGACGAATATTATTCATCATGAATACCTATCACGACATTTATGATGAATATCTGTCAAGATTCTAACACTTGTTTGGATTAATTCGAGCAAAAAAAATTAAAAGCAGTTGGGGACAGAAATTGAGAAATGAATGGGAAATTTAATAGATTTATGAATGGTTATAGTAGTAATAGTACTAGTAAGATGATAACATCATAGTAATGATATTACAAAGAGCTTCTTATGATTCAACATCCAATTCCAATGTTTGTTTGTTTTGTTTTTTGTTGTTTTTTTTATCCAACTCGTAGCCTCGTTGATAAAATCAAACTCTATATCGACAGATAGATGACGAGAAACTCTTAGTGTTCCAATGCACTTCGCACAGAGACGTTAGGACCATTAGCCGACCCTCTGGATATCTGATCATAGTTTAGAAACAATACAATTACAGTTATATCATCGTGAAAATGCCGCCGCACCCGCTTATCAATCTTGCGCAGATCAGAATATCGCATTTCTCGTTTCTTTGCAGCTTCGTGTAGAGCAGCTTTCACTAGCCTCTTGGCTATTCCCTGAAACCATATACATACATACATACACAATCAGCATTTACATATACAATTTGTGCTTCACTGTGTTGTACCACATGCAGAACTAGTGATACCAAAGAAATCAAATGAACAGCTTTTATCATGCTTCACAGGTTGTACCTCAAACAGAACTAGTTGCTACCCAAAACCAAGCCCAGATATAACAAACATGATGTTAACATATACAAGTTGTGCTTTGAGGGTTTGTACCATGTTCATAACTAGTTGTACATGAAACACAAACCAAACATAGACACACATACCTGAGCCATGTGCACTGCAGGTGACTTCTGTTTTGCAGGTTGTACCTCATGCAGAACCAGTTGTAAAATTACACAGATATACATATGTGCATTTACTTACAAATAGACATCACAAGTTGTGCTTTGTGGGGTTGTACCTTAGTTGTATAAAAGGCAACTAAGATGAAACACATAACATTAGCAAATATTTACATGAAAGGGGAGATTTATATCTAATATTAACAGGCATGTCCTTCTTTGGTTGTACTTCATGCAAATCTAGTTGTACAAAGAATGAAACATAGACCAAGCCCAATAATGCATATAACATTAGCATTTACAGCATTACAGTTAGATCATATATAATAGACACATCAAAAATATTATGCTTGTAGGTTTCCACCGCCTGCACAAGTAGTTGTACCACTAGAAAGAAACCAACCAAGCCCAATTATACCCACGAACATCATTAGCAGGTAAATATGATACGTGTGTTTCTAACATGCTTCATGGGTTGTACCCCACGCATAACTAGTTGTATAAAATGTAACAAACAGAGAATACCTCGTTACCCCTTTCTCCTCCACTGCTCGTCTTACTTGTACTTTGAAAGTCAAACACATATTTCCCAGAATTATAAAAATATTATTGTATTCTATTAACACCAATTCTTTTTCTGGTTATACTACTTCTTGCACTTAATAATGTAGATGCTACGGTTTTCTCCCCCTAAGAACTTAAAAGCTACAGGTGTCATATCTTGACATTGAAAATAAGTTGGATAAAAAGTCAAAGCAAAGCACGAACACCATATCGATAAGCCCACGGAAACCATCTGTAGAGCATTTGGTAAGATTGCTTCATGTGTTCAAGTCACAGAAACAAACAAGTTTGCAATATCTAGAGACCTAAAATGCTATTACTCATATATGTACAAATGCATATATGATATATGTATAGGAAAGATGGTAATCAAGGCATCTTGCACGATAAATAAAGCTTTAGAAAGAGATCACTTAAAACACACACCTTGTAGGTTCACTATAGGCATCCTTGATCAATGTAAATTGCGTAAGATGCCTTAAAAATACTACTTACCCACATAGATTAATAGTGCATGTATGTACGTGTATATATATATATATAAAAAGGGAGAGAGAGAGAGATAGAGAGTAATGACTAGGAATCTTATAATTACACCAACCATGATTCAAATATAGCATAATACACACACACACATATGTATATATATATACATATATGTATAAGCATACAAGATAACACACAAGATGTTACGATATGTGAATTACTTCTATACTATAAAGAGACCACATACACAGTGTGATCAGAAACACAACCATATATGTAAACGGTTTTCAGTCAAATGCATTTGAAACGAGTGACACCCCAAAATGGAAAGAGCATGACTATAGGAGGTGAAAATAAAACTAGAAAGAAGAAAAACAAGGAAATCTTACGGCACGTGGATTATTGTGAACGATCTCCACAGCTTCTTCATTACTCAAGTGTTCCCATAAACCGTCGGAAGCAAATATAAGAAAAGAATCGCTTGGCTGGATAGCATGAGTAAGGATTGATGGAGTGGCCGACAAGATAGGCATAACCACTTCTTCAGGAAGCCGGAATTTTTGTGCAATTTGGTCATTATTGTACTCTGCATGTTTCATATAAACATCGCCAATGGATTTTGAAACCTGCACCACATACAATTAATTATTCAAGTATACAATTATAGGCCAAATATGATTCCAAATAATAAAACGCATTGGATCAAAATCTGAAATTGAAAAACAAAATCATCGTATGTCTTCTAACTCATGTATACTAGCAACTATATTAACCAGAAAAGGTTTTTGCAGATGCCTATAAGGCATCAGTCAATTGAGGTTCCATTCATTTACGTTATTTATCCATTCTCTACGCTTCATTTTGAGGGTCCTGCTTTCATTTCATTTCTTTTCACAACAGATAGGACCCATGGTCACATCTTTATTTATTCTCACAAAACATACATGGGAACCACAAAAAGAAAATGTTAAATGGACCTACGTGTTGGACGAGGTTAATGTGTGCCCAATATGAGGATACCATGAGCTTAATATTCTGGTCCCGAATGGGATGGGGTTGCACAAACAAATTAGTTTACATCGGTATGCATATATATAGGGTCAGGTTCAAGGAAAAGCTGCAAAAAAATGAAAAACTGAGGAACATCCTGGTAACCGTTCATCCTAATGTGCATACAAGTAATTTGTAACATGCACACGTGCATAAAAACCAAAAAACAGCTTCAATTACTTGTATGCACATTGTGCATACCGTGCATATGAATGGTTACTAGAGTGTTTCTCGGTTTTTCTTTTTTTTGGGTTGGGGGTTCCCCCGAACCTCCCTCCCTCTCTCTCTCTCTCTCTATATATATATATACATATATATAAAGATGTTCATGTTAGATAAGAAAGTCAAATATCAGATGGTCCAGAAGTTTTCAAACACCAAAGGTTTTAAAATGTTGATACAACTCCAATGGATCAGTTCATGAAGAACGCACTTAGAGTAATCAAATTGACCATCCAATTTCTATCAAGGACCAAGAATACATACATGAATACATTTAAAAATTTATTAAAGAGGAAGATACAATGACAACTAAATTCCAAACAAAACAAACATTGGGAATAACCTGAATAATGCCTTTGACCCTCCAAACTCCATGCTTCAAGGCAACGATTTGTGGATCATGTGGGTGTAAACTTTTTAGCTCGTGTCTAACCTCCTCAAGATTGGCATTATGCTCCGATGACAATTGTATGGCGGCCATACCTCCGGTGTTACCGACTTTCTTACCAAGCACAACACGGGAATCTCCAAGATTTGCAATAAAAAGAGTCTGCTGATATATTACTCCAACCAAGCAACATGATCCAACGGTTGCTATGCTTGGCCGTGCATTAAACAACTCGGATACTATAGCAGTGAATCCATTCTCCGTTTCAAGAAACGCATTTCTTATAGTCTCTGGGGTTACCACACCATAATCCTCGGCAGATGTTGCTGCATAAACACCAAACCTAAGAACAATGACATAAGAATCTTTTTCTTTTTTTCACTCTCAATCCCCAAGGTTCGCTATAGTTTATCACCCCAACATCGCTAATGGTGTGAAAGATTAGTAAGTGTAAAATCTAATGAAGAAAATCTTTCAATAATTACTATATAAAGGAATCTTGGAGGACTAAATCAATTAACATCAATATTTTGTAATGATTACTAATGAGCAAATAAGTCTCTTTGGATTCAAACCTTAACCAAGATGAGAATTTTGCATTTACACGTCATAGATTCGGCCTTTTTACATCAAAACAAAGACCATGATATCAATCTACCAAAGCACTCCTTCAAACCAATTTGAAATCTTGGTATATTTTGAGATAGAAAATGAACTCAGTTTTGGGTAAGTAATTCTGAAGATCATATCAATTTCGCGAATTTAGCTCATTAATAACATCTTTGACGACAATAATATAATCTAATCTAAACCAATTTGATAAATAATATTCGTACGTGAAGAATTGATGACGAAATTAATAAGATCAAAAGAGCAACGAACCTTGAAAATTCCTGAACAAATGATCACAAACGTATCGTGCCACGTCTGGTCCTCCATGACCATCATAGACCCCGACAAATGTCCCGAAAGAACCAGACTCGATCTGGCTCTGGTCCTCGAGAACCTGGTTGGCCTGAACAACGGCCATGGAGTACTCCCCGCTCCCGTATTTCCCAATATCCCGAAACCATAACAGACCATCCTTTTCAAAGTCATCACCATCGCCATTATAGTTACCATTAACACCAACAGCAGCACCTGTTTCGCTACTGTCACCCTTAATGAATGGCTTCCAACACACAGAAAGCAGATTCATCAACCCTTCTAACATCCCACATTTCTTGCACAAAATCCCCCAAAATCAAACCCCAAAATAATGCATTACTACCATAATCAAAATCGATTTCTCCAATAAAATCTTGAATTTCTATAAATAAATATATAAAAATCAATCTTTTACCCCAAATCTTGAAAATTAAGCTAATATCAAAAACGCCCAAATAGAAAGCATAAACTAAAACTCACAAAAATCAACAACACCCAAAGCGCTTATCTCTTATTTTTGAGATTCTTTCAAATCTAGGAAGAACATATTCTTGATTGTTGTTCAAATCTGGGAAAATGAGACAAATCTTTTGATTTGGGAAACTTGTGGTGTGAATCCTGATTGAATTGAAATTGAAATTGAAATCGAAATGGATTTTATGAAAGAGGAAGAGGTGGAACCCTAATGGGAGGAGGGGGGTGTTGGGTGGTGGAGGAACAAGAATGTGTTGAATTGATTCAATTCCGTTGGGGAGAAGTTGGCGTAGGGAAGCTTTTTGTTGGGTGTTACTTTCAATGTTTCTCCTTCTTTCTCATTTCCTGTTTACGCGTTTTTTTACACACCACCATTAATTCTCTTCCTCGCACGTGGAACGAATCATGGGGACCTTCTCCTTATATCTTACAACTTTAGGGGTTCCATTTGTAAATTTATCAAACTCCTGTTTTTGCTGTTAAATTCCTGAAATTTCCAACCATTTCGATTTCATAATCAAAATCATATTCTTTTTTGTATCTATATTTATATATAATAAATTTTAATCGATTAAATTTTGCGAATGACATTTTTTTGTTCGTATTTTGGTGAAGATGTTTGGTGTTCAATAATACAAATGGAAAGTATAATAATTTGAAAAACCAATAATTCGTACTTTTTTGTATCATTCGGTTAGAATTACACACACCCACACATACATATATATATGTATATGTAGTCTACTTTTCATAACTCATAAAATTGTGATAATCTTAAAAGTTAGTATATAATGTATTATTTTATATGATTTATTTTCATCTCATACTAAGATTTAAAATATCGATTAATATATATATATATATATGACAAATATACAAAATTCTCAAATGATTAATCCTGGTATTTGTATATGTAACATCGCAATCATGTATATAGTTTGATAAAGTATTTGATTATTTATCAAATATTTAAAATATCTTTTAATAATAGCAAGATTAAATAACATTACTAATATTTTATAGTGGTTAACAAAATTTGGATGGAAGGAAACCTTTGGAATATTACGTTTGCAATGACATCTTAAAAAGGATAAAAGGCATTTGACTGATAATATAATATTTTTATTATATTAAAATTCTGAAATGTTGAGCGTATTAATTTGATTAATAATCATATGCTTAACTTTTTTCTTATTTAAAAGATTAAACCAACCTTGTTACAAAAAGAAGAAAAAAAACACATGTCAATGTCAATGTCAATGTCAATGTCAATGTCCTAAATGACTAGCATTTTCAAACTTTACTATATTGATTTATTGAAAAATAGGAACTCCAATTCATTAAATAATTGAAGCAGCTTTGAAAACAAGGATAAGATACAATAATCCTTGTAACTTTTGGAATGTGTATCAATGTAATGCAATGTAATTTATTATAATGCATTTCTATTTTATCTCTTTGATTTTATTTATGGATTTGTGCAAAAGAAGGATCGATTTTTTTTGTTGGTTGTCAGTTTTATGATATACTAGTGTTCGACACCGCACGTTGCACGGTGACCAAAACTCAATTTTCATGGTGTCAGCTGAATACCCCAAGGTTTTCCTTTTATATAGACACAAATGCAATCTATCCACATTTCTTATACACACACCACTTTGTTCCAATGTTTCAACTTCTCACCAATGTGAGACAACTCTAAATCAATCACAATTCACCATTGGAAAACACGCAATTCTCAAGGTGACACATTGATACTCCAAGATTTTCTTCTTATATTTATAAAGAAGATAAAATGATGATAATGATTAATAAGATTTTTTTTTGGCAAAAGATGCTCTTCCAAAATAAGATAACCTCTTGAATCAAACTGATATTTGTTTTTTGCAAAAAAAAAGTGTTCAAAAATAGACAACCGTATGAGTTAAAGCACATGGATTTACACAGATGCATTCCATCCACCTTATATACACAAATTCTCATCAATGCAGGACAACTCCAAATCAACCACAATTCTCCATTTGAAAATACTCAATTCTCATGGTGTCATCTCAACACTCCAAAATTTTCCTCTTATATATAAAAATGCTATAAAGATGATAAGTTTTACTAAGATTTTTTTGCAAAAGATGGTCATCCAAAATAAGACAACCCCTTGAATCAAACTGATTTTTTTTTTTGCAAAAAAATCATCCAAAATAGACAACCCTATGAGTTAAACCACATGAATTTACACAAATGCATCTCATCCACCTTTCTTATACTCACCACTTTGTTCCAATCTTTCAACTTATCACCAATATGAGACAACTTTAAATCAACCACTATTCGTCATTTGATAATACTCAATCCTTAAGGTGCCACCTCAATACTCCAAAAAATTTCTCATATATAAAGAAGATAATGATTACAATTTTTTTTTGCAAAAGATGGTAATCCAAAATAAGACAACCTTTTGAATCAAACAATTTTTTTTTTGCAAAAAAGGGTCATCCAAATAGACAACCCTATGAGTTAAACGACATAAATTTACACAAATGCATTCCATTCACCTTTCTTATACCACTTTGTTCCAATCTTTCAACTTCTCACAAATGTGAGACAACTCTAAATCAATCACAATTCACTATTTGAGAATACTCAATTCTCAAGGTGTCACCACAAGTCCACAATACTCCAAGATTTTCCTCTTATATATATAAAGATGATAGTGATTACTAATATTTTTTTTTGCAAAAGATGGTCATCCAAAATAAGACAACCCCTTGAATCAAACTATTTTTCTTTGCATAAAGAAGATCATCCAAAATAGACAACCATATAAATTAAAACACATGAATGTACACAAATCCATCCCATCCACCTTTCTTATATATATCATGTTGTTCCAATCTTTCAACTTCTCACTAATGTGGAAAAACTCCAAATCAATTACAATTCACAATTTGATAATACTCAAATCTTCAAGATGTCATCTCAATACTCTAGAATTTTTTTCTTATATATATAAAGATGATAATGATTACCAACATTTTTTTTTGCAAAAGATGGTCATCCAAAATAAGACAACCTGTAACAACCCAAAATCTTATAACATAATAATAAAGCCAAAAGCCCAAAAAGGGTCCCAATTACATCATAAACTCCAATGTAAAATACATTGATTAAGGTCCACAAGCAAATACAACCGAGATGTTAACTAGACAAAAACTGAGACTTGACGGTCTTTAGCCTCGCACCTTCACCTCAAGCCTTCTCTTTACCCTTAGACGAAGTACCTAAGCCGCCCTTTCCTGAAAATGGTTTTAAAGTTTTGAAAGCGAGGGTTAGACCATAAGGTCTAGTGAATTCCCTCCTAAAGCGTAGCCGCAAAACATTTAAAGAAAAACACTTTTCCATGCAAATAACACTTAACAAGTTTGAGCTCAAACAAGGGTATACACAGTGGTACGGACCAATAACACCTTACAAAGCCAGGCACGGCAACTCATCACCTTACAAAGCCAGGGACGGCAACTCATCACCTTACAAAGCCAGGGACGGCAACTCATCACCTTACAAAGCCAGGGACGGCAACTCGGGGGTCCTCCACTGTGTAACCCGACTCTATCACAAGCATAAACACTTAGAACATGCTTTAAACTTACTCGAGGAATATTCTCCTTCCACATTACAAACTAACACTTTTCATGCATAGGAAACATAAGATTCATGATAAACAAGTAACTCATTTTCAGACATATCAATTCTTCGCATTTCATTTTAAAAGATAGAAATAATGCATAAGGGAACTCACCTGGTACTCGGCTAAAAGACACCCTACTCGAAGCTCACTTAATCGCCAAACGATCACCTGAATTGGGTTTAACAAATGAGGTATTAGACTCCCCATTATGTTCTAAAACATTCCCCATACTGTCCTAAGGCAATCCCCTAAACCAAACCTCGAACCCAAGCCCAAACGACCAACGAAGCAAAAACGAAAAAAAACATGAAACCGAGCCTGGCGCCGGTCCATCGGCGCGGCCATCGGCGCGGGCCTCTGGACACACTTTTTCCTGCACGAGATTTCTTCCCAAATCCAAAGATTTCTCATCCTCAAACATTCCCAAATCAGCTCTAGCTCTCCCAAACCAATATTTCAGTCATAAAACCCAAAAGGAAGGACAAAACCTACAATCTCCATTGGAAAGGTGGAATATCACCAAGAGCCCACAAACTCCTCAAGGGATTTCTCCAACCCACCCTTCCAATTGGTTCTATCATCAATACAATAAGAGAAGAAGAGATTGAATCTGGAAACACATATCTAAGCCCCAAATCTAAGACAAATTAAAGAGATGAAGATGAGAGTATACCTTTGCAGCCAAAACCTTCAATCTCTAGCTTAATCACCTCCCCAAACCTTCAATGGAGGAATTCTTGAGCTCCTCCTCCTCTCCAACATTTCTCAGCCGCCAGAAATGAACCAAATGAGGGTTTTTGGAGGGTTTTATTTAGCTTAACTTTTCCTCTTCACACATTTGCCACACAATTTTCAAAACCAACACAATGGACTCCCCAAAAGTCTTTATTTATCCAAAAATGCCACAAAAGAAATATGGGGTGTTACACAACCCCTTGAATCAAACTAATTTTTTGCATAAAGAAGGTCATCCAAAATAGACAACCATATGAGTTAAAACAAATGAATGTAAACAAATGCATTTCATCCACCTTTCTTATACATATCACTTTGTTCCAATCTGTCAACTTCTTATCAATGTGGGACAACTCCAAATCAACCACAATTCATCATTTGCGAATACTCAATCCTCATGATGCCCACCTCAATACCCCAAGGTTTTTCCTTTTATATATATAAAGATTTTCCTTTTATATATATAAATAAGATATAAAATGATAGTGATTACTAATATATATATTTTTTGCAAAAGATGGTCATTCAAAATAAGACAACCCCTTGAATCAAACTATTTTTTTTTGCATAAAGTAGGTCATCCAAAATAGACAACCATGTGAGTTAAAACACATGAATGTAAACAAATGCATCTCATCCATTTTTCTTATACATATCACTTTGTTCCAATCTTTCAACTTCTTATCAATGTGGGACAACTTCAAATCAACCACACTTCACCATTTGAGAATACTCAATCCTCATGGTGACACCTCAATACCCCAAGGTTTTTCTTTTTATATATATAAAGATTTGTCATATTAATAGGTCTGAATATTTATCATGTATTCAAAAATATTTATTAATTAATTATGGGATAGTTTTATGAATTTCGAAAGTTTTTATTAACAATTTATATACATGTACGAATAAGTCCTAAATGTTGTATAATACGGTTGAAAAATGGTATGAATATACTTGCAAGTAGACTCATGATTAAAATTCTGAAAATCGGGTTAAATTTTTGAAGTAAAAAATTTATCAATATGGATATTTTTTTTAAAAAAAAGTTAAAACATATATTTCTAATATAATTAGTTTGATTAAAAAATTAATTATATTTTACAACAATTTAGATTTCTTTTTTGAAAATCGAGATAAATCAATGAGTTTCTAAGGCCGTGCGTACCACCTCGGGTACCACGGCCGGGTTCACCATCGGGTAGCATCGGGTAGGGCGGGTTGGCGGTACTCTACACGCGGGTTCACATCGGGTAGGGGTTGCACGAGTAGGGTTGGGTTCGGGAACTCAGCTAAACCCGGCGAATTTGTATTTTTTTTTAAATATTACCGTTTACCAACGGCTCTCTTTTTTCAAATTATACACACTATATGTATTAACCTCTACCACCTTCATTTTTTCACACCAAATTCAATACTTTCTTCCATTTCTCTCAAATTCAATACTTTCTTCCATTTCTTTCAAATTCAATACTTTTAATACTTTCTTCCATCATGAATTCAAACACTACACCTACATCCCGTCGTAACCGATCGAGGAGTTCGGATACACCGCAACAAGACCCGGACCTTGCCTTCCAAGCATTTGCTCAACAAGGTTATATTCCGCAACCGGCCTCGAACGTTGGTTTCCAACAATTTCAGCAACACCCTTATATTCCTCATCAATTTACATATCATGGTTTGCTCCAACAAGGTTTTACTCCGATGATGACGATGAAGATGTTCGGGTCGACGAGATAGAGCAACTTCAACGACCCATCGGGAGAAACAAGGCAAAAAGGGCATCAACGAGTAATACGACCGGGTCGAATCCGGACGAAAGCGTTACTCAGTTGTTGAGTCAAATAAGCTCGTTCAACGATCATGTTGACAATACAATGGATTACAAAATGAAAAAACTTGAACTCGAAGAAAAACAGTTGCAACTCGAGTTAGAAAAACGATTTGATAAAGACTTCGAGTTTTTCATAGCCCCGCGTGATCACCTTACGGGAGATATTTTGAGGGCTACTTTGGCGAAGAAAGAGAGAATTAGAAAATTACATAATTTTTAATAATAGTTTTTAGTGTTTTGTATTTTGTAATTTTTAAATTTTAAATGAATGTTATGAATTTTTATTTTTATTATTTATCTTATTTTTATTTATTAAAAAATATATGAATATTTTTATTTTGTTAAATAATTAAATGTATAAATAAAAGAATTAAAAAAGCTGATGTGGCATCAGGGTTCGTGGGTTGGCGGTACTCCACTTTAGGGTAAGGAGGGTAGGAAAGAAAAAAGCTGATGTGACGCTGAGGTGGCATCAGGGTTCAGTGGGTTCGTGGGTTGGCGGTACTCATGGTCTAACAACTATTCAAGCTTATATCCTTATGGTTTACAAAAATATAAATTACGAATATTATGAAAATTGAAAGATTTTTGGATACATTAATCAATTTTTACTTAATGTAATTAAAATACATATTTTTGAAATATTGACAATTTTTAAAAGATAAAATCTAAATATTATGTAATATAGTATAGATAGCAATGAAAATTTGTGCAATTTTAAGTTTCTTTTTACATGAAATGAAATGTTTTTTTAACAATGCTAAAACTTTTATATACACCTTAAAATAGTTATATGTGCAATGTTCACGAAACCATCAACCGTGGATATCATTTTGTAGGTTACATACTAAACATAGGGAACTCATACACACACATACTTAAAGGGCCTTCAAAACCAAAACATATGAAATTAAATACTTGTTACTCGAATGTCCAAAATTTTTGTCGAGCAGATGTACCTTTAAAGTGGATGAAAGACCCGTAAAGTTGTTTGATGTGTTTTAACCAATTCTATCGTTTTGAAGGGTTTTTAAGTTCTTTTGATTGATCTATAAAGTATAACAACCCAAAAATTTTAAACATGCAATTCATATAATTAAAACATCCCCGAAATCGCGTCTCAAAATTTCTTACATAACATCCAAAATTTGGTTGGCGGAACAACCTACACAACTGAGAAGTAAACTAAGATAAGTTATAGTGTCACTACACTATCCATCTTTCTCTTGCTAACGCCCTGTTTACTTGCTAGAGCCTTTCTGTACCTGCTTACCTGAAAAAGGTTTTATTTGAAAATGCGAGGGTTAGACCATGAGGTCTAGTGAGTCCCTCCTAACAGTTATCAAAGCATATAAAACAGTTTAACCTTTCAGCATAAATCTTTCATAAAACTGATCTCATAAAATCATTCACGGAATAAGGTCCGCCCCTCGTAATCTGACACCGTGAAGCCACCCTAAGGTGACAACGAGTCAGTCTCACGCTGCCTTATATCGGGGCCACACTACCCCTGGCATAAAGGGTCTACTCTCCCGTCTTTGTCAGTTTACGTCTAACACAATGTATGCATACATTCTATATAAAACTTTAAACATTTTCATGCCGTTAAAGCATAATAATAAAACATGTCATTTCTCATCATACAAACACATTTTGAAAGCACTTTAAAAGTCACATGTTTTGGTTTAGAAAACTCGCCTGACACGCTTGCTTGCTTTTCCCTACTCTGCTCTTTACTTCCAAATTGTCTACCTGAATGAGGGGACAAATTTATAAGCTGACTAGGACTATCCGGACACTTCTCACCTGACACACAACTTTCCCGGACAGACTACCGGGTAAAACCATATTTTCCGGACAACAACACTTTTCCGGACGTCAAAACTTATCCGAACGGCACACTTATCCGGACAACACCATCTTTCTGGACGACCCCACACCCGGATACCTTCATCCTATCGGGATAGAAGCTTTCCGGACGTTCTACCCGGATACCTTCTTAAACTGAAGGTGTCCGGACGATACGCTGGACGAGTTTAAGATTGAAAATCCTATTACCTGCCTCTTAATCCTCAAGATAAGCCAATAAATTATCACTAAATGATCTGTAATCGATTTTCCATCAGTTATTATTATCAAAACACATTTAACGATGATTAAATCTCTCTATTGGCCTCAAATGTCTTAGAATAAGCTATAACCCACAAAACTCAGAAATCAGCAGATTAATTTTGAAAGGAGTTATGGTTTAGAGGTTACCTTAGAGATTACTTGCAGAACACGAATTACAATCCTTCCCTTCCTTCTGGAAATGAACTTGATGATTCCTCTCTTCCAAATGCACCCAAAACACCCAAGAACCCCATTCTCCTTTCTCTCCACAAACTCAGCCGTCACACACACAAATCAGGGAAATATGGAATGTTACCTAGGGTTTTGAGCCCTTTTATACTCCATCCTAAAGATACCAATCAGCCCCTCAACTTCTACTTATTACCAAATCTTGACGAAAAACGTAAAACTTTCCAGATTGGTCTGGGTCGTTACAACACTCCCCCCTCAAAAGAATTCCGTCCCCGGAATTCCATTTTCAAAAAGGTGAGGGTACCTAGACTTCATATTGGATTCTACTTCCCACGTTGCTTCTCGTCCCTTGTGATACTTCCACTGAACCTTCACTAAGCGGACTTCCTTGTTCCTCGTTTTCCGCACTTTACTGTCTACGATCTCAATTGGCTCTTCCTCAAACATCAATTTCTCATCAATGTTGGCATCTTCTAACGGAATGGCTACATCGGTCTCGGCCAAACATTTTCTTCAGATTGACACATGAAATGTTGGATGAACTCCTCTTACTTCTTCCGACAAATCCTACTTGTATGTCGCTGCTCTAACTTGCTCATTAAAGACTAAAGTCAGCTTCTTATCGCCTGTAATTCTTACAAGGTCGATCTCACTACCGCTACCCTCATCTGTTCCTCATAACAGAGACGCACATCACACTACGAATCCCTCCAAAATTTCATCTAGTACCTCAAGATCACGCGCTAACTATTCAACTTTCATAACTCCGACGGACCCACAGACGTAGTCCACTTTACATATCCCTCAATTCTCGAGGTTCCACAGTCTTATGTTTTCAATCCAACCACTCAGCTCTACTCGGCTGCCCCAAATCGTTCATATGGGGAAACATAACCGCACTTCATGCGTGAAATCGCCTTCGGTGAGTCATCACTTGCTAAAACGTGTCATCTTGCACTATTTACTTGTACCCTCTTCGATCACTATACTTGCTTAAAACTATCTGATAAAACCAAGGCCAACCGCGCCTCCGACCACACCTCGGGACTCACGGTTTTAAACACGTCTAGTTAAAGTCTCTCATACATTTATACTTCCTTAAGAAAAAGAACTTGGCAGAAATTTCCCGCCACAACAACGAGAATCTTCTACCAGGAAAACTCGCTCACTGACAACTTGGCACCAGGCCAACCTTGTACATCCCGACAAGCTCACACCCTTGAGCCTCTCCTTGGCATACCTAAAATTCTAGATTACTTCTTCCAACCGACATTCGTCTATGCAGATCATACTCCTTTCCCGAATCACATTGGCTACAACTCGTCAACTAATTCGTACGTTCTCACCACTTCATCATTTCACACTTAACGTGTCTAATAGAAGGAAACCTCTATAATTCCTTATTGGGGTACTCACCTATCCGAATTGAACTTATCTTGAAGGCTCATCAATTTCTCACTGCTTGCTACAAGCGTCCAGTCATATAACATAACTTCGGTTACTCCCACTCAACTAGGTGGGGTAACCACGATCACACCCTACTGTTCTCAATAGCTTACACTGAACGATCAGTTCGCTTGAACGTTTCTCACAAAATCACTAACTTAACTCATTCAGTCGTCTTACCCACTTCTTTTCTGCACAAAATCATACACAATTTCCCTCCTCAATACTCTTTTCAAAAGTTCGCACACTTACCAAGGACAGTCTGCACAACACTGCACTTATCGGCATTACTGTCAAGTTTACTATTTCCGATTTACTTACTTAATCATACATACTGTCTTCACCTCCCCACGTTAGCGTGGAGCACTGCTCACCAACATTACTCGCCCCTCTCTTCCGACAATTCTCAAGCTGCAAATACTGTCTCATTACTATGCATAACCAAACGGTTGCACTAACATTCTAACTTAAGGCTTTCGACCAAATCACCTCGAATCGACACCAGAGTTCGACGCCACTATACATTCTTTAAATTCTAACTTTTACTTTCTCAGACAATTCGTTCACACATAAGCAACAGCTCACATTCTTTAAGGATTTCACATCTATTCCCCACATTTTGACTAATACATCCATCCTTTTCTTTAAACTTCCAATTATCCCAAAATATGCTTACTTAGCGACTCCTACAGCTAAAGACACTTGGTTTCTCCTTTGGGTATCTACCCACCACCAATGTGTGATGCTATCCCGAACATAATCCTATCACAACGTCAACTCACACCCTACGTGCTCCAACAACCTGGTTAACAACACGAACACACCAACCGAAACTTCCAAAAAGGCTTATATCTGAAGTTTCCTCTTTCTCTAATCTCACATCACTACGACACTAGCTGGCACATTCAACTTGGCAATTATTGCCACTACATAATTGTACATCACTTACTTATAACATCACACTACAGACCAAAACTCTCATGGCCAATCATACACAACTCAAACTTATCTTCAAGACCTCATTCATAATTAACCGAGTCTATCTCGCTACATTGCCTTTCTCCCAGCTCTAGTTGAACCACAACACCCGAGTTCCTGATTAACTCTAACATGCTCGTTTCTCGCTAGCTCTTTGCAATACCAAACCCTTACTTCGGCAGGGCACATTTCTCACAGATCAACATAATCTATACCCTCACTTCGTTTGTGCTAAATACTTCATTTTTAACGAACTATCCACCTCGTAAGTAAAACGCTTATCTAAAACAGCAGTCTTTCACTAACTTAATACCCCTACAAGGTGGTCCTTCAACTTTCAACCTTCTAATTCAAGTCTTCGGCCTCATACACTTTACACAACTGTCGACTTCAACGTCAATAGTTGAACTGTTGATACTTTCTTAACTTACTCTTCGACAAGGGTCCCTTATCCTAATCAAACTCACACCCCGCCGTCCTCATTTCAAACTCACTCGAGCATTGTCAGTATCACAAGATCTCTTTAAAACTCTTACTCACGTCGAGGATATTTCATTCCTACTTCACCACCCTACTCATACCGAGTTGCTAATACCAACACCCTGATGACTTCTAGTCCTTCCCCTGAACACAACCGTCCCTCGGCAACTGTATTTCCAGTCACCACACAAGGGTACAGACCCTCATACAACCGACACTAAAAATCCACTTCTGACTCTTCCACTGCTCACCTTTCCTCTAGAACACAAATACCAAAGCTACAAACATTCTCCCCTGATTTGTCCAACACCTCTCCACTCTAGGAGTTCTTCTTTAGCTTAAAATGTAATACTCTACGACCTATTGAGTTCATAGCCTTCATGCTTGACCACGCGATAAATGAATCATTTCACACTTTTGATCATTTTAAAGAAACCACACTTGAAAACAACTTGGGTACATATGACCCCAACATTCTCATAACTCCAATGCCCTGCACCACGATCTTGAGGGTCGTTTGCATGCAATCTTTCCGTAAAACTTAATCTTACTCAACCAAAAATGTGTTGTTACGACAGAAATAAATATCGGATGAAAAATCTTTCCATACGACAGAATTTTGAAAGGACTTACCGACACGAAGTAAACCAGTCGGTCCTCACACTCATTTATATAACTTCAACATGTCAATACTCATTTTGGTTATAAAAGTTGTGCATTCAAACGTTTTCTTGACTTATCATGAAAAGAGTGGAATATTTTGAAATTCGTAAACCTCAAGACTTCATTGTACGATGTAAATGGATTCGCATTTTTCTTTAAACATACGCTTGCACACGCCGACTCATATTCGATCAAATTTGATACTTACACATTTACTTTAATTATGAAAAATCTCATGTACACATATACCAACTCAATGCATGAAGCTCTACTTGCAATTGAAGGCTACTCACTCAAACAAGGTCAATCGCTTTACTCACGCAACTTATCATTGACACTCCACTTTCGACCAGTGGTCGTCCTCTAGGCCTTGCAACGACTTGCTATACATACATTCAACGGTCCACTTACTCAACCATTCATACTAATTCATTTTGATCAACTATCTCACTTTCTACTTCTACCGGGTTTCATTTCACCATAGATATCTTATTTAATTCATCCTGCTAATGGAAAGCTCGACCAAGAACCCAAGGCTCCATTGATACCTTCAAGGTTTTGACACTGTCTTTCCTTACCAACCAAACTGATCTATCCCCCGATTTCTAGAACCGAGACACTCTAGAAACAGGAGTCCTACTAAAAAAAATCAACCATTATTCTTCTCCGAATCCACGAAGAGCTACCTCTAGACGACTCGTATCACTCTATACAACATTTCTTCTCTACGATGTATACGTACATCACATCACCAGGACTTCTCATGAGACTTCCCCAACAAGGGGTCCTAGTCTACCCCTCAGGGATCTTACTGACATTCTAAAGTACTGGAACACGACATGAATACTAGCTTCTGACTACCACTTCGGCATAATAGGGCAGGTTAAGCACATACATGTACCTGTAAGTTCGCAATTACACTGGCCAGGTGAAATTTCAAACTTACCTTACATGACAGTCCTCAGTACCCTATTAGTCCTATCTCTATAATAGTGTCCTCCTAACGCATTTCCTGTATCTACAATAGTGTCCTCCTAACGCATTTCCTGATTCTCAGTTGTGATTTCTACTCCCAAGTTTAAGTTTAGGCCCGTCCGGTCACCTAAATCCCTTAAACTATGGCTCTGATACCAACTATAACAACCCAAAAATTTTAAACATGCAATTCATATAATTAAAACATCCCCGAAATCGCGTCTCAAAATTTCTTACATAACATCCAAAATTTGGTTGGCGGAACAACCTACACAACTGAGAAGTAAACTAAGATAAGCTATAGTGTCACTACACTATCCATCTTTCTCTTGCTAACGCCCTGCTTACTTGCTAGAGCCTTTCTGTACCTGCTTACCTGAAAAGGGTTTTATTTGAAAATGCGAGGGTTAGACCATGAGGTCTAGTGAGTCCCTCCTAACAGTTATCAAAGCATATAAAACAGTTTAACTTTTCAGCATAAATCTTTCATAAAACTGATCTCATAAAATCATTCACGGAATAAGGTCCGCCCCTCTTAATCTGACACCCTGAAGCCACCCTAAGGTGACAACGAGTCAGTCTCACGCTGCCTTATATCGGGGCCACACTACCCCTGACATAAAGGGTCTACTCTCCCGCGCGAGCACTGGCGGGTCTACTCTCCCGTCTTTGCCAGTTTACGTCTAACACAATGTATGCATGCATTCTATATAAAACTTTAAACATATTTCATGCCGTTAAAGCATAATAATAAAACATGTCATTTCTCATCATACAAACACATTTTGAAAGCACTTTAAAAGTCACATGTTTTAGTTTAGAAAACTCGTCTGACACGCTTGCTTGCTTTTCCCTACTCTGCTCTTTACTTCCAAATTGTCTACCTGAATGAGGGGACAAATTTATAAGCTGACTAGGACTATCCGGACACTTCTCACCTGACACACAACTTTCCCGGACAGACTACCGGGTAAAACCATATTTTCCGGACAACAACACTTTTCCGGACGTCCAAACTTATCCGAACGGCACACTTATCCGGACAACACCATCTTTCTGGACGACCCCACACCCGGATACCTTCATCCTATCGGGATAGAAGCTTTCCGGACGTTCTACCCGGATACCTTCTTAAACTGAAGGTGTCCGGACGATACGCTGGACGGGTTTAAGATTGAAAATCCTATTACCTGCCTCTTAATCCTCAAGACAAGCCAATAAATTATCACTAAATGATCTGTAATCGATTTTCCATCAGTTATTATTATCAAAACACATTTAACGATGATTAAATCTCTCTATTGGCCTCAAATGTCTTAGAATAAGCTATAACCCACAAAACTCAGAAATCAGCAGATTAATTTTGAAAGGAGTTATGGTTTAGAGGTTACCTTAGAGATTACTTGCAGAACACGAATTACAATCCTTCCCTTCCTTCTGGAAATGAACTTGATGATTCATCTCTTCCAAATGCACCCAAAATACCCAAGAACCCCATTCTCCTTTCTCTCCACAAACTCAGCCGTCACACACACAAATCAGGGAAAAATGGAATGTTACTTAAGGTTTTGAGCCCTTTTATACTCCATCCCAAAGATACCAATCAGCCCCTCAACTTCTACTTATTACCAAATCTTGACGAAAAACGTAAAACTTTCCAGATTGGTCTGGGTCGTTACATAAAGATTTTTGGTGGATTTGGATGAATTTTTGGTTGATATTTCTAATATCACGAAGCATTTGCTTGCTGTGATGTTGGTTATTTTGTTCGTGGGATCGTGGGTCTGTGTTCCTTTTGTTTTGCTCCGCTATGTGAGTTGCGCAGGGTTTGCTCCTTGCAAACCTGCCGCTAGTCTTGGGTTGTTATAACTTGGTTGTAATCTGAGTTTGTGGTTTTATTGAATGGTTGCTTTTCAAAGAAAAAACGAAACACGTCCCTCAAAATTTAGTATATGCACTTTTTATACCTAAAGAAAGTTTAGCTTGCAGAAAGTGATTGAACACCGGACCACTCAGCCCATCATAGGTCCCCGCCCATAAATATATCAGTAACTTTTTTTGGCAATATCAAGAATTGAAATTTAGGTCTTTTACGATTCTTTGAACTAAGTTTATAAATTATAACCCAAGAGTATTCAAACCAAAATTCTTTGGGTATCTTCTACTTATTATTTTGGGTTCTTGGTGTTAGTGGCCGTTTACCTAATCACTTACCCGCGTAAGTGCTTACCGGTAAAATTTAACACTATCACCTACTTCCTGGATAAGATTTTAGTCCATCAAAATGGCATCGTATGCTACAATTTAGCCGGTAAGCGCTAACCGTGGTAAGTGTCGTCGCACTCATTTACCGGATAAGACTTTTGGTCTTTGCTTTCGACTCTTGGTCCTTGCTTCCGCTCTTACCGGGCAAGATTCTTGGTCCTTGCCATATTCATCTGGTAAACTAATATGACTTGATAAGTACTTACCTAGGTAAGCGTTTTATAAATGGCCCCTTATTCTTTCATATTGTAAATCATGTAAAATTATTTATAGGTAATGGTTGTTTTTTTACCTTAATCGAGTGTCTATAATACATTACTAAACTGAAACATGTCAACAATTAAAGTAATATGAAAATGAGAGATGGAAAATCCAGAAATAGTTGGACCCAAAAACAGTTATATGTTTGAAACTCTTTGGATACAAAGGTTGATTGATGTTGATTTTGGGGTGTGATAATTTGTACATGTAGGGTCAAAAACATTACCCATGATGAGGTTTTAGCTGGCAAATCTTGATTTATTAAAATATATTAATTAGACTTGGATGGATGTCGTATGTTGGCATCTCATTAATTGTCTTTGTCCATTGCTTTACAACAAAAACAAAATTAAACAGTTGTTTGTTGGATGGATGGATTCAGTATTCCTTCCAGTAACAGAAAAACTTTGAATCCATCAAAACAAATATATTGATATAGTTTTGATGTAAACTAAAAATCTTTAAAATTATTATCTAAAATCACTCACTTTGATTCCTCTGGTGGCTTCTTCTTGGTTCGTTCGGGCGTTATTTGAATACGATAACAAGTTGGAAATGGAGGATTGAAGCAAGGTAAAGAATGAGACTTCTGGTTCCATCTGAGATACATATTATTTTTATTATTGTAACACATTCATTCATTCTACATCTGGGAATTGTTTGTTGCTTTGGAAAAAGGAATCAATGACTACAACTTAGAAGCAGGTTTTTTTGAGCTTCTACTTGCTATGAATTCCTGCATTTTCTTGAACTGCTCCTTTGTCATTCCATTGTAATACTCATGAGCCCTCTCCTATCAACAATACAAACATAACCCATAAGCAACAACCCTTTTATCACAGTAATATATATTAAAAAAGACACATGGGCATCTTTTCTCTTATCTGGAATGTGCTATTAATGCTTTGAAAATAACTGGTGTGTGTGGGAATCAGCATACCTTCTCTAGTAAAAGAGCATGTTGAAGATCTAGCTTGCATCCATCATTTATAACTGCTTTATACCTCAGCACCAAATCTCGATTATTTTTCATGATGGCTTCTGCAACTTCACGGGCTTTCTTTAACAATTCACTGCCTTCCACCACATGGTTCACCAATCCCCACTTCTCCGCTTGCTCTGCAGTTAACGGGCTGGCTGTTAGGGATACTTCTCGAGCTTTGTTGGCTCCTATTATGCGCGAAAGCTTTTGAGAGAGACCCCATGAAGGAAATATCCCAAACCTGCAATAAGATTTAAATTATCCTTCTTCCATTAATTAAAATTGCACAATTTACCTTTTGTATTTTATAATTCTGTATCAAAGCCTACTCCTCCTCCTCCCTCGATCCCTTTAAATAGAAACAAATCTAAGAAAACAAAGGCATATTCCACAAAACAACATTAAAAGCATACTATCAAACATTTAGTTTGGTGGTATTTAATCTTATCCCTTGAGTGATGATAGAGGTTATCATTCAAATCCCCTTCCTCCTTGCCTTCTCCGAAAAAAATTACCAAGTATGATAACACACAGATATTATTTGTTTCTCTATTCACAGTTTTTACATAAATGTCAACATGCTATATTGCACAAGAAGAGTGTCAAGCATATTGCAATTTAAACCATCAAGTTCTCTCCAAAAAAAAATTATGCGAAATGGCTTTAAGGTCAAACAGCAATCTCAAGATCAAACTTGCTATGAATTCTTTAGGGTTTTTCATGAATTTCAATACCCACAGCAGAAATTCATACTGAACACTGAAAGAAATAAGTTGGTCTTACATTGAACAGAGATTTAGATCAATTTCGAGTAAATGTCAATTCAAAGTACTGATTACAAGTTAGTATCACATTAACGTCTTTACAATCTAACTAGCCTCATTGAGAAAGAGAACTTAGACATTATATATGCTTTCTGAAACTAAAACACGTCATTGCAGGAAGTAATTATCAAGAAAGTGAAATACTATACTCAGCTTGACCTCAGTTCAAAGGCATAACGCCACTTCACATTGAATCTCAAACTTAGTAGAGATTAATCCCCAAACTAGCTCTACTTGATTCGACTCGAATCTCAAAAATACTTAAATGAATTAAGCTCCACTCGAGTCTACCCGAGCTTGAATTGATAAGCGTTTGCACAGTCCACGGCAACTATTAGGCATCTAAAGCAAATTTGGCATAATGAACTTGTAAATAAGCCAAATTAAAGCTATACTGCCAGCTAATAGAAAATCAAGCAAAGGGAAAACAAACCTGGCATGTGTATCGATGAATTTCGCATCTTTAGAAGCAACTAATATATCACAAGCAAGCGAGATCTCGAACCCCGCCGTAATAGCAAACCCTGAAATCGCCCCTATGATTGGCTTACGGCACCGTTCCATCTGAGCAACCGGATCGGTCTCTACATCCTTCACGTCTCCTTTGAAAACATCCTCCGCCGACGTCAGGTCCACACCCGAACAAAAGGACCGACCCGACCCGGACAGTATGATCACGCCGACGGAATCATCGGCGTCAAGGGACTTGAATGCACGCGCCAGATCAGTCATCATTGGCTTCGTCAACGAGTTCAAGGACTTTGGGCGATTGATCGTCACGTAAGCTATCCCGTCGAGATCTTTCTTGACGACGATCAAATTTTCCGGCGACGACTTGTCCATTATCTGCTCAATTTGGGGGGGAAATGTTTTCCGTGGACGAATGGCTAACTAGTTATATACGGTGATTATTCAAATTAGGCCCCTTAACTTTAGTGAATATCTGTATAGATCCTCAAATGTTTCAAAATGACATAAAGATTATATATATCTCACCAAATAAGGTATAAGGGCCTCTTTGTTTTTGGCTTAATGGGCTTGATAGCCTGTATGGCTTATTCGGTCAGCCATATAGGGGTGTTTGGTAGTGGCTTAATGAAAAAATGGAGAGCTTACCGAATAAGTTGAGATGAGATCCCTTTATCCACTCAGCCATCATTATTCTCATTTTACCCTCACAAACCTAAAAGGGTTTCTTTTCCTAAAACACATCTGCAGAAACTCCATGCCTCCCTCCCTCCCACCCACTCAAGAAACCACGATCTGCACTTCCATCGGCGTCTTCCTGTCGGCGCTTCCACCTCGCCTTCCACCGGCGTCTTCCAGCAGCGGCGGCTTCCACCTCGCCTTCCACCGGCGTCTTCCAGCAGCGGCGCCTTCAGGTATGTATTTAACTTTTTGATTTAGTTTACCGATTTGTGTTCTTATTTGTTATTTAATTTTTTGATTTAGTTTACTGGTATGTATTTGGTTCTGATTTGTTATATTTTTTATATATTGATTTGTTATGGATTTAATGCTTAAAACGTTCTGGTATGTGATTTATGGATTTAATGCTTAAAACATCAAGAAAATGTGTATATGTTTGATATATGTTTTCATTTTCTGATTTTGGTATATGTTTTCTGATTTTGGTATATGTTTAATACACAATGAGGGTAAAATAGTCATTTCTGACGTTCAGCTCGTTTGTTCAGCACGACAAACAAACAGCAAGATATCAGAATCCAGACAGACAGACATCTATATCCACACATGACTTAATGAAAAACCAACCAAACAGCCCCTAAGTATCGTTAAGTTTATTAAACCGTTAATCCACATGCCTTAAGCTAACTTGTTTTTTCAGGTTTATTTCAAAAACCCTGTCTAAATAATGTTTCAATAATTTATAAAAAATGCTACTTTCTTTTAATTATACCTATGGTTAATAATAATGGCTGTTTATTACTGTTAATTATTAATTATTAATAAATATTAAATCATTAATTAATTTTAATTCTAAATTATTAATTACTTTTGATTGTAATTATTCATCGATACTTATTATTAATTTTATTGATTACTTTTATACTTGTTTTTAATATATTTAGTTGTCAAAAGACAAATATAATAAATTAAAAGTAATTTTATTAAATTATCTAAACAATGTATTTATTTTGTTTCATAAATAATAAAACTTTGATAATTTAACAAAATATTTAACTTAACCATTTTTTTTAAAACTATTAATTAAATAAGATATATATAAGGTTGATCAACTTTACTTTTATTTATATTAGAGAAAGATTTAAACGAAAACGCTAAATATTTAAGAAAACAGCAAATCATGTGCAAAATCACATGTGATTTTACATTAACTACAAAAATTGGACACGTGCGACTTTGGCCGCGACTGAAAGTGGCGGAAAAAGTAGCGTAATCATATATTATTTTGTACATTAATCATATATGATTTTGTACATAGCGGTTGTTTTCTTGTTTTTTCTTATATAGCTAGCGTTCACATATGAAACCACTTCATTTATATTATATGTCATAGTTATTTAAAATCATCATTTAATGTATGTACTTTTCATATTTGGTATTTGGTTATACAAATTCAAAATTTATAATTATATATATATAAGAAATCATATTAAAATTCTATTAATTAACATATTTTTATTAAAAAAAAATTATCGTCTGGGTGTAATACCCCGGGTAAGTTCGTTAGTTAAAAACCCTTTTTCGTTAAAAATCAGTTAATTTTATAATAGTGTGTTTAGGGTAAAAATTGGGTTAAATTATAAGTAAGGGGTGTTTTAGTCATTAGTGAAGAGTTTAGGGGCTGAAATGGTAAATGTGAGTGGATATTATCTAAAGAAAAATCAGATATTTTCAAAAACCAGAAAATCCAGTGTGTGAAGTGTGTGTTTTGGGGAGTAAAAGAAGAAAAAGGAAGAAAGGGTTAGGGCTTCAAAATTGAGTACTTGGAAGTAAAATTAAGGTATGTTTCTGTTATGTTTTATGCTCATAATTGCTTATAGATAGTTTCTATCGGAGTAGAATAGTTGAATTCATGCCTGGTATGATTTTCTGTCGAATCTGGGTTGAAAGGATGCAAACCGACAGAGGTGTCCGGACACTATGAATGTGTCCGGGTGGTTTTGTTGGTAGTGTCCGGGTGATTTTATTAGTGATGTCCGGGTAATGTTCTAAAGGTGTTCGGACGAGTTCTTCATCCGGGTAAGTTCTATTTTCCTATGTTTTCCGGATAAAAATTAGATACCGGATGGTATCCGGATTACTTTGGTGTCCGGATGACGTCCGAATTGTTTAGGTTGTCCGGAAAAGTCATGTTGTCCGGATAACTTGTGGTATCAGGATACTTTGGTTGTTTGGTCAAATTGGGAGTTTAGATGCTTTTAAATATCCAGTAGTCTGTGTTTTGTTAAATCATGGATAGGGAATGAATGAGGACCGAATGTACCGTAGACTCGACTTAAGTTCGGGTTTGGGGGTAACATTTGGGGACTAGAGTGCTTTAGAGTTCTTAGTCTTGGTAAGACTTATGTGTTCAAAGTGGTAAAGCAATACTTGTATATGATTGTTTCAGATTCTGTGAAATTGAGGTGAAGCTGAATTGTTTGAGAAAAGCTTGGAGAACGTTTTGATAAGACAAACAGGTGAGTTTTTCTTCAAAATGTTTTTAAACTGGAATACATATACGTGTAGATTGAAAAAGTGATAAATAATGTGATTAGGTGTTCATAAATGACAATATGATATATTGAGATATATATTGTATTTATATGTGCATTGCACTACACGATTATATGTTAGCCGAAACTATGGTCGGCGGTGTTTGTTGTAGTTGTTGTACAGCGGTGCTGTAATTGTCGTACATCGGTGTTGTTGGCTCGCAACCAACTGATATGGCCAGGAGAAATGAGAATGAGGATGAATTGAACACAGTGCACGAGTCTTGATTGGTATTTAATTACGTATGATATATATGTGTTTATATAAAGGATTTTATATAAATGGGTTTTATAATGATTGTGAAAGGACAGGGGCTTTCTCACTTAGACCGCTAGGTCTAACCCTCATTTTGTTTTAAAAATATGTATTCCAGGTGGCGAAGCGGGTAAGGGCAAGCGTATAGATTAACTGGTGGATAGCTTTTGAGAAGACTTTTGTTTTGAAGACTTAGATGTGTTTTTGTATTTATGGCTTGTTGTTAGTCATAATGTAAATTATTTAGCCAAAAAGTTTGTACTGAATTACTTATTATGTTTAGTAAGACTATGGGACCGAATATGAAATATGATGTATCTTTTTCGAAATTATGATTGTGAAATGTATGTTACTTGTATATATGGAAACCGGGATGTTACACTAGGTAGCATTAACTAACATATTATATTATTAGTAATTTGTTTAAACGTATCACAAAATATTAAAATTCACTAAATTTTTTAACATGTTATTTTGTCATTTTACATTTTTCTACAAATTTACCAACTACTTTTTGTCTAACGTGATTGACTTATCAGATACTTTGCAAAACGTAGCCTAAGTCATTGCGATGTCATCCATCAACTTCCCTTTTTCAGATAACAAAGTTACACTCGGTAATTGAGAAAAATGAAAGAACCAAAAAGTAATATATCAACATCTAAGAATATGGTCTATGACGTATATCTCAGTTGGTAAATAGGCGGAACAACTTTGCCCAAATATAAGATATTTCATGGGTTCGATCCCCCTCCCCCTCTAGTGTCAACCGTTGAATGAGAAAAAAAAACATGTTCATTCACATTGGTATCCTAGAAAGCATATTTCATATATGGTCAGCTAGAGTTATCAATAATCAACTTTCAGCCTCGATTGAATCAAAAGAAACAAATCAATCAATTTTACATAGTTCAAATAGTTTGTTTAATTATTTATTTTAAATTTTTATAGTGAAAAATAAATTAAATACACGTAATAGATTCAAGGATCATAGCACAAATAATAAGATTTATTTGGTTCATACTAGAAATGATGAACCAAATCAATTGATATGTATTTCTTGGAATGAATTTAATGAGTCTTGAACCGTTTATAAATGTAGGTGGGCCATTTATGTCAATATAGTGAATCTTTAAGGGTCCCAAAATATATTCTTTCAATAATGTAGATGAGATGACGTCAGCTTGACGGGGAGAGATAGTTTTACCTCTGAATTGCGTGCCCTTTGTCAGGAATTGAGATCCTTATCGCTATTTAACTGATTTAAGTTGTAATCTTTTTTATCTCATTTTAATCCAACAGTATAAACATTAAGGTGCTGTTTGTTTTTTAAGAGGTCTGAAGTCTGAAGTCTTATTTCACTTCTGTTTTATAAGAGGTGGTACTGAAATCTGAAATCTGAAATCTGAAATCTGAATCATAAGACTGTTTGTTTTTGTAACGTCTGAAATCTGAAGTCTGAATTTAAAAAACAAAATTCTGAAATTTGTTTCCTTGATAGAGCTGTTCATGGTGGTTTTGACTTTGGACAAAACTGACCAAATTATAAGCATTGTTTTATTCATTTAATAAGTAACAGCTGAAATTTGAAATCGATATAACTTTATGATCGATCTAGTACAAAATGGTTGATATGTGTACATAAAAATCAAATTTGGTCGTCGGTAATGTGGTGTTATAGGTTTCTCTTTATAAGATGCTCACCGGAACGAGGATAGGCGGTGGTGGTCGGTGACGGTTGACGTTTTGATTTAAGGGGAGAAGTTGGCTGCCGCTGACCACCGTTTCCGTTTGGATAAAACGCAGCCGGCGATGGATGCTGGAACGACTGGCGATGGTGGCTGGAACGACCGGCGATGGGAGGCTGGAACGACCGGCGATGGGTGGCTGGAACGACCGGCGATGGAGGCTGGAACGACCGGCGATGGGTGGCGGGAACAACCGGCGATGGAGGCTGGAAGCGATGGAGGAGGCAGTGATGGGTGGCTGGAATGAAATCAAGGCACATATGAGAGAAAAAGAGGTTTTAAGAGAAAAGAGTGTCTCTTATGAATTAAGGGGTTTTAAGAGCTTTTAAGTTCTTTTAAAAAAAAACAAACACTCTTAAATGCATATGGTCTGACCGAATTAGACTTAAGACCTTTTAAGACTTTTTAAAAAAAAAAAACACACCCTAAAAAAAAGTAAATTACATATTTGGTCCCTGTGGTTTGGTATCCATTACGATGGAGGTCCCTGAACCCTAAAATTCATGGATGGGGTCCCTATACTACGCTTTTCTCACGACTGGGGTCCCTCTGGCTAACTTTCGTTAAAAATGCTCCGTTAAGTCAGGGGCATTTTGGTCAATTTAATTATATATACTTTTTTATTTTCTATTAATAATTTAAAAGTATTAATATAATATATATATATATATATATATATATATATATATATATATGTGTGTGTGTGTGTGTGTGTGTGTACCAATACATGGACGAGAATCAAACCAGGGGCCTCACTCCTCCATCTTTTTCTTCTCCGGTGAGACCTCCGACGAACCCAATCGACCAATCGAGAACCTGCAGACGCCTGTTTCTTCCCCTCCGATTTGCATTATCCCCCCTTATTCACCGCCATAACTACTCCAACACGTAGACCCCTCCCCCAATCGACCACTCGAGAATCTGCAGACACCTTTTTGCCATATAGAATCTGGGTTTGTTGGTAAAACCCATCGACAGTGCCATATAGATCTGGGTTTGTTGGTAAAACCCATCGAACTCAAACAATCGACCTTGGGTTTGTTTTTCGATGAGAATTGGTGTGGGGTAGTAGGTGGTTCGATAGGGTAGTTGTACCGGTGGGTGGTTAGGGCTCGATGATGGTGGTTGTTGGGTTTGTATTTGGGTTGAGTATAAGTTTGAGTTTTGATTTTTATTGGAGACTGAGTTTTGATTTTATTTTGAGTTCCAGTTTTTGATTTTGAATTGAGTTTCAGATCATAAATGGAAGATTTTTAGTCAATGTTTGAGTTATTTGAATTTATCGGTGGTTGATTGAGTTTGTATGTGGTGGGTGAGATGGAGTTTTAGCCGGAGAAGATTACCGGAGCTGGGGTTTGGGTTGGAGAAGATGACCGGAGTTGGGGTTTTGGCCGAAAAAGTTGATATGAGATGTGGTTGGGGACTGATAAGCATCCAAAGGTGTACCATAAAGAGCATATTAAATATAATCATGAAATGACCAAAATGTCTATGACTTAACGGAGCATTTTTAACGACAGTTAGCCAGAGGGACCCCAGTCGTGAGAAAAGCTTAGTACAGGGACCCCATCCATGAATTTTAGGGTTCAGGGACCTCCATCGTAATGGGTACCAAACCACAGGGACCAAATATGTAATTTACTCACACAAAAAAACTTTGTTTTGCTTTCAATGAAATGGTATATAACATGAAAGTTATTTGTGTTACTCAGTATTAAGGGGCTGGTTATAAATATTTAGATGGCTTTTTATTAGATAGTTAAGTATTTATGTCTTTTTTTATTGGTAATAAATATTTATCTATTAGGGTTTTGGTGAAAATGAAAGTTACGATAAGAAAAAAAATTACTTTGAGATGTATATTAAGATGAGATACAACGAAATCCGATACACCAAAATGTATGAGATCAATTTTTGTATCAAGAGCGATTCATACGTGAGTTTGAGATTAAAAGTGATCAAATGTCCATTTTATTTTATTTTCTCACCTAACTTTTCTTCTCACACGATCTCTCGTCTCACCTGATATGAGAATATGAGATGATGTATTTTAATAACAACCTTACCATGTCATTTTACAAATGAAATACTACATCTATTTATATTACTATATCATCTTTCTAGAATCCTCTCTAGACTATTCTACTAGATATTTACAAGAAGCTTCTAGTTACATGAGCCCTTGAAAGGCATGGATCTTTCTAGAGAATGCTTTGACCATCTTGATCCTTGCTTGCAGTGGCGCATCCATGATTTTTTCTTAGTGGGGTCACCTTTAAGGTAGTATGTCCGTAAAGCTGTAAGATGTATTTTTAGCCTACATACAACTTTTCGAGTGTTTTTAAAGCTTTTTTTTTGTTGATTTTAAAGAAATTTTAAGTTTTTTGTCGATTTCGAGGGTCTTTTTTGATTTTTTGGTCAATTTCAAAAGTTATTTTTGGTTTTTTTATTGATTTTGGAACATTTTTTTTGGTTGATGGGGTCCCCGGACGAAAAATTACTGGGGGGACACTAGACTATAAACTAATAAAAACTACGCTTTTACCCTAAAAAAACTTCCATTTTTTTTAATGGGGTCCCATCCCCCACTAAACCACAAGTGGATCCGCCAATGCTTGCTTGGTTCTTCTTAAACCTTCACGAAGGTTCTTTCATCTTCTTGATCGGTCTGGAATATTCTTGGTATTCGAAACCTCACGGCAGGACGTGACACTGTGACGGTATGCTACATTGTGGACCCACCCACTCTACTACATGGGCATTTCATATGTGTTACCTCCACAACTTGTAAAATGATCCATTTTATGAATATTAAATTCATAAAAGATGTATGTTATAAGTTGTAAAAATGACACTTTCAAAATGTTATTTCGGTTTAGCTGTAAGAAAAGTGATTAAAGTGAGTGAGATATGAAAAGTGGCTAATTCAATCAATTCCCTTATGAATATGGTACTAGTACTTTATAAAAATGTTATAAAGGTTGTCAATTTAAAGAAACTGGTTTTAAAATAAATGTCTTTATTACTATTTTATTTTGTTTAAAATCAATATCAACTTTCAAAAGAATATTTATTTTATCTATTATATCTTTAATATTGTGATAGAAATTTTTTATTTATCTACATTTTTATAGTTAAAAGTAAAACTGTCACTTTTTTTTAATTAAAAAACATAATAGTTATATTTGATTTTTTTTTATTAGGAACATTTACTTTGTTAAAAGTAAAACTGTCACTTTTTTTTAATTAAAAAACATAATAATAATTTTTTTTTATTATTTAATAAAGAAATTAGGAACACAGGAGCATCAATGAGTTGGACCACTACAATTACAATCAGATTGTTATTTTATGCCAAATTTGTTTTGGGAAAATTTTCAATAATTACAAATTTGGTGGGAAAAGTGCAATAACAAAATCACCAAATTTTATTCATTTGTTTGCTTGTTACACAAATTTCAGACTTATTTAACTTATTATTGTATTATGGTCGATTTGTTTAGAAAGATATAAACATTTAAATGACCAAAAAGGATATATTAAAAAAATAGATAATAAATAATAATTAATATTAATGAGGACATAATTGGAATATTTACTAAAAGCTACCCATAAGCTATTCTAAATAGCTTTTCAAAAAGCTAGCTTATGGTCATCCAAACATATATCCCAAAAATAAGCTAGCTTATAAGTTAGTTTTTTTTTTGCCAAACAATGTCTAAAGCTTGCCAACATTTCATAACAAAATTAAATTAACATAAACAAAACCGACCAATGCGGTCATTAAACTTCTCAAGTCTTTTTCTACAAAGGAAAGGAGAGGAAAATAAAAGATACCGTTCTCAATTTTTTTTACGAATGATAGAAAATGAAAGAAAGATGGGACTAGTTTTTCATTCAAAGCCTTCCTTTCAAATATTGGAGGAAGGGGAAGAAAATGAAAGGAAAGATATAACATAAAATATTTATAAAATTACATATTTATCAATCAATTATAATCAGCTGTAAATTAAGGGGTTGTTTATCAAATACTTACTCGGGTGAGTGCTTACCGACAAAAATTAACATTATCAATTACTTACTGGGTAAGATTTTAGTCCACCAAAATGGTATCGTATGCAACAATCTACCCGACAAGCGTTAACCGTGGTAAGAGTCGTCACCCTCATTTACCGGGTAAGACTCTCGGTCCTTGTCTTCGCTCTTATTGGGTAAGATTTTTGGTTATTTATATATTCACCTAAAATGTCATATGACTTGGTAAACACTTACTTGGGTAAGTGTTTGTAAACTGCCCATAAATAAGAGTGTACTTGTAAAGTTGACATCTTTAAAATATATTTTTCTTCGATTCCATTTTATTTATTTCCTTCCTTTTCAGTGATACAAATATTTTTTTTCTTTCTTTTATTTTTCTTCCCTTCCTTATATTTTGTTTTCTTCTTAACTTCGGGAATACATAATAAGGGGAGGTATCCGTTGCAAACCAGTTAGTTTGTGCAAACCGTGCAAACTCATATCCATCAATCATGAATCTGCAATTTTTTTAATGTGGCTTCATGAATATATAAATTTGGTTTCATGAATATATAATTTGGCTTCATGAACTTATATTTTTCGGTGGAGCCCTAAAATACCCTTATGGATATAAAAAAGAAGTTATGGATATAAAAAAATAAGTTACGTGATTGGTGGAGATGAAAAAATATGCTAAAAGCCCTAAAATACCCTTATGGATAAAAAAAGAAGTTACGTGATTGGTGGATATGAGTTTGCACGGTTTGCACAAACTAACTGGTTTGCAATGGATAATTTGCCTACATAATAAACCAATGACAACCGATTATGGTTTATAAATATCAATTGTCAAAAGACCCATTTACCCACTTGTTGGGAGGTTGGAAATGTGGTTATAGATAGGACTGTAAACGAACCGAACGAACACGAACGGAGACTTGTTCATGTTCGTTCATTTAACTTAACCGAACAAACAAACGAACAAGAACGGTAAACGAACGAGATTTTTTGTGTTCATGTTCGTTTGTTAAGAATTTTTGTTTGTTCGTGTTCGTTTATGCTCGTCCATTAAGAGTTAAACGAACGTAAACGAACGAACTTAAATGAACATAAACGAACGGACCCAAATGAACAAAAGCCAACCACCGTACTCATCATTTCGTTCGTAAAAAATACCGTAACAAAATGAAAAACCGGGTTAACTTAGGAGGTATAAAAATAAATTCTAAAAGATCAATTTACTTGATGATTTTACACATTAATTTCATATTATATAAATATGTTTTTATATATAAACAGGCATAAACGAACATAAATGAACATAAACGAACATAAACGAACGTAAACGAACATAAACGAACGTAAACGAACGAACATTAACGAACATAAATGAACGAACGTTCACGAACATAAATGAACGAACGAGACCATTATTCATGTTCGTTCATTTAACTAAACGAACAAAAAAACGTGTTCATGTTCGTTCATTTATTAAATAAACGAACTTCCCGCCGAACGGTTCACGAACGGTTCGCTGAACGTTCGGTTCGTTTACAGCCCTAGTTATAGATAGCGAGTGACTTTTTGCGGATGCTTAAAAATACGAAAAACTAAAGGATAGTATGAAAAAAACAAGTGTTTTAAAATTTGTTTTTTGGATAAAAAATTGATTACCGATAATCGTAGCCGAATTTATACGAAACCTGTCTTCAAAGATACCAATATAAAATTACATGTTTTTTTAGTATGTATTGATCCAAATCTCAACCCATTTAGATGAATTGATTATTGGATCAATATATAACTAGTGTGCGCCCCGCGCGTTGCGTGGTAGCGAGTAATATTATAAGAAATTACTTGATTGCATTAAGATAAAAGTTAATTCATCGGTTAATACTGATGAGATACGATTTAAAGATATGAAATGTTTTAACTATTACATGAAATGTTTTGTCATGTAAATAAAAAATAACTATTTAACCCAAAAATAACTATTTAACCCAAAAATAACTATGAACCATCAAGCCAAATCCTATCATTTATATAGTCACTCACACTTCCAACTTTTCACTTTTGTCACCAATGTGGGACATGGAAGAATCAACCACAACTCACCATTTGATGAATACTTGATTCTCATGATGTCACCTCATCAACCATGGATTCTCCTTTTAAATAAAGACATAAAGATATAAATATTACATGAAATGATTTGTCATGTAAATAAAAAATAACTATTTAACCCAAAAAATGGATCAAATCTTTATATATATAAAAGAAGAATCCATGGTTGATGAGGTAATTTTGTATGAACCTTCAAGCCATAACCTATCATTTATATAGCCACTCACATTTCCAACTTTTCACTTTTGTCACCAATGTGGGACAATGAATAATCAACCACAATTCACCATTTGATGAATACTTGATTCTCATAATGCCACCTCATCAACCATGGATTCTCCTTTTATATATATAAAGATATAAAGATATATTGATGTTGGCTTAATAAAAAAATAAGTATTGATTTATAATGATTGTTATCTATCTTAATAAAATAAATTCATATAATATTTCACTCATTTAACCTTACAAATTAAAATAAATAAATAAATAAACTCATTAATAATAATAAAATAATCATCGTTATCAAATAGTGATTATAATTTTAAAAAATATGTGAACGTTGAATTTATTAAATTATGGGTTGATTAAATAAATAAATACTTTAACTTAAAATCAATAATAAAATATAGAAAATAAAAGGTGAAGACATTCAATGCTACATTTTCTATTTAAAAAAAATTCAAAAATCTCACAAAATTTTAAATCCTCAATGGTGGCCTCTCCTTAACTCATTCTCTCACATTCTCCTTTATATATATATTAGGTAAGCTGACCGCGCTTCGCACGGTGGTTGAAATAGAAAGTTACTCAATACTATTGTCATATAACACAACAATTTTACTAAAAGACCGCTTACCAAGTCATATAACTTTACCGAATGAATATCACAAACATCAATAATCTTATCTGGCAAGAGTTAAGACAATGACCGAGAGCCTACACTCTAAGTAATGGCTAAGACTCTTACCACGATTAGCGCTTACCCAAACAATTGTTGCATACAATACTGTTTTGATGGACTAAAATATTAAAAGATAAGTGATAGTGTTGAATTTTACTGATAAACGCTTACCCATACTAACATTTGATAATCAACACCTAAATTGTGTTGAAAACATGATTGATTAATTTTAATTTCATTTATAAATTTTATATTTGACCAAGAATGAAAATTGAAAGCAGTGTTAATATTGTAAAGATAAAAGGAAAATTTTCTTTTTACAAATTATAACTAAAAGAATAAAACCTCATAATAAATTAAGGGGTGGGCTAAATGCACTCAATAGGATATCTAAACCACAAATCTAGGGATCGACTTGCATTACCAAGTTTTTTTCCAATAACCGTATACCATCAAATTATAATTGATATGCAAAAAAATTTGGTTGGTATTGGTTTTGTACCAATTTCATATTACATGAATGCAAATTTGGCATTTTGTTCAAATTTTGAGTGACATTTTAAGACTTTAGACAACACATGTGATGTTTAAGGGGTTTTAGTTGCAAATATAAAACTTGTGAACAATCAAATCTTCAAAAATAATAATTGATGTTACAATGTGTAATATACCAGGCATAGAAAATACAAAAAATAATAGAAAATAAATAAGTTGAAATGCGATTTCCAATACCTTGTACCAACCAAGTTCACATACTTGGCACGGTACTACAAACCGATTGTAATTGATACCAGTTGATATACATGTTGGTTGGTTTTATACAAAATTGCTACCTCTACACATACCTATGCCCTTCTTTGGTTTCTATTTCAGCTTTAAAAAACATCGTCATCCACTGTAACGGAACCATGGCCTCATCTCATATCAACAACACCATTTAGCCAATGTTGCATACTCGGCAACATCAATATGCTCATCACATCAACTCCATAATGCAAAACTAAAAAAGAACCCAATTCATGCTCTTTATTGAACGACAACAACCCATTTCGAGCATAGTGGTGCATGAAATCTTAATCAATCCTACTCAACAACTTTTGATTTTGGATATTATAAAATATAACAACAAATGGACACTTCAATTTATGTTTCAACAACTCAAAACTACCATCAGCATCATTATATGCATCTCCTGAACACCATTGAAAAAATAGCCATTTCAGTTTCAGCCCAAATTCAGTTCCATAAGATTCTTATATCGGAAGTAATTTAGATATTCTACAAAATATGGCAATTCAAAAGTTGCAAAATCCAAGGTGTAGATTCAATTACGTATTTTCGATATCCTACAATTACTCGAGTATTATACGTGTTGGGTCAAAAGACCCAAATTCCATGACAAAAGTGGAACAACCCTTCAGGTCGTTTAAGAAATAGGCAAAGCTCTGAAACGTGGTGTTATAAGAAACCAATATTAGAATAAACAGGTATGTTATTTTACGATGGTCAAGTGTATGTTTACAGTTATTGTTGAATCTTTAATGATGGTCAAGTGTATTTTTTTATATTAAAAGCACTTGGAACTCACTGGCAACAATTTTGTAATTCTTCAGAGTCTGAATTCAGTGATCGAGTGAGATAAATAAGGTAAGTTGTTGTCTTTTTTGTTGACACACTCTGCCGAAAAGTTGTTTGTGAGCCAACACATGTATCTCAACTAAAAGATGACCAACTTGGGCAAAGATATATATACCTACATACATAGAACAAAACCCACTTGCAAATGAGCCAGACTAACTCAGTGTCTTGAATTACAATTTAAAAAGGTAGAAATATTAAGCATAATTTGGGAAGGAGGGCAAATTTTACCATTTATCTCTGCATGTATAGTTTAAAGTCGTTGTCTCCGACATGGACCCGGTGAAATTGAACTCTCTGTGAAGATGAGCTTCTAAAGAAAAGACGACGACTTAAGACACCTACGTCACTCGACTACCGCGCGCAACCACGCCCCGTTATGCCTTGAGCAATGATTGAGCTTGATTCCCTCACCCGATATTGAGGGAGAGAGGCTGTTATTCAGCAGCAGGGATGACAAAAAGAGAGCGCTTTCCTGCACTGAAAAAAGGACGAGGACTGATTGAATGAATGTCATTTCACGCTGATAGGAATGGGGTTAGCCATGGCCCCTTTGCCTGTCCTCTAAGCAGCCTTGGAAGAGCTGATGTTTTATCCAATCCAGTTTTTGGCATAGATCTGCATACACAATCAATTTCCAGAACATAAAACAAAGTTATATTGTTGGTTTTACGCCGATTTCAGAAATAAATATCAAATGCAAACATATATCAAGCAAATACATGTGTTATTCGATTCATAGCATTTGGAATAAGCTTAATACTCTTGGTAACTTGTCCCTTCAATGATTAATCAAAATCGAAGGATCAAACTCCAATCTGTAAAATGAAATAAATATAAGAAATCAAGATTAAAAAAATAAGACAGATTTTAAAGTATATTGTACATAAAAAACACATTTAAAACAGATTTAAGTCAATATACATACTTGCTCTCATCGAAAGAACATAAGAAATCAATATTAGAGGGCCATTCAACGAAAAGAAAGGAATCAAAACAACATTCTCATTTTTGCCTCTCCAACGATTTGTTCATGTATGTGGTTGCAACGAAACCCACATTGTCCTGGCAACAGCCCAATGATGTGAATCTCCCGATCCCTATGCCAAAGAGCAGATGGAGACGAAAAAGACATTAGTAGAAAACCTAAGATGGGAGTTGAGTAGATTGAAATTGATAGATGGAGAAAAAGGAACGGCATCAGATGAAGGGTCTGGTGTTAAGAAAAGAGAACGGCAGGATACGAAGAGGTGTACCGCTGTACCAGACTACCAGGAGACGAAGGGTCTGCACTCTTGAGCTAATTAGTGAACGAATTCATGAGGAAAAAAGCGCCTAATTTGAGAAAAAAGAAAAGATGGATTCCTGACTGAGAAGTTGCCATGTCATCAGTTTAGGATCCTGCTTTATATGGATATAGATATAGATATATTGATGTTGGCTTAATAAAAAAATAAGTGTAAATAAACAAAAATATATTTTTGATTTATAAGCATTGTTGGCTTAATAAAAAAATAAGTATTGATTTATAATGATTGTTATCTATCTTAATAAAATAAATTCATATAATATTTCACTCATTTAACCTTACAAAGTAAAATAAATAAATAAAAAAACTCATTAATAATAATAAAATAATCATCGTTATCAAATAGTGATTATAATTTTAAAAAATATGTGAACGTTGAATTTATTAAATTATGGGTTGATTAGATAAATAAATACTTTAACTTAAAATCAATAATAATATATAGAAAATGAAAAGGTGAAGACATTCAATGCTACATTTTCTATTTAAAAAAATTTCAAAAATCTCACAAAATTTTAAAGCTTCAATGGTGGTCTCTCCTTAACTCATTCTCTCACATTCTCCTTTATATATATATATATATATATATATTGATTTTTTGGGAATTTAATTAAAATACCCAAAGTTTGACTTTGACTTACAAAAATACCCAAAATCTCTTTGCTTTTACCAAAATACCCATTTTTCCGCGAAGGGGTCCGCGATCGCGGGCTAGGGCTACGTGTCACCCCAGTTGGGCCAAAGTGTCCCGCGGAGCCCCTCAACTATGCCCGCGGTGACACTTTTGGTCCCACCCCGCGGTGGTTGTCCGCTATAGGTCCGCGGTGGGCAAAAAAAATACATTTTTGGTACTTTTTTGCACGAATCTTTGCATGCTTTTACTGTTTTTTCCACAATTATTGTACTTTGAAGACCAATTTGTGGTTGAAATTCATTGGCATGTTTGAGATTTCATCCATAAATATCAGTAAAATGCAATTCACAATTCACACCATTCTATCCTTCTTTCTTGCTTTCTTTCTTGTTTTCTTTCTCCAGTAAACAAATGGCATCGTCATCTAACCCATCGTCTACACCTGAAAGAATGCCACCTAAACTCCAGAAGGCGATAGCAGCAAAGGAAAAGGAGATAGACCAACTGACAGAAGAGTGGAAACAGATGATCGCCAGGAAGAATGTCCACTTGACAAGGATCGAAGTGGAAGAAAAGGAGATCAAAAGGATGAAAGGGGATATAAAAGATAAGGAGACTCGTATTCGTCGAGAAAAAGAAGAAATTCACCACATTACGCAAGACTTCGCAATTCTTCAAGCGAAGGTAAGCGAGAAGCAAAGTTGGATTGATCAAACTAAAGCAATTTTTCAGTAGGTGGTGGTACGGGTGTTGCTTTAGTACTTTGTTGTTTATGTGTTGTTGTTTTGTACTTTTCCAGTTCGACATTGTTGTTTCGTTCCTTTCCTGTTTGTATGTTGTTGTTTAATTTGTCATGAATAAAGGTCTTTAATTTGTCTGAAAAGTAGTGTTTAAGTAGTCTGAAATTTGTGTAAAAAGTGGTTCATATTAAAAATACAACTCATAGATATTATACAAGATTATTTCATAACAAACACATACTAATCAATACAGTACAAAATTATCCAAATTTAAGGCTACGGCTAGACGATGGTTTGGTTTTTGACAATTCGGGTCGACTTCTTACATGCTCTGGCGAGACGAGTCTCAAAGTGTTAAGCTCCACTTTCTCGATGTACACTTCAATCACAGTATGGCCGTCAACATATTGGCGTATGTTGGCTACATCTTCGTCGGTACTCAATTCTACCAGTCCAGTCAAGAAGTCTGCATTCGGCCTCTTAAAATACAACCTATTATATTTTGGTTCTTCATAGTCCAGCTCTTTCATGATCTGTTCAAGCAGTTGCATAGAAAGATCCTCCACATCTAACATGTCAACATAAATTTCTAGACCACGAAAATAATGTCTTTTGGGTGGTTCCGCGAAGTACCCACCATGGTGGACTTTCATGGTGAACAACTGTGGATATGCATCTGTTGATGAACATTAATTAATATAGTTAGTTCGTAGAACAACGATAGTAACAAACAAAACTCAATGAAACATGCACACTAACCATATAACTCTTTGCCAGTGTCTGAAAGCGATTCAGATAAACGCCTAAAGCACCAAACATGAAGGTTTGGGGATGCCATGTAAGAATACGTTAACGAATAATATGTTCTCGTATATGTGTTTTACGACTAATCTAGCGTGGGTTATTTATAGGCAAATGTAACGACCCAGACCATTTGAAGGGTCTTATGTTTTTAAGTTAAGATTTGATAAAAGTGGAAGTTGAGGGACTAGTTGGTAAATAAGAGATGAGGAATAAAAGGGCACTAAACCCTAGACAACATTCCATTTTCCTGATTTTGTGTGTGTTTGTCGGCTGGATTCGTGAGAGAGAGGAGAAAAGAGTCTTGGTGGGGTTTTTGGTGCAAATTGAAGAGGAGTATCATCAAGCCTTGGAAATCAGAAGAAGGATTAGGATTGGATTTCAATTCTTGCAAGTAGTCCATCAGGTAATCCTTAATCCATAACTCCACTTAAGATTTTCTGTTGATTGTTGGGTTTTGAAGGTTTTCTCTTGTTCTAAATCATTTGAGGCCATATAAGTAGATTTAGACATTTTTAATCGGTGTTATTAGTAAAACTTATGGGGCTTTTGATTATGGATTATTAAATGTTGATTTCTCTCCTTATCTTGCGGTTAGAGAGGCATTTAGTAGGATTTTCGAGTCAAAACTCGTCCAGCGTATCGTCCGGACACCTTCAGATTAAGAAGGTATCCGGGTAGAACGTCTGGAAAGCTTATTATCCCGATAAGATGAAGGTATCCGGGTGTGGGGTCGTCCGGGAAGTAATCTCATCCTGACAAGTAGGGTTACCCGGATTGTGGTGCGACCCGGATAGCAGAAGTTATCCAGAAAGGGTAGTCATCCGGACAGAAGTGGCTGTCCGGAAAGTCGTGTTGTCCGGATAAGTTTAGTCGTCCGGATAAGTTTAGTCGTCCGGATAAGTGTGCCATCCGGATAGGTTTATCGTCCGGAAAATAGAAGTTGTCCGGTAGTCTCAATGTGTCCGGATAGGAGAGTCATCCGGAAAAGCGTTGTTGTCCGGAAAAGTAGTGATGTCCGGAAAGTGTGGTTTACCCGGTAGTCTATCCGGAAAAGTTGTGTGTCAGGTGAGAAGTGTCCGGATAGTCCTAGTCAGCTTATGAATCTGTCCCCTCGTTCAGGTAGACATTTTGGAAGTAAAGAGCAGAGTAGGGAAAAGCAAGCAAACGTATTAGGTGAGTTTTCTAAATCAAAATACGTGGCTTTTACTGTGTTTAATAAAGAAGTTTTATAATGAGAATTGCCATGCTATATTTATGCTTGATTGTATAAATGTTGTTGAAAGTTTTATGATTGAATGTATGCATACATCGAGGAGACGTAAACTGGCAAAGACGGGAAAGTAGTTCCGCCAGCTCTCGTGCGGGAAGGGAGGTCCCTATATGCCAGGAGCGAGGCTCCGCAAGGCAGCATGAGGCTGACGCGTTGTCACCTTCGGGTGGCTTCAGGGTGTCAGATTACGAGGAGGCGGACTTTAGTCCGTATATGATTTTGACGTGTTGAGTATGAACGTTTTATGCTGAAAGGATAAACTGTTTTTTAAATGCTTTGATAACTGTTAGGAGGGACTCACTAGACCTTATGTTCTAACCCTCGCATTTTTTTCAAACAAAACCTTTTCAGGAAAGCAGGTATCGAAAGGCTCTAGCAAGTAAGCAGGGCGTTAGCAAGAGGAAGATGAATAGTGTAGAGGCATTATAGTACCATTTAGTCTATTTCTCAGTTGTGTAGGTTGTTTCCGCCAACCAATTTTGTTATGATGTAAGTAATTATTGGGACTCGATTTGGGATATTCTATTTTATGAATTGAAATGTTTAAATTTTTGTTTGGGTTGTTATAGTTGGTATCAGAGCCATAGTTTAAGGGATTTAGGTGACCGGACGGGCCTAAACTTAAACTTGTGAGTAGAAATCACAACTGAGAATCAGGAAAACGCGTTAGGAGGGCACTATTATTGATATAAGAAATGCGTTAGGAGGACACTATAGTGGAAATAGGACTAATAGGGTACTGAGGACAGTCATGTAAGGTAAGTTTGGGATTACACCTGGCCAGTGTAATTGTGAATTTACAGGTACATGTATGTGCTTGATCTGCCTTAATATTCCGAAGTTGTAGTCTGAAGCTAGACAGGTGTCGTGTTCCAGTACTCTAGAATGTCAGCAAGATCCCTGAGGGGTAGATTGAGACCCATTGTTGGGAAAGTATCATGAGAGAGCGTTCATGATGTGATGTACGTATACATCGTAGAGAAGAAGTGTTGTATAGAGTATTACGAGTCGTCTAAAGGTAGCTTTTCGGGGATTCGGAGAGGAAGAATGCTTGAGTTTAAGTAAGACTCCTGTTTCGGGAGAGTCCCAATTCTAGAGATCATGGGATAGATCAGTCAGGATGGTAAGGAAAGTCAGTGTCAAAACCTTGAAGGTATCAATGGAGCCCTGGATTCTTGGTCGAGCTTTCTATTAGCAGGATAAATGAAATAAGATACCTATAGTGAAACGAAACATGTAGAAGTGGAAAGTGAGATAGTTGATCAAGACGAAATAGTATGAAATGGTTGAGTAGGTGGACTGTTGAATGTATGTAAAGCTAATCGTTGCAAGGCCGAGAGGGCGACCACTGGTCGAAGTAGAGTGTCAATGATAAGTTGCGTGAGTAAAGCGATTGACCTTGTTTGAGTGAGTAGCCTTCAATTGCATGTAGAGTTTCATTCATTGAGTTCGTATGTGTACATGAGATTTTTCATAAGAAAAGTATAAACGTGTAAATATCAAATTTGATCGGATATGAGTCGGAGTGTGCAAGCGTATGTTTAAAGAAAAATACAAATCCATTCACATCGTACAATGAAGTCTTGAGGTTTACGATTTGCAAAATATTCCACTCTTTTCATGATAAGCCAAGGAAAACGTTTGAATGCACAACTTTTATAACCAAAATGAGTATTGACATGTCGAAGTTATATAAATAAGTGTGAGGACCGACTGGTCTACTTCGTGTTAGTAAACTTCTTTCAGAATTTTGTCGTATGGGAAGATTTTCATCCAATATTTATTTCTGTCGTAATAACATATTTTGGTTGAGTAAGATTAAGTTTTACGGAAATATTGCATGCAAACGATCCTCAAGATCGTTGTGCAGGGCATTGGAGTTATGAGAATGTTTGGGTCGTGTGTACCCAAGTTGTCTTCAAGCGTTGTTTATTTAAAATGATCAAAAGTGTGAAATGATTCATTTATCGCGTTGTCAGGCATGAAGGCTATGAACTCAATAGGTCGTAGAGTATTACATTTTAAGCTAAGGAAGAACTCCTAGAGTGGAGAGGTGTTGGAGAAATCAGGGGAGAATGTTTGCAGCTTTGGTGATTGCGTTCTAGAGGAGAGGTGAGCAGTGGAAGAGTCGGAAGTGGACTTTAATGTCGGTTGCATGAGGGTCAGTACCCTCGTGCGGTGACTGGAAATACAGTTGCCGAGGGACGGTTGTGTTCAGAGGAAGGACTAGAAGTCATCCAGGTGTTGGTATTAGCAACTCGTTATGAGTAGTGTGGTGAAGTAGGAAAGAAATATCCACGTCGCCGAATAAGAGTTTTAAAGTGAACTTGTAATATTGACGTTACACGAGTGAGTTTGAAATGAGGACGACGGGATGTGATTTTGATTATGATATGTTGGAAGGATTAGGTTCAGTGAGGGACCCTTGTTGAAGAATAGGTTAAGGAAGTATCAACAGGTCAACTATTGACGTTAAAGTCGGCAGTCGTGCAAGGTGTATGAGACCGAAGTCTTGAATCGGAAGGTTGAAAGTTGAAGGAACACTTTGTAGGGGTGTTAAGATAGTGAAAGACTGCTGTTTTAGATAAGCGTTTTACCTACGAGATGGATGGTTCGTAAAGAATGAAGTATTTAGCACAACGAAGTGAGGGTATAGATTATGTCGATCTGTGAGGAATGGTTTGGTATTGCAAAAAGCTAGCAAGAAACGAGTATGTTAGAATTAATCAGAAACTCGGGTGTGGTGGTTCAACTAGAGCTGGGGAGAGACAATGTAGTGAGATAGACTCGGTTATTTATGCGTGAGGTCTTGAAGATAAGTTTGAGTTGTGTATGAAGTGCCAAGAGAGTTTTGGTCTGCAGTGTGATGTTATGAGTGAGGAATGTACAGTTATGTAGTGGAAATAATTGCCAAGTGAAATGTGTCAGCTAGTGTCGTAGTGATGTGGTGTTAGAAAAGATGAAGCACCAGATAGAAGCCTTTTGGGGGTTTTGGATGAGGTGTTCGAGTGTTAACCAGGTTGTTGGAGCACGTAGGGTGTAAGTTGACGTGGTGATATGTTTATGTTCGGGATAGCATCACGGAGTGGTGGTGGGTAGTTATCCAAAGAAGAAACCAAGTGTTTTAGTTGTAAGAGCCGCTAAGTAAGCATATTTTTGGGATCATTGGAAGTTTAAAGAAGATGATGGATGTATTAGTCAAAATGTGGTGGAATAGATGTGAAATCCTTAAAGAATGTGAGCTGTTGCTTGTGTGTGAACGAATTGTCTGAGAAAGTAAAAGTTGGAGTTTAAAGAATGTATAGTGACGTCGAACTCTGGTGTCAGTTCGAGGTGATTTAGTCGAAAGCCTTAAGTTAGAATTTTAGTGCAACCGTTTGGTTATGTATAGTAATGAGACAACATTTGCAGCTTGAGAACTGTCGGAAGAGAGGGGCGAGTAATGTTGGTGGGCAGTGCTCCACGCGACCGTAGGGAGGTGAAGACAGTATGTTGGAATAAGTAAGTAAATCGGAAGTAGTAAACTTGACAGTAATGCCGATAGGCGTAGTGTTGTGTAGATTGTCCTTGATAAGTGTGCGAACTTATGGAAAGAGTATTGAGGAAGGAAATTGTGTATGATTTCGTGTAGGAAAGAAGTGGATAAGACAACTGAATGAGTTAAGTTAGTGACTTCGTGAGGAACGTTCAAACGAACTAATCGTTCAGTGTAAGCTATTGAGAATAGTAGGGTGTGATCGTGGTTACCCCTCCTAGTTGAGTGGGAGAAACCGAGGTTATGTTATATGACTGGACGCTTGTGGCAAGCAGCGAGAAATTTAGGAGCCTTCAGGATAAGTGCAATTCGGATAGGTGAGTACTCCAATAAGGAATTATAGAGGTTTCCTACTATTAGACACGTTAAGTGTGAATTGATGAAGTGGTGAGAACGTACGAATTAGTTGTCGAGTTGTAGCCGATGTGATTCGGGAAAGGAGTATGATCTGCATAGACGAATGTAGGTTGGAAGAAGTAACCTAGAAATTTCAGGTATACCGAGGAGGGGACTCCTGGGGGTGAGCTTGTCGGAATATACAAGGTTGGCCTTGTGCCAAGTTGTCAGTGAGGGAGTTTTCCTGACGGAAGATTCTCGTTGCTGTGGCGGGAATTCCCGCCAAGTTCTTTCTCTTAAGGAGGTATAGATGTAAGAGAGACCTTATTTAGACGTGTTTAAAACCGTGAGTCCCGATGTGTGGATGGAGGCGAGCAAATGGAGGCGCGGTTGGCCTTGGTTTTATTAGGTAGTTTTAAGCGAGTATAGTGATCGACGAGGGTACAAGTAAGTAGTGCAAGATGGCACGATTTAGCAAGTGGTGTCTCGCTGAGGGCGGTTTCAAAGTATGGGGTACTGTTAGGTTTCCCATCTAAACGGTCTGAGGCAACCGAGTAGAACTGAGTGGTTGGATTGAAAAACATAAGGCTTTGAGCCTTGAAGTTTGAGAGTAGGGTAAGGTGGACTAAGTCTGCGGATTCGTTGAAGCATGAAAGTTGAATAGATAGTGCGCGATCTTGAGGTACTCGATGTGAATTTGAGAAGAAATTCATAGGGTGATGCACGCCTCTTTTGTGGAGAGCCGATGTGAGAAGTGAGATGATGGCGACCTTGCAAGAGATGCAGGCGATAAGAAGTTGACCTTGTCATTAAGGAGTGAGTTAGAGCAGTAGCATACAAGTTAGATTGGCCAGAAGAATTAAAGAGTGTTCATCCGACATTTCATGTCTCAGACTTAAAGAAGTGTTGTCAGAGGTCATTATGGATGTTCCTTTGAGGGGACGTCAGTATAGATGAGAGGTTGACTTACGTAGAAGAACCGATAGAAATCGTGAGCGGTAAGGTATGCTAAACGAGGAACATAGAAGTTTGACTAGTAAAAGTTCAGTGGAAATATCATAAGGGACGAGGAGCAACGTGGGAAGTCGAATCCGATATGAAGTCTAAGTACCCTCATTGTCTCAGAAATGGAATTCCGGGGACGGAATTCTTTTGAGGGGGGAGTGTTGTAACGACCAGACCATTTTGAAGGGTCTTATGTTTTTAAGTTAAGATTTGATAAAAGTGGAAGTTGAGGGACTAGTTGGTAAATAAGAGATGAGGAATAAAAGGGCACTAAACCCTAGACAACATTCCATTTTCCTGATTTTGTGTGTGTTTGTCGGCTGGATTCGTGAGAGAGAGGAGAAAAGAGTCTTGGTGGGGTTTTTGGTGCAAATTGAAGAGGAGTATCATCAATCCTTGGAAATCAGAAGAAGGATTAGGATTGGGTTTCAATTCTTGCAAGTAGTCCATCAGGTAATCCTTAATCCATAACTCCACTTAAGATTTTCTGTTGATTGTTGGGTTTTGAAGGTTTTCTCTTGTTCTAAATCATTTGAGGCCATATAAGTAGATTTAGACATTTTTAATCGGTGTTATTAGTAAAACTTATGGGGCTTTTGATTATGGATTATTAAATGTTGATTTATCTCCTTATCTTGCGGTTAGAGAGGCATTTAGTAGGATTTTCGAGTCAAAACTCGTCCAGCGTATCGTCCGGACACCTTCAGATTAAGAAGGTATCCGGGTAGAACGTCCGGAAAGCTTATTATCCCGATAAGATGAAGGTATCCGGGTGTGGGGTCTTCCGGGAAGTAATCTCATCCTGACAAGTAGGGTTACCCGGATTGTGGTGCGACCCGGATAGCAGAAGTTATCCGGAAAGGGTAGTCATCCGGACAGAAGCGGCTGTCCGGAAAGTCGTGTTGTCCGGATAAGTTTAGTCGTCCGGATAAGTGTGCCATCCGGATAGGTTTATCGTCCGGAAAATAGAAGTTGTCCGGTAGTCTCAATGTGTCCGGATAGGAGAGTCATCCGGAAAAGCGTTGTTGTCCGGAAAAGTAGTGATGTCCGGAAAGTGTGGTTTACCCGGTAGTCTGTCCGGAAAAGTTGTGTGTCAGGTGAGAAGTGTCCGGATAGTCCTAGTCAGCTTATGAATCTGTCCCCTCGTTCAGGTAGACATTTTGGAAGTAAAGAGCAGAGTAGGGAAAAGCAAGCAAACGTATTAGGTGAGTTTTCTAAATCAAAATACGTGGCTTTTACTGTGTTTAATAAAGAAGTTTTACAATGAGAATTGCCATGCTATATTTATGCTTGATTGTATAAATGTTGTTGAAAGTTTTATGATTGAATGTATGCATACATCGAGGAGACGTAAACTGGCAAAGACGGGAAAGTAGTTCCGCCAGCTCTCGTGCGGGAAGGGAGGTCCCTATATGCCAAGAGCGAGGCTCCGCAAGGCAGCATGAGGCTGACGCGTTGTCACCTTCGGGTGGCTTCAGGGTGTCAGATTACGAAGAGGCGGACTTTAGTCCGTATATGATTTTGACGTGTTGAGTATGAACGTTTTATGCTGAAAGGATAAACTGTTTTTTTAAATGCTTTGATAACTGTTAGGAGGGACTCACTAGACCTTATGGTCTAACCCTCGCATTTTTTTCAAACAAAACCTTTTCAGGAAAGCAGGTATCGAAAGGCTCTAGCAAGTAAGCAGGGCGTTAGCAAGAGGAAGATGAATAGTGTAGAGGCACTATAGTACCATTTAGTCTATTTCTCAGTTGTGTAGGTTGTTTCCGCCAACCAATTTTGTTATGATGTAAGTAATTATTGGGACTCGATTTGGGATATTCTATTTTATGAATTGAAATGTTTAAATTTTTGTTTGGGTTGTTATAGTTGGTATCAGAGCCATAAAGTAGATAAAATCATTTTATATATCAAAACAAGCGCACTAAACATACAATATTTATCGTCCCAATCAAGGGAAATCAACGTTCAGATCAATGGTATCATATGATATAGTTTCATGTGGCTCAAGCTTCGATGGGCCCTGCGTGTTACTTACTTGGCTGACTGAACGTCTACTCCTTGGCACGGTTGAAGGGGCGGGATTCAGACACTCTCCACGAGTATGTCCTACGCATTGGCACCGAGTACATTTTCATTGTATTGAACCTTCACCACGTGATGGACGTCGGTTGTTATTTCTCGGTCTCCCGGCTCTGTTCTTATCGTTTAACGGTGGATAGCATGGCGGAAGGGGGTCGGGTGGATACACCTATGCTTCAGGAGGTCCAGGTGGATTTATTACCTCTGCGTATGTTCTCCGGTAAGTTTCGAACGTGAAGAAACTTACAGCCAAGTCGCTGCAATCTCTACGACCCATATGTCTTGCCGAAGCGATGGCATGGCCGCACGGTAACCCATATTTTTGCCATTGGAAACACGAACAAACATGGTCGGTCATATGGACAGTCGCGTGAAGATGGTTATCCCGAACCTCGTGCCTCTCATACCCGATTTCGTTTACCCTCCATGTCGACGCGTGACGCACCCTGAAGAGAACTATCTCCTCCGCCTTTGGTGTGAGTCTATTTTGCAGCTCAGCTCCTTTTCGACGTCGAAGTTAGTACCACTCTTGTTGAAAGGTCCGAAAGTAGTCCATAAGATTAACAATCGGACATCTACGCGCAAAACGGGAGAGTGCATTCATCGACTCTGCACTATTGGAGGTCAGAATGTCATACCGTTGTGCAGGAAAATGGGCCGCGGACCACCTCTCCGGTCCAACATCGTCCATGACTTTGGCTGCTTTCTTGGCACTAACTCGTAGAAGTTTCATGTACCGGTCAAACTCCCGAGCCGTATATGCTCTGCATGCCTGCCAGTAGACATCCTTGTAGGTGGTAATACGTTTGTCCTGGGTTTTGGCGTTCATCTCCAAATGTCGACAACAATAGGCGTGAAGGGCGTTTGGGTACATGGCAGAGATTGCGGCGCTTATGGAAGGAGCCCTGTCGGACATAAACACCAACCCTTGCGGATCTCCGATAGCATGTCTCAACATGGACAGGAACCAAGTCCACTCGTCCCCGGTTTTGGACTTGCCTACTCCGAAAGCTACTGGAACGATGGAGTTATCCCCGTCCATGGCAACCGCCAGTGTAATACCCCGGGTAAGTTCGTTAGTTAAATGTTAGTTCCGTTAAATTTTGTTAACTCTAAAATGTGAAGTTAAAGGTAAATTTGGGTAAAATTATAAGTTAGGGGTGTTTTAGTCATTAGTGAAGAGTTTAGGGGCTGAAATGGTAAATGTGAGTGGATATTATCTAAAGAAAAATCAGATATTATCTAAACTCAGAAAAATCAGTGTGTGTAGTGTGTGTGTTTTGAGACCAAAAGAAGAAAAGAAGGTTTGTGGCTAAAAGGTTCAAATTGGAAGTGTTGGATGTGTTATTAAGGTATGTTCCTTTACGTTTTATGCTCATAATTGCTTATAGATTGTTTCTATCGGAGTAGAATAGTTGAATTCATGCCTGGTATGATTTTCTGTCGAATCTGGGTTGAAAATAGGCAAACCGACAGAGGTGTCCGGACACTATGAATGTGTCCGGGTGGTTTTGTTGGTAGTGTCCGGGTGATTTTATTAGTGATGTCCGGGTAATGTTCTAAAGGTGTCCGAACGAGTTCTTCATCCGGGTAAGTTCTATATTTCCTATGTTTTCGGATAAAATTAGATACCGGATGGTATCCGGTTTTCTTTGGTGTCCGGATGACGTCCGGATTGTTTAGGTTGTCCGGAAAAGTTGTGTTGTCCGGATAAAGTGAGGTATCCGGATACTTTTGCTGTTTGGTTAAAATTGGGAGTTTAGATGCTTTTAAGTATCCAATAGTCTGTGTTTTGTTAAATCATGGATAGGGAATGAATGAGGACCGAATGTACTGTGGACTCGACTTAAGTTCGGGTTTGGGGGTAACATTTGGGGACTAGAGTGTTTTAGAGTTCTTAGTCTTGGTAAGACTTGTGTGTTCAAAGTGGTAAAGCAATACTTGTATATGATTGTTTCAGATTCTGTGAAATTGAAGTGAACCTGAATTGTTTGAGAAAAGCTTGGAGAACGTTTTGATAAGTCAAACAGGTGAGTTTTTCTTCAAAAATGTTTTTAAACTGAAATACATATATGTGTAGATTGAAAAGGTGATAGATAATATGATTAGGTGTTCATAAATGACAATATGATATATTGAGATATATATTGTATTTATATGTGCATTACACTACACGATTATATGTTAGCCGAAACTATGGTCGGCGGTGTTTGCTGTAGTTGTTGTACAGCGGTGCTGTAATTGTCGTACAGCGGTGTTGTTGGCTCGCAACCAACTGATATGGCCAGGGGAAATGAGAATGAGAATGAGGATGAATTGAACACAGTGCACGAGTCTTGATTGGTATTTAATTACGTATGATATATATGTGTTTATATAAAGGATTTTATATAAATGGGTTTTATAATGATTGTGAAAGGACAGGGGTTTTCTCACTTAGACCGTTAGGTCTAACCCTCATTTTGTTTTAAAAATATGTATTGCAGGTGGCAAAGCGGGTAAGGGCAAGCGTATAGATTAAATGGTGGATAGCTTTTGAGAAGACTTTTGTCATGAAGACTTAGATGTGTTTTTGTATTTATGGCTTTGTTGTTAGTCATAATGTAAATTATTTAGTCAAAAAGTTTGTACTGAATTACTTATTATGTTTAGTAAGACTATGGGACCGAATATGAAATATGATGTATCTTTCAAGGAAATTATGTTGGTGAAATGTATGTTACTTGTATATATGGAAACCGGGATGTTACAGATGTTATCAGAGCCCTAGTTTAAGGGATTTAAGTATTAGTACCTGTACCTAGACTTAAACTGCATGTGAAGTAGGATGTCCTTGTTATTGTAGAACCTTGGGATGTTAAATATAAAAAGGTAGAAGGAACATCATGTAAGGTAATTTCAGATTACACCTGGCCAGTGTAACTGTGATCTTACAGGTACATGTTTGGACTGGAATACCTTGTTATATGTGGTATGTGCTTATGTGTATATTAACCTTGTCTGAATCAACAGAATGGCAAGTGGTACGAGACAAACAAATCGGGAAGGAGGAGGAAACCCGAATAGAACCAATCCCACAGCCGGAGGAAGGGGAAGAGGGGGAGAAAGAGGCAGGGGCAGGACTGGGGGCAGAGTACAGGGGCGAGGCACAAAGTTTGTTACGAGAGACGACTTAGCGGCTGAAATGGGAAGATTACAGGCAAATATCCAGGCTATGTTTAACCAGACTCATAATACGGAAACGGAAAGACCAGATCCTAACTTTGAAGACGAGATGCCTATCACACCTACTGTTACTTCAGTACCAAGAAGGTGTGACTATAAAATGTTTTTAAGCTGTAAACCACCAAGTTATGGAGGGGATAGAGATCCAGTAAAGGCGATGCGGTGGTTGAAGGAAATTGAAGCTGTATTTAAAACCAGCAAATGTGCGGAAGAGGATAAGGTGTTATACGGAACTGCAATGTTGAAGGCAGATGCTTTATATTGATGGGAGGCCCTTATTGACTCTAAGGGATCTGATGTATACTCAACCTTTACTTGGGGCGAGTTCTCAATTACATTTAAAGAACAGTTTTGTCCTCAAGCAGCAGTTAGACAATTGGAGGAGGAATTCCTGAGCCTACAACAAGGGAATTTATCAGTCAGAGACTATACTGCCCGTTTCCTAGAGAAGTCGCGTTTTGGAGAGTATTATGTTGCCACGGAGAAAACGAAGATGGAAAGGTTCATATTCGGATTGAATTCAGAAATTAGAAAGTTAGTGACTGCAACAAGACCTGATACCTTCTCAGCAGCAGTAAATGCCGCGGAAAACGTGGAGCGGGATAATAGGAGGGATGCTGGTGATAAAAGTATGGGAAAGAGAAAACGGGAAGGACCTCAGTATGACCCGAAGAAGTCCAGATTTCAGAGATATGATAACCGCCCGCCGTTCCGACCAACAGAAAGATCTTGTCCGAAGTGCAACCGTATCCATCAAGGAAATTGTCAAGTTGACCCTCGGAATTGTTATAAGTGTGGGAAGACAGGGCATATTGCTAAAAAATGTCCAGTAACGCGGCTTTGTTTCTTGTGTAATTCTCCGGATCACATTCAGTCGGATTGTCCGCGGGGAAGAATACAACAGGGTGGTACATCAGGGAGACCAGCAGTTGTTAGACCAGTAGTGCCAAGACTAGAACCACCAAGAACAAGGGGTCGTACATTTCAGATGACAACAAAAGAAGCGGAGGAAACTCCGGATGTGGTTACAGGTACATTTTCATAAACTCTACACGTGCTAAAGTGTTATTTGACTCCGGTGCAAACCGATCGTTTGTGTCTCCTTCATTTGCTGCTTATATGCATTTAAACCCTAAAGTATTAGATCATGCTTTGATGGTAGATACGGCAAATGATAAACAAGTGTCGGTTAATGAAGTTTTTGATAAATGTATGATAAATATCGAGGGATGCGAAGTACCTATACAGTTATTCCCTATAGCCTTGATCGAGTTTGATGTGGTAGTGGGAATGGATTGGTTAGCTGAGAATCAGGCTAACATAGTTTGTGATAAGGAAATAATTAATGTTGTCTTACCTGAGAGAGGATCGGTAGCGATTTATGGTGATCGTAGCAATCATCAGTCTTGCCTTATATCTATGATAAAAGCCCGTAAGTGTGTTAGTAAGGGTTGCCAGAGTTACTTAGCTTATGTGATAGATATTAAGCCAGAAAAGAATAAGTTGGAAGATATTCCGATTGTTAGTGAATTTCCGGAAGTATTCCCTGAAGACTTGAATAGTCTTCCTCCCGTTAGACAAGTAGAGTTTGGTATAGATCTGACTCCTGGAGCTGCTCCTGTTGCTCGAGCACCGTATCGTTTAGCGCCACCAGAGATGAAAGAAATGATGACGCAACTGCAAGATCTTTCCGATAAGGGATTCATTAGACCCAGTTCTTCGCCGTGGGGTGCACCAGTTTTGTTTGTGAAAAAGAAGGATGGTTCAATGAGAATGTGTATCGACTACCGGGAACTGAATAAGCGCACGATCAAGAACAAGTATCCACTACCTAGAATTGATGACCTCTTCGACCAATTAGTTGGAGCTTGTTATTTCTCCAAGATTGATCTAAGATCCGGTTATCACCAGCTGAAGGTTAGAGAAGAAGATGTTCTGAAAACGGCTTTTCGCACAAGGTATGGGCATTATGAATTCTTAGTAATGCCGTTTGGTTTAACGAATGCTCCAGCTGCCTTTATGGATTTAATGAATCGGGTATGTAAGCCGTATCTCGATAAATTTGTAATTGTATTTATCGATGATATACTTATCTATTCTCGATCCAAAGAAGAACACGCGCAACATCTTCGTCTGATTCTGGAGCTATTGAAGAAGGAAAAGTTGTATGCTAAATTTTCGAAATGTGAATTCTGGCTACGGGAAGTTCAATTTCTGGGGCATGTAGTTTCCGAAAAAGGTATACAAGTTGATCCGATGAAAGTGGAAGCAGTTGAAAAGTGGGAACCGCCGAAGACAGCAACGGAAGTACGAAGTTTTCTGGGTTTAGCCGACTACTATCGAAAGTTTATAAAAGACTTCTCCCGTATTGCCATGCCTTTGACTAAGCTGACTCAAAAGAATCTAAAGTTTGAATGGAAAGCAGAACAGGATGAAGCATTCCGGATATTGAAAGAGAAACTGTGCAGCGCGCCGATTTTGTCGTTACCTGAAGGTTCCGAGGACTTTGTGGTCTATAGTGATGCTTCTAAGTTGGGATTGGGTTGTGTATTAATGCAGCGTGGAAAGGTTATTGTTTATGCTTCTCGTCAGTTAAAAGATCATGAAAGACAGTATCCTACACACGACATGGAGCTTGCAGCGGTTGTCTTCGCACTAAAGATTTGGAGGCATTATCTTTACGGCTCTAAATGTCAAATCTTTACAGATCATAAGAGTCTTCAACATCTTTTTGATCAGAAGAAACTAAATGTGAGGCAAAGAAGATGGCTAGAATTGGTGAATGATTACGACTGTGAAATTCTTTATCATCCGGGAAAGGCGAATGTGGTAACCGATGCATTGAGTCGACAAGAAAGGAGTGGGACAATAAAGCTATTTCACTACGGGCTGAACTCCTACCTAATATCTTTGACGAATTGTTGAAGTGTCAATTAGAAGCCTATCAGGAAGAACAGTTGAAATCAGAACGGTTAGTAGGTATATCAACACTACTTGTAAAAGATGATCGTGGATTGTTGTGTCTGGGGAACAGAATTTGGGTGCCTCGTTTGGGTGGTTTACGTGACCGGGTACTTCAAGAAGCTCATCAGTCTCGATTCTCTATACATCCAGGTACGAATAAGATGTATAAAGATTTGAAGCAATTTTATTGGTGGCCGGGAATCAAAAGAAGCATTGCGCAGTATGTGGAAGATTGTACTACTTGTAAGAAGGTGAAGATTAAACATCAAAAGCCGTTTGGTCAGTTACAACGATTGGAAATACCAATGTGGAAATGGGATCAGATTACTACCGATTTCATCACAAAGCTACCAAGGACTCCGAAGGGATTTGATTCTATTTGGGTGATTGTTGATAGGTTGACTAAGTCTGCTCACTTCTTACCGATAAAGGAAACTGATTCGATGGAACGCTTAGCCAAATTATACATTGACGAAATAGTAACTCGACATGGAGTTCCGATCTCTATTATTTATGATCGGGATAGTCGTTTTACTTCAAGATTCTGGAGAAGCTTTCAAAAAGAAATGGGAACACAGATCAAGTTAAGTACAGCATATCATCCTCAAACTGACGGTCAGAGTGAACGAACGATTCAGACTTTAGAAGATATGCTCCGGGCTTGCATTGTTGACTTTGGGGGATCGTGGGATAAACATTTACCGTTGATCGAATTTGCCTACAACAACAGTTATCATTCCAGCATTCAAGCTGCACCGTTTGAAGTTTTGTATGGTAGAAAATGCCGAACGCCTCTGTGTTGGAATGAAGTGGGAGAGAAATGATTAGAGGGGCCAGATATAGTTCAGTTGACCGCGGATAAGGTTACTCAAATTCGGGAAAGATTAAAAGTGGCTCAAGACAGACAGAAAAGCTACGCAGATCGACGCCGGAAACCGCTAGAGTTTCAAGTTGGGGATTTTGTAATGTTAAAAGTCTCACCTTGGAAAGGAGTCATCCGATTTGGGAAGCAAGGTAAACTTAGCCCGAGATACATTGGACCGTTTTCAATCACAGAAAGGATTGGTGAAGTAGCCTACATGTTAGATCTTCCGCCAGAGTTAAGCAGAATCCACAATGCGTTTCATGTATCAAATTTCCGAAAGTGTTTGGTTACGCCAGATCAGACAGTTTCTCTACCAGATATACAAGTTGATGAAAAACTAAATTATGTGGAGGAACCAGAAGCAATAGTTGATTACAAGGTTAAAGAGTTGCGAAACAAAGTAATCAGACAAGTGAAAGTCCAGTGGAGACATTATAGGGGTCAGGATGCTACATGGGAATCAGAGTCGGAAATGAGAGCCAAATACCCTCACCTTTTTGCTTAAACCGAATTCCGGGACGGAATTCTTTTAAGGGGGAGATGATGTAATACCCCGTGTGTAACACCCCGGAATTTATTTTATAGGTAAAATCTTTCTAATGTTTCTTTAAAGTGAATTATAGGCCTTGTGTAAATTTATGAGAAATTCTATTTGATCGTTACACGAAGACCGTACTTTAGGAATTCGTATGAGTCATTCTTAAGAAAATAATGAAAAATAGAATGTTGGGTTAAATCCTAGATTTTATGGTTTGGTTGGATGGGTAATTCGAATACGAGTCCAACGGTTCTTTCCGGAGCGAAAACGGAGCTTTAACGAAGAAGTTACGAGGGATTAAGTGCTAAAACGAGAAGAACACCAAACAGAACCCGGCGCCGACCTCGGCGCCGATCAATCTGCGCCAGCCATCGGCGCCGAGCACTGGCCGACTCAATTTAGGATATTTAATTCCTTTATCTTTCTCACTTCTTCTAAAACGAATTCCAGCTTCTTCTTTCTGAGTTTTGGGCGATTTTTCATCTGGAGCTTAAGGTAAACTCATAATCTTTCAATCCTAATTCCATTCAAAGAATTATTAGATGAATCTTACCAATTATACTTCATCTAGGGCTTGTCATCTTCATCTTTCTTGTGGAAGTACTAGGGTTCAAATCTTCAAGTTAGGGTTATTTCAATTGAAGAGTTTGAGGTGAGTAACTTGTACTTAATTAGTTGTATTACACCTTATCATCATCCTTTACTTTGATTTTGTTATTGTTAATGAGAAATCTTGGCTAATAAGCTCTTAATGGATAAGAGGGAAACAAGAAGAGTTCAAGTAAGTTATGATGGTTTAATTGTGTTCTATTACTTACAATACCATGGTAAATGTTAGTGTTAAAGATTTGGGTTTGATTTCATATCATTAGTGTGTGATTATGTTGATGGCTTAAGATATGTCTTAATTAAGTAATGATGGCTTAATGATTGAAATGGACCTACTATTGAATTGTAAACACGAATGTCTATTATTGATATTATATGGAATAAGATTTGTTACATATGGATGTATAGGAACTACATGGAAGTAGTATTGATTCATGTTAAATGGTTGGACCATTGTTATTATTCATGTTAAATGGTTGGACCATTGTTATATGTTAAACATTATTCATGCTAAATGGTTGGACCATTGTTATGTGTTAAATACCCTTGAATATTATTTTAGGATTAATATATTTGGTAATTCACATAATTGGAGGAGCACCTAGTATGCATTTGGAGGATATATTCTTACACACCGTGGGGTAAGTGTAATTGATTCATACCTTCGGATACCGTGGGGTGTTCCGTTGTGTTATGCCTTGTGACAATACCGTGGGGTACCGATCGAGGTATATCTTCAATTATGATGTAATTGGGTAGCGATATGGACCTTCTCCATGGAATCCAATTTGTGAACGTATCGAATTATTATTCCTGCATGCTATGTTTATATTCCATGTGTTATGTGTAAACCTCACTTAGGCTTTAAAAAGCCTAACACTTGCTATGTGTTTTATGTGTTACAGATATTAGTGGTTCAGGACACAAGAAGGTTAGACCGGGGTTTGAGAGCATGGGATCATTGTTGGAAAAGCTAAAGATTAGAAGATTAATGATAGAACTTTCCGACACATTTCGTAATCGGATTTTATAGTAGAGATTTGATAATCTAATGGTCCATTATTAGTTATATTTATCTAAGTCTTTGTATTGAAAGTTATGTAAAGATATTTAAGTACACTTGTGCTTTAAGAAGGTGTACCACTCTTCCGTTTTATGGAAGTTTTTGTTAACCCCTATTTTAGGGTGTTACAAGTTGGTATCAGAGCATAAGTTTGAGAGATTTAGGTGTTGATTTTGGATACCTAGACTCAAACTAGCGTTTGTATAAGTAAAAGAGAGTGGAATTCTCCGTTAGGCACTTTGAGATAGGATGCTTTGGGATCGATGAATATGGAGAGAAACTAGAATCGCGTCGAGAGTAGCAAGGATAATCATGTATGGCACGTTTATAATGACACCTGGCCAGTGTCATGATGAGCCTACTAGTACATGTGCATACTTGAACTACTTTAGTGTGATGATCGTTGGGGGTAGTAAGGAAAGTCTTAGATTAGTAGTCGTTTAAATTAGAAAGACGATTCTAGTATTGGTCACTTGGAGTGACGATAGGCATAATAATTGCTCTAAGAAGATTGTTTGGGTCGAGATTGATGGTTGGAATAGGACCATAGGTTTGTGAGCCGACCTTAATTTGAGGAAAGTCGTAAGATTGATCAATGTGTTTTCTGATATAGCCTTAAGAGGTTTGAATGGCCGAATGACAATAGTAGACCGGAAGAGTATAATGTCAATAGGTTGAATGCCGACTATGTTATTGCACGAAATTTATTTTAGAAATAAATTGCATCGACTATTGCTTGTGTTTCCAACCCTTATGTGGATAGTATTATGAATTTTGAGAAAATGTTTGGCACACACACAAGATTTCAAATCATGAATTTGGAAATATGTAAATCGTTTTAGTAAGGGGTTGCAAACTCTGTTAGAATTTGTTATATTCTGTTATTAATCAATCTTGTTTTAGATACAATGATAATTATACTTTACGTTGATAAAATATGAGTTTGTTCCTTGATTAAGATTGTAAATGGAATATTGATTTTGGGAGAATTAGAACCAAATTTGGGAAAATTTTGGGAAGAGAATAGTGCAGGTCATCCGCGCCGACCTCGGCGCCGATGAATCGGCGCCACCATCGGCGCAGGAGTCTGCCATTTCAACTTCATTTTCTGTTTTGTTGTTCGTTCGGGTCTAGGACCAAGTCATCGATTCGAGGGCTGTTTTTGAGTCATGTGTTGAAACTAATAATAATCATATTTTATGAAGTTGAGGTGACGGGCGAATAGCTACGGCTTGTGCCTCTAGCATTGGATTCCCTCCACGTATGTTAGAGTTGGAGCGGTGAACTATTTTTTCCCATTTTATATATGTAAAGTTATTTTGGAAAAGAAATTTGTTTTGATGAGATATTAAACGGTGTTGCTAATAAAGTTTTTATATGGAATAGATTGTTGGAGATTTGGCATTTCTTTTATGACTTTGTTCATAACAAATTTTTCTTTGGAAACGTAATGTTAACGCCGTTTTATGACTTGGAGTCATTAAGTCCAATGGAGGTTCATGAAGTTTAGTGTTGTGACATTTTGGGTCGTGTGAGTATGATTTCACAAAGTAAATGTCTTAATTGCTTACTTGGTTAAGTTTTAAGTTATGTTGGACATTTGATCCCACACGAATTTTGTTAAAGAAAAGTTAATTTTATGCCGCTAGGCGACTAAGAAGAGTTGAGTTTGGAACCCGTGTGTGATGTGAAATTTCTTTTTTTTTCTTCTTTTCTTTCTTCGAAGATTTATCCTATTAAGTATTCCATTGCAAATAAGTTCAAGGTATGGATTGATGGAGACATGGATTAAGTGATGCATGAAAGAATGATTTTGGCAATGCTTCATAAAATTTTGCTTGATGCACTTTTGATCGGTTAATTGTTTTATCTTCATTTTTGTGGAAAAATATGTTATATCAACTTAGGAATGTGCATAAGCTCAGTAATCGTTGTTTTCGATACCTTAATGATCGAGTCATACTTGAAGTGTTTGATAAATTATTGTTTAAAAGATGACCATTCGGTCAAAAGGGTGTTTTGGGTTGTAGGAATCATGCATAATTCGCAATGTCTTACAATTTGATTTGTAATATTAGTTGTCAACATTTTGTCAACTTTGAATTGTTGACTAGTTTGGGAGAATTTAAAAACCTTGTTGGTTTTTGAGAAATGTTTATCGGAGTGTTTTAACAAAATACATTGTAAGCATAGACGTTTTGACTTTTTATGCACAAGTGCAAGATTTTGAGGAAAATGCTTCATGAGGAAAAATTTAGAAGTTTTCTTTTTGTATAAAATCATAAGTATACGGGATTTCTTATGTTTTGGACTTTGACGTATATCTTTGTTAAAATTTTGGATTGAAGTCGACTTGACCCTTTTTAATGTCAACCAGTTACTAGCAAATGTTCTTCTTGGTTTCTCTTTTGGAAAATGTATTGTTGAGTACGGTTCTGTAGAAGATGAATTGCTAGTTTATTACTATGTGACCATTTGGGAAAGTTTTAAAAATCAAACTGAAGGACCTCATCTTTTGAAATGATAGTGTAAGTTGAGTTGTGCATGATTATCTTATTTCAAGAAAATTCTAAGGAAGGGTTAAAGTTGGCGTGTCTACCCCAATTTGAAGTTTTATGATGTTTCAGGTAGATAATTTTAAATATTGGAAATATATTGGTTATGTTTAAACTTGGAAATTGCATAAGTCGTTTGGTGTGTTGACTGAGGTGTAAATTAGAAGTCATATTTTAGTCTTCGTATAATGAATTGACGTGCACAAATTTTGGTTGACAAACTTTGTTTCATATCATTTGAATAGTCAGAAAATAATTTTGAGTCAACTGTTGTTTGGACTTCTTTTGAAGTACGTATGAAAAAAATGTGCACATCGTTAAAGAGGGCAGTTACATTGAATGCATGTCATTGGTCAATCCATACCAAAATCGTAGTGGTTTGTTTTAAAGAAGTTATTTTTACTCGTATAGCATTTTGTGGATAAATTGAACTGCAATGAAATGGTTTTCAACATGATTTTCATATGTGGGACGAGGGTGTCCAGTTTTACGTAACCACCGAACTAATAGTAATGGTTTTGTGTGTACGGTGTACTTGATATAAAAGTTTTAGTGTTGAAATTATTTTGTGATTGATTTTGATTTTAAATTGGTATATTTATTTGATGTCGCGCTTGAAAACTTTGAACTCGTTAGGATCTTATATTTGGTAAGTAACCCAGTTTTTTAGGGTCTTGTCCAGCTTTCGAATATGAGACCCTTTGGACATCATAGTGATAATTTGATCTTGATAGGATTATTTGAAGAATGAACTCGTGGGAAGAGTCCGCAAGGATTTGACTTGGTGATATGTTAGGTGTTGACTTATGGGCTAGGAACCAAGCACCGTTATTGTAATCGTGAAATTGTAGTTCGATTTAAATGAATAATAGTGATGGTTGTAGTATCCTTAAGATGCTTGTTTGTGATAAGAAGTTTAGTGAAATGACTTTCCATGTGTGGTACAAAACCTGGCTATAATTGACATAGAGAGAAAATTTGAGAACACGTGAACGGGGTATGTTTGGGGAAATTGTTTTTGTTGATAGAATGGTATGGATCACTTAAGGTTGGGAGGCAACTTATGTATGGTGGTCAGAGATCATTCTAGAAAATTTGACCTTAAAGTGGATGTAAGTAATTAACTGTAAGCGAGAAATTGTGGTGAACATTACCGAGAAGCCATTATGGGCAATTCTTTAGGGAAGTCATTTTGAACAGAGTTGAAACCGGGAGACTTGGAATGTATTGGGGGTGTAGTAACCATTGTTTGTATGAAGACTAGACTTCAAGGACGAAATCTTTTCCGAGAAGGGAATTTATGTGTGGGATATTGTTAGTTCAAAGCTCGGTGATATAACTAAGTATCAACCTTTGTAGGGTTAAGACAGGAAATCGTTAGTGTAATCAGGAAATCGCAGTAAATAGGATGTTGATAATAGTGGTAGTAACTGTAAGATACTCGATTGCGATGAGCGGTTTTGGTAGGATAACCTTCGGGGGTGATTAATGAACTTACTGGTTTAGTGATTGATGTTGGGATGGACTTTGGAGTTTGTTAGAACTCGTCAGAGTTAGTCGACAGTTAATAATAGGAATGATCAGAATTGATGAATCGGTTGATTTCAGTATTAATTAGGCCTTGGATTGACTTGAAGTCTGAAATCGGAATCGGTATGTATGGAACATCTAAGGTTGGGAGATAACCGAAGCCGTCTAACTAGGAGTTATTCCATTAGTTAGAGTATTCTCCCGATCGTAAGTACAGTGTACGTGGATAAGGGTGTTGTAGTAAGGAATTGGTTCGAAGAACTACTGTTATGGCTGTGAGGGAAATTTAGATTCCTGTTAAGGATTTATGGTTTATGATTGACATTACGCTCTATGTTGTTGGAGTGTGAAGGAAGTAGATTTCGGGGACGAAATCCTTTTAAGGTTGGGAGAATTGTAACACCCCGGAATTTATTTTATAGGTAAAATCTTTCTAATGTTTCTTTAAAGTGAATTATAGGCCTTGTGTAAATTTATGAGAAATTCTATTTGATCGTTACACGAAGACCGTACTTTAGGAATTCGTATGAGTCATTCTTAAGAAAATAATGAAAAATAGAATGTTGGGTTAAATCCTAGATTTTATGGTTTGGTTGGATGGGTAATTCGAATACGAGTCCAACGGTTCTTTCCGGAGCGAAAACGGAGCTTTAACGAAGAAGTTACGAGGGATTAAGTGCTAAAACGAGAAGAACACCAAACAGAACCCGGCGCCGACCTCGGCGCCGATCAATCTGCGCCAGCCATCGGCGCCGAGCACTGGCCGACTCAATTTAGGATATTTAATTCCTTTATCTTTCTCACTTCTTCTAAAACGAATTCCAGCTTCTTCTTTCTGAGTTTTGGGCGATTTTTCATCTGGAGCTTAAGGTAAACTCATAATCTTTCAATCCTAATTCCATTCAAAGAATTATTAGATGAATCTTACCAATTATACTTCATCTAGGGCTTGTCATCTTCATCTTTCTTGTGGAAGTACTAGGGTTCAAATCTTCAAGTTAGGGTTATTTCAATTGAAGAGTTTGAGGTGAGTAACTTGTACTTAATTAGTTGTATTACACCTTATCATCATCCTTTACTTTGATTTTGTTATTGTTAATGAGAAATCTTGGCTAATAAGCTCTTAATGGATAAGAGGGAAACAAGAAGAGTTCAAGTAAGTTATGATGGTTTAATTGTGTTCTATTACTTACAATACCATGGTAAATGTTAGTGTTAAAGATTTGGGTTTGATTTCATATCATTAGTGTGTGATTATGTTGATGGCTTAAGATATGTCTTAATTAAGTAATGATGGCTTAATGATTGAAATGGACCTACTATTGAATTGTAAACACGAATGTCTATTATTGATATTATATGGAATAAGATTTGTTACATATGGATGTATAGGAACTACATGGAAGTAGTATTGATTCATGTTAAATGGTTGGACCATTGTTATTATTCATGTTAAATGGTTGGACCATTGTTATATGTTAAACATTATTCATGCTAAATGGTTGGACCATTGTTATGTGTTAAATACCCTTGAATATTATTTTAGGATTAATATATTTGGTAATTCACATAATTGGAGGAGCACCTAGTATGCATTTGGAGGATATATTCTTACACACCGTGGGGTAAGTGTAATTGATTCATACCTTCGGATACCGTGGGGTGTTCCGTTGTGTTATGCATTGTGACAATACCGTGGGGTACCGATCGAGGTATATCTTCAATTATGATGTAATTGGGTAGCGATATGGACCTTCTCCATGGAATCCAATTTGTGAACGTATCGAATTATTATTCCTGCATGCTATGTTTATATTCCATGTGTTATGTGTAAACCTCACTTAGGCTTTAAAAAGCCTAACACTTGCTATGTGTTTTATGTGTTACAGATATTAGTGGTTCAGGACACAAGAAGGTTAGACCGGGGTTTGAGAGCATGGGATCATTGTTGGAAAAGCTAAAGATTAGAAGATTAATGATAGAACTTTCCGACACATTTCGTAATCGGATTTTATAGTAGAGATTTGATAATCTAATGGTCCATTATTAGTTATATTTATCTAAGTCTTTGTATTGAAAGTTATGTAAAGATATTTAAGTACACTTGTGCTTTAAGAAGGTGTACCACTCTTCCGTTTTATGGAAGTTTTTGTTAACCCCTATTTTAGGGTGTTACACCGGGTAAGTTCGTTAGTTAAATGTTAGTTCCGTTAAATTTTGTTAACTCTAAAATGTGAAGTTAAAGGTAAATTTGGGTAAAATTATAAGTTAGGGGTGTTTTAGTCATTAGTGAAGAGTTTAGGGGCTGAAATGGTAAATGTGAGTGGATATTATCTAAAGAAAAATCAGATATTATCTAAACTCAGAAAAATCAGTGTGTGTAGTGTGTGTGTTTTGAGACCAAAAGAAGAAAAGAAGGTTTGTGGCTAAAAGGTTCAAATTGGAAGTGTTGGATGTGTTATTAAGGTATGTTCCTTTACGTTTTATGCTCATAATTGCTTATAGATAGTTTCTATCAGAGTAGAATAGTTGAATTCATGCCTGGTATGATTTTCTGTCGAATCTGGGTTGAAAAGAGGCAAACCGACAGAGGTGTCCGGACACTATGAATGTGTCTGGGTGGTTTTGTTGGTAGTGTCCGGGTGATTTTATTAGTGATGTCCGGGTAATGTTCTAAAGGTGTCCGGATAAGTTCTTCATCCGGGTAAGTTCTATATTTCCTATGTTTCCGGATAAAATTAGATACCGGATGGTATCCGGTTTTCTTTGGTGTCCGGATGACGTCCGGATTGTTTAGGTTGTCCGGAAAAGTTGTGTTGTCCGGAAAAAGTTGTGTTGTCCGGATAAAGTGAGGTATCCGGATACTTTTGCTGTTTGGTTAAAATTGGGAGTTTAGATGCTTTTAAGTATCCAATAGTCTGTGTTTTGTTAAATCATGGATAGGGAATGAATGAGGACCAAATGTACTGTGGACTCGACTTAAGTTCGGATTTGGGGGTAACATTTGGGGACTAGAGTGCTTTAGAGTTCTTAGTCTTGGTAAGACTTATGTGTTCAAAGTGGTAAAGCAATACTTGTATATGATTGTTTCAGATTCTGTGAAATTGAAGTGAACCTGAATTGTTTGAGAAAAGCTTAGAGAACGTTTTGATAAGTCAAACAGGTGAGTTTTTCTTCAAAAATGTTTTTAAACTGAAATACATATATGTGTAGATTGAAAAGGTGATACATAATGTGATTAGGTGTTCATAAATGACAATATGATATATTGAGATATATATTGTATTTATATGTGCATTACACTACACGATTATATGTTAGCCGAAACTATGGTCGGCGGTGTTTGCTGTAGTTGTTGTACAGCGGTGCTGTAGTTGTTGTACAGCGGTGCTGTAATTGTCGTACAACGGTGTTGTTGGCTCGCAACCAACTGATATGGCCAGGGGAAATGAGAATGAGAATGAGGATGAATTGAACACAGTGCACGAGTCTTGATTGGTATTTAATTACGTATGATATATATGTGTTTATATAAAGGATTTTATATAAATGGGTTTTATAATGATTGTGAAAGGACAGGGGTTTTCTCACTTAGACCGTTAGGTCTAACCCTCATTTTGTTTTAAAAATATGTATTGCAGGTGGCAAAGCGGGTAAGGGCAAGCGTATAGATTAAATGGTGGATAGCTTTTGAGAAGACTTTTGTCATGAAGACTTAGATGTGTTTTTGTATTTATGGCTTTGTTGTTAGTCATAATGTAAATTATTTAGTCAAAAAGTTTGTACTGAATTACTTATTATGTTTAGTAAGACTATGGGACCGAATATGAAATATGATGTATCTTTCAAGGAAATTATGTTGGTGAAATGTATGTTACTTGTATATATGGAAACTGGGATGTTACAGCCAGGAACATCATACCCAAGTAAGGGCCCTTTAAATGGGCAGCGTCTATTACCAGGACACGACGCAAATTTTCCAGAAATGCGCGGATCTGCAAAAACGTAGGTGGTTTCCCTTTGTAAATGTTATAGTTTATAATGTGTAAACATATGACGTGTTAAAATACGTACCGCGGCTCCAAGGGCAGCGAAGCACATCTCAAACCGTCCATGTGAATCGGTCCTTAGCTGGGTGACAATACATGGATTCTGCAGCTGCAAATTATATAAATATGCTGGGAGTCGTTCATACGACTCCTCGAACGTGCCTCTCACCAATAGCAGTGCCCTGCATCGCGCACGCCAAGCTTGGTGGTAACCAATCATGACGCCGAACTGCTGGTGTACATCGTCCATGATGTCCTTTGGACGCAATGACCTGCTAGCATCAATAAATTTGTCTTTCAGTATCGCACCCAAAGTCCTTTTGGTGGCTTGTTTGTGGTTGGGATTCAGTTGCGTCCTCGTACAAGTGTGTACGTCGTGCAATTTTCTAATAAGTAACGTCCCTCCTTTCTCTCCCGCGGGAATCGCGTACATCCTCCACTTACAGTTTTCTCTCGCACATTTAACTACGTATCTGCCTTTGTCGGATCTCGGCGTGTGACTTTCGAAACCCTCTTCCATGAACTTAAGTCCGACCTGACTTGCCAAGTGATCTTTCGAATCAAATATCTGACCTACTTTTAACCTTAAACTGCGATTATAAGGTGTAGGTTCGTAGGTTTGTGTATGGGTATTCTGGTCTGGAAGAATAGGGGGCATATCAAAATAGTCATTTAACTGACTAAATGATTTATTACTAGGGGTATATTCTTCGTGATCATCACTATCGGTATCTGATCTGTCTATATCAGCATTACCCGTTTTGAAAACATAGGTTTCGTCATCAGCAACTCCAGCACAGCGTCCTTCTTGTGGTTGTTGTTGTTGCGTCTCCGAAACATAATCAGGAATACGGTCGTTAAGACCATATGCATGATCCAAATGAACTGTTGGGCCTTGGGACGGCTGAAATTGAGAATCAGGCTGCGCCATTTGGAGGTCTTCGTCATCAGCGTCGTCATCACCTTCGTCGTCACCGTCGTCATCACCTTCGTCATCGTCTTCGTCGCACACCGAGGTTTTGGCATACACAAAAAGTAATGGCGGTCTTTCTGATTCGGCTGCAAAGTGCAAAAAACCAGAGATATCCCCATCGTTGGATAACTCCACAAATGACCCATCACCATTCTTAAACACTAACTTGCAAACAGCAGAAGGGTTGATTCCACATTTTTGCATGGCGTATGCAACAAACTTTTGATAAGTATAGTTTACTGACAATTTTACACCATGCTTAGATTTATAAGCAAAATTCCACTCATTGTTGTCTTGCACCCATTCACCATCGAAACAGAAAAATAGCTTAGCTTTTGCAACAGATGAACTCATTTTTTCAGTAGTATCTAAAAAACAAAATACTGAAGAAAGAAAGCAAGAAAGAAGTATGGAATGAGTGTGAATTATGGATTGCATTTTACTGATATTTATGGATGAAACAACCAACATAAATTGCAACCACAAATTGGTATTCCAAGTACAATGATTCAACATTGATGAAACAAGCCAGTGAATTTCAACCACAAATTGGTTTTCAAAGTACAATAATTGTGAAAAAAAACAGTAAAAGCATGCAAAGATTCGTGCAAAAAAGGACCAAAAATGAAATTTTTTTGCCCACCGCGGACCTATCGCGGACAACCACCGCGGGAAGGGACCAAAAGTGTCACCGCAGGCATAGTTGGGGGGCTCCGCGGGACACTTTGGCCCAACCGGGGTGACACGTAGCCCTAGCCCGCGATCGCGGACCCTTTCGCGGAAAAAATGGGTATTTTGGTAAAAGCAAAGAAATTTTGGGTATTTTGATAAGTCAAAGTCAAACTTTGGATATTTTAATTAAATTCCCTAATTTTTTTTAATAATACATTAAACCAAACTCTATAAATGAAATATATATCAAAATTTAACTCATAGATAAACTTACCCAATCCACGTATGCAACCTTCTTTTCTTAGACCATCTCCAATAAATCATCTATTTTACTCTTTAAAATAAGGAAATGAATAGTAAATCTCTAAATCTAAATATAAATATAAAGAGTTATTATATATCTTGAATACTTATTGCTTGTATATATTTATTCTTTTCATATATCAACTATTCTATATACTTTTATCGAATATTTAAAATATCTTGTTTTCTCCATTAGTCTGTTTAAAGTTATGCATAAATTCCTTTATTGATCTTGATAGTTGAAATTCTTGAAAAGAAATCTTTTTAACCGCACATAAAACATTAAAATTTAATTTTAAAAATGGAAAGAAAAAAACCAATATCAAATGTTAACCACACAAGAATTGTTGGAGGAGAAGAAAAAAAGCCCTGCTTTTTAACAACTTATTAAAATTAAAAAATCCCACATTCAAAACCCAAAAGCAAGTTTTTGTTTCCTTTTACCCTACAAACTTGTACAAGGAAAAAACACATATTTATATATGTTTCGATTACCATCGATCATGTTTAAGACGATTACCATTGCATATGCGTTCACGCTTATCACCTCTTCATATTTCTTGGATGGTGTCGTTGGCGCACGTGTTTTGACGCTAAAACCAACAAGGGTTGATGCGACTTTGTTGAGTTCAAAAATCGAATCAAATCGAACCATTATAGTTGACATTAATGGACCAGAAGAGTCAAGGTCGATACAAGATGCCATTGATTCTGTTCCAGATGGAAATCCAAATTGGATCATTATACACGTCCAAAAAGGAATATACAGGTGATTTAATAATTAAGCTTGTAATATGATTTTATCATATATATATATATATATATATATATATATATAATATGGGATTTTTATATATGTAGGGAAAAAGTGATAATTCCTAAAGAAAAGCCTCATATTTTTTTGAGGGGAAGTGGGAGGACTAAAACAGCAATTGTTTGGTCACAAAGCTCTGGAAACAACTATGAATCTTCCACTTTCAAAGTTGAAGCTTCTAATTTTGTTGCCTATGGCATTAGCTTCAAGGTCCATTTTCTTTCTTTAATTTTATACAAGTACAACCTTTTTATGCACACACATTAGAGGATGTACAAGCTGCTAATGCTTGATTTTGGTACAGAATGAGGCACCTACAGGGATTGCTAACACTTCACATAACCAGTCAGTAGCAGCATATGTGGGTGCAGATGAAGTTGCATTCTACAGTTGTGGATTCTATAGCAATCACAACACTCTTCTTGATAACAAAGGTAGACATTACTATGATGGATGCTACATCCAGGGCTCTATTGATGTCATTTTTGGTCGTGCCCGATCCATCTTTCATGTAAGTTTGTTTAACACGTCATTTTGAAAGAAACAACCGTTCTCCTCTTTGGGCCCCACCTCCCTCCGGTATATATATATAATATAATATACTGATTGGTTGGTATGTACGTAGGACTGTGAAATCTTTGTGATTATGGATACTCGAGTGGAGATTCTAGGATCGGTGACTGCTCATACCCGAACAAGTATAAGTGAAAACACGGGATTTGTGTTTATTAGAGGGAAAATTTATGGCACTGGACATGCCTTCTTAGGTAGACCGAAAGGAGACCATTCTCGAGTCGTTTTTGCAAACACGTATATGTCCAAGACCGTAAGGCCTGAAGGATGGAGCAAATGGAATCACGATGGCAGATTTGAGTAAGTAACCACCTTCCATTTCCATCTCTTTTAATTCGATCGATTGTGTTGTTAACTAATTTTTTTCTTCTAGAAATTTATATCATGCCGAATACGATTGCTTTGGGCCGGGGTCTGCTACCGATAATCGTGCTCATTGGTTGAAGAAATTGAACGACGAAGAAGCTGCACCTTTTATGTCTATGGATTTCATTGATGGCAGACAATGGTTGATAACGAACGATTTATCCATATAAAACTTGTACCATAACAACAAAAAGAAGATTATATGGATTTTCCTTATGAAACAAGTGTAATTATTTTGTAAATAATGGTTTATCATGTACATTTTATATATATATAAACCAATACTTTTTGAGCTTCCTTATATTCATGTTCAAAATCTCCATAGCATTGTAGAAAAACATATGTTCCATGGTTATATTTGGTTTGATTAGAAATGCAATCAAACATCAAAATAATCCACAGAGATTAATCCACACAAATAGTTTTATCAGTGTAAAACCAACGGAAATAGGTACTCTATTGTCGAAAGTAGTGTCGGACCAACCACAAGGGTTGTGGCGTACTGGTTAAGACCCTGGGGGATGTGGTGGAATATCTCATCTGCCCGGGTTCGATTCCAGACGTACACAACAATTGTAGCCACTAAGGTTTAATCAGAGCTGATGTCTTACGGACATAATTTGCCAAGAAATTATTAGTCTAGCCATCGCCTAAACACCCTTTCCAAAAAAAGAAAAAAAAAACTAGTGCCGGATCGTGTATATGTTAGGTGTTCGGGTTCAGTAGATCGTGATATTGGGCCAGAGTTATATGGGTTTGGGCCCATTAAATAAAATGGATTTCTAAAGGTTGAAATCCGAAATAAACCGGAAAGGCGGAAAGTAGAAGTTTTAGGGCAAACAATTTGGCGATTTACAGAGCTTTGTGTTTCATGGAGGGAGGAGACGAAGGGATAGAGAGAGTAGAAGACTCGAAGGACTTGCAGCAACAGAGCAAAGCACTCGACAAGCTCACTGACCATGTCGAAGATCGTCAGCTCGATTCGACTCGTGTTCAAGAGGTTTTGTGTGTGGATTATTGTTTATTATGCTATTTCATAATGGACTGTGTTTCAATTGGCTAATTAGGTCGTGTTTTTTAAAATTTGTATCGGTTAGGCTATGGCTTCGATAGCTGCATCAAAAGAAGCTGATTTGAATGCTATGAGATTGAGGTTTGCGAATTCGTGTCCCAAAAACTATTTATGCTTTTACTTGTTATGAGCAAGGTATTCGTGTGTCTTGATCCCATGCGTTTTAAGATATTAGGAATCTCTTCATGGATACTCTCAGCAATTGTATGTGTATCCTGCGTTGTGCGACACTAAACTTATTTAGAACCTGATTTATAGGGTTTCCATGTAAATGAAAGGGAGTAACCTTCGTTTCTCTTCTGAAACTAAACTAATTACATAGTTATGAGGGTTGGTTACTAACCATTGAACCATGAGCTTATGTATTTAACCAGTTTTATAATGAAAAGTGAAGTAATACTTTATCTACCCCTTGGTCATTTGAACCAATTACTTTTGGCACACTTTGTTAGAGGCTACTTAAGGGTTTATTCTCAGATACATGGCGTTTGTAATATCACTAACAACAACGTGATGAAATGAGAAGCACCTACTGTTGTGTGCCAAAAAGTATCGTTTTAGTTTCCATGTAACAAAGGGATTACTTATAATATTAACCCCAATTATGGAACAAAAGCCTAATTAAGGTAAAAAGTAACACTTCGTGACCCTTTTTTTTGCATTTGTGTATATCAAATCTGTACGTATTGCATAAAAAGGGAACAATTTTTTGTACTCTGACCTTAGCCTTAATACCTTAGGTAGCGTTTGGTACGCATACAGGATTGGACGGGACTGGACAGGGACAAGAGAGTAGGACAGAACAGGACTGGACAAGATAACTGTCTGTCTTGTGTTTGGTACGACTAGAACCGGTGACCATCGACGGTGGTGGCGGCAATGGGTGGTGGTGATCGGTAGTGGTTAAGGTGGAGATGAGTGGAGGAACTTCTTGTGGTGGAGGAAGAGGTGGTAGTGGTGATCGGTGTTAGTGGAGGTGGTCGACGATGGTAGTGGTGGTGGCAATGAGTGATGGTTGTGGAGGTGGTGGAGGAGATTGTTATAGTGGAGGAATAGAGGTAGTGGTGGCCAACGGTGGTTGGCGGTGGCTACCGGTGGCCACTAATGGTGGTTACGATGGGTGGTCGTGACCCTTAAGACTAATACTATATATTAAATGGGCTAGGTCAGTAATTTTTTAGTTTCTGCGTCACTTTTGTCCCTTGTTCCACCTATTTTGGTGGAACAAGAAAATACCTTTTTTTATCCCATCTCACACCAAACGTGGGACAGTGATTTTTTGTCCTGTTCCATGTCACGCCAAACGTGGGACAGTGAGTTTTGTCCCGTTCTATCATGTTCCGTCCCATGTACCAAACACAGCCTTATGCATATATTTTGTGACTATTACTTTGTGACGGATAAACACGCATACTTATGCATCATCTCCTCTCTCTTGTACACAGAAGCCATGAACATTACTTTAGATCTCCAGCCTACATTTCTAATTTTGTCATTTATGGTCGATCCCATATCACATATGTTCGTGGTCAATAATTTAGGACACAGTCAAATTTGCTACTGTAATAAATATGTCTGAGGCATTCCAGCATGAAATTCCGACACATATCAACATTGAACTTCATTTATGTTTCTGGTATTCATGTAAGTTGCAATATGTTAAAACTTTTATTGATGTTAGTCTATGATTGTTTTTTTCAAGGGAGAAAGAGTTGGCTGCTGTTAAGATCAATGCTGCTGAAGTCGACATAATTGCAAACGAACTAGAGGTGTGTGTGTGTCTCTTTGCATTATAAGTCTGTTGCATTCCCTCACATTGCAACCTGGGTTCATTGGCTTTAACTTGTTTTTGGAGTTTTGATTTTTATATTTATTTTTTTAAAACTTTTTGAACTGTTGCATACTTGCATTGATCTTCTCCGTGTTAACAAACCGTTCATATTCGTTGTTACCTTATGTCTTCATATTCGTTATATATATATATTGCATTCTTACAAAATGTAGTACTTTGCTAAAACATGCTTGTAAGAATAATAATTTGTTTTTTGTTATTACAGTTGGATAAGAAGGTGGCTGAAAGAACGCTACGAGAACACAAGGGAGATGCAGTTGCTGCAATTAGGCACCTGCTTCACGTTGGCAACCTCTGAATTCTATGATTTTGGATTGGGTCTTAACCATGGGTGTGATAAGTTTGACAGCTGAATTCGATTTTACATGTTAATTTCTATATCCCAAATTAATTGTCAAATAAATCTTTTACTTGTAAAAGATTCAACTAGTTTGTGTGGTGTTGTGCCAACCGAATCCAATTTTTCCGGTTCCCATTTCTTATTTTACCTTGGATTTATAATTTCAGAACTTGTACTTTTTAAACAAAATCAGGACAAACTTCAACCAAAGAAGACAAGAATTTGCAACAAACACACATCAAAACAGACTTGCATCCACAAGAATCAATATTTTGAACAACAAATAGTTGATATGAGGCAGTCTAAGCCTACCCTTTTCTGCACTTGAACAGCAACTGAAATCCTAAGTTTTATGCAGGTTAAGACCTAAGAGAAAGAAGAAGATGATGCAAACTTTTTCTGCAAGATTTTTAGGTCATCTAGTATTTCTTGGAATGTTGGTCTGGACTCTGCTTCACTGACCATCACAAAAAAACCGAAGAGGATGTTAGTGACCAAATCAACATTTTAGGGCCGTTTTCCAAACGCATACCCGGTAAGTGCTTACCGGCAAAAGTCACCACTTTCATTTATCTTCTAGGTTAACATTCTCGACTATCAAAATGGATTTATGATAACCGTTTATAACCCGGTAAGCATTTACTGGGTAAGATTCTATGTCCTTGTTATGTTCACCCGGTAAGGTGAATTGAATCGGTAAACGCTTAGTAAACGGCCCCTTGATGTTTCTTTATGTGCAAACGAATAAATGCCTTTTACTCCAAATGCTTACTAAACTAGGAATAAGTTTGATTGAACCTGCATAAACAGCTTTCAATAAGAGAAGCCCACCGTGGATCAACATCTTTTCGTTGATTCATCAACCCGACACCTTCCTTAACCTACAAGTATCATCGATGCTCCAAAATCATATTTCTTTCATTTTAAACCCTTTTTATCTCATCTCATATAAGAGGTACCACATTGACTTTGAGAAAAAATGACAATGTTAAATAGAAGAACACCTGCATTGAGTTGCCACCATCCCAAGGGATCTTCTCTGTGGTCATTTCCCAAAGTACCACACCATAACTATATACATCAGACCTACACATAACCAACAAACATTTAACAAATATAAAACTAAATCTATCAATCTATTCAAGAAATGCCATATAGATTAATTTACTTTTCATCTGCTTGCACATTACGAAGAGGTTTCGGAGTCGTCCATTCAGGCTAAGAAAAAAAACAAAAAAAAGATAGATGGTCAACTCAACAAATCAATTTATAGTACCATTCTTTCTTTGCTTTCAGGTAAGTTTCATGCTTGACACGACCGAGTCCAAACCCACCAACCTATTCAATTGTAAGCAATTCAACGTTGAATTTAAACACTCACTAACACAAATGTAACACCCCCAAAGCAACAGGCTGGCCCAATATTTATTGGGCCAACCTGTTGCTTTGGGCATTGTTGTGTTACAACAAACATGGGGTGGTCAAGACAAATGAAGCATGCCTTCACTCTCCGGCCAGTTCTTATCCACAAGAAGGTTTGAAGACTTCAAATTACACTGGATGATGAACGGGAGGCAATGATGAAGATAATTCATGCCTCGTGCCTATACAAGATCAAAGAATAAGAACGCAGTAAATAAATAAATCATCTCATCATATTATAAACTGTTGCTTTTATTTTATTAATGAAATGATCATTAGCGCGGTACTTACTATATCCAATCTGCCTGTATTTCGGCCAAGTAACTGGAACAAACTTCCACTTCATGAAAATACATACATGCATAATAAGATCGAAAGCATGCGAATTAGACATGGTAATTTATATAAAACTCTAACTAAACAAAAGTTATTTTTGTAAATAAATAGCCCAAATCAGTCTAAGGGTCTGTTTGTTAGCAGCTTAATGAGCTTAACAAGACTCGCATCTTATTCACTCAGCTGTACATGACTGTCTGGTAGTGACTAAATGATATAAAAAGTTTTATATTCGGTAAGCTTCTAGCGGGGAGCTTTATGTAGAAAGTCAAGTTTTTTCCAAACCTGCCCCTCTCAATTGAAAAACACGCTCGTTCCAACTATGAAAAAGCCCTCACAGCCAAAAACGTTCTCAATCTATACAAATACATGACTTAATGAAAAACCAACCAAACAGCTCCTAAAAGTTATATGAAGGGGATTGGATGATTAACCGTTGAAGGAACTCAGTAACAATGCATAGACGTTGAGATGAAATGACAGTGCCCATGAAGAGCAAAACATTTGGATGCCGAAGCCTTTTCATGAGAGATACCTTCAAAACCGTAAACAAAATAATTACACGACATTTACACAACCTTCTAAGATTAGCGAAACTGAGTTTTTACAAAAGTGTAACCATTTGATCAACAGATTTTCCATTTAAATCTGCATCAACTTGTAACACCCTCAAATTTGGAACGAGCAACTAACTTTAATTTTCAATAAATTAACCAAAATAGATGGATTCATTTCTACAATTCATTCCTCAAAATAACTTGGAATTTAAAACATTATAATTCCCACAATAAAATAACTTAAACGGGTGCTACTTAACATAACACAATTTGCTAATTCCAAATAAGTGCGGAAGTCTTCACTACTCAAGTCACCTCACGTGCACACTACTAGTACACGCCACTTCACAATGTAGCTAGAGCTACCCCAACCTGAGTCTGTTGCACATGCCGACAAATAAAAAGGGTTAGGCTTACGCCTAGTGAGTTCAAGCATTTTATCATGACTATATAAAAACATAAATCGAAAGAGTAATAGTTTTAGTCATGATTTCTAAAGGGTTTACTTTAGTTGCAAATCACACATTTCCCATGCTAAAATCTTTACAATGTGCATACTCTATTTGCTTATGTGAAAATTTTACGAGTTAAGTTGGGCATTTGGTCTCACTCGAGTTTTGTTGAGTAAAGCTAATTTTATGCCACAAGGCGACTAAGAAAAGATGAGTTTTGGAACTCTAGTGTCGCGTAACTTTTCTTTCAAGAGTTTGTGTGATCAAGTATTACGTTGCAATTAGTTCAGGGTATGGATCGACTTATACATGGCTTAAGTGATGCATGAAAGGATATTTTGGTAATATTTCATAACAAATAGTTTGGTGCGCTTTCGGTCAGTTAAATGTTTTATTATCATTTTCGCATAAATGTGTTATATCGACTTAGGGGTATGCATATCATGGTAACCATTGTTTTTCGACATTTTGATAAACGAGTCGTGCATGAAAATGTTTTATTAACTCCTTGTTTAAACGAGAGACCATTTGGTCAAAGCATGTTTTAGAGGCGTGAGGATCACGGATGGTTTACAATACGTGATATTTGAAAAATACAAATGTATGAGTCGTTGACATTGGTCGATTTTAATTGGCCGAATATTTTTGGAAAATTGAAAACCTGTTGGTTTGGAGGAAATGTGTATTTTGGAGTATTTTGACAAATACATTTTAAGCAACGACGTTTTGACGTTTTATGTTCCAAGTGCGAAATTTTGACGAAAGTACTTCGTGGTAAAGATTTTATAAAACTTGTTTGTATAAAACTATAGTGCGTGAAATTCCTTATGTTTTGAACATTGATGCGCACCGTTGGTGCAATTTGGAATTTGAAAATAGGTTTGAACCCCTTTTTGGTGTCACTAAATTATTAACACTTATTTCCTCATATGTTTTGGAAAGACGCATTGTTGTGTACAAATTTGCCAAAAACGTTTTACTCATGTGTCATTATATGACCGGATGAGAAAATTTTGGAAACGGATTTAAAGAAATTCATCTTTTGAAACTTTGTCGTGAACCATTTGTTGCATGTTAATCCATTTCAAGAAAAACTTCTAGGAAGATGTTACAAGCTTGCATGCCTACCCCAATTTGAGGTTCCCCCATAATGTTTTAGTCGACATCTTCAAATGATGGAAGCATATTGGTTTTGTTTTGACCAAAGTGTATTTATGAAACCATTCCATCGTTTTGTAAAACGAACTGACGCGCGCAAAATTTTGTTGGTGAACCTTGTTTCATGCCATCTTATGGCTAGAAAGGAAATTTTGGAGTCAAATGTCGTTTGGGACTTCTTTTGAAATATGTGCACACCTTTTGTTGCACCATGTTTAAGGTCGAGCAGTTACTTTACGTGCATGTCATGAGTCAATCCATATTAGAACCGTGGCGGTTTATTTTAAAGAAATTGTTTATTTCGCTTTTGCGTTTTGTGGGTAAACGAAACTACAATGGAATAATTTTCATCATGATTTTCATATGTGGGACGAGCGTGTCCATTTTTGCGTAACTACCGAATTAACGATAGTAGTTTTCTATGCGTACGGTTTATTTGATATGAAAATCCTTACGCTGAAATTTTGTGAATGATTTTGATTAATTGACATATTTATTGAGTAACGCACTTGAAAACCTTGAACTCGTTAGGACCTTGGAAAGGGTAAGTAACCCAGTTAAGGGTAAGTGTGTGTAGCACTTCGACGGTGGAAGGTTGGGTATTCCATGCGTGTTGGTATTATAGGCCGGATGATATTGGTAGCAAAGTCAATGTGTTGGTGGTAATTGGAGGGTTAGAATTGCGGCATCGCATGTTGAGGTTGGTATAACCGTTTTGTTGACAACCTTAGTTTCGTGGAAACACTCGGTAAGCGAAACTCGTGTGTGGAGTCCTGTTAGAGTTCAAAGCTTGGTGATATAATTAGGTGTCAACCCTGTGGGCTTGAGGTCGAAAACCGTTGGTGTAATCGGGGGATTGTAGCCAATTTTAAATGAAATATTGGTAATGGTAGTAGTAACCTTAAGATGCTCAATTGTGACGAGCGGTTTTGGTGAAATAACCTTCGTGTGTGGTTAATGAACCTGTCGGTTGATGATTAATGTTGAGGTGGATTTTGGAGTCTATTAGAACTCGTTGGAGTTAATCGACGGTTAATGGTAGGAATGATCGGAATTGAGGATGATGTAGGATTCGTTAGTGAACAACCTTGGAGTGGTTAGAGCTGGAAACTGAAAGCGAGATGTATGGAACATCTAAGGTTGGGAGACAACTGAAGTTGTCTGACTAGGAGTTATTCCAGTGATTGGAGTGTTCTTCCGGACATAAGTACAGTGTACGTGAAGGGGGCTTTGTGGATAAGCAATCGTTCGAGGAATTGTCTTTATAGACTGTGTGGAGGGAATTTAGATTCCAGTTAGGAACTGATAAATTATGGTCGGCGTTGAGTCGGTTAACCTTGGGTTGTAAAGGATGTGGATTTCGAGGACGAAATCATCATAAGGTTGGGAGGATAGTAACACCCGTAATTTTCGGATAAGCATAATTTCGAATCAGTGTGAAAATCGATCTCTTAAGAAAATATGAAAAATAGAATTTTGGATTAAATCCTAGATTTTATGGTCTTGTTGGATGAGGAATTCAAATACGAGTCCAACGGTTCTTTCCGGAGCGAAAACGGAGCTATAACAAAGAAGTTATGGCCAAAACAGTGTTTAAGAAGAAACCGAACGAACAGTGTTCGGCGCCGATCTTGGCGCCGATGGACTGGCGCGGAGACTGACGCGGAGCACTGGTTCAGCTTAAAACACGAATTTCACCCCCCAAACTTCATTTCTTCATATCTCTCTCATTTCAACTCCGAATTTGGCGATTCAAGTGGCTATGGTTCCGATTTTGAGAGCTCTTCAAGGATCTAGAAAGAGTTTGGAAGATCATTGAATGATTCAAGTGTGTTTGGTGGTGGTAAGTCTCGAATCTCCTCCCTTTCTCTCCCAAATCGTTTTCCCTTTTCTCCCTCACAAAAACCCTAACCGATTTTGGGGTTTCTCTTGGAGATTGATGCGTTCCTTACCCATTTTATGCTATTGATTTCATCTATAGATGCAAGAGCAAGTTTCATCCACGACATCTTAGAGATTTTGGGGTTTTCTAGGTTTTCATCAAAACCTAAGTGGTGAGTTCATCCTCCTAGCTTCTATACTTTCATACGAGTTATAAATGTTCCATTGATGATCTCCTAGTGTTTTGTTTCTCCAATTTCGATTTGGATGATTTTGGAGAAGTTAGGTCAAATTGAGGTTTTGGGTATAAATGGAGATTTTGTTGGTTGATGTTTGGAGAACAATTCTAAATGGTTAAATGTAGTTATTAATGGTGGGAAAATTATGGATTTAGGTTTTGAAGTTTTGGTTTGAGGATTCATGTGCATCAAAGGAGTATACGTTTGGGAAAAAAATCTAGATTTAGCTAAATCTAGCAAATGTGAGTTCAAGTTACCTTGCGAAAACTTTGTACATGCCAAAATGTTAATTTCCAAGTAATTATGTGTTTTACATGAAAATTATCAATGTCGAGTTATTTGATGGGTTTCAACCTTTGAAGTATATATGGTTGTAAATATGGTAAAACACTTACATTTGGGAGGAAAAATGTGATGAATAAATCATACATGAAAATGAGTTGTTGATTTATGTGATAAATGGAGTCTATTTGTTATGAAAATGCATTTTGTGAATATTTTGGAAATATGCATATAGTACATCGTGTGATGTTTTGAAAATGTAAAGGTGTGAGTCCTTGGAAAGGAGGGTTTTCCCGATCCAAGGTTTTATTTCGGGTTTTCATGGATTTGAGGTATTTACCGGCAAACGGTGTGTGTTGTCATATTTGATGTCATTTTATGACTTTCATAATCTATCTTTTGAGTTACTTGAGCTTGTGGCTCGGTATCGAATTTTATCAAGCCTTGGGGACATTTGTCCAGTGTTGATAGCTCAGAGTTGAGTTTTGATCATGAATTACGTTATTGGGAAATTGCATGTTTTGAATGCATTTGTTTATTCATTTGGGGTCGTGTAATATTTAGACCTTGTTAGCTATGGATCCATAGGCTGTTGAGTTTTCCAAGTCTCGCGGGCAAGAGATCGGGATGATTGAGCTCAGTTTATGAGACGTTAGTTTTTTTTGTAGCACATAATAGGCATCGGGATTCATGATAAGTAAGGCGTGGACCTATATGGTCGGGCGTCGTCTCATGGGCAGTAAGGTGTAATCCCTAATGTGCTGTTGTGGATTTGGTGATCCAATGTACAGACCTGGATTGGTTGAAGTTGGGGGCATCCTAGTCTCGTGGGCAATAGATCTGGAGTGATTGAGCTCAGTTTTAAGAGAGTCATCCACGTGGGTGTTTTTATTACATAGTAAGTGACCCACTTTAGTGTTCCGTCACGTGCGATGTATACGGGCCTCCCCCGTCACCGAAAGGTGTTGTTTTGGGTATTTGTTGCTGTAACAACCCAAATCCCATATACACAACAATTCACATAATGTAACTTAACATTCATATAACAAAAGAAACATCATATTACAAGTTCGGTCCTGCAGTGTTTTACAAATAAAAGAAACCATTCTACTACAACTTTGTACTAAATACATACCTTAATCAGCTTCAATAACTCCAATTTGATCCTTTACCCTTCTTTCTCTTTTCTTTCTTCTTCTTTTTGCTCCCAACACACACACACACACACACACCTTCATTCTGAGTTTTGCTATAATGAATACATCTGTACTCTTAATTCAGATATTATCCACACTAATTACCCTTTTAGACCCCAATCTATTCCATAATAACCAAAGTACCCTTAAATTAATAAATCATCTCAACTTACCCAAAATAGTAACTTTAAAGTTAAATAATTTAACGGAATAATATTTTTAACTAACGGATTTATCCGAGGTATTACATCATCTCCCCCTCAAAAGAATTCCGTCCCGGAATTCAGTTAAGTAAAAAGATGTGGGTATTTGGCTCTCATTTCCGTCTCTGATTCCCATGTAGCATCCTGACCTCTATGATGCCTCCACTGAACTTTCACTTGCCCGATCTCCTTATTCCGCAGCACTTTGACTTTATGATCAACTATTGCTTCCGATTCTTCCACATAATTCAGTCTTTCATCGACTTGTATTTCTGGTAGGGAGACTGACTGATCTGGAGTAACCAAACACTTTCGGAAGTTCGATACGTGAAATGCATTATGGATTCTGCTCAATTCCGGTGGAAGATCTAATCTATAAGCTACTTCATCGATTCTTTCTGTAATTGCAAACGGTCCGATATACCTTGGGCTAAGTTTACCTTGTCGTCCAAATCGAATGACTCCTTTCCACGGCGAAACCTTTAACATTACGTAATCCCCAACTTGAAATTCCAATGGCTTTCGACGGCGGTCAGCGTAGCTCTTCTGTCTATCTTGAGCCACTTTCAATCTTTCTCGAATCTGAGTAACCTTATCGGCGGTTAACTGAACTATTTCCGGCCCCGCTAACTGTTTCTCTCCCACTTCGTTCCAACACAGAGGCGTTCGGCATTTCCTACCATACAGTACTTCGAACGGTGCCGCTTGTATGCTGGAATGATAACTGTTGTTGTAAGCGAATTCGATTAACGGTAAATGCTTATCCCATGATCCCCTAAAATCAACAATGCAAGCCCGGAGCATATCTTCTAAAGTTTGTATCGTTCGTTCACTCTGACCATCTGTTTGGGGATGATACGCCGTACTTAACTTTATCTGTGTCCCCATTTCCCTTTGAAAACTTCTCCAAAATCTTGAAGTAAAACGACTATCATGATCAGAAATGATCGAGATTGGAACTCCATGTCGAGTTACTATTTCGTCAATGTACAACTTTGCTAATCGTTCAATCGAATCGGTTTCCTTTATCGGTAGGAAGTGTGCAGACTTTGTCAATCTGTCGACGATCACCCAAATAGAATCGAATCCCTTCGGAGTTCTTGGTAGCTTTGTGATGAAGTCTGTGGTAATCTGCTCCCACTTCCACATAGGTATTTCTAGCCGCTGTAGTTGAACAAACGGCTTTTGGTGTTCGATCTTTACTTTCTTACAAGTATCACATCTTTCCACATACTGAGCAATCCCTCTTTTTATCCCTGGCCACCAATAGAATTGCTTTAGGTCTTTATACATCTTGTTGGTACCTGGGTGAATAGCGAAACGGGATTGATGAGCTTCTTGTAAAACACGATCACGTAACCCACCCAATCGAGGTACCCACACTCTGTTTTCCAGACACAATAACCCCCGATCATCTTTCACTAGCAATGCTGACATCCCCGCTAACCGTTCTGATTTCAGATGTTCATCTTGATAAGCCTCTATTTGACACTTCTGCAATTCATCAAATATGTTGGGTAGAAGCTCAGTTCGTAGGGAAATAACTTTTATCGTTCCACCCCTTTCTTGACGACTCAATGCATCAGCTACCACATTTGCCTTTCCCGGGTGATAAAGGATTTCACAGTCATAATCGTTCAGCAATTCTAGCCATCTCCTTTGTCTCATATTTAGTTCCTTCTGATCAAAGAGGTGTTGGAGACTCTTATGATCGGTAAAAATTTGACATTTGGAACCATACAGATAATGTCTCCAAATCTTTAACGCGAAGACGACTGCAGCAAGCTCCATATCGTGCGTAGGATACTGCCGTTCATGATCCTTCAGTTGGCGAGAAGCATAAGCTATAACTTTTCCGCGCTGCATAAGCACACAACCCAATCCCAGTTTAGACGCATCACTGTAAACGACAAAGTCTTCAGAACCTTCAGGATGTGATAGAATCGGCGCGCTGCACAGTTTCTCTTTCAATATTCGGAATGCCTCATCCTGTTCTGCTTTCCATTCAAACTTTAGATTCTTCCGGGTCAGCTTAGTCAAAGGCGTTGCGATACGAGAAAAGTCTTTTATGAATTTCCGATAGTAACCAGCTAAACCCAGAAAACTACGTTCTTCGGTTGCTGTCTTCGGCTGTTCCCACTTTTCAATTGCTTCCACTTTCATCGGATCAACTTGTATACCTTTCTCAGAAACGACATGCCCCAGAAACTGAACTTCTCGCAACCAGAATTCACATTTAGAGAACTTAGCGTACAACTTTTCTTTCTTCAGCAACTCCAGAACCAAACGAAGATGTTGTGCGTGATCCTCTTTGGATCGGGAATAGATAAGAATATCATCAATAAATACAATAACGAATTTATCAAGATACGGCTTACATACCCGATTCATTAAATCCATAAAGGCAGCTGGAGCGTTCGTCAGTCCGAACGGCATTACTAAGAATTCGTAGTGACCGTACCTTGTACGAAAAGAAGTTTTTAGAACGTCTTCTTCTTTAACTTTCAACTGGTGATAACCGGATCTTAAATCAATCTTGGAGAAATAGCAAGCTCCAACTAACTGATCGAAGAGGTCATCAATTCGGGGTAACGGATACTTGTTCTTTATCGTGCGCTTATTCAGTTCTCGGTAGTCGATACACATCCTCATCGAACCGTCCTTCTTTTTCACAAATAACACTGGTGCTCCCCACAGCGAAGAACTAGGTCTGATGAAGCCTTTATCGGATAGATCTTGTAGTTGTGTCATCATTTCTTTCATCTCTGGAGGTGCTAGTCGGTATGGTGCACTAGCAATAGGAGTGGCTCCAGGAATCAGGTCTATCCCGAACTCTACTTGTCTAACGGGCGGAAGACTATTCAAGTCTTCAGGGAATACTTCAGGGAATTCACTAACGATAGGGATATCTTCCACCCTATTCTTTTCCGGCTTAATATCTATCACGTAGGCCAAGTAACTCTGACAACCCTTATTAACACACCTACGTGCTTTTATCATCGATATAAGACAAGACTGATGATTCCTACGATCACCATAAATCACTACCGGTCCCCTCTCAGGTAATACAACATTTATTAACTTCTTATCACACACTATATTAGCCTGATTCTCGGCTAACCAGTCCATTCCCACTACTACGTCAAACTCTATCAAAGTTATAGGAAACAATTGTATAGGCACTCCACATCCCTCTATATTAATCACACAACCATCAAATACTTCACTAACCGACACTTGGTTATCATTTGCAGTATCTACTAATAGAGCATGTTCTAACAATTTAGGTTTCAAACACAGGCAAGCAGCAAATGTAGGTGACACAAACGATCGGTTTGCACCGGAATCAAACAACACCTTAGCACGTGTAGAGTTTATAAAAAATGTACCTGTGACCACATCCGGAGTTTCCTCCGCTTCTTTCTCAATCATTTGAAAGGCGCGACCCCTGGTTACTGGCGGTTCCAGTCTTGGTATTACTGGTTTAACAATTGCTGGCCTGCCCGACGACCCACCTTGCTGTATCCTCCCCCGCGGACGGTCCGACTGAAGGTGATCCGGAGAATTGCATAAGAAACATAACCGCGTTACCTTACAATCTTTAAGGACGTGCCCGGTCTTCCCACACTTATAACACGCTCGTAAATCACCTTGGCAATTTCCTTGATGAACACGGTTGCACTTCCGACATGGTCTTTCCGCTGGTCGAAACGGCGGACGGTTATCATACCTCTGAAATCGGGACTTCTTCGGATCGTATTGTGGTCCTTCCCACTTTCTCTTCCCGATACTTTTATCGCCAGCATCTCTTCTCATATCTCGTTCAACATTCTCCGCGGCATCAACTGCAGCTGAGAAGGTATCGGGTCCTTTTGCAGTCACTAGCCTTCTAACCTCTGAGTTCAGCCCGAAGATAAACCTATCCGTCTTCATCGCCTCCGTAGCAACGTAGTATTCTGCGAACCGATACTTTTCCAGGAAGCTAGCGGTGTAGTCTCGAACGGATAAGTTTCCTTGTTGTAAGTTCATAAATTCCCCTTCCAGTTGTTTGACGGCTGCTTGGGGACAAAATGCATTCCTGTAGGCTATCACAAATTCTTCCCAAGAGAGGGTAGAATAAACATCAGATCCCTTAGAATGAATAAAGGATTCCCACCAATACAAAGCATCCCCCTTTAACATTGCTGTTCCATACAATACTCTATCTTCGTCAGCGCACTTACTCGTCTTGAAGATAGCTTCTATTTCCTTCATCCATCTCATTGCTTTCACTGGATCTCTGTCTCCTGAGTAGGTTGGAGGTCTACAGCTTAAAAACATTTTGTAGTCGCACCTCCTTTGTACTGGTACAACAGTCGATGTGATTGGCATTTCATCTTCCGGTCCGGGATCCGGTATTCCAGTTTCATTATGACGGTTCCGATCAAACATTGTTTGTATGCTAGCCTGCAATCTTCCCATTTCTGCCATTAGATCATCCCTGGTAACAAACTCTGTACCCTGTGGCTGGACTCTGCCTCCGGCTCGACCTCCAGCTCTACCTCCGGTTCTACCCCCGACTCTGCCCCCAGTTCTGCCTCCCCTGTCCCCCGTTCCTATCGGCGGATTCGTACTATTCGAATTTCTTCCTCCTCCTCGATTCGAATTCCGTGTACCGCTTGCCATTCTGTAGATTTAAACAAGGTTAATATACACATAAGCACATACCCCATATAACAAGGTATTCCAGTTCAAACATGTACCTGTAAGATCACAATTACACTGGCCAGGTGTAATATGAAATTACCTTACATGATGTTCCTTCTACCTTTTATACTTCATCATCCCGAGGTTCTATAATGATAAGGACATCCTACTTCACATGCAGTTTAAGTCTAGGTACAGATACAAATACCTAAATCCCTTAAACTAAGGCTCTGATACCATTTGTAACAACCCAAATCCCATATACACAACAATTCACATAATGTAACTTAACATTCATATAACAAAAGAAACATCATATTACAAGTTCGGTCCTGCAGTGTTTTACAAATAAAAGAAACCATTCTACTACAACTTTGTACTAAATACATACCTTAATCAGCTTCAATAACTCCAATTTGATCCTTTACCCTTCTTTCTCTTTTCTTTCTTCTTCTTTTTGCTCCCAACACACACACACACACACACCTTCAATCTGAGTTTTGCTATAATGAATACATCTGTACTCTTAATTCAGATATTATCCACACTAATTACCCCTTTAGACCCCAATCTATTCCATAATAACCAAAGTACCCTTAACTTAATAAATCATCTCAACTTACCCAAAATAGTAACTTTAAAGTTAAATAATTTAACGGAATAATATTTTTAACTAACGGATTTATCCGGGGTATTACAGTTGCTACTCATGTTTTCGGTGACATGTTATATTTATATGGATTGTTTTCCATGGTACGTAAGTTATGGTTTATGTCTCATCCGTGAGAGATGTTTCGGGTATTTGTATTTATCCATGTTTTCGGTAATGCATAATATTTATAAGAATTGCATTCCCACGTTATATAAGTTGTGGATTATGTTTCATCCATGTTTTGGGACAAAGGCAAATAATTATGCGTTTAATCGTCTTGAGTATCAAATGCTATTTCACATTTTTCGTGGACTTTGTGAATAAGTCTATTTTTGGGAAATCATGTTATAATAAAGATTTTAGCATGGGAAATGTGTGAGTTGGAAAATGGGTGATTTGCAACTAAAGTAAACCCTTTAGAAATCATGACTAAAACTATTACTCTTTCGATTTATGTTTTTATATAGTCATGATAAAATGCTTGAACTCACTAGGCGTAAGCCTAACCCTTTTTATTTGTCGGCATGTGCAACAGGCTCAGGTTGGGGTAGCTCTAGCTACATTGTGAAGTGGCGTGTACTAGTAGTGTGCACGTGAGGTGACTTGAGTAGTGAAGACTTCCGCACTTATTTGGAATTAGCAAACTGTGTTATGTTAAGTAGCACCCGTTTAAGTTATTTTATTGTGGGAATTGTAATGTTTTAAATTCCAAGTTATTTTAAGGAATGAATTGTAGAAATGAATCCATCTATTTTGGTTAATTTATTGAAAATTAAAGTTAGTTGCTCGTTCCAAATTTGAGGGTGTTACATCCTCCATACTATTCTCGAACCTGATTCATCGGCTTATCAAGCATGGGAACAATTGAAAAGCATTTTTCAAGACAACAAACATTCCCGAGCTGTGTATCTGGAAAACCAATTTACCACCCTTCGTCTTGACAACTTCGCCAACATCTCATCCTACTGCCAAGAACTAAAGATGTTGGCCGATCAACTCTCAAATGTCGGCGCTCCCGTTACCAATCAACGGTTGGTCTTGCAACTTATTGCCGGTCTCAACGAAAACTATGATGGCGTGGCCACCATCATTCAACAAAGTGACCCACTACCTCCTTTTTACGAGGCCAGATCCAAACTAATTCTTGAAGAAACCCACAAGGAAAAACAGGCCGGCATTGCCGCTGCTGCCGCCGGTACGGCCCTGCTTTCGACCACCGCCATGCAAGACCATTCCACCACCGATCAGCGGTCTTCTCGTCCCTCCAATGGCGACCGCCGTGGGCACAACCCTCGTGGTAACTCCGCAAGAGGTCGAGGACGTGGGCGCCACAATCCGCGGTCTACTAGCGGTCCAAGCTACCGCACGAGGTCTCCACAACCGTGGGGCAACTATCCGCCATGGGCATGGACCCCACAACCGTGGGCTTATCCTCCATGCCCCTACCCCACCGCGTCTTGGGTAAGGCCACCGACTGCATCTCCTGGAATCCTTGGCAGCCGACCACCGCAACAACAGGCTGCCTATGCGACATCCGTGGCTCCATCAAACTATGTGCCTTCCGTCGCTCCTTCAATGGAATATGCTCCGACTGATATTGAGCAAGCACTCCACACTATGTCGCTCAATCCACCCGATGAACAGTGGTACATGGACACGGGGGCTACATCGCACATGACATCGTCTCAAGGTACTCTCCCTTCTTACTTTAATTTGAGCATTCCAAATCATATCGTTGTTGGTAGTGGCCACACCATTCCAATACACGGGTATGGACACACACATCTTCCCCCACCTCACCCTCCTTTTACCCTCAAGAATGTCCTCCATGCTCCAAAACTCGTTAAAAACCTTATATATGTTCGTCGTTTTAACATCGATAATAATACATCTATTGAATTTGATCCTTTTGGCTTTTCTGTAAAGGACTTTCGAACGGGGAATCGACTAATGCGATGTGATAGCTCCGGAGATCTCTATCCACTCAAGTTTCCTTCTACCTTTACTGCTTTCTCTCAAGAATTATGGCATTCTCGTCTAGGCCATCCTAGAGCTTCGGTTTAGGATCTCTCAATAAAAATAGTTTTATTTCTTGTCAAAAATCTAGATTATCTTCTGTTTGTCAATCATGTGTATTTGGGAAACAAATAAAATTACCCTTTTATGCATCTTTATCTTCTACTACTATGCCATTTGATATTTTACACAGTGATTTGTGGACATCACCAATCTTAAGTTCGGCCGGTCATAAATATTATGTGTTATTTCTGGATGATTATTCCAATTTTTTGTGGACTTTTCCTATTGGCAAGAAATCTCAAGTTTTCTCTATTTTTCTATCCCTCTCTAAATTCATTCATACTCACTTTAACAAACCCATCAAACAAATCCAATGTGACAATGGTAAAGAATATGATAACGATAATTTTCGAAACTTTTGTCACAATAATGGAATGGTTTTTCGCTTCTCTTGCCCTCACACATCGTCCCAAAATGGTAAAACTGAACGTAAAATACGCGCCATAAATAACATAGTTCGAACCCTTCTCGCTCACTCTTCCATGCCACCAACTTTTTGGCATCATGCACTTCAAATGGCCACATATCTTCTCAATATTCTTCCCACAAAAATCCTCTCAAACATGTCACCCACACAACTCCTCTATAACCGACATCCCTCCTTTTCCCATCTACGGGTATTCGGTTGCTTATGCTACCCGCTTTTTCCTTCCACCACCATCAACAAACTCCAACAACGCTCCACCCCTTGTGTTTTTCTTGGTTACCCCTCTAATCATCAGGGGTACAAATGCTATGACCTTTCTACCGGAGCTATCATTACCTCTCGTCATGTAATTTTCGATGAATCAAAGTTCCCTTTCTCTTCCATTCATTCTCCGCAGCCCGACTCCTACTCATTTCTTCAAGATACCTTACATCCTCTATACTCTCACCCTCTCTTCCATGACACCCACACCACACCCTCTACCACTTCGCCACCACAAACCTCGCCTTCCCCTACGGCCCAATCCTTACCCACGGCTCAAACGACTCCCACGGCCCAACCATCTCTTTCGGCCCAGTCACCACCCACAGTCCAACCCATTCCCATGGTCGCTCCGTCCGTCGTTCCTCATCCCACTCCATCTTGCACCATGACTACTCGTAGCATGCATGGTATTTCCAAACCCAAACAGCCGTTTAATCTCTTGCCTCCATCCACCCGTCCCCTTTACCTCGTAACCCCAAAGATGCTTTGTCCGACCCTAATTGGAAGGCCGCAATGACTGAGGAGTTTGATGCTCTTATTAAAAATAAGACATGGGAATTAGTACCTAAACCTTCTAATACCAACATCATTCGTTGAATGTGGGTTTTTCGTCATAAAAATAATTCTGATGGTTCTTTTGAGCGATATAAGGCTCGCCTTGTTGGTGATGGCAGGTCGCAATGGATTGGTATTGACTGCAGCGAAACATTCAGTCCCGTAGTGAAACCTGCAACGATACGGACTGTACTCACTATTGCCGTCTCAAACTCATGGCCCATACATCAGTTGGATGTTAAAAATGCTTTTCTGCATGGTCGGCTAAATGAAACAGTTTACATGCATCAACCGTTGGGATTTCGTGATTCGGCCCATCCGGACTACGTCTGTCTCCTTAAAAAATCTCTCTACGGGTTGAAACAGGCTCCCCGTGCCTGGTATGAAAGATTTGCGACGTTCATATCCACAATAGGCTTCGTTCACAGCCGGTCCGACCACTCCCTGTTTGTTTTTCGAAAAGGCAACACTATGGCGTATCTCCTCTTATATGTTGACGATATCATTCTTACCACCTCTACGGACGAACTCCGGAAATCGATCATGTCCCGTCTTGCTGACGAGTTCGCCATGAAAGATCTTGGCCCTCTCAACTACTTTCTGGGAATCGCGGTTACCCGACACAATGATGGATTATTTCTTTCTCAGCGAAAGTATGCCATGGAAATTATTGAAAAAGCGGGTATGGCTTCGTGCAAATCAGTATCTACTCCTGTCGACACTCAGCCCAAACTCGGCTCAGACTCGGGATCTCCGTGTCCTGACCCTACTCATTACCGTAGCCTTGCTGGGGCATTACAGTACCTTACTTTCACTAGACCCGACATCACTTACGCCGTCCAACAAGTATGTCTCCATATGCACGATCCAAAGGAGTCTCACATGCATGCCCTTAGATGTATCCTACGCTACCTCCAAGGTACCATTGATTTTGGTCTACATCTCTACCGGACATCACTCACGAGCCTTACTTCCTACACTGATGCGGATTGGGGTGGTTGTCCGGACACACGTCGCTCCACAAGTGGGTATTGTGTTTTCATTGGCGACAATCTTCTATCTTGGTCCTCCAAACGACAACCCACCCTCTCCCGATCCAGCGCCGAAGCTGAATACCGAGGTGTAGCCAACGTCGTCTTCGAGTCGTGTTGGCTTCGAAATCTGCTTCTCGAATTGCATTGCCCCATTGCCCCATTGCCAAAGCCACGTTTGTTTACTGCGACAATGTAAGTGCTATTTATCTTTCCGGTAATCCCGTGCAACACCAACGCACAAAGCATATTGAAATGGACATTCATTTTGTCCGGGAAAAGGTCGCTCGAGGTGAAGTCCGTGTTTTGCATGTTCCTTCTCGCCACCAAATAGCTGATATATTCACCAAAGGCCTACCGCGTATTCTTTTTGACGATTTTCGGTCCAGTCTCAGCGTGCTTCCTCCTCCCGCTTCGACTGCGGGGGTATGATAGAATATAGAATATATTTATGGAATGTATATCTTGTTTTATATTGTAGATATCTCCATAATCTTCTCCTAGTTAGTTAGGATCTTCCCTTGATCATCAAGGATTGTAATCTGTATAAATTGAGGTTCATTATTCAATACAAAACAACACATTAAGTTGTTTCATTATCAACAAGAAGATTTGACGACTTCAAATCACGGTGAACAATGGGCGGATTGCATCGATGAAGATAATTCATGCCTCGTGCCTGTTTATAACGCATATGAAAGAATCACATTTAATTAACAAGACATATATATAAAAATTAGTGGGGATGGAAATTAATTAAGGATAGATACTTGGCATCATACAATATCCATGGCCATATGCAGACGACGTTTCCAATCTAATCATGTTGTATTCCTCTGGAGTACCCGAAACAAACTTCCACTACATAGCACAACTCCATGGTTTACATTATTCTTCATGATAATTAATGCATTAGAGATTATTAATTATGTGGGTGGAGTTTGGATTGAAGAACCAACCGCGGAAGGAACTCTGTAACAATGCATAGACGCGGAGGGAAGTTACAGCTCCCATGAACAACAAAATATTCGGATGTCAAAGCCTTTTCATCAGAGATACCTTCACACAAAAAAGCCATTTAGACCCACTCTAAAGTCATATATGGTTGAAGTAAAAAAAGTTACCTCGTGTTTAAATGATAGTATCACATCATCTGAATATTCTTGATGCATAAATAACTTCACTGCAACATCCTGCATGCATAAATATTGTTGATGAAACTTGTTACAACTATAACATATTCAAAATCACAAGAGATATTATTATTAACAATGGAGTGGGAGATGGAGAACATACTGATCCATACCACAACCCATGATATACAGTCCCACACGAACCTGTAAAATTATATATAAATGAAACGTATAATATCTAAAGAAATTAAGATTGCATTCAAATTAATATGATCAATTAAGTTTGTTACCTTGCCCAATCTGTTCCCTAGTTATCAAGTCCTCCCACAATATTTCATAATTTGTGTCCCTTTCCACTTTGATTATGGCATTGCTTTTGATGCTACTACTACTTGAGCCACTTGATCTACTACTGCTACTAACATGTATTGAAGAAATCCACAACCCTGAAGCCTCCATCTTATCATTACTCACCAAGTTGCTATTTTCCCACTCTAGTTTTGCAGAAGCACTACAACTCATTTCGTGTTCTTCATTCACATCTAACCGATGCCAACCAAAAAGACCGATTCTAGCATCAAAATATTCCTCTTCTCTTTCTTTCCATGGCCACACAATTCCGTATTTTACCATCCATGCCTCTGCTTTTGAAGACACGATCTTGCCTATCCCAGGTTTGTTTTCACTCTCATCACCAGAATCTATCGTAAGTTTTCCACTAAGATGCATCGCTTCTATGCCTGTAGAACAAAATACTCCAAATGGAGATGGAGCAATATGCCCCTTGGGGTGCTTGCTTCACTTTCAAGAGCATCCTCTGTATAAACATATTCATGATCTGTGTACTTGTCTCCTTTCTTCATCTTCAACTTCCCCTTTGAAGCCTGCTTTAGTTTTTCCAACATAACAAGATTCATTCAGTAAATCAACACCTTTTTTGTTGGTTCTTTTAATCCACAAAAGGGATCTAAGTTCTTACACGGGTTGTCTTCAATTCTTATTATACTCACTGAACCAAGGTTAAAGTTACAAACTTTATACTAAGTTCAATATCATTGAGGCAATTTATCTATGCATATTTCCATTACACACGTATAACAGATGCTAGATGTAGGAAATAGTTACCAAATTCGATATCTTTGAGGCAACTGAAGGCTGTAGAGGTTGTTGTGAATCAATATTCCTAGAGATAACGCTGAGCCCTGGCTCCATTACTTGATACGGACGTGCATCACTTGATACACATATACCCCCAATTAATCTTCTATTTTCATCACGAAATGGCATATTAGTAGCAATAATCACAAATCTTTCTCCGCTCTTATTCCTAAGAGGAAACTGTCCAGACCAACTCTCTAGAGATAACCGCCTAATATAGTATCTTTAGGTTCCACTATAAGCTCCATTGGAGTTTTACCATAAGCTTCATTAGCTGTAAAACCATAAAGAATTTTTGCAGTTCGGCTCCTGCATGCAGTTTTCCCATCAACCAACTATGTTGAAATTTGTTATGCATTTTTATCTTCTTCAATCTCACTTGAATTAATACAACACAACACATATAAAGAATCCAGTAGTAACACATTAATGATTAACACAATAAACTGCATGAACAAGAAAAAGAAAAATAACTAACTCACCAAAATAATATCCGATAGTTGAGATCAAATACACGTATAGCCTGACCCATCGACTGCACTACATTCCAATACTGAGTTTCCGTTAGCTTCATAGCCAAAGGCTCGGAAACTCCATCATGAGTTATAACCGGCCATAAAGAAGGTCCAGTGGTGAAAACTGAGGCTCTATCACTGGCTCTTTGGTGGTCAGGTTTTGGGCGGTTTGAGATTTCTTGTTTTGAGGTGAGCATGACGTTCTTCCAGCTCCAGGATCTTTCTTAACAGCTCCTCAGCTGATGGGGATTTTTTGCCTTTCTCCATGTTCACAAACAAAACTCCATACAAGAAATTGCTTCTCTAAGACCATCTCCAACCATAACACCAAATTTGGTGGGTGGACCCCACATTAATATAAAAAGATAAAATATTAAATGTATTAAAGTAAAGGGAATTTAATTAAAATACCCAAAGTTTGACTTTGACTTACCAAAATACCCACAATCTCGTCGAGTTTGCCAAAATACCTAAAATTTCTGCAGTGGGCCCCGCGATCGCGGGCCCACGCCCACGTGTCACAACTGTTGGTCCAAAAGTCACGCGGAGGCCCCTCAAGAATGCCTGTGGTACACTTTTGGCCCCTCAAGATTGGTCGCGGTACACTTTTGGCCCCTGCCCGCGGTAAGCCGAAATTACATTTTTGGCCCCTCAAGTTTGGGGCAAAAAAAATTACATTTTTGGTCCCTGTAGTTTTTAGGTTATCATTTTATATAGTTGAGGTTTTAATATATTGTTTTCTTTCCATTTTAATGTATTTAATATAGAAATTCATTAAAGAAAATGTTTTCCCCATTTTAAGTTATTTAATAAGGAAATTAATTAAAAGACCAGTTATTGCAAATCATCTTCCCAAACGAAACGGATACAGTGCAGGTAAACAAAGAAATCTATGACTGGAATGCGTCCTGGATTCCGGTGATGAAGTAAACCTTTTCCTTGATGACGTCCTCCATTCCCGTGTAGTCGTCTTCGATTTCTTGTAGTTCCTCTTCTACTTCCTTAATCTGTCGTTGCAGCTCCGGAACGTGAGCCCTAGTCATGGCCAGTTCTCGTTTATTCTCCGCTAGATACTCCATTTTCCCCTGTTGAATCCCCCTGTTATGGTTCCACATACCTTTTACCTTTTCGATACCGGCGTTCGCCTCATCAATGGATTTTTGCACTAAGGGAGTAATTCGTTGACTTTGTTGAACCGTTGGCTGGGTACAATGATACATTGGTGGGTTTTTTCCATCATTATCGAAGTGGTAATTGTCGCATGCCATCTCCTAGTCTTCTTCCTCCTCAGTCGTGAATGGATAATCGGCCGCAGTTCGCCCATAGTTTCTCCACTCCTTGTCTGTTTCCGGTACCTTCCAGGTACTTCGACGAGCTCCATCATTCAGTGGTTGGTAGGCCGCCGAACGTGAAGTTCCAGCCCCATTCGCCGACCTGTTCCCCCTTGATCTGGAACCTCCAGCCATAGTGTTAAGAAAAGCGAGAGAATGTTTGTACACGGTGTAGAGGGTATAAAAGATGGATAGCAAGTTGTGAATTACTACTTCATCATGCCATCTACTTATAGCCGTGAAAATGTATGTTCTTCATCAGGGATGTGGATATGGTCAAAGATTTCGTCTGAAAAGTTGCCTGCATGATTCGTCTGAATAGTTCACTGCAAGATTCGTCTGAAAAGAGCCTGTAAGATTCGACTGAAAAAGTAACTGCAAGATTCGTCTGCAAAAGAGTGTGTCCCACACCGACTGAGGATTAATGCACATGTGAATCAAGAAATAAATGCTTGTTCATCCAATAATCTCTATATTATGATTACCGGAAGTTTCATAAACCTACTTACTAGGTGTTGGAAAATTTTAGTAAAAATATGGTTTTTACTAAACTTTGGCCACATTTAAATATATATATATATATATATATGTTATATATAACTAACTCTTAGTGGATTTATGTTCTTTTATATGAGAGCTTCGAAACGATATATAATGCGTCCAAAACGGAGTATGTGTGAATGAGATATCGATACTCAAAGTTGAGTAATTGGATGAAATTAGCAAAAACCAAATGGGTGTGGGAATGTGTCCCACATAGGAAGAGAGAGTAAATTGTTGTTGCATGTTTTTACTGTTTTTGTCACACTTTTTAGGCTTCAAGTATTCATATGTGCAATACTTTAACAAAATAATAAACAAAAATAGGAATTCAAGTTAAATAAATTAACACTAAAAATAACAATTATTTAATGTTACATAAACAACCTAATCATGTTGCTGTGAAAGACAATGCGCATAAATGGTCTCCGCCATATGTATGCGAAACTTCGCGGCCTCTTCTTCGATGCGGTAAGTGTGTAAATCTACCACATCGCCCTCAATCAACATGCTGACATTACGGCATACCCAGACACCGCAATCCACATTCATCCCTTGTTGTAGTGGTGCATATTTGTAGGACTTGTGACGGAAGTACACTGACTTTTTGCGACGGTCCGCATCCCTGATCAGAGTAAAGAACTCCGGCAGTCTATCTTTAAATATGGCAAGACGCTTATGCAAAGCGTCTGTGAAGAGACTGCCAGGGTCACTGTCATGTATGATCATCAACATACGAGGAAGATCAAACACTCCGAGCACCAAATGTTTAGGATGAATGTAGATAGGGATGTACACCTGAAATATTACAATATTAGACAACTTAGTTAGCAACCAAACAACTTAAATAAAATAAGAGTAAAACGATTTACATACAGTATCGAGGTACCGCCAAGAAACCCCTTCCACACCATTGCATTAGTTAGCCACGGAGGCGGGGACCTTGATGAGGAAGGACCATGTACGGAAAGAAAGTAGTGTGCATGATGGTCCACCTCGTGTTTGGTCCCCGGGAACGTAGGAGCATGGCGACCCAACAATCTATATGTTATACATAAAAAATAGATGATTAGACATGTAATATAAATATAATTGATTATATGACTATAGTTAAACTTCAATACTAACCACATCCTCTAATTCAGACTCCAAAGGGTCATCTGCCAGCAATACTTTGAAAAACGAGGGGGTGATGTCCAGGTTGAGGTAAGGAATGAATACCAGGCGGGGGAGGTTACCAGTCTGGCATATGTTCAATATATCCGAGGCCGGAAGATGCTCCGGTGAAGCCATCTTTCCCTTTCCCGCTTTCTTTCCCCCCCTTCTTTCCCATTTTCTTTCCTGCTTCCTTTGCTTTCTTTTGAGGGGGCGGTGTGTTGGTCCCGAAGGGCTATACAAGTTTGTAGAAGGGGGGGTTGAATACAAACACAGATTTTACTTTTCTAAATTATTTATTGATAAATCATTAACAATTTACAGCTTGTTGCGGAGACAAGATTAAGGATAAACCTAAATCTAAACAAGTTGGAACACTAAGTTTCTTGCACTAAGAAAGATAAGGAAATTACTAATAATAGCCTATCTTGAGATAAGAGGATGAACTTGTCCAGAGTTAGCAAGTTACTTCAAATGAAGTGGGTTCATCTCTTTATATACTGCATGCATTTAATGCAAGTCAGTATACACTTTACACGTGGCAGCAACTGGTTGGTTGCATGTCATTGACCTTTGTTGACAACCTTAGTAGCCGCATGAATGAACATTGTAGTATCAAAGTGGTTGTACGATTTCAGACAATAAGGAGGTTCTTTTCTGACATATCGTACGGAGTCGTGCAAGGGTGGTTAAGACAAAAGTATTTTGTACGGAGGACTTCATGATCAGCTTTCGTTGATTCAGCGCTTTATTCATTGCTTGTCAGCGAATGATAAAGTTCAGCGATAGCTGAAGTCTTATACTTGATACTTCACGTTGAGTGGACAAATCTGAGTCTTCGCTGATCCGCATCGGTTCATTAGTAGACTTGTCGCTGGTTCTTGAGCTTGATCTTCGACTTCAGCGTAGAACTTTTGTTGACGTGAAACTTGTCTTCAGGGATCATAAGTAAACAACTATGATTGTCAGCGATCACCACAGAGGTCTGAAACAAGCTCAGAGCTATATGTCCTTGAGAACATATGGATGGTGAATAGTTACGTTGAACAATATAAGATCTTCAGCGATCATCCTCAAGACTGAACAGGCTCAGAGCTTGATGAATGAACAGTGTTCGCTGAGTATCTATTCTAAAGAACGAGAGTTCCTATCAGCTGTACTGAATTGAGTCTTAGTACTTATCAGCGATAGTGAAACTCTTATACAGTGTTTTACTTAAAATTTTCACTAAGTAGAATGGAGAGGGTCATTATCAATTCACTGAGGGTTTGGATCAACAATCTCCCCCTAATTGATATTGACATAGCAACAGAGAAAATTGCTAAATTAAAAAACATAAGGATAAAAAGAACTCATAAAATATTTGTCCCTTTTACTGTTTTTCTGGGATCTTTTCAGTACTAATGGAGTAAGGTACTTTCGCTGAAATCTTTCTTTAAACTTCGTATCAGATTACAAGGGAAGTGGAAAGATTATAAGTACAAGCGAAATAAATTACAAGTACAAAAGAATAACTGATACAAAAGAAGAATGGGGCGATTCTATCAGCTTATAGAGGTTCTTCCTTAATGAGAAGTTCATCAAGGGTCTTTGATGTGGGAATCATCCAGTCAGGAACTGTTACTCCTTGATTTCTTTTGTTCAGCGCTTCTTCAAAAATCAAGGGCTTCAGATGTCTTGCCTGAATGTCGCGTCTAAAATCACACCAGTAGATGAGGTCTTTCAGCTGTTCGATGGGAGTGTTGTGGAGCTCAGAGATACGTTGAAAACGTTCTCGTCCACCATAGTCGATAAAGAATATCCCATAGGGTTCGCTTACGACTTTCCCAGGGATAAAAGTCTCACCAGGAGGAATGGATGTGTCAAGTGCTGAGAGGTCAGGTTCTGGACCAAGGACTTCATCACGAGAAAATCCAATACCTGTTTCGTTTCGAATTGGAGGACCTGAGTCTGAAGATTTAGACTTTTTCTTTGGAGAGGCCCTTTTCCTTTTCGGCTTAAGCTCAGGGAGAGGAGGAATATCCACACAAGAAGATACCGGATCGATCTGTCGATTTATCAGTGTTTCAAAATGATTCTTGTATTTTGATTTTGAAGATTGAATAGCTAGCTTCATCTCCAACCATTCAGAAAGACCATATCTTATAACGGCTTCAGCACCAAATTTTTCAGTTTGGTTGTTCTCCCTGAATAATTGAACATCAACAAAAGGTACTCCGATGGTAGATTTTCCAGAGATAAATACCTTGTTGATCTTCGCTGAGCGATATCGGAAGTGAATTCTCTCTTGACACCATTTGAGGGTGCCTTGAGATACTTCATCTTTGTCTTCGATTATCTTCTGAGCGTCTTCCCATAGCTGACGTTGGACTTGAATGGGAACTCTTTTCAGCTTGGGGTCTTGGACTGATTCTTGAGCGAGTTGGATGGCGAGTGCCTTATCCTTTTTCTTCAGCTTTCTTCTTATCAGCGATTTGACGTTCAGCTTCGAGGTGATCAGCGATTTCTTGCTTAGAGATCCTGAACTTTGCAGCAGGAACTTTGGCAGGGGGCAAGATGATTCGCTGAGCCTCGAGTTTCGTTATCATCTCTTCTCTTCTTCTCTGATCCTCTTCACTTGGTCTCTGAATAACCAAGGAAGGTCTTTTTATGTGAGAGAGCGTCTGTTCTTCAGGTTCATCAGTCTCGGTGATTAAATCCAAGACTGGGATTATTTCCTCCGCTTTAGCAGCAGCTGGAACTTCAGAATCCTCAAGCAGGGGAGGGAACTGGCTGAAAGACAGCGATCTTTCAAGTAAGAATTTTATGGGATAGAGAGAAAAGAAGTGGGTTGGTGTATAGGCTTTATGTATAGAGGAGCTGAGATATTGAGACATAGAGGATGGATGCAATGTAAGGAAAGAGAGTATTATGTACCTGACGAACTGGCTTTTGAAGCAAGATCATCAGATTGTCTTCTTCAGAGACACTTTTTCCTTTGCCTTTGTCAGCTTCAGATGCTGAAGGCTTTGTCCGCTCCCCTGTAGGTTCTTTTAGAACGATACCTTTAAGACCAGAAGCTTTCTTTGGCTCGACAAAGAAGAAGTCATCATCATCACCATCATCATTATTATTTGATGATGGTTTATCATCAGCGATGTCGACAGCTTCATCATCAGAGCTTTCAGCATCTTCTTCGAGTTGCTCCCCCTCAAATACAGAGGTAGGCTTCTCGGTACCCTCAGGAATATCAGCATTCTGAGGTTCAGCAGTCATCTCCCCCTCGACCTTATCACCATCTTTTGGAAGAATTTCAGCGATCAGGGGAAGGTCAACATTCTTCTCTTCAGTACTCTTCTCCTTATTGCTCTTCTCCCCCTCTTCCATAAGATGAGTGGGGGGAGGAATCAGCATCAGAGGCTGTTGGTTCTCTGTCTTCCAGGCCAGAGATACCAAGACACCATTCAATCGATACCAATCTGTCTTCTAGGCCAGATATAGTAGGACTGATCTTCTGAAGATCTTCTCGGTCAGCCTGAGTGAAGTGTGAAGGAGCACAAGTAGGGGCGTTCAGGCGTTCAAGGATCTGAGTCAGTAACCCGGTAGCAGTGCTGACATCCGACTTTATCGTTGATACCTCTGTTTTAATAGTAACAACCTCTGTCTTCAGCGATGTGACTTCGCTGGACATGGTTGAAACTTTGGCATTCAGAGAGGTGTAGTCGGTGTATACATCAGCAAGAACCTTAGCAACATCTCCAAGAGAATCATCGATCACTTTTAGGTCAGCTTTGGAGGCTTGTGTTTCCACCACTGTTGTTAGCTGTTTGATATTCTCCCCAGCGTTTGTTACAGCTGAAGAGTTTCCAGAGAGAGTAGTGGTGAGATCAGCAACCTTGTTTTCCAAGCTTTTCAGAGAGGCGTTGATGTCTCCCAGATTAAGACCTGTAACAGATAAAAGTTTATGAGAAGAGGAAAGCTCAGAGGTTTGGGGTTTAGTTACAGTGTTTAGGATGTTGTGTATACCTGCAGGAGGGCGGCTGAAACTGTCAAAATCCCTGTGCCCTGAGAAGTGTTCCATGTCATCAGCTAACGAACCCTGATGCATAGAGAATCCTGTAGGTCTTTCTTCCATCATCCCTTTTGAAGCATCAGCTTTAGCTTCTGAGGGAATGATAGGTGATCCAGCAGTTTTGGTGTCAGCTGGAGTGTCCAAGAGATGAGAGAGAGAAACGAAGGCTGAGAATTTTGGTTGGGTTTCTGGTTCAGTGTTGGATGCACTGAGAATCGCAGCTTCAGTCCATTGAGAGACTGGAGTAGGTTTGGTCTTTTCCATGTCTATAACCTCAGTGTGTGGAGACGCTGAGGTTGGGATGGAAGGGTTGGCTTTAGCAGCTGTGGCAGAGCGTACCACTAAAACATCCAACGACTCTTTGGAGAGCTGAGTCGAGGAGTCTTCAGCATGTGAATGCTAGGAGGATTGCTCCTTGGTTTTCTTAATTCTTTTGGAATCAAGAGGGCTAGCAGAGTGTTTCCTTTTACGAGGAATAGGTTTTGTGGCCTGGGTATCAGCGAGGGGTTTAATCGCTGAAGTAGCCACAAAAGTAGAAGAAGAAGGATTCAGAAAAGATAAGAGAGTAGAGAGACGTACCTCGTTTTGTAGTGGCTTGAAGTCGAGAACTTTCAGGCCAACTTGTGATAGTTTCAGGTCTCCTACCCGAGGATATCTATCCTTCAGTCCTTGTGCTAGCAGAGCACTGAGAAATCGTGGGTATGGAACCCATGTTGGTCGTTGTTCAGCAGTGACTCTGACTAGCATGTCGTCAAAGATGATCTGAGCCCAGTCAATATGGAGTCCCTTCAGCAAGGAATACCCCATCGATTGTTGAGACTGCGAGGCCTGATCAGATGACCCAGATTTAGCTGTAAGGCAGCTGATAAGGTGTGCGAAAATAAAGTTCATTTCGCTGGGCATCTTTGACTTCTTCATGATGGTCAGCTTCTTGTCAGGGAGACCATCTCTTCCTATATCCCAGTCATAGTTCATAGCATCAAAGAATGCTACAATAGCCTCTTTGTCCGTTGAATTCTTTTTGGAGTCAGGGAGTGGGACGAAGGGTTTGTCTTTGGAGCTGGTAGGGAGTTCCAGAGTTTGTCTGAGATTACCAGATGTAATCTTGGAGGTTCCATGATCAGTGTCAAATATAATGACACTGATGGTCTTCTTCGGATTTCTGGTTGAAGGAATCTGAGTACTTCTGGCAGTATACCAGAACTGACTCAGTAGGCATTTATCAGCTAGAGGATTGATGGTTAGGGCTGAGGAGATAGGGCAGTTTTCTAGGAATTTGACGGCATCATCGAGATGGGTGACCCGTTTCTTTTCAGGGAATTCCAGAAGGGCATATGAGTTGTTACTCTGGAAAGTAACATCTTTCAGGCCAAATTTAACCTGAGCAGCATTCGTTAGAGGAGCAACATCTATCTGAGTATCAGCATGAGCCATTTCTGCTAAGAAACACACATGAGAATAAGATGAACAGAATATGAGTTCGAATTTTGTCCATTTCATTCAGCATTTTACCCTTTTCATTCAGTCAAAAATGACTTAATGAAGCATATATGATTTCCATTTTAAAAAGGGATTCTGGAAAAACATATGAAGAACACGTTTGAAATTTGAATTTAAAAACTTGAAGAAGAACCATGAAGATTGTATTCATAAAACCATGAAAGAATATGATTTCATTTTCAAAAGGTTTCTTTTGTTTGATCCATTAAAACAAAGATTAGATCGAAAACAAGATACAACAGTAGTATTAATATGAGAATATTAACCTTTGAGTTCTTTGATTGAAGATGAACAGTTTTCTGGAAAACTTCGAATGTTCAAATGCAACAGTAAATTCTTGACTAAAACTTTAGAGGGTTTTGTTCGCGTGAAGAAAAAAATAAACACTCGAGGAGTATTTATAGTGAGAGAGAAGAATGAAAAACTGGAATGAAAAGTTTTTCATCATGACACGGACACGTGTTGGCATTTGATTGGACGAAAGAACGAACGTGCCTAACGTGTGTCAGAAGAATGTGTCAGGGTTATCCTGTACGGATGACGTTAAAAACGTCCTTTCATATTTTAAAATGTCTCTGAGGTTTTGAAAAACTCAGGGATGTTTTGAAAAACATGAAGCACTGAATATAGAAATATCAGTAAGGTTTTAAGAAATTTCAAAAGTATCGCTGATGAGGAAAAGAGTTTCAGCGACTTAAGTTGTTTTGAAATCTTGCATTTACATGCGAGTTGTCAGAGAGAGAATAACATACCTGGTTATCAGCGAATCATTTTATTCAGAGTTGATGATAAAAATGGGTTATACAAATTCATTTTTATCGTTGAACAGTTTGTTGTTTTACGATTTTAACACTGAGGTTTATCAACAGTTTATTAACTGATCAAAATGTGAACCGCTGAAGATTTTAATCTTCAAAGTTCAGCATTCCAAGCTCGCTGATGAGAAAGTTGAATCATGTCTCATCAAGAGGTTTGGTAAATAGATCAGCTAACTGAAAGTCAGTGGGGGATAAAATGAAGTTCTATATCACCATTCATCACGTGATCTCTGATAAAATGATACCTGATTTCGATATGTTTTGTCTTTGAGTGTAGCACTGGATTATTGGCTATAGCGATGGCACTTGTGCTGTCGCAATAGATTGGAATTTTGGAGAGCTGAAGATCATAGTCTAGTAGTTGATTTCTCATCCATAAGACCTGAGAACAACAACTTCCAGCGGCTACATACTCAGCTTCAGCAGTTGAGGTGGACACTGAGGTTTGTTTTTTTACTTGTCCAACTCACCAGCTTTCCACCCAGGAGCTGACAACCTCCTGTGGTGCTTTTCCTATCCATTTTGCAACCTGCAAAATCACTATCTGAATAGGCGGTTAAATCGAAACCTGAGTCTTTGGGATACCAAAGACCGAGATTCGCAGTACCCTTGAGGTAACGAAAGATTCGCTTTACAGCGATCAAATGAGTTTTCTTGGGTTCAGCTTGATATCTTGCACACAGACAGGTTGCATACATGATATCGGGTCGGCTCGCTGTAAGATACAGAAGATATCCGATCACCCCACGGTACAGCGTGACATTAACAGGTATTCCATTAGAATCCTTGTCAAGTATCAGCGGTGGAGCCATAGGGGTTTTCATAGCTGAACTTTGAGTTAAGTCATATTTTTTCAGCATATCTTTAACATATTTTCCCTGATTAATAAAAGTTCCATTTTTATTTTGTTTTATCTGAAGACCAAGGAAATATGTTAGCTCACCCATCATACTCATTTTGTACTCAGCTTGCATCCTTTCAGAGAAACGAGTACAAAGATCAGGGTTAGTGGAACCAAATATAATATCATCGACATATATTTGAACCAAAATGATATGACCTTTTACTTTCCTGAAGAACAGAGTTTTATCAATTTTACCTCGCTCAAATTCTTCATCTAGGAGATAAGAGGAAAGAGTATCATACCATGCACGAGGAGCTTGTTTCAGCCCATAAAGTGTCTTATCCAGCTTATAGACATAACCTGGATGCTTAGGATCTGAGAATCCTGGTGGTTGTTCCACGTAGACTTTTTCATTCAGCTTTCCATTTAGGAACGCTGACTTGACATCCATTTGATATACCTTGAAGTCTTTGTGTACAACATATGCTAAGAATAGACGAATTGCTTCTAGTCTTGCTACTGGAGCAAATGTTTCGTCATAATCTATGCCTTCCTCTTGTCTGTATCCCTGAGCAACAAGTCTAGCCTTGTTGCGGGTTACAGTTCCATGTTCATCTAACTTGTTTCGATAGACCCATTTAGTGCCTATCACTGACTTGTCAGATGGTCTTGGGACGAGATTCCAAACTTTGTTTCTTTCAAATTCTGTCAGCTCTTCATGCATAGCGCTGACCCAGTTTGGATCTCTGAGGGCATCATCTATTTTCTTTGGTTCAATCAGAGAAATAAAATTAACAAATAAACAAATGTTACCTGAACCTCGTCGAGTCTGAACACCAGCGTTTGGATCACCAAGAATTTGATGAATAGGGTGATTGACAGTCCATCGCTGAGTAGGACCATAAGTCGTTAACTCAGTCTGAACTGGATGTGCTGAAGATGAGGCTTCAGCAACATCTGGCATATCAGCTAAGACAGGAAAAGGTGCAGATGGCATTTCGTTCACTGATTGCTGAGAAATAGATGGAAAGTCTGAATTACATGGTTCAGCAGGTATTGTATTAATAGGAATAGCTGAGACCCATGATGTTTCAGCTTCACTCGTCTGCATGCTAGGAATGATGATTGGATCATTATCTTCAGCAGGATGTGTATTAGATGGACGAGTGGGAATATCTTCTGAATCACCAAGATGAGAAAACATCCATTGATTCAGTTCTTCCGTATCAGCAGATGGTCTAGAATTCGCTGAACGGGATTCGTCAAACGTGACGTGAATAGTTTCTTCTACAGATTGTCTTCTACGATTGAAGACTCTGAAGGCTTTGGACACTGAGGAGTATCCAAGAAAGATTCCATCATCAGCCTTAGGATCAAACTTTCCAAGGGCATCTCTGTTGTTCAGTTTGAAACACTGACATCCAAAGATGTGAAGAAAGCTGATTGAAGGCTTTCTCCCATGGAAGAGTTCATAGGCTGTTTTCTTGAATCTTTTAACTATCAGCGACCTGTTTTGAGTAAAACAAGCAGTGTTGACAGCTTCTGCCCAAAACTGAGTAGGCGGGAGAGAATCGCTGAGCATTGAACGTGCAGCTTCAATGATCGTTCAGTTTCTTCTTTCAACGACTCCATTTTGTTGTGGTGTTCTCACTGAAGAAAAGTTGTGAGAAATACCCTTACTCTCAAAGAAGGAATCAAGAGAACTGTTTTTGAATTCAGTCCCATGATCACTCCTTATTGAGCGTACAGTCAAATTGTTCAGGGTTTCCATCTTCCTGACAAATGTGATGAGTTCTTCAGCGGTGTCACTCTTGTTACGGAGAAACATCACCCATGTGAAGCGAGAGAACTCATCAACTATGACTAAAGTATATTTCTTTCCAGCGATGGATTGTTTGTTAACAGGGCCAAACAAATCCATATGGAGTAGTTGTAGAGGCGATGACACTGAGGATACTTGCTTAGTCTTGAAGCTTGCCTTGGTCTGCTTCTCTTTCTCACACGTTGAACATAAGGACTCTTTGGCGTATGAGTGCTGAGGTAGACCGGAGACTAACTCTTTGGAAGAAAGAGTATTCAGTGTCTTGAAGTTTAGATGAGAGAGCCTCTTATGCCATAGCCAACTTACATCGGCTGAGGCCTTTGAGAAGAAACAGGAGTTCTCAGTGGTTGTAGAGTCCATGTCTATTACATAAACATTTTCCATACGATAACCGCTGAGAGCTATCTTCTCCTTTTTGTCAGTGACAAAGCAAGATTTCTTGGTAAAGATTACCTTGTTATCCATGTCGCAAAGCTGACTGATGCTTAGCAAATTATGTTTCAGCCCTTCAACATATGCGACTCTTCTGAAGGAAGTTGTACCATTAGAGAGTACGCCAAACCCTCGGGTATGTCCTTTTCCATTACCACCAAAAGTCACAGAGGGACCCTTCTCTTCCTTGTATTCAACGAACAGGCTTTTCTTTCCAGTCATATGTCTAGATCATCCGCTATCAAGATACCAGATACCCCTTTTAACCTGCATTTACAAAGGAGGATTAGTTTTTCTTGGGTACCCACTTTTCCATGTGTACACATTTGTCAGTGGAAGAGGTTGGAATGGAAGGTTCAGCAATCTTCGCAGCATTTGAAGATTCAGCTTTGTCTTTCTTCACTTTGGTTAATTTCTTAACCTCAGTGGTAGGATTTACCTTAACCTGAATTTTAACAGGATTGGTCTTCTTTGCCTTGGGGGCAATGATCTTCACCTTAGCTATCTTTTCAGCTTTGGTGGCTGTGGGGCACTTACTAGCAATATGATCAGTAAGTCCACAGTGATAACATTTCCTATAACTAATAGTTTTAGGACCTTTTGCATGCTGAGTCAATTTATTTAGATTTGAAGGACCAGCATCAAGTAAACCTTTGGTATTTGAAATGGGAGGAACATTTAGTTCTTCAGATTTCTTACCAGTAATATCCACTCTGAGTCTAGGAGTAGATCGTTGAATAGACTCACGTTGAGTAGATCCAGAGACCTGATTCCCTGATCCAGAGGAATAAATCACTAAAGCTTTAGAAGCATTCAGCTTTGGTACAAAGGTACCCTTCTGAGGATTTTGGTTAAACGCAATTCCTTTACCTTTATCTTTAGAGACTAAGGTAGGAGTTTCCTCAGGGATTGGTGTAAGGGAAGAGGAACACTGAGAGGATGAAGTATCAATGACTGAGGATACGAAAGTTCCAAATAGAAGCAAGGAACGATCAGTGGTTGGTTCTTTAGTTTCATATTTGTAACCTAGACCACTTTTATCACTCATGGGAATCGGAGACTTAATTATCTCAGTGATCTTTGTTGAAGAATTACACCATCCTTCAACAGTAGCTTTTTCAGCATTTAAAGCAGCGATAGCTTTTGCTCATTCGATCTTGACTAGATGATTTAAGTGCACTTGATCTTTAAAATCTTCTTCAATTTTAGAAAGTTTTTCTATTTGAAGGTGACGGTTTTTAAGCTGTTCAGCGAGATCAAGGTTTTGGTTTTCAACTAAAGTTTTGCCATTCATGGCTTCATATAAACTTCTAGTCAAGAGATCGATTTTGCGGAGACTATCAGCTTCATCGATATTTGCAATATTTGTAAAGAAGGAAGGTGATACCTGAATAGCAGAGGTTGAAGTGGAGGGAATGTCTGAACTTTCTTCCTCATCTTCAATCTTTGCCATAAGACAGAGATTGGCTTCATCATCTTAGAAGAGAATCATCCTATTTTTCCATAGATTAAAATTATCTCTGGAAAATCTAGGGGGTTTTGCAAGAGAACCGTTGTCAATATAATTTGTGTTTGTGTTGGAAGCCATTTTTAGAAATAGCAAGAAAGAGAAATCTTAGTATAGATTAGATCTTGTTTATGAGATTAAACAAATCCGCTCTGATACCACTTGTTGGTCCCGAAGGGCTATACAAGTTTGTAGAAGGGGGGGGGGGGGTTGAATACAAACACATATTTTACTTTTCTAAATTGTTTATTGATAAATCATTAACAATTTACAGCTTGTTGCGGAGACAAGATTAAGGATAAACCTAAATCTAAACAAGTTGGAACACTAAGTTTCTTGCACTAAGAAAGATAAGGAAATTACTAATAATAACCTATCTTGAGATAAGAGGATGAACTTGTCCAGAGTTAGCAAGTTACTTCAAATGAAGTGGGTTCATCTCTTTATATACTGCATGCATTTAATGCAAGTCAGTATACACTTTACACGTGGCAGCAACTGGTTGGTTGCATGTCATTGACCTTTGTTGACAACCTTAGTAGCCGCATGAATGAACAGTGTAGTATCAAAGTGGTTGTACGATTTCAGACAATAAGGAGGTTCTTTTCTGACATATCGTACGGAGTCGTGCAAGGGTGGTTAAGACAAAAGTATTTTGTACGGAGGACTTCATGATCAGCTTTCGTTGATTCAGCGCTTTATTCATTGCTTGTCAGCGAATGATAAAGTTCAGCGATAGCTGAAGTCTTGTACTTGATACTTCACGTTGAGTGGACAAATCTGAGTCTTCGCTGATCTGCATCAGTTCATTAGTAGACTTGTCGCTGGTTCTTGAGCTTGATCTTCGACTTCAGCGTAGAACTTTTGTTGACGTGAAACTTGTCTTCAGGGATCATAAGTAAACAACTATGATTGTCAGCGATCACCACAGAGGTCTGAAACAAGCTCAGAGCTATATGTCCTTGAGAACATATGGATGGTGAATAGTTACGCTGAACAATATAAGATCTTCAGCGATCATCCTCAAGACTGAATAGGCTCAGAGCTTGATGAATGAACAGTGTTCGCTGAGTATCTATTCTAAAGAACGAGAGTTCCTATCAGCTGTACTGAATTGAGTCTTAGTACTTATCAGCGATAGTGAAACTCTTATACATTGTTTTACTTAAAATTTTCACTAAGTAGAATGGAGAGGGTCATTATCAATTCACTGAGGGTTTGGATCAACACGGTGTGGTAGATTTTTGCCGTGTCCATGGGGTACCCCAAAAGCGTGGACGTTTAGTCTCCCGAACCGGCCTAGACGGGATTTCCACCTCCGCCTGTGGATCTACAACATCCATCGGCTCATCTTCCGGTTCCGAGAAGTGGTCCTCGAAAATTTCCGGCTGACGGAAGTGTTGTCCCGACCCCATCGACTGAAAATTAAGTTATTAGATGTTTTAAGTACAATTTCATCATGTTCACAATTAAACCAAAACTACCAAAATAACTTACAGTCTGCGTGGAAGCTGGCGGTGTGACGTACGATCTGTAATAGTCGGCGTCCGATAGGCCAAGGAGGTCCGTGAATGATGTGGTGCCGAACGTCGAAATTAGGGTTGTGTACCCCCTGCACCCGACATCCCGACCTGCATGACATTGATCATTATAAGAGTTACAAATTTAGGAACTAACATATAACTATAATGGTTACTCAGTGTGACTTACACTCTCCGGGATTGATGAATAGGATGTGGTGCCGAACGGCAGCATTTGGGATGTGTATCCCCCTGCACCCGACATCCCGACCTGCGTGACATTGATCATTATAAGAGTTACAAATTTAGGAACTAACATATAACTATAATGGTTACTCAGTGTGACTTACACTCTCCGGGATTGACGAATAGGATGTGGTGCCAAACGGCGGCATTTGGGATGTGTATCCCCCTGCACCCGACATCCCGACCTGCGTGACATTGATCATTATAAGAGTTACAAATTTAGGAACTAACATATAACTATAATGGTTACTCAATGTGACTTACATTCTCTGGGATTGACGAATAGGATGTGGTGCCAAATGGAACCTGTTCCCCCTGTCCGAACGGAGCGGGGATCGGCGTCGTACTTGACAGCTAAAACAAATTTAGAATGTAATATTAATATACAAACTAAAAGATCGTGGCCGACAAATTAAGTTAAACACTAACATGAACATCGCGAAACTGTCTGGCGAATGCCTCCAGATCGTCTAAACGTGTTTGTACAGGCTCGTGGACGTAGTCCCACAGCTCCTCATGACTGCCACGAAATGGCCCGTAGACGTGTGTCGGATCTTGATGGGAGGAGGAAGGGGGCGCCTCATATCGATCGGAAGGGGGCGGCTGATATCGATCGGAAGGGGACCTTGCGTCGTCTTCCTCATCTTCGTCAGATGAGGAACTAGACCCAGATGGGGAAGGAGAGGGACGTCGAACCCTTGCCGCCTCTCTGTCAAAAAAGGCCACGCTGCTTCTGTACCAAGGCGTGTCCCTCTCGTAGGCAGTAGGCAGAAGGTTTTCGAAAGGCGTAAGCGGCGGCTAAATATATGGTAAAACACAAAAAAATTAATAAGCGAGACTAACGTATGCAACATTGTAAACACAGTAAAAGAACTTACATGTCTAGATTGACTGAAGAACTCAAGCCAAGTCTGCCTATTTAGGGAAAGACCCCGGTCCCAACAGGTTCCCCTATGTAATCTGTCGGTGCGCTTGTTGAAATATTGACAGGCTGCGGGAAACATCTCCAAGATCCATATCTGGAATTACACAAGAAGAGCAAGTACGTAAAAAGGAAAGCCAAACAGTTTGTATGTATTATTATTTATGTTATACTACGTATCTAACCTTGATGGCGTATGTAAATCCACAAAGATTCATCTTGGCAAGTCGATCGGGGCGTCTGGCGATGGCTCGGTGCATAATAGTGTAGCTATGTGTCCAGATGTGGCTACCCCACGGGTACCTGTTAAACAAATCCAAGTCCTCGACGGCCCTAAGGACCGTCTCGGAAGCAGTTTGGCTCAACTCACGGCCCATGAAGCCCATATCCACGATCGCCACCAAGCATACACAGACAACATCCTGGTCGCTTAGGGCACGAAGGCCCTGTTTCATCGTCTCCACGACTGTCTTCAGCTTCAAACGAGATGCTGACACGCCCCAAACCCTACGAACGAAGGAAATGTCTGCTAAGGGAGGAAGGGAGGACCCTCTCAAAAAAGTAGTCCTGTAATTAGACAGAACTCACGACGCCCAAACCACATTTGATGCCCGAAGAAATCAAAATACATCTCCTCCGGATCACCATTGGAGACCTTAACCTCCAACTGTAGAAACATGTGGACTAGCGTGGAGTCGCCACCAGGATTGGTAAGATCCTTCCATGGACCGAAAGGTGTCCCTCTAAAGATGTCCTCAACGCTAGTTGCGCGATCACCTAATTCCGCGAAGCGCTGTCTCAACTCCACCATGTAGCCAACGCGACACTTTAACGTCAAGTCGATGTAAAAGAAATCATTCTACATAGTCATTCACGGATGTTATAGTTAGTGTTATATATAGATATTTTTGCTTGTTTGATTTATTGTGTTGATAACTATTCGTCTGTTTTAGTTTTAGAAAAGAAACCACTCAATCTATTGGACTTACAGGTAGCAGGGGAATCACAAGGATTGCTTAAGTCCCCACATACCTTAGGGCTATTTACACCCGTTTGACAAAATCCAAATAGATATGTTGCGGTTTATTTTATTTCAATATATAATAGTGTTATATATAGATGCTTTTGGCAAGAGGCCAAAATGAATTTGAGTGTGGCATGTGAAGTCAATTTAAATGTTTTTATATATTCATACCATTTATTTTCGGAAATTTTTTTATGACTAGGAAACTCAAAAGAAAGATAAACAATTAAATAATTTAGCAAAGTTAGGGGACCTAAGTTGTCATTCACCAAAGTTAGGGGGCCTAAGTTGTCATTCACCAAAGTTAGGGGACCTAAGTTGTCATTCACCAAAGTTAGGGGACCTAAGTTGTCATGCACCAAAGTTAGTGGACCTAATTTGTCATTCATCAAAGTTAGGGGACCTAATTTGTCATTCACCAAAGTTAGGAGACCTAAGTTGTTATAAAAAACATTCTAACATTTATTTTTATAAAAAACACTAATTTTTTTTATAAAAAAACACTTTTAACATCTTTTTTTATAAAAAAAAACACTCTTAACATTTTTTTTTTTATAAAAAACACTCTTAACATTTATTTTTATATAAAACACTCTTAACATTTATTTTTATAAAAAACACTCATCTTTTTTTATAAAAAACACTCATCTTTTTATATAAAAAAAAACACTAACATATTTTTTTATAAAAAACACTCTTAACATTTATTTTTATAAAAAACACTAATCTTTTTATATAAAAAAAACACTAACATTTATTTTTATAAAAAACACTCTTAACATCTTTTTTTTTATAAAAAAACACTCTTAACATTTATTTTTATAAAAAACAATCATCTTTTTATATAAAAAAAACTAACATCTTTTTTTATAAAATACTCTTAACATCTTTTTTTATAAAAAACACTCTTAACATTTATTTTTATAAAAAACACTCATCTTTTTATATAAAAAAAACAATAACATCTTTTTTTTTATAAAAAACACTCTTAACATCTTTTTTTATAAAAAACACTCTTAACCTTTATTTTTATAAAAAACACTCTTAACCTTTATTTTTATAAAAAACACTCATATTTTTATAAAAAAAACACTAACATATGTTTTTATAAAAAACACTCCAACATCTTTTTAAAAAAACAACTATAACATCTTTTAAAAAAAAACTCTAACATATATAATAAAGACAATATTATAACATACAAATAACACATTCAAACATACAACAAACTTAAAAACACTCTAACAACATACATATCATATATTTTAAAATTTAAAATAACAACATACAAGAAAAGTACAAGAAACTTAAGAAAAACTTACCAAACGAGTAACACGAGCCATCTTCAAACAAACCGAGCGCGTATTCCACACGACAAATTGAGAGAGTTTGGGAGAGAAATCCCAATTTTTTAATGAAAGTGGTGGCCAAATAAGGTCCCCCCACCCTCTCTCTTATAGCGGCCGACATTAGGGTTGCCGGGGGGGGGGGGGGGGGGGGGGGGTGATACATTAAAGAAATTAGGGTTTCAACCCTGTGTTTAACGCGTGTCACGTCCATCCCACGATCGCGGGGTACCTCCGCGGGCAGGGGCCAAAAGTGTACCGCGAGCATTCTTGAGGGGCCTCCGCGAGACTTTTAGCCAAACCGTCGTGACACGTGGCCGTGGGCCCGCGATCGCGGGGCCCACCGTGGAAATTTTGGATATTTTGGTAAACTCGACGAAATTGTGGGTATTTTGATAAGTTAAAGTCAAACTTTAGGTATTTTAATTAAATTCCCTAAAGTAAACATTAAATATATTAAGAAAACTGTATTTAACAATTAAATAAATAACAAAATGTGGGCCCTCTAAATTTGCAGTGCAAATAGTAGCCCTTGCAAAAGTTTTGCATGTTTCCAGGTTGGTTGATTGGAGTTATAAAACCTCTATTTTTTGGTTTTTGCACGTCGGTTGTAGATGCTCCTCAAGATACGTACAATTTTGGAGGAAACCCAAACCCAAATCAATAAACTAACAAACACCCAAGATTTCTAATTTCTTACAGAAAGACAAGCTGTGATTGTTTTAATATCAATCAAATACATCAACTCATTTATTATGGCACAAAGTTTTCATTTTTATAAAATGGAAACACCATTAAACAAAAAGAAGCACCAACACCATTAAACACACACTACCTCATCAAGTTTGACTTACACACATACACATTACCATCAATTGTCCATTCTTCAACCCCAAATGTTGGAAAAACCCCAAATCAAGAAATTAATAGAGAAATCAAATGTTGGCTTGTAGCAACAAAAAAGAATCCATTTTCACATACGAATATACATACTGCGATTTGTAGCTAGATTAATCAATTGCTTGCTCTTCAACCCTTTCCCCTCTTCTGGAGAAATTCCAAATCAAGAAACCATCCAACCTTTCTTCTGCTCAAAGGTTATTGGATGAGCTATAACTAAACCCCCTCTTTATCTTCTCTCTTAAAAAAAACACACACACACACACACATAAATCTCAAATTAATCCACTTTCTATGATGAAATCTGTGTAGATGTATCTTCAATGGCAGAATCAAAGTGAAATGACGAGTTTATGTGCCTTGAAAGGTCTTGTAGAGTCATGATCGATCTCCCAGGCCAAACCCCTTTTTGTCATTGAATTTTACATAATTTCACTCACGTTTCTTCCCTTTTCGGGACTATAATTTTTCACTCAGTTACCTAGAAAGTGGACGTTGACAAAAGTTCCAATATTTGAACCATTTTTTATTGGGAAATTAATTAAAATACTTAAAGTTTGACTTTTACTTTCAAAAATACTCAAAATCTCGTTGGTTTTGTAAAAATACCTATTTTTTCGCGATAGGATCCGCGATCGCGGATCAGGGAAAAATTTGGAAAAATGTCCCGCGATTTGGAGACACGTCATCCGCGGCACACACAATTTCATATAAATTGATTTAAATTTTACACTTTATACCCCTATAATTATTTACTTACTTTACTTTATACCTTTTACTTTCCTAATTTTAATTTTACATCTTCATCATATTAACGCATATAATCGTTTATTAACTAAAATATGTTTAAAAAAAACGTTTTAATTTTAACAAGTTACATCATTGTACTCGTCTCTTCGATACCTTCGAAATGAGCCCAATATTGAATATTTTTTGATTTAATTTTTTTAGAGTAAACTACGATTTTCGTCCCTGTGGTTTGATGTTTATATCGATTTTCGTCCCTTATCTCTAAAAACTGCTTTTTTAGTCCCTATGGTTTCCAAATCGTTTCTCTTTTCGTCCTTGTAAAAAAATGTTAGTTAAGTTAAGGGTAATCTAGTCTTTTATCATTTTAGCAAATTTTTTATTAAAAAATATATACACTATATATCCCTTTCATTTTAGTTAAGGAAAGAAACCACAGGTGACCATCGAGCTTTCGATCGTCTTCCCCTTCCCTATTTCCATTTGCTCCTTTTCCCGTCATCTTCTTCCTCCTGTACAATGGGTTTCTTCTCTGGGTTACACAATAGTTCATCCTTTTTCTAAAACCTCTTTGGAGCCAGCCCTCTCGTATAACTAGATCCCTGGTGCAGCTCTTGCTTTAACCACATCTCGTACCAACCGATGTTCAACCCTGTTCTCGAATTTGTGTTTGTTTTCTGTTATCGATGTTCAACTCTATCCCACTACTCTCTTCCCCCTCACCCCTACTCTCATTCTACTCCGGGGACGAAACCACAGGGACGAAGCTCGTGAAGTCTGATTGATCTGAACAATGGATGAACATTATATAATAAAAATAATTAACTCAACTTTTAAGATATATCATAAACATCTCAGTTCGTAAATCATTCGCTGAATTTTTCGAAAGTTGGGAAGCTCAACACACAATTCACCTCGAATAACTACTATCCCATCAAAACGATACAGATGAAGATTCATTGAGGCATTTGGTCGAACAGGTGTTGGGCCACTACCAAGAGAAAAGCAAAGCAGCTGAAATCGATGTATACTGTATTCATCATGTTTTCTCCACCTTGGTTCAGTTCTTATGAGCGAACACTATTATGGGCATCTGGGTTTAAACCATCGATGGCGTTTCAGTTAGTGAAAGAGACAGTGGGTGTTGATTTGAGTAAAGAGCAAAAGGGGAGGATTGCGGTGGTGAGAGAGGAGACGGGGCGGATGGAGAAGGAGATTTTGCAAGCTTTGGCGACGGTGCAGGAGAGTGTGGCGACGCCGCCGTTGTGTGGGTTGGTGAAATGGGAAGCGAGTTTGGTCGATGGAGAATGCGGTGGAGGAGTTGAAGATGGGGATGATGGCGGTGATGAAAGATGCTGATTATCTCCGGCAACATACCGCCGGAGACGTGTTGGAGGTGATGAAAGATGCTGATTACCCCTGTCCAAAGTAAGCAGAGCCGGAAGTAGAATATGAGAGTAGCGGTGATAGTGGGTGGAGGATAAGAAGCGGCGGAAGAAGAAGAAGGGGTTACGTTAAAAGTCTGAAATAACTATTTTTAACAGGTTAAAATAAAAATAAAATGGAAAAGACATAATTGCCCCTAACATGAGAGATATATAAAGGGGTTAGTTAACGTCTATTTTGTAACAGTGTTGGGCTTAGGGATGAAAATAGAAGCAAATGGAAACCAAAGGGCTGAAAAAAGCAATTTTTAAACAACAGGGACGAAAATCGTTATAAATATCAAACCATAGGGACGAAAATCGTAGTTTACTCATTATTTAATTATATATCATATATACTACATAAAAATATTTTTAATATTTACAATTGATACCCTTATAGTTAATTATTTAATTTATGGTACATCTCTTATTTTTTCAATTTTTGTTTTACACTCTTATCGCATTAACATAATAATCATATATTAACTAATTGATTAAATCGTTAAATTATTTGGATTATATATATATATATTTATTATCGATGATCCAAGTGTAAGTATTAAAAATTGGCGGAGGCTTTGTGATGGACAGACATCGATCCTTTTGTGCATTCTCTGTAACTGCAAATACTTCAGCTCCAAACACACATGAATCACCATTCGCCAAATACCCATTTTCACAATTCTTAAATGAGTCCAGTGATACCAACTTGTAAAAACCCCATTTCATATTCTTCTCGTGAAACCTTGTCCTATTGCCATTCACGATATCTATAAACACATACAAATAATAATAATTTAAAACGATTTAATGAATTAGTTAATAGATGATTATTATGTTAATGCGATAAGAGTGTAAAACAAAATTAAAAATACGTTAAAAATGAATTTTAAATATAAAAAATATTTTTTATGTAGTGTAAATGATATATATTAAAATATATAAATCAAAAAATATTCAAGATTTGGCTCATTTCGAACGTATCGAAGAGACGATTATAATGATGTAACTTGCTAAAATTAAAACGTATTTTTTAACGTATTTTAGTTAATAAACGATTATATGTGTTAAATGTAAAATTAAAATTATGAAAGTAAAAAATATAAAGTAAAATAAGTATAGGGGTTGAAAGTGTAACATTTCAATTCAAAATCATCAAATTTGAAGGAATTCGGTCCACCGCGGGACACTCCCCCGCGATCGCGGGGTAAAAGTTTCAAAAAGTGTCAAAAATGGTCCCTGTCCGCGATCGCGGACCTCCTTCATGAAAAAAATGGGTATTTTGGTAAAAATGGGAGAGAAATAGGTATTTTGGTAAAGGAAAGTCAAACTTTGGGTATTTTAATTAAATTCCCAAAAATCAACTCATCCAATGGTTTAAGAGTATTTTTTTAATGGATCATTCTCGCTATAACTTTTATTTTGATCGAAACTTAATTATATATAGGAAAATGTTCAAATGAAAACACTAAAAATACTGAGAACGTGAAAACACATCTCGGCCCTCTATTCAATTCAAAAATAAAGTTGTGACCGTTATTTTAATCACATAGTTTGATCAAGGATGGAGAGCTTTGATTTATGCTTTCCTTCCTTCCTTGGGGTTTCTACTTTCTTCCCTCACTTGTTACTAGTAGAACATAGCACAATTTTTCAAAATTACAATTATTGCAACTAACAAATGATTGGGTTGAACAAGTTAGATCATATATCATATATATATATATATATATATATATAGAGAGAGAGAGAGAGAGAGAGAGATGTTCAAGGAAAAACCTTAAAAAAACGGAAAACTGAAGAACACCCTGATGGCCCTTCATCTGGACGGTATGCACATGTGCATATAGGTAAATTATGTTATTTTTTGGTTTTATGCACAAGTGCATTATGCATTTGTGTATATATGCACAAATACATGTTACAAATAACATGTATGCACAAGTGCATACCGTCCAGATGAAGGGTTACTAGAGTGTTCTTTAGTTTTCCGTTTATTTGAGGTTTTTCCTTGAACTAGACCCTATATATATACAAGGAGGTTCAAGGGAAAACCTCAAAAAAAGGAAAACTGAAGAACAACCTAGGAGCCCTTCATCTAGACGGTATGCATTTGTGCATACAGGTAAATAGTTGACTTTTTGGTTTTATGCACAAGTGCATATGCATGTTACAAATAACTTATATGTATAAGTGCATACCGTCCAGATGAAGAGCTCCTAGGGTGTTCTTCAGTTTTCTGTTTTTTTTAGGTTTTTTCCTTGAACCTGATCCTATATATATATTTTATATATATATATATGTGTGTGTGTGTGATGAGTAAAAATACGTTAGATCAATAATTTTATGGGAATAAAAAACTTTGGATTTAATATAAAGTTGTAGATAGATATTTATATGAAATATTCAGATTCAGTGGTAGCACGATTGCATGTTTTGTGTGTCAGGCAGTGATAGATGTATACGATGACGAGCTTTCTTTTGGAATTGTTTTATTATATGAAATAACTAATTAAGATACTATTATTATAACTGTGTTCACACCCGACTACTAACAAGATTCCTATATTACATAATTACATGATTAGTTGTCATTGTGGTTAGTATTTTATTTTGAAAATTGTTAAAAAAATAACTTATTAAATGGAGGGTATTATCGTATTTTCACTGATTCATTTGTCTTTCTATTTTGTTCTTTACATACTAAACTATTAATAGTATATAATTATATATTTTAATTATTAACTAAAATAGTTATATACATATATATATATATACATACACAGATTTTTATATAGACGTAGGTTCAAACAAGCACACCTCTATTTTACAAAAATACGAGAACACCCTTATCACATGTGATGATACATGTAACACGACCTGATGGTGTTCGGACGACTTGGCCCTCGACTTAGGTCACGCCAAAGACCGTTCTGTCTCTGATTTAGTATCACATTAATTCACATGACCTGGGGCCTAGTAGTGTGCGGGCAACTTGGTATGCAACCTAGATCACGATAAAGGTTGTCAAAGTCTCTAGTGTCACATGTATCATATTCATATATGATGGACTATAGTTAAATGATGTTATCACGTTTTCGTTACATGAAAGTATTCTCGTCGTTTGAACCATTCCCCATATATATATATATATATATATATATATATATATATATATATACCCATATTTATGGGCTTAATCATTTGATAACTCTAAAACGTGTGAGATTCGTGAGATCCATTCTAATCCACTAGTTTAAGATAATTAATGTTATTAACTAATGAGATAATTAAGAAGATAATCATCGATATTTATTAAATAAAAATTAACGTATTTTAAAATAATTTCATCTCTCTCTCTCTCTCTCTCTCTCTCCCTGCTATCTCCGTGTTAGCATCCACATCATGCACACAAGGTGAACACATTCTGCACACAATATAAACGTCTTGGCAAAATTTTGACAAGGTGTTCCCAACATAAGGTTCAAATTGTGATCACAAGTAGTATGCTTAGATTTAGTTTGTGTTCATAATATGTTCACAAGCAATACCAAATATTGTTGATTCATAGTATGTTCACTATGTGTTCACAAACTATAGCATTATTTATAAGAGAATACTCACAATGTGTTCATCTTAGGTTTATATTCAATTATGTGTATATGTGTAGGTTATGGAGAGATGATAGAGAAATAGGAGAGATAATAGAGAAGAAGGGAAAGAGATTTTTAATTATATTAAAATTATTTTTTCAACTAACTTTTCGTAGTTTAAATTGGACCTCACCGATCTCACAAATTAGTGAGTTCCTAAAAAAAGCCTATATATATATATAGGGATGGTATATTTTGAAACCATTAAAAAATCTTGCAACTTGTGCAACCTATGATCTAACTATTAGTTATACAATAGATGACTAGGATTAATTCTTAAATTATTTAGTAAAAATTCAATTTTTTAATCGTATAGATTCCATTTATAAGGCGCTAAAGGGTAAAACCACCATTCAATGAATTTGGGTAACGATGGCAATTGAGATTCCTCGGGATCAAAACACCGAAAATCTCTCCTGGAAGGAGATTCAGTTTCCTAAAAACGTGGTTTGAATTTCGAATAACTGTTCGTGCAACCAAATCAATCGAAGATGGGTGATAGATTTAGAGGTTTGTTTACAACCTAAAATAAATTTCCATTCACTTCGATTCGATACTCTGTTCATGTTTTCTAATTAGGGTTTTCTTTGCATCTTCATCATAATCATCAGAAGGTTAAAAAAACGAAAGAATCATGCTCAAATACTCTTTCTCTCGCTTCAAAAACACTGCAGAAGACCCCATTATGATAGATTTAGATGATTCACCACAACAACAAGCAATCGATGTGAAGGATGAAGAACAACACAAAGTGCATGAACCGAACAACATGATTCTTGATATTCTCTCACCCGATAATCCACCTACACTGGAAACTTTGCCTTCAATCATCACACCGAGCAAGGCAGATGAAGGTACACCACTTGCAATGTTGTTTTATTATTTGATTTTAAAAAAAAAATGAAATGGTTCTATTTAGAACATATGGCAAAACTTCTGTATTGTTATAAAACTAAATATGCTTTTAACTGGGTATGTAATAAAGAAATTACCCATTCAGATTTTGAGACCATTTTTTGGGAACCATAGATTCGACTATTCATGAATATGGTTTAATTAATAAATTAATAAAGTGTTATATTTGTAAAAAGAATATTTGTTTGGCAATTTTATGGTGGAGAATGGGTTTCTTTGATAACTACCGCCTATAGTTGAGCCATTCATGAACAAGCACTTCAATATCCAATATGTCAATTCATGATTGTCACATCTCAAACTTTAAAAACTAAAAACTAAAGGGTGAAACAACTAGTGTTGATTTGGATTGATGTTAAAGAACTAAAGACTTTAAAAACTTTTAAACTAAAAACTTTAAAAACTAAAGAAAACCATGACTGAAACACAAGAATTTCGTTGTTTCCCATCGGTTTATTCATGATGTTGAAACTCATGTGTTTTCCAGTTACTTATGATTTGGATTGATAAAAGCAACCATCTTCAAAATATTTACTAAATCAACATTCATGAATATGTGTTACATATGTAGGAGCAGATGGTCTTAAACATATGACTCTCTATTGTAGTGACTTGGGCATAAATTAAAAATTAATCATGTATTACATATGCAGCTTGTAATCTGATTCTGTTAATCATGATTTGGTCACATATGCAGAACACCATATTTGGTCTCATATGCAGTTTGTATTTTGATTCTGGTAATCATGATTCTGGTATTACATATGCAGTTTGTATTCTGATTCTGGTAATCATGATTTGGCACATACCATAAACTTTACATCTTTTTTCTTGGCATTCATGAATTTAAGATAGCTGGAACCATGATTCTGATAATCATGAATATAGGTTGAGCAATGAATTATAATTCTCATAATCATGTATTCACTTTAAGGGTGAAACATCTAGTGTTCTAAGAAGCTACCGCTAGAGTTATGGCATATTGGTTTGCTGAGGAAACGAGAAACGAAAGAGATTCAAGACGGTGGATTTGGTTTGTTTCCCATTAGAGGTGAAGCATACAATGGAAAAAGGTGAATGCAGCCTTAAGGATTGTACAACTGAGAAAGAATTGGGCAAGCAGGTAACAAAACCTAAACCTTCAAACTAAAGATATATGCATTTTAAAATAGGATGGTCCAGTATTTACAAATGTAAATCTCAGTACTTTATTTTTAAATTTTGAACTTCGGGAAAAACAACCTGCTAAATCTGAACACAGTTCAGTCATTGATTGGGGATCTGTTCATATATATGTAGGTTGATGTGAAATCATGATTACTAAGAGATAATAGAGATGGGATAAAGAAGGTCCGTGATGCAAAGCAAGAAGCAGAAAGATCACTAAGAGACGCAAGCAGTAAGTTTCCCGAAGACCAATCATTCGAAAAATTCAAGACCGAGTTGGAGGAGCTATTTGGGTTCAAAGCATCACACAAGAAAGATAATGCAGGAACATCATCGAATACTGAAAGTGGACAAGATAACGTTGACATCAACGAGAACCCACTACAAATGGTAATCAGTTATAGGGACGACTCAGCTTACCCGTTGGACACATGTTGGGACAGCCCTAAGTTTGTTGCCGAAGTTGAACAATCGGTAAGGATGGAAGTTGAAAGTGAAAGAAATGCAAGTAGTACTGATTTGCTCACCAAGGTTTTGTGATACTTTATTCATCAACAGCTACTGGCTTATATAGCCTTACAAACAGAAACAGAAGCAAACAAATCTCAACAGAAAGAAGAAACTAACTAGCACTACAAACTAGGGAATGACCACAAAACTCGTTCAAACAAAAACAAACTTTAGCTTCCTAAGACTTGATCAAAATGATCGTTATTTAGACTCCAACAAATCCTCCCCTAAACTGAAAAATGCTTTGGAACATTCAGTTTACCTCCTGAACTCCTAGCAGCTTTCGAATCTTGAGGAACACCTCCAGCTTAAGCGGTTTTGTCATGATATCAGCAATTTGTTCATCCGTCCTGCAAAATACCAATTTTACTTCTTCTTGCATCACACGATCCCTTAGATAATGGAACCTAACATCAATATGTTTGGTTCTTCTATGCATAACCGGATTCCTTGACAGCTTGATTGTTGAGGTATTGTCACAGTAAACCTCGAGAATTCCATCCAGCTTTTCACTTAGGTCTTCAAGTAGCCCCTTCAACCACATGCAGTGACAGACACATGCTGTTGCAGCCACATATTCCGCTTCCGTGGAAGACAAAGTAACAATCTCCTGTTTTCTAGAACTCCAGCAAGTAGCAGCGTTACTAAACAGACAAACGTATCCAGAAGTGCACTTTCTATCTTCAACATCCCTTGCATAATCGCTATCCGTATATACCTTAAGCTTCATTGATGAGTTCCTTTCATAAAATAAACCGAATGTATATGTACAGATTGAAACGGGCTTTGTACGGGCTGAAACAAGCCCCAAGAGCTTGGTTCAATCGAATCGAAGGGTATTTTAAACGTGAAGGCTTCAAGCAAAGCTGCTACGACCACACTTTATTTTTCAAGAAGACTTCTAACACAGTTATTATTGTAAGTCTATATGTGGATGACTTGATCTTTGTAGGAAATGATGCTGAGATTTGTGAACGTTTTAAATGTTCCATGCAAAGTGAATTCCAAATGACAGATCTGGGGCAGATGAAATATTTCCTTGGCGTAGAAGTTCAACAGAAGGCAACTGGAATTCATTTATGCCAAAAGAAGTATGCAAAGGAATTACTTGAAAGATTTGATATGTGGGAAAGTAACCCGGTTAAGAATCCTATTGTTCCCGGCACAATTCTCACGAAGGCTGGAGTAGGGGAGGATGTTGATGCTACAGTATATAAAAGACTAATAGGAAGTCTCCTATATATCACTGTGACCCGTCCAGATTTAACATATGTGGTGTGCTTGCTGTCAAGATTCATGGCTAATCCTAAGGAAGAACATATGCAGATTGCAAAGAGGGTGTTGAGGTACTTGAAAGGTACATATACATTCGGTTTATTTTATGAAAGGAACTCATCAATGAAGCTTAAGGTATATACGGATAGTGATTATGCAAGGGATGTTGAAGATAGAAAGTGCACTTCTGGATACGTTTGTCTGTTTAGTAACGCTGCTACTTGCTGGAGTTCTAGAAAACAGAAGAATGTAAGGTGTACCATCCCAAAAGGGGTCTGATCATTACCTCCAAAATGACCGCAAATCGGATGTTTCCTGTGAATGGAACCATCAAGCTTTTTCCCACACAATGTTTGCAGGTCAGGGAGGAGAATAACACTCAACTGTGGCACAAAAGATTTGCACACGTAAACTTTAAGGCGATAAGAACCATGCAATACAAGAAAATGGTAAAAGGTTTGCCCCAAGTAACCGGAAAATCTGCAGTGTGTGAGACCTGTAATGTTGGAAAGCAGCAAAGGGAGAAAATTCCAAGGAAAGGAACATGGCGATCAACTGAAAGGCTCCAATTAGTTCACACCGACTTATGCGGTCCGGTAACTCCTGCTTCACAAAGTGGAAAGAGGTATGCTCTCGTGTTTACAGATGATTATAGTCGGAAAACATGGGTCTATTTCTTGGCAAATAAAGGCGAAAGTTTTGTTGTATTTCAACGTTTTAAAGCTCTAGTTGAAACTGAAGTTGGCAGTAAAATCAAAGGCTTAAGAAGCGATAGAGGGGCGAGTTCACATCGAATTCATTTAATGAATTCTGTGAACAACATGGTATTAAGAGGCAACTAACTGCAGCCTACACCCCACAACAAAATGGAGTGGCGGAGCGTCGAAATCGAACGATCATGGATATGGTAAGATGTTTGTTAGCCGAAAATAACATGCCACGGCAATTTTGGGCAGAAGCTGCAAATTGGGCCTGTCATGTGCTAAATCGATGTGTCACAAAAGCATTAGATGATCGAGTTCCTGAAGAATATTGGACGGGAAACAAGCCCAATGTTGACTACTTCCGAGTGTTTGGTTGTATAGGCCACGTTCATGTGCCCGTACAGCTAAGATCTAAACTCGACGATCGTAGTCACAAGTGTGTGTTACTCGGTATCAGCCCTGAATCCAAGGCGTATAGGTTATATGATCCCGTCAAAAGGAAGATTATCATCAGTCGGGACGTCATATTTGAAGAAGATAAACAATGGGTTTGGGAAACTAAGGATGTCCAGAACCAAGAAATGGGAATAGAAGAAGAAGGTATGTCAAATGAATTTGAAGGAGAAGTGAATCCAGTAGATCCAGAAGTAAATCTGGACGAAAGTCATACAAACTCTAATGACCATGCAGCCACTGAAAGCCTTGTCAACCCAGAAAGCCAACAAACTGGGTCCCCTGAGCCGTCAACTCGAGTTAGAAGACCACCAGCTTGGATGCAGGATTACAACAGCGGTCAAGGATTATCGGATGGTGAAGAGTTCGAAGACGAGGCAGGTCTTGCTATGTATAGCTCATTAGAAGATCCAACAACCTTTGAAGATGCATGTCGAGAAGGAAAGTGGATAAAAGCCATGGAAGATGAAATCACTGCTATTGAGCAAAATAACACTTGGGAGCTGGTTGATCTTCCTCCTGGAGTCACACCGATCGGGGTTAAATGGGTTTTTAAAACTAAACTCAATGCAGAGGGAAAGTTGGATAAATATAAGGCTCGTTTGGTAGTAAAGGGGTATGCACAAAGAAAAGGGGTCGATTACGAGGAAGTTTTTGCACCAGTGGCTCGATGGGACACCATTCGAACCATATTAGCAGTTTCAGCTCAAAGAGATTGGAAAGTGTTTCAGTTAGATGTTAAAAGCGCTTTTCTGTACGGAGAACTCAAGGAAACGGTGTACGTGGATCAGCCTCAAGGGTTTGAAAAGAAAGGTGAAGAAAGTAAAGTGTACAGATTGAAACGGGCTTTGTACGGGCTGAAACAAGCCCCAAGAGCTTGGTTCAATCTGTACACTTTACTTTCTTCATTCTCCATCACCACTTTAATACCCTTTTCTAGCAGCTGCCCCGAGCTTATCAGGTTTGAGGTGAGATCTGGTACATAGTAAACTTCTGTGATAGTTTGAACTATGCCTTCTACTTCAAATCGAACATCACCGACTCCTTTTACTTCCAATCTAAGATCGTTGCCAAGCTTTACTGTTCGTTTAATATTCTCATCCAAGTGTACGAACCATTTCTTCATACCTGTCATATGGTTCGAACATGCTGAGTCCAAGAACCATGTGCCTTTATACTCGATCCGTTCTTCTTCTACATGTGCCATTAGTAGGAGTTCTTCACTATCATCGTACTCAGTGTAATTTGCAGCTTTATCCCACCGGGGACATTCATATTGAAAATGGCCCATTTGGTGACATTTGTAGCACTCTATTGTTGACCTATCAAATTCACCCCGTCCTCTTCCTCGACCACGTCCTCTCCCCCTATTAAACGTGGTCCTTCCTCGTCCTCGACCTCGTCCGGAATTAGTCTCATCCACTTTAAGTGCTTGCTCATCGTTCACCTTCCGTTGCAACTTCTGTTCGTGGACAAGCAAAGAGCTCTGTAGCTCATCAACAGAGAGAGTGTCGAGGTCTTTCGATTCCTCGATTGAGCAAACGACGAAGTTGAAGTTTTCCGTCAACGTTCGTAGTATCTTCTCAACTATCTTTATATCAGACATGTCTTCACCACAATTTCGCATGTCGTTGGCTGTGGTCATGACTCTCCCAAAATACTCCGTCACTGTTTCCCCTATCTTCATTTCCAGAGTCTCGAATTCTCTTCTTAACCGCTGCAATTGAGCCCGTTTTACCCGGACATTTCCTTGGTACTTAATCTTCATTGCATCCCAGATTTGCTTGGCCGTTTCCTTTTGAGTAACCGTCTTGAGAATATTCTTGTCGATCGAATAGAACAAGAAATTCCGGGTCTTCAGATCCTTAAGCTTCATATCGTTCAATGTCTTCTGCTGTTCCGCCGTCAATTGAACTCCTTCTTGTGGCTCTGTATATCCAACTTCGATAACAGACCAGTACTCCTTTGATCTCAGTAAATTTTCCATGACCAAACTCCAGTGGTCATAGTCACCATCGAACTTGGGAACAATTGGGCTTTGAGACGAACTCCCTTCTGCTGCCATTGTTCTTTTCTCTCTTGATCACTTTTATTGTTTTCGCTCTGATACCACTTGAAAGAAATGCAAGTAGTACTGATTTGCTCACCAAGGTTTTGTGATACTTTATTCATCAACAGCTACTGGCTTATATAGCCTTACAAACAGAAACAGAAGCAAACAAATCTCAACAGAAAGAAGAAACTAACTAGCACTACAAACTAGGGAATGACCACAAAACTCGTTCAAACAAAAACAAACTTTAGCTTCCTAAGACTTGATCAAAATGATCGTTATTTAGACTCCAACAGAAAGATCAGAAATAAGGAAGTCAAAGAAGCATCGTTTTTGCTAACCGGAACAGAGCATAGCAATGCAACGTATTCATCTGTAGGTACTTCTGGGTAGGCATCATCCGACGGGTTAACAATCAGTTCATGCGAAGTATATTCGTTGGGTTTTTGGGGTTCCATTGTCTTTGAATTCAAGGTTTCAAATTTAATTACTGTGTTGAACCGGTTCTTTGATTATATATAACGCATGATTTGATTACATAATTAAAAACAAATCAAATGAAAATAAATGAAAAAAATACATTAGGATCAATGAAGAAGAAGATATATTACAAAAACTAGAGAAAATAGGGATGTGATAGAAACCACCAAAAAAACGGTGGTAATAATCTAGGAAACCGTATCATGCATAATAATATTAAAAAAAATTAAAAAAACAAAAAAAGGGAATACCCATTTTACCCTTCTAACCGTATGAAAACCATGTTTATGATTACAAACCAATCTAAAATAATCAAGGGCTTAGATGTAGGTTGCAATGGTTGCAACCTTTTTGTGGGTTGCAAAATAGCCTCTCTCTCTCTCTCTCTCTCTCTCTCTCTCTCTATATATATATATATATATATATATATATATATATATATATAGAGAGAGAGAGAGAGAGAGAGAGAGAGTCGGGTTCATACGAGAACAATAACAAAATAAAAGAAATAAGATAACGGTTGAATCACATGTGATTTTACATTAAAAACCACGTGTGAAATCACATATGATTCACACGACTTTGCTCACGACCTGAAGTTGCGGGTCACGTCGTCCGCATACCTTTGCGTTGACCGTTAGTATAAAACCACATATGATTTTACACGTAATTTAATTATTTTCTCTTATTTTCTTATTGTTATCGTTTAAACATCCATATCTCTCTATGCGCAGGAGAAAGGAGAAAATGGTACACTGGCTGGGGTGGCCAGAATCCAGATAAGAGGGATTGGGGAAGGGACAACCAATGGAAAAGGAAAGTGGCGTGATGGTCCTATGATGCTAAGTTATATATATAGAGAGAGAAATGTTCAAACGAGAACGCTAACTATTTACAAGAACACGAGAACGATCGTCCATGTACAAAATCACACATGATTCACGTACAAAACCACATGTGATTTTACACTACCTGGATTTTGAAAAAAAAGCAGTCTTCTAATTTACTCAAAAAGTCAATATTGATTCAATTTAAAAAAACATATTATTCTTGAAATTTACTTTCCCACAGATTAAACTGTGTCAACCTTTTCCTTTCCTCCCGCGAAGAAGACGGCATAAAAGTGCACCCTGTCAATAAAATTCCTGAGTCTGCCTGCCACTGAGTGGAAGATAGGTCGTTTAGCTGGTTCGTCGTATCAGTCGGCTTACATCTTATCGTGATCATCTGCAACAACAAACAAAATTCCATTTTCGTAGTAGATGAACAGGTAGTACGTGTGTGTTTTTAATTTAATATATATATATATATATATATATATGTGTGTGTGTGTGTCTTGTGTGTGCTACTACGTTAAACTTTGACAATCTCTTTTTTGTTTATTGTTTTGGGAGGTTAATTAATGGTGTCTGTGTTTCTTTGTGTTTCCATGTACATGTGATTCCATCTTGTAAAAAAGAAAACTCTGTGACACAAACGGGTTGAAATTAAAATGACGTATTTGAGTGATGAAGCAATCACAAATCTTGGGTGTTTTGTTAGTTTATTGATTAGGGTTTCCTCCAAAATTGTATCTTGAGATTTAAAGAAACACTTTCTTAATTGATCCATAAATCATAGTGTACGTGTGGTTTATAAAGTTTGGAAGTCTCTGAAAATGGAGAAAACCAAAAAAGCAGCATCAGCCGAGGAGCTGTTAAGAAAGATCCTGGAGCTGGAAAAACGGCATGCTCACCTTAAACAAGAAATATCAAAACGCATGCTTTCGCCAAAACCTGACCACCAAACACCATCTACATCTACACACCTCTGTTCTTCATCTTTATGGCCGGTTATCAGACCAACTCATGATGGAGTTCCCGAGCCTTTAGCTATGAAGCTAACGGAAACTCAGTATTGGAACGTAGTGCAGTCGATGGGTCAGGCTATACACTTATTCGATCTCAGCGGTCGGATATTCTTTTGGTCAGCTGATCCATCCATCACCTACTACTACTTTCTTTTCTTGTTAATTACTATACTAAATTCTTGACGTTTTGGATTTCAAATGCAGGAGCCGAACTGCAGAAAGTCTTTATGGTTTTACACCTGATGAAGCTTATGGGAAAACTCCTACGGAGCTTCTAGTGGAAGACCCTGAAGACGCTGTATTAGCCGATTATCTCTTAATGCGATCGGTAAAGGGAGAGAGTTGGTCTGGAGAGTTTCCTATAAGGAAAAAGAACGGAAAAATTATTATGGTTATTGCGACCAACACGCCATATCGTGATGAAAATAGAAGATTAATTGGGGGTATTTGTGTGACGACTGCTGTACGTCACTATAAGCCAGGGCGGAGCCTCATGAATAATATTGCTTCTGCTACAACTGGAATTGATTCTCAACAACCTTCGATTTCCTCAAAGATATCGAATTTGGTATGAATTTCCGATATCATTTTTGGTTTGTAGTTTGTAAGAATTTAGGTCCCTGAAATGGATTCAAAAACCAAAAACAAATGGTGTAGATTTAACTACTGAATGAATTATGTAAACATGCTTCAAGGGTGAAGTTAAAAATGAAGACTAATGTTGCCTCCTCTGATCATTCAGAGGATACACTTGAAAGTAGCCTTACCCCAAGGGGACATATAGCTCCATCTTCATTTGCAGTATTTCCTTCTACATAGATTTTCTGGATAAATTGCCTCAAAGATATTGAATTTAGTATAAAGTTTGTAACTTTAGCCTTGGTTCAATGAGTCTAATAGGAATTGAAGACAACCCATGTAACAATTTAGATCCCTTTTACGTTCAAAAAACCAAGAAATTAAAAAGGTGGTGAGTTGCTGAATGAATCTTGTTATGTTGGAAAAACTAAAACAGGCTTCAAAAGTGAAATTTAAAATGAAGAAAGGAGATGATGAATGTGAGGATGCTCTTGAAAGTGAAGCAAGCACCCCAAGGGGACATATAGCTCCATCTCCATTTGCAGTATTTCATTCTACAGGCACAGAAAAGGAGCATCTTACGATAGAATCTGGTGAGGAGAGTGAAAACAAACTTGGGATACGCAAGATTTTGTCTTCGAAAGCAGAGGCATGGATGGATAAAAGGGGAATTGTGTGGCCATGGAAAGAAAGAGAAGAGGAATCTTTTGATGCTAGAATCGGTCGTTTTGGTTGGCATCGATTAGATCTCAATCAAGAACACGAAAAAATGACTTGTTTTGCTTCTGCAAAAGTAGACCGACAAGTGTGGGAAAATAGCAACTTGGGGCATACTAAGATGGAGGCTTCAGGGTTGTGGCTTTCTTCAATACATGTTAGTAACAGTAGTAGCTCAAGTAGCAGCAGTAGTAGTAGTAGCATCCAAAGCAATGCCATTATCAAGGTGGAAAGGGACACAAATTATGAAATATTGTGGGAGGACTTGATAACTAGAGAACAGATTGGGCAAGGTAACACAAACTTAATTGATCATATTAATTTGAATGCAATCTTAATTTCTTTAGATATTATACGTTTCATTTATATATAATTTTACAGGTTCGTGTGGGACTGTATATCATGGGTTGTGGTATGGATCAGTATGTTCTCCATCTCCCACTCCATTGTTAATAATATCTCTTGTGATTTTGAATATGTTATAGTTGTAACAAGTTTCATCAACAATATGTATGCATGCAGGATGTTGCAGTGAAGTTATTTATGCATCAAGAATATTCAGATGATGTGATACTATCGTTTAAACAAGAGGTAATTACTTTTTCACTTCAACCATATATATATATATATATGACTTTAGAGTGGGTCTAAATGGCTATTTTTTGTGTGTGTGTGTGTGAAGGTATCGCTAATGAAAAGGCTTCGACACCCGAATATTTTGCTGTTTATGGGCGCTGTAACTTCACCCCCAAATCTATGCATTGTTACGGAGTTCCTTCCGCGGTTGGTTCTTCAATCCTAACTCCACCCACATAATTAATAATTTGTAATGCATTAATTATGACGAAGAATAATGTAAACCATGGAGTTGTGTTATGTAGTGGAAGTTTGTTTCGGGTACTTGAGAGGAATACGGCACGATTAGATTGGAAACGTCGTCTGCATATGGCCATGGATATTGTATGATGCCAAGTATCTATCCTTAATTAATTTCCATATATCCCCACTAATTTTTATTTACATGTCTTGTTAATTAAACGTGATTGTTTCATATGCATTAATTAATTATAAATAGGCACGAGGCATGAATTATCTTCATCAATGCAAGCCACCCATTGTTCACCGTGATTTGAAGTCTTCAAATCTTCTTGTTGATAAGAATTGGACCGTCAAGGTACTACATACCATTCTTGTATCATCTAAGTTTTTCTTCTCACTAATTAATATGATATGATGATGTTTTAGGTTGGTGACTTTGGTTTGTCGCGTGTGAAGCATGAAACATACCTCAAGACAAAGAGCGGGAAAGGAACGGTATGCTGTGTTATTGTTTTTAACTTAAAGTTTTGATTTCAAAAGACAAAATTAATGTTGGCTTCTTGCATTGTGATGTGTAGCCTCAATGGATGGCTCCAGAAACTCTTCGTAACGAGCAAGCAAATGAAAAGTAATCTCATATATATATATATCCTAATTAATTAAACCCCATTTTGTTGTTGTTGTTGTTGTTGTTGTCACATATTAATTAATTATGTTTGAATCTAACATATACTCCTACATTTATTTTCACAATGTTTGCTGGCAATGAATGTATGCATGTATATATAGGTCGGATGTATACAGCTATGGTGTTGTATTGTGGGAAATTGCCACTGAGAAGATCCCTTGGGACGATCTTAATCCGATGCAGGTTAATTTCTTAATTAAGTATACTCCACTACTACTATCAAATTCAATCTTTTTGGAACAACCCAACAACAACATATCATATATATATATAATATTAATTACATATATATATGTTGCAGGTAATTGGAGCGGTAGGGTTCATGGATCGACAACTAGAGATTCCAAGAGATGTGGATCCAATGTGGGCTTCTCTCATCCAAAGTTGTTGGTGCAGGTAATTAATATATAAGCTACATTACATTTATATATATATATATATATATATATATATATATATATATGTTTTTTCATAACAAATTAATGATGACAAGTTTGTGTTTTTATAATGATCATCAGTGAACCAGAATCCCGTCCAACGTTCCAAGAAATACTATATAAGCTTAAAGATTTGCAGAAGAAGTTTGCAGCTGAACGGAGGAAAATATAAGTGCATGCATGCTTTATTTTTTCATCATTTTTTTGTCTAACAAATCTCATTTTGGCGGTGTGTTTCGGTCATGAACATCAAAGGTAAGAGCACAACCAGACTAAATCGAACCAAAATTGTAAATTTGAAACAAGAACTCAAGTAACAGACGTCGGTTTAATTTTTTTTTTCAACGATTCAAACGAACCTGTAATTTGTTTTCTTGTATGTGCAGAAATTAAGGTATGTGTGGTTGTTTTTTGCAAGTACAACTTAATGATATAAAAAATTAGAGCAACCAACAATGTCTGATACAGTTATAATAAGATGTTACAATATTTTAATTAAAGAGCAAATAAGTAATGATATATAAATTGAACAGTGTAATCACAAGTACATATACTCTCTAATAGCAACATCCTTCTTATATATGTATGTACCATCATCACACAAATCAAATCTCGACCCGACTAAAAAGCCGTTAACAAGTCTCTTTTATTAATTAATTAGTACCTGAAACCGAAGGCGGGCAGGTGTTTTACGTTGTAGAGGGTAAAGGAAGTTGAAGCGTGATATGGAAATAGCAGCGTTCCGATTCTCTAATATATTGAACATCCCCATTCATTAGCTTTAGGATTTTCCGACACATGCTTAATCCTAAACCTTCTTCGCTCCTCCATTCACTGCTATGAAACATGTCTGCAACCAGCTCCGATGGCAAACCATTACCCGGGCACACCATCCTTCACAAAAATACAACATTAAATCATAATCATAATAATAATAATAATGCAAATAAGAAAAGAAAAGAAACGAAGATGATACCTAAAGTCAATATGGACGTTGGTGGTTCCATAGAACGTCTGTTTTAAAGTTGGTCGAACTTGAATTTCCACCCAACCGTTGGGGGAAGGCGAATGGCGAACCATATTCAACAAGAAATTCGTCAAAACTTGTTGAAGCCTGAGTTGATCGCCATAAACGCTCAAAGTTTTAACTTCCTCTGGAATATCTCGAATCAGTTGTACGCCTCGATCCCTTAAGACCAACATTACTTGGCTAACCACGCCATCGATCACGTTTCCAACCACAAATTCCTCTTTTTCCACCTCCAAATGACTACAAAAAAACGAAATTAGCAACTTAATGAACAAAAAATAGAAAGAAAGAAAGAAAGAAACTTTTACTCACCCCTCTTGAATGTTCTCCATATCAACATCTTTTATAATCTTTAACATCTGTTTCTGGCAGCTAGCACTTGTTTCCAGCAACTGTTTTTGATCATCGGTTAAATCCGTTGTTTCCAAAAGAGAATTAGCGAACCGAATGCCGCTTAATGGATTCTTGATCTCATGGCAGATGTACGCCAACTCTTTCATCCTCGTAAAACATTTGTTTTCCTGTTGTCGTTGTATTTTCAGAGCTTGCTGCAACTCCGGGCTTGCAATCTGCAGAAAGCAGAAGGCTCCAGTAACCTCCCCGCCCAAATTCACCCTTTTATTTGCCGTCAACAAAGCTTGCACATATTTCCCACGTCGATTAAAGAACGAAAATGGGTACTTATCCGTATCCTGCCCTCCAATCGCATTATGCAGAATGATCATGAACTTTGTCAAAGAATCCGGACCCTTTAAACGACAACAACTTCCAAAAATCTCTCCAACCAGCATTTTCCCGATGACATCTTCTCTCCCCCAACCCGTGAGCTTCTCCATTGCAGTGTTCCACTCGGAGCAACACGTGTTCTCATCCGATGCAAAAATAGGTGGGATTAAAGCGTTGGGACTATGAACAATGGCTCTGTAATCACCTTGGATTTGAACAAATTTGTCCATCACAACCTTTTGCCGTGTAACATCGTGACCAACAAAGCAGACTCCAACGATACTATCCATATAGTCCTTGCTGGAGCAAGCGTTTACCACAACGAAAATAGCCTTTTCTTCTTGCGCCAAATTGAACGTCCTCAATTTGATCTCCACGTTCTTGTCTTCTTCGCCTAATAATCATATATTTACAGTATTATTTCACCAAAAAAGACAATAATAATAATAATAATGACTATTAACCATCAAGAACCATGTTTTAACCCATGAACATAAAAACCCTTTTCTATGTTTGTAAGATTATGTTTGGCAGTTGCTGAATGGTTTGGTGCAGAATGATTAAGTAGCCAGAATCATTAAGAGGCTCTTACGAGTTAGTGCAAAATGAAATATGGTTGTTTGGTAATTGTTTGGTATGAAATCAGGGCGCTGAATGGTTAAGGGAGACCCAAGATACAAAATCATTCAGAGGGTTTTAGAACCATTAAGAGGCAGAATTTTTTTGCCAAACAAGATTTACCTTTTAACGTTTCAGAGGTTGCCTCTTAATGGAACTATTAAGAGGTAAACAAACAGCCCTAAGAGTATTTAAACATCAAAAGATCATATTTTGTGAGCAAAAAACTTAAAGGGTCTCACTACAATCTTTGTAACATGAAAAAAGCATATGCTTTTCGGAAGATTAAGCAGTGAAGGAGTAAAACGAGTACCTTGTAAAGCATGATTCAGAAGCTTGACAACAGTTTCTTCTGATTCTTTATAAATGAGATCTTGAACCAATGACTTTCCCATGGCTTCCTGAACCGATAAACCCGTTAACTCTGCGATCTTTGCATTCCATCCGTTTATTCGGCCCTCAACATCTACAGCAAATATAGGAGCAGTTGCTGTCTCGATCAATCTAACCATTTCTCTCGCAACCGAGCTGAGTTCATCCATACCCTGCAACCCCATTTCGTCATTTTGAACCTTAATCACAGCCTTGGAAATGCTTTCTTCAGCGTCTTTAAACGAATCTCTCAAAATAAGTTGTAACGAGTGGATTGCATCCATTTCTGCATTTTCCCATGGCAAGCTTCGACTTTTCACAACTTCTAAAAACGCATTAAATGAAGAACGCGGATGCATTCTTTGCCCATCGTCTTTATCTCCCGGATGATGCTTAGCTCCACCCCATTTGATCTCTTTTGCCGTGTGGGATCGGAACCAAAACAAGAAATCTTTAGAAGTGATGTAAGCAACTGCCATCCCACAAACTGCATCTCCAAGTAACGCGGCTCCAGGGTAACCAGCGTCCGCTAAACTATCAGTGCTTAACCCTGTTGAATCCGCATGACAAGCCAACAGCCACTCGACAATATCTTTGATTTGTGATTCAGTCGGGGTGATGCCTATGTGGTAGTAATTTCCTTGGTAGTAAAGCGCAGCACCGTCACATTTCACAAGATCCATGATGCTTGGACTTTGTGTTACGATACCAGTAGGCGAATCGCGAAGAAGCATATCACATAACAAAGTTTGTGTTCTTAGAATGCGTTTTTCAGACATTTGAGAAGCCAATTGTAGCTCCAAGTTTAGTTGGAGCCCGAACGCCTGCATTAGGAATTCACAAGCGTAACGTAGAGGAAAAGGAATACATCGAGCAGATGTATGATGGCAAACCACTAATCCCCATAAACCCATCGTACCTCTTCCTCCCACACCATCTTCGTTTCCATTGATGATGACTGCCAAGGCTAACGAAGCTATCGAACCCATGTTAGCCATGTACTGAGAATGGCAACCGTGAGGGGCTCGAAGGGTCGAACCCACCAAACACAAAGGCTGCATCAAGGCATCATCTTGGATTACACGAACCGGGGTGTCATGGCAATCCACAATCATCCTAACACGATTCTGTCGAAACAAGAATCTTGAAGCCTGTGGGATATCAGTTGCTGGATAATGTAACCCGATATAAGGATCCAAATCGGCCCGTTTGCTTTCAGCCACAACTTCACCATGTTCATCTTCATGAAACTTATACACCATCACCCGATCATAACCTGTAAGCTCCCTCACATTTTGCACCACAGTATCACACAAAAGTTTAATATCGCCTCCGGGCAACGCTTGCAAGTTTGAAATAGCGCGAACGGCAAGCTTTTGAGACTGAACAGCCCCAGCAATTGACAAAGCAGGGTCCTCAGTTCTAGCAGGTTCCAAATCAATAACTATACCCACATCAATCCTATGCAAAATCGCGTAAAAGGGTTTTCCGGAGTTCTTGGAGTGAACCCAAACAGGGTTCAGAAGCGTAATTTCGCGAGCCCGAAAAGCCCTTTCGAGCAAGACAGCGCTGGAAGGGGTGAAAAGGGTCTTGACATCAGTCCCAATTGTCAAGATTTCGGGTTTTTCAAGACTGGGAACAGATTGTGGCGCCAAACCCAATCTTTCTCTAGCATTGTCACTAAAAGCAATGACTCTAAAGCTAGAATTATCGATAGCAATCATACAACCAAAGGGTTGAATATGACCACCTCTCTGAATTTTGGACAAATAAGCGGTCATTTGCTGTTCAGCGATGGATTCAGTTGTGGTTTTGATTGACTGTGAGTAATCAAAAGACTTACCAGATTCACCAGATTGCTCATAAACAGCATGTAATCTTGCATCAACTGCGTATTGTGCAATTGCTTTGCTCATTGAATCAACCCTGTTGTTTGCAGCACTTGTAGTAGGTGTTGATGATGGAGGAGGGTCTTGAGGCTCAATTTGCTGGGGATGAACCCTAGAGCTTGCTCTGCTGCCTGAAGCCATGTTGTTGCAGAATTGGGAATAAAGATAGAAACCCTAATTGGGTATGAGAGTTGATAAAATATGGTAATTGATAGTAGTAAAGATGAAGAAGGATTGATGAGGCAAATTGTATGAATGATTGGGGATGAAGTTTACAAGTTATTGTGGTGGATTTGAAGGGTGTTTTGAAGTTAGTGGTTGGTTTAAAAAGGTTAGTTTCTTCACTCATGGATTCTCTCTCATCTCATTCTCATCTCTCTCTCCCGCACATATTTTCTATAAAAAAAGTTATTATATATAATAATTGATTTTTGAGTAAATTACGTTTTTAGTCCTTGTGGTTTGTTAAAATTTGCAATTTTCGTCCTTGTGGTTTAGGAATTGCGGTTTTGGTTCTATAATTTGTAACGGATTGCTATTTTTGTAATTATGATTTACAATTTATTGTTGTTTGGTTCCTGTGATTTACAAATCTTTACTGTTTTGGTCTCTTATACTTAAAAGGTAGGAATTTATCCGGAGACGAAAATAACAATAAATTATAAGTCATAAGATAAAAAATCATAATTTCTAAACCACGGAGATCAAAAGGTTGTAATTTACTCTTGTTTTTTTAAAAGTTTTCTAAAATGAAGAAATAAAGTCTAAAATCTTTAAAAAGACTTGGATTCAACTCTAACATTCTTTATTGTGAGTGGCGGGTTTAAAAAAAGAACATAGTTCTCTGTATAAGCTTCCTCTAAAAGCTTATTGAATAATTTACTTCCTATATCATGAAATCAGTACCAGACAATGATATATAGCTTATGAAATAAATTATGAATTTTATTAAGCTCGTTAAACTGTTAATAAATAAGACTTAAAATTACTTTATAGATAAGATTGAATCAAAATTACATGTGATCTCCATTACTAATTATCTAGTTTTATTTTTTATTAATATGGATATTTATGTAATACTAGATATGTGTCTCCAAGCGATGCGGCGCAAAATATTCCGAATTTAAAACTGAAAACTCGAAAGAATAATTTTGTTTCATGTTTAGTTTTATTATCAATCAAACAATAATAATCATAATATGTTTTAAGGGGTATAGATAGATAAGGGTGTAAATGTACAAGTTAAAAAATCTCAATACATAATTCTTGAAAAATCTCGATACCTATATATGACATTTTAGTTTAAATAATTATGAATGTGTATTTTTAATATGATAAAAGTGCAAAATGAAAAATGAAAATATAAGAAATATAAAACAAATTAATTCGTATATATTTATGATATTTAATTATATGATTAAATTCAAACTTATTCAATATTGAGCTCATTTCGAAGGTAGTGACAAGACGATCACAATGGTATAATTTGTACAAAAAGAAAAAATATTTTTAAACGCATTTTAGTTCATACGATTATTTATGTTAAAATGACAAGGGTCTAAAACGAAAAATTGAAAAACTAAGGGATTAAAGTTAAACTAAATATCTAATTATAAAGATACTAAATGTAAATTATATATTTAAAAAAGATTTTGTTGAGGAGAGATACAGGGAGAAATGTGTGTGGAGTGATGGTGGATATGCTTTAGAAGTTTTACAGCATACTATTATCTTAAACTTTCAAAACAGCCGTATTAGAATTTTAATAAGATAGTATAGATTACATAGCAATACAAGTAGGAAACTTGTATATTAAACAATAAAGGTTGTAATTAAGCTAGCCTTTAGTTATTTACATATTATAATTTATAAGACTTGACTCCTCCCACTAACCCAAGAGCTTCAATAACTGCCATTAACAGATGGTCAGGATATGACTCAACTCCACCCTCTGAATCTGATTGCAAAACCCTTCCAACAATCTGTGATCCAAACAAAACAAGTGAAATAGTACACTTTTATTTACATATATGCACAATTTCTACAATGTTGCTCCTTTTTTGTATATTTTTGTATTATTTTCGTATTTTCGTAAAAACGATGGTTAATAAATCAAAAGAATAACCTCTAACCTTGCGCGCGTAGCCACCATAAGCAATTCCGCTGATCAAAGCATTTGAATTTGACACCGTTGAACTTTCTATATATAGAAAAGCTACAGATTAGCATGAGGGGTAAAATGGGGAAAAGAATTACTTTGAATATAGACTAATAAGATTTATACCAGAAATCGTTGCCGTTTGGAAAAGGTTTTGCTTTTTTAATCCGTCCACCGTGTGAGCATTGGTACCACCCGCGAGTTGAAGAAAACCTACATTATTTATATTCAAAATGAATCAACATCACAAAAGAAAACGAATATGGAGAAACAGAGATTCACTAACCGGGAGGTCTATCGTTAGCAGAAGCCAAGCGAAGGGCAAAAGCAATTGATTCTCGAGTGGCACCTCGCCCAATATCTCCACTCATTGGCCGACCATCTAACTACAAATTTCATCATATAAACACCACAGTAAGGAAACTAAACTACCCCATATCCTCAATGATGTACTTGATGCATCAGAATGTGTACCACATAATCAAATATGATATCGCTAGGATTCAAGATTTCGGACTTGCGTTCACCATAAATAAAAGGTATATTGGTATTGTACACACCTGCCATAAATTCAAGCTATGGAGATCCCGTTCTAGAATAGAGTACATTTTGTTCATCATAGAGACGGTTGAATCTCCAATATAAGGCAAACTAACCTGCATTTACTCGTAACTAGTTCTGTTACCTTCCTAAATTTACATCCTATTCGAGAAACAGAGACACATTTTGACTTTTTTACGGTCAAACAAATACTTTTGAAAACTCAATATTGACTTTGACTTTGATACAAAAAGTATTAACTTATAGTAACTTTCACTTGATGAAAAAGGTATTGATTTATAGTAAATGCTTGAATCTCCAAATTCAAATTGTACCTCTTTTTCTTGAACAGGGTATCTAAATAAGTGATGATATATATATATATATATATATATATATGAGCGTAGTTGGTTTGAATATTTACTGCCACAAGCCTTAGATGATTAACGGATTCTCCCAAACCATCCCAAAGCTCTTTGAATGAATCAGTCTGCCTGCAAATGTTTTTAACCACTCTTTGAGCCAAAAAAAAAACCTAACTTTCAAATAATAACTGAAAGAAGATTGTATAAAGAAAAAGAAAACGAAATGGAAATTAGTCCTTAAATTTAAATTATATAGGCTACCTTCCATTGGTATGTATCTCAAGAGCATCAACATCATCTCTCTCAAGAAGTTCAGATGTTGCAGCAGCATCTCTTAAATATGAATTTACTTCTGTATCAATCGAACCATTTATCTTAATTCTTAGAAAAATCCACAAATATGAGTGCTAAGATGATAAATGAAAAGAAAAGAAAAAGAAAGGCACAAACTTATTTTATCATATGGACAAACTGGAAAACAGCGTCCACAGCCGTAGCAACGCTCAGTAATTACTCCTGGCTTCATATCAAATTTGGCAAGAAACATGTAAAAACTTAAATCACAACAAAAACATAATCCATCTTTTCACATGGAAATAGCTGTTGACTTTATTGTTTAAATGCATGCCAATAAACTAACTTAGACCACAAATAAGAACAATATCCAACTTGAAGAAGGAAAGGACCTTATATGAGCCGATTGCATCCTGCAGAGATATTGCATTAGCAGGACATATCTTTTCACATGGTCTTGAGCAATCCTGTGGACAATCATCTGGATCAAATTCTGTAAAGCTAGCAAAGAGTTAGGGTTTTTTTGATTTTTGGCTTATGAGCTTCATGGACTTATAGCTTAATTCATTAAGTTGCGTAGATGTGTTTGATTATGACTTAATACTAAACCCATTGGTAAATTCATTAATCCAATTAATGTTGCCTTTACCCATTCTTCCAATATTTTCCCAAAAAAATACCCTCTTAGAAGATAACAAATTTAAACAATTAAAGGGGTTAAATTTTACCAGCTTTGCGAAAGTGAAGATCCTCATCATCATTGACACTTATCATAACCCAAGGCCTTCTAATAGGCAAGATAGATCTTGCAGCATCGATCCCTTCATTCACCGCATTTACCACCGCCAAGTCCGCGGCACAGTCAATACAATCAACTGCAATCAATACACTTTTCATTTACTCATATGCTTCATTATACAAATAGCTTCTTGGATTCTAATCAAATCAATTTTCAATGTGAAAATGGTTAACTTCACCACAAAATCCAAAGTCGATTAGGTATGATCAATTTAAGGGAAAATGAATATAGTTTCTACCTCCAGCCAAAGTGTAAACAAGAGAAAGATTCCTAACATCCACCACATCCTGTAATCAAAATGCAACAACTTAATTATGCGTAGTACATCATCCTCCAATCTCCTCCATTTAGAAATTAGTCAGAATTTTGACTTTCAGAAGGACTAACCAACATTCATAATCATTCTAATTGGCTTTACCTTTCAATGCTAAATGGAAACTTAGGTTTAATTCATCAAACAAAAAAAAAATTACCTCAAAGCTAGCACCACAAATAAGCTTGACCCAATTGCCTTTCTGGAGGGACTTTTGTGGGGAAGTTATGATCGAAGGAACTTTACTTCTTATAACTAAATCCCTAACTTTCTCAAGGGATTTGTTCACAGTAGCATTCAGTTTACCTGAGATTCATATTTAACAAAAATAAGTTCTGGCATGTGCATAAGAAGTGCGTGTATGTGACATATACATACATATATATATATATATATATATATATATATATATATAGAGAGAGAGAGAGAGAGAGATTACAGTGAAGGTGGGTGTTGAGAGCAGCGGCATGGCAAGAGAAGTGGAGAGCCATGGAAGAAAAGGGGTCAATAGATATCGTTTCAACAGCACATCTTCAATTTTAAAGAAATTTACATTCTCATCCCCTTGAGATACACAAACGAAACAAAATGGTCCTTCATGAGAAAGAAAAGACTGCTCAGTCCCTAACAAATAAATACTCTTTTCGGATAATGTTTAGAGCATCAGAGCATGGAATACACCAATTTCCGAACAATAACTTGTTAGGTCATCCGTACCCCATAACAGCATCTTTCAAATATTCCATCTCCACATCAGCGCCACATCAGCTTTTCTTCCATCCCTCACTCGATCCCTAACGATCCCTAAACACCCGTACCCCATTCCCTCAAACCCTTTTGCCACCTCATTTATTTTAATTCTTTTATTTATACATTTAATTATTTAACAAAATAAAAATATTTATATATTTTTTAATAAATAAAAATAAGATAAATAATTAAAATTAAAATTCATATCATTCATTAAAAATAAAAATTACAAAATACAAAACACTACCAATTATGAAATTTTTGGATTTGCTCTTTTCTCGCTAAAGTAGCCCTCAAAGCGTTTCCCGTAAGGTGATCATGTGGGGTTATGAAATACTCGAAGTCTTTCTCAAATCGTTTATCTCGTTCGATTTCTCGTTCGTGTTCTAACCTTTGAAGTTCGAGATCGATTTTTTTCATTTTGTATTTCATTGTATCATCAATCTTGTCGTTGAACGTCGTCAACAACTGAGTAACACTTTCGTCCGTATTCGTCCCGGACGTATTACTCGTTGATGATTTTTTTGCCTTGTTTCTCCCGATGGGTCGTTGAATTTGCTCGTCATCGTCATCATCGGAAGGTTGGGTACGTTTTGAACCCCGTGATGAAGTTGTCGTCATCGTTGGAACGGCTCCCCATTTTGGACATTTTTTAGGACGTCCCAAGCTTGTTCGTGAGTGAAAGCAACTTTATGGCGTGCTAGATACCGTTCATGTGCCGTTCGGGATATATCGCCTCACTCATCCCGCTTGATCTATTATTGAGCAAGTTGTTGTAGATGCCGCCAAACGAATTAACTCTTTTATTGAGGTCGTTGAACTTGCTATTGAGTTGATGGGTTGATCTATAACCTGGTTCACGACCCATGCGAGTAAAGAACACATGCCCGATTCAGCCCCAAAAACTTCCTACATTTATGTAAAATTAAGTATAATAATAATAATAATAATAATAATAATAATAATAATAATAATATCAATAAAAATAATTACCACCGCTTTGTGCGTTACCGACCACGGGGTCCTCCGAAACGTCAACCCACGCCGACACTAACGCGAGTTCCTCGGCTTTACTCCACGTTTGTTTGGCGGCTTTCGTTGGTCTCGGATTTGATGGTTCCGGGTTAGATTGTTGTGTCGGGATAGATTGTGGTGTGTTCGGGGTAGAAGGTTGGGTTTCCGGAACAATGTCGTCGTCGAGATTGAAGTTGGCCGGAGTAAAACCTTGTTCAATCAACCCGGGACGTGTAAATTGGTAAGGAATTTGTTGGTGAAATTGTTGGTGAAATTGTTGGGGAAATTGTTGCGGATATTGTGGCGGATTTTGTTGCGACCATTGTGGCGGAATTTGTTGCGAAAATTGCGGATGATAACCTTGTTGTGTAAACGCTTGGAAACCAAGCTCTTGATCTTCTTGCGATTGTGGTGTATTCGGTCGGTTACGACGGGATGTAGGTGTTCTGTTTGAATTCATGATGAGAGAGGTGTGAAAAATAAGAGGTTGAGAGAATTTGAGAGAGTTTGAGAGGTGTGATAAATAAGAGGTTGAGAGAATTTGAGAGGTGTGAAAAATAAGAGGTTGAGAAAATTTGAGAGTTGTGAGAAATAAGAGGTTGAGAGGTGTGAGAAATAAGAGGTTGAGGGTTAAATATATAGTGGGATTAAATTGAGAAAAATAATTTTTTTTTTACAAAGAGCCGTTGAACGGCATTATTTTTAAAAATTTAATTAAAAAATAGTGGATCTTACCGCAAGTGTACGGGTCGAAGTCAAGTAATAGTACTGGAGAAGTACGAGTATCGAATCACGGGGAACTAAGAACTAAATATCACAATTACTATAATTGCTATTAACTGGGCTGTCGAAATTGGAAGATTGGTTTTATAACTAATTAATTGCGGAAATTAACATCAAACAAACACAAGACAACTAGTAAGCAGCTTTGGAATTCAGATGGAGAAAATAGTTGAGGGTTGGATATCCTTAGGTTGTCACATATAAACATCAGACTACAACACATACCAGTTAATTCCGTTAATGAATACTCAACCTTAATCTAACCATTGCTCTCTCTCAAGTAACAACAATTATATTTGTAAAACGTGGTGCTTTCTCAAGCTACCATGAAGTTTATTTCGAAAACAAACACAAGATTAATCTCTCGATCTCACCTTATGTAGTTCAAAACACATTAAGCGTAGGTTATTATGAGACTAAAGTTTACTCGGTATATCTCTATCCTTTCTTACTTTAGCCATGTGATTCCTAATTCTAGATCTCAATTAATTCTCTCGAACATAATTGATGACAATAAAACAATTGCAAGTTAGCTACGCTCACAAAGGCATTAAGAACAAAATCACACGCATTCATTATATCGGAAAACTGATAAAGATCATTCGTCATCCATCTATGTGTTCAATCCTAATTCAATCCAACCCCCAACATCTTAAAGTTAGTTCATGATGTTGGGGGATTCAAACACAAAAGGAAAAGGAACGAAAGTGTAAATAAACATGGTAAACGTGATTGTGGTGACGGTGTAGGATGAATTGATGAACTCCCTTTTCCCGTGATGAAATCTCCTTCGCGTCTTGAACGTTCCTTCGATTGGTTCTCGATCTTGGCTCCAAACGGTGTCACTTGGCTCTGGAAATCGCCCCCGAACTGCTCCCAATCGTCTGCCGTATGTTGGATACCGAAAAAGTGACCTAAATCCCGACTTTAAAAACTGAAATTCGACAAACAGGTACATACGCGACTTCTAGCGCGACTTGCAAGTCGCGCAGAAGGTCGTGCGTCCTCTTTAGGCCCTTCTGGGTCGGATCTGGTTCGCGGGTCGGGTCCTGGTTCGGTCGTGGGTCTCGGGCTTGGCTTTTGGGCTCCCGTTAGGCTTCTTTTTGACTCGTTTTAGGCTCTTTTTCGCTTCTATTTCCGAGGAATGCCGCCTTTTATATAACCTGCGTAAATCACTCAATAAACCGTAAAATACCCGCCTTTTTACTTGAGTTCAAGCCAATCTCGTTGGTTTGAGAACTGAAAATAACGCCAAAAAGTGGCGTTATCAGGAGGCGGTTGCTAGCTGACGAAGATTATGATATGTTTACTTTTTTGTATTGTATAGTTTTGAGACTTTGGGACCGAATGTGAATTATCATGTATTTTGTTATGAAAGTAACGATGTTATGTATAATATGTTAATTGATGTATATTATGTATGTTTTGGGATACCGGGTCGTTACAGTAACCATTTGGATTCCTTTGAATCTTTATACCAAGGATCACATCTGCTACTCCCAAATCCTTCATATCAAATGAGGAGTGCAACATCTTCTTGGTTTGATTGATTACATCCAAGTTCGATCCTAAGATGAGCATATCATCTACATACAAGCATATAATGACATATGCATTTTTGTATTGCTTCACATAGACACACTTATCACACTCATTTATTTGAAACCCGTTTGATATCAATGTGTTATCAAACTTTTCATGCCATTGCTTTGGCGCTTGCTTAAGTCCATAAAGGGACTTGATCAACTTACAGACTTTGTTTTCTTGACCTTTGACAACAAACCCTTCCGGTTGTTGCATATATATTTCTTCATCTAACTCTCCATTCAAGAAAGCAGTTTTCACATCCATTTGGTGGATTTCTAAATTGTGAATTGCTGTTATGGCCATCAACGTTCGTATAGACGTTATTCTTGTGACCGGAGAGCAGGTATCAAAGAAGTCTTGACCTTCCTTTTGTCGATATCCTTTGGCAACTAATCGAGCTTTGTATTTCTCTATAGTGCCATCGGGTCTCAACTTCCTCTTGAATATCCATTTATGACCTATTACTTTATGACCCGGAGGTAGGTCAACCAATCTCCATGTATTGTTTTGTACTATGGAGTCTATCTCACTATGGATTGCCTCTTCCCAATAAGGTGTCTCGGATGATTCCATGGCGGCCTTATAAGATAGAGGTTCTCCTTCAACATTAAAGGTCATAAAATCAGGTCCAAAGTCTTTGGCTACTCTACCACGTTTGCTTCTCCTTGGTTCCAATTCTTCTTGAACCTTGGAGGTTTCGCCTTCATGTGTTTGATCATTTGCATTCGTTTCAATTGAAGTGTGTGTGTCATCATGCAACCTTTTCCTAGAAATAGAGGTTTGATCCTCTTTTTCTATGTAAGGAAAGGTGGTCTCAAAGAATTCTGCTTCCGCAGATTCTATGATAGTGTTATTGCTTATGTCATTTACACAAGATTTAAATACTAAGAATCTATAAGCAACACTGTTAAGAGCTGGTCCAATATATACACAATCAACAGTTTTAGGTCCAAGTTTTGTCCTTTTCGGTAAAGGGACTTGAACCTTCGCAAGGCAACCCCACACTTTCATCCTTTTGTAGGATGGTAATCTCCCTTTCCATAGTTGATAAGGGGATTTATCACTCTTCTTGTGGGGGATCCTATTTAGGATCATATTCGCAGTAAGACACGCCTCACCCCATAAATGGTATGGAGCTCCGGACGTGATCAACATTGAATTTATCATGTTCTTCAATGTTTGGTTCTTCCGCTCGGCCACTCCGTTTTGTTGAGGAGTGTATGGAGCGGTAGTTTGATGAACAATGCCATGTGTAGCACAAAATTCTGCAAATTCATGGGATTCATATTCTCCTCCCCGATCCGATCTTAGAATTTTGATTTTCTTGTCGAGTTGATTCTCGACTCCGGCCTTATAAGTTTTAAACATGTTTAAGGCCTCATCCTTTGTATGGATTAGATACACATAGCAATACTTACTGCAATCATCAATGTAATAACCGAGACCAGATTGTAAGAGTTCCAAAATCTTGTGGTGGAATTTAAATAAAAGCGGAAGTTGAGGGGCTAGTTGGTAAAATTGAGGTGGAGTATATAATGACTCAAAACCCTAGACAACATCCCATTTTCCTGATTTGTGGATGTTTGTTGGCGGCTGATTCTAGAGAGAAAGGGGGGAGAAAAAGGGTTTTGGTGAAGGTTTTGTGCATTGGTTTGAGAGGAGCATCAAGCATTGAAACTGGAAGAAGGATTCAAGATTTGGATTTCGTTCTGCAATCAATCAGACCAGGTAATTCGAAGCCCAGGTTCCTACTTTGTTGCTATGTTTTGATTGTTAGAATGTTAGTGAGTTCTTCCTAAAAGTCATTCAAGACTCCTAAAGAAGGTTAAGGATCATTAAAACAAGTTTAATCAGTAAAGTTTGTGGAGAAATGATTATAGATGCTTAAGTAAGTGATTCGTCGCATTATATTACTGATTTCAGAGTGTTTAGTAAGATTTCGAACCAATTAGTTCACCCAGCAGTCGTCCGGAAACCTTCAAGTATGAAGGTGTCCGGGTGAGTGTCCGGGAAGTTCTTGACCGTAGTGTAGAAGGTGTCCGGACATAGAGTTGTCCGGAAAATCTATGTCGTCCGGATAAGAGTCGTTGTCCGGGTACTATTCGGTCCGGAAAAGTGAGGTTATCCGGTAACCTGTCCGGAAAAGTGTGCTTATCCGGAAATCAGAGGTGTCCGGACATTTTAGTGCCCGGTAAGTAGAAACGTCCGGAAAGTGAGAGTGTCCGGTAAGTGGTATCCGAACCGTTTGGTTAGTCAGCTTATGTGTTTATCCTTTCGTTCAGGTAGACATTTTGGGAGTAAAAAGCAGAGTAGGGAAAAACAAGCAAATGTATCAGGTGAGTTTTCTAAACTAAAACGTGTGGATTTTAACATGTTTTCTAAAGCAAGTACATGATGAGAAATGCCATGTTTTATCCTTATGCCTTAAATTGCATGAAAGTTGTTTACAGTTTTAAATGAGATTTGTGTATGATTTATGGGGCGGGCCTATCCCGTGTATGATTTATGGGGCGGACCTATTCCGTGAATGCTTTATGTGAAAGTTTTATGTGAGATGTATGCATACATTGTGTAGACGTAAATTGGCTAAGTCGGGGGGAGGTTCCGCCAGTACTCACGTCGGGGGGAGGTTCCGTTTATGCCATGGGAATGAGTCCCAGTAAGGCAACGTGATACTGACTCGTTGTCACCCTCGGGTGACTTCAGGGTGCCATTTACGGGAGCGGATTTATCCGTGAAAGATTTTTACTATTCAGCTATGTGAAAGTTTATTATTGAAAGTCTTGTATACATTGGAAAGTTATGAGAAAGTTTTATGCAAAGATAATTGAAAGTTAGAAATTGTTTTTAAATGTTTTTGAGGACTGTCAGGAGGGACTCACTAGACCTCATGGTCTAACCCTCGCATTTTCCAAACTAAACCTTTTCAGGCAAGCAGATTGCATGAGGCTCAGGTAGTCGAGCAAGAGCAGGATAGAGCACAGATGCAGATAGAGATATCGCCACTCATATTCTAGTAGTAGTTATTCTCAGTTGTGTATAGGTTGTTTCCGCCAACCTAAGTTATTTAGTCAGATGTAAAGAAATTTTATGGATCCAGTTTTGTAATTGTTTAATATTAATGATAGTTATGCTTAATTTGGACTGGGTTGTTACAATTGGTATCAGAGCCATAGTCAGTTTTGTAATTGTTTAACATAAGTCAGTGTGAATCAACCCAAGTACTTCATTTGATTTTTCAACAGACTTGTGTGGATGGTTTGTGAATTTTGCTTCTACACAAACCTCACACTTAGTCGATTTGTCAAATGAACATTTAGGGATCATGTCAAGATTGATCATTCTTTGAATTGATCTAAAGTTGACATGTCCTGATATAGAATGCCAAAGATTAGAAGGAGCCATCATGTACATAGAACTAGCAACACTATGGCCTGCCTTATTATTATTCACATTGGCGGCATCAAAGCTATTTACAACGCTTATTTGAAGAGCCCCTCGTGGAGGTAGCCCTTCCCAATGTACACACCACCCTTGGTGATGACAACCTTATCAGATTCTATTACAATTTTGAACCCTTTCTTACTTAGAACAGGGCCAGAAATCAAGTTTTTAGTAATGCTAGGTACATGTACAACATCATTCAACATAAGATCTTTACCGGAAGTCAGCTTCAAGTTGACCTTCCCCCTTCCTTCTATCCTTGCAATCGATGCGTTCCCCATGAACATCGGCTCCCCATCGCTCACTTTTTGGTAGGATGCAAACAAGCTTTCCGAATTGCAAATGTGCCGAGTAGCCCCGGTGTCGATCCACCAATCCATCGTGTTGGTAACCATGTGGGCTTCAATTACTCCAACGAATTCGTTCGGGGAGTGGGTGAGATTGGCATGACTTGTAGATGCCCCATTTCCTCCACCACCACTTCCTCCGGCACCACCATGATCACGCCTGAATCGACAATCTTTGGCTCGGTGTCCCGGCTTGCCACATACCCAACAACATGTCATCCTCTTGAATTGTTTCTTTTGTGGGGCCAAGGGGCCTTTTTCGGTGTTGAAAGGCCTATTGGGTGCAATTCCCTTTCCCTTGAATTTCGGGAACTTCGTCTTGGATGAACTGCCTTCGATCATGTTGGCGTGTGGTTCGATTTGAATGGCATCAGCTTTGTCATTGAGTCGGTTGTCCTCCTCAACACGAATTTTTAGGAGCAATTGTTCAAATGTAATTTCCTCCGTAAGATGCTTCAAGTATAACTTGAAGTTCTTCCACGACGGAGGAAGTTTATCAATGATAGCACCGATCACAAAATTTATATTAAGCCCCATACCTTCAACATCGAGTTCGTGGACAAGAATTTGCAATTCTTCTACTTGTTTTACCACGGGCTTTGAGTCAATCATCCGGTAGTGCAAGAACATTCCCACTGCGAACCTCTTGGAACATGCCACTTCAGTTTTGTATTTGGCATCCAAGGATTCCCAAATTTCCCTTGCCGTTGTGCAAGAGGAATATATGTCAATCGTCGAGAGCATTCAATATATAATTTCTGCAATTATACTCATTGGTTCTCCATGTCTCGACCGATCGTTCATGAGCGGACACTTGTATTTGTGACGGTGCCGCCCCGTCCGCCCCTACCGGAAGATTTGCCGGTGGCTCTTCCTCAGTGAGTACGTTGGCAACGCGAAGAGTTGTCAAGTAGAACAACATCTTTTGTTGCCATCGTCGGAAGTCCGAACCCTTGAATTTCTCGGGTTTATCCACATGACTTTTCATCAATGATTGATCCATCGCTCCTTAACAAAAAAATTTGTCTTAGATTGTTAGGAGTACTCAATCATATATATGTATTATGTATACAATTGGACAGAAAAATGAAGAGAAGAAAAGAATTTATTTGATAAAATCTTTGTTTTACAATGGATTACAAACAATCAAATGATAACATCAAATAAACCTTACTTGATACGAAGATTCCACAAAGATATTGTAATAGATTGAGGCCTGCACTTCACGCAGTGTCCTAAGACAAAGTTTCGCCGGTGGTACGGGCGTTGTCTATAGGATACAACAATCGAATTCAAGTTTGTAACTTGAATCTATCGAATCATCATATGTTTGGCGAAGAACTAGAAGGAGAGAAACCCAGAAATAGTGCAGAAAATCGTGTAGAAAACTGGTGCCAAACGAATGAGAATGATGTGGTATTTATAGATTCCTGTTGCCAACCGAAATAAACTGCCAGACAGCCGCACGTCCGCCGACGCGGGTCAATCTGCGCAGAGACTCGCGCCAAGGGCCAGCCACTACACACATTACCACATTCGTTCTTCAAACGTTGAATCTCGACCCCAAGGCCCAATCTTTGACATTAAATATGTATATTCATGTCAAAGAGAGCCCACCAAGAACACCACACTCCAAGCCAAGCAATTAAATGATTCATTCTCAAGTTTGGGTTTATTAAGTGTTCTAAGGATTGTCTTGGCTCCTATGTGGGACAAGGTTTCTCACATCTATACTAAGTTCCAACAAAATGGAGCAGAGACATCAATCTCCATCCTAGTCCACAACCCCAAATCTCATTCCACATCGACTTTCTCCTCTCCGTCGGAGAATATTATTCCATTATCATCCATGTCCTTAACGGGGATCCTTAATAGGGAATCGAATATTTTTTTCTCGTTTATGTGAATTTTTTTAATCAAATGTGTTAAAACACCATACTCAATCCAGAGTAGTTCATGTTTAAATCTCACATATCTCCACAAATTTGCTTTTATGGAGCATAAAATATCCATATGTTAACAATCACAACATTATACGTAATTGTTTGATCAAACGTTTTAGACATTCCATTATATAAAAAAAGTAATAAATATATTCCTATGTCAAATTCCTAAATCTAATTATTTATATACTTTATATTTAATAATAAATATAAAATATATTTAACATAGGGGAACGATGCGGGTCGGTGATTAAGTTACCCGGTCCCATTCCCATCCCTGATTTTTTTATTTTTGGCGATTTTCGTCACAGCCTCTGGTTTTGTGGGGAATCTCCGTTCTCATAAGGACGAATACACCAGGATCCCTAACGAGACGATTCTCATTCCTCGTGTCTAATTTGACAAATTAGCTAATATTTAGTAAGCTAATTATTAAATGATAAAGTTAGTTAATAAATTAATTATGTTTAGTACAAATGTAATACTTGAAAAAACAAGTTATTAAGAAAAAGAAAATCATATGGAAGATAGTCATACTTTAAAAGATTTATGTATAAATATATTTACATTTAAAAATTCAATTACTTTAAAAAAAACACGTTATTATGAAAAAGAAAATCATATTTTATTAAAAAAAATATTGTAAAAGTTAGCACATTTGAAAAATCTTATTGCGACTAAATAATCATTTTACTTAATATATGGCTGTAAATATAAAATAAATTAAAATTGTGACAAGTTTTACCGACGGTAAATTAAAGGGGTTTGGTTAATACAAAAATGTTTCATAGACATCAAAATAAAAACCTATGTTTTATTCATTAAGAAAATTATAAATATATTTTTTGTTACTCTTTTCAAGTTTCCTTAAATAGTACTTATTACTTGCAATTAATAATTTTGATTTGAGCCGGAAGGTTTTTTTTTTCGAACGGCAAACCAACAAATTTTAGACCCACAAAAAAACACATAGTACAAGAGCACCAAACATCCAACCAAAACACGGACAACGTGAACTAGAGTATACAAAAACACCCCCAAACATAAAGCATACACAAACAAAACAGCAAACGATAGTTTGCGAGAGGCAAACCCCCATCTTAGCACCAGAACATCCAACTGAAGTTTGTTTTATCCTTTTTAATGATTTTATTTTAGTTCAAAAATTTGCAAAATTCCGATTTGCTACTAAGCTAGATAAAATATTATTATTATTATTATTATCTAAAATATTCTTAAATGGAAATAAAGCTTAAAAGTTTATCTACCAAAAATTAATCTTGATGATATCTAGTAATAATTTTCATTTTTTCAATAGGCACATACATATCTAATTTAAAAGTTATATGTATAATCCTTGGTGACATGTGACATTGATGAGCATGGGACAAAATTTACACAAAAGTTGCATTCATTTTGTGTTGCCTACTTTTTTCTAGCTAACAATATTAATTGTTCTTAACTACATTCCCTATGCAAATCTATGGTTGAAAATGACAAATCATTGGGCATATGTTATGTATGCATCTCTTACCATCTCTATCTATTTACAACACAACAATAAGGATTGTATTATTTAATTCTCTTGAGACAATTCAACTATAACATACTGTAATTAACAACAACAACAAAAACTAGAATATTCCAAACTTTTTATATATTTAAAACTAATTAATATACATAATGAACATCAATCAGTAAAAGAAGAACAAAATTAAGCTAGAATCTGTACTGCATTGGATGCTGAAGTCTAGTTACAAGTACAACACCACACATTTGCACCAGACCACTTGTTTGTTGGTGATCTATGTTTCAATTAAGATGATAAAAACTTCATTGAAATTGCATCAATACCTACACCAACATGCCACTTCAAATTGGGAAATGTGACATCCATGAATCGTTCTACTCGATCAATAAGCATCGTAAAAACATGCATAAATTCAATAGTTAATGTATATGGACATGCGTTTGTCAGATAGATTAAGGACGTATTTGTTTTGTTAGCATATGAATAAGCTTAATGAGACTTACAACTTATTCAGTTAGTTATACATGATTGTTTGGTCGGCTTTATACAGAAAACCACTTTTTTCAATCTTGTCCTTGTCCTCCCAATTAAAAAAAACACCCGCGCTCCTTTAACTTATAAAAAAAAGTCTCTCAAATAGAAAAACATTCTTAATCTATACAAACAGATTAAATAATACATACAACTTTAACACTTAACAAAAAAGCCTAAGAATGTTTCACTTCCATCTTTATATCTTTATATCTTTATATCTTTTACCATATACATATTTTAAACGCAAGACTGTAAAGAAAATTAAAACAAGTCAATTAAGAGGGCTATGACCCATATAGATATAGTCTAAAGATTTTAACATTGCATAGCGCGCATTTGATAGAATTCAACTTAGAAAAAAGTGTCTCAGAATCCTCACATTTCAAACAACATACAAGGATTGAAGGCATAAAAAACAAATTATCATAGCAGTAAAACAAAACATTTGAAAGACCCAGAACGAAATGTTAAGATGTATATAAGAGGCAATTATTTCGTTTTCAGTTGTTGATGCAAGTTCCCCAAGGCACACCAAATTCTCACAAGTATCCCAAGTTTGTTCTCTTGTGACTCCTCATGTAGATGCAGATGTTCTGATATTGACGTGGCAACATCTGAAACACATCTGGATGCATGGATCCATCGTCCAAGGATATCCTAATCTTTTTAAGTGAAAAGACAAGTATACCCTTCTATTTTCAAGACCATTTTGCTGACATCTTCTTGGTTGCCCATTCCTTGCAAATTTTAAGCCTTTTCTCTCGGTGGCAGCAGAGAACACGCTGACGTATGTGGTGGGTGGCATTGTGGAGGAGATAAATGAGACATAAGCCTGCAAAGTGTGAGAAGAAGAGACACAAAAAATCTGCAAAAAAACATCATTTTGTAGCCTTTTTAATTTTCCTCTGTTTTAAAGGAGAATTCTCAAAATCTGATGAATGACCCATCAATCTGACCACAACAGCAACCCAGGTCACATAAAGATAGAAACTTTAAATTGAAAAGCTTTTTCTTAAAATAAATCTATACATATAATATAATGGCTAGGGATCTAGGTTTAAACATCAAACCCATTAAGAAAATGAAATCTATTCTTGTTTTTCTTATTGGTTGCAGAATTTGACATGAATTATCCACATTCTTGCTTTGGATCCATTAAAGATTGAATCTTTTTGTGGGGTTTGTTGTTTCTAGTAGGATTTTGACACAATCTTGAAATCACATCCATCAATCAAGATTTAAGAACAATAGCAGAGGCCTAGTAAACATGTTTTTAGCAGAATCTGGCATGTTTTAAAGAGATTGGATACATGAAAGAATTAGAGTAAGAAAAACTGATCATTTGACCAGTTGTCAAGGTTTGACCACCATTGACCAAGCAATCATCATAAGACAGTCTCTTGAAGAATCTTGGGTTGACTATTCTTGCAGAGGCAAACCAACCACAATGAAGATGAATATTTGAAGGTGCACAGCCTGATGATGATACGCAGGTGTTGACTATTTGGACTATGTATTGTGGTATCCCAGTCGTTGACTCTTTGCTTTGTGAAATGCTCAAGTCTCTGCCTGTACAAGAAGACCCTGTTTGTGTTTTGCAGAATTCAAGCCTCGTTAGTTGTACCATGTGCATGTCTAGTTGTACCTTGACTAACTATTCACTAGAAGAAAGCAAAATGAAAAAAGAAAAAAAGAGACATAACCCACTTGGGAAAGGAATGTTTAGTTGTACCTTTTTAAATTACAACTACCATCATGTGTGTAGAAGAAACAAAATGAAAAAAAGGCATAAGTTATTTGAGGTATGGGTTTACCCTGTGCATGTTCAGTTGTACTATGTGCATGTTTAGTTGTATCTTGTCAAAGATATCTACAATGTGAGTAAAAGAAAGAAAATGGGAAAGAAAGAAACAGGACCTAATTGTGGTCTAAGTTGCCAAATATGTAATGGCAGCAAAAGGTTGCACATAATGTAAGTTGTACCATGTGCATACTTAGTTGTACTTTGTCAAATTTCAACTGCTATATATATGTAAAAAGAAGAAAATGGAAAAAGGACAGAGAACACATTTGGGGTTTTGTTTGCCATATGAGTATAGTAATGCATTAAAGTGTTGTGTATAAAGTGAACACTATGCAATTAGTTGTACTATACGCATGTGTTGCTTGTACCTTGTGAAAGCTTTTAATTTAATTATTTTTGTAAAAGAAATGTGAAAACCGATTAAAGAAAAATTGAAAAAGAAGGAATGTTAGGCTCCCACAGTACAGTAAGCAAGTAATATTAGTTGTACCATATGCCTCTTGAGTTGTATTCTACCTTGAAAAAGAAGCTTTCTATGAGTATGGATTAATGCCACTTGTTCTGCTTCTGAATTCACAGCTGAATTCGTTGTATTTGTGTTGAAAACTCCCCCACTCAAACCATACACATACTTGTTTGAACCTGTAGTTAAATGAATATTGTGAAATACAATATATATGTAAAATAACAAATGGTAGGTTGAGTTTCTCGGATATGATACTAAATTACAGGATATGATTGAAAATACTATAATGAACATTATATATATATATATATATATATATTTGATGTGTTGGAATTAAGAAAGAAAAGGAATGTTGAGAGGGAGGTGCAGTGCAGTGGTTACCTGAAAGAAAGTGAAAATGAGATAGAAGAATGAGGAAGGCCATGATGCAGAAGAAGAAGACAACATGAACAAGAGTCATGGTGATGATGATGATGATGATGATGAGTTATGTTACACTCTGTTGCTTTAGCATCTCAATACATATATGTATGCAAGTACTAGTGTTGTTGTTGGCTTAGTACCCTACAAAAGAAGAGGAGAGAATATGTATGTCTATTTATATGGAGAGGGGTGAGGGATGTATTGGTTAGACCCCTTGGCTTGCTCTATACATAAGTAAGAACCTTTAAAAAAACAGATAACCATAAAAAAACTAATGCAAAAATATATCAAAATATATGTAAAAAAGATAATAAAATAATTGATGTAATTTGTTTAGCTTTAATTTTTTTTTATACTTCATCGATTTTCGATTTAAAAAATATGGGGTAAACATTTTACTTAAAAACAAAGTTATAACCACTTTTTTAATCATGGTCATTGAATAATCTTAACCTATCGGCTTGGATAGGTTCTTAACCTTTTTATGTTTTCATGGTTCTCTCCCACTCTCATCTATATATATATATAGAGAGAGAGAGAGAGAGATTCAAATGAAAAACAATTCTCTGTTTTAAATTGGAGGACAAAGGAGACGCAAAATAGAACAGATAAATGAAGGAACAAATATTTCTGGTAGGGGTTAAATACAATCACTATGATTATTAACTAATAAGGAATGCGAGAAAAAAAGATTTGTTCGCGGCGTGCCATATGTCCACACCTTCACGAGTCATTCATGATAAATAATACATGGATCATGAATTCGTGTATTATTCATTATTAATGTCGTATTATTAATTATGAATAGTGCATGAACGCTCAACTTTGTTATTCATACCAAATGTGGACACCCGGTGACACATGTCGCACTCTTCTTTGTCCCTCGGTTCACAATCAGAAATTGGTTCTCAATTGAACTTCTCTCTCAAGGAAAAAACCTCAAATAAACGGAAAACTAAGGAACACTCTGGTAGCCCTTCATTTGGACGGTATGCACTTGTGCATACAGGTAATTTGTAACATGCACAGGTGCATATCGGTGTGAACGGAAGACCCGGTAGAGATAAAAGAAGGGGTATTTGAATTTTTCAAAAGCAAGTTTAAGTCGAAAAGAAGTGGAGGGTCGTGTCTCAAAAGTAATAAAATAAAAAAAACTCTCGGTTGAGGAAGCGGGGAGTTTGGAAAGGTCAATTTTGGAAGAGAAAGTTTGGAGGCGATCAAAGCTTGTGGAAAAAATAAATCACCGGGTCCGGACGGTATAACAATCATCTTCATCAAAAAAAATTGGCATATCATCAAAAGAGATTTAGTGAAGGCAATTTCTTATTTTGGGGAATCGGCAAGGATAAATTGTTTTTTATGCCACTGTGTGGTACTTTTTCTTGTTGTGTATGGAGTCCCCATTTTGATGATTAATATATTGACTGCTTTTTAAAAAAAAAACAAATGCATAATGCACAGGTGTATATGCACAAATACATAATGCACAAGTGTATAAAAACCAAAAAACAATACAATTTACATGTATACACAAATGAAAGATCTAACACTTTTTCATTTTAAATGATTTAGTCTATGAATTGTTTTTAATGGACAAATAATTGGACTTTTTGATTTTGAATGTTCGAAGTTCTTGTTTGACATGTTAAGATTGATAAAAAAAATAAAATAGTAAATATCAACTTCATTATTAACATATTACTATATTAATAAAATTCACCCAATTAATCTAAATATTCTTAGAAATAAAATAATAAAATCCTTGTATTATGATCGGTCGGATTAAAAATGGTGATATACTTTTCTCAAAATAAAAAAGAATGAAATATTTTAAATAAAATACATATTTAATTATTCTAATATGGAAAAAATCTAAAGCATGGTTTGAAACTTCCCAAAAGGAAGCTTTAGGGCATGGTGCTCAAGGTTTGACAAGTTATTAGCTTCTTCACTAAGACACCAATTTCAAAACCAACAAATTTTTATTATCAACAACCAACAAACTATAAATAATATAATTACCTAGAAATGTTACATATTTTATCCTTGTTAAAACATTTTATAAAAAACTATTGGCTAATGATCTTTCTCATACATATAGGTAATCAAATATTATTTATTTATATTATTTATCCACATAAATACTACTTTCTATAGTCCAAAATAAATATTCATAATAAAAAAGTAATATAGATTTAATAATATATAATTATTCCAAGTTTTAGTTAACTAAATAACACTTTTAGGCTTAATAATAGAAAAGATAAAATTTCTATTAGAAATAGAAATTTTCTCCATACTATAATTAAGGGTATGCTAAAAGAAAAAAAAAACATTTATAGTTGAAAATGGATAGTTACTATTATTTTTGTCCATGTGTTCTTTAAGTTACAAATTTCATCCCTATAATCTACACTTCATTGTTGTTTATTTATAACAACAACAGCAAAATTCCATTTGTATTGAAATTTAGAGAATATAATTTAAGATGAATATTAATTTGAAACGTTTTAAAAGGAACATTTGATTGAATACCAAGTGAAAGTATAGTTAATTAATTGATGTCAAAGTCAAATTTACATAACTAACTCAAAATTTTAAATTTCATCCAATACATGTTTATAGATTTATAGACCAGAAAATATATACACGTGCGAAAGGTAATTTTTTTTTAAGAATTAGATTAGAAAAAAATACTCACGGTTAAAAATTTAATTTCGATTATCGTTTAGCTTTTTTTTTTCTTTTTTCTTTATCATTTAAAACCGGTGACGGAACATAGTGAGGGCTAAAGGGGGTCATGCCCCCTGCAGTTGTCATAACACATACCGTATATTAGTAAAAACGTTTGCATCTGTTGTTTTGTTAAGACGGTTATTAATTACCTTGTGTCTCTGCTTGTGAGTGAGTGATCTTGGGTTCTAGTCCATGGAGCTGGTTATTACCGCCAAATATTAATCTCTCTTTCATTACTTCTTTTCTTCCCATATGTGGCACATATTTATTGCATATATTTTTTCATAAATCGTATAAAAATTCATAAATTGGTTTGAGTTATAATAAATAATATAAAATATCTTGATTTTAGTATTACATCGGTCAATCTTTATTTATATCTTTAAATTTTATCAACTTTATTACTATATTATAGTAAAAAAAGTATATAAACTATTATAATTTTTTTATGTTAATGGTATTACGATTCCAAGCTTTAGTATTATATCAACGAATAGTTTTATTTCTAATAAAGTTTATTATTATATCATGGTCCAAAAAAATAAAGACATAATGATTTTATATATTTTAAATTTTCTATTATTACAGTATTAAGTTAGCTAAAACATTTATATTTTTATCTTTATAAAATTTATTAGTAGTTCATAGTAAAAAAACATATTAAAATGGGAAATTAATTAAAATACTCTAAGTCCAACTTCGTGTTACCAAAATGCCACAAATCTCTCCCACTTTGCAAAAATACCCCTTTTTTCCGCGATGGAAGCCCGCGATCGCGGGTCAGTGACCATTTCTGACACTTTTTTAAACTTGCAGGGACCATTTTTGAAAAATGGAATCCCGCGGGCTAATCCCGCGATGGTATGTTTTTTGTGACTTTTCAATTGCAAGGCACCATTTTTGAAAAATTCCAAGGACCATTTTTGAAAATTTGAACCGCATTTGACCATTTTTGACCACTGTTCAGTCGACGAATTTAATGAATTTAAAATGAAATGTTACACTTTCAACCCCTATACTTATTTACTAAATTTACTTTATACCTTTTAGTTTCATTATTTTAATTTTACATTTAACACATATAATCGTTTATTAACTAAAATATGTTAAAAAAATACGGTTTAATTTCAACAAATTACACCATTATAATCGTCTCTTCGATACGTTCGAAATGAGCACAATCTTGAATTTTTTTGAAATTATATATTTTAATATATATCATATACAGTTATACACTACATAAAAAAATATTTTTTATATTTAAAATTCATACCTTTATAGTTAATTATTTAATTTATGGTACATCTCTTATTTTTTTTTCAATTTTGTTTTACACTCCTATCGCATTAACATAATAATCATATATTAACTAATTCATTAAATCGTTTTAAATTATTATTATTTGAATGTGTTTATAGATATCGTGAATGACAATAGGAGAAGGTTCCACGAGAAGAATATTAAATGGGGTTTTGACAAGTTGGTATTACTGGACTCATTTAAGAATTGTGAAAATGAGTATTTGGCGAATGATGATTCATGTGTGTTTGAAGCTGAAGTATTTGCAGTTACAGAGTATGCACAAAATGATCGATGTATTTCCAACATAACTTAGATTAAAATTATCTCCTTCAGTTCAGTCCCGTCCCGTCTCATCCAGTTCAGTCCCGTCCAGTTCCGTCCCGTCCCATCTATTATGCGTACCAAACGCTACCTAAAAGTACCGTAAATTAAATAATTAACTATAAAGGTATAAATTGTAAATATTAAAAATATTTTGATGTAGTGTATATGATATATATTAAAATATATAAATCAAAAAAATTCAAGATTTGGCTCATTTCGAACGTATCGAAGAGACGATTATAATGGTGTAATTTGTTAAAATTAAAACGTATTTTTTAACGTATTTTAGTTAATAAACGATTATATGTGTTAAATGTAAAATTAAAATAATGAAACTAAAAGGTATAAAGTAAATTTAGTAAATAAGTATAGGGGTTGAAAGTGTAACATTTCAATTCGAAATTGTGATTTTGATTTGATATTTACACTTTCAACCCCTATACTTATTTACTAACTTTACTTTATACCTTTTACTTTCATAATTTAATTTTACATTTAACACATATAATCGTTTATCAACAAAAAATACGTTAAAAAAATACGTTTTAATTTTAACAAGTTACACCATTATAATCGTCTCTTCGATACGTTCGAAATGAGCCCAATCTTGAATTTTTTTGATTTATATATTTTAATATATATCATATACAGTTATACACTACATCAAAATATTTTTAATATTTACAATTTATATCTTTATAGTTAATTATTTAATTTATGGTACTCTTAGGTAGCGTTTGGTACGCATACTAGATGGGACGAGACGGAACTGGACGGGACTGAACTGGATGGGACGGGATGGGACTGAACTGAAGGATATAATTTTAATCTAAGTTACGTTGGAAATACATCGATCATTTTGTGCATACTCTGTAACTGCAAATACTTCAGCTCCAAACACACATGAATCATCATTCGCCAAATACCCATTTTCACAATTCTTAAATGAGTCCAGTGATACCAACTTGTCAAAACCCCATTTAATATTCTTCTCGTGAAACTTTCTCCTATTTCCATTCACGATATCTATAAACACATTCAAATAATAATAATTTAAAACGATTTAATGAATTAGTTAATATATGATTATTATGTTAATGCGATAGGAGTGTAAAAAAAATTGAAAAAAAAAATAAGAGATGTACCATAAATTAAATAATTAACTATAAGGGTATGAATTTTAAATATAAAAAATATTTTTTTTATGTAGTGTATAACTGTATATGATATATATTAAAATATATAAATCCAAAAAAATTCAAGATTGGGCTCATTTCGAACGTATCGAAGAGACGATTATAATGGTGTAATTTGTTAAAATTAAAACGTATTTTTTTTAACGTATTTTAGTTAATAAACGATTATATGTGTTAAATGTAAAATTAAAATAATGAAACTAAAAGGTATAAAGTAGAGTGGTCAAAAATGGTCAAACGCGGTTCAAATTTTCAAAAATGGTCCCTGAAATTTTTCAAAAATGGTGCCTTGCAATTGAAAAGTCACAAAAAATATACCATCGCGGGATTAGCCTGCGATCGCGGGATTCCATTTTTCAAAAATGGTCCCTGCAAGTTTAAAAAAGTGTCAGAAATGGTCCCTGGCCCGCGATCGCGGGCTCCTATCGCGGAAAAAGGGGTATTTTTGCAAAGTGGGAGAGATTTGTGGCATTTTGGTAACACGAAGTTGGACTTAGAGTATTTTAATTAATTTCCCTATTAAAATCCCAATGAACTTATTTTGCTATATTTTAGGTCTCCAAAATTTTATAATATCATTTATTTGGCCCCAAAGCTATAATGTATGTGTTCTGCCACCATTTGAAACCATAGAATAAAAAAATAAAATAAAAATAAAAACTCAAGAAGCTGGTGAAATGCGACCATTTGTCATTCCATTCATTGGACAATGACAAGTCAAGAAGTGTATATATATATATATATATATATATATATATATATATATATCATCTAAATATAATAAAAAACAATGAAAATTAATCCCAAAATTTGGAGGTTTATTGGAGAAATTTACATAAATAGGAATTAAGTTTTTTAAAATTTAGCCATCAAACTTATTATTTATCAAAAATACCTAGAATCCCGCAAGCCTGATACCGTAAATCACCTTTTCTTTGCGGTGTTAGATTTTTCCTACATAATCAGTGTTTTTCTAATGAAAAAAGCGGTTTTTAGGAAAACCGCAAGCTACGAGTTTGACTTGGAGACGTAAAAGGTTTTTTTCAATTTGTGAGGAAAAGCCTGACATCGAAAGAAAAAGGTGGATTGCGATGTCAGATTTGAAGGATTTCGGACATTTTTGAAGAAAAAATAATTTTTGATGGCTAAATATTAAGGCATTGTTTGGCAAAAAAAAGCTAGCTTATAAGCTAGGTACATGTTTGGATGACCATAAGCTAGCTTTTCAAAACGCTAGTGAGAGTAGCGTTTCATGAGATTATTTTGCTTTTGATTTTTTTCTTCCAAAAATACACTCATTAATATTAATTATTATTTATTAACTATTTTTTTAATATGTCATTTTTTGTCATTTAAATGCTTATAAGCTACTTTTTGACAAACATGACTTTTTCATCAGATAGCTTATCAGTTAACAGCTAGCTTATAAGTCAACAGCTAGCTTATCAAATACCAACTACCTTATAAGTCATAAGCTAGTTTATCAGTTAGTTTGACAAACATAGCCTAAAAAAGTTAGTCTAATAGCACTATTTATGTAAATTTATCGGTTTATTGACGTGTGCATGAATGGTTCCATCCATGCACGTGTGGTACAGACTAGAGTAAATGAGATAGCCCATTGTACAACTTCACTTGCAGAATTTACAATATTTCTAAGCCTGAGCCCTAACCACGACTGATCCCTGCACTTTGACAAATATAGCCCTGCTCTAATTGCTTGTCAATACACATGATAGGTCCCCCTTTTAGCCCATCCTTGCTTCAAAAAAATTCTATATTCACACATCCTAAAAGGAGATTTCTGTCATTTCATTAAACTAATAGAAATTATCAACTTTTGTTGATTTACTCATTTACACCATCCAAACTCCAAACTAGATTACCTCATGTAAAAATAAAAATAAATGATACCATCTGTGGGTTTTTTAATTTCCCACTCTTTTAGAAAAATTACAGGAACAAGTTGTATCTATCTCGACTAATTTTAGGAGCCATGAAAAACAATTAAGAAAATCTCTAGTGATCTTACATAACTCGAACCGGTGACTTCTGAAAAAAGCCCCTAATTCGTCCAAGCCTTATTTTTGTTTATATTTGTGTTATATTTTATTATTTTTTGGTGTGATGTACAACATTACATGCACAATGTATAAGTCATGATCAATTTGAGTTTACTATATTTAGGAAATACAGTAAAAAAGAAATTGGTCATATTCTACTTTTGGAAAAGCAACGATGTTATTCCATTTGGCATTTTTTAAACAATTTATACACAAAACAAGTTGACCATGGTCCAATCCCCGATAATTGATCTCGTTCACTCGATCGATTGTTAACCACTGTTAAAAATGTCGTTTTATGCTTTCTCTGTGACGTTCTTTATTTAAAAGTTAGTTTTTATTTACAATGGAATTCAATAATACTTTCTATCTGGTTTTGTTTTGTTTTGCTCTGTTATTCCATTCCATTCATTCGGCACCCTCTCAACCCCAGAAAACTTATCACTATGTCACTTCGACTACTCCCCCTGTACTAGTACCACGACTAGAAACGTGGGTCCGGGCAATGCAATTGTCGTTTCGTTCGATGTCCGAACCACCAACACATTCACAATCGGAATTCCAATTCCAATCCCAATCATCAGGAATGGTAGCAATACCATATCGAGGAACATCGGAATCACTTCTACCAACGCCCCTCCACTCAATTCCATCGTCCAATTCCGAATCTATTAACCTCCTCGATACCAATCTCACGGTTAACAACGTATGCCGGAAAACCGAGTATCCCGACCAATGCATCTCTACCGTCTCCCCCTTTCTAAAGGAAAATTCCGACATCTCGACTATCTTGGATAGGACGATGAAATCGACCGCGTGGTTGATCAAGCTCGGTTCCATTCACGCTCAGAGACTCTCCAACAAATCTGGAAATCCCAAAGATGAAACGAAGATCCTTAAAAGCTGCAAAGACAACTACGATAACGCGTTCAGCAATTTCCAAGAAGCGATGAAAGCGTTGGCGTGTAAGGATTTGGAACGTATGAACTCGATGCTTAAGGCGGTGTTGTCGGAAATGGAAGATTGTCGAGACGAATATGTGGGGAAAACTTTTCCATTGGTTACTTATGATGACAAGATTACAAAGATGACAACCAATTGTCTTGCCATTGTTGATATGGTCCATCAACATCATTGACCCTTCATCTCAATGTTCATACCTAAGTTTTCCAAAATAAAGCCTTCTCCAGATACACACACTGGTTCCATGGTTGAGAGGAGTGAAAATAGAGTTGGGAATGTAACATTTATGTTCAAAGTTAATAACAAGTATAAAATATTGATCTGAATATAAATTAGATGTGTTGACACTGCAGATATTAAAATGCATTTATTCTGTGTGTTTTTGCCCTCTCAATTAAGATCTTATATGATTCTAAACAGAAACAAGAAGATGTGAATTCCAAAGAGATGAAAAACAAGGAGTTCTTTATAACATTTGATTTCATAAGTTTACTATATACACATTATATTATGGGTACCAAAACAAAAATAGAAATAAAAAGATAAGACGACCATTTAACGAAAATTCAGCCGTATATATTTGAATGCTTGTAAGGTAAGGTATTCACACTTCAAGATTGACCCATGAACATTGCACCATGACCACTAGCTTTCATGAACTTCTTCAACAGAAGAACAGCAATAGCAAGGGTGAGTCCGACCGCTGCCCACGTGAAGAGCCGGTCATCTGCCGGTTTCTGAACCATGACTGGTTTCTGAACCATCATCGGTTGGTGCTGCTGCACCGTTGCAGGTGTGGCAGAAGGTGCAGTCAGTGTTGCAGAAGGAACAACAGGAGCAACCTGCTCTGATGATACCCTTGAGCTTTCAGCTTCTGTGTTCTCCTTTGAGGGAGCTTCATGTTGTTCTTCGGGTTCAGTTATCTCTGTGTTAGCTTTTCGAGGACTCGCTGGAGCTTCACCGGATTGTTCTGTGTCGGCAGGTGGTGGTTCTGAAGATTCGAGGGATTGGGGTTGAGGGATTGGGGGTGCCTTACTCATCATGTACTCATGAATCTGCAAATCCGATTTTCACTTGTTAAGATTAGCAAATATGTCAACATGTAGGCTTATAATATTTTCTCCAAAATAAGATTTTCATGGAAGTTAAAAACCATTTTTTTCACCATAAAAGTCAAGGAACGATTAACATGAAAAGCTTGAGTTATTAAATAACCTCATCAATGAGCTTTTGACGATCTGGAGAGCCAAACTTTGGGGAAGCTTCACGAGATTTAACTGCGAGAATACGCCTCTCTTCTTTTTTGTAGTCTAACGAGCCCAAAGCACCCTTCGGGTCCGTTGGCATAAATGCAATTAGTGCTGTTAGAGCAGTCCTAACTGCAAGTCAAGAGATCAGTTCCACTGCATACATAACTTTACAAGTCACCATGAGTCACTTAAGGGATCTAAAAGTGACATAGATTTAGCCTCAGGACAGCAAAGGTGCTACGTTAAACTAAAGAAACCCAAAAATTATATTGAAATCTGAGTTTTGGCAATGACTTGTTTGACTGGAAAACAAGGGTCAAAATCAGATACTTACCACTCCATGATGGTTGCCAATGTTCAGGATGATGATTTGATATGCTCAAGCATATCTTCGTCTGAGTTTCAAAGCGCCCATTTGGCTGAAACAGGGAACATGGGTTTATACAATTAGTTTATATAAGTAAATGCGGAAGCTTTGGAAGGCAATATTGATTTAGAGTTAGAACTAAAACTTATAACAGAAAGATTACCGTCAACAACATAAAAGACGGTGGTTTGAATGGGTACTCTGAGGGCAATTGAATTCGGCCATGATAAATTCCTCCTTCAAATTCAGTCTCACTTGGTCCCCTAATTGCAAACTGCCATTCGAAGATATTCTCCTGCATAAAGAATATATAACTTACTTAGTACACCATTGAAGTTCAGCATCAATTATGATGCTTATTTGACTTTGAATGTTCATTCGTGATCCTTGTTATGAAATTGGCGTAACTCCTTCCTCCAAAACCCTAATAACTCATATCAAATTTAAATTTGAAGAAGTAACCTAATTGACATTCAACGCCAAATTTTGTTGCAAACTTCTCCATCGAAGAGATAAGAAGCTCGATAGAACACATTTGAAGGCCAGAACAATGACTCTTAGCTGATATGAAAGCAAACCGACCATGGAATCATCTAAAAACATGATAATTTCAAATAACTCAAACCTAGATTTCAATCCAAAATAAGCAACCAGGACAATTTCATGAAATTCAAAAAATCCGCTTACAGCTTTTGAAAGTTTTTATTATCCATTCAATCACAATTCATATAATCTTCAATCAAACCAAAAACAGCATTGAATTAACCGAAGAACATACTTTCAGCTACAATCGAACAAAATCCGATCAAATTCTTACAAACCCTAATTATAGGCAATCGCAAAAAATAGAGATTTTTAGTAAATATATCCACACAAAAAGTGAAATCGAGATGGATTTTATCATTAGATTACCTCAAGGGGAAGGCTCATGAAATCGTCAGTTGGGTTTGATTGCATCTCTTTAAGCTCCTGTAAAATCCTTTTCACCGATGGATTCTTCATATTATATTTATCCGCCATTGTTGATTCTTCCTTTGTAAACAGCAATCAAAGAAATCCGATTTAACAACGAAAGGTTGGAGATTGTGAGGAGAATTGGAAGGGGGAAGGTGGGAACGGGAACAAGAAAAAATATCCCTTGTGAAACCCAAATAATAGAAAGGGAGCAGGCATTGACTCACACGTCGCTAGGATTACGTGGCAATTGATGGTTGGTGCAGGATTATTAGTAAATCTACCATTTTTAATATAAATTCCTTTTTATAATGATTATGATTTTGGAACCTGCACCTTCAAACCATGTATTTATATCGTATCCATTAATTCAAATAGATGTAAATATCCATGGTAATATTTATAAAAAACATATATTATGTAAAAGAAAATGTTTGTTTTGAATTATATTTTCTTATCGTTTCATTATTTATGTCTTAAATAATCATTATTCTATTATTTTTTAGAGTAAATGACACTGGAGATCCCTGTGGTTAGGTTAGAATCTGGATTTGGTCCCTAAAATGAAATATTTACACCAGACCTCCCTGTGGTTGACATTTTGTCACAAATACGTTCCGTCTATTGTGGCTCCGTTAGCAAGTGTAACACCCGGAAAATCCTTGTGAGTAAAAATAGTCCTAATATTTCTTTATATTTTGACTTCTTAGATTATAATTGATTTCCTAAGTAATTTCCGTGATTGTCACTTATTATTTGAGAACTCCCGATAGAAATCAGTAAGTTTATTCCTTAGGGAAATAAATGAAAAATAGATGATAAAGTTAAATATTAGATTTTATGGATTAGTTGGATGGTTAATTTGAATACGGGTCCAACGGTTCTTTCCGGAGCAAAAACGGAGTTCTAACGAAGAAGTTACGGCTAAATCAGTGGAAGTTGAGAAGAGTAGCAAACAGAACCCGACGCCGATGGTTTGGCGCCGATGCATCGGCGCGGGTGATCGGCGCCGATTTCCTGACGTGCCAAAAGGGGGTTAAACCCACCTCTTTACCCTTAGTCATCTATTCTTTCTTATTAGAACTCTCAAAACCGAATTTCACTTCTGCTCCGTATTTCTCAGACGAATTTCCTTCATCTAACCTAAGGTAATTTCATCTCTTAATCCTAGTCTAATTCAAGTAAGTGTTATATGAATCTTATCAACTAAACTTCAATTAGGGCTTGCATTATTCATCTTCTTGTTGGAGAAATTAAGTTCAAGACTTCAAGATAGGGTTATACTAATTGAAGAATTGAGGTGAGTAACTTGTAATTAATTGATTGTATTACACTTATCTACCATTCTTTATCTTGATTTTGGTATGGTTAATGAGAAATCTTGATGTATAAGCTCTTAATGGTTAAGAGGGAAACAAGAAGAGTTCAAGTAAGTAATGAAGGATTAATTGTGTTTCATTAACTATATTGCCATGATAATGTTAGTGTTAAAGGTTTGGGTTTGATTATACATCATTGGTATGTGATTATGAAGATGGCTTAATATATGTCTTAATGAAGTAATGATGGCTTAATGGTCAAAATGGACTTATTATTGAATTGTAAACATGGATGTTTATTATTGATGTCATATAGAATATGATTTGATACATATGGTTGTATATGAACTACATGGAAGTAGTATTGATTATGTTAAATGGTTGGACCATTGTTATATGTTAAATATGCTTGAATCTTATCTGGATTAATATATTTGGTATTCACATAATTGGAGGAGCACCTAGTAGGCATTGGAGGATATATTCTTACACACCGTGGGGTAAGTGTAAATGATTCATACCTTCGGATACCGTGGGGTTTTCCGTTGTGTTATGCCTTGTGACAATACCGTGGGGTATCGATCAAGGTATATCTTCGATTATGATGTAACTGGGTAGCGATATGGACCTTCTCCATGGAATCCAATTTGTGAATGTACCGAATTGTTATTCCTACATGCTATGATTATGCTCTATGTGCTATGTGTAAATCTCACTTAGGCTTTAAAAGCCTAACACTTGTTATGTGTTTTATGTATTACAGATTTTAGTGGTTCCGGACACAAGAAGGTCTAGAACGGGGTTGTGAGCATGGGATCATTGTTAGAGAGATAAAGATTGGAAGATTGATGATAGAACTTTCCGGCATTCTTTGGATATTTGATTTCTATAGTAGTGATCAAATAAGCTAGTGGTCCAATAGTAGTTATGATTAACTAAATCTTTGTATTATTGATTATGTAATGTTAATTAGGTATACTTTTACTTTAGTAATGTGTACCACTCTTCCGTTTTATGGAAGTTTTTGTTAACCCCTGTTTTGGGGTGTTACAAGTTGGTATCAGAGCATTAACTTAAGTGAACTAAGTATGCTGAGGAGGTACTTAGACTTAAGCTGTGATGAGTTAAGTTATAATTTGTGAGATATGGGTAGAAGTACTAAGAAGGGATAGTCTTATAGTTGATAGAAATACGTGAAATTAGTACTGCGACAATGGTGATGAGGATTCTCATGTATAATATGTTCACAATCCCAGTTAGCTACTGTTATTATGAATATATTGTTACGTAAGCATGCTTGTTTCTAAATTGTTCTGGTGATTAATGATCGGTAAGGTACGTTTCGTGTGTCTATATTCATATAACCATTTCTCAGGGTTATTTTTTTTGTTTTATAGCATAATGATGGTAAAAAAACGCCACCAAGGTCTTTCAATTCTTTAGAGGACAGTTTGATGGTCTTGTATTTTTAGTACCTTTGGGACTAGTGATCTATGGCAAAATAATAATATATAAATATATATATATATATATATTGTGGAGTATATAGAGTTGTACATACGTGTACATATAGATACATATATGAATTAACTTCATTAGGAAAGTAGCAATGAAGGGGTCGTGAGATTATCATGTCTCGAGGCGTGTGTTGCATGATGTGGGATTAGATGTATTTTAAATTTCATGAGTTGATAATTGATAAAGGATCAATAGACCCTTTGAGCGGATGGCTTGGTTTTAGATTCGATTGAGTCTTAAGGGTATTCGTCGGTTAATTAACTTGACATAGGCTTGAGGGTTGGAATTACATGAATTGTATTAATTAAAGTCTACATAATGTGAATACATTGATTTTTTTTCTTTTGAGACTAGGAGATTGAGATGTGGATAATGACGGTATGGAAGACTAGGCAATAGTCGGATAAAGGTTTAATGATAAACGGTTACTTTAAGGAGGCTTACAAATCTAAGTTGGGGAGCGGTTAATGAGGAAAGGAGTAAGGTTCAGGAAATATGAAAGATGAATCCTTGATCCTTCTAGATTTTTATTTGTGAATGGAACTCATGTGTGGGTTTGGATAGAGTGCAAAGGTTGGTGATAATTAGGTGTTAACTTTTGGGTTTAAGGCCAAACACCTTTAGTGTAATCGGGAAATGGTAGCTGATTTTAAAAAGAATGATGGTGATGGTAGTAGTAACCTTAAGATACTCATTTGTGATGAGTGGTTTTAGTGAACTGTTAGGAATATTTCATATAGATTTGATGTGTCAAAACTTCAACTTACAAGGGTTCGAATTGTAATATGTTTATTTTATAGTTATCCTTGTAAATTCTAGTTTATCTAGGATTCCTAGTTTATCTAGGATTGGTATTTATCTAGTTTCTAGTTTATCTAGGTTTCTAGTATATAAAGAAACCTAGAGATATAGAATTAGACGTTCTTGAAACCCACGTTTAAACAAAAACGTGTAGATGTGTGTGCATGAGCCCCAAGGTTCTTAATCCTAATACTTGAGAAGAAGTATTCGTTTGTTGATAACTTAGGTCAACAAATTGGGGCGTGAGTATGTAATCAGTATGTTTAAATTAATGAACCTTGTTAGCTATACAAATCTGTCGTTTAATTCCGCTGTTCATGTTGTGATTTGTATATGTTTATTCCATGATCTAGAACTAATCATTCTTGAGCTTAAAGATCCGGTTTAGGGTTTATATAAATCCTATCAGGTGGTATCAGAGCACATGGTGCTCTCTGATCTGGAAGAAAAACAAGGTTTAATGGAAGATTTGAAGAGACGAAAGAAGACGAACGAAAGAAAGAAAAATCAGATTTTTCGCAGAAATTTTCTGGAAAATCACAGCCGGCCGTTTCGCCTATTCCCGGAGATTGAACCGTCGGATCGTCGCGATTTTTGGACAGCAGCTTCGGGACACATTGTTTAACATTATGTCTGGTTGGATTGGCCGTACGACGTCCAGAACGCTCCCAGAAATTCTCGAAATCCAGCAGTTTTTTTTTCTTGATAAAAATTGTTCTTCACTCAGAATTCCTCAAAGCCATGAAATCAAAGTCGCGATGCAATGGAGAATACATGTCACACACCATGTTAGGATCATGCTCGACAAAAGGAGGATGATTTTTGTTTGTTTCAAGAAAATTCACACACACAAGGTATGAAGGTTTGATGAACGATAGAGGAAGAATGCTTAAATGACTACCCTTTGATCGTCATCAGTTGATTACAAAAAGGAAGATTAATTAGAGTTTGTTTGAAGAAGAAGTGAAAGTTAGAGTTTGTGTTCTTATCATATCTTTAAAGGTATCCTTCACCTGTTAAAGATAACCCGTGATATTATGAAGATTATTAACGTAATTGTTCGAAGAATGTGACTTCAATTTGACGAAATCTTAGAGAAGAAGATTGGTCGAAGGACAGGGATCCCCTCATTCATGAGAATGACGTTGTTGTTCACTTGGTTTCTACGGGATATAAGACTCAAGGTTTGGTTTTTTACTTCAATTTCAAATAGATAATGGTTGATTTTCTTTACAACGTAATTGATATAACCTCGAAGACACAAGGATGGTTAGCATAAATTCAGGGGAAGAAGAAGTGTTGATCATTCAAGGGGAAGATTCAAGTTTGATAAGTTTTGGATTTGATTATGTCAAAAAGGGGAAGAGCTACTTGAAGATTCTGATGCTAAGTTTTGCCATCATCAAATAGGGGAAGATTGTTAGGAATATTTCATATAGATTTGATGTGTCAAAACTTCAACTTACAAGGGTTCGAATTGTAATATGTTTATTTTATAGTTATCCTTGTAAATTCTAGTTTATCTAGGATTCCTAGTTTATCTAGGATTGGTATTTATCTAGTTTCTAGTTTATCTAGGTTTCTAGTATATAAAGAAACCTAGAGATATAGAATTAGACGTTCTTGAAACCCACGTTTAAACAAAAACGTGTAGATGTGTGTGCATGAGCCCCAAGGTTCTTAATCCTAATACTTGAGAAGAAGTATTCGTTTGTTGATAACTTAGGTCAACAAATTGGGGCGTGAGTATGTAATCAGTATGTTTAAATTAATGAACCTTGTTAGCTATACAAATCTGTCGTTGTTGGGAACTGAAAATGAGCTAAGTATGGATAGTGCTGCTAGTCCATGATTTCTACTGCTAAGTCTACATTAATACTGCCAGAAGAAAGTTAATACTGCTGGGCAAGATTACTACTGCGTATACATGGTTAGTACTGCTAGACCAAATTACTACTGCGTATACATGGTTAGTACTGCTAGACCAAATTACTACTGCAAGACATGGTTAGTACTGCTGAGCTGAGATACTACTGCTAGAAGACTGTGAAGGTTAATACTGCTAAAGGTCGTTAATGCTGCTAAGTCAAATCATTGTTAATACTGCTGAGTAGATATGTATGGTATGAGAAGATAAAGAAGGAAAGCTGAAGATAAGCGTGGAAGTATATTTTGAAGATCGTTTTATTCTTAGTAGTTATCTTGTACTTATTCTGTTATAAATAGTATTGATAGATAGCTATTAGTAAATAGATTATAGACGAGTTAATATACGTGTGAAATAGAATTCTATATTGATAGAAGAGAGAATTAACCTCAAGGTTTTAAGAACCCTATTTCTAGAGAAGTAGAAGTCGTCTTGTTGAGTCTGTTCAACAAGATTGAGGTTTGGTTGTTAATATTGTGATTCAAAACAGTGAATACAAAATTGTGAATTTTCTGTTACATTGTTCTTGATTGTGAGAATTAAAGTTCTTTTCCGCAGATTCTTTAATTCTGAATTCTAAGTGTTTATTGTCTTGTTAAGATTCGAGCCTGACAAGTGGTATCAGAGCCTGTGTTTCTTAGAATTCTACAGTCAGTATGGAAAATTCTTTTGAATCAAACAGTACTCTTGTTTCAAAGGTTCCCATGCTCAAACCCAATGAATTTGACATGTGGAAACTGAGAATCAAGCAGTACATTCTTCTTACTGATTATGCAATATGGGACATCATTGAGAATGGTCCATGTGCTGAAGGAAGAGTAGGAGCAGATGGCAAAAGACCCCCACCCAAGACAGATGCTGAAAAGAAAGTCAGACAAACAGAGATGAAGGCCTTAAGCACTCTGCTTTTGGCTATTCCTAATGAGTACCAACATCAATTCCAACACTGCACAGATGCACAGATGTTGTGGAATGCTCTGGAGAAAAGATTTACTGGTACAAAGAGCACAAAGAGAAATCAAAAGGCTATTCTCAGGCAACAATATGAGAACTTCATGTCTGCAAAGAATGAGTCTATGACTCAAACTTTTGACAGATTTAACAAGTTGATTGGAGAATTAGCTACTGTGGGTGTACACATGGATGCTGATGATGTCAATAGAAAGTTCCTTAGATCATTGGGAGAAGAATGGACCATGTACACAGTCTCATTCAGACAGAATGACCAATTGGAGGACAAAGAGCTAGATGACCTCTACAATGATCTGAGAGTATTTGAGGCTGAAGTTGAAGCCAAGAAAAGGCCATCTGGATTTGTTTATAATGCCGCTTTATTATCTTCATCCTCTGATAATGCTGCTAACCCTGATTCTGTTAATACTGCAGGTTCTGTTAATGCTGCTGGTGGAACTAATCAAGAAAAGACTACAGATTCTGTACTAGAAGCATTCTTTTCTAGTCATGTTCACTCTTCTCTAATCAATGATGATTTAGAGCAAATTAATGCTGATGATCTGGAAGAGATGGACATCAAGTGGCAGATGGCTATGCTATCAATGAGGGTGAAGAAATTCATCAAAAGGACTGGGAGAAACAACTTTTCCCAGAGAAGAGAAGATGGTGCAGGCTTTGACAAGTCCAAGGTTGAGTGTTATAAGTGTCACAAGATGGGACACTTTGCCAGAGAATGCAGAAGTGGAGGATCACATCAACAGGCTCAAAATGGAAACCAAAACAGAAGCTCCTCTCAAGCCCTTGTTTCTCAACAAGGAATGGGATTTGATTGGAGTGATCAAGCTGAGGAAGCCTGTCAGAATCAAGCTGAGGAAGCCTGTCAAAATCAGTAAGTTTATTCCTTAGGGAAATAAATGAAAAATAGATGATAAAGTTAAATATTAGATTTTATGGATTAGTTGGATGGGTAATTTGAATACGGGTCCAACGGTTCTTTCCGGAGCAAAAACGGAGTTCTAACGAAGAAGTTACGGCTAAATCAGTGGAAGTTGAGAAGAGTAGCAAACAGAACCCGACGCCGATGGTTTGGCGCCGATGGTTTGGCGCCGATGCATCGGCGCGGGTGATCGGCGCCGATTTCCTGACGTGCCAAAAGGGGGTTAAACCCACCTCTTTACCCTTAGTCATCTATTCTTTCTTATTAGAACTCTCAAAACCGAATTTCACTTCTGCTCCGTATTTCTCAGACGAATTTCCTTCATCTAACCTAAGGTAATTTCATCTCTTAATCCTAGTCTAATTCAAGTAAGTGTTATATGAATCTTATCAACTAAACTTCAATTAGGGCTTGCATTATTCATCTTCTTGTTGGAGAAATTAAGTTCAAGACTTCAAGATAGGGTTATACTAATTGAAGAATTGAGGTGAGTAACTTGTAATTAATTGATTGTATTACACTTATCTACCATTCTTTATCTTGATTTTGGTATGGTTAATGAGAAATCTTGATGTATAAGCTCTTAATGGTTAAGAGGGAAACAAGAAGAGTTCAAGTAAGTAATGAAGGATTAAGTGTGTTTCATTAACTATATTGCCATGATAATGTTAGTGTTAAAGGTTTGGGTTTGATTATACATCATTGGTATGTGATTATGAAGATGGCTTAATATATGTCTTAATGAAGTAATGATGGCTTAATGGTCAAAATGGACTTATTATTGAATTGTAAACATGGATGTTTATTATTGATGTCATATAGAATATGATTTGATACATATGGTTGTATATGAACTACATGGAAGTAGTATTGATTATGTTAAATGGTTGGACCATTGTGTATATGTTAAATATGCTTGAATCTTATCTGGATTAATATATTTGGTATTCACATAATTGGAGGAACACCTAGTAGGCATTGGAGGATATATTCTTACACACCGTGGGGTAAGTGTAAATGATTCATACCTTCGGATACCGTGGGGTTTTCCGTTGTGTTATGCCTTGTGACAATACCGTGGGGTATCGATCAAGGTATATCTTCGATTATGATGTAACTGGGTAGCGATATGGACCTTATCCATGGAATCCAATTTGTGAATGTACCGAATTGTTATTCCTACATGCTATGATTATGCTCTATGTGCTATGTGTAAATCTCACTTAGGCTTTAAAAGCCTAACACTTGTTATGTGTTTTATGTATTACAGATTTTAGTGGTTCCGGACACAAGAAGGTCTAGAACGGGGTTGTGAGCTTGGGATCATTGTTAGAGAGATAAAGATTGGAAGATTGATGATAGAACTTTCCGGCATTCTTTGGATATTTGATTTCTATAGTAGTGATCAAATAAGCTAGTGGTCCAATAGTAGTTATGATTAACTAAATCTTTGTATTATTGATTATGTAATGTTAATTAGGTATACTTTTACTTTAGTAATGTGTACCACTCTTCCGTTTATGGAAGTTTTTGTTAACCCCTGTTTTGGGGTGTTACAGCAAGTGACCCCTGAAGAGTAAAATAGTCCAAACACCTTTTCCCTCTCTTTTATACCTGCCATTTTTTCATCATTGACTCTCGTATCCCTCAAAAACTATCACCTCACACGTCCTTTGAACTTCATCTTCTTCATTGTGGTCTCTGAGAGTGTTACAATCATCTTCTCCATACGGCTTCATCATCAACATAAGGGTAAATTACAAAGGTAAGTGTTACGATCAAGAAGATGGTTGGGGGACAGTGGCAAGTTCGTACCAACAACTATACCATTGATTATCTTGAAATTTATGGTAAGTGAATCATAACTCTATTTTGAAGATATATAACATCATCTGAGTATATTTTGTCCATTGTTTGATTAAACCCAATATTTTTACAGATATCTATTCAACCCTAGTTACCTTGAAGATATATCATGGAGGGTTTTTCACAAAGGCTCCTGGTAGGAAGTATGTGCAAGGTAAGATGCATTGCGTGGACTTGGTTGATACAGATGAATTTTCAGTGCATGAGTTGGAATCAATGGCAGAAACACTAGGTTATCCAACATGCATCCCTACATTTTACCACTATAATGTTCCTGGTTTAGGCTTAGATCATGGTTTGAAAGCTTTAGGAAATGATGATGATGTTAGATGTTTGTTGAAATTTGTTGGTCCTACCAAAGTGTTTGATATATATGTTGAACACTGGAAACCAACTGTGGGAACTTATTTAAGAAGTCATGGTGCTTGTAGTAAGGTGGTAATAGAAGAACTAGAGGTAGACAACTCAATAGAATACAACAGGTGTAGGAAGGTTGATAAATCCAAACACATTATATCAAAAAAGAGACTTGAACTAGAATGGATACCTCAAAGTGAACAACAATGTGAGGGCATTGATCTGAATAGTGGTGATAAAGATGGATCCAGTAATGTGGGTGAGGGATTGATCTAAATAGTAGTGATAAAGATGGATCCAGTAATATAGGTGAGGGGAACATTGGTGATGGGATTGATATGAACATTGGTGAGGGGTTTGATATTGGTGATGGGATTGATATTAACATTGGTGATGGGAGTGATATTAACATTGATGGGAGTGATATGAACATTGATCTGAACAAGGCCACTGATGATGGAGTTGAACAACAAGCTGAGGGGATTGATATGAACATTAGTGACTATTTTCATATTGTGGAAGGGTTTGATCTTTTTGATGTGATTTTAGAGGATGGAGATGGTATAGGGTAGACTAGTGATACAAGTAAAGGAGTTATGGGAGATGGTGAGGATGATACTATAGTTGATGAAGCCAACATACATCCTGAGGTTGAAGTAAACATGGAAGGCATGGGTTTAAAGACTGGCCTTAATGATGAGATTGAAGTTGAAGCAGTTGACATGAAGGATTTTGAAAGCAATATGAAAGGGAGAGGACTACTGATGTTGAGAATGACTTAGAGAAGGACATGAAAAGGGTATTGAGGAAGGTGAGAAGGGAGAGGACTACTGATGTTGAGAATGACTTAGAGAAGGATAAGAAAAGGGCATTGAAGAAGGTGAGAAGGGAGAGGATTAGTGATATTGATCCCAACAATGGGATATACCCTGTGGCATATGCAGTGGTTGAGGCTGAGACCACATCTTCATGGTCATGGTTTTTAGAGTGCTTGGGGGAGGACTTGGATTTAGATGCAAGGTCAAACTTCACCTTTATAACTGATAGACAAAAGGTTAGTTACTTTTACTCTTTTGGTTTACTTATCCAAATTCACTATGCAAACTAACATGTAACTTCATTTTGTAGGGTCTTGTTCCTGCCATATCAAATGTGTTTCCTGTTGGTGCAAGTGTACCACATCTCTATATATTTTATATATTTATTTTGATGATTACAAACACACCGTATTATTGTTTTTCTAACAATTTTATCCAAGTGTGCAGCTTATTGGACAACATGAAGATTTTATCTGAAGAGTCCAAGACTGGTGTTTACGTCATCATATATCTCATAATAATAAACACCCTAAAATAATATACCACTTGGATATTTTAAAAAAACCTAACCCAACACTATTTTTAAATCTTTGATTTAAATTGATTTTAGAATGTTGACTTTTTTTTTGGAATAAAACAAAAGGAATTAAGTTGCCTTTTTAAGCTATGGTCACTCCTGACGCAGGCACCTTTTTCAGGCGGTATACCGCGTGATGCTCGGCGGTATACCGCGGCACTGTTACGAGTTGCAGGCTTTTGCAGGTTGACTCACTTTTTGTCAGCCACTTTGTCATGCGGTATACCGCGTGGTGTATGGCGGTATACCGCGGCTCTGCTACACCGTTTTGCAGGTTTGCTTTTGCAGGTTGACCTACTTTTGGTCAGCTACTTTTTCTGGGCGGTATACCGCGCCCATATAGGCGGTATACCGCGGTGAGCTTTTGACCGTTGCCAGGTCCAGCTTAAATACATGCAGCTTCTCAGCATTTATCAGAAGACTCAACAGACATTGAATACCAAGCTCAAAAAGGATTACTCAGCTCCTCATCTCATTTAATAACTTAATCAAGTTATAATTTTTTTTGAGTGATCAACCTCTCACAAATCCAAGTGTTATACTTATACAAGAGTGATTAATATTGTGAGATATATTCTCTTGTAAGTATTTGAATAGTGTGAGTGATTCACGTTCTCGAGCAAAAGCAAGAGATTTTATTATCATTGTATCAAGGTTTGTGTTCTACCATAAAGAACACTTATAGTGAATCAGTGTGTCGAGAAGTGTCTCGGCAAGTGGACTAGCCAGCCAGTTGGTGGTGAACCACTTTAAATCTCGGTGTCGGTATCAACATTCTCTACCCTTATCTCTTTATATTCCCGTTGTGCACTTAATTTTATTTATATATTTGTTGTGCATGCAATATTTATTGTTGATTTTGATAAGAGAATTTTTATTTGTGAAATATTTTTAAATACAACCTTTACCCCCCCTAAGGTTGTCCTAACAATTGGTATCAGAGCAGGTTGCAAGTTTCTTTTAAAAATCGTTGTATTTTTAAAACTTGTTCCTATTTTAAATGGCAACCTCTGAGGGAATTATCTCTACAAAAATTCCGCAAATTGACACCGAAAATTTTGGTCTTTGGGCAAATCTTTTTGAATGCTACGTTCGTGGCAAAAGTCGAAAAATTTGGGACATTATTAAAAATGGAGATTATAAACCCACCAAAACCAAAGATGGAGTAATTAGTGAAAAACCAGTAGCGGAATGGTCCGCCGCTGAGGATGCTTGGGTTTGCTTAAATTTTGAAGCTAAAAATATTCTTTTTTCGGCACTTACTAAAGATGAGATTGAACGTGTTTATTCTTGTGAAACTGCTCACGATATTTGGGAAAATCTAAATAACACTCATAGAGGAAATTCTCAAGTCAAAAGCTCAAAAATAAATATTCTTGTACATGATTATGAAATGTTTGAGATGTTAAAAGATGAGTCAATCGACTCAATGTTTAAACGTTTTAACCTTATCATGGTGAGCTTGAAAGGTCTTGGTAGAACTTATCCAAACGAAGATTACGTGCGAAAAATTCTTCGAGCGCTTCCTCCGGAGTGGATGCCGAAAATCACATCGTTGGAAGACTCCCGTGACCTCTCAATGATGAAATTAGATGATCTCATTGGAAATCTCAAAGTGCATGAAATTGCACTAAAAAGGAACAAAGATCGGGAGCACGATAAAAAGAAATCTTTGGCGCTTAAAGCTTCAACTTCAAGTGACGAGAAGGAGAAGAAGAAAAAGAAGGAGAAAGCTAACTCCTCAAAGGATCAATCCGAACATCTTGACGATGTAGCCATGTTGGTAAGAAATTTTTCTAAATTTTTAGCTAACAAAAAGTTTTCAAGAAATGATAGGTTTCAAAGAAAAGGAGATTATCGCCGTGGTGGAGAAAACCGAAGCCGAAAGTTCCATAAACGGAACGACAAAATAAATAAAGATGGCGAATCAAGCGATGATGAAGAAGCCAAGAAAAAGAAAGGCTTTTGCTACTCATGTGGAGACAAGGATCACTATGCCAACGAGTGTCCAAAAAGAAATAAACCTAAACTCAAGAAGGAGAAAGCCTTCGTTGGAGGCGCGTGGAGCGCAAGTGAAGATGAAAATGAGTATGAAGCCACTTGTCTCATGGCGGAAGGCGACGATGAGGTAAACTCGTGTTACTCAAATTACTCTAGTGATGATGAAAGTAATGATGATGATGATCTTGATATGTTAAATGATGCCTTTCAAAAAATGGTTATGCTTACAAATAATTATAAAGATGAGAACGCAAAACTAAAGGAAGAATTATTATTAAGTAAAAAGGAAATTCATGATAGCAAACAAAAAATTGCATGCGATAATGAAAAAATCATAAATTTAGAAAATAAATTAAGTGAAAAATATGTTTGCAATTCTTGTGACATTTTAAATAAAGAAATTGCATGCCTTGAGAAAAGAATAGTTGAAAATGATTTATGTGCTAGTTGTGATGTGCTTAAAAAGGAAAATGCATGTTTAAAAGAAAAATGTGATAAACATGAAAAAGATAATTTGTTAGCACATGCCTTTCAAAGTAGCAATGAGAAAGTGCTTAAAATGTTAAAAATGTCAAATAGCACTAATTGTAGAAAAGGCGTTGGTTCCGATATGTGTAAAGATAAGTGCTTATGTATGCCTATCAAAAGATATTTTGAACCACCTAAAAATGTTGAAATGAGAAAACCGTATGTGCAAAAATCCTCATATATGTCCAACATAAATAATGTGAATTATAAGTCTAGGAAATCCTATGCATGCATGTATAATAGTAAATTTTCTAGACCAAAAAATAGTGTGAATATGCATGCTCCTTTTTACGTCTTTGATAAATATGATCGTAAAATTAAAATGGTACCAAAGTGGATTCCTAAAGGCTCCTTTAGTGTTGATAATCCCGGTGGCATGCGTTTATGGCTTTAAATGTGTTACATATTATATATATAATTTGAATATGATTTATTGTATATATTATATATAAGTAATATAATAGTATATGTACTTTTATATTGTTTATATATATATGTACTGTTTATATATATATATACCTACGCACTACATATATATATACTTTGTGTGTTTAATATATTATATATATATTAATATTGTTTGATGTATTATATATATATATTAATATTGTGTAATGTATTATATATATATATATTCTGTTTGACTTTATATATATGCATGTTGGTTGACATTGAAACTAATTGTCAAGGACCCATAAGATGTGGGGACCATAAAAGTTGTACTTTAAATGTTGTAGATAAATCTTGATATGGATTGGATTCTTGATAGTGGATGCACACGTCACATGACCGGAAACCATAATCTTTTTTCATCATATGAGTCATGTGATGGTGGACTAGTAATTTTTGGAGGAAACTCCAAAGGAAAGGTAATTGGGAAAGGTACAATTTCTTGCAACAATGTTACTTTTTTAGATGTTACGCATGTTGATAATTTGAAATTTAACTTGCTAAGTGTTCGTCAACTGTGCAAAAATGGTATAATTGTTGTTTTTGAAGAAAACTCTTGCAAAATTCTGAAAAATGGTAAAGTTCTTTTAAATGGGGTTATAAAAGGAAATCTTTATGTTTGTAAAACTGATGTAAATGAAAATGTTTGTTTATCTTCCGTATATGATAATTCGACTTTGTGGCATAGACGTTTAGGTCACGCTAACCTTAGATTAATTCAAAATTTGAAAAATAAGGAGCTTGTGAGTAACCTTCCAAAATTAAAATTTGACAATCATTTTTGTGATGCATGTCGTGTCGGCAAACAAACTCATGTTTCTCATAAATCAAAAAATGTGATTTCAACTAAAAGAGTTTTAGAACTTTTACACATGGATCTTTTTGGCCCTATGGCCATTCAAAGTTTTGGAGGAAATTATTACACTCTAGTAATTGTAGATGATTTTTCCCGTTATACGTGGACTTTATTTTTAAAACATAAAAATGAAGCTTTTCAAAAATTTAAGATTTTGGGAAAACGAATTCAAAACCAACAAGGTTGCACGATTGTTTCGATTCGTACGGACCATGGACGCGAATTCGATAATGAAACTCAATTTGGTGCGTTTTGCGACAAATATGGTATAACGCACAATTTTTCTGCTCCTCGCACTCCTCAATCTAATGGGGTTGTGGAGAGGAAAAATAGAACCCTACAAGAAATGAGTAGGACTATGCTTAATGAACATCAAGTTCCCCAAAAGTTTTGGTGTGATGCCGTAGCTACCGCGACCTATGTCCTCAATCGTGTACTAATTAGGAGTATCCTAAATAAGACCCCTTATGAGATCCTACGTGGTAGAAAGCCTTCCTTAGCCCATCTTAAGGTATTTGGTTGTAAATGTTTTATTTTAGACACCAAATCTTATTTGACCAAATTTGACCCAAAAGCCTATGAGGGAGTATTCCTTGGTTATTCTTGGAATAGCAAAGCCTATAGAGTCCTTAATAAAGAGACCATGGTTGTAGAAGAATCCCTAAATGTAAGCTTTGATGAAAGTCCTCCTAAACCTAGTGCACCCTTAGTAAATGATAATGGTTGTGAAGGAGATGCACTAGCCCAACATCTTAGAACCTTGGACTTAGGTACCCAATCTTTTACAAATGTAGAATCTAGTGATGCCCCTCCATGTTATGTTCCACAAGGAGTAGATGATCCTAACCTTAGAACATCTAGAGGCCATCCCGTAGATCAAATCATAGGTGACCTAAACCAAAGAACGACTAGATCACAAATCCATACCCTTTGTGCCTTTCACGCCTTTATCTCAGCCATTGAACCTAAAAACATAGAAGAAGCTTTAGGTGATGAGGATTGGATAATGGCCATGCAAGAAGAGTTAAACCAGTTTACTAGGAATGATGTGTGGGACTTAGTTCCTTGCCCTAGCGGTCAAACCATTATTGGCACACGATGGGTCTTTCGTAACAAGGTAGACGAAAACGGTGAAGTCACCCGAAACAAGGCACGTTTAGTTGCCAAGGGGTACAATCAACAAGAAGGTATCGATTATGATGAAACCTTTGCACCAGTTGCAAGGTTAGAGTCTATTCGAATGCTTCTCGCTTTTGCAAATGCTAAAAATTTTAAATTATATCAAATGGATGTCAAAAGTGCTTTCCTAAATGGTTTTATAAATGAGGAGGTATATGTTTCCCAACCTCCCGGCTTTGAAAATTTTGAAAATCCGACGCATGTTTATAAATTAAAAAAGGCGCTTTATGGTTTAAAGCAAGCTCCGCGTGCGTGGTATGATAGATTAAAATCCTTTTTAATTACAAGTGGTTATATTATGGGCAAAATAGATAATACTTTGTTTGTCAAATATGCTCAAAATGATATTGTGGTTGTGCAAGTGTATGTTGATGATATTATCTTTGGTTCTACAAATGAAAATCTTTGTAATGAATTTGCTACAAAAATGACTAATGAATTTGAAATGAGCATGATGGGAGAATTAAAATTCTTCTTAGGATTGCAAATAAAACAAAGTGAAAATGGCACTTTTATAAGTCAGTCAAAATACTGTAAAGACATGTTGAAAAAGTTTAATTTTGAAAATGTCAAACCTGTTGAAACTCCGATGACCACTAATCTAAAATTATCTAGTGACGAAGAGGGTACCGATTTTAATGAAAAGATTTATCGTGGCATGATTGGTAGCTTATTGTATTTAACTGCTAGTAGACCTGATATCATGTATAGTGTGTGTTTATGTGCTCGCTTTCAATCTTCGCCTAAACAATCTCACCATGAAGCCGTCAAGCGTATTTTTAGATATCTTAGAGGGACTACGAATCTTGGACTATGGTATCCAAAACAACCCGAGCTAGAAGTAACATGCTTCACCGATTCCGATCTTGGTGGCTCGATGGTTGATCGAAAAAGCACTAGTGGAGTATGTGCCTTTATAGGTCTCTCGCTTGTGTCTTGGTTTTCCAAGAAACAACATTCCGTAGCCTTATCCACTACCGAGGCGGAATATGTGGCCGCCGCGAGAGCGTGTGCTCAAGTTCTATGGATGAAGCACACACTTACCGACTTTGAGGTACGTCAATCCAAAATTCCAATTATGTGTGATAACTCAAGTGCTATAAACCTAAGTAAAAATCCCGTTTTACATTCTCGTACCAAACATATTGAGTTGCGACATCATTTTCTACGAGATAATGTTCAAAAAGGCCACATCGTGCTTGAAAAACTTGATTCCGAAGACAATTTGGCCGATATTTTTACTAAAGCCCTAAACAAAAAATCGTTCTTTAAATTAAGACTTGGTTTAGGCATGCTTGAGTATAACCCATGAGATAATGCTACTCTCAATTATAAGCATATTTTGAGGGGGAGCATCTCTCGAGGGGGAGCATAGCGTCTTTCTTAACCCTTTTTGCTTCGACAAAAGGGGGAGAGAAACCGAGTATGCTCTCGTGTTTAGCGGTTGTGTTTGTCATCATCAAAAAGGGGGAGATTGTTGGTGCAAGTGTACCACATCTCTATATATTTTATATATTTATTTTGATGATTACAAACACACCGTATTATTGTTTTTCTAACAATTTTATCCAAGTGTGCAGCTTATTGGACAACATGAAGATTTTATCTGAAGAGTCCAAGACTGGTGTTTACGTCATCATATATCTCATAATAATAAACACCCTAAAATAATATACCACTTGGATATTTTAAAAAAACCTAACCCAACACTATTTTTAAATCTTTGATTTAAATTGATTTTAGAATGTTGACTTTTTTTTTGGAATAAAACAAAAGGAATTAAGTTGCCTTTTTAAGCTATGGTCACTCCTGACGCAGGCACCTTTTTCAGGCGGTATACCGCGTGATGCTCGGCGGTATACCGCGGCACTGTTACGAGTTGCAGGCTTTTGCAGGTTGACTCACTTTTTGTCAGCCACTTTGTCAGGCGGTATACCGCGTGGTGTATGGCGGTATACCGCGGCTCTGCTACACCGTTTTGCAGGTTTGCTTTTGCAGGTTGACCTACTTTTGGTCAGCTACTTTTTCTGGGCGGTATACCGCGCCCATATAGGCGGTATACCGCGGTGAGCTTTTGACCGTTGCCAGGTCCAGCTTAAATACATGCAGCTTCTCAGCATTTATCAGAAGACTCAACAGACATTGAATACCAAGCTCAAAAAGGATTACTCAGCTCCTCATCTCATTTAATAACTTAATCAAGTTATAATTTTTTTTGAGTGATCAACCTCTCACAAATCCAAGTGTTATACTTATACAAGAGTGATTAATATTGTGAGATATATTCTCTTGTAAGTATTTGAATAGTGTGAGTGATTCACGTTCTCGAGCAAAAGCAAGAGATTTTATTATCATTGTATCAAGGTTTGTGTTCTACCATAAAGAACACTTATAGTGAATCAGTGTGTCGAGAAGTGTCTCGGCAAGTGGACTAGCCAGCCAGTTGGTGGTGAACCACTTTAAATCTCGGTGTCGGTATCAACATTCTCTACCCTTATCTCTTTATATTCCCGTTGTGCACTTAATTTTATTTATATATTTGTTGTGCATGCAATATTTATTGTTGATTTTGATAAGAGAATTTTTATTTGTGAAATATTTTTAAATACAACCTTTACCCCCCCTAAGGTTGTCCTAACATTTCCTTCTGCAGAACACAGATTCTGTTTAAGGCACATTCATGAAAACATGAAACAACATTGAAGGGGAAAATAATACAAAGACCTACTTTGGAAGAGTGCATCTGCAGCAACACCACAACACCTACAGAGGTCAATAATCATTTGAAGGCAGTGAATAGTGATGCATGGAAATGGCTAAGTGGGATACCACCACAACACTGGACAAGGTCACACTTCACATGTATGATGCTTGTAGTTTACTTTAATGCAACTGTCATTAATAAGACTGAATAGTTACATTAATGTCTGATCATTGTGATGGACCTTAATGATCCTGTGAATGATCCTGTCATTACTTTAATGCATGATCATTGTGTTTTACATTAAATGAGACTGTGGTTTACATTAATGAGATTGTGGTTTACATTACTCTAGAAAGAAGCCATACAGATGTATTATTGAACAATATATGTGAGGTGTTTAATAAGCAACTTGTGGAAGGGAGGGACAAGCCAATAGTGACAACATTGGAGTATGTACGTGCATACCTAATGAAGAGGATAGTTACAGTTCAAAAGGTGATTGATGCAACTGAAGGACCTCTTACACCTACTGCAAGTAAGCTGTTTGAAGCTATCAAGAAAGAAGCTGTAAAGTATAGTGTCATTTGGGATGGAGAGAACAAATACCAGGTTAGTGGACCATGGTTAGACCAATGTGTTGTTGACATGCAGGAGAAGGTGTGTTCTTGTAGGCATTGGGAATTGACAGGCATTCCATGCAAGCATGTTGTAGCAACCATATGGGATATGCAGAGCAATGACATGGCTACATCCCTGAAAAATGGGTACATGAATGCTATTGGTTGCAAACTTTGAGAGAAATGTATTCCTTCAAGATTCATCCCATCAATGGAAGACCATTGTGGAATGTTGTTGATTACCCAACAAAGATTGCACCACCTGCTCATCATATACCAGTGGGTAGACCAAGGAAACTTAGAAGGAAGAGTGTAGAGGAGATCACTCAAGCTGGAAAGAAGCTAAGAAGGATTGGCAGGAGTGTGAGATGTGTAAGTTGTGGTAGAGAAGGACACAACAAGCGTACTTGCAAGGGACAAGGGAAGTAACTCAGTGCATGGCATGATTTTTTTGTGAACATTAAATGTTGTGTTTTTTGGATGACAAACTATATTCATGGATGATATGGTACTAAAGCACCCTTTTGGTTTACCATGTTAATGTTGTAAATGGTTGATGATATGGTACTTTAAGTACTCTTTTGGTTATCTTCTTTTGTATTTAACAAGGTTAATCTAACGAATGATATGGTACTTAAAGTACCCTTTTGGTTTACCATGTTATTGTTGTAAATGTTGTGTATTCACTTTTTGGTTTACCATGTTAATGTTTACATAAATTTGATCACTGTCATTACCACAAATTAACATAAAGTTCATCACTTTCATTAACCACAAATTAACACATTACATAACATAAACTTCATCACTTTCATTAACCACAAAATTAAAGATAATATCATATTTCACCATAACCATGGCTTAAATCAGTACATACAAACTTGGTTACATCATACTTTTGCCACATTCATGAACTAATGATGAAATATACTACAATTGAAAACCAACGCATCCACAACATATATTTCAATCTCTTGATCTGTTTCCTATCTTCTTCAAGAAGTGCTTCAAGTTCATTCTTTGTCTTCAACAAACTTGAAATCGTGTACCTCGATCCATCACTAGTTGGTAAGTCAACCCAACAAATAAATCCAAATTTTGATCCATGTGGTTGAAATAGATGAAGAAGATTTAGGGCAAAACCACAAAAATCGATTTTCGCAGAAATCGTACCTTTTTGGAGCAAGCATAGAATCTTCTTCCTGGATTGTTAGAAGTCCATGAAGTACGAACAATTGCAGGTGCGCCACACACACAAAACACCATCCTGGGTTGCGATTGAAGCTCGAACAGGTTCACAAAGAAGGGGGATGAAGAAGATGAATATAACCGTTGGTCCAAGGTCTTAAAAGAAGAGGGATAAGTGTATTGACAAAAATGCCCTTGAGTTAACTTAAATGAATTGACGGTGTTAATGTAAGAGGGACGTCCTGTGTATTTTTCAAAATCAAAGGGTTTTTTTTGTGACAAAATGTCAACCATAGGGAGATCTGGTGTAATTTAGGGACCAAATCCAGATTCTCACCTAACCACAGGGACCTCCAATGTAATTTACTCTATTTTTTATTATAAAAATATAAAATGAGAAAAAAATATAAACTATAAATCAAAATGCAAACTTACGAGAATCACCAAACCTATCTATCTTTATTTTCCATTCATTTCCCATACTTAAAAATGAAAACTTTCTTTAAATTTTACTTACCGATGAAAACTTAATTTCTCTAAGTAGTTGGAATTCATACTTATTTCTATTAAAACATCTCTAACAACTTAAAAAAAAATACTTTGGGTTTTTTGATTTAACATTTTGCTTCAATAAATTATTCAAAACAAAGGAAGTAGGTGATAATAGATGGTAGGGTAAAACTCCTTAAATTTAAAATTTTCATTAAAATAAAGGGAAATTAATTAAAATACCCAAAGTTTGACTTTGACTTACCAAAATACCCAAAATTTCCGCGGTGGGCCCCGCGATCGCAGGCCATGCCCACGTGTCACGACTATTTGGCCAAAAGTCCCGCAGAGGCCCCTCAAGAATGCCCGCGATACACTTTTGGCCCCTCAAGATTGGCCGCGGAACCCCCAACTTTGGACTCAGTACAATTTTGGCCCCTGCCCCGCGGTGGTCCCGCGGTAAGCCGAAATTACATTTTTGGCCCCTCAAGTTTGGGGCAAAAAATTTACATTTTTGGTCCCTGTAGTTTTTAGGTTATCATTTTATGTAGTTGAGGTTTTTAATGTATTGTTTCCTTTCCATTTTAATGTATTTAATATAGAAATTCATTAAAGAAAACGTTTTCCCCATTTTAAGTTATTTAATAAGGAAATTAATTAAAAGATCAGTTATTGCAAATCATCTTCCCAACCGAAACGGATACAGTGCAGGTAAACAAAGAAATCTATGAATGGAATGCGTCCTGGATTCCGGTGATGAAGTTAACCTTTTCCTTGATGACGATGACGTCCTCCATTCCCGTGTAGTCGTCTTCGATTTCTTGTAGTTCCTGTTCTACTTCCTTAATTCGGTTACCATGGTTGAACCAGTGTTAGAGTTGGTTCGTCGTGTGTGAACAGAAACCGGTGTCGATGTCGATGGTGATCGTGGATCGGTCACTGTTGAGTGGTCGTAGGTTGAACGAGAGGGAATGGATTTAGGGTTCAGACGGCTTGTGATTGGGAATCAAACCATCGCCTCTGTACACTGCGATTCCAAGCTCGTCAACGGCAGCCGGAGGTCGGTGTCATTCATCGGAGTTCGAGAGATACCTTGGGGAGGTCTAAGGTCTTGATCCGGCGCAGGTATGTAATGTTGTTCTCAAGCATCAAATTCAATAGTTTTGGAATCAAGTTTCAAGGTCAAACATATATAGCAGATTAGCAGATTCAAAGGAAAACTGTAAACGATATATATTTGACTCGATTATATTTTTGGATTTAATTAAGTTTGAGTCTAAAAAGTTGTTTATTTGGCCAAATCCCATTGGAACAAGAGAACCATTTGGGATTAAACTATACAAGTATAGATCACATTAATTAATTGCGAAAAACTTGAAGATTAGTAATGGATATTATAAAGAAAAGATGCAAGTTGGCTTATTATATTTCAAGATCTGGCTTCATTCTGAAGTCAACGGTGACACCAACTTCATCTGTATTATGTAGCTCATCAATGTCAATCACAACAAGATTCAACTACATCTTCTTCTCATTTCTTTTTGTATATATGCATACATAAGCATCTAGCCCCCTTCTATAAGAGAGTCAGATCAACATATATAATGTCAGGCTTGAGAGAGTCAGAACATCTTAAATTGCAACTGAAAGAAGTAGAATTAGCTACCAACAATTTCCAAACATGCATCGGAAAGGGTGGATATGGTTGGGTCTACAAAGGACAACTCTCCATCGCTGGAAAACCAACTACAGTCGCTGTCAAGAGGTTAAACGAGCAGTTCGGTCAAGGCTTAAAGGAGTTCTTGACGGAGATTCAGCTGCTAACCGGTCAAAACCATCCAAACTTGATCTCTCTTCTTGGTTATTGTGACGAGGGAAAGGAAAAGATTATCGTTTATGAGTATGCAGAGCGTGGAAGTCTCGATAGGTATCTAACCAGTACCAACACCGATTATACTCCTCTTACATGGCTGGAAAGGGTCAGAATATGTATTGATGCTGCACGGGGATTAGATCACCTCCATAACCATGTTGGAAAACATCAAACCATAATCCATCGAGATATTAAAAGCGCAAATATTTTATTAGATCAGAAATGGGTTGCGAAAATTTCTGATCTTGGATTGTCCAAGTTAAGCTTAGCAGGTTTAAATAGAAGCGCTGTTATTTCTCGTGCTTGCGGCACACCAGGGTATTGTGAACCAGAATACATTATTACTGGTATTGTGAAGAAAGAATCTGATGTATATTCTTTTGGCATGGTACTTTTTGAAGTTCTGTGTGGGATGTTGTGTTCCTTTAGACATCATGATCATGGCTTCTTCTTATCAGCCCCATTGGCTAAAGACTACTACGAAAAGAAGAAACTGTTTGAGATAATTGATCCTCGTTTAAGGGAACAAATGAGTTGGGAGTCCATGAACAAGTTTTCAGCAATTGCTTATAGGTGCGTGCAGGATGATCGAAGACATCGGCCTGCCATGAGTCTTGTTGTCAAAGAGCTTGTAGGATCATTAAGAATACAGGTACATTCTTTACATGTTTTCTTAAGACAAATTAAGCAATTACTAGATGAAAACCATATTTAATCAGTTGTTGAATATTTTCATAGGAAGAGTATGAATCTGCAAAGCTAAAAAGTTTCAGAGTGTTAGAATCTGATTCAGATGAATATTGGGAGACAAAACTACCACAAGACTCTGAAGACATAATCAAGAGGTTAATCCCTCCTGCAAGCTATACTAGCAAAAAGGAACTCTTTTCTCTTCTCCATGAGGGAATGCTCTTTGACGACAAGAAGAGGGTAAGTCATTTCCTTCTTTAGAATTCGTAAATAATACTTAAACTTTTTCTAATATAAATATATAGAGGGAGGTTAGGGAAAAACCTATAAAGAACGAAAAACTAAGGAACACTCTGGTAACCATTCATCAGGACAGTATGCACATGTGCATAAAAGTAATTGAAGTTGTTTTTTGGTTTTATGCACGTGTACATTATGCACATGTGCATAAAAGTAATTGAAGTTGTTTTTTGGTTTTATGCACGTGGACATTATGCACATGTGCATAAAAGTAATTGAAGTTGTTTTTTGGTTTTATGCACGTGTACATTATGCACATGTGCATATACACGTGTGCGTTATGCACGTGTGCATATTACAAATTACTTGTATGCACATGTGCATACCCTCCGGATTAATGGTTACCAGGGCATTCCTCAGTTTTTCATTTTTTATGGTTTTCCTCTGAACCTGACCCTATATATATGTATATATATAAGTCTCTATTCAAGAACTTACTTTCCAATACTTCAAATTATGTGAGGATGATGTCGTACTGCTTTACGAATGTTTCCATCTTTGTTACAGTTTTTTTCAATCAACAAAGACGGGAAGAAATGCGAATTGATATCAGCAATAACATTTATAGACCCCGATACGAAACCACATGGATTGGTACCCCAAGCTCAATCGAGGTATCTCCTCTGATCTTTAATCATATGACTCTAATTATGTTTTCATTTCATATAGACATTAAAACATGCATAAATTCTAACTCTTGGCAGATTTGACAAGTTAGCGAATTTTCCTTACGAGGAACAACTTGATATCCGATGCCAGATAAGAACTAGCATGTTATCATACAATACATTGTATGCAGCTACCTTGGTGTTCAAGTATGAAACAGAGGTGGATTTTAACAACTCCCAAAAGTATGTGAAGATAAAATGGAAAGTCCATGAGTCGAGTGTATCCTCTACCCATTTAGCGAAACGGACAAAAGATGGGTGGTTGAGGATGAAAATGTGGTATTTTATCAATTATAAGAAGCATGCTCATTTTGAGATGGTGCTAGAGAAAATTTCCGATGTAGACAGCAATGAAAAATCTGGTATCTTGATTCAAGGGATTGAATTCGAGCCCGTAGAGATGGTAAGTTGAAGGCAAAATTTGTTCGAATAAAAACCATTTATTCTTCACTTATTATTCTTACACGGAGATATAATTTGTAGTTGAACTTAATGGTGCCATTTTGTGATTGTGTAGAAGGCCGAACATAAGTTAAAAGGTACCTCAACATCGGATGATGATGATATAGATTGGGAGCAAAACTTTCCATGTGATTACGAAGATCTAATTCAAAGATCAGACAAGCAGTTGGAGTATACCACCAGAAAGGAGCTTTACTTCCTTTTCTGTGCAGGGATCCTTATCGATAATGGCAAATTGGTAATCTTTTTTGATAGTATATCTGTATTTTAAGGGGTTAAACAACCGTCTAACTTTGATTTTCTATGGTGAACAGTGGTTTTCTCTATGCACAATGACCGGAAAGAAATGCCATATGCTACCAGCAAGAGAGATCTTCACAAAGAAGTTTGGTTATGAGACCCTGGATTGGATATCTATACCCGAATCAAGGTTATGAGCAGTTTTTCTGTATTGATCACTGGATGTCTATTTTCGCTCTAAAAGTTGAATGAGATCTAACCTGTACATTAACAGATTCGGAGAGGCGGCACGGATTCAAAATGCACCTTCAGTTTTATTCACATGTGAAGCAAGATCAGCCATGTTTACACCTTGTACGTAGTTTCTACTCGTCTTACCTCGTGTTCAAATTTTTAAACGACCACAAAGCTCGGAGCGATGTTAGTTATGTGTTGGAAGCCGATATTCGGTTGGATAGAAAACATGAATGCATACCAATAATGAAGCCCAAAGAAGATGAGTTGCAAAATATTGATGGGTTTGAAATGCCAAATTCTAAGAAGAGACAAGTGATGGAAAGGAATGATGGGTGGATGGAGGTTAATTTGTGCAAGTGGTTATATGGATTAGAAGGCCATAATTTGATAGAAATGGGATTTTTTTCCTATAAAATGTTTCTTTGTGGTATTATTGTTCAAGGCATTGAGTTTAGGCCAATGCAATTAGATATGTAATGTAGCTACTGATCACACTTGCTTTGTTGGAATCAAACCAAAAATATTAATGAAATACTATATATGCTTCTTTCATTTTTATATCCAACAGAAATATTATGTTTTTGATTTCAAAATTGTGGTTTTTATCTAATTAGTTTGTAATTCATTGTTGTTTTCGTCCTTGAGGGGCTAACTCTTAACTTTAAGTACGAGGGACGTAAAAAACAATAAATTATAAGCCAAGTGGGCGAAAATATCAGTAAATTTTGAATCATAAAAATGAAAATAACAATGCATTATAAATTATATATAGAGATAAAACCCATAATTTAAAAAACATAAGAATAAAACAATTTTCAACAAACTATATATATGGCGAGAAGGTAATTTACTCTAATTTGTTAAATTCATATTCTTATATTTTATCTTTACATTTGTATGTCTAGTAAAATATCATAAATTGTCAATGAGATCCCAAAATTAGGGCCATCTACCAAATATATATTTGGTAAATGTTACTTACTTGACAAGTATTGAGAGTTTTACTTGATAAAAGCATAATAATGACCGAAGATTTTACTAGTGACGGAAAAGACTCTTATTCGATAAACGCTTATCAAATAAAATACGCAACAATCTATTTTGAGAAAGTCATCCCACTCTTTTTTTAACTGTAACATGCTTTGTCTTTAATTATTAAAACTACTTCTAGGTATTAGTTAAAAACTTGTATTAAACTATATATATATAGAAGCCAAATTTACAAAATCATAAAGCTAGGTATGGTTTGTACGAGTTTGTACAAATACACTGGTTTGCAAAAGATACTCAGCCTATATATATATATAGCCATGCATGTGGATGATATGTTTATGGATGCAGGATGTTGCAGTGGAGTTATTTGAGCATCAAGCGTATCCAAATGATGTGATACTATCGTTTAAAAAGACGGTAACTTAATTTTTCAGTTCAACCATGCATGTAAATGATTTAAATTTAGAATTTTATGTAAATGATATATTATTTTACGAATTAATTAATTAAGGTATCTCACACGAAAAAGCTTCTACACCCAAATATCTTGCTCTTCATCGGTGCTGTAATTTCACCTCATCGTCTATGCATTGTGACAGAGTTTCCTTCCCGGTACATACATTGGTTCTCTGAATACTAGGCCTACAAAATAAACCATGCATATATAACCAGCCTCTAGCTAATTAAACCATGCATCCAACTTCTTGTGTTATGTAGTGGAAGTTTGTTTCAAATACTTCACCAATTAAGATAAAACCCGGTCGGAATTGGATTGGAGTCGTCGGCTACATATGGCCACGGATATCGTAAGTATCATCCAATTCATGCTATCAACATTTTTATCTATCTTTTCTTAATTAGTTAATCCCATATATATATATATATATATATATATAGGCACGAGGCATGAATTATCTTCATCAATGCAATCCGCCCATTGTTCACCGAGATTTGAAATCTTCTTGTCGATAAGAATTGGACTGTCAAGGTATAATAATACATATATAGATTGCTTTCACTACTCTTCATGTGCCTAAATTCTGTTTTAAGTTAAAATTTTCCACTAATTAATAATACGATATGATGATGTTTTAATTAGGTTGGTGAGTTTGGTCTCTCTGGTATCAAGCAACAATTGTACGAATCGGAGGATCTACAATTTTTGGTAGGGGGTCGGAGTTTAAGAAACATAATATTGCGATTGCGAGAATGATTACCACCGTTTGGAACATCTTTTTGTTTTGCTACCAAAATTATAAAACAATTAATATTTGACACTAAACATATATGGCAGTTAACAATAAATATTTCACAGTTAAAAAAAATAAAATTGTAATAGATTTCTATTTTAATGATATAATTATGGTTCAGTATTCTAGTATGATTATTCTGCATGTCAACCTATTTTTCGGTTGGTTTTATAAAGTTCAAAGAGGTTTAGGCAACTTTATGTATGCAGTAATTTATTCTGTATATATGTGAAGTTAAAATTTAAGACAATATGCTAGTATTAAACAGGGATAGGAATGGTACCCAAATTCGATAGCTATACTATAGTATTTACAATAACTACAAGTGTAGAACAGTGTCAATAAATATATGAGGGCCATTTACGCGAGTAACATTTTAGCCATCAAAATGGATTAGTAATAATATCATGTTCACTAAAAGTAAGTAAGTAAGTAAGTATGGTGTAAACGGCTCCTAAAAGTTGATAATCTCCACACGTACCGTCTTCAAATTTGAAAACAAGCTCAACTTGAAAACACAAAATGTTGGGTTGTGGCTGATAGATATGCTTTTTTGTAGCCTCATATTCAATGGATGGCTCCAGAAATTCTTCGGTATGAACCAGTGGCTGAGCCGTAAGTAAAGTAATCCCGTATCTAAAAACCTGATCATTAATTTCTCTTTTTATCCCAAGGGACTTATTGCTCCGGCCAATATTTGTTGGCAATCTTTAGGGAAAGAGCCCATGTATACAGCTACGGCATGGTTTTATGGGAAATTACCGCCGAGAAGATCCCTTGGGATAATCTTAATCCGGCACAGGTATGTTATGTTATTCGATCTCAAGATGTTTCTTTTACCAAGTTATTTTGTTTGGGTTTTACTTTTACCGGGTCTTGGATCACCTTTTCAGTCATATTTTGCACTTGTTTTGTTTTGCAAAAAGCTATTTAAAACATCATTCATTCATTCATTATTCCTCCTACTTTCAAGGTCATAATGTTATCCATAATTAATGGACACAAATTATCTATCATACTTGAAAACTGCCAAATTTGCAGGTTGTTGCAGCTGTAGGGTTCAAGGGTCGACGACCAGAGATTCCAAAAGATGTGGATCCACTCTGGGCTTCTCTAATCAAAACTTGTTGGTGCAAGCAGGTCTCTCTCTCTCTCTCTCACAAAAATGGTTCCATAATGGATGCAGCTGATCAATAACTTTAATTTTTGTGCTCAGTGAACCATTGTCCCCACCAACGTTCCAAGAAATACTAAATACGCTCAAGAGTTTGCAACTAAAGCTTGAGGCGGAATGAAGAAAATAAGACAAGAATTCATAAACTCGTCCCAAACTTATACAAAATAATGACTTTCTTTCAATACAATACAACTTTGTACAATTTCAATTAATATTTACTTAATTGTGGCTATTGTACTGAAAACCCAAGGCATGTCCCCAAACCCCGGCATATTTTTCTGTTGAAGATCTCTGAATTCTTCTGGATTACAAGTTTTGGGATCAAAAACCTTCCCATCATCGAAAACTAGACCCTGTTTCATCCGTCCCAGCTTTCGTGAATGTAGAACTTGCTTTGAGGTGACAGGAACCCGAATAGACTGATATTCTTCTAAACCAGCGGATAAGTTTTCAACTCCGGATTTCATGAGACATTGACCTAGAACCGCTGCATCCAATATAGACATGTTTGTGCTTCGCAAACCGTGGGGCGTTGTTGGGTGAGCCGCGTCTCCCACAAGCACCACACGGTCCCAAATGATCTGTTCTAAAGGATCGCAATCATATATCACGTTCAAGAATGGTTCTTTGGTTTCTTTTATGACTCTCGCCAGTTCAGGCACCCATACCTTCTCTGCTTCCTCTTGCATTTTCTTCATCATATTGTCGTTTACTTTGATCGTTACCGAATTCCCCTAACAATTTCAACAAAGTGCAAACAAATTACCCCAATGTCTCATATCAACACATGGTACACAATTGAGAGTTTTTTTTTCCCATTCAAATCTGCAGTTAGAAATAGGGATATCAAGCAACAACCTTACGTTGTGGCTCGGGTTGATTGATGTACCAGATCCAATTGATCCTTGTGTTCAAAAGCTCGTAGAAAACGCTGTGAGTTCCAGAACCCAAGTCGAAGTATAGGCACTTCCCCAAATCTGGATAAACCTTTTGCAGGGCAGCAAAAATCTCTGATTTTTCGTCATGAGAAAGATCCAACACCCCTCTCCAAGCACAGTAACCCGAATACCTACATCCATTAAATTAAAAACATAACTTGAAGAAACAAACATGTTAAGGTTCTTCAGATTGATTTTGGAATATGAACCTTAATTTAAGATGAGGAAGGAATGTCTGGCGAATCGAAGACAGACAACCATCTGCTGCAACTAACAAATCACCTACAATCTCAACAACATTGCTGGTTTGAAGAACTTTACTTTGAACTTTAACAGATTTTTTGTCATCAGATACATGGAAGGATAGGAACATATGACCCCAGAGGAATATATCTGGAGGTAGTGACTTGTATAAGAGACCATGGAGATCAGACCAGTATGCAGCCCTAAAATTGAAGCTTTCGTCTCTTGTCAACATTCGACTCATCTTCTTTTCTGCATCAGTAGCTTGATTCTGTGATAAAACAGAAACTGAGATATTTCCACATAATTGTTAAGTTGCAAATCATAAACCCTAGGTCTTGATGAACTATGAAGAAAACTCTACCGGGAAAATGAAATTCCCGGGATTTCTCGCTTAATATCTGATGTCCCTGAGGGAATCCTTGGATGTGAAAGCACTATTCTAAAAAACTCGTCACACAGCCACCATGGCACTAAGGCTTGCCTCTCACGCCACGTTAAGCCCGTGGCAACCCATGGCCTAACGGGCAGTTTCGTATTGTGATATTTGATTTTTCTTTACACTTTTTATGTCTTTGCAAGTTTTTTACACCTTGAAAACGCTTCGCCACCACGCTACCCCTAACGTCATTTAGAACCAGTGAAAGTGATGATGATCACCGTAAACGACTTTTTGCAAATTATATGATATTTGTATCAGAGTAATCTATGTGAAGTAGTAATAGATTTGGGGGGGGGGGAATATATATATATATATATATATATATATTATAATATGTACCTGATCGATTGTGAGGGATAAGGTCTGATTGTTGAGAAGATCATGCCATTGTTGTTGTGGAAGCCATGAATTGATTATTCTTCGAGATAAAGGATCAAGACCTAGCCCCGCGCCGGTTGGACTTCCGGTAGGAGGACCGGTGGTTTTCTCCAGCACCACCACTTGCCACCCCGCCGATAGCAGCGCGTGGGCGGAGCAAAGTCCTGCTATGCTTCCTCCAACAACCACCGCCTTTCCCTTGCTCTCTCTCATCCCACCTCTGTAGATAGGACGCCGTCGTTTGACCACAAAAAATAATTTAATAGCATTTTCTGGTTTCAATTAAAAGAGAAAATTACATTAAAATGAAGGGTTTTCTAAGTATACCCCTACCACCTTTTGTATACCCTCTCCTTCACACACTTCATTTTTTTTATTTAATAGTTAAATTTTACTCTCCTATACTTACTTAATTAATTTACTTTATACCTTTTAGTTTTTTATTTTTCATTTTACACTTTTATTATATTAACACATATAATCGTATATTAACTAAAATACGTTAAAAAAAAGACTTTTTAATTTAAACAAATTACGTCATTATAATCGTCTCGTCGATACCTTCGAAATGAGCCTAACATTGAATATTATTTGATTTAATTATATTATTATACGTCATACGTTTACGTTATTTTTTTATATTGTTATTCGTCGATACCTTCTTATTTTGTACACATATACATATCACTCACATTATGTCCTCACAACATCTACAACAGTTTTGCAAAAATTAAATTAAATGCCACAAATTCATTTTTCACTTACACAAATACCTCATCCATCTCCTGATTTGCAAAAATGCCCCAAGATCTCGCGATCTAACCCGTGATCGCGGAGCCGTGCATTTGGTTCTCAATTATAATTAGTTATTTAATTTACTTTATATTTCTTCTCCTTTAATTTTCGGGTCAAAATGATCAGTTTCGGGTTAATGTCGGTCGGATTCAGGTTAATGTCGGACATATATACTACATAAAACGTAGTTTTTAACATATATTTATACTATATACAAGCATGAAACGACGCTTAATGTTGAAATTTAATTCGTATGACTTTTGTACGTACATGTCTCACAACTACTAACCTTTCACGTCCTCAATTATACAAAGCACCGAGTTACATTTTATATCCTTTAGAAATTAGTTATTTAATTTACTTTTAATTTTTTTACTTTTTAATTTTTTATTTTACACTCTTATCATATTAACATAAATAATCGTATATGAACAAGAATACATTAAAAATACATTTCTTTTTTTACAAATTACACCATTGTAATCTTATTATTAAATATCATGAACATTTACGAATTAATATCTTTTATATCCCTTATATTATTCATTTTCAAGAATGACGTATCGAGATTTTTTTTAATTTGTACATTTTACGCTCTTATCTATATTTATCTATTATATACCTTTAAAATTATTTCATTTACGGTTACACTTTATACCATTATAATTAGTTATTTAATTTACTTTATATCTCTTCTCCTTTCATTTTACATATTTATCATATCAACATACATAAAATAAAGTACATAATTTCGCTAAATCATAACCGATCTTGACCGAATGAATGGTCAAGATCACTTCTCTATTTCGCTAAATATATAAGTGTGTATTTAGAGCATCTCCCAAATACATTTTTACGCCCAACTCGTTATTAGCACGACATAAGTTGATAAACACTTTTAAAAATAAGCATAAGTTGTTTTAATAAGCAATCCCAAATACCCTTTAAGATTTCGTCCTAAAACGTTAGCGGATTATGATTAACAAGATCTCTTGATATTTATTAGCAGATATTTGGGATAATTTTCTATAATCATTGGCGTTACAAAAGTAAATGAGACAAAAAAACTCTCCTAAAAGCTATAACAGTAAAGTTTTATTTAAATTTTTAACTTAATGAGTTAGAACGGTAAGAGATGTACCCCAAATTAAATAATGGTGTAATTTGTTAAAATTAAAACGTATTTTAGCTATAATAAAATAATTAAATCAAAAAATATTCAATCTTGGGCTCATTTCGAACGTATCGAATAGGCGATTATAATGGTGTAATTTGTTAAAATTAAAACGTATTTTTAACGTATTTTAGCTAATATACGATTTTATGTGTTAATATAATAAAGGTATAAAATAAAAATTAGAAAAGTAAAAGGTATAAAGTAAATTTATTTAATTAGTATAGGGGGTAAAATGTAAATATTAAAATTATATTGTGTTATCAACTCTTAGATTCGATATAGACGAACATCAGGATAAGATGCATCAAAATAAGATGCATCAAGATGCATCGGATAAATTCTCTTTTAAGCCGCAATTCATTGAAAGGTGTTTGATTAAAAGTGATCAATGGTTAAAAATTATTTCTCACACTTTTCACAAAAAATTACTGTTCTCGAATCTCATGCCTATAATTTCATGTCATATTATAAAATTAAGAGTAAATTACATGATTGGTCCCTGTGTTATGTTGAAAATTGCACTGTGCGTCCCTAAAATGAAATAATTACAAAAAACAGCCCCATGGTTCACATTTTCACACGCTTTAGGTCCCTGAACCCTAACACCGTTAAAAGATTATGTTAAGTATATTAATTAAAGGGGCAATTTAGTCATTTACTTATTTTTCTTATTTTCTGTTTAAATTTAAAAATAAATTATTAAACTATATTATATTATATATGTATAAATATAAAACATCCTATCGTCGCCGGCATATCCAACGGCCACCTCCGTCGCCGGCACACCCATCGGCCACCTCTATCGTCGCCGGCACATCCTATCTCTCCCTTTCCCTCCTTTTTACGTATCTCCAATCAAACCTACTTCACTCTCTCATCTCTGTATACACACAAGTACCCAACACATATATGCATATATATATATATATATATATATATATATATATATATAGGCTGTGTATCAAATACAAACCAACTAGTTTGTACAAACTCGTACAAACCATACATAGCTTCATGATTTTGTAAATTTGGCTTCATGAATATATCATTTGACATTTTTAACTAATTTTTTTACAAAAATACCCTAAAATACCCTTATTTTTGTAAAAAAATTAGTTAAAAATGCCAAATGATATATTCATGAAGCCAAATTATATATTCATGAAGCCAATATATATATATATATACATTCATGAAGCCAAATTTACAAAATCATGAAGCTAGGTATGGTTTGTACGAGTTTGTACAAACTAGTTGGTTTGTACCCGATACCACCCCTATATATATATATATACACAGAGAGAGAGAAGCATATATATAACACGTTCACAAAGAAGGTGCAAAGCTTATATATACACACACACGATACACACAAAACCCAGTTACCCAGTGGCTATCTCCATACTTTCCAACCACCCCTTTGAGCTCCATATCCGCCACCGCCCCACCTCACCTGTAAATACTTGGTTTCGTAAATCCCCCCATTATGCTCCACCAATAAATGCTTGGTTTTGTAAACCCCCTTCTCCACAGGCCTAATCTGATCGGTTGCTAAATCCCCCGCCCTATTCCACCAGTTGCTAAGCCCCTCACCCTTACACCATTTCGAACCCCCGTGTTTGTATATATACAAATGATATGTATATGTCGCCATATATATGCTCCAGTATGTATGTATATATGTGTTATGTGTGCATATATATATGTGTGATCTGTATGTATATATTATGGAAAAGAGAGGATAGAGAGAAAGAGATTATATATATATATATATATATATGTAACACCCCGTTTACCACGACACAATATTGTCCGCTTTGCCCCACTGGCCCACGGCTTTGTTCTTGGCGACCTGGCGAGGACTTCCCAGGGGGTCACCCATCCTGGTACTACTCCCACTCAAGCACGCTTAACCACAGAGTTCCCAAGGAACCCGCATGCTTATGGCCCCAAAACGCGTTGTGTCTGGTAAGGCCAAGGTTTACTAATATACCCAACATCTCTCCTGCCCTCTAAAGGATGTGGGATATGCCTAAGGTGTTACACACCCCCCCCCTTAGGGACTCATCGTCCTCGATGAGGTTTGCCCCACCATCCCGAACGGCACAGGAGTGGCTCTGATACCACTTGTCAGGACCAAGCGCTTACCACTACGCCAAAAGCAATTGCTGGTGGTGAAGGCGCAACTTATTCCCTTATAGCGTAGCAGCCAGCGCCACGTTTCGATTTAGGAAGATACTGGCCAATGACCTAACAATATATGTGGTTCCCTTCTTTTGCTAACCAACCCATTGGTACTAACCGTGCTAACCAACCATGAACAATCAAATTGCTCCTTTTATTTTGGTTTAGGTGCACGTCAACAAGGGTAAAATGTGTATATCCAATTTCTTCCATATTTATCTCACATTTAATAACTGATTCTACATTCCTATTTTAAATCCAATTTTTCTTCTTAATTAGTAAATGTAGTTGTCTAATCCATGATTTTCGAAATTATATTAATTCAAAATACATTTTTAATATCAAACAAGATATCGATGAGGATATGGTATTCGGTTAATACATTTTTTTTCTATAATTCAGTTCTTTGATATATTGTGCATATATGCAGATGAAACATTGTGCATATATGCAGATGTGCACATGAGACATTGTGCATATATACAGATGTGCATATATGCAGATGTGCACATGAGACATTATGCATATATGTAGATGTGCATACGTGCACATATGCAGATGTGTAAAAGCCATCTCATACTAAAAATCAAACACCAAAACTCAAACAGAGTCATCAAGATAAGAAAAAACCAATTAAAGTTGTTGAAACTTAAAGACAGATGGGTAGAAGATCCAATTGCGTGTGCATATGTACAAACATTAAAATTGCTCTATATTATGATAGCTAGCAGAACCATTATGTTCACTGGATATTACTCCTTCTCCTTCTCGTTAATCTCCATAGCCATCCAAGACCTTAACCATGGTGTTTGATTTCTTGATTTTTTTTTGAAAAGCCATTTTATAACCAAAAACCAAGAATTAACCAAACAATACCACCTACCCAAAGGAATAAGACCCACCCCTGCACAAAACCAAAGCAGCCAAAAACCAGAACAGACACAAAGGCCCTACTATTCAGCCAAAAACCAAAAATTAACCAGGCCAAAAACTTGCAGCACCAGTTTACCAGAGATAAACCACAGCCGCTCCACCCGAACCATGTATTGATTTCTTGATTTTGCTTCGATTTAGCAAAAGAATGGTTGTGGCACTGTTAATCGAAGGTTGGAAAAGACCCATGTCACCCCTTTCATCTTTTCTGACCAAATCCTATATCCGGTCATCTTCTCCGGCCAAGTTCTTTATCCAGTCATCTTTTCCGGATATTACTCCTTCTTCTTCTCGTTAATCTCCATAGCCATCCAAGACCTTAACCATGGTGTTTGATTTCTTGATTTTGCTTCGATTTCTTCGATGGAGAAAGGTGGGGTCATATACAGCCTGCCAAGACCTTAACCAAATAACAATTTCACCTCCTCTCACCGTCGACCTAAATCACCCGTACAATTGAAGGATAATGGTGGTATGGATAATCATCCTCAATCGCCACGCGTAGCTACTTTTTTGGTATTCCCAAAACCGTAGGCTTTAAACAGGGAACTTACCTTGTTTTCTATTTTTATGTTTTGACCTTTTTACCCCTAGTGCACATGTGCACATACAAACCGACGCGTGTAGTCAATAATAAAACATTTAAAATTCTTGATTAAATGGAGGCCGTTGATTTTTATTATTAATGGCTGAGATTGGTTAACATGGTTAGGACTAATGGGTTGGTTAGCAAATGAAGGGTCCTCTCTCTCTCTCTCTCTCTCTATATATATATATATATATATATATATATATATATATGTGGGAGGTATCCGTTGTAAACCAGTCAGTTTGTGCAAACCCCGTACAAACCAATCTACCAATCACGTAACTTTGTTTTTTTATCCATAAGGGTATTTTAGGGCTTTTAGCATATTGTTTCATCTCCACCAATCACGTAACTTATTTTTTTATATCCATAACTTCTTTTTTATATCCATAAGAGTATTTTAGGGCTCTATCAGAAAATATAGATTCATGAAGCCAAATTATATATTCATGAAGCCAAATTTTATATTCATGAAGCCAAAATATAGATTCATGAAGCATCAACAATTTTTTTTTGCAAATTCATGATTGTAGATTGGTTTGTACGGGGGTTTACACAAACTGACTGGTTTGCAACGGATATTTCGCATATATATATATATATATATATATGTGTGTGTGTGTGTGTGTGATTGTTTATTTTTAATATGGTAAATTACATTCTTGGTCCTTGTGATTTTAGTAGAAAATAGAGAAATTATGAAATGACTCATTTACCCTTTTAATTAATATACTTAACATAATCTTTTAACTTGTGTTAGGGTTCAGGGACCTAAAACGTGTGAAAATGTGAACCACAGGGCTGTTTTCCATAATTATTTTATTTTAAGGACGTACAGTGTAATTTTCAACATAACACATGGACCAATAATGCAATTTACTCTAAAATTAAAAATAGAGTAAACTTCACTTTTGGTCCCTATGGTTTGTCAAAAAATTTGGTTTTTGTCCCTAGATTTCATTTATTACAAATTAGTCACTGCAGTTTGCATTTTTGATGGTTTTCATCCCTCTCACTAACGGTTGTTAACTTCCATCCATTAAATGAAGGACATGTCCGTTTTTTATATATTTTTATTTTACTACTAATTTTTGGTTTGAGTATATGTAATTTTTGACAAAGCATAGGGACAAAACATGCAAGACGTATCCAGAAAATATGTCTACTAAAAATATGAAGTTGACTATAAAATATCTTAGAAATTTCTGTTAGGTCTATTTAATTTTACTTTTTTTTGCTTAAACATTACTCTAAGCTTTAAGACGAGTTTGAAAATAGTTGTTTATTAAAGTGATTCCGAAAAAAGAAATCACCTAAGCAAATGTCAATAGAGCATCCACAACAAGGATTTCATAACAATTTCATTTGGATTGCAAATGTGACACGTAGGATTGCTAAATTAGAAATTGTAGTTGTTGTGAGTATGATTGCAAAATTAGAAATTGGTTTTGGTAATTTACAAATGTCAAATCAGTACTTTTTGCTGATGTGTCAGTGAATAGTATATGAAATTGTAAGGAATAATTTCTAAATTAGAAATTGCTTTATGTCAAATCATATTTTGTGATGTTTTGTAGAGAATATTTAATTGTAGTTTTGTAGAGGGTGTTTAATTATAGTTATTTAATTAATAAAATATTTCATATTAAATTATAGTAAAGAGTATTTAATTGTAGTGTTGTTGTTATTTGATTAAAATATAGTTTTTTTATGATGAGGTGTCACATTTGCAATTGAGTGAAATTTCATTGTTGTGGGGTATAATTTCAAGATAATTGCAAAGCTGATGTGACGCTGATGTGACCCATTTACAATTGGGATGAAATTTCATTGTTGTGGATGCTCTAAGGTGGCATACATTTTTTATTGGATGCTTGTTTAATTAAATTTGATTATGTCAAATGTATGCAGTTAATATAAGTTGATCAATTGATATTTCATATTTAGTTATACACCAATTCTTTTTCTTACACAATATTACTTTATGGGACCAAATAAAATACATACCATCAATTAATAAAAATTAATATAATTGTAAACCATAATCCCATAATTTTATCAATATATTGTAGTTATAATTTTATATTTTTATTCATCAAAAGACCTTACCTTCTTCGACGTCTACCTAGGATCCAGCAATATTATATTACTAGTCTTTGGCTCGCCCGTTGCGCAACGATTAAATTTGTGTTTTAAGTTAATTATTTGATGTTTAATACATGGACGGAGCTAGCATTGGCCCACAGTTAGCACCGGCCCACCCTCATATTTTTAAAATTTTTATTTATATGGCCCAATATTTGATAACTGAAGCTTCCATTTTAAAGGCATACCTCAACTTTCTTTATGGCATCGGTTGTCAGACTCTCACAGACCCACAAGTAATCCATTTCACCACTTTAGTTATCTTAGATTATTGTATCTTCCAGAAAGAGGTCGGTTGATATTGTGGTGCTCTTGTTGTGTTCTAAGTGAAATTAGATTTATGTTTTCACCACTTTAGTTATCTTAGATTATTTAAATTTAAGTTCGATAATCTCATCGGATATAGGTTGGTTCATAAAATCAAAACTAATTATTAAGTAGGCTTATGTAATTCAGACTTTATGTAAAAATATTTTTTATTATTTTTTTGTCAGCTTTGAGGACCACCCTCGATATAAATCCTGGCTCCGCCCCTGGTTTAATAGTTGTTGAATAATTTTGTGACACATACAATAATTGATAAAAAGAAAACAAAAATTCCACAAATAGGGAATATTATCTTGAAGTTAAAAATATGTCTATTAAGTTTGATACCTATTATAAATGTTGTTAATAAATGAATTTATCAAATGAATACACAATAATTGCATATTTATATTTTTTTAAAAGGTTCGAACTCATAATCCAAAAGTCAGTTGATAAGTGATATCTTCTTTTTTCCAAATAATTAAACCTCTTATGATAATTCTAAGGGTGTTTCGTTGACAGAATAGAATTTGATAGAATCGTAATTCGTCAAATGAATTCGACTTAGAAGTAAAAATTGATATGAAATTGCAAAAAGAAAATTACGACAATTTAGTGATTATTTGTATCAAATCACATACTAATTTCAACAAATTCCATACTAATCACGACACATTAATTAAATCCCATAAACACATTAATTCGTATATATTTATGATATTTAATAATATAATAAATCCAAAAATATTCAATATTGGGCTCATTTCGAAGGTATTGACGAAGCGATTACAATGGTATAATTTGTAAAATATAGAAATGTTTTCTTAATGCATTTTAGTTCATATACATTATTTATGTTTATATGATAAGAGTATAAAATGAAAAATAAAAAAGTAAGAGATTAAAAGTAAACTACCTACATAATTATAAGGGTACTAAATGTAATTTTATAAATTAAAAAAATTGAATTAAGGAGAGATTTAAGGAGGAGTAAATGTGGATGTGCTAATTGAACTTATAATATAAATTGCGTCCAGATACATGTTTAGACGGGAAAATACTGAAGTCGGCTCACCAGAAGACGACACGTGGCATGATAGTTACTTATTTATTATATGTATAGATTATGAATATAATAAGAAGAGTAAATTACATTCTTTGCCCCAATGATTTATCGTTTGTTATTATTAAGGTCTCCAAACACGGTTATTACACTCCAAGTCCCTCCCTCTGTCGAAGTTTGTTAACCCGGTTAACTTAAAGGGCAACTTTATCTTTTGTCTTTTCGTTTTAATCTTTTTGTTTTAAAGGTTCATGATTTTTTTTTTAAAACGGAAAACTGAGGAACATCTTGATAGCCCTTCATCTAGACGGTATGCAATTGTGCATACAAGTAATTTGTAACATACACGCATACATATATGCACCAATAGGGTTTTTCTCAACCAAAAGAAACAAACAAAAACCCTTGAATCTTTTGAGGTCTACAAAAGATTGTTGGATAATAGAATATGAAAAATGGGTTTAGGTGGATATATTTCAATATTTAACTTTCCAATTAGGAATCTTCACAAAATTTGAGGACTCAATTTGATTGTACCCGTGAGAGGAGCACGAAGCAGGTGATGAGAGGAGAGGCAAATTGATCAATTAATTTATGTTTAACATAATTAAATCCAAAAATATTCAATATTGAGCTCATTTCGAAGATATTGACGAAACGATTACAATGGTATAATTTGTAAAAAAATGGTTTTTTAATGCATTTTAGTTCATATACATTATTTATGTTTATATGATAAGAGTCTAAAATGAAAAATAAAAAAATAAGAGATTAAAAGTAAACTACATAGGTAATTATAAGGGTAGTAAATGTAAGGTATAAATATTAAAATTTGAATTAATGAGAGATTTAAGGAGGAGTGAATGTGGGTGTGATAATTGAACCTATAATGTAAATGCGTCCAGATACATGTTTAGGCGGGAAAACAATGAAATCGGCTCACCAGAAGACGACACGTGGCATGCTAGTTACTCATTTATTATATGTATAGATATATATAGAGGTGGGTTCAAACGAGGACGCTAACTATTTACGAGAATACGAGAACGGCCGCCCATGTACAAAATCACATGTGATTTTGTACTGCCTGGACACGCGCGGCCTAGGCCGCGGCTTACAAGTCGCGTGGCAAGCCGCGCGATCACATGTGATTTTGTACGTGAATCACTTGTGATTTTGTACATGGGCGGAAGTCGCGCGATCAGGTGTGAATCACATGTGATTTTGTACGTGAATCACATGTGATTTTGTACATGAGCGGCCGTTCTCGTATTCTCGTAAATATTTAGCGTTCTCGTTTGAATCTTTTTCTCTCTCTCTCTCTCTCTCTCTCTATATATATATATATATATATATATATATATATATATATATATATATAAAGCTTAATCATTTGATAACCCCAAAATTTATGAGATCTATGAGAACTTATACCTTAAATATTGTTTCACATGATTTTTTAATCTAAGGCTAACATTTAATTATTAATGAAAATATATTTGTTTCACAATGTGTGTGTTTTATATGTATTCGGTTCATAATGTGAAACTTGTCACAAACAAACTAAAAAGGTTCATATTATGAAATAAATACATATAACTAAACAAATTGTGGATCAAATCTATGTTAATCAATGTACTAGATGTTGATCTTAGATGAAAAATATCATATTTTGAAGCACATGAAGAACTAGTTCTCAAAGTTATCACAATTTTATAGGTTATATATATATATATAGGGTCGGGTTCAAGGAAAAACTCAAATAAACGAAAAACTAAGGAACACTCTGATAGCCTTCATCTGGACGGTATGCACTTGTGCATACAGGTAATTTGTAACATACACATGTGCATATGCACAAATGCATACCGTCCAGATGAAAGGCTACTAGGGTGTTCCTTAGTTTTTCATTTTTTTAGGTTTTCCCTTGAACCTCCATCCCTCTCTCTCTCTCTCTCTCTCTCTCTATATATATATATATATATATATATATATATATATAAATATATATATATATAGAGAGAGAGAGAGGCTCCGTAAAATGTCAACCTTGTATTTGTTGCACACCTTACAAACACAATGTGCATATACATATGCATATGCATACATGCAAGAATATACATATAATGGACATACATTCATATGGGATAATGCATATATGTATCTCAGATTATGCATATATGCACATTGGTTTGTAAGGGGTGCAACACATACATGGTTTGTATTTGATTTATCAATTGTTAGATGAGAAATGGATGAACATTAGGATGAGATGCACCAGATGAATTCCATTTTAAACCGCAATTAATGGAAGAGTTTTTGATTAAAAGTGATCAACGGTTTAAAAGTACTTTTTTTTTGAAGGAAAAAACCGGCAATATTATAAAAACAGAAAAAAGAGGGCAAAGCACCTACAAACCAAAACCAAGGACAGGCCACAAGGCAAGCCCCCATAAACAAGGCACGATCCAGCCAAAAGGAAAATCAAAGGCCGAAAAACCCAACAAACCAAGAACAACAACCCAAACAAAAAACCCCAACCAGAAAGCAAAGCTAACTATCATCACTAACAACACTCGCCCGTTTCCTATTCTTCCACGCCATACGCATCAAGACCACATCCCGGATATCCTTGACAATCTGCACAGTCACCTTTTGCTGATTTTGGAAAATACGTCTATTTCTTTCCCTCCATAAGACGTAAACTGTCGCACCAAGGGCAAGCTTCTGTAGAGTAGACGAGGGGCCACAGTCATCATTTAAAGATTGCACAATATCGTCCCAAGTCTCTACATACCCATATAACTCCACATCCCGTTTAATAGCCCACCACACCTCCAGCGAGAACTTGCACCCAAAAAATAGATGATTATGCGAATCAGGACATTGGTTGCAAAGTAAAAATGACACTTTTCACATGATCTCATGCCATATATATATATATATATATATAGTTGGGTTCCAGTGAAAATGAAAGTGAAAATGAAAGTTATGGTGAAAAAGCTAAGAAGGGATCTTCACATTTAGATGCACATTAGTGTGAGATGCACCAAGATATATTAGATCAATCGTCATATCAAACGCGATTCTTGGGTGGATTTGAGATTAAAAGTGATAAGGGCCTTGATCCCTTCTTAACATAAGCTCTTTGATTCCGTTACAGGAAGAGACTTAGAGTGTGCATATTTGCATATCACAAGTATCGGGAGTGTAATAAACGTGTTTGAGTGACCGTAATTAAACACACCAACATACCATAGGTACCTGGAATATAATTTACTGTAATAAGAACGTTCCAACGAACTCTCAATTGGTAGACTTTGTATTGTATCTGGTCGTCGCAGATGAGATACATATAAAAGCATAATATATTATATATATGATTATTATATACATTCAAAATTAGTCGTTTGTAATTATATATATATATATGTAGTTCATCAATGTCAATCACAACAACATTCAACTACATCTTCTTCTCATTTCTTTTTGTATATATGCATTCATTCATAAGCATCTACCCCCCTTTCTAGCTTATCAAAGTCCCTTAATTCTCTCTCACCCTAGCTTTTTAGGTTTAACTTGATTATAATGTCAGGACTGAGAGAGTCGCAACACCTTAGAATACAACTAAAAGAAGTAGAATTAGCTACCAACAATTTCCAAACTTGTATTGGAACTGGTGGATACGGTTCGGTGTACAAAGGACAACTCTCTATCTCTGGCAAACCCACAACAGTCGCTGTGAAGAGGTTAAATGAGCAGTTCGGTCAAGGCTTAAAAGAGTTTTTGACGGAGATTCAGCTGCTAACCGGTCAAAACCATCCAAACTTGATCTCTCTTCTTGGTTATTGTGACGAGGGAAACGAGAAGATTATCGTTTATGAGTATGCAGAGCGTGGAAGTCTCGATAGGTATCTAATGAGTAGTAACACGGATTATACTCCTCTTACATGACCATGGTTTGAAAGACTCAGAATATGTATTGATGCTGCACGGGGATTAGACCACCTCCATAATCATATTGGAATCCATCAAACCATAATACATCTCATATGTAACATACCATGGTCCAAAGCAATAGGTTGACCCAATAACTTCGAGTCCAACTTAAAACCACAATGGAAGTTATTGGTAACAACACATAACTTAAAGAGCTCACAGATCTCATTTTTCATCCATGTAGGACGAGTTGTTACATCATAATCAATGATAGAATAGTAAGGTAGACATTTTATTTTGTGACAAACTAAAATAGAAACGTAGACACTTAATTTGAGTCACATTTAAGAAGTTGCATGTTTAATAGGTTGAATACGAATTGGAGAAGGAACAGAAGTGGAACCGTCATGTGGGATTCGAATTTGACTCGGATAAGTACCGGGAGACAATGCTACCACGGGACTGGGAAGTAATAATCAAGATGCTCAATATTCCTCGTGTCGTCTATACTAGTAAAAAGAAATTGATGATGTTTCTTTACAAGGGGATTTTGTTTTGATGAACACAACAAGGTAAATATATTATTTATATGAATAACATTTCATCGACAATTTATCGTAACACCTTTAAATATGACACATTTACTGGTCCATTATCAACGAAATTAATTAGACAACTTAACAGGACATGTTATCTCTTTTAGCTTTCCTTTTTTGTGTTTTGTGTTTTGTTTATTTTACACCACCCACATTATTTTCTTTATTCTTAATTAAATCTGCTTTCCTTGAGGAAAAAAAGGCCTTGGCATGACACGTTATATTGTTGGAGTGAATTAAGTTTTTGTGTTGAGTGTAATTTTGTATGTGCAGTTTTTGTGGATAAACAATGATGGAAAAATATGTATATCGATATCAGGAAGAAGATTTTTAGATCTCGATAAGGCAATAAATGTTACATATATGGGTTATCCAACATGTTTGGAGTTGGAGGTATATATCTTCTCTGTGTGTTTGGTTTGTACATGGTGAACGCTTTATTAAAATTCTTTTACATTTCTTTACACTTATGCTTTACAACAACACATATTATTTATATATATATATATATATATATATATATATATACTTCTTATGATTTCAGTATGGCATTCTTGTTTGCAGGGGCCCGAAAGTAGTTTTAGGCAAATCGGCGAGGTAGTAATAATAATATGATCTTACTAGGCCATCAGTACCCCATCCCTCCTATCTGTGAAAGATTCCCTGCCACGTCAGCGCCACATCAGCTTTTCTTCCATCCCTCACGATCCCTAAACATCCGTACCCCATTCCCTCAAACCCCTTTGCCACCTCATTTATTTTAATTCTTTTATTTATACATTTAATTATTTAACAAAATAAAAATATTTATATATATTTTTAATAAATAAAAATAAGATAAATAATAAAAATTAAAATTCATATCATTCATTAAAAAATTAAAAATTACAAAATAAATTTAAAAATCTACTCGTCGTCATTCCAATCATGATATTTTTTAATTTGCTCTTTTCTCTTTAGCGTAGCCATCAAAGCGCGGCCCGAAAGGTGATCATGCGGGGTTATGTAAAACTGGAAGTCTGCATCAAATCGTTTTGCTCGTTCGATTTCTCGTTCGTGTTCCAACCTTTGAAGTTCGACATCGAGTTTTTTCATTTTGTATTCAATTGCACCATCAAACTTGTCGTTGAACGTCGTCAACAACTGAGTAACACTTTCGTCCGTATTCGTCCCGGACGTATGACTCGTTGATGTTTTTTTTGCCTTGTTTCTCCCGATGGGTCGTTGAATTGGCTCGTCATCGTCATCATCGGAAGTTTGGGTACGTTTTGAACCCCGCGATGAAGTTGTCGTCATCGTTGGAACGGCTCCCCATTTTGGACATTTTTTTAGGATGTCCCAAGCTTGTTCGTGAGTGAAAGCAACGTTATGGCGTGCTACATAGCGTTCGTGTGCCGTTCGGGATATATCGGCCTCACTCATCCCGCTTGATCTATTACTGAGCAAGTTGTTGTAGATGCCGCCAAACGAATTAACTCTTTTATTGACGTCGCTGAATTTGCTATTTAGTTGATGGGTTGATCTATAACCTGGTTCACGACCCATGCGAGTAAAGAACACTTGCCCGATTCGGGCCCAAAAACTTCCTACATTTATGTAAAATAAAGTATAAGAATAATAATAATAATAATAATAATAATAATAATAAGAATAAGAATAAGAATAATAATAATAATAATAATAATAATAAGAATAATAACAGTAAAAATAATTACCACCGCTTTGTGCGTTACCGACCACGGGGTCCTCCGAAACGTCAACCCACGCCGACACTAACGCGAGTTCCTCGGCTTTACTCCACGTTTGTTTGGCGGCTTTCGTTCGTCTCGGATTTGATGGTTCCGGGTTAGATTGTTGTGTCGGGATAAATTGTGGTGAGTTCGGGGTAGAAGGTTGGGTTTCCGGAACAATCTCGTCGTCGAGATTGATTGCGGGTGAAGGAAGATTGTAGTTGGCCGGAGTAAAACCTTGGTCAATCAAACCGGGACGTGTAAATTGGTAAGGAAATTGTTGCGAAAATTGTTGGTGATATTGTTGGGGAAATTGTTGCGGAAATTGTGGCGGAAATTGTTGCGGAAATTGTTGCGAGAATTGTGGCGGAAATTGTTGCGAGAATTGCGGATGATAACCTTGTTGTGTAAACGCTTGGAAACCAAGCTCTTGATCTTCTTGCGATTGTGGTGTATTCGGTCGGTTACGACGGGATGTAGGTGTTTTGTTTGGATTCATGATGAGAGAGGTGTGAAAAATAAGAGGTTGAGAGAATTTGAGAGAGTTTGAGAGGTGTGAGATTGAGAGAATTTGATAGTGTGAAAAATAAGAGGTTGAAAGATGTGAGAAATAAGAGGTTGAGAGGTGTGAGAAATAAGAGGTTGAGGGTTAAATATATAGTGGGATTAAATTTAGAATTTTTTTTTTTAAGAAATAGCCGTTCAACGGTTGTTTTTTTAAAAAATTTAATTAAATTTTTTTTTTTTTTTATAAAACCCTCGGGAACCCAACCCCGCTCACCATCCCGCCCCGCTAGCCCATCCCGAGCCGTAGCGCCACCCCGCAGCCACCTCAGCCATCCCGAGCCCCTTCCCCGCTGGGGTACGGAAGGCCTTAGGCCATCCGTACCCCATCCCTCCTATCTGTGAAAGATTCCCCTCCACATCATCGCCACATCAGCTTTTCTTCCATCCCTCACTCCATCCCTCACGATCCCTAAACATCCGTACCCCATTCCCTCAAACCCCTTTGCCACCTCATTTATTTTAATTCTTTTATTTATACATTTAATTATTTAACAAAATAAATATATATATATATATATATATATTTAATAAATAAAAATAAGATAAATAATAAAAATTAAAATTCATATCATTCATTAAAAAATTAAAAATTACAAAATAAATTTAAAAATCTACTCGTCGTCATTGTTGGGAACTTGGATACGCCAAATATGTTCGACCAAATCCGACCGAAGGTTATTATGAGTTTCCCGGTTTATGACTTCTCGAACATTTGCCGCGCGTTGTGTCTCACTGATTTGGCTTTCGATATCATTCGTGAAAAAGTCGTTTTCCACGTCACCACAAATAGCATGGTTTTCGTCTTCGAGTATCATATTGTGTAATATGACACAAGCGTACATAATGTTTCCCAATATTGCCGGTTCCCATCCGCGTGCCGGGTTATGAAGTATATGCCAACGTTGTTTAAGCACGCCAAAAGCTCGTTCAACATCTTTACGTGCGGATTCTTGCGCGGACTTGAACTTTTGTCGTTTAGAGTCTTGTGGGCACGTAAATGATTTTACGAAAGTAGCCCATTCCGGATATATCCCATCCGTTAGATAATATCCATGCTTGTAGGTGGCTCCATTCACCTCAAAAGGGCAGTCGGGTGCTTTTCCATCATATACATCGTTGAAGATGGGCGACTGATTGAGAACATTGATGTCATTGTTGGAACCGGCAACACCAAAGTATACATCTTTCAATGTTTGCGGCCCTCTCTCTTGTTGACGATGAGGCGGTGCTACCATACAGCGATTGTGCAGCATGTCGAAAAATTTCCCTTTGTAGATTCAACAACTCGTCGGTGTCTACGGATGATGATGATGCGGTTGGTGAACCGGGTTGTGGCGAATCCATATTGTTTAATATATAGAGGTTGAGAAAATTTGAGAGAGTTTGAGAGGTGTGAGAAATAAGAGGTTGAGAGAATAAGAGGTTGAGAGGTGTGAGAAATAAGAGGTTGAGAGGTGTGAGAAATAAGAGGTTGAGGGTTAAATATATAGTGGGATTAAATTGAGAATTTTTTTTTTTTAAGAAAGAGCCGTTCAACGGTTATTTTTTTAAAAATTTAATTAAATTTTTTTTTTTTTATAAAACCCTCGGGATGGCTCGGGAACCCAACCCCGCTCACCATCCCGCCCCGCAACTCCATCCCGGGCCGTAGCCCAACCCCGCCCTCACCCCGCTGCCACATCCCCCATCCCGAGCCCCTTCCCCGCTGGGGTACGGAAGGCCTTATACATCTGAAGGAAAATGATCACCAATTTGGAGACGCATACAGCAATATATCTAACATTCATAAATTCGCAGGTTTTCAAGGGTAGCAGAGTGTTCTTTCGGGGAAGGCCATGACATTAAATGTGAAATAAAAACTAGCATGTTATCACTTGGTACCATGTATGCAGCTAGCTTGGTGTTCAAACATCGTCTATGGCATCGCAAACGCTTAAGGTTAACCACAATTAAATGGAAAACACAAGAGTTGAGTGAGTGTGTGTTCTACACATTTTGCAGAACCAACATCGGATGGCTGGTATAAGGTCAAAATGTGGCATTTCATTAATCATGTGCCGGATGCTCATTGTGATAGAGGAACTTCTATATTCTGAACATCATAACAAGTACAAAATTTTGGTTCACGGCATTGAATTGAATTCCAGCCTGTAGAGATGGTAAGTTTCTTGAAAAGTGAACTTTACAAATCCATCAGAAATGTGTAGTTTTTCTTTCTATCTGCAAGTCATAATCACCAGGTCTTTTGCTTCTTACTTAACTAAAAGATGCAACATGAAGAGATTGATGGATCTAAAAGTCTGTCGACATCAAAGGATTTAGAAGAGGATACAGATGAAGAAGATGTATACTGGGAGAAAAAGTTGCCAAATGACCATCAACACTATATTCAAGTGTCAGACAAGCCTTTGCGCTACACCACCAAAAAGGAGCTTTACTTCCTTCTTTGTGCTGGTTTCCTTGCTCATAGCAGCAAATTGGTAATTCCATCATCATCTTCTTAATTTTTAGTATTTGTTTTACTAGAAACAAACACCATGTTGGGAATTTCAGTGTCATCAAACATTTTGGTGTAATTGTGATCTACAAGGGATCAGCTAGGCGATAGGCAAACATAACATGAGTTAGGAGGTGCAAAGTGTACACTCACAAATGTTGCCATGTCACCTTAGCTCAGGGGTCAAGGGGGGCACTCTTGCGGGGTTAAGAGCAGCGCCCCGAAACCTCTATGGATTTCTAATACACCGGCCTATACTTCAATCTCATAAAACACCTGTTACATTCATATTCTATCTAACATTTTTTAAATTATTTGGTAAGCAGTGGTATTCTCTTTGCCAATCTACCAGCGGGATTTGTTCTATGCTACCAGCTTCAGAGATATTATGTCAGAACTATGGCTACGAAAGTTTAGATACATTCTCTCCATCTGAATCCAGGTTTTTTTTATTGAACTTCTTTTGTATTACATGTGATGTAATTTCTCTCTTCGCTCCAAGAATTCAAAGTAATATAAATTTATATATACAGGTTCAGTGAGGTGAAAAAACTAGGAGGCACGGATGAGCATCGTTTCACATGTAAGCTTCGGTCACCCATGTTTTCACCTCATCATGCCTATGCATGCTACCTTGTGTTCAAATTTGCAGACAACAACACTCAACTTGAAGATACTCGTATATCCACCGTATATTACTGGTTGGATGGGGACCTTCAAACTACAGAATTTATAAATTTCAATTTGCTTCCACCAATGAATATACCAATAATCAAGCAAAAGAACGATTACGGATTGCATGATTTTTCGTCGAATATACCAAGAATTGAAGGACATCCAAGGCCAGATTTTCGTATGTATCATGCTAAAGAAGGTTGGATGCAACAAAGAGAGGATGGTTGGATGGAAGTCATCTTATGCAAAGCATTACACCAGTTAGAAGATCATAAGTTACTACAGGTAACATTCAAATATAAGTATCCACATGGAATTATTGTGGAAGGCATCGAATTTAGGCCAATGCAAGAATATATCTAATGCTTGCAAGATTAATTAATGTTTGAACCTTCTTCAACTTGACATTAAAGTAGGAAGCACAGAAATTGTAAAACTGATAATCAAATCTATGCAAAGATTTTGTTTGCCTTAATTTTTCTCTTTTATCTTTTCTATTTAAGGTACCAAGAACAAAAAGTACAAAAAAGATAACCACTCATTCAATCCTTTAAACTTTTGGACAGGAAAAATGCTCCATAAAAGTAATCATCATACCACTAGCTTCCATATAGGCAAAAACCTTAATTTTATTACTGTTGCCTTCTTATGACTAGCAGTTTTGTTTTGGGATTAAAAGCCATCCTATCAAGCAAAACTACTTCGGAAGATGGTCAAGGTAGCTTGCTTCCAAGCCACTGCACTAGATGCGCATGTAGTCATCTAAGGGGCTGTTTACCAAAAAAATTGGGTAAGCGCTGACTGCGGTAAGAAATCTGACTAGGGTAAGAGGTCTGACTCAGACAAGTCTGACTATAAATTATTGTTTACGCAATGGTTTATATTAAGTGCTGACTAAATAAAAATGACTATCATACCCCTCTTACAAGATGTTTAATAAATATATTTATTTTAGATAAAATCTGAAAACCCATTTCTTGATTCTATCTTCTCTGCAAGCCATACCCATTTCTCCCATTTATCTTCTGTGTAAACCGTAAAGAAAACATCAAGTGCTTCATCCATTAAAAACTTTTCACTATAAGATGCCAGATTTTGAGAAAACTGAATTTGGATATACACAATACGCATAACATAGAGCTATTAGAGAGGATTGGAAAAAAAAACCAAAAGCTTCCCTGGGGAATGATCTGATACGAGTGAAGAAAAGAGTCAGAAAAGAAAATATATATATATATATATAGAGAGAAAGGTTCAAACGAGGAGCGTAACAATTTACGAGAAACACGAGGAGCACCTCCCCATGTACAAAATCACATGTGATTCACAACAAAATCATATGTGATTAAAAAATTGCAAAGCGCGCGGTTTGTCCCGCAGTTTGCAAAGCGCGCGGTTTGTACTGTGAATCACATGTGATTTTGTACATGGACGGTGCTCCTCGCGTTTTCTTAAATTGTTACGCTCCTCGTTTAAACCCGCCTCTATATATATATATATATATATATATGTGCCCTAATCCAAAACATAACTGGGGGATACAAATTACAGGGATGAGATCAAAATTAAAAAAAAAACAAAGAAAGGGGATACTAATGGTAACGACAGCTGTTGAGCATCAATTTTGTGTTTGGATGTTTTTGTTTTGTATGGTAATGAGTTCTTAACTGTAAGAAGATAGGAATGACTTATGGGTAGATAAGGAAAATGGGCACTGACCGTGGTAAGCATAGAAGATAACTCTGTCTTTGGTAAGCAATCCGGTCAGCAGTAAGATATGTGTTTTGTTTTGGTAAACACCTCACCTCTTACCAAGGTAAGAGCTTTTTATCTGGTAAGAGGTGGTAAGAGGTTAGTAAACAGGGCCTAAATGGCTTGAGGGTAAGTGCTTACCGAACGAACAGAAGGTTCGGCGGGTTGGGGCGCGGCTTGAGGCCACGCAAGAGGTCGCGCATGCCTCTGTTTCAAATCGACTTCGCTGCTGTTGCTGTTCGTCGAAGAGGAAGGAGACGCTGCGTTCTTTTTTTGTTTGCTGGGCTGGGCTTGGGCTTTTTCCATCTTTTCTGTATGGGCTGGGCTTGGGAGTTTAGAAAACAAAAGAAACCCTCTTCGCTTTGCATGCAATCTGACACAACACAAGACCAAGATTAAATTGTTTTTCTTTCTTTTTCTTTTGTTTCTTTTCTCACGTGGCAACCAAAGAAATGTTCATTATTTATCTATTTTTTTTCTTTTCTTTATTTTACCTAATACAAATGTTAAAAGATCTATATTTCTTTTCTTTTTTTTAATTTTTTTTCATTTCACTTTTATTTATTAATAAATAATAAAATACTCAAACATAATTTAATAGGGGTATTGTAGTTATCTAAATGGCTCTAATTGTAAGAGATTTGACACAATATATATATATATATAAAACGTCACCTATCAGAACCATGTCTCGAATTGTAACATCTCGATTTTTATAAAGCGTTACGTTTGGATTTGTTGATAATTTGAGTACAATTATTTGATAGATTAATTTTAGAGTTTATCTCCGAATAAGTTACGTTATTGGTTTTATTTGAATTATAAGTTAAGGGGTAAACTTTAATTTTAATTTATAAGTTGAAGGATGTAAATTGTCAATAGATAACAATTGAGGGACTAAAGTTGGCAAAGGTTGAATTTTAACCTCATCACCACCGCCTCACTTTTCTTAAAATAGAAAAGTGAGATATTTTCTTTTGAGAGACCCTGTATGTGTGTGTGTTTTCGTCAGAGAGAAAGAAGAGAGAAAGAAGAAGAAAAGAGGAGAGAAAGGAGAAGGAATCAATCTGAAGTTTTGGTAAAATACAAAGGGTTTTGTATTTTGATTCCAGTTACAAGATCATATCCATATCTTAATCTGATCTCTTTCAGGTGTTGTTTGATTGTGCAGAGAAGTGGGTCTTAGAAACAAAGGTGAGTTCATTCACTATTATGATTAAATCCATGTTTTCTGTCGAATTAAACATTAAGATACTTGTATAAATTGTTTTGGGACTGAATGATTGTGTTTAAAACAAGCTGAATGGAACAAACATGGGTTTGGATTGAAGTTTTAGGCTGCAGGTTGAAGTTACCGGGTAAAAAGATGGTACCCGGTAACCTCTGTGTGAAGGTTTCCGAACGAGACAAAGTATCCGGTAAGTTGTAATTATCCAGTTAGTATTGTGTATCCGGTAAGTATTGTGTATCCGGTAACTTTGTAGTACCCGGTAACCTTAGTGGTATCCGGTAAGTCTTGTAATGACCGGTAATTTTTAATGTCCAGGTATAGTTTTCGGATGTATTATTGGATTAAGTTGTTCTGAAAATTTTCTAGGGGCGCTGCCCCCAGACCCCGCAAGTCGTCGAAGGGGGGACATTTGAGGATAAGGATACGATAGGTTATCTAGTATCCTTAGCGCTGAAATTATGATATGAAATGTTGTGTGTTACGTTGTTCTGCACGTATACTAATAAGTGCAATAAATCCATACGCATACAAGCCAACCTTTATTGTTTAATGGGACGTTTATTCTCATATTGTGGCCAGGAATAGTCATCTCGTCATCGGGGGTACTATGGTGTGGACTCTTGTGGTCGAACATCTGCCATTGACCATAAGGTGTAATTTCTGAGTCAGTTTTAATGGGACAATTGTTCCCACTGTTGTAGCTAGAATAGGCATCAGGTCATCGGGGGCAACTTGGTACGGTTTTATGGGAGCCGGATACTAGCCATTGGCCATATGGTGTAATTTCTAGTGAATGAGTGTACCTTGAATCATCGGGGGCCCCGGTTATGAATCGCGATTTATTGATCCCATTGGGGGCCATTGATTCTAAGGTGATGAGAAACGTGGAATAGACCAGGCTCGTAATTAGGCATGTGCAACGGTCGGGTCGGGCCCAAAAAAGCCGAACCCGATCGGGTTTCGGGTGGACGGTTCAGGCCCCGAACCCCGACCGAAGTTATATTCGGGTGTCGGGTTTCGGGTTCCTCGGTCGGGTCCAGCGGGTTGGGCCTGATCCCAAGCCCAATTGTCAAGCCTAGTTTTTTTTGGCTTTTTTGTTGTTTTCAGCCCAGTTTTTTTGGTTTTTTTGTTGTTTTTAGACCCTGTTTTTTGGTAAGCAATAAAGCAACAATAATACAATTATACAACTACAAGTCTACAAGTCTACAATATAACTTAAAATTAAATAAACAAGTATTTTAGTCTTAGAAGTTAAAAATTAAATAAAGTTAAACTACATAACTAATTAACTAAACTACAAAGTACAAAACTCTAAAGTCTAATCAAACAAAATAACAAATGTTCTAATCGTAAAAGTTAAGACTTAGAAGTTCCAAACAAAATAACAAATGTTCCAATCGTAAAAGTTAAGACTTAAAAGTTCCAAAAGTTAAGACTTAGAAGTTCCAACCAAAATACCAAATGTCCAAAGCAAGTTCAAAGTTCAAACATCAAAGAAAATGTCCAAAATACCAAACCAAATGTCCAAAATACCAAATGTCCAACTTACCAATTAATGTCCAAATTACCAACCGACTTACCGACCAACCGACTTCCAAGCTCGTTTTCTTCAACCAAACCGACCATTGACCAACGTGCAAACCAATCCCATAACAAACTAACAACAAAAACGAATAAACAATACAACAATACATCAATCATGAATGATTATTTAAAAATGAGAATTATTAATAAAAGTCATACATTTCTCAAAGATCACGAATCGAATCATCTTCAAAAAAAATCCCCTAAATCATTTGAAACTTGAGTGCTCAGACTATCTTCACGAGCCGGACCCGAAGGAGTTCCAATCCTCAAATTTTCCATTTCTGCAAGTTTTAAAATAAAAAGTAACAGATTTTAAAGTCGTAATTGTAATTTATAAGTTATTAAAATCATAAATTAATGTCGTACTCGTACCTTTCTCAAACTTCTCGAGATCCTCCAAGTTTTCTTCCACCGCGACTGGTTCAGTAGGTCCTCGTAACCAATCTTGTGTACATATGAGTGCTTCAACTATTTTAGGAGTTAGAGAACTCCTAAAGTTATCCAACACCCTCCCACTCGTACTGAAGGTAGAGATCCCATACAGCCGACCGTTTTTCTATAGCTTTTCTCTTCTTTGTTTCAGGCGGTGGTGGTGCACTACTATCCGCCATTGACATGCCAATCTAGATACGTAAACACATAATAATTAAAAACCCAAAAATGTAACTAAGAGTTATAACAATATAAAGTAACATCAAACTATCAAAGTCTCAAATTACCTTAATTAATATGTTATTTGTAACATCCTGAATTTTCAGAAATAGTATTTTAATGAGAATTGGGATCAAATTGTATTTTGGTTTAAAACCTTGAATTATGTTGTAATTTATAATTCAATAGGGTTAAAATACAAGGGTTTAAAGTTTGGTGTTACTTTTAGAAATATTGGAACTTGGAGGTGTGTTTGGTAATTGGTGTAAAGTGTGTATGGATAAAGCAATTGAACTGAGATAATATCTCATTTGGTGGTGGCTGAGTCGGTTTAGAAAAGAGAGAAAGAGAGAAAAAGGAGAAAAGAGAAAGAAAGGAAAAACAAGAGTTTTGATCCTCAAATTGGTAAGAAATTAATGTTGGTTTCTAATAAATTGTTGTAGATGTATGATTGTAAACGAATCTGTGTATTGGATTGATTTCCAGAATCATTCATAGCAGATTGAAGCAGCAGATTGGGTTTAAAGTGGGTTTTCTCCAAAATGGTGAGTTCATTTGTGATTTGTGCAAATCAGTGTTTATATGTTAAATTAAACCTTGAAATAGCTGTATAAATTGGTTATGAACTGTATGAAATGGTCTGGAATGAGCTGAATCGAACAGACATGAAAATGGATCGAATTTTAGGCTGCAGAACCGAGTTTTCCGGATAAATCGTCGTATCCGGATACCTCTGATGATGAGTGTGTCCGGATGCAGCAAGATACCGGGTAAGTTCGAATTGCTTTAGTTTTCCGAATGATTTTAGTATCCGGATGGCGTCCGGATTAGAAAAGTATCTGGAAGGTTTAGTTGCCCGGAAAACCCCTGTTACCCGGAAAACCCCTGTTGTCCGGACACTTTTGAGAAACTGAGAAAGGCTAGGTTCTGATGGCTGGATGCAGTTCTGGATGTTTTGTCTGGTTAAGTTTTCTAAAAAAATTCTAGGGGCGTTGCCCCCAGACCCCGCAAGGGCGTTGCCCCTTGACCCCATCCGCTAACCGGGTAGCGGAACCCCCGTGCTAAGTCGCCAAAGGGGGGGGGGGGACATTTGAGGATGAAGATACGATAGGTTATCTAGTATTCTTAGATTTGAGAATATGTTATGAGCTGTAATTTGTTGTTATGCAGATACGTTAGTAAAGTGTAATGGATCAATAGGCACTATGTTTGTTTTACCTAGAAACTGTCATCAAGTCATCGGGGGCAACTTAGTACGGTCTAATGGGAACCGATTACTAGCCATTGACTATATGATGTAATTTCTAGGAATGAGTGTACCTTGAATCATCGGGGGCCCCGGTTGTGAATCGCGATATATTAAATCCCATTGGGGCCATTGATTCTGAGGTGGGGAGGACGTGAAATGTGGAATAGGCAGATTTTGATTTGTAATTCCCATTTCGAATGGAAGATCGGAGATTTCCATTTTTTATAGGGAAAATCAGAGATTTCCCAAATTGTGAAAGGAAGATTAGAGATAGGCATAAAGTAATTTGTAATCTCTACTTCCGGATTAAGAAATAGGCAATTTTGACTTGTAATTTCTTGAATAAGAGTATTAACCTTGAATATGGGATTATTCGTGGTAAACTCTTGGTAGCAATATTATGACTAGATGAATTAGTCATAATTATGGAAGTGGGGTAGATTCCCAGTAGTGAAAGGAGTTGTTATATGGTAAGAAAAAGGGTAATCAGGTTTGATATAACTTGTTTACATTGATTTTGCAAATATTATTGTGGAAACGAATGTTCTCACTAGGCGAAAGCCTAATGTTTCAAGTTGAATTTTCTTACCAGGTACAAGCTCCGGGAAGTAAGCAGGGATGTGTGATGAGAACTTTTGGAAAGATTCAAACTTAGAGATGACGGAGGATCTAGCTATTCTTTTGATGTTTTTGGGACAAAAGCTAGATAACTTAGTTAATCTGATTATGATGTATGATTAGATTAATAGGTTATTTGTGTTAGATGCGTTGTATATAAAACCTTTACAATTGATCCTCAGGTTATCAAAGTTTGAAGTTTTATGATTATAACTTGTGTATTATTCAAGGTTTAAATTGGCCCTGTTTTTAGGGTGTTATATTATTCAAGTAAAACATTTATAACAAGTTACAACTTACAAGTTGTTCAAGTAAAACATTTATAACAAGTTAACAACAACTTAACATTCAAGTAAAACATTAAGATCAAACTATCAAAGTCTTAACATTCAACAACTTAACATTCAACTTAACATCAAACTATCAAAGTCTCAATCAATAACATTCAACTTAACATTCAACAACTTAACATTCAACAACTTAACATAATAACATTCAAGTGATTCAACTTAACATCAAACTATCAAAGTCTCAATGAATAACATTCAACTTAACATTCAACAACTTAACATTCAATAACTTAACATAATAACATTCAAGTGATTCAACTTAACATCAAACTATCAAAGTCTCAATCAATAACATTCAACTTAACATTCAACAACTTAAGTACTTAACATTCAACTTAACATCAATGATCAAACTATCAAAGTCTCAACTAATTAAAAGTTTAAAACTCAAAAGTCAAAACAGTAAGAAATCAGAAATCAGTTTATGTTCTATTGTTCTTAAATCTTAACATGAAACAACTCAGAAATCAGAATTCAAAGTTCAAACAAAAATACAAAATATGAGAAACTTACCCCTTCAAGTCTTCAACTCTTCAAGGCCGAACCCAAGTACCCAACCCTTTCCACCGTCGTCCGTCGGTCGTCAGTCGTCACCCCTAGTCGTCTCGTCAGTCGTCACCGTCGTCCGTCGGTGGTCGTCACGTCACCCCTAGTCATCACTCGTCACCGTGAAGGCGTGAAGTCGGGTTTAGGGTTTTAGATTCAGTCGAAATGTCGAATAGTCGATGAATTTGAATAGAAATTAGAAAATTAGGATTTATGATATAAAATTATAAATATACATTTTCGATTTATAAAAAAAAAAGCATTTTTTTAAAGATTTCGGGTTTCGGACGGGTTCGGGTCCGGACAAACCCAAACCGAACCGAACCGTATTACCCGTGAAAAGACTTCGGGTTCGGGCCATTCGGATTTCGGGGCTTCGGGTGGCAAAGCTTCGGGTTCGGTCCATTCGGGTTCGGTCGGGTATTTCGGGTTCGGTCGGGTTCTGCTCACCCCTACTCGTAATGGTAATTCCTATTCGCCTATAATGTGAATTGTAATTCCATTTCGGGAGGCGATACCTATAATGTGGATTGTTAATCCCATTTCGGGAGGCTATATGAAATGAATTGAATAGGCAAAGTAGAAATGCTATTCATAGCCTATAATGTGGATTGTTAATCCCATTTCGGGAGGCTATATGAAATGAATTGAATAGGCAAAGTAGAAATGTTATTCATAGCCTATAATGTGGATTGTTAATCCCATTTCGGGAGGCTATATGGAATGAATTGAATAGGCAAAGTAGAAATGCTATTCATAGCCTATAATGTGGATTGTTAATCCCATTTCGGGAGGCTATATGGAATGAATGGAATAGGCAAAGTAGAAATTCTATTCTTAGCGTATAATGTGGATTGTTAATCCCATTTCGGGAGGCTATATGAAATGAATTGAATATGCAGAGTAGAATTGCTATTCACATTGGAAAGATTGAATAGACAAGGTAAAACTGCTATTCATATTGGAATAGTGGGATAAGCAACATATAGTTGCTATTCGTGAATAAGATATGGAGGCGTGAATTAGATAAAATGTAAGTGTTTGTTGGGTCACCAAGGATTTGAAATTGACTCACCGATGTTTTCCCTAAAACTCCTACTTAGAATATTTTAGTTCAGTTCTTTGAATGACTTGTACAAGATATCAAATGTTCGGTGAAGTCGAAGATCAACCGAAACCAAGCTTGAAGACTCTCTACTTGTGGAAAATAGAAGACTCTCGGCAACTTCCAAACAAGTCATCACCACCGAAATCCCTTGACATTTCGGTGGCCTTCTCCCACCGAAGTGCATGGACAGTTTCGGTGGCCCCATCCACCACCGATGACCCTTTCGGTGCTCCTCTCACCACCGAAATATACATGTAATTTCGGTGGTCCTCTCACCACCGAAATATACTTGTAATTTCGGTGGTCCTCTCACCACCGAAACATGCTCGTAATTTCGGTGGACTAGTTACCACCGAAACTTGCTTGCAACTTCGGTGGACTAGTCTTCTTTCCACCGAAGACTTCTCAAATCTCGGTGGAAACCACTTCGGTGCTAAAGGCTCAAGACAGAAGATCATTTATTATGGGACAATATCCTCCAGCAGAGAAAAGTGACAGTTTGTCTTTTTATCCACCTTCAGTTAAGGTCCCTATTATCTGCTCAAGCTACTCTGTCTGCACCTAGTGAAAAGTGACAAGGACTTCACAGTTCTCCTGAAGTCAACATTATCAGCATATGTGAAGATGACAAGTGTCCCAAGCATTAAATGCTTGGGCACTCCTTGGCACTATAAAAGGAGAAGTGCTCTTCATGCAATTCTCACGCTTTCAAGAAATTCTCTCAGTGCAAGAAACCTTATTTTAAGCCTTAAAACTCAATAGCTTTGCTCTTAGTGTTCTTAGTTGTTTTGTTGTATACTTTGTGTAAGATTGTTAGAATAGTTTATCTGTTCTTTTCCGCAACAATCTTAAGTTTTCTGTGTGTAATTCTTTTGAAAGTTTTTCAAATATAAGAATTAAAATTGTGAAATTTTTGTGTATTGTATTCAACCCCCCCTTCTACAATACTTGTTAAGCCATCTGGGACTAACAAGTGGTATCAGAGCAGAAAGTTTAATTCCATAAACTTGATCTGCGATGGCTGCCTCTTCTTCTTCTACTGTTGAAAACTCTTTTCAAAATAACTTCTCTGAAAATGGCTCTATTTCTAAACCTCCTAAGTTCAATCCCAACAACTTCTCTTTGTGGAAAAGCCGCATGATGCTATTCATGGAAGGAGTGGATACTAGATATCCAACCATTCTCAACGAGGGACCCATTATCCCCAGAGTTTGGGCTCGCTATGACACACAGAGGCCAGGCAAAGAGACCTTTGAAAAGGAAATCTCAAGTGATTCTGATGAGGAAAAATCCAGTGCTACTGGTCGGTATATTCTCAAAAATCCTAAAAAGTATACTGATGAGGAGAAACGTTTAGTTACTCTTGACTCCAAGGTAAGAGCTATTATTGCTCTCTCTCTTCCTGATGAGGTCTACCACTCTTTGGTGAACTTTGAAACTGCCAAAGAAATGTGGACCACTCTATGTGTTCTGTACGAAGGTACAGAGGAAGTCAAGAAATGCAAAAAGATTGGTCTTATCAGAAAGTATGAACTATTTTCTTTTGAAAAAGGAGAATCTCTTCCTAGCTTCTATAACCGCTTCAACTCTCTTTTAAATGATCTTAAGTTGTTGGGCAGAGTCTATGATAATGAGGAAGTCTTGTGCAAGTTCATGGATTGTCTCCCAGATTTTTGGGAAAATATATGTACTTGCATCAAAACTACCAAGGACCTTGAGTTCATGCCCTTAACCGTTTTATATGGTACTCTTTTCAATTTTGAGAAAACCAAGCTTCAACGGAAATCTTTCATCAAGGAAATAAAGAGCTCCTCTATAGCTCTTGTTAGTGAAAGTTCCAAGAATTCTCAAAATCTTCCTAGAATCACCTATCCTTCATCTGACTCTGACAATGACAGCCAAACAAATGTAACCCACCAAACGGAAGCATATCTTAGTGATGCTGATGATGAAGGTGAGGATATCATGGTTGAACAGTTGTCGGATGAGATGGCAATGATGGCCGGTTCTAAACACAAGTTTCGTCCCTTCAACAAATCTCGAAGTCTTAGAAAAACTTCATCTTTCAAAACTTCTTCTGACAAGTCTAATGAGGAATGCTACAACTGTGGCAAGAAAGGACATTTTGCATCTGAGTGTAGAAGCAAGCGTATCTCCAAGTCCAAATTTACTTCTTCTGACAATCCCTCTTCAAAAAGGGAAAAATCCAAACACATGCCTTTCAAATCAACCTTTCCCAAAAAGGAGTCCCCACCATCCTTCTTAAATCATCAGGAGCGTGCCGAGAAATACAAGGCCAAGTACAAGAAAGAGAAGGAAAGGAGTGAGGGTCTAGAGAGAAAAGGGAAGGGTCTCATGGCAGAAACCCACGATTGGGACGACGAAGACACCTCCGACAGTGATTCTCAGAATAGATGCTTCGTGGCCATCTCAGAAGAAATGGAAGTTTCCGAAAAGGCCACTTCACCTATGGCTCTAGTGGCAACTGGGTGCTCCACAGCCTACGCTCAGGTACATCCCTTCAATAATATGTCTGATATTGAAAAGATCAATGCCTATGAATCTTTAACTCAAGATTTTTATTCTGTTAAAGACAGTAAGAATAGAAAATCTGTTCAAGTGAAAGAGCTCAAAGCTGAACTTGAAAGTTGCATGTCTAAGCTTAAAAGGTTTGAGGAAATAAAAAATGAGCTTGAAGACTTGAGAACAATAAATCATGTGATCTCAAAAGAAAAGAACTCTCTGTTCAAGAAACTAAAAAGGGAACAAGAAGTCATCAAAAAATGGTCAAGCTCTTCCAAAAATCTTGAACAAATCTTTCAAAGTCAAATCTGTAGTTCAAACAAGTTCGGTCTAGGATTTGGAAAAACTGATGTTTGTGAGTCCACTCTTGCTCTTGTTCCCCCCACCAATGCATGTGATGATCTCTCTGATTCCAGCTCTTGTGATTCCATCTCTTTGAATTCGTTAGATCTGTGTGAAGCCTTAAAGTATGGCATATCCTTAAAGGCCAAAGACTCCTCATTGCAAGTTATTGAGAAGCAAGATTCAAATGACGTTTCCAAACCCATCCATGATCAGCTCAAATTTTCGGTCATGGATGAAGCCTCCTCCTCAAACTCTTCAAAAGCTAATCCTTCCAAAAGATCTAATCCCACCGATCTCATCCCCTTTGTGCCCACCGATCCCTCAATCTATGACCCTCCAATTCCTCTTCATGAAGTGTTGAAATCTATTCACATAGATACCTACACCGAACCTAAGCCCTCAAAGATCCTCAAAAGAGAAACTCCTGTTCACTCAAAAAGGATCTCCTGTGCTGACAAAGGAAAATCGGTGGTCAACTGCTTGGCAAGCTCCCATCCTAAAAGTTCTACCCCAAACATTCCCTCTAACAACACCTATGTACCTAGATCTGTGCTTTTAAGAAAATCAACTTCCAAAGATTTATCCAAAGGAATCCTTGGGTCCAAGCCTCCTGCTCTGTTCTCCTCTAACAAGGTTATAAGAACAAATGATAAAAGCCAAAACATGAAAAATGCTAAAAAGGTTTTTATCTATAGAAAATGCTATAACTGTGGTGACACTTTTCATATGGCTAAGGACTGTCCCAAGGATAGGATTGATAGATCCAAGCTTAAGGAATCAAGCTCTTCTAACCCCAAAGGACCCATTACAAAATGGGTACCAAAGAACTAATATGTGTTTGCATGCAGGCTTTTGAGCACCATCAAATTTGGTATTTAGACAGCGGGTGCTCACGCCATATGACGGGAAACAAGTCTCTTCTCATCAACTATGTGCCGGGAAAAGGTCCATCTGTAACCTTTGGTGATAATTCTAAGGCTTACACCAAAGGATACGGGACTCTCTCTAACGGATCTGTAACCTTCAATAAAGTGGCTTTTGTGGACGGCCTCATGCATAACCTTCTCAGCATTAGCCAACTGTGTGATCTTGGATACAAAGTTATCTTTGAACTTTGTGTCTGCTCCGTGGTAGACAAACAATTCAATGTGGTATTATCGGGAAGACGGATGGAAAATGTCTACGTCATAGATATGGGGCAATCCAATTCTTCTTCAAATGTCTGCTTTGTGTCAAATGATGCATCCAAAAGAAACTGGTTGTGGCACAAACGTCTCTCTCATCTAAACTTCAAGACCTTGCATAAAATTTCCAACAAAGAGCTGGTGACGGGCATGCCAAAGTTGAACTTTGTCAAAGAGAAGCTGTGTGATGCATGTGAAAAGGGAAAGCTCACCAAAACATCCTTCAAGACGAAGCAATGCTCTTCCATCACTCTTCCTCTTCAATTGCTGCACATGGATCTATGTGGACCAGTCAGCACTCCAAGTCTTGGAGGCAAAAGGTATATTCTTGTTATTGTTGATGAATTTACCAGATATACTTGGGTGTTCTTTCTCAGGTACAAAAGTGATGCTACTGAAGAAATCATCAACTTTGTCAAGAAAAATGAAGTTCTCAATGGCCAGCTTGTCCGCTCGGTAAGGAGTGACAATGGCACTGAATTCAGAAATAGTGCTCTTGAAGACTTCTTCACCGAGAAAGGGATCTCTCAGAACTTCTCCGCTGTTCGTACTCCTCAGCAAAATGGAGTGGTGGAAAGGAAAAACAGAACACTGTGTGAGGCCGCTAGATCCATGCTGAGCGAATCAAATCTCCCCACCTATTTTTGGGCCGAAGCTGTGAATACTGCCTGCTTCACTCAAAACAGGTCAGTAATATCCAAAAGACATGATAAAACCCCGTATGAAGTTTTTCATGGCAGAAAACCAAATATTGGCTTTCTTCATGTCTTTGGGTGTATCTGCTTTATTCTTAATGATCGTGAAAATCTTGGGAAGTTTGATCCCAAGGCAGATGAGGGAATATTTGTTGGGTACTCCTTATCCTCCAAAGCTTATAGGGTGTACAATCTCAGAAGAAAAAGCATTGATGAGTCCATTCATGTCAAGTTTGATGATCTCAGATGTTCATCACTTTCAAGTGATGAGGATGATTTACACAGATGGATCTCATCATGTATTGGTGATACCCCCTTAGTCACTTCCACCAATATCTCCTCTATTCCCTCAAATCCATCCACCTCAAAAAACCCAGCTGGATCACTCTCTCCCACCGAAATTGATCAACCCATCTCTCACACCAATTTCCCTATTCCCACCGAAACTCCACACCAAAGCCTTTCTTCCATCCCTAATCCCACCGAAAATCACATGGCTTCCACTACCGAAAATCCCATCTTACACCAAACCTCTGATCCCACTACTCCATTTCACTCTACTCCTCATACCCCATCACCTTTACCCCCTGCTCTAAAATGGACCAAAGATCACCCCATAGATCAAATTATTGGTGATCAACAAGCAGGTGTCCAAACCCGCAGAGGAGTTGGAAATATTTGTCTCTATGTGAATTTCCTCTCTCTCTCTGAACCCAAGAAAGTGGATGAAGCTCTATCAGATCCTTGTTGGATCACTACCATGCAAGAAGAACTTTCTCAGTTCCAGAGAAATAAAGTTTGGAGATTGGTTCCCAAACCCAGAAACAAGACAATCATTGGAACCAAGTGGGTATTCAGGAACAAAATGGATGAAGATGGTACTGTTATCAGGAACAAGGCCCGATTAGTAGCTCAAGGATACAGACAGGAAGAAGGCATTGACTATGATGAAACATTTGCCCCTGTTGCAAGACTTGAAGCTATAAGGATCTTTCTGGCTCATGCTGCCTACCGAAATTTTAGGGTCTTTCAAATGGATGTTAAAAGTGCCTTTCTCAACGGGGAACTTGCAGAGGAAGTCTATGTGAAACAACCTCCTGGCTTTGAAGACCCAGCTCATCCAAACTATGTGTACAGACTTGACAAAGCTTTGTATGGTCTCAAGCAAGCTCCACGTGCTTGGTATGACACTCTTGCCAACTTTCTTCTCAAACATGGATATTCCAGAGGTAAAATTGACAATACTCTCTTCATCAAAGAAACCTCAGGTAATATCATTCTTGTTCAAATCTATGTTGATGACATCATCTTTGGTGCCACTGATGAATGCCTATGTGATGAGTTTGCTTCTCTCATGATGAGTGAATATGAGATGAGCATGATGGGAGAGCTTACATTTTTCTTGGGCCTTCAAGTCAAACAATCTTCAGAAGGAATTTTTATAAATCAAAGCAAATATATTCGGGACCTTCTGAAGAAATTTAACTTTCTAGATAGCTCTCCTATGAAAACTCCCATGGCACCTCCCTTGAAATTGTGTGCCGATCTAAAAGGTGAATCTGTGGATGTTACTCTTTACCGAGGTATGATCGGCTCTCTTCTTTACCTAACTGCTAGCAGACCGGATATTATGTTTGCTACCTGTCTATGTGCTCGTTATCAGGCCAATCCTAAAGTATCACATTTAAAGGCTGTAAAACGAATTTTTCGGTATCTTAAGGGCACACTGCACTTGGGTCTTTGGTATCCCAAAGACTCGAGTTTTGAACTAATTGGTTATTCAGATTCAGACTTTGCAGGTTCCCAAATTGATAGAAAGAGTACTACAGGAAGCTGTCAGCTCCTTGGGGGAAAATTAGTAAGTTGGTCCAGCAAGAAACAAAACTCTGTATCAACCTCTACTGCTGAGGCTGAATATGTAGCTGCTGGGAGCTGCTGTGCTCAGATTCTATGGATGAGAAACCAACTAAGGGACTATAATCAATTCTTTTCTAAAGTCCCAATTCTGTGTGATAATTCCAGTGCTATAGCTATAGCAAATAATCCTGTTCTTCACTCTAGATCTAAACACATCGATATCAGGTATCATTTCATCAGAGATCACATTTCCAAAGGTGACATTGAACTGCACTTCATTCCCACCGATTTGCAGCTTGCTGATATTTTCACCAAACCTCTTGATGAAACCAGGTTCAACTTTCTCATCAGTGAACTTGGGATGTGCAATTTCCAAGAATAAATATGTGTTCATGCTCCACCGATCTCACATCGGTGGACACCTTCGTATCTACTTCTCTCTCTCTCCACCGATCTCTCATCGGTGGACAAACCTATGTGTCAAATCTTTCTATCTCTTTTCCATCACCGCAGTCCCATTTCGGTGATAATCTCAAGTATCGGTGAAGCATGCCTACCACCAAAGTCGCATTTCGGTAGTACTATCCAAGTATCGGTGAAACCTTTCTATCACCGAAGTCGCATTTCGGTGGTACTATCCAAATCGGTGAAACCTTTCTATCACCGAAGTCCCATTTCGGTGGTACTATCCAAATCCGTGAAACCTTTCTACCACCGAAGCTGTCCATGAACACCGAATCCACCACCGAACTTCCACCGATCGTCCACCGAGCGAACACCGAATCCTCAACCGAAGCTTCACCGAGCCTACACCGATTCACACGGTTCCCAAAGCCCACTTGTGACCACTCAATTGCTTTTGCGTCAGACCCTTCGCCTATCCGCCGCTCCGTGTCCCGATTCCCAATAACCCTTTCACCTCAAGAGCCGCATGTCCCCTCTCCCCATACAAAATCATCATCACAGTGCCTTATCATTTCCCTATATATATACATACCTCCCTTCACTTCTTCCCCACTCCTTTCTCACAATTCAAACCTGCAACTCTCTCTTCTCTTCCAAACATATCTCTCTCATGGCATCCTCACGATATCCAATTCCTACACGTTTTGAAGACCTCCGCTTCAACCAATGCAATCACGTTGCCCGCCTTGAATCCGATCCCGCTCATCCCGAGTTCTCTACTATCGCTAAATTTCTGTCTCGCTCTCCTCTTCTTCATGCCTTCTCATGCAACCCCAGGATGAGCAAAATGCTCATTGGACAATTCTGGCTCTCCTCCGTGTACGATCCCTCCAATGAGGCCATTCACGCCTCCATCTTCACCAATGCCGAAGGTGATCACGACCTCACTTTTGGGGTCGATGATGTTCGTCTCGCTCTCAAGATCGACGCCTTTTCCGACTATGAAGACATGTATTTGGATACCATCCATGAAGACATTGTTCTTACCACCGGTTATGTGCTCGACGACTCCTCCAAAAGCTCCAAAGGCCCCGGTACTCTTCTTCGCAGCAAAATGGGAGGCATTTGGAATTTCTTCTTCGCTCACGTTATCCACTGCCTCTCACGCAAAACAAGTGGGCATGACCAATCGCCCTCACACGTCAACAAACTCGCTCATGCCCTCATCTTCCAAAGGAAAGTTGACTTCGCCCAATATTTCTTCTCAGAGCTTGTCGAGGTCATCAAAACTCCCAAGAAGTGTTACGTTGCTTTTCCCCGCTTCATCTCCATGATCTTACAACACAAGCTTTCCAAAGCTTTGGAAACCGATCGCCGCTCTTCCTCGCCCCGGTTCTCGTATGAATGGTCATCTCCCGTTGTGGGCACCAAAACCCTCAACGTCAAGCCGCTCGCCACCGATCGCCCATTACGCCCAGGTATGATTTCCTTCGCTCTATCTCCCGAACTTCGTTGGGGTGATGCGGAAATTCCCGGGTTTCGCCACCTGGAAATTCCCGAGGTCACTCCAAATGTTGTGGTCCCTTCTCCCCGGTCCCGAGTGACGTCGGGTGGCACTCAAAAGAAACGACAAAAGGCCACCGACACCTCCGCTCCCGCTTCTCGAACCACGTCACCGAGAGATCCCTCGGAGACTTCCCCGGTTCACACCCCTTCTCACAAGCGGAGGCACTCACCTTCCCCTTCGGGATCTCTTCCAAAGAGGTCTCGGAAACCATCGGCCCAACCGACTCATCCAACCGTCGATTCTCCAAAATCGCCGGTTGTTGAACTTCATCCCTCCGGGCCAAGGGTACCTGCTACACACCCCACCGTCTCCTCTGTTGCCTCTCGAAAGGCCTCAGTTACATTTCAGGAGAACCCCCCACATACCTCCCCACTCGACTCTTTGGGTGGTGGAGATGACCTCGAGATCTCTCCGCTCGAGGGTTCTGACTTCACACTACACAGCTTTACACCCGATCAGTTTTCGATCGAAGACATTGCACAACCCTCTAAGGGTTCCCCCCCAATTGCACCCTTTGATTTTTTTGATTTTCTTTTAGCGGACACTGGTTCTCCCCAAACCATCCCGTCCACCGAAGAACATCACACCGAGTCTCCCTCGTCCTCACACCAATCACCCCCCCGATCGCCTACTCCCCCCCGATCACCTGCTCCCCCCCGAATGCTCCAAACCGACGACTTGGTGCCTTACCTCCATATTCCCATTCCCGAACCTGACCCCCACCGACTACTCTTCCAGTTTCCCGAAATCGGTGGCCAAACTTCCCCGCACATTGACCGCACCTCTACCTTTCTTAAATCTACCATCACCTTAATCTCCCAAGCCAATTCCCGCATCTCTACCCTCGAGTCTCAGCTACCGCATCTTCTTCTTGATGCCATCACCGAAGCCCTACGCCCCATTCAAGAAAAATTATCTACCCTTTCTACCACAGTGGAGTCCCTCTCCAAACCTTCCACCGACTCACCCAGTCCTGAACGTTCCCAGTGGGAAATGGATCTCGGTGACTTTGCCTTGGTTCCCCATACCACCGAAACGAGTCTGGCCTTCCTACACTCCAAGTTTGATACGGCCTTCTATGAGTTGGGTTTCAAGTTGCCGGCTGTTCCTGAGGGGGAGAAAACCACGGCTCCACCGAAACTTCCATCCATAAAGAAACTTTCCAGTAACCAGCCTCCACCGAAACCCTCTCCACCGCAACCCTCTCCACCGAAATCATCCTCACCACCGAAACCCTCCTCACCACCGAAACCCTTTTCTCCACCGAAACCCTCTTCTCCACCGAAACATGTCTCACTCTCACCGACTCATACTGGCTCCACCGAAGCTCTTGACCTTAATGCATCAGTTGAGGGGGAGCAGTCCAGCAATGCTCCCGAAGACAAAGGGAAAAGAATTCTTTCGGCCGAAGAATTGGCCAGAGAAGCAAAGAAGAAAAAGGATCTGGCAAGATATGGGGCTCGACCGAAGGACGCTGAAACTCTCAAACTCAAGCCTGCTTCTCAACCCATCACCACCGAACTTGGCCTCTCTGCTCAAGAAATTGAGGAAGCAAGAATAGCTCAAATCGACTTAGACAAATCCAGAGATCTTTCTCTCAAAGCTGCCGCAGAAGAAGCTTCAAAAGTCAAGTCCACCGATGCCATCCAAACACAGAAATCGGTGCTCAGTGCCTTGGAACAACAAAAGAATGAAGAAATTAATTGGTACAAAAAGACCATGCACCACCGGAGCTATAGGTCACAAATTTCTTCAGTAAAGATTGCCACCTCCAAGGCAAATCCTCAAGACATCAGATTGATTATTAACTGGGAAGATGGTTCTATGAAGAGTGTAAAAGAAAGCCATCTCCAACTCTTCGGTCTCTCGGAATGGTATGAAATCACTCAACACCTCGTCAGGAGTCCAAATCCAAGGAAAGACATCTTTGTCAAATACATTGATGGTCTAATGAATAAGATGAAGGAGATCAAAAGAAAACATAACATCATTCTCTCCACCGAAGAAAGAGCCAAACTGCTGTCTCTGAAAGAGAAGATCATCCTCCCCAAAGTCAAAAATCCTCCTGACTCAGTCTTCAAGGAAATGGCAAGAGAAGGTAAAATCCCAAATGTAAGCAATCTTAACCTTACCATTCCCACCTATGTTCCCTATCCTACCACAACCTTGAGCCTCTCACCAATACCAGGATTATTCTTTAACGACGGTCTCGGTCGTCGGGCATTCTTCAGATTTGCCCAGATGTCCATAGCCGATACCATATTTCTGGAAGGCATTCACAACCTCTTTCCGAACATCCCCGAAGCTCAACCGTTCTATAGAAACTTACTGGATGAAATCAAGCGCCGCAAAACCTCAAAGAAGTAAGTTCTCTCCATTTAGTACTTGTAAAAGTTAGTTTCTCATTTTGTAAAATTGTACGAGAACTTATCTTAATACAAGTATCTCTTTTTGAATTTTATTTCCGTACATATTTTTTTTTTCGTTACCTGTAAATAATGTACATAGTATACATACGCATACAAAAGAAAAAGATCAAAAAAAAAAAAAAAAGAATGGTCTATGTGAAAAGAACCCAAAAGAGTAAAGAGGGTCAAAAACGCACTTACTTTTATTTACTCTTGAATATTCTAAGATAAGGAGCTCAAATTCAAATAGGGGGAGATTGTTGGGTCACCAAGGATTTGAAATTGACTCACCGATGTTTTCCCTAAAACTCCTACTTAGAATATTTTAGTTTAGTTCTTTGAATGACTTGTACAAGATATCAAATGTTCGGTGAAGTCGAAGATCAACCGAAACCAAGCTTGAAGACTCTCTACTTGTGGAAAATAGAAGACTCTCGGCAACTTCCAAACAAGTCATCACCACCGAAATCCCTTGACATTTCGGTGGCCTTCTCCCACCGAAGTGCATGGACAGTTTCGGTGGCCCCATCCACCACCGATGACCCTTTCGGTGCTCCTCTCACCACCGAAATATACATGTAATTTCGGTGGTCCTCTCACCACCGAAATATACTTGTAATTTCGGTGGTCCTCTCACCACCGAAACATGCTCGTAATTTCGGTGGACTAGTTACCACCGAAACTTGCTTGCAACTTCGGTGGACTAGTCTTCTTTCCACCGAAGACTTCTCAAATCTCGGTGGAAACCACTTCGGTGCTAAAGGCTCAAGACAGAAGATCATTTATTATGGGACAATATCCTCCAACAGAGAAAAGTGACAGTTTGTCTTTTTATCCACCTTCAGTTAAGGTCCCTATTATCTGCTCAAGCTACTCTGTCTGCACCTAGTGAAAAGTGACAAGGACTTCACAGTTCTCCTGAAGTCAACATTATCAGCATATGTGAAGATGACAAGTGTCCCAAGCATTAAATGCTTGGGCACTCCTTGGCACTATAAAAGGAGAAGTGCTCTTCATGCAATTCTCACGCTTTCAAGAAATTCTCTCAGTGCAAGAAACCTTATTTTAAGCCTTAAAACTCAATAGCTTTGCTCTTAGTGTTCTTAGTTGTTTTGTTGTATACTTTGTGTAAGATTGTTAGAATAGTTTATCTGTTCTTTTCCGCAACAATCTTAAGTTTTCTGTGTGTAATTCTTTTGAAAGTTTTTCAAATATAAGAATTAAAATTGTGAAATTTTTGTGTATTGTATTCAACCCCCCCTTCTACAATACTTGTTAAGCCATCTGGGACTAACAGTGTACAATTTCACTTATTTTCAGTGGATTAGAGATAGGCATTATATAAATGCTATTTATGCTTTTATTCCAAGAAAAGGTATGACGTTTGATTGTAAGTCTTTAGACTTGATCGATTAACTAGAATCCGTGGTGATTCGTAGTAGACTCATGAATAGGACGTTATGACTTTTGGTTTATTAGTCATACTTATGGGATCAGGTATATTCCGTTATTATGAGACGAGTACGTGTACGGTAAGAATGGTGGAGAACAGGTTTGTCTATATGTTTTGAATAATTTCAAAGCTGTTAATGTTTAAATTGAATTTGAATGTTCTCACTAGGCGTAAGCCTAATCGTTCAATTTAAATTTTCTTACCAGGTACCAGCTCGGGGAAATAAATGGGATGTGGGACGAGAGCTTTTGAAGTATTCAACTTTTGAGATAAGCGGAGGATTTAGCTAATGGAATGAGGCTTTTTGGATGGATTGCTTAGATAACCCAGTTTAATCTTATCTTAGTTGACAAGATTAGATTAATAGGTTATTGGGAGAATTCATTACTTGTTAATATGAACCCTCATAGTTAGTTCTCTTATTATTTATATAAAAGTTTGAATGTTATTTTGTCATAACTTTTTACAATTTGAGGTTCAAATTAGCCCTGATTTTTAGGGTGTTACACGAATAAGCACCACATGGTCCTAAACGATATGTTCTATATGACCGCAATATATGACATTCAATAATGGTTCTCTGGTTTCTTTTATTGTAACACCCTCGAATTGGGAAATAGCAACTAAATAAAATTTTCGATAATACAACCAAATGAATAGGATTTCTCCCTATAAATCAATACGAGAAATACCTCCATCAATACATATAACTCCAGTCTTAAATACAAAGGCTAAGTTAACGTCGGGTGTTACTTAACTCTAGTACAATTGCTATTCCCAAAACTTAATGCGGAAGACTTCACTACCAATTCACCTCCCGAGCACACTACTAGCACTCGACCTTTCGCAGTGTCTCTAGAACTATTCCCAACCTGAACATGTTGCACATGCCGACAAATAAAAAGGTTAGGCTAACGCCTAGTGAGTTCAAGAGTTTATAACATGATTTATATAATTTGTAGAATGAAAGTTTGCGACATAAATCATGATTTCCAAAAGGGTTTATGAAAGGATGTAAACGACTCATTTTCCAACGCACACAAATCTATGAGAAAAGTTCCCAAAATGTATAAGGCGTTTTCCAAAATGAATTCCAACTCCAACTCACTCAAAACGTGCTTGGACGTTAAATATCCCAAGAAATATAAACGTGGACAAAACTCCAATATTTAAAACATCCAAATAAGATGAGGCATAGAACTCTGCCAATAAACCATGAAGACATTTCATAAAAATAAAGAGCGTCACCGAAAATATGGATAAACGTAACTACCAAAAAACAACACCTTTCGGTGACGAGGGAGTCCCAATTCCATCGAAAGTGACGGGCACATAAAGTTAGGCCACTTATGATGTTACTGGATTACACCTCAAGTCCCGGTCTTAGTTCCCTTGCCATAAAGACATCACAATCTCAAACCTTCCCCATGCCTTTATTGCATACCCCGTCGAGTTACACCTCAAGGACTTATGGGACCATATTGCCTATCCAGTCTAGACGAGTTACACCTCAAGAACTTCAATGTCCCTTATTGCATACTCGCTAGCGGCCCCACGGCCTAACGCATATAACCATGCGTTCCCATAGTCCACTCCTCGTGCACAAGAGATAGACCATCAAATAAAAACTGACTTACATGCCTATGGATCCAATGCAACACAGTCTACAAAACATGCCCATCCCAGAATGATTAAAGCAACCGAGCATGTAAATATCAATAATATGCAATAGAATGCATTAAGTTGCAATAAATGCAAATCATAAATAAGACTCCATATTGAGCCATAAAACTCGGACAAAATGTCCCCAAGACTCCCTCAAAGTCAAAACCGAGCAAAATGCTCAAAACTCATTAGACCCATAAATAACGGTCATCATAGCATAAAATGCATTTAAACATTGTTTAGGTAAACATGTACCACCAAAATCATCATTAATCCAAAACAAGACACGGGTTAAAACAAAGGGTTTCCCCAAATGGACTCATACCCTTTATAATTCTCAAAATGACTCATGACACTAAATTGTGCATTTTCCCAAACGGTTTATAAAATCAAATATACCAACATGATTAAACCATTTAATAAACTCCATTTGAGCAATAAATCATTTAAGGACATATTTATAATTTCCACACATTTAATTATCCAAAAATCCAAAATATGGAGGTTTTACAACATTTGTGAAGTTAAACACTTCAAAAGGGTTAAACCCATCAAATAACTTAACAATTGATAATTTCAAGTAAAACACATAAGTACTTGGAAAATAACATTTTTTGCATGTACAAAGTTTTGACAAATCAACTTGAACTCACTTTGCTAAATTTAGGCTAAATCTAGATTTTCCCCAAACGTAAGCTCCTTTGAAGAAACTTGAATCCTCAAGTCAAATCTTCCAAAAACCTAGATCCATAATTTTCCATCCATAAATAATCATCCTCAAACACTTACATACATTTCCCCCAACATAAATCATCCAAAACCACCAAAAATACCAAAACCCTAACTTCTTAGATGAAAAAAAGTGAGAAGCTTACCTCAACCACCAACAAATACTCTTGGATCATTCATCATACTTCAAAACTCTTTCTAGATCCTTGAAGAGCTCCCAAAAACGAAACTATAGCAACTTGAATCATCAAAATCGGAGTTGGGATGCAAAAGTTATGAAGGAATGAAGATTGAGCTGAAAATTCGCGACTTAATACGGACTCAGAGAGTTACGCGGCTTGGGCCGCGGCCTAAGGTCGCGCATCAGGCCGCGCGGTCCGGCGGCCCCATTTTGGGTCGGATACTGTTTCGGCCGTAACTTCTTCGTTATATCTCCGTTTTCGCTCCGGAAAGAACCATTGGACTCGTATTCGAATTCCCCATCCAACAAGACCGTAAAATCTAAGATTTAAATCAAAATCCTATTTTTCATATTTTTCTTAAAAGATCGGTTTCACCCTGATTCGAAATTGTACTTACCTGAAAATTACGGGTGTTACATTTATGACTCTCAAAAGTTCAAGCACCCATACCTTCTCTGCTTCCTCTTACATTTTGTTGAGCATATTAATGTTTGCTTACTTTGATCGTTATGGAATTCCCCTAAGAACTTCAATGAAGTGCAAACAAATTAGGTGGGGAGATGGAGCCTATGAAAGTCTCATCATATGTACACATGGTTTACAAATTGAGAGTTACTTCTAAATGGCAAATGAAAAGAGGGACACGAAGCAATGACCCACAATGCATTACCATCTATAGGGAAGAGGGGATGTAACGATTCAAGAGAGGAAATTGATGGTACATCAAATCATATATCAATGCAGATGAATGAAGTTAACTTTTTTAGATTATAGCACATAAGACGGAAAGGTGTGATAGGATGCAATAGCTTTTTCAGGGCATGGTAGGATGAATTATTCATGAAGTTAAAATGTATGCGAGATTGGATAAAGGGTGATCACCTCAAGTTGTGGCTTTTGTTGATTGGTGTACCATATCCAATTGATCCTTCTGTTCAATAGCTCGTAAAAACGATGCGAGTTCCAGAACCCAAGTTGAAGAAACATCCAATACACAGTGACCCGAGTGCCTACATCATTGTCGAGCTTACGTTAATTTAAAATTAATAAAAAACTTTTTTTTTTGGTAACCGTGGGTTTCCGGGCCAGCTTACGCGCATCGACTAATCCCTGGGCGACCACGAATGGCCTGGAGTCATCGCAGGTGAACCTCCATGGCCACAAGGGATTTGACAGTGCCTGGATTTGAACCCTGGATAGATGAGCTTCCACTACATCCCCCAAGGGTTTTACCTAGGGGTGTAAATAGATCAGGTTGGGTTGGGTTCGGGTTCAACCCATTTATTAATTGGGTTGAAAACCTCAACCCAACCTGACCTGTTTAGGTAAATGGGTTGAGATTTTCAACCCAACCCAACCTGGTACTTAAATGGGTTGATAGCGGGTTGACCTGTTTATGATTTTTTCAACCCAACCCATTTAATAAATGGGTTGAACCATTTATTTTAAAACTTTAAGTAAAATAAAAAAGAACTTAAACCTAATTCCATGACAAATACACAAGTCACAACCACAAAACCAAATAAATTGTCCAAAGTTTCAATAAAACACAACCATAAATACAATGCATATAATACCATGAATACATGAAAAGCTGAAAATCTTACTTTCGGTCGACGTGAACTGTTGAGCGTGTCGCCGACGAGGAAGGGCGAGGAAAAGCCAACTAGGGTTGATGGTCGCCGGCGTGTTGAGCGTGGTCGCCGGCGTGAAAACTTGAGAAACTTCGGCCGCCACAATGGTCCAACTAGGGTTTTGATTAGAGAACAATGTCGATGTGAATAGCAAAATAGTTACTGAAAATGAAATAATGAATAGTCACTTTAGTTTGTTTAGGGTTTAGAAATAATTAGTCATTCAATTAAAAAATAAAAAGATATTAAATTAAATTAATTTAAATAATAATAGTATAAATGGGTTGTAAAAGGGTTTAAATAGGTTGAAAACAGGTTGTAAAAGGGTTGACATCAGGTTAGAAATGGGTTGAAATCATGTTGTAAATGGGTTGAAATCAGGTTGAAAATTTCGACCCAACCCAACCCATTTATTAATTGGGTTAGACGGATTGACCCATTTAACTTAAATGGGTTGAAAATCTCAACCCAACCTGTTATTATTGGGTTGGGTTCGGGTTGGATCACTTTTTGCCACCCCTAGTTTTACCGGTATACCACAACCCAAGTGGTTCTTCAGATTGACCTTTAAGGTTCTTGAGATTGACTTTGAAATTTCAATATTTTCAATTTAATAATAAATATTACACATTAGCACGATTAATAGGGATATACAAATTCTATCAACTACGTTTTATTTATACATATATCAGATATTTAATTATTAGTTAAGTAATTAAAAACCTGCATCTCGGGGTCCAATTGGAAATGTTTTTGGGAAAATTTAACTTCATTTTCAGGACGTAAACGTTTTACCAAATTCATTTTTAATTACAAAATTATAATTTAACTTATATCTACACTATTAAATTGATGGTATTCCATACTTAATTATACAATGGAAGGTACACCAATACTTGCATAATTTAACCATGTCTTTTTCTTGTACATTCTTTCTAATTATTCTTGAAGTCTCTTAATTACCTTCACTTTTTCACCAGTTGCATTTGCGCTCGCCTGTGAATGACCCTCTTAACTAAAAGTTGCCCACTGAATTCCAAGAACAAAGTATCACATTAATTAATTAATTCAGAAAAAGTTCAATAGATTAAAAGGAATGAAATCTATACATATAATAAATAAGTAACTAGCATGACACGTGTCGTCTTCTGATGAGTCGACTTTAGTATTTTCCCGCCTAAACATGTATCTGGACGCAGTTTACATTATAAGTTCAATTAACACATCCACGTTCACTCCTCCTTAAATCTCTCCTTAATTCAATTTTTTTAATTTATACGTTATATTTACTACCCTTATAATTAGGTATGTAGTTTACTTGTAATCTCTTACTTTTTTATTTTTCATTTTAGACTCTTATCATATAAACATAAATAATGTATATGAACTAAAAATACATTAAAAAAACATTTTTATTTTTTACAAATTATACCATTGTAATCGCTTCGTCAATACCTTCGAAATGAGCCCAATATTGAATATTTTTGGATTTAATTATATTATTAAATATCATAAATATATACGAGTTAATGTGTCGTGATTAGTATGAGATTTGTTGAAATTAGTATGAGATTTGATACAAATAATCACTAAATTATCGTGATTTTCTTTTTGCAATTTCGTATCAATTTTTACTTCAAAGTCATCTTCCTTCGACGAATTACAATTCTATCAACTTTCATTCTGTCAACGAAACACCCTTAGAATTATCATAAGAGATTTAATTACTTGGAAAAAAAAATATCACTTATCAACTGACTTTTGGATTATGAGTTCGAACATTTTTCAAAAATATAAATATGCAAATATTTTAGTATAGTATATTTAATTATTTATACTTTCTTAATCATGATTATATTATTTTCTCTAATTTTAATTGAACTACATAATATCAGTTATCAACAGATGGTTAGTTAATGATATTTTCAAAGTCAAATTGTTATGCTTCCCGTCAATTCACTTTAAATTAATCTTTCATAATAGTTGATTTGGTTATAATTATATAAATTTTTTTGATTGATATTATTATAAAATATAAGTATACGATTGATATAGATATTTAAGGTGTCACGCTTACAAAGTCACATCATTTTACTGGATGAATATAAAAGGACCAAGAATCTTACCACTGTTAGCGCTTACCGGGTAAATTGTACATACAATGCCGTTTTGGTGGACTAAAATCTTACCCGTTAAAGTTTTTACCCGGTTAACGTTTACCGGCTTAAAGACGTTTACCAACAATTAATTTGAATGACTGAGAATGTAATCCATTAAGGTGAATGAAGGTTGTGTGCCGGTAAGTGTTTAGTAAACAAGCATTAAATGTTTTTCACATAGAAAAATATGTATTTTATAGCTATGCCATTAATTTTTTCTCTTATTATACTCACATTCTAGCATGCATTTATTTGAACTTTACATCCCGTCGCATCGTGCGGGTACGCGTCTAGTATTATTATAAATAAGATGCAATTAGGAACCCAATGAGAACACCTGTTTTGGCTTATTACATATCAGCTTTGAGAGATATGCTTAAATATTGCATGTCGCTTTTATAAATGAATTCAACTCTATATATGACAGGAACTTGAAGTTGGCCTACAAATTTAATAATAAACAGTAGTCATATTTTTTCTAGAGTAGAAAAGAGAATATACTTGAAATATTCTATTTTAGAGTAGAAAATAGAGTAATACATTGAAGAAGACATAACACATTCTCTACTCTATAATAGAGAGTAAAATAGAGAATTACATTGGAGATGCCCTTAATGTTTTTCATGAGTGTTAATTGTCTAAGTTAAAACAAACTTTTTGGGAGATATCAATTTCATAGTCACAAGCTCAGGTTGGTTAATGTTTGAAATGTATTCTTGTTTTTTACAAAAATAAAAGAGTACTTAATGGACCGTTTATCAAACACTTACCCGGGTAACCGCTTACCAAGTCAAATTAACTTATTGCATGAATGTTGTAAGGACCACGAATCGGGTATTAGAGCTAAAGTAAGACCGAGAGTCTTACCAGATAAGTAAGAGCGAAGACTCTTACCACGATTAGCGCTTACCTAAAAATTTGTTGCATACGATTTAGGATCTTACCTAGTAAATGATAGTGTTAGGGGCCGTTTATCTAATCACTTACTCGGATAAGTGCTTACCGGTAAATGGGATTGTATGCTACAATGGCATTGTATGCTACAATTTAGCCGGGTAAGATTTTAGTCCACCAAAATGGCATTGTATGCTACAATTTAGCCGGTAAGCGCTAACCGTGGTAAGAGTCGTCGCACTCACTTACCGGGTAAGATTCTCGGTCCTTGCTTGGCCCTTGCTTCCGCTCTTACCGGGTAAGATTCTTGGTCCTTGCCATATTCATCCGGTAAGCTAATATGACTTGGTAAACACTTACTCGGATAAGCGTTTTGTAAACGGGCCCTTAATTTTACCGGTAAGCACTTACCCAGGTAAGCATTTGGTAAAAGCCCCTAAGATTCACTTATTCAGTACTGGGTAATTGGGAGTCGAAATTGTATGAAATAAAACAATGATAATTTTGAAATTCTAAAATATAGTAATGAGTTGGACCATCTCTTATTTTCAAAATGTAAGAATTATGTTAAAACAAGAAATCTGAAAGAACTCATGTGAATGAAGTAATCGAGATAGCAATGAATAATCAAGATGATTATCAAAGTTTGCTGGGTAAGAAAGCAGATAATAAAAGCAAATAGAAATAGTTGTTGATGAATGCAAGGCCAACCACTGAGAAATAAACCATCAACCGAAAAAAAAATGCAATCTCCAGTGTCAAGATCAGATCCGCATCAGCACCTAAACATTTCAGGAGCACCAAGATGGACAACAAGGCAAACCCAAAGACTCTTCACATGAACCCCATGTTGACACGTATCTTGCAGACCCCATTTGCTACTTCATCGTGTTATAAAGGTTATTGTTGAATCTGCAACCGTGATACAAAACATGGATATCAAACACATCAACATCAATGAGGAAACAATAATACCATATCTTCGTTCTAACTAACATTATCATTATGAATGACAAATCAGCAAACACATAAGCATACCGAATAAGAAAGTAGTTTACTAATATCAAATATGAGACTATGCAAGTGATGATTCCCACATTAGGCACATAAAGCATGTGTAACAACCCGTTTCTGTCAAGTGCATAGTTTGGTGGCCAAAGTGGATGAAATGAAAGTTTTAGTAGAAGGACTGTTTCTGTAAATGTTGGGAACTATATATATGACCAGATCCCTAGGGCTGTAAAACTTTCTCCTATTGTTGGCGGTTGAGCACTGGAAGAAGGGATAGCGAGAGGAAAGGATTGGACTGCGATTCTTGGGGAGGAAACTGCATTGGGTAAGCAAATCTTTCATTTCTTGTTATTGTTGCTTAATGAAGTAGATAGATAAGTTAATTTCCAGTCTAGCATTCATGTTTTTAGCTGGGTTTGTTGATTAAGAACACTTGAGAGTTTCGTCCTCGTTTGGGATTGTAATCTAATGAAATCAATGGGCTAGGAGCTTGAGTTGTCTAAGGAGTTACAATAGAACAATTTGAGTAAGAAGGCTGTGTTAAAATCTCAGCTTACTGGACCCCCTAGGAAGAAATCGAGTATGGAATCGTTTAAGGTTCGTCCCTGTTCGGGGGTACCGGGAGTTCAGGGTACCGGGAGTCGGGGTACCGGGAGTTCAGGGTACCGGGAGTCGGCATATCGGGAGTCGGCATACCGAGAGTCGGTACCGGGAGCCGTAGGCACCGGGACTCGAAGTCCCGCAGGTCGATACCGGGACTCATGGGTTGCTGGGACGAAGCTTGTTGGGCCAAAGAGTATGTGGGCCGAGAGATGCTCTTGTGGACTTAGAATTTGCTAGGGCTTAGCATGCTTTTAAAAGAAATCCGTTATTGAGTAATGATCCAGAGTTATTTTAGAGACCGAGTAAGAAGAGAGACTTATGATCATAATTGAGTGGCATCTAATTAAATTATAATTATTAACTAGGTGCACGGACGGAACGAGATACGAGGTTAGAAAGGAGTTGCTATCAGGTGAGTTCCCTAAACCCTTTTTACGACGCGAAGTGATAAATGTTTCTTTTACTGAGTATGGTTTATCGAGCATGAAAAGTATGAATTGATTTGCATGATTTTCACGAATGATCTTATCTTAAACGAAAGAGGTGTTTAGCATGACATTATGAAAGATATGATTTATGAAAAGTGTATTTTACATGTTTGCATGAACATATGTGTACACTATGTGGAGTCGGTCTGCACTGTGGGATCTAAGAGAGGTTCTCGGGGTCTTAGGACTCTTGGTTATGTATGATAGACCGGTAGGATGGAATTTGTTTTCATCCTATTCGGTAGAGGGGGATCCGCGGGGATTCCAAGTGGCAAGAAGGGAGTCTGCTGGGGCCCTGATCGCAATATGTTATGTGATCCACAACACAGTGCAGCACCATGTTTGATGATATGTTACAGATTATTTATAAGTCTTTCAAATGTTTTCCAACTGTCTAAATATGTTGTTTTTGGAGGGAATTCACTAGACCTTTTGGTCTAACCCTCGCTTTCAAAACTAAACCATTTTCAGGTAAGCGCGTAACAGGTTCTTCCAATAAGAACTAGGAAAGGAGACAAAAGAGGCGTGGAGCTTAGAGAGACTCCAGCTTTGGATATGGTAGTTCAGATAGTGCTCGGCTGTGGAATGTAGAGACTTCCGCTGTCAATTTTGCCTAGTTTAGCTCATTGAAGTTTAAAAAAGACAAGTTTATTTATGTAATCCGAATACCTATGTTATGTTATCGCATGATTATGAAGCTGGGACGTTACAAATGGTATCATAGCCATAGTTTAAGAGATTTAGGTGACCGGACGGGCCTAAACTTAAACTGTAAGATGAGGAACACAGCCGAGACATAGGATTGCCTCTAGGAAAGATCACTATAAATGCGCTTAGGAATAAGGTGCCAAGGACAAACGTGTAAGGTAAGCTTGGGATTACACCTGGCCAGTGTAATTACAAACTTACAGGTACATGTGCGTGCTTATAATACCTCACTTATAGCAAATCTGTGGTGTCATGTCTAGCGAGAACTAATTTTCGGTTTCTTTCAGTTTAGTACTATGACTGGGAGAACCTTGAGGGACAGGACAGTATCGAATGTTTCAAGAAATCTAGATGAGGAGGTCCTGAATGATGGGCCGATGCAACCTTGCCAGACTGATCTGTGACTCTATTGCATGCTTAACCTACAGTATTGTTTCGAAGTGGTAATCGGGAAAATAGTGTGTATGTCGAGTCCCAGTACTTTAAAAGGTCAGTATGATCCCTGCGGGGTAGACTGAGGCCCCTAGTTGGGGAGGTTTCATGAGAAGTCGCTTATGTTGTGAGGTGTGTACACTTCGTAGGAAAGAAACGTTGGATAGAGTGTTATGAGTCGTCTAGAGGTAGCTCTTCGTAGATTCGGAGAGGATGAACGTTGAGTTTAAGACTCCAGTCGGGAGAGTCTCAGTTCTTGAAACCATGGGATAGATCAGTCAGAATGGTAAGGAAGGACAGTGTCAGAACCTTGAAAGTATCAATAGAGCCCTGACTTTTGTAGTCAAGCTTTTCTATGGTAGAATAAATGAAGTAAGAGACCTATAGTGATTTGGAACTGTGTAGAAGTGGGAAGTGAAGTAGATGATCAAAACGATTAGTATGGAAGGGGGTTGAGCAAGTGAAATGTGAAAGGCGTGTTCAGTAAGCAGTTGCTTGACCGAGAGGGCGACCGTTAGTCGTAGGAGGAGTGTTAAGGATAAGTTGCGTAAGTAAAGCGTTTGACCTTGTTAGGGTGAGTAGCCTTCATTGGCAAGTAGAGTCTCATGCATGGCGATCTTTTATGTAACATGAAATTCTCACGATGTAAGATTAATGTGCAAATATCAAATTTTGATCGAAAAGGGGTGAGAGCGTACAAGCGTATGTTTAAGGAAAAGATGATTTCCTTCGCATTGCGCATTGAAATTTTGAGGTTAACGATTTGCGAAATATTTCACACTTTTAATGATAAGTTAAATCCTTTATTAACAAAAAGGTCAAGAAAATGTTTGCCCGCAAAACTTTTACAATCAAATGAGTAGTAGTTTGTTGATATCATACAAATGAGTGTGAGAACCGACCGGTTTACTTGGTGTCAGTAATTTCTTTCGAAATTGTGTCGTATGAAAGGGTTTTCATCCAACGTGTTACTGTCGTAATGACATCGTTCGGAACTGAGTAAGATTAAAGTTCACGGAAAGATGCATGCAAACGATTCTCGAGTCGTTGTGCAGGGCGTTGAAGTATAAGAGTAATGGGGCCATGTGTACCCAAGTGTTTCATTTTTTCAAACGTTGTTTATTTAAAATGATGAAATGTACGAAAAGATCTATTTACTGTATTGTCATGCATGAAGGCTATGAACTCACTAGGTCATATTCTAGTATATGTTAAGCTAAGGAAGGACTACAAGAGTGGAGAAGTGTCGGACAAATCAGGAAAGAATGTTGTAAACTTAGTATTTGTGTGCAAGAGGAAAGGTGAACGGTGGAAGAGTCAGAAGTGAATTATAGGGGTGATTGTGTGAGGGTCTGTACCCTTGTTCGGTATCTAGAAGTACGATTGTCGAGGGACGGTTGGGTCCAGGGGAAAGAGTAGAAGTCATCGAAGTGTTAGTATTAGAAACTCGTTACGAGTAGTGTTGAGGCGTAAGCGAAATGCCCACGGTGTTGGGTATGCGTTTTGAGGTAAGCGGGTAATACTGATGTTACGGGAGTAAGTCCCGAAAAGAGGGAGACGTATTATGAAGTGATTATGTTATGATGGTAGGATTAGGTTCCGTAAGGGAACCCATGTTAAGAATAAGTTAAGAAAGTAGTTACAGGTTGCCAGTTGATGTAGAAGCCGACAAATGTGTACGGTGGTCGAGGCCGAAGTCTTGGACCAGAAAGTTGAGAGTGATAGAACACCTTGTAGTAGTGCTAAGGGGATGAGAAGTTATTGTTTGATTTAAGCGTTCTATTTTTCGAGGTGAGGAGGGTCCGTAGAAGGACAAGATGTGTAACACAAGCGGAGTGAGTGTAGACTATACAATCAGTAAGAAAATGTGCCGTGTCTGAGAAAGGACTCGGGTCATAAAGGGCTAGCTAGGATGTTTGTGTTTGAGCTAAGTGTGACTCGCGGGTCATAGTTCAACAAGTTGGGAGAGAATTAAGTAGCGAGGCAGACTCGATTGTAGTATTCAGGAGAATATGAAGGAAAGTGTGAGTTGTGTATGAATGACCATGAGAGATGTGGTCTGCAGTGTGATGTTATAAGTGAGGAATGTACAGTTATGTAATTGCATTAGTTGCCAAGTTAAATGTACCGGCTAGTATCGTAGTGAGGTGATGTTAGAGAGAAAGAAAGTATCAGATAGAAGCTTTTGGGGTCTACAGACGAGATGTACGATCTATTAACCAGAGTGTTGGAGCACATAGGGTGTAAGATGACTTTATGGTGTGAGACTACCCAAGGGAGAAACCAATTATTTTGGTGGTAAGAGTCGCTAAGTAGGTGCATGTTGGAATCATTGGAAGTTTAAAGAGGATGAAGAGTGGACTAGCCAAATGTATAATAATAAATGCTAGATCTTTGTGGATCGTGAATTGTTTCTTATGTGAAAGGGAGTAACCCTAGAAGGGAGATAGAAGGAGCAAGTGGGAAGTTCGGTTACGATTAAAGAATGACAGGATGATGACTATGAGTCGGAGTGGTAGTATGATCATTAGTGATTTGAAATGTCACGATAGATGCATAAGCCTTTGTTTGGTTGTTAAAAATTTTAGGGATTTGTTAAGTAATGACATTTATTTGTTATTACAGAATGCGTTATGGTTCTACCGAAATTCTTACTAAGGGTTGATAAGGGAAGGTCGATAGGTTAAAGTGAGAAGTTGGGGATAGTACGTTGGGACATGTAAATTTCAAATTATTTAGTAATTTGTGAATGGTTGATTTACTCAGTGGAGTTGTTGGTTAAGAAATCAGTTTCGACTGATGGATTTTGTGAATACCAGCATAGCGAGATGTGATGCTAAGTTATGATATTAAATGAGTAAATATGATAACGTATATGGTTGATAGAAAGAAACGAATTGCATCTAAATCGGAGTTTATCATTTGAAATAAGTTGCTAATTACAATTGATGAAATGGGTCGAGTTAAAGTTGCTTATGTGTGAGAGGAGGATCTATGTAAGTAAAAGTTGGAGATCAAAGAATGAGTAGTGACGACGAACACTAGTGTCGCTCCAAGACGACTTGGTGGAATGTTTGGGTTAGGATATTGATGTAACTGTTTGGTTATGTGAATAATAAGAAAGTGTTATCAGCATTTGGAAAGGTCGGAGGAGAGGAGCTAGTAATGGTTGGTGGGCAGTGCCCCACGCTAGCGTGGAGAGGTGAAGTTAGTGGGTCGGAAGTAATAAACCTGACAGTAATGCCGAAAGGTGAAGGGTTGTGCAGAGGGATATTGATAAGTGTGCGAACCGTTAGAAAGAATATTGAGGAAGGGAATCGTGTATGACTTTGTGCAGGAAGGGAGTGGATAAGACAGTTGAATGGGTTAAGTTAGTGACCTTGTGAAAAATGTTTAAACGATTTGGTCGTGTAGTGTTTAAGCTAGTGAGAATAGTATGGCGTGACCATGGTTACTCCTCCCAGTGGAGTGAGGATAACCGGAGTTATGTTTCGTATGACTGAACGATCGTGGCAATCAGCGAGGAACTGAGGTGTTTCAGGATAAGCTTAATTGAGTAAGTGAACACTTCAACGATGGGTTTGGAGGTTCCTACTCTTAGTTACGTATAAGGATGGGGTGGTGAAGTAGTGAGAATGTGAGAGAAGTTTGACGAACTGTGGTCTAGGTAGTCCGAGAGAAGGGAAATGTTAATTACATAGATGTTTGGTGAAGGAACTCCGGGTTGCGAGTTGTCGGGATGTACAGGGTTGGCCTTGTGCCAAGCTGTCAAGTGTGTGAGTGGTTCTTAGTAAACAAGTTTCGTGTGGTAGTGGGGGGATTCCGACAAGTTCCTCCTTAAAGGAAGTATTAATGCATGAGAAGCCTTACTTCATTCTCGGTTTTTGAGACCGATCGAGTAGGAACGGTAGTCTACGGGTTAGAGTACCGTAAGAACTGAAGGGAATGCAACCGACGTTCCATGTTTCGAAATTAATGAGATAGTTGACTGGGTCAGTAGTGGCAGTACCTTGGGGAAGCGTCAGTTTCAAGTATGGGCAAGATACCTGCATCTCTTCCAATGAGGAATTCCGGGGACGGAATTCTTTTAAGGGGGGTGTTGTAACAACCCGTTTCTGTCAAGTGCATAGTTTGGTGGCCAAAGTGGATGAAATGAAAGTTTTAGTAGAAGGACTGTTTCTGTAAATGTTGGGAACTATATATATGACCAGATCCCTAGGGCTGTAAAACTTTCTCCTATTGTTGGCGGCTGAGCACTGGAAGAAGGGATAGCGAGAGGAAAGAATTTGGACTGCGATTCTTGGGGAGGAAACTGCATTGGGTAAGCAAATCTTTCATTTCTTGTTATTGTTGCTTAATGAAGTAGATAGATAAGTTAATTTCCAGTCTAGCATTCATGTTTTTAGCTGGGTTTGTTGATTAAGAACACTGGAGAGTTTCGTCCTCGTTTGGGATTGTAATCTAATGAAATCAATGGGCTAGGAGCTTGAGTTGTCTAAGGAGTTACAATAGAACAATTTGAGTAAGAAGGTTGTGTTAAAATCTCAGCTTACTGGACCCCCTAGGAAGAAATCGAGTATGGAATCGTTTAAGGTTCGTCCCTGTTCGGGGGTACCGGGAGTTCAGGGTACCGGGAGTCGGGGTACCGGGAGTTCAGGGTACCGGGAGTCGGCATATCGGGAGTCGGCATACCGGGAGTCGGTACCGGGAGTCGGTACCGGGAGCCGTAGGCACCGGGACTCGAAGTCCCGCAGGTCGATACCGGGACTCATGGGTTGCTGGGACGAAGCTTGTTGGGCCAAAGAGTATGTGGGCCGAGAGATGCTCTTGTGGACTTAGAATTTGCTAGGGCTTAGCATGCTTTTAAAAGAAATCCGTTATTGAGTAATGATCCAGAGTTATTTTAGAGACCGAGTAAGAAGAGACTTATGATCATAATTGAGTGGCATCTAATTAAATTATAATTATTAACTAGGTGCACGGACGGAACGAGATACGAGGTTAGAAAGGAGTTGCTATCAGGTGAGTTCCCTAAACCCTTTTTATGACGCGAAGTGATAAATGTTTCTTTTACTGAGTATGGTTTATCGAGCATGAAAAGTATGAATTGATTTGCATGATTTTCACGAATGATCTTATCTTAAACGAAAGAGGTGTTTAGCATGACATTATGAAAGATATGATTTATGAAAAGTGTATTTTACATGTTTGCATGAACATATGTGTACACTATGTGGAGTCGGTCTGCACTGTGGGATCTAAGAGAGGTTCTCGGGGTCTTAGGACTCTTGGTTATGTATGATAGACCGGTAGGATGGAATTTGTTTTCATCCTATTCGGTAGAGGGGGATCCGCGGGGATTCCAAGTGGCAAGAAGGGAGTCTGCTGGGGCCCTGATCGCAATATGTTATGTGATCCACAACACAGTGCAGCACCATGTTTGATGATATGTTACAGATTATTTATAAGTCTTTCAAATGTTTTCCAACTGTCTAAATATGTTGTTTTTGGAGGGAATTCACTAGACCTTTTGGTCTAACCCTCGCTTTCAAAACTAAACCATTTTCAGGTAAGCGCGTAACAGGTTCTTCCAATAAGAACTAGGAAAGGAGACAAAAGAGGCATGGAGCTTAGAGAGACTCCAGCTTTGGATATGGTAGTTCAGATAGTGCTCGGCTGTGGAATGTAGAGACTTCCGCTGTCAATTTTGCCTAGTTTAGCTCATTGAAGTTTAAAAAAGACAAGTTTATTTATGTAATCCGAATACCTATGTTATGTTATCGCATGATTATGAAGCTGGGACGTTACAGCATGCAACTACAAAACAATTCACCAAATAAATAGCTAAACAGAGAAGATGATTAAGAAAAAAACAATATTGATTAAATATACATATAGAAGGTAATGTGATCATAATTTCTGACAGAAAAGTTGTATTAACAATTATAAATAGTTGGTTTCAGAATCATAAACTATTATTTAACAATATTGTGTTTTGCAATTTATTCAGTATCTCAATCAAATCCATACTTCCATTAAAAAAAAACCTCCGTTGAATACCAAATGCTGTAAAGACAAAGCATTTACATGTATGGGTAAAGTGAATTGCACAGAAGGGTTACCTCAAAACCGTGCATGGCCTCCCCAACCTGAATCACATCTGTCGACATAAAGACTGTTGTCCTATGTTTGAGAACAGAAACAAGCTGGTGTAAGTTGTACATTATGCTAATTATATTGTAATTAACAGAATTTGGAAAAAATATGCATCAAATAACATTACATGCAGCTTAAACACTTGTACTTAAGAGTTTTGTTGTAAATGCTTTATAAGATAGTATAGTTGCAGATATAGATATATTTAACTCAATTATCGATCTGTTTTTGGATTTTGTTACAAAGATTAATTTTGTTGTCAATCTTTTTTAACAAAGATTAAAAAAAACATATCAAGTTTGAAGCCCAAAATTTGTTTATTTGGTCAAATCCCATTGGAACAAGAGAACCATTTGGGATTTATATACGAGTATAGATCACGTTAATTGTGAAAAACTTGGAGATTAGTAATGAATATTATAAAAAAGATGCAAGTTGGCTTATTATATTTCATAAGGCTTAAATTAACATCTGATGACAAATAGGTCACAGCTTTCAAGATCTGGACTTATTGAAAGCCGGCCAGTAAAAAGAAGTCGACGGACACACCAACTCCATCTGTATGTAGTTCATCAATGTCAATCACAAGAATATTGAGCTACATCTTCTCCTTAATTCTTTTTGTATAGATGCATTCATAAACATCTAGCCCCCTTCCAAGATTCAGGCTAATTTTATCCCTTCGCTCATTATTTAACTTGACAACACATCAACATATATATATATATATATATAATGTCAGGCTTGAGAGAGTCGGAAAATCTTAAATTGAAACTGCAGGAGATACAATTAGCTACCAACAATTTCCAAACATGCGTTGGAAAGGGTGGATACGGTTGGGTGTACAAAGGACAACTCTCAATCGCTGGAAAACCAACTACAGTCGCTGTCAAGAGGTTAAATGAGCAGTTCGGGCAAGGCTTAAAAGAGTTTTTGACGGAGATTCAGCTGCTAACCGGTCAAAACCATCCAAACTTTATCTCTCTTCTTGGTTATTGCGACGAGGGAAACGAGAAGATTATCGTTTATGAGTATGCACAGCATGGAAGTCTTGATAGGTATCTAAGCAACACCGATTATACTCCTCTTACATGGCGGGAAAGACTCAGAATATGTATTGATGCTGCACGGGGATTAGATCACCTCCATAATCATGTTGGCATACATCAAACCATAATCCATCGAGACATCAAAAGTGCAAATATCTTGTTAGATGAGAATTGGGTTGCTAAAATATCTGATCTTGGATTGTCCAAGTTAAGTTTAGCAGGTTTAAATAGAAGCGCTGTTATATCCCATCCTTGCGGCACAGCAGGGTATTGTGAACCAGAATACTTTCTAACTGGTATCGTGAAGAAAGAATCTGATGTATATTCTTTTGGCATGGTACTATTTGAAGTTCTGTGCGGGAGACTGTGCTCCTTCAGACATGATGATGGCCTCTGGTTATCAGCCCGATTGGCCAAAGACTACTATGAAAAAAAGAAAATGATTGAGATAATTGATCCTTGTGTAAGGGACGAAATGAGCTTGGAATCCATGAACAAGTTTTCAGCAATTGCTTATAGGTGCTTGCAGGATGATCGAGGAGGTCGGCCTGCCATGGATCTTGTGGTGAAAGAGCTAATAGAATCATTGAAAATACAGGTATGTTTTTTTCTTAATTCCAAGGTTATGAATGTTAATGTTGAAGCTGCATATATACATATACATATATATGATATATAATTATATATACGATTGATAGGTTGAATATGAGTTAGAGAAGGAAAAGAAGTTGAAGCAGCATCATGTGGGATTAGAATTGGATGACTCAGATGAGTACTGGGAGACAAAGCTACCAAGAGAATGGCAAGTAATAACCAAGATGTGGAATATTCCTCCTGCCATCTATACTATCAAAAAGGAACTCCTCTCTTTTCTTCGCAAGGGAATTCTTTTTGACGAAAGCAACAAGGTTTATACATTCTCTAATTATCATTTACATTTCATTAACAAAATTAATCAATTTACCACATGCATGATCTAAAAATTAGCACAAATTAATACTTCAACATAAATTAATACTCAAGTTTAAAGACATGATTTTTTTTATAATTTATACAAATAATAGTTAACTTATGATTTTGCCTGCTAAAGATGATTCATAAAGCTTTTGCTAGTCTCTTTATGCTAATTTGCGGTTTAATCATGTGTCCTACAATAGAAAACATATATATTTTGTTTTTGTTTTTGTGTTTTTTATTTGTATGCCACCTACATATTTTCTATATTGTTAATCAAATTTGCTTTTTCTGAAAAGAAAAAGATTTTAATATCTAGGATAATATTATGTTAAACAATCTTCTATATATTCTTGAATATTGTTCAAGTGAGAGTTTTAATTAGCAATTAAAGTGTAAATGGTGTATGTGCAGTTTTTTCGGATAAACAATGATGGGAAAATATGTATATTGATATCAGCAACAAGATTTATACAAGTCGATGAGGCAAAAAATGATACATGGGAGCTCCAAGATCATTCGAGGTATCCTCAATGTTAATAATAAGTACTTTTTTGAAGTATATAATATTTATATACAATAAATTTACACACAGTTCTCAATTTTGGTTATGATTGAACCATTGACCTCATGGGAGGCCTTTGGTAAATCACCCACATTTGTTGGCTCTGTTTCAATGTATTAATTACCACTCATAGGATGCAACCAAAATATCACCAAGCTAAATGCTTTCAACTATGTCCTTCATATATAAATGCATACATGAATGCAAAACTTGTAGTAAACATATCAGCAAACAAATCCATGATAAATATTTGTCCTATGATGAAATTCTTGATATTTTACAGTTTTGGGCAAGTTGGTGGGTTATTATTATCTTAACTTATAACATTCATATATTCGCAGGTTTTCAACGGTGGCAAAGTATTCTTATCGGAAATGCAATAAGATTAAATGTCAAATAAAAGTTAGTATGTTATCACTTGGTACCATGTATTCAGCTAGCTTGGTGTTAACACATCGCCGTTGGCATACCCTACGCTTTCAGTTAGCCACAATTAAATGGAGAACACAAGAGTTGAGTGTATATTCAACACACACAGCAGAACTAATAAAAAAGGATGAAGACACACCAGAAAGCGAAGACTGGTATAAGATTAAAATGTGGCATTTCATAACTCATATGCCAGACGCTCACTTTGAGATTGAGATAGACGAAATCTCGAATTTTGAATTCGGGGATGCAATTTTTTTGATACAAGGAATTGGATTTCAGCCTCTACAGATGGTAACTTTCTTTTTTACTTTCCTTAATTAAGAATAACATTTACAATTTTGAAATCATAATCGTCATGTATTTTGGTTTTTAAATAAAAGACACAACATAATCAAGAGATAGCAAGTCTATCGGCATCAGAGGAAGACGCATACTGGGAGAAAAAGTTGCCAAGTGACTATCAACATTATGTTTACATGTCTAACGACTATTTGCACTACACCACCAAAAAGGAGCTTTACTTCCTTCTTTGTGCTGGTTTCCTTGCTTATAGTGGCAAATTGGTAAATCCATCATTCATCATCTTCTTCTTCTTCTTCTTCTTAATTTTTAGTATTAATCATCTGTTTTACATACATGCTGTTCTAACATTATGAAATTATTTGGTAAGCAGTGGTTTTCACTCTGCAAATCTACTAGTGGGATATGTTCTATGCTACCAGCTTCAGAGATATTAAGTCAGAACTATGATGATCAAAGTTCAGATACATCCTCTCTATCTGAATCCAGGTAATTCTCTATTATATCATGTCTGCTATTCAACTTATGTAATTTCCATCTTTGCTCCAAAAATTCTAACTGGTCTAAATTAATCTATGCAGGTTCAGTGAGGTTAAAAGACTAAAAGGCGCAGATGAATATGAGTTCACATGTAAACTTCGGTCACCTATGTTTTCACCTTATCATGTCTATGCATGCTACCTTGTGTTTAAATTTGCAGACATCAACATTCAGCTCAACGAGGCTCGTAAAACCATCGTATATTACTCATTGGGCGGGGATCTTCAAACTATAAATTTTTTAAATTTCAATTTGCTTCCACCAATGAACATACCAACAATCAAGCAAAAGAATGATTACGGATTGCATGACTCAAGAATCGAAGGACTTGAGATACCAGATTTTCGTATGTATCATGCTAAAGAAGGTTGGATGCAACAAAGGGAGGATGGTTGGATGGAGGTCATTATATGCAAAGCATTACACCAGTTAGAAGATCATAAGTTACTGCAGGTAACATTCAAATACAAGTATTTACATGGAATTATTGTGGAAGGCATCGAATTTAGGCCAATGCAAGAATATAGTTAATGCTTGCAAAATTAACTAATTAATGTCTTAACCTTATTCAATCTATAAAGACATTAAATTAATGTTACTAGTAATCGATGTGAAGTAGCGATAAATTTGGGAGGAAAGTATATACCTGATCGATTGTGAGGGGTAAGATCTGAATATTGTTGAGAATGTTATCCGATTGTTGCTGTGGAAACCATGAATTGATTATTCTTCGACTAGCCCCTCGCCGGTTGGACTGAGCTGTGGTTTTCTCCAGCACCGCCACTTCCCACCCGGCCGACAACAACCACCACCTTTCCCTCTCATCCCCCTCTGCAGATACAAGTTAGAACTTAGACGGCACCGATAAATATCGCTAATTTGATTGCATTTTCAATTTAACCCCTCTACTTATCAATGAAACTTCCCCATACCAAAATACATGAGGATCGTGATTTTTGGTTCGTATATTCTGAAAAAAAAAACTGATGAAATTATAATGTTAGAATTTTTTTTATCAGAAAAAAAAATTGTTTATTTTTTTTTCTAAAGAATAAATCTCCAAAAGGATTTCAACAATTTTTTTCTTAACAAGTTGGGATTTTGATATAATTATATTTTGCTAATACTAAATATATTATTTAACTCAAGTATAATTTAATTTAGGAAAAAGTTCAAAAATCCAACGAACTATCCCATTTGAATGATTAAGATTTTAAATTATTATTTTTAATGAAAAAAACATTAAGCTTTTTCGGTTTGAATGGTTAAGTCTCTAAACTATCTTTTTGAATGAAAAAATCATTAAAATTTCTCAGTTTTAATGGAAAAACCATTAAACTTTATCATTTTAAATGATTAAGTCCTTTAACATTTTCTTAAATAAATAAATTATCGAACTTTCAAAATTGGTTACGTGTATTATTTTATCAAAAATAAGTTATATGTAACATGCTAGAAAGATTTTAAAGTAAAAAGAAGTCTAAATTAATTTTACCGTTTCCAAACCCTACACCGTTCAAACCACTCGCAAACAACGGTATTGTTCCCCCTCACCACTCTCTATCGCCCCATCGTTTCCGTTATCCATATCACCTATCAAGTTGTTGACCCCGGTGTTTGCGTGGGTTTGGATGGCGTAAGGTTTGGGACAGTAAAATTGATTTATGTTTTTTTTTACTTTAAAATATTTTTAGTCGGTTTACAAGCAATTTTTAAAAGTTACGTGATTTATATTTTTAAGAAAAATGTCCAGAGACTTGATCATTCAAAATAAGAAAATTTAATGGTTTTTTTCATCCAAAAATTAGTTTAGGGACTTAATCATTCAAAATGAGAAGGTTTAATAGTTTTTTGTTTAAAAAATTAGTTTAGGGACTTAATCATGCAAAATGGGATAGTTTGTTGGGTTTTCTGAACGGGTTGCAGTTTGTCATAGCTTCAAATCTAACATCTATTCATAGAAAAATATAACGTATTTTGTAAGTTGCTTATTTAAAACTGCTTATAACGTATTTGTTCAAATTACATTTTTACACCCAACTCGTTATTAGCACGACATAAGTTGATAAACAATATTAAAAATAAGCATAAGTTGTTTTAAATAAGCAATCCCAAATACCTCTTAAAATGCAAAATGGTAAATTTTAACATTTTTAGAGAGAAAATATTTTACAAGATAAATATTTTACTTATAAAACAATATAACACTTTTATTTTCATGCTAAAAAATATTAAGATTTCGTTCTAAGGGGGTGTTTGGGATTGCGTTTGAAAACAGCTTATCTCCTTATTGCGTTTCCACGCCGGAGGTGAGTGTTTGGATTTAAAAAAAACTCCTTATCACGTTCCAGGGAAGGAGATAAGAAGTTTTTTGAGAAGCAACTCCAGACTAACTTTTCTGGAACGGGGATAAGTTATAAGCAAATAAGCATAAGTTAAAAATATAAGCACTCCCAAACACCCCCTAAGACGTTAGCGAACTATGATTAACAAGATCTCTCTTGATATAATTATGATAATGATCTATTAAATAATACAAAACCAACTTTTTTTAAATACGATTGATGTAGTAGCTTTTAATATATATATTTTTTGAACATCTTAATAGTTTTTTTTTAAATCATTGGCGTTACAAAAATAAATGAGACAAAAAAAAACTCTTCTAAAAGCTATTACAGTAAAGTTTTGTATAAATTTTTAACTTAATGAGTTAGAACGGTAAGAGATGTACCATAAATTAAATAATTAACTATAAGAGTATGAATTGTAAATATAAAAAATATTTTTATGGAGTATATATGATATATAATTAAATCAAAAAATCAAAAAATATTCAAGATTGAGCTCATTTCGAACGTATCGAATAGATGATTATAATGGTGAAATTTGCTAAAATTAAAACGTATTTTTGCTAATATACGATTATATGTGTTAATATGATGAATGTGTAAAATGAAAATTAGAAAAATAAAAGATATAAAATAAACTAATTAAAAATGTATAAAATGTAATTTTTTTTTGTTTGTGAGGGGAGACTATATTTGCAGGGGTATACAATTCGCAGGAATAGGCATAACAACCCCCATAATTAATGGGTTATTCTATCCCACCACCTGCAACATTTCAGTTTTCACACCCCCCCTCCCCTCACATACTTAATTTTTTAATTTTAAATTTATATTTTATACCTTTGAACTTATTTAATTAATTTACTTTATACTTTTTAGTTTTCTATTTTTCATTTCATATTTTTATTATATTAACACATATAATCGTATATTAACTAAAATATGTTAAAAAATACTTATAAATTTTAACAAGTTACACCATTATAATCGTCTCGTCGATACCTTCGAAATGAACCCAATATTGAATATTTTTTTATTTAATTATATTATTATACGTCATACATTTACGTTATTTTTTTACTTAATTATATAATTATTCGTCGATACCTTCTTGTTTTTTGATTTAATTATATTATTTCGAAATGAGCCCAATATTAGCTAAATACGTTGAGAAAATACTTTTTAACAACTTTCAAATCCTTAAATCGTTGACTCTTATTAATTAATCTTTACCTATAACCACTTTCAAATCCTCAAATCAAGAACTTCTCAAAAAACATAATTCTTTAAACAAATTTATAAAAAAAACTTTGATCGTTTTCTCAAAACCAATAAAAATAAATTAGAACATTAAAATCGAGATATATCACGCTGCATTTGGCTCATTTCGAACGTATCGAAGAGATGATTATAATGGTACCTATTTGTTTTATATGTGACATCGATGACCAACACTTGTTTTAACATATATTAGTTAGTATATGATTATTATGTTAATGTGATAAGAGTGTAAAACAAAAACTTAAAAAGTAAGAGTGTAACGTCCCACTTTCCATAAAAGTCAAAGTCATGAGATTAACAATTTAAATGACATAAATGTGCTTGTCCTTACATCAATGCTAAAACATACTTAACAAAAACTTTAACGTTAACATTAATCATAAACAGCGGAAGTCTTTCTAAGCCACAACCGAGCACTATCTAGACATATCAAGATCCAAAACTGGGAGCCTCACGAGCTCCATCACCTCCATGCCGTCTCTAGTTCTACTTAGAAGAACTCGCTACACGCTTACCTGAAAATGGTTTAGTTTTGAAAGCGAGGGTTAGACCAAAAGGTCTAGTGAATTCCCTCCGAAAATAGCATATAAAAACATTTGGAAAACATTTATCAATGACCATAAATATCATCAAACATGGTACTGCACTGTGTAATGGACCACATAAACATACTGCGATCAGGGCCCCAGCAGACTCCCTTCTCGCCGCTTTGGAATCCCCACGGACTCCCCTCTACCGAATATGAGGGAAACGGATTCCAACCCACCGGTCTATCATACATAACCAAGAGTCCTAAGACCCCGAGAACCTCTCTCTGATCCCACAGTGCAGACCGACTCCACATAGTGTACGCTTACGTTCATGCAAACATGTAAAATGTATTCTTCATAAATCATGCTAAACATTCCTTTTAATAAAATAAGTGCATTCGTGGGAAACATGTAAATCGATTCGTAAACGTTTCATGCTCAATAAGAACCATAATCAGTTAAAACATTTATCACTTTGCGTTATAAAAAGGGTTTAGGGAACTCACCTTGATTGGCGTACAATGCACTTCCTAAACACCTTCAAGCTACACCCACAGAACACCTAAGGGAATAAATCCACATTAGATAAATAGTTCAGACCTACTGTCCGGATACCCCTTTCCGGACACAGCCCCTTTTTCGGACACAACACCTTTTCCGGACGCCACACCTTTTCCGGACACAACACCTTTTCCGGACGCAGCATTGTCCGGACACAACAATCCGGACGCTAGACTTATCCGGGCAAAACTACCCGGACACTAAGCTTATCCGGAGACTTCAGCTACCCGGATACTAAGAAATACCCGGACACCCTCACAGGGCCCTTACCCGGACACCACCGAAAACTGTTGTCCGGAAAACACGGCTGTTCGAACTTAAAAATTCTAAAACTGATTTAAACTCCGATTTTTGCCATTAGTTTGATTAGATAACCTCAAGGGTTCATTCACTAACCCCAAATACCCAATTAAACCCACTTTAATCCCTTAAAATCGATTACTAGGCCAAAAACCCTCAAAACCCACTTCCGAGAAGAAAGTGATGAAAACTCAATGAATCTCTACATTCAGACTTATAAATCCAGATTGAATACGAGGGGGATACTACATCAACAAGAAAAACGGAATTAGGAGAGGTTTACCTTGTTGACTTCGTCTTTGATTTTCACTTCTTGATTCCTCTCCAAGAGTTTCCTTCTTCTCTCTTTTCTTCTTCTCCTTTCTTCCTTGAGCCGCCAAACACACACGCCACACCAATAATGAATTGTGAAATGGAGGCTGCCCTAGGGATTTGTGCCCTACCCCTCTTTCTCCAAATGACAACTTAGTCCCTCAAGTTAACTTTCATTTATTAGACAATTGGCACTAAACCTTCATACATACTAGAAAAACCCGGTTGTTACAACACTCCCCCCTTAAAAGAATTCCGTCCCCGAAATTCCTCATTGGAAAAGATGCGGGTATCTTTCTTTCATTTCCGACTCCAACTCCCAGGTCGCCTCCGGACCTTTGTGGTGTCGCCATTGAACCTTAACCAGCTTAGTTTCCTTGTTCCTTGACTTCCTTACCTTGACGTCCGTGATTTCTTCAGGTTCCTCCACAAAATTCAGTTTCTCATCCACCTTTATGTCATTCAATGGCACTGTCTTGGCTATGTCGGCTAGACATTTCCTCAAGTTGGATACGTGAAACGCATTGTGGATACCTCGTAATTCTTCCGGTAGATCCAATCTATACGCCACTTCTCCAATTCGTTCTGAAATCTCGAATGGCCCGACGTAACGTGGGCTCAGCTTCCCACGTTTTCCAAATCGAACCACTCCTTTCCAAGGAGACACCTTTAACAAGACATGGTCTCCGACTTGAAATTCTATGTCTTTCCGTCTCTTATCCGCATAACTCTTCTGGCGGTCGCGAGCGACCTTCAGTCTTTCACGCACCTAGACAATCTTATCTGAAGTCAGTTGCACTAACTCTAGCCCGGCTAACTGCCCTTCCCCGACTTCGTTCCAACATAATGGAGTTCGACATTTCCTACCATAGAGTGCCTCAAATGGCGCTGCCTTGATGCTCGAGTGATAGTTGTTATTGTAAGCGAACTCGATCAAAGGTAGATGCTTTTCCTAAGAGCCTTGGAAATCTAAAGCACAAGCTCTTAACATGTCTTCCAACGTTTGGATCGTCCTCTCACTCTGACCGTCGGTCTGAGGATGATATGCGGTACTCATCTTGATCTGCGATCCCATCTCTCTTTGGAAGCTTCTCCAGAACTTGGAGGTAAATCTGCTATCTCGGTCGGACACTATCGACGTCGGCACCCCATGACGGGTTACGATCTCGTCGATGTACAACTTTGCTAACTGCTCCAACGAGTAAGACTCCCGTATAGGCAAAAAGTGTGCCGACTTCGTGAGCCGATCTACGATCACCCAAATGGCGTCATAACCTTTTGGAGTTCTAGGCAAATGGGTCACGAAATCCATCGTGATCTGATCCCACTTCCACAACGGTATCTCTAACGACTGGAGCTTTCCGTATGGTCGTTGGTGTTCGATCTTTACTCGTGAGCACGTCATACATGTCTCTACAAGGTGAGCCACGTCCTTCTTCATTCCGGGCCACCAGTAGTCTCGACGTAAATCTCCGTACATCTTGTTAGTCCCGGGGTGAATCGTGTACTTCGATTTATGAGCTTCTTCTAGAATCATATTTCGGAGCTCTCCGAGTTTCGGAACCCAGATTCTCCCATTGAGACATTTCACCCCTCGACTATCTTCCACTAACAAGGACGCTTGCCCTACCATTCTTTCCTTCTTAAGATTTTCAGCTTCAAGCGCTTCAACCTGACATTTCCTTATTTCTGCTAACAAATTGAACGTAACCTCGGCCCTCATGGCCACAATACCGGGGGTTTCACTTCGTTCCTTACGACTCAAAGCGTCCACCACCACGTTTGCCTTCCCCGGATGATATTCGATCTTACAGTCGTAGTCGATCAATAATTCAATCCACCTTCTTTGGCGCATATTCAACTCCTTTTGATCGAAGAGATGACATAAACTCTTGTGGTCCGTAAAGATCTGACACTTCGTTCCATACGGATAATGCCGCCAAATCTTCAAGGCGAAAACCACTGCTGCCAGTTCCAAGTCATGCGTGGGATAACGAGTCTCGCGATCCTTCAACTGCCGAGAGGCATAGGCGATCACCTTACCTCGCTGCATAAGTACGCAACCCAAACCGAGCTTCGATGCATCACTGAACACCACGAAATCGTTTGAACCGTCCGGTAGTGACAACACCGGAGCGCTTCTCAACATCTCCTTCAACTTCTGAAATGCTTCTTCCTGTTTCTCTAACCAGACAAACTTGACATTCTTCTTCATCAAGGAGGTCAGGGGCGTGGCAATACGCGAAAAGTCCTTGATCAACTTCCGGTAGTACCCCGCCAGTCCGAGGAAACTTCAAACTTCTGACGGATTCTTAGGTTGCTCCCAGTCTCGGATGGCTTCAATCTTAGCCGGGTCAACCATAATTCCCTTCTCAGACACCACGTGTCCGAGAAACTGCACCTCCCTTAGCCAAAACTCGCATTTAGAAAACTTCGCAAACAGCTTCTCTTGCTTTAGCAGCTCGAGAATCGTCCGAAGATGACTTTCGTGCTCCCCTTCCGATCTTGAAAATATCAGGATGTCATCTATGAACACTATCACAAACTGGTCTAAATAAGGTTGGCATACCCTATTCATTAAGTCCATGAATGCTGCTGGGGCGTTGGTTAGTCCGAACGGCATCACCAAGAATTCGTAGTGTCCATACCTGGTCCTGAAGGCAGTCTTTGGCACATCCTCCTCCCTCACCTTGAGTTGATGATACCCTAACCTCAGATCTATCTTGGAGAAGTAGTTGGCTCCTTGTAGCTGATCAAACAGGTCGTCAATCCTCGGTATCGGATACTTATTCTTGATCGTGACCTTGTTGAGTTCTCGGTAATCTATGCACATTCGCATAGTACCGTCCTTCTTCTTCACGAAGAGCACAGGTGCTCCCCACGGAGACGTACTCGGTCTAACGAATCCCTTGTCCAGCAACTCCTGTAACTGAGTCATCATTTCCTTCATCTCGGACGGTGCCAATCTATACGGTGCGCGAGCGATAGGTGCAGCTCCGGGCATCAAATCAATTCTGAACTCGATCTGACGATCCGGAGGTAGACTTGTCAAGTCGTTCGGAAATACTTCCGGATACTCATTTACCACCCGCACATCACCCATCCCACGCTTCTCTTTCTTGACGTCCAACACGTACGCCAAGAACCCTTGACACCCCTTCCTCAAACATTTAGTAGCCCTAATCATGGAGATAAGACTAGTGGTTCTATTACGGCGATTCCCATAGATCACTACGGTATCTCCATCAAGTAACCGAACCCTGATCAACTTTTTATTGCAAACGATATTCGCATCATTCGCGGCCAACCAGTCCATACCCAACACCACATCAAACTCTCCCATTTCCATGGGGTATAACTTCATAGGCACTAACCTCCCTTCTATCTCTATAACGCAACCCTCTACCACCACCTCCTTAACGTACACCAGACTATCATTGGCGGTTTCCACCTCTAGTGCCCTCTCCAAGCGTCTAGGCCTTACCCCCAAACATTTCATAAACACAAGCGATACAAAAGAGCGATTCGCTCCCGAGTCAAACAACACTTTAGCACATAGAGAGTTTACCAGAAACGTACATGCAACAACATCCGATACATCCTCCGCCTCTTCAGTGGTCATGCGGAACGCACGTCCCTTTGGGCGCGCCGATTCTGCCCCCTTATCACCGCCTCTTCCCCCTTGGTGGCTCCCGTACTGAGCTGATCCATCCTTCTTCAACTGCGGACAATCGTACCGTACGTGACCCACCGTCCCACACTGGTGACATGTCTTCCCCTTGGGACAATCCTTTGACATATGACCGGGCAACCCACACCGGTAGCATGAGTTTGAACCTGCCATGCACTCTCCCCGGTGTACCTTGTTGCACTTACTACACGGTTTGCTGGTTGGACCCTTACTAGCACGGTTTTCTGGTCGGAACACTTTCCCCTTCCTGGAATCATTACTCGGCCCATCCCATTTACGTTTATCACCACCCTTCTCAGTCGTCTGACGATCCTTTTCCTTTTCGATCATCTCGGCCGCATTAATGGCCGCTTGAAAAATAGTGGGGTTTCTTGTCAGAACTAGTTCTCGGATGCTGCTCTTCAATCCGTGAATGAAACGTTCCCCACGTCGTTCTTCTGTTGGCACATATAAGTCTGCGAAGCGAGATTTCTCGATAAACTTTGTAGTATATTCTCGCACTGTCATACCTCCCTGATCCAACCCCAATAACTCTTCTTCCAATCTTTTCACTGCCGCGAGCGGACAGAACTGAGCTTTGAACCTGTCTACAAACGCTTCCCGTAACATTCCCTTCGCCACTGCTGATCCCTTTCCCCCAGTCTCCGCATCCCACCAATAAACGACCTCAGATTTCAACATTGATAAGGCATACATTACCCTATCCCCATCAGCACACTTACACGTATCGAACACTAGCTCCATATCTTTCACCCATTTCATTGCCATAACCGGATCACACTCGCCCTTAAAAGCAGGGGGCTTGCATGAGGCAAAGGCCTTGTAACTGCACCCTTTAGCTGCTAACTCATTCACCACTAGAGAAACTTCCTTTGAGTGACTCCCATTACCAGTCTCTACTGGGCTTGACAATTCTACACTCTCCCTGTTCTCACTTGCTTCTTTGCTTCCCGAGGATGACTCATTCTGTTTGGTCAGGAGAGCTTGCAGAGTCTTCTGAATTTTACCCAGTTCAGCAGCTAGGTTCTCTCGAGTGACAAATGTAGATCCGCGGCCTCGACCCCGTCCCCTTGGCTGTGTTACCCTCCTTGCAGAAGCTGAACTCTCCTGAAGAGAGTCTTCTTGACGAACGGGGGCTTCCACACTCCTCGTCCTTCTGGTTGCACGAGTCGTTCTCAGGTTCGGGTCTCCCCCATCCCCGGCCACTTGGGTGGCGGCCCGGCAGGGTGTTCTTCCCCGACCCCTTCCACGACCCCTACCTCTTCCCCTTCCACGGGTAACAGTTGCCCTTGCCGGTTCCACCGGTCCATTCTCTAGTACCTCATCATCTTGATTCCTTGGCACAGCAGGTGCCGACCTACTCATCAGGGTTCTTCCAGCCATTTCACTAACGCTGAAAGAAGACAATAATTAACTTTTGCTAGACATGACACAATAATCTTGCTATATAAGGTAAGTTACACGTTTGTCCTTGGCACCTTATTTCCTAGCGCATTTATAGTGATCGTTCCTAGAGGCAATCCTACGTCTCGGCTGTGTTCCTCATCTTACAGTTTAAGTTTAGGCCATATTGGTCACCTAAATCCCTTAAACTTAGGCTCTGATACCATTTGTAACGTCCCACTTTCCATAAAAGTCAAAGTCATGAGATTAACAATTTAAATGACATAAATGTGTTTGTCCTTACATCAATGCTAAAACATACTTAACAAAAACTTTAACGTTAACATTAATCATAAACAGCGGAAGTCTTTCTAAGCCACAGCCGAGCACTATCTAGACATATCAAGATCCAAAACTGGGAGCCTCACGAGCTCCATCACCTCCATGCCGTCTCTAGTTCTACTTAGAAGAACTCGCTACACACTTACCTGAAAATGGTTTAGTTTTGAAAGCGAGGGTTAGACCAAAAGGTTTAGTGAATTCCCTCCGAAAATAGCATATAAAAACATTTGGAAAACATTTATCAATGACCATAAATATCATCAAACATGGTACTGCACTGTGTAATGGACCACATAAACATATTGCGATCAGGGCCCCAGCAGACTCCCTTCTCGCCGCTTTGAAATCCCCACGGACTCCCCTCTATCGAATAGGAGGGAAACGGATTCCAACCCACCGGTCTATCATACATAACCAAGAGTCCTAAGACCCCGAGAACCTCTCTCTGATCCCACAGTGCAGACCGACTCCACATAGTGTACGCTTACGTTCATGCAAACATGTAAAATGTATTCTTCATAAATCATGCTAAACATTCCTTTTAATAAAATAAGTTCATTCGTGGGAAACATGTAAATCGATTCGTAAACGTTTCATGCTCAATAAGAACCATAATCAGTTAAAACATTTATTGTAACAACCCGGTTTCCATATATACAAATAACATACACTTCATATCATAAAATCATCATATGATACATCGTATTTCACATTCGGTCCCATAGTCTTGGAAAACATACAAGTAAATCAGTACAAACTTTTTCAAATTAAATTACATGCTGACTAATAACGAAGTCTTAAATACAAAATACATCCATAATTTCATAACCAACATCTTCACAAAAGCTATCCACCAAGAGTCCTATTTACTTGCTCTTACTCGATCCGCCACCTGGAATACATATTTTTAAAACAGAAATGAGGGTTAGACCTAATGGTCTAGTGAGAAATCCCTGTCAATTTAGTACACCTTTGTATCAAAACCATTTATATAAAACTTTTCATATACATCCAAGTATTACACATATATAAATACCAATCAAGACTCGTACCTCTCATTCCACCTTATTCCTCCACAAATGGCCAAATTAATTGGTTGCGAGCCAACTAATCTACTGTACAACAAATACAGTAAACACACCGGTCCTAAGTCCGGCCACGGTTTATATTCTGATATAATACTCACGTAATTATAATATCTCAATATATCGTAATCACACACATAGTCATATTCATACCATTTATCAAATATTCGACATCCACACAAATGTATTCCAGTTTAAAACACTTTAAAGTAAAACTCACCTGTTAGCTTAACAAGATACTTCCAAGCCTTTCCAATGGATTCAGTCTTTCACTTCAAATTCTTAGTATCTTTATTTCACTTCCAACACTTCCAAATGGAGCCTTAACCACAAAAACCCTTCTTTCTCCTTCTTCACCTCTCAACACGCACACACAACACAGATTCTGGATATTTGCTGCTTTTTTTGAAATATCTGATTTCTAAATGAGATAATATCCAACTCAACTTACCACTTTAGTCCCTATACTATCCATAAATGACCAAAATACCTTTTTAACTTATTAATTAATCCAAACACCCCTAAACTTATAAATTCACCTAACTCACCCTAAATATCAATTATAAAGTTAAACAAAGTTAACAGAACTAACATTTAACTAACGAATTTACCCGGGGTATTACATCATCTCCCCCTTAAAAGAATTCCGTCCCGGAATTCGGTTAGGCAAAAAGGTACGGGTACTTGGTTCTCATTTCTGATTCTGATTCCCATGTAGCATCCTGACCTCTATGATGTTGCCACTGTACTTTCACTTGTCTGATCTCTTTGTTTCGCAACACCTTAACTTTGTGGTCAACTATGGCTTCGGGTTCCTCCACATAATTCAGCTTTTCATCAACTTGTATATCTGGTAGAGAAACTGCCTGGTCCGGCGTAACCAAACACTTTCGGAAATTCGATATATGAAACGCATTATGAATCCTGCTTAACTCTGGCGGAAGATCTAACCTGTAGGCTACTTCACCAATCCTTTCTGTGATTGCAAAAGGTCCAATGTACCTTGGACTAAGCTTACCTTGTTTCCCAAATCGAATAACTCCTTTCCAAGGTGAGACTTTCAACATTACGAAATCTCCGACTTGGAATTCTAACGGCTTTCGACGTCGGTCGGCGTAGCTTTTCTGTCTGTCTTGAGCTACTTTCAATCTTTCTCGAATTTGAGTGACCTTATCTGCTGTTAACTGTATTATATCTGGTCCCACTAACTGTTTCTCTCCCACTTCGTTCCAACACAGAGGCGTTCGACATTTTCTACCATATAACACTTCAAACGGTGCCGCTTGAATGCTGGAATGATAACTGTTGTTGTAGGCAAATTCTATCAAAGGCAAATGCTTATCCCACGATCCCCCAAAATCAACGATACAAGCCCGGAGCATATCTTCTAAAGTCTGAACCGTCCGTTCACTCTGACCGTCAGTTTGAGGGTGGTATGTTGTACTTAACTTTATATGTGTTCCCATCTCTTTTTGAAAGCTCCTCCAGAATCTTGAAGTAAAACGACTATCACGATTAGAAATAATAGAGATTGGAACCCCATGTCGAGTTACTATTTCGTTGATGTACAACTTGGCTAATCGTTCCAACGAATCCGTTTCTCTTATTGGTAGGAAGTGAGCAGACTTCGTCAATCTGTCAACGATCACCCAAATGGCATCAAATCCCTTCGGAGTTCTCGGTAGCTTCGTGATGAAATATGTAGTAATCTGATCCCATTTCCACATTGGTATTTCTAATTGTTGCAACTGACCAAATGGTTTCTGATGTTCAATCTTCACCTTCTTACAAGTAGTACAACCTTCTACATACTGAGCAATGCTTCTTTTTATCCCAGGCCACCAATAAAATTGCTTCAGGTCTCTATACATCTTGTTCGTACCTGGATGAATAGAGAATCGAGATTGATGAGCTTCTTGTAGTACACGATCACGTAACCCACCCAAACGAGGCACCCAAATTCTGTTTCCCAGACACAGCAACCCACGGTCATCTTTTACTAGCAATGCTGATAACCCTACTAACCGTTCTGATTTCAAATGTTCTTCCTGATAGGCTTCTATTTGACACTTCAGCAGTTCGTCAAAGATATTAGGCAAGAGTTCAGCCCTTAGTGAAATAGCTTTTATCGTCCCACTCCTTTCTTGACGACTCAGTGCATCAGCTACCACATTCGCTTTTCCGGGATGATAAAGAATTTCACAGTCGTAATCATTCACCATTTCTAGCCATCTTCTTTGCCTCATATTTAGTTCCTTCTGATAAAAAAGGTGTTGGAGACTCTTATGATCGGTAAAAATTTGACATTTTGAACCGTAGAGATAATGCCTCCAAATCTTTAGCGCGAAGACAACCGCTGCAAGCTCCATGTCGTGTGTAGGATACTGTCTCTCATGATCTTTTAATTGACGAGAAGCATAAGCAATAACCTTTCCACGCTGCATTAATACACAACCCAATCCCAACTTAGAAGCATCACTATAGACCACAAAGTCCTCGGAACCTTCAGGTAATGCTAGTATCGGCGCGCTACAGAGTTTCTCTTTCAATACCCGGAATGCTCCATCCTGTTCTGCTTTCCATTCAAACTTCAGATTCTTTCGAGTCAGCTTAGTCAATGGCGTCGCGATTAGAGAGAAGTCTTTTATAAATTTCCGATAGTAGCCAGCTAGACCCAGAAAACTACGTACTTCCGTTGCTGTTTTCGGTGGTTCCCAGTTTTCAACTGCTTCCACTTTCATCGGATCAACTTGTATACCTTTTTCGGAAACTACATGCCCCATAAACTGAACTTCTCGTAGCCAGAATTCACATTTCGAAAATTTAGCATACAATTTTTCTTTCTTTAATAACTCCAGAATCAAACGAAGATGTTGCGCGTGCTCTTCTTTAGATCGGGAATAGATAAGTATATCATCGATAAATACAATAACAAATTTATCGAGATACGGCTTACATACTCGATTCATTAAATCCATAAAGGCAGCTGGAGCATTTGTCAAACCGAACGACATTACTAAGAATTCATAATGGCCGTACCTTGTTCGAAAAGCAGTCTTCAGAACATCTTCTTCTTTAACCTTCAACTGATGATAACCAGATCTTAGATCAATCTTAGAGAAATAACAGGCTCCAACCAATTGATCGAAGAGGTCATCAATTCTGGGAAGCGGATACTTGTTCTTGATCGTGCGCTTATTCAGTTCCCGGTAGTCTATACACATTCTCATCGAACCATCCTTCTTTTTTACAAACAAAACTGTCGCTCCCCACGGCGAAGAACTAGGTCTGATGAAGCCTTTGTCGGATAGGTCTTGTAGTTGTGCCATCATCTCTTTCATCTCTGGAGGTGCTAGTCGGTATGGTGCACGAGCAATAGGAGTGGCTCCAGGAACTAAGTCGATACCAAACTCTACTTGCCTAACAGGAGGAAGACTATTCAAGTCTTCAGGGAAAACTTCTGGGAATTCACTAACAATAGGAATATCTTCCAACCTATTCTTTTCAGGCCTACTATCTATCACATAGGCTAAATAACTCGGGCAACCCTTGCTGACACACTTACGGGCTTTTATCATAGATATAAGGCTAGACTGATGATTCTTACGATCACCATAAATCACTACTGATCTCTTATCAGGTAAAACGACATTAATTATCTTCTTGTCACAAACTATGTTAGCCTGATTTTCGGCTAACCAATCCATCCCTACTACCACATCAAATTTGATCAAAGCTATAGGAAATAATTGTATAGGCACTTCGCATCCCTCTATATTTATCACACCCTTCTCAAAAACTTCCTTGACTGACACTTGATTATCATTTGCAGTATCTACCAGTAAAGCACGTTCTAACATTTTTGGCTCTAATTGCATATGAGCAGCAAACGAAGGAGACACAAAAGATCGGTTTGCACCGAAATCAAACAACACTTTAGCACGTGTAGAGTTTATGAAAAATGTACCTGTAACCACATCCGGAGTTTCCTCCGCCTCTTTAGCTGTCATTTGAAATGTACGACCCCTTGTTCTTGGCGGTTCTATTCTTGGAACTACTGGTCTAGCAATTGTTGGTTTCCCTGACGTTCCACCCTGTTGTATTCTTCTTTGCGGACAATCCGACAGCATGTGATCCGGAGAATTACATGAATAACAAAACCGCGTCACGCGACAATCTTTAACGACATGCCCGGTTTTCCCACACTTAAAACAAACTCGAGATTCCACTTGACAATTTCCCTGATGGTAGCGATTGCATTTCGGACACGGTCTTTCCGCTGGTCGAAACGGCGGACGGTTATCGAACCTCTGAAATCTGGACTTCTTCGGATCATGTGGTGGCCCTCCCCATTTCCTTTTCCTCATACTCTTATCACCAACATCCCTTCTGTTGTCTCGTTCTACATTTTCAGCAGCATCCACTGCGGCTGTAAAGGTATCGGGTCTTGTTGCAGTTACTAGTCTTCTGACTTCTGAATTTAATCCATATATGAATCTTTCCATCTTCAATTTCTCCGTAGCAACGTAATATCCTGCAAAACGAGATTTTTCTAAGAAGCGAGCAGTATAGTCTCTCACCGACAAATTCCCTTGTTGTAGGCTCATAAATTCTTCCTCTAATTGTCTGACAGCTGCTTGTGGACAGAATTGTTTTGTGAAAGCTAAAACGAATTCTTCCCAAGGAAAAGTAGAATATATGTCTGACCCTTCCGATTCAATGTGAGCCTCCCACCAGTATAAAGCAACGCTTTTCAACATTGATGTTCCATAAAGTACTCTATCTTCGTTAGCACATTTACTCGTCTTGAAGATAGCTTCTATTTCTTTCAGCCATCTCATTGCCTTCACTGGATCCCGATCACCTGAGTACGTAGGGGGTTTGCAACTAAGAAACATTTTGTAATCACATTTTTCGTTACTGGTAAGACAGTAGGGGTGATCGACAATTCGATTTCTTGTTCTGGATCTGGGTTATCATCTCCATTATTGCGACTTCGTTCAAACATTGCCTGAATACTAGCCTGTAATCTTCCCATCTCGGCAGTTAGGTCATCCCGTGTAACAAACTCTGTACCTTGTGGTTGAGTTCTACCCCCAGTTCGTCCTCCAGTTCTACCTCCGATTCTACCTCCGGTTCTGCCTCCGCCACGGTCTCCTCCTCTCCCTCCTGTTCCTACTGGTGGGTTCTCTCCACCTAAATTCCTTCCTCCCCTTTGATTCCTTTGTCTGGTGCCACTTGCCATTCTGTAGATTCAAACAAGGTTAATATACACATAGGCATATACCCCATATAACAAGGTATTCCAGTTCGAACATGTACCTGTAAGATCATAATTACACTGGCCAGGTGTAATCTGAAATTACCTTACATGATGTTCCTTCTACCTTTTATACTTAGTATCCCCAGGTTCTAAAATAATAGGGACATCCTACTTCTCATGCAGTTTAAGTCTAGGTACAGATACTAATACCTAAATCCCTTAAACTAGGGCTCTGATACCATCTGTAACAACCCGGTTTCCATATATACAAATAACATACACTTCATATCATAAAATCATCAAATGATACATCGTATTTCACATTCGGTCCCATAGTCTTGGAAAACATACAAGTAAATCAGTACAAACTTTTTCAAATTAAATTACATGCTGACTAATAACGAAGTCTTAAATACAAAATACATCCATAATTTCATAACCAACATCTTCACAAAAGCTATCCACCAAGAGTCCTATTTACTTGCTCTTACTCGATCCGCCACCTGGAATACATATTTTTAAAACAGAAATGAGGGTTAGACCTAATGGTCTAGTGAGAAATCCCTGTCAATTTAGTACACCTTTGTATCAAAACCATTTATATAAAACTTTTCATATACATCCAAGTATTACACGTATATAAATACCAATCAAGACTCGTACCTCTCATTCCACCTTATTCCTCCACAAATGGCCAAATTAATTGGTTGCGAGCCAACTAATCTACTGTACAACAAATACAGTAAACACACCGGTCCTAAGTCCGGCCACGGTTTATATTCTGATATAATACTCACGTAATTATAATATCTCAATATATCATAATCACACACATAGTCATATTCATACCATTTATCAAATATTCGACATCCACACAAATGTATTCCAGTTTAAAACACTTTGAAGTAAAACTCACCTGTTAGTTTAACAAGATACTTCCAAGCCTTTCCAATGGATTCAGTCTTTCACTTCAAATTCTTAGTATCTTTATTTCACTTCCAACACTTCCAAATGGAGCCTTAACCACAAAAACCCTTCTTTCTCCTTCTTCACCTCTCAACACACACACACACAACACAGATTCTGGATATTTGCTGCTTTTTTTGAAATATATGATTTCTAAATGAGATAATATCCAACTCAACTTACCATTTAGTCCCATACTATCCATAAATGACCAAAATACCTTTTTAACTTATTAATTAATCCAAACACCCCTAAACTTATAAATTCACCTAACTCACCCTAAATATCAATTATAAAGTTAAACAAAGTTAACGGAACTAACATTTAACTAACGAATTTACCCGGGGTATTACATTTATCACTTTGCGTTATAAAAAGGGTTTAGGGAACTCACCTTGATTGGCGTACAATGCACTTCCTAAACACCTTCAAAATACACCCACAGAACACCTAAGGCAATAGATCCACATCAGATAAATAGTTCAGACCTACTGTCCGGATACCCCTTTCCGGACACAGCCCCTTTTTCGGACACAACACCTTTTCCGGACGCCACACCTTTTCCGGACACAACACCTTTTCCGGACGCAACATTGTCCGGACACAACAATCCGGACGCTAGACTTATTCGGGCAAAACTACCCACACACTAAGCTTATCCGGAGACTTCAGCTACCCGGATACTAAGAAATACCCGGACACCCTCACGGGGCCCTTACCCGGACACCTGCAACCTATCCGGACACCACCGAAAACTGGTGTCCGGAAAACACGGCTGTTCGAACTTAAAAATTCTAAAACTGATTTAAACTCTGATTTTTGCCATTAGTTTGATTAGATAACCTCAAGGGTTCATTCACTAACCCCAAATACCCAATTAAACCCACTTTAATCCCTTAAAATCGATTACTAGGCCAAAAACCCTCAAAACCCACTTCCAAGAAGAAAGTGATGAAAACTCAATGAATCTCTACATTCAGACTTATAAATCCAGATTGAATACGAGGGGGATACTACATCAACAAGAAAAACGGAATTAGGAGAGGTTTACCTTGTTGACTTCGTCTTTGATTTTCACTTCTTGATTCCTCTCCAAGAGTTTCCTTCTTCTCTCTTTTCTTCTTCTCCTTTCTTCCTTGAGCCGCCAAACACACACACCACACCAATAATGAATTGTGAAATGGAGGTTGTCCTAGGGATTTGTGCCCTACCCCTCTTTCTCCAAATGACAACTTAGTCCCTCAAGTTAACTTTCATTTATTAGACAATTGGCACTAAACCTTCATACATACTAGAAAAACCCGGTTGTTACAAAGAGATTTACCATAAATTAAATAATTAACAATAAGAGTATGAATTTTAAATGTAAAAAATAATGTGATAAGAGTGTAAAACAAAAACTTAAAAAGTAAAAGATTTACCATAAATTAAATAATTAACAATAAGAGTATGAATTTTAAATATAAAAAATATTTTTATGTAGTATATATGATATATAATAAAATAATTAAATCAAAAAATATTCAATATTGGGCTCATTTCGAACGTATCGAAGAGACGATTATAATGGTGTAATTTGTTAAAATTAAAACGTATTTTTTAACGTATTTTAGCTAATATAAGATTTTATGTGTTAATATTATAAAGGTGTAAAATAAAAATTAAAAAAATAAAAGATATAAAATAAATTAATTAAATAATTTCAAGGGTATAAAATGTAAATATTTAATTACTTTTTGGTTTGTTAGGAGAAATGGTGGACCGACAAAATGTGGAGTGTAGGCTTAGCAACCCCTAAGGCCATCTGCACCGCCTCGGGCTCGGGCTCGCCTGCGGGCAGCGGTGCGAGGTACGCGGGCTTGGGGCTCGGGCTCGGGGTGCGGGTTTGAAAACCCGAGGAACTCGATGGTGTTTTGTTTATTTTATTTTTTTAAATTTTTTATTCAAACGGCTCTCTTTCAACGGCTACTTTTTATTTAATTTTTTTTTTATTTTTTTTTCAATTTAATCACACTATATATATTAACCCTCAACCTCTTATTTTTTCACACCAACAATCTCTCAAACTATCTCAAATTCTCTCAAACTCACAACCGCAAGAAGACCCGGAGCTTGGTTTCCAAACGTTTACACAACAAGGTTATCGTCCGCAATGGTCGCAACAAATTTCGCCACAATGGTCGCAACAAAATCCGCCACAATATCCGCAACAATTTCCCCAACAATTTCACCAACAATTTCCTTACCAATTTACACGTCCCGGTTTGATTGAACAAGGTTTTACTCCGGCCAACTACAATATTCCTTCACCCGCAATCAATCTCGCCGACGACATTGTTCCGGAAACCCAACATACTAGCCCGCACACACCACAATCCATCTACACACAACCATCAAACCCGGAACCATCAAACCCGAGACCATCGAGAAAAGGAAAAAGCAAACAATATGAAAATAGAGCCCCCAAACAGATGTGGACTAACGAGAAGGAACTCGCGTTAGTGTCGGCGTGGGTTGACGTTTCGGAGGACCCCGTTATCGGTAACGCACAAACCCATGGTAATATTTTTATTGTTATTATTATTATTATTATTATTATTGTTATTATTAATATTATTATTATTATTATTATTATTATTATTCTTGTTAATATTCTTATACTTGAATTTACATAAATGTAGAAGGTTTTTGGATCCGAATCGGGGAAGTGTTCGATAGTTTGATGGGCCGCGCCAATTATAGAACAACTCATCAACTCAACACCAAGTTCAACGACCTGAATAAAAAAATTGCTTTTTTTGGCGGCATCTACAACAACTTGGTCAATAATAGATCAAGCGGAATGAGTGATGCCGACATTTCACGAGTGGCACACGAACGGTACCAAACACAACAAGGGTTTGCTTTCTCTAAAGAACAAGCTTGGGAAGTCCTCAAAAAATGTCCAAAATGGGAAGCCGTTCCAACGATGACGACAACTTCATCGCGGGGTTCAAAACGTACCAACCCTTCCAATGATGACGATGACGACAACTCCATCGAGCAACTTCAACGACCCATCGGGAGAAACAAGGCAAAAAAAAACATCAACGAGTAATACGTCCGGGTCGAATACGAACGAAAGTGTTACTCAGTTGTTGACGACGTTCAACGACAAGATTGATGATACAATGGAATACAAAATGAAAAAACTCGATCTCGAAATCGAACGCTCAAAACTCGAACGAGATAGGTTGGAACAAGAACTCGAAATCGAACGCTCAAAACGATTTAAGAAAGACTTCGAGCTTTTCATGACCTCGCATGATCACCTTACGAGTGACGTTTTGAGTGTTACTTTAAAGAGAAAAGGGCAAATTAAAAAACTTCATAATTGGTAGTGTTTTGTATTTTGTATTTTGTAATTTTTATTTTTAATTAATGATATGAATTTTTATTTTTATTATTTATCTTATTTTTATTAATTCAAATATATATAAATATTTTTATTTTGTTAAATAATTAAATGTATAAATAAAAGAATTAAAAAAATGATGTGGCATTGAGGGCTTGAGGGCTTTTAGTTATGCACTGAGGGTGTTTAGGGCTTGAGGGCTTAGCTGATGTGGCGTTGAGGGCTTGTGTTGCGGATGGCCTAATTAATATACTGTCTGCTGTTCAAAAAAAAAATTAATATACTAGTTATTTGACATGACAAAGCCCATCTCTCGAGACCCTATCCGTATGTAGTTCTTCAATGTCAAGAGATTCAACTCCCATCTTCTTCTCATTTCTTTTTGTAAACAGCTAAAAAGTTAACAGAATGTCAGGTCTGAGAGAGTCACAACATCTTAAAATACAACTGCAGGAGATTCAATTAGCTACCAACAATTTCGAAACATGCATCGGAAAGGGTGGATACGGTTTGGTCTACAAAGGACAACTCTCTATCGCTGGAAAACCCACTACAATCGCTGTCAAGAGGTTAAACGAGCAGTTCGGTCAAGGCTTAAAGGAGTTCTTGACGGAGATTCAGCTGCTAACCGGTCAAACCCATCCAAACTTGGTCTCTCTTCTCGGTTATTGCGACGAGGGAAACGAGAAGATTATCGTTTATGAGTATGCAGAGCATGGAAGTCTTGATAGGTATCTAAGCAACTCCGAGCATACTCCTTTTACATGGCAGGAAAGACTCAGAATATGTATTGGTGCTGCGCGGGGATTAGAGCACCTCCATAACCATGTTGGGATACATCAAACCATAATCCATCGAGACATCAAAAGTTCAAATATCTTGTTAGATGAGAATTGGGTAGCTAAAATATCTGATCTTGGATTGTCCAAGTTAAGTTTAGCAGGTTTACATAGAAGTGCTGTTATTTCCCATCCTTGCGGCACACCAGGGTATTGTGAACCAGAATACTTTATAACTGGTATCGTGAAAAAAGAATCTGATGTATACTCTTTCGGCATGGTACTGTTTGAAGTTCTGTGCGGGAGATTGTGCACCTTCAGACATGATGATGGCCCCTTGTTATCATCCCGTTTGGCCAAAGACTACTATGAAAAGAAGAAACTGACCGAAATAATCGACCCTCATGTAAGGGATGAAATGAGCTTGGAATCCATGAACAAGTTTTCAGCAGTTGCTTATGGGTGCTTGCAGGATGATCGAGAAAGTCGGCCTACCATGGATCTTGTAGTGAAAAAGCTATCAGAATCATTGAAAATACAGGTAAAGTTAAATACAATACAATACAATATAATTCCAAGATTATATATGAATGTTATATATAATTGATAGGTTAAATATGAGTTGGAGAAGGAAAAGAAGTTGAAGCAGCATCATGTGGGATTAGAATTGGATGATATGCACAAGTCTTATGATATTGGACCGATCGTTGCAAATAATGCAGCAGGTAATCTTTTATCTAGAATTGTTCCATCACAAAATTAACTTTTAATCACATGAACTTGATGCTATCACTCTTTTCAACCCCAAATGGACAACTTTAGTCTTGACTCGCAACTCCATAGTTTCTTTGCATTTGAAATAGGTAGCATCAGTTAGGCAAACAAAGTATCAAGCTCTGATTATAGGTTGCAATTTGCCATAACTTCAAATATAACATCTATTCATAGAAAAATGAATACAATGTATTGGGACTTACCGGTGAGTTTGTTGCTTAAGGAAACAATGCAGGTTATCGTGCCACTGAGGCTGCACCAACTGTAGCTGTCCTGCCTATTGCTGTCCCTGCTCTTCAATTGGACGAGTTGAAAGAAATTACCGATAATTTTGGTACAAAGTCATTAATTGGTAAGGGACCATATGGAAGAATGTACCATGGTGCCTTAAGAAGCGGGCAGGATGCAGCTATAAAAAAGTTAGAAAACAAGCAACCAGAAAAAGAATTTTTAGCTCAGGTTGGGTTATAGTTGCTAATATCTTTATTTAATGGTATTACATCAATATTCTGAATAGGGTTTGCTATTGTTTGAGTTTCTCATGGCAGGTTTCTATCGTATCACGGCTTAAACATGATAATTTCGTGGAGCTACTTGGATATTGTGTGGACGGTGGTATGAGAGTACTCGCCTATGAGTACGCTACAAATGGATCTCTTCACGACATTCTTCATGGCAAGTATTTTACCTCCTTAAAGTCTTTATGGCAAGTGTTTTTTGCCAAGTAGAAAACTAACATATTTCTGTTTGTGGATGCAGGATGGAAAGTTGTTAAACATGCACAGCCAGTTCCAGTTCTATCATGGTCCCAAAGAGTTAAAATTGCTGTTGGGGCTGCGAAAAGGCTTGAATATTTGCATGAAGAGGAAGAACCTCCTATTATCCATCCAGTTCTATCATGGTCCCAAAGAGTTAAAATAGCTGTTGGGGTTGCGAAAGGGATTGAATACTTGCATGAAAAGGCACAACCTCATATTATCCATCACTATATAAATTCCAGTAATGTTTTGCTTTTCGACGATGATGTTGTTAAGGTTGCAGATTTTGATTTATCAAACCAAACCCAAGACCTGGCAGCACGTCTTCATTCGACTCGTGTTCTTGGTACCTTTGGTTATCATGCACCTGAGTATGCCATGACCGGACAACTGAGTTCAAAGAGTGATGTTTACAGCTTTGGAGTTGTTCTCTTGGAACTGTTGACTGGGAAAAAGCCTGTTGACCATACATTGCCACGTGGTCAACAGAGTCTAGTCACTTGGGTATGTTGCTTAATTGTGTCATCTTTAATCCTTGAATAGCTTAACTTTTATGTAAAGATTTGTAATGTGAAATGATGGCATGCAGGCAACGCCAAGACTGAGTGAAGATAAGGTGAAACAGTGTGTTGACCCTGAACTGAATGGAAAATACCCTCCCAAGGCAGTTGCTAAGGTATTTAGTCATTTTGATTATGATTATTATATATGTATTTTGTTGAGACCAAATTAAGATGGTATCCGAAAGAAAGTAAGATAATGTATTTGTGTGACAGATGGCAGCAATTGCAGCCCTGTGTGTGCAATATGAAGATGACTTCAGGCCTAGCATGAGCATTGTGGTTAAAGCACTGCAGCCATTGTTGAATACTCGCGGACCACCGACGCTGTTCTGAGATTAACAGCATATATATTTATGTAGAATCATATTCTACAGCAGGTGCACATTCTTTTGTATCAGAAATTTTCAATTTTCTTTTTCTTACCAAATGTGAAAGATTTCTAATTGTAAGGCAATTGTCCTTATATGATGTTGGATGTTTTTCATGCCATATTTTTGTGTGTATGAATGTTAGTTGGCACATTGCTCTACATACTCATGTATAGAGTTGTCTTTTCTTCTTAAACATATATACACTAGTGGTGTACCCACGCAATGTAGCATTTGAATTAATGCTAAGCAAAAATATAAAATACAAATATGGTTTTACCAAAAAAAAAACATGCAAAGTATGTGAAGCAAAATGGTGTGACGGATGTGAAAAACATCCCCTTACCCGCAAACACCATATACCAAAACTAAGAATGCACAAAACGTGTGCAATGGCAGGTTTGACTCACATACCCCAAGCGGAGAACAACTAAAGTAGTAGACTTTATACCAAAATCAGGTATTTCACAGCTCCAAACTCTCATATCATTGATGAAGGAAAAGAGGGTTATATATAGCCTGTACAAGAAACAGAAAAAGCTATAAAGTAGCTAACAGACTAATTCAAGAGAAACAACCACGACCTAAAAAATAGGAAACTTATTGAAAGCAAATAATTATTCAAAAATACTTCAACAACTCCTCCCCTAAATCAAACATGCTGTCAGCATTTGATTTAGTCTTCAGCTGCTTCAACACCCGGTAGTCTTCTGAGCTTCTCGAATTTCAACGGCTTGGTCATAACATCTGCAAGCTGGTCATCAGATCTGCAGTACTCCATAGCAATTGTACCTTCTTTTGTAAGATCTCTCAGGAAATGAAACCTTACATCGATGTGTTTACTTCTTCCATGGAAAACGGGATTGTTTGCAAGCTTAATGGTGGACGAATTATCACAGCGAACTCTAACACACCTGGACGTGCCATCTTCAATCTGTTCAAGGACCTGTTGCATCTAGGGGTGTTAACGAGTCGAGCTTTTAACAAGCTACTCGAGCTCGAGCCTAATAGTTGTCGAGCTCGAGTCGATCTCGAACACAAAATAAAGCTCGTTTAAGTTAACGAGTCGAGCTCCATAACACCAATGTTCGACTCGACTCGTTCGAAAGCTCGAGTAAGCTTTACGAATCGAGCCGAGCCGAGCTATTCGAGCATACACTTTTTCGAGCCTGACATATTTATATGTTTACAAATAATATAATCAAAATACAAAAATTATCGATCTTGAGTACATAAACGAGTTAATCGATCTCGAATTCGAGCTCATAAACGAGCATCGAGCTCGAGCTCGATCCCGACTTTGAAAAATTAATCGAGCTCAAGCCTGGTATTATTTTTTTTGAGCTCGGCTCGAATAACCTGTTACTCGCGGCTCGTTAACACCCTTTGCATCCAAATGCAGTGACTCGCAAAGAAGGCAACGACCACGTACTCTGCTTCTGTGGTTGAGAGGGTCACTACAGGTTGTTTCTTAGAGGCCCAAGCTACTGCTCCACCACTCATCATGAACACGTAACCAGAAGTACTTCTACGATCATCGATATCGCCCGTATAGTCGCTATCGGTATAGGCCGATAATTCAGCTTTGCACCCGCTTTTATAAAATAAACCGAGATCTATAGTGCTTTTAATGTACCTTAGAATCCTTTTAGCCGCCAACATGTGTGCCTCCTTCCGATCTGACATGTATCTGCTTATGAGACACACACAGTACATTAAGTCAGGTCTGGTGGTAGTCATATACACTAAGCTCCCCACCATTTGCTTGAAGAGAGTTCCATCACATTACTTCCCTCCATCTTCCTTTGACAGTTTGCTTCCAGGGACCATGGGATTTTTGACGCCGTTGCAATCGGTCAAGCCAAAGCGTTCAAGAACTTCCCTGGCGTATTTCTTTTGACTAATGTGGATGCCCTTCTCTGTTTGACGAACTTCAACCCCAAGGAAATACTTCATTTCACCCAAGTCGGTCATTGCAAATTCTTTTTTCATAGAGTTTTTAAAACCTTGTATCATAAGAAAATCGTTGCTTGTGAAAATAAGATCATCTACGTAAAGACTTACAATCAAGATTTTGCTATATTTCCTTTTGATGAACAAGGTGTGTTCATGACAACTTTTCTCGAACCCCTCCTTAGTGAAGTAGCCTTCAATTCTGCTAAACCAGGCTCGTGGAGCCTGCTTTAATCCATACAAGGCCTTTTTCAATTTATAAACCTTGTGTTCCTCCCCCTTGACCTCATATCCCAGCAGTTGAGCGACATAGACATCCTCTTCAAGATTACCGTGCAAGAATGCACTTTTAACGTCTAGTTGATAGAGTTTTCAGCCATTCCTTGCAGCTAGCGTCATCACCATCCGAATCGTATCCCATCGAGCAACAGGAGCAAAGACCTCACTGTAGTCGATGCCCTTTTCTTGTGCATAGCCTTTTACGACTAATCGAGCTTTGCATTTATCTACTTCGCCCTTCTCGTTCAGCTTCGTCCGATACACCCACTTCACACCTATCACTTTGACTTCACTTGGTGGTTTGACAAGTTCCCAGGTAAGATTCTTTTCTATGGCGTCGATCTCTACATCCATGGCATCCCTCCAATGCTTTGATTTTACTGCATCTTCATAACAAGTTGGGTCATTAGTTGACATAAACATAAGAAAGTTTACCTCCTCATCTGAGATCTCCTGTCCGCTGGTGTAGTCTTGAAGATATGTTGGTGCTCTTCTTTCCCTTCTACCGAGTGCCAAAGGAGTGACACTTTCACCAGAAGAAGGATTGTCACATTCTTTTGACTCTTTCTTCTTCGACTCTTTCTTCTTCGGCAATTATTTCTTCACCATTTTCAGCAACCTCATACATATCATCAACATCGTCATATGCTTCTCCCAGTCGAGAGAGACATTTACAGCATTGCCTGTTGTCCTCCCCAGTCCCAGCATTCTTCTTCATCAAAAACTACATCACGGCTGATTATGACTTTCATGGTGAAAGGATTTATCATCTTGTATCCTTTGGACTCTTTGTTGTACCCGATCATTGCAAGCTTTTGACTCCGAGCGTCCAACTTAAGTCTTTTCTCTACTGGTACGTGTACGTTCCCTATGCAGCCAAAAATCCTAAAATGTTCAGTCTTGTCCTTTACTGCAGATGTGGGGCTCCTGTTAATTACGTGGCTCGCCCATTTTGCCGCATCTTGTCTTTGGCATCTTCTTTTCTTCAAGAACACACAACACCATATTAAGAAGGGTGCGATTTTTACGCTCAGCAATTCCATTTTGCTGTGGCGTAAATGGTGTAGTTAGCTGCCGCTTTATACCCTGTGAAGTGCAAAACTCTGAAAATTCCTTGGGAGTTAAACTCCCCTTCCCTGTCAGTTCTCAAACCACATATTAGACGACCAGACTCCTCTTCTACCATGGCTTTGAAATTTTTGAAAGTTGCAAAGGTCTCATTTTTTTCATGAAGGAAATAGACCCATACCTTGCGACTGAAATCGTCGGTGAACGTTAGCACGTACCTTTTCTTGATGTGTGATTCTGGAGAAATTGGGCCACATAGGTCAGAGTGCACGAGTTGCAGTTGCCTTGTTGCTCTCCAGGCGCTTTTCTTTGAAAATGCTACTCTATTCTGCTTTCCAACCATGCAGCCCGTACAGACCTTAATTGCAAGTTGCCATCCCGCTTGCAATTAAGCATATATAATCACCAACTTTATCAGATAAAGTCACCTTCCCCATTTATCTTATTTGGTAACAATATTAAAGTGGAATATTGATAAACATCTTTTACCCGGTAAACAAGATTCTTAATTCTTGCTATACTTTTATCAAGCAAGTTTTTATGATTATTGTCATACTCACTCACCCAATATGTAAATATACAAGTTGGTGATTATATATGCTTAATTGCAAGCAGGACGGCAAATAAAGTCAACTAAACAAACCAACTCCAACTTGGTCTATAAATTTAATAAACAAAGTTTACATATTCATATATAATTAATATACTATCTGCTGTTCAAAAAAATAATAATAATAATATACTAGTTATTTGACATGACAAAGCCCATCTCTTGAGGGCCTATCCGTATGTAGTTCTTCAATGTCAAGAGATTCAACTCCATCTTCTTCTCATTTCTTTTTGTAAACAGCTAAACGTTAACAGAATGTCAGGTCTGAGAGAGTCACAGCATCTTAAAATACAACTGCAGGAGATTCAAATAGCTACCAACAATTTCGAAACATGCATCGGAAAGGGTGGATACGGTTTGGTCTACAAAGGACAACTCTCTATCGCTGGAAAACCCACTACAGTCGCTGTCAAGAGGTTAAACGAGCAGTTCGGTCAAGGCTTAAAGGAGTTCTTGACGGAGATTCAGCTGCTAACCGGTCAAAACCATCCAAACTTGATCTCTCTTCTCGGTTTATGCGACGAGGGAAACGAGAAGATTATCGTTTATGAGTATGCAGAGCATGGAAGTCTTGATAGGTATCTAAGCAACTCCGATTATACTCCTTTTACATGGCAAGAAGGATTCAGAATATGTATTGATGCTGCGCGGAGATTAGATCACCTCCATAATCATGTCGGAAAACATCAAACCATAATCCATCGAGACATTAAAAGTGCAAATATTTTGTTAGATGAGAATTGGGTTGCTAAAATATCTGATCTTGGATTGCCCAAGTTAAGTTTAGCAGGTTTAAATAGAAGTGCCGTTATTTCCCATCCTTGCGGCACAGCAGGGTATTGTGAACCAGAATACTTTATTACTGGTATCGTGAAGAAAGAATCTGATGTATATTCTTTTGGCATGGTACTATTTGAAGTTCTGTGCGGGAGACTGTGCTCCTTTAGACATAGACATGATGATGGCCTCTGGTTATCAGCCCGATTGGCCAAAGAGTACTATGAAAAGAAGAAATTGATGGAGATAATTGATCCTCGTGTAAGGGAAGAAATGAGTTTGGAATCCATGAACAAGTTTTCAGCAATTGCATATGGGTGCTTGCAGGATGATCGAGGAGGTCGGCCTGCCATGGATCCTTTGGTGAAAGAACTAATCGAATCATTGAAAATACAGGTATTTTTTTTCTCAACTCCAAGGTTATGAATGTTAATGTTGAAGCTGCATATATACATATATATATATATAATTATATATATAATTGATAGGTTGAATATGAGTTAGAGAAGGAAAAGAAGTTGAAGCAGCATCATGTGGGATTAGAATTGGATGACTCAGATGAGTACTGGGAGACAAAGCTACCACGAGAATGGCAAGTAATAATCAAGATGCTGAATATTCCTCCTGCCATCTATACTATCAAAAAGGAACTCCTCTCTTTTCTTCGTAAGGGAACTCTTTTTGACGAAAGCAACAAGGTAAGTATCGTACATTCTCTAATTATCATTTCCATTTCATTAAAATTAAGGGGTCATTTACCGAACACTTACCGGGAAGAGAAATTAGCCTCACTTACCTTATCATATAACATTCTTAGCCATCAAAATGGATTGTTGGTAAGCGTTTTAAACCTGATAAGCACTTACTAGGTAAGAGTCATTTTCCTCACTTACTGGGTAAGACTCTTGGTCCTTGTTATGCCTCTTACGGAGTAAGATTCTTGTTCATTGTCATGATCAATCGGTAAGGTAAGTGATATCCATGAGCACTTACCCAGTAAGCATTTAGTAAATGGCCCATAATTAATTTACCATGTGCATGATCTAAAAATTAACACATACTAATTCTTCAATATAGATGTTCAGAGACATGATTTTTTTATAATTTATAAAAATAATATGTAGCATACGAATTTGCCTGCTAAAGATGATTCATATAGCTTTTGCTAGTCTCTTTATGCAAATTTACAGCTTCTAAGAAAAATGCTTCTAACCATGTGTTCTAAAGGTACATAATATAAAAACATATTTTTTTTAATTTTTACTTTTTTATTTGTATTCCACCCACATATTTTCTTTAAAGATATAGAAAGAAGATTTTAATATCTAGGATAGTATTATGTTAAACAATCTTCTATATATTCTTGAATATTGTTCCAAGTGAGAGTTTTAATTAGCAATTATTAAAGTGTTTTGTATGTGCAGTTTTTTTGGATAAACAATGATGGGAAAATATGTGTATGGATATCAGCAAGAAGATTTATAGAACTCGATGAGGCAATAAATGATGCATGGGAATGGGATGATTCTAGGTATCCTCTCAATGTGTTTGTAGACGATGAGTGTTCTGCTAAATTCTTTTTACATTTTATAATCTACATTTATATATATATTTGCATGCAGGTTTTTAAGGATCGTAAAGTATTCTCATCGGAAAGGCTATGACAATATTAAATGTCAAATAAAAGTTAGCATGCTATCACCTGGTACCATGTATTCAGCTAGCTTGGTGTTCAAAGATGGTTATGGACCCGGCAGCCTTTCCGAACGCTTTCAGTTAATCACAATTAAATGGAAAACACGAGAGTTGAGTGTCTGTTCTACACATACAGCAGAAGTAATTAAAAAAGATGTACACACACCAGAAAGCATTGGCAAATACTGGTATAAGATTAAAATGTGGCATTTCATAACTCATGTGCCATACGCTCATTTTGACATTGAGATAAACGAAATCTCGAGTCATGAATATGAGGATAATATTTTTTTGATACAAGGAATTGAATTTGAGCCTCTACAGACGGTAAGCTTCTTAATTTTGTTTTTTGGAACAATTAATTTCGTCTTTGATTTCCTTAATTAAGAACAACATCTACAATTCTGAAATCATAAGCGTCATGTTTTTTGGTTTTTAACTAAAAGATACAACATGATCAAGAGATTGAAAGTCTATCGGCATCGGATGAAGATGCATACTGGGAGAAAAAGTTGCCAAATGACTATCAACATTATGTTTATGGTATACCTTGGGTGCGGTCAAATAAGTCAAATAGGGTGGGCTGTTAGACTGTTAATTGTGGTCACTGTTAGGTTAAGCATTTTAGTCGGTCGGTTAGTAGTATCGATAAGGAGTTGATTAGTCTTATGAGGGTATCGTTGATTCTAGTGAGTTTAGAGTTGGGCGAAAGCCTTTGGGAGACCTCCAGCTTCTCGAATTGCTGGAACCCTACGTGTAATCATTTGGTGTACACTGGAGCAATTAACAGTGAAATTGAAACACAAAAGTGACTTCAATCTGGAATTAGAATGGAAAACAAATGATTACACGTAGGGTTCCAGCAATTCGAGAAGCTGGAGGTCTCCCAAAGGCTTTCGCCCAACTCTAAACTCACTAGAATCAACGATACCCTCATAAGACTAATCAACTCCTTATTTATACTACTAACCGACCGACTAAAATGCTTAACCTAACAGTGACCACAATTAACAGTCTAACAGCCCACCCTATTTGACTTATTTGACCGCACCCAAGGTATACCAGTTTACATGTCTAACGACTATTTACACTACACCACCAAAAAGGAGCTTTACTTCCTTCTTTGTGCTGGTTTCCTTGGTTATAGTGGCAAATTGGTAATTCCATCATCATCATCTTAATTTTTAGTATTATCTGTTTTTTATACATGCACCTCTAACATTATGAAATTATTTGGTAAGCAGTGGTTTTCACTTTGCAAATCTACCAGTGGAATATGTTCTATGCTACCTGCTTCAGAGATATTAAGTCATGATTATCAAAGCTTAGATACATTTTCTCTATCTGAATCCAGGTACTTCTCTATCATGTTTGCTATTCAACTTCTGTATTTTTCATCTTCCCTCCAAAACTTCTAACCGCTCTAAATTAATTTATACAGGTTCAATGAGGTTAAAATACTAGGAGGCACAGATGAGTATCGTTTCACATGTAAACTTCGGTCACCCATGTTTTCACCTCATCATGTCTATGCATGCTACCTTGTGTTCAAATTTGCAGACAACAACATTCAGCTCGATGATACTCGTAAATCCACCGTACATTACTCGTTGGATGGGGATATTCAAACTATAAAGTTTTTAAATTTCAATTTTCTTCCACCAATGAACATACCAACAATCAAGCAAAAGAATGATTATGGATTGCATGACTCAAGAATTAAAGGACTTGAGAGTTGAGATACCAGATTTTCGCATGTATCATGCTACAGATGGTTGGATGCAACAAAGGGGGGATGGTTGGATGGAAGTCATCTTATGCAAAGCATTACACCAGTTAGCAGATCATAAGTTACTACAGGTAACATTCAAATATAAGTATCCACATGGAATTATTGTGGAAGGCATCGAATTTAGGCCAATGCAAGAATATAGTTGATGCTTACAAGATGAACTAATTAATGTTTTAACCTTCTTCAATCTATAAAGACATTAAATTAGGAACAGGGAATGCAAGGATTTTGTATGTATTTTGTATGTATTTTGTTTGCCTTTATTTTTCTCTTTTGTCTTTTTCTATTGAAGGTACCAAGAACAAAAAATATAACCACTCATCCACCCCTTTATCCTTTTGAACATAAAAAATGACCCATAACAAAAATCATCACACCACTGGTCTCCATATAGGCAAAAACTTCAATTTATTACTGTTGCATTCTTATGAAGTAGCATTATGGAATTCCCATAAGAACTTCAATGAAGTGCAAATAAATTAGGTGGGGAGATTGAGCCTTTGAAAAAAGTCTCATCATATGAACACATGGTTTGCATATTGAGAGTAAGTTGTGATTCAAGAAGAGGAATTGATTGTATGTCATTCGTATCTCCATGTAGACGAATGATTCAGTTTTGAGATTATGGCACAAAAGACACGAAAGGGGTGATAGGATGCAGTACCTTTTGTAAACGACCAAATTATATGATATTTGTATCAGAGTGTAGTAATAAATTTGGGGGAAAATATAATATACATATTATATAATATGTACCTGATCGATTGTGAGGGGTAAGGTCTGATTGTTGAGAAGATCATGCGATTGTTGTTGTGGAAGCCATGAATTGATTATTCTTCGAGATAAAGGATCAAGACTTAGCCCCGCGCCGGTCGGTCTTCCGGTAGGAGGAGCAGTGGTTTTGTCCAGCACCACCACTACTTTCCACCCGGCCGATAACAACGCAACCACCAGCCACCGCCTTTCCCTCTAATCCCCCTCTGCGGATAGAAGTTAGAACGCCGTCGTTCCGCCACGGACAAATAATTTGGTTGTATTTTCATTTTAACCCCATCCATGGGTTTCAGTTTAAACCTTCCCAATACCAAAATACGTACAAGAACGTTATTGTACGTTACATTTAAAAAATTAAATAAAATACGTAGGGAAATTAATTAAAATGCCACAAGTTTGAAAGTGGGTTACCAAAATACCCAAAAAAATAAAAAGTTTACCAAAATGTCATTTTTTCCGCGGAGGGAGCCCTCTATAGCGGGCAGGGACTGAAAGTGTAAAATTTTGCAAGATTATTTACACTTTCAGTCCCCATAGCGGGCCATCGCGGGCCTCGATAGAGCCATCGCAGGCCTCGATCGCGGGGGCCAGGGACTGAAAGTGTAAATATATCTTGCAAAATTTTACACAATTGGTCCCTGACCGTGATCGCGGGCTCTTATCGCGGGGAAAAATGGCATTTTGGTAAGAAATTAATTTTTTAGGGTATTTTGGTAAGTCCCTTTTAAACTTGTGGCATTTTAATTAATTTCCCAAATACGTATTATAATAGAAAAAATTGTACGGAAAGATCTTTCATCCAAAATAAAACTAAATCCAAGAAATGTCGAAACAATTTCTTTGAGGGTTTTTAAAAGCAAGCAAGATCCGTTTATAAATCAATAGTATCTAACATATTTTATTCAATATATAACAAACAAATTCATTTTACAATCAAAAAGACAAAGACGTCTTATAACATATGCTTTTTGCATCTATAAATTGATCATTGAAAGTAAACACCGTGTATAAAACAACATAAATCATTTGGATATCTATCTTATCATATGTTAATGTTTTTCATGAGTGTTAATTGTCTAAGTTAAAACAAACTTTTTGGGAGATATCAATTTCATAGTCACAAGCTCATGTCGGTTAATGTTTGAGATGTATTCTCGTTTTTATAAAAATAAGAGAGTACTTAATAGACCGTTTATCAAACACTTATCCCAGGTAAGCGTTTACCAAGTCAAATTAACTTAATGCATGAATACCTATAAGAACCAAGAATCGGGTATAAGAGCTAAAGTAAGACCGAGAGTCTTACTAGATAAGTAAGAGCTAAGACTCTTATCACGATTAGCGCTTACCTGAAAATTTGTTGCATACGATATCATTATGGTGGATTAGGATCTTACCTGGTAAATGGTATTGTTAATTTTACCGGTAAACACTTACCCAGGTAAGCATTTGGTAAAAGCCCCTAAGATTCACTTATTCAATACTAGGTAATCGGGAGTCGAAATTGTATAAAAATAAAACAATGGTAGTTTTGAAATTCTAAAATATAGTAATGAGTTCGACCGTCTATTATTTTCAAAATGTAAGAATTATGTTAAAACAAGAAATCTGAAAGAACTCATGTGAATGAAGAAATCGAGATAGCAATGGATAATCAAGATGATTATCAAAGTTTGCTGGGTAAGAAAGCAGATAATAAAAGCAAATAAACATAGTTGTTGATGAATGCAAGGCCAAACACTGAGAAATAAACCATCAACCAAAAAAAATGCAATCTTCAGTGTCAAAATCAGATCCGCATCAGCACCTAAACATTTCAGCAGCACCAAGATGGACAACAATGTTGGTGATTTTAGTGAAATTATCGGTTCATTTTGTGTAATTGGATTCACAAAGATAATAATGGGGTTGTTAGCTAAGCTATAACATGAGTTAGGAGGTATGGAGTGCACACTCGTGTAACTAACTAGAACCCATGATTGTTGGACAGTTAAGATTGGCAAGTTACAAAGTGTTCTTATGAACTGGCATCGGGGCAGTGCTGGCGCCAGTTGGCTGGCACCAAGACTGGCGCCAGACTCTGGAATGTTGTCGGCGCTGATGGCGGTGCCAGTTGCCTGGCGCGGAGACTAGCGCCAGCCTCTGGAATGTTGTCGGCGCTGATTCTGGCGCCAGTTGACTGGCACGGAGATTGGCGCCAGCGTCTGGAAGGTTTCTTCTTGTTTGTAACTGCCGACTTTAATGCACAATCAATCTCATTTAATGAGATATTATAATCAGTATCAGTATTGTGTCGATTACGATTTTTGAGATGTTTAAATATGTGTCGATTTCTGCCTAACTCAAACCAAGAACCGAGATTATCCTCGAGTGAATTTCGTGATACCTGGGCAGAATAGGGTCGAAATATCACTTAAGGAAAGCGAGCTCTCACACGATCTCAAGTTCATTATCCAAGTTCTATCACTCTTTTCTCCCACGATTTTCTGAAATTCCCCCAACAATCTTAAGTGATAATTGTTCATCGTGAGAGAGATGGCGAGTGATCAGTCCGTGAGAGACATGACGACCAAGTTCACCAAACTGGAGAAGGTCGAAGGCATTGATTTCCAAAGATGGCAGAAGAAGATGCACTTTTTGTTGACGACGTTGAAGGTCGTGTATGTGCTAAGCACTCCGATACCGGAGGTGATGGAAAACGAGACGTTGGAGATGACCCGACGTCGTGGCAAATGGGAGAACGACGACTACATCTGCCGTGGCCACGTCTTAAACGGTATGTGTGACTCCCTCTTTGACATTTATCAAAACGTTGAATCTGCCAAAGAGCTATGGGACTCTCTTGAGTCCAAATACATGGCGGAGGATGCTTCTAGTAAGAAGTTCCTTGTTAGTAATTTTAATAATTACAAGATGGTGGACTCAAGGCCGGTGATGGAGCAATATGATGAGCTCCTACGCATTCTCGACCAATATGCTCAACATAATATGAAGATGGACGAATCCATCTCCGTATCGAGCATTATTGATAAATTGCCCCCCTCTTGGAAAGACTTCAAACATATGTTGAAACACAAGAAGGAAGAGTTGTCCCTTGTACAACTCGGTAGTCACTTGCGCATAGAGGAATCTCTTCGGGCGCAAGAGGCTGAGAAACCGAAGATAAAAGAGGTTTCTGCACCTTCGGTGAACATGGTGGAAGAGGGAAAATCTAACAACTTCAAAGAAAACGTAAGTTCAATGAAGCCAAGAAAGGGGCCAATAAAAAGGTTAAATTAACCTGTTGGACCTGTGGGATGATCGGCCATCTCAAGCGGGATTGTCGGGTTGTCAAGAATAAGAATGGAGCAAGCACAAGTGGTGGTGGGCAAGGATCCAAGGATCTAAACCCACGGCAAGGTCAGAATTTTGACTTTGGTTTTAATTCGAATTTGAATTATGTACCACTAATATCCGAATCATTTTACGTGCAAGATGATGATGTGGCTTGGTGGATCGACTCGGGTGCTACAAGTCATGTGTGCAAGGATCGTCGTTGGTTCACCTCCTTGGAACCGGTTGAAGACAGATCAATGCTACACATGGGGAACGAGTCAAGTGCTCCCATTCTTGGACGTGGCTTAGTTAGGCTAGAGTTTAGTTCTGGCAAAATAATTGAACTTTTAGACGTTTTGTTTGTACCACAAATTCGAAAGAACTTGGTTTTCGGTAGTATCTTGAATAAGTTAGGATATAGGCAAGTTTACGAGTCCGACAAGTTTATCTTGTCAAAAGGTGGCTCTTTTGTAGGATTCGGTTATATGTTGAATAATATGTTTATGTTAAATTTGAATAAAAAGAATTTTGTTTCAAATTCTGTTTTTGTTGCTAATGGCAATTGTGTTGATTCTATTTTATGGCATGCAAGACTTGGTCATGTTAATTTTAAACGTATGGTTGAAATGTCAAAAGACGGTCTTATTCCGGCCTTTGATATTAAAACCGAAAAATGTAAAACTTGCATGTTAACAAAGATCACTAGGCAACCTTTTCCTAACGTGAAAAGGGACTCGTCGGTGCTTGAGCTTATTCATAGTGATCTTTGTGATTTGCATTCAACTCCGTCTTTGTGTAATAAAAAGTATGTTGTCACTTTTATTGACGACGCTTCACGGTTTTGCTATGTATATTTGTTACATTCAAAAGATGAAGCGTTGGTTAAATTTAAATTTTTTAAAACGGAGGTTGAATTGCAAATGAAATGCTTTATAAAGTGTTTACGCACCGATCGTGGTGGGGAGTATTACGACTCCATGTTTTTCCAATCCGTAGGAATCATTCATGAGACTACGGCGCCTTATACACCACAACAAAATGGTGTGGCGGAACGGAAAAATAGAGTTCTCAAAGAAATGGTGAACTCTATGTTATCCTACTCGAGATTGAGTGATGGATTTTGGGGTGAAGCCATGCTAACGGCTTGTTACTTGTTGAATCGAGTTCCCAATAAAAGGAACAAGATTACCCCGTATGAACTTTGGTTCAAGAAAAGACCTAACTTGAATTATATTCGAGTTTGGGGTTGTCGAGCGGTTGTTCGACTACCCGAACCCAAAAGGAAGACTTTGGGTGAGAAAGGTATTGATTCCATCTTTGTTGGATATGCCGAGCATTCCAAAGCATATAGGTTCTATGTTATTGAACCTAATGACTCTATAGCGATTCACACCGTTATAGAATCGAGAGATGCATTATTTGATGAGACTAGATTATCTTCAATAGCTAGGCCGAAGGACATAGTTCCAAGTACTAGTGGAACTAGTGAGGTTGAAGAACAAGCAATTGTTCAAACCGAATCTCCGATGCTTCGAAGGAGCAAACGAGGAAGGATTGAAAAGTCCTTTGGTCCCGATTTCCATGTATACTTGGTAGAGGGATCAAGAGATGAGATTGGATCTCAATTCCTTTACTGTTATAGTATTGAGATGGATCCAAAATCATTTGATGAGGCTATGAAGTCTCAAGATGTTGCTTTCTGGAAAGAAGCAATACATGATGAGATGGACTCCATCATGGGGAATAATACTTGGGTATTATCGGACTTGCCACCGGGTTGTAAACCTTTGGGATGCAAGTGGATCTTCAAAAGGAAGATGAAAGTAGATGGATCAATCGACAAGTTCAAAGCTCGATTAGTAATCCAAGGCTTTAGGCAACGGGAAGGCATAGATTATTTTGATACTTATGCCTCGGTTGCAAGGATCTCCACGATTAGATTGTTGATAGCCTTAGCAGCTATCCACAATTTAGTGATTCACCAAATGGATGTCAAAACGACATTCTTGAATGGTGATTTGGAGGAGGAAGTTTACATGAAACAACCAGAAGGTTTTGTTATGCCCGGGATGGAGCATAAGGTGTGTAAACTTGTAAAATCATTGTATGGGCTGAAACAAGCACCCAAACAATGGCATCAAAAATTTGACGAGGTTATCTTGTCCAACGGTTTTATGATAAACCAAGCGGACAAGTGTGTATATAGCAAATTTGACACATCCGGTAACGGTGTAATCATTTCCTTATACGTTGACGACATGTTGATATTTGGCACCGACCATAATCAAGTTGGGAAAACCAAAGAGTTTTTGTCGTCGAGTTTCTCCATGAAAGATATGGGAGAGGCGGAGGTGATCTTTGGTATAAGGATCAAGCGTGAGAACAAAGGGATTGCAATTACGCAGTCTCATTACATTGAGGAAGTATTAAAGAAATTTAATTTCTTTGATTGTTCTCCGGTGAGTACTCCATGGGATCCGAGTGTGAAGCTTATGCCCAACTCGGGTGAAGCGGTGTTACAACTCGAGTACTCAAAGGCTATTGGATGCTTGATGTATGCCATGACAAGCACTAGGCCGGATATCGCTTTTGCCATAGGAAAGTTGAGTAGGTTTACTAGTAATCCTAGTATTCATCATTGGCAAGCGATAAGACGAGTATTTAAATACTTGAAGAAAACCATTGATTATGGTTTGTCATATGTCGGGTTTCCTTCGATTTTGGAGGGATATTCGGATGCAAGTTGGATTACCAATTTGGAAGACCACTCTTCTACGAGTGGTTGGGTGTACTTGCTTGGGGGAGGTGCCACCTCATGGGCTTCCAAGAAGCAAACTTGCATCACGAGTTCGACTATGGAGTCAGAATTTGTGGCATTAGCTGCTGCCGGTAAAGAGGCGGAATGACTAAGTAATTTGGTCCATGAAATTCCATTATGGCCGAAACCAATATCACCCATTTCTATCCGTTGTGATAGTGCAGCTACTTTAGCTAAAGCTTATAGTCAAGTATATAATGGGAAGTCTAGACACTTAGGTGTTAGACATAGCATGATTCGTGAGCTAATCACGAATGGGGTGATTTCGGTTGAATTTGTTCGGTCTCAACAAAATCTAGCGGACCACTTGACGAAGGGGTTAGCTAGGGACTTGGTTCACAAGTCGATGATAGGGATGGGATTAAAGTCCATCTAAATCTCTAACAGTGAGATACCTAATTCCCTTCTAATACAACGTTAGAAGTTGAATTCAATGGGAAAGCTCACTCTAAGGGATTGGAGCACAAGATGATCATCCCACGGTATGTGCTCGGTACTGCAAGTGAAGGAGGTAATTGTTCTTTTGTAAAAATGCATGTGCAGGTGCATGAAGAAAAGAACTACCTATATGAGTGGGAAGTGTGGCCGCTTCAAGAAGCTTGGACTTGGCTTTGATGCACTCACGAATGGATAAGGACACATGGCATGTATAGTGTCAAGTTTAAACTTTAGAGAATCATTTAAATTCATGTGTATGTTATCTTCTAGTACTCAAATGGGTTGAAGGGTTCAATCCATAGGACACCCGGATTCTCGAGTATTTGAAATGTGTAATGTACTAAGGTGGAAATTCAATCTTCTAGATATTTTCATTTATGCATGAGTTTGTTTGCCTATATTGAATATTTCTTTTGTGAATCAAGGATTGCACTAAAATGGGGGAGGAATGTTGGTGATTTTAGTGAAATCATCGGTTCATTTTGTGTAATTGGATTCACAAAGATAATAATGGGGTTGTTAGCTAAGCTATAACATGAGTTATGAGGTGTGGAGTGCACACTCGTGTAAGCTAACTAGAACCCGGGATTGTTGGACGGTTAAGATTGGCAAGTTACAAAGTGTTCTTATGAACTGGACGCCGGGGCCAGTGTTGGCGCCAGTTGGCTGGCACCAAGACTAGCGCCAGGCTCTGGAATGTTGTCGGCGCTGATGGCGGCGCTAGATGCCTGGCGCGAAGACTGGCGCTAGCCTCTGGAATGTTGTCGGCGCTGATTCTGGCGCCGGTTGACTGGCGCGGAGACTGGCGTCAGCGTCTGGAAGGTTTCTTCTTGTTTGTAACTGCCGACTTTAATGCACAATCAATCTCATTTAATGAGATATTATTATCAGTATCAATATTGTGTCGATTACGATTCTTGAGGTGTTTACATATGTGTCGATTTCTGCCTAAATCAAACCAAGAACCGAGATTATCCTCGAGTGAATTTCGTGATACCCGGACAGAATAGGGTCGAAATATCACTTAAGGAAAGCTCTTACGCGATCTCAAGTTCATTATCCAAGTTCTATCACTCTTTTCTCCCACGATTTTCTGAGAATTTCCCCAACAAACAAGGCAAACCCAAAGACTCTTCACATGAACCCCGTGTTGACACGTATCTTGCAGACCCCATTTGCTACTTCATCGTGTTATAAAGGTTATTGTTGAATCTGCAACCGTGATACAAAACATGGATATCAAACACATCAACATCAATGAGGAAACAATAATACCATATCTTCGTTCTAACTAACATTATCATTATCAATGACAAATCAGCAAACACATAAGCATACCGAATAAGAAAGTAGGTTACTAATATCAAATACGAGACTATGTGTAATAACCCGGGTGAGTTCGTTAGTTTAATTCTCTTTCCGTTAAATTATTTAACTTTAAGAATTGATGTTTAGGGTAAGTTTGGGTAATTTAGAAGTTTAGGGGTGTTTTGGCCATTGTTGAATAGTTTAAGCCAAGAGTGTAATATTAGGTTTGATATATATCCTTTCAGACTTCAGATATATCTTTAAGACGGTTTCTAAATTCAGTGAGTGTGTGTGTGCGTTTTGGGAAGAAAAGAAACAGGAGAAGAAGTACGGTTAGGGCTCAAATTTGATTCGTTGGGAGTGAAATTAAGGTATGTTTCCTTTGTATTTTGTGTTTGAAATCGGTAGTATTAGATTCCTATCGGTTTAGATTTATGAATTTTGTGATTCGTAATAGTTTCAATCGAATCTAGAACCGACTGAGTTCTTGAGAGTCCCGGTACTGGAGAGTCCCGGGATTCGAGACTCCCGGTATTGGAGATTCCCGGTATTGGAGGACTTTCGGTATTGAGTCCCGATATTGGCCAAGTTCCGGTACTTTAATTTTAACTCCCGGTATTTAAACTAAATCAGTCCCGGTAAGTTCAAAACCCAAGTTCCGGTATATTTTTTGAGTTCTAGTACCGGACTTCTCGAGTTCCGGTATGTAATTTTAATTGAGTTCCGGTATGGGCATTTTGGTTCCAGTAAATATTAAATGAGACTTTCGGTATGCTTTTATTTTGACTTTTAGTGGAACCCCCGTGCTAAGTCGTCGTAGGGGAACATTTGAGATTAAGAGTTAGATAGATTTATCTAAAGTTCTTAGTCCTAGTAAGTCTTACGTGTTTATTTGGTAAAAAGATATCTGTATTTAAATTGTTTCAGATTCTGTGAATTTTGGGTAAAAGACCGAATCGTTTTGGAGAAAAGCTTGGAAGCATTTTGATAAGCAAACAGGTGAGTTTTACTTTAAAATGTTTTCAAACTGGAATACATATATGTGGAATGAGAATGTAATGAATAGTGTAATAATGTGCATATTATGTTTATATGAGTATTACACTACATGAGTACAAGTTGGCCGGGCTTAGGACCGGTGGAGTTGGATGTACAGAGGGACAGCGGAGTTGGTTGTATTTAAGTGCAGCGGAGATATATGATTAGTTGGCTCGCAACCAACTAATATGGCCATGGAAATGAGAAAGGAAAGTACACGATGCATGAGTCATAATTGGTATTCGTATGTGTGTTATGTATATGATGTTTGTGCAATTGATTTTAAAGTGACAGAGATTTTCTCACTAGACCACTAGGTCTAACCCTCATTTTTGTTTTAAAAATATGTATTCCAGGTCGCGAATCAAGTAAGAGCAAGTAAGAAGGATAATTCATGAATAGCTTTTGGAGGACTTATGTTTTTGGAAGACTATGATATATTTTGTAGTTACGACTTTGTTATTAGTTATGATGTAAATTTACTAGCAAAAGTTTGTAATGCAGTACTTAATGATTGTAAAGACTAAGAGACCGTAGTTGTTATTTGATGTATCCTTTGTTATGTAACGATGTTATGCAATACATGTTATATGTTGTATGTTTGGGAACCAGGATGTTACACTATGCAAGTGATGCTTCCCATATTAGGCACATAAGCATGCAACTACAAAACAATTCACCAAATAAATAACTAAACGGAGAAGATGATTAAGAAAAAAACAATATTGATTAAATATACATATAGAAGGTAATGTGATCATAATTTCTGACAGAAAAGTTGTATTAACAATTATAAATAGTTGGTTTCAGAATCATAAACTATTATTTAACAATATTGTGTTTTGCAATTTATTCAGTATCTCAATCAAATCCATACTTCCATTAAAAAAAAACCTCCGTTGAATACCAAATGTTGTAAAGACAAAGCATTTACATGTATGGGTAAAGTGAATTGCACAGAAGGGTTACCTCAAAACCGTGCATGGCCTCCCCAACCTGAATCACATCTGTCGACATAAAGACTGAGAACAGAAACAAGCTGGTGTAAGTTGTACATTATGCTAACTAGTGTTATACCCGTCCGGTGGCCGGGTATACAACATGACTTTAATTTAGATTTAGTTTTTTGATTGGCAGTCTTGTGCTAATCTCGGGGGCTTCTCCAAAAGACATTCTAGATTATCTGAGTTGTCATCTTAAGATTCTTAACCCCTTCCTAGTAATGAGCGAGAGATATAGAGAAAGAACTCATACATTCAAACTAGGGGTGTAAATAGGTCGGGTTGGGTTGGGTTCGGGTTCAACCCATTTATTAATTGGGTTGAAATCCTCAACCCAACCCAACCTGTTTAAGTAAATGGGTTGAGTTTTTTAAACCCAACCCAACCTGGTACTTAAATGGGTTGGTAGCGGGTTGACCTATGATTTTGTTAACCCAACCTGTTTAATAAATGGGTTGAACCTGGATTGACACATTTAGTTTTAAAATTTTAAATAAAATAAAAAAGGACTAAAACATAATTCCATGACAAATACACATGTCACAACCCTAAAACCAAATAAATTGTTCAAAGTTTCAATAAAACACAACCATAAAGTGAAAGAAATTGTTCAAAGTTTCAAAAACACAACCATAAAATCAAACAAATAAGTTTCTAGGGTTGACGTCGCTCTTTTGGCTGGAACTGGAAGAAAGTGTCGGCTAGGGTTTTGAGAGTTTAGACTTTGAAAGTTTAAACGATGGAATATTGAAATGGAAGGATCAAAGGAGTTCTGTTTAGACTTTAGTGGAATCATATTTAGTTTTTTTGTTAACTTTTTAATTATTAATTATAATTAACTAATTGCTAATAAATTTAAAACAAGTCATAAATGGGTTACAAACAGATTGTAAATGGGTTGAAAGCAGGTTGTAAATGGGTTAAAAATAGGTTGTAAATGGGTTGCAATCAGGTTGTTAATGGGTTGAAATCAGGTCGAAAATTTCAACCCAACCCAACCCATTTATTAATTGGGTTAGGCGGGTTGACCCATTTAACTTAAATGGGTTGAAAATCTTAACCCAACCTGCTACTATTGGGTTGGGTTCGGGTTGGGTTGGCGGGTTGGGTCACTTTTTGCCACCCCTAATTCAAACCATTCTCCATGCCACTAAAGCATACTATAACCAATATGATAATTCTACCTAAGATACAACTCATATTTAGGTAAATGTCGACATTTCTCAAACAAAAATATTCATAATATTGAGGTAACAAATTATAACACCTTCAAAATACTATGTCTAGTTTTCCGCCATATCTCAATACTTAAAAATTACAATTATATATCAGTATACATAAATAAAGTCTTCCTTGTTTAAACAATCACACATCCTATGGAACCTCGCCACAACATGTGATCATAAAATGTGATACTTTGTGATGCTAAATAATCATTGGAAGTAGTAATATCAAGATCGCCAAGCTATATAATAGATTTTTATTTGCTTCTTTGTATTATTGAGGTGATAACTACTTCTCATGTTTCTCACGTTAACATCAACTTCTCACCGGAACCAAACTCTTCTATATTATCTCTCTTTTTGTGTCCAACGAATCAACAAATCCTCGTTTAAAAGGATCATCTTCATTGCTACTAATATCTCTTTGAGCTCAAAATTGTAATAAATTCTTTGAGAAGAAAAAGAAAAACTCGACAAAAAAGAAAGGGTCAAGGAAACGATCACTGGTCAACTCAACCAATTGTCGAGCTTACAAGTTTTCCATATTAATATCGACCAACTTGATTTTGTCTTTGCCAATGCTATCAAACAATACCCCTTACATTGAATCTGAATCCTTACATGATTGATTGAATCCCTCCATCTGTACATCAATTTGCACAAAATCAAGCAGGACATCTTAAATGTTCACTGATTATTATCATTATATGCTTAATGTCGATACATAAACACATTTTCATAATCCTGCCATTACTACTACAACTTAAATCACAATCCAAACATAACCATTCTAATTACTTGATCCCATACCACCTTAGAAACCATGAATTTTGATATGATCCTTCTTCACTATGCGCGCCTGTACCGATCAACAATTGCCCACATACATCACGTATGATGCAGCCTGTACCTTCTTCTCTGAGCACCTTGAAGCTGAATGACCTTTAAACAAACATGATGAAACATGTGAGAATGACAGATCAATCAATATCATGAAAGGCTCATGAGAATAGCAAGTAACCTGGCCAAGTTCAGGGTCGTGGACAACAGTTCCGTTGCAGCAGAACTCCTTCACACCAAAACGAATTTTTCTCGCATCTGACCCATGATCACTCGTAATTCTTCCACCGATACCCGAACGTTGGAATCGCATGCTTCCTTTTTTCGACTTAAATACTAATGTGTCACGGGCAGCAGCTTAATAATTCAGCTGCTGTCCCCGGACAGCTACATACACCAACCAACAGCCGCTGTCCACACGGTTGCAGCCTCAACTATACTTAACCAAACAGCCCTAAAGCGCTGCCGTATTATATACAATCCCTGTCCACAGGATGTACACGCACCTGTTCTCAAACCTAACAGCCCCGAACCGCCACACTTGTTTGCCCATTGTGATCATTATTAAATTACAAACTAATAATGATCCTACAAGTTCCCCCAATTCCATCTATTAAATTGTATTTAAGACTTCAACTATAGTCAAAACACTTTGGACCAAACATTGCAATTATTTGGGATGAATGAAGTATATCACTTGAGCATTTTATTTCTTTGAGCTGAATTATCTTGCAAGAAAACAATAATATTTAGATGTCAAAGACCAACATGGTTGTCCATGTATAGAAGTTCTGAAGTGAAATTTCATTCATAACATATTAGTTCATTACAAAATGGATTGTCGATGTTTATGTCGTTCACTGAAAAACTTTTGAAGAATGATTTTTGCAAACTCGTGTTTTGGTTTAAGATGTAAGTTTTTTTTATAGTTTTTTCTTAGTTCATTTCTCTAACATATTATGAGAATTCGATGTGTTATTAAGATATAACATTTATCGCCGTTGTTGCTTTCATTCTATAACAACATACAACCTCGCACGATTGGACCCCCCTAGCTTAATTTTCTGGCTCCGCCCCTGAGTATAACCCACCATTTTTGTACAAATTTAATATAATCCGCGATCTAGGGAACAAATCACGGATTTTTTGAACTTTTTACTTTAATCCGCGATCGAGGTTCAAATCACGGGAGAAATTAGTATTTTTGTAAACTGGAAGACAAATGGGGTAGTGATTCAGATTTCAGACTTAAACACCACCTCATAAAACTTAGAAGTAAAATCAGACTTCAACACCTCTTAAAAAACAAACGTCGCCTTTTTACATCCAAAAACTAAACTTAAGCGACAACTTTTAAGAGCTTCAAAATAATTTGCCCTTCCCCTTTTGAATCTCAAAATAGCTTTCCTCTATCAGTACGTTACATATGAATAATAATTAAAAATATCATAAAATTATTTTTAAAGTTTATTAAAGACATCATTTTTATTGCAAGTCAAAGGCATTTTCCAACATTTGTCTAAACACAATAACCATGATGCATCAAAAACACAAATATAATCATCCAAGAGACAACAAGAATAGTTGTGGCTTATTATAAACGTTACTTTTTTTTTTCTTCCAGAAAATGAAACCCACAAGTTTAGATGACAAGAATAGAAGCTTATTTATTATAAATGTTGTTACAAGGAAAAATATAAAAATTGTGGCTTTCCCTCCAACTTTGAAAACCACTCCAAAAAGCATAATTGTGGAAGCTCTAAGCCCATGCATATATATAACCCAACTGTTTGAAAATGTGTTTCAAATCAAGTTTCAATAAGTTTTAAGAACGTTTTTAGGCAGGACCGTTCCTGACATTTTTTAGGCCCTGGGCAAGATGTAAAAATAGGCCCTCGATAACTACAATTTTTTTTCTTCAATATATTGTTTATATCATCAAAAATAACATTGAATTCAAGTAATATTAATTTATATAAAATCGTTTTCCCGGTATTCCTAGCACAGATCAATCAATAATTATTTTTAAATTAATATTACCTATCATATCATTTTTACATAACATCATCAATTTGTTCCACCACTAAAGGCATCTTATGATATGCCTTTAATATATAGATTGAAATCACTTGAGGTCACTATGTTGACCATTCGGAGAAACAATTTAAGTAAAAAAAAACATAAAACATTTAAGTTTCTACATGTTACCCGATGTTAATAGGTTTCATCACCATTTTAAGCTTTTAGAATTGAAACAAACATTTTAAGTGAAAGGTTTTGAGCAAACCTACAACCATATGATATAGGCAACGAGAGCATATTTAAAATATCATCTATGGCAATACAAGCTAACAACCTATAAGGATACATATGTTCTAGATAATTAACTACAAAAGAATGAACCAAGAATACTTACTTGTTTATTGTGATTGTCGAAAACCACAATGATGAATCAACCTTTGATCTCGCTTCTTGGATGTCAAGGACCAATAGTATGAATCTCTCTAGTGGCTCACACTTAAGAACACCAAATGCCAACAATCAAGAAGAGGCTTAAACCCTAAACCCTTATTAGGGTTTACGATTTGGGAGGGAGAGAGAGGGGAGGTCGACGGCCACAAGAGAGAGATTGAAAAACCAACTAGGGTTTGACCCCTAGCAGTTTATTTATAACCCCTCTTCTGCTTCTCGACTAAGTTATCTCTATTTTACAACAAGCCCCCTTGAACCGATAAGCTTGTTAAAACTATTTTAACCAATTATCATTTAGTCCCTATACTTTATATAATTAATCTAAAATTATATTGTAGCTTATAATTAATTTATCATCAAATGACAAATTAATAAACTAATTGCTTTAACTCCCTTTTATTCTTCTGATTGTTTATTTGGGTCTTAAGGGCAACCCAAAAGGACCCTGCTATTATTAGAAATATTACCAATAGTTAATGACTCTGGACACTATATCCAACAGTCTCCCACTTGGACAAGTTATTAACTCTATTTGGTTCAACACTTTCAAATAATCAGCAGAGAGCAAGCCATCCAATGCAGCTGCCGAACTCTGATAAAGATTCGGTCCTAAAATAAGTGATTTAATGTTCCTTTGTTCTACAAGATATCATATGAACCTGAGACATGGATAAATGTCTATCTCATGGATCAAGATTATGTTTCCCGATTTCCGATATGTGTTGAATTTATCAGACTACTCAATTGAACACATCAATTCTAGTCAGGGTTTGGCCAAACACTTAATGTCAACACCAAATCATCGAGGGGCCCATGGATATCGCTTCTCCCGTTTAGGCAGAAGGAACAAATAAACTTTGACTACACAGTTCATTTCTACTCATCATATTATACATGGACATACCCTGTATAGCTGCCAGTTACGGTCAGCGTTGGAGCACACCAAAGCATAATAGAATCCTAGAGCAAAACTCTATGTACCTCCGTTTGAAGAACATAAAATGTTATCATCTCAAAATTACTCTGACTTAATCCATGAAGTAAACTTTTGAGTGCGGGTTGTTCCAATACCCAAATCACCATCAAGTACTCATGAGTGTTAGTTGCATTCTCTATGCTTCTAACACTCCATGACAGTCTTGAATCACTACTTACTTCCCGGAGTATGACTGACTGTGGAGGTTTAAGTAAATTAATACTCAGGAAGTTGGTTCTAAACATGCAAAACGAAACACGATAATAAATTAAATGTAAATGGACGCAATCCAACATATATTATAATCTTCATATAATAATTTCCAAATCAAATACAATTTATTACGTTTTAATACATCAAACTAACAACTAAAACATTCAAGGTATATTGATAATTCTAACACCTATGGCTTCAGTATGATACTCATGTTTGGGTCGAGTTAATGCTTTCGTGAAAGGATCCGTCGGATTCTCTTCAGTCGGCACTCTACTCACCACGATCTGGTTTTCCGCAACCTTGTGTCGCACAAAGTGATACTTCCTCTCTATGTGCTTTGACTTCCCATGGTCTTTAGGTTCTTTAGTCAATGCGACTGCACCTTCGTTATCACAGAAGATTTCAATGGGTTCACTGATGCTTGGTACAACGCCCAGATCACCTATGAAATTCTTCAACCATGCAGCCTCTTTCGCTGCTTCACTAGCTGCGATATATTCTGACTCACACGTGGAGTCAGCCACCGTGTCCTGTTTGGAACTTTTCCAAGTCACGACCCCACCATTCAACAAGAACACCCATCCTGACTGTGAGCGGGAATCATCCCGATCTGTCTGGAAACTCGCATCAGTATAACCTGTTACTCGTAATTCATCTTTTCCACCATAGACTAAGAACACATCTTTAGCCCTCCGAAGATACTTAAGAATGTTCTTTACAGCCGTCCAATGACTTTCTTCTGGGTTCCCTTGATATCTACTCACCATGCTTAAAGCAAATGAGACATCAGGTCTAGTACATGTCATGGCATACATGATCGATCCTATAGCAGATGCATATGGAACTCGACTCATTATGTCCAGTTCTTTACTAGTGTTGGGACATTGATCTTTACTCAATCTTATGCCATGTTGCATGGGCAAATACCCTTTCTTGGATTCACTCATATTGAATTTCTTCAATATCTTATCCAAGTATGTACTTTGGCTAAGTCCAATTAAACGCTTGGTTCTATCTCGATAAATTCTTATTCCAAGTATGTATGCTGCATTTCCCAAATCTTTCATAGCGAAACATTTCCCGAGTCAGACCTTTACATCTTGCAACATCGGAATATCGTTTCCTATGAGTAGTATGTCATCAACATACAAGACTAGAAATACAACATTACTCCCACTAGCCTTAACATATACGCAGGACTCATCTTCGCTTCGAGAAAATCCAAACTCCTTGACCTTTTCATGAAAACAAAGATTCCAGCTACGAGACGCTTGTTTAAGTCCATAAATGGATCTTTCAAGCTTACACACCTTATCTGGATACTTGGTATGTACAAAACCTTCAGGTTGTGCCATATACACACCCTCATCAAGTTTCCCATTGAGGAAAACGGTTTTTACATCCATTTGCCATACTTCATAGTCATGAAATGCAGCTATGGCAAGCAATATCCTGATAGACTTAATCTTTGCCACTGGTGAGAAGGTTTCATCATAATCAATCCCTTGAGTTTGAGTGTAACCTTTCGCAACCAGTCTAGCCTTGAATGTGTGCACATTCCCATCCATGTCGGTCTTCTTTTTGAAGATCCACTTACACCCAACTGTCTTGCGACCTGGTGTATGATCAACCAATTTCCAAACTTGGTTATCGTACATAGATTGAATCTCGCTCTCCATGGCCTCTTTCCACTTGGCAGCCTCAGGGCCTGCCATCGCTTCCTTGTAGTTGGATGGCTCATCCGCACTATCAAATGTTTTATCATTGACTAGTGTATCTCCTTCCTTTGTAATATGAAAACCATAATAAAACTCAGGAGGTCGATTAACTCTACTAACTCTACTAGTTCTGCGAAGAGGTGGTGGAGGTATGTTAGTTTCCTCAACAGGTGGTTCAACCTCATGTTGAGGGCTAGTGTCAACTATAGGTTCATCATTGGTTGTTTCTTGAATTTCTTCAAGATCAATATTGCTCCCACTATCCTCTTTGTAAATGAGCTCCCTTTCTTGGAAGACTCCCCTTCTAGCTACAAACACTTTGTTCTCAGAAGGTTTGTAAAATATATATCCAAAGGATTTGTAGGGATAACCAATGAACCGATACTTCTCTGCTCTAGGTTCTAGCTTGTCGTTAGTTTCTCGCCGAACGAAGACTTCACAACCCCATACCTTTATATGTGTTAACGAGGGACGAGTCCCAATCCACATTTCAGAGGGTGTATTTGCAACCTTCTTAGTTGGAACGAGGTTTAAGATATGAGCTGCAGTTTCTAAGGCATAGCCCCAGAACGATATTGGAAGTGTAGCACGACTCATCATGGACCGAACCATATCAAGTAGCGTTCGATTTCTTCTCTCAGCAACACCATTGAGTTGTGGTGTTCTGGGAGGAGATAATTGCGAAACTATTCCACAATCCCTTAAATAGTCGTAAAATTCATGACTCAAGTATTCTCCACCCCTGTCGGACCGGAGCATCTTGATCTTCTTGCCCAGTTGGTTTTCTACTTCGTTTTTGAATCCTTTGAACACTTCAAAGGTGTCCGATTTGTTTTTCATTAAATAGATAAATCCATATCTACTGAAATCGTCAGTAAAGGTAACAAAGTATCTCTCACCGTCTCTCGTGGAAGATCTGAACAGTCCACATACATCTATGTGGATTAAGTCCAACAGATCCTTACCCCTTTCCATTTTTCCTTTGAAAGGTGCTTTTGTCACCTTGCCAAGTAAGCAAGACTCACATTCTTCATCTGACTTTAAGCCAAATGGTTCCAAGATCCCGTCCGATTGGAGCTTGGCGATGCGTTTCTTGTTTATGTGGCCAAGACGATGATTCCATAACGACGATTTATCCAATTCACTATTGGAGGAACCAACATTTAGAGTTAAGTTATTATTATTTCTACCAACACAAATCACGCTTTCATACACGCCATTACAATGAGAGGCTTTAAAATAAAAACGACCATGTTTATAAACCAAAATGCAACCATTATTATTATCAAATTAAAATTCAAAACCATCCTTGTACAATGCATGAAAAGAAATAATGTTTCGAGCCATTTCCGGCGAGTAGCAACAATCTAATAACTTTATTGAAAAACCACTACTAAGCACGAGCTCAAAATCTCCAATTGTAACATCCCGAAATTTCCATTGTAATTTATAAGAGATAAATTGTATTTTGGTAACATTCTGGTTGAAAATTAATTTAGAGGGTTGTTTGGTAATTAATTTGGAAGTTGGGGTTTATATTGTAAATGAGTTAATGACTCATGTTTTAGTCATGAGGTGTTAAGTTATAGGGAAATTAGTATTGTAAAATACTGATTTTGTTTTTGTGAGTGTTTCACAAAGAAAGAAAACAGACAGAGAGAAATCGAGAGAGAAGAGAAAGGACGAAGGAAGAAAGAAGAAGAAAAGAAAGAAATTTGTGGTGAATTAGAGATTGTGATAAACTGCCATTAAGCTGTTCATTAAGCCTTTACGTGAAGCAGTGTTTATATCGAGTTATTGAGGTGAGTTTAATTATTTCTTGCTTAAAACTTAACATGTAAATATATGTGTATGTGTTTATCAAGCTTAAATATCAATTCTGTGCTAAATGCTTAATCTGGTAAGAAACAGCTTAATGAAATGAGGATGATGATGAACAGTAACTTTTCGTTTTAGTTGATTGCGAAAAGTAAGGTTTTCGCAACAGTTGGTTGCGAGAAGTTTAGTTTTCGCAATAGAAGGTTACGAAAAGTATAGTTTTCGCAATAGAGGGTTGCGAGAAGTGGGGGTTTTCGCAGCTTTGGCTTGCGAAAAGTGTGGTTTTCGCTATAGAGGGTTGCGAAAAGTTGATGACTTCCAGTTGTATTTTGAAGCTGTTATGTGGCATGAAATCTGATATGTATATGCTATCTGTTATATGTTTATAACTCTGTTATTAATGTAAAAACCATGCTATGCGGAATTATAAGGACTTACGTATGAGTCCGGAAACTGTTATCAGTTATTGAGATGATAATCCCCGATGCTAAATGGCAAAGTAGGGATAATCGTGGAGTTTAATATTCTTTATATAGAAATATGGAATATATGTTGAAATTGTATAGCTTTAGTATACAATAGAGCGGGTGTTGATACACATTTATTGTGTTGCGATGGCTAGAATTTACATTTGGTCTAGTGGGCAACTTAGTACGGTCTAATGGGAACCGCATACTAGCTGGGGACCTATAATGTAATTCTAGTGGTGGAGCGAATTCTGAATCATCTGTGAGGGTTCCCGGTTGTTGTGATCACCGTTGATTTAAAATCCCATTGGGAACCAGTGATTCAGGATGGTGAGGTATTGAAATGTGAGAGAATTACATCGAGGTGTAATTCGCATTTCAGGCGATAGGAAGTGTGAGAGAATTATACGAAGGTGTAATTCGCATTTCCGGGATTTAATAAATGATGAAGTGTGAGAAAATTACATCGAGTTGTAATTTGCATTTCATGGGTTATTGAGTTTAACTTCTTATAAATCTGGTGGAATTATAAGTAGTTGTTGATGTTATTTATTTAAATGACTAGGTGAAATAGTCATAGTGGTTGAAACTTGATTTGGTAAAATGAAAGATGCAGGTTTGAGACACCTGATGTTTAGTTGTTGAGTTTTAAATTTGAATTGATTAACCTCACTAGGCGAAAGCCTAATGTTTTAAGTTGAATTGTTTTACCAGGTTCAGGTTCGGGAAAGAAGTAATGGGGAGTGAATTTCATATCAAACTATGAGGTGAAGGGATCCAGCAATTTTTGGAGATTTTTGGGACGAAGCTTAGATAATCTAGTTAATCTATTTATGTTGTAAGAATAGATTAATAAGATTATTTAGGAAGAAGTTAAATGTTGTATATAAAACGATGCTGTAGATCCTTGTTGTTATAAAGGTTTGGTATCTTTAATGATCATAGTATTTTAATTTGAGGTTTAAATTGGCCTTGAATTTTAGGGTGTTTCAGTATGGTATCAGAGCCGTAGTTTAAGCGAACTAGGTATGATGTAAGAGATACCTAGACTTAAACTGAGATGGAAGTAAGTTATGATCATTGAGTGATGGGTAGAATTACTAAGACTGGGTAGTCTTAGGGTTGACGGAAATACTCTAGTTAGTACTGTATCAATGGCAACAAGAATTCTTATGTATAATATGTTTATAATTTCAATTAGCTACTGTTATTATGAATATATTGTTACAACAGCATGCTTGTTACTTAATTGTTACAGAGACTGATTAGTGATATAGTACGTTTAGTTGTTAGATGTCAAACTAACCATTTGTATGGTTATGTTGTGTTTATCAGAGAATGGTGAATACGCCACCCAGAGAGAGAGTTGGAAACAATGAGGCAGAGGTAAGTAATGTGCACGATGCACCCAGAGATTTTCTTTCTTTGGGAGGTATGCACGCTTCAGTCCAAGGGGTGGGTACTAGCAACGTTAGTCAGACGACGGATAGAGGAATGGAGGCAAGGATTATGGAGAATATGACTCATATGATGAGTGCTTCTATGGAAAGACAGGCGGAGAGACAGGCTGAACTGTTAAGTGCTTCCTTAGAAAGGCAATCAGAGATGTTTTTAAAGTTGTTTAATGATCGGAATGTTGCTGGCGGAGCAAATCCGGTTATTAACCCTGTTAGAGAACCTGAAGTAAGGGCTCAAAGGAATTGTTCTTACAAGACATTCCTGAGTTGCAAGCCACCGGAGTTCAAGGGCGAAGATAACCCAGTTACGTGTATGAACTGGATTCGGGAGACTGAACAAGCATTCAGGGCTTGTGAATGTGGTGAGAGGTTGAAGGTCAGGTATGCCTCACTGATGTTGAGAGGCAATGCTTTACAGTGGTGGAACATGCTAACAAGTACCATGACAACTCCTATATTAGAAGCTATGACGTGGGAAACCTTCAAGGAAAAAGTGTTGAAGGAATACTGTAATGAGCATGAGATGGACCGAATTGAAGATGAGTTCAGGAGTTTGAAGAAAGGAAATATGTCCGTAAAGCGTTATTCAGAGTTGTTTACGGAGAAATTGAATCTGGTGGGGCATGTGACTCCAACTGAAGCTGATCGGGTTAAAGCCTACTTGAAAGGGCTACCGGCTGAAATGATGACGAGAGTAAGAAATTCAAAAGCAGTAACGCTTAGAGAAATGATAGAGGAGGCAAAGATTATTGAAGAGATGTATGTCAGGGATAGAGAAGAGAAAGCTCATGTCGGGGATAAGAGAAAAGAGGAAGGGCGTACGAACTCTTCACAGAATGTTAGATTGTTTGGGAGGAATATTCGTACGGATACAAAAAGGGAACCGAATTGGTGTCCAAAGTGCAAGACTAAGCATTTTGGACCTTGCCGAACAGGTGGACCTGAATGTTTCAAATGTGGAAAGACGGGTCATTATGCTAATAACTGTCTACTTCCAAGTGCCGTATGTTTTGAATGCAAACAGCCGGGGCATGTTCGACGCGATTGTCCGAAACTGAAAAAGGATGGAGATCAAGGGAAAAAGATGATTGTTCCAAAGCCGACAGGTCGTGCATTTAATATGACGGCGGAAGAAGCAAAGGGATCCAAGGATGTGGTGTCGGGTACTTTCTTTATAAATTCCCTACCTGCAAATGTGTTATTTGATAGTGGTGCAAACTATTCTTTCATGTCCAATGTGTTTCATGATAAATTAGTTATGCCTGTCACTACTTTAGGAGATGCCTTGGTAGTTGAGGTAGCTAATGGTGGTCGGGTATTGGTAACCGAAAGGATAGATGGGTGTAAGATTCAGATTGATGAGGTACAATTTCCTATTGACTTGCTGTTAATGGAAATTGGAGGGTTCGATATTGTTGTGGGGATGGATTGGCTAACTGCAAATGAGGCGGAGATTATGTGTGCTAAAAAGATAATCCGTATTCCAAGACCTGATAAAGATGTGTTTGTATACGGAGAAAAGCAGAAAGGTGAATTACCGTTAATTTCTATGACAAAGGCGCGTAAGTGTTTAGCAAAAGGATGTGTGTCATTTTTGGCATATGTCTTGGATGCCAAGGCGAAAAAGAAGCAGTTGCAAGATATTCGTGTAATAAGTGAGTTTCCAGATGTTTTTCCTGATGATCTTCCGGGTTTACCGCCGGAACGGCAAGTAGAGTTTCGAATTGATTTAATTCCCGGAGCAGCTCCAATAGCTCGTGCACCTTATCGTTTAGCACCTGCTGAAATGAAAGAGATGATGTCGCAATTGCAGGAGTTATCCGATAAAGGTTTTGTACGTCCAAGTTCTTCGCCGTGGGGAGCTCCAGTCTTGTTTGTAAAGAAGAAAGACGGTACAATGAGAATGTGTATCGACTATCGGGAATTGAATAAGGTGACAATCAAGAATAAATACCCGTTGCCAAGGATTGATGATTTATTTGATCAATTGCAAGGGGCAGGATGCTTTTCTAAGATTGATTTGAGATCGGGATATCATCAAGTTCGGGTGAGAGATGAAGATATTCCGAAAACAGCTTTCAGAACAAGGTACGGGCACTATGAGTTTTTGGTTATGCCATTTGGTCTGACTAACGCTCCTGCCATATTCATGGATTTGATGAACCGAGTATGTCGACCATTCTTAGATAAATTTGTCATCGTGTTTATCGACGACATTCTGATCTATTCAAAGAATGAAGACGATCACGAATGTCATCTCCGTGAAGTACTTGAGGTTTTGAGAAAAGAGAAGTTATATGCAAAATTTTCGAAGTGTGAATTTTGGTTGAAAGAAGTCCAATTTTTAGGGCATGTGATTTCTGCTGAAGGGGTGAAGGTAGATCCAGCTAAGGTTGAAGCGATAATGAATTGGGAGACTCCGAAGAATGCATCTGAAATTAGAAGTTTCTTGGGTCTGGCTGGGTATTACCGGAGGTTTATCAAAGACTTCTCGAAGATTGCTTCTACGTTGACAGTCTTGACTCGAAAGAATGTTAAGTTTGTCTGGTCTGAAAAGCAAGAAGAGGCTTTCAAAAAGTTGAGGCAATTGTTGTGTGAAGCTCCAGTGTTGGCGTTGCCGGAAGGTACAGATGATTTTGTGGTCTATAGTGATGCTTCAAAAATGGGATTAGGATGTGTATTGATGCAACGAGGCAAGGTGATTGCTTATGCATCAAGACAGTTGAAAGAGCATGAAAAGAATTATCCTACTCATGATTTGGAGTTAGCTGCGGTGGTATTTGCTTTAAAGCTATGGCGACATTATCTGTACGGTACGAAATGTACTCTTTACACTGATCATAAAAGTTTGAAGCATGTTTTTGATCAGAAAGAGTTAAATATGAGACAACGAAGATGGTTAGAGCTACTTAAAGACTATGATTGTGAATTGCATTACCATCCGGGTAAAGCAAATGTTGTAGCAGATGCTTTGAGTAGAAAAGAGTACAGCGGATGTTTAAAGGTGATTAATGCTCGGATTGACGTAATGTCAAGTCTGATTGGTCAATTAAAGACTGCTCAAGTTGAGGCTTTGTTGGCAGAAAATCTGAAAGAGGAAGTGATGACCAAACAACGGTTTCTTTTATCAGAAGATAGTCGAGGGGTGAAGTTGTTTAAAGGTCGTGTTTGGGTACCAAAAGTGGGTGGAAATAGAGCGTTGATTTTGGAAGATGCACATAAATCCAAATATTCTATTCATCCCGGAAGTACTAAGATGTATAGAGATTTAAAACTACATTATTGGTGGCCAACTATGAAGTTAGATGTGGCTAGATATGTAGAGAAATGTGTAACTTGTTCTATGGTCAAAGCTGAACATCAAAGGCCATATGGAAGTTTCCAGTCATTAGAGGTTCCGGAATGGAAGTGGGATAAGATTAATATGGATTTTGTGACGAAGTTACCTAGGACGCAAAGGGGTAACGATACTATTTGGGTGATTGTGGATAGACTGACCAAGAGTGCGCATTTTCTGGCTATGAAAGAAGCAACACCAATAGAGAGGTTAGCAAAGTTGTACATTGATGAGGTGGTGTCAAGACATGGAATACCGATTTCAATTGTGTCCGACCGTGATAGTCGATTTACTTCCAGATTTTGGCAGTCACTTCAAGAAGAGTTAGGTACTAAGGTGAATTTGAGCACAGCTTTTCATCCACAAACTGATGGTCAAAGCGAAAGAACTATACAAACTTTGGAAAATATGCTTAGAGCTTGTGTGCTAGACTTTGGAGGAAATTGGGATACGCATTTGCCTTTAGTGGAATTTGCGTATAATAATAGTTATCATTCTAGCATTGGGAGAGCACCATTTGAAGCTTTGTATGGTAGAAAGTGTAGAACTCCAGTTTGTTGGTTGGAAGCTGGAGAGAAACAGTTTGCTGGACCTGAGTTGGTGCAACAAACTGCAGATAAAGTGAAAGAGATTCGACAGCATATGAAAGCGGCGCAAGATAGACAAAAGAGTTATGCTGATTTAAAGAGAAGACCAGTTGAATTCCAAGTTGGGGAGCGTGTAATGCTAAAAGTATCTCCTTGGAAAGGTGTGATTCGTTTTGGAAAACGTGGAAAGTTGAGTCCTCGTTTTCTAGGACCTTTTGTTATCACCAAAAGAGTTGGTCAACAAGCTTATCAGCTAAATCTTCCACCTGAATTGGAAGGAATTCATAATGTATTTCATGTATGTTATCTTCGAAGGTGTTTAGCTGAGGAACATGATGTGATTCCTATTTCAGATGTTAAGGTGGATGAGAAGAGTCAGTGTGTTGAGGAACCAGAAGCGATTATAGAGAGATCGGTTCGGAAGTTAAGAAGTGGCAAAGAGGTGCCTATGTTGAAAGTGCAATGGAAACATCATCGGGGTAGTAATGTGACTTTAGAGTCAGAAGAAGAGATGAAAAAGCGATACCCTCAATTGTTTGCTTAGTGGATTTCGGGGACGAAATCCTTTCAAGTTGGGGAGTATTGTAACATCCCGAAATTTCCATTGTAATTTATAAGAGATAAATTGTATTTTGGTAACATTCTGGTTGAAAATTAATTTAGAGGGTTGTTTGGTAATTAATTTGGAAGTTGGGGTTTATATTGTAAATGAGTTAATGACTCATGTTTTAGTCATGAGGTGTTAAGTTATAGGGAAATTAGTATTGTAAAATACTGATTTTGTTTTTGTGAGTGTTTCACAAAGAAAGAAAACAGACAGAGAGAAATCGAGAGAGAAGAGAAAGGACGAAGGAAGAAAGAAGAAGAAAAGAAAGAAATTTGTGGTGAATTAGAGATTGTGATAAACTGCCATTAAGCTGTTCATTAAGCCTTTACGTGAAGCAGTGTTTATATCGAGTTATTGAGGTGAGTTTAATTATTTCTTGCTTAAAACTTAACATGTAAATATATGTGTATGTGTTTATCAAGCTTAAATATCAATTCTGTGCTAAATGCTTAATCTGGTAAGAAACAGCTTAATGAAATGAGGATGATGATGAACAGTAACTTTTCGTTTTAGTTGATTGCGAAAAGTAAGGTTTTCGCAACAGTTGGTTGCGAGAAGTTTAGTTTTCGCAATAGAAGGTTACGAAAAGTATAGTTTTCGCAATAGAGGGTTGCGAGAAGTGGGGGTTTTCGCAGCTTTGGCTTGCGAAAAGTGTGGTTTTCGCTATAGAGGGTTGCGAAAAGTTGATGACTTCCAGTTGTATTTTGAAGCTGTTATGTGGCATGAAATCTGATATGTATATGCTATCTGTTATATGTTTATAACTCTGTTATTAATGTAAAAACCATGCTATGCGGAATTATAAGGACTTACGTATGAGTCCGGAAACTGTTATCAGTTATTGAGATGATAATCCCCGATGCTAAATGGCAAAGTAGGGATAATCGTGGAGTTTAATATTCTTTATATAGAAATATGGAATATATGTTGAAATTGTATAGCTTTAGTATACAATAGAGCGGGTGTTGATACACATTTATTGTGTTGCGATGGCTAGAATTTACATTTGGTCTAGTGGGCAACTTAGTACGGTCTAATGGGAACCGCATACTAGCTGGGGACCTATAATGTAATTCTAGTGGTGGAGCGAATTCTGAATCATCTGTGAGGGTTCCCGGTTGTTGTGATCACCGTTGATTTAAAATCCCATTGGGAACCAGTGATTCAGGATGGTGAGGTATTGAAATGTGAGAGAATTACATCGAGGTGTAATTCGCATTTCAGGCGATAGGAAGTGTGAGAGAATTATACGAAGGTGTAATTCGCATTTCCGGGATTTAATAAATGATGAAGTGTGAGAAAATTACATCGAGTTGTAATTTGCATTTCATGGGTTATTGAGTTTAACTTCTTATAAATCTGGTGGAATTATAAGTAGTTGTTGATGTTATTTATTTAAATGACTAGGTGAAATAGTCATAGTGGTTGAAACTTGATTTGGTAAAATGAAAGATGCAGGTTTGAGACACCTGATGTTTAGTTGTTGAGTTTTAAATTTGAATTGATTAACCTCACTAGGCGAAAGCCTAATGTTTTAAGTTGAATTGTTTTACCAGGTTCAGGTTCGGGAAAGAAGTAATGGGGAGTGAATTTCATATCAAACTATGAGGTGAAGGGATCCAGCAATTTTTGGAGATTTTTGGGACGAAGCTTAGATAATCTAGTTAATCTATTTATGTTGTAAGAATAGATTAATAAGATTATTTAGGAAGAAGTTAAATGTTGTATATAAAACGATGATGTAGATCCTTGTTGTTATAAAGGTTTGGTATCTTTAATGATCATAGTATTTTAATTTGAGGTTTAAATTGGCCTTGAATTTTAGGGTGTTTCAGTGTGTAACACCTTAGGCATATCCCACATTGGCCGTGGACAGGAGAGATGCTGGGTATATTAGTAAACCTTGGCCTTACCAGACACAACGCGTTTTGGGGCCACAAGCATGCGGGTTCCTTGGGAACTCTGTGGTTAAGCGTGCTTGGGCGGGAGTAGTACCTGGATGGGTGACCTCCTGGGAAGTCCTTGCGAAGTCCTTGCCAGGCCGCCAAGAACAAAGACGTGAGCCAGTGGAGCAAAGCGGACAATATTGTGTGGTGGTAAGCGGGGTGTTACAAATGGTATCAGAGCCACTCCTGTGCCGTTCGGGATGATGGGGCAAACCTCATCGAGGACGATGAGGCCCTGAGGGGGGGTGTGTGTAACACCTTAGGCATATCCCACATTGGCCGTGGACAGGAGAGATGCTGGGTATATTAGTAAACCTTGGCCTTACCAGACACAACGCGTTTTGGGGCCACAAGCATGCGGGTTCCTTGGGAACTCTGTGGTTAAGCGTGCTTGGGCGGGAGTAGTACCAGGATGGGTGACCTCCTGGGAAGTCCTTGCGAAGTCCTTGCCAGGCCGCCAAGAACAAAGACGTGAGCCAGTGGAGCAAAGCGGACAATATTGTGTGGTGGTAAGCGGGGTGTTACACCAATCTTGGTAACATCGGCAGTCATCCTGTTTCCCATGATCAGATTCAGCTCCCCATGCTTCATCGTCCTACTTCCCTTTAGTCCCTGAGGTGCCACACCCTTTGACCTTGTTCATTTTCAAGTCCTCCAGATATTTTGGGCAGCTTCTCTTCCAATGGCCCCTTTCTTGACAGTAAAAGCATATGGCCTCCTTAGGGTCACTTATGGGTGGTATGTCAGAAGAATCAGCTTTTCTCTTAAGGCCTTGGTTGCGAGGAACAACTTTAGCCTTTCTCTTCCCTTTGGGATGAGAAACTTTCTTCTTCTTACAGCCACCTTCCCTAATGGCCAGGACGGGAGCAGTTGAGTGAGCACTTTGGGTCTTACCCATACTTGCTTCAGCAGATCTCAACATACCATAGAGCTCCATCAAGGTCTTGTCCATATTGTTCATATTGAAGTTCACAATGAACTGTTTATATGCCCCACTAAGAGAGTTTAGCACCATGTCTGTCAATGTACGCTTTCATCTTTTGCACATGCGCACATACAGGGGCACCGTCCTGTTGCTTACATTCCACAAGCGATTTTACGACTTGGAACCTTTCTTGCCTCGCTTGCTCCTGAAACATTTCACGAAGCTGCTCATTTAGTTCAAACGCCCCCATGTTCTCGAAACTCTTTTGAAGTTCCGGGGACATGGACGCCAACATGAGACACACAACTTTTGTGGATTCCGCGAATTGCTTGTTATATTCAGTTACTGCTTCATGGCTTGCATCATCATTAAGTATAAGAAGATCCTCGTCGAGCAAATATTATTTGTCTTCGTACCTCAAGGCAATTCTCAAGGCACGAATCCAATCCAAGTAGTTTGGCCCAGTCAGCTTATCTTTACTTAGGATAGAGAGTAACGTAAGGTTGGATGTTGAGTGAGTAGGAGGAGGAGGAGGAGGAGGAATATTTTCAGCCATCTGTAGATATAGTTTTTTTTAGTTAGTTTGATATTTAACCCTTAAAAATAATTATCCAAAAAATTTAACAAGGCTAGGATCCATATTTTACTCTATGATGCGAAAAGGGATGCCGTAATCACATCACAAGGTTATTTAGGTAAACAAATGCTATTTGTTAATTTCATTCACTATGAAACTCCTAGGTCTTTTGAGATTCACTGACTTATGTCAATGGCATGTTAATCTCGATTATGCTTATCTTCTATTTGTGACTGGGATGCCGAGGATCACAAACTAGATGGTGAATCGACCATGCAAAAAACACATGGACCCCTCGGCTCAAGTACGCTTGAGAATCACGAGCGCCACATCATTTTCGACTATAGTTTCACATTAACGTGCCGGCAAACCGCACACGCTCCGTTAACAAACTATAAGAATATGTGTGTTCTTCTCATAGGTAGCATAAGACTTTCACATTTCTTAGTACATCTAAAACGGGATTTTGGTTTTATACTTCATAGTTAATACTTTTAACTTGTCACATTGACCTATCAAACCTTTTCGGTAATTCCACTAGTCCACACAAGAGGCGGTGAGTATGGTAACGCAGGGCGTTTTAAAAACCATTGACTCATTCGGCAACCATATTATAGGTAACCTCCTTAAACGCCCTTTGAGTGCTTATAGTGAGTACGCCTAGTCTCGGTTTGACTATCAATGTATAATTTAATTTTATATATATAATTAAGGTATAATATATATATAAATTGAATGGAATTTTAAACAATTTAAAGAATTATGATTATCTAATTAATTCTAATTAACCATGTGATGACACATTTAATAATTAATATAATCGTTTGCATAATTAATTCCAATTAAACACGTAAGGACACATGCTAATAATTAATGTAAATATTTGACATACAATTTATATTCACTATATAAATAATGTTAATATTTATCTTACAATATTATTCAAACTTAAATATATCTATATAAGGTAAGAGAATATGTAAGATTATCTATTCAATATTTGCCAAAATTGTTTATTGTTGTGTTTTTTAGGCAAGTTAGGAAACTAGCCAAAAACAATTAGGGTATAACATTGCATAAAAAACGACTACCCTATACCCTTTAGGGATTTCGATAAAACTTAATCGCTAATAATACAAACCTTTTATGCAAGTAAAAAATTTAGTTTCCAAAAAAAATTAGGTTTTGAGGTTATGACCATGAAACCCTAACTTAGGGATTAAGCAATCCAATGGCCACAAAAATTTTGAAATCGATTTTGTAACCTCAAACCCTAAATTTCGAAAACCCTAAACCAACATAAACAGTTTTGCAAATCAAATTGAAACTACTTTTGAGCTAATATCTAAGAACTATGGCTCTGATACCACTGAAAGGTTTTGAGCAAACCTACAACCATATGATATAGGCAACGAAAGCATATTTAAAATATCATCTATGGCAATACAAACTAACAACCTATAAGGATACATATGTTCTAGATAATTAACTACAAAAGAATGAACCAAGAATACTTACTTGTTTATTGTGATTGTCGAAAACCATAATGATGAATCAACCTTTGATCTCGCTTCTTGGATGTCAAGGACCAATAGTATGAATCCCTCTAGTAGCTCACACTTAAGAACACCAAATGCCAACAATCAAGAAGAGGCTTAAACCCTAAACCCTTATTAAGGTTTACGATTTGGGAGGGAGAGAGAGGGGAGGTCGACGGCCACAAGAGAGAGCTTGAAAACCAACTAGGGTTTGACCCCTAGCAGTTTATTTATAACCCCTCTTCTGCTTCTCGACTAAGTTATCTCTATTTTACAACAAGCCCCCTTAAACCGATAAGCTTGTTAAAACTATTTTAACCAATTATCATTTAGTCCCTATACTTTATATAATTAATCTAATTAATTATATTGTAGCTTATAATTAATTTATCATCAAATGACAAATTAATAAACTAATTGCTTTAACTCCCTTTTATTCTTCTGATTGTTTATTTGGGTCTTAAGGGCAACCCAAAAGAACCCTGCTATTATTAGAAATATTACCAATAGTTAATGACTCTGGACACTATATCCAACATTAAGAACCATCAATCTTAGAATCAAAAGTCCACGTTGTTGTTATAGTTTGAGAATCTATTATCGTTTTAAAGATAAAAGAGTATTTAAGATTAATGCACTCAATATTAGGCAATAAGCAGTCAATAATGTATGAAATAAAAGATAGTTATGAAATCCTGAATATAGATATAAGTTGGATCGTCTCATCTAGTTGGTAATTATTTTCAATAGGTAAGAGTTTTCTTAGTTAATAACAAGAAATCTATTATATTCTAACACAAAAATAAAATTCATGCTGGAATAATTAAAGGTGTATGTGGAAGATGAGTAATGAAGTATATATCAAGGTTTCTAGGCAGAAATAGATTTTAGATATTAATACTAGATTAAAAAAAAACTTGGAGAAATTATAAGCAAATGAAAACCAATTAATTTTTTACAAATTTTATTGTCCAATGTAATTAATTAATACATGTTTGGACCCTTAATATAATGTTAAGTTCTTTTTGGGTCCTATTATATACTAAATTTTTTTGTCTTTTTATTTACAGAAATTTTAACTACTACTATATAGTACATACTTAAAAATTCTGGGCCCCTATATTCCTTGGGCCCTGGGCGTACGCTAGGCCCGTCCTCCCCCAGAGACGGCACTGTTTTTAGGTACTTTTTTCATCCTATTTTGTATCTCTTATATTTTACATAAATAACTAAAATTCCTAGCCTTTTAAGAGATTTTATATTACTATTTAGTTTACTGCCAATTTTTACCAAAAATCATTATTTTATCAAGTTAGTTTAATAACTAATTTGCCAAAAATACCGTGCATTCTATATTACAATAATAATGTGTAAAATGTACTATACATAAATTAGACAAAACCATGAGTGGACCATCATCCTTAATCGGTCAGTAGCATGCTAGCCCCGAACTGGATTTCGTTTAATCCGTGTGTGTATATATACATATCTATATAGAGGCTCACTAAATTGTAAACCATGAAATTGGTGTAAACTATGAAACCTAATCTTGACCATTGATTATTTCAATCAATGATCCTGATTTAAACGGTGGCATGATTGTAATTATTTATGAAATTGGTGGCATGCGGGTCCATTTTGAAGTATGAAAAGGGCAAAATAGGAAAAGGGAACTGATTTTTATTTGGAAACAAATAAGAAGAGCATGAAATCAGGGATCCACTCCCTTCCAGATTCCACGACCACAACAATCAACAATCCAAAAATCAACCCATTATTCTATGAAACCAAAATCGATTGAAAACATCTGTGATTGAAGGTTGGTAAGCAGAAGGTATGAAACAATTCGATTTTGTGAGACAAAATTATGAAAAAATCAAGGTTGTTTCGAAAACAATGGTGTTGTTTCACATTCGATTGATGCTCACTAACCCACTATTGTTACCGATTCAGTTTCCTTCCAGGTTCCACGACCACAACAATCCAAAAATCAACCCATTATTCTATGAAACCGAAATCGACTGAAAACATTTGCGATTGAAGGTCGGCAAACAGAAGGTATGAAACAAATCGATTTTGTCAGACAAAATTATGAAAATCAAGGTTGTTTCGAAAACAACAGTGTTGTTTCACATTCGATTGATGCTCACTAACCCACCATTGTTACCGATTCAGTTTGTATGAAAAAAACCCAAATTTCATAGGAAATCCGCTGTTGTGGCAAAAGTATGAAAAAAAACAAAAATTTCCCAGCCCTAACTGAAAATTATGGAGATGATGATGGTTTTCATAGGAAATCCGCTGTTGTGGCAAAGGTATGAAAAAACCACAATTTTCATAGAAAATCCGCTGTTGTGGCAAAGGTATGAAAAACCCCCAAATTTCATAGGAAATCCGCTGTTGTGGCAAAGGTTCTTCTTCCATATTATACGACATGATGACGACGATTATTAAACTAAAAGATAGAACAAAATTGGAACTAATTTCTGGAACAAAGAAGGGTTATGGAGATGATGAAGATGGTTTTGAAAACCGTTTAATGTAGAAGAAGAAGATGAAAAAGAAATTTTAAAAGAAAAATTAAAAAAAATGATAAAGTCAATCACTTCCTAAAATAAAGGATAATTATCCTTATTAATTAAATTTCCGAAAATACCACTAAATGTGTGAAAGACTATTTTACCCTTAATGACATATTAATTATGATAAAAAATCAAGGGCTAGGATTGGTTTACATAGTTTACACACATTTAGTGGTTTACATTTTATTACCCCTATATATATATATATATATATAGATAAAAGTTCAAATGAAAACTCAAATTCAATCGTAAACATGAGGACAAATCTCGTCCATTGATCGCAGCCATATTTAAGCCATTCCTAAAATTCAGCTTTAGGGGTATTTTCGTCAAATTAGAATCAGCGCCTATTTTTGTTGAATTTTTATTTTCTTTTTTAATTAAAAAACTTTTACCCCCTTAAATTTTAAAATAAATTATCTCAAAAATTACTAACATTTTAATCAAACGAATTACATCAAAAAACGAGAATTTCGTGCTCTTCGATATGACATCCATCATGATATAGTTTTTTTTTTCGATTTAACCGTTTTTTACGTGAAATCGTGTATATGTGTTATATTCAGTCTGAATATAACACATATTCAGACTGAATATAACACATATTCAGTCTGAATATAACACATATTCAGACTGAATATAACACATATTCAGTCTGAATATAACACATATTCAGACTGAATATAACACATATTCAGACTGAATATAACACATAAAACCATGCGATAAACACGACCAATAATTGTGTGGTAAAACCTAATATGTGGTATATGATATCACGGGATGATCAAGTTCTTCAAACCGAGATGTAGCTGAAAATATGAGGCAAGCGGTAGTTGAACAATAACCAAATCAAAAAATTTCATGCGATGTATTGATATGTATGTCACCAAGAAAACCAAAGATGGATAATAACAGCAACAATATTCGATGAACAACACAGATGGTTAAAGGAGAATGACCTTAGTATGCATGCGTGGCATGTATATGCAATGTGAAAGAATGCAGCAATAGATGTGAACAAAAGAAGACGTGAGTGATGAATATGTGTTATATTCAGTCTGAATATGTGTTATATTCAGACTGAATATAACACATATACACGATTTCACGTAAAAAACGGTTAAATCGAAAAAAAACTATATCATGATGGATGTCATATCGAAGAGCACGAAATTCTCGTTTTTTTGATGTAATTTGTTTGATTAAAATGTTAGTAATTTTTGAGATAATTTATTTTAAAATTTAAGGGGGTAAAAGTTTTTTAATTAAAAAAGAAAATAAAAATTCAGCAAAAATAAGCTCTGATTCTAATCTTTCCAATTTTACCCTTGCGTGCTAAATATTCATTAAGCCATGGACAGAGTTTTCAACTTATTTACAAAATTGCCACCGTGTTTTTTTGCCATTAATTGATCTCTTCACCAGATTATTAATCAATGGCTGTGGTTTGTCCTCACGTTTACAATTGAATTTGAGTTTTCATTTGAACCCACCCCAATATATATATATATATATATATATATATATGGTGGTGGTGGATTCAAATGAGAATGGAGTTTTGGTTGCAAACGTGAGGACAAAGGAGAGGACACCACGTGTCTAGACCTTCTCAGGTGAATAATACAATATTCAGAATAAATATTACATGATTCATGATGAATAATACATGAATTATGAATTCGTGTATTATTCATCATGAACAATGCATGAACGTTCACATTTGTTATTCATACTAAATGTAGACACCAGGGGACACGTGTCGCACTCTCGGTTCACAAGCAAAAACCTGGTTAGCAATTGAAAATTTCCTTACATATGCATATATTGTGGAAGGGTATCCCAGACTACACCTAGATTAATCCCGAATAAAAAGTATTGACAGTGTTTGGTTCAATCAAGGTAATGAATGAAAATGATTATAATTGACAGTGTTTGGTTCAAACAAGGAATGAAAAATAATGTTTGATATTGATGCAGCGGTAATTCAAGTAACAGATTAAAACACGTTGATTCTCAATGAATACATGTGGCTAATCTCTTCTACGATTCGTTGATTCGACGAATACCGAACCTAGGCTTCAAATTTGAATTTACGAGAACTCAAAATTTGGGATATATAAAAATCAAAGTCTCCCTTCTCCATTACAATGCAAATATATATATATATATAGGTAGGGCATTTACTCCTACATTTACCCCTATATTAATTTCGAGACTTTTCACTATTCCACCTTCTTAGACTCCTCGTATTTCCAGGTGGTTACAAGAACCTAGACAACAATTTGTACTAGAAACGTTCGGTTAATTTATTATGCCAAAGTTATGGTGATTTAAGTGTTGTGCCCTTTTTTACCCCGATCATAGGCCTCCATGAAAAGTAACGCCCGGTCCTCCACGCGAAGGCCCGCATCAGATATAGACAAATGCAATATATATCTTCCAATCTTTTAATTACACTGTAAATTAAGATAGCAAATGTAGATATATGTTAAGTATAGACAAAGTCTAAATAACAAATTTAATTTCTCGATAAATAACTAATTTGTATTACAATTCAATTTGATAGGACATCAACAAAAGCTCAGTACTGAAATGGCAAAAACCCTGTACTCCTGTTGACAGCATGATTATGAGCAAACTCAGCTTGGCAAAGCTTCTGATCCCATGCTTTAACATGATCACCCACCAGACACCGTAAAAGATTACCAAGGGACCGATTAACAACTTCAGTTTGCCCATCCGTCTGAGGATGGTAAGCACTACTGAAATTAAGCTGAGTGTTTACCATTTTCCACAGACTACGCCAAAAATGACTTAAAAAACGAGTATCTCTGTCAGAAACAATGGAAGATGGTAAACCATGCAAACGGTAAACATCCCGAAAGAACAACTGAGCCACATTAACTGCATATGTCGTCTTCTTGCAAGGAATAAAATGCGCCATTTTAGAAAAACGGTCAACAACTACAAAGATGGAGTCATTACCTCTCTGAGTACGTGGTAACCCCAACACGAAATCCATGCTTATATCCACCCAAGGCTGCAAAGGGACAGGCAAAGGTAGATAAAGTCCAACATTGGTGGTCGTGCCCTTTGAAACCTGACAAATCCTGCATCTCTTAACAAACCGTTCCACCTCTTTTCGCATAGTAGGCCAGAAATATGATGATTGCACTAGCTGTAAAGTGCGATCTCGTCCAACATGTCCTTCACCGTGCAACTCTTTAATGATTTGAAGACGAAGGCTAGAGTCGGGGATACATAATTGATTTCCCTTGAAAAGGAAACCATCATGTATTAGAAAGTCTGAGTTCTGTCCAGATTGTATATCCTGTAAAATGACAGAAAAGTAAGGATCAACAACGAGCTGCTCCATGAGAGTATCGAGGCCTGGCACAACAACCCTCATAGAGACTAGCATATTACTCCACCTGCTCAAAGCATCTGCCACTCTATTTGAGGCCCCTGATTTGTGTTTCACAACAAAAGTGAACTTCTCCAAGAAGGCGATCCACCTCCCATGCTTATGTGAGATCTTGTCTTGGCTACGGATATGCCTCAAAGAATCATGATCAGTAAATAAAACAAACTCCTTATGAAAAAGGTAATGACGCCAATGCTTCACAGCCTGGACTACCGCATAGAATTCAACATCATAAGTACTGTACCGCAATTTTGGCCCCGTCAGCTTCTCACTGAAATAAGCAACATGTCGCCCCCTTTGGCTTAAAACTGCTCCAATCCCAACCTTTGAGGCATCAGTGTGTAACTCAAAAACTTGAGAGAAATCTGGCAATATCAGAATGGGTGCGGTTGTGAGCTTCTCTTTGATCAACTGAAAAGCCGATTCTGCCGCTTCGGTCCAAGCAAAGGTCTTTCCTTTCATACAGTCAGTCACCGGTGCCATAATAGTGCTGAAGTGTGGAATAAATCGCCGATAAAACGAAGCAAGACCATGGAAGCTGCGGACTTCAGTTATGGTCATTGGCGTTGGCCACTGTTTAACTGTCGTCACTTTAGACTCGTCCACCTGTATCCCTTTCCCCGATATAACATACCCCAAAAACAATACCTTGGGCACCATGAACACACACTTCTTAACAGCTACATAGAATCTATCCTTGCGAAGTAAGGTCAAAACTTGTCGAACGTGGTTTACATGCTCACAAAAAGTAGTACTGTAAATAAGAATGTCATCAAAGTAGACGACCACAAATTTACCAATAAAAAGCCTAAACAATTGGTTCATCACACACATAAAGGTACTAGGAGCGTTTGATAAACCGAAGAGCATCACCAACCACTCGTACAACCCTTCACGAGTCTTGAAGGCAGTCTTCCACTTATCACCCGGCCTAAGTCGAATATGATAATACCCACTTTTTAAATCTAGCTTTGTGAAAATAGCGGCACCACTGATTTGGTCAAGTAAATCATCCAAGTGAGGAATAGGAAATTTGTACCTTACAGTGATCTTGTTGATGGCACGACTATCAACACACATACGCCACGTTCCATCTTTTTTCGGAGTCAGCAAAGCAGGAACGGCACAAGGGCTCATGCTCTCCCGGACATGTCCCTTAGAAACCAACTCCTCAACCTGTCGGCGTAACTCCTCATGCTCCTTAGGACTCATCCTGTAATGTGGCCTATTAGGCAGTTGGGCCCCAGGCTCTAAATCAACGTGATGTTGGATGTCACACAAAGGAGGCAAACCATCAGGCAACTCCCCTGGGAAAACATCAGCAAATTCCTCAAGTAGAGGAACCATAGCTTCTGGAATCTCAACCTCCTGAGGCACTTCCTTTCCTATCAGCATAAAAACATTTCCTGCCTCTCCTAACTCATCATCAAATTGAGCAAGAGTCAAGAGAGTGCCCGAAGGTTTGGTAACTAATTCTTTTGGCTTACCAGGCATAAGAGTTATCTTAGCACCACCAAATAAGAAACTATAAGTATTGGCTCGACCGTTATGATCTATATTGCGATCATACTCCCAAGGTCTGTCCAACAATAAATGACACGCATCCATAGCAACCACATCACACCATACATCATCCTTATACTTGGTACGAACAGAAAAAGGAACAAGAGCGCGTTTAGAGACTGTTACCTCGCCACCTTTCTTAAGCCACTGGAGCTTATATGGTTTGGGGTGATTTTCTGTCTTCAAGGTTAGCTTTCGAACAGCCTCTTCAGAGATCAAATTATCACAACTTCCGAGTCAATAACGAAAGTGCAAACCTTACCCAAAACGGTATACGTAGACTAAAAAATGTTGTGCTTGAGCCAATCATCGTCAGTGACCTTTGGTGTAAAACAAGAGCGTCTCACAACCAAATTCACCCCCACATCTCCAGTTACGACCTCTTCTTCGTATGGTGGCTCGGTGTCATACAAAGGATTATCTTGGTAATCCTCCTCACCTTCATCCTCTTGCCCCTCATCAGGCTCTACAAACAAACTTCTCTTCCCAGCCTTTTTACACTCTGATTGTCTGTGGCCCGTCTCCCCGCAATTGAAGCACTTTAAACCACTGCTACCGGCCCCTTTTGGAGTTGGGCCAACACTGCTACCCATCGGTCTCTTCTGATCAGGTCCAGCACGGGGCAAACCACTATTCGAACCAGAACTACCTCCCGTATTGGCAAACGAATATGAACCACCCCCCGACGATTTTGTTTCTCGAAAGCCAAAGCGCGTTGGTGTGCCTCAGCAATTGTCACCGGATCAAACATGTTCACGGAATCCATAATCTGGACCCTCAAACCTCCAATATATCGAGCAACAAGTTGCTCCTCCGACTCTTGAATATCATTACGAGCGATCAACTGATAAAACTCAGTCGTATAATCATCAACCGACTTGGCCCCCTGTTTCAGATTCTGCAATCGTTGGTACATCAATCGTTGGAAATTATTGGGCAAAAAGTTGGACCGTAAATACTTTTTCATCTTCTCCCATGTCACGACCTTTGACTTTCCAAGCCTGCTTCGGGTTTGTTTCAATTGTTGCCACCATGCTGAGGCTCTCCCACGAAGCCTAGTAGCAATCAACACTACTCGTTTGTTCTCGGGAACCTCTTTGAATTCAAACACCTCCTCCACTGTAGCCAACCAATCTATGAACCCTTCCGGATTCAAACTATCCCCATCAAATTCTGGGATATCAATTCTCATCCCGGCCTCCCAACGCCTGTTGTCAATTTCTGGAACCCGCCTTGGCCGCCTTCTCGGAGTTCCTTCGGAAGACGAACCATCACGCTCACTACCGAACACGTTTTCGAAATTATCATCATCCGAGTGCGGAGGAGTTCGAGGATGACGTTCCCTCTGATTCACCAAATCTGCCATCCGGTCGGTCAATTGATCAACCACTTGATCCAACCGTGCCTCCATTCGTGCCATAAAACGTTGCTCCAATTCACGTTCATAGACCTCATCGATTCTATGAACCCGTTGGGGTCTTCTCGGAGGCATTAGAACCAAGAATTCGGCTCTGATACCAACTGATGCAGCGGTAATTCAAGTAACAGATTAAAACACGTTGATTCTCAATGAATACCCGTGGCTAATCTCTTCTACGATTCGTTGATTCGACCAATACCGAACCTAGGCTTCAAATTTGAATTTACGAGAACTCAAAATTTGGGATATATAAAAATCAAAGTCTCCCTTCTCTATTACAATGCAAATATATATATATATATAGGTAGGGCATTTACTCCTACATTTACCCCTATATTAATTTCGAGACTTTTCACTATTCCACCTTCTTAGACTCCTCGTATTTCCAGGTGGTTACAAGAACCTAGACAACAATTTGTACTAGAAACGTTCGGTTAATTTATTATGCCAAAGTTATGGTGATTTAAGTGTTGTGCCCTTTTTTACCCCGATCATAGGCCTCTATGAAAAGTAACGCCCGGTCCTCCACGCGAAGGCCCGCATCAGATATAGACAAATGCAATATATATCTTCCAATCTTTTAATTACACTGTAAATTAAGATAGCAAATGTAGATATATGTTCAGTATAGACAAAGTCTAAATAACAAATTTAATTTCTCGATAAATAACTAATTTGTATTACAATTCAATTTGATAGGACATCAACAAAAGCTCAGTATGAAAATGACATTTGAAGAGATACAAGTAGCAACCAAAAACTTTAAAACGTGTATTGGAAAAGGTGTATAGGAACACTCTCCATTTTTGGAAAGGAAAGCATAGCATGGTTGCTGTAAAGAGGTTAACTGCAGAGCAGTTCGGTCTGGGACAAGAGTTAAAGGAGTTTTTAACGGAAATTCAGTTGCTAACCCATCAAAAGCATCCAAACTTGATCTCTCTTCTAGGTTATTGCGACGAGGGAAAGGAGAAGATTATCGTTTATGAGTATGCACAGCGTGGAAGATGAGTAGCAACACCGAGTATACTCCTCTTACATGGCTGGAAAGACTCAGAATATGTACTGATGCTGCCAGGGGTTTAGATCACATCCATAATCATCATGTTGATCAGACCATAATCCATCGGGATATTAAAAGATCAAATATTTTATTAGATCAGAACTGGGTTGCTAAAATATCTGATCTTGGATTGTCCAAGTTAAGTTTTGCTAGAAGCCTTGTTAGTTCTTGTGCTGGCAGCACGCAGAATACCTTATTACTGGTATTGTGAAGAAAGAATCTGATGTATGGTACTATTCCAAGTGCTGTGTTGGAGATTGTGCTTCTTCAGACATAATGATGGTATCTTCTTTTCAGCCCAGTTGGCTAAAGACTACTATGAAAAGAAGAAACTGGTTGAGATAATTGATCCTGCTTTAAGCCAAGAAATGAATTCATACTCTATGAACAACTTCTCAGAAATTGCATATAGATGCTTGCTGGATGATCGACAACAACGACCTCCCATACAACTTGTCAAGAAAGAGCTTGAAGAATTACTAAGAATCCAGGTAATCAATTAAGTTGTATATGTAACTTGTCAACAACCGTTTTAGCTAGCTAATTTGTGAAATCAAATCTAATTGTGTATTGTTTCTTATATATGTAATGAAGGAAGAAAATAAAATATATCTAAGCATTATTTATTTATTTATTTATTTATACACCAAGGTAGATCGCGAAGAACAACCGTTGATGGTTGAAGTCATAAAAAAACTTGAATCTCAAGTAAGTCTTATCCTTCAATTTTCAACTACTATTAGGATACACCCAAGATATTATAATTATCGTGCGTATATAATTACCAATACATATATTGGCTGTCATTTTTGGTGAGAAATTAATACTTTTAAACCGTTTATCACTTTTAATCAAATACTCTCCCATGAATTGTGGCTTAAAAAGAAATTGATCTGGTGCATCTCATTTATTTCTCATCCAACGGTTGATAACCACGTCTCACGTAAACCTCAACTTCTCACCGGAAATAACCCTACATGTATCATGCGATAAATATATATATATATATATATCTTTTTTATGTTCTACAAAGTAAGGTTCATGCTTATTAATCTTTTTGTTCATTTATTAATAAGAAAATTTCCTACTCAATAAAAATACAAATAAAAAGAATCTGAAAATATATATACAGTCGCCTCAAACGTCCTAAATTTCCTTCTAATTTCTATTTATCAATACAAATCGTACGGGTGAATAGGTGTTCGACTCATATGAACATTGGAAGTCCAAAGAAGAACATCGGATGACGGAGTTAAAACTACCACGAGGCAACGAATACATTATGAAGATGTTAACCCCTCGTGGCGTCTCTGAGACCAACACAAAACTCTTATATCTTTCTTCACAAGGGAATTCTGTTCGACAACGAGAAGAGGGTAAGTTTTGTTCTTTCAGATTTCATTGATATATAATACTTTATATGATCGATTACAACCCGAAAAGCTAGTATTGGCGATACACAAATTAGTGATATATATATACCAAATCAAATTATCTGTTATTTTGTTTCCATGCAACAGTTTTTTTCAATAAAGGATGATGGAATAAAATGTGAATTGATGTCACCAAAAACATTTCTGTATCCATCCTCAAAGAAGTATGAATGGGAAAACAGAAGTAACTTCAGGTAACTTCTCTAGCTAGCTATGCTTTAACTTATCCATGATATATGTATAGATTTTTTTTTTTCGTAATAAGCACTTGTTCATTATATGAATATTACGTACATTTGGATTATATGTACATGAATTTTATTGGTTGCAGATTTTCAGAGGTGGCACGATTTCCTTATAAAGAACAACTTAAAATTCGATGTCGAATAAGTACCAGTGTGTTATCATCAAGCATCATGTATGCAGCTAGCTTGGTGTTTTCTTTTCAAAGAGAACCTCAAATTCTGTACCATAAATCATCACATTGGATGACGATAAAATGGAAATATGAGGAGTTGAACGTATCGTCTACACATTGTGCCCAACAGACCGACAACGGATGGATGAAAATTAGATTGTGGTATTTTGTTAATACTAACAGGAATGCTAATTTTGACATTGTGCTACATAAAGTTTCATATTTCCATGAACAAGTATTGCCCGATATCTTCATTCACGGAATTGAATTTCACCCTGTAGAGATGGTAATATATTGTCGAACAATTTTTATTTATTTAGTTAACCATATGGTGTGATTTTCTATTTGTGTACCATATATATATATATATATAATCACAAACTGATTAATTCATTTTAACTTACAGGTGGAAGGACATAATGAGATTGAGAAACTGGAAGGTGTTTCAATATCAAAAGAAGATGTAAATTGGGAGAAAAAGATGTCAAGTGATGATTGTGAAGGTATAATTCACAGATCAGATAAGCATTTGGAATACATGACCCAAAAGGAGCTCTACTTCCTTCTTTGTGATGGGATACTTATCGATAATGGTCGAAAGGTAATCTAATCATGATTATTAATCATCAACAAATTGAACAAAAATTGTTTTAGAAATATGCTTGTAATTATATATATTATTAATTCATACATTATGATACCATTTTGAATCTATTTTATGAACAGTGATTTTCCCTATGCAAATCTACTGGTGGGAAATGTCATATGTTACCTGCTACAGAGAGTTTACGTTACATGGACATGCTATCGCTATCTGAATCGAGGTTAATTTCTCTCTTGGATCACAAGCACTTTGAAAAGTACACCTGTTTTATGTAGAACATAATCTCTAGTTTTTTCTATAACCATTGGTGTTGCGTGCACCTCAACTAATTCCAAGGGGTCATGAAGTTAACAGTTGAAAAATGTCTAGTGACCCTGATGGGACTCAAATTTTATTGCTACAAAAATCATGTCTAATCTACCTTTGTACAACAGGTTCAAAGAGGTGGTGCAACTTGGAGCTGCAACTGCTCATGCTTTCACGTGTGAAATTGAATCAAACACGGTGTCACCTGGGAATATCTATGCATGCTATATCTTGTCTTCAAATTTGCAGAAGCCCATATTTGGCATGATGAGAAGCGTTTTGCGATAGCTCATTGCCTACTTGGATAACGCAGATAGAGGTACGCTATTTGCACATCTGAACTCTCGTGAACTGATCAACATACCAACAATCATGCCAAAGAACGATAATGGAGCCCATGAGATGTCCATTTCCAACGTAACAATATCGGATGATCAAGGTGGTACAATGCAAAAAGAGTACATGGATGATAGCATGCACCATTGGATGGAGCAGAGGAATGATGGTTGGATGGAGGTCATCTTGTGCAAATTGTTACATAAATTAGAAGATCACAAACATATGTTGATGATTTTGACATCTGAGGAAAGTGATTTATATGGCATTGTTGTCCAAGGCATTGAGTTTAGGCCAATGCTTTAAAGGGGGAGTGAGTTTCATATATATAACAAGTCTTCCTAAACCCATTTGTCATATGTTTAAACTCTTATATTTTCTTATTAACTAAGAACTGTGTTAATTCTTCATTTTGGTAGCTTCTAATTCTATTCGACAAGGGGATTCAAGAAAATTATACGAAATGGAAAATGCAACAACTTACATGAAAATATTAGGGAAAATGATACAAAAAGAAAGACTTAGGTGGCGTTTGTTTTTTAAGAGGTGTTGAAGTTTGAAGTCTCATTTCACTTATAATTTTTAAGAGATGATGCTGAAGTCTGAAATCTTAATCAATAAGGCTGTTTGTTTTTGTAAGCATATAAACGCCTGAATATATATAATTCTATATTTTATTCCTAGAAAATTCAACTTAAATACGTCAATTAAAATGAGCATCATCGATGATCGGAGGACGAAACGGGAAAAAAATCAAAAGAAGGATTCTAACAGATTTGCGACGTTGTGGAGTTTTAATCATATCTCAAACACCGAACACATCGATTTAAGCGATCCAAGATGTTTTAGAAAGCCAACACACAAATCTACAATATTTGTCTTTTGCATTTTTACAAATTCGAGGTGCATCTGGGCTAAAACCGTCGTTGAAATAAAAAGAATGATGTTGGACAAAAATAAGAGGTAATTAAGTGGTTGGTTATCACTTAATCATTCAAAGGATATTAATGATTAAGAGACTCTGAAAAGAAAAGAAAAACAGTCTAAATTATCTTATATCGGACCAAATCAGATATAAGTAGCAATTAATAGTTTATTTTGAAATAACAAGCACCACCTTACAAAAAGAAGTCACCACCTCCGGTCTCCATAGGTGCTGTTATATGTATAGTCTTCAAGTGAGATTCCCATATTTTGTTTGATGAAAACTGTGTGGGGGATTGTTATATATATAGTCTTCATAGTGGGGTTTGTCCCACATAGAAACAATAGTGGTAATTTCACTCAAGTGTGGGAGTATATATGTCTTAAACTTATTACTTATCCCACATATTAAACAACTTGTATAGTTGTTTAAGAGATCAATTGGACTAAGAAGGATTTGGCCTTGGTCTATGGATTTTGCACATATATTTAACGGTCAAAAGATAGCATTAGCACGTTGTTATGATTTTTTGTGCGGTAATTGAGGTTGGCGCGGTTTGACCCACTCCAAGCACTAGACGTTTTTTGACTGTTATTTTGACAGGTTTTCTCTTGGTTAATCTTATCCAAATCGGTTAGAGAGAATACCTTATATATATATATATATATGTGCTATTATTACATGTTTGATATCTCTTTGATTCTCCTTTCTCTTCATACAAATTCTAAATACATGTTCTTGAGGATTATGTTTAGTTGTTGAACATAATTCAAATTATTGATTAGATCATTATCTATTCTCCTTTATAAAAAGAATAAGGAAACCGTTTTTCAACAATTTCACTTTCTAAACGTTCAATTGTTTTAGCTTGTTGTACAACTTTTATAGCCCCTCTCTCCCACGTTTTCTCAAAATCAAACAATTTTCAAATTCTAAGTTACACTTAATACCCTTAGAATTAGTTATCCAATTTACTTTTAATCCCTTACTTTTTCATTTTTTATTTTACACCCTTATCATATTAACATAAATAATCGTATATGAACAATAATGCATTAAAAAAATACATTTCTTTTTTTACAAATTACACCATTGTAATCGTCTCGTCAATACCTTCGAAATGAGCCCAATATTGAATATTTTTTGATTTAATCATATTATTAAATATCATGAACATGTACAAATTAATTTCTTTTATATCCTTTACATTATTCATTTTCATTTTACACTCTTATAATATTAAGTTACACTTTATATCCTTAGAATTAGTTATCCAATTATTTTTAATCCTTTACTTTTTCATTTTTTACACCCTTATCATATTAACACTAATAATTGTATATGAACAATAATGCATTATTTTTTTTCTCTTTTTACAAATTATGCCATTGTAATCGTCTCGTCAATACCTTCGAAATGAGCCAAATATTGAATATTTTTTGAAATTTAATCATACTATTAAATATCATGAACATGTACAAATTAATTTGTTTTATATTTCTTACATTATTCATTTTCATTTTACACTCTTATAATATTAAAAATACATAATCATAATTTAACTAAAACATATTAATAAATGCATTTTTTGCAAATTATAATATTACAATATTCTCGTCAATAATTTCAAAATAAATTTATTATTGAATATTTTTTAACTTAATAATATTGTGAAATATCATAAATACGTATCAAGATTTTTCAAGAATTACGTACTGAGATTTTTTTAAAATTTGTACATTTTACGATCTTATCTATATTTATCTATTATCTATACTCCTTTATAAAAAGAATAGTGAGTAGTTATTTTCAACATACGGTTTTTCTAAACTACAGTTTTTTTTCTAAACCACTACTTTCTAAACATTCAGTTTTTTCTAACCCCACGATCAATGGCAGCAGTTCCCCCTGGCTCATGACACGCCCTCTCCCTCCCATCTTCTTCTCCACAAAATCAAGTGTCTCGCTTCTGTTAATCCTCAAATGGCTTCTGCTTTTCTCTCAAACTCCGTTCACTCCTCTACACTACGACTCTTTGCCTACGCATCGCCCTCCAAGGCTCCTCCAAGGCGAACGCAGATGGACTCAAATCAGTTTCTTCAAGGGTTTCTTCTTCTCAGAAAACGATTTTGGTTTTCGTTGGATTTTGGTCTGATCGATTTTGGTCTAATCAATTTTCGCTCTGATCGATTTTTGGTTTAATCGATTATTTTCTTATTTCCTCAAAGTTCGATTGCTTCTTTCAAGGTAAGCTCGAATGCTTCTGGTTGCTTGATTGATTTTATGGTCTGTATGGATTTAAACCCTAACATCGTCTTTTGATTTCTTTTATCGATTTGGTCTGTATCGATTTAAACCCTAACATCCGTTTTGTTCTTCTTGGCTTCGATCCAATCAAAAAGCCGGAGGTTCAATTTTTAATTTTTGTTTATTGTTTTCTGCGTATTTTGATAATCGATTAATGTGTTTTGTAGCTTATAATTGTATGATGCTTTTGTTGTTGGATTTTACCCCTTTTAGCATACTATTGTTCGTTTGCTTGAAGTTTAACTGATCCTGAACGTGTATCTGGAGAAATTCATACCTGAACCTAACGCTTGGTTTATTTTTGAATTATATTTGCAGGTTTTCCGGAAGCTTGTTGATGGCAGTGGGGTTGATGCTTGTCACTATGGTCCCAATTGCACTCATGTTGTTGTTGATAAGATTGCCTATGTAAATCTAATTTCTTGATTACTTCATTTTGTATTTTCATGTTTTTACTTGTCAACTTTAGGCTTCATGCGTTGTGTTCGAGTGGTTCTTGTTTGTTTATGTTTGTTTCATTACATTGTGTGTTTTATGTTGCAGGATGATCCGATATGTGTTGCTGCTAGGCGAGATGGAAAGATATTAGTATCTGGCCTTTGGGTTGATCATAGTTTTGATGTGGGAGTACCTGTGGATACAACCTCGGTTAGTACGTCAATCCAATTCGCATTCGTGTGGTTGCACCCTCCAGCATATATACACAAAATTAGTTTTTAGAATTTTTTTGAGAAATAGAAAAGGGATGGTTGCTTATTATATGCTGTTCCTATGAGGTAAAAAGTGCCAACAACAAATCTTATTGTTGTTTCAATCTTGAATTGCTTAACTTTGTATAGGATTAATTTATTGGTTGTAATTGATCGTCTAGCTTACTCTTGTTGATAATGTTGATCAATGCAATAAACGTGCTAAACTTCGATTGCTTCTTTCAAGGTAAGCTCGAATGCTTCTGGTTGCTTGATTGATTTTATGGTCTGTATGGATTTAAACCATAACATGGTCTTTTGATTTCTTTTATCGATTTGATTCTGATCGATTCTGGCCTAAGGTTTGTGTCACGAATTCTTTTTATGGGTTTCAATTCATGGTCTATATCGATTTATGAAATTTCCGTTTATGGGTTTCGATCCCTTTTCCATTGTTTTCTACTTCTTTGCTTATGTATGTAACCATGGTTATATTGAGCTCATGTAACAATGTTATACTTGATTTGGCTTTAATCATGGTTTATTGGTCGGGCATAGTCTAAAAAACTCCCATGGCCCAGTTAGGCGCACAAGATCTCAAACCATATAATTTATGGTTTGCAATTGGGTATGTGGAACCTGGTGTATTCATTATGTTTTTGAGTCTTGTGCAGAAGAACGGAGTTTGGAGACATTGATGAAAAAGCTTGACTGTGTTGGAAAAATCCTTAAAGAAAGTTTAGATTTCAAGGGCATGTGAGATGGTATCAAATCTTGGTGATAAAATGTTGTCTTCTTCAGATGTATGCGCCTTCATCCTTCAGTTTTCAATTGTAAGTCTCTTGCTGTTTTCTGTTTTACCAAGTTCTAATAAACTGTATGCAACTTTAAATGTTTGTTTGGTGAACCTTCTTGTTTGCTTATGGTGGTAAGTTTCCTGGCAAAAACCACCACATAAAGCCTTAATATTTCTTTTGTTTTTGACTAATAGGTGCTATTGACTTGAAATTTAGTGGGTTTAATTCTTTTGTTTCCGGGTAAAACACCACACGTTAAGCGTGTTGTAAGTTTCTTTCTTGATGTAACTATACAAAATGAAGTAGAGTTGCATTTATTATGTTATTGTGGTTGGGAGAATGGTGATCCGATGGTTTAAGTTTCTTGAATTTTAGTTATTATGATTAAGTTTCTTAAATTTTACTTACCGGGAAAGTGACACCCGACTAGCATTTGATTTTTAAGTTTCTTAATTTTGGTTCAACTCCAACCACTATGGTCCTTGCAAACAGGATAAGCGAATAAAACAACGGAGGCTTGCTTTACGTAAAATAAGTGGATGCTAAGAAATATAAACATGTGCTTGTGGTTCTATTTTTAGTAATGTGCTATATATTTGGTTTTTGTGTAGCCAGGAATTTGCATCGAATCACGTATAATTGCTCTCAGTTTTACATTTTTTAATTATATTGCAAGTGGTTGTCTTGTCGAAGTACAAACCTTTTGGTTTCTATGATATAATAGTTTTTTGTTGTATAGTGCTGGAAATTGTTGTTACTATTAACAAGTTATTGAATTTGGCAGTGGATGATTTGCTGAAACAAGAAACAGGAGCTGATGCAAAAGAATTGTAGGGATATTGTTGTTTTTATTCACCAAATTGAGATGAGGTGCAAGTATACAAGTGCTTGTGTTTTTTATTTGTGTGAACAAAATATCAATTATTACTTTGTTGTTTCTGTTCTTAGTCTTTAACATCATAAGTAAGAGTGGTTAATTTAGCTCCTGCAGATTTATTATGCTAATGGATTTTGAAGTTATAGATGTATTTAGGTTCTCTAAGTTGATAAGAACTTATTTCATATGGATATAGAAGCAGTTGAATGTGGGTTTGTTCATTTACTACTATTGGGCTTTTTCATAATAGTTTAATATTTTAATTATAGCATCTTAATTGTAAGATTGGCATGGACCACACCCCTTTGATGTGTGAGTTGTAACACATGTTTTTTTTTAATTTGCATATGTATTTTCATATTTTTAATTCTTATCGTGATTACACAAAAAATGGATGAAATTGAATATGGAAACTGTAATTTCTCTGGTAAAGTTTGCCTTAGAGCGGTTAAGTTGTGAAAAAAATACACCATTTCTTTTAGAAATGAAGTGTTATTAAATCTGGTTTTAAAGAACCATGAACTCTATTCTCTAAATGCATATCTATTCTATCCTATTAAAAGAATAGTGACAGTTTTTTTTCAAGAAAACAGTTTTTCAAGCTTACAATTGTTTAAGCTTGATGTACAACTTTCTGCAGCATCGAAATTGGTTTTTCAAGATTACTGCTCCTTTCAGTTTTTTCTAACCCCGCGATCAATGGCAGCAGAGAAGATTGATATCCCGCCGCATTGCGCGGGCACGATGACTAGTTAGTCTGAACCCAAACAATCTCATAGTGAGGGCTAATAATCTATCACGATTCCTTGAATCATTTCTTTCAAAATTGTCTATTTTCTAACCGGTGCGTGGGCCACAACTAATCCAACTTTTAGGTTTTTACTGGAGGAAGAGTGGCCCATTTTGGCTAAAATCCATCTGTTCCACTCCGCAGTAAAATCAACATCTTCATCGGAGATATTATTAGGACTAAAAAATGGCAACAAATGGGGGCCTTTCAATCTCATTGGAGGGAGTGAGAGACACAAATTTAACGCAACTGAAAAAACTCAATTGTGTTTTATATCCAGTACGCTACACTGATAAGTACTACGCCGATGCAATTGCCTCCGGCGAATTCACCAAGTTAGGTATGCTTCCTCTTCTCGGATTTCTCATCAATCCAATATATATATATATATATTTCATGGGTCAGTTTTGTTTCCATGAATTTTATGTGGAATTGGTCTTTTTTGTGTTATTTTGTAGGTTAGAATGATACGGGTTAATTTTAGGTTAGATAATTGGGTTTTGTGCTACTGTTCTTGAATAGCTTTTGGATGTTATAGAAATCTGACTTATAAATCTAACACCAATATCATTCTATTTATGAAGTTTAATCTGCCATGGTGCTTTCTAGCCTAGGCAATTAGGTTTCAGATGAATGTATTTATTTATCAGGTAAAATGGGTACCAAATAGGAACAATTAAACCTTTGTTACATTGTTTCTTTGCAATAAATAAGAACCAACATTTTCATGTATTTTTGCCATTTCTTGTTCTACCCTTTTGACTGTATTTTGTTTCTCCTTTTTGTTCCTCACCTTTCCAGCATACTACAATGACAATTGTGTTGGTTCAATCGCATGCCGGCTCGAAAAGAAGGAAGGCGGTGCTGTTTGTGTGTACATAATGACGTTGGGCGTACTGGCACCGTATCGTGGCCTAGGTATTGGTGAGTATCCTAGATTTTTTTTACGTGTTCAAACTTTCACAAGACTAGATCCATCAAATTCTGTAGTTCTGGTCTTAAAAGTCGAATATAAACACAGATTCTTGAAAACTGGTGCAGGTAGGAAGTTGTTGAATCATGTTATTGATCTTTGTTCAAAGCAGAACATCGGTGAGATTTACTTACATGTGCAAACAAACAACGATGATGCCATCGATTTTTACAAGAAATTTGGGTTTGAAATCACCGATACCATCAGGAACTATTATAAGAACATTACTCCACCGGATTGCTACATTGTTACAAAGTACATTCCGCCATCTCAAACCCAGAAATAAACACCTCGGAAATTGGGGTTTTGGTTCTTCCGCAGGATCTGGACTTATGGGAACAAACGCTCTGCTCTTTGAACTTTGAAGTAGAAGTCAGATCTGACTACGTCTCGTCTCCAATCTCATGGTTGTTTGACGGTTTGTGTTGTACACAAAAGCACAATTTCAATTGATTTTGATGACTTTTGGGTATTTTTTCACCTTGAGCATGCAAGTGTATTGTGGATGAACACACTTATCCTTGAAACCTAATGGTTTAAATGCATAATGTTATCAAATAATCTTTCTTGCTTGTTGGTTATTACGTTATGAAATAAATGACATTTTGGGTACTTTTTAGTGCATCCACATTGGAAGTTGTTGTTCAGATTATCTTTAGGAGTTTTTATAAGAACCTCCACTAATTTTTTTTATATAAAACTTTGGTTAAATTAACTAACATAAGGTTATTTTGAAAAATATTAATTAAAAGAAGAAAATGTTAGGTTTTTTCAATTGTTCACTAATATGGCATTTTATGTAATTTTATTAGTACAAGTCATCGTACCATAATCACATGTGATTTAGTTGTTCTTGTGTTCTCTTATTTTAATAGTATTTTTGTTTGAACCCATATCATATACTTATAATATAGAACGAAAGTCAGGGCTTGTTTGGTATTGGCTTAATGGACTTAATGGTCAATATAGCTTATTCGCTAAGCTATATATAGTTGTTTGGTTGTGGCTTATTTGGTAAAACCACAGCTTATTCGCTCAGTTTTGAGAACCACCTTGTCTAGGCTCAGCCACAAAAAAGACTCTCCTACCCTTCTCCCAAATAGCCAACAACCCCTAAATGCTTTGGATTCTGGACTCCCTCTTGTCTGCTTCATCGACGCCTCCCTCTTCTCTCCTATTACAGACGCCTCTCTCAACGCCTTCCTCTGGTCCGCTTCATTGACCGACGCATCCCTCTCCCCTGCATCGGTTTCTCCTCTCGCCTGCTCATCAATTTCTCCTCTCCTATGTGGGTTTTGTTCTTCAGTTAAATGATCATGAACATCGTATATTGATGTTGATTGTTGCTAGATTTGAGGTCAGGTTCTTGGAGTTTGATTCGGTAGAAAGCAAATTGAACATTGTTTTGGTCATTTGGGATTCAATTAAAAACCCTAATTTGGCATTTGAGAAGCAGCAACAAATTGGAAATCGTTTACCGGTGTGTATGAAGGCATGAAAGAAGAAGATTGATGATGTTCAGAGCTTTCGCCGCCATTCCCTCTCACACTGTAGATTCAAGTTTTCAATGAATTGCTTTTTTTGGTTAGATTTCTCATAATATTACATATTATTTGGAGGATTTTTCACCATATGTGAAGATAGTGTTTGATTTTTTATATTTAATTGTTTAGCTTAAAAGAATTAAATTTTGTGTTTGATTTTAAGGACCCTCTGTGTCTAGATATTAATTTTGTATTTTGATGTTCGATTAAGATTTTTAATCATTGTGTGTTGAGATAATATAAATGGGTAAAATGGTCATTTTTACCGTTCAGACAATTTATTCAGTACAGTAAACAAACAACAAATTTATTAATACATACAGACAACTTTATGCACAAAGTCAACTTTATCCATACAGAACTTAACGAAAAACCAACCAAACAGCCCATCAGTTTCATATGAAAACAATAACCAAAGAAAATAGTCTTACCACATGTGATTTTATACCAAAATCACGTGTGATTCACGCGACTTTGGCTGCAGACCATGTTGTCTGAACCCTTGCGTGGACCGTCAGTGTAAAATCATATATATAAAATTTTATACATAATTTGACCGTTTTCTTATTTTCTTGTTTTGTTACTATTCTCATTTAAAATTGATAAATTTTATTTAAAAACAACCTAGAAATAAAATGAGTAAAACTTCAGGGGACTAAGAGTGTAAATATACAGGAGCGTGGATAACGCGCTGGATCCCGGGGCACCATCGCCAGGTCAATGTTGAAAAAGCGCTCCTCCCCTTCCCTGCAGTTCCTCCCCACCGCCACCGTAGCCGCCATGTCCCTCCGCCCTTCATCCTCCGTAATCATCACATATATCCCCTTCAAAACCTCACATACACATACACTCACTCATTCCTAACAACACTTAATTTAAATTTCCACTCGCTACTAATTGAGTTTTTATTGTTGTTGTACATGACAGTACAGAGGCGGCCGGAATCAATGGCGCGGCAGAGGATTCTCAAATCGTCCGTATACTCCCGTTACTGACAACATCATCAACGGTAATGACGATCCTAATCGCGAATTCCGGCCGGATTATAATCCTCGGCCGCCACGTTTCCAATTTCGACCTAATTCCGACTCAACTTCCAATCAGAACCAATCATATCAGCCACGTGGACAACCACCTCCGCCGTATTTAAATCCGAATCAACAATTCGCGCCACCACCTCTGTACAATCAAAATCAACAGTTTTGGCGGCATGGACAACAACCGCAGCCGCAGTTTAATCCAAACCAACAGTTTCGGCCACCTACATTCTACAATCAACGGCCGAATTTTGATCAGAACCACCAGTTTCGGCCGCAAGGACAGCCACCACAGCCTTTTGGACAGTTTCCGCCACAACAGCGGCCTCGGCAGCGGCCGTCGAAACCCTTGGACTATCGTAATTGGGAGTACGCGAAACCAGGACCTCCTTCTAGTTGTGGTAATTACGACTCATGCGAATGAGCTTACATTAGTTGCGCGATGTCTTTTTTCCATGGTTCTAAATAACTTGTTACTTATTATGGCGGCAATGCTTAGGTTCGCCGCCACGTTAACCCCCATGGCTCCACTAAGGCTTGGCTTGCATTGTAACGCGTTATGGCACGTTATGATGCGTTACGACGCTTTATGACGCCTTATTTTTGTAAGGTGTATATAACTTGAAGAATAAATGATAATTGTTCACGGTTAAGACTTAAATACACATAAAAACTAAAAACCTTTAAATTGGCAAATACTCACGCTCATTCTCGTACACAAAGAGTCGAACGCGAGTTCTTTGAGAATTGAAGAAAGTAGCGAGTAAAGATCAAGAGATTTACTCTCAATTTTGCACTCTTGATATTATTTTATGTAAGCTCTATATTTAGTATCAATGGTGTTAGAAAATAAATAGATTCAAGAAACAATGATTAGAACGTGAAAGGATCACTATCCTTAGTATATTATTAGCCCCCACTATCAAGGTTGTTTGCGTTAAAGCTAATACACCCCCAGGAATAATCTAATCAAAAGAGTATGTTTAACAACCAAACATAATCTCCAAGAACATGACTGCAGAGTTTTATGAAGAGATGGGAGAGAATTTAAGATAATAAAAGCATGGAGATGACACATATATATAGGTTTTAGTATATAACTGATTTGGATAAGGTTAACTACCTTCAAACTTTATCCATAATCAAATTACAATAAAAAACCTCTAAAAAACGTCCAGAAAAAACGTCAACAGTGTCGGAAGCGACTTTCACGCTAGTTAGTCATACAAAAACTTACTTCAAACTCGCTTCAGACACTGTTTGATCATAGTGACCCAAGCGACTTTCAAGCTAGTTAAGTCACACAGAACTTACTTCAAACTCGCTTTAGACACTGTTTGATAACACTAAATATCATATTTTTGACCGTTAAATGTATGTGCAAAATCCACACAACAAGGCTAAATTCTCCTTAGTTCATTATACATATAGATCACTTATTCAAGTGAGATTCCACTATTATTTCAATGTGGAACCAATCTCACTATGAAGACTATATATATAACAAATGGTCTTTTTTTGTTTTATTACTTTACATGAATAAATTTGTTCTACGGTATTATTCAATACACTAACACACAAGTGTGTATATGTGTTTGTATATATATATATATATGTATGTATGTATATATGCCGCCCTTAGGGCACGCCTTGAAAAACGGCAAGGCCTTGCCGTAACTCGTAAGGCTTGAGGCTTGACCTCGCCACCACGCCCCGCCTCACGTCATTAAGAACATTGCTTTTTTCATAGTTGCATTTTTGCATGCACAGTAATAGTAAAAGAGGTTACCTTTTCCACTTGGTTTTTGTGATCAATTTCATCTGCTTGGCAATTGATATGAACTTAAAGAAATGATATAATTTAAGAAAATAAGCAATAAACCATAGTAAATTAGTAATTGCTTTAGTCAAGGTTCTAAAGAGTTGCATAACAATCTTGCTTCTAAAATATTTTGGCTTTCTTGTTTAGATATCAACTTCAACTGGTGTGAAATTCTTCAATTTTGTTCTCGTTTGGCATTGACATATTGTCCACATTATGTGCAGAGCGATTTACAGTCCTTTCATACAATATACTCGCTGATTACCTGGCTATTAATCATCGAGGCAAACTTTACTTTCACATACCTCGCCATGTTTTGGATTGGGAGTTTCGGAAGAAAAATATTATGTTTGAGCTTGGATTATGGTCGGCTGATATACTTTGCCTTCAGGTTGTAACTCTGTTTTTCATGCTTTGTTGTCCCAGTTCAATTCAACTTTCATAATTGCATAATACCGTTAGTGTATATTACAAGTCACAAAATTTGTTCTTTACCCAAAAAAGTCACAAAATTGTTGGACAGTAATATGGTCCTTTTCTTTTGGCAGTGGTTCTGTTTTTGCATAGTTCTTAATTAGGAAGTAACCCTGTTTTACAGTAATTTTCTTGTTTATGCAGGAGGTTGATAAATTTCAGGATTTAGAAGACGACTTAAAAATTCGGGGGTACAGTGGTATTTGGAAGGTAAATGTACGAGGCTGCTGCAAAGCCGAAATTTTGATTTAGCTTTGAATATTGGTGTACTAGGAAACGACTTGGTATCAGTCTAGTAACTTATTTCTCTGCCATGTGTACTCTAAGTGTGGAAATTTGAAATGTATGTTTGTTTTTTTTATTTTCTCGTTTCCTATTTGTCAGATGAGAACTGGCGAGCCAGTTGACGGTTGTGCAATATTTTGGCGTTCATCAAGGTATACCTTTTATTAATTGCATGTAGTAATTATAAGCAGCTGCACCTATTTAATATTGATATATAAAATTTCCATAATAGATTCAAGCTTCTGCATGAGGAAGCCATTGAGTTCAATAAGTTTGGAATGCGGGATAATGTTGCACAGATCTGTGTTTTAGAGGTGCGTTGTTCTTCAAATGATTTATTAGGAACTTGCACTTGCAAAACAAGATACATATTATTTTCATTATTTCACTAAATGTTATTTTTACATTGAACAGTCGCTGAATGATAAGTGTTCAGCTGCATCGCCTCCGACAGCATGGTAAGTGTAGCATCTTCTTCTATTTTTGTACTTTTTTGACGATTCACTGAACCTTCAGAAAACAAAGTATTCTGAATGAAAAACCGTTACTGTGCCTGCAGCTCTGAAGGTCATAATAAAGTTGTTATATGTAATATTCATGTGCTTTACAATCCTAGAAGGGGAGAGATCAAGCTTGGGCAGGTTAGGGTGCTTCTGGATAGGGCATATGCTACATCAAAGCTTTGGGATAATGCTCCTGTTGTTCTTTGTGGAGATTTTAACTCTACGCCAAAGGTATCTTAACTCTTTTCTCTTTTCGATCCTTCCATTGTACATATCGGTACTTGTAGACTAAACTTTCTTCATTCTTAAATTTGATCATCCCAATATAACTCTTTCCTTCTTTTGTTTCAGAGTTCGTTGTACAACTTCATATTGGAGCAAAAGGTTAAATAAAATTCTGGTTTTCATTCCATACCTATTACTATAAGTTTCAGTTTGTTATTGTTTGCTAAATTTACTTCTCGGTGCAGTTAGATGTGTCTGAACTGCCTAGAGATAAGATATCCGGCCAACTTTCTGCTGAAATACGTCCCAGAAGGCCGTTTACGAATACTATCAGGCATGTATCGTCATATCACGAATTCTATTTAACGTCATTCTAAGGTCTTGTTTGTTTTTTAGAAAAAAGCTCTTATTAGCCTCTTATGTCTGTCGATTAAACGTAGTCATTTAAATGAATGTTAATTTTATAATTTAGATTTAAATTTTGTAATGATGATGCATAAATATGTCAAATTGTATAAACTTATATTTATAAATTCGAGTATTTGACAGTATAATATTCTAATGGGTCAAATACATAATTTAAACCAATTCAGACGTTTATCAGTTTACAAAAACAAAAGTCTTAGTGATTCAGCTTTCAGACTTTAACACTACCTCTTATCAATCAGAAGTGAAATAAAACTTCAGACTTGAGCACCTCTTCAAAAACAAACGCCACCTAATTGAAAATTAAGAGTTGATTATTAAATAACTTGCATATTTTTGTAGAGCTCAGTCTACTGATAATGCAACTCAATCTCCCAAAAGGGTTGATAACCACGAAGTCCATCAGGAGGAAGCTGGCATAAAAGGGGACAGCACTTCTTTTATGAGTAGTCAGCTTGAATGTGTTCCTGACACAACACATGAAGACAAAAAAACTGCTCCGCAACTCGAGGCAAAGGAAGAAACCGAGGGCAATGCTGCAAACTGCACCTCAGAAAGTTTGGAAAATGTCTCGGCAGATGCAATTAGCGATGCCATCTCTTTAAGTGAAAAAGAGCGTGGTCTGTCGCATAGTACTAACGAGGCCAATATTTTGATGACATCCCCAGATGAATCACTAGAAGCCGTAGAAGATGTATCTGTAGGCGAGAATTCTGTTTCATTTTTGTCTGAATTGCATGGTCTTGATGGATCTGACTTAATGGATGGTAACGAGACCTCTGAGGCTGAGCTCTCTCTAGAAACTTCTGAGGTTTTGGATGGTTCTTTGAGCAGTGGTAATGAAGCTTTTGTGCAGAGGCCTGCTTATGATCCATCAGGTTGGACCCCTATGGAAATAGAGGCTGCAACGGGCAGCTCAGAATGCACAACCATGGAACACCTTCTAACACTAAGAAGCACATATTCGGAAGTTGAGGTGGATCATATATCATGAAATTACCATCCTTTTATCTTGTTTCAGTAAAGGGTATGAAACGTAAATATCCTTGGTTTTTTGTGTTAATGTTTGCAGGATTATTCAGGAACAAGAGACTCAAATGGGGAGCCCCAAGTGACTAGCTACCATAGAGGTTTCCAGGGGACAGTTGATTACATCTGGTGAATCCCCATTTCTTTTTTTCCAAGAATGAAACTCTTTGAACCCAGTACTGAAGTGCAAATTTGGTAGATTTCTAAGCAGTTTGTTGGTGACTGTTTTTGCATGCACAGGCGATCCAATGGTCTGCAAACTGTGAAGGTTCTTGCTCCTATACCAAAACATGCAATGCAGTGGACTCCTGGATTTCCTACAAAGGTATTGGAATTGTGATTTTACTACGATTATTATTTTAGAATGAAAGTTGTAAAATAAGGAATTTGGATTTGTGTTAACAGAGATGGGGAAGTGATCATGTTGCACTGGTTACTGAATTGGCTTTCAATAAAGAGGAAAGATCACAAGTTGAGTAGCAGACAAATGTGTGTATATATATATACATTCCTGTTGTGATTTTTTGAGCAAAAGGACTGAAGGGTTTATTCCTTTTTTAATTTTGGGTGAATTATTTGTCATATAATTAAAATCCATGGTATGTACGTGCTTCATAAGTTGTATATTGTTGGTTTGTGTAACTTAACATTGACTTGTACCATGGAAGTTGTTGCAATTTCATTTATTTGGATGAAGAATTTCTTATTGTTGTCATTATTAGAATCCATACATAGCAACATTGGTTTGATATGTTATTGTTATTGTTATTGATATATATATATATATATATATATACATATAATAAATAAGTAACTAGCATGCCACGTGTCGTCTTTTGGTGAACCGACTTTATTGTTTTCCCGCCTAAACATGTATCTAGACGCATTTACATTACAGGTTCAATTAACACATCCACATTCACTCCTCCTTAAATCTCATTAATTAAATTTTCAATATTTATACCTTACATTTACTACCCTTATAATTACCTATGTAGTTTATTTTTAATCTCTTACTTTTTTATTTTTCATTTTAGACTCTTATCATATAAACATAAATAATGTATATGAACTAAAATGCATTAAAAAAACATTTCTATTTTTTACAAATTATATCATTGTAATCGCTTCGTCATTACCTTCGAAATGAGTCAAATATTGAATATTTTTGGATTTGATTATATTATTAAATATCATAAATATATACGAATTAATGTGTCGTGATTAGTATGGGAATTGTTGAAATTAGTATAGGATTTGATACAAATAATCACTAAATTGTCGTGATTTTCTTTTTGCAACTTTGATACGGATCCAAGCCTCGATGGTGACACAATTGAAGGTGCTCGGCTAGAGGGAGATGCCACCGAAAGTGGCTAGGCCCAAACCCATATCGTGAAGACCCAATCCAACCGTATAAGGAGTTTATTTCAATTTAGTATTTTATCTTTATCTTTTCTTTTTTTTGAAAAAAACCTTTGTTTAAGGGATTGAGTTTATCTCTTCCATTGTTTATCTCCTTTTATCTCTCCTTTGTTTCTATTTAAGCATTGAAAAAATCTCTTGGTTGGGTTGTCGAATAAAGTTTATTTTTAAGTTTGAACGTTCGTGTTCTTCTCCATTCGGTTGGCCGAAGGAGGTATTATTTGCTAGGGGATTTCTAGCATCTTTCCCCACTCGTATACGAATCCGTATCAAGTGGTATCAACAGCTTGGGTTGTCAGGATGTCTATGGATGGGAGAGATCGTCGTCATCAACACCGTAGATTCGCCGCCGGAGGCAACGGTCATGAACAACGTGATCCTCGTGACATCGCTGAAATTGAAAGATTACAACAGCGGGTTCGTGAATTAGAGCTCAATCAAAACAATCATTATCATGATGATCAATCCGCAACTGAGTCCGTAACTTGGGATGACGACGGCGATGACCGATTCCACAACCATTTCGGCCGACGCAATCATCGGGCCATCCCCACCCCACCGCCGGTGGACCCCCTACGGGCCTTGGGCATTTGCACGGAAATACCGGAATTCGAAGGACGATTGGAACCCGATGACTTCCTTGATTGGCTCCAAACGGTGGAGCGTATTTTCGACCTACGCGATATTCCAGACAGCTTGAAGGTAAAATTAGTTGCAATTAAACTAAAGAAATCAGCTTCGTTGTGGTGGGATCATGTGCAGATTCAACGACATAAAGTGGGTAAACATAAGGTGGAGACTTGGGACAAGATGAAGCGCCTATTGAAGGCTAAATATCTCCCTGTTACATACAAACAAGATTCGTATGTGGGGTACCATAACCTACGACAAAACAACTTGTCTGTTGCCGACTTTATTGGCGAATTCGAACGCATGCGTATGCGTTGTGGCACCACCGAAGAAGACGAACAGGTTATTGCACGGTTTCTGGGTTGCCTTCGCCCGGAGATCGCGGATGTGGTCTCGTTACAATAATATTATTCTTTTCCCGATGTGTGCAGGTTAGCCTATCGGGTGGAACAACAATTGGCCTCCAAATCCAAACAAGCTTCCAGGTTCCCACCTTCACATCGCGTTTCCACAGCAACCCCTACCAACCCTCGCATCGGCCCAATCAAAGCCGATCCACAGGGTGCCGCCATCCCACCAGCAGGTCAATCCAATGTTTTACGCTGTTACAAGTGCCAAGGGTTAGGCCATCTTAAGCGAGATTGCCCAAACAAACAAGTCCTAGCCTTTGTTGACGATGCAGACCCAGTTTATGACACGGAGGACGAAGGTGAGTCACAGGTTCTCTATCCCGATCAAGGGGAGCTCCTAGTCTCCTACCGGTTGCTAAATACCGGTGTCGCAGGGCCGGATGACGATACGACATGGTTACGCAACAACATTTTTCGGACAAAGTGTACGGCAAAAGGTAAAGTTTGTACGGTTATCATTGATGGAAGAAGTTGTGAGAACATGGTCGCGACATCTATGGTGGAGAAACTCGGGTTACCTACGCAAGATCATCCCACGCGGTACCAACTTACGTGGCTAAAAAAAGGGAATCTCGTCAAAGTTACCCACAAGTGTTTAGTACAATTTTCGATTGGCAACAAATATACCGATGAGATTTGGTGTGAAGTCATCCCCATGGACGCATGCCACGTCCTCTTAGGACGTCCGTGGCTATACGATCGGCGAGCTAAACATGACGGGTATCGAAACACATATTCTTTCAAAAAAGATGGCCTCCACATTACTCTTGCACCTCTTAACCCAAGGGATGAACCTCCTGAAGTCCCCACAGTCACCAAGACTGAATTCGTGGGTCTTGTTAAGGACCTCGATGATCCAACCATTTTTGGGCTTGTCGTGCTTGAAGAAAACGCAGCTCTACCCGACATACCGCTACCTATACGTCCCCTCATGGACGAATTTCGGGATGTTTTTCCGGACGAAATTCCCGCAGGTTTACCATTGATGCGCGAAATACAACATTGTATTGACTTGGTACCCGGTGCTAGCATCCCGAACAAACCGGCGTACCGAATGAACCCGAAAGAATTTGCCGAGTTACACCGCCAAGTCCTTGAGTTACTAGACAAGGGCCTTATTCGAGAAAGCATGAGCCCTTGTGCGGTGCCCGCTTTGCTTGTTCCCAAGCCGAATGGCACGTTTCGTATGTGCATCGATAGTCGCGCCGTCAATAAAATCACCATTAAATATCGGTTTTCTATTCCACGATTTGATGACCTTCTGGACCACTTACACGGCGCACACATCTTCTCAAAAATAGATTTGCGAAGTGGCTACCACCAGATCCGAATGCGGCCCGGAGATGAGTGGAAAACGGCGTTTAAAACACGCGACGGTTTGTATGAGTGGATGGTTATGCCGTTTGGGTTGTCCAACGCCCCGAGTACATTCATGCGCCTCATGAACCATATATTTAAACCATTCATCGGCAAATGCGTCGTCGTTTATTTCGACGACATCTTGGTTTTTAGCAAGGATGAGGAACAACATCTCCAGCACCTTCGGGCAATATTCACTGTGTTGCGACAACAGAAGCTTTATGCTAACGGAAAGAAATGTCATTTTCTCACGAAGGAAGTTCTCTTCCTGGGGTACTTGGTGTCCGGCAATGGTATTCGAATGGACGCCACTAAAATCTCGGCCATCACAACGTGGCCCACACCGGCCTCGCTTCATGACGTGAGGAGTTTTCATGGGCTCGCATCATTCTATCGACGATTTATCCGTCACTTCAGCACGATCGTCGCACCCCTCACCGAATGTTTGAAAGGTAGCAAGTTCGTTTGGTCCGAAACGGCACAACGTGCATTTGAAACACTCAAGTCAGTGGTCACAGAGGCCCCAGTTCTTGCATTACCGAATTTTGATCATGTATTTCAGGTCGAATGTGACGCGTCGGGGTTGGGAATCGGTAGGGTCTTGAGCCAATTGAATCGGCCGATTGCTTTCTTTAGCGAAAAATTCAATGAGACGCGGCGTCGATATAGCACATACGACAAGGAGTTTTACGCCATCGTCCGAAGCCTTGAATATTGGCGTCATTATTTACTTCCGACCGAGTTTATCCTCTACTCCGACCACCAAGCTTTAAAGTTCATCCAAGGGCAAGCTAAGCTCAATCCACGACATGCCAAGTGGGTTGACACGTTACAAGATTTTTCTTTCGTCAATCGACACAAAGCCGGTTCCGCCAACACGGTCGCTGACGCCCTAAGTCGCTGCCCAGCCTTTGTCACCTCCACAAAAATACACGTTACGGGCTTTGAAGCTTTCACACACTTGTATCAGGAAGACCCGGATTTCAAAGACTTCTGGGCCAACTGTGCAACAGCCCCGTTCCGAGACTATGTAAGACGTGACGGGTTTCTCTTCAAGGGCCGACGTTTGTGTGTTCCATTATCTTCTTTTCGGGAAGCCATTTTTCTCGAGTGTCACCAAGGAGCTTTAGCGGGACATTTCGGAAGGGACAAAACAGTAGCTTTGGTTGGTGAACGTTTTTATTGGCTTCATATTGCTAAAGATGTTCTCAAGATTCTAAACCGGTGTCATGTTTGCCACGTCGCTAAAACTCATCATACCAACCAAGGTTTATATACTCCGTTACCGACTCCCGATGGCCCGTAGGAGGATGTTAGTCTCGACTTTGTGCTCGGTTTACCGCTAACACAACGGAAGAAAGACTCTATCATGGTGGTTGTGGATAGATTCTCCAAAATGGCTCATTTTATCCCTTGTTCCAAAACATATGATGCTTCCCAGGTTGCACGCCTTTATTTCGCGGAAATTGTTCGTTTACATGGCATACCAAAAACAATTACGTCTGACCGGGATGTCAAGTTCGTTAGCCATTTTTGGCGCACGCTGTGGAAACGTTTGGGCGCCAAGTTACAGTTTAGTAGTTCCCACCATCCGCAGACTGATGGGCAAACTGAGGTTACTAATCGGAATCTCGGGAATCTCCTTCGGTGTCTTGTTGGCGATCACCCAAAGTAGTGGGATCTTGCGCTACCCCAGGCGGAGTTTGCCTATAATTGATCTAACCACAGCTCCACGGGACGTAGCCCTTTTCTCGTGGTGTATGGCCGGAACCCGTTTACACCATTGGACTTAGCACCATTGCCGGGGGTCGAAAACGTTAGCCCCGAGGGGGATGCAAGGGCTGCCCAAATCAAGTTATTACATGAACAGGTCCGGGAGCAAATTACTAAGCATAATCTCCAATATCAAGCTCGGGCTAATAAGCATAGGCGAAAGGTCATTTTTCAAGAAGGTGACTTAGTTTGGATTTATCTCCGAAAGGACCGGTTTCCTCAAGGCCGTTTTGGTAAACTTCATCCGCGGGCAGATGGACCTTTTCGTGTCCTCAAGAGAATCAATGACAATGCCTACAAGATAGATTTGCCGGGACATTATGGTGTTTCCGCAACTTTTAATGTGGCTGACTTAGCTCCCTTTACTTCCAACGATAATTTTGGTGATGACTCGGGGACGAGTCATTTTTTAGGGGGGGCGGATGATACGGATCCAAGCCTCGATGGTGACACAATTGAAGGTGCTCGGCTAGAGGGAGATGCCACCGAAAGTGGCTAGGCCCAAACCCATATCGTGAAGACCCAATCCAACCGTATAAGGAGTTTATTTCAATTTAGTATTTTATCTTTATCTTTTCTTTTTTTTGAAAAAAACCTTTGTTTAAGGGATTGAGTTTATCTCTTCCATTGTTTATCTCCTTTTATCTCTCCTTTGTTTCTATTTAAGCATTGAAAAAAACTCTTGGTTGGGTTGTTGAATAAAGTTTATTTTTAAGTTTGAACGTTCGTGTTCTTCTCCATTCGGTTGGCCGAAGGAGGTATTATTTGCTAGGGGATTTCTAGCATCTTTCCCCACTCGTATACGAATCCGTATCAAACTTCATATCAATTTTTACTTCAAAGTCGAATTACTTCGACGAATTACAATTCTATCAAATTCCGTTCTGTCAACGAAACACCCTTATGGTTATCATAAGAGATTTTATTACTTGGAAAAAAAAGATATCACTTATCAACTGACTTTTGAATTATGAGTTCGAATCTTTTTCAAAAATATAAATATGCAATTATTGTGTATTCGTTTGATAAATTCATTTAGTAACGACATTTATAATAGGTATCAAACTTAATAGACATATTTTTATCTTCAAGATAATATTCCGTATTTGTGAAATTTTTGTTTTCTTTTTATCAATTATTGCATGTGTCACAAAATTATTTAACAACTATTAAACTGCAAATAATTAACTTAAAACACAAATTTGATCGTCGCGCAACGGGCGAGCCAAAGACTAGTATATATATATATATATATATATATATATATGAATGCGTTTCATTTGCAAACCAAACAATTTGTACAAACTATACAAACCACTATATTAGGAAACAATATATTTATTTATGGATAATCATTATGATTCATTAATTGTGATTGAGACATATATGGAAGATGATAAGATGCATTCATTAGGCCGTGCGTACCGCCCTCGGGTACCACGACCAGGTTCGACAATCGGGTTCATCGGGTAGGCGGGTAGGGCGGTACGGGGTAATCGGGTAGGGGGCGGGTAGGGGGAATCGGGTAGGGTTGGGTTCGGAACCTGTGCATACCCGTTGAAAATTTATTATTTTTCAATATTACCTTTGGTAAACGGCTATTTTTTTTTATTTTTTTTTTCAAATTATACACACTATATATATTAACCTCTACCACCTTCATTTTTTCACACCAAAAAACTCTATACTTTCTTCCATTATTTCTTCAATTTTAGACAATATGGATTCGCCACAACCCACTTCATTGACCGCATCATCATCATCCATGGACACCGACGAGTACTTTGAGCATCAAAGGGAAATTTTTGTAGGGTTGGTTCGAGAAGCTGCAAAATTAATTTATGGTAGCACCGCCTCATCGTCAAGACGAGAACCGAGGGCCGGGAACATAGAAAGAGGTCGGGTAGCTGCAAACGAGCGGCTTTTGCGGGACTACTTTGGCAACAACCCGGTTTATACACCAGATATGTTTAGACGGCGGTTCAGGATGAGCAGGCAACTATTCGAACGAATAGTTGAAGATTTAGAATGAGAGTATCCGTATTTTACACTTCGGTTGGACGACAGACGCAAACAAGGTTTTTCTCCGATACAAAAGTGTACTTCCGCTATTCGGCAATTGGCGTATGGAGTAGCAGCCGACTCACTTGACGAGTACTTGAGGATGAGAGACAAAACGTCACCATGCCATTTTGTAACGTCCCAAAAATTACAAGGAATTAAAAATTTTAAAACATGCATTTCATTATAAAACAATCACAATTTAATAATTCGTAACTCAAATGAAGTTAACGTCGTTAACTCGAACAGTCAATAAAGTTTATGCAGCGGAAATTCCATAAAATAAAATCCAAAGGTTTGAAAGTGAAACTCAAACAATTCTCGACACTCCGCGCCTAGTGTGTGTACCGTCAAGCCTGACTGCCGCTCGCACCTGAAATCACAACATATTGGGAAAGGGTAAGCTAAACGCTTAGTGAATCCTATCACACACGCAGGTAGCAACCCCACGTATATCGCCCCTACTCGCCAGTAGGCAACATCACCATCACCACGAATATAAATCCACATAATAATTAACGTATAAATACGAACCTCGGTCCCACCGAGCACACCAAAAATATATCGATACAAGCTCAGTCCCACCGAGCCCTCGGTCCCACCGAGTAAAGACATTGATACAAGCTCAGTCCCACCGAGCCCTCGGTCCCACCGAGTAAAGATAATACAATTGTACTAGCTCAGTCCCACCGAGCCCTCGGTCCCACCGAGCCCCCCAGTCCCACCGAGGTGTACACAAGCATAAATAATCCACATATAAATTCAACAAATCACAACTAGTTATCACATCCCAACTAGTTCACGTAAGCACGTAATAACACGTAGCACAAAATAACGACATGCATGAAATTCCTAACTACGCGGTGAGAGAACTCACCTCAAAGCAAAGCGATGCGCTCCCGAGCCGCAACACCAGCACGTCAACCTTCCTCACATTTTCCCACCTAATTACGCACTAAAAACGTCAACGGAAGGTCCCAACTCACGACACTTTTACTAGTTTAACGAAACTAAAAATTCCAGCTTTTATACTAAAAACGCAGGTCTGTTCGGGACCCATTTTACCCCTGCTAAACTGATCAAATCAAAAATCTAATTCCACATTCAGGAAGTTCAATGGCTTACGGTTCCAGGGACGTATCGCACGCGTCCTAACGATATTCCTAGCACTCTATATGAATTTTACAAAAACACCTCTCAGAGCAGCTAAAACAGGACCTGTCCGTATAAAATGGCAATTTGACACTAGCTATGGCCCGAACTGGTTTTTCCACAAAACATATAAAAGTTACTATACTCAGAATGGGAACTTTTGGCACCAGCTCCATCCCAATCCGACATTCCTAGCAAAAGTTATAACTTTTACAAAACAGGGCAGAAACTGTACCATTTACATAAAATGATAACCTTTTGAACTTGAACCCAATGAGATGTCTTAATCCAAACAGACCCGCAAAGCAACATGACTTACTGTTTTAGGGTTGACATGGGCTGAACCACACCATGCACCACCCACTGCCGTCTGCGGCGGTGGTGGTGGTTGGCGGCTACGACGGTGGTTGCGGTCGATAACCTCCGGCGAAACCTCCCAACATCACCCGCAACCCCGCACCCGCACACACCCTCAAGCGCACGCACTCTCTGCCGCCATCGCGGCGGCGTGCAGCAGCGGCCCCACCGCCGGCAGCCGTGGCTACGGTGGTGGTGGTGGCCGTTTACATTCTCCGACGAGGAAAAACATCAAATAAAACGAACGGGACACTTACCTTAACGGAATCCCTCTTCCTCCTCCTTTCCGACCACTCCCGACGCTGATTCCCTCACGCCGGCGATCGCCTCCTTCCTCCTCTCGACCCTTGCTCTCTTTCTCTCTCGGTTTTTCTCTTCCTCCCTCTCTCTTCCGATTCCTCTCTCTATCTCTTTTCCTTTCTCGGCCGAAAACAACAAGAAGGGGGAGGGGAGATGGCTAAAGGTTCTTGGGGGTTACTAACATGAAACCGAAGGGGAAGGGGAAGGGGAAGGGGTGTCTCTTGGCTGATCCCATGCACAAGTTTGGCCCCCTTGCCCCTTTTGGCCCCTCAACTAAACTCTTCTCGCAAACCAACAAAATAGTTGACATATTTAACAATTAGGTCCAAATCGTCTAATCCCGTTAACGGAAACCACGTTAAATAATAGCTTAAAAAAAGATTAATAATACGAAAATACATACCGGGATACGGGCTTTACAACTCTCCCCCACTTGGATTAGACTTTGTCCTCGAAGTCTATGCCCGTGAATAGCTATAGATAGGTCTCCCACATCTCAACCTCAGGTTCCCAAGTTCACTCGGAACACTTTAAGTGTTTCCACTAGACCTTCACTAACTGGAATTTAAGATTTCCCACACCGCCTAAAAATCTCTCGAATACTTTTCTTACCACAAAACTCCTTCAAGTACACCGCAAGTATGATCGGAGGGACACTCCAACAACTGGATTCATTCCTAGTCAAACGACTTCGGTTGTCTCCCAACCGTAGATAATCCAAACATCCCGATTCAAATTTCAAGCTCTAACCATTCTAAAGTTGCTCACCAATATACCCTACAGGATACTCGAATTCGATCATTCCTATCATTAACTGTCGATTAACTTTCACGAGTTCTAATAGACTCCCACAATTTATTCCACATGAATTATCAAACTAGTAAATTTATAATCATACACGAAGGTCATTCCACCACAACCATTCACCACAAGCAAACATCTCAGGATTACTACTACCATCAACATAATTTCCTTAAAATCGGCTACAATTCCCCAATTACACTAAGGCATTTGGCCTCAAGCCCAAAAGTCGACACCTAAGTATACTATTTACCTAAAAAATTCTACGCATTTATCCTCTTTATTACAAAGGGCAGCATTCCTTAACCGATACTATTCGACCTACAGTACCCACACGCGTGGGATACCCAACCTTCCACCATCGACGTATCTTCCACACTCGCTCTACGAAGCCCAGTTACACCCCAACGCCTACCTCTCAGGTACGTCTCAAGTCCCGGCACATCGGAGCTACCTCTCAGGTAAGTGCCCAAGACTGTATCCTCTTAGTGCCTACTGGAAAGTCAAGGTCATAACACATGAATACCGGAGTCCCACCCCGAGATACCCAACCGACCATTAAGACCGAGCAATTGACCCATGACTATCACGGACAAAATTCGGAATTTCCCCCGAAACTCTCTCGCGATTGGCATTTTCCTCCAAAACTGCCACCTCATGAGCACTACCTATCGACTCGAGAAGAGGTGCAACCACTGTTAACCGTTGACACAAGCCCCACAGTGGCTCACCATCCAGATGTCGACTAAGTGCGTCTGTAACAACATCCGCTTTACCGGGGTGGTAAAGTATCTCACCATCATAATCCTTGACCACGTCAAGCCACCTCCTCTGACGCATGTTGAGGTTTTGCCGGTCATCAAGTACTGGAGGCTTTTATGGTTAGTGTATACACTTGACGCCATACAAATAGTGCCTCCAAATCTTGAGAGCAAACACCACCAATTCTTACATACCCTCCGGCAAAGTCAACATCGGAGCCTCGCATAACGCCTGCGTAGCTCCCCAAAGCCCTCTGCTGCTCTTCATCCCAACTAAAAGCCGCAAATTTCTTCGTCGATATGGTCATCGGTAAAGCAATCTTGGAGAAGTCCTGAATGGATCTCTGGAAGTACCCTGCTAACCCAAGAAAACTCCGTACTTCAGTGAGAGTCTTTGGCACTTCCCACCGCATCACAGCCGTAATCTTGGCCGGATCCACCATAATACCATTCTGGTTCACGACATGCCCTCGAAAGTGGACCTCTCGTAACCAGAACTCACACTTGGAGAGCTTAGCATACAGCTTCTCCCGCCTCAAAACTTCCAAAACTTCTCGCAAATGCATCTCATGCTCTTCCTTCGACTTCGATTACACAAGAATATCGTCGATGAACACGATCACCGATCGATCCCACATAGGGCTACATACCCGGTTCATGAGGTCCATGAACGCTGCGGGTGCATTGGTGAGCCCGAAAGGCATCACCACAAACTTGTAAATGGCCATAACGTGAACGAAAGGCCGTCTACTCCGTATCCTCTCTCCTCACCCGCATCCGATGATACCCCGATCTCAAATCAACCTTAGAGAACCACGAGGCTCCCTGAAGCTGATCGAACAAGTCATCGATTCTTGGCAGAGGATAACAATTCTTCACCGTAAGCTTATTCAACTCACGATAGTCTATACACATCCGTTGGGACCCGTCTTTCTTTTTCACACAGAATCGGGGCTCCCCACGGTGAACAACTTGGCTTGATGAACTCCTTTTCGAGAAGTTCCTGCAACGGAGTGTACAACTCCTTCATTTCCGGTGGAGCCAGGCGATAAGGTGCCTTGGCCACCGGAGCAGCATCCGGAATCAAATCAACGTGGAACTCTACCTGTCGCTCGGGAGGTATCCCCGGTAACTCCTCGGGAAAATACGTCAGCAACTCCCGTACAACTGGCACATCCTCCACAGACTTCTTCTCTCCGTCGACGCGCGTGTCGATCACATACGCCAAAAATCCCTGACCACTGTGCTGCAAGTACCTCCGAGCCCTCGCAGCCGAACATATCGCTGAGGTCCGCCTGGGCAAGCCGCCCTGAACTAGCATTTCTCCCCCGCTTGGGGTTCGAACTCGTACTTGTTTGCGACGACAAACAATCTCCGCATCATACGCATCCATCCAATCCATGCCTACAGTCACGCATAACTCCCGCATAGCGATCGGAATCAAATCAATCGGGAACCTCACACCAGAGATCTCCAAAGTACACCCCCGGTACACGTCAGTAACCGTCAAGGTCCTGTCTTCAGCAACTGCAACCACAAGTGGACAGCCTAACCGTCCTACAACTCGACCCCAAACACTCACTGACTATGTGAGACACGAAAGGATGAGTAGCCCCGCTATCAATCGTCACCACAGTAAGCACCGAGTTAACCAAGAACGTACCTGTCACCACTTTATACGTAGCTTGTGCCTCATCCACTCCCAGTTGACGAACTCTACCTCAGGCCGCCTCCATCACTACAGCAAGTGAAGCATACTGCGCGGTACTCACGAACTCCCTGATCTTGGTACGTAACATATCCTTGCACCGTGTCCTCTTCATGTCCTCAAAAGCAGCATGCTAAGGATAGAATAATGTCATTTCCGTAAACTTTCGGTTTACCTCCTTCTTGGCCTCCGCAGTCTGATAGAGCTCTAAGAACTCTTTGGCACTCCTCTCCATCTCCACTAGAGGCACATGCTCTACACGAAACATACGACAAACTCCTCCCAGGTCAAGTAGTGCGCCCGTTAAGCGTCAAAGCAATAGCACACCAGTCTTTCGCTCCGTCTCGTAACAGATTCACCGCGAAGCGAACCTTCTAGTTCGCAGGACAACCACCGGTAAGGAATGTGCACTCCATAACCGATCCCGACCCTCTTGTTCGGGGCTGCCCACCCGCAGGGGGTGGAATCGCCGCGATGCGCTCCTCCATCGACACTATTACCTCATCACGAATGGCGGTAATAATTTCGGGGATCGCCTCCTCAAAATATGCGTCACCTTGACCGCAAACATCTCACGAATCTGATCAGCAATAATTCCAGCATCAGCATCTGGATCAACATTGTTGTTCCTCCTTAACGAGCTACTAGCACACATTAAAACCTGCTAACTACGCTCACACTCAACTCTTCGGATTCTCCGTGACTTTCCCCGACTCGAGCACGGATCCTGTGCTTCAGATAGTAGGAGCTCTGCTACTACCCTTCACACCTATCCTTACTCGTTTCGAGTCCTGTCCCGGGACGTCCAAGTAGTTGCTTACCACAAACAAACACATATGCCCATTCCAGCATATGCAAACACTTTTCCTAGCTCCCTAGAAAAGTTGTAATACCCCACCACCCTTGCTAGAACGGAACCCCCACTAGCACTGACGAGTCGCCTCGTAAACGCACAGTCGTATACAGTGAAACCAGATAGACATTCGAATATAAGATTCTATCCTACAACGGTTGGACTCAAACAAGAGCTGCGCAATAGAACTAAATCCAACATTCTAAGGCTATTCAGTTCCTACTGCATACAACCTAAGGTGCATTCACATAACAACCTATCAAGGCTAGCATGAGTTCCTAATAGCAAGTAACAAGTATACAGTACCACAAAATCCACGTAAGCAATCTAGCATACATACTCCTATGTTCTAGAAAGCAATCTAGCATACGTACTCATATGTAAACGCTATTCCCAGCTCACTAGGAATTTCATCTCATCCCACTACTCTTGCTACAACGAAATCCTTGTTAGCCATAACGAGTTGCCTCGCGAATACCCAGTCGCACGCAACGTGAATCAAATAGACATTCGAATACAAGATTCTATCCTAGAACGGTTGGACTCAAACAAGAGCTGCGCAATAGAACTAAATCAAATATTCTAAGGCTATATGATTCTTACTGCATGCAACCTATAGGGCCTTCACTTGACAACCTACTATAACTAGCATTGATTCCTACTAGCAAGCAGTCATCGTACAGTACAGTGTAAACAACCTCGGCAATCTAGCATGCATACCCTATGCCTAGAAAGCAATAAATACACTAAGTGCTGTACCTTCCCAATTGGCGTCGGCTGACTGTACACACTGCGCCCACGATCACCGTTTCCCAAACGGGCTTTCTCCGTTCATTTATTTGCAAAGATTTTAATAAGAGAGTTTAAAAAAACTTCATAGCCGCAACTTGAGACCAAACACATCGAGATGTGTTTGATTCACTCAAGCTGTGCTCTGATACCAAGTTGTAACGTCCCAAAAATTACAAGGAATTAAAAATTTTAAAACATGCATTTCATTATAAAACAATCACAATTTAATAATTCGTAACTCAAATGAAGTTAACGTCGTTAACTCGAACAGTCAATAAAGTTTATGCAGCGGAAATTCCATAAAATAAAATCCAAAGGTTTGAAAGTGAAACTCAAACAATTCTCGACACTCCGCGCCTAGTGTGTGTACCGTCAAGCCTGACTGCCGCTCGCACCTGAAATCACAACATATTGGGAAAGGGTAAGCTAAACGCTTAGTGAATCCTATCACACACGCAGGTAGCAACCTCACGTATATCGCCCCTACTCGCCAGTAGGCAACATCACCATCACCACGAATATAAATCCACATAATAATTAACGTATAAATACGAACCTCGGTCCCACCGAGCACACCAAAAATATATCGATACAAGCTCAGTCCCACCGAGCCCTCGGTCCCACCGAGTAAAGACATTGATACAAGCTCAGTCCCACCGAGCCCTCGGTCCCACCGAGTAAAGATAATACAATTGTACTAGCTCAGTCCCACCGAGCCCTCGGTCCCACCGAGCCCCCCAGTCCCACCGAGGTGTACACAAGCATAAATAATCCACATATAAATTCAACAAATCACAACTAGTTATCACATCCCAACTAGTTCACGTAAGCACGTAATAACACGTAATAACACGTAATAAAACGTAGCACAAAATAACGATATGCATGAAATTCCTAACTACGCGGTGAGAGAACTCACCTCAAAGCAAAGCGACGCGCTCCCGAGCCGCAACACCAGCACGTCAACCTTCCTCACATTTTCCCACCTAATTACGCACTAAAAACGTCAACGGAAGGTCCCAACTCACGACACTTTTACTAGTTTAACGAAACTAAAAATTCCAGCTTTTATACTAAAAACGCAGGTCTGTTCGGGACCCATTTTACCCCTGCTAAACTGATCAAACCAAAAATCTAATTCCACATTCAGGAAGTTCAATATCTTACGGTTCCAGGGACGTATCGCACGCGTCCTAACGATATTCCTAGCACTCTATATGAATTTTACAAAAACACCTCTCAGAGCAGCTAAAACAGGACCTGTCCGTATAAAATGGCAATTTGACACTAGCTATGGCCCGAACTGGTTTTTCCACAAAACATATAAAAGTTACTATACTCAGAATGGGAACTTTTGGCACCAGCTCCATCCCAATCCGACATTCCTAGCAAAAGTTATAACTTTTACAAAACAGGGCAGAAACTGTACCATTTACATAAAATGATAACCTTTTGAACTTGAACCCAATGAGACGTCTTAATCCAAACAGACCCGCAAAGCAACTTGACTTACTGTTTTAGGGTTGACATGGGCTGAACCACACCATGCACCACCCACTTCCGCCTACGGCGGTGGTGGTGGTTGGCGGCGACGACGGTGGTTGCGGTCGATAACCTCCGGCGAAACCTCCCAACATCACCCGCAACCCCGCACCCGCACACACCCTCAAGCGCACGCACTCTCTGCCGCCATCGCGGCGGCGTGCAGCAGCGGCCCCACCGCCGGCAGCCGTGGCTACGGTGGTGGTGGTGGCCGTTTACATTCTCCGACGAGGAAAAACATCAAATAAAACGAACGGGACACTTACCTTAACGGAATCCCTCTTCCTCCTCCTTTCCGACCACTCCCGACGCTGATTCCCTCACGCCGGCGATCGCCTCCTTCCTCCTCTCGACCCTTGCTCTCTTTCTCTCTCGGTTTTTCTCTTCCTCCCTCTCTCTTCCGATTCCTCTCTCTCTCTCTTTTCCTTTCTCGGCCGAAAACAACAAGAAGGGGGAGGGGAGATGGCTAAAGGTTCTTGGGGGTTACTAACATGAAACCGAAGGGGAAGGGGAAGGGGTGTCTCTTGGCTGATCCCATGCACAAGTTTGGCCCCCTTGCCACTTTTGGCCCCTCAACTAAACTCTTCTCGCAAACCAACAAAATAGTTGACATATTTAACAATTAGGTCCAAATCGTCTAATCCCGTTAACGGAAACCACGTTAAATAATAGCTTAAAAAAAGATTAATAATACGAAAATACATACCGGGATACGGGCTTTACACATTTGTGGTGTCGATGAAAACGACCTTGTAGCGGATGATATTGGAACACAAATCAGTGAGGAACAACGCGCGGCAAATGTTCGAGAAGTCAAAAACCGGGAGACTCATAATAACCTTCGGTCGGATTTGGTCGAACATATTTGGCGTATCCGACTTCCCAACAACGACGACGACTAGATTTTTAATGTTTTTTAATTTTTAAATTTATTTTGTAATTTTTAAATTTTTAATGAATGTTATGAATTTTTATTTTTATTATTTATCTTATTTTTATTTATTAAAAAATATATGAATATTTTTATTTTGTTAAATAATTAAATGTATAAATAAAAGAATTAAAAAAGCTGAGGTGGCATCAGGGTTCAGTGGGTTCGTGTGTAGGCGGTACTCCACTTTAGGGTAAAGAGGGTAGGAAAGAGAAAATCTGATGTGGCGCTGAGGTGGCATCAGGGTTCAGTAGGTTCGTGGGTAGGCGGTACTCATGGTCTTATGATCACGACTTTAGATTAGGAAACATAATAAAATCAAATATTTGTTAGACTTAATCAACGGCTAAGATTGATTTGTATAGTTTGTACAAATGGTTTGATTTGCAAATGAAATGCATCTTTTATATATATATATATATATTGATCTATAAAATAATGGAATTCAATTTAGTTTCAGATCCTACAAACCAAATGACCATAATAGCCTGAAGTTAAAATGTTTGGTAAGGTAGCTGCCCTATATATATTAATTCCAGAAACGTTCTTTCAAGATATGGTCAAGGAAGTCTCCTTAATTAATTCGGCTACAGTTTTTCGATACATCTATCTGTATAGCTTTCCATTCCTCTCTAGCTTCTTTCATTGTTCTAAATAACTTGTTATGGCCTCGTTACGACGCATTATGACATCAAGGCTCATATTCATCATCACGTTAATCCTTGTGGCTCCATTCTAAGGCTTGACTTGCATTATAACTTGTTATGGCGCATTAGACTCATTATTTTGTAAGATGTGAGATTTTTTTTTAATGTGTAACTTGAGGAATAAATGATAACTGTTTACAAACCTAAGACTTTAATAAATATAAAAAGGAAACTTAAAACCAAAAGACCCTAAATTGGTTAACACTTACTCCCATTCTTGTATCCAAAGAGTTGATCGCGAATTTTTAAAAAATAAAGAAAGTAGCGAGTAGAGATTCAATAGATTTAGTCCTTATTTTGTACTATTAATATCATTTTCTAAAAACTTTATATATTTTATATCAATGGTCTTTTTTATGCTTTATTCTTTTGTAGAGTGAATTGTGGATTCGATCACTCTGGTTTTGTGTTTTCTTTGACTATGGTCCTCATTCTATGTTTATTATGGATATAGTCCTTGTGGTATGTAATATATTGTGGCTAGGGTCCCTCAACACTAACACCGTTAAGTTTGAAAGGTTAAAGGCATCATGTGCTTTATTATTGTCAATTTAATTTTCTCTTTCAATTAACCTATACATTTTTAAAACAAATAATATTGAATTGTGGATTTGGTCCCTATGCATCACTATTCACTCGTCTTTAAAACCCATCTATCAATTCTCTTAATTATCCTAACAAAAATTTCCATAACTTTAATATAAAATGATAATTTACACTAAAACCTTATATAAAATAATAATAATACATCCAATTTCACTATTATTTTAATATAAAATAATAATACATTTAATTTTGTTAAAAAAGAATTTCTATTTCTTCGTTACTTTAATCATAAATGAGTCGTTACTATTGCAAGCGATAGCTCAGTCCCATGGTAGCATCCATAAAGGATTAATCATCTACAATATGGTTAGCTAAATTATGATAATGTTAAATTTGAAATATTTAAAGATAATTTTTTATACCACTAAAAGAATTATGTCTAAAGTATATGTTTACATGACATTTAATTTAGATTTTATTTAATGTTTATCCTCTTTAGAGCATTTTATAAAAAAATAAAGATTTTGAAGTTTTTAAAATAATAGTGAATTTGGATGTATTGTTATTTTATATAAGGTTTTAATGTAAGTTATCATTTTATATTAAAGTTATGGTAAATGTTGGTGCAAGTGTACCCAGCTTTAAATATTGTGATATATTTTTGGTACACATAAAATCACATCTCCATATTTATTTTGATGATTACAAAACACATCGCATTATTTGTTATCTAATATTTTATCTGAGTGTGCAGATATTTAAATGATCTCGATAATTTTTTTTTTATCTGAAGAATCCAAGTCTGAAGAGTTTCGTCATTTTATTTTAAAATGATAAACACCCTAAAATATTTTATCACTTGGATATTTCGTATCTATATAAATATATTTGAATCAAATATATATATAATATCTTTTATATATAAATCTCTGATATATATATGCTGTCTGCTACTGTTACTGCTGCAAGATTGTGATCAGCCGAAGTTACCTGCGTTGCCATGCTCTCATTGGACAGATCTTTAGGCGGTATACCGCCAAGGTATTCGCGGTATACCGCGGGTACTGTTTCCCATCAACTGTTCTGCATGAGAAGCTTCTTTTGTCAGGAAAGTATGTCAGGCGGTATACCGCCATGTGCAACGCGGTATACCGCGGGTACACAAAGCCGTTGAGTTTTTGCAGGTTGACCTTCTCCTTGCTGTACACTTTTTATGACGCAGGTATACCGCGATGGTTCGGCGGTATACCGCGAAATCTTCAAGGCTGATTTTCATCCAGTATAAATACAAGCCTCCAGCAGCATTCAACTCCACACCAACTTCAGCATTAAGTTCTCCCTCAGCATTTGATTATTATTCTGCTGCTTTCTTACTCACACTAAATCACTTAAACTGATAAATTAATTTTTTTTTGAGCAAGAAATCTTGAGTTGATAGCAGATTAAAATCTCACGATTAGTTGAATCAGCAACACAACTCAAGTGATCAAACTCTCTAAAAATATCCAAGTGATAAACCTTATTCAAGAGTGATTATTCATATTAAAATTTATACCCTCTTGTAAGTGTTTGAATTAGAGTGAGTGATCCACCTTAATCTCTCAAAGTAGAGTGATTCGCGTTTGTTGTATTAAGGTTTGTGTTTCTACCGTAAAGAACACGTTTCGTATTGGATCTCCGAGAAGTGTTATTTTCTCGAGGTGGACTAGCCAACTTTGTGTTTGGTGAACCACTTTAAAAATCTCGTTGTCAAGTATTCTCTTTCCCTTATCTCTTTACATTTCCGCTGTGCATTTAAATTATATCTGTTTATATAATTGTTGTATATTTACTTGTTTATACTCTGCTTTATTTTTACTGTATTTATTTGTTCAAAGAATTTTTTGAAAGAAAAAGATTTTAAATACAACCTTACCCCCCCCTTAGGTTGTCCAACATTTGGTATCAGAGCAGGTCTTTCAAAATATTCTGCATATTTTTCTCTTATTCTTCTAAATGGCTCAACAAACTAATATCGTGTTTTCAAAACCTCCTTTGATAGATACTGAAAAGTTTGGCATTTGGGCCGAGCTATTTGAATGTCACGTGCGTGGCAAAAATCAAAAGATTTGGAACATCATAGAAAAAGGGAATTTTAAACCCACCATTGTGAAAGATGATGTTTATATTGATAAACCCCTAGATGACTGGACTACTTCTGATGAAGCCCATTTTTGTTTAAACTTTGAAGCTAAGAATATATTATATGCTGCTTTAACAACTGACGAAATCGAAAGAGTATATACATATAAAACTGCAAATCAAATATGGGAAAGTTTAAATAATACTCATCGTGGAAACACGGAGGTTAAATCTAGTAAAGTAAATATTTTAGTTCACGATTATGAACTATTCGAAATGAAACAAGATGAGTCAATTGACTCAATGTTTAAAAGATTTAACCTTATTGTGACTACTTTGAAAGGTTTGGATCGCACTTATCCTAACGAGGACTATATAAGGAAAATCCTACGAGCCCTTCCTTCGGAGTGGATGCAAAAGATAACATCCTTAGAAGACTCCCGTGACCTCTCCATAATGAAGATAGATGACTTAATCGGTAATCTTAAAGTGCATGAAATTGCACTTAAAAGAAACAAAGATCGGGAGCAAGTTAAAAAGAAATCAATCGCTCTCAATGTCTCAACACCAAAAGATGAGAAGAAAAAGGAGAAAGCTAGCTCCTCGAAAGATCCTTCCGAAACTCTCGATGAAGTCGCCATGTTGGTAAGAAACTTTTCCAAATTTCTTAATAATAATAATAAATTTTCTAACAATGGCAGATTTCAAAGAAACGGTAACTACCGTCGTGGTGGTGATAATCGAAGTCGTAAGTTCCATAAACGAGACGAAAAAGTTAAGAAAAATGGCGACTCGAGTGAAGACGATAAAGCTAAGCCAAAGAGAGGCTTTTGCTACTCATGTGGTGACAAAGACCACTACGCCAATGAATGTCCGAAAAAGAACAAATTCCAAAAGAAGAAGGAGAAAGCCTTCATTGGAGGCGCGTGGAGCGAGAGTGAAGAAGAAGATGACTATCAAGCCATTTGTCTTATGGCCGATAGCGACGACGAGGTAAAATCTTCTTACTCAGATTACGATAGTGATTATGAAAATGATAATGAAAATAATCTTGAAGAACTATATGAATCGTTTCATAAAATGGCCGCTCTTGCAAATCGTTACCAAGATGAGAATGCTATGTTAAAAGAAACTGTAAATGCATGTAAAAAGGAAATAAAAAATGTTAAACAAAAATCTGAAAATGATATGGATATAATTGCTAAATTAGAAACTAAATTAGGAGAAAAAGATTTTTGTAAATCTTGTGATGTTTTAAATAGAGAAATTGCATGCTTAAATAAAAAATCTCATGAAAATATTATTTGTACAAAATGTGATATTCTTGAGAATGAGATTACATGCTTAAAGGCTAAATGTGCTTCATATGAAAAAGATAACATGCTAGCTAAAGCTTTTGAAAGTAGTAATAAAAAGGTTCTTAACATGCTTAATATGCCTAACCGTATAAAATGTAGAAAAGGCATTGGTTCCAATACTTGTGTTGATAAATGTTCTTGTATACCCATCAAAAGATTTTATGAATCACCTAAAGTAAATACAAGAAATCAGTATGTGCAAAAACCTCCGTATGTGCGTAAAATAAATAATGTAAATTATAATACGAGAAAACCGTATGCTCGCATGTACCATGATAAATATTCTAAACCTAATAATAATGCGAATGTAAATACTTGTTTTTATGTGTATGATAAATATAATCGCAAAATTAAAATGGTAAATAAATGGATTCCAAAAGGAATGTTTAGTAATGATAATCCCGGTGGCATGCGTTTATGGTTTTAAATGTGTTATGTATATATATATAGTTTAAATATATTTTATTGTATATATTATATATATAAGTAATATATATTACTATGTACTGTTTGTTTATATATATATATATACGTACTACATATATATATATATAGTGTTTGTTTAAATGTGTTATATATATATATTTGTGTTTTATATATATATATATTAATATTATGTAATATATTATATATATATATATTCTGTTTTTGACTTTATATAAATGTATGTTGGTTGACATTTGAAACTAATTGTCAAGGACCCACAAGAAATGGGGACCATAAAAGTTACATCTTCATTATTGTAGATTGACCTTGATATGGACTGGATACTCGATAGTGGTTGCACACGTCACATGACCGGAAACAATAATCTCTTTTCATCATATAAGTCATGTGATGGTGGACAGGTAATTTTTGGAGGAAACTCCAAAGGAAATATAATTGGTAGAGGTACAGTCTCTTGCAATAATGTTCAATTTCTTAATGTGAATCATGTTGATAATTTACATTTTAATTTGTTAAGTGTTCGCCAATTGTGTAAAAATAATACAACTGTTGTCTTCGAAGAAGATTCTTGTAAAATCATAAAAAATGGCAAAGTTCTTTTAAATGGCTTTGTAAAAGGAAATTTATATATTTGTAAAACTGTTGTATCTGATAATGTATGCTTATCTTCTATTAATGATGTTTCTACTTTATGGCATAGGCGTTTAGGTCACGCTAATCTAAGATTAATGCAAAACTTAAAAAATAAGGAGCTTGTGAGTGACCTGCCAAAATTAAAGTTTGATAATCATTTTTGTGATGCTTGTCGTGTCGGCAAACAACATCACGTTTCTCATAAATCAAAAAATGTTATTTCTACTCAAAGAGTTTTAGAACTTTTACATATGGATCTTTTTGGCCCGATGGCTATTCAAAGTTTTGGAGGAAATTTTTATACTTTGGTTATTGTGGATGATTATTCCCGTTATACTTGGACTTTATTTTTGAGACATAAAAATGAGGCTTTTGAAAAGTTTAAAATTTTGGGAAAAAGAATTCAAAACCAACAAGGTTGTACGATTGTTTCCATACGTACGGACCATGGACGAGAATTCGATAATGATGTACAATTTGGTGCCTTTTGTGATAAACATGGTATAACTCATAACTTTTCGGCTCCTCGAACTCCTCAGTCAAACGGGGTTGTTGAAAGGAAAAATCGAACGTTGCAAGAAATGAGTAGAACTATGCTAAACGAACATCAAGTTCCCCAAAAGTTTTGGTGTGATGCCGTTGCTACCGCGACCTATGTGCTTAACCGTGTCCTAATTAGAGGTATCCTAAATAAGACACCCTATGAACTTTACCGAGGTAGAAAACCTTCCCTAGCTCACCTAAAAGTTTTTGGTTGTAAATGTTTCATTTTAAACACCAAATCCTACCTAACCAAATTTGACCCCAAAGCCTATGAAGGAGTTTTCCTAGGTTATTCTTGGAATAGCAAAGCCTATAGAATCCTAAATAAGGAAACCATGGTAGTAGAAGAATCCTTAAATGTTAGTTTTGACGAGAGTCCTCCCAAACCGAGTGCACCCTTAGCAAATGATAATATCCGTGAAGGAGATGTCTTAGCCCAACAACTTAGTACCTTGGATTTAGGTACCCAACCTTCCACAAATAATATTGAATCTAGTGATGCCCCTCCGTGCTTTATTCCACAAGGTATAGATGATCCTAACCTTAGAACCGCTCGAGGCCATCCCGTAGATCAAATTATAGGTGACCTAAACCAAAGGACAACTAGATCACAAATCCTTACCCATTGTGCTTTCCATGCCTTTATCTCAACCATAGAACCTAAAACCATAGATGAAGCTTTAGGCGATGAGGATTGGATATTGGCCATGCAAGATGAGTTAAACCAATTTACTAGGAATGATGTATGGGACTTAGTGCCTAGCCCTAGTAGTCAAACCATTATTGGCACAAGATGGGTCTTCCGAAACAAGGTAGACGAGAACGGTGGAGTCACACGAAACAAGGCACGTTTAGTTGCCAAGGGGTACAGTCAACAAGAAGGTATAGATTATGACGAAACCTTTGCACCGGTTGCAAGGTTGGAGTCTATTCGAATGCTTCTCGCTTTTGCAAATGCTAAAGATTTTAAGTTATTTCAAATGGATGTTAAAAGTGCTTTCTTAAATGGTATTATAAATGAGGAGGTATACGTTTCTCAACCTCCCGGTTTTGAAAGTTTTGAAAACCCGACACATGTTTATAAATTAAAAAAGGCGCTTTATGGTTTAAAGCAGGCTCCGCGTGCGTGGTATGATAGATTAAAAACCTTTTTAATTGTTAGTGGTTATATTATGGGTAAAATAGATAATACTTTATTTGTGAAATATGTTCAAAATGATATTGTGGTTGTGCAAGTATATGTTGATGATATTATTTTTGGTTCCACTAATGAAAAACTGTGTAATGAATTTTCTGCGAAAATGACAAGCGAGTTTGAAATGAGCATGATGGGAGAGTTAAAATACTTCTTAGGATTGCAAATAAAACAATGTGAAACTGGTATTTTTATTAGTCAATCTAAATATTGTAAAGATATGTTGAAAAAGTTTAACTTTGAAAATGTCAAACCCGTTGAAACTCCAATGACCACAAATTTGCAATTATCTCGTGACGAGGAGGGAAACGATTTTAATGAAAAGATTTATCGTGGTATGATTGGTAGCTTGCTATATTTAACTGCTAGTAGACCTGATATTATGTTTAGTGTATGTTTATGTGCTCGTTTTCAATCTTCACCTAAACAATCTCACTATGAAGCTGTCAAGCGTATTTTTCGATATTTACGAGGTACTACTAATCTTGGCTTATGGTACGCAAAGAAACCCGAGTTAGAAGTAACATGTTTCGCCGATTCCGATCTTGGTGGATCTATTGTTGACCGAAAAAGTACTAGTGGGGTATGTGCCTTTATAGGTCTCTCACTTGTATCTTGGTTCTCTAAGAAACAACAATCCGTAGCTTTGTCTACAACCGAAGCGGAATATGTAGCCGCCGCAAGAGCATGTGCTCAAGTCCTATGGATGAAACACACACTTACCGATTTTGAGGTACATCTAACCAAAATTCCAATTATGTGTGATAACTCAAGTGCCATAAACTTAAGTAAAAATCCCGTTTTACATTCTCGCACCAAACATATTGAATTGAGACATCACTTTTTACGAGATAATGTTCAAAAAGGCAAGATCGTGCTTGAAAAGGTTGATTCGGAAGATAATTTGGCCGATATTTTCACAAAAGCTCTTAACAAAAAAGCCTTCTTTAAATTAAGACTTGGTTTAGGCATGCTTGAGTATAACCCTTGATAAATACTAACTCTCAAATATTTCATATTTTGAGGGGGAGCATCTTTCGAGGGGGAGCATAAGCGATTTTCTTAAACCCTTTTTGCTTCGACAAAAGGGGGAGAGAAACCGAGTATGCTCTCGTGTTTAGCGTTGTGTTTGTCATCATCAAAAAGGGGGAGATTGTTGGTGCAAGTGTACCCAGCTTTAAATATTGTGATATATTTTTGGTACACATAAAATCACATCTCCATATTTATTTTGATGATTACAAAACACATCGCATTATTTGTTATCTAATATTTTATCTGAGTGTGCAGATATTTAAATGATCTCGATAATTTTTTTTTATCTGAAGAATCCAAGTCTGAAGAGTTTCGTCATTTTATTTTAAAATGATAAACACCCTAAAATATTTTATCACTTGGATATTTCGTATCTATATAAATATATTTGAATCAAATATATATATAATATCTTTTATATATAAATCTCTGATATATATATGCTGTCTGCTACTGTTACTGCTGCAAGATTGTGATCAGCCGAAGTTACCTGCGTTGCCATGCTCTCATTGGACAGATCTTTAGGCGGTATACCGCCAAGGTATTCGCGGTATACCGCGGGTACTGTTTCCCATCAACTGTTCTGCATGAGAAGCTTCTTTTGTCAGGAAAGTATGTCAGGCGGTATACCGCCATGTGCAACGCGGTATACCGCGGGTACACAAAGCCGTTGAGTTTTTGCAGGTTGACCTTCTCCTTGCTGTACACTTTTTATGACGCAGGTATACCGCGATGGTTCGGCGGTATACCGCGAAATCTTCAAGGCTGATTTTCATCCAGTATAAATACAAGCCTCCAGCAGCATTCAACTCCACACCAACTTCAGCATTAAGTTCTCCCTCAGCATTTGATTATTATTCTGCTGCTTTCTTACTCACACTAAATCACTTAAACTGATAAATTAATTTTTTTTTGAGCAAGAAATCTTGAGTTGATAGCAGATTAAAATCTCACGATTAGTTGAATCAGCAACACAACTCAAGTGATCAAACTCTCTAAAAATATCCAAGTGATAAACCTTATTCAAGAGTGATTATTCATATTAAAATTTATACCCTCTTGTAAGTGTTTGAATTAGAGTGAGTGATCCACCTTAATCTCTCAAAGTAGAGTGATTCGCGTTTGTTGTATTAAGGTTTGTGTTTCTACCGTAAAGAACACGTTTCGTATTGGATCTCCGAGAAGTGTTATTTTCTCGAGGTGGACTAGCCAACTTTGTGTTTGGTGAACCACTTTAAAAATCTCGTTGTCAAGTATTCTCTTTCCCTTATCTCTTTACATTTCCGCTGTGCATTTAAATTATATCTGTTTATATAATTGTTGTATATTTACTTGTTTATACTCTGCTTTATTTTTACTGTATTTATTTGTTCAAAGAATTTTTTGAAAGAAAAAGATTTTAAATACAACCTTACCCCCCCCCTTAGGTTGTCCAACAGTAAATTTTGTTAGGATAATTAAGAGAGATGATAGATGAGTTTTAAAGATGATGAGTGATGCATAGAAACCAAATCCAATATTATTTGTTTTAAAAATGTATAGGTTAATTGAAAGAGAAAAGTAAATTGACAATTATACCCATCATGTGCAAGACACATGATGCCTTTAATTTTTCAAACTTAACGGTGTTAGTTGTAATAACCGTAACCTTATTTTCCAAGATGATAAAAATAAAGGAGATTTCGGGAAAATTTCAAGTTGGAGGGTCTAAAAATAAATAAAAAAGAGGGCCTTTGTGCAATTAGTGAAAGGTATAAGAACCCTCCATTTACCCTAAATTCATTTCATGTGTGTGTGTGGAGGCTGGAAGAACTCAGAGAGAGATTCTTGTGAACATCGATCGCACCCAAATCGGAAGAAATCAAAGAAGTGGGAATTGAAAGCTAGTTGTTGCATTAATCATTCCAGGTAAACTCATGTTCTCAACCTTATTCTTTGTTGGTATTGAAAGAATCAAGTATTTGAGCCTTTTGTGGGTAGATGGTGTTTTGCTGGCTAAAATCGAATCTAGGAGTGTAAATCGTTGAGATTAGCGGTAAGAAAAGGATAAGAAATGGTTAAGTATCGTCATTAATACATTTATTACTTGTGAATCAAGCTTATTTGAGTTCAGTAGTGGGTTTAATATTCCAATCGGTCATCAGACCGCGTCCGGTAAGTGACCCTGTGCATGTCTCCAGATAGACAAAGATAGAGTAGTTGTCCGGATAGAGCAGTTGTCCGGATAGAGCAGTTGTCCGGATAAAGCAGTTGTCCGGATAGTGTAGTTTGGTATCCGGTTAGCTTATGTTTCTCATCCTTTTACTCAAGTATTTACTTTGGAGGACAAATAATAAGTTCCAACTATTAGCTAATTACAACCAAAATTGTAGTAGCGATAAGTCGGGTCGAATCCACATGGATTGGTCGTGACAATTATTTTACTTCTACACGTTAAGTAAAAAGGGGGGGTTGGATTTGATTAAGTAAACTACACATACGACTAAAAATAATTATAGACAATGAAATAAAGTCCAACATTAGTTTGACTTCGATTAAGATGATGGCACCTATCATTGATTCAAAGAACGTAAACATAAAGAACGAACCTAAGTTGATTATAGTCGTTAACAAGCTCTAACGACCTCCATTTTTCCTTAATTTGCACCGGTTAAAATAAGCTCTTTAACCGGATCTTAATCACAAATAGAAATTAAATAAGCTCTTAAGTTCTTAGATGTGATTAGCTTTATCGGACTAGAAAAACACCAACTCAAGCTATAAGCTCGTAAGCTCGGCTTTTAATTGCTTTGATTGCGAGATTTCAAGATTTCGATTCGAAAACCTTATTGAAACCGAATGAAATCTATTGTTACTTTATCAAAAATCCAAGACTATTACGTATCAAGGTTTTGACTAACAATCTTCCATGAGAGATTCAACTAATTGATCAGACTAATTGAAAACCCAAACGAAATTAACATTGAAATTAGAAATCAAGCAAATAGATTTGTCCCAAATGATTACAATGGAATCTCAAAGTGCAACAATCAAAATCTAATCAAACTAGTGTTGGAATTAGAAAACTAGGGTTACAACTAAAATAAAATTACCAAAGAAATTGATGAAGGAATTGCTCCAAATTAGTCTCCTATTCTCCAAGATTCGTTTCTAAAGTGATCCCCCAATCCGATTTCTGAAGTTTTTCCCCCATGACCGTTTTCACCCTCTCTTAAACCCTTCACGTGAAGAAACCTCCAAAATCGAATGCCATCTGATTCTGAGGCGCGCGACTTAGGCCGCGGTGGAAGTCACGTATGTGCATGTTTGCTGCGTTTTTCCGACGTGAGGGAAAGAGCTGGTTATTTCTCTCTTCATTTCTTCTGGGCTCTAACGTTGGGCTTGCTATTCAAAACATTTCTTTTACTTCTTTGTTTTTGCTGCTGGGCCATCATTGGACCGAAACCAAGGACCAAATAAAATGAATCTTTTTTTTCCTTTTGTTTCCTGCCAAACAAACCAAGCAAATTAAGTTTCTTTTTCCTTTTGTGACGTGGTAACCAACATTAACATTATTATATTTTTTTTTAATTTTTTTAATTTTCTTTTAAATATAAATACAAACAATAAAATATTAAACACAAACAAATAGGGGTACTTTAAGCATATAATTGACACTAATTGTAGGGAATATTTGACGTAAAAATATATAAAAATCGCACTTATCAAACTAAATACGTGTTTTAATGTGATTTCAGAAGTAGGGAAGAAATGCGAAATGGTTTATCTATGTTGTATGATGATGTGTTTGGAAAACTAAACTGTAACACCCGAAAATTTGGAAAACGGATTTTGGGTTCACGGACGTCCGTGGGGCACAAGGCCGGACGTCCGCGGTGTGTGGAAGTCCGCGGAAGCAACAGAACTTTTGAGGAATTCGGCCATAGCAGGCCGGACGTCCGCGAAGGACCTTGCGGACGTCCGCGATAGGTCAGATGAGATATTTTTGTGTTTTAATCCCTCTTCCTCTCTCACTCCTCTCATTTCACCTTCAACCTCAAATCCTACTCTCTCCCTCTCTCTAAAATCATTTTCTCTCAAGAAAACCCTAAACCTCCCCTCTCCTCTCCATCTTCTTCCCCAAATCAAACCCTCACCATGGTTGGAAAACCTTAACCCATTCAAGGAAATCTTCCACTTCATCTTCTCCATCAATTTCTAGGGTTTCACCCCAACCCCTTTCCTCCATTGTGAAGATTTGAAGTGTGTGGTCCTTTTGGTGATTCTAGAAGTATATTAGTTAGTGGATTCAAGTATGGTTAAGGTAATCTTATCTTCTCTTCATTTTTGAAGTTAGGGCTTTGATATAAGTGGGTATTTTGGTATAAACTGGTTGGTGGATGGTTTTCATGGTTAGATCTAATTGTTGTGGTTGGAAACTTATGGATCTAGGTTTTTGGAGATTTTAGCTTGAAGATGCAAGAGACTTCAAAGGAGCTTACGTTTGGGAAATTCTAGATTTAGCTTAAATCTAGCAAGGTGAGTTCAAGTTGCTTTGTGAAAACTTTGTACATGTCAAAAATGTTATTTTCCAAGTAGTTATGTGTTTACATGAAAATTATCTAATGTTGGGTTATTTGGTGGGTTTTAACCCTTGAAATGTTTAACATGGTAAATGTGGTAAAACACCCATATTTGGGATTTTGGATATTTGATGGGTAGAAATCATAAATATATTCTTAAAAGATTTATTGCTCAAAATGAAGTTTATTTAATGGTTTAATCATATTAGTATAAATGATTTTATAAACCATTTGGGAGAATGCACGTTTTAGTGTCATCAGTCATTTTGAGAATTATAAGGGTATGAATCCTTTTGGGAAAATCCTTTTTGTTTAACCGTGTCGAGTTTTGAGTTAATAATGATTTCGTGGTACTTGTTTACCTAATCGATATTTAAATGCATTTTAAGCTATGATGACCGTTATTTATGGGTCTAATGAGTATTTGAGCATTTTGGCTCGGTTTTTGACTCCGTTGGGTCTTGGGGACATTTGTCCGATTTTGATAGCTCGATGTTGGGCGTTTGATTATGTTTTGCATTTAATGCATCTTATTTGAGAATTACATGTTTTGAATGCGCTAGTTCATTCGTTTAGGGTCATGTAATGTTATGTTGTAATGCAATGGATCCATAAGCGCTAGAGTCTTTATGCCGATGATGGGACGCTAGTTTTCCACATCGCTGCACGGTTAGGCATCGACGGTATGGTGTAAGTCCTACATGCGAATATGTTAAGGATGTTGCCCCAATTTGGGTGTGGTTTTAAGTGGCCATACTCGACATCCGTTATATGTCTTGTTAAGCGTTTGGCTTTACCAACTTGTCAAGTGGCTTACTTTTGTGTTCCGTCACTTGCGTGGTAAGCGGGTCTCCCCCGTCGCCGAAAGGTGTTGTTTCGGGTAATTACTTTTATCCATGTTTTCGGTGACGTAATTATATGTTTAAATTGATTGTTTTCCATGACTTATGGGCAGTGTATTATGTTTAATCCTGGTTAGGATGTTTTGAATAATGTAGTTTTACTCACGTTTACACCATTTGGGAATTTAATGTTTATTCACATTTTGGGTGAGTTTTGGGTTTGAGCTTACATCACAAAGAAATGTTTTACGTGGCGTTGCCATCGTCTAATACGTATTCTTGGAAAATATATTGTCTTCACATTTAATGCAAATCATTTTGAAAATCATGTTATATTAAAGATTTCAGCATGGGATTTGTGTGAGTTGAAAAATGGGTGATTTGCATTTAAAGTAAACTCTTTCTCTTTTGAAATCATGACTAAAACTACATCCCTCTCGATTTATGAATTTATATAGTCATGATAAAATGCTTGAACTCACTAGGCGTTAGACTAACCCTTTTTATTTGTCGGCATGTGCAACAGGCTCAGGTTGGGAGTAGATTTAGCTACATTGTGATGTGGCGAGTGCTAGTAGGGTGCACGAGAGGTGATCTTGATTAGTGAATCTTCCGCACTTATTTGGGAATAGAAACTTATACTCGTGTTAAGTAACACCCGCTGTGAATTTAGTCTTTGTAATAAGGCTTGAGTGATAATTGTTTGAGGGTAAATCATAGATTTTAATTTGAGGTGATTTCCGTATTGTCTTATAAGGAGAAATTCTATTCACTTGGATGTATTATTGAAAATTTTATTTAGTTGCTCTTTCCAAATTTGAGGGTGTTACAAGTTGGTATCAGAGCATAAGTTTGAGCGAATTAGGTGTTGATTTCGGATACCTAGGCTCAAACTAGCGTTCTTTTAGGTAAATGCAAGTGAGAGTGCACCATTAGACACTTTAAGATTAGATGTTTTGAGTCCGATGGAGTCGCTAGAAACGAAAACTACGTCGAGGGTAGCAAGGATAATCATGTACGGTACGTTCATAATTGCACCTGGCCAGTGTGATGGTGAATCTACTCGTTACATGTGCTTACTTGAAATACTTTAATGTAATGACCGTTGGGGTAGTAAAGAAGTTTCGAAGCGAATAGTTGTTGGAAAAGATTGACGATTTTAGTATTAGTCACTTGGGGGTGACAATAAGCATGATAATTGCTTTAAGTGGACCGTTTCAGGTCAAAATTTGATGGTTGGATTAAAACCATGGACTTATTGAAACGACTTTGAGTCGAGAAGGAATCGTAAGGTTAATCGATGTAATTCCCAACTTTGCCTTAAGAGGTTTGAACATCCGGATGACAATAGTGGACCGGAGGGATTGGAGGAGCATGGGCTGAGATGTTGAGTGCCGACTAAGTTATGCACAAAATTTATTTTAAAATAAATTGCATCAACTATTTCTTGTATTTCAAATCCTTATATGGATTGTGTTATAAAATCTTGGAAAATGTTTAGCACACACAAGATTTTAAATCATGGTTTTGAACGTGCATGAAACTATTTTATTGCGGGAGTTCCGTCATAACTTGTTTCATTCTGTTATTGTCCAACGTTGCTTTCAGATACAATGATATCCATACTTTTACGATGTTTAAGATGTTGGGCAAGTAACTACGGCTTATGACCTTAACATTGGATCTCCTCCACGTATGTTAAAGTCTGGACGGAAAGTTATCTTCCATTATGTCTATGTAAAGCTATTTTGGGAAATTTGTTTAATGTGAGTTTATTAAACAATGTTGTTTATATGATATTACAACAGAAAGGGGATTTCTGGAATTTTGGCGTTTTAGTCATGACTTTTGCTTATTGCAATTTGACGTTTGGAGGCAAAGTGTTTGGTGCCAATTTGTTGACTTGAGGTCATTGAGCCCATTGAATTTTATGGAGTTTTGTTTTACGACGTTTGTGTTGTGTGAGTGCAATTTCACAATGTGCATACTCCATTTACTTATGTGAAAATTTATGAGTTATGTTGGGTATTTTGTCCCACTTGGGCTTCGTTGAGAAATATTATTTTAGGCCAAAAGGCGACCAAAAGAGATGAGTTTTGGAACTTTGGTGTCGCGTAATTTCTCTTTCAAGAGTTTGTGTTAACACGTATTTCATTGCAAATAGTTCAGTGTATGGATTGATTTATACGTGACCTAAGTGATGCATGAAAGAACACTTTGGTAGCGTTTCATAATATTTTGCTTATTGCGCTTTCGGTCAGTTAAATGTTTTATTATCAACTTCATGTAAATGCATTATATCGACCTAGGGGTGTGCATAGCTTGGTAATCATTACTCCTCGACACTTTGATAAACGAATCGTAGGTGAAGATATTTTATTAACTCATTGTATAACTGATGGCCATTTGGCCAAAGTGTGTTTTAGTGTTGGGGAGATCATGCATAGTTTACAATACGTTACATTTTGAAGACACAAATGTGGGAGTCATTGACATTTGGTCAATTTTGGTTCGAGGAACATTTTGGGGAAAATGTAAACCTTTTTGGTTTTGGAGAAAATGTGTATTTTGAGTATTTTGACAAATAAACTCTTAAGCATTGACGTTTTAACGTTTTAACGTTTTATGTGCGGGTGCGAAACATTTGATGAAAATGCTCCATGATAAGGATTTCGGAAAATGGTTTGCCTAAGCCTAGAGTGCGTGAAATTATTTATGTTTTGAACATTGATGCGCACTGTTGGTGCAATTCGGGATTTGAGATCGGATTGAACCCTTTTTGGTGTCAACCATTTACTAACACTTATTTTTTCCTAAGTTTTGGGAAAACACATTGATGTGTGCGAGCCCTATCAAGAAAGTGTAACGTCCCAAAAATTTCAATAAATTTTAACTTTTAAAAATAAACATTTTATTAAATGAAACCTCATTAAATATCCAAAACCGTTTCGTTTGCAACTTAACAATAAATATTCTCATTACAGATAAACAACGGAATTAGATCGTTAAATGATAATTCTAAATCTCAAAAATATATAATAAACCCTTCGCACGCGCCAGTGTGTACCCGTCACGCATTCGAGCCACTCGTACCTGAAACAACATTTTATAGGGGAAAGGGTAAGCACGAAGCTTAGTGAATTCAATACCACATATAATCCAATTATATCACACTACCCCTAAAACAGGTAGATACACTTAACCAAGCATGCAAGTCTAAGAACGTATCCTAAACAAGCATACCCACACCAACCCACCTAAACAGGCATCCATCGGTCCCACCGATGACACACGATAACCGTGCACGTATCCCTCGGTCCCACCGAGTCCTCGGTCCCAACGAGTTCCTACGCCACTCCTGTACCCAACCCTCGGTCCCACCGAGTCCTCGGTCCCACCGAGTTCCTACGACACTCCTGTACACAATCCTCGGTCCCACCGAGTCCTCGGTCCCACCGAGTTTACACGACACTCCTGTACACAATCCTCGGTCCCACCGAGTCCTCGGTCCCACCGAGTTAACACAAAGTCCAAGATCCATACTAGACACCCCCTATCTAGTACCACACAACAAGTAATAACACTATCACACACGTGCTACAACAATGTAAATATAACCGTTATTATACGTAGTGAGTGAACTCACCTCGAAAGCGCGTAGAATTCACGAACCACCACACGAGCTATCCAACTCCAAAATCACTTCTCGACACCTAATTAAATGCTATAAAGTGTCAACTCGAAGCCCCAACCCTTAATTATAAACGTACGATTAAACGATCGATATATCAACTTTTCGGCCTAAACTGCAGGTCTGTTCGGGACCTGCTTAGCCCTTCCTCGACCCTCTAAACCAGAGATTATTTTCAATAAACAGACAGGTCTAGGTCTTGGCTTTCCAGGGACATATTAAACGCGGTCTAACGATTTTTCTACAATTTTAAACGATTTTTCTAAGAATGGAACGCGAGTCTGCTGCATTCAGACCTGCTGTAAAAACAGCTATTTTACACCTAGCTAGAGGCCGAACCAGACTTTCGCTAAAACACGAAAAGTGTGCCCGACACAGAATGTGAACCGTGGGCAACAGTTTCGCCTCAAACCGAGTTACAACGGAAAAGTTATGGCCGATGTAAAACAGCAGCAGAAAGGACGTTTATAAAATGACGATTTTGAAACGGTTTAATGTTTTCGCGATTAAGATTTACGAACTAGGGTTTTAAACTCCTAAGGCTGGACTAAACCGCGCACCACCCACTGCCACCTCCGGTGTGGTGGTCGACGACGGCGGCGTTGTGAAGGCAGCCACCACCGGCGGTGGTGGTGGTTCGGCAAAACAACCCGACAGGCCAAAAGAATACCCGACCACCCCGACTCCTACACACACATACCCCCGAGCATGTCTTACAGCCGCAAGACCGCCACTACAGCCACCTCACTGGTGGTGCACGGCGGCCGCGCCGGCGGCAGCCACGGGTGCTGCACCGGTGGCGGTTTCACGGTGGTTCGGTGCTTATAATGACGAGACAAGAAAAATCAACCAACAATCCTATCTCATCCACCCCTTACCCACGCTCGACTCACCACCAAATCTGGTGGTGCACGTCGGTGGCCACACCGCCGGCAGCCAAGGCTGCAGCGGCGGCGGTGGTTTGCGGTTGAAGGCGACGAAAGAAAAGAAAGCAAGAGGAGGAAGATACTTACCTCTCGTGAACAACGCAGCGACGCACCACGGAAAGACTCGGTTCCGCTCTCAACCCCGTCGCCGGCAGACTCACTCTCTCTCTCTTTTTCACCCTCTCTCTCTCTCGCTGTACCTCTCTCTCTCGCCGGCAAGAACAGCAGCGGCGCTGCTGGTGGTTTCTGGTGGTCTCGCGGTGGAACAGCAGTAGCAGCGGCAAGAAAGGATTAGGGTTTTGTGTGGAGTTGTTGTGTGGGACTAAAGGTAGAAAACGAGAAGACGGAAGGAAAGGGTGGTCGGTTCCTTATGGGCCGATCTCCATGCAGTTTACAACAATTACACAATCAGTCCCTGGAGTTAAAGTTTTCACATTAGGCCCCTTAACCACAAACTTTAGCATTTGGCTTTTCCGTCAAATCACGTTAACAAAACAACGTTAAAAGAAAATTACATTAATAAAATAAATCGTACCGAGATATGGGCTTTACAGAAAGTTTTACTCGTGTGTCATTATAAGACTAGATGAGAAATTTTAGAAATTAATTTAAAGAACTGCATCTTTTGAAATTTTGTCGTGAACTATTTAATGCATGTCATTTCATTCAAGAAAACTTCTAGGAAAGTGTTACAAGCTTGCATGCCTACCCCAATTTGAGATTTTCTCATGATGTTTTAGTCGATACCTCTAAATGATGAAAACACATTGATCTTGTCTTTAAATTTGGAACTTACACAAGTCATTTTGTGTTTTGACTAAGGTGTAGTTATGAATCGTTTCATCGTGTTTACATAATAAACTGACGCGCACAAATTTTGTTGGTGAACCTTGTTCCATACCATTTTATGGTTAGAAAGGAATTTTAGAGTCAAATGCCGTTTGAACTCCTTTTGAAGTACGTGCAAAACTTTTGATACACGCCATTTAAAGTGGGCAGTTATTTTAGGTGCATGTCATGAGTCAATCCATACTAGGACCGCAGCGGTTCATTTTAAAGAAGTTGTTTATTACGCTTTTGCGTTTTGTTGTTAATCTGAACTGCAATGAAATAATTTTCAATATGATTTTCATATGTGGGACGAGCGTGTCCATTTTTGCGCAACTACCACACTGATAGTAGTCGTTTTTATGCGTACGTTTAATTTGATATGCAAATCCTTGTGTTGAAATGTAACACCCTAAAATCAAGGCTAATTTAAAACTTAACTTATAACAGGTTATTATTAAATAACATCCAAACTTTTATATAAGAAATGAATTAACCGTGAGGAGTTATATTTACAAATACGGAATCCTTCAAATAACCTATTAATCTAATCATTTCATTATAGTTAGATTAACTAAGTTATCTAAGCAGTCCATCAAAATCTCCTTTCGTTAATTGACTCCTTCGCTATCTCAAAACGCTTGTCCCACATCCCTTTTACTTTCCTGAGCTAGTACCCGGTAAGAAAACATCATCTGAAACAATTAGGCTAACGCCTAGTGAGAACATTCGGTTTCAAAATAATATTTGTATAAATCAATGTAAACAAGGCATGACAAACCTGGTTACTCTTTTTCTTACCATATGCATAACCATCCTTCCTTAGCGGGGATAAACCCGATTACATGACTACGATCTGACACTAGGTCAATAATTTCTCATGTTCCAATTCCATGACTACGACCTGACCCTAAGTCAGTCATTTCTCATGGTCCAGAGCCACACTACAAATCCTCACAGATTCTAGATTAATGCTCTTATCCAATAAATCGCAATAACACATGCCCATTTATTGGAAAGGAAGTAGAGATTACAATTACTTATGTCAATCCCTTTTTCTTCCTTAGAAATCGGGAATTACGTTTATTCCACGATTTCTCACACACATCGGAATAACGATTAATCTTCATCTATTCCACGTGTACATAACCACTAGTGCCTATGGATCCATTACACTTACTACACACTTGCCTAGTATCAAACTAGAACAGTCATTAAGCCTAACAACCTACCCTTCAGCTGTAAGTATGTTCAAGCTACTAGAATTGCATTTCCATTCCTAAATCGTACCTGTTTAGAAGTCAACAAATCCTAAAGTTACTGAGTACTCCAAAAGTGACCGGACAGCACCAGTTTCCGGACGCCTCAAAACTATCCGGACAACACAAGTTTTCCAAATACCCAAGACTTACCGAATACACCAACTTTCCGGATACATCATCTTTCCGGATACTTCATCTTTCCGGATACATCACTAATCCGGATGACATCCGGAAACCAAAGTAATCCGGATACCATCCGGTAACTCATTTCATCCGGAAACTATAAGAAACTTAAGACTTACCGGATACTTCGTCTTGTCCGGAAACCTTCATACAGAGGTTTCCGGATACTTTCATTTTACCCGGAAACCACGACCTGCAGCTTAGAAATTCATCCTAAAACCATATCTGTTCCATTCAGCTTGTTCTTAACTCAACCATACAGTCCCAAAACAGTTTATACACACATCTTTAACATTTAATTTGGCAGAAAACATAGATTTAAGCAAAAAGTGAATGAACTCACCTTTAAAGGAGATAAACCCACTTTTGTACAAACTAAAAGCTTCAAATCTGCTGTCAATGATTCTGGAACCTAAACACAATTGAATCTGTTTACAACTAAACAATTACAACAAACCATATCTGAATCTATGGTGAATTTCTTACAAATTTTGAAGACAAATCTTGAGTTTCCTCCTTCTCTTCTTTCTCTCTTTTCTCTCTAATTCTCTTTCTCCTGTCTCTCTCTAAACCGACCCAACAAGATGAAAATCAGATATTTTCTCAACTTTCATCCTCTTATCCACACACTAATGTTAAATGACCCAATACACCTCCAAGTTTCTAATTTTACATAAAAACATCAAACTTTGGTTACTTAACTTTTAACCTCAAAGATTCAAATACTTGTAAATATACCATCCAAATACAACTTAATTACAAACAACTTCCTTTATATTATAACATAATATAACGAAATTTCGGGATGTTACAATACTCCCCAACTTGAAACTGATTTCATCCCCGAAATCAAAGCTAGGTAAACAAATGAGGATATCTAGTCTTCATATCCTCCTCCAACTCCAACGTTACGTTAGCACCACGATGATGCCTCTACTGTACTTTTAACATAACCACTTCCTTACCACTACGTAACTTTCTAACCGATCTTTCCAAAATTGCTTCCGGTTCTTCTACACAACGGCTCTGCTCGTCCACTCTCACGTTAGAAAGTGGAATCATGTCAGTCTCTTCGGCTAAACATTTCCGAAGGTAACAAACGTGGAAGGTATTATGGATCCCTTCCATTTCAGGTGGAAGATCCAACTGATATGCTTGCAATCCAACTCTCTTAGTAATGACGAAAGGTCCTAGAAAACGAGGACTTAACTTCCCACGTTTTCTAAATCTTATCACACCTTTCCATGGGGATACCTTAAGCATTACGCGCTCCCCAACTTGAAATTCTTTTGGTCTTCTTTTCGGATCAGCATAACTCTTTTATCGATCTTGAGCCGCTTTCATATGCTTCCGAATCTCTTTCACTTTATCAGTTGTTTGTTGCACAAGTTCCGGACCACCAAACTGCTTTTCTCCAGCTTCTAACCAACACACCAGAGTTCTACATTTACGACCATACAAAGCTTCAAAAGGTGCTCTTCCAATACTGGAATGGTAACTATTATTATACGCAAATTCTACTAACGGTAGATGCGTATCCCAGTTACCTCCAAAATCTAACACACACGACCTTAGCATATCTTCCAAAGTTTGAATGGTTCTTTCACTTTGCCCGTCAGTTTGTGGATGGTAAGCAGTGCTTAAATTGACCTTCGTACCCAATTCTTCTTGAAGTGACTGCCAAAACCTCGAGGTAAACCGACTATCACGATCCGAAACTATAGACACCGGTATACCATGCCTTGACACCACTTCATCAATATACAGCTTCGCCAATTTATCGATTGGTGACACTTCTTTCATAGCTAGAAAATGAGCACTCTTAGTCAAGCGGTCCACGATTACCCATATAGTGTCGTTACCCCTTTGCGTCTTTGGTAACTTCCACAAAGTCCATGGTAATCTTGTCCCATTTCCATTCCGGGATCTCCAACAATTGAAAACTTCCATAAGGCCTTTGGTGTTCCGCTTTTACTAACGAACATGTCATACACATTTCTACTATTTGTGCCACATCTGTTTTCATAGCTGGCCACCAATAGTATAACTTCAGATCCCTATACATCTTAGTATTCCCAGGATGTATAGAATACTTAGATCTATGGGCGTCTTCGAGAATCGATCAACTCTCGATTTCCTCCAATCTTTGGTACCCAAATACGACCTTGAAACAACTTAATTCCACGGCTATCTTCAGTCAATTGAAGATGTTGCTTGCTCATCACTTCTTCTTTTAGATTTTCTTCCCGTAAGGCTTCCGCTTGTGCCTCCTTTATCCTATCAATCAATCTTGACGTCACGTCAATCCTAGCATTAGTCGTTTTCAAACACCCACTATACTCTTTTCTGCTTAAAGCATCAGCTACAACATTTGCCTTACCGGGATGGTAATGCAGTTCACAATCATAGTCTTTAAGTAGTTCTAACCAACGCCTTTGCCTCATATTCAATTCTTTTTTATCAAAGACATGTTGTAGGCTCTTATGATCAGTGAATAAAGTACACTTTATTCCATACAGATAATGACGCCATAACTTTAAAGCAAACACGACTGCTGCCAATTCCAAATCATGAGTAGGATAATTCTTTTCGTGCTCTTTAAGTTGCCTTGATGCATAAGCAATCACTTTGCCATGTTGCATCAATACACATCCTAGACCCATCTTTGAAGCATCACTATAGACTATTAAATCTTCTGTTCCTTCTGGTAAGGCAAGAATAGGAGCTTCACATAACTTTTGACGTAAAGTTCCGAAAGCTGATTCTTATTTCTCCGTCCAAACAAACTTTACATTCTTTCGAGTCAACACGGTCAAAGCAGAAGCAATCTTTGAAAAGTCTTTAATAAATCTCCGACAGTAACCTTCTAGACCCAAGAAACTTCTTATTTCAGACGCACTCTTCGGTGTCTCCCAATTCGTCATTGCTTCTATCTTTGCTGGATCTACTTTAACTCCTTCAGAAGTAATTACATGTCCTAGAAATTGTACCTCTTTTAACCAGAATTCACACTTTGAAAACTTAGCGTACAATTTATCTTTCCTCAGAACTTCTAAGACTTCTCGAAGATGGCATTCATGATCGTCTTCATTCTTTGAATAAACAAGTATGTCATCGATGAACACAATGACAAACTTATCCAAGAATGATCGACATACTCTGTTCATCAAATCCATGAACACTGCGGGAGCATTAGTTAACCCAAATGGCATCACAAGGAATTCATAATGTCCGTACCTCGTCCTGAATGTTGTCTTTGGAATATCTTCATCTCTTACTCGAACTTGATGGTACCCCGACCTCAAATCAATCTTAGAAAAACATCCCGCACCTTGAAGTTGATCAAACAGATCATCAATCCTTGGAAGCGGATACTTGTTCTTAATCGTCACCTTATTCAGCTCACGATAGTCGATACACATTCTCATGGTGCCGTCTTTCTTTTTAACAAACAAAATCGGAGCTCCCCAAGGTGAAGAACTCGGTCTAACAAAACCTTTATCCAACAACTCCTGAAGTTGAGTCATCATCTCTTTCATTTCGGCCGGTGCTAAGCGATACGGTGCACGCGCTATTGGTGCCGATCTAGGGATAAGATCAATACGAAACTCTACATGCCTTTCAGTCGGTAGACCTGGAAGAACATCGGGGAATACGTCCGAGAATTTACGTACCACCTTAATATCCTCCAATTGTTTCTTTTCCGACCTTACATCTAAAACATACGCCAGATAGGATGAACATCCTTTCATTAAACATTTACGCGCTTTTGCAACCGAAATTAACGGAACTTCCCTTTTTTGTTTTTCCCCAAAGATGAGTACATCATCCCTATCAGCCATCGGAATCCGGATTAATTTCTTTGCACAAAGTATCTCTGCTTGGTTGACTGTCAGCCAGTCCATACCCACAATTACATCAAATCCTCCAATTTCCATCAACAACAAGTCGATCGGAAATTTCGTTTCCCCTACTGAAATAAAACCACCATCTAATCTTTCACGAACCAAGACTTGACCCCCGTTAGCTACCTCAACTACTAAGGCATCTTCCAAGGTAGTGACATGCACAACTAACTTGTGATAGAACGACTTGGACACAAAAGACAAATTTGCACCACATTCAAATAAAATGCGCGCACGAAGGGAATTAACAAGGAATGTACCCGAGACGACATATTTCGATTCTTTAGCCTCATCAACTGTCATTTGAAATGCCCGACCCGCTGGCTTTGGAATATTTGGTTTCTTGTTTTGATCTCCGCTCTTTTTCAGCTTTGGGCATTCCCGACGGAAGTGACCCGGTTGCTTACACTCGTAGCATATTGATCCTTGAATAAGACAATTACTCATAAGATGCCCACTTTTACCACACTTGTAACATTCCAACACTATCACCGACACGGTCCATAGTGTTTATTCCTACACTTTGAACACCAATTCGGTTCACGGCGTGATTCATAATGAACACTTTTTCCCGCTGCCTTTGATTTCTGAGAAGACTCTGACCGAACCTCCCATTTTCGTTTTTCTCCAACATGGGTCTTTTCTTTCTTATCTTTAGCGTAGACTTCTTCCATCACATTCACAAGCTCGGAAAGCTTGTTCCATTTCCCTGATCCAGTTCATGAAGGCTACTGGATTATCTTCTCCTTTAAATTCAGGTGGTTTACAGCTTAAGAATGTCTTATACGAGCAGATTCTTTCCACTCTTCGCTCTGTCTCTATCATCGGGTTACGAATTGGATTTATTGCCCCAGTACCAATCTCTGGTTGTCGTAACTCCGAACTCCGATCATTTAGTGCCTTCATAAACATTTCAGTTTGTTGAGCCATTGCGTTAGTCATCATTCTCGTCATGTTTTCCATCATTCGGGTTTCCATATTTACTTCCGGTGTTCCTTGGTTGGCAGTAATGGTACCCGTTCTGTGTACCTGACTATTCGTGCCTCCCATAGTAGGTTTCCTTGGCGGACTCTCACGAGCTTCACCAATTTCCGGTCGCTTTTCCCTCGACCAATCAATCATGGACCTATCCATCGAAGAAATAGGGGATAATGGCGGAGTATTCACCATCGTTTTGACATTTCACAAGAAATAACCATAAGAAATGGTTACACATAACTAGACATACAAAACTTACTTTATTGATCATTAGTCACCGTAATAAATTAGAAACAAGTATGCTTATGTAACAATGTATTCATAATAACAGTAGCTAATTGGAATTGTGAACATATTATACATGAGAATCCTCGTTATCATCATTACAATACTAAGTTCACATATTTCAGTCGACTCTAAGACTATCCCGTCTTAGTACTTCTACCCGTATCTCACAAAATCATAACTTAACTCCTCTCAGCTTAAGTCTAAGTATCTCATCAGCATACTTAGTTCACTTAAACTATTGCTCTGATACCATATTGTAACACCCTAAAATCAGGGCTAATTTAAAACTTAACTTATAACAGGTTATGATTAAATAACATCCAAACTTTTATATAAGAAATGAATTAACCGTGAGGAGTTATATTTACAAATACGGAATCCTTCAAATAACCTATTAATCTAATCATGTCATTATAATTAGATTAACTAAGTTATCTAAGCAGTCCATCAAAATCTCCTTTCGTTAATTGACTCCTTCGCTATCTCAAAACGCTCGTCCCACATCCCTTTTACTTTCCTGAGCTAGTACCTGGTAAGAAAACATCATTTGAAACAATTAGGCTAACGTCTAGTGAGAACATTCGGTTTCAAAATAATATTTGTATAAATCAATGTAAACAAGGCATGACAAACCTGGTTACTCTTTTTCTTACCATACGCATAACCATCCTTCCTTAGCGGGGATAAACCCGATTACATGACTACGATCTGACACTAGGTCAATCATTTCTCATGTTCCAATTCCATGACTACGACCTGACCCTAAGTCAGTCATTTCTCATGGTCCAGAGCCACATTACAAATCCTCACAGATTCTAGATTAATGCTCTTATCCAATAAATCGCAATAACACATGCCCATTTATTGGAAAGGAAGTAGAGATTACAATTACTTATGTCAATCCCTTTTTCTTCCTTAGAAATCGGGAATTACGTTTATTCCACGATTTCTCACACACATCGGAATAACGATTAATCTTCATCTATTCCACGTGTACATAACCACTAGTGCCTATGGATCCATTACACTTACTACACACTTGCATAGTATCAAACTAGAACAATCATTAAGCCTAACAACCTACCCTTCAACTGTAAGTATGTTCAAGCTACTAGAATTGCATTTCCATTCCTAAATCGTACCTGTTTAGAAGTCAGTGTAATAACCAGGTATTTTATTTAAATTAAGATTTGAAAATTTTATAAGTTATTATGTTAGTGTTTTATGAAGTTAGGAGTTAAGGGGTAAGTTTTAATTTTTAATTGGAAGTTTGGGGGTAAGTCTTGCCAATTGAGTGAAGCTTAGGGTTTGATTGGTCAATTGGTCTAAACTACACTCCACCACCGCCATTTTCTACCTAAATTGGATTGTGTAGATATTTGGTTCACAAAAATATCCTATGTGATGGTGTGTGTGTGTGTTTTCGGATAAGAAAGAAAAGAAAGAGAAATCGTGGAGGAGAAGAAGAGAAGTAACCAAGTTTTGTTGCTGGAATTTGGGGTTCAAGCTTGTATAATCAAAGGTATGTTCTTAGTTAAATTTACTCTTTTTATGTGTACTAGGTTTTTATGAGTTTAGGGATGGGGTTTTGATGATTCAAGGATGTTTTGGGAAATCTGAGCTTAAGGTTAGGTTATGTTTATGATCTTAAACATATCTACAAGTTTTCAGTAACATACATAGTATAAAACTGCAAAAATCTGGGTTTTAGGATGAACAGTGGACTGAGACATTCATCGAAGTCGCAATGGACGACTGCGACATTCATCGAAGTCGCAATGGACGACTGCGACATTCATCGAAGTCGCAATGGTTGGTTGCGACTTGGTTATGAAGTCGCAATGGTCGTTTGCGACTTGGCTTAGAATCGCAGTGGTTGATTGCGATTTGGGTTTGGAATCGCAGTAGTTGATTGCGACTTAGGGGTGAAGTCGCAATAGTGGGTTGCGACTTAGGGGTGAAGTCGCAATAGTGGGTTGCGACTTAGGGGTGAAGTCGCAATAGTGGGTTGCGACTTCGGGGTGAAGTCGCAGTAGGAGGTTGCGACTTGGTACTGTTCATTGCGATCTTAATTTACTTTTTGAGGGGTTGCGACTTAAGTTGAGGATTTCGTAAGTTTAGTTTTAAAAGAGATATTTGGTATTTTGTGTGATTTCAGATTCTGTGAAGGGTGGTCATACGTGATTTATCTTGGAAAAGCTTTTGTGATAAACATACCAGGTGAGTTTTACTTTAAAAAGTATTTTACTGGAATGCATTATGTGAATAACGAATGTTTGATAAAGTGTATGAATATGTCATACGTGGGTGATTATAATATATTGAGATATTATAATTACGTGAGTATTATATGAAAATATAATACGTGGTCGGGCTTTGGACCGGTGTGATAAATTGGCTCGCAACCAATTGATATTGGCCATTGGTGGAGGGATAAGGTGGAATGAGACAGGTATGATACATAAATGCTAGCTGGTATTAACTTACGTGTGATGTATGTGTATTTATATAAAGAGTGTTTTATATAAATGAATTTTTAATGAATTACAAGTGTCAGGGATTTACTCACTAGACCCTTAGGTCTAACCCTCATTTTCTGTTTTAAAAATTATGTATTCCAGGTGGTGGTTCCAGTAAGAACAAGTAAATAGAGTACTTGTTGGCAAGATTTTGAGAAGATGATCATCATGATGCTATGGATGTTTTTGTACTTATGATTTTATTGTTATTGTTATGTAACTCAAAATGGATCAAGTTGTACTGAATTTTCTTTATGTTCAGACTTTAGTTGGGACCAAATGTGAAATATGAAGTACTTTGTTGTAAACATGTTATGGATTATATGTTGTATGTATGTTTAGATTAGCGGGTTGTTACAGATGGTATCAGAGCCCTAGTTTAAGGGATTTAGGTATTAGTATCTGTACCTAGACTTAAACTGCATGTGAAGTAGGATGTCCCTATTATTTTAGAACCTGGGGATGCTAAGTATAAAAGGTAGAAGGAACATCATGTAAGGTAATTTCAAATTACACCAGGCCAGTGTAATTACGATCTTACAGGTACATGTTTGAACTGGAATACCTTGTTATATGGGGTACGTGCTTATGTGTATATTAACTTTGTTTGAATCTACAGAATGGCAAGTGGCACTAGACAAAGGAATCAAAGAGGAGGAAGGAATTCGGGTGGAGAGAATCCACCAATAGGAACAGGGGGAAGAGGAGGAGATCGTGGTAGAGGCAGAATCGGAAGGGGAACTGGGGGCCGAACTGGAGGTAGAACACAACAGCATGGTACAGAGTTTGTTACACGGGATGATTTGACTGCTGAAATGGGGAGATTACAGGATAGCATACAAGCTATGTTCGAACATAATCGTCATAATGAAACTGAAAGACCAAGTCCGGAACACGAAGTTGAAATACCACTTACCTCTACGGTCTTACCGATGATGAAAAGGTGTGACTACAAAATGTTTCTTAGTTGCAAGCTGTAACGATCCGGTTTCCCAAACATGCTTCAAATAACATATATTGCATAACATTGTTACATTCATAAAAGAAAATACATAATAATTCACAAACGGTCCCTTCGGTCTCGAAACTACAAAATACATAAACGTTTCTTAATCAACGTCCATCAAAAGCTTCCTATTCTTATCCCTTTCCTTCGCCGATCCTCAACCTGGAAAACATATTTTTGAAAACAAAATGAGGGTTATACCAAACGGGTCTAGTGAGTTAATCCCGGTCCTTTCCAAAATCGTTATAAAACATTTTTATGTAAATCCTTTGTATCAAAATAGTTTATATAAATCTTTAATAATCCTTTCGTAGAATATAAACATACCACACGTATTTATATACCAAACAAGACTCGTGCACCGTGCTCAACTCATCCTCATTCCCATGGCCATATTAGTTAGTAGCAAGCCAACTAATAATTCAACGTTGTACGACAATTACAACCAACAACGCCGTACGACAATTACGACCAACAACGCCGTACAACAATTACGACCAACACTTCCGCCGGCATAGTTCGGCATGCTCTCGTGTAGTGTAATACTTACATAAATATAATATCTCATCATATTATATTTCAACATAAACACACAATTACACTATTTATCGCATTCCAAATCATATCTCAATATATGATATTTTCATTTATAAACCTTTCATCACATTCCAACCATATATATATATATAAATACATATATATCTCTTAACGTAAACACATAATCATACCATATATCATATTCTCAATCCATACATATCCATCTCATATCAGTTGAAAACGTTTTTAAAGTAAAACTCACATACCGATATCATTCACATCATAAATTAACCATTTATAATAAATGCATTTCAATTTGAAAATGGTTAAAAGAAAAACTCACATCGAATGATGATATGATCTACTCCATACACATAGTCACCACGAGTGCCGAGAACAACAAAATCTACGAATACACCCATAACCAAAATCTACAAGGAAAGCTTCAAATGGAAAATCTTCAAATTTGTTTTTCTCTTTTGGTCTCGTCGAACAAACATCCCCCAGCACAAAATTATGAAGTCTTCTTTCATATAAGTATATATAAATATGTAGATAAGCTCATGTGGTGGCAAAGCATTATGAAGTGTCTTTTATATATGTATATATAATTATAATTATGAGGATAAGCTCATGTGCTGGCAAAAAATGAGGAGGTTACCATTCCAATTTATTTAGTTATTTATAAATAAATTCCTTATAATATATAAAATAACTCAAGAATCCCATAGAATGTTATGGAAATACTTAAGACTATATATAACAACTATCCATAATTCATCAAAACCTATTTATAGAACCATATAAACTTCACTATAATTAATTATCCAAAACAACAAATATAAATAAAATTATACCTTGATCCTTCGCAATTTGTTTCCTACAATTCAACTAATATGAATATGCTTCCTTCTTCTTTTTCCTTCTTTCTCGATCTCTCTCTTTTCTCGTTTTCTTTTTGCCGAACACAAAAGCACACACACACATACTTAAAGAAATTGGTTGTCTAGAAGGAGGACACCTCACACACTAAATAAAATATCCAACTTTCTTGTTCTCTCTTTCTCTTATCGACACAACACACACATACACATTTATTAGACACCTCATTCCATACTTAGCCAAACAACCCTCCAACTATCTTCACTTAACAAGTTTAAATCCCTATATAAATTAAAATTAAAGTCTACCCCTTAACTTATAACTCCATAAAATAAATCTCAAACTTACTTTAAAACTAGAATAATAAAATTAAATAAACCCACAATAAACCCGGTTATTACAACATCTCCCCCTTAAAAGAATTCCGTCTCGGAATTCATTCAAGCAACAAACGAGGGTAATCATTTACCATAAATCACTTTCAAACTCATACAACACATTATTGTCTCCTAGAACCCCAAATTAGAAGTTCAAAATCCGTCTAAACCTGATACCATCAATAAGTGTAATGATCTATAAAATTCGTGAGTTTTCAATAAGATTTACACTATACAACAAAATAAACTCCTGGCTAACCATAACAATCACCCAACTTGATATCTTAACACAAACTCACATTATTCTCAATAACGATAATACCAAAGAATCCTTTTACAAACAAATACATTATTCTCAATATTACCAAAGCATCAAGAATTTTAATTCCACAAAAAAAATCCGCCCCTTAAAAACAACGATAATCACCAACTTATTAATATTAACCCACTTTATTTGAACTTTACACACATCGTCCGCAATTTACTCAATTAATCAATTCTACAAAGTCGATCCCAATCTTAAAATAACCACAATCAAAATTTTCTGCCGAATTACCAATAATCAAATCCCACGAAGGTTCAAAATAACTTGAAAGTTCACTTATATCACAAAAAGAAATAACTTATACTCACCTGAAACTCATCCAATTAACACAACATTTTTTTTACTCGGAACATTTACCACGCTAATACTACTTTTAACTCCACCGAACTTTTACGACAAACGTCGTGTTCTATACTTTTACAATACTAATTCGAAAACATAATAATACATTCTCAATATAAAACTTGCTTAGCAATTACAACCTATTTCTTATACTCTTCCATGGAATAAAATATACCCAACAAAAACATTTTATATCACGGATAAGTTTCTTAATTTTTATCAAACCCGCATACTCCATCCTACCATTTCCATTTCTCATGCTAGCATAACATAACCACGATAATCACACATCAATACTTAATTGCACTTGACACCAAATCATTCATCCAAACATAAACATATTATTGTCTCTAATCCTAATACTTTAATCAATTTCACTTTTTAATCTTGACTTCCCATCAAGAACCTTCCAAATAGAACTTCTATCATAACATAGTTTTGAAATAACAATCTAATATCATCACTTATCATAACTGCAAAACTTGATGAGGAGTCAAAAACTTACACATCTACCTTAACTTACAACGCAAATTTCTTAATTGTACAAATACCACATCAAAATATCATACCCTAATAATGATACTATAAAATCCTTATGACAGCTTTCATACGCGCTCAACAAATTACGTCTTCTTCGCATCAAACAATATATCATTATTAAATTAAATTAAAGTCTAATAGTGACTTAATTTCTCGAAAATAACATAACACAATCTCAAACATTTCAATTATCTCAATAACTTCACCACTATAACTCATACCGATTTCCATCCCATAATATCAACACCAATTAATTTCTTAATAAAATAACAAACTCGTTATTACATCAATTTCTTACACCTCTGATTTAGCATAAAAATACTAACACAAACCCTTAAACATTTGATTCACTTAAACCGCTCCGCAAATGAAATTCATCAACACCATTCTCACATTACCTAAATAATATAATTACCAATTCATCCCATGATAATTCCGCTACAAAACTAAGCCAAAAAGAATTCATTACAATTCCGTCATAATTATTAAAAAATTTCTTGTCACTAATCATATACCAATCATATAAATCATTAACGACTTAACATGCAAGGTCAAGCATACAGTCTAAAACAACTCTTTATCTTAAACAACGTCATAAAGAAAGTTCATCCACGTTAACCTCACCTTACTTAACCGTAAAAATCGCCAACTAATCTCATAACAAATCTACTACAAACTACACCACAAAGTTCATCACACGACCATCAAATATTTATTAAACATCATTTTTTTTTCTTCTGCTAATCATAACACTACTAACTAATATAAATCCATTTTACAACTTAAATCCTCCAATCCAGGAGAAGTATTAGGTAAACACCCAACTCCTTTGAACCACTTTTCTATACCCAGAAAAACTCTCAAGCATCAATTTCTTACAACATGATTGACATAATATAAATATTCTCTCTCAGCTTAAGTCTAGGTTATCAGCAACCTAATTCTCTCTTAAGGTTCTATCTCTTTACCAAAAGAACTCATAAGACTTATTAGCAGGCTAAGAATTCTAGATAATTCTATCTAACTCGTATCCTCAAATGTTTCCTCCAAACCCGAACTTAAATTGAGTCCACAGTATTTCCAGTCCTCATTCATACTCTATCCAAGAGTCAACAAAACACAAAGTTAAAAGTTAACATTAAAGTTAAATAAACAAAACCACCAAAACTGGGCTGCACAGAACAGCACAGTTTCACCTCTGCTTTTGGCTTAATTACCATATTTAGAAGTCAAACTAGTTGATCATTTCTATAACAAAAACGTACTTACATCTCTTAAGCTTCATATCGTTTTGGATTCACATCGATTGGAGCAACGACCAATTATATATAAATTTTATGCAAACAGTGGGCAATTCCCGTTTTTCATAGGACCAGCTTCTGTAATTCACTGTTTGGAGCTGCTTAAAGTCATAATTTGATCTTGGTGAAAACTACAAAATTGTCCAGGACTGAAAGATATTTCTAACTGCAAAATTTGAGCTTATTTAGACTTACGGTTGATTTTATACGAATTTTCCAATATCCGAACAGAAAACTAAAAACTCAATAGAGTTGAAATCTCTTGGCATTTCAACAAATACCTTGCGGGCATTACTTCATGGAGCACAAACCCAATTCAATGGTTTCATTCCTTTTTCCATTTTTTTGATACCAAACTTCTATTTTATGAATTATAATACAAGAACATAATTAATAAATGATTTCACCATGAAATACTTCAAGACTTTATCTAATCATAATCAACCAACTAAAACTCATATATCTATAACACAACTATCAAATACTTTTCTAATGCAGATAAACGGCAATTAAAGAGTCACACTTAATCAATTGCATCGGAGTCAATTAGCACTTTAGCACGTATAGAGTTTATAGGAATATACCTGTCTTCGTCTCTATCCATATGTCACGACCGACTTGCCACTCTGTTGATTTCAACAAGGCTAATATACACATAAGCACATACCCAATATAATAAGGTATTCCAGTTCAAACATGTACTTGTAAGTTCACAATTACACTGGCTAGGTGTAATTTGAAATTACCTTACATGATGTTCCTTCTACTTTTTTTTATATTTAACATCCCAAGGTTCTAGAATAATAGGGACATCCTACTTCACATGCAGTTTAAGTCTAGGTATAGATCCGTATACCTAAATCCCTTAAACTAGGGCTCTGATACCATCTGTAACGATCCGGTTTCCCAAACATGCTTCAAATAACATATATTGCATAACATTGTTACATTCATAAAAGAAAATACATAATAATTCACAAACGGTCCCTTCGGTCTCGAAACTACAAAATACATAAACGTTTCTTAATCAACGTCCATCAAAAGCTTCCTATTCTTATCCCTTTCCTTCGCCGATCCTCAACCTGGAAAACATATTTTTGAAAACAAAATGAGGGTTAGACCAAACGGGTCTAGTGAGTTAATCCCGGTCCTTTCCAAAATCGTTATAAAACATTTTTATGTAAATCCTTTGTATCAAAATAGTTTATATAAATCTTTAATAATCCTTTCGTAGAATATAAACATACCACACGTATTTATATACCAAACAAGACTCGTGCACCGTGCTCAACTCATCCTCATTCCCATGGCCATATTAGTTAGTAGCAAGCCAACTAATAATTCAACGTTGTACGACAATTACAACCAACAACGCCGTACGACAATTACGACCAACAACGCCGTACAACAATTACGACCAACACTTCCGCCGGCATAGTTCGGCATGCTCTCGTGTAGTGTAATACTTACATAAATATAATATCTCATCATATTATATTTCAACATAAACACACAATTACACTATTTATCGCATTCCAAATCATATCTCAATATATGATATTTTCATTTATAAACCTTTCATCACATTCCAACCATATATATATATATAAATACATATATATCTCTTAACGTAAACACATAATCATACCATATATCATATTCTCAATCCATACATATCCATCTCATATATATATATATATATATATATATATATATATATATGTATCCCAGTTGAAAACGTTTTTAAAGTAAAACTCACATACCGATATCATTCACATCATAAATTAACCATTTATAATAAATGCATTTCAATTTGAAAATGGTTAAAAGAAAAACTCACATCGAATGATGATATGATCTACTCCATACACATAGTCACCACGAGTGCCGAGAACAACAAAATCTACGAATACACCCATAACCAAAATCTACAAGGAAAGCTTCAAATGGAAAATCTTCAAATTTGTTTTTCTCTTTTGGTCTCGTCGAACAAACATCCCCCAGCACAAAATTATGAAGTCTTCTTTCATATAAGTATATATAAATATGTAGATAAGCTCATGTGGTGGCAAAGCATTATGAAGTGTCTTTTATATATGTATATATAATTATAATTATGAGGATAAGCTCATGTGCTGGCAAAAAATGAGGAGGTTACCATTCCAATTTATTTAGTTATTTATAAATAAATTCCTTATAATATATAAAATAACTCAAGAATCCCATAGAATGTTATGGAAATACTTAAGACTATATATAACAACTATCCATAATTCATCAAAACCTATTTATAGAACCATATAAACTTCACTATAATTAATTATCCAAAACAACAAATATAAATAAAATTATACCTTGATCCTTCGCAATTTGTTTCCTACAATTCAACTAATATGAATATGCTTCCTTCTTCTTTTTCCTTCTTTCTCGATCTCTCTCTTTTCTCGTTTTCTTTTTGCCGAACACAAAAGCACACACACACATACTTAAAGAAATTGGTTGTCTAGAAGGAGGACACCTCACACACTAAATAAAATATCCAACTTTCTTGTTCTCTCTTTCTCTTATCGACACAACACACACATACACATTTATTAGACACCTCATTCCATACTTAGCCAAACAACCCTCCAACTATCTTCACTTAACAAGTTTAAATCCCTATATAAATTAAAATTAAAGTCTACCCCTTAACTTATAACTCCATAAAATAAATCTCAAACTTACTTTAAAACTAGAATAATAAAATTAAATAAACCCACAATAAACCCGGTTATTACACAAGCCCCCTACATATTCAGGAGATCGGGATCCGGTAAAAGCTATGAGATGGCTGAAAGAAATCGAGGCTATTTTCAAAACGTGTAAATGTGCTGAAGAAGATAAAGTACTTTATGGAGCTGCGATGCTGAAAGGTGATGCTTTGTATTGGTGGGAGGCTCATATAGAATCGAGAGGAGCGGATATATATACTACTTTTTCATGGGAGGAATTCGTGTTAGCTTTCACAACACACTTCTGTCCACAAGCTGCTGTCAGACAATTGGAAGAAGAATTTATGAATCTACAGCAAGGGAATTTGTCAGTCAGAGATTATACTGCTCGATTTTTAGAAAAATCTCGTTTTGCAAGATATTATGTTGCTACAGAAAAGATGAAAATGGAGAGATTTATCTATGGGTTGAATTCAGAAGTTCGAAGACTAGTGACTGCAACAAGGCCAGATACGTTTACAGCTGCAGTGGATGCTGCAGAAAATGTCGAACGAGACAATAAAAGGGATGCCGGTGATAAGAGCTTGAGGAAAAGGAAATGGGAAGGACCACCACAGGATCCAAAGAAGTCTAGATTCCCGAGGTTTGATAACCGTCCGTCGTTCCGACCAGCGGAAAGACCATGTCCGAGATGTAATCGCTACCATCAGGGAAATTGTCAAGTGGAATCTCGGGTTTGTTTTAAGTGCGGGAAAACCGGTCATGTTGTTAAAGATTGTCGATCAACGCGGTTTTGCTTTTTGTGTAATTCTCCGGACCACCTCCAATCAGACTGTCCACGAGGTAGAATACAACAAGGGGGTACATCCGGGAAACCAGCCATTACTAGACCAGTAGTCCCAAGAATAGAACCGCCAAAAACGAGGGGCCGTACATTCCAAATGACAGCTAAAGAGGCGGAGGAAACTCTAGATGTGGTCACAGGTACATTTTTCATAAACTCCATGCGTGCTAAGGTGTTATTTGATTCCGGTGCAAACCTATCTTTTGTGTCTCCCTCTTTTGCTGCTCACATGCATTTAGAGCCTAAAATGTTAAAACATGCTTTACTAGTAGACACGGCAAATGATAACCAAGTGGCAGTTAAAGAGGTTTTTGATTGTTGCATGATAAATATAGAGGGGTGTGGAGTACCGATACAACTATTCCCAATAGAATTGATCGAATTTGATGTGGTAGTAGGAATGGATTGGTTAGCTGAAAATCGGGCTAACATAGTTTGCGATAAGAAAATAATCAACGTTGTTTTACCTGATAAGAGGGCAGTAGTGATCTATGGTGATCGTAAGAATCATCAGTCCAATCTTATATCTATGATAAAAGCCCGTAAATGTGTTAGTAAGGGTTGCTCGAGTTATTTAGCCTATGTGATAGATAGTAGGCCTGAAAAGATTAAGCTGGAAGATATTTCCATTGTTAGTGAATACCCAGAAGTTTTTCCTGAAGACTTGAATAGTCTTCCTCCTGTTAGGCAAGTAGAATTTGGTATAGACCTGGTACCTGGAGCCACTCCAATTGCTCGTGCGCCGTACAGACTAGCACCTCCAGAAATGAAAGAAATGATGGCACAACTTCAAGATTTATCTGATAAGGGCTTCATCAGACCCAGCTCTTCACCGTGGGGTGCACCAGTTTTATTTGTGAAGAAGAAAGACGGCTCGATGAGAATGTGTATCGATTACCGGGAGCTGAACAAGCGTACGATCAAGAACAAGTATCCACTTCCAAGAATTGATGATCTTTTCGATCAATTAGTTGGAGCTTGTTACTTCTCCAAGATTGATCTCAGATCTGGCTACCATCAGTTGAAGGTTAAGGAAGAGGATGTTTTAAAGACTGCTTTTCGCACAAGATACGGCCACTACGAATTTTTGGTAATGCCTTTCGGATTGACGAACGCTTCAGCCGCTTTTATGGATCTAATGAATCGGGTATGTAAGCCTTATCTCGATAAATTTGTCATAGTATTTATCGATGATATACTTATTTATTCCCGATCCAAAGAGGATCATGCGCAACATCTTCGTTTGATTTTGGAGTTATTGAAGAAAGAAAAGTTGTACGCTAAGTTCTCTAAATGTGAATTCTGGTTGCGGGAAGTTCAGTTTTTGGGTCATATAGTTTCAGAGAAGGGTATACAAGTTGATCCAGCGAAAGTGGAAGCAATTGAAAGATGGGAACCGCCGAAAACGGCAACCGAAGTACGTAGCTTTCTGGGTCTAGCTGGCTACTATCAGAAATTTGTAAAAGACTTTTCTCGAATTGCAACACCATTGACTAAGCTGACTCGGAAGAATCTGAAGTTTGAATGGAAAGCAGAACAGGATGAGGCATTCAGAATATTGAAGGAGAAACTTTGCAGCGCACCGATATTAGCATTGCCAGAAGGTTCCGATGATTTTGTGGTCTACAGTGATGCTTATAAATTGGGATTGGGATGCGTACTTATGCAACGTGGAAAGGTGATTGCATATACTTCCCGTCAACTGAAGGATCATAAAAGACAATATCCTACTCATGATATGGAGCTTGCAGCAGTGGTCTTTGCATTGAAAATTTGGAGACATTATCTTTATGGTTCTAAATGTCAAATTTTCACTGACCATAAAAGTCTCCAACATCTATTCGATCAGAAGGAACTGAATATGAGGCAAAGACGATGGTTAGAATTGGTAAATGATTATGACTGTGAAATCCTTTATCACCCCGTGAAGGAAAATGTGGTGGCAGATGCGCTAAGTCGTCAAGAAAGAAGTGGAACGATAAAAGCAATATCGCTACGAGCTGAACTTCTTCCTAATATCTTTGACGAATTGCTAAAATGCCAAATAGATGCTTATCAGGAAGAAAGTTTGAAGTCAGAACGGTTGGTGGGAATCTCAGCATTGCTTGGGAAAGACGATCGTGGGTTATTGTGTATGGGAAACTGAATTTGGGTACCTCGTTTGGGTGGATTACGTGATCGTGTACTACAAGAAGCTCATCAATCTCGATTTTCTATTCATCCAGGTACAAATAAAATGTATAGAGATTTGAAACAATTCTATTGGTGGCCGAGAATGAAGAGAAGTGTTGCTAAGTATGTAGAAGATTGTACTACTTGCAAGAAAGTAAAGATTGAGCATCAGAAGCCGTTTGGTCAGTTACAACGACTGGATAAACCAATGTGGAAATGGGATCAGATCACTACTGATTTTATTACCAAGTTACCTAGAACTTCAAAGGGATTCGATTCTATTTGGGTGATTGTGGATAGGTTGACGAAGTCTGCTCATTTCTTGCCGATAAAAGAAACTGATTCCTTGGAACGTTTGGCTAAATTGTACATTAATTAAATAGTAACTCGACATGGAATACCAATCTCGATTATCTCTGATCGAGATAGTCGTTTTACTTCTAGGTTCTGGAGAAGCTTTCAAAAAGAGATGGGGACACAGATAAAGTTGAGTACATCATATCATCCTCAGACTGATGGACAGAGTGAAAGAACAATCCAGACTTTAGAAGATATGCTTCGGGCTTGTATAGTTGATTTTGGGGGATCATGGGATAAACATCTGCCTTTGATAGAATTCGCCTACAACAACAGTTATCATTCTAGCATTCAGGCGGCACCGTTTGAAGTATTGTATGGTAGAAAATGCCGAACGCCTTTGTGTTGGAATGAAGTAGGGGAGAAACAATTAGCGGGGCCAGAAATAGTACAGTTAACAGCGGATAAGATTACTCAGATTCAGGATAGATTGAAAACAGCTCAAGACAGACAGAAAAGCTATGCTGATCGACGTCGGAAACCTTTGGAGTTTCAGGTTGGGGATTTTGTAATGTTGAAAGTATCGCCCTGGAAAGGAGTCATGCGTTTTGGGAAGCAAGGTAAACTCAGTCCGCGGTATATTGGGCCATTTGAAATTACGGAAAGGATCGGTGAAGTAGCGTACAGGTTGAACCTCCCGTCAGAATTAAGCAGGATTCACAACGCGTTTCATGTATCGAATTTTCGGAAATGTTTAGTTACACCAGACCAAGCAGTCTCTCTACCAGATATTCAGGTTGATGAAAAGTTAAACTATGTGGAGGAACCGGAAGCTATAGTTGATCACAAGGTCAAATTATTGAGGAATAAAGAGATCAGACAGGTAAAGGTTCAGTGGAAACATCATAGAGGTCAGGATGCGACGTGGGAATCAGAGTCGGAGATAAGAACCAAATACCCTCATCTGTTCTCTTAACTGAATTCCGGGACGGAATTCTTTTAAGGGGGAGATGTTGTAATAACCAGGTATTTTATTTAAATTAAGATTTGAAAATTTTATAAGTTATTATGTTAGTGTTTTATGAAGTTAGGAGTTAAGGGGTAAGTTTTAATTTTTAATTGGAAGTTTGGGGGTAAGTCTTGCCAATTGAGTGAAGCTTAGGGTTTGATTGGTCAATTGGTCTAAACTACACTCCACCACCGCCATTTTCTACCTAAATTGGATTGTGTAGATATTTGGTTCACAAAAATATCATATGTGATGGTGTGTGTGTGTGTTTTCGGATAAGAAAGAAAAGAAAGAGAAATCGTGGAGGAGAAGAAGAGAAGTAACCAAGTTTTGTTGCTGGAATTTGGGGTTCAAGCTTGTATAATCAAAGGTATGTTCTTAGTTAAATTTACTCTTTTTATGTGTACTAGTTTTTTATGAGTTTAGGGATGGGGTTTTGATGATTCAAGGATGTTTTGGGAAATCTGAGCTTAAGGTTAGGTTATGTTTATGATCTTAAACATATCTACAAGTTTTCAGTAACATACATAGTATAAAACTGCAAAAATCTGGGTTTTAGGATGAACAGTGGACTGAGACATTCATCGAAGTCGCAATGGACGACTGCGACATTCATCGAAGTCGCAATGGTTGGTTGCGACTTGGTTATGAAGTCGCAATGGTCGTTTGCGACTTGGCTTAGAATCGCAGTGGTTGATTGCGATTTGGGTTTGGAATCGCAGTAGTTGATTGCGACTTAGGGGTGAAGTCGCAATAGTGGGTTGCGACTTAGGGGTGAAGTCGCAATAGTGGGTTGCGACTTCGGGGTGAAGTCGCAGTAGGAGGTTGCGACTTGGTACTGTTCATTGCGATCTTAATTTACTTTTTGAGGGGTTGCGACTTAAGTTGAGGATTTCGTAAGTTTAGTTTTAAAAGAGATATTTGGTATTTTGTGTGATTTCAGATTCTGTGAAGGGTGGTCATACGTGATTTATCTTGGAAAAGCTTTTGTGATAAACATACCAGGTGAGTTTTACTTTAAAAAGTATTTTACTGGAATGCATTATGTGAATAACGAATGTTTGATAAAGTGTATGAATATGTCATACGTGGGTGATTATAATATATTGAGATATTATAATTACGTAAGTATTATATGAAAATATAATACGTGGCCGGGCTTTGGACCGGTGTGATAAATTGGCTCGCAACCAATTGATATTGGTCATTGGTGGAGGGATAAGGTGGAATGAGACAGGTATGATACATAAATGCTAGCTGGTATTAACTTACGTGTGATGTATGTGTATTTATATAAAGAGTGTTTTATATAAATGAATTTTTAATGAATTACAAATGTCAGGGATTTACTCACTAGACCCTTAGGTCTAACCCTCATTTTCTGTTTTAAAAATTATGTATTCCAGGTGGTGGTTCCAGTAAGAACAAGTAAATAGAGTACTTGTTGGCAAGCTTTTGAGAAGATGATCATCATGATGCTATGGATGTTTTTGTACCTATGATTTTATTGTTATTGTTATGTAACTCAAAATGGATCAAGTTGTACTGAATTTTCTTTATGTTCAGACTTTAGTTGGGACCAAATGTGAAATATGAAGTACTTTGTTGTAAACATGTTATGGATTATATGTTGTATGTATGTTTAGATTAGCGGGTTGTTACAGTCAGCAAATCCTAAAGTTACTGAGTACTCCAAAAGTGACCGGACAGCACCAGTTTCCGGACGCCTCAAAACTATCCGGACAACACAAGTTTTCCAAATACCCAAGACTTACCGAATACACCAACTTTCCGGATACATCATCTTTTCGGATACTTCATCTTTCCGGAAACATCACTAATCCGGATGACATCTAGAAACCAAAGTAATCCGGATACCATCCGGTAACTCATTTCATCCGGAAACTATAAGAAACTTAAGACTTACCGGATACTTCGTCTTGTCCGGAAACCTTCATACAGAGGTTTCCGGATACTTTCATTTTACCCGGAAACCACGACCTGCAGCTTAGAAATTCATCCTAAACCCATATCTGTTCCATTCAGCTTGTTCTTAACTCAACCATACAGTCCCAAAACAGTTTATACACACATCTTTAACATTTAATTTGGCAGAAAACATAGATTTAAGCAAAAAGTGAATGAACTCACCTTTAAAGGAGATAAACCCACTTTTGCACAAACTAAAAGCTTCAAATCTGCTGTCAATGATTCTGGAACCTAAACACAATTGAATCTGTTTACAACTAAACAATTACAACAAACCATATCTGAATCTATGGTGAATTTCTTACAAATTTTGAAGACAAATCTTGAGTTTCCTCCTTCTCTTCTTTCTCTTCTTTCTCTCTTTTCTCTCTAATTCTCTTTCTCCTGTCTCTCTCTAAACCGACCCAACAAGATGAAAACAGATATTTTCTCAACTTTCATCCTCTTATCCACACACTAATGTTAAATGACCCAATACACCTCCAAGTTTCTAATTTTACATAAAAACATCAAACTTTGGTTACTTAACTTTTAACCTCAAAGATTCAAATACTTGTAAATATACCATCCAAATACAACTTAATTACAAACAACTTCCTTTATATTATAACATAATATAACGAAATTTCGGGATGTTACATGAAAATTTCTATGAAAAGTTTTATTGATTGACATATTTGTTAAATGATTCACTTGAAAACCTTGAACTCATTAGGACCTTGGGAAAAGTTAAGTAACCCCGATTAAGGGTGAGTTTGTATGGAACCTCGACTACGAAGAGTTGAGCGTTTAGGCACGTAATGTGACTATAGGCCGGATGATATCGGTGGCAGAGTCGATGTGCTTGTGGTAATTGAAGGGTTAAATTTGTGGTAACGTATTCTGAGGTTAGTATAACCGTTTTGTCGGCAGCCCTGTTTGGGTCTTGGACAATTTCCGCATGAAGAACCCTTTAGGCACCGTGTTGATAACCTTAGTTTTGTGGAAATGCTCGGCAAACGGGACTCGTGTGTGGAGTCCTATTAGAGTTCAAAGCTTGGTAGTAGGACTAAGTATTAACCTTTTTGGGTTCGAGGTCGAGAACCGTTAGTGTATTCAGAGAGTGCAGTCCGATTTTAAAGAAATAATGATAACGGTTGTAGTAATCTTAAGATACTCAATTGTGATGAGTAGTTTTGGTGGAATAACCTTCGTGTGCAGTTAAAGAATCTGTCGGTCTGATGATTAATGTTGGGATGGATTCTTGGAGCCTATTAGAACTCGTTGGAATTAAACGACAGTTAATGGTAGGGACAATTGGAATTAGAGATTTGGTTGGTCTCGGTATTAATTACACCTTGAATGGATTTAGAGTCTGAAACCGAAATCGGGAAGTATGGAACGTTCTAAGGTTGGGAGACAACCGAAGTTGTCTGATATGGAGTTACTCCAGTGGATGGAATGTTGCCCCGGACACAAGTACAGTGTACCTGAGAAAACATTGTTGGTAAGAAATTGCTTGAGGTTGGTCATAGTAGTCCGTGTGGAGAGAATTTAAATTATAGTCAAGAGCTGATGGATTATGGTCAGCATTGAGTCGGTTAGCTTTTGGTTGTAAAGGGATTTAGATTTCGCGGACGAAATCATTCTAAGGTTGGGACGATTGTAACACCCGAAAATTTGGAAAACGGATTTTGGGTTCACGGACGTCCGCGGGGCACAAGGTCGGACGTCCGCGGTGTGTGGAAGTCCGCGGATCATCAGCGGAAGCAACAGAACTTTTGAGGAATTCAGCCATAGCAGGTCGGACGTCCGCGAAGGACCTTGCGGACGTCCGCGATAGGTCAGATGAGATATTTTTGTGTTTTAATCCCTCTTCCTCTCTCACTCCTCTCATTTCACCTTCAACCTCAAATCCTACTCTCTCTCTAAAATCGTTTTCTCTCAAGAAAACCCTAAACCTCCCCTCTCCTCTCCATCTTCTTCCCCAAATCAAACCTTCGCCATGGTTGGAAAACCTTAACCCATTCAAGTAAATCTTTCACTTCATCTTCTCCATCAATTTCTAAAGTTTCACCCCAACCCCTTTCCTCGATTGTGAAGATTTGGAGTGTGTGGTCCTTTTGGTGATGCTAGAAGTATATTAGTTGGTGGATTCAAGTATGGTTAAGGTAATCTTCTCTTCTCTTCATTTTTGAAGTTAGAGCTTTGATATAGGTGGGTATATTGGTATAAACTGGTTGGTGGATGGTTTTCATGGTTAGATCTAATTGTTGTGGTTGGAAACTTATGGATCTAGGTTTTTGGAGATTTTAGCTTGAAGATGCAAGAGACTTCAAAGGAGCTTACGTTTGGGAAATTCTAGATTTAGCTTAAATCTAGCAAGGTGAGTTCAAGTTGCTTTGTGAAAACTTTGTATATGCCAAAAATGTTATTTTCCAAGTAGTTATGTGTTTACATGAAAATTATCTAATGTTGGGTTATTTGGTGGGTTTTAACCCTTAAAATGTTTAACATGGTAAATGTGGTAAAACACCCATATTTGGGATTTTGGATATTTGATGGGTAGAAATCATAAATATATTCTTAAAAGATTTATTGCTCAAAATGAAGTTTATTTAATGGTTTAATCATATTAGTATAAATGATTTTATAAACCATTTGGGAGAATGCACGTTTTAGTGTCATCAGTCATTTTGAGAATTATAAGGGTATGAATCCTTTTGGGAAAACCCTTTTTGTTTAACCGTGTCGAGTTTTGGGTTAATAATGATTTCGTGGTACTTGTTTACCTAATCGATATTTAAATGCATTTTAAGCTATGATGACCGTTATTTATGGGTCTAATGAGTATTTGAGCATTTTGGCTCGGTTTTTGACTCCGTTGGGTCTAGGGGACATTTGTCCGATTTTGATAGCTCGATGTTGGGCGTTTGATTATGTTTTGTACTTAATGCATCTTATTTGAGAATTACATGTTTTGAATGCGCTAGTTCATTCGTTTGGGGTCATGTAATGTTATGTTGTAATGCAATGGATCCATAAGCGCTAGAGTCTTTATGCCGATGATGGGACGCTAGTTTTCCACATCGCGACACGGTTAGGGATCGACGGTATGGTATAAGTCCTACGTGCGAATATGTTAAGGATGTTGCCCCAATTTGGGTGTGGTTTTAAGTGGCCATACCCGACATCCGTTATATGTCTTGTTAAGCGTTTGGCTTTACCAACTTGTCAAGTGGCTTACTTTTGTGTTCCGTCACTTGCGTGGTAAGCGGGTCTCCCCCGTCGCCGAAAGGTGTTGTTTCGGGTAATTACTTTTATCCATGTTTTCGGTGACGTAATTATATGTTTCAATGGATTGTTTTCCATGACTTATGGGCAGTGTATTATGTTTAATCTTGGTTGGGATGTTTTGAATAATGGAGTTTTACTCACGTTTACACCATTTGGGAATTTAATGTTTATTCACATTTTAGGTGAGTTTTGGGTTTGAGCTTACATCGCAAAGAAATGTTTTACGTGGCGTTGCCATCGTCTAATACGTATTCTTGAAAAACAGATTGTCTTCATATTTAATGCAAATCATTTTGAAAATCATGTTATATTAAAGATTTCAGCATGGAATTTGTGTGAGTTGGAAAATGGGTGATTTGCATTTAAAGTAAACTCTTTTGAAATCATGACTAAAACTACATCCCTCTCGATTTATGAATTTATATAGTCATGATAAAATGCTTGAACTCACTAGGCGTTAGCCTAACTCTTTTTATTTGTCGGCATGTGCAACAGGCTCAAGTTGGGAGTAGCTTTAGCTACATTGTGATGTGGCGAGTGCTAGTAGGGTGCACGAGAGGTGATCTTGATTAGTGAATCTTCCACACTTATTTGGGAATAGCAACTTATACTCGTGTTAAGTAACACCCGCTGTGAATTTAGTCTTTGTAATAAGGCTTGAGTGATAACTGTTTGAGGGTAAATCATAGATTTTAATTTGAGGTAATTTTCGTATTGTCTTATAAGGAGAAATTCTATTCACTTGGATGTATTATTGAAAATTTTATTTAGTTGCTCTTTCCAAATTTGAGAGTGTTACATAAACCATTTTCAAGTAATCACTTAGTAGAAGGCTCTAGTAAGGGCAAAGAGAAAGCACGAGCGTGAATTTTTGGACTAGAAGGAAGCTGTTATATTTAGCATGTCAAACATAGTCTTTAGAAATCTCAGCTTTGTAATAGGTTGTTTTCGCAAACCTTGTTATGTACTCATACGTTTATGATAGTATTTTGGATCTGTTTCGGCGAGTTGCTTAATTCATGTTGTTTAAGTTTTATTCTGAGTTGGGCTGTTAAATTAGTGTTGAGGGACCCTAACCCCAATATATTGCATACCACAAGGACTATATCCATAATAAACATAGAATGAGGACCATAGTCAAATAAAACACAAAACCACACGGACCAAATCCACAATTCATTCTTTTTTATATGAATTTAATTTGTTCTAAGGTATTATTCAAAACACTACCACACAAGTGTGTATGTGTACATATATACGGCCTTAATGCGCACCTTGAAATAAGGTTGTGGCCTCGCTGTAACTCATAAGACTTGAGGCTTGACCTCGCCACCACCAATATAATTAAAGGATTTGTGACAAACCACTTTCACAACGATGTATTTCCGAAAGCCTTCTTCAAGGACAATTTCGAAGGTCATTATTAACGAAGGATTTTCAACCACACTTCCACAAGATTCATTTTTAAATCTTATGGCGCGCAGACATCTATTGTCGAGGGCTTATCTGTCGGTCATGTATTAAAAAAAACTATTTTGATAAATAAATTATAAAACAAATTAATTAATCTCGTCGAAAACTTAAAAAGGAAGATTAAGAAAAGTTGATTAACCGTCGTGTGTGGTTTGGAAAATCGGGAAAATTTTACCAACGGATTTCCGACAGATCGACGCGGGGACTTGCTACAGTTAAATCCGCCGCTCCGCTGATACCCATTTCCGACGGATTTTTCCGTCAAACTTATTTGGTTTTTTGTTGATTTTATAAAATTTTCCAATTTTAAATTTTTGATATTTATTGTCCTTTTCATTATGCATCCAGAAGTCCTAGTATTAAATAAGATGTTTTGTAAATGTCGTTTAGTATTAAATAAGATGTTTTGTAAATGTCGTGGCCACGTTCATGATCATCCAAAATAATTCTTTACAAATTAATACTAAGATATAAATGGACGATTCTTCTATAATGAAAATATTAATTTATGATTGTCATAAATACTGTAATAAACTTGGCCTATATTTATATATGGCGAAGGATAGGACCATCAGGGAATTGAAAGAAGCGTGATAAGGAATATGAAGGCGGGCTACGTGATGATGTGATGGGCTTTAATAAAAGAGATTTACCAAAATCAGCAACAACGGCTTGATTATTATTGCATTTGAGCCATTTTTAAGGATAATCGATCATAAAAAAGGTCTTCAAATTGTCTACCTCGGAATACATATACTTATATAGAGACTTCGTAAAATGCAAATCTTGCATTTGTTGCACACCTTACAAACCACAGTGTGCATATATACACAACCAGTATGCATATGTGAACAATATACATATACATATGCATATGCATACGTGCAATAATATACATATAATTGACATACATTTATATAGGATAATGCATATATGCATCTCAGATTATGCACATATGCATATTGGTTTGTGAGGGGTGCAACAAATACATGATTTGTATTTGATTTGTATCATATATATATATATATATATATATATATATATATATATATATGTGTGTGTGTGTGTGTGTATACAGGCTTATTAGACCATCTCCAACAGTTTTGTTAAAATAGAAAAAATTGAAAATAAATGTAACTCTTTTTTAGAGATTTTAACTTTTGATTCTTTTTTATAGATAAACTATAGAAAACCTATTGGAGATGTTGTTGCTCAAATGCGAACTTGATAGTTTGTGATAACCATGAGATTTAATATAAACCCATCATTTAATAAATATGAAAGGTTATATTGGTAATTTAATTTTTCAATTGTTATCATTTTTTTTTGTTATTGATAATTAATTAGTAGGACTTGGGAGAATATTAACGAACCACCTTCTCTATAAATTAAAGAACCCCTTTATCTCTTTTCACCAGAAGTTACAACATGAAACCTACATTCCACAAAATGGGTAGTGACATCTTGAAACCTCTAGACCCTGAGCAGTTTAGAAGAGAAGCCCATTTGGTGGTCGATTTTTTAGCAGATTACTACTCGAATATCGAGAAATATCCTGTTTGTAGCCAAGTTGAACCTGGTTTTCTCACAGAAACTATGCCCGATTCACCACCAACCCAACCTCAACCTATTGAAACCATATTGCAAGAGGTAACAAAGCACATAGTTCCAGGCATAACCCATTGGCAAAGTCCTAATTTTTTTGGTTACTTCCCATCCAGTTTAAGCACCGCATCCTTTCTTGGAGAAATGCTACTTACGGGGTTTAACACAGTAGGGTTTAGCTGGTTGGCTTCTCCTGCTGCAACCGAGCTCGAGATGGTTGTCATGGAGTGGCTTTTGAAGCTTCTTCAACTTCCTAAATCATTCTCCTTTTCGAGCGATGGTGGGGGCGTGATGCATGGCACTACATGCGAGAGCTTCATATGCACATTGGTTGCTGCTAGAGACAAAAAGTTGAATCAGATTGAGACTAAAACTAAAAGAGACGTGGCCTTAGGGAACCTTGTTGTTTACTGCTCTGATCAGACACATTTTTCTCTCCAAAAGGCCTGCCAAATTGTTGGGATCAGTCCGAACAATTTCCGGGTTATCCAGACAACCAAGTCCTTGAATTTCCAGTTATCCCCAGATGCATTGTTGAAGGTTATCGAATCAGATGTTAGAGCAGGTTTGGTGCCATTATATTTATGTCTTACAGTAGGAACAACACCAACAACAGCAGTGGACCCGTTGGAGATATTATGTGAGGTTGCAAAGAAATTCAATATGTGGTCTCATGTAGATGCTGCTTACGCTGGAAGTGCATGCATATGCCCAGAGTTCCGACACTTTCTTGATGGAGTAGAGGGTGCAACCTCCTTCAGTTTCAATGCTCACAAATGGTTGTTGACCACTTTAGATTGTTGTTGCCTTTGGGTTAAAGATCGCAGTGACCTTACAAAAGCTCTGGCTACTGATTCGGAACTGTTGAAAAATAAAGCAAGCGAGTCTAAGCAAGTGGTGGACTACAAAGACTGGCAGATTGCTCTTAGTAGACGGTTTCGGTCGATGAAGTTATGGATGGTGATGAAAAGCTATGGAGTTTCAGGACTCAGAGAGTTCATAAGGAGACATGTGAAAATGGCCAAGCATTTTGAAGCACTTTTGTGCAGTGACAAGAGATTTGAAGTTGTGGTTCCTATGAACTTTGCTACTGTGTGTTTTAGGGTTGCGTCATTGAGTGAAAGTAACAACGACATAGAAGATGTGAATCGGTTGAACCAGCAACTGTTGGAATCATTAAATGGGACGGGGAAAGTTTACATGACACATGCAGTGGTGGAAGGTGTTTATGTGATTCGGGTTGCAATCGGTGCAACACTTACAGAAGAGAAGCATGTTACTATGTTGTGGGAAATGGTTCAAAAGCATGCAAATGCGCTCCTAGCGAGCTAAGAACTTGAGTCTTAATTAGGGGGCATTTTCAAAAGATTTGGAAGCATACTAGTTGGGTACCCGCGCAATGCGGCGGGGTGTAATGATTCTGAAAACTTTGTTGCTTTGTCTTTGTGATTAAAAATAAAGGATTTTAAAGCTTGTATTACTTAGAGGTCGTTTACCAAATACTTACCTGAGTCAAGTCACGTTACTTTACCGGATGAATATGGTAAGGATCAAGAATCTTACCCGGTAAGATCGAGGCAAGGACTAAGAGTCTTACTCGGTAAGTGAAAGCGACGACTCTTACTACGGTTAGCGTTTACCTGACAAAGTTTTGCATACAACACCGTTTTGATGAGCTATAACCTTAGCTAACTATTTCAACATTTTGACCATCCAAGTTGTTTATGTCTATCCACATATAACATAAACTAAGGGGGTGTTGACAGTAAGTGCTTGCCGCATATAAGAGTCATAATTCTTAACTTATTTTACCGGGTGAGATCAAAGTCCATTAATACGGTATCTTATGCAATAATTTACCCCGTTTACTTATTGGATAAGACTCTACATCCTATTCATGCTCGTACCGGGTAAGATTTTTTGACCTTGTCATGTTCATCTGATAAAGTAAATGACCCGTTTACATGAACCACAATTTATATGTCTCTAGCTGATATGAATAAAAAGAGGCATATTAAGCCCCAGGCGAAAGGTGGATCGAAGCACATGCTTACCCAAAATTTCATATCATCTCTAATGATCGTTATGATGTGTACCCACCATTTCACCTACCACCTTCGTATGTTACGGTTTGTATTCTCGACTTTGACATATTGAATCTAATGAGTTCGATTAGTAAAGTGTTATCTAATTAAGCATTTAGTGTTATCAAATTAAGCATCCACCAATCGTTGAGATGATTAAATATCAGCAGCCAACAATCAATATTATAACCCCATCCAGAATGTTAAATGGTAACCAACATCTAACGAAAATCAGAAAAATGGCCATTCAGCCCTTGTAGAACAGATCTTAAAATAAATTCAACCCAATTTCTAAAAATTTGAATCCACGACATCCTTAAAAACAAACATTGATCCTTACAGCTTAAATAGAAAATGTTGAGGAAACAATGTTGATAATATCCATGGACATGAAGATGACGACAACTTCGGTTACCAAAAGCTGAAACTTCAAACATACCATCCCTCAAACTAATTAAAGTAGACTAGTAGGATACCCGCGCAATGCGGCGGGAGACATGAAAGTAAGAGATTTTGATGCTTAGAGATACTTACATTACTTTAAGAGGAATATGCCACTAATGGAGGAAGTGTAGAGAGAGGTCGATGGTTTGAAGTTTGAGAATAGTCTCGTTTTTTTTCCTTTTAGCTATGTGGGCATGGAAGATTTTAAAGGTAGATCGGGAAAATAGATGGTTGAGTGTAATAGACCATCCTTCTCCAACTGACATATTCAACTATTAAGCCACAACAAAATATATATCATTCAGCCCGTTAAGTCGCTTTCGAACAACCTCTTAGGGGCTGTTTACCTAATCACTTACCCGGGTAAGTGTTTAACGGTAAAATTCTAAACTATTCCTTACTTCTCGGGTAAAATTTTTGTCTACCAAAATGGCATTGTATGCAACAATTTAGCCGGTAAGCGCTGACCGTGGTAAGAGTCCTCGCGCTCACTTACCGGGTAAGACTCTCGGTCCTTGCTTCCACTATTACCGGGTAAAATTCTTGATCCTTGCCATATTCATCTGGTAAGCTAATGTGAAACTTGGTAAGCACTTACCCGGATAAGCGTTTTGTAAACGACACCTTAGTTTTTAGTTTTTATAAGACATTTTTATCACATGGGTTTACTTGCAACAAATTGATCAAAAGTTTGATTTAATCAGTTGTTGGACCGTGCAAAACTCAATAGAAGCAACCCGATTCCTGTTTAATATATTGACTACCAAAGTATAAAAATGCACTTTCTATTAGATTGGAATGGAATACAACATTTTAGCTCTTCTATGTTTTGTACAAAAGAACTACATGTCATATAAAGGCAATGTAATAAATTAGCTACGATCAATCGTGAATATTATAAATTAGCAAGGATCAACCGTTTTACAAAGAATAACCCCTCTACTTCGCTTTTCCCTGCTAAAATCAAAACAGTTATATGGTGTCGTGTGGTTTGCATGAGTAAGATCGCTCTCCACATCCCTTTGGGTCTGTTCAATATTCTGCACCCATTGAAATATTGTTGAGAAACATTGTCAAATAACATATTTGATAAAAGTCTAAATGGTCAGTATCATAAATACAACATTAAGTTGTGGTATAAAGAATGATGTAACAAAAATTCATTCAGGCACCTTTGGAGTTTCTGTCTCGACTTCAAATACATTGGTATGTGAATACTGTGATCAAGACGTTAATGAGTGCCCCATAACAACGATAAAATTATAATGGTATACTTTATCATCTAAAAGTTGGTCTTAAAATTATAATAGTATACTTTATCATCTAAAAGTTGGTCTCAACTTACAGACTCAAGTTGTGAGATAGATAACACGGCACCACATAAAAAATACAACACATAATAGTTGAACTATGTTACATATAACACAACATATTCATACCCAACTGGAAAACAAAAGCATTGCTAATATAGTTGAAAATGTACAACACCACTAAGAACCGTAGAAAACATAACAAATACACTAACCGACAACACTCTCTTTTCAACCCATCCCCCCTAAAAGAGTTGAAAAATAGCCAATAAAAACATGGTTCTTCCCGAACAACCATTGAAATCCCACCCTCATCACACTCATCATTCAGTCAGAGCCAATACAACCAAAATTACCTAGTAATTACCATGTCTTTTTAACTGTCTGTAAAAGACTTTCATTTTAACCATCCAGCAATTCAAAGGCTCTAGAAAGAAGACAACCAAAATAACAAACCCATACGTTTGTCAATATCCGAAGCAGGTGATTGTCACTAAAAGCATACCCCCAACAACGTCGGTGTACCCACTTGGAACATGCTCTCATTCTCAGCACTTGGTTTATTTATGCCTACAACTTGTAAACATAAGAAACCTCTCTATATGCAAGACTAAAAAAACATCATAAAATTCAATTTCACTAAAATTACTCATAAAACAATTTGATGATGGTGATGTTGCGGGAAATCAAAATGAGTGTCAATTGAAATGTCATCGTTTAATTAATCAACTTAAATCGTTTTTAGGTAAAATTATTGCAAAAGTGTAACATAACGAAACCGCGAAAGTAAGAAACAATAAAAAACAAATTACCTGAAGAATGAAGAGGATAATGATGTATTCTCTTTCAAAATATCAAGCAAAAAAGATAAAGTGATTTGAATTTATACGTTATGTCGATGGTAATTTAGACCATCGTTTTGAAGCAAGCAACAGATTAGGAACATCACCAGCACAACCAAGCACCGGCAGTTTAAGGTGCTCGGTGCTCCTCAGTCCTATACTTATCTAAGCCAAAACCAAAACAACAAAAGATGACTATCTCACCAAAAACATAATTCAAATAAAAATCTAAATTCAAAACCAAACAATAAACTAAAAACCAAATTCAAATTCAAAGAAGTTACCTTGTATGGATCAGAAAAGGTAGACGCTTGAATTGATCTAGGGTTTAAAGAAACTTACCCATCGTTAACAATCAGAAGAAGCATAAGCTTGAATCGAGTTAGGGTTGAAAGAAACTTACCCATCGTTAACAACCAGATGAAGCATAAGGTTTAATCAATCTAGGGTTTAAGAAGCTTACCTTGAACGACCAAAAATCCAAAACAGAAGCTCCGATCAGTACAAGGGATTAATATATCTCAACGATTTGGGAGGGAAATCAACAGAAGGAGAAGCAATCGTCAATGTCATGGAAGAGAGTAATCGGCGTTTTGGGGAAAGCAATCGTCAATGTCATGGAAGCTGGTTGGGGAGGGAAATCAAAAGGAGGAGATAAGCGTGTCTTGGGGAATGAGATGAGTTCTATTTCTAAAAGACTTCAGCGTTTAAGACTTCACGCATAGGAGTGTAGTACTTTATGCTTAAGAAACTGTATTTAAGACTTTAAGACTTCAAGTATTAAAGTGTTGTACTTTAGGCTTTATGATTTGTATTTAAGACTTTAAGACTTTTATCCAATATGCTTTATAAGATAGTATAGAAGAAACTGTATTTAAGACTTTAAGACTTCAAGTATTAAAGTGTTGTACTTTAGGCTTTATGATTTGTATTTAAGACTTTAAGACTTTTATCCAATATGCTTTATAAGATAGTATAGAATAGATGATAAACTGTTAAGGAACATATAATACATACCAGGGGAAGCTTCCTTCAATGGTACAAAGTATTAACTTATGATGTTGCTAAGAGCATCTCCAACCTTGGCACAAAAAAAAACACCAAAAACACCAATTTTGGTGGGCCCAACACAAAAAAAAAACATCAACTCCAACCATACTTAAAAAAAACACTAAATTTGTGGACCCCACATTAAAATAACATATTTTATTTACTTTTAACTATTTTTAATAACAATAATTATAATCTATACATATAACAATAAATAATCAGTAATTTATTTATTTAATGAATACCGATATTTTATATATTATCAAACAATTTTTATATATAAATAATTATAATTCTTATATATGAAAACTAGTTAGAAAAAAACAACAAGTTTCAATTAATAAATTTTACATGATTATTTTTAGATTAATTCAACTAATTTATTGTGCTTGAAAATAAATATTAGATGAATTAATAGTTATTAATTGATGAACTATGTATAAGTTAGTTAATTAAATTAATTTTTTATTAGTCTAATGGTGGGCCAACATGTTTGGCGTGTGAAAATCTTGCAGTGTGAAATCATAAACCGGCAAAAAAATTGGCGTTTGGCGTGCGATTGGAGGGCTCCGCACGACAAATCATGGGATTTACCGTGCGGTTGGAGATGCTCTAAGACATTGTTCTACAAAGTACAAAGTACTAACTTATGATGTTGCTTAGACACTGTTCTTATTTTAATTAGCCTGATCCTTTAAGATCTTTGTGTTATGCACCGGCCCAAGCCTAAGTCCAAGCCCAATGTCTACCGGTTTATCTTCTACCACTTTTATAACTTTGTTTCTTTTTTTAAGTACGCGTTGGGAATATCTTGGAGATGTTAATAAGATTTTTATATTGATCTGCATTGCTCAATTTATTTGCTTCTGATTTTAAGGATCTTGGAGAATTAAGTATCAACTTTCTTTCCATAGTGCAAATTTTTAACCGAGTTCATTTTGCAGTTCCCATGCTCTTCCTGAGCATTACAGAAAATTGATGATGGATTCAGATTTACCTATTATTGATTATTACCCAACTGGTAAGGTCTGTGCTTTGACAAAGGAAAGCGTTTTATAAAAATACAAACAAAAATAAAAATGATAGTACAATGGTTGCACTTTTTACAAAAATATTAAACTTTTTAGTTTTGTTTGGAAGTAGGTTCTCATTTTTGCCAGACATTCAAGACATTCCATCTTAAAAGGTAATGTTTAATCAAGTTTTTGAAGACATTCTCCATCTATGTTATGCCTTTTATTTCTTTTCTTTTTTTGCTGCTATTTTTTATGTATTTTGCTTCTTTAGATTCAGCCCCAGGTTGAAGATAATTTATCAGTTTTTTGTAATTTGAATCAATCTCCGTCTTTTCTCCAAGTTGGTTTTGTGTCGTTGATTTCTTTTGGGATCCTGAGATTGGTATTTTTTAGATGGTGGCATCCATTTTTGACTTTCATAAACTTAATTCTTAACAAAATTTGGTTTACAAAGTTGACATAAAAATTTAAAGCGTACTTCTTGGTTCGTAAAATAGTTTAATATTTGTAGAAACACATTTGTTTTGTATTGATTATTTTAATATTTTATTAATGTATTGATTATTTTAATATTTTAATTAATACTACAATATCTATATCTGTACTATCTTATCTTATAAAGGCATATAGTTAAAAAGTCTTAAAGTCTTAATTACAACTTTTTAAGCATAGTTTACAACATTGTATGCGTAAAAGCCTTTCACTTAAACAAACTCAAGTCCGGCAGATTGACAGTCCGACAATTCACGACCTAATATGACGATTCACAACCCCAAGACACGCTTCACACCCCGACACTGACGCTTCAAACTCCGGCCATTCAGAGTCTCGGTCTCCTCCATTCATATTCAACCACGATCTATACATACATTTCCTCTCAGAGTCTCAGTCTCCCCCCTCTCAACGATTCATCGCTCCTCTACGTCTCCTCTCGGTTTCCCAACACCGCAACACGACGATTCCTACCGGTTTCCCCCTAACGATCGTCGTTAGGTATGTTATTAATATCCATATAATCTAATTTGTGTACACCAAAACCCTAGCCAATTCATCATCAAGGTGCGTCTCCTCCGGCGAGTGTTGTCTCTATATGCACCGTCAATCTCTACTCTCTTAAGGTATATTTTTTGTTCATCTACGGTAGAATCGATTTTTTGTTCGTCTCCGGTAAAATCGATTTTTTGTTGTTCATGGTAGAATCGATTTTTTGTTGTTCATGGTAGAATTGATTTTTGGTAGAATTGATTTTTGTTGTTCATGATAGAATCGACCTTTTATTCTTCATGGTAGAATCGACCTTTTGTTCTTCATGGTAGAATCGAATTTTTGTTCTTTATGGTAGAATCGATTCACACTTTTGTTCGTTTGGATTCACATTTCTTTTCCTAATTAAAATTGGTTGTTGATTTCTTTTTTATTCTTAACAAATCTATTTGACAGTACTGTGGATTGTTAACCTTTGTGATATCCTCTAAATATTTGAACAGGAAACAACATGCAGTGATTTGAGTGCAATGGTGTCTGAAAGGTAAATGCTTTGGTTGCTTTCTATGAATACAAATGGACTTTTCTATATCTGTGGTTTTTAGTGTTACAGTCACAAGCAAAACTTACATAGTTAGCATCTTCTGCACAAAGTTTTATTGGTTGATTCCAAGGGATTTCTAAGTTATTTTTTTGTAGATTTTGAGAGATTTTTTCGGTTTTTGGTTCTCGGTTGATGGGGTCCCGGACTAGATAGAAATTACTGGAGGAAATTATGTAAGAAATTTGAAAAAAACAATATCCTTAACCTAAGAAAATTCATTTTTTTAATTTTTTAAGTAGAGAGATGCAGAACCAAGGCCCATCTCCTTTGATCTGCATTTTGATCCTCCAGTAATTATAAATCTGCATCTTCCTGTTACATGACACTAGGTATACAAACATTCCAGTGTCCCTTTTCATCATTCATTTGAAAATGCTATATATCTCTTTTGTTTCTTTGATTTGGTTTCTCCACTGCATATTTATACACTTTATTTAATGTTATTTTTAACCTTCTTTTTTGCAATTTGTTTACATATTTTAAAAGGTTGGACTGTTGGAAGTGGTTTTCAGCTGATGGCTTGCAGCTACAATTGACTGACGGTAACAAAAATGTGTATAAGATGATATGTTTCGTGTGAAACTAAAGGTCCTGTAGTTTGAACCAATTCTTCTAAGTTGACATGGAAGCATGGTTAATTACTTAAGTTTGAGTTGAATCCGTCTTATTCCTATCTTATGCTTACAAGATATGTATGATTATTTAAGTTTGGTGTGCATGGTAGCCATTTGATGTGCCCTGCTTAATTAAAAATCTTCATGTTTTGTCATTTTGAAAACACATGAATTATTTTGTTAATCAACAACCAAAAAATGATTGAAAAATTGTCTATGTGAAATGTTGCATTTGATGCCGTATTAATATACTAAGATCTTACCCAGGAAGTTAACTAAAAAAGTTTACTTTTACCTGTAAGTGCTTATCGGGTAAACGTTGGGTAAATGTGAGTTGGATTTAGATGAAAACAAGTAAAAATGCATATTATTAACTCCATCATTTTCCAAATCTGTCTATTCCCAATCTTCAACTTCTTTCACCGTTTAACTTCCAACATTTTCACATGGTTGCAAGAAAAGTTGTCTAGAATGGATTACAATGGCTTGCTACCGGTTTACTAATTTTTCTTCTAAACAACCAACTATGAAGTTTTCTATCTCTTTCTTTTGTGCTGATGTAAATTTAGCGGCTGTCTAGGCTCGGTTGATTTGGTATTGAAAGGTTACAGAGCTCTGAAGTTGCGAAGAAACCATAGCTCCAAAAAGATGCTTACATTCTAGCAAAAGGGGAACAAAATGAAACATGAAAAAATGTGAGGTTCATGACGGATGAAGTGAGTTGCAAGCTTCATGCTTTTCTTTGTTTTTGTGTTTGATTTGATCTTTTATTTATGTTATCACCGAAAAGGCAGTAGAACTTGAAGAAGAATATCAAAAATGCTTTTCGCACGTTAATGGATGTTGAATCACCGTTTGCATTACCACAAAAAAAATCAACTTTTGTGACGAATCACCGTTTAACGACAGATTTTACAGTGAAAATTTCGTAGGGAAAAGTTTTTCGTGTAGTAGTGGTACTTACACATGGAGTTGGAAGAAAATAATCACACAAGAGTCAAATGGTTGCTGCTACTTTAAATACTTGAATATCATCTGCTAATCGTGAAGATAAAATGAAACCTCCAAAAAAGATGAGATCATCGATGCCATTGACTCCAGCAACAACCTCGATGAAAATTGTTATGAATGTGTTTAGTTTTATAAACACATGTTTATACTTTTCATTTTTGCTTACATTTATTTGAATATTGCATCCCGCTGCATTGTGCGGGTACTCAACTAGTTCATTATAAATAACATATAAAATAAATTATTCTCAAATCCAACAAGAATATTCTCATAATATATATCATGATAAATATAGTGGTGAGCGTATTTCATGGAATCGGAACCGGAACCAGAACCGGAACCACTTACATCGGTTCTTTATATTTTGGAACCGGTTTCGGAACCGCTGGTTCCGGTTCCGGTTCTGGATACCCGGTGTCAATTTGTTTTTTTTAACTTTAACATTTTATATAATAAAAATGTAATTTTTAGTCTATTGCAAATCAGTAATAAACATATTAGAACTTTTTACTTAAGATTTTCGTTGTATGTAAAAGAATTTTTAATTGATAAATCTATTAATTCAGTTTTAGTTTTATTAAATATTTACATCTAATAAATTTATAATTATTTTTAATTAAAAATAGCGGGTACCCGTCGGTTCCCGTTCTGGGTACCAGCAGGTAATGATTCCAAAAAAATGAGAACCAGAATCGGAACCAGTCTTAATCGGCTCCGCATTTTAGGAACCGGAACCTATCACATCGGTTCCAATTTTGGAACCGGCAGTTCCGGAGCAATTCCGGTTCCAAAGACGAATACCCAATTCCGATACTCACCCCTAGATAAATATTCATAATCCTCTTATTTGTATGGCCCGGAGAAAATCAGGCCCACCGTTTGTGTCGCACACCACTTAAAAGAGCACATGAGATAATTCATCAAAGAATATGGCCATGTAAATCAAGATTGTGGACTTGTGGTGGAATTTCTCGCTATTCAGATCTAACTTCAATTGTCTATATTTCATTCGATCTATTAAATTACTTGGCTCAACATCCATTCATCGTATCCATCCACGATTGTCGTATGCAAAAAAATCGCATAACAATTATGGAGGTGGTACCAGGCCACCCACTACTAAAAAAATCAAGATTTCAGGCGGCAAAATCCGCCAAAAATCCGCCGAAAATCACTGTTTTCGACGGATATGGTCGCTGGGAAAAGTGGCGCCGAGATTGACTTTTTTTGGCGGAATTTTCGGCGGAAATTTGTTTTCGGCGGATTTTTCCGCCTGAAATCTTCGCCATAATTAACAAAACTTTAATTAAAAACATAATTAAAAAATATATTTTCGGCGGATTTTTCCGCCTGAACTATTTTTATTTATTTATTTATAAATTAATTAAAAATAATATTTTCGGCGGATTATTCCGCCTGAAATATTTTTATTTATTTATTTATAAATTAGAAAAAAAATTAATTTCGACAAAATGTTTTCGGCGGATTTCAGGCGGAATAATCCGCCGAAAATATTTTAAATTATTTTTATTTATTGATTTAATATTTATTTTTTTGTGTTTTTCGGCGGAAGTCAACGAATTTTGACTTTTTTAATTTCCGCCGAAAATCCGTCGGAAATCCGCCGGAAAATTTCAGGCGGAAAATCCGCCGGAAAATTTCAGGCGGAAAATCCGCCGACAATCAGGCTTTGTTTAGTAGTGACCGGGGTCTCTTTGATTTTTCGATTCCCACACAAACAATTTTGGAGTCCGTGCATGGGGTCATGCATGCAACCTCGTGTTAAACTTGCACGTTTTTTCTGTATTAATTCTCCAACTATAACTACTAAAATTAATATGTGAACATTGTTTTTTGAAGTATATAATATTTATATACGACAAATAAAACAAATAAACTTACACACCCTCCTCATCTTTGGTGAATGACCTCCTACAAGGACAATGGCTCTGATACCGTTAGACTAAAGACTCTTGTAACGTCCCAAAAACATAATCATGCAATACCATAAAATAAGCATTCGAATTACATAATAATCCTGTCTTTACACCATCCATAAATCATACTAAACAAAATTTGACAGCGGAAGTCTCTATTCCACAGCCGAGAGCTCTATCTAAAGGTAATAAGCAAAATCAGGAGTCGCTCTAATTTCCAAACCATCTCGCATCATCTCCTAGTTCTTGCTAGAAGAACCTTTAACATGCTTACCTGAAAATGGTTTAGTTTTGAAAGCGAGGGTTAGACCAAAAGGTCTAGTGAATTCCCTCCAAGAACAACAAGAACACAGTATAAAATCGTTTATAAAAACATCATCGAAAACCTTAACATAACATCAGGCATGGTACTACACTGTATATAGGATCACATACACATTCCGCGATCGGGGCCCAATGGCTACCCTCTCGCCCTCAACCGGAGCCTACGTAAACTCCCCTTCCCGGAGCTTACGCAGACCCCCCCCCCCCCCCCTTTTCTACTCGAAATAGGAGGAAACAAATTCCAACCTACCAGTCTGTCATAAACATCCAAGGGATCGTCGGACCCCGAGGATCTATCTCTGATCCTACAGTGTAGACCGACTCCACATAGCACGTCATTCATTTCATAAAACATGCACCTTTAAAACCTTAATAAAACGTCATTCTCAGTTCATCAAGTACAATACATTTTCTCAAGTAAAATAGGTATTTCATGGAAAACATGTGTAACGGTTATAACATTTCATGCTCGTAAATGAAACCATAATCAGTCAAAATCATTTAACACTTTAAGTCGTAAAGGGGTTTAGGGAACTCACCTGATAAGCGAATCTTCTCCTTAGCCTCTTGTCTCGCTACGCTAATACACCTAATAATTAATTCATAGAATAATTAGACGCACTACACTTTCATTCTAAACTCCTCTCCTTATTCGATTCTATCCATTATTACTAGGCCCGCAATACGGTTTAGTTCTTAAATTAATCTGGCCCAAAGTCTCTGAGTCCCAATAGTGAACTAGTTCATGTGGCGGCCCAACTACCTTCTCGGCCCAACCGCAGGAGAGTCCTGGTAGTCCTCGACTCCCGGTATCACCCGACTCCCGGTACGGCGACTCCCGGTCTCACCCGACTCCCGGTACGGGCGACTCCCGGTACGGGGCGAACCAGTGGCAGAGTCTTCGCTCGCCAATTCGATTTCTTTCATACCATAAGATTTGTGAAGGTTAATAGCCCTAACGTTTTCATCCCAAACTGTTTCAAACGGGATTCTTAGCCTAATCCATTCCTTCGATTAGCAATCCCAATACTCATTTATAACAGAAATCCTTCAGGGTGTTCTTAGAACTCATACAGTTACTAAAACCATGAAATACAAATTGAATCTATCTTATCTAATACTATGAGTGCATAAGCTAATAACGATGGATGAATTTCCATACCAGATTAATGGCTCTTTACAGCAATCCACACTGCAACTCCTTCCTCGTCGTTCTCTTTTTTTTTCTTTTTCTTTCCAGCCGCCAAAAACAATGAGAAGAATGATCAGTGTGTCAACCCTAGGGAATTGGCCCCTTTTTATATTCTGAAACACCCTAAAAACAGAGTCAATTTAAACCTTGAAATTTCCACTAGTTATGATCAAAAACTTTCAAACTTATATAACCTGAGGATCAAATGTAAGGTTTCTATATACAATTGACATTACTTAAATAACTTATTAATCTAGTCACCTCATAACAATCAGATTAATAGAATTATCTAAACAGCTGTCCCAAAGACTTCAAAGAATAACTAGATCCTTTGTTATCTCTAAGTCTGAATCTCTCCAAAAGTTCTCGTCTCTCGTTCCCGCTACTTCCCGGAGCTTGTACCTGGTAAGAAGATTCAACTTGAAACATTAGGCTTTCGCCTAGTGAGAATACTCAAATCAAAATAAAATTTAATAATTAAAACATGAACCGATAACTCAAACCTGTTCTCACCCATCTTACCGTACGACAACTCTTTTTCAAATCGGGGAATCTACCCCACTCCCATTCCTACGACTAACTCATTTAATCGTAACAACAAAATAAGAGTTAACTCTGAATCATTCTAGATTCACAATCAATATTCACACATAAGAAATTACAAGTCAAAACTTGCCTATTTCTTAATCAGGAAGTAGAGATTACAAATTACTTTATGCCTATCTCTAATCTTCCTCTCATCACAGGGAAATCTCCGATCTTCCCGAAAACAATGGAAATCTCTGATCTTCCATAAATCGAAATGGGAATTACAAATCAAAATCTGCCTATTCCACATTCCACCTCTGCATCAATGGTCCCAATGGGATTATAATATCGCGATACTCAATCGGGACTCACGATGGTTCGAGGTTCACCCAATTACTAAAATTACACCCCTTTGGTCTATGGCGAGTAATCGGTTCCCATTATACCGTACTCAAGTGCCCCCGAAGACCGGATGCCTATTTTAGTAAAAGCACATAATCACATAATATAATATAATCGATACTACTATATGCGTCCATCATAGAATGTATCATTTCTCTGAACATATTCTATATATAAAATAAAGAATATTATTATCTCCTCATCTCAATCTCTTTATTATCCCTTCTCTGAAATCTAATACGGGGATCACCATCTCAATTGTTATCTATATTTTTGAACTCATAGATAGGCCTTTATAATATATCTTAATTTGGCTTCTCAATCACATTTAGAGTTTATAATCATCTAACATATTGCATATAGCAGATAATCATGCTCATTATAAGGAATATGAATAATTCCTGTTCATCAACCTCTTAACTATCTCCTCATAGTAACTTAACACGAAAGTTAATATATATATCAGTTGTTAATCTATATTTTTGAACTCATGGATGGATCTTTTATAGTTTAACTCAATAAAGCTTCAAATCATATTTAGAGTTCATAACCATATAGCAAAATGCATATAGTAGATAATCCATCTTAGCATATAAGAGAAATAATAAATATTAGCTCATCAACTTTATAGTTAACTCATCATAGAAGTTTTAGCATGAAATCAACATAGCACAAGTTTTAATCGCTCTCTTGGCTTATCTCGGATTGTAATCAAGTCCATATAAAACACATTCATGCATACATATAAAACGTCTAATCCAATATTAATTACTGAATTTTAAAGAGAGTTGAATAAACTCACCTGATGCGTTATCACTCCTTTTAGTCCTTTTTAACTCGTAAGGCTCCTTTCTTCACTACCACAGCTTACTGTATTATTCAGTTTACATATACCGATATTAATTTTCAAAACAGAACCCTCTACAACTGAGAATCCTTAATTTCTAAAAATTACATCTCAAGTCTCAGTGAACTGAAGTCGCAACCAACCATTGCGATTCCAATTCCAAATCGCAACCAACTGTTGCGATTTCAACTCCAAATCGCAACTCCCCATTGCGATTCCACCCCAAGTCGCAACTCACTGTTGCGACTACAGTACCAAGTCGCAACCCTCTATTGCGATTCCAACCCCAAGTCGCAATCAACGGTTGCGATTCCAAAGTCAAGTCGCAGTCCACTGTTGCGATTCCAACTCCAAGTCGCAACTGCCCACTGCGACTTCACTACCAAGTCGCAACTACCTATTGCGACAATCATAAATGTCGCAACTCAAGGTTGCGACTTCGATGATATTCATCCAAGTCTCAGTCCACTCTGTTCAATCTTAAACCCAGAATTTGCAGTTTTACTCTATGTTTGTTTATGCCAATTTGCAGATATGTTTAATACACTTATCTTAACATATCCTAAAACTCAGATTCATATAATCATCACAATTTACCCAAAACCCATCAAAATTTCCATAGAAAGCTTTAACTAAGAAGATGTAGGAATTAATGATTATTACCTTTGTTTGATTCTTGCTTCCCAATTGAAATGAACTGATTTCTTCTTCCTTTTTTTTCCCAAATCCTTCCTCACTCTCGGTTTCTCTTTCTCTCAAGACCGAAACACACACAAACAATTCCCACACACTCACACACTTAGACACCACACTTAGTCTATAATACTAACAATTTGACACCTCACTTAATTTTAGCATGAGTCATTTGACTATTTACCAAATAAACCCCTATCTTTAAATAATTGCCACAAGAGACCCTCAAGTAATGTTTCACAATTACTTTAATTCAATTCACCCAAATGACCCTTATGGTTAATATTCTCAAGATCTTTAAACTTTCAACATTTGTATTTTAACCTTAAATGAATTATAATACTCTATACAATTCAAGGTCACTCCAAATGCAAATACATTCTAAATCTTATTAAAATAATACTAACAAAATTTAGGATGTTACAATACTCCCCAACTTGAAAATGATTTCGTCCCCGAAATCAAAGTCAGATAAACAAAAGATGATACCTACTTCTCATACTCTCTTCGGACTCTAAAGTTACATCAGTACCTCTATGGTCTCCACTGTACTTTCAACATAGCTATCTCATTACTACTACGTAGCTTTCTAACTGATCTTTCCAAAAATTACCTCTGGTTCTTCCACACCGCATCATTATCACAACTCACTTCCAGATCTCAAAAATAACACTAACATGTACTATTTGAAATTTTACGTACACTGTAAATTAAGCATACATGATACTATTAAATACTTCAACAACCACAGTATCCTATTATTACTTCCATGACTTACACATTTCTTTGATATAGAATGCTATTACTTCCTCACATCACTATCTCATCGTACATCCACAATATAACCAGGCACCAAAAAAATATTGAACATCAGAAGTGATAACTCTTATTGAACTTGCCATGTGATTACATTCTTAAGTTCAATCTTTCTATCCTTGTTTCCCCACGTTAGTATGGAATATTATTTTTCAAGTAATATATGTCTCTTTCTTCTAATCTTTTCACATACCGATAGTATTTTCTCCTTACAAAACATAATTAAACAGTTTCACCAAGATCTCTAACTTCAAATATTCAACCAAGTTATCTTGGAACGACATTACCGATCGAAGTTATTACTATTCTTAGATCTTTAACTAATAAATTCTCGTACATTTCTTTCACACATAAGGAGCAACTTATATTCCTTAACAATCTTGCCTTCGCTACACCACATTGACCTACATACTCATCATTTTTATTAAACTTCCAGTGATTCAAAATACAACTTAACTGACAACTCATAACATCAAAATTTCTTTGGATACACTCACCACTGCTCCGACATTCTATTTCGATATAAGCCATATTACCAAGTTATCTTACAAACCACATGTTCTATCAATCTTTATTAACGAATAATACTTTCCAACCGGAATTCCCAAAACTTCCATTCGGATACTTCCTCTTTCTAACATCACGTCTCATACTAGATGACACCTGTATCTTGGCAATTAATGCCACTACTCGTTCATACATTCTCCACTCATAACATTCACCACAGACCATGTCTCTCATAGTCATTCGTACATTTTTAATTTTACAATCCCCTTTTCTCGTCCAAATACACAGGTCTATATCACTAAATATCTCCTCCCCAACTTTAGTTGAACTACCACTCACAATTTTCTAATTAATCTTGAACTTATTCGTTCTTACTAGCTCTTTGTGATTCCAATATGTTGCATAGACAGGGTACAATTCCTCACAGATCAATACAATCTATACACCCCCTTGGTTCATTTCTAGTATTTCATCTTTTATAAATCTTCCACATTGCAAGTAAACACTTGTCTAAAAACAACAGTCCTTCACTGTTTTAACAATCCCACAAGGTGATCCTTCCACTTTTAAGCTTCTGATTTAAACTTAACATTCATACATGATCCCAAAAGGATAACCAATGCATTTACGTTATATAAACTTAAAATTTTCAATACTGATTATGCAAGTTCAACCCCAAGCCTACGCCAAGCTTATCAAATCGGGTCAAAGTTCTTAAGATTTAACTGCATCCAAAACCCAGTGATTTACTCAAAGGATCTAAAGATTATTTATCAGTATTAACTCATGCAAATAAATACATCCAACTCTCATTATGCAACATACTCTCCGAGGCGTGATAATCTTACGACTCCTTCATTGCTACTTCCCCAATGAAGTCAAAACATTTGCAAATACACGTAAATGCAACTCTTTTCATACTCTACTATATATAATATGCCCAGGTTCATTAGTTCCAAATATACTAAAATAAAATAACAAATAGTCTTTACACCTAAGACCAACACTTAAACTGTCACTGGTTCAAATACTATGCAGTTAAGCATATAACACACCCAATACTCCATCTCGCGTCACCAAAACTGACAAACATTCAAAAGACTCATTCGAATATAAATTAAGCTTTTAAGGCCAAAACAAACGTTTGGTTAAACACATGTCACTCACACGGTTACGTAAACCAAAATTCCTCTTTACTCAGGATCTTACCCTTATTAATCCTTTAATTGGCCATTAACTTCAAAATAAAAGTTTATCACTCTCAAAACCTTCACATTTTTAAAATGTAACACGACAAAATTATTATACATCCACAAAATACCAAAAACATGCTTCGACCACATAACTTTCACTTAGGTTATAATTAATCAAACTCAAAATTTCCCCAATTGTGTCTCACACACTAATACCCACTTTGCGCATACCTTCTGCATAACAGCATACCGGTATCGCTCACGGTTTTGCTACTACCCGCACGGGCATACGCGGAACGCATCCAGACCGCACCCAGTGACACACAAAAGGCCTCGTACACCTTACAACTCTCGCCTTCAAAGTCAAAACTTGACATCTCAATACTTCCTTAACCCTGAACCTAATTCTTCCTCCAGACACGGCCGACCCTCGGCAACTGTATTACTAATCACCGAACAAGGGTACAGACTCTCGTTTTATTGATACTAAAGTTCACTTTCGACTCTCCCACTGTTCATCTCTCATTTGAATACAATTTCCAAAACCACAAACTTTCTCCCAAGGTTTATCCAACACCTCTCCACTCTGGGAGTTCATTCTTAGCTTATAGCGTAATACTCTACGACCTAGCGAGTTCATAGCCTTCATGCATGACAATATAATAAATAACTCAATCCACACTTTTCTCATTTAAATAAACAACATTCGAAACAACATGAGCACACTCGCCCCAATCATTTTCATAACTCCCATGTACTACACAACGATCTCAAAACCGTTTGTCTACAAATTACCGTAAAACTTAATCTTTCTCATCAAAAATGTTGTTACAACAGTAATATTTTAAATGAAAATCTCTTCATACGACAAAAGTTTAGAATTTACTGGCATAGAGTAAACTAGTCGTTTCTCACACTCATTTATATGATATCATCAAATCAATACCTTTGTTGGTTATAAAAATTTTACTGATCAACACTTTCTTGACCTATTTGCTATCATACAACTTTTATATAAAATATGAAATATTTTGCAAGTTGCTAAACCCAAAAATTTCGTTAGGTAGCGAAATTGAAATTACCCTTTTTCTTTAAATACATACTTACACATACTAACTCATCCTCGAATAAAACTGTTATTTATGCATTTGGTTTGAAATCAAGAAAACTAATGTAACACACACTAAAACATCATGCACGAAATTTACTCGCAATGAAGGCTATTTACTCAAACAAGGTCAAACGTTTTACTCACATGACTTATCATTGACACTTTACTTCCGACCCGAAGTCGCCCTCTTGGCCTTACAATAATTGCTATATCTGCGTTCCATGGCTCCCATACTCAACCATGTCATACTAATTCTGTCTTAATCAATCGTCTCGTACTCTATCTCTGCATATATCAAATCACCTATTAAAGGTTGCCTTGGCAGTCTTTCATGAATCCCACCAATTCCAGGTTGTCTTTCAAACCCCCAATCATATACTGCTCTGTCCTTTAAAGGACCTTGGTGATGAATTCACCATCACTTTACTATAACTTATAGAGATAACCATGCGGAATGATTATGCACTTACATACATACAACAACGTACTTTACCGATCATTAGTCACTGTAACAATTCAGAAATAGACATGCTCGTGTAACAATGTATTCATAATAACAGTAGCTAATTGTAATTGTGAACATATCATACAGGAGAATCCCCATTACTATTGTCATAGCACTAATTTCACATATTTCCGTTAACTCTAAGACTATCCCGTCTTAACACTTCTACCCATATCTCACATATCATAACCTACTACGTCTCAGCTTAAGTCTAAGTATCTCATCAGCATACTTAGTTCGCTTAAACTAATGCTCTGATACCATACTGAAACACCCTAAAAACAGAGTCAATTTAAACCTTGAAATTTCCACTAGTTATGATCAAAAACTTTCAAACTTATATAACCTGAGGATCAAATGTAAGGTTTCTATATACAACTGACATTACTTAAATAACTTATTAATCTAGTCACCTCATAACAATCAGATTAATAGAATTATCTAAACAGCTGTCCCAAAGACTTCAAAGAATAACTAGATCCTTTGTTATCTCTAAGTCTGAATCTCTCCAAAAGTTCTCGTCTCTCGTTCCCGCTACTTCCCGGAGCTTGTACCTGGTAAGAAGATTCAACTTGAAACATTAGGCTTTCGCCTAGTGAGAATACTCAAATCAAAATAAAATTTAATAATTAAAACATGAACCGATAACTCAAACCTGTTCTCACCCATCTTACCGTACGACAACTCTTTTTCAAATCGGGGAATCTACCCCACTCCCATTCCTACGACTAACTCATTTAATCGTAACAACAAAATAAGAGTTAACTCTGAATCATTCTAGATTCACAATCAATATTCACACACAAGAAATTACAAGTCAAAACTTGCCTATTTCTTAATCAGGAAGTAGAGATTACAAATTACTTTATGCCTATCTCTAATCTTCCTCTCATCACAGGGAAATCTCCGATCTTCCCGAAAACAATGGAAATCTCTGATCTTCCATAAATCGAAATGGGAATTACAAATCAAAATCTGCCTATTCCACATTCCACCTCTGCATCAATGGTCCCAATGGGATTATAATATCGCGATACTCAATCGGGACTCACGATGGTTCGAGGTTCACCCAATTACTAAAATTATACCCCTTTGGTCTATGGCGAGTAATCGGTTCCCATTATACCGTACTCAAGTGCCCCCGAAGACCGGATGCCTATTTTAGTAAAAGCACATAATCACAAAATATAATATAATCGATACTACTATATGCGTCCAACATAGAATGTATCATTTCTCTGAACATATTCTATATATAAAATAAAGAATATTATTATCTCCTCATCTCAATCTCTTTATTATCCCTTCTATGAAATCTAATACGGGGATCACCATCTCAATTGTTATCTATATTTTTGAACTCATAGATAGGCCTTTATAATATATCTTAATTTGGCTTCTCAATCACATTTAGAGTTTATAATCATCTAACATATTGCATATAGCAGATAATCATGCTCATTATAAGGAATATGAATAATTCCTGTTCATCAACCTCTTAACTATCCCCTCATAGTAACTTAACACGAAAGTTAATATATATATATCAGTTGTTAATCTATATTTTTGAACTCATGGATGGATCTTTTATAGTTTAACTCAATAAAGCTTCAAATCATATTTAGAGTTCATAACCATATAGCAAAATGCATATAGTAGATAATCCATCTTAGCATATAAGAGAAATAATAAATATTAGCTCATCAACTTTATAGTTAACTCATCATAGAAGTTTTAGCATGAAATCAACATAGCACAACTTTTAATCGCTCTCTTGGCTTATCTCGGATTGTAATCAAGTCCATATAAAACACATGCATGCATACATATAAAACGTCTAATCCAATATTAATTACTGAATTTTAAAGAGAGTTGAATAAACTCACCTGATGCGTTATCACTCCTTTTAGTCCTTTTTAACTCGTAAGGCTCCTTTCTTCACTACCACAGCTTACTGTATTATTCAGTTTACATATACTGATATTAATTTTCAAAACAGAACCCTCTACAACTGAGAATCCTTAATTTCTAAAAATTACATCTCAAGTCTCAGTGAACTGAAGTCGCAACCAACCATTGCGATTCCAATTCCAAATCGCAACCAACTGTTGCGATTTCAACTCCAAATCGCAACTCCCCATTGCGATTCCACCCCAAGTCGCAACTCACTGTTGCGACTACAGTACCAAGTCGCAACCCTCTATTGCGATTCCAACCCCAAGTCGCAATCAACGGTTGCGATTCCAAAGTCAAGTCGCAGTCCACTGTTGCGATTCCAACTCCAAGTCGCAACTGCCCACTGCGACTTCACTACCAAGTCGCAACTACCTATTGCGACAATCATGAATGTCGCAACTCAAGGTTGTGACTTCGATGATATTCATCCAAGTCTCAGTCCACTCTGTTCAATCTTAAACCCAGAATTTGCAGTTTTACTCTATGTTTGTTTATGCCAATTTGCAGATATGTTTAATACACTTATCTTAACATATCCTAAAACTCAGATTCATATAATCATCACAATTTACCCAAAACCCATCAAAATTTCCATAGAAAGCTTTAACTAAGAAGATGTAGGAATTAATGATTATTACCTTTGTTTGATTCTTGCTTCCCAATTGAAATGAACTGATTTCTTCTTCTTCTTTTTTCCCAAATCCTTCCTCACTCTCAGTTTCTCTTTCTCTCAAGACCGAAACACACACAAACAATTCCCACACACTCACACACTTAGACACCACACTTAGTCTATAATACTAACAATTTGACACCTCACTTAATTTTAGCATGAGTCATTTGACTATTTACCAAATAAACCCCTATCTTTAAATAATTGCCACAAGAGACCCTCAAGTAATGTTTCACAATTACTTTAATTCAATTCACCCAAATGACCCTTATGGTTAATATTCTCAAGATCTTTAAACTTTCAACATTTGTATTTTAACCTTAAATGAATTATAATACTCTATACAATTCAAGGTCACTCCAAATGCAAATACATTCTAAATCTTATTAAAATAATACTAACAAAATTTAGGATGTTACATATTCCCAACAAATTGCAACTAACCCCTTTCTCTAAACTTTCATTTCTCCCAGTTTGACCACTTAACTTACACATAACCGAAATAGGGTTGTTACAACACTTCCCCCTTAAAAGAATTCCGTCCCCGGAATTCCTCATTGGAAGAGCTGCGGGTACCTCGCCCTCATCTCCGATTCTAACTCCCAAGAAGCCTCCGGGCCTTTATGATGCCTCCACTGTACTTTAACCAGCTTAGTCTCCTTGTTCCGTGACTTCCTCACTTTAACATCCGTGATCGCTTCGGGCTCTTCAACGAAGTTCAACTTTTCATCCACCTTAATGTCGTTTAACGGCACCGCTTTAGTCACGTCGGCTAAACATTTCCTCAGATTTGACACATGAAATGCGTTGTGAATGCCTTGCAACTCTTCCGGTAGATCCAGTCTATACGCCACCTCCCCAATTCGTTCGGTAATTTCAAACGGTCCGATGTAACGTGGGCTTAATTTCCCACGTTTTCCAAACCGTACAACTCCTTTCCACGGGGAGACCTTTAACAACACGAAATCTTCGACCTGAAATTCTATATCCTTTCTTCTCTTATCCGCATAACTCTTCTGTCGGTCGCGGGCGACCTTCAGTCTTTCACGCACTTGGACTATCTTGTCTGAAGTCAGTTGCACTAACTCTGGCCCGGCTAACTGCCTTTCCCCGACTTCATTCCAACACAACGGTGTTCGACACTTTCTACCGTAAAGTGCCTCAAACGGCGCTGCCTTGATACTCGAGTGATAGCTATTATTATAGGTAAACTCGATCAGCGGTAAGTGCTTTTCCCATGAGCCTTGGAAATCCAAAGCACACGCTCTTGACATATCTTCTAACGTCTGGATCGTTCGCTCACTCTTACCGTCGGTCTGAGGATGATAAGCGGTACTCATCTTGATCTGCGAACCCATTTCTCTTTGAAAGCTCTTCCAAAACGTAGAGGTAGATCTGCTATCGCGGTCTGATACAATTGACGAGGGTACCCCATGGCGGGTTACGATCTCGTCGATGTACAACTTTGCTAATTGCTCCAAGGAGTAAGACTCGCGTATAGGTAGAAAGTGTGCCGACTTCGTTAGTCGATCCACGATCACCCAAATAGCGTCATAGCCCTTTGGAGTTCTGGGCAAATGGGTCACGAAGTCCATCATGATCTGGTCCCACTTCCACATTGGTATCTCTAACGACTGGAGCTTCCCGTACGGTCTTTGATGTTCAATCTTTACACGCGAACACGTCATACAAGTCTCTACAAGATGAGTTATATCCTTTTTCATTCCAGGCCACCAATAGTCGCGACGTAGGTCTCCGTACATCTTGTTAGTCCCGAGGTGAACCGTGTACTTCGATTTGTGAGCTTCCTCTAGTATTAGCTTTCGGAGCTCTCCGAGTTTCGGAACCAAGATCCTCCCACTAAGACACCTCACCCCTCGACTATCTTCCATTAGCAAGGACACTTGTCCTACCATTCTCTCATTCTTGAGATTTTCAGCTTCGAGCGCTTCAGCCTGACATTTCTTTATTTCTACTAAAAGATTGGGTGTGACCTCGGCCCTCATGGCCACGATCCTGGGGATTTCACTTCGTTCCTTACGGCTCAAAGCGTCCGCCACCACGTTTGCCTTCCTTGGATGATATTCAATCTTACAGTCGTAGTCAGTCAGCAATTCAATCCACCTTCTTTGACGCATATTCAGTTCTTTTTGGTCAAAGAGATGACATAAGCTTTTGTGGTCCGTGAAGACCTGGCACTTCGTCCCATACAAGTAATGACGCCAAATCTTTAGAGCGAAGACCACTGCTGCTAGTTCTAAATCGTGAGTGGGGTATCGAACCTCGTGATCCTTTAATTGCCGCGAGGCATACGCGATCACCTTCCCCCGTTGCATGAGTACGCAACCCAAGCCGAACGTCGATGCGTCACTGAAAACCACGAAATCGTCGGAGCCGTCCGGTAATGACAAAACCGGAGCACTACTTAGCATGTCCTTCAACTTCTGAAATGCTTCTTCTTGATTCTCTAACCAGACGAACTTGACATTCTTCTTCGTCAAAGAGGTCAGTGGCGTGGCAATACGCGAAAAGTCTTTGATGAACTTCCGATAGTACCCCGCCAGTCCGAGAAAACTTCGAACTTCTGACGGATTCTTAGGATGCTCCCAGTCTCGGATGGCTTCAATCTTAGCCGGATCGACCATGATCCCCTTCTCAGACACCACGTGCCCGAGGAACTGCACTTCCCTCAGCCAAAACTCGTACTTGACTGGATGATCCCCACTAAAAAGACCCTTGATGAACTTCTCATTAAGGAAGAACCCTTTGAAAGCTGATATAATCTCCTTTTTCTCTATTGTATCAGTTATCCTTCTGTACTTGTAAATTATTTCGCTTGTACTTGTAATCTTTCTGTTCTTCATTATAACCTGATTCAATATTTTAAAGAAAGATTTCAGCGAACGTACTTTACTCCATCAGTACTGAAAAGATCCCAGAAAACAGTAAAAGGGACAAATATTTTATGAGTTCTTTTTATCCTTATGTTTTCATTAAATAGCAATTTTCTTTGTTGCTATGTCATAATCAAATAGGGGGAGATTGTTGATCCAAACCCTCAGTGATTTGATAATGACCCTCTCATAAATACTTAGTGAAAATTGTAAGTAAAACAATATGTATCAGAGTTTCACTATCGCTGATAAGTACTAAGATCTTACAGTACCGCTGATAGGAACTCTCTCTCTTTAAATTAAACATTCAGCGAACACTGTTCATCATTAATGCTCTGAGTCTGTTCAGTCATTATGATGATCGCTGATAAGTTAGTTGTTTACTTATGATCCCTGAAGACAAGTTTCACGTCATCAAAGGTTCTACGCTGAAGTCGAAGATCAAGCTCAAGAACCAGCGACAAGTCTACTAATGAACTGATGCGGATCAGCGAAGACTCAGATTTGTCCACTCAACGTGAAGTATCAAGTACAAGACTTCAGCTATCGCTGAACTTTATCATCTGCTGAATAGTAAATGATAATCGCTGAATCAACGAAAGCTGATCATGAAGTCCTCCGTACAAAGTACTTTTGTCTTAACCACCCTTGCACGCCTCCGTACGAATTGTCAGAAAAGAACCTCCGAATATCTGAAATCGTACAACCACTCTGATACTACACTGTTCATCCTTACGGCTACTAAGGTTGTCAACCAAGGTCAATGACATGCAACCAACCAGCTGATGACACGTGTAAAGTATATACTGACTTGCATTAAATGCATGCAGTATATAAAGAGATGAACTCACTTCATTTGAAGTAACTTGCTAACTCTGGACAAGTTTAAATCTCTTATCTCAGATAGGTTATTATTAGTAATTTCCTTATCTTTCTTAGTGCAAGAAACCTTAGTGTTCCAACTTGTTTAGATTTAGGTTTATCCTTAATCTTGTCTCCGCAACAAGCTGTAAATTGTTAATGATTTATCAATAAACAATTTAGAAAAGTAAAATCTGTGTGTTTGTATTCAACCCCCCCCCCCCCCCCCTTCTACAAACTTGTATAGGCCTTCGGGACCAACAAGTGGTATCAGAGCAGATTTGTTTAATCTCATAAACAAGATCTAATCTAAGATATTTCTCTTCCTTGCTATTATCTGAAAATGGCCTCCAACACAAACACACATTATATAGACAATGCTTCTCTTGCAAAACCCCCTAGATTTTCCAGAGATAACTTCAACTTATGGAAAAATAGGATGATGCTCTTCTTAGAAGGTGTAGACCCTACTATGACTTACTATCTTGAAAACGGCCCACACATCCCTGTAACAATTGATCCTTTAGTTCCAGCCACTGCAACTAGAGCTGCTATTCCAGAAAGGCTGATTCCAAAGGAAATACATCTGTGGACCGATGAAGATAAGAAGAAAGTGGCTATAGATACAAAAGCCAGATCCATACTATCCATGGCACTTCCTGACGAAGTCTACCATTCCGTCATGAACCTGAAGTCATCAAAAGCCATGTGGGACACAATATGTGTTCAGTATGAAGGAACGTCTGAAGTCCAGGACTCAAGAAAGATCAACCTGGTAAGACAATACGAAAGCTTCATCTCTGGTAAGAATGAAACTCTCTCTGAAGTTCACCAACGTTTTAATTGCTTAATTATAGATCTAAAAACTGTTGGTAAGGAATATTCTAACTTTGAAGTGCTGACAAAGTTTCTAGAATATTTACCTGAAAGCTGGGACAATTATTCAATGTGTCTCAAGCTGTCAAAGGATCTTAAATCAATGACCCTTTCAACCTTATATGGTACATTGCTGAATCATGAGCAATCTAGCCATCTTAAGAAGAATCTTGTAAAAGATTCCAAAAGCACTCCTGTTGCTTTAATCTCAGAAGAACCTTCTACTCAGCGACCTTCGGTCACTATCACTGAGTTAGAGAGTAACTCTGAAAGGTCATCAGACTCTGATTCTTCAGATGATGATGAATCCTTGGCTCTCCTAACTAAAAAGTTCAGGAGATTCTCCAAGAAGAAAATGTTTAGAAAGAACAAAACTCTTTCCATAGCTGACAAGCCTAAAACATCACCTTTGTTGATAAGGCTACTGCTACTTGTTTCAACTGCGAAAAGACAGGTCATTTCGCTAATGAGTGCAGGTCAAAGAAAATCATAAGACCTTCAGCTTTTACAAAGAAATCCTTTGTTCCGAGGAATAAAGATGACAAATACTCAAAGCTGAAGGAGAAGTATGCAAAGCTGAAAAGCTTTAAGAAGAAAGGAAAAGGCCTGATGGCTGACTATGATTGGGCTGCTTCTGATGAAGAAGCATCATCATCTGACTCTGAAGATGATGAAGCAAATAAATGTCTCATGGCCAAGATTGAAGAAGAGGAAGAAAGTTCAGACATTCCCTCCACTTCAACATCTGCCATTCAGGTATCACCTTCTTTCTTTACCAATATTGCAAATATTGATGAAGCTGATAGTCTCTGTAAAATCGATCTATTGACTAGAAGTTTATACGAAGCCATGAACGGAAAAGCTGTGGTTGAAAACCAAAATCTTGATCTCGCTGAAAAGCTTAAAAACTGCCACCTTCAAATAGAAAATCTTTCTAAAATTGAAGATGATTTTAAAGATCAAGTCTATTTAAATCAGCTAGTCAAAATTGAACGAGCAGAAGCTATCGCTGCATTAAAAGCTGAACAAGCTACTGTTGAAGGATGGTGTAATTCCTCAACAAAGATCACTGAGATAATTAAGGCTCAGATTCCTCTGAGTGATAAACGTGGTCTGGGTTATAAATATGATACTCCAAAACCAACCACTGAACGTTCAATGCTTAAATTTGGAACACTCGTATCCTCAGTCGCTGACACTTCATCATCTCAGTGCTCCTCGTCCATTACACCAATCCCTGATGAAACTCCTACCTCCTCAAAAGGTAAGGAGAAAATGGTTTATTCAAAACCTACCTCTGTCTCTAAAGACAAAGGTAAAGGAATTGTCATTTATCAAAATCCTCAGAAGGGTACCTTAGTACCAAAGCTGAATGCTTCTAAAGCCTCAGTGACCAACCCATCTGGATCTAGAAAGCTGATCTCTGGATCTATTCAGCGATCTACTCCTAGACTCAGAGTGGATGTCCTTGGTAAGAAATCTGAAGAACTGAATGTTCGTCCCATTTCTAAAGCCAATAGCTTACTTGGTGCTGGTACTTCTAATTCTAAATTAAAAGCTCAGCATACAAGTGGTCCTAGAACTATTTTTAGTTATAGGAAATGTTATCACTGTGGACTTACCGATCATATTGCTAGTAAGTGCCCCACAGCCACCAAAGCTGAAAAAATAGCTAAGGTTAAGATTGCCCCCAAGGCAAAGAAGACCAACCCCGATGCAAATCAGGTCAAAGTGACTCCTACCACTGAAGTTAAGAAATTAACCAAAGTGAAGAAAGACAAAGCTGAATCTTCAAATGCTGCGAAGACCGCTGAACCTTCTATTCCAACTAGCTCCACTGACAAACGTGTATACATGGTTAAGTGGGTACCCAAGCAAAACTAATCTTCCTTTGTGAATGCAGGTTAAGAAGGGTATCTGGTATCTCGATAGCGGATGCACTAGACACATGACTGGAAAGAAAAACCTGCTCGCTGAATACAAGGAAGAGAAGAGTCCCTCTGTGACCTTCGGTGGAAATGGAAAAGGACACACCCGAGGGTATGGTGTACTTTCAAATGGTACAACCTCCTTCAGAAGAGTCGCATATGTTGAAGGGCTGAAGCATAATCTTCTAAGCATCAGTCAGCTTTGCGACATGGATAACAAAGTGATTTTCACTAAGGAATCTTGCTTTGTCTCTGACAAAAAGGAGAAGATAGCTCTCAGCGGTTATCGTTTGGAAAATGTTTATGTAATAAACATGGACTCAACAACCACTGAGAACTCCTGTTTCCTCTCAAAGGCATCTTCTGATGTTAACTGGCTATGGCACAAGAGGCTCTCGCATCTAAATTTCAAGACACTGAATACTCTTTCCTCCAAAGAGTTAGTCACTGGTCTACCTCTGCATTCATACGCAAAAGAGTCTTTATGTTCAGCGTGTGAAAAAGGGAAGCAGACCAAGGCAAGCTTCAAGTCAAAGCAAGTCTCTTCAGTGTCATCTCCTCTACAACTACTCCATATGGATTTGTTTGGCCCTGTTAACAAACAATCCATCGCTGGAAAGAAATATACGCTGGTCATAGTTGATGAATTCTCTCGTTACACATGGGTAATGTTTCTCCGTTCTAAGAGTGACACCCCTGAAGAACTCATCACCTTTGTTCGGAAGATGGAAACTCTGAACAATATGACTGTTCGCTCAATAAGGAGTGATCATGGAACTGAATTCAAAAACAGTTCTCTTGATTCCTTCCTTGAAAGTAAGGGTATTTCTCACAACTTTTCGTCAGTAAGAACACCGCAACAAAATGGAGTCGCTGAAAGAAGAAATAGAACAATTATTGAAGCTGCACGTTCAATGCTCAGCGATTCTCACCTGCCTACTCAGTTTTGGGCAGAAGCTGTCAACACTGCTTGCTTTACGCAAAACAGGTCGCTGATAGTTAAAAGATTCAAAAAGACAGCCTATGAACTCTTTCATGGGAGAAAGCCTTCAATCAGCTTTCTTCACATCTTTGGATGTCAGTGTTTCATACTGAACAACAGAGATGCTCTTGGAAAGTTTGATCCTAAGGCTGATGATGGAATCTTTCTTGGATACTCCTCAGTCTCCAAAGCCTTCAGAGTCTTCAACCGTAGAAGACAAACTGTAGAAGAAACTATTCACGTCACGTTTGACGAATCCCGTTCAGCGAACTCTAAACCGAACGCTGATACAGAAGAACTGAATCAATGGATGTTTTCTCATCTTGGTGATTCAGAAGATATTCCCACTCCTCATGCTCATCCAGTAGAAGATGATAGTCCCACTATCATTCCAAACATGCAGAATAGTGAAGCTGAAACATCATGGGTCTCAGCTGTTCCTATAAACACTATACCTGCAGTTGATCCAAATGCCTCAGAAATTCCATCTATTTCTCAGCAATCAGTGAATGAAGTGACAAATGCAAACATTCCTCTCTTAGCTGATAATCCAGAAGTAGCTGAAGCCTCATCTTCAGTTTCTCCAGTTCAGACTGAATCAGCGACGTATGCTCCGGCTCAGCGATGGACTGTAAATCACCCAATCGATCAAATTCTTGGTGATCCCAACGCTGGTATTCAGACTCGTAGAAGTGCAGGTAATATTTGTTTATTTGTTAACTTTATTTCTCTAACTGAACCAAAGAAAATAGATGATGCCCTCAGAGATCCAAACTGCGTCAGCGCTATGCAAGAAGAGCTGACTGAATTCGAAAGAAACAAAGTTTGGAAACTCGTTCGTAGACCAACTGACAAAATGGTGATAGGCACTAAATGGGTCTATCGAAACAAGTTGGACGAACATGGTACTGTAACTCGCAACAAAGCTCGTCTTGTTGCTCAGGGATACAGACAAGAGGAAGGCATAGATTATGACGAAACTTTTGCTCCTGTAGCAAGACTCGAATCTATTCGTCTTTTCTTAGCATATGTTGTACACAAAAACTTCACTGTACATCAGATGGATGCTAAGTCAGCGTTTCTAAATGGAAAGCTGAATGAAGAAGTGTATGTGGAACAACCTCCAGGATTCTCAGATCCTAAGCGTCCAGGTTATGTTTATAAACTGGACAAGGCACTTTATGGCTTAAAACAAGCTCCTCGTGCATGGTATGATACTCTCTCTACTTATCTCCATATTGAACAATTTGAGAGAGGTAAGATTGACAAAACTTTATTTTTTAGAAAAGTGAAAGGTCATATCATTTTAGTTCAAATATATGTTGATGACATTATATTTGGTTCTACTAACCCTGAGCTTTGTACTCGTTTCGCTGATAGAATGAAAGATGAGTATAAAATGAGCATGATGGGTGAACTAACATATTTCTTTGGTCTTCAGATTAAGCAAACTGAAAAAGGAACTTTTATAAATCAGGGAAAATATGTTAAAGATATGCTGAAGAAATTCGACTTAACTGAAAGTTCAGCTATGAAAACCCCTATGGCACCACCGCTGACACTTGATAAGGACACAAAGGGTGTTCCTGTCAATGTCACGCTGTACCGTGGGATGATCGGCTCACTATTGTATATTACAGCTAGCCGACCCGATATTATGTTTGCAACATGCTTGTGTGCACGATATCAAGCTGAACCTAAGATATCTCATATGAAAGCTGTAAAGCGAATCTTTCGATATCTTAAGGGTACAACGAATCTAGGTCTTTGGTATCCCAAAGACTCAGGATTCGATCTAACTGCATATTCAGATAGTGATTTTGCAGGTTGCAAAATGGATAGGAAAAGCACCACAGGAGGATGTCAGCTCCTGGGTGGAAAGCTGGTAAGTTGGACAAGTAAAAAGCAAAATTCAGTGTCCACCTCCACAGCTGAAGCTGAATATGTAGCTGCTGGAAGCTGTTGTTCTCAAGTCTTGTGGATGAGAAATCAGCTACTAGACTATGATCTTCAGCTCTCCAAAATTCCAATCTATTGCGACAGTACAAGTGCCATCGCTATAGCAAACAATCCAGTGCTACACTCAAAGACAAAACACATAGAAATCAGATATCATTTTATCAGAGATCATGTGATGAATGGTGATATAGAACTTCATTTTATCCCAACTGATTATCAGTTAGCTGATTTATTTACCAAACCTCTTGATGAGACAAGATTCAACTTTCTCATCAGCGAGCTTGGAATGCTGAACTTTGAAGGGTAAAATCTTCAGCGGTTCACATTTGATCAGCGATACGTTTATACAAACTTGTATAGCCTTCTGGATAAAATCAACTTATATAATCCATTTCATCATCTTCTCTCTGAATAAACTTGGTAAAACTGATATCCAGGTATGTTTTTCTCTCTTTGACAAAACGCATGAAAATGCAAGATTTCAAAATAAATTGCATCGCTGAATATCTCTTCCTTAACAGCGATATTTTGAAAGTTCTTTAAACCTTCACTGATATTTTCTACTCAGTGCTTCATGTTTTTCAAAAGAGTCCCTGAGCTTTCAAAACCTCAGAGACATCCTAAAAGAATGTGAAAGGACAGTTGTGACGTCATTGCAACGGATAACACTAGGCACGATTTCTTTCTGACACACGTTTGCACGTTTCGTTCAAACTTCCAATCAAATGCAAACACGTGTCCGTGTCATGATGAAAACCTTTTCCCGCTCAAGGTTTTCTCTCTCTAAAACTCCCTATATAAACAAACTCTTGGTTTATATTTGTCTTTTACGCGATCAAATCTTCCTCCGCAAGAAAGAATCCTCTGTTGCATTTGTGCTCTCAAAAACTTCAAGAACTGTTCATCATCTTCTTCATCAAAACTTCAAGGTTAATATGTTCTTATCTATTATCAAATGCGTATAACTTGTTTTCGATCTTCTCATTGTTTTAACAAGATCAAACAAAAGAACTTTGTAAAATAAAATCATTTCTTTCATGGTTTTATGAACACAACCATTTCATGGTTGTTCTTCAAGTTTTAAATCTAAATCTTAAACTTGTTCTTCATTCGTATCCAGTTTTCTTTTAGAAACCGGAATACAAGACTTTATGGGTTTTACATTTCATTTCAAAATCAAGAAAAACCCTAATCTTCATTAAGACATTTTTGTCTGAATGAAATGGACAAAATTCGAAACATCTTAATGGAAATTTCTTTCCACATTAAGATAATTCTTATTTGTTAACATCTTTGGTTGAACTGATAATACAGAGAAATGGCAACTTCAAAGATCAATGTTACCGCTGAGAACATCTCCGATGACTCTGAGGAAGTGGATATCTTCAAAGCCCCTCAGGTTAAGTTCAAGCTGGATCAACTATATTGGACTAAGGTCAACAACCTCTCTGCGCTTCTCGAGTTTCCTCCTCGAAAGCAAGTCACACATCTGGTTGATGCTGTGAATTTCCTGAAGAATAGCTGCATTTCAACAGCCCTGACCATCACACCTCCCGCAAGTCAGCTACTACTATCCCAGTTCTGGTACTCTGCCAGACACACTCAGCTACCCTCCGCCAAAGATCCCTCCAAAACCATCGATTGCATACTCAGCGATACTGAGTATGGTACAATTAAGATCAAGTCTATTTAAATCAGCTAGTCAAAATTGAACGAGCAGAAGCTATCGCTGCATTAAAAGCTGAACAAGCTACTGTTGAAGGATGGTGTAATTCCTCAACAAAGATCACTGAGATAATTAAGGCTCAGATTCCTCTGAGTGATAAACGTGGTCTGGGTTATAAATATGATACTCCAAAACCAACCACTGAACGTTCAATGCTTAAATTTGGAACACTCGTATCCTCAGTCGCTGACACTTCATCATCTCAGTGCTCCTCGTCCATTACACCAATCCTTGAGGAAACTCCTACCTCCTCAAAAGGTAAGGAGAAAATGGTTTATTCAAAACCTACCTCTGTCTCTAAAGACAAAGGTAAAGGAATTGTCATTTATCAAAATCCTCAGAAGGGTACCTTAGTACCAAAGCTGAATGCTTCTAAAGCCTCAGTGACCAACCCATCTGGATCTAGAAAGCTGATCTCTGGATCTATTCAGCGATCTACTCCTAGACTCAGAGTGGATGTCCTTGGTAAGAAATCTGAAGAACTGAATGTTCGTCCCATTTCTAAAGCCAATAGCTTACTTGGTGCTGGTACTTCTAATTCTAAATTAAAAGCTCAGCATACAAGTGGTCCTAGAACTATTTTTAGTTATAGGAAATGTTATCACTGTGGACTTACCGATCATATTGCTAGTAAGTGCCCCACAGCCACCAAAGCTGAAAAAATAGCTAAGGTTAAGATTGCCCCCAAGGCAAAGAAGACCAACCCCGATGCAAATCAGGTCAAAGTGACTCCTACCACTGAAGTTAAGAAATTAACCAAAGTGAAGAAAGACAAAGCTGAATCTTCAAATGCTGCGAAGACCGCTGAACCTTCTATTCCAACTAGCTCCACTGACAAACGTGTATACATGGTTAAGTGGGTACCCAAGCAAAACTAATCTTCCTTTGTGAATGCAGGTTAAGAAGGGTATCTGGTATCTCGATAGCGGATGCTCTAGACACATGACTGGAAAGAAAAACCTGCTCGCTGAATACAAGGAAGAGAAGGGTCCCTCTGTGACCTTCGGTGGAAATGGAAAAGGACACACCCGAGGGTATGGTGTACTTTCAAATGGTACAACCTCCTTCAGAAGAGTCGCATATGTTGAAGGGCTGAAGCATAATCTTCTAAGCATCAGTCAGCTTTGCGACATGGATAACAAAGTGATTTTCACTAAGGAATCTTGCTTTGTCTCTGACAAAAAGGAGAAGATAGCCCTCAGCGGTTATCGTTTGGAAAATGTTTATGTAATAAACATGGACTCAACAACCACTGAGAACTCCTGTTTCCTCTCAAAGGCATCTTCTGATGTTAACTGGCTATGGCACAAGAGGCTCTCGCATCTAAATTTCAAGACACTGAATACTCTTTCCTCCAAAGAGTTAGTCACTGGTCTACCTCTGCATTCATACGCAAAAGAGTCTTTATGTTCAGCGTGTGAAAAAGGGAAGCAGACCAAGGCAAGCTTCAAGTCAAAGCAAGTCTCTTCAGTGTCATCTCCTCTACAACTACTCCATATGGATTTGTTTGGCCCTGTTAACAAACAATCCATCGCTGGAAAGAAATATACGCTGGTCATAGTTGATGAATTCTCTCGTTACACATGGGTAATGTTTCTCCGTTCTAAGAGTGACACCCCTGAAGAACTCATCACCTTTGTTCGGAAGATGGAAACTCTGAACAATATGACTGTTCGCTCAATAAGGAGTGATCATGGAACTGAATTCAAAAACAGTTCTCTTGATTCCTTCCTTGAAAGTAAGGGTATTTCTCACAACTTTTCGTCAGTAAGAACACCGCAACAAAATGGAGTCGCTGAAAGAAGAAATAGAACAATTATTGAAGCTGCACGTTCAATGCTCAGCGATTCTCACCTGCCTACTCAGTTTTGGGCAGAAGCTGTCAACACTGCTTGCTTTACGCAAAACAGGTCGCTGATAGTTAAAAGATTCAAAAAGACAGCCTATGAACTCTTTCATGGGAGAAAGCCTTCAATCAGCTTTCTTCACATCTTTGGATGTCAGTGTTTCATACTGAACAACAGAGATGCTCTTGGAAAGTTTGATCCTAAGGCTGATGATGGAATCTTTCTTGGATACTCCTCAGTCTCCAAAGCCTTCAGAGTCTTCAACCGTAGAAGACAAACTGTAGAAGAAACTATTCACGTCACGTTTGACGAATCCCGTTCAGCGAACTCTAAACCGAACGCTGATACAAAAGAACTGAATCAATGGATGTTTTCTCATCTTGGTGATTCAGAAGATATTCCCACTCCTCATGCTCATCCAGTAGAAGATGATAGTCCCACTATCATTCCAAACATGCAGAATAGTGAAGCTGAAACATCATGGGTCTCAGCTGTTCCTATAAACACTATACCTGCAGTTGATCCAAATGCCTCAGAAATTCCATCTATTTCTCAGCAATCAGTGAATGAAGTGACAAATGCAAACATTCCTCTCTTAGCTGATAATCCAGAAGTAGCTGAAGCCTCATCTTCAGTTTCTCCAGTTCAGACTGAATCAGCGACGTATGCTCCGGCTCAGCGATGGACTGTAAATCACCCAATCGATCAAATTCTTGGTGATCCCAACGCTGGTATTCAGACTCGTAGAAGTGCAGGTAATATTTGTTTATTTGTTAACTTTATTTCTCTAACTGAACCAAAGAAAATAGATGATGCCCTCAGAGATCCAAACTGCGTCAGCGCTATGCAAGAAGAGCTGACTGAATTCGAAAGAAACAAAGTTTGGAAACTCGTTCGTAGACCAACTGACAAAATGGTGATAGGCACTAAATGGGTCTATCGAAACAAGTTGGACGAACATGGTACTGTAACTCGCAACAAAGCTCGTCTTGTTGCTCAGGGATACAGACAAGAGGAAGGCATAGATTATGACGAAACTTTTGCTCCTGTAGCAAGACTCGAATCTATTCGTCTTTTCTTAGCATATGTTGTACACAAAAACTTCACTGTACATCAGATGGATGCTAAGTCAGCGTTTCTAAATGGAAAGCTGAATGAAGAAGTGTATGTGGAACAACCTCCAGGATTCTCAGATCCTAAGCGTCCAGGTTATGTTTATAAACTGGACAAGGCACTTTATGGCTTAAAACAAGCTCCTCGTGCATGGTATGATACTCTCTCTACTTATCTCCATATTGAACAATTTGAGAGAGGTAAGATTGACAAAACTTTATTTTTTAGAAAAGTGAAAGGTCATATCATTTTAGTTCAAATATATGTTGATGACATTATATTTGGTTCTACTAACCCTGAGCTTTGTACTCGTTTCGCTGATAGAATGAAAGATGAGTATAAAATGAGCATGATGGGTGAACTAACATATTTCTTTGGTCTTCAGATTAAGCAAACTGAAAAAGGAACTTTTATAAATCAGGGAAAATATGTTAAAGATATGCTGAAGAAATTCGACTTAACTGAAAGTTCAGCTATGAAAACCCCTATGGCACCACCGCTGACACTTGATAAGGACACAAAGGGTGTTCCTGTCAATGTCACGCTGTACCGTGGGATGATCGGCTCACTATTGTATATTACAGCTAGCCGACCCGATATTATGTTTGCAACATGCTTGTGTGCACGATATCAAGCTGAACCTAAGATATCTCATATGAAAGCTGTAAAGCGAATCTTTCGATATCTTAAGGGTACAACGAATCTAGGTCTTTGGTATCCCAAAGACTCAGGATTCGATCTAACTGCATATTCAGATAGTGATTTTGCAGGTTGCAAAATGGATAGGAAAAGCACCACAGGAGGATGTCAGCTCCTGGGTGGAAAGCTGGTACGTTGGACAAGTAAAAAGCAAAATTCAGTGTCCACCTCCACAGCTGAAGCTGAATATGTAGCTGCTGGAAGCTGTTGTTCTCAAGTCTTGTGGATGAGAAATCAGCTACTAGACTATGATCTTCAGCTCTCCAAAATTCCAATCTATTGCGACAGCACAAGTGCCATCGCTATAGCAAACAATCCAGTGCTACACTCAAAGACAAAACACATAGAAATCAGATATCATTTTATCAGAGATCATGTGATGAATGGTGATATAGAACTTCATTTTATCCCAACTGATTATCAGTTAGCTGATTTATTTACCAAACCTCTTGATGAGACAAGATTCAACTTTCTCATCAGCGAGCTTGGAATGCTGAACTTTGAAGGGTAAAATCTTCAACGGTTCACATTTGATCAGCGATACGTTTATACAAACTTGTATAGCCTTCTGGATAAAATCAACTTATATAATCCATTTCATCATCTTCTCTCTGAATAAACTTGGTAAAACTGATATCCAGGTATGTTTTTCTCTCTTTGACAAAACGCATGAAAATGCAAGATTTCAAAATAAATTGCATCGCTGAATATCTCTTCCTTAACAGCGATATTTTGAAAGTTCTTTAAACCTTCACTGATATTTTCTACTCAGTGCTTCATGTTTTTCAAAAGAGTCACTGAGCTTTCAAAACCTCAGAGACATCCTAAAAGAATGTGAAAGGACAGTTGTGACGTCATTGCAACGGATAACACTAGGCACGATTTCTTTCTGACACACGTTTGCACGTTTCGTTCAAACTTCCAATCAAATGCAAACACGTGTCCGTGTCATGATGAAAACCTTTTCCCGCTCAAGGTTTTCTCTCTTTAAAACTCCCTATATAAACAAACTCTTGGTTTATATTTGTCTTTTACGCGATCAAATCTTCCTCCGCAAGAAAGAATCCTCTGTTGCATTTGTGCTCTCAAAAACTTCAAGAACTGTTCATCATCTTCTTCATCAAAAATTCAAGGTTAATATGTTCTTATCTATTATCAAATGCGTATAACTTGTTTTCGATCTTCTCATTGTTTTAACAAGATCAAACAAAAGAACTTTGTAAAATAAAATCATTTCTTTCATGGTTTTATGAACACAACCATTTCATGGTTGTTCTTCAAGTTTTAAATCTAAATCTTAAACTTGTTCTTCATTCGTATCCAGTTTTCTTTTAGAAACCGGAATACAAGACTTTATGGGTTTTACATTTCATTTCAAAATCAAGAAAAACCCTAATCTTCATTAAGACATTTTTGTCTGAATGAAATGGACAAAATTCGAAACATCTTAATGGAAATTTCTTTCCACATTAAGATAATTCTTATTTGTTAACATCTTTGGTTGAACTGATAGTACAGAGAAATGGCAACTTCAAAGATCAATGTTACCGCTGAGAACATCTCCGATGACTCTGAGGAAGTGGATATCTTCAAAGCCCCTCAGGTTAAGTTCAAGCTGGATCAACTAGATTGGACTAAGGTCAACAACCTCTCTGCGCTTCTCGAGTTTCCTCCTCGAAAGCAAGTCACACATCTGGTTGATGCTGTGAATTTCCTGAAGAATAGCTGCATTTCAACAGCCCTGACCATCACACCTCCCGCAAGTCAGCTACTACTATCCCAGTTCTGGTACTCTGCCAGACACACTCAGCTACCCTCCGCCAAAGATCCCTCCAAAACCATCGATTGCATACTCAGCGATACTGAGTATGGTACAATTAAGATCAAGTCTATTTAAATCAGCTAGTCAAAATTGAACGAGCAGAAGCTATCGCTGCATTAAAAGTTGAACAAGCTACTGTTGAAGGATGGTGTAATTCCTCAACAAAGATCACTGAGATAATTAAGGCTCAGATTCCTCTGAGTGATAAACGTGGTCTGGGTTATAAATATGATACTCCAAAACCAACCACTGAACGTTCAATGCTTAAATTTGGAACACTCGTATCCTCAGTCGCTGACACTTCATCATCTCAGTGCTCCTCGTCCATTACACCAATCCCTGAGGAAACTCCTACCTCCTCAAAAGGTAAGGAGAAAATGGTTTATTCAAAACCTACCTCTGTCTCTAAAGACAAAGGTAAAGGAATTGTCATTTATCAAAATCCTCAGAAGGGTACCTTAGTACCAAAGCTGAATGCTTCTAAAGCCTCAGTGACCAACCCATCTGGATCTAGAAAGCTGATCTCTGGATCTATTCAGCGATCTACTCCTAGACTCAGAGTGGATGTCCTTGGTAAGAAATCTGAAGAACTGAATGTTCGTCCCATTTCTAAAGCCAATAGCTTACTTGGTGCTGGTACTTCTAATTCTAAATTAAAAGCTCAGCATACAAGTGGTCCTAGAACTATTTTTAGTTATAGGAAATGTTATCACTGTGGACTTACCGATCATATTGCTAGTAAGTGCCCCACAGCCACCAAAGCTGAAAAAATAGCTAAGGTTAAGATTGCCCCCAAGGCAAAGAAGACCAACCCCGATGCAAATCAGGTCAAAGTGACTCCTACCACTGAAGTTAAGAAATTAACCAAAGTGAAGAAAGACAAAGCTGAATCTTCAAATGCTGCGAAGACCGCTGAACCTTCTATTCCAACTAGCTCCACTGACAAACGTGTATACATGGTTAAGTGGGTACCCAAGCAAAACTAATCTTCCTTTGTGAATGCAGGTTAAGAAGGGTATCTGGTATCTCGATAGCGGATGCTCTAGACACATGACTGGAAAGAAAAACCTGCTCGCTGAATACAAGGAAGAGAAGGGTCCCTCTGTGACCTTCGGTGGAAATGGAAAAGGACACACCCGAGGGTATGGTGTACTTTCAAATGGTACAACCTCCTTCAGAAGAGTCGCATATGTTGAAGGGCTGAAGCATAATCTTCTAAGCATCAGTCAGCTTTGCGACATGGATAACAAAGTGATTTTCACTAAGGAATCTTGCTTTGTCTCTGACAAAAAGGAGAAGATAGCTCTCAGCGGTTATCGTTTGGAAAATGTTTATGTAATAAACATGGACTCAACAACCACTGAGAACTCCTGTTTCCTCTCAAAGGCATCTTCTGATGTTAACTGGCTATGGCACAAGAGGCTCTCGCATCTAAATTTCAAGACACTGAATACTCTTTCCTCCAAAGAGTTAGTCACTGGTCTACCTCTGCATTCATACGCAAAAGAGTCTTTATGTTCAGCGTGTGAAAAAGGGAAGCAGACCAAGGCAAGCTTCAAGTCAAAGCAAGTCTCTTCAGTGTCATCTCCTCTACAACTACTCCATATGGATTTGTTTGGCCCTGTTAACAAACAATCCATCGCTGGAAAGAAATATACGCTGGTCATAGTTGATGAATTCTCTCGTTACACATGGGTAATGTTTCTCCGTTCTAAGAGTGACACCCCGAAGAACTCATCACCTTTGTTCGGAAGATGGAAACTCTGAACAATATGACTGTTCGCTCAATAAGGAGTGATCATGGAACTGAATTCAAAAACAGTTCTCTTGATTCCTTCCTTGAAAGTAAGGGTATTTCTCACAACTTTTCGTCAGTAAGAACACCGCAACAAAATGGAGTCGCTGAAAGAAGAAATAGAACAATTATTGAAGCTGCACGTTCAATGCTTAGCGATTCTCACCTGCCTACTCAGTTTTGGGCAGAAGCTGTCAACACTGCTTGCTTTACGCAAAACAGGTCGCTGATAGTTAAAAGATTCAAAAAGACAGCCTATGAACTCTTTCATGGGAGAAAGCCTTCAATCAGCTTTCTTCACATCTTTGGATGTCAGTGTTTCATACTGAACAACAGAGATGCTCTTGGAAAGTTTGATCCTAAGGCTGATGATGGAATCTTTCTTGGATACTCCTCAGTCTCCAAAGCCTTCAGAGTCTTCAACCGTAGAAGACAAACTGTAGAAGAAACTATTCACGTCACGTTTGACGAATCCCGTTCAGCGAACTCTAAACCGAACGCTGATACAAAAGAACTGAATCAATGGATGTTTTCTCATCTTGGTGATTCAGAAGATATTCCCACTCCTCATGCTCATCCAGTAGAAGATGATAGTCCCACTATCATTCCAAACATGCAGAATAGTGAAGCTGAAACATCATGGGTCTCAGCTGTTCCTATAAACACTATACCTGCAGTTGATCCAAATGCCTCAGAAATTCCATCTATTTCTCAGCAATCAGTGAATGAAGTGACAAATGCAAACATTCCTCTCTTAGCTGATAATCCAGAAGTAGCTGAAGCCTCATCTTCAGTTTCTCCAGTTCAGACTGAATCAGCGACGTATGCTCCGGCTCAGCGATGGACTGTAAATCACCCAATCGATCAAATTCTTGGTGATCCCAACGCTGGTATTCAGACTCGTAGAAGTGCAGGTAATATTTGTTTATTTGTTAACTTTATTTCTCTAACTGAACCAAAGAAAATAGATGATGCCCTCAGAGATCCAAACTGCGTCAGCGCTATGCAAGAAGAGCTGACTGAATTCGAAAGAAACAAAGTTTGGAAACTCGTTCGTAGACCAACTGACAAAATGGTGATAGGCACTAAATGGGTCTATCGAAACAAGTTGGACGAACATGGTACTGTAACTCGCAACAAAGCTCGTCTTGTTGCTCAGGGATACAGACAAGAGGAAGGCATAGATTATGACGAAACTTTTGCTCCTGTAGCAAGACTCGAATCTATTCGTCTTTTCTTAGCATATGTTGTACACAAAAACTTCACTGTACATCAGATGGATGCTAAGTCAGCGTTTCTAAATGGAAAGCTGAATGAAGAAGTGTATGTGGAACAACCTCCAGGATTCTCAGATCCTAAGCGTCCAGGTTATGTTTATAAACTGGACAAGGCACTTTATGGCTTAAAACAAGCTCCTCGTGCATGGTATGATACTCTCTCTACTTATCTCCATATTGAACAATTTGAGAGAGGTAAGATTGACAAAACTTTATTTTTTAGAAAAGTGAAAGGTCATATCATTTTAGTTCAAATATATGTTGATGACATTATATTTGGTTCTACTAACCCTGAGCTTTGTACTCGTTTCGCTGATAGAATGAAAGATGAGTATAAAATGAGCATGATGGGTGAACTAACATATTTCTTTGGTCTTCAGATTAAGCAAACTGAAAAAGGAACTTTTATAAATCAGGGAAAATATGTTAAAGATATGCTGAAGAAATTCGACTTAACTGAAAGTTCAGCTATGAAAACCCCTATGGCACCACCGCTGACACTTGATAAGGACACAAAGGGTGTTCCTGTCAATGTCACGCTGTACCGTGGGATGATCGGCTCACTATTGTATATTACAGCTAGCCGACCCGATATTATGTTTGCAACATGCTTGTGTGCACGATATCAAGCTGAACCTAAGATATCTCATATGAAAGCTGTAAAGCGAATCTTTCGATATCTTAAGGGTACAACGAATCTAGGTCTTTGGTATCCCAAAGACTCAGGATTCGATCTAACTGCATATTCAGATAGTGATTTTGCAGGTTGCAAAATGGATAGGAAAAGCACCACAGGAGGATGTCAGCTCCTGGGTGGAAAGCTGGTAAGTTGGACAAGTAAAAAGCAAAATTCAGTGTCCACCTCCACAGCTGAAGCTGAATATGTAGCTGCTGGAAGCTGTTGTTCTCAAGTCTTGTGGATGAGAAATCAGCTACTAGACTATGATCTTCAGCTCTCCAAAATTCCAATCTATTGCGACAGCACAAGTGCCATCGCTATAGCAAACAATCCAGTGCTACACTCAAAGACAAAACACATAGAAATCAGATATCATTTTATCAGAGATCATGTGATGAATGGTGATATAGAACTTCATTTTATCCCAACTGATTATCAGTTAGCTGATTTATTTACCAAACCTCTTGATGAGACAAGATTCAACTTTCTCATCAGCGAGCTTGGAATGCTGAACTTTGAAGGGTAAAATCTTCAGCGGTTCACATTTGATCAGCGATACGTTTATACAAACTTGTATAGCCTTCTGGATAAAATCAACTTATATAATCCATTTCATCATCTTCTCTCTGAATAAACTTGGTAAAACTGATATCCAGGTATGTTTTTCTCTCTTTGACAAAACGCATGAAAATGCAAGATTTCAAAATAAATTGCATCGCTGAATATCTCTTCCTTAACAGCGATATTTTGAAAGTTCTTTAAACCTTCACTGATATTTTCTACTCAGTGCTTCATGTTTTTCAAAAGAGTCCCTGAGCTTTCAAAACCTCAGAGACATCCTAAAAGAATGTGAAAGGACAGTTGTGACGTCATTGCAACGGATAACACTAGGCACGATTTCTTTCTGACACACGTTTGCACGTTTCGTTCAAACTTCCAATCAAATGCAAACACGTGTCCGTGTCATGATGAAAACCTTTTCCCGCTCAAGGTTTTCTCTCTCTAAAACTCCCTATATAAACAAACTCTTGGTTTATATTTGTCTTTTACGCGATCAAATCTTCCTCCGCAAGAAAGAATCCTCTGTTGCATTTGTGCTCTCAAAAACTTCAAGAACTGTTCATCATCTTCTTCATCAAAACTTCAAGGTTAATATGTTCTTATCTATTATCAAATGCGTATAACTTGTTTTCGATCTTCTCATTGTTTTAACAAGATCAAACAAAAGAACTTTGTAAAATAAAATCATTTCTTTCATGGTTTTATGAACACAACCATTTCATGGTTGTTCTTCAAGTTTTAAATCTAAATCTTAAACTTGTTCTTCATTCGTATCCAGTTTTCTTTTAGAAACCGGAATACAAGACTTTATGGGTTTTACATTTCATTTCAAAATCAAGAAAAACCCTAATCTTCATTAAGACATTTTTGTCTGAATGAAATGGACAAAATTCGAAACATCTTAATGGAAATTTCTTTCCACATTAAGATAATTCTTATTTGTTAACATCTTTGGTTGAACTGATAATACAGAGAAATGGCAACTTCAAAGATCAATGTTACCGCTGAGAACATCTCCGATGACTCTGAGGAAGTGGATATCTTCAAAGCCCCTCAGGTTAAGTTCAAGCTGGATCAACTAGATTGGACTAAGGTCAACAACCTCTCTGCGCTTCTCGAGTTTCCTCCTCGAAAGCAAGTCACACATCTGGTTGATGCTGTGAATTTCCTGAAGAATAGCTGCATTTCAACAGCCCTGACCATCACACCTCCCGCAAGTCAGCTACTACTATCCCAGTTCTGGTACTCTGCCAGACACACTCAGCTACCCTCCGCCAAAGATCCCTCCAAAACCATCGATTGCATACTCAGCGATACTGAGTATGGTACAATTAAGATCAAGTCTATTTAAATCAGCTAGTCAAAATTGAACGAGCAGAAGCTATCGCTGCATTAAAAGCTGAACAAGCTACTGTTGAAGGATGGTGTAATTCCTCAACAAAGATCACTGAGATAATTAAGGCTCAGATTCCTCTGAGTGATAAACGTGGTCTGGGTTATAAATATGATACTCCAAAACCAACCACTGAACGTTCAATGCTTAAATTTGGAACACTCGTATCCTCAGTCGCTGACACTTCATCATCTCAGTGCTCCTCGTCCATTACACCAATCCTTGAGGAAACTCCTACCTCCTCAAAAGGTAAGGAGAAAATGGTTTATTCAAAACCTACCTCTGTCTCTAAAGACAAAGGTAAAGGAATTGTCATTTATCAAAATCCTCAGAAGGGTACCTTAGTACCAAAGCTGAATGCTTCTAAAGCCTCAGTGACCAACCCATCTGGATCTAGAAAGCTGATCTCTGGATCTATTCAGCGATCTACTCCTAGACTCAGAGTGGATGTCCTTGGTAAGAAATCTGAAGAACTGAATGTTCGTCCCATTTCTAAAGCCAATAGCTTACTTGGTGCTGGTACTTCTAATTCTAAATTAAAAGCTCAGCATACAAGTGGTCCTAGAACTATTTTTAGTTATAGGAAATGTTATCACTGTGGACTTACCGATCATATTGCTAGTAAGTGCCCCACAGCCACCAAAGCTGAAAAAATAGCTAAGGTTAAGATTGCCCCCAAGGCAAAGAAGACCAACCCCGATGCAAATCAGGTCAAAGTGACTCCTACCACTGAAGTTAAGAAATTAACCAAAGTGAAGAAAGACAAAGCTGAATCTTCAAATGCTGCGAAGACCGCTGAACCTTCTATTCCAACTAGTTCCACTGACAAACGTGTATACATGGTTAAGTGGGTACCCAAGCAAAACTAATCTTCCTTTGTGAATGCAGGTTAAGAAGGGTATCTGGTATCTCGATAGCGGATGCTCTAGACACATGACTGGAAAGAAAAACCTGCTCGCTGAATACAAGGAAGAGAAGGGTCCCTCTGTGACCTTCGGTGGAAATGGAAAAGGACACACCCGAGGGTATGGTGTACTTTCAAATGGTACAACCTCCTTCAGAAGAGTCGCATATGTTGAAGGGCTGAAGCATAATCTTCTAAGCATCAGTCAGCTTTGCGACATGGATAACAAAGTGATTTTCACTAAGGAATCTTGCTTTGTCTCTGACAAAAAGGAGAAGATAGCCCTCAGCGGTTATCGTTTGGAAAATGTTTATGTAATAAACATGGACTCAACAACCACTGAGAACTCCTGTTTCCTCTCAAAGGCATCTTCTGATGTTAACTGGCTATGGCACAAGAGGCTCTCGCATCTAAATTTCAAGACACTGAATACTCTTTCCTCCAAAGAGTTAGTCACTGGTCTACCTCTGCATTCATACGCAAAAGAGTCTTTATGTTCAGCGTGTGAAAAAGGGAAGCAGACCAAGGCAAGCTTCAAGTCAAAGCAAGTCTCTTCAGTGTCATCTCCTCTACAACTACTCCATATGGATTTGTTTGGCCCTGTTAACAAACAATCCATCGCTGGAAAGAAATATACGCTGGTCATAGTTGATGAATTCTCTCGTTACACATGGGTAATGTTTCTCCGTTCTAAGAGTGACACCCCTGAAGAACTCATCACCTTTGTTCGGAAGATGGAAACTCTGAACAATATGACTGTTCGCTCAATAAGGAGTGATCATGGAACTGAATTCAAAAACAGTTCTCTTGATTCCTTCCTTGAAAGTAAGGGTATTTCTCACAACTTTTCGTCAGTAAGAACACCGCAACAAAATGGAGTCGCTGAAAGAAGAAATAGAACAATTATTGAAGCTGCACGTTCAATGCTCAGCGATTCTCACCTGCCTACTCAGTTTTGGGCAGAAGCTGTCAACACTGCTTGCTTTACGCAAAACAGGTCGCTGATAGTTAAAAGATTCAAAAAGACAGCCTATGAACTCTTTCATGGGAGAAAGCCTTCAATCAGCTTTCTTCACATCTTTGGATGTCAGTGTTTCATACTGAACAACAGAGATGCTCTTGGAAAGTTTGATCCTAAGGCTGATGATGGAATCTTTCTTGGATACTCCTCAGTCTCCAAAGCCTTCAGAGTCTTCAACCGTAGAAGACAAACTGTAGAAGAAACTATTCACGTCACGTTTGACGAATCCCGTTCAGCGAACTCTAAACCGAACGCTGATACAGAAGAACTGAATCAATGGATGTTTTCTCATCTTGGTGATTCAGAAGATATTCCCACTCCTCATGCTCATCCAGTAGAAGATGATAGTCCCACTATCATTCCAAACATGCAGAATAGTGAAGCTGAAACATCATGGGTCTCAGCTGTTCCTATAAACACTATACCTGCAGTTGATCCAAATGCCTCAGAAATTCCATCTATTTCTCAGCAATCAGTGAATGAAGTGACAAATGCAAACATTCCTCTCTTAGCTGATAATCCAGAAGTAGCTGAAGCCTCATCTTCAGTTTCTCCAGTTCAGACTGAATCAACGACGTATGCTCCGGCTCAGCGATGGACTGTAAATCACCCAATCGATCAAATTCTTGGTGATCCCAACGCTGGTATTCAGACTCGTAGAAGTGCAGGTAATATTTGTTTATTTGTTAACTTTATTTCTCTAACTGAACCAAAGAAAATAGATGATGCCCTCAGAGATCCAAACTGCGTCAGCGCTATGCAAGAAGAGCTGACTGAATTCGAAAGAAACAAAGTTTGGAAACTCGTTCGTAGACCAACTGACAAAATGGTGATAGGCACTAAATGGGTCTATCGAAACAAGTTGGACGAACATGGTACTGTAACTCGCAACAAAGCTCGTCTTGTTGCTCAGGGATACAGACAAGAGGAAGGCATAGATTATGACGAAACTTTTGCTCCTGTAGCAAGACTCGAATCTATTCGTCTTTTCTTAGCATATGTTGTACACAAAAACTTCACTGTACATCAGATGGATGCTAAGTCAGCGTTTCTAAATGGAAAGCTGAATGAAGAAGTGTATGTGGAACAACCTCCAGGATTCTCAGATCCTAAGCGTCCAGGTTATGTTTATAAACTGGACAAGGCACTTTATGGCTTAAAACAAGCTCCTCGTGCATGGTATGATACTCTCTCTACTTATCTCCATATTGAACAATTTGAGAGAGGTAAGATTGACAAAACTTTATTTTTTAGAAAAGTGAAAGGTCATATCATTTTAGTTCAAATATATGTTGATGACATTATATTTGGTTCTACTAACCCTGAGCTTTGTACTCGTTTCGCTGATAGAATGAAAGATGAGTATAAAATGAGCATGATGGGTGAACTAACATATTTCTTTGGTCTTCAGATTAAGCAAACTGAAAAAGGAACTTTTATAAATCAGGGAAAATATGTTAAAGATATGCTGAAGAAATTCGACTTAACTGAAAGTTCAGCTATGAAAACCCCTATGGCACCACCGCTGACACTTGATAAGGACACAAAGGGTGTTCCTGTCAATGTCACGCTGTACCGTGGGATGATCGGCTCACTATTGTATATTACAGCTAGCCGACCCGATATTATGTTTGCAACATGCTTGTGTGCACGATATCAAGCTGAACCTAAGATATCTCATATGAAAGCTGTAAAGCGAATCTTTCGATATCTTAAGGGTACAACGAATCTAGGTCTTTGGTATCCCAAAGACTCAGGATTCGATCTAACTGCATATTCAGATAGTGATTTTGCAGGTTGCAAAATGGATAGGAAAAGCACCACAGGAGGATGTCAGCTCCTGGGTGGAAAGCTGGTAAGTTGGACAAGTAAAAAGCAAAATTCAGTGTCCACCTCCACAGCTGAAGCTGAATATGTAGCTGCTGGAAGCTGTTGTTCTCAAGTCTTGTGGATGAGAAATCAGCTACTAGACTATGATCTTCAGCTCTCCAAAATTCCAATCTATTGCGACAGCACAAGTGCCATCGCTATAGCAAACAATCCAGTGCTACACTCAAAGACAAAACACATAGAAATCAGATATCATTTTATCAGAGATCATGTGATGAATGGTGATATAGAACTTCATTTTATCCCAACTGATTATCAGTTAGCTGATTTATTTACCAAACCTCTTGATGAGACAAGATTCAACTTTCTCATCAGCGAGCTTGGAATGCTGAACTTTGAAGGGTAAAATCTTCAACGGTTCACATTTGATCAGCGATACGTTTATACAAACTTGTATAGCCTTCTGGATAAAATCAACTTATATAATCCATTTCATCATCTTCTCTCTGAATAAACTTGGTAAAACTGATATCCAGGTATGTTTTTCTCTCTTTGACAAAACGCATGAAAATGCAAGATTTCAAAATAAATTGCATCGCTGAATATCTCTTCCTTAACAGCGATATTTTGAAAGTTCTTTAAACCTTCACTGATATTTTCTACTCAGTGCTTCATGTTTTTCAAAAGAGTCACTGAGCTTTCAAAACCTCAGAGACATCCTAAAAGAATGTGAAAGGACAGTTGTGACGTCATTGCAACGGATAACACTAGGCACGATTTCTTTCTGACACACGTTTGCACGTTTCGTTCAAACTTCCAATCAAATGCAAACACGTGTCCGTGTCATGATGAAAACCTTTTCCCGCTCAAGGTTTTCTCTCTCTAAAACTCCCTATATAAACAAACTCTTGGTTTATATTTGTCTTTTACGCGATCAAATCTTCCTCCGCAAGAAAGAATCCTCTGTTGCATTTGTGCTCTCAAAAACTTCAAGAACTGTTCATCATCTTCTTCATCAAAAATTCAAGGTTAATATGTTCTTATCTATTATCAAATGCGTATAACTTGTTTTCGATCTTCTCATTGTTTTAACAAGATCAAACAAAAGAACTTTGTAAAATAAAATCATTTCTTTCATGGTTTTATGAACACAACCATTTCATGGTTGTTCTTCAAGTTTTAAATCTAAATCTTAAACTTGTTCTTCATTCGTATCCAGTTTTCTTTTAGAAACCGGAATACAAGACTTTATGGGTTTTACATTTCATTTCAAAATCAAGAAAAACCCTAATCTTCATTAAGACATTTTTGTCTGAATGAAATGGACAAAATTCGAAACATCTTAATGGAAATTTCTTTCCACATTAAGATAATTCTTATTTGTTAACATCTTTGGTTGAACTGATAGTACAGAGAAATGGCAACTTCAAAGATCAATGTTACCGCTGAGAACATCTCCGATGACTCTGAGGAAGTGGATATCTTCAAAGCCCCTCAGGTTAAGTTCAAGCTGGATCAACTAGATTGGACTAAGGTCAACAACCTCTCTGCGCTTCTCGAGTTTCCTCCTCGAAAGCAAGTCACACATCTGGTTGATGCTGTGAAATTCCTGAAGAATAGCTGCATTTCAACAGCCCTGACCATCACACCTCCCGCAAGTCAGCTACTACTATCCCAGTTCTGGTACTCTGCCAGACACACTCAGCTACCCTCCGCCAAAGATCCCTCCAAAACCATCGATTGCATACTCAGCGATACTGAGTATGGTACAATTAAGATCAAGTCTATTTAAATCAGCTAGTCAAAATTGAACGAGCAGAAGCTATCGCTGCATTAAAAGTTGAACAAGCTACTGTTGAAGGATGGTGTAATTCCTCAACAAAGATCACTGAGATAATTAAGGCTCAGATTCCTCTGAGTGATAAACGTGGTCTGGGTTATAAATATGATACTCCAAAACCAACCACTGAACGTTCAATGCTTAAATTTGGAACACTCGTATCCTCAGTCGCTGACACTTCATCATCTCAGTGCTCCTCGTCCATTACACCAATCCCTGAGGAAACTCCTACCTCCTCAAAAGGTAAGGAGAAAATGGTTTATTCAAAACCTACCTCTGTCTCTAAAGACAAAGGTAAAGGAATTGTCATTTATCAAAATCCTCAGAAGGGTACCTTAGTACCAAAGCTGAATGCTTCTAAAGCCTCAGTGACCAACCCATCTGGATCTAGAAAGCTGATCTCTGGATCTATTCAGCGATCTACTCCTAGACTCAGAGTGGATGTCCTTGGTAAGAAATCTGAAGAACTGAATGTTCGTCCCATTTCTAAAGCCAATAGCTTACTTGGTGCTGGTACTTCTAATTCTAAATTAAAAGCTCAGCATACAAGTGGTCCTAGAACTATTTTTAGTTATAGGAAATGTTATCACTGTGGACTTACCGATCATATTGCTAGTAAGTGCCCCACAGCCACCAAAGCTGAAAAAATAGCTAAGGTTAAGATTGCCCCCAAGGCAAAGAAGACCAACCCCGATGCAAATCAGGTCAAAGTGACTCCTACCACTGAAGTTAAGAAATTAACCAAAGTGAAGAAAGACAAAGCTGAATCTTCAAATGCTGCGAAGACCGCTGAACCTTCTATTCCAACTAGCTCCACTGACAAACGTGTATACATGGTTAAGTGGGTACCCAAGCAAAACTAATCTTCCTTTGTGAATGCAGGTTAAGAAGGGTATCTGGTATCTCGATAGCGGATGCTCTAGACACATGACTGGAAAGAAAAACCTGCTCGCTGAATACAAGGAAGAGAAGGGTCCCTCTGTGACCTTCGGTGGAAATGGAAAAGGACACACCCGAGGGTATGGTGTACTTTCAAATGGTACAACCTCCTTCAGAAGAGTCGCATATGTTGAAGGGCTGAAGCATAATCTTCTAAGCATCAGTCAGCTTTGCGACATGGATAACAAAGTGATTTTCACTAAGGAATCTTGCTTTGTCTCTGACAAAAAGGAGAAGATAGCTCTCAGCGGTTATCGTTTGGAAAATGTTTATGTAATAAACATGGACTCAACAACCACTGAGAACTCCTGTTTCCTCTCAAAGGCATCTTCTGATGTTAACTGGCTATGGCACAAGAGGCTCTCGCATCTAAATTTCAAGACACTGAATACTCTTTCCTCCAAAGAGTTAGTCACTGGTCTACCTCTGCATTCATACGCAAAAGAGTCTTTATGTTCAGCGTGTGAAAAAGGGAAGCAGACCAAGGCAAGCTTCAAGTCAAAGCAAGTCTCTTCAGTGTCATCTCCTCTACAACTACTCCATATGGATTTGTTTGGCCCTGTTAACAAACAATCCATCGCTGGAAAGAAATATACGCTGGTCATAGTTGATGAATTCTCTCGTTACACATGGGTAATGTTTCTTCGTTCTAAGAGTGACACCCCGAAGAACTCATCACCTTTGTTCGGAAGATGGAAACTCTGAACAATATGACTGTTCGCTCAATAAGGAGTGATCATGGAACTGAATTCAAAAACAGTTCTCTTGATTCCTTCCTTGAAAGTAAGGGTATTTCTCACAACTTTTCGTCAGTAAGAACACCGCAACAAAATGGAGTCGCTGAAAGAAGAAATAGAACAATTATTGAAGCTGCACGTTCAATGCTCAGCGATTCTCACCTGCCTACTCAGTTTTGGGCAGAAGCTGTCAACACTGCTTGCTTTACGCAAAACAGGTCGCTGATAGTTAAAAGATTCAAAAAGACAGCCTATGAACTCTTTCATGGGAGAAAGCCTTCAATCAGCTTTCTTCACATCTTTGGATGTCAGTGTTTCATACTGAACAACAGAGATGCTCTTGGAAAGTTTGATCCTAAGGCTGATGATGGAATCTTTCTTGGATACTCCTCAGTCTCCAAAGCCTTCAGAGTCTTCAACCGTAGAAGACAAACTGTAGAAGAAACTATTCACGTCACGTTTGACGAATCCCGTTCAGCGAACTCTAAACCGAACGCTGATACAAAAGAACTGAATCAATGGATGTTTTCTCATCTTGGTGATTCAGAAGATATTCCCACTCCTCATGCTCATCCAGTAGAAGATGATAGTCCCACTATCATTCCAAACATGCAGAATAGTGAAGCTGAAACATCATGGGTCTCAGCTGTTCCTATAAACACTATACCTGCAGTTGATCCAAATGCCTCAGAAATTCCATCTATTTCTCAGCAATCAGTGAATGAAGTGACAAATGCAAACATTCCTCTCTTAGCTGATAATCCAGAAGTAGCTGAAGCCTCATCTTCAGTTTCTCCAGTTCAGACTGAATCAGCGACGTATGCTCCGGCTCAGCGATGGACTGTAAATCACCCAATCGATCAAATTCTTGGTGATCCCAACGCTGGTATTCAGACTCGTAGAAGTGCAGGTAATATTTGTTTATTTGTTAACTTTATTTCTCTAACTGAACCAAAGAAAATAGATGATGCCCTCAGAGATCCAAACTGCGTCAGCGCTATGCAAGAAGAGCTGACTGAATTCGAAAGAAACAAAGTTTGGAAACTCGTTCGTAGACCAACTGACAAAATGGTGATAGGCACTAAATGGGTCTATCGAAACAAGTTGGACGAACATGGTACTGTAACTCGCAACAAAGCTCGTCTTGTTGCTCAGGGATACAGACAAGAGGAAGGCATAGATTATGACGAAACTTTTGCTCCTGTAGCAAGACTCGAATCTATTCGTCTTTTCTTAGCATATGTTGTACACAAAAACTTCACTGTACATCAGATGGATGCTAAGTCAGCGTTTCTAAATGGAAAGCTGAATGAAGAAGTGTATGTGGAACAACCTCCAGGATTCTCAGATCCTAAGCGTCCAGGTTATGTTTATAAACTGGACAAGGCACTTTATGGCTTAAAACAAGCTCCTCGTGCATGGTATGATACTCTCTCTACTTATCTCCATATTGAACAATTTGAGAGAGGTAAGATTGACAAAACTTTATTTTTTAGAAAAGTGAAAGGTCATATCATTTTAGTTCAAATATATGTTGATGACATTATATTTGGTTCTACTAACCCTGAGCTTTGTACTCGTTTCGCTGATAGAATGAAAGATGAGTATAAAATGAGCATGATGGGTGAACTAACATATTTCTTTGGTCTTCAGATTAAGCAAACTGAAAAAGGAACTTTTATAAATCAGGGAAAATATGTTAAAGATATGCTGAAGAAATTCGACTTAACTGAAAGTTCAGCTATGAAAACCCCTATGGCACCACCGCTGACACTTGATAAGGACACAAAGGGTGTTCCTGTCAATGTCACGCTGTACCGTGGGATGATCGGCTCACTATTGTATATTACAGCTAGCCGACCCGATATTATGTTTGCAACATGCTTGTGTGCACGATATCAAGCTGAACCTAAGATATCTCATATGAAAGCTGTAAAGCGAATCTTTCGATATCTTAAGGGTACAACGAATCTAGGTCTTTGGTATCCCAAAGATATCTTATATTTGTCTTTTACGCGATCAAATCTTCCTCCGCAAGAAAGAATCCTCTGTTGCATTTGTGCTCTCAAAAACTTCAAGAACTGTTCATCATCTTCTTCATCAAAACTTCAAGGTTAATATGTTCTTATCTATTATCAAATGCGTATAACTTGTTTTCGATCTTCTCATTGTTTTAACAAGATCAAACAAAAGAACTTTGTAAAATAAAATCATTTCTTTCATGGTTTTATGAACACAACCATTTCATGGTTGTTCTTCAAGTTTTAAATCTAAATCTTAAACTTGTTCTTCATTCGTATCCAGTTTTCTTTTAGAAACCGGAATACAAGACTTTATGGGTTTTACATTTCATTTTAAAATCAAGAAAAACCCTAATCTTCATTAAGACATTTTTGTCTGAATGAAATGGACAAAATTCGAAACATCTTAATGGAAATTTCTTTCCACATTAAGATAATTCTTATTTGTTAACATCTTTGGTTGAACTGATAATACAGAGAAATGGCAACTTCAAAGATCAATGTTACCGCTGAGAACATCTCCGATGACTCTGAGGAAGTGGATATCTTCAAAGCCCCTCAGGTTAAGTTCAAGCTGGATCAACTAGATTGGACTAAGGTCAACAACCTCTCTGCGCTTCTCGAGTTTCCTCCTCGAAAGCAAGTCACACATCTGGTTGATGCTGTGAATTTCCTGAAGAATAGCTGCATTTCAACAGCCCTGACCATCACACCTCCCGCAAGTCAGCTACTACTATCCCAGTTCTGGTACTCTGCCAGACACACTCAGCTACCCTCCGCCAAAGATCCCTCCAAAACCATCGATTGCATACTCAGCGATACTGAGTATGGTACAATTAAGATAACCCCCGCTATCATACGAAAAGCCCTGAACTTCCCCAATGCTACCAAAGAAAAACCATTTGTTCCATTCCCTGACCATAAGAAGCATGCTGATAGAGAAGCAATCATTGCTTTCCTCGACGCAATGGGTTACATCTGGGAAACTGGAAGGGACAAGAAGCCCGAGAAGAAGATGACGCTGATAAAGAAGTCCAAAATGCCCAGCGAGATGAATTTCATCTTCGCACACCTGATCAGCTGCTTGACAGCGAAGACCGGCTCCTCTGATCAAGCCGCTCAACCTCAGCAGGCTATGGGATACGCACTGCTGAAAGGTCTACATATTGACTGGGCATCTATCATTTATGATGACCTAGTGCAAAGAGTAGATTCTGCTGCTGACAGACCTGCATGGGTTCCCTACCCCCGTTTCATCAGCGCCATCTTCCAATATGGCCTGAAGGACAGCTATCCTCAAGAGGGTGACCTGAAACTTTCTCAGGTTGGCCCTAAGGTGCTCGATTTCAAACCTGTCGACAATGAGGTACGTCTCTCTACCCTTCTCTCTCTTCTTAACCCCAATTCTTCGACTTCTGTGGCTCCTTCAGTGACAATACCCATCGCTGATACCCCGGCCACACAATCCTCTCCTTCTAAGAAAAGGAAACACTCTCTCACCCAACTTGATTCCAAAAGGATCAAGAAAACCAAGGAGCAACCCCAGCAATCCCATGCTGAAGACTCCTCAGCTCATTCTGAAGAGCTGAAGGAAAGTTCCGTGGTACGCTCTGCCATACCCATTCAAGCCATCCCTTCAATCCCGGCTTCAGCGTCTCTAAACGCTGAGGTTAGAAACTTGGAACCTACCCAACCTCCCTCAGTCTCTCAAAAGACTGATGAAGTGATTGTCAGCGATTCCAACGCTGAACTCAGAACCCGAACCCCAATCTTATCCTTCGCTTCTCCCTCCACTCACTTGGACACTCCTCCAAAGAACACTGGAGATGCCATCATTCCAGAAGCCACCGCTGACGCTTCTCAGCAAATGATGAAGAAAGGACCTGCAGAGATCACCATTCCTCACCGAACTTTCGAAGAGGATATGGAACATTATTCAGGAACTTGCAACTTTGACGAGTTCATCAATCCTCCTGCAGGTACAAATCAACCCATATACACTGTAACTAAACCTGAAACTTCTGAGCTTTCCTTTGTTCACAAGTACTTATGTGTTACAGGTCCTAATTTAGGAGACATCAACGCTTCTCTGAAGTCCGTGGAAACAAAGCTGACCAGTCTCACCACCACACTCTCCAACAACTCAACAGCTGTAACAAACGCTAGAGAGAATTTGACAAAGCTGACAACGGTGGTGGAGAAGAAGGCTTCCGCAGATGACTTGAAGCAAGTTGATAAGACTCTCAGCGACTTTGCTAAGGTGCTCGCTGATATCTACACAGACTACACCTCACTCAAACAATCAGTTTCCTCCATGTCCGGCGAAGTAACAACGCTGAAGACATCGGTTGGAGCACTAGAGGGTGATATGTCTGCTGTGAAGACAAATGTTCAAACTCTGACGACTGACTTAGGCTCTGTAAATACCGACGTTGGTTCGATGAAAACAATGATTGAAGAGCTGCTCAACAAGGCAAGAACTCCTGCTCCTGAACCTGCCCCTGCCCCTGTATTGGAAACTTTCACAGCGGCGGATCGCAAAGAGCTGGAAAAGATCAATCCTGCTATATCTGGCCTTGAAGACAGATTAGCAGCGATTGAAAGTTGTATTAAAATCTCTGGCCAAGAAGACAGAGAAAATACAAATGCTGAGTCTACCCATTCCTCCCCCAGTCATCATCAAAAAGAGGGGGAGAAGAGCGCGGAACATACCGCTGAGAAGAGCGCTGAAAATCTTGAAAAGAGCGCTGAAGACCTTTCCCATGATGAATCTATCAGGGGAAAGAAGAATGAAGATCTTATCGCTGGACCTCAGGGAGATGAAAACCCTGAGGGAACCGAGAAGCTCGCCTCTGTATCTGAGGGGGAGCAACTCGAAGAAGACGCTGAAGAATCCGAAGCAGAAGATGATGAAGTCGTCGACATCGCTGATGATGAACCATCTTCTTCTCCAAAGAAGAATGATGATGATGATGACGAAGATGACGATGATTTCTTTATCGTCAAACCTGCCCCAAGGATCAAAGCTCTTAAGGGAATTTCAATAAATGAACCATCAGGGGAGCAGACAAAGACAAAGCCCTCAGCCTCTGGAGCTGAGAAAGGCAAAGGCAAAAGCGTCGCTGAGGATGACAATCTGACGATCTTGCTTGAAAAGCCGGTTTGTCAGGTACACTAATCATCTCTTACTCCATCCCTCCTCCACACTAAGTTCTACTTCCCTAGCCTTCACCTGAACATATTTATCTTTCTCTTTCTACCCAAGTTCTTCTACCCATGTTCTTATTTGTAAGATCGCTGTGTTTCAGCTAGTCCTCTCCCCTGTTTGAGGATGTCGCTGAAGGTTCTACTATTGCGACTTCACCAATAATTCCAGCTGCCGCTGAAGACATAATCCCAGTCTTGGATTTGATCTCTGAGACTGATGAACCAGAAGAACAACCTCTCTCGCACAGAAACAGACCTTCCTCAGCTCCTCAAAAGCTGAGTGAAGAGGATCAAAAGAGAAGAGAAGAAATGATAAAACGATTCGAGGATCAGCGAATCATTCTAAGGCGTGATCAACTGCCTTCAGTTCCTCCAAAGTTCAAAATTTCAAAAGCTGAATACAAGGAACACCTCAGAGCTGAACGCCTCATCGCTGAAAGAAAGGAAGCTGAAGAAAAAGACAGAGAATACGCCATCAAGCTTACTCAACGATCAATCAAAGACCCCAAGCTGAAAAGAGTCCCCATTGATGTTCAACGTCAGCTCTGGGATGATGCTCAAGAAATCGTTAGAGAAAAGACAAAGGTCTCTGATACAACCTTGGAATGGGCTAATCAAATGCTGACCTATCGATCAAGACCATCCAAGATAATCAAAGCCAACATCAGAGGAAAAATGTTCGTTGATGTTCCTGTTGTTGAAGTGGATGTCTACAGAGATGACGAAACCAAGCAAACCTTCTATGCTGCCTCATTAGAAAAGTTTGGTCTCTCTGAATGGTTAGAAACGAAATTAGCCATTCAGGGATCACGCTCAAAATTCAAAAGCCATGTTGAGATGATCTTAAACAAACAGATCGACTTGCTTTCATCTGCTGTGGATATTCCTCCTACTCTTCCTCAACCGAAGAAAGCCTCTGCTAAGAAGAAGAAAGTTTCTGATTCAGGTCCAATCATTCGAAATGAAACATGTATTGGTTTCTCTCATGCTGAAGTTCTTGGCCCTGATGCTGATCTTTCAATGCTTGATACCTCCCTACCACCTGGAGAAACCTTCATCCCTGGCACAGTGGTAAGTGATCCATATGGTATATTCTTCTTAGACTATGATGGAAATCATCACTTTCAACGTGTCTCTGAGCTCCAAATCGCTCCCATCGAACAACTCAGAGATCTCGTATACTGGTGTGAAGTCAGACGCGACATCAAAGCTAGACACCTGAAGCCCTTGATTTTTGAAGCTGCTTTGAAGTTAAAGAATCAAGGAGTAAATGTCCTTGACTGGATGATCCCCACTAAAAAGACCCTTGATGAACTTCTCATTAAGGAAGAACCCTTTGAAAGCTGATATAATCTCCTTTTTCTCTATTGTATCAGTTATCCTTCTGTACTTGTAAATTATTTCGCTTGTACTTGTAATCTTTCTGTTCTTCATTATAACCTGATTCAATATTTTAAAGAAAGATTTCAGCGAACGTACTTTACTCCATCAGTACTGAAAAGATCCCAGAAAACAGTAAAAGGGACAAATATTTTATGAGTTCTTTTTATCCTTATGTTTTCATTAAATAGCAATTTTCTTTGTTGCTATGTCATAATCAAATAGGGGGAGATTGTTGATCCAAACCCTCAGTGATTTGATAATGACCCTCTCATAAATACTTAGTGAAAATTGTAAGTAAAACAATATGTATCAGAGTTTCACTATCGCTGATAAGTACTAAGATCTTACAGTACCGCTGATAGGAACTCTCGCTCTTTAAATTAAACATTCAGCGAACACTGTTCATCATTAATGCTCTGAGTCTGTTCAGTCATTATGATGATCGCTGATAAGTTAGTTGTTTACTTATGATCCCTGAAGACAAGTTTCACGTCATCAAAGGTTCTACGCTGAAGTCGAAGATCAAGCTCAAGAACCAGCGACAAGTCTACTAATGAACTGATGCGGATCAGCGAAGACTCAGATTTGTCCACTCAACGTGAAGTATCAAGTACAAGACTTCAGCTATCGCTGAACTTTATCATCTACTGAATAGTAAATGATAATCGCTGAATCAACGAAAGCTGATCATGAAGTCCTCCGTACAAAGTACTTTTGTCTTAACCACCCTTGCACGCCTCCGTACGAATTGTCAGAAAAGAACCTCCGAATATCTGAAATCGTACAACCACTCTGATACTACACTGTTCATCCTTACGGCTACTAAGGTTGTCAACCAAGGTCAATGACATGCAACCAACCAGCTGATGACACGTGTAAAGTATATACTGACTTGCATTAAATGCATGCAGTATATAAAGAGATGAACTCACTTCAGTTGAAGTAACTTGCTAACTCTGGACAAGTTTAAATCTCTTATCTCAGATAGGTTATTATTAGTAATTTCCTTATCTTTCTTAGTGCAAGAAACCTTAGTGTTCCAACTTGTTTAGATTTAGGTTTATCCTTAATCTTGTCTCCGCAACAAGCTGTAAATTGTTAATGATTTATCAATAAACAATTTAGAAAAGTAAAATCTGTGTGTTTGTATTCAACCCCCCCCCCCCTTCTACAAACTTGTATAGGCCTTCGGGACCAACAGTAAACTTGTCAGATCATCCAGAAATACTTCCGGGAACTCATTTACTACACGCACATCACCCAACCCACGCTTCTCTTTCTTGGCGTCCAACACGTATGCCAAGAACCCTTGACACCCCTTCTTCAAACACTTAGTAGCCCTGATCATCGAGATAAGGCTAGTTCTCCTGTCACGGCGATTCCCATAGATCACTACGGAATCCCCATCAGGTAACCGAATCCGGACCAGTTTCTTGTTACAAACGATAGTGTAACATCCCAAACTTTCAAAAGTACATATAACATATAATCCATAACATGTTTACAACAAAAGTACTTCCAATTTCACATTTGGTCCCAACTAAAGTCTAAACATAAAAAGAAATTCAGTACAACTTGATCCACTTTAAATTACATAAAATTAACAACAAAATTTATAAGTACAAAAACATCCACATTTTTCTTATCGATCATCTCCTCAAAAGCTATCCAACAAGTGTTCTAATCACTTGGTCTTACTGGAACCACCACCTGGAATACATATTTTTAAAACAGAAAAATGAGGGTTAGACCTAAGGGTCTAGTGAGAAAATCCCTGACATTTGGAAATCATTAAAAAATCATTTATATAAAATACTCTTTATATAAATACACATATATCACACGTAAATTAATACCAATCAAGATTGATGCATCATACCTGTCTCATCCCCCTTATCCCTCCACCAATGGCCAACTATATTGGTTGCGAGCCAATTTTAACACACCGGTCCAAAGCCCGGCCACGTATTATATTCCCATATAATACTCACGTAATTATAATATCTCAATATATTATAATCACCCACGTATGACATATTCATACAATTTATCAAACATTTGTTATCCACATAGTGTATTCCAGTAAAAAATACTTTTAAAGTAAAACTCACCTGATATGTTTATCACAAAAGCTTTTCCAAGACAATTATCACGTATGACCACCCTTCACAGAATCTGAAATCACACAAAATACCAAATATCTCTTTTTAAAACTAAACTTATAAAATCCTCGACTGAAGTCGCAACCTTCTAAAAGTAAATTAAAATCGCAATGCACAGTGCCAAGTCGCAACCATCTACTGCGACTTCACCCCGAAATCGCAACCCACTATTGCGACTTCAATCCTAAGTCGCAATCCACTACTGCGATCCCAAACCCAAATCGCAATCAACTACTGCGATTCCAAGCCAAGTCGCAAACGACCATTGCGACTTGTTGGTGATTTTAGTGAAATCAACGGTCCATTTTGTGTAGTTGGATTCACAAAGGTAATAATGGGGTTGGTAGCTAAGCTATAACATGAGTTAGGAGGTGTGGAGTGCACACTCGTGTAAGCTAACTAGAACCCGGGATTGTTGGACGGTTAAAATCGACAAGTTACAAAGTGGTTTCTTGAGCTGGGCGTCGGGGCCACTTGTGGCGCTACTTATCTAGCGCGGGAAGTAGCCCCAAACTCTGGAATGTTTCCTGCGCTCCTTTTGGGGCTACTTATCTAGCGCGGGAAGTAGCGCCGGGCTCTGGAATGTTGCCCGCGCTCCTTTTGGGGCTACTTATCTAGCACGGGAAGTAGCGCCGGCGTCAGGGATGTTTTCTCACTTTGTAACTCCCGTTTTTTGTAACCGACGTCATTAAGTCCACAATCAAATCTCATTAAATGAGAGATTATTTCCTGGTTCAATACAATGTAGGTTACGATTCTCTAAAGGTGTATAAGTATGAATCGATTAGTGCCTTAATCGATACACCGAAACAAATAGATTATCCCCTAGAGAATTTCGTGATACCCAGGCATATAGGGTCGAAATATCTCTTACGGAAAGCGAGCTCTCACGCGATCTCTGCGTTTATCCAAGTCATTCTACATCTATTTCTCTCCCCAATTTTCGAATTCCTCCAACAATCGTAAGAGATATTTGCTTATCGCGAGAGAGATGACGAATGATCAATCGGTGAGAGACATGACGTCCAAGTTCTCAAAACTTGAGAAGTTTGAAGGCGTGGATTTCCGTAGACGGCAGAAGAAGATGCACTTCTTATTGACAACGTTGAAGGTGGTGTACGTGCTGAGCACCCCAATGCCGGAGGTGATGGAGAACGAGACATTGGAGGTGACCCGGCGTCGCGGCAAATGGAAGAACAACGACTACAATTGTCATGGCCACATTTTAAACGGTATGTGTGACTCCCTCTTTGATATCTATCAAAATGTTGAATCCGCCAAAGAGCTATGGGACTCTCTCGAGTCCAAATACATGGCCGAGGATGCTTCCAGTAAGAAGTTCCTCGTTAGTAATTTTAACAATTACAAAATGGTGGACTCAAGGCCGGTGATGGAGCAATACAACGAGCTCCTTCACATTCTAGGCCAATATGCTCAACATGATATGAAGATGGACGAATCCATCTCCGTATCGAGCATTATTGATAAACTGCCCCCCTCTTGGAAGGACTTCAAACATATGTTAAAACATAAGAAGGAAGAGTTGTCTCTTGTACAACTCGGTAGTCACTTGCACATAGAGGAATCTCTTCGGGCGCAAGAGGCTGAGAAACCTAAGATAAACGAGGTTTCTGCACCTTCGGTGAACATGGTTGAAGAGGGAAAGGCTAACAATTTCAAGGGAAAACAAAAGTTCAACGAAGCTAAGAAATGGCCCAACAAGAAAGTTAAATTAACCTGTTGGACATGTGGGATGACCGGCCATCTCAAGCGGGATTGTCGGGTTGTCAAGAATAAAGGTGGAGCAAGCACAAGTGGTGTTGGGCAAGGATCCAAGGATCAAAACCCACGGCAAGGTCAGTTTCTTGACTTTGGTTTGTAATTCAAATTTGAATTATGTACCACTAATATCCTAATCTGTTTATGTGCAGGATGATGATGTTGCTTGGTGAATCGACTCGGGTGTAACAAGTCGTGTGTTCAAAGATCGCCGTTGGTTCGCCTATATGGAACCGGTTGAAGACGGATTAATGATACACATGGGGAACGAGTCGAGTGCTACCATTCTTGGAAGAGGCTTAGTTAGGCTAGAATCTAGTTCTAGCAAAATAGTTGAATTTTTAATGTTTTGTATGTACCACGAATTCGAAAGAATTTGGTTTCCGGTAACATCTTGAATAAGTTAGGATATAGGCAAGTTTGTGAGTCGGACAAGTTTATCTTGTCAAAGGATGGCTCTTGTATAGGATTTGATTTTATGTTGAATAACATGCTTGAATTAAATTTGAATGAAAGAATGTTGTTTCAAATTTTGTGTATGATACAATTGAATTGCCTTATGTTGCTTTATAAATTGCTTTATGATACAAATGAATTTTGTGTTTAAAATTCTGGTTATGTTGCAATTGAATTTTGTCTAAATTCTGTTTATGTTACTTATGAATTTTTTGTTTAAAATTCGGTTTATGTCGCATATGAATTTTTGGTTTAAAATTCTGTTTATGTTGCATATGAATTTTTGTTTAAAATTCTGTTTATATTGCAAATGAATTTTGTTTTAAAATTCTGCTAATGTTGCAAATGAATCTTGTTTAATATTCTGTTTGTTGCATATCATGTGAATTTTTGTTTACAATTCTGTTCATGTTGCATGTGAATTTTGTTTTAAAATTCTGTTTATGTTACTTTATGAATTGCTTGATGGATTTTGGGGTGAAGCCATGTTAACGGCTTGTTTCTTGTTGAATCGAGTTCCCAATAAAAGGAACAAGATTACCCCGTATGAACTTTGGTTCAAAGGCCTAACTTGAGTTTTATTCAAGTTTGGGAGTGACGAGCGGTTGTTCGATCACCCGAACCCATAAGGAAGACTTTGGGTGATGCATCTTTGTTGGATATGCCGAGCATTCCAAAGCATATAGGTTCTATGTTATTGAACCTAATGATTCTATAGCGACTCACACCGTTATAGAATCGAGAGATGCGATATTTGATGAGACTAGATTCTCTTCAATGCCGAGGCCTAAGGACATAGTTCCAAATACTAGTGAAACTAGTGAGGTTGATGAACAAGCAATTGTTCCAACCGAATCTCCGATGCTTCGAATGAGCAAAAGAGGAAGGATTGAAAAATCCTTTGGTCCCGATTTCCAAGTGTATTTGGTAGAGAGATCAAGAGATGAGATTGGATCCCAATTCCTTACTGTTATAGTGTTGAGGAGGATCCAAAATCATTTGATGAGGCTATTAAGTCTCAAGATGTTGCTTTCTGGAAAGAAGCAATACATGATGAGATGGACTCCATCATGGGGAATAATACTTGGGTATTATCGGACTTGCCACCGGGTTGCAAACCTTTGGGTTGCAAGTGGATCTTCAAAAGGAAGATGAAAGCGGATGGGTCAATCGACAAGTTCAAGGCTCGATTAGTGATCCAAGGCTTTAGGCAACGGGAAGGCATAGATTATTTTGTTACTTATGCCCCGGTTGCAAGAATCTCCATGATTAAATTGTTGATAGCTTTAGGTGCTATTCACAATTTAGTGATTCACCAAATGGATGTCAAAACGACATTCTTGAATGGTGATTTGGAGGAGGAAGTTTACATGAAACAACCGGAAGGTTTTGTTATGCCCGGGATGGAGCATAAGGCATGTAAAACTTGGAATGCCATATGTCGGGTTTCCTTCAATTTTGGAGGGATATTCGGATGCAAGTTGGATTACCAATTTGGAAGACCACTCTTCTATGAGTGGTTGGGTGTACTTGCTTAGGGGAGGTGCCATCTCATGGGCTTCCAAGAAGAAAACTTGCATCACGAGTTCGACTATGGAGTCGGAATTTGTGGCGTTAGCCGCTGCCGGTAAAGAGGCGGAATGGCTAAGAAATTTTGGTCCGTGAAATTCCATTATGGCCGAAACCAATATCACCAATTTCTATCCGTCGTGATAGTGAGGCTACTTTGGCTAAAGCTTATAGCCAAATGTATAATGGCAAGTCTAGACACTTAGGTGTTAGACATAGCATGATTCGTGAGGTAATCACGAATGGGGTGATTTCGGTTGAGTTTGTTCGGTCGCAACAAAATCTAGCGGACCACTTGACGAAGGGGTTAGCTAGGGACTTGGTTCACAAGTCGGTAATAGGGATGGGATTAAAGTCCATCTAAATCTCTAACGGTGAGATACCCAATTCCCTTCTAATACAACGTTAGAAGCTGAATTCAATGGGAAAGCTCACCCTAAGAGATTGGAGCACAAGACGGTCATCCCAAGGTGTGTGCTCGGTACTGCAAGTGAAGGAGGTAATTGTTCTTTTGTAAAAATGCATGTGCAGGTGCATGAGGAAAAGAACTACCTATATGAGTGTGAAGTGTGGCCGCTTCAAAAAGCTTGGACTTGGCTTTGATACACTCACGAATGGATAAGGACACATGGCCTGTATAGTGTCAAGTTTATACGTTAGAGAGTCTTTTAAATTCATGTGTATGTTATCTTCTGATACTCAAATGGGTTGACGGGTTCAATCCATAGGACACCCGGATTCTCGAGTATTTGAAATGTGTAATGTACTAAGATGGAAATTCAATCTTTTAGATATTTTCATTTATGCATGAGTTTGTTTACCTGTATTGTAATTTTATTTTGTGAATCAAGGATTGCACTAAAATGGGGGAGGAATGTTGGTGATTTTAGTGAAATCAACGGTCCATTTTGTGTAGTTGGATTCACAAAGGTAATAATGGGGTTGGTAGCTAAGCTATAACATGAGTTAGGAGGTGTGGAGTGCACACTCGTGTAAGCTAACTAGAACCCGGGATTGTTGGACGGTTAAAATCGACAAGTTACAAAGTGGTTTCTTGAGCTGGGCGTCGGGGCCACTTGTGGCGCTACTTATCTAGCGCGGGAAGTAGCCCCAAACTCTGGAATGTTTCCCGCGCTCCTTTTGGGGCTACTTATCTAGCGCGGGAAGTAGCGCCGGGCTTTGGAATGTTGCCCGCGCTCCTTTTGGGGCTACTTATCTAGCACGGGAAGTAGCGCCGGCGTCAGGGATGTTTTCTCACTTTGTAACTCCCGTTTTTTGTAACCGACGTCATTAAGTCCACAATCAAATCTCATTAAATGAGAGATTATTTCCTGGTTCAATACAATGTAGGTTACGATTCTCTAAAGGTGTATAAGTATGAATCGATTAGTGCCTTAATCGATACACCGAAACAAAGAGATTATCCCCTAGAGAATTTCGTGATACCCAGGCATATAGGGTCGAAATATCTCTTACGGAAAGCGAGCTCTCACGCGATCTCTGCGTTTATCCAAGTCATTCTACATCTATTTCTCTCCCCAATTTTCGAATTCCTCCAACACGACTTCAAGACCAAGTCGCAACCAACCATTGCGACTTCGTTGAATATCGCAGTCATCCATTGCGACTTCGAGGAATGTCTCAGTTCACTTTTTATCCTAAAAACTCAGAATTTGTACTTTTACTCTATGCATGATGCTATAAAGGTGCAGATATGTTTAAGACCATAAACCACAACTACTCATAAACTCAGATTTCACTTTTCTTACTAAAAATACCAAAACCCACTTACCTATCTATTTATCATCTTGTAACGTCCCAAAAATTACAAGGAATTTAAAATTTTAAAAATAATGCATTTCGTTACAATCAAACCATAAGTCAACAAATCCCATTACAATAAAGATAAACGTCGTTAATTAAAACCGTCAAATGAAATTTAAACAGCGGAAAAGTTATATAATTAAATCCCCATTTAAACAGCTAAACTTAAACAGCATTCGCCTTGCGCCCGTGTGTACCGTCATGCTCGACTGTTACTCGCACCTGAAATCATAAGATATTGGGAAGGGGTAAGCACGAAGCTTAGTGAATTCCATCACATGCGCAGATAGGAATTATATACACATCACCCCTATCCGCACATAAGCAACAACACCACAGTTACATAAAACGAGTAAACATCTACAAGTAATTATGTATCCAACACCTCGGTCCCACCGAGCCCTCGGTCCCACCGAGTTGTAATGTAACACACTCGTCACACCGAGTTCCCACAACGTTTCTTTCCACTTCCTCGGTCCCACCGAGCCCTCGGTCCCACCGAGTTGTAATGTAACACACTCGTCACACCGAGTTCCCACAACGTTTCTTTCCACTTCCTCGGTCCCACCGAGTTGTAATGTAACACATTTATACTAAGCATTTAAACCAATCAAATATTACACACCACAATCAACTAGTTCACACCACAAAGACAGTAGTACATACAAACTACTATGACATGCATACAACCCCTAACTACACAGTGAGAGAACTCACCTCAAAAGCAAAGTAGATGTCCTCAACAGCAAGACGAGCCGGCCAACTCCAACTCACCTCTTTCCACCTAAAATAAGTGATATCAAACGTCAAAGCGAAGTCCTAACCCAAAGTCACAACTATGAGCCCACACATGCAATTTTCCAGCTTTTAATCTAAGATATACAGGTCTGTTCGGGACCTGATTAGCCCCTCTTAAACTCATCAACCCAGAATTATTATTCCATAATCAGTTAGTTCTATGTCTTAGGGTTCCAGGGACATATCGTACGCGTTCTAACGATTTTCCTACAATTTACTATGAATTTTCTAAAAACAGGACACGAAGCTGTCATGTGCAGACCTGCTGTGAAAACAGCCATTTTACGCCTAGTTAGAGGCCGAACCAGACTTCTGCTAAAACACGAAAAGTGTGCCCGGCACAGAATGTGAACCATGGGCACCGGATTCGTCTCAATCCGAGCTACGACGGAAAAGTTATGGCCGTCGCAAAACAGTGACAGATTCATACATTCCACATAAAATGATAACTTCGATTTTCGGTTTATATCTTCATGCTTTCGGTTTAGGGTTTGAACAACTACTGGCTGTAAAAACCAGGCACCACCCACTGCCATCTCCGGCAGTGGTGGTCGTCGTCGGCGGCGGCAGCCACCAGCGGCGGTGGTGGTGGTTCGGCACTAAGACCCGCGAGGCCGCACATACCCCACAAAAACGACTCGGTCGCACCCACCCATCCGACCTAACAGTCCCCACCCACGCACGATGCAGCCACCTGGTGGTGCACGGCGGCAATCCACCAGCGGCAGCCATGGCTGCGGCGGCAGCCATGGTGGTGGTTTCGTGATGGTTTTACGCGATGCGAAAGAAAGAAAACGGAAGAGAGAACCTTACCTCTAGAGGAGAACGCAGCAGCAACACGATGATATCCCAACTTCGTCCTCTTCCCGGCCGTGTCCCTCTCTCTCTAACTCTCTCTCTCTCGCTGCTTCTCTTCTCGCCGGCAGCCACTAGCGGCGGCTGTGCTGGTGGTTGTACGGCGGCGACAAGGAGGGTGGTGTAGGGTTTTGTTTCCGCAAAAGAAAACGAGAAGGGAGATGGGGGAAGGGTTTTTTTTTGTTTTTGTTTTCCTTTCATTCTCATCCACGACACCAAACAACTAAAAACAAAAAAGAAACCATGAGGGGGGCTCGGTTGTGCATGGGCCGAACCCATGGCACCAAAATCCCTAAAAGACACCTTTGGTCCCTGCCCTTTTCAACCCTTGCACTTTGATTAAGGTTTTCCTCACTGATAACAGGTTTGATCTTTCTCGCTAATCCCGTTAACCAACAACGTCAAGCGAAAACACAAATTAATTTTTTTTTTAAAAAGACACACCGGAACACGGGCTTTACAACTCTCCCCCGCTTGAATTAGACTTCGTCCTCGAAGTCTACGTCGGCAAACAGCTCCAGATAGTTTAACGCATCTCAACCTCGGGTTCCCAAGTCCACTTGAAACCCTTTCTAAAACTTCTCGAATACTTTTCTTACTAACATACTCCTTCTAGGACACTGAAGTTATGATCGGCAGAACACCCCAACAATTGGAATCATTCCTAGCCAAGCGACTTTGGTTGTCTCCCAACCTTAGATATTCCATACATCCCGAGTCAAATCTCAAGCTCTAACCATTCTAAAGTTGCTTACCAATATACCCAACTGAATACTCGGATCCGATCATTCCTACCATTAACTGTCGATTAACTTCAATGAGTTCTAATAGACTCCCAAAATTTATTTCACACGGATCATCAAACCAGTAAACTTATAATCACCCACGAAGGTCATTCCACCATAACCATTCATCACATTTAAGCATCTCAGGGTTACTACTACCATCACCATAATTATTTTAAAATCGGCTACAAATCTCCGATTACACTAAAGGTGTTTGGCCTTAAGCCCCAAAGTCGACGCCCTAATATACTACTTACTTCAAAAAGGTTACTGCGCATTTATTCTCTTAATTACAAAGAGCATCATTCCCTTAACCGACACTATTCGGTCTACACTAACAACACGTGTGGAATACCCAATCTTCCACCGTCTACTTATCCTCCACGCTCGCTCTAGGAAACCTAGTTACACTGTATCAAGATACGCCTTAACGCCTACCTCCCAGGTACGTCTCAAGGCCCGGCACATCGGAACTACCTCTCAGGTAAGTGCCCAAGACTATATCCTCCCAGTGCCTACTGGAAAGTCAAGGTCATAACACACAATACCGGGGTCCCACCCCGAAATACTCAACCGACCATTACTAACGACTGACAGACATGACCAAGGATCCAATGCAAAACAGTCTACCAACAACATGCCTATCCCAGAATGACTCACTCACCCAACATGTAAATACGCAACGTGCAATAAGTGCAAAACTGTGCAACAAAACAACCCATCAACAAAACTTCACATCGAGCCATTAAAAACCGTGCAATTGACCCATGACTATCTCAAAGTCAAATCCGAGCAAAATGCTCCACGCTTGCTAGACCCATAAGTTGGTCAAAAACGCGTTTAAATAAAGTTTAAGCAAGCAATACTCTTAAATAACATTAGTCCCAAACTCGACACGAGTTAAACAAAAGAGTTTTCCAAAAGGACTCACACCCTTAAAATTCTCAAAATGACACATAACACTTATAAACGTACTTCCCAAATGGTTTACAAAATCATTTACAAAATATTCTCAACGTCAAGATTTTTCATTTCAAAAAGACCGTAAGCAATAAAACTACTATTACCAGGTCGGTAGTTACGCAAAAAAAAAATGGACACGCTCGTCCCACATATGAAAATCATGTTGAAAATCATTTCACTGCAGCTTAGTTTACTCACAAAACGTAAAGCGAAATATATAATTTCTTTGAAAATGAACCGTCACGGTTCTAGTATGAATTGACTCATGACATGTATTTAAAGTAACCACTCGACCTTACATCGGGTGCGACAAAAGTGTGCACATAATTTCAAAATCAGCTCCACGACATTTGACCCCAAAATTCCTCTTTTTCAACATAAAATGTCGTGGTACAGGGTTCACCAACAAATCTTACGCACGTCGGCTAGTCATACAAAACAATGAAACGGTTTACAAATATATGTTTGTTAAAACACAACTGTCTCGTGTAAGTTTCAAACTTAAAGATAAAAACCAATCCGTTTCCATCATTTGAAAATATCGACTAAAATCTCATAAATTCTCAAAAAGTGGGGTTCTTTAAATTGACTTTCAAAATTTCCCCAATTGGTCACATAAACAAATAAGATATGCACCTCGTGAAATTAAACCCACACGACTCAACATGCCGTAAAACAAAACTTATTTTGACCAAATCACTCAAATAGCTTTATACAGACATCGTGGAATGTAACTTTCCGTCTCAACTCTAACATATATGGAGGAGTTCCAATGTTAAAGTCACAAGCCGTAGTCACTTGCCCAATATTTTAAACACCACAAAACACGGATATCATCTTACCCGAAAGAACCGTTGGAAAAATAACGAAATGAGACAAATTCTAACAAAGTTTGCACCCCCGTAATAAAACGATTTCATACATTTTCAAAACCATATTTCAAAATCTTGTGTGTGCGCTGAACATTTCCCAAAATTACAAAACACCATCCATAAAATGATTTGAAACACAAGAATTTGTTAATGCAATCTATTTCAAAATCAAACTTTGTGCATGACTTAGTCGACATTCTACGCCTCGACTCCTACTCCTCCAAATCTCTCCGGTCCACTAACGTCATCCAGACATTTAAACCTCTTAGGCAAGTTAGGAAATTACGTCAAATAATCCCTACGATTTTTCCTCAAATCAGAGTCGGCTCTATAAGCCTATGATTCTAGCACAATCATCCATCTTGGCCCGAAACAAACATCATCCTCATCGTCACTCCAAGTGACTATTCCTAGAATCGTCCTTTTATTCCAACGACTACTAAATTATAACCTTCGACACTACCCCAACGATCATCCCATCGAAGCAAAACAAGTACACACCTGTACTAGTAGGTTTACTATAGTCGTTCCTCCTTGTGATGGCTACTCTGGGTAGATATTACAACGGGTTATTAGCACATAATAATTCACACTAACAACGCTCACGCTCAACTCCTTGGATTCCTCGAGACTTTTCCCGACTCGAGCATTGATCCTGTGTTTCCGATAGTAGGAGCTCTACTACTACCTTCCACACCTATCATCACTCGTTCCGAGTTCCATCCTATGGGTCCAAGTAGTTTCTCGCCGATAACTACACACATATGCCCGCACCGGCATATGTACACGCTCTTCCTAGCTCCCTAGGAATAATCATAATACCCCACTACCCTTGCTAGGGCGGAACCCCCACTAACCCTGACGAGTCACCTCGTAAACGCAAAGTCGTATACAGTGGAAACCAGATAGACATTCGAATATAAGATTCTATCATACAACGGTTGGACTCAAACAAGAGCTGCGCAATAGAACTAAATCCAACATTCTAAGGCTATTCGGTTCCTACCGCATACAACCTATAGTGCATTCGCTTAACAACCTATCAAAGTTAGCATAAGTCCCTAATAGCAAGTAACAACCATACAATACATTGTATTAAGCACCAAGCAATCTAGCATACATACTCCTATGTTCTAGAAAGAAATTTTGCATACGTACTCATATGTAAACGCTATTCCCAGCTCACTAGGAATTTCATCTCATCCCACTACCCTTGCTACAACGGAATCCCTGTTAGCCATAACGAGTTGCCTCGCGAATACCCAGTCGCATGCAGCGTGAATCAAATAGACATTCGAATACAAGATTCTATCCTAGAACGGTTGGACTCAAACAAGAGCTGCGCAATAGAACTAAATCAAATATTCTAAGGCTATATGATTCTTACTGCATACAACCTATAGGGCCTTCACTTAACAACCTACTATAACTAGCATTGATTACTACTAGCAAGCAGTCATCATACAGTACAGTGTAAACAACATAGGCAATCTAGCATGCATACCCTATGATCTAGAAAGCGATAAATACACTAAGTATTGTACCTTCCCACATAGCGTCGGCTGACTGTACACACTGCGCCCTCGATCACCGTTTCCCAAACGGGTTTTCCTTTTTCCTTTATTCTCAAAGATTTTAGCAAAAGAGTTTAAAACTTCATAACCGCAACTTGAGACCAAACACACCGAGATGTGTTTGATTCACTCAAGCTGTGCTCTGATACCAAGTTGTAACGTCCCAAAAATTACAAGGAATTTAAAATTTTAAAAATAATGCATTTCGTTACAATCAAACCATAAGTCAACAAATCCCATTACAATAAAGATAAACGTCGTTAATTAAAACCGTCAAATGAAATTTAAACAGCGGAAAAGTTATATAATTAAATCCCCATTTAAACAGCTAAACTTAAACAGCATTCGCCTTGCGCCCGTGTGTACCGTCATGCCCGACTGTTACTCGCACCTGAAATCATAAGATATTGGGAAGGGATAAGCACGAAGCTTAGTGAATTCCATCACATGCGCAGATAGGAATTATATACACATCACCCCTATCCGCACATAAGCAACAACACCACAGTTACATAAAACGAGTAAACATCTACAAGTAATTATGTATCCAACACCTCGGTCCCACCGAGTTGTAATGTAACACACTCGTCACACCGAGTTCCCACAACGTTTCTTTCCACTTCCTCGGTCCCACCGAGCCCTCGGTCCCACCGAGTTGTAATGTAACACACTCGTCACACCGAGTTCCCACAACGTTTCTTTCCACTTCCTCGGTCCCACCGAGTTGTAATGTAACACATTTATACTAAGCATTTAAACCAATCAAATATTACACACCACAATCAACTAGTTCACACCACAAAGACAGTAGTACATACAAACTACTATGACATGCATACAACCCCTAACTACACAGTGAGAGAACTCACCTCAAAAGCAAAGTAGATGTCCTCAACAGCAAGACGAGCCGGCCAACTCCAACTCACCTCTTTCCACCTAAAATAAGTGATATCAAACGTCAAAGCGAAGTCCTAACCCAAAGTCACAACTATGAGCCCACACATGCAATTTTCCATCTTTTAATCTAAGATATACAGGTCTGTTCGGGACCTGATTAGCCCCTCTTAAACTCATCAAACCAGAATTATTATTCCATAATCAGTTAGTTCTATGTCTTAGGGTTCCAGGGACATATCGTACGCGTTCTAACGATTTTCCTACAATTTACTATGAATTTTCTAAAAACAGGACACGAAGCTGTCATGTGCAGACCTGCTGTGAAAACAGCCATTTTACGCCTAGTTAGAGGCCGAACCAGACTTCCACTAAAACACGAAAAGTGTGCCCGGCACAGAATGTGAACCATGGGCACCAGATTCGTCTCAATCCGAGCTACGACGGAAAAGTTATGGCCGTCGCAAAACAGTGACAGATTCATACATTCCACATAAAATGATAACTTCGATTTTCGGTTTATATCTTCATGCTTTCGGTTTAGGGTTTGAACAACTACTGGCTGTAAAAACCAGGCACCACCCACTGCCATCTCCGGCAGTGGTGGTCGTCGGCGGCGGCGGCAGCCACCACCGGCGGTGGTGGTGGTTCGGCACTAAGACCCGCGAGGCCGCACATACCCCACAAAAACGACTCGGTCGCACCCACCCATCCGACCTAACAGTCCCCACCCACGCACGATGCAGCCACCTGGTGGTGCACGGCGGCAATCCACCAGCGGCAGCCATGGCTGCGGCGGCAGCCATGGTGGTGGTTTCGTGATGGTTTTACGCGATGCGAAAGAAAGAAAACGGAAGAGAGAACCTTACCTCTAGAGGAGAACGCAGCAGCAACACGATGATATCCCAACTTCGTCCTCTTCCCGGTCGTGTCCCTCTCTCTCTAACTCTCTCTCTCGCTGCTTCTCTTCTCGCCGGCAGCCGCTAGCGGCGGCTGTGCTGGTGGTTGTACGGCGGCGACAAGGAGGGTGGTGTAGGGTTTTGTTGCCGCAAAAGAAAACGAGAAGGGAGATGGGGGAAGGGTTTTTTTTTGTTTTTGTTTTCCTTTCATTCTCATCCACGACACCAAACAACTAAAAACAAAAAAAGAAACCATGAGGGGGGCTCGGTTGTGCATGGGCCGAACCCATGGCACCAAAATCCCTAAAAGACACCTTTGGTCCCTGCCCTTTTCAACCCTTGCACTTTGATTAAGGTTTTCCTCACTGATAACAGGTTTGATCTTTCTCGCTAATCCCGTTAACCAACAACGTCAAGCGAAAACACAAATTAATTTTTAAAAAAAAAAGACACACCGGAACACGGGCTTTACACATCCTGCAGCAACCTCTTGAATTTCTTCTTCTTCTTCTTCCCTTAAGTTTTCTCGATTTCTCTCTCTCTCTCTCTCTCTCTCTCAAAACCGTAACTACACACACATACACACTATGTGTTTTTGCCAAATAGTGTCTAAGGATGACACCTCTTGTGTCTAAAGTGAACATGGCGGTGAGGGTGGATAATATCTCCACTCTCACCAAATAAACCCCACACTCAATCTATTTGGCAAAACTTACCCTCAATCTTCCAAATAAAATTAAAACTTACCCCTTAACTCCTAACTCCATAAAATACTAAAATAAAGACTTATAAAATTCCAAATTTAAAATAGATAAAATACCTGGTTATTACAACATCTCCCCCTTAAAAGAATTCCGTCCCGGAATTCAGTTAAGTGAAAAGATGAGGGTATTTGGCTCTCATATCCGACTCTGATTCCCACGTCGCATCCTGACCTCTATGATGTTTCCACTGAACCTTTACCTGTCTGATCTCTTTGTTCCTCAATACTTTGACTTTGTGATCAACTATAGCTTCCGGTTCCTCAACATAATTCAACTTTTCGTCAACCTGAATATCTGGTAAAGAGACTGCCTGGTCTGGTGTAACTAAACACTTCCGAAAATTCGATACATGAAACGCGTTGTGAATCCTGCTTAATTCCGACGGAAGATCCAATCTGTAAGCTACTTCACCAATTCTTTCCGAAATTTCAAATGGCCCAATGTACCGCGGACTGAGTTTACCTTGCTTCCCAAAACGTATAACTCCTTTCCAGGGCGAAACTTTCAACATCACAAATTCCCCGACTTGGAACTCTAACGGTTTCCGGCGTCGATCTGCATAACTTTTCTGTCTGTCTTGAGTCGTTTTCAATCTGTCTCGAATCTGAGTAATTTTATCTGCTGTTAACTGTACTATTTCTGGCCCCGCTAATTGTTTCTCCCCCACTTCATTCCAACACAGAGGCGTTCAACATTTTCTACCATACAGTACTTCAAACGGTGCCGCTTGAATGCTGGAATGATAACTGTTGTTGTATGCAAATTCTATCAAAGGCAGATGTTTATCCCATGATCCCCCAAAATCAACTATACAAGCCCGAAGCATATCCTCTAACGTCTGGATTGTTCTTTCACTCTGTCCATCAGTCTGAGGATGATATGCGGTACTCAACTTTATCTGTGTTCCCATCTCTTTTTGAAAGCTTCTCCAAAATCTAGAAGTAAAACGACTATCCCGATCGGAAATAATCGAGATTGGAACTCCATGTCGAGTTACTATTTCATTAATGTACAATTTAGCTAAACGTTCCAAGGAATCAGTTTCTTTTATCGGCAAGAAATGAGCAGACTTCGTCAATCTATCCACAATCACCCAAATAGAATCAAATCCCTTTGAAGTTCTAGGCAACTTGGTAATGAAATCAGTAGTGATCTGATCCCATTTCCACATTGGTATATCTAGTCGTTGTAACTGACCAAACGGCTTCTGATGCTCAATCTTTACTTTCTTGCAGGTAGTACAATCTTCCACATACTTAGCAACACTTCTCTTCATTCCCGGCCACCAATAGAATTGTTTCAAATCTCTATACATCTTATTCGTACCTGGATGAATAGAAAACCGAGATTGACGATCTTCTTGTAGTACACGATCACGTAATCCACCCAAACGAGGCACCCAAATTCTGTTTCCCATACACAATAACCCACGGTCATCTTTCCCAAGCAATGCTGATATTCCCACTAACCGTTCTGATTTCAAACTTTCTTCCTGATAAGCATCTATTTGGCACTTCAGTAATTCGTCAAAGATATTTGGAAGGAGTTCAGCTCGTAGCGATATCGCTTTTATCGTTCCGCTTCTTTCTTGACGACTTAATGCATCTGCTACCACGTTCGCCTTCCCGGGGTGATAAAGGATTTCACAATCGTAATCATTTACTAATTCTAACCATCTTCTTTGCCTCATATTCAATTCCTTTTGGTCGAAAAGATGTTGGAGACTCTTATGGTCAGTAAAAATTTGGCATTTAGAACCATAAAGATAAAAATTTGGCATTTAGAACCCATAAAACTACGTACTTCGGTTGGCGTCTTCGGCGGTTCCCATCTTTCAATTGCTTCCACTTTCGCTGGATCAACTTGTATACCCTTCTCTGAAACTACATGACCCAAAAACTGAACTTCCCGCAACCAGAATTCACATTTAGAAAACTTAGCGTACAACTTTTCTTTCTTTAGCAACTCCAGAATCAAACGAAGATGTTGTGCGTGATCCTCTTTGGATCGAGAATAAATAAGTATATCATCGATAAACACAATGACAAATTTATCGAGATAAGACTTACATACCCGATTCATTAGATCCATAAAAGCTGCCGGAGCGTTCGTTAATCCGAAGGGCATCACCAAAAATTCATAATGACCGTACCTTGTACGAAAGGAAGTCTTCAGAACGTCTTCTTCCTTAACCTTTAACTGATGGTAGCCAGATCTGAGATCAATCTTGGAGAAGTAACAAGCTCCAACTAATTGATCGAAGAGGTCGTCAATTCTTGGAAGTGGATACTTGTTCTTAATCGTACGCTTGTTCAGCTCCCGGTAGTCAATACACATTCTCATTGAACCGTCGTTCTTCTTTACAAACAAAACTGGTGCACCCCATGGCGAAGAGCTAGGTCTGATGAAGCCCTTATCAGATAAATCTTGAAGCTGTACCATCATTTCTTTCATCTCTGGAGGTGCTAATCGGTATGGCGCCCGAGCGATAGGAGCAGCTCCTGGGATTAAGTCAATACCAAATTCTACTTGTCTAACAGGAGGAAGACTATTCAAGTCTTCAGGGAAAACTTCTGGATAGTTACTAACGATAGAAATATCCTCCAGCTTAATCTTTTCAGGCCTACTATCTATCACATAAGCTAAATAACTAGAGCAACCCTTGTTGACACATTTACGGGCTTTTACCATAGATATAAGACTGGACTGATGATTCTTACGATCTCCATAAATCACTACTGATCTCTTATCAGGTAAAACGACATTGATTATTTTCTTATCACAAACTATGTTAGCCTGATTTTCAGCTAACCAATCCATTCCTACTACCACATCAAATTCAATCAAAGCTATTGGAAATAGTTGTATCGGTACTCCACATCCCTCTATATTTATCATGCAACTATCAAAAACTTCCTTAACTGCCACTTGGTTATCATTTGCAGTATCTACTAGTAAAGCATGTTTTAACATTTTAGGCTCTAAATGCATGTGAGCAGCAAAGGAGGGAGACACAAAAGACCGGTTTGCACCGGAATCAAATAACACTTTAGCACTCGTGGAGTTTATGAGAAATGTACCTGTGACCACATCCGCAGTTTCCTCCGCCTCTTTAGCTGTCATTTGGAATGTACGACCCCTCGTTTCCGGCGGTTCTATTCTTGGGACTACTGGTCTAGTAATGGCTAGTTTCCCGGATGTTCCCCCTTGTTGTATTCTACCTCTTGGACAATCTGATTGGAGGTGATCCGGAGAATTACACAAAAAGAAAAACCGCGTTAATCGACAATCTTTAACGACATGACCTGTTTTCCCACACTTAAAACAAACCCGCGATTCCACTTGACAATTTCCCTGATGGTAGCGATTACATCTCGGACATGGTCTATCCGCTGGTCGAAACGACGGACGGTTATCGAACCTCTGAAATCTAGGCTTCCTTGAATCCTGTGGTGGTCCTTCCCATTTCCTTTTCCCCAAGCTCTTATCTCCGGCATCTCTTTTATTATCTCGTTCTACATTTTCTGCAGCATCCACCGCAGCTGTAAAGGTATTTGGCCCCGTGGCAGTCAACAGTCTTCGGACCTCTGAATTTAACCCATAGATAAATCTCTCCATTTTCATCTTCTCTGTAGCAACATAATATCCTGTAAAACGGGATTTTTCTAAAAATCGTGCAGTATAATCTCTAACCGATAGATTCCCTTGTTGTAGATTCATAAATTCTTCTTCCAATTGTCTAACAGCAGCTTATGGACAGAAGTGTGTTGTGAAAGCTAACATGAATTCCTCCCATGAAAAGGTAGTATATACATTTGTTCCTCTCAATTCTATATGAGCCTCCCACCAATACAAAGCATCACCTTTCAGCATCGCAGCTCCATAAAGTACTTTATCTTCTTCAGCACATTTACACGTCTTGAAGATAGCCTCTATTTCTTTCAGCCATCTCATCGCTTTTACCTGATCCCGATCTCCTGAATATGTAGGGGGCTTGCAACTAAGAAACATTTTATAGTCACACCTTTTCATCATCGGTAAGACCGTAGAGGTAAGTGGTATCTCAACTTCGTGTTCCGGACTTGGTCTTTCAGTTTCATTATGACGATTATGTTCGAACATAGCTTGTATGCTATCTTGTAATCTCCCCATTTCCGCAGTCAAATCATCCCGTGTAACAAACTATGTACCATGCGATTGTGTTCTTCCCCCAGTTCGGCCCCGAGTTCCCCTACCGATTCTGCCTCCACCACGATCTCCTCCTCTGCCCCCTGTTCCTGTTGGTGGATTCTCTCCACCCGAATTTCTTCCTCCTCTTTGATTCCTCTGTCTAGTGCCACTTGCCATTCTGTAGATTCAAACAAAGTTAATATACACATAAGCACGTACCCCATATAACAAGGTATTCCAGTTCAAACATGTACCTGTAAGATCATAATTACACTGGCCTGGTGTAATTTGAAATTACCTTACATGATGTTCCTTCTACCTCTTATACTTAACATCCCCAGGTTCTAAAATATTAGGGACATCCTACTTCACATGCAGTTTAAGTCTAGGTACAGATACTAATACCTAAATCCCTTAAACTATGGCTCTGATACCATCTGTAACATCCCAAACTTTCAAAAGTACATATAACATATAATCCATAACATGTTTACAACAAAAGTACTTCCAATTTAACATCTGGTCCCAACTAAAGTCTAAACATAAAAAGAAATTCAGTACAACTTGATCCACTTTAAATTACATAAAATTAACAACAAAATTTATAAGTACAAAAACATCCACATTTTTCTTATCGATCATCTCCTCAAAAGCTATCCAACAAGTGTTCTAATCACTTGGTCTTACTGGAACCACCACCTGGAATACATATTGTTGGGAACTGAAGATATGCTAAGTGTGGTTAGTACTGCCAAGACAATTTTACTACTGCCAGTTCTTCATTAATACTGCTAGACGAAGTTACTACTGCTAGACACAGTTACTACTGCAAGTCAAGGTTACTACTGCTAGACAAGGTTACTACTGCTAGACAAGGTTACTACTGCTAGAATGTTAATACTGCTGGAGATGAAATTGGTTAATACTGCTGAAGATTGTTAGTACTGCTCATGAAGAATGAAGGTTAATATTGCTGACTTGATAAGTTTGGTATGCGATATTTTTGGAGACAAAGAAGGAATTGATCAAGATATGTTTAACGAAGATTTAGAAGATCAATTTACTTTTTGATAGTTATCTTGTAATTATTCTTGTATAAATAGTATTGATAGATAGCTATTAGAATATAGATGATAGACGAGTTAATATACGTGTGAAATAGAATTCGATATTGATTCAAGAGAGAATTAACCTCAAGGTGTAAGAACCCTATTTCTAGAGAAGTAGAAGTCGTCTTGTTGAGCCTGTTCAACAAGATTGTGGTTTGGTTGTTAATATTGTGATTCAAAACAGTGAATACAAAATTGTGAATTTTCTGTTACATTGTTCTTGATTGTGAGAATTAAAGTTCTTTTCCGCAGATTCTTTAATTCTGAATTCTAAGTGTTTGTAGTCTTGTTAAGATTCGATCCTGACAAGTGGTATCAGAGCAAGTGTTTCTTAGAATTCTACAGTCATTATGGAAAATTCTTTTGAATCAAACAGTACTCTTGTATCTAAGGTTCCCATGCTCAGACCCAATGAATTTGACATGTGGAAAATTAGAATCAAGCAGTACATTCTGCTTACTGATTATTCCATCTGGGATATCATTGAGAATGGTCCATGTGCTGAAGGAAGGGTAGGAGCAGATGGCAAAAGACCCCCACCAAAGACAGATGCAGAAAGAAAGGTCAGACAGACAGAGATGAAAGCCTTAAGCACTCTGCTTTTGGTTATTCCCAATGAATATCAGCATCAATTCCATCACTGTTCTGATGCTCAAATCTTATGGAATGCCTTAGAGAAGAGATTCACTGGAACAAAGAGCACAAAGAGAAATCAGAAGGCAATTCTCAAGCAACAGTATGAAAACTTTACTTCTACCAAGAATGAGTCTATGACTCAAACTTTTGATAGATTCAATAAGTTGATTGGAGAGTTGGCTACTGTTGGTGTTCATATGGAGCCTGATGATGTGAATAGGAAGTTTCTAAGATCCCTAGGTGAGGAATGGACCATGTACACTGTGTCCTTCAGACAGAATGACCAACTGGAAGATAAGGAACTTGATGATCTGTACAATGATCTTAGAGTCTTTGAATCAGAGGTTGAAGCCAAAAGGAAGCCCTCTGGATATGTTCATAATGCTGCACTTCTTTCAGCATCACCTAATTCTACTGCTAACCATGAATCAGTTAGTACTGCTGGTTCAGTTAGTGCTGCTGGTTCAATCAATCAGGAAAAATCAAAAGATTCAGTACTAGAAGCTTTCTTTTCTAGTCATGTAAATTCCTCTTTGATTAATGATGATTTAGAACAGGTTAATGCTGATGACCTTGAAGAGATGGACATCAAATGGCAGATGGCTATGCTGTCTATGAGGGTGAAGAGATTCATTAAGAGGACAGGGAGAAACAATTTTTCCCAAAGAAGAGAGGATGGTGCTGGATTTGACAAATCCAAAGTTGAATGCTACAAGTGTCACAAGATGGGACACTTTGCCAGGGAATGCAGAGGAGGAACATCTCACAACAGCCATCAACAAACTCAGGCTGGAAGTTCCAATCAAAACAGAAACTCCATTCAAGCTCTTGTTTCTCAACAAGGAATGGGATTTGACTGGAGTGACCAAGCAGAAGAAGCCATCCAAAATCAAGCTCTTATGGCTGAAGTTTCAGATCTTCCCACTGAGGTAAAATCTAATCTCTGTACTCAATCTTGTATAGACACTGTTAAAAGGTATAGAGATCACAATCAGGGTATGTGTGATGATCTTAAAAGGTTAGAAAAGGATAGAAGAGACTATGTGTTGATTGTTGAGAGGTTTGAAGAACAGATTAGGGCCTTTCAAGCCAATGAACTTCAACATTCATATGATACTAACTACTGGAAGTGGGAAAAAGGTGATCTTGAGTTCCAATTAAAAGAGTCTAGGGAAGAGTGTGGGAAATTAACAGAAGAACTTAAGAAAGTTAAAGCTGATGTTGAAAAGTTTTCAAAGGCATCTAAAGCAATGGACACAATAATAAATGCTCAAGTCCATGGTAAGGTGAAAACAGGCCTAGGGTATAATGCCACACCTCCACCCTATAACAACAACTACATCCCTCCTAAGTCAAACCTATTAGAAACCAAGGATAGGAAGGACTTACCTAAAGGAGCCATTGAAGTAGATCCATTAGATAAAGTAGTTGTTGAGGATGAGACTGACAAAGTAGAATCTGATGAGGAATGTGAAAGTCCATGTGTTAAGAACAATGAGATCAAAAGGACTGAAAAGGAAAAGGGAGTTCATTACACACAGACCACAGTTGTGAACTCTAATACTTGTGAACAGTGTTCTTGCAGGAAATCTAAAGAGAACAAGCCCCAAAAACATGATAATCAGAGGGGAAATCAAAGGAACTGGAATAACCAGTGGGCACTAAGGCAAGGAGTTGATCTGAAAAAGATTAACAGACCAAAACCTTGCTTTATTTGTGGCAAATTGAACCATCTTGCCAAATACTGTTACTTTAATCCTATTAACCAAAAGAGAAGTTTACAAAGAAGTTTTCAAAAATCCTCTGGTTATAGGAAGCCTGCAAAGAAAAATGTGGACAAGAAACAAGATAAACCCAAAAGCCACATAAAGAAAACGACTGAAAAGGAATGTGGTACTATGTGGGTTCCAAAAGGCACTAAAAACAATACTGCTGCTAGCAGTGTTAGTACTGCTAACACTGTTAGTACTGCTTCAAAAGTTAGTGCTGCTAACACTTTTAGTGCTTCTTCTTCAGATAATACTGCTTCTAGCAGTGTTAACTCTGTTAATAATACTGCTGCTCCCAGTATTAGTACTGCTAGCACTGTTAGTACTTCTGAGGTTAATACTGCTTCTAGTGCTGCTACACCAATAATTTTGACAAAGTACTCCAGTACTGCAGTACCTAAATTTGAAAATCTCATCAAAACCCAGTGTAAGTACTTTGATGAGCAAGGGAAACCCAAGACCACTTCGGCTTGGGTTCCCAATAAAACTAACTGATTTATCTTGATGTGCAGGGCAACCAACAGCTCAAGGGGAAGAGCATTTGGCATGTTGATAGTGGTTGCTCCAGGCACATGACAGGTAACATGGCCTGCCTCAAAAAATTTCAAAAAGATTGATGGAGGACATGTTGCATTTGGAGATAATCCTGCTGGTGGAAAGATAAGTGGTAAGGGTGATGTTTCAAAGGGTAAGATGACCTTTGAAGATGTGTACTATGTTGAACAATTGAGATACAACCTGTTAAGTGTATCACAGGTTTGTGACAAGAAGCATAGCATATTGTTTACTGATTCTGAATGTATTATCCTTGCTCCTGGATACAAAGTGGTTGATGAAAACATGATACTTCTGAGAACTCCTAGGAAGGATAATGTTTATTGTTTAGATTTGGATAGTGTATCATCTGATTCATCCCTAAATTGTTTAGTTTCAAAAGCTTCTTTGGATGAATCATCACTTTGGCACAGAAGGATGTGTCACATGAACTCTAAAACAATGAATAAACTTGTTAAGAATAACCTTGTAAGGGGTTTGCCATCCAAAGTCTATTCATGTGATGATCATTGTGTTGCTTGTCTCAAAGGCAAACAACACAAAACTTCTCATAAGTCCAAAGAGATAAACTCAATCTCAAATCCTCTTCAACTGTTACATATGGATCTGTTTGGTCCTACTAATGTGATGAGTATTGGCAAGAAATCATACTGCTTAGTTATTGTTGATGATTACTCTAGATTTACTTGGGTATATTTTCTGAGAACTAAAGATGAGACAAGTGGACTGATCAAATCTTTTATTCTCAAAATTGAAAACCAATCAAATCAAAGAGTAAAAGTCATTAGATCAGATAATGGAATTGAGTTTAAAAATTTTGATCTAAACACCTTTTGTGAAGAAAAAGGAATTGAGAGACAATACAGTGCTCCTAGGACTCCACAACAAAATGGTGTTGCTGAGAGAAGGAATAGGACACTAATTGAGGCTGCTAGATCTCTGTTAGGTGATTCAAAGTTACCAATTACTTTTTGGGCAGAAGCAGTTAATACTGCCTGCTATGTTCAAAACAGAGTTTTAGTGGTAAAACCTAAAAACAAGACACCTTATGAGCTTTTCAATAAAAAGAAACCATATATTGGATTTTTCAAACCATTTGGATGTCCGTGTACCATTCTCAATACCAAATCTCACTTAGGTAAGTTTGATAGCAAAGCAGATGATGGTTTTCTTGTTGGGTATTCATCTCAGAGTAAGGCTTACAGAGTTTTTAATACCTCTTCTAGAATAATTGAAGAAATTGACAATGTCAAATGCAATGAGAACACACCAAATCCTATTGGTTCAGGTCCTAATTGGCTATTTGACATTGATTCACTCACTAATTCTTTGGGTTTCAGTAGTGATGTATATGCAGGACAAAGGGATACACCATCATCAGAACACAGAATTCAATCTGTGATATTTCCCCTCCCTTCCATTGATCCTGTTGAATTCTGTGAACTACAAGAAGAGGCTGAACCCATTCAGAATGAAGAAGAGAGAAGAGTAGAGGAAGAACAGCCTTCAAGCTCAAATTCCAGAGAGTCTGAAGTGACTGAAGAAGCAGCAGTAGATCCAGACTTAAATGAGTCAAATCTGGATGTGAACATACAAGAGGAACCTGGTCATCCCACAAGAACTCAGAAAAACCATCCTCCTGAGTTGGTAATTGGAGACATAGCTTCTCCCATGATGACCAGAAAGCAAAGCAGACTTCAAGAAATTCAAGATCAACAGAATACAGTTAATACTGTTCTATCTTGCTTTTTATCCCAGATTGAACCCAAAAAGGCTTATGATGCTATGAAAGATCCAAGCTGGATAGAGGCAATGCAAGAGGAGCTGCTACAGTTCAAATTACAGGATGTTTGGGACTTGGTAGACCTTCCAAAAGGTCATAGAGCAATTGGCACCAAGTGGATTTTCAGGAACAAGAAGGATGACAGAGGGATTGTGATCAGAAACAAAGCAAGACTGGTTGCACAAGGGTACACTCAGGAAGAAGGAATAGATTATGAGGAAGTCTTTGCTCCTGTGGCAAGGATTGAGGCAATCAGGCTATTTCTAGCCTATGCCTCATACATGAAGTTCAAAGTGTACCAAATGGATGTCAAAAGTGCTTTTCTGTATGGATGTATTGAGGAAGAAGTATATGTCTGTCAACCCCCTGGATTTGAGAATCCATTGCACCCTGACAGAGTATACAAGCTGAAGAAGGCTCTTTATGGTTTGCATCAAGCCCCAAGAGCATGGTATGACACTCTGTCTACCTATCTCTTGAAAAATGACTTTGAAAGAGGAGTAATTGACAAGACCCTGTTTATCAAGAGGAGAAAGAGAGGTACATTACTTGTTCAGATCTATGTGGATGACATCATCTTTGGATCCACCAATGATCAAATGTGTAAAGAGTTTGAAGAATTGATGCACAAAAGCTTCAAGATGAGTTCCATGGGAGAACTTACATTCTTTCTTGGGCTTCAGGTAAAACAGAGGAAAGATGGGATTTTTATTAGCCAATCCAAGTATGTGAAAGACATCTTGGACAAGTTTGGTTTAACAGACTCAAAGCCAGCAAGCACACCAATGGAAACACATAAACAGATCACTGCAGATCTTGAGGGGGAGGATGTGGATGTCCATCACTACAGATCAATGATTGGTTCACTCATGTATCTCACAGCCTCTAGACCTGACATTATGTTTCTAGTATGTGTATGTGCCAGATTTCAGGTTTCTCCTAAGCAATCACACCTTCATGCAGTCAAGAGAATATTCAGATACTTAAAAGGGCAACCTAGATTAGGTCTCTGGTATCCTTATGAATCCTCTTTTGACTTGCTTGCATATTCAGATAGTGATTTGGGTGGAGCCAACATGGATAGGAAGTCTACTTCAGGTGGATGTCAGTTTTTGGGTACAAGACTTGTATCTTGGCAGTGTAAGAAACAAACCACAGTGTCCTTATCTACCACAGAGGCTGAGTACATAGCTGCTGCAAGCTGCTGCTCTCAGGTTCTATGGATTCAGAATCAGATGTTGGACTATGGGGTAACATTTCTTCACACTCCAATCTTCATTGATAACAACAGTGCTATTAGCATTGTTAATAATCCAGTCAAACACTCAAAAACAAAGCATATAGAGATAAGGTATCACTTTATAAGAGATTGCAATGAAAAGAAATTAATTCAGGTTGCTAAAGTTCATACAAATGACCAGTTTGCTGATCTATTCACAAAAGCTTTTGATGTGGGTAGATTCACCTTTTTGGTAACAAGTGTGGGCATGATCAACCTAGAATAAATTCATGACTTTCTGTTTTTATACCTGTATTTCTTCATATATTTGGTGCTACTAACTCTCTTTCTCAGGATCCTCTGTTTCCCTCAGATTACCAAGTGCAGAAAAATGTAAGTGTAGTTACTACTGCCAGTGCAGAGTTACTACTGCTAGTGCAGAGTTACTACTGCCTGTGCAGAGTTACTACTGCCAGTGCAGAATTACTACTGCCTTGCAGTTAATACTGCTCAGTAGTTAATACTGCTTTGCAGTTAATACTGCTTGTGTAGTTAATACTGCTTTGCAGTTAATACTGCTTGTGTAGTTAATACTGCTTTGCAGTTAATACTGCTTGTGTAGTTAATACTGCTCAGTCGTTAATACTGCTTTGCAGTTAATACTGCTCAGTAGTTAATACTGCTAGTGCACAGTTAATACTGCTTAAGTAGTTAATACTGCTCAGTCGTTAATACTGCTTAAGTAGTTAATACTGCTCAGTCGTTAATACTGCTTGTGTAGTTAATACTGTCTCGCAGTTAATACTGCTTATGTCGTTAATACTGCTTTTGAAAATCTAGGGCAAATACTGCTATAAATACCCCTGTTTGCCCGCCAAAGTTCATAACGACTCTTCGCATTAACGTCTTCTTCTCTCTCTCGCTCTAACCCCTTCTCCCCAGAATCTTTGTGTTTTTCTTTCAAGAATCCTCAGGAATCATGGAGTTTGTTGATGAGCACAATGAAATAGCCATGCTTCAGAAGCCGAAACAAGCTGCGGGATTCCACGATATCGTCGATTTTCTTAAATCCTCGCACATCTCCTATGCCCTAACGGTGAGCCCAACCATCTATATCGAACATCAGACGCAATTTTGGGAGAATGCCACTGTTAGTTTCGAAGAAGGGCAGAAAACCATTCGAACAAGGGTTTGTGATAAACCCTTGAAAGTCACAGAGGAGGTTATTCTCATCTCTCTTCACTTGGATGATGCCTCAGGTATAACCTCTCTATCTTCTGATGACCTATATTCGACTTTACAAAGAATGGGGTATGAAGGTCCCATTGGTGTTTTTAAATTCTACAAGTCAAAATTTTTCAACCAATGGAGATTTCTTGTTCATACCCTGATGCACTGTATTTCCAAGAAAACTACTGGATGGAGTGAGTTCAGCAGTCCCATTGCATATGCCTTGGTCTGCTTATCCACTGCCAGAAAGTACAATTTTTCAGCTATGATCTTTAATGATCTTGTATCAAACCTGGAATCCAAAAAGCGGTTTTATATGTATCCAAGGTTTGTTCAAGAAGTGATAACTAAGGAATTGACGGAATTACCTCAGTTTGATGAGGTATATGTACCAAAATCCCCTAAAGGGAAGGTTTTTTCAAATATGAAAAGACTTCCTAGGGACTCGGAAGGAGTTGACACACCATTGTTCTCTACAATGATGGTTGTGTCCCACACAATTGAAGGTATGGCATCAGGGTCAAGGCCTTCATTAGACACACCCACTGATGACCAATCCCAACCTTCCATCTCAAAAGACATCCCTCGGTCCATTCTTGAACGACTCACTCCCACAATAACCAAAAGGTTTGAAAGAAGAAAGGTACACAAGGTTCCTTCCCTTGATGTATCTCCTAAGAGCCCGAAGCTTTTAAGCCCTCTGTTGGAGCATTCTCCAATGGAGAATATCGATAGGGTAACCACAGGGGTGTCTCCCAACCCCAAGAAGGTGCTCACTAAGGAGAAGGTTGAGCATGTGAGTCGCAAGGCTGCCACTACTTCTGCTAACAAAGAGAAGGCCAGTGGTAAAATAGCTAAGACCTTCCTCACGGCAACTCAGGGTGAGAAATCATCCAGAGGTCCCAGGTGCCAAGAACCCTTGGGGGCAGGTAGTGCTTTTGCTAGGCAAAAGACACCTGCTAAAACTTCCAATGATCCTGTAATGGAGGTAAAAACTTCTAAACCGGGTGAGGATAGATACACTTATGAGGAATTGATGGATACTATTGCCAATATAAACCTTGATGTCCTAAATCAGAAACAGGAAATTGAGGAACTTAAAAAGGTTGTGCTGCATCAAAACTCCAAGATAGAGAAGAACAAAAAGTTAATCACCAAGATGCTTCACAGCAGAAAGCGAGCTCAGTTTGTTCTAAGAAGGAGAGGATCAACCTCTGATGCTTCCAAAAAGGGGGAGACAGAATCTGACCTCAACATGGAGGATGCAAAGATCGAGGGGGAGTATGAGCAAGTGAATGAATTTGCTGAGGAAAGTACAAAGGAAGCTGAAAATGTTCAAGCAACAGAAACCATAGCAGCAGAAACGACAGCAGCAGAAACTACAACAGCAGCAGAAACCACAGCAGCAGAAACTGTTAATGCTGCTGAGTTTGAACAAGCAGCAGAAACAGTTAATGCTGCTGAAGGCCAAAAAGAAGAAACAGCAGAAACCTTTGCAGAGGCAGTAGAAACAGAAAAAGCAGTAGAAACTGAGAAGGAAGCAGTAACTACATCTCAAGCTGAAATTGATGAAGAAGTATACTGGATTGTGAAGAACAGTGTTGAAGCAGCAGCATTACATGTTCTAAGAGAAGCAGTAACAGCCATAGCAGCAGAAATGGTTATTGCTGCTGAAAAACTTAAAACAGCTGAACCAACTCCTGAAGCTGTTAAAACTTTTAACAGAACCAAGATGATGGCAAAGAAAAGACCAAGAACCAAGCCCATAACTTCAAAGAAGAAAAATGAAAAGAAGCCAAGGGTGGAACCAACTGCAGAAGAGGCCCAGGAGGAAACAGTGAAAGAAAAATCTGATCCAAAAGTTGCTGAAGAAGAAGTGGCAACTCCATCAGGGCAATCAAGCAATGTACAATCACAAACTGATGCCCAATGTGATTTGTATATTACTGTTGTTGACTCTAACCCAATTCAGGCTGAACCAATATCGTCTAAGGCTCCTGAAATCATCTTTTGGGACACTTTGAAAGATGGTAGAAAGGAGTTCATTAGGATAAAAAGAGCAGATGGAAAATTTGAAGTCTTTTCAACTTGGGGAAAAATTGTCAGAACTTGCTCAAGATCAGACTTAGAAGAGATGTTCAAAGTTGGGATGAGGCTATATGAAAACATGCTGACTGAGCAAGGGATGTCAATCTCTAAAATGGTACTTGAATTCTTGTGCCAAATGTTCAAACCTGAAGCAGTTCAGTATAGGATAAACACACAGTTTCAAACCATTACCAACTGGATGCTCTATGAAAACTGTGGAGTATATGTCATCTCCCTTGACTCTGCGACTCATGAATACTATCTGGTGGATGAAATATACAAACACAGCATGAAGAAGCTGAAAGGAATGCTACATGCTAAGTTGACCTGCAACAAGGATTCAGCAATGGGTAGATTCTTGGTAAAAAGGATTCTTAATCAAAGTCTGGGATTGAATCCTAATCTAGGCATGTATGATTAGGTTTTGGAAGCATCATCTGAAGAACTTGACTTCTTTTCCTAAAAGTCAAGTTAGGGGGAGATTGTTGGGAACTGAAGATATGCTAAGTGTGGTTAGTACTGCCAAGACAATTTTACTACTGCCAGTTCTTCATTAATACTGCTAGACGAAGTTACTACTGCTAGACACAGTTACTACTGCAAGTCAAGGTTACTACTGCTAGACAAGGTTACTACTGCTAGACAAGGTTACTACTGCTAGAATGTTAATACTGCTGGAGATGAAATTGGTTAATACTGCTGAAGATTGTTAGTACTGCTCATGAAGAATGAAGGTTAATACTGCTGACTTGATAAGTTTGGTATGCGATACTTTTGGAGACAAAGAAGGAATTGATCAAGATATGTTTAACGAAGATTTAGAAGATCAATTTACTTTTTGATAGTTATCTTGTAATTATTCTTGTATAAATAGTATTGATAGATAGCTATTAGAATATAGATGATAGACGAGTTAATATACGTGTGAAATAGAATTCGATATTGATTCAAGAGAGAATTAACCTCAAGGTGTAAGAACCCTATTTCTAGAGAAGTAGAAGTCGTCTTGTTGAGCCTGTTCAACAAGATTGAGGTTTGGTTGTTAATATTGTGATTCAAAACAGTGAATACAAAATTGTGAATTTTCTGTTACATTGTTCTTGATTGTGAGAATTAAAGTTCTTTTCCGCAGATTCTTTAATTCTGAATTCTAAGTGTTTGTAGTCTTGTTAAGATTCGATCCTGACACATATTTTTAAAACAGAAAAATGAGGGTTAGACCTAAGGGTCTAGTGAGAAAATCCCTGACATTTGGAAATCATTAAAAAATTATTTATATAAAATACTCTTTATATAAATACACATATATCACACGTAAATTAATACCAATCAAGATTGATGCATCATATCTGTCGCATCCCCCTTATCCCTCCACCAATGGCCAACTATATTGGTTGCGAGCCAATTTTAACACACCGGTCCAAAGCCCGGCCACGTATTATATTCCCATATAATACTCACGTAATTATAATATCTCAATATATTATAATCACCCACGTATGACATATTCATACAATTTATCAAACATTTGTTATCCACATAGTGTATTCCAGTAAAAAATACTTTTAAAGTAAAACTCACCTGATATGTTTATCACAAAAGCTTTTCCAAGACAATTATCACGTATGACCACCCTTCACAGAATCTGAAATCACACAAAATACCAAATATCTCTTTTTAAAACTAAACTTATAAAATCCTCGACTGAAGTCGCAACCTTCTAAAAGTAAATTAAAATCGCAATGCACAGTGCCAAGTCGCAACCATCTACTGCGACTTCACCCCGAAATCGCAACCCACTATTGCGACTTCAATCCTAAGTCGCAATCCACTACTGCGATCCCAAACCCAAATCGCAATCAACTACTGCGATTCCAAGCCAAGTCGCAAACGACCATTGCGACTTCAAGACCAAGTCGCAACCAACCATTGCGACTTCGTTGAATATCGCAGTCATCCATTGCGACTTCGATGAATGTCTCAGTTCACTTTTTATCCTAAAAACTCAGAATTTGTACTTTTACTCTATGCATGATGCTATAAAGGTGCAGATATGTTTAAGACCATAAACCACAACTACTCATAAACTCAGATTTCACTTTTCTTACTAAAAATACCAAAACCCACTTACCTATCTATTTATCATCTTATAAACATAAAGAGAGATTTGGATAGGATTAATACCTTAGATTCTCAATTGTTATTTAGCAGATTCAGTAGTGATCCTGCAGCAACCTCTTGAATTTCTTCTTCTTCTTCCCTTAAGTTTTCTCGATTTCTCTCTCTCTCTCTCTCTCAAAACCGTAACTACACACACATACACACTATGTGTTTTTTCCAAATAGTGTCTAAGGATGACACCTCTTGTGTCTAAAGTGAACATGGCGGTGAGGGTGGATAATATCTCCACTCTCACCAAATAAACCCCACACTCAATCTATTTGGCAAAACTTACCCTCAATCTTCCAAATAAAATTAAAACTTACCCCTTAACTCCTAACTCCATAAAATACTAAAATAAAGACTTATAAAATTCCAATTTTAAAATAGATAAAATACCTGGTTATTACAGATAGTCGCTTCGTTCGCTGCTAACCAGTCCATTCCCAACACTATGTCGAACTCTCCCATTGCCATGGGATATAATTTCATTGACACCAACCTCCCTTCTATATCTATGACACAATCCTCCACCACCTCCTTAACGTATACTCATCTATCATTGGCGGTTTCCACCTCTAGTGCTCTCTCCAAACGCCTAGGCCTCACCCTCAAACATTTCATAAAAGTATGCGATACAAAGGAGCGATTTGCTCCGGAATCAAATAACACCTTGGCACATAGAGAGTTCACTAGAAACGTACCTGCCACCACATCTGGAACTTCCTCCGCCTCTTCCGCAGTCATGCGGAATGCACGTCCCTTCGGACGTACCGGTTATGCTCCCTTGTCATTTCCTCTTCCACCCTGATGTTCACCAAACGAAAAAGATCCCACTTTCTTCAGCTGGGGACAATCATTACGCATGTAGCCAGCAGCCCCACATTGGTAACAAGTTTTTCCCACCCCCGGGCAATCCCTTGACAAATGACCGGGCAAGCTGCACCGGTAGTATGAGTTTGAACCTGCCATGCATTCCCCCCAGTGCACCTTGTTACACTTCGAACACTTTTTCCCAGTGACATCCTTGCTAGCACGGTTGCCTGGTCGGAACATTTTCCCTCTTCTTGGGTCATTACCCGGACCATCCCATTTGCGCTTCTCCCCACCCTTCTCAGTCGTTTGCCGGTTCTTTTCTTTCTCAATCAGCTCGGCCGTATTGATGGTCGCCTGAAAAGTAGTGGGGTTTCTAGTCAGAACCAATTCCCGAATACTGCTCTTCAACCCATGGATGAATCGTTCTACCTGACGCTCTTCCGTCGGCACATACAAATCAGCAAAGCGAGACTTCTCAATAAACTTTGTAGTATACTCTCGCACTGTCATACCTCCCTGATCCAACCCCAAGAATTCTTCTTCCAATCTTTTTACTGCCGCGAGCGGGCAGAACTGAGCCTTGAACCTGTCTACAAACGCTCCCCACAACATTCCCTTAGCCATTGTCGAACCCTTTCCCCCAGTCTCAGCCTCCCACCAGTAAACTGCATCAGATTTCAACATGTACAAAGCAAACATTACTCTGTCCCCATCGGCACACTTTCATGTATCGAAGACCAGTTCCATTTCCTTCACCCATTTCATTGCCAAGATAGGGTCATACTCGCCCTTAAAAGTAGGGGGCTTGCATGAGGCAAAGGCCTTGAAATTGCACCCCTTAGCTGCTAACTCATTCATCACTTGAGGGTTTGAATTCAAATGACTCCCAGCACCGGTCACTAGTGGACTAGACAGTTCCACGCTTTCTCGGTTCTCACTTGTTTCTTTGCTTCCCGAAGCCGACTCATTCTGCTTAGTGAGGAGAGCCTGCAAGGTCTCTTGAATCTTACCCAATTCAGCAGCTAGGTTCTCTCGAGTGACAAAAGTAGATCCGCGGCCTCGACCCCGTCCCCTCGGCTGAGTTGCCCTCCTTGCGGAAGCTGAACTCTCCTGAAGAGAGTCTTCTTGATGAACAGGGGCTTCCACACTCTTCGTTCTTCTAGTCGCACGAGTCGTTCTCAGGTTCGGGTTTCCTCCATCCCCGGCCACTTGGGTGGCGGCCCTACGGGGTGTTCTTCCCCGACCTCTTCCACGACCCCTACCTCTTCCTCTTCCACGGATAACAGTTGCCCTCGCCGGTTCCACCGGTCCATTCTCTAATTCCTCTTCATCTTGGTTCCTTGGCACAGCAGGTGCCGACCTACTCCTCAAAGTCCTCCCAGCCATTTCACTCAAGCTGAAAGAAAGCAATAATTAACCTTTACTAGATATGACACAACAATTTTGCTATATAAGGTAAGTTTAAGCACGCACGTGTACCTGTAAGTTCGTAATTACACTGGCCAGGTGTAGTTCCAAACTTACCTTACACGTTTGTCCTTGGCACCTTATTTCCTAGCGCATTTATAGTGATCGTTTCTAGAGGCAATCCTATGTCTCGGCTGTGTTTCTCATCTTACAGTTTAACTTTAGGCCCTATTGGTCACCTAAATCCCTTAAACTAGGGCTCTAATACCATTTGTAACGTCCCAAAAACATAATCATGCAATACCATAAAATAAGCATTCGAATTACATAATAATCCTGTCTTTACACCATCCATAAATCATACTAAACAAAATTTGACAGTGGAAGTCTCTATTCCACAGCCGAGAGCTCTATCTAAAGGTAATAAGCAAAATCAGGAGTCGCTCTAATCTCCAAACCATCTCGCGTCATCTCCTAGTTCTTGCTAGAAGAACCTTTAACATGCTTAACTGAAAATGGTTTAGTTTTGAAAGCGAGGGTTAGACCAAAAGGTCTAGTGAATTCCCTCCAAGAACAACAAGAACACAGTATAAAATCGTTTATAAAAACATCATCGAAAACCTTAACATAACATCAGGCATGATACTACACTGTATATAGGATCACATGCACATTCCGCGATCGGGGCCCAATGGCTACCCTCTCGCCCTCAACCGGAGCCTACGCAAACTCCCCTTCCCGGAGCTTACGCAGACCCCCCCCCCCCCCCCCTTTTTCTACTCGAAATAGGAGGAAACAAATTCCAACCTACCAGTCTGTAATAAACATCCAAGGGATCGTCGGACCCCGAGGATCTATCTCTGATCCTACAGTGTAGACCGGCTCCACATAGCACGTCATTCATTTCATAAAACATGCACCTTTAAAACCTTAATAAAACGCCATTCTCAGTTCATCAAGTACAATACATTTTCTCAAGTAAAATAGGTATTTCATGGAAAACATGCGTAACGGTTATAACATTTCATGCTCGTAAATGAAACCATAATCAGTCAAAATCATTTAACACTTTAAGTCGTAAAGGGGTTTAGGGAACTCACCTGATAAGCGAATCTTCTCCTTAGCCTCTTGTCTCGCTACGCTAATACACCTAATAATTAATTCATAGAATAATTAGACGCACTACACTTTCATTCTAAACTCCTCTCCTTATTCGATTCTATCCATTATTACTAGGCCCGCAATACGGTTTAGTTCTTAAATTAATCTGGCCCAAAGTCTCTGAGTCCCAATAGTGAACTAGTTCATGTGGCGGCCCAACTACCTTCTCGGCCCAACCGCAGGAGAGTCCCGGTAGTCCTCGACTCCCGGTATCACCCGACTCCCGGTACGGCGACTCCCGGTCTCACCCGACTCCCGGTACGGGCGACTCCCGGTACGGGCAACTCCCGGTACGGGGCGAACCAGTGGCAGAGTCTTCGCTCGCCAATTCGATTTCTTTCATACCATAAGATTTGTGAAGGTTAATAGCCCTAACGTTTTCATCCCAAACTGTTACAAACGGGATTCTTAGCCTAATCCATTCCTTCGATTAGCAATCCCAATACTCATTTTTAACAGAAATCCTTCAGGGTGTTCTTAGAACTCATACAGTTACTAAAACCATGAAATACAAATTGAATCTATCTTATCTAATACTATGAGTGCATAAGGTAATAACGATTGATGAATTTCCTTACCAGATTAATGGCTCTTTACAGCAATCCACACTGCAACTCCTTCCTCGTCGTTCTCTTTTTTTTTCTTTTTCTTTCCAGCCGCCAAAAACAATGAGAAGAATGATCAGTGTGTCAACTCTAGGGAATTGGCCCCTTTTTATATTCCCCACAAATTGCAACTAACCCCTTTCTCTAAACTTTCATTTCTCCCAATTTGACCACTTAACTTACACATAACCGAAATAGGGTTCTTACAACTCTTTGGTAATATGTGAACATTTACTTGTACACATTTAAGAAAACAACTAAAATTTGTATAATAATATGTAGACTAGCTAGTTTTTACTTCCTTTTATATAGTTTAAAATTAAATAATATTTTAAATACTTAAAAATAGAAATGATAACGTAAGTTATTTTTATTTTGAAAATAAAGTTTTGTATTAAATTGTATATAAGAAATGTTAACGTCGGTCAAACATATTTTTTAAAGAATGTATTTATCATATTTAAGACAAACATGATATACGATTAAACATATTTCGTATGTTGCTAAACAATTGATAGATGGTAATGTCGTCTTTTTCTTAAACAATGTTTTTAGGTGTCCATAATGTGACGGTCTGAAATCCGGACCTGAACTCGAACGAAAAATAAGATATTTGTGTAAAACAAGAATATCCCGAAATCTGAAAATCCAAAACCCAACTTTTAGGGGGATGGGTGAACTTAACAAGGATCAAAGGTTTACGACAAGGATCGAGAATATTACGCGGTAAGTGTTTACGAAGTTATAAACGCGTGCCATCAATCCATTTGGTGACCGATAATGTTACTCCACCGGGTAAATAAGAATGATAACTCTTTTTTTTTGAAATGGTGTCATAGGCTATGCATAGACTAATCCCTTGGCAAATTATGACCGTAAAACCCTGATTAAAGCTCAGTGGCCACAAGTTGTGTACGTCTGGATTCGAACCCTGGGTAGATAGAATATTCCACCACATCCCCCAATGCTTTAACCAGTACGCCACAATTCTTATAGTTAAGAATGATAACTCTTGTCGATAAACAATCACCGACTAAACGTTGTAAATGACCCATTAGAGCATCCACAACAATGAAATTTCATCTCAATTGCAAATGACCACATCAGCGTCACATCAGCTTTGCAATCCAAATGAAATTATCTCCCACAACAATGAAATTTCACCTACTTTCTAAAGTGACACCTCATCATAAAAAACTATATTTTAATCAAATAACAATAAAACTACAATTAAATACTCTTTACTATAATTTAATATGAAATATTTTATTAATTAAATAACTATAATTAAATACTCTCTACAAAACTACAATTAAATACTCTCTACAAAACATCACAAAACATGATTTGACATAAAGCAATTTCTAATTTAAAAATTATTCTCTACAATTTCATATACTATTCACTGCCACATCAGCAAAAAGTACCGATTTGACATTTGCAAATTACCAAACCCAATTTCTAATTTTGCAATCATACTCACAACCACTACAATTTCTAATTTTGCAATCCTACGTGTCATATTTGCAATCCAAATGAAATTGTTATGAAATCTTTGTTGTGGATGCTCTTACATGATTTTCACCATCGTCATAAGGTGAGATTTTTCAAGAAACTTTTGGTTAAAGGTCGTAACGGCATAACCGTTTTTCTCTTTTCCTTTTGAAAATTTATATCCAATCATATTTTATATATAAACTTCCGGATTTTCTATTTATTTTAATATATTTAAATTACTGTATTAACATATTTACATGAGTAAACTCTACTTTTGGTCCCTGCGGTATAGTGATTTTTTTGAAAGCAACCCCTGTGGTTTCATAAGTCGAGTTGTTGTCCTCATGGTTTTGATTTTACGCTAGATTTGGGACCTGGTCACTAACAGGGTTAAAAACAACCGTTAGTTTCAGGGGCATTTTCGTCATTTCACCATTTTGTCCTATTTTTGTAATTGTATTTGTTTCTTCTTAATTCTATCAAAAGTAGCAAACTTTAGGGACCAACTTGTAATTGACTCTTTTGTAGTATATATATACTACACTGGTTATTATACCACTACCACCCACCATCCACCACTACCACCCACCATTACAACCACCATCCACCACTACCACCCACCATTACAACTACCACCCACCATCCACAACCACCACTACCACCCACCATTACAACCACCATCCACCATCCCAATCCACCCACCATTACAATCTTTAGCGATTTAGATGTCTCTGTTTTTCAAACGAACACTCACACTCACACACACACACACACACAGACACTCACACCCACACACATATATATATATATACATATATATACATATATATATATATACATATATCTTCAAGAAATCAACAACAAGTTGTTTTCTTTTTTGAATTTCTGAAATGGGTTTTGATTTCCACATGCATTTATCGCGTTTTTAAGAAATCTTGTTTTCCAAAATCTTGTTTTCCAAAATCTGTTTTTGATTTCAGAAATTTCAATGGGGTTTTGTGGTTCTTGAAACTCCGGTGGTAGATTGTGGTTGCCGGCGGTGGTTGGTTGTGTTTAGATGAAAGGGATGCCCTTACCCTGTGAATTTGAGAGGAAGGGGGTGGTGGCGTTACGGCAGCACGCGGCGGTGGTGAGAGGAGTCGAGACGGCAGAGGCGGCGGTGGTAGGAAGGGAGGCGGAGGCGGAGGCGGCGGTGGTTCGTCGGAGGAGAGACGAAGAAGATTACCTGACTTTTTATTATATGTGAGTGTGTGCTTTGGGAAGAAGATGATGAGAGAAAGAGAGTGGTGGCCGGAGTTTCTGGTGGTGGCCGGAGATATCGTTGGGGGAGGAGGAAGACGGGTTTGATCCCTGTGATGAGATTAACAGGGTTTAGGTTTATATATATATATATATATTAGAAGTGTTACAATTTGGTCCCTAAAGTTTGATAACTTTTACAAATATAAGAAAAAACAAAAAACAATTACAAAAAAGAGACAAAATGGTGAAATGACAAAAATGCCCCTGACACTAACGGTTGTTTTTAACCCTGTTAGTGACCAGGTCCCAAATCTAGCGTAAAATCAAAACCATGAGGACAACAACTCGACTTATGAAACCACAGGGGTTGCTTTCAAAAAAATCACTATACCTCAGGGACCAAAAGTAGAGTTTACTCTATTTACATTGATGTATTAATATATTTAAATAAAATAAATAAATCATCATGTATATATATTTAAATTAATAACATTGTAAAGGGAATTAATATATCGTATTAATATATATTTATTGATTAAACCTCGGTGGCCACAAGTTGTGTACGTTTGGATTTGAACTCGAGACAGATGAGATATTCCGCCTCATCCCCCAAGGCCTTAACCAGTATGCCACAAACAGTTTTGCTAAAATTATAAAAACAAACACATGAATAGATCAATAACAGACTTTTCCTCGTTACGTGTTGGTGGTGGTTTAATTTCGTAATTGCGTGTTGTTTTAAATAAAAGAGTCATAACATAACAAAATATATCGACAAAAGCCAAACTAACAACTATCGTCGCAAAAATAAAGACCCAAAACGGTTGAATAAAATTTGAATTTCTTTTCGAATGAATATATATATATATATATATATATATATATATATATATATAATGTTGGTACATACATATTGATGATCGATCGATCGATCTTATTTCCTTTAAACAATTAATTAAGGGTTGGAAGTTACTTGCATGAGATCGACTCAATTAAGTTCTTATTAGCAAGCTATCAAAGTATTCGCATGCTCTTGCACCATATCCCACAGCTTATCAACATGCTTCTCTTCTGTAAGTGTTGCACCGATCGCAACCCGAATCACGTAAATGTTTTCGACCACCGCATGTGTCATGTAAACCTTCCACGTCCCGTTCAACGATTCCAACAGCCGCTTCGTCAACCGATTTAAGTCTTCTTCGTTGCTGCTACTTAATTCGCTCAATGGTGCAATCCTAAAACACACAGTAGCAAAGTTCCTAGGAACCACAACTTCAAATCTCTTGTCACTGCACAAAAGTGCTTCAAAATGCATGGCCATTTTCACATGTCTCCTTATGAACTCCCTGAGTCCCGAAACTCCATAGCTTTTCATCACCATCCATAACTTCATCGACAGAAACCGTCGACTGAGTGTAATCTGCCAGTCTTTGTAGTCCACCACTTTCTTAGAATCGGTTGCTTTATTCTTCAAATATTCAGGATCAGTCGAGAGAGATTTCGTAAGGTCGGTACGATCTTTAACCCAAAGGAAACAACAACCTAAAGAGGTCAACAACCATTTATGAGCATTGAAACTGAAGGAGTTTGCACCCTCTATCCCATCAAGAAAATGACGGAATTCTGGCAATATGCATGCATTTCCAACGTAAGCAGCGTCTACATGACACCATATATCGAATTGATTTGCAACCTCGCACAATATCCCCAATGGGTCTACTGTTGTTGTTTGTGTTGTTCCTACTGTGAGACATAAATATAATGGCACCAAGCCAACTCTAACATCTTCTTCGATAACCGTCAACAATGCATCTGGGGTTAATTGGAAACTCATGGACTTGGTTGTGGGGTTAGCTCGAATGTTGTTCGGGCTAATCCCGACGATTTGGCTCGCCTTTTGGAGAGAACAGTGGGCAGTTGAGGAGAAGATGAGATGTAGAGTGACAGAACGTGCATTCACTATTATTCCCCTGTCGTGCATATTTTGACTGTTCATTGTTGTTCCACTTACCTTTTGGCTTTCCTAAGTTCGAAGTATAGAGCACAGTATCCGAGGACAGAGGGAAACGCTGTTGGAGGCGAGTTTCTTCACTCAGTAGTTCCGTGATAGCCTCTTCAAGAGTAAGTAACTGATGCCTGTGTAGTAGCGAGGCGCGAACATTCTCAAAGCGATCAGTGAGTCCCATCAGTATAGTGATCAGATGCAGTTGGCTGAAATAGGCTGTAAATTTCCGAGTTGTGTCATCAAAGATTTGGGGAGCTCCCAAACTCAAGTGATCCCTAAGAGCTTGCATCTCAGAGATGTATGAATTAATGGACTGGTCGGGCAGTTGTCTTTTGTTCTGAAAAGTAGTCCACAACTGATACTGATGTGAGAGACCTGTAGATGTGTACTTTTTGCAAGAAAATCCCACAGACCTTTTGCTGTTGTGTATCCAAGGAATTGTTGATTGATCTCAGCAGTTGTGGATGAGTTGATGAATCCCAGGATGCGAGCATTCATGATATCCCAATCATTCATGCGTTTTGCAAAGTCAACTGCACTTTCATTTTCGTCTTGAACATGAATTTTAGAAGCACCAGTGACATAGGTATACAGTCCATGAGACTTGAGAATAATAGTCATATGATGATGCCACATAATGTAGTTATTCCCATTGAGAACAACTGAAATAGGATTGGAATGACTAGAATTGAGAGCCATCAGACTGATAGGAAAACCGGGAATTGAAGACCTGGAAGAATGATCCGGAATTAGAACTGGAATTTGAGAGAACCAGAAATGTGAAAGATCTGGAATTGTGAGAGATCCAGAATTGCTAGAGGATCCGGAATTTGAGGAATTCCGGAATTAGACAACGAGAACCGGAATTAAGGATGAACGATAATCGAAAACAGGTACTGGAATTGTAGGTTCCGGAATTAAGAGCCGGAATAGAAAAGTATTGGAACTATATCTAGAATCCGGAAGTGATGAAAAACGGAACCGGAACTTAGAGTCCGGAATTAGTGAGGATCCGGAGCTGCGAGATTCCGGAAAAGTGTGTGTACCGGAATCGAGAGGATCCGGAGTTTGGACGATTCCGGATTAGGGTATCCTGATTGATCGATACGACGAACAACACAAAAAAAAATCGCACAGAAAAAAAAGAAACTGAATAGGAATACAGAAATCGAACAATCAGAGAATTAGATGAGACATACCTAGAGCTCTGATACCATGTGAGAAACGATATGTGAATCAATCGATGAACTGATGAATGACTTGAGAGAGAGAGATGTGGCTGAAGCATCAACGGCTTTTCATATATTGAAGAAACGATTACAAGATTGATTAACCTAATTATGAGACATAAGCAACCTATATATACAGATAAGTTACAGGTAAATACATAACTAGCCCTTGTACTTTACATATGTACGATAACCACAATAATAACTCTAACATATTTGTTAAAGAATGTATTTATCATATTTAAGACAAACATGATATATGATTAAAGATATTTCGTATGTATAGTAGTAGTGTCGTGCATTGGCTTTTTTTGCTAAACAATTGATATATGGTAATGTCGTCTTTTTCTTAAACAATGTTTTTAGGTGTCCATAATGTGACGGTCTGAAATCCGGACCTGAACTCAAACGAAAAATAAGATATTTGTGTAAAACCAGAATATCCCGAAATCTGAAATCTGAAAATCCGAAACCCAACTTTTAGGAGGATGGGTGAACTTAACAAGGATCGAAGCTAGGTTTATCCGGTAAGAAGGAAGACAAGGTCGAGACTCGAGAGTATTATGCGGTAAGTGTTTACGAAGTTATAAACGCGTGCCATCAATCCATTTGGTGACCGATAATATTACTCCACCGGGTAAATAAGATCGAATGATAACTCTCGTCGATAAACAATCACCGAATAAACGTTGTAAATGGCCCATTAGATGTTTTTCACCATATCTGTCATAAGGTGAGATTTTTCAAGAAACTTAATTTTGGTTAAAGGTCGTAATGGCATAACCGTTTTTCTCTTTTCCTTTTGAAAATTTATATCCAATCATATTTTATATATAAACTTCAGGATTTTCTATTTATTTTAATATATTTAAATTACTGTATTAACATATCTACATTGATGTATTAATATATTTAAATAAATAAAAATAAATCATCGTGTATTTATTAATATATACTTAAATTAATAACATCGTAAAAAAGGGAATTTATAAAGCTATCAAAGTATTCGCATGTTCTTGCACCATATCCCACAGCTTATCAACATGCTTCTCTTCTGTAAGTGTTGCACCGATCGCAACCCGAATCACGTAAATGTTTTCGACCACCGTGTGTGTCATGTAAACCTTCCCCGTCCCGTTCAACGATTCCAACAGCCGCTTCGTCAACCGATTTAAGTCTTCTTCGTTGCTGCTACTTAATTCGCTCAATGGTGCAATCCTAAAACACACAGTAGCAAAGTTCCTAGGAACCACAACTTCAAATCTCTTGTCACTGCACAAAAGTGCTTCAAAATGCATGGCCATTTTCACATGTCTCCTTATGAACTCCCTGAGTCCCGAAACTCCATAGCTTTTCATCACCATCCATAACTTCATCGACAGAAACCGTCGACTGAGTGTAATCTGCCAGTCTTTGTAGTCCACCACTTGCTTAGAATCAGTTGCTTTATTCTTCAAATATTCAGGATCAGTCGAGAGAGATTTCATAAGGTCGGTACGATCTTTAACCCAAAGGCAACAACAACCTAAAGAGGTCAATAACCATTTATGAGCATTGAAACTGAAGAAGTTTGCACCCTCTATCCCATCAAGAAAATGACGGAATTCTGGCAATATGCATGCATTTCCAGCGTAAGCAGCGTCTACATGACACCATATATCGAATTGCTTTGCAACCTCACACAATATCCCCAATGGGTCTACTGCTGTTGTTTGTGTTGTTCCTACTGTGAGACATAAATATAATGGCACCAAACCAGCTCTAACATCTTCTTCGATAACCGTCAACAATGCATCTGGGGTTAATTGGAAATTCATGGACTTGGTTGTCGGGATAGCCCGAATGTTGTTCGGGCTAATCCCGACGATTTGGCTCGCCTTTTGGAGAGAACAGTGGGTTTGATCGGAGCAGTAAACGACGAGCTTCGATAACGCGTCTCCCTTATTATTCCCAATGTGGCTCAACTTTTTTTCTCGAGCACCAACCAATGTGCATACGAAGCTCTCGCATGTAGTGCCATGCATCACGCCCCCACCATCGCTCGAAAACGAGAATGATTTAGGAAGTTGAAGAAGCTTCAAAAGCCACTCCATGACAACGATCTCGAGCTCGGTTGCAGCAGGAGATGCCAACCAGTTAAACCCTACAATGTCAAAGCCAGTAAGTAGCATTTCTCCAAGAAAGGATGCGGTGCTTAAATTGCATGGGAAGTAACCAAAAAAATTAGGACTTTGCCAATGGGTTATGCCTGGAAGTATGTGCTTTGTTACCTCTTGCAATATGGTTTCAATAGGCTGAGGTTGGGTTGGTGGTGAATCGGGCATTGTTTCTGTGAGAAAACCGGGTTTAACTTGGCTACAAACTGGGTATTTCTCGATATTCGAGTAGTAATCAGCTAAGAAATCAACCACCAAATGGGCTTGCTTTCTAAACTGGTCATGATCTAAAGGATTCAAGAACTCAGTTGTTGCAACAGGAAAGTTACCCATTTTGTTGAAAGAAGCTAGGTTGATGTTGGTTGTGCTTCTTCTTTCTTCAGTTGAGGGATTTTATAGGGATGGAAGTAGGTATTCTCTAAAAGCATTCCCATTGTTTGCAATTTTTTCTTCTTTCGAAACTACACGTCTTAAAGACTTGTAATGGATTTTTACGTCTTTCATTTACAATATCTAGATTTTTTTTGGAAGGGTTTTCTAGGCTATGGTTAGATTAATTAATTGGCAAATTATGATTGCATGATATTAACCCTGATTAAACCTCAGTGGCCATAATTATTGTGTATGTCTAAATTAGAACTCTAAACAGATGGGATATTCCACCACATCCCCAAGCCCTTGCCAACACGCCACCACCCTTGTGGTTTACCAGTTTTTCTTTTAAATGCATGAATTTCTTGAACTCAGTTGTTTTTTTGGTTATCTACATATAAATTTTAAAACTAATAATTTGTGAGTGTAATTTTTTTTTTTTGATGATTAATGTTGTATGCATATATTATATTTTAATTCTTAATATATAAAATGTATATACATATGAACAAGACATATATAGTACGTTACTTAATTTAGAAAAAATTAAATACTCCGTATAAACAATACATTAAACATCATTTTATTTAAACTAGAAATGTATATATCTCAACTTTAATGTTTTGTATATTTTTTTGTCATTGTTGATTTTAGAGTGAATTACACCAGTGGTCCCTATGGTTTATTTAAATTTTGGATTTGATCCCTAAAGTACACTATTTACGGTGATGGTCCCTAACTTTTTAATTTACTTTCACTAATGGTCCTCCTATGTTTAATTTACTTGCACTAATGGTCCTTCTATGTTTTGAAAGACTATGAGTGAAAGTAAATCAAAAAGTTAGGGATCATCACCGTAGATAGTGTACTTTAGAGAACAAATCCAAATCTTGGGTAAACCACAAGGACCACCAGTGTAATTCACTCTTGATTTTATAATACGAATTTGTGTGATTTTGAGAAAGGGATATTTTTTTATAAATTTTTTTAATTTAATTTGGGTTTATTAATGATGTAATTTATTTTAGGTTTAATTAGTGTCAGAGTTTTGGAAATAAGTTGTAATAAATTATTATTGATGATGCTTATTTTGATTTTAATTATTTTGTTGGTTGATGTTTTTGAGTGGGTTTACTTTAAGTTTGAAAATGAAAATGTTAATTAAAATTGTAAAAATACTGAAATTCTCTTAAGTCTAATAATGAAGTAAGGCGTACATCAGTACGAGGGACCAAGCCTAAAATAAATTACATAAATAGAGTTTTTTTTTTGAACAGCAATGCGGCATCGAACCCAGGAACACACGTACACCGTCCCGGCGATATCGGGCATCGAAGGGCAGCCCACTAATCCGCCGCGTCCGCAGCCCAGCTTACGCTTGGGCCTATTCCCAACCACATTGGGTTGGGGCGATAGCCCAGTCTTCGACTGGACCACCTACAACGGCCCAATCAGAGGTTAGACGGGTATCTCAGACATGCTTACCACGGGGTTCGAACCCTGGTAGTCAGGGATACCATCCACTGACCCCCCAAGGATGTTACCTTACCACTGGTCTACACATGCTTTGATCCATGTGGTTATTATAGAAAGATAAGGAACCATATTCGTAATAATTTACATACCACGCCATAAATAACTCTAAGAGTAAATTACTGTTTTGGTCCCTGTGGTTTGTCAAAAAATACGGAATTGGTCCTTAAACTTCATTTATTACTGTTTTGATCCCTCAAGTATGCAGAATTTTACGGAATTGGTCCCTCGAGCTGACGGACGTCTATTTCCTCCGTTATCATTAAGGGCATTTCTGTCTTTTTATATAAAATACGGATTTGGTCCCTGTGGTTTGTCAAAAAATACGGAATTGGTCCTTAAACTTCATTTATTACTTTTTTTAGAATTAAATTTTAATGGTTTTTTATTATTTTATTTTTTCTTATTTTTAATTGACCAATTAGAAAATGACACGTGTCAATTTATTTTAAAAAATCTTTTTTACTTTTTCTTTCTTTCTTCTCTTTCATTCTCTCTGAAACCTTTCATGGTGGAAGAATACAACCCACCACCACCATCATACACCCACCTGCACCACCTTTGACACACCACATATATACACACACATATACAGTATATATATATATATATATATATACACACACATATACAGCATATATATATATATACACACACCAATGCACCATCATCAACCCATCACCACCATCGTCAACCCACAACCACCATATTTCTTTCTTATCTCTTTCTTTATATATACACACACAGATACAATATATATATATATATATATATACACATACACACAGTTCCGTAAGCTTCGGTAAGCTTTCCGTCCAAACCTGTTTTTCCGACAAGACACCGACGAGATATTCCAATCACCCAACCCCACTGATTTCTTGACAAAGTTACTTCTGAAAATTGCTTTCTGATTGAATTATTATGAAGAAGAGATTTGTGATGAAATGAAAGCAAGAATTCGATGAAAAAATCAACTTCCGGCTAAACCCGTTTTTCCGGCGACTTCTCCGGCAAAAACTTTCAGAACACGGATCTGTGTGTATGTATATATATATATATATATATATATATATATATATATATTGTATCTGTGTGTGTATATATACAGAAAGAGAGAAGAAAGAAATATGGTGGCTGTGGGTTGACGATGGTGATGGGTTGATGATGGTGGTGGTGGTGGTGGTGGTGATGGGTTGATGATGGTGGTGGTGGTGGTGGTGATGGGTTGATGATGGTGGTGGTGATGGTGGTGGTGGTGGTGATGGGTTGATGATGGTGGTGGTGATGGGGTGGTGGTGGTGGTGGTGGTGTATATATATATATCCTGTATATGTTTGTATATACATATGTATTCTTCCACCATGAAAGGTTTTAGAGAGAATGAAAGAGAAGAGAGAAAGGAGAAGAAAGAAAAAGTAAAAAAGATTTTTTTAAAATAAATTGACACGTGTCATTTTCTAATTGGTCAATTAAAAATAAAAAATAATAAAATAATAAAAAACCATTAAAATTTAATTCTAAAAAAAGTAATAAATGAAGTTTAAGGACCAATTCTGTATTTTTTGACAAACCACAGGGACCAAATCCGTAATTTATATAAAAAGACAGAAATGCCCTTAATGATAACGGAGGAAATAGACGTCCGTCAGCTCGAGGGACCAATTCCGTAAAGTACTGCATACCTAAGGGATCAAAACAGTAATAAATGAAGTTTAAGGACTAATTCCGTATTTTTTGACAAACCACAGGGACCAAAACAGTAATTTACTCTAACTCTAAAAAAACAAGGGAAATTAATTAAAATACCCTAAGTCAAACCATCTTTTACTGAAATACCCAAAATCTCTCCCACTTTGCAAAAATACCCCAAAAATCCGCGATGGGAGCCCGCGATCGCGGGCCAGGGACCTTTTCTGACACTTTTTTAAACTTGCAGGGACCATTTTTGAAAAATGGAATCCCGCGATCGCGGGCTCATCCCGCGATGGGGTTATTTTTGTGACTTTTCAATTGCAAGGGACCATTTATGAAAATTTTGATATTTTGGCACGGTTCACCCCATTTCGTCCATTTTTACGAATTTAAAATGAAATGTTACACTTTCAACCCCTATACTTATTTACTAAATTTACTTTATACCTTTTACTTTCATTATTTTAATTTTACATTTAACACATATAATCGTTTATTAACTAAAATACGTTAAAAAAATACGTTTTAATTTTAACAAATTACACCATTATAATCGTCTCTTCGATACGTTCGAAATGAGCCCAATCTTGAATTTTTTTTGGATTTATATATTTTAATATATATCATATACAGTTATACACTACATAAAAAAATATTTTTTATATTTAAAATTCATACTCTTATAGTTAATTATTTAATTTATGGTACATCTCTTATTTTTTTTCAATTTTGTTTTACACTCCTATCGCATTAACATAATAATCATATATTAACTAATTCATTAAATCGTTTTAAATTATTATTATTTGAATGTGTTTATAGATTTCGTCTGAAAAAGTTGCCTGCATGATTCCACTGAAAAAGTAACTGCAATATTCGTCTGCTCTTGAATAAAGGTCTTTCATTAGGCAGAAAATTAGTCTTTAAGTAGTCAAACATAGCTAATTAATGAGAATTTAGATCAGATTTATATGGTACTATCAAATGCAAGTTTCTATGATATAGATATTGTTCTACATTACATGATACCAATTTTTGCATCATATGAATCACTTCCAGACAACAAGAACCAATACCCCAATAATCAAGAAATAAATGTTTGTTCATCCAATAATCTCTGTATTAGGATTATCGCAAGTTTCATAAACCTACTTACTAGGTGTTGGAAATATGGGTTTTACTAAACTTTGGACGCATTTAAATTTATATATATGTGTTATATATAACTAACTTTTAGTAGGTTTATGTTCTTCTATATGAGATCTTCGAAATGATATATAATGCGTCCAAAATAGAGTATGTGTGAAAGAGATATCGATACTCAAAGTTGAGTAAATGGATGAAATTAGCAAAAACCAAATGAAGTAAACAGTAAGTCAATCACAATACTTTAACAAAATAAGTTAATACTAAAAATAACAATTATTTAATGTTACATAAACAACCTAACGTGGCCCTATTAGACAATGCGCATAAATTGACTCCGCCATATGTCGGCGGAAATCCATTGCCTCATTGTCGGTTTCGTTAGGGGGTACCCATATCTCCTCGTTATTTATCAACTTTTGGACATTACGGCATACCCATACACCGCAATCCGCATATAACCCGGTCTGCTGGGGTACTTGGCCGGCCATCTTTGTGCGAAAGATACTTGACACTTCGCGACGTCTATGATCCCCGATCAATGAAAAGAACGTATATAGTTTTGTTTTAAACGATTGCATCTGCTCTGTCAATTGTTGTTTGCAGAGACCGTCCTTTTCGCTGTCATATAGGGTCATGACCATAGTGTCTAGTTCAAACACTCCAAGCAGCCAATGTCTGGGATGCAAGCATATGGGGATGTACACCTGAAATATTACAATATATGTCATATATGTTATTAAATAAAATAACAGTAAAACGATTTGCATACCCTATCGAGGAGAGTCCAAGAGGTCCCTTCCGAGCCATTGCATATTTCGATCACGGAGGCGGGACCTTGATGGTCCATCAGTATACACTGAAAGAACATAGTGTGCATGATGGTCCACCTCGTGTCTACGCCACGATGTTTTTGCAACAGGCTAACCCAAGAATCGACGTGCTATGCATAAAAAATAGATGGTTAGACATGTAATATAAATATATTTGATTATATATGACTATAATTTAACTTCATACTAATCGTATCGTCTAAGTCAGAGTTCACAGGGTCATCCGCAAGCAATTTTTCAAAAAACGAGGGGTTGATTTCTAAGCCCCCGTAAGGGGTGAATGTCAAGTTGGGGAGGCGACCAGTCCGGCACATCCTCAATATTTCTGATGCCGGTTGAGGCTCCGGTGAAGGCACCTTTCCCTTTTTCTTTCCTCCCTTCTTTCCCCCCCGCTTTCTTTGCTTGTTTTTAGCGGGCGGTGGTGTCGTAGATCCTTGTTGGCCAAACGGGTGACGAAACCATTGTGAAATTTTATGCGACCGCTTTAGAGGGAGCGGGGTCACCTGTGGTAGTGGATCTACAACATCCATCGAGTCATCGTCAGGCTCCGAGAAGTGATCCTGGATAATAGGAGACCCCGTCTGAAAATTACGTTACTCAATGTTTTAAGTACAATTTAGGAAATGTTCACAATTAAACCAAAACTACCAAAATAACTTACAGTATGCATTTCCGGCCTGTAATAGTCATCGGCCGAACCGCCAAAGATGTTTGTGATTGATGTGGTGGCGAACGGCGGCGGCATCTGCGAGGTGTATGCCCCCGACATCCCGGCCTGCGTGACATTGATCATTAAAATAGTTACAAAATTAGGATTATCGATATATAACTATAATGGTTACTCAGTGTCACTAACACTCTCCGGGATAGTCGAATATGATGTGGTGGCGAACGGCGGCGGCATCTGCGAGGTGTATGCCCCCGACATCCCGGCCTGCGTGACATTGATCATTAAAATAGTTACAAAATTAGGAACAAACATATAACTATAATGGTTACTCAGTGTCACTTACACTCTCCGGGATAGTAGAATAGGATGTGGTGGCGAACAGCGTTTGGGACATCCCGGCCCCCGACATCCCGGCCTGCGTGACATTGATCATTATAAGAGTTACAAACTTAGGAACAAACATATAACTATAATGGTTACTCAATGTCACTTACATTTTCAGGGAATGACGGATGGGATGTGGTGGCAAACGTCGCATGTGCCCCCTGTCCGAACGGAGCGGGGATCGGTGCCGTACTCGACAGCTAAAACAAATTTAGAACGTAATATTAATATACAAACTAAATAAACGTGGCCAACAAATTAAGTTAAACACTAACATTGACAGCGCTAAACTGTCTGTAGACTTCCTCCAGATAGTGTACACGTGTCTCTAGCGGCCCGTGGACGTAGTCCCACAGGACTTCATGTGAGCCACGCTGTGGCTCGTAGGAAGGGGCCGCCTGATATGGATTGTAGGAGGAGGAAGGGGGCGCCTGGTAGGAGGAGGAAGGGGCGCCTAGTAGGAGGAGGAACGGGGCGGCTGGTAGGAGGAGGAACGGGGCGGCTGGTATCCACCGGAAGGGGACCTGTCGTCGTCTTCCTCATCTTCGGAAGTAGGGGACGTCGAGCCCTTTCTGCCTCTGCGTCAATAAAGGCCACGCTGTCTCTGTACCAATCTGTGCCCATCTCGTCGACAGTAGGCACAAGGCGATCGAAAGGCAAGAGTGGCTGCTAAATATATGATAAAACATAAAAGAAATTAATAAGTGGGACTAACGTATGCAAATTGTAAACATAGTAAAAGAACTTACATTTCTAGACGCTTTGAAGAACTCAATCCAAAGCGACCTACTGTAACACCCTAAAAATCAGAGTAAATTTAAACCTGAAATATAAGGGTTTACTTAAACAAAATCCATAACATAAACTTTCTTAACATAAACAAACAATAACAAGAGTTAATTTTCATCAACATGTTGTCACCATAAACTCTCCTCTCATCCCATTATTTCCCTGAGCTCATACCTGGTAAGAAAATATAATTTGAAACAATTAGGCGAAAGCCTAGTGAGAACATTCAATTTCAAATTTAAGACATTTAACAGTTGAACATAACCAAGATATAACAAACATGTTCTTCCGCCACTCTTACCGTACACGTACATATCTCAAAGTCGAGAACATACCCGATCCCATGAATATGACTAACATTCAGTAAGTCATATCACTGCATCCCATCCTACGATCTTACAATCCAAACCTCATACTTTCTTCTTGACATGGATACAAAATAGCATTTATATATTGCCTCTTCAATCATTTCCATGTGAATAGTAAATCTATATTACCTATTCAATCGTTCCATATGAATAGTAATTATACTTTACCTATTTCCCCACTTCTACATAAATACAGTTTTACTTTGCCTAGTCATTCATACACCTGAATAACAATTATATTTTTGTCTTATTCAATTATTCAAGGATACACGGGAATAACAATTATACTTTGTCTATTCCTCCTTTTTGATTATAAATAACAATTCCACTTTGTCTATTTATCAATACGAATAGCAATTTTTACTTTGCCTATTCGTTGCTTTCCAATTTAAATAAGAATAGCAATTATACCTTGCATATCCTATGTTATCAAATAAACCAATGTGTATGAATTCGTTCTTTTTACTCATACTCATACAGGATAATGCTTATATATATTTCTCATATTATTTCATATGAGTCAATCACATAATTATCACACCAATTTCTCATATCATTTGGTAAAATCAAACCTCCGTTATATATATATATATCATATATCTTTTAATATAAACCGATCATATTTTAATACGTCAATTCCTCATCCTATGATTTTAATCATCAATATTAACACTTCTGATTCTTGATATAATTTTACTTCATAAAATTATTCTTCCCAACGTCATCAAATCAATTCATTTATATAATACACCTTATCACAATTTAAAACATTATAAAAAGGTAAGGTAAGAATGAACTCACCTGGTAAGAAGTCACGCTACTTTTATTTCTTTTAAGTACGTAGGAACTTCGGACTTCAACCCCTCAAATAACTGTAATACCACATATATATAAATATACTGGTATTAATTTACTGTTTAAGATATATTTAAATACCAAATCTTAAAACCATACTTATTTCTATCGCAACTAATAACCCCTCGTAATTCACTTAACATCGCAGCCAATCCTGGAATCGCAACCCATATGAAATCGCAACCCACTTGTATACTAAACAAATCGCAATTATATATATATATATATATATATATATATATATATATATATATATATATATATAAAATCGCAACCCTATTTATATATATATATATGAATTGCCTCGCAACCATATATATATATATAAATAAATCACCACCAAGTATATATATATATATATATATATTAAATCACAACCTTATTTATATATATATATATATGAATTGCCTCGCAACCAAGTATATATGTATATTTTAATAAGTAGCAACCAATTCCCTCGCAGCTCTTGGCCTCGCAGTAAACTATTGCGAGCCAATATTTCCCTCGCAACTCTTGGCCTCACAGTCAACTATTGCGAGCCAAAATTTCCCTCGCAACAAAAACCTGCGAGACATATGAACTTCATAAAAACACCCAGTTCACTGGTTCGTCTAAAACCCAGATTTTTAACAGTTCTAAGGCTTGGATGATTATGAAACTTTGCAGGAATGTTCACTACTACTACTAGAACACTAATCCAAGGTCAAAATACACTTCTACATCTAAAAAATACCAAAACCCACTTAACCTCCTAAAAACTTAGAATACATAAAAATGGAAGATTTAAATAGGATTGCTTACTTTGAGGTTTTCTTGTTTTGAATCTAAACTCAGCTGTTAGTATCCTCCTCCTTCTTCACTTTTACTCCAAGAACTCCTCCCCAAAACTCTTCTCTTTCCCAGCCGTGAACAACGAAACACTCACACACTCTTGAACTTGATTGCTTCTCTCACTACAAGGGACACCTCAACTTGGTTTAGGTGAACCGAAGGCATGGGCACACAACAACCCCTCTTTTACCCAATCAGCCCCAAACTTCTCAAAAATACCCAAACTACCCTCTAACTTCTAACTCCAAATCTAACTAATAAAAAGACATATATAATTATAAATCTAACTTCTCAATTCTAATTTAACTAAATACTACTAGTCAAATTATTAAATAAAATACCTGGTTATTACACATCACCTTTTATAAAAATTATTGGGATGTTACACCTACTTAGGGTAACACGCTTGTCCCAACGGGTTCCCCTAAGTACTCGATCGTCGCGCTTGACGAAATATCGGATTGATGCGGGAAACACCTCCAAGATCCATATCTGGAATTAGACAAGAAGAGCAAGTACGTAAAAAGAAAAGCCAAACAGTTTGTATGTATTATTAACAATTGTTATAGTACGTATCTAACCTTGAAGGCGTATGTAAAACCACAAAGATTCATCTTTGCATGTCGATCGGCGCGTCTGCCTATGGCTCGGTGCAGATTAGAGTAGCAATGTGTCCAGATATGGCTACCCCACGGGTAGCTGTTAAACAGCTCAAGGTCCTCGACGGCCCTAAGGACCGTCGATGAAGCATGCTGGCTATACTCACGGCCCAGGAAGCCCATATCCACGATCACCACCAAGCATACACGGACAGCATCGTCGTCGGTTAGGGCACTAAGGCCCTCTTTCATCTTTTCCCGGACTGCCTTCAGCTTCAAACGAGATGCTGAAATGCCGAAAACCCTAGGAACGAAGGAGCAGTCTTCTAAGGGAGGAAGGGGGGAGCCTCTCCAAAACGTAGTCCTGTAATTAGACAGAACTCCCGACGCCCAAAATGCAATTGAGAGCCGAAGAAATCAAAATGCATCTCCTCCGGCTCAGCGTTGGCGTCCTCGACCTCCAACTGTAGAAACATGTGTACTAGCGTAGGGTCGCCACCAGAGTAAGACACATCCATCCATGGCCCGAACGGTGTCCCTCTATAGATGGTCTCAAGGGTATCCGCGCGATCACCTAATCCCCTAAACAGCGCTCCTAATTCCTCGATGTATGAAACTTTGCACCTTACCGTCAAGTCGATGTTAAAGAAATCCTTCTACATAGTCATTCACAGATGTTATAGTTAGTGTTATATATAGATGCTGCAGTTTATTTTATTTTATATAGATGTTGCGGTTTATTTTATTTCAACGTATCATATTGTTATATATAGATAAAGTGCGGTTGTATTTTATTTCAACGTATAATAGTGTTATATATAGATAAAGTGCGGTTGTATTTTATTTCAACGTATAATAGTGTTATACATAGATAAAGTGCGGTTGTATTTTATTTCAACGTATAATAGTGTTATATATAGATAAAGTGCGGTTGTATTTTATTTCAACGTATAATAGTGTTATATAAAGATAAAGTGTGGTTGTATTTTATTTCAACGTATAATAGTGTTATACATAGATAAAGTGTGGTTGTATTTTATTTCAACGTATAATAGTGTTATATATAGATAAAGTGCTGTTTATTTTATTTCAACGTATAATAGTGTTATATATAGATAAAGTGCGGTTTATTTTATTTCAACGTATAATAGTGTTATATAAAGATAAAGTGCGGTTGTATTTTATTTCAACGTATAATAGTGTTATACATAGATAAAGTGCGGTTTATTTTATTTCAACGTATAATAGTGTTATATATAGATAAAGTGCGGTTTATTTTATTTCAACGTATCATATTGTTATATATAGATAAAGTGCGGTTGTATTTTATTTCAACGTATAATAGTGTTATATAAAAATAAAGTGCGGTTGTATTTTATTTCAACGTATAATAGTGTTATACATAGATAAAGTGCGGTTTATTTTATTTCAACGTATAATAGTGTTATATAGAGATAAAGTGCGGTTTATTTTATTTCAACGTATAATAGTGTTATATATAGATAAAGTGCGGTTTATTTTATTTCAACGTATCATATTGTTATATAGAGATAAAGTGCGGTTTAGGGACCCTAGTTGTCATTCTTAAAAGTTTAGGACCTAATTGGCATTCTTAAAAGTTTAGGTACCTAAGTTGTCATTCTTAAAACCATAGGGACCTAAGTTGTCATTCTTAACATTTTTTTATAAAAAACACATATTTAACAATTTTTTTATAAAATGTGTTTTTTTATAAAAAATTGTTAAGAGTGTGTTTTTATAAAAAAATTGTTAAAAATGTGTTTTTTTATAAAAAATTGTTAAGAGTGTGTTTTTATAAAAAAATTGTTATAGTTTTATGGTTTTATGTTTGAATGTGATATTTGTATGTTGTTATAGTGTGTTTTTTCATATAAAAATTGTTAAAAATGTGTTTTTTTTTTTTAAAACACACCCTTAACAATTTTTTATAAAAACACACTCTTAACAATTTTTTTATAAAAAACTTGTTTTTATAAAAAATTGTTAAGGGTGTGTTTTTATAAAAAAATTGTTAAGAGTGTGTTTTTATAAAAAAAAACACATTGTTAACAATTTTTTTATAAAAACACACTCTTAACAATTTTTTTATAAAAAAACACTCTTAACAATTTTTATATGAAAAAACACACTATAACAACATACATATTATAACATACAAATATCACATTCAAACATAAAACTATAAAACTATAACAATTTTTTTATAAAAACACACTCTTAACAATTTTTTATAAAAAAAACACATTTTTAACATTTTTTTATAAAAAACTGTTTTTATAAAAAAAAATTAACAATTTTTTTATAAAAAAACACATTATAAAAACCATAAAACTATAACAATTTTTTATAAAAACACACTATTAAATATTTTTTATAAAAAAACTGTTTTTATAAAAAATTGTTAAGGGTGTGTTTTTATAAAAAAATTGTTAAGAGTGTGTTTTTATAAAAAAAAACATATTGTTAACAATTTTTTTTATAAAAACACACTCTTAACAATTTTTTTATAAAAAAACACTCTTAACAATTTTTATATGAAAAAACACACTATAACAACATACACATTATAACATACAAATATCACATTCAAACATAAAACCATACATATCATGTTAAACATAGAACATATTCAAACATAAGTTATAAACACTATAACAACCTACAAATCATATATCTTAACTTAAAATAACATACAAAAAATAACAAATAACATAAGGAAAACATACCAAAGAGGTAATACGAGACATCTTCACAAAACCCGAACGCGTATTCCACACGACAAAATTGAGAGAGTGGGAGAAAATTGAGAGAGTTTGATTAAAAATTGAGAGAGTGATTAAAAAAATTGAGAGTGACCGTGTCTTGGTCCCCCCCCCCCCTCTTATATAGTGCGGCCGAAGAAACAATTAGGGTTTAGGGTTCGTCAAAGGGATTTTAGGGTTAACCCTGTGCCGACACGTGGCACAGGAGCCCGCGATCGCGGGAGGTCAAAGAAAGTCAATCGCGGGCAGGGACCAAAAATGCACACGCGGGCATTCTTGAGGGAGGAAAGCTGTACCGCGGGTGTTCTTGAGGGACCAACGCGGGCAAAGTGGGCAAACTTTGGTGACACGTGTAGCCCGCGATCGCGGGGGTCAATGAGTCAAACGCGGGCAGGGACCAAAACTGCACACGCGGGCATTCTTGAGGGGGGAAAGCTGGACCGCGGGCATTCTTGAGGGACCAACGCGGGTAAAGTGGGTAAACATTGGTGACACGTGGCCTGGAGCCCGCGATCGCGGGCTCCATCGCGAATTTTTAGGGCATTTTTGCAAAATAGGAGAGATTTTGGGTATTTCAGTAAAAGATGGTCAAACTTAGGGTATTTTAATTAATTTCCCAAAAAACAAACATTGGACATACTTGTGATATAAGGCCATCAGTAGCGGGCTTCGGGATGGGCTCGGGATGGGTGAGGTGGCAGCGGGGTGGCAGCGGGGTTGGGCTACGGCTCGGGATGGGCATGCGGGGCGGGATGGTTTTCGGGGATGGGATCCCGATCCATCCCGAGGGTTTTTAAAAAAAAATTAATTAAATTTTTTAAAAAATAACCGTTGAACGGCTCTTTCTTAAAAAAAAAAATTCTCAATTTAATCACACTATATATTTAACCCTCAACCTCTTATTTCTCACACCTCTCAACCTCTTATTTCTCACACCTCTTATTTCTCACACCTCTCAACCTCTTATTTTTCACACTATCAAATTCTCTCAATCTCACACCTCTCAAACTCTCTCAAATTCTCTCAACCTCTTATTTTTCACACCTCTCTCATCATGAATCCAAACAGAACACCTACATCCCGTCGTAACCGACCGAATACACCACAATCGCAAGAAGATCAAGAGTTTGGTTTCCAAGCGTTTACACAACAAGGTTATCATCCGCAATTCTCGCAACAAATTCCGCCACAATGGTCGCAACAAAATCCGCCACAATATCCGCAACAATTTCCCCAACAATTTCCCCAACAATTTCACCAACAATTTCACCAACAAATTCCTTACCAATTTACACGTCCCGGGTTGGTTGAACAAGGTTTTACTCCGGCCAACTACAATCTTCCTTCACCCGCAATCAATCTCGACGACGACATTGTTCCGGAAACCCAACCTTCTACCCCGAACTCACCACAATTTATCCCGACACAACAATCTAACCCGGAACCATCAAATCCGAGACGAACGAAAGCCGCCAAACAAACGTGGAGTAAAGCCGAGGAACTCGCGTTAGTGTCGGCGTGGGTTGACGTTTCGAAGGACCCCGTGGTCGGTAACGCACAAAGCGGTGGTAATTATTTTTACTGTTATTATTCTTATTATTATTATTATTATTATTATTATTATTATTATTATTATTATTCTTATTATTATTATTATTATTATTCTTATACTTTATTTTACATAAATGTAGGAAGTTTTTGGGCCCGAATCGGGCAACTGTTCTTTACTCGCATGGGTCGTGAACCAGGTTATAGATCAACCCATCAACTCAATAGCAAGTTCAACGACGTCAATAAAAGAGTTAATTTGTTTGGCGGCATCTACAACAACTTGCTCAGTAATAGATCAAGCGGGATGAGTGAGGCCGATATATCCCGAACGGCACACGAACGGTATGTAGCACGCCATAACGTTGCTTTCACTCACGAACAAGCTTGGGACATCCTAAAAAAATGTCCAAAATGGGGAGCCGTTCCAACGATGACGACAACTTCATCGCGGGGTTCAAAACGTACCCAAACTTCCGATGATGACGATGACGAGACAATTCAACGACCCATCGGGAGAAACAAGGCAAAAAAAACATCAACGAGTAATACGTCCGGGACGAATACGGACGAAAGTGTTACTCAGTTGTTGACGACGTTCAACGACAAGTTTGATGGTGCAATTGAATACAAAATGAAAAAACTCGATGTCGAACTTCAAAGGTTGGAACACGAACGAGAACTCGAACGAGCAAAACGATTTGATGCAGACTTCCAGTTTTACATAACCCCGCATGATCACCTTTCGGGCCCCGCTTTGATGGCTACGCTAAAGAGAAAAGAGCAAATTAAAAAATATCATGATTGGAATGACGACGAGTAGATTTTTAAATTTATTTTGTAATTTTTAATTTTTTAATGAATGATATGAATTTTTATTTTTATTATTTATCTTATTTTTATTTATTAAAAATATATATAAATATTTTTATTTTGTTAAATAATTAAATGTATAAATAAAAGAATTAAAATAAATGAGGTGGCAAAGGGGTTTGAGGGAATGGGGTACGGGTGTTTAGAGATCGTTAGGGATCGAGTGAGGGATGGGAGAAAAGCTGATGTGGCGCTGATGTGGCTTGGAATCTTTGAAAGATAGGAGCTCATGGGTACTGATGGCCTAAGATTATAAGGCCATCAGTACCCCATGGGGGGAATCTTTCAATGATTCCCCTCCACATCATCGCCACATCAGCTTTTCTTCCATCCCTCACTCCATCCCTCACGATCCCTAAACATCCGTACCCCATTCCCTCAAACCCCTTTGCCACCTCATTTATTTTAATTCTTTTATTTATACATTTAATTATTTAATAAAATAAAAATATTTATATATTTTTTAATAAATAAAAATAAGATAAATAATAAAAATTAAAATTCATATCATTCATTAAAAATAAAAATTACAAAATATCATTCATACCAATTATGAAATTTTTGGAGTTGCTTTTTTCTCGCTAAAGTAGCCCTCAAAGCGTTTCCCGTAAGGTGATCATGCGGGCTTATGAAAAACTCGAAGTCTTTCTCAAATCGGTTTGAGCGTTCGATTTCGATTTCGAGATCGAGTTTTTTCATTTTGTATTCCATTGTATCATCAATCTTGTTGTTGAACGTCGTCAACAACTGCGTAACACTTTCGTCCGTATTCGCCCCGGACGTATTACTCGTTGATGATTTTTTTGCCTTGTTTCTCCCGATGGGTCGTTGAATTTGCTCGTCATCGTCATCATCGGAAGGTTGGGTACGTTTTGAACCCCACGATGAAGTTGTCGTCATCGTTGGAACGGCTCCCCATTTCGGACATTTTTTTAGGACGTCCCAAACTTGTTCGTGAGTGAAAGCAACTTTATGGCGTGCTACATACCGTTCGTGTGCCGTTCGGGATATATCGGCCTCACTCATCCCGCTTGATCTATTATTGAGCAAGTTGTTGTAGATGCCGCCAAACGAATTAACTCTTTTATTGAGGTCGTTGAACTTGCTATTGAGTTGATGGGTTGATCTATAACCTGGTTCACGACTCATGCGAGTAAAGAACACATCCCCGATTCGGCCCCAAAAATTTCCTACATTTATGTAAAATTAAGTATAAGAATAATAATAATAATAATAATAATAATAATAATAATAATAACAATAAAAATAATTACCACCGCTTTGTGCGTTACCGACCACGGGGTCCTCCGAAACGTCAACCCACGCCGACACCAACGCGAGTTCCTCGGCTCTTGTCCACGTTTGTTTGGCGGCTTTCTTTGGTCTCGGATTTGATGGTTCCGGGTTAGATTGTTGTGTCGGGATATATTGTGGTGAGTTCGGGGTAGAAGGTTGGGTTTCCGGAACAATGTCGTCGTCGAGATTGAAGTTGGCCGGAGTAAAACCTTGTTCAATCAACCCGGGACGTGTAAATTGGTAAGGAATTTGTTGGTGAAATTGTTGGGGAAATTGTTGCGGATATTGTGGCGGATTTTGTTGCGACCATTGTGGCGGAATTTGTTGCGAGAATTGCGGATGATAACCTTGTTGTGTAAACGCTTGGAAACCAAGCTGTTGATCTTCTTGCGATTGTGGTGTATTCGGTCGGTTACGACGGGATGTAGGTGTTCTGTTTGAATTCATGATGAGAGAGGTGTGAAAAATAAGAGGTTGAGAGAATTTGAGAGAATTTGAGAGGTGTGAGATTGAGAGTATTTGATAGTGTGAAAAATAAGAGGTTGAGAGGTGTGAGAAATAAGAGGTTGAGGGTTAAATATATAGTGGGATTAAATTGAGAAATTTTTTTTTTTTTAGAAAGAGCCGTTCAACGGATATATTTTTTTAAAAATTTAATTAAAAAATTTTTTTTTTTTTAAAAACCTTCGGGATGGATCGGGATCCCATCCCCGGATACCATCCCGCCCCGCCAACCCCGCCCGGGCCGTAGCCCATCCCGCATCGACCCCGCCCATCCCGCATCCCATCCCGAGCTCATCCCGAGCCGGGTACGGATGGCCTAAGGAGGCTTGTCACTTGTGGAATGTGGACCATAGACCGCAAATGCCTTTTATTTCACACGTTTATTTATAAGTTATAAGGCCATCCGTACCCGGCTCGGGATGAGCTCGGGATGGGATGCGGGATGGGCGGGGTCGATGCGGGATGGGCTACGGCCCGGGCGGGGTTGGCGGGGCGGGATGGTATCCGGGGATGGGATCCCGATCCATCCCGAAGGTTTTTAAAAAAAAAATTTAATTAAATTTTTAAAAAAATATATCCGTTGAACGGCTCTTTCTAAAAAAAAATTCTCAATTTAATCCCACTATATATTTAACCCTCAACCTCTTATTTCTCACACCTCTCAACCTCTTATTTTTCACACTATCAAATTCTCTCAATCTCACACCTCTCAAACTCTCTCAAATTCTCTCAACCTCTTATTTTTCACACCTCTCTCATCATGAATTCAAACAGAACACCTACATCCCGTCGTAACCGACCGAATACACCACAATCGCAAGAAGATCAACAGCTTGGTTTCCAAGCGTTTACACAACAAGGTTATCATCCGCAATTCTCGCAACAAATTCCGCCACAATGGTCGCAACAAAATCCGCCACAATATCCGCAACAATTTCCCCAACAATTTCACCAACAATTTCACCAACAAAATCTTATTTTTATTTATTAAAAAATATATAAATATTTTTATTTTGTTAAATAATTAAATGTATAAATAAAAGAATTAAAATAAATGAGGTGGCAAAGGGGTTTGAGGGAATGGGGTACGGATGTTTAGGGATCGTGAGGGATGGAGTGAGGGATGGAAGAAAAGCTGATGTGACGATGATGTGGAGGGGAATCATTGAAAGATTCCCCCCATGGGGTACTGATGGCCTAATATCTTCTAAAATTCCAAAAAGAAGGTTCAGAACATATTCAATAGATTCTATATAATTTTTTTAAAATAGGTATTTAAAAGTCAAAATCTCTAAAATGAATTATATTTTGCTCCAACAGATTCTTTATTTTAGAGAACTCAACATTCATTATATTATTTAAATATTATTTAAATTTATCATTTCAATACATTTTTTAAAAAGAATTTATATAAAATAATGATAACTTAATCTTATTGGTGGGAATGGATAAAAAAGTAATTTCTCAGTCCATCTAGCAAACTTTAGAGAATTCTCTAAACTTGGAGTTTTTTCTAGTTTTCTCTATTTTAGAGAACCATATAGAAAAGTTGTTGAAGCAATATAAAAAACAAAAATATAATTTTCTCTATTTTAGAAAAGTTGTTAGACTGGATACATCGTGACAAAATCTTAATTGAGGCATGATGAGTTGGCCCAAGAAGTGGATTGACTTGCCATTAATAGTTCATCTTCAACACATTTTTCAAAAATCTTTATAAAAAATTACTTTTATCTTCAAAAAGATTCTCTATTTTAGACCTTCCACACACATGTAATACCATACTCATTTCTAAAGTATCACATTAGCTTTGCAATAACACCTTTCACACACATGCAAGACCAAACTTCTTTCTAAACTAATAAATTATAATATTAATAATTAATGTTTAAACAAACAAACAAATTAATTAAACTAAAAAATGCTTTTGTTTAATATATCTATTTTGTGAAAGATCTTTCTAATATAGAAAGATGAGGGTTGTCTTGCAATGTTTTGCAAGCCACATGGCATGCCATGTCATCTTGCAAGGGGTCTTGCAAGACGTGTGTGGATGCTCTTAGAGAAATAAACATCGATTAAAATATTAAAATATTCATTCTATCTAGTAAAATATTATTTCTATCTCTAAATATTTATTTTTAAAGATTTCTATTGGTGTTCTCATCTAATAATCATTTTTCGGGTTATCTTCATATCTAGAGAAAAACTTATTATCTCCTACTTTCTCCATTTTAGGCCATCCGTACCCACAGCGGGATGGGCAGCGCGATGGCGAGGGGAAGCTGCGGGATGGGCTACGGCCCGGGCGGGGTTGGCGGGGCGGGATGGTATCCGGGGATGGGATCCCGATCCATCCCGAAGGGTTTTTAAAAAAAAATTAATTAAATTTTAAAAAATGTAACCGTTGAACGGCTCTTTGTAAAAAAAAATTTATTTTTCTCAATTTAATCCCACTATATATTTAACCCTCAACCTCTTATTTCTCACACCTCTCAACCTCTTATTTCTCACACCTCTCAACCTCTTATTTCTCACACCTCTCAAATTCTCTCAACCTCTTATTTCTCACACCTCTCAAACTCTCTCAAACACTCTTCCATTCTCTATATTTTAAACAATATGGATTCGCCACAACCCGGTTCACCAACCGCATCATCATCATCCGTAGACACCGACGAGTTGTTGAATCTACAAAGGGAAATTTTTCAACATACTGCACAATCGCTGTATGGTAGCACCGCCTCATCGTCAACAAGAGAGAGGGCCACAAACATTGAAAGAGGTCGAGTAACTGCAAACGAGCGGCTTATGCGAGACTACTTTGGCGTCAACCCGATTTATACACCGGATATGTTTAGGCGGCGGTTTAGGATGAGCAGACAACTATTCGAACGAATAGTTGAAGATTTAGAAGTAGGGTATCCGTATTTTAGACTTCGGTTTGACGGGTTAGGCAAACAAGGTTTTTCTCCGATACAAAAGTGTACTTCCGCTATTCGGCAATTGGCGTATGGAGTAGCTGCTGACGCACTTGACGAGTACATCCGTATGGGAGAGAAAACGTCACGAGATTGTCTGTACAAATTCTGCACAGGTATTATTGAACTGTATGGTCAAAAATATTTACGCAAGCCTACTTTTATTGATATTCAGAAGTTGTACGCCGCGCATGAAGCTAAACACGGATTTCCCGGCATGCTCGGCAGCATAGACTGTACTCATTGGGCGTGGGCAAATTGTCCGAATGCATGGCGAGGTCAATTCATGAGAGGTGATCATGAGCACCCGACAATCATGCTAGAAGCAGTGGCCTCTCAATATCTATGGATCTGGCACGCATACTTTGGTGTTGCCGGTTCCAACAACGACATCAATGTTCTCAATCAGTCGCCCATCTTCAACGATGTATATGATGGAAAAGCACCCGACTGCCCTTTTGAGGTGAATGGAGCCACCTACAAGCATGGATATTATCTAACGGATGGGATATATCCGGAATGGGCTACTTTCGTAAAATCATTTACGTGCCCACAAGACCTTAAACGACAAAAGTTCAAGTCCGCGCAAGAATCCGCACGTAAAGATGTTGAACGAGCTTTTGGCGTGCTTAAACAACGTTGGCATATACTTCATAACCCGGCACGCGGATGGGAACTCTCAAGATTGGCAAACATTATGTACGCTTGTGTCATATTACACAATATGATACTCGAAGACGAAAACCATGCTATTTGTGGTGACGTGGAAAACGACTTTTTCACGGATGATATCGAAAGCCAAATCAGTGAGACACAACGCGCGGCAAATGTTCGAGAAGTCATAAACCGGGACACTCATAATAACCTTCGGTCGGATTTGGTCGAACATATTTGGCGTATCCAAGTTCCCAACAATGACGACGAGTAGATTTTTAAATTTATTTTGTAATTTTTATTTTTAATGAATGATATGAATTTTAATTTTTATTATTTATCTTATTTTTATTTATTAAAAAATATATAAATATTTTTATTTTGTTAAATAATTAAATGTATAAATAAAAGAATTAAAATAAATGAGGTGGCAAAAGGGTTTGAAAGAATGGGGTACGGGTGTTTAGGGATTGTTAGGGATTGAGTGAGGGATGGGAAAAAAGCTGATGTGGCGCTGATGTGGACATAGAATATTTGAAAGATTCCTTCCTGGGGTACGGATGGCCTTAGAGATGGTTTTGGAGAAGTTAGAGCAAAATTGTAGCTCAAAATCCTCATATTCTTCATTTTCTCAAAAAATGAAGAAGTTGTTGGAGATGCTCTTGAAAATGCATTTCCTCTCTCCTCTTTATTATATTTCCTCTCTCTCTCTCTCTCCTATTTTATCTATCATTTCTCTATAACATACATGTACACACATAATTGAATATGAATTCAAGGTGAACACATTGTGATTTTTTTTATAAATACTATTATAGTTTGTGAACACATAGTGAACACACTAATATGGTGTGTTCACTAAACACACTCTAAATCTACAAAATTTAGTAGCGTTTGTGAACATATTGTGAACACAAACTAAATATATTTATACTATTTGCAAACCCAATGTGAACGATGTGCACGCTAATACGAAGATCCATTCTTTGTTTTTTTTTTTGAAAGACACGAAACGAATTTTATAAAACTGAAACTAGCAAGACACTAGCTTACAAAGCATCCGAGAAGCATAAAAGAGGGTTAAAACACCACGTTTCCCACCTAATTCCCCTCCCCATTTTAACTTTGTTCTTGACCCACAAAAAGTAATATAACTGGACAATACGAAGATCCATTCTAATCCGCTAATGTGAACATTTTTTTCATTTTGTCATTCGATCATCAATGCTTACTTCAATTGACGTATTTAAGTTGATTTTTTTAGGGATAGTTATACATATTAGACGTTTGTCAGTTTACAAAAACAAACAACATATTTATTCAAATTTCAGACTTCAACACTATCTTTTAAAAATCAAAAGTGAAATCAAACTTCAGACTTCAGCATATCTTAAAAAACAAAAAATACTTATGAGCACATAACCATTACGACAAAATTAGGGTTACTAGACACCAAAATTTTGAAGTATCATATATGATTTATGTTTTTAGAATCAAATAAGTGTGCGTCATATATAAAAGTATTATTATAAGTTTATAAAATGTTTTTTTGGGACATCTTAACAATTTTTTTTAAAACACATTTTAACATATGTCATATTATAACAAAATTGGGTTGATCTAGGATGTTTAAAATGTTTAAATGTGTTATGTAACACCCCAAAAATTGAGACACATAAAAAACTTCCAAAAATGGAAATGTGGTATATAAAATGACAAGATATGAGTTATTCCAAAGAGGGATAGCAAATACGTATGTTAATTTACAAGTTTGTAATCAAATTGGTAAGAAGATAAGATTACATTCGGGTGTCATCTACATAAAAATATCGTTTTTTAAAGGTGTACCAAAAATGTTTCCCCAAGCTCACTCTATAGTCCGACTATGGGCCTGTTCGTTTGTGGCTTAATAGGCTATGTGGGAGATATGGCTGATTCACACAGCCATATCTGAGTGTTCGGAAGCGGCTGAATCGGTCCGTCCATGGATGATTCGCTCAGCTAAGAAAGGAGAGTCATTTGTGGTCAGCCATCATTAACGATTGTTTTTACCCTGATAACTTCACCCATTCTCCACTTGATATTGTGTATTTTTGGAAGAAAGAGAGATTTTGTGTTGAAGGTCGTCACTGTATGACTGTTTACACACACACACACACACAATACACAATATATATATATATAGGCTGGGTATCAAATACAAACCAGTTAGTTTGTACAAACTCGTACAAACCATACCTAGCTTCATGATTTTGTAAATTTGGCTTCATGAATATATATATATATATATATATATTTTGGCTTCATGAATATATAATTTGGCTTCATGAATATATCATTTGGCATTTTTAACTAATTTTTTTACAAAAATACCCTAAAATACCCTTATTTTTGTAAAAAAATTAGTTAAAAATGCCAAATGATATATTCATGAAGCCAAAATATATATATATATTCATGAAGCCAAAATTATAAAATCATGAAGCTAGGTATGGTTTGTACGAGTTTGTACAAACTAACTGGTTTGTACCCGATACCACCCCTATATATATATATATATATATATATATATATATATATATATATGTATATATTGCTTGAGAGAGAGACTGAGAAAGAGAGATTTTGGGTGGGTTTTGGATTGAAGTGGATTTGGGTTTTCTTGTAATGCAACAGCTAATGGGACGATAGGGTTTTTTGGTTTTCCTTTTATGCTAATAGATTGAAGATTACAAGAGGTTAAAGATGATAATGGGAAGACTTTTGTTGACGGCTAGATAGGAGAAAGATTAGGGTTTGAAGAAAATAATAAAAACTAAATCTATATATTTTACAACTTTTTTTTAGTTAGAAAATTAAATTTTCATGAAACAGTGATTTAATCCGACAAAAATAAATACAAGATATAAAAATGAGTACATTATCAAATAATACAAGAGCAATATATTACGGGTTAAAATGAATACAACATATAAAATTTTAGAACTTTATTACATCAATTTAGAAAAAAAAAAGTACTTGTATTTATTTAAAAACGTTTAAATTGGTATTTTATTATTATTATTCAACATTTTTATCAAACAATTGTTTTATATAGACAAAAATAAAGATTGGGGGTCATTTCTGACATTCGGACTGTTTATTCAGCACAACAACCGAACACCAACTTATCTGTTAACACCCAGACAACCATATCCATTCAGGTCTTAACAGAAAATGAACCGAACAGCCCCTATGTCTTCTTGGCTACCACGTCGCTAGATCATCAGATACATGTCGACACCAAATAAGTGTTAGGCCATAAATCAATTTTGGTTAGTTAATATATATCAACAAATAACGATTAATTTAAACCATGTTAACCAATTGTGACAGGCAATGATGCCCCCGGTCACTCTCGTTGAGAGTGTACCGAGAGTTCAAAAATCAATTTTGGTTAGTTAATTAGCCAAAACTCTTAAGGAAATCTATTGACTACCAAGACTTAAAACATGCAAAGCAAGATGACACCTTATTCGCGGGTTACACTAAGGTATATGTTGAAATCTTACCGTAAGAAATCTCGGGTGTTACATGTTAATAGAGTGTTTTAAGACTTATGTTTATTGAACCGAAACATAAAACATCTAGTCCAAAGTGTTACAACGGGTTTACAAAACGTTTTTATAACATTTTTAAAATAAAGTGTCGTATTTTATAATTTTATAAAACCCTTATGAGAAGTGTCTTATAAACTCATAATTTTATATGACACTTTGTTTATAAGACAATTTGTTCTAATAGTGTCGTATAAAATAGGTAACAAAACACTTTATTATAAAATGTTCTAAAAAATGCTTAAACGATCAAATATATTCTATATATCTATTGCACCACTTTTAAATAACACATTATATATATATATATATATAGAGAGAGAGAGAGAGAGGAAGATTCAAACGAGGAACGTACCTATTTACGAGAAACGCGAAGAGCGTCTTCCATGTACTGGATTACATGTGATCCACTACTCCCGAAAAAATCAGGTAGCAGGCGACCTGGTTCGCGAGTCGCGTGGAAGTCGCCCGGATCACATGTGATTTTAGGCGTGAATCACATGTGATCCACTACATGGGCGGAAGCCCCCCGATCAGGTGTGAATCACATGTGATTTTGTACGTGAATCACATGTGATTCAGTACATGGGCGGTGCTCCTCGCGTTTTCTTAAATTGTTACGATCCTCGTTTGAACCCGCCTCTATATATATATATATATATTTATAAAAACCATACATAATTTTGATAACTACAGAACTATACTTATGTGCCATGCATAAATTATGATAAATTTTATGATCGATCGATGATTATTCAAAATAATTTATTATAAATAAAACAAATTATTTCTCTTTCATGGCAATCATTTTTTGAAGAGTTCTTTAAATTTAAAAAAATTTACACACTTTCTTTTACTTTCTTATTTTAAAAATAGTTTTAAAAAATCAATTAAAACAAAAAAATACCTAGAATCCTTATTATTATTTTTTTAAATAAACTATTGAGGGTGCAGTAAGTTAAAAAAAGAGATTTAACAAGAGTTGGAAGTTGGGAAGGTGGATTTGTAAGTAGGAACAGCAGTAGTAGATGGATCAAATGGAGTGGCATGCCATCTAAATTTAATAATTCAAATTTTCTGTAATGTGAATTTATTGATACATTATATTTAAAAAATTATCACCTTTTTTTATAATATATTCATTTGTAAATTATCAAAAAAAAAATATATATATATATATATAGGTAAACATTTGCAAATCGATTACAAATTTTACACACTTGTTTAAATCGTTCTTTGTTTATCTACTGTTGGTACAAATAGATAAAAAGATGAGAAAAATGTAGTTTTGGCAGATATTTATAAATAGTTCTTTTATTTCTAATCAATAATTATATAATTATCCATCTTTGGTTATTATTATTTCATGATTATCACGACCCCGGCGTCAGTATTTCTCTAATGATTTTTCCAGATCATCGAAATCGTCAAAATTATGGTCAAACATTATCTCCACGGGGTAAGAAGAAAGATTCCGATCCTTTCTCAAAGGCTTAAAAGCAAACATTTGGTGAGCAAATTGAACCGAATCACAACGTGGACGAAAACAAACGGAGAGAACCAACAGTCACGAAGGATCTCGATCTGTGTCGCCTTCAGAGACTCTGATCTTGTAAACGATCGGAAAAGCTCAATGAATCAATCATCGCTGGCGACTTTAATATGATACAATAAAGTGGAACATCAAGAATCTGCTATTGCTCCGAAGTATCACCAATTCACCTTTGTCGTGTGTGCAACAATCACAATATAACATTGCAAGTGGTATATATATAGGGAAATTAATTAAAATACCTCAAGTTTGACCAAGTGTTACCAAAATACCACAAATCTCTCTCACTTTGCAAAAATACCCCTTTTTCCGCGATGGGAGCCCGCGATCGCGGGCCAGGGACCATTTCTGACACTTTTTTAAACTTGCAGAGACCATTTTTGAAAAATTCAATCCCGCGATCGCGAAAGAATCCCGCGATGGGATTATTTTGTGACTTTTCAATTGCAAGGGACCATTTTTGAAAAATTTCAGGGGCCATTTTTGAAAATATGACCCGCGTAGACACTGTAGCACCCGCGTTCGTCCAATTTGATGAATTTGATTTGTAATGTTACACTTTCAACCCCTATACTTATTTACTAAATTTACTTTATACCTTTTACTTTCATTATTTTAATTTTACATTTAACACATATAATCGTTTATTAACTAAAATACGTTTTAATTTTAACAAATTACACTATTATAATCGTCTCTTCGATACGTTCGAAATGAGCCCAATCTTGAATTTTTTTGGATTTATTTATTTTAATATATATCATATACAGTTATACACTACATAAAAAAATATTTTTTATATTTAAAATTCATACCCTTATAGTTAATTATTTAATTTGTGGTTTTTAATGTATTGTTTCCTTTCCATTTTAATGTTTTTAATATAGAAATTCACTTAAGTTATTTAACAAGGAAATTAATTAACAACATCATATAAAAATTATTGCAAATCATCTTCCCAACCGAAACGGATACAGTGCATGTAAACAAATAAATCTATTACTGGAAGGCGTCCTGGAGTCCTGTGATGAAGTTAACCTTTTCCTTGATCACGTCCTCCATTCCTATGTAGTCCGATTCGAGTTCTTCTAGTTCCTCTTCAGCTTCCTTAATCTCTCGTTGCAGGTGCCGAACGTGAGCCCTAGTCATGGCCAGTTCTCGTTTCTTCTCCGCTAGATACTCCATTTTCCCCTGCTGAATCCCCCTGTTATGGTTCCACATACCCTTTACCTTTTCGATACCGGCGTTCGCCTCATCAATGGCTTTTTGCACTGCGGGAGTAATTCGTTGACTTTGTCGAAGACCCGTCGGCATAAAATCATACATTGGTGGGGTTCTCATGCCATTATCGAAGTAGTAATTTGTTAGACAACCTAGGGGGGGGTAAGGTTGTATTTAAAACTTTTACTTTCAAAAAATCTTTTTATAAAAAAATACGGAGTAAGTACGGAATAATACAGAAGAGTGTAAATACAAACAGATACACAGATATTATATAAATAAATATAAATGCAAAGCAATTTATATAAACAGATATAATTTAAAAGCACAGCGGAAATGTAAATAGATAAGGGAAAGGAAATACTTGACAACGATATTTTTAAAGTGGTTCACCAAACACAAAGTTGGCTAGTCCACCTCGAGAAAATAACACTTCTCGGAGATCCAATACGAAAACGTGTTCTTTACGGTAGAACACAAACCTTAGTACAACAAACGCGAATCACTCTTCTTTGAGAGAATTATGTGGATCACTCACTCTATTCAAACACTTACAAGAGGGTATAATTTTAATATGAATAATCACTCTTGAATAAGGTTTATCACTTGGATATTTTTAGAGAGTTTGATCACTTGAGTTGTGTTGCTGATTCAACTAATCGAGAGATTTTAATCTGCTATCAACTCAAGATTTCTTACTCAAAAACGTGTTTTATAATTTTAACAGTTTAAATATCAAGAGAGGATGCTGCAGAGTCTTTATCAAATGCAGGGAGAGTTATTGTGAATTTGTAGCATTGAAGGCTGGTGCTTGCATGTATTTATACTGGATGAGCAACTGGTGCTGAGGCTTCGCGGTATACCGGCAAACTCTCGCGGTATACCGTGCAGAGGAAAAGTCCGTGTCAGATGAGAAGGTCAACCCTGCAAAAAACAAACGGAAACTGTACCCGCGGTATACCGGCTATACACCGCGGTATACCGTGCAGACAAAAGAGTTTCTAACCAATCAGAGGTGAACAGCAGCCCTGCCGCGGTATACCGCCGGTACCACGCGGTATGCCGGCGTCAGAAAGGGCAACTTCTCCCGGGCGCAACCAAACTGCTGGATCTTCTCAATAAACCTTAATTAATTAAAATTGGGTTTTTAGAAATATCCAAGTGGTATATTATTATAGGATGATTTATCATTTTAAAATTAAAACGACGAAAGTCTTCAGTCTTGGATTCTTCAGATGAAATTATCGAGATTATTTAAATGCTGCACACTCAGATAAAATATTAGATAACAAAGAATGCGGTGTGTTTTGTAATCATCAAAATAAATATGGAGATGTGATTTTATGTGTACCAAAAATATATCACAATATTAAAGCTGGGTACACTTGCACCAACAATCTCCCCCTTTTTGATGATGACAAACACAACGCTAAACACGAGAGCATACTCGGTTTCTCTCCCCCTTTTGTCGAAGCAAAAAGGGTTTAAGAAGGTCGCTTATGCTCCCCCTCGAAAGATGCTCCCCCTCAAAATATGAAATATTTGAGAGTTAGTATTTTTAAGGGTTATACTCAAGCATGCCTAAACCAAGTCTTAATTTAAAGAAAGCTTTTTTGTTAAGAGCTTTAGTAAAAATATCGGCCAAATTATCTTCCGAATCAACCTTTTCAAGCACGATTTGGCCTTTTTGAACATTATCTCGTAAAAAGTGATGTCTCAATTCAATATGTTTGGTACGAGAATGTAAAACAGGGTTTTTACTTAAGTTTATAGCACTTGAGTTATCACACATAATTGGAATTTTGGTTAGGTGTACCTCAAAATCGGTAAGTGTGTGTTTCATCCAAAGGACTTGAGCACACGCTCTTGCGGCGGCTACATATTCCGCTTCGGTAGTAGACAACGCTACGGATTGTTGTTTCTTGGAGAACCAAGACACAAGTGAGAGACCTATAAAGGCACATACCCCACTAGTACTTTTTCGGTCAACAATAGATCCACCAAGATCGGAATCGGTGAAACACGTTACTTCTAACTCGGGTGTTTTTGCATACCATAAGCCAAGATTAGTAGTACCTCGTAAATATCGAAAAATACGCTTGACAGCTTCATAGTGAGTTTGTTTAGGTGAAGATTGAAAACGAGCACATAAACATACACTAAACATAATATCAGGTCTACTAGCAGTTAAATATAATAAACTACCAATCATTCCACGATAAATCTTTTCATTAAAATCGTTTCCCTCCTCGTCACGAGATAATTGTAAGTTTGTGGTCATTGGAGTTTCAACGGGTTTGACATTTTCAAAGTTAAACTTTTTTAACATATCTTTACAATATTTAGATTGACTAATAAAAATACCAGTTTCACATTGTTTGATTTGCAATCCTAAGAAGTATTTTAACTCTCCCATCATGCTCATTTCAAACTCGCTTGTCATTTTCGCAGAAAATTCATTACACAGTTTTTCATTAGTGGAACCAAAAATAATATCATCAACATATACTTGCACAACTACAATATCATTTTGATCATATTTCACAAATAAAGTATTATCTATTTTACCCATAATATAACCAATCTTACACACAACCAATTTCAAAATAAAACCCTCTCCCAATTATATTTCCTTTGGAGTTTCCTCCAAAAATTACCTGTCCACCATCACATGACTTATATGATAAAAAAAAGATTGTTGTTTCCGGTCATGTGACGTGTGCAACCACTATCGAGTATCCAGTCCATATCAAGGTTTATCTACAATAATAAAGATGTAATTTTTTATGGTCCCCATTTCTCGTGGGTCCTTGACAATTAGTTTTAATAAAAACCAACAAGCATATATATATATATATAATAGATCAAAAAGAATATATATATATATGTAGTACGTATGTATATATATATATATAAACAAAAGTACATATAACAATATATTACTTATATATAATATATACAAGAAAATATATCATATTTAAACTATATATATATATATATAATATATAACACATTTAAAACCATAAACGCATACCACCGGGATTATCATTATTAAACATTCCTTTTGGAATCCATTTAGTTATCATTTTAATTTTGCGATTGTATTTATCATACACATAAAAGCAAGCATTTATATTCGCATTATTTTTAGGTTTAGAATACTTATCGTTATACATGCGAGCATACGGTTTTCTCGTATTATAATTTACATTATGCATTTTAGGTACATACGGAGGTTTTTGCATATACGGCTTTCGTGTATTAAACTTAGGTGGTTCATAACATCTTTTAATAGGCATGCAATTACATTTTTCAACACATGTATTTGAACCTATACCTTTTCTACAATTTATACGGTTCGACATATTAAGCATGTTAAGAACTTTTTCATTACTACTTTCAAAGGCTTTAGCTAACATGTTATCTTTTTCATATGAAGCACATTTAGCCTTTAAACATGCAATTTCATTTTCAAGAATATCACATTTTGTACAAATAATATTTTCATGTGACTTTTTATTTAAGCATGCAATTTCTTTATTTAGAGCATCACAAGATTTACAAAAATCTTTTTCTCCTAATTTAGTTTCTAATTTAGCAATTATATTCATATCATTTTCAGATTTTTGTTTGCCATCATTAATTTCCTTATTACATGCAGATATCGTTTCTTTTAATCTAGAATTTTCGTCTTGGTAACGATTTGCAAGAGCAGCCATTTTGTGAAAAGATTCATATAATTCTTCAAGATTATTTTCATTATCACTATCATAATCTGAGTAAGAAGATTTTACCTCATCGTCGCTTTCGGCCATAAGACAAATAGCTTGATATTCGTCTTCTTCTTCGCTTCCACTCCACGAGCCTCCAACGAAGGCTTTATCCTTTTTATTTTGAAATTTGTTCTTTTTAGGACATTCGTTGGCATAGTGGTCTTTATCACCACATGAGTAACAATAACCTCTCTTTGGTTTGGCTTTTTCGTCGTCACTTGAGTCGTCATTTTTCTTTACTTTTTCGTCTCGTTTATGGAACTTACGACTTCGGTTTTCACCACCACGACGGTAGTTACCGTTTCTTTGAAATCTGCCATTGTTAGAAAATTTATTATTATTAAAAAACTTGGAAAAGTTTCTTACCAACATGGCGACTTCATTGAGAGTTTCGGATGGATCTTTTGAGGAGCCAGCTTTCTCCTTTTTCTTCTCGACTTTTGGTGTTGAGACATTGAGAGCGATTGACTTCTTTTTAACTTGCTCCCGATCTTTGTTTCTTTTAAGTGCAATTTCATGCACTTTAAGATTACCGATCAAGTCATCTATCTTCATTATGGAAAGGTCACGGGAGTCTTCTAAAGATGTTATCTTTTGCATCCACTCCGAAGGAAGGGCTCGTAGGATTTTCCTTATATAGTCCTCGTTAGGATAAGTGCGATCCAAACCTTTCAACGTAGTCACAATAAGGTTAAATCTTTTAAACATTGAGTCAATCGACTCATCTTGTTTCATTTCGAACAGTTCATAATCGTGAACTAAAATATTCACTTTACTAGATTTAACTTCCGTGTTTCCACGATGAGTATTATTTAAACTTTCCCATATTTGATTTGCAGTTTTATAAGTATATACTCTTTCAATTTCATCAGTTGTTAAAGCAGCATATAATATATTCTTAGCTTCAAAGTTTAAACAAAAATGAGTTTCATCAGAAGTAGTCCATTCATCTATAGGTTTATCAATAAAAACATCATCTTTCACAATGGTGGGTTTAAAATTCCCTTTTTCTATAATATCCCAAATCTTTTGATTTTTGCCACGCACGTGACATTCAAATAGCTCGGCCCAAATGCCAAACTTTTCAGTATCTATCAAAGGGGGTTTTGAAAACACAAAATTAGTTTGTTGAGCCATTTAAAAGAATAAAAGAAATTTATGCAGAATATTTTTGAAAGACCTGCTCTGATACCAATTGTTAGACAACCTAGGGGGGGTAAGGTTGTATTTAAAACTTTTACTTTCAAAAAATCTTTTTATAAAAAAATACGGAGTAAGTACGGAATAATACAGAAGAGTGTAAATACAAACAGATACACAGATATTATATAAATAAATATAAATGCAAAGCAATTTATATAAACAGATATAATTTAAAAGCACAGCGGAAATGTAAATAGATAAGGGAAAGGAAATACTTGACAACGATATTTTTAAAGTGGTTCACCAAACACAAAGTTGGCTAGTCCACCTCGAGAAAATAACACTTCTCGGAGATCCAATACGAAAACGTGTTCTTTACGGTAGAACACAAACCTTAGTACAACAAACGCGAATCACTCTTCTTTGAGAGAATTATGTGGATCACTCACTCTATTCAAACACTTACAAGAGGGTATAATTTTAATATGAATAATCACTCTTGAATAAGGTTTATCACTTGGATATTTTTAGAGAGTTTGATCACTTGAGTTGTGTTGCTGATTCAACTAATCGAGAGATTTTAATCTGCTATCAACTCAAGATTTCTTACTCAAAAACGTGTTTTATAATTTTAACAGTTTAAATATCAAGAGAGGATGCTGCAGAGTCTTTATCAAATGCAGGGAGAGTTATTGTGAATTTGTAGCATTGAAGGCTGGTGCTTGCATGTATTTATACTGGATGAGCAACTGGTGCTGAGGCTTCGCGGTATACCGGCAAACTCTCGCGGTATACCGTGCAGAGGAAAAGTCCGTGTCAGATGAGAAGGTCAACCCTGCAAAAAACAAACGGAAATTGTACCCGCGGTATACCGGCTATACACCGCGGTATACCGTGCAGACAAAAGAGTTTCTAACCAATCAGAGGTGAACAGCAGCCCTGCCGCGGTATACCGCCGGTACCACGCGGTATGCCGGCGTCAGAAAGGGCAACTTCTCCCGGACGCAACCAAACTGCTGGATCTTCTCAATAAACCTTAATTAATTAAAAATGGGTTTTTAGAAATATCCAAGTGGTATATTATTATAGGGTGATTTATCATTTTAAAATTAAAACGACGAAAGTCTTCAGTCTTGGATTCTTCAGATGAAATTATCGAGATTATTTAAATGCTGCACACTCAGATAAAATATTAGATAACAAAGAATGCGGTGTGTTTTGTAATCATCAAAATAAATATGGAGATGTGATTTTATGTGTACCAAAAATATATCACAATATTAAAGCTGGGTACACTTGCACCAACATAATTGTCGGATGCCATCTCCCAGTCTGCTTCCTCCTCAGGCGTGAATGGAAAATCGGCTGCAGTTCGCCCACAGTTTGTCCACTCCTCGTCTGTTTCTGGTACCTTCCAGGTACTCCGGCGAGCTCCGTCGTTCAGTGGTTGGTAGGCTCCCGAACGTGAAGTTCCAGCCACATTCGCCGACCTGTTCCCCCTTGATCTTGAACCTCCATCCATTGTGTTAAAAAAGCGAGAGTGTGTTTGTATAAAAGATAGATAGGAAGTTGTGAAATGTATGTTCTTCATCAGATATGGTCAAAGATTTCATCTGAAAAAGTTGTCTGCATGATTCGTCTGAATAGTTCACTGCAAGATTCGTTTGAAAAGAGCCTGTAGGATTCCACTGAAAAAGTAACTGCAATATTCGTCTGCTCTTGAATAAAGGTCTTTCATTAGGCAGAAAATTAGTCTTTAAGTAGTCAAACATAGCTAATTAATGAGAATTTAGATCAGATTTATATGGTACTATCAAATGCAAGTTTCTATAATATAGATATTGTTCTACATTACATGATACCAATTTTTGCATCATATGAATCACTTCCAGACAACAAGAACCAATACCCCAATAATCAAGAAATAAATGTTTGTTCATCCAATAATCTCTGTATTAGGATTATCGCAAGTTTCATAAACCTACTTACTAGGTGTTGGAAATATGAGTTTTACTAAACTTTGGACGCATTTAAATTTATATATATGTGTTATATATAACTAACTTTTAGTAGGTTTATGTTCTTCTATATGAGATCTTCGAAATGATATATAATGCGTCCAAAATAGATCTTCGAAATGATATATAATGCGTCCAAAATATAGTATGTGTGAAAGAGATATCGATACTCAAAGTTGAGTAAATGGATGAAATTAGCAAAAACCAAATGAAGTAAACAGTAAGTCAATCACAATACTTTAACAAAATAAGTTAATACTAAAAATAACAATTATTTAATGTTACATAAACAACCTAACGTGGCCCTATTTGACAATGTTCATAAATGGACTCCGCCATATGTATGCGGAAATCTTTGGCAACAACCTCGGCCTCGCCAGGGTTTACCCATACCTCATTTTTATTTATCAACATTTGGACATTACGGCATACCCAGACACCGCAATCTGCAGTTATCCCGGCCTGCTGGGGTGCATTCTTGGCGAACTTATAGCGAAAGGCACCTGTCATTTCGCGACGTCTAACATCCTTGACCCGGCAAAAGAAGTCATATAGCACAGCTTTAAACTTTGTCATTTGCTCTTCCAATTGTTGTCTGAAGAGATTGGCACTGTCGCTATCATATATGGTCAAGGTCATAGCGTCAAGTTCAAACACTCCAAGCAGCCAATGTTGGGGATTAATGCATATTGGGATGTACACCTGAAATATTACAATATTAGACAACTTAGTTAGCAACAAAACAAGTTAAATAAAATAAGAGTAAAACGATTTACATACCACATCGAGGAGAGCCCAAGAGGTCCCTTCCACGCCATTGCATGAATTAACCACGGAGGCGGGACCTAGATGCTCAATCAACAAGTAATGAAAGAACATACTGAACATCATGGACCACCTCGTGTCTGTTCCACGATGTCTTCGCAACAGCGAGACCCAACAATCGATGTGCTATACATAAAAAATAGATGGTTAGACATGTAAAATAAATATATTTGATTATATGACTATAATTAAACTTCATACTAACCACATCCAGTAAGTCAGACTCCAAAGGGTCAACGGCCAGCAATACATTGAAAAACGAGGGGGTGATTTCCAAGTTCAAGTGAGGGATGAAGATCAAGGGGGGGAGGCGACCAGTCCGGCACATCCTCAATATTTCTGATGCCGGTTGAGGCTCCGGTGAAGACACCTTTCCCTTTTTCTTTCCTCCCTTCTTTCCCCCCGCTTTCTTTGCTTGTTTTTTAGCGGCCGGTGGTGTCGTAGATCCTTGTTAGCCAAACGGGTGACGAAACCATTGTGAAATTTTATGCGACCGATTTTGAGGGAGAGGGGTCACCTGTGGTGGTGGATCTACAACATCCATCGAGTCATCGTCGGGCTCCGAGAAGTGATCCTGGATAATAGGAGACGCCGTCTGAAAATTACTTTACTCAATGTTTTAAGTACAATTTAGGAAATGTTCACAATTAAACCAAAACTACCAAAATAACTTACAATATGCATTTCCGGCCTGTAATAGTCATCGGCCGAACCGCCAAAGATTTTTGTGATTGCTGTGGTGGCGAACGACGGCATGTGCTGTGCCCTCGACATCCCGGCCTGCGTGACATTGATCATTAAAATAGTTACAAAATTAGGATTATCGATATATAACTATAATGGTTACTCAGTGTCACTAACACTCTCCGGGATAGTAGAATATGATGTGGTGGCGAACGGCGGCGGCATCTGCGAGGTGTATGCCCCCGACATCCCGGCATGCGTGACATTGATCATTAAAATAGTTACAAAATTAGGAACAAACATATAACTATAATGGTTACTCAGTGTCACTTACACTCTCCGGGATAGTAGAATAGGATGTGGTGGCGAACGGCGTTTGGGACATCCCGGCCTGCGTGACATTGATCATTATAAGAGTTACAAACTTAGGAACAAACATATAACTATAATGGTTACTCAATGTCACTTACATTTTCAGGGAATGACGGATAGGATGTGGTGGCAAACGTCGCATGTGCCCCCTGTCCGAACGGAGCGGGGATCGGTGTCGTACTCGACAGCTAAAACAAATTTAGAACGTAATATTAATATACAAACTAAATAAACGTGGCCAACAAATTAAGTTAAACACTAACATTGACAGCGCTAAACTGTCTGTAGAATCCCTCCAGAAGCTGTACACGTGACTCTAGCGGCCCGTGGACGTAGTCCCACAGGTGCTCATGAGAGCCACGTTGTGGCTCGTAGGAAGGGGACGCCTCATATGGATTGTAGGAGGAGGAATGGGGCGGTTGGTAGGAGGAGGAACGGGCCGGCTGGTAGGAGGAGGAACGGGCCGGCTGGTAGGAGGAGGAAGGGGGCGGCTGGTATCCACCGGAAGGGGGCCTGTCGTCGTCTTCCTCATCTTCGGAAGTAGGGGGACGTCGAGCCATTTCCGCCTCTGCGTCAATAAAGGCCACGTTGTCTCTGTACCAATCTGTGCCCATCTCGTCGACAGTAGGCACAAGCGATCGAAAGGCAAGAGTGGCTGCTAAATATATGATAAAACATAAAAGAAATTAATAAGCGGGACTAACGTATGCAAATTGTAAACATAGTAAAAGAACTTACATTTCTAGACGCATTGAAGAACTGAAACCAAAGCGACCTACTTAGGGTAACACGCTTGTCCCAACGGGTTCCCCTAAGTACTCGATCGTCGCGCTTGACGAAATATCGGATTGATGCGGGAAACATCTCCAAGGTCCATATCTGGAATTAGACAAGAAGAGCAAGTACGTAAAAAGAAAAGCCAAACAGTTTGTATGTATTATTAACAATTGTTATACTACGTATCTAACCTTGAAGGCGTATGTAAAACCACAAAGATTCATCTTTGCAAGTCGATCAACGCGTCTGGCTATGGCTCGGTGCAGAATAGAGTAGCAATGTGTCCAGATATGGCTACCCCACGGGTAGCTGTTAAACAGCTCAAGGTCCTCGACGGCCCTAAGGACCGTCGATGAAGCATGCTGGCTATACTCACGGCCCAGGAAGCCCATATCCACGATCACCACCAAGCATACACGGACAGCATCGTCGTCGGTTAGGGCACTAAGGCCCTCTTTCATCTTTTCCCGGACTGCCTTCAGCTTCAAACGAGATGCTGAAATGCCGAAAACCCTAGGAACGAAGGAGCAGTCTTCTAAGGGAGGAAGGGGGGGAGCCTCTCCTAAACGTAGTCCTGTAATTAGACAGAACTGACGACGCCCAAAATGCAATTGAGAGCCGAAGAAATCAAAATGCATCTCCTCCGGCTCAGTGTTGGCGTCCTCGACCTCCAACTGTAGAAACATGTGTACTAGCGTAGGGTCGCCACCAGAGTAAGACACATCAATCCATGGCCCGAACGGTGTCCCTCTATAGATGGTCTCAAGGGTATCCGCGCGATCACCTAATCCCCTAAAGAGCGCTCCTAATTCCTCGATGTAGGAAACTTTGCACCTTAGCGTCAAGTCGATGTTAAAGAAATCCTTCTACATAGTCATTCACAGATGTTATAGTTAGTGTTATATATAGATGTTGCGGTTTATTTTATTTTATATAGATGTTGTGGTTTATTTTATTTCAACGTATCATATTGTTATATATAGATAAAGTGCGGTGGTATTTTATTTCAACGTATAATAGTGTTATATATAGATAAACTGTGGTGGTATTTTATTTCAACGTATAATAGTGTTATATATAGATAAAGTGCGGTTTATTTTATTTCAACGTATCATATTGTTATATATAGATAAAGTGCGGTGGTATTTTATTTCAACTTATAATAGTGTTATATATAGATAAAGTGTGGTGGTATTTTATTTCAACGTATCATATTGTTATATATAGATAAAGTGCGGTGGTATTTTATTTCAACGTATAATAGTGTTATATATAGATAAAGTGCGGTTTATTTTATTTCAACGTATCATATTGTTATATATAGATAAAGTGCGGTGGTATTTTATTTCAACGTATCATATTGTTATATATAGATAAAGTGCGGTGGTATTTTATTTCAACTTATAATAGTGTTATATATAGATAAAGTGCGGTTTGTTTTATTTCAACGTATCATATTGTTATATATAGATAAAGTGCGGTGGTATTTTATTTCAACGTATAATAGTGTTATATATAGATAAAGTGCGGTTTATTTTATTTCAACGTATCATATTGTTATATATAGATAAAGTGCGGTGGTATTTTATTTCAACTTATAATAGTGTTATATATAGATAAAGTGCGGTTTATTTTATTTCAACGTATCATATTGTTATATATAGATAAAGTGCGGTGGTATTTTATTTCAACGTATAATAGTGTTATATATAGATAAAGTGCGGTTTATTTTATTTCAACGTATCATATTGTTATATATAGATAAAGTGTGGTGGTATTTTATTTCAACGTATCATATTGTTATATATAGATAAAGTGCGGTGGTATTTTATTTCAACTTATAATAGTGTTATATATAGATAAAGTGCGTTTTATTTTATTTCAACGTATCATATTGTTATATATAGATAAAGTGCGGTGGTATTTTATTTCAACGTATAATAGTGTTATATATAGATAAAGTGCGGTTTATTTTATTTCAACGTATCATATTGTTATATATAGATAAAGTGCGGTGGTATTTTATTTCAACGTATAATAGTGTTATATACAGATAAAGTGCGGTTTATTTTATTTCAACGTATCATATTGTTATATATAGATAAAGTGCGGTGGTATTTTATTTCAACTTATAATAGTGTTATATATAGATAAAGTGCGGTTTATTTTATTTCAACGTATCATATTGTTATATATAGATAAAGTGCGGTGGTATTTTATTTCAACGTATAATAGTGTTATATATAGATAAAGTGCGGTTTATTTTATTTCAACGTATCATATTGTTATATATAGATAAAGTGCGGTGGTATTTTATTTCAACTTATAATAGTGTTATATATAGATAAAGTGCGGTTTATTTTATTTCAACGTATCATATTGTTATATATAGATAAAGTGCGGTGGTATTTTATTTCAACGTATAATAGTGTTATATATAGATAAAGTGCGGTTTATTTTATTTCAACGTATCATATTGTTATATATAGATAAAGTGCGGTGGTATTTTATTTCAACGTATCATATTGTTATATATAGATAAAGTGCGGTGGTATTTTATTTCAACTTATAATAGTGTTATATATAGATAAAGTGCGGTTTATTTTATTTCAACGTATCATATTGTTATATATAGATAAAGTGCGGTGGTATTTTATTTCAACGTATAATAGTGTTATATATAGATAAAGTGCGGTTTATTTTATTTCAACGTATCATATTGTTATATATAGATAAAGTGCGGTGGTATTTTATTTCAACTTATAATAGTGTTATATATAGATAAAGTGTGGTTTATTTTATTTCAACGTATCATATTGTTATATATAGATAAAGTGCGGTTTATTTTGTTTCAACGTATCATATTGTTATATATAGATAAAGTGCGGTTTGTTTTATTTCAACGTATCATATTGTTATATATAGATAAAGTGCGGTGGTATTTTATTTCAACTTATAATAGTGTTATATATAGATAAAGTGCGGTTTATTTTATTTCAACGTATCATATTGTTATATATAGATAAAGTGCGGTGGTATTTTATTTCAACGTATCATATTGTTATATATAGATAAAGTGCGGTTTATTTTATTTCAACGTATCATATTGTTATATATAGATAAAGTGCGGTGGTATTTTATTTCAACTTATAATAGTGTTATATATAGATAAAGTGCGGTTTATTTTATTTCAACGTATCATATTGTTATATATAGATAAAGTGCGGTGGTATTTTATTTCAACGTATAATAGTGTTATATATAGATAAAGTGCGGTTTATTTTATTTCAACGTATCATATTGTTATATATAGATAAAGTGCGGTGGTATTTTATTTCAACTTATAATAGTGTTATATATAGATAAAGTGCGGTTTATTTTATTTCAACGTATCATATTGTTATATATAGATAAAGTGCGGTGGTATTTTATTTCAACGTATAATAGTGTTATATATAGATAAAGTGCGGTTTATTTTATTTCAACGTATCATATTGTTATATATAGATAAAGTGCGGTGGTATTTTATTTCAACTTATAATAGTGCTATATATAGATAAAGTGTGGTTTATTTTATTTCAACGTATCATATTGTTATATATAGATAAAGTGTGGTGGTATTTTATTTCAACGTATAATAGTGTTATATATAGATAAAGTGCGGTTTATTTTATTTCAACGTATCATATTGTTATATATAGATAAAGTGCGGTGGTATTTTATTTCAACGTATCATATTGTTATATATAGATAAAGTGCGGTGGTATTTTATTTCAACTTATAATAGTGTTATATATAGATAAAGTGCGGTTTATTTTATTTCAACGTATCATATTGTTATATATAGATAAAGTGCGGTGGTATTTTATTTCAACGTATAATAGTGTTATATATAGATAAAGTGCGGTTTATTTTATTTCAACGTATCATATTGTTATATATAGATAAAGTGCGGTGGTATTTTATTTCAACGTATCATATTGTTATATATAGATAAAGTGCGGTGGTATTTTATTTCAACGTATAATAGTGTTATATATAGATAAAGTGCGGTTTATTTTATTTCAACGTATCATATTGTTATATATAGATAAAGTGCGGTGGTATTTTATTTCAACTTATAATAGTGTTATATATAGATAAAGTGCGGTTTATTTTATTTCAACGTATCATATTGTTATATATAGATAAAGTGCGGTGGTATTTTATTTCAACGTATAATAGTGTTATATATAGATAAAGTGCGGTTTATTTTATTTCAACGTATCATATTGTTATATATAGATAAAGTGCGGTGGTATTTTATTTCAACGTATCATATTGTTATATATAGATAAAGTGCGGTGGTATTTTATTTCAACTTATAATACTTTATTTCAACACACTATAACAACATACACATTATAACATACAAATATCACATTCAAACATAAAACCATAAAACTATAACATTTTTTTATAAAAACACACTGTTAACAATATTTTATAAAAAAACTGTTTTTATAAAAAATTGTTAAGGGTGTGTTTTTATAAAAAAATTGTTAAGAGTGTTTTTTAAAAAAAACACATTTTTAACAAATTTTTTATAATAACACACTCTTAACAATTTTTTTATAAAAAACACACTCTAACAACATACACATTATAACATACAAATATCACATTCAAACATAAAACCATACATATCATGTTAAGCATAGAACATATTCAAACATAAGTTATAAACACTATAACAACCTACAAATCATATATCTTAACTTAAAATAACATACAAAAAATAACAAAAAACATAAGGAAAACATACCACAGAGGTAATACGAGACATCTTCACAAAACCCGAACGCGTATTCCACACGACAAAATTGAGAGAGTGGGAGAAAATTGAGAGAGTTTGATTAAAAATTGAGAGAGTTATTAAAAAAATGAGAGTGGCCGGTTTTTGGTCCCCCCCTTATATAGTGCGGCCGAAGAAAACATTTTTTAGGGTTTGGTTTGTCAAAGGGATTTTAGGGTTAACCCTGTGCCGACACGTGGCACTTTTGCCCGCGATCGCGGGGGTCAAAGAAAGTCAAACGCGGGCAGGGACCAAAACTGCACACGCAGGCATTCTTGAGGGGGGAAAGCTGGACCGCGGGCATTCTTGAGGGACCAACGCGGGCAAAGTGGGCAAACTTGGTGACACGTGTAGCCCGCGATCGCGGGGGTCAACGAGAGTCAAACGCGGGCAGGGACCAAAACTGCACACGCGGGCATTCTTGAGGGGGGAAAGCTGGACCGCAGGCATTCTTGAGGGACCAACGCGGGCAAAGTGGGCACACTTTGGTGACACGTGGCATGGGGCCCTCGATCGCGGGCTCCATCGCGGATTTTTGGGGTATTTTTGTAACATGGGAGAGATTTGTGGTATTTCAGTAAAACATGGTTTGACTTAGGGTATTTTAATTAATTTCCCATATATATATATATATAGTAGGGATCTTTTCGATTTTCAATCCCACACAATAAATAATGAAGAGACCATTGGTGCTTTCTACCTGTTTACTCATAAATAAATCTAAATTTTAGTTTTAATAATGTTAAAAAATATATAAAAAATAGCTATAGTATTTTTTTAACAAAATTTTCAAAAATAAATTAGTTGCACAAATAAGATTTAAAATCTTTTAAAATTCAATCCAAACAACTTATTTTTCATTAATTACATTATTAAAATATGTTGTATATTTATAATCACACAAGATTTCTGGAGGTAGTACAGGGCTACAGGCCACTGCAGTCTTTTCTGGTTTCCAAATGGGAATTTAATTAAAATACCCAAAGTTTGACTTTCCTTTACCAAAATACCCATTTTTTCCGCGAAGAGTTCCGCGATCGCGGGCAGGGACCATTTTTGACACTTTTTGAAACTTTTACCCCGCGATCGCCTTCTGGAGTTTAGGTGACATTCTTTCAGGTGTAGACAGCAAGAAAGATAGCAAGTGAAAGAAAGCAAGAAAGAACGATGGAATGGTGTGAATTATAAATTGCATTGTACTGATATTTATGAATGAAATCTCAAACATGTCAGTGAATTTGAACCACAAATTGGTCTTCAAAGTATAATAATTGTGGAAAAAAACAATAAAAAACATGCAAAGATTCGTGCAAAAAGGACCAAAAATGACATTTTTTTGGCCGGTCGCGGGATGGTCGCGGGGAGGGACCGAAACTGTAAACGCGGGGAAAGTTGGGGGGTGCCGCAGGACTTTTTGGCCACAATAGCGGGTCACGTGTGCCCTATCCCGCGATCGCAGGATCAGTCGCGGAAAAAATGGGTATTTCAGCAAATTAGACGAGAAAATGGGTATTTTGTTAAGTCAAAGTCAAACTTTTGGTATTTTAATTAAATTCCCTATAGTAAAAGTACAAATTTGACACAAAACACCTAATTAGTAAATGTTAATTATGTGCTTAATTAAATTAATGTTTTTATGAGAGCCAAGAAACCACTTATTATATTTCATGTATATAATAACATCGTGATAAGTATTCGAAATATATAATTCATTATAAATAACATATCAAATAAATTATTCTCAAATCCAACAAGAATATTCTCATAATAATATATATCATGATAAATAAAATATTCATAATCCTCTTATTTGTACGGAGAAAGACAGGCCCACCATTTGTGTCGCACACCACTTAAAAGAGCACATGAGATTATTCATCAAAGAATATGGCCATGTAAATCAAGATTGTGGTGGAATTTCTCGCTATTCAGATATAATTTCAACGGTCGGTCTATATTTCATTCGATCTATTAATTAAATTACTTGGCTCAACATCCATTCATTAGTGTAAGTAGATATGTTATCTACCTCCTCGTATCCATCCACGATTGTCGTTTGCAAAGAAATCGCATAACAATTATGGAGGTGGTACCAGGCCACCGGGGTCTCTTCGATTTTTCGATTCCCACACAACGTTACAAGCAATAATTAATGGAGTCCGTGCATGGGGTCATGCATGCAACCTCGGGTTAAACCTGCATGTTTTTTCTGTATTAATTCTCCAACTATAACTACTAAAATTAATATGTGAACATTGTTTTTTGAAGTATATAATATTTATATACAACAAATGAAACAAATAAACTTACACGCCCTCTTCATCTTTGGTGAATGACCTTCTACAAGGCCAATTGCTCCGATACCGTTAGACTAAAGACCCTTTGGTAATATGTGAACATTTACGTGTACACATTTAAGAAAACAACTAAAATTTGTATAATAATATGTAGACTAGCTAGTTTTCACTTCCTTTTATATAGTTTAAAATTAAATAATATTCTAAAGGATTCAAGAACTCAGTTGTTGCAACAGGAAAGTTACCCATTTTGTTGAAAGAAGCTAGGTTGATGTTGGTTGTGCTTCTTCTTTCTTCAGTTGAGGGATTTTATAGGGATGGAAGTAGGTATTCTCTAAAAGCATTCCCATTGTTTGCAATTTTTTCTTCTTTCGAAACTACACGTCTTAAAGACTTGTAATAGATTTTTTTTTGGAAGGGTTTCTAGGCTATGGTTAGATTAATTAATTAATTGGCAAATTATGATCGCATGATATCAACCCTGATTAAACTTCAGTGGCCATAATTATTGTGTATGTCTAAATTAGAACCCTAAACAGATGGAATATTCCACCACATCCTCATGGCCTTAACCAGTACACCACAACCCTTGTGGTTATCTAGAAATATTTATTACAAGTACTGGTTTTTTTCAAAACATACAACATAATGAAAATAAATATCAGAATAAAAATATTTATTTGTTATAGGTTTACGAGAACATGAATGAATGGGCCGACATTAATTCAAGTAGTAATCGATTTAAATAATCATCCGATATTTATTTACTAAAATATGCCTTAATTGTATTTGGATGTTTTTTTTAAAGTATATAATATTTATATACGGCAAATGAAACAAATAAACCCACACATACCCTCATCATCTTTAGTGAGATTTGAACCTCTAACCTATTAGGAGGAAAGAAGCTCAAATACCGCTAAGCCAAAGTCCTTTTGGTTTGTACTTGCTTAAAATGAATGTATATGTGTGGCAAAAAAAACCTCCTCTCCCATGGTTCCATTAACATACCGGTTTTTCTTTCAAATGCATGAATTTCTTGAACTCAGTTGTTTTTTTGGTTATCTACATATAAATTTTAAAACTAATAATTTGTGAGTGTATTTTTTTTTGATGATTAATGTTGTATGCATATATTATATTTTAATTCTTAATATATAAAATGTATATACATATGAACAAGACATATATAGTAAGTTACTTAATTTAGAAAAAATTAAATACTCCGTATAAACAATACATTAAACATCATTTTATTTAAACTAGAAATGTATATATCTCAACTTTAATGTTTTGTATATTTTTTTGTCATTGTTGATTTTAGAGTGAATTACACCAGTGGTCCCTATGGTTTACTTAAATTTTGGATTTGATCCCTAAAGTACATTATCTACGGTAATGGTCTCTAACTTTTTAATTTACTTTCACTAATGGTCCTCCTATGTTTAATTTACTTGCACTAATGGTCCTCTTATATTTTTTTTATAAATTTATTTAATTTAATTTGGGTTTATTAATGATGTAATTTATTTTAGGTTTAATTAGTCTCAGAGTTTTGGAAATAAGTTGTAATAAATTATTATTGATGATGCTTATTTTGATTTTAATTTTTTTGTTGGTTGATGTTTTTGAGTGGGTTTACTTTAAGTTTGAAAATGAAAATGTTAATTAAAATTGTAAAAATACTGAAATTCTCTTAAGTCTAATAATGAAGTAAGGCGTACATTAGTACGAGGGACCAAGCCTGAAATAAATTACATATTACGTAATATAGAAAGATAAGAGCATCTCCAACAGCATTGCTAAACTAGGAAAAAGTGAGTTTTGATTTGCATTTCATCTCCAACTGCTTTGCTATATGGTTTGCTAAAATAGAGAATCTCCAAAAAAATTCTAAATATAGAGAACTCTCTATATTTCCTAAAATAGAAGAGAGAAATATTATTTAATACTTTTACCACCAAAATTACAATATTTTAATATTTTTTCCACCAAATATTGAATATAATAAATATTTTAATAATATAATGTAATGATTGATTCTCTAAAATAGAAAAGTTGTTGGAGTTAAAAGGAAATGATTTTAGCAATTTTGACTTTTTATTATCTATTTTAGAAAAAATTTAGCAATGCTGTTGGAGATGCTCTAAGGAACCATATTCATAATAATTCACATACCACGCCATAAATAACTCTAAGAGTAAATTACTGTTTTGGTCCCTGTGGTTTGTCAAAAAATACGGAATTGGTCCATAAACTTCATTTATTACTGTTTTGATCCCTCGGGTATGCAGAATTTTACGGAATTGGTCCCTCGAGCTGACGGACGTCTATTTCCTCCGTTATCATTAAGGGCATTTCTGTCTTTTTATATAAAATACGGATTTGGTCCCTGTGGTTTGTCAAAAAATACGGAATTGTTCCTTAAACTTCATTTATTACTTTTTTTTAGAATTAAATTTTAATGGTTTTTTATTATTTTAATTTTTCTTAATTTTAATTGACCAATTATAAAATGACACGTGTCAATTTATTTTAAAAAAATCTTTTTTACTTTTTCTTTCTTTCTTTCTTCTCTTTCATTCTCTTTGAAACCTTTCCACCACCACCATCATACACCCACCTGCACCACTTTGACACACCACATATATACACACACATATACAGTATATATATATATACACACACATATACAGTATATATATATATATACACACACATATACAGTATATATATATATACACACCATCATCAACCCATCACCACCCTCGTCAACCCATAACCACCATTTAGAAGCCAAATTGGACACTATCATCTAAATGAAAGTTGTTCATTGATATCTTGGGATTCCACAGAACTAGATTCATGCAATTCGGAGCTATAATCATACCGCTACAACCTTTACAAAAACAGTGCGCAGGTTCTTGTGTACAATGTGAGCTGATTCAAAAACTTAGTGTTTTGACACATTTAAACTCATAATTAGGACTTTAATTCTTCATAACAGTTCTTAAGGACATTCTAAGCTTTCCAACGGTATATCGTACACCTCATTTGGACCAACGGTTGATTTTCTATGAATTTTCTAATAACATGGCAGAAATTTTAAAACTCATAATTGACAGCTCCTATATGCCATAAGTTACGATATATTTCTTCCATTTAGAAGCCAAATTGGACACTATCAACTAAATGAAAGTTGTTTATTGATATATTAGGATTCCACAGAAACTGGATTCATGCAATTCGGAGCTATAATCAGACCGCTACAACCTTTACAAAAACAGTGCGCAGGTTCTTGTGTACAATATGAAAACTCAGTGTTTTGACACATTTAAACTCATAATTAGGACTTTAACTCTTCAAAGCCCATATTTAATTGTCCATACATAAATAGATAATAGTCAAAGCCCATATTTAATTGTTCAAAGAATGGCCTAATTTAAACGGGTTAAACGGGTCAATTTCGAGTTGAATTTTTTAACCCTAACCTTACCCGTTTGTAACACCCCATAATTCAACTTTGTGGTCTTAGTAGTTAAACAAAAACTTTTGGGGGTCTAAGGTGGATATTCGAAAATTCTGTGGCCAAAGTGTGAAAAGGAAAAGCTTAATAAGAGAAAACCCTCCTAAAACCCTGATTTTGGTCATTTGGCGGCTGAGAGGAAATTGGAGAGGAGAAGGAGCTCAAAATTCTTCCATTGAAGGTTTGGGGAGGTGTTGCAGTTAGAGATTGAAGAAGTTGCTACTAAGGTATACCTCCATCTTCATCTCTTAGTTTTGTGTCAGAAATGGAACTTTGATGTTCAATCCTCAATGCATTCTCTTCTTCTTTAAGTGTTTTGAAGCAAAACACATTGGGAAGGTGAGTTGGATGGATCCCTTGAGGAGTTTGTGAACTCTTGGTGATATTTCACCTTTCCAATGGAGATTCTTAGGTTTGGTTCATTTTAAAAGGATTGGTGTTTTCAAAAGAGTATTCCATGAGGATTTGATTGAGGAGTTGAATGATTTAAGAAGTGAGAATTGTCTCCTTAATGTATAAATAGTTTTAGAGTTCGTTTGGGGAGGTTATCAATCAGTTGGAATTAATTTTGAAGGATTTAAGTGAGTTTTCGAGCTGACCCTGGTATGCAGAACTGAGAATGTTCGACCAGAGGGTTACGCGGCTTACCACGCGGTTTGCAAACCGCGTAGCAAACCGCGTAAGTCTCTGTTGGGCAATTTCTCGTTTTTGCTTCGTTGGTCGTTCGGGCTTGGATTCGAGGCTTGGTTTAGGGGATTGTCTTAAGACATTATGGGGGATGTTCTGGAGCATAATTAGGGAGTCTAATACCTCCTATGTTAACCCCAATTCAGGTGATCGTTTGGTGTTTAAGTGAGCTCCGATTAGAGTGTCGTTTAGCCGTGTATCAGATGAGTTCCCTTATGCATTATTTCTACCTTTTTAAATGAATTGCGAAGAATTTATATGACTGAAATTTGGTTTACTTGATCATCATGAAAAGTGTTATTTTACAAGTGGAAGGAGGATTATCCTCAAGTACGTTTTTTTAAGCATGCTTTAATGTTTATGCCTGTGGTAGAGTCGGGTTGCACAGTGGAGGACCCTTTGAGTTGTCGTGCCTGACTTTGTAAGGTGTCGAGTTGTCGTGCCTGGCTTTGTAAGGTGTCGAGTTGCCGTGCCTGGCTTTGTAAGGTGTTGAGTTGTCGTGCCTGGCTTTGTAAGGTGTTAATGGTCCATGCCACTGTGTACACCCTTGTTTGAGCTCATAATTGTTATGTACTGTTTGCAAGGAAACGTGTTTCTTAAAATGCTTTGTGGTCGCGTTTTTAGGAGGGAATTCACTAGACCTTATGGTCTAACCCTCGCTTTCAAAACTTAAAAACCATTTTCAGGAAAGGGTGGCTTAGGTGCTTCGTCCAAAGGAAAAGAGAAGGCTTAAGGCGCTGGTGCGAGAATAGAGACCGTCATGATCCAGTTTTTGTTAGCTTAAACATCTCGGTTGTATTCGTTTGGGAACCTTAAGCTTTGAGAATGTTATTGGAGTTTTGATGTAATTGGGCCCCTTTTTGGGTATTTGACCCATATTCTATGTTAAGTATTTTGGGTTGTTACAAATGGTATCAGAGCCGTAGTTTAAGGGATTTAGGTGACCGGATGGGCCTTGACTTAAACTTTGAGGTTAGGGACACAACCGAGATATAGGATGGCCATAGGAAATGACCTAAGAGGAATGAGTGGGACGGGGTGTCGAGGATCATCATGTGAGGTAAATTGGGGATTATATCTGGCCAATATAATTTCGAATTTACAGGCACGTGAGGATGCTTAATTTACCTCATGGGGTGGTGTTGGTATTAAATGTTTGTTTTATGTGTTTTGTATCAGTTTTGTCTTGTCTGGAAGATCGTTAAGGAGCAGGTCTGTGCCCAGCGTAAGAATGGCCACGTCTGAGGAGGTCCAAGCGGACGAACCTGTGGTCCCTCCGAGGGCGCCGGCTACCCGGGGAAGAGGAAGAGGCCGGGGTAGGGGACGTGAGACCATTCCACGTAAGGCTACTACCACTGTGGGAGGTACTCGCCCAAAGAAAAAAACTTCGGCCGGTCGTCGAACTAAAAGTGTTGAGGCACCGTCTGATCGGGAAAAGTCTCATCGAGAGGGCTCGGCATCGGGGAATCACGCCTTTGTGACTCAAGAGGCCTTCGCCACTGAGATGGTGAAGCTGCAGGAAAAGTTAGATCGATGGATGAACCGGCACGATGTTTCGGCGTCGGGGAGTAAGGAGAAAAGTGAGAGTAAGGCGGCCACTGAATTGTCTAGCCCGCCCCCGACAGAGGTTGGTAGCCACAAGCAATCCACGACGTTAGTGGTGAATGAGTCGGCTGCTAGAGGATGTAGTCACAAAGCATTCTCATCTTGCAAACCTCCTACCTTCCAGGGGGAATGCGACCCGGTGTTAGCCATAAGGTGGGTTCGGGAAATGGAGTTGGTCTTTGACATTTGTAAGTGTGCCGAAGAGGATAAGGTGATTTATGCCCTGTCTATGTTGAAGTCGGAGGCCATCTTTTGGTGGGATGCCGAAACTGGAGGGTTGGGATCGTCAGTGGCCAAAACCATGAAATGGGAGGAATTCGTGAGAAGGTTCAAAGCTCAGTTTTGCCCTCTGGCGGCAATCAAGAAGTTGGAAGAAGGATTTTTGAACCTAGCACAAGGAGACATGACCGTGAGGGAGTACACTTCCAAGTTTATTGAAAAAGCTCGTTTTGCGGAATTGTATGTCCCAACCGAGGAACGCCGAGTCGAGAAGTATCTCTATGGATTGAAGAGCAGCGTGCGGGAGTTGGTAATGGCAAGAAATCCTACCACTTTCCAAGCGGCTATAAATGCGGCCGAGTTGATAGAGAAGGAAAAAGATCGTCAACAATCCGAGAGGGTCGGGGAAAAGAGGAAATGGGAAGGATCGGGAATTGATACTCGAAAGGGGAAGGTTTCTAGGCCGGAACCACGCGGAAATCGGGGTTATGGCGACAAGCCGTGTGGGAAGTGTCACCGGATGCATAAAGGGGAATGTAAGGCGGACTCGAGGACGTGTTTTCATTGTGGACTGTCGGGGCATATGTCAAGGGATTGTCCGAAGAAGCAGGGTTGTTTCCATTGTGGGTCGATGGACCATAAACGGTATGACTGTCCCATGCTAAGGAGAGGAGGACCGGGTCAGTATGGGAATCGTCAAGGGGTGCAAGGAGTTGAGAAGAAGGAAGAGCCGGCACGCGCGAAGGGGCGTGCATTTTGTATGACTGCGGTTGAGGCGGAGGAAACTCCGGATGTCGTGACAAGTACCTTTTTGGTGAACTCTATTTGTGCCAGCGTGTTATTTGATTCGGGGGCAAATCGCTCCTTTGTATCTCCTTTTTTTGTGAAACGTTTGGGGGTGAGGCCTAAGCGTTTGGGTAGTGCCTTAGAAGTGGAGACCGCCGATGATAACGTGGTACTTGTAAGTAGTGTGGTGGAGGGGTGTTGTATAGACATAGAGGGGAGTTTGATGCCGATACGTTTATACCCTATGCCGATGGGAGAGTTTGATGTAGTGTTGGGGATGGACTGGTTAGCGAAAAATAATGCTACCATCGTCTGCAACAAGAAGTTAATTCATGTGCAATTACCAGATAAAGGAATGGTAGTGATTTATGGGAACCGTCGAGATAGGAAGTCTAGTCTTATCTCTTTGCTTAAGGCCACTAAATGTGTAAGGAAGGGATGTCAGAGTTACCTAGCTTATGTGGTGGATGCAAAGAAGGAAAAACGCGGGGTAGGAGATGTACCGATAGTGGGCGAATACCCGGAGGTATTTCCGGATGATTTGTGCGATCTACCGTCGGATCGCCAGATCGAGTTCCGAATCGACTTGGTGCCAGGAGCCATACCAATAGCTCGTGCACCATACCGGTTGGAACCTTCCGAGATGAAGGAGATGATGACTCAACTCCAAGAGTTGCTAGACAAGGGGTTCGTGAGACCGAGTACCTCGCCGTGGGGTGCGCCGGTGCTTTTTGTGAAGAAGAAGGACGGGACTATGAGGATGTGCATCGATTATCGTGAACTCAACAAAGTCACTGTCAAGAACAAGTATCCCCTCCCCAGAATTGACGACTTGTTCGATCAGTTGCAAGGGGCTAGCTACTTTTCAAAGGTAGATCTGAGATCAGGATACCACTAACTCAAGGTGCGAGGAGAAGATATTCCAAAGACAGCTTTTCGAACCCGATACGGTCATTACGAGTTTTTAGTAATGCCGTTCGGATTAACGAATGCTCCCGCCGCGTTTATGGATTTGATGAATAGGGTGTGTCAACCCTATTTAGATAAATTCGTGATCGTCTTCATAGACGATACTCTCATCTACTCGAAGTCGGAGGAAGAGCATAGGGAGCATTTGAGTGCGGTGTTGGAATTGTTGAAGCGGGAAAGACTTTATGCCAAATTTTCGAAATGCGAATTTTGGCTCCGAGAGGTGCAGTTTTTGGGACATGTAGTGACCCAGAGTGGAATCAAGGTTGACCCGGTAAAAGTGGAAGCTATTAAGAACTGGGAACCGCCTAGAACGCCGTCCGAAGTCCGTAGTTTCCTTGGGTTAGCGGGGTATTACCGGAAGTTCATCAAAGACTTCTCAAAGATTGCCACTCCGTTGACTTCTTTGACCAAGAAGAACGTCAAGTTTAGTTGGACCGAAGGGCAAGAAGAAGCCTTCCAGAAGTTGAAAGAAATGCTGAGTGAGGCTCCAATTCTAACCTTACCCGAGGGAACGGAAGACTTTGTGGTGTACAGCGACGCATCTAAGTTGGGCTTGGGGTGTGTCTTGATGCAGCGTGGTAAAGTGATCGCTTATGCGTCCCGTCAATTGAAGGAGCATGAGAAACGATACCCCACCCACGACTTAGAGTTGGCGGTCGTCGTTTTCGCCTTAAAGATTTGGAGGCATTATTTGTATGGCACGAAGTGTAAGATCTTCACCGATCACAAAAGCCTTCGTCACATCTTCGATCAGAAAGAGCTAAACATGAGGCAACGCAGGTGGATGGAATTGTTATCAGACTACGACTGTGAGATTGAGTACCATCCCGGGAAAGCTAATGTAGTGGCTGACGCCTTGAGCCGTAAAGAAAGGGGAGAAGCTTCGAAGATCATAGCCTTAAGGGCTGAGGTCACGTTTAACCTGCTGGGTGAAATAAAGAAATGGCAAGTGGAAACATCCGCGGTAGAAAATCTCAAGAAAGAACGGATGGTGGGGAACGTAGACTCCCTAGTAGAAGATAGCCGAGGACTGAAATGCCTCAATGGTAGGATATGGGTTCCGAAGTTGGGGAATGTACGGAAGATGATACTAGAGGAGGCTCACAAGTCAAAGTACTTCATCCATCCAGGAACGAACAAGATGTTTGGTGATTTGCGACGAGACTATTGGTGGCCGGGTATGAAAAAGGATATAGCTTATTTTGTTGAAAGGTGTGATACCTGCCTGAGAGTAAAAGTGGAGCATCAACGGCCGTACGGAAAACTCCAACCCTTGGATATTCCGGTTCGGAAGTGGGATCAAATTGCGATGGACTTCGTGACGAAGTTGCCTAGAACTCCAAAGGGTTACGATGCCATTTGGGTGATTGTAGACCGACTCACCAAGTCGGCGCATTTCCTTCCAATAAAGGAATCCTACCCGATGGAGAAGTTGGCAAAGTTGTACATCGACGAGGTAGTGACCCGTCATGGGGTGTCGTCATCAATAGTATCGGATCGTGATAGTCGTTTTACGTCAACTTTTTGGAGGAGCTTTCAGCGGGAAATGGGGTCTCAAATCAAGATGAGCACCGCTTACCATCCTCAGACTGATGGTCAGAGTGAGCGAACCATCCAGACCCTGGAAGACATGTTGAGAGCATGCGCGTTAGATTTTCAGGGTTCGTGGGAGAACCACCTACCGTTGATCGAGTTTGCGTATAACAACAGTTACCACGCAAGCATAAAGGCTGCTCCTTATGAGATGCTCTACGGTAGGAAGTGTCGGACACCTCTTTGTTGGAACGAGGTCGGGGAGAAACAACTGGCTGGACCCGAGATAGTACAGTTGACTGCTGACAAGATCGACCAAGTGAGGGAAAGACTGAAAGTTGCTCGTGACCGACAAAAGAGTTATGCTGACAAGAGGCGTAAGGATATTGAATTCCAAGTCGGGGATAAGGTGATGTTAAAAGTATCGCCTTGGAAGGGGGTAATCAGATTTGGGAAGAGGGGAAAGTTAAGCCCCCGCTACATAGGACCGTTCAAGATTATTGAGCGCATCGGAGAAGTAGCTTATAAGTTGGAGTTACCTGTGGAACTGCAGAGAATTCATAATACCTTTCACGTGTCGAATCTGAGGAAATGCTTAGCGGAAGCCGATATGGCTATACCTCTGCATGAAGTCCAGATTGATGAGAAACTGAACTTTGTGGAAGAGCCCGAAGCTATCACCGATCGCAAGGTTCGGAGAACAAGGAACAAAGAGATTAGCCTAGTGAAAGTGTTGTGGCGATTCCACAAAGGGAGTGAGGCAATGTGAGAAACCGAGACAGATATGAGAGCAAGGTACCCACACCTTTTCAGTGATGAGATTCCGGGGACGGAATCCTGTTAAGGGGGAGGTGATGTAACACCCCATAATTCAACTTTGTGGTCTTAGTAGTTAAATAAAAACTTTTGGGGGTCTAAGGTGGATATTCGAAAATTCTGTGGCCAAAGTGTGAAAAGGAAAAGCTTAATAAGAGAAAACCCTCCTAAAACCCTGATTTTGGTCATTTGGCGGCTGAGAGAAAATTGGAGAGGAGAAGGAGCTCAAAATTCTTCCATTGAAGGTTTGGGGAGGTGTTGCAGTTAGAGATTGAAGAAGTTGCTACTAAGGTATACCTCCATCTTCATCTCTTAGTTTTGTGTCAGAAATGGAACTTTGATGTTCAATCCTCAATGCATTCTCTTCTTCTTTAAGTGTTTTGAAGCAAAACCCATTGGGAAGGTGAGTTGGATGGATCCCTTGAGGAGTTTGTGAACTCTTGGTGATATTTCACCTTTCCAATGGAGATTCTTAGGTTTGGTTCATTTTAAAAGGATTGGTGTTTTCAAAAGAGTATTCCATGAGGATTTGATTGAGGAGTTGAATGATTTAAGAAGTGAGAATTGTCTCCTTAATGTATAAATAGTTTTAGAGTTCGTTTGGGGAGGTTATCAATCAGTTGGAATCAATTTTGAAGGATTTAAGTGAGTTTTCGAGCTAACCCTGGTATGCAGAACTGAGAATGTTCGACCAGAGGGTTACGCGGCTTACCACGCGGTTTGCAAACCGCGTAGCAAACCGCGTAAGTCTCTGTTGGGCAATTTCTCGTTTTTGCTTCGTTGGTCGTTCGGGCTTGGATTCGAGGCTTGGTTTAGGGGATTGTCTTAAGACATTATGGGGGATGTTCTGGAGCATAATTTGGGAGTCTAATACCTCCTTTGTTAACCCCAATTCAGGTGATCGTTTGGTGTTTAAGTGAGCTCCGATTAGAGTGTCGTTTAGCCGTGTATCAGGTGAGTTCCCTTATGCATTATTTCTACCTTTTTAAATGAATTGCGAAGAATTTATATGACTGAAAATTGGTTTACTTGATCATCATGAAAAGTGTTATTTTACAAGTGGAAGGAGGATTATCCTCAAGTACGTTTTTTTAAGCATGCTTTAATGTTTATGCCTGTGGTAGAGTCGGGTTGCACAGTGGAGGACCCTTTGAGTTGCTGTGCCTGGCTTTGTAAGGTGTCGAGTTGCCGTGCCTGGCTTTGTAAGGTGTTGAGTTGCCATGTCTGGCTTTGTAAGGTGTTAATGGTCCATGCCACTGTGTACACCCTTGTTTGAGCTCATAATTGTTATGTACTGTTTGCAAGGAAACGTGTTTCTTAAAATGCTTTGTGATCGCGTTTTTAGGATGGAATTCACTAGACCTTATGGTCTAACCCTCGCTTTCAAAACTTAAAAACCATTTTCAGGAAAGGGTGGCTTAGGTGCTTCGTCCAAAGGAAAAGAGAAGGCTTAAGGCGCTGGTGCGAGAATAGAGACCGTCATGATCCAGTTTTTGTTAGCTTAAACATCTCGGTTGTATTCGTTTGGGAACCTTAAGCTTTGAGAATGTTATTGGAGTTTTGATGTAATTGGGCCCCTTTTTGGGTATTTGACCCATATTCTATGTTAAGTATTTTGGGTTGTTACACCGTTTAATTTCCGTGCCGTGTCGTGTCAACCCGTTTACTTAAACGGTTTGAAATATATTACCCAAACCCGTTTATTTCGTGTCGGGTTAGCGTGTCGGGTCAGTTTTTGCCACCTCTACTCCGAAGTATCACCAATTCACCTTTGTCGTGTGTACAACAATCACAATATAACATTGCAAGTGGTATATATATATATATAGTAGGGATCTTTTCGATTTTCAATCCCACACAATAAATAATGAAGAGACCATTGGTACTTTCTACCTGTTTACTCATAAATAAATCTAAATTTTAGTTTTAATAATGTTAAAAAATATATAAAAAATAGCTATAGTATTTTTTTAACAAAATTTTCAAAAATAAATTAGTTGCACAAATAAGATTTAAAATCTTTTAAAATTCAATCCAAACAACTTATTTTTCATTAATTACATTATTAAAATATGTTGTATATTTATAATCACACAAGATTTCTGGAGGTAGTACAGGTGCGTTTGGTAAGCAGACTTGGAGGTACTGCGGTCTTTTCTGGTTTCCAAATCCCACACCAACAATAATAGTCCGTGGGTCAAGAATCGACCCCTTTCTTGGCTTTTAAAGGTGCGTTTGGTAAGCAGACAGGATAGGACAAGACAAGATGAGACAGAACAGTTATTCCACGTTTGGTAAGACAGAACATAACAGATAACATTGACCAATTTACCCTTACTAAATTTAAAGAATGAATAAAATATGAAACAAAAGGTTTATTTGGTGTTTTAGAGAAGAATTAGATTGTATTTTGAGGTTATATTGGTAAAACATAAGTCTGTTCCAACTTGTTCCATGGGATGGGGGTGGAACAGGTCTGTTCCAGTTTGTTCCACCTTGTTTCAGTCTGTTCAGTGGACAGTGGACCCTGTCCAGTATACCAAACGCACCCTAAAGGACGCCAATTAGAGATTGTCGATGTACCATGGCACCGATCCCCATGGATGGATTCTGAGTGTTTGAGAGTGATGCACTTCGGTGGTATCAATGGGAAAATAAGAGACACACGATAACGAATTGGGAGGAACTCAAAAGACTCCTATTGGTTCAATTCAGATCACATGATGCAGAAGGGTCTTTATGTGAGCAGTTTTTGTCGGTAAAACAAGTAGCTTCTATCCAAGATTACAAACGGAGGTACGTGGCTCTGGCCGCCCCATTAGAAGGCATTCCAGAAGAGATATTTGTTAGTCAATTCATAAACGGTTGTGTTACAGACGCGACGAGAAATACGCCATCATTGTAAAAAGAAAGAACTTAGTGTTTTGGTACTACTGATTCCGAGGATTCATTGGTCGGGTTTTTGAATCCAAAAACGATTAAGATGGAAAGGCTTGTCGGTGAGCAAAGGGTTATAGATTCATTTCGAGAAAAGTAATCGAAAATCTGGGAATTCAAGTCCATCAAACTGATGGGCCGGCTATAATATTTCAGGGAAAGGAGTTTGCAAAAGTATAAAAGTTTGGATACAGGGAGTAGAAATTTGTGAAGATTTTTTGCCATTAGATCTCGGAAATGCAGATGTCATCTTGGGGATGCAATGGTTATCAACACTAGGTACCATGCATGTGAATTGGAGCACACAGTAAATGAAATTTCAATTTCAATTGGGCGGGGAGCAAGTGAAGTTGAAAGGCGACACTTCGCTCGGCAGGACACTCGTATCCCTGAAATCCATGCTCAAAACAATACCACATCAATGAAAACCTAACTCTATTCCGCATTTGCATGTCATCAGGTAAACTTGGTAATTAAAAGTTTGATATTTTCCATCTGAGGTACAAAAATAAATATTTTAAAAGTATATTACCCAAAATAAAAATCAGAATAAAGTGTGTTGCTTTTTAACGCAATTTGGCATGTAAAATAAGAGAAAGTAGGATCATCTGACCTATCTTCAAAAAAAAAAAACCAAACTCCACACCTTCGTTTGATCATTTTGTGACTTTAAACGCCTGTGCAACAATACAAGATATTATAATCAATCCAAAGGTAGGACATGTTACACCTTCGGCATCAATCTAAGCTATAATAATATGTAAAAATAGTAGTATACAAAATCAACTTTTGGTACAAGTGTCTGATACCTTAACCCTCTTGAGTAAAGCTTTCGCATTCTCGTCATTCTTGAAATGATCACGGACAGGCTGCATTTCACAATGACCTTGTGTTGAGTGCGGAACAGTAAAAGAGGACGTAAATAGTATAGTTTATTCCTTCTTTTTCCAGTAAATGTTATTGCTTTTTACAAAGACCATTGTAAAACAAGAAATTATAAATAGGTATTTTAGGGAGAAGAATAAGTTGTAATGTCGTACAAACTTCTAAACATTTTTATATAAAATTAGGAACAATTAAACCAAATCAAACGAACCCACTATATCCATCCCAGAGGTTGTATGGGCTCAAAGCAGATTCATGATTTTATTAGCCATGATAATTGATACCAAAAAAAAAGTAATTGCTAACCTGCAAAATCCTGTTTAGGGCTTTTGATAGAGCAGGTTTGAGGTCAGCAGGATGCAGCTCCCCTTTTTCATAGTCAGCAACTAGCTCTTCGTAACTTGCAAAGGACCTAATCATACGAGAATGGTAAATAATAATTACAAATGTGGTTCTTAATCGAAAACCGTAATAAGAAGATATCAAGTGGGAAAGAAGCCTTTTGATGGTCTTCGTAAGGTCAACTCACTTTTCACCTCCGTTTTCTGCTTTTCTTTCGACCTTGAACTCATTAAACCAAGGAAACACAATGTATTTAATGTACTCGAGGCATGGATTCCCAACAACAACATTTGGTGGACAGTATGCTTTCTTTATCTTCAAATTTACCTCAGCCTGCACCAAAAGTTTATATTAAAAGACCAAAATGCACGAATACTGACACAAGGTGGAAATTACTGTACAGCAGGGGGCTGTTTACTTACAACTAAATGAGCTTAATGGTCTGGCAGCTTATTCACTCAGCCATACACGAGTGTTTCTTTACAGCTTAATCGTTAAGCCATTAAACTAAAATGACAATATGGAATAAGCCAGGAACCCTCACTTGTCCCCATTAAGCCACCCAGACATTAATACCTGAAATTCCCAAAAATAGTCCAACCCTCTCTTTTTGCCTCCATCAAACCCATTGGTCTCCCATCCCTCAGACATATAGATTTATCCGGACAGTCGGACAGAAGACTTTACCCATACAGGGCTTAGTATAAAAAATAAAAAAATAAAAAAATAAAAAAATAAACAGCCCCTAAGTCAGTAACTACATATTTCTTGATCATAACTAATACAAATTTTACACCAAAATTATGCTTGGTAAACAAGGCAACAGAAGTAGAGGGTGTTGGGGAGGTCATACCTCCTCATCTTCCATAAAGATGGCAGAAGAAGAATCGGATTTCGACATCTTCTCTTGACCTTCCAACAAACCAGGAAGCATGTCTGCACAGCAAACGGCAAGTTATGATGATCACAACAAAAGAAAACGAATAAAATTTGGAAGTTAAAATCCCAGATCTTACGATGGGACAATATGATAGGCTTGTTTTTCCTCTTAATATCGTCACAGTACTCCCTTGCAAGTACATTCACTTTCCGTTGATCCATTCCTAACTGACAGATATCAGCCTGTTTCAACAAACAACCAACGATTATTACAAATATAAACAATTCAATGTCAACGAAACTTAAATGCATCCCTCAAAGTAAAAAATTATTTACATATACTGTCAAAAAAATTACTGAACTTGTTATTGCATGCCATTCAGCACAAACCTTAAGGAAAAAAATGTCTGCACATTGCATGCAGGGGTAAAAGATCTGGGCAGCTGTCAATTCATCCTGCTCATTTCGGCCCATAATTTGACAACACCTACAAGCATTGATAATGCAACGATGCACGAGTTTTTGCAAACATAAGCATATCAAGTAAATAAAATCATAATTTTCTACCTCATTATCCTAGGAAGCTTGTTTCTTCGAGCAATGTCCATTACCAAAGGCCAGTATTCATGTGCTCGAGAATTAATTTCCTCAGAAGACCATAAAAACTCTACTTGACCTCCTTCTAGGTTCATCCCTGCTGCTTTCCAGATCTCGATTAGGTAGAGTCCAACAGTTTGGATCCTACCTAAATCCCCACCCATTTTGTTGTTCAATTGTGCAAACCAATCTGCTATCCAAATCTTGACTTTGCAACCAGCAGATGTCAGTTTATTAACATTAATTGTCTTCATAACACCCTGTTCAGCACAAACAAAAAATAAGACAACAAGGTCGGCAATAAGCAAAAAGGTCAACCAAATATATGTCTCCATTAATATACCTGTGCTATATGCATTCTCCCAGAAGGTTCGAACCCATCATAGCAAATGGGTTGGGGCTTCTTGGTGAGAAGATTCAAGAGTTCTTCTTCCTGAATACACTCTTCACCGATGCTTCTCACAATCCTAAATTTTTCCTCCACGTTCATCCTAAACACACAATACCAAATATGTTCAATAAAATTGGTATGACCATTAGGGCATCTCCAATGGGTCACACTATATTTAACACTATACCAAATGTTATTTGTTTTTAAACATGTAACCATTTATTTTTCATCATTTATATTTATATATTTGTCAAAAAATTATATCAATAACATTAATAATTTTTAAAAAATAATAATAACTTAAATAACATTAATAATTTAAAAATAATAATCTATACTATCTTATAAACCAGATTTAACAAAAATCTTAAAATCTTAAAGTCTTAAAAAAACATTTTATGCACCATGTATCCTAATTAAAGCAGGAAGTTTGAGACTTTAAGGCTTTAAACATGACGTACAATTCATCATTCATCACTTCTTTATTCATCAGGGTTTATATTTCCAAGAAGATCAATCACGCCTCGCCTCGCCTCACCCTGTTCTTCTCCCTCTCCCCAAGGGGAAGATTCACAGTCCCGTACAGTAATACAACTCAGTTAACCCTTAAAATTCCGATCTCACCATCATTTCACTAAGTTCTTCTTCACTCTCAAATTAAAATTTTGAATTTCAGACGCGGTTTCTACTATTGAAAAGCCATCCTACTTGATGAGTTTATTTTAAATTTGTTGTGAATCAGATTGCACTCTGATTTTTTTAATTTGCAGGTTCAATACCCTCAAGGTTGTGAATCAAGCTGTACTTTGAATCAGGTGTACTCTGATTTCTACTATCGAAATTTTGAATTTTTTTATTTGCAGGCCACCGTATTCATGGTTTTTGTACCCTAACTCAGAATCTTGAAAACCCATCTCATATTCCATCTTCAATTCTTGATTTTGAACTTGATGTTTCAGGAAATGCTTTGCATGTTCTAGAACTAAGCTTTTTGATCTTGTGTTAAAATTCTTTGTATTTGATGAACACCAAGTTTTAGATCAAAGTTTCCAATGAGAGTTTTTGGTGTTGACTGGTCCTTCAACATTTTCCATGCCAAACAATTTGATTACACATTGATAAGAAAACTATTTTGTTTAGGATGGTCTGTCTTTTTATCTTGGTATACAAATACTGTCTTGTTTGTCTTTGTGTACAGATTTTCTCGAATTCTCCATCTCCATGAGTAGTTCTAATCTCAGGTTTGATCTTGAGAGCTCCACTCAATTTCTCATCTCCAGGTCTGCTTCGATTCTTGGATTTGGCTAAATGTGTTAAATTTCTTGATTCTATTATTTTTGTGTTTGATTTTTGGATATCTTGTGTTAAATTTCTAAGTTTTTTTTTTGTTGAACACCAAGTGTTAGACAAAGTTTCCAATTAGAGTTCTTGGTGCTAAATGTGCCATTTTTTTCTTGGGATGATGTCTGCCTCGTGATTTTAGGAACAAAATCAACACATTTAATAAGGGGTTACACCAAGTTTAGTGTGGGTTCCAAACAAGATGAAGTTCTATATGTTTTATGTTTTGATTCTTTGTTATGACCTTACGTTTGACAGAGCACGGGTATGGTATAAGCATTTGATGAGTTTGTACCAATGCCAAACTTACATATTTCGTCCTCTGTCCCTTCAACAGGTAAAGTTCCACCATTCTCCTAGGAATCATAATCAGTATATACAAAAATTGTTATAAACAATTATTTTATAGAAAAAGATCGAATATGAAGATAGCTCTTTGTTGCTTACCAAGTATGATGGGGATTTCTGCTTCAATTGGAATATAGAACTGGTAGGGCATATCAGGGAATATGACAATGGCACCATATATCGTGGCACGCTGAATGTCCAAAATTTTGAGTTTTTATTACACGAGAAAGAAAAAAACAGAGCTCGAGAAGCTAAATGTGGTTCTCATTCAAGTGGTTTCATAAATTTAAAAACATTATGGGTTCTCTTATGTTGTTGGTGGTTTGTAATGGATTCTCTTCTTACTGATCTTAGTAATGCATGATATTATACATGCATGGTATCACATATATTAGATGGGGTTGATTGTATTCACAGATTATCTACATTTGTGTGTTTAACAAAATTGTCCTCTCACCATAGGTCCATAGCTACTTCAATGGATACCTTTCCTTTCAGTCAACCTCAGCAAATGTGTTTTTTGTAACAGATGACCCTTATAAGGAAGGTGCGATTGAAGTGAAAAATCATTTTTTATTTCCAGTACCCAGTTAGATTTCCTTAAAAGTACTCAGATGAGCCTTATATGTTTGCCAGTCTAAAAACTAAAATGGCCAAAGTAGCTTAATGTATAATCATTAAACTGATGCGAACATAACTCATCAAAGTGATCCCTATAATTAAACTGATCCCAACATAGCCCATCAAAGTGATCCCTATAATTAAACTGGTCCCAACATAACCCATCAAAGTGATCCCTATAATTAAACAGATGCCAAGATAACCCGCCGAAGTGACCCTTATGATTAAATTGATGCCAACATAAACATTAATATATAAAGTGATTCCTACTATGGGGTTTTTATAGAAGCATCTTTATCTTGTTTGCTCTCCCCTTCCCATTTCTTAACAAAGTGTTCGATTCAATGTTTGTATGGTTTTACTTCAATTTCTTTGGCAGATTATTCCAACAAAGTGTGTTTGATTTTTCTTTATGGTGGGATGGAATATTTGTGTTGGGAGCTGTACAAATGTTTTGATGAGTTGTACCATTCCATAACACAAGGTAGTGTGGTTCTGGATCCAATGGTTTTTGAGGAATCCTTTTGTTCCACTTTTATTGGACAATATCCAATGGGTTCTCTTATGTTGATGGTGGTTTGCAACAATTTTTGATGTTGTGAATTTGTTTGCATTATAAAACTAATATAATAGTATGTCTTGGTTACCATTCATTTATACTAAATTTGCATAATTTAAACTTTTGCATTATAAAACTATAGCATTATTTTGAAATGGTCATCATTCATTTTAAGTATATTTGCATTATCCAAACCGAATACATGTATTATGTATAGGACTTGTATGGACAATGAGCTATTTTCATTTGCTTTCCAAATCTTATGTAGGAGGTGGAAGGTAGTGTATGCCTATATGTTTCACAGAAGATGAGGAAGACAATGTATATTACATCGGGTTTCGTTAAGAAAGTAACGGCGTGAAGTTTTTGCTTCATTTGGGGTTTTAACCAAAATGGTAATCTAAGAGCAATTGGATCCGAGGATTTTCTAAGATGGCGCTTTGGAATGGAATATCATCTGTTTGTTTCAATTGCGACTTGTGAGCTTTTTACACATCCATGGGGTGAGTTACTATCAACTTCCTTTCACATCTATGACATGGAAAAGCTCGCAGAAAAGAGGTTATTGTTTGAAATATGTAAGTGCAGGAATTACATTGTATGTTCATATCTTATTATGATGCTATTACATATCCTTATATTGTGTTGGATCTGCAGAGTTTAGTATAAGGTTTATTTTTGAAATATAAATGGTTGTCTTTCATGATTGACCCCACAATAAACAATTATAATCACCATTGTTAGTTGAACTGAACGTATTTGTAAGAAACAGTAATACAAACTGAGATATTCCTATCTGTGAGCACAACCAAAAAAGGATGCGACATTATGTCCCTAAATCTTATTCCTTGTATTTGATTACAATAACAAATGTGTTTGTCTTTATATTTATTCCATGTAAACTATTTGTTTTTGTTATACACATCTTGAAAGTATTTGAGATATCATAATGGGATAAATCCTTGACAAATTTTTACATCCCATTCCGCGGCATTGAGCGGGTACATAACTAGTAATAACTTAAATAACATTAATAATTTAAAGAAATAATAATAATAACTTAAATAACAAATATTTATACCAAAAACATTAACAAATAATTTGGTATGTTTTTTAGCAGATTAGTTTAAGAAAAATGCAAATTGATGGTTTAAGAAACAGATACAAATCGATCGTTTGGAGATGAGCAGATTCGTTTAAGAAAAATCCAAATTGATGGTCAAGAAAGCACAAAAGCTTATAAATTCAGGAACCCTAAACCACAAAAGCTTATAAACCGCAGAGAATCAAGAAAGCACAAAAGCTTGTAAACCCTAATTTGAATCCAAGAAACAGAAGCTTATAAACCTCAATTTGAATCCAAGAACCAGAAAGAAACAAAAGCTTATAAACCCCAATTGAAATCCAAGAATTAGAAATTCAAGAATCAGAAACAGAAACAGATACAAATTAATCGTTATACAAGTCGAGTGAACAGATTACCTGAATAACGTGTTCGACTGAACAGATGGAGGAGACGATGGTGATGGAGACGAGGAGGAGGAGCGATATGTGGAGACGATGGTGATTAGAGGTGGCCAAATCGACCCGACCCGACCCGACCCGACCCGACCCGACCCGACGGGCTGACCCGAACCGAAACCGGCCAAGAACCGGTTCTGGCCCGACCCGGTCAAGAACCGGTTTCAAGCCCGAGAGCCGGGACCGGTTCGCGTATATAGGATTTTCCTCGGCCCGACCCGGGACCGGTTCGTGACCCGACCCGGCCCGACCCGATTTTTTTCAAAAAACAATATGACCGTTAGAGAGCCGTTGGGACCCCTTTTTGATCGTTTTTTGCCTCAAAAAACACCCTCCAAACCCCATATAAATACTAGGGGTGTTATGGAGTGATCACCACCTTACAATTGCTTACAAAACGCAAAAAACGCTTACAATTCTAATTTCTCGGCTCTCGTTATATTCGTTTCTCGCAAAAAACACATACAATTCTCATTTCTCGGCTCTCGTTATATTCGTTTCTCGCAAAAAACACATACAATTCTCATTTCTCGGCTCTCGCTATATTCGTTTCTCGCAAAAAACGCATACAATTCTCTAGTCTCTACTCTCTACTCTCTACTCTAGTCTCTACTATCAAAAAAATGGCCGAACAAAATTACACCATTATTGTCGATCATTCACGAAAATCACCGGTTTGGGATAATTTCAACTTGGTAAAATTTCCCGACGATACAAAAAAGGCGCAATGCAAACGGTGTGGAGATTTCCTAAAACCCGAATCAAATAGCACGTTAAAGCGCCACTTCGAGGAAAGATGCAAGAGGTTGAAATCGGGTCCCGATCCAACTCAACCCATACTTGACAATTCCGGTCAAGTATGGTCGTATGATAATGATCTCGCCCGAGAAATGCAAATGAAATGTGTCATTCAAATGGCGTTGCCGTTCGGACATTTCGACAATCCTCACATTACAAACATGATCAAAAATGGGTTCCAACCACGCTACAATGGTTCGGTAAGTCGTCAAACTCTTAAGCGTGATGCTTTAAAATATTGGAATAAGGTTCAAAAAATTATGCGAGAAATGTTTTTAAACTTACCCAACAAAGTTTCTTTAACTTGTGATGTATGGAGCGCACCATGCGGATTGCCAGATTCTTATATATGCATAACGGCACATTGGATTGTGCCGGGATCGTGGCAATTATGCAAACGTGTAATCACGTTTGAGCTCTTTGGTTCGCCACATTCGGGTGAATGTCAGTTTTCTATAATTATGAGATGTCTTCAATATTATAATTTAAAAAATAAAGTTATTAGTATTTCGTTTGATAATGCTAGTAATAATACGACATGCGTAGACCGATTACGTTTAGCTTTATCCCCTATTTTAGAGGGAAAATTATTTCATACACGTTGTTGCGCACACATAATAAACTTAGCCGTTCAAGACGGCTTAAGTAAACTTAATGAGCCTTTAACTAAGTTTAGGCTTATGTTACGCCGAATTTTCACAAGAAATAAAAAAATGCAAAACTTATATAGAGATTATTGCAAACAAGTCGGTTTTAAAGCTTTGGGACCGGCGCACGATATGCCGGTTCGATGGAATTCGACTTGGAAAATGATGGATAATTTATTAAGACAACAACAATATATTCAAGCATTTTATAACATTCATTACCCGGATAACACGATAACTCAGGATGATTGGACAAGGATTCATGGCTTTCACGATATTTTGGGCGATTTTAAAACTGCAACAACTATGTTATCCGGTGTTTATTATCCAACGAGCCCTTTACTTTTAAATCAACTTTATATTTTGGCAAGTAAAATTGCTCAATACGAACAGGATTTGCACTTTCATGACGTGGTGAAACCAATGAAAGAAAAATTGGTAAAATATTTTAAAAAGATCCCCTTCACTTTTCTTTGTGCCGCGGCATTAAACCCGTTTTTAAATGTTACGGGTGTCGAAGTTTTAATACAAGCAATATGTTTATCGTTTGGTTTGGATTCTCTTACAAATTCTAGCTTTTCAAGGAAACGCATACAACAATTTAATACTGATTTTCATCAATTATATGAAATTTATAGAGTTAATTATGGGGGAGGAAGTCAACAAACCCCTACACCTCAAATGTTTTCACCGGGTTCTAGTAGCAGTCGTGGCCGAAACCGAGAAGACTTAATGCAAACTTTAATGCAATCGGTTGTCATGGAATCTTCTAAAAAAGCTAGATATGATGGGGATAATTTGGGTGAATTCAATCAATACGTACGTACTGATTTTATAACAACATCCTTCACAAACGTCGTAGATGTTGAATCCCTAGATTTATTAGAATGGTGGAAAAGTAAACAATCAAGTTTCCCAATTATGGCCACTATTGCACTTGATGTACTAACAATCCAAGCTAGTACTGTAGCTTCGGAGTCGGCCTTTTCTCTTAGTGGCAGGATCATATCGGAGCGTCGGACAAAATTAACCCCAAAATCGGTGGAGTGTTGCGTATGTCTGAAGGATTACTTGGATGGAGAAGACCGCATTCAAAATCGAACGAACCTGGAGGATGATATAGAAGGCGTGGAAGAAAACTTATTCGAAAACGACACGGATGAACTACTAAGTACGCCGTCCGTAACCGATAGTTCTGATGTTAGTAGTGTCGTAGATGACGAAGATGTAGACACCGACCGCCTTGACGATCAGACGGCTATTACACGACTGATGCAGTACAATACTCTTGAAGACTACAATCCAAATCAAAATCCATACTACGCTCCATACAATCCATTCAATTATAATCCATTCAATTACTATCCGGGTGATGGGAGTGGAAGTTCGGGAGCGGGACCTTCGAATGTTTAGAATTTATGTATTGTAACTTGTAACTTGTAAGTTTGTAACTTAAAATTATATATAAATTATAAAACGTAAAAGTGTATTTTAGTGATATATATTATAAATAAAACGTATTTTAAAGTGTATTTTACTTATCCAATGATTCCAATCCAATTTTTCTTTGTTAAAGTTTAGTAATTAATTATTATACAAAGAAAGCAGTTAAAAAACAAAAAAATCCCCGGCCCTACTCCGACCCGGTTCTTGGCCCGGCCCGGTTTTCCCGAAACCGGTTCTACATACAAGTAAACGGGTCAGGGGATTTCGGTTTAAACCCGGCCCGACCTGACCCGGTTCTCACCTGACCCGGTTCGCACGGTTACTGTGCAGAACCGGGTTGTCCCCCGACCCGGCCCGACCCGGCCCGAACCCGACATTTGGCCACCTCTAATGGTGATGAAGACGAGCTGTGGAGCGATCCTAAACCCTATTCACCTATTGTAGGGTTTAATAAAACTATTTTATCTTTGAATTTGTGATAATTATTATCAAAATTACCATGTTTGAAGTGGTTGTTTACCATAGGTTTATTTTGTATGCGGGTCATTTACCTTATAGGATGAACATGGCATGAGGCCGATAAACTTACTCAGTAAAGGCAAGGATAAGAATGGAGAGTCTTACCCGGTAATTGCTTACAGGGCCGGTCCTGGGCCTAGGCCAGTGGGGTGGCGGCCCAGGGCATAAAAAATACTAAGGGCATCATATTTCTAGCCCAAATCTTCTTAGGTAGGTTCAGTTTTTGATATTTTGGGCCTAAAAAATGATGGTTATGTTACTAAGGGGCCGTTTACCAAACACTTACTTGGGTAAGCGCTTACCAAGTCACATTACCTACCGGATTGATATAGCAAGGACCAAAAATCTTACCCGGTAACAACGAATGAAAGGACCGAGAATCTTACCCCGGTAAGTGATTTCGAAAACTCTTACCACGGTTAGCGCTTACCGGGTGAATTGTTGCATACGAAATCGATTTGGTGGACTAAAATCTTACCCGATAAGTATATGATAGTGTTAAATTTGATTGATAAGCGCTTACCCGGGTAAGCATTTGGTAAACGACCCCTAAGTCCAAGATGTGGCCTGGAAAAGGGAACGGAGGAATTTCTTATTCATCGCACTCTTGCTCGACGATTCAGCCTCACTCTCGCTCTCGATCTCGATCGAACGCTCTCTGCCTCTGCCTCTCTGACTCTGACCTGTCGACGACAACAGGTCCGCTTTCGCCCTCACTCTCGGCTTTCGCTCAGTCGCTCGTCTCTAATTTCTTCTTCATTCTTCAATCTCCGATTCTGGCCTCCGCACTCGTCTCCCAGAGTCACGGGTCTGTGGATGTTTAATGTTTTATGATTGATCAATTTCATGATTTTAGTTTTATGTTTTATGATTTCATGATTTGTTTTACCTTTTATGTTTAGTTTTTAGATAGTTCATATTTTACTAATTTTAGTTTGGATTACATTAGTTGATTAGGCATTTAGGGATTTAAGATTACATTAGTTGATTTAAGGATTTAGGGTTAATTTTAGTTTTGGATTACATTAGTTTGGGTTGTTTTGAACCAGGATACAATCTATCTACAGGGAAAAGAAGACATGAGTTGTGGTTTTACTCTTGGTATAGACTGTCATGAATTACATAAATTATAGTGAACGAATTAAGAGATAAGTGTTAGAATTAAGTTGTTTGGGTACTCTTAAATATGTTGCCTTGCTAGAATATATTCTAAACCAATGAGTTGTTTCCTCTTGGCAAGTGTTAGTATCATTTCCATTTAAGATAGTATTATTAAAACTTTGTGATTATGGTGGTCTTTTAATTGCTACTCACTTCCTCTAATGGTGATACTCCTAGGGCGGTGCCCTAAGCTATTCCATTTTGAATTGGGGCATATTACCAATTCTTATATGGCAAAACTAACTGGTAAAAAGTTCAAAGATTAATTGAGCATCTGATTTGTAGTGTATTTGTGCATTATATGGAACCCACAATCTTGACCATTGCCATCCAACCTAGTCTAAAGTGTTCCATTAATCGGTCTATAACTTGTTACCATATGCTGAAAACAGTAAGATGTTATTAGTTATATACCTAAAAATGAATTATATATAGGTCTAAAACAAGACAAAACTCCTCACCTGTATAAACTTTTTGTGGAGGCTTCCTTATGTTTATGTCCTCCATCATATTTAATTGTTATATTTAATAAAACTAGGTGTTGGAAGAGCCCTTAGCTTGACTAGGTTCCAAAGCCCTTAAAGTTGTACATGTCTTTTGATTCTTTTTATATTAGGGGCATTTTGTTGGCTTTCCGCCATGGGCATCCAGAATCTCAGGACCGGCCCTGATTGCTTATCGAGTAAAATATTGCATATGATATCATTTTGATGAACTGCAATCTTACTATTACCCGGTAATAGTAAGTGTACTTTTTTCATAATTTTAGTTAGATGATTCTCTTATTATGTGATTCTAATTTTAATCATTATGATTGTAACGGTAATTATTTTAGATATGTTGGATTCATTTGTTTGTTTCTAACTTCTAACACATAAATATGTGGGCCTTTGAGGGTAACTCGCTAATCCATGGGCTTTTATTGGGCTTTGTTCATACACTGATGGATCCCAAAATACAAACTTTGGGTAGCATTCATTTCAACCATGTTTCAATATATGTTAGTATGTTACAAATAAGTGTTGAGGCCAATCCGGACAACAAAAATAGTGCAAGATATCGTGAATTTGCAAAGGCCTAAAAAAGTCGAGATAGAAGCCCAACTAAGAAACAGGTACTCAAAGTGGGTTTCTGATTAACTGATGCGAGTAAACATAAGGCAACCTCTTAACGGTATAAATAACTCTTGTGGAGCACCTTCTGCATTTTGAGGGAGAATGACATAAAACAATAACATGTAAATAAGAAATAAACACAATGAATTCGTTTTATTTTGCAAGCGCCTATTTTCTTGTTAGAAGCAAATCAATTAGGATATTTCTTCGGAGGATGCAATGAACACCAAGTGTTAGAACAAAGTTTCAAATTAGAGTTTTTGGTGCTAAATGTGACATTTTTTCTTGGGATGATGCCTGTCTCGTGATTTTAGGAACAAAATCAACACATTTAATAAGAGGTTACACCAAGTTTAGTGTGGGTTCCAAACAAGATGAAGTTCTATATGTTTTATGTTTTGATTCTTTGTTATGACCTTACGTTTGATGTGGTGGTGATGGTTGTTGAAGGCGGCGGTGGTGGTGGTGGTCATCAATGTTGTTAGAATGAAGAAGACGGTTTGAAAAGACCAAAATGCCCCGCACGTGTCTAATGGCCAGAGAGGGGCCGAAATGGGCTCTAAAACTTGTTTTTTGGACCGCCATTGTACTTTACGATTTTGAGGGACGAAAACTTAAAGACAGACATTGTCAAGGGATCAAAAGTGTAATTCACTCATTAATTAATTAATATGAATAAGGTATCAAATAGAAGATAAAAAGGCAAGGACATAACAAATAAATATCAAAGGAATGAAAAATAATAAATCAAAAAAGTTTAAGGGATAAAACAGAAAATATGAAACGAGTTAAAAATGAGAAACAAAATTTATTGTTTTAGTGGGTTTTCTTAGCGTAGGCCTAGGGTATGGAAAATTAGTACGTTAAAATAGAAGGTGGTATGGATAGGATTGACTATTATATATTTAATATTATATTCTACTTTTTTATAAATTTGATTTTAATATATTAATGAATATAAAGATGCAAAATATAGTTTATGTTAAAAAACAATAAAATTATTATATAATAAAAGTATTATGTAGAACCGGGGAACCACTTATCCTCCTATTTGTATGCAGGACGGGACTAGAGGTGCTTACGGGATTGGGTTGGTCGGGTTAAAGACACTTTGACAATTCAATCTAATCATTGTGGTTTGAAAAACATCAACCCAACCTAACTCAATTAAAAGTGCAACCCAACCCAGCCCAAACCGTTCGGGTTGGGTTGGTCAGGTTCAAACTTTTATTGATCATTTCACCGTTTAACTAAGTTATCGTGTCTAAACAAATTGTTAAATGTTTCAAAATATTTAAATGTTCAACATATTACTAAAGCGTTTAATAAAACATTGCTTATAAATGTTTTGTTTATAAATGTGACATCAAGAATCAATAACAAGATTACTAAAGTAACAAGTGACCAACAATTTTCTGTTTATAAATGTTCAACAGTAACAAGATTACTTTGACAATAACAAAATGACAGTAACAAGAATTCAAAATTAGATTGCAAATTTTGGAAAGAATTTAGTATTGGTACATATTGATGATCGATCGATCTTATTCCCTTTAAACAATTATATATATATATATATATATATATATATGGGATGGAAGTTATACGCATGAGACTCAATTAAGTTCATAGGAAGCTATCAAAGTATTTGTATGTTCTTGCACCATATCCCACAAAGTGTTGCACCGATTGCAACTCGAATCACGTAAATGTTTTCAACTACCGCGTGTGTCATGTAAACCTTCCCCGTCCCGTTCAACGATTCCAACAGCCGCTTCGTCAACCGATTTACGTCTTCCTCGTTGCTACTTTCGCTTAATGGTGCAATCCTAAAACACACAGTAGCAAAGTTCCTAGGAACCACAACTTCAAATCTCTTATCACTGCACAAAAGTGTTTCAAAAAGCTTGGCCATTTTCACATGTTTCCTTGTGAACTCTCTGAGTCCTGAAACTCCATAGCTCTTCATCACCATCCATAACTTCATCGACAAAAACCGTCGACTGAGAGTAATTTGCCAGTCCACAACTTGCTTCGAATCGGTTGCTGTATTCTTCAAATATTCAAGATCAGTCGAGAGAGATTTCGTAAGGTCACTGCGATCTTTAACCCAAAGGCAACAACAACCTAAAGAGGTCAACAACCATTTATGAGCATTGAAACTGAAAGAGTTTGCACCCTCTATTCCATCAAGAAAATGACGGAATTCTGGCAATATGCATGCACTACATGACACCATATATCGAATTGCTTTGCAACCTCACACAATATCCCCAATGTGTCTACTGTTGTTGTTTGTGTTGTTCCTACTGTGAGACATAAATATAATGGCACTAAACCAGCTCTAACATCTTCTTCGATAGCCGTCAACAATGCATCTGGGGTTAATTGGAAATTCATGGACTTGGTTGTCGGGATAGCCCGAACATTGTTCGGGCTAATCCCGACGATTTGGCTCGCCTTTTAGAAAGAACAATGGGTTTGATCGGAGCAGTAAACGACGAACTTCGATAACATGTCTCCCTTATTATCCCAATTTGGCTCAACTTTTTTTTTCTTGAGCAGCAACCAATGTGCATACAAAGCTCTCGCATGTAGTGCCATGCATCACACCCCCACCATCGCTAGAAAACGAGAATGATTTAGGAAGATGAAGAAGCTTCAAAAGCCACTCCATAGCAGGAGATGCCAACCAGTTAAACCCTACCACGTCAAAGCCAGCAAGTAGCATTTCTCCAAGAAAGGATGCGGTGCTTAAACTGGTCGGGAAGTAACCAAAAAAATTAGGACTTTGCCAATGGGTTATGCCTGGAACTATATGCTTTGTTACCTCTTGCAATATGGTTTCAATAGGTTGAGTTGGTGGTGAATCTGACATTGTTTCAGTGAGAAAACCAGGTTTAACTTGGCTACAAATTGGGTATTTCTCGATATTCGAGTAGTAATCGGCTAAGTAATCAACCACCAAATGGGCTTGCTTTCTAAACTGGTCTTGATCTAACGGATTCAAGAGCTCAGTTGTTGCAACGGGAATGCTACCCATTTTGTTTAAAAGAAGGTTTGATGTTGTGCTTCTTCTTTCTCCAATTGAGGGATTTTATAGGGATGTGATGGAAGTAGGTTCAATGGTATTCTCTAACCTCTGCGGTTTGATAACCCAATAAAATATATTTTTATTATGTTGTATGTTTATAACTTATAATAACTATTTCTAGATCTAGCAAATGAAAGACGTAAAGTCCATTACAAATCTTTAAAACGTGTTGCTTCGAAAGAAAAAACATAGCAAAAACTGGGAATGTTAGAGAATACCATTGAACCTACTTCCATCACATCCCTATAAAATCCCTCAATTGGAGAAAGAAGAAGCACAACATCAAACCTTCTTTCAACAAAATGGGTAGCTTTCTTGTTGCAACAAGTGAGTTCTTGAATTCTTTAGATCATAACCAGTTTACAAAGCAAGCCCATTTGGTGGTTGATTACTTGGCCGATTACTACTCGAATATCGAGAAATACCTAGTTTGTAGCCAAGTTAAACCTGGTTTTCTCACTGAAACAATGCCCAACTCACCACCAACCCAACCTCAACCTATTGAAACCATATTGCAAGAGGTAACAAGGCATATAGATAACCCATTGGCAAAGCCCTAATTTTTTTGGTTACTTCCCATCTAGTTTAAGCACCGCATCCTTTCTTGGAGAAATGCTACTTACTGGCTTTGGCATTGTAGGGTTTACCTGGTTGGCATCTCTGCTGCAACCGAGCTCGAGATCGTTGTCATGGAGTGGCTTTTGAAGCTTCTTCAGCTTCCTAAATCATTCTCGTTTTCTAGTGATGGTGGGGGTGTGATGCATGGCACTACATGCGAGAGTTTTGTATGCACATTGGTTGTTGCTCGAGAAAAAAAAATTGAGCCAAATTGGGAATAATAAGAGAGACATGTTATCGAAGTCCGTTGTTTACTGCTCCGATCAAACCCATTGTTCTCTCCAAAAGGCGGGCCAAAACGCCGGGATTAGCCCGAACAACATTCGGGCTATCCCGATAACCAGGTCCATGAATTTCCAATTAACCACATATGCATTGTTGACGGTTATCGAAAAAGATGTTAGAGTTGGTTTGGTGCCATTATATTTATGTCTCACAGTAGGAACAACACAAACAACAGCAGTAGACCCATTGGGGATATTGTGTGAGGTTGCAAAGCAATTCGATATATGGAGTCATGTAGACGCTGCTTACGCCGGAAATGCATGCATATTGCCAGAATTCCGTCATTTTCTTGATGGAATAGAAGGTGCAAACTCCTCTTTAGGTTATTGTTGCCTTTGGGTTAAAGATCGTACCGACCTTACAAAATCTCTCTCGCTTGATCCTAAATATTTGAAGAATAAAGCAACCGATTCTAAGCAAGTGGTGGATTGCAACGACTCGCAGATTACACTCAGTCGACGGTTTCTGTCGATGAAGTTATGGATGGTGATGAAAAGCTATGGAGTTTTGGGACTTAGAGAGTTCATAAGGAGACATGTGAAAATGGCCAAGCATTTTGAAGCACTTTTGTGCAGTGACGAGATTTGAAGTTGTTGTTTCTAGGAACTTTGCTACTGTGTGTTTTAGGATTGCACCATTAAGCGAATTAAGTAGCAACAAAGAAGACTTAAATCCGTTGATGAAGCGGCTGTTGGAATCATTAAATGGGACAGGGAAAGTTTACATGACACACGCAGTGGTGGAAGGTGTTTATGTGATTCGGGTTGCAATCGGTGCAACACTTACAGAAGAGAAGCATGTTAATATGTTGTGGGAAGTGAGAATGATGACTCTTGTCGATAAATTTGAACAGCTCCTTCAATCCACCAATTTCTTCTTCTGAAAGCCTTTCCGGTTTCCGCAATCACCTATATATATGGCACACCTTAGCACTTATATTTCAAAACGGAAAAGAAGCTTACCCGTAAAGCCATCTTCTATCCCGGCCTCTTTCCCTTGTCCGCTATTGTTCATCCTCATCCTTCTCCTGTTCCTCCTCAAAATCATCTTCAAGTGCACTTTTTCTCGGTTCTAGAGCACCAATGGCTTCAATAGTAAGCCTGTATGTGAACGAAATCACTAATTTAACTGCAATTTTTTTTTCTTGTAAAAGGTCATGTCACGATATCTATACATAAATCATCCATGAGCACACTTCATATACCAAGCAACAACAAAAACACTAACAATGTACACCTTAGAAATACTATAAAGCGTTATCTTTACATATATATATATATATATATATACATATATATATACATATATATATACACACACACATATTTGTTCAAGCGTCTGTAAGGGGCTGCTCATTTTTCATTAAGCTCTGTATGGATTAAGCTGTCTGGAGAGATTTAATTGTTGGTATGAATTGGGATAAGTTGTTGTTCAGTTGTTGTGCTGAATAAACGGTCTGAATGACATAAATGACTATATTACCCCTCAACAAACAACAGTTGTATTTTTTGCAACAAAGAAGGTTTCTTGAATATACAATTACCTATGAAATATAAGGAAATATATATTCCTCCTGAATTCTGGCAATTAACCTCAAGTACCCAATTGAAATATTACAAACCTTAATTGAGGGTTTCTTCAGTCCAAATCCACAATACAAAATCACAGAGTTTCCACTCATCATTCTCTCTAAGTTCTTTTTCCCCTTTTCCCCAAAATACAAATAGATGAAAATCATGGTAGAGAACAAAATACAGAATCCCTTTTGAAGAACAAGAAATATGGATCAAGATTGATTATATTCTTAAAGTTGGTAAATATATGGTTATTTGCTTTTGACAACTTAAGAGAAATGTTTTTAGCATTCACACAAGAAATAAAACAGTATAGTAGCGCAAAAAACTAGGAAAGACAAGTACATTCGGGTGACACACTATAACAAAATCGGGTTTACAGTACGCCAACAATTTCTAGGTGTCTCAATAGACAGCTTTAAAAGACGAAACAATTAATACGCGTCATATCTAAAAATGTTGTAATAAGTTTATAACACATTTTTGGAAATTTTAACAAGTTATTTAGAACACTTGTGCAGGACTTTTCTAGAGATGGGTAAGAGTAGGAAATTTGATGGCTTAATACAAACAACTATCCTCCCTCGGCTTAGCGAATAAGTTCATTTAAGCCAATGGCTTAATGAATAGGTTAATACTGAGCACTTGAAAATGGCTTAGCAAATAAGCTATACAAGTCATTAAGCCCAATAAGACGATACCAAACAGCCGAAAATCATTTTAGACAGACGAGAGCTGAGTTGAAAGAAAAACACTTTTATCATGTAGAAATAATGCTCCAGTTACATATCTCTTCCAGAACACCAACCTTAACCATCTGAAAATTGCAGAAATAGGAATTCCGCTAATTTCTTTTGAGCATAGAATACAACAAAAGTTCTAAAACAATAGCACCCAGATAAAGCTCACACAACATATCGTTCCATAATATGCAGCTACTGCATTCCATAGCCATTTAAGAAACACTGCTTATTTGTGCTCTATGTAATTCACAGTCCAGTAATGGGACAAACACACTAATACCCAAACTTATTATCAACAACTGCAACTACAAAGTTTTGCATCTCTCTTTTCGAAAATTTATGTAGCGTTATATAAAAGTATATTCCATAAAAGTTTGTTTTAAGTTTAGATTACAATAATAGTTCTAATGAAACAGCACTTAAATAAAGCTACCCAGCAAGCCATATTCTAGAACAGGCAGCCTATGGCATCACATACCATTTAACATTTATTCAATGCTTCTCAAGGTAAATTTATTGGTACATCGATGGAATACTGAAACTATGGTTTGAAATTATAATGGTCTAGTTGATGACTTGATGTAGTGTTTATTTCCTATTATTTGGTTATATAACAGTAGATGCAATGATATTTGAATAGAGGATAATAGGATACACGGAAGCTATTAATTTACCTTCACTGAATGCAAATCTATTGACACATGATAATCTCATAACAACAGTAGAAAAAGAAAGACAAGGTGAAATTCACAATAGAGTGATGATCTACCTTTTCTTTATATATGTCACAAGAATAATCTTTTGTCAAGAGTTCATCTATAAGCTCATCCACATGTGTCGATGCATACTCTAAAACATCAAAACAAAGATATCAAAATACATCAGTATACCAAGAAACCGAAAAATGAAGTTCAGAGAGTCTCAAACTTGTGGTCAACATATACTTACGCCCATCGCCTAATGTGCGTCTCAGTTTCCTGTAGTTAGTAATTATCTTATAAATCAGGACATGTCCATATCGAATTTCAATTTAGGGTTAGCATTTACCTTGAAAATTTGATTTCTTCGAATGAGGAGCAAAACTCATACCCCGATTTTGAGCCCAGAGAAACTGAGCAAGGAGATATGAGCAGTGAGTCGGATTTTGATTTTGATTTTGATTTTGCTTGATTGGAATTCGTGACCTAGTTTGAAACTGACGGAAGGCTTGGGCTTCGAAGTTCTAAGTTGTATATTTCCCGTAAAAAGATTTGATTTCAATATTGATTATCCCTAAATTATAATATATTTGCCATAAATATGTTAAGTGTTCTTAGTTTAATTTTAATTTTAATTTTCTCAAACCTGTTTGTTATGTTACTGTTGTTTGATGTTAAGAAAAATGTAATTTGAGAGTCCTATATGCAAAAGGAACCGAGATTGAAAACATAGAAACTAAGGAATAACAAGGATTATATCCTAAAAACTGCCAAAATTTACGAAATCAACAGGGAAATTTCTCTTGAATCGATTGAATTCGTCTAAAAACTCGTTGGACGTAGTACATAGACTTTTCTTTTTGGGAAAAAGGAACGGAATCCCCGGAAAAACTTTATTCATAAAAAATAAAAGATGAAAATTATGATAAGACGTAGACTTGCGTCTTGCTTAAATAGTTGGATTTTATTCGGGATTTATTTCCCAAATCTACTCATAATTATTAATTAGGATCTAAGAATTAATTAAACATATTGATCCCTAAAGTCTCCGTGTATTTCCCCGACGGAGTGATAATGACGGTCTTTGGGTAATATGAATACACCTCCTTTTTGGTATGCATCTCTAGATCTGCTTCGTAAATGTTACAGAGGCGATCATCATGCATCACCCAATTTCCATTCTTCATCAAGTGTAGTGGGTACAACATATACCACGTAGGAAAAGAATTGGGTTGATTATAAGTATCTACTACCTTTGTCCAATCTTCATCTCCGTCCATCCTCCACAACTCCGTTACAAAACCATCTGCTACGTATTTGCCATCATCAATCCGATGACAATATCTCACGTACAAGTGAATGCACCCTCTTACAACCATGCAACTCAAACACGTTATCAATAGACCATTTCCAATGTAGGGACCTGCTATCTTCCTCCACTTTTCCGTCTTCATATCAAACCTTATGATAATTATAAGATTTCCCTCTGGACAATTTGTGTTAACTTGTGTAGTTATGAAATACATTTTTTTCATTCAACAAAACATATGGTTGCATCCAATAATAAACCAATTGTCGGTCGAGGGGTAAACAACTTAAGTCCTCTCGTGTCGTCTCGACCTTTATCCATGAGTCGTATTTCAGAGAGAATATATAAACATTATGATCCTTGGTTACAAGTAGAAGCTTGTAGTCATTGCAACTGTAATATAACCCAAATAATATTGCGGTGGTCACATAGCATTCTTCGTTGTTGGGTCTAGACACAGTCTTATATTCACCCGTTAAAGGATTCCATAAAATTATATCATAGGATTCCATCCCATTGCACTTGTTAATCATGTATAAACATACCAGTCCACGTACAGATGCTATGATCCACACATCTTCATGACTGGCTTCAAATGGTAAATGTCGGCTCGCAGTTAGACCATCTTGAGGTGCTTCCAAGTCGATGGTGCTAAACTTGCATGGTGTTGTGGTGGACAAGGCAATAAGAAGTTTGTGGCGGTGGTGATGATGCATCTTTGAAAACAGTGGTGTTGTTAGAAACGACTGCCATTGCTTGCAAACACACATAAAACGATGTATGAACTTACCCGGCAACCTTGGTAGTATGTGGAAAAAAGTATATCCGATGGCGGTGGTGTCTCAATATCACCGCAACCCATGGTAGTTACTTCTTTTTTTGGATTGGAGTACATATATTTAAAAAGGCAGAAGGATCGAGGTGTAACAAATTACAAATATTTGATCGATAAATATGGAGGAAGATTTGAATGCTTATTTTTAGGTTATTTTGTTTAACAATATGTGAATATAACAACTAACCTCCCATTTCGTGAGGTTTGATGAAAGACGCAACATTTTTCTCTTTTTATTTTATTTAGTAAACTATGTTTTTTGTCCTTGTGGTTTGCTTAACATCGCTAATTTCATCTCTATGATTTTGAAATTACGGCTTTCGTCCCTGTGCAATTCATTGTTGTTTTCGTCTTTCATACTAACTATGCAATTAAGACCTTTAACCAAAAGTTTCTTAAAAAATCTCACCTTAAAAGCCTTTTGACGGCGGAGAAAAAACCTCTAATGGGCCATTTTCAACGCTTATTCGGTGAGTGTTTATCGACAAGAGTCCTCACTTTATTTACCTAGTGGAGTAATATTATCAATCATCAAATGAATTGATGGTACGCGTTTATAACCCGGTAAGTACTTACGGCGTAATACTCTCGATTATTGTCTTCCTTCTTGCCGGTAAGATTTCCGGTCCTTGTTAAGCTCACTCTGTAAGATAATTAAACTGGTAAGCGATTATTACAATAAGTGTTTAAGTGGCTTCTTAATAAAAGTTTTTTATCTTTCAAAAAACTTCCAATGTCAATCACTGTAAATATACAGGCGGATGATTGTTGGATGTTTATGTTGTATATCCATTTATTTATTATATGTTTTTAGTGGCCAACTTTTAGTAGTGTAATTTGGTCCGTGATAATAGATTAAATGGGTTTTTTGATTTATTACTATGGAGATTTTTTATATATGCTTTCTCATAAATGCGTCCGTGAAGAAAAAATTGATATGTGCTTCCTCATATATTAGGTTTATTAAACTCATAAACATGAAATTTCACGGACCAAACCCATAAACATGAAATTCACATAAGAATGAATATTTTCACGGACCAAAAATCAAGTCCACTGTAGCACCCACCGCGTTCGTCCATGAATTTGATTTGTAATGTTACACTTTCAACCCCTATACTTATTTACTAAATTTACTTTATACCTTTTACTTTCATTATTTTAATTTTACATTTAACACATATAATCGTTTATTAACTAAAATACGTTAAAAAAATACGTTTTAATTTTAACAAATTACACCATTATAATCGTCTCTTCGATACGTTCGAAATGAGCCCAATCTTGAATTTTTTTGGATTTATATATTTTAATATATATCATATACAGTTATACACTACATAAAAAAATATTTTTTATATTTAAAATTCATACTCTTATAGTTAATTATTTAATTTATGGTACATCTCTTATTTTTTTTTCAATTTTTTTTACACTCCTATCGCATTAACATAATAATCATATATTAACTAATTCATTAAATCGTTTTAAATTATTATTATTTGAATGTGTTTATAGATATCGTGAATGACAATAGGAGAAGGTTTCACGAGAAAAATATGAAATGGGGTTTTGACAAGTTGGTATCATTGGACTCATTTAATGATTTGTGAAAATTGGTATTTGACGAATGATGATTCATGTGTGTTTGGAGCTGAAGTATTTGCAGTTACAGAGTATGCACAAAAGAATCAATGTATTTCCAACGTAACTTAGATTAAAATTATCTCCTTCAGTTTAGTCCCGTCCCGTCCCATCCAGTTCAGTCTCGTCCAGTTCCGTCCCGTCCCATCTAGTATGCGTACCAAACGCTACCTAAGAGTACCATAAATTAAATAATTAACTATAAGGGTATGAATTTTAAATATAAAATATTTTTTATGTAGTGTATATGATATATATTAAAATATATAAATCAAAAAAATTCAAGATTGGACTCATTTCGAACGTATCGAAGAGACGATTATAATGGTGTAACTTGTTAAAATTAAAACGTATTTTTTTAACGTATTTTTGTTGATAAACGATTATATGTGTTAAATGTAAAATTAAATTATGAAAGTAAAAGGTATAAAGTAAAGTTAGTAAATAAGTATAGGGGTTGAAAGTGTAAATTTCAATTCGAAATTGCGATTTTGATTTGAAATGTTACACTTTCAACCCCTATACTTATTTACTAAATTTACTTTATACCTTTTACTTTCATTATTTTAATTTTACATTTATCACATATAATCGTTTATTAACTAAAATACGTTAAAAATACGTTTTAATTTTAACAAATTACACCATTATAATCGTCTCTTCGATACGTTCGAAATGAGTTCAATCTTGAATTTTTTTGATTTATATATTTTAATATATATCATATACACTACATAAAAAATATTTTATATTTAAAAATCATACCCTTATAGTTAATTATTTAATTTATGGTACTCTTAGGTTGCGTTTGGTACGCATACTAGATGGGACGGGACGGAACTGGACGAGACTGAACTGGATGGGACGGGACGGGACTAAACTGAAGGAGATAATTTTAATCTAAGTTACGTTGGAAATACATCGATTCTTTTGTGCATACTCTGTAACTGCAAATACTTCAGCTCCAAACACACATGAATCATCATTCGTCAAATACCCATTTTCACAATTCTTAAATGAGTCCAGTGATACCAACTTGTCAAAACCTCATTTCATATTCTTCTCGTGAAACCTTCTCCTATTGCCATTCACGATATCTATAAACACATTCAAATAATAATAATTTAAAACGATTTAATGAATTAGTTAATATATGATTATTATGTTAATGCGATAGGAGTGTAAAACAAAATTGAAAAAAAAATAAGAGATGTACCATAAATTAAATAATTAACTATAAGGGTATGAATTTTAAATATAAAAAATATTTTTTTATGTAGTGTATAACTGTATATGATATATATTAAAATATATAAATCCAAAAAAATTCAAGATTGGGCTCATTTCGAACGTATCGAAGAGACGATTATAATGGTGTAATTTGTTAAAATTAAAAATTATTTTTTAACGTATTTTAGTTAATAAACGATTATATGTGTTAAATGTAAAATTAAAATAATGAAAGTAAAATGTATAAAGTAAATTTAGTAAATAAGTATAGGGGTTGAAAGTGTAACATTCCAAATCAAATTCATCAAATTGGACGAAACGCGGGTGGGTGCTACAGTGGACTACGCGGGGTGCTACAGTGTCTATGCGGGTCATATTTTCAAAAATGGTCCCTGGATTTTTTCAAAAATGGTCACTTGCAATTGAAAAGTCACAAAAATAATCCAATCGCGGGATTGGATTTTTCAAAAATGGTCCCTGCAAGTTTAAAAAAGTGTCAGAAATGGTCCCTGGCCCGCGATCGCGGGCTCCCATCGCGAAAAAAAGGGTATTTTTACAAAGTGGAAGAGATTTGTGGTATTTTGGTAACACTTGGTTTGACTTAGGGTATTTTAATTAATTTCCCTTGCAAAATCCTTTCCTTTTGTTTATTTCTAAAAACATTAAAAATGATTATTTTAATGTAAAACATATCGAATAAAAAAAAACTAATTAAAAAATTAAAACCGTTGCTTTACACACAACACAACCACCGTCCTCCCGCCGTGTCTCCATCATCTGTCTCTAGATTCAAGTGAAAATGGAGGAGCAAGATTAAACGATGCATATAAATGTATACAGCACCCCAACTTTGTCATTCGTAGGTACAATCCTCCGATATCTATTTAATTTTCTTATATATGTATGTATAATATTACGTTCTAAACTTGATTTGGCTTTTGATCGCTTTGAATGAAGAGGATATTGATCGGTTTTGATTTGAAAAGCTTCTTAAATCTCCGTAGTGGAGATATATCTATCTGCGTGCATTGTTGTAATTTGTTCTATAAGAGTGCATTTGGTATACACAAAACAGTTGTTCGGCGTTTGGTATACATAACAGGACAAATAACAGGAGATAAATACAATAAATAAAATTTATAAAATAAGTAAAATATAAAATAGAATGTGTATTTGATGTTTTAGAATAAAGTTAGATTTTATTTTGAGGTTATATCGGTAAAACATAAGTCTATTCCACCTTGTTCCAGCTTGTTCTTTCCATGGGGTAGGGTTGGAACAGGCATGTTCCATACGTAACAACATTACCTAGCTAGCTAGATGCATATGTGACATGTATGTATGTATGTATATCCTAATCCTATTCGGAACCATGTGTAACAAACTATCGATTCCACATATAAACTAACAAGAATTGTGGCATTTTTCTATCTAAACAACATAATTTAGCTTAAATCAATGGCCTCTATTTCCTCCTTTATAAATTTTTCATTTGCAAATGTTTTCAGATTGATAGGCCACTGACAAATAACATGATTCAGGTGGTTGAGAAATTAATATGTGTGTGATATCTTAATGCACAATGAATTGCAATCTTCAGATTCATCAAAGAGTTCAGAGTTGTTTGCTTTGCGCCTTCTTGTAGCCTGGGTTAGGTGTTGTTCGGTTCGTTTTCTGTTAAGACTTGAATGGATATAGCTGTCTGAGCGGATATGGTTGCCTAACTGTTAACAGATAAGTTGGTGTTCGATTGTTACCTCTGCTCAATTCAGCTGTACTACTTTCTTACTCTGATCTACTATACCATTACCTGGACTCCTGGAGCCACAAAACTTGGGTTTTTGATGTCTTCAAAAGTATTTTAGATCCGTGAAACTAATGAGCACAGCCAAATCCCTGCAATGGATACACCTAAAACTCCCTTCACTGGGATTAAGAAAGATGTTCGAGGAAGATTGCAGTGTTACAAGCAAGATTGGATCGGGGCACTAGGTTCAGGAGCAAGGTATCTCGTTTACCTACTAGTCTTAGGCTATAATGAATGCACATTGACAAGGTAACCAATTGCACTGATGCTCCTCATCTTTTTTCCAGAATATTGGCTCCAACGGCATACATCTTCTTTGCTTCTGCCCTTCCAGTAATTGCATTTGGTGAGCAGCTGAATAAGGATACAGGTACAAATAGAAATAATATATATTATAGGTAATCAATCATTCATTCATCAATTTACCCTGGTACATTATATAAAAGTTATGCTTATTAGTTTTTTGTTTGAGGGCAGATGATACCTTGAGTGCCGTGGAAACTCTCACCTCTACTGCTATATGTGGAATCATCCATGCACTATTCGGTGGACAGCCACTATTGATATTAGGCGTTGCTGAACCTACAGTTATAATGTACAGTTACCTGTATAATTTTGCCAAAGGAAGGCCAGAGTTGGGGAAGGAACAATTTCTTGCTTGGGCTGGATGGTATACAGCCTTGTTCCTATTGTCTCAAGTATAATAATCATGGGTTATCTTTCCTACAATGCACAATGTTGTTTTTAATTAGGGTCTGTGTCTGGACTGCTGTGATGTTGTGTGTTCTTGCCATACTCAATGCTTGCACACTCATCACAAGATTCACGAGGGTTGCTGGGGAACTTTTTGGCATGTTGATTTCTGTGCTTTTTATGCAAGAGGCTATTAAGGTATGCAGATGCACTTGTCAATATTTGCCCAAATATTGTGTCTTTCCTTTTCAAAGCTATACCGGTGTGATCTATATAATTAAGCTGGGACAGTTTCCATTTAACTAGGTTTATGTTGTATTTTAGGGAGTAATAAGTGAGTTCCACATTCCAGGAGGAGAAAATGATATAAAAGAGCAGTACCAATTTCATTGGCTATATACAAATGGATTATTTGCAGTTATTTTGGCTTTTGGTACCTTCATAACTTCCATGAAGAGTAGAGGTGCTAGGTCTTGGCCTTATGGTGTAGGTAAGTGAGGAAGGCATGTAATATTTGATTTTGGCATCTATTCTTTGCAATTTGATATGTTTTTATGGTGTTGGCAAGGATAGGTTGGCTAAGGGGTTTTATAGGAGATTATGGGGCTCCTTTTATGGTCTTGTTGTGGACTGCAATATCTTATGCCAAGCCCAGAGAAGTTCCTCATGAAGTTCCACGGCGGCTCTTTTGTCCTCTTCCTTGGGAAGCTGGATCTTTATCCCATTGGACAGTCGTCAAGGTATAAAATAGAAAAGAAAACATTACAGCCACTCGAGTGAAGATATAGACTTGGATGTTTTCAGCACACTAAGTGCCTTTTTAATGAAGCTATGATCAGAAACTAAAGATTAATATAATTGCAGGATATGGGGAAGGTTCCTGTGATTCACATTTTTACTGCCTTAATACCAGCCCTGATGATTGCTGCCTTGTACTTTTTCGACCATAGTGTAGCTGCACAAATGGCACAACAGAAAGAATTCAATCTTAAAAAACCCTCTGCTTACCATTATGATTTATTGTTGCTTGGATTCATGGTATTCACTTATAATGTTTTTTCCCTTTCTCCATCAAGTTATGGTTTGTATAGCATTATTTACATTTTGATCTTGCAAATCTGGTCTACCGTGCATATAAGTGCTCACTCTATTCTCTTTATCATATCATAGTAATGTCTGTCTTTGAATGTGTAAATTAGACTTTGATTTGTGGCATGGTTGGTGTCCCACCGTCAAATGGTGTCCTCCCACAATCGCCCATGCACACCAGGAGTCTTGCAACTCTTGAGAAACAGGTTAGGCATGCAATTGAAAAGAACCTTTTTCAACAGGCTAATAAGTTTTTCTGTCAGCCATAAAATGTTATGATTCATGGTTTTCAGTTGATACGGAAGAAAATGGTTAAGTGTGCAAAGGAAGGCATTAAGATGGAGGTAAGCAGCTCAGAAATCTATGGAAGGATGCATGCTGGTTTTGTTGAGATGGATCCTCATCCAAAAGTATGTCATATTTTTAAATGAGATCTCAAGGGAAAACTTAAATAAGATATATTAATTCTTTTTTTTTCTTCCCTTAATACTACAAAACAGCATATAACTTGGAAAGTTCTACAGGTTAATCAAAGTTCATTTATCTGCAGAGTCCGGTAGACAAAGAGTTGGAAGACTTGAAGGACGTTGTCATGAATCGTGAAGATGGAAGAGAATCCAAGGCTAAATTTGATCCGGATAAGCATATTGAGGATCACATTCCAGTCCGAGTCAACGAGCAAAGAGTAACAAATCTACTTCAGTCCTTCTTAGTGGGCTCTGCAGTCTTTGCTATGCCTGCTATCAGGAAGATACCCACCTCTGTTCTATGGGGATTCTTCGCCTACATGTCCATAGATAGCCTTCCTGGCAATCAATTTTGGGAAAGATTGTTGCTGCTTCTCATCCCTTCTGGCCGGCGTTTCAAGTAAGTCAAACATCTGGAGTCCTTACTATGAAATCTTACATTTCAGGTGTGAGTTAATTACTAGTTTGAATCAACCTTATTGTGGTATATCTGAGACAGACTCTATGAAGGGCCTCATGCTTCATATCTGGAGACGGTGCCATTCAAATACATAATGATGTTCACATTCTTCCAGCTCTTTTATTTCTTGGTTTGTTATGGAATTACATGGGCACCAATAGGTGGAATATTGTTTCCACTACCCTTCTTCTTGCTAATACCCATAAGAGAGCATATTCTTCCCAAACTTTTCCCACATCAGCATCTTCAGGAACTGGACTCCTCTGCTTACGAAGAATTTATTGGGGACTCAGTCCACAATATCAGTCTTTCACGGAGGGTATGTCATTATCTTTTTATGATATGCTGAAATCTTCATATCTTTCATTTTTTCCCAGTTGGTGACTTTTAGTTCCTTTCTCAATATTCAATCTTATCTAGCCACTGTTATTTAAGGCGCGAATATATACCAATAATTTAAAACGAATTTTGCAACGCCTGAGCTGTAGCCTGTATGCATACAGAAAATTTAGTTGTGAATAGAAGAACATGTTATACTAAGATTATCAATTATTGTATGTGAAGACAAACGAATGTAGAGCTTTACAAAATCTAAAAAGAGCAGCAAGAGAAATAATTTGCCTATCTCTCACAATGGTAGTAGTCCACTCAGCAATGAATAATTACAGGAAAAAAGTTACAGTTTTATGTAGAAAAACTCTAAAAATGTATTCTACTTACTAATGTGCTGTGAATATGCTTAAGATACTTGTTTATTGAGCACAGACTTTGCCTTCGATGAAAGCCTTCATGTCAGCCTTTGCCTGAGAAACGATAAGGGTATGGGGCGATGAAGAACATACCATAAATACAAAAAAAAAAACATAAAATTTTATAATCTAAAGAATTAGAGAAGCATGCTGCTGTTCTAGAAATTGAGAGTAACCGCTTCCGGTCAAACACTGAACAATATGTTATTATTTCTAAAATCTGCCGTTAAAATCTATTTCTCAACTGGTATGCCTCACTAAGAATATGAACGTCTAGCAGAACTTCAGTTAATCTGATTACCCGTATATAATATTTATTTTCGGAAAATACTCATGCTCACATATGGTGAAGTTTGAACCCTTGACCACCTGAGAGGTTGGGCTCTATTGGTAACCCGGTGCCACTGGGCCAATGACCATTTGGTTATAATCAGGGGGAGCCACCTTAGCACCAGAAGGTGCAGTGGCACCCCCTCGCCTTTTTAATATTATTTTTAATGTATTAATTTTAAGATTCACTTTTTAAAATGTAATGGACTAGCCCCTTATCCCCCAATTAATATTCCCAGCTTTTTATGTATCTGTTTTTTCCAGCATCTCTGAGTATCGACACTTTCACAAAAACAAAACATATATATGCTCTATTTGTTTATATAAATATAGACATAGTTATGTGTTTAGGTTATTCATATTTTCAACTATTTCTTACAACTATTTTTAGGACAACTATTTATTTAAAAACATATAAACTTGAAAAGGTTTCTCAACCTTGAAATCATGAATTGTCTTGCATTTTTTTCTAGGCCCCCCCTAGAATTTTTTTTTGGCTTCTCCTCTGGTTATAATCATTTTTGTAGTCCATCTAACATTGCAAGTATCGGTATTAAGGTGTTTGAACACGGAGGTGAAGGATCTGACGAGGATAACATGGATAGCGACTTTGATTTATCTTCCACGGAGATATTGGATGAGATGATGACTCATAGAGGCGAGTTGAAGCTAATATCAAGCTTCAATGATAGGCAGTTTCATGTTCGTAACTCATCCTTTTTCTCTTCTAATTCCTTCTCTAAAACCAAAACAAACATAAACCATCAGCAATTAATATATGCAAATGTAAATCACTGCAGGTTCACCCTCAGAACGGCGATTCAATGGCCTAGAGTGGCATGATCAATGGATATAGATGACTACTTATAATTCTTTGACCAAAAACTTGTCATGATAAGGTGGCCTCTTATAGAATTGATGATGATGGAAGTCGAAGCACGAGGCAGATTGAGAATTAAAGAGGGAAAAGGAGAAAATTGTTTCGACAAGAAGAAAATTTAAGGTATGAAGATCCTCCTTTTATTTCTGTCAAGATGATTTAGTCTTTATATGGGAGCTATGAAATTTTTACAGGAACCTTTCTATACGCGTTGAACCATATTATATCACACAGTATTACAACTTTAGCGAAAATGAAGTGTAACATGCATCTTTATAGATGGTAAGACCCATTTTATGCATATTCATTACATGACTGATCATAAATATGGAAATCTTAATATGAATTTAATTTTTTTTTATAGTTTGTCATGTTGGTGATTTTAGTGTAATCCATCATTTTTAGTGTGATTGTGATTTACTTGAGATCGATCAGGTGACAAAGGCAAACTTAAAGTGAGTTCGGAAGTGCGTGCACACTCACAAATGTTGTCTCTATCACCTTAGATCTGCACAAGGCTGGGTCAAGGGGCCGTGCTCCTAGAGGGTTCCAAGGGGCATAAGGCTGGAATTCTGTGAAGATGTTTACTTAGGAATTTTAAGTTTCGGGACGCTCTGAATGAATTCAGAAGGTTGGAAACCTTCTTCAGAAGCATTTTGACTCTGAGGCCTTGTTTGTTTTTTTAGAAAAAAAAGTTCTTATTAACCTCTTATGTCTGATTCGTTAAGAGGTATGGCCATTTAGACTGTTTGTTTTTTCCAAATTTTCAGAGCCACATATGTCTTATCGTCCTCTTATTTAGCTAGAGGTAAACCAACCTCTTATTTGCCTCTTATTGTTCTCAATGGATTAACTTAATAGATCATTTCTCTCAATCGATCCATTTGGATTATATAAAACTCAAATTACTATAATTAGGTGACTTTCTAATTTAAATATATTATTATTGATTAACCTTATTCGTTTAAATGAATGCTAATTTTATAACTTAGATGTAAATTTCGTAATGATGATGAATAAATATGTGAAATTATGTAAATTTATATATATAAATGCAACACTATAGTATACTAATGGGTAAATACACAATTTAAACACATTCATGCATTTATCAGTTTACAAAAAACACACAGTCTTATTGATTCAGATTTCAGACTTCAGCACCACCTCTTATCATCAGAAGTGAAGTGAAGTAAGACATCAGACTTCAGCACCTCTTAAAAAACAAATGCCACCTGAGCCTCTGAGCCTTCTACTCAGAGTCTCCGAGTCCTCTAATCAGTGCTTCTGAATTAGTCTGGAACTTGGTGGAAAAGTGACCAAGTAAAACTCAGAAGTCTTTGGACTCGGAGCTTCTGGACCTTCTAAGTTGTAATTGTCACTCAATCTTATCCGTTAACGGTTGTAATTATCGTACGGTTACGTTTTTAACTGTTTAATTGTCTGTAACTGTTGATCTCTTATATAAATATATAAACTTGAATCTGGGTGTATATAAGGACTCGATCTACCTTTGAGATTAAAGTTTCCATTTGGGTCCCAATACGAAATTCGTGATACCCAAGGCGATTATCCTGTTTGCATTAGATCAGTACCCCTCTATCTAACATGTCATTTGGTCAAACATGATACATTTTACACTTTAGATAAAAATATATGTACAATTAATAGTTATACTAACATGATTTGTTCAAAGAACACTTGTTATTTCAGTGTTTCTTGGCAACAAGAGATTACATGAATCAAAGTTAACAGATGATGAGAACCATAACCATTTTCAATGGTCTCATCCACATATATATAATTAGAGATAAAGAATTCTTGATCCTAAAAAAGGTGTATCATACTATCATGTCAACCTAAAACTGAATTTACATAGGTGAAAGGATCCCAGTTTGAAGCATTGACTGCAACACTATTAGCAGATTGAGCTAAACCACCACCACCATCCCAACTGTAGTCACACTGTTGATCCAATGGCCAAATCCCAGTCCCTGTGATTCCGGCCAACTGGTTAGCCTCGGTTGAAACCGGCCACATGGAATCCATTAGACCGGTGTCAAACAAGCTGCTTGAAAGATCTGGGAGTACTTGGTTGCTTGTGTTTGAATTTCCTAGCCATGGGATTTCACTAGGCCATGAAACCGTTGGCGGCAGTGCTAGCGGCTCATAGCACCATTGTAACCCGTTGTAGCCATTAGAACCTGCAAGTTCAATGGCATCTTGAACATGGTGGTTCCTGTCATGATCCTGGTCAAGCGTCAACACTTGATCAGGTGGCAAAGGTGCCACCATTGGAGTTTGCGCTTTTCTCTTTCTTATAGTAGTATTACAAATCGGTTGCAACAACGTTTTCGTTTTCGCATGGTTCAATTTTGACTCATTCCTTACGTATAACTTCGCCTTGAGCGCGCCAAGAAGCCCGTCCTCCCCACCATCCAAACCACACGCGTCCTCAAACGAAAACGGCTCATCATTCTCCGGCAAACACCTAACCGCATTCGTGCCATTCGGCAATTCAAAGTTGGTACGCGCATTAGCTCCACGCAACGTCCGGGCAGCTTGGTCATACGCCTGGGCAGCCTCCTCCGCGGTGTCGAAAGTCCCAAGCCATAAACGAACCTTCTGCAACGAGTCTTTGATCTCCGCCACCCACCGCCCCGATGGCCGCTGCCGCACCCCCACGTACTTAGGGTGTCCCCTAGAGTTGGGCATCTTTCTTCTTCCCTTGAGCAGATGGGTGGAGTTAGCCATGATCAATGTAGCTAGTTTGGTATGGATAATGGGGTTGGATTCTTATAGTGCAAAATGGAGGTGGGAATCTAGGGTTTTCAGAAGTGGACAAGTGAGAACAAGCCAAGAAGATGGAGATTTTTGAACTTAAGAATTGCAGGCCATGGTTGATAATACCCACACGGTTTGTTTATAAAATAATATGGTGATAAATGACATACAAACAAGGTTAATATCTCTCTTTCATACACAAATATTATATTTTCTTAGATTTGTGAACCAAAAGAAATTATTTTTATATGGAAAAATATTTGAAAGAAAACAAAAAGTTCAAGAGATGAGTCATCCCTCTTTGGCTTGTCTTCTGTGGATCTATACTAAAATCCATTGTGATTGGTGGATATGCTTCCTTTTCATGTTTTAGGGGATGTTTGTCATTTGCTAAATGGTTTGGTGCAGAATAATTAAGCGGTTAGAATGTTTAAGAGACTTTTATTATATAGTGCAAAATGAAATATGGTTGTTTGGTAATAGTTTAGAATGAAATCAGAGTGATGAATAGTTAAGGGAGACTCAGGATGCTAAATCATTCAGAGGGTTTTGAAACCATTAAGCGGCACACATTTTTTTGCGAAACAAGATTTACCTATTAGCGATTCAGAGGTTGCCTCTTAATAGAACTATCTATATCTATACAATATTATAAAACATTTATGAAAAACTCTTAAAAACAACTTCTAAAGCTTCATGTATCGCTATTTAATGCTAATTACTTAAAATTTCTTAAAAACAACTTCTAAAGCTTCATGTATCGCTATTTAATGCTAATTACTTGATTAATACTTATATCTAACAACCTTTAAATCCTTAAATCGTTGACTCTTATTAATTAATCTTTATCTCTAACGACTTTCAAATCCTTAAATCATGAACTCCTTAAAAAACAGCATTCTTTAAAACAAATTTATAAAAAAACATGACCGTTTTCTCAAAACCTCGCATTAAAATAAATTAGAACATTAAAATCGAGATCTATCGCGCTGCATTATGCGAGTAGACTTTTAGTTATATTATAAAACATTTACAAAAAAACTTTTAAAAACAACCCTTAAAGCTTCATGTACCGCTATTTAATGTTAATTACTTAAAATATCTTAAAAACAACTAATGAAGTTTTATGTACTGCTTTTAATGCTAATTATTTGATTAATACTTATCTCTAACCACTTTCAAATCCTCAAATCATGAACTCCTTAAAAAACGTCATTCTTTAAAACAAATTTATAAAAAACATGACCGTTTTCTTAAAACCACACATTAAAATAAATCAGAACATTAAAATCGAGATCTATCGCGCTGCATTGTACAAGTAGACTTCTAGTTTAAAGGTAAACAAACAATCCCTTAATTTTTTTTTTAAATAATTGTATTTTTTTTAAAGAAACTCTTATCTATCTCCACTCTAGAGCAAGACAAAGTATTAAAAATCAATTTTTATACATTAAATAGTCTTTTATTATTGTATATTATTTAAAATTTAAGATAATAAGTAAATGGTATGTAAATATAATATTTTAAGACTTTCATCTTTAAAATTCGTGTAACTAATTGATAAACATAGTAAAAAACATAATAAACATTTAATTTTAAATATATAAAGAATCTATATTATAATAAAGATAATCATGGAGCTCTAACTTTAATTGATAGCAAATTGGTATGTCCTCACTCCTCACTACTCGTCTCTTTTACAAGAAAAATGGAATTAGTAATTGACGAACTATGTGATTGACACCGTTAGAAAATATGACTTTGATTTTAACAACTTTTAAGAAAATAAAAAAGGATATAACTTTTGTCTTTCAATCAAGTTAAAATTGGAGTCTATAAGATCATGATCACATGGGGGTCTTCCAATAAGACACAAAAACTAATAACATTAGATGACAAGAACATCGACAATGATGAGGGAAACAACAAAAGCAAACCATACGTAAAAGTTGAAAATGATCAGCATGTTTAACGTCCCACACTATTAATGACGAAGAAAATAGGAGTTTTTTACGACGAAGAATTTTGAGATCGATGTATGATTCTTAACTTTAAGCAAACAAATGTTAATTCAATTGATGTTAATTTTCTCTTGTATACCTATTAGATAAATAGATACATTCATTTGTCTACATTTTTTTTATTAAATAGTATTTTTAATAAAATACTTATTATTTACTTTATTTATTTAACTATTTTCTAATCTGAAACATGGTCTTTCTTTCCTATCTTTTTTAGTTTTTAATCGGCTAACAAGTAAACCTTAAGGGTGTGTTTGGTACACTGGACAGGACAAGACAGAACAGAACAAGGATCATTGTCTCATGTTTGGCAGAACTTTTATGTAGAACAGACAGTAAAACAGAGTGGAACAAGCCTGTTCCACCCCTACCCCATTGAACAAGGTGGAATAGGCTTATGTTTTACCAATATAACTTCAAAATAAAATCTAATTTTATTCTAAAACATCAAATACACGTTCTACTTTATATCTTACTCATTATCTAGATTTTATTTATTGTATTTTATCTAATGTTATCTGTTATGTTCTATCCAATTCTGTCTACCAAATGTTGAACAACTGTTTTGTCTTGTTCTGTTATGTTCTGTCTCGTCTTGTCCTATCCCCTAAGGATGCATTTGGTACACTGGACAGGACAGGACAGAACAGAACAGAACAAGGATCATTGTCCCATGTTTGGCAAGACTTTTATGTGGAACAGACAGGAACAAGGTGGAACAAAGTGGAACAGGCCTGTTCCACCCCCACCCCATGGAACAAGCTGAAACAAGGTGGTCCAGACCTATGTTTTACGAATATAACTTTAAAATAAAATCTAATTCTCTTCTAAAACATCAAATACATATTTTATTTTATATTTTATTCATTTTTTAAATTTTATTTATTGTATTTCATCTAATGTTATCTGTTCTGTTCTTTCCAGTTTTGTCTACCAAACGCTGAACAACTGTTCTATTCTATCATGTCTCATCTTGTCCTATTCTATCATGTCTGCGTATCAAACGCACCATAAGAGGCCAACTGGCCTAGTGAGAGTTGAGACAATGTTTACATTCAAATGCAAAACCCATTTGTAATTGGAATTGGAATAGGTTTTGTTAGAGTATTAATGTCAATATGTATAGTTCAGGGTCCTTTCTGTAATTATGTGTAACTTACCTTGTATAAATAGTCTCTTAGGGTTTCATTATTAGGTTAGACACTTCATTTGTATTACTCTCTCAATATATGAAAACGGCTGATTCTGCCACCATCTCTAGTGTGTCTCTCTCAATCTATCAACCTACTCACATATTCTAACTTGGTATCAGGGCTCTAGGTAAGCATCCTCAACCATCTTTCAGATCTGCATTCTCAAGTTTATTTCCCTTATTTTGTTGCTGTCGATTTTGCTCAGAAAATCCATTTTCTGTTGGTTTTTTGACAAAATTCCAAGTTTTAAAGTTGCTCAGAATATCATCACGAACCTACGTACCAATTTTCAGCCAAAACCGATCTGTTTTGCAAAACCCGACTCAAGAACATCATACGTTCATCCAAGTCGCAACGCACACACTCATCCAAGTCGCAACGCACACACTCATCCAAGTCGCAACTGACCACTGCGACTTCGTTCTATTCACCTCCAAATCGCAACTGACCACTGCGACTTCGTACTATTCACAACCCCAAATCTCAACTGACCATTGCGACTTGGTACTGTTCATGACCATGACCATTGCGACTTGACACTGTTCACAACCCTAAATCTCAACTGACCATTGCGACTTGGTACTGTTCATAACCTCTTTTATTCAAACTCACAAATCAGAAACTCCTCTTTTCGATTTTCAATTTCCTAATCCGTCAGATGGCCCTCCGACCGAGTCTCAATACAGTGACTGCTCATATTGTCACTCTACTTCTCATCTTCTTCTCAACTGCCCAATTCGAAAATGTCGTTGGTGTGGGATCACACAACCACGACACTATGGGTCTGACTGTCTAAAATATCCAAGGAACTCAGGTAATCAACGTCACTCCGGTAATCTAAGGCAACTGCGTACTCAGTCCTTTGCTGCATCAATCACTCCAGACTCCTCTACACCGCCAATTCAGGCACTGCATAACAACAACTCTTCACCTGACTCTGTGGCACTCCTGCGACAAAACCAAGACCAAATAAAACGACTCCTGACAGGTTCTATGGGAATGCATAACACCAACTCATCACCTGATTCTATGGCACTCCTGCGACAAAACCAAGACCTAATAGAGCGACTCCTGACAGGTTCTATGGGAATGAATTCTCAGTTCAATATCTCAGCACCAGGCAATCCTTGGCTATTCGACTCTGGTTGCTGTAACCACATGACACCTAAGGCTGATGGGTTTATCTCTAAGCAAACCTCCAGCATGTACTCATCAGTCCGCACTGCGGATGACACTCGGTTACCCGTATCTTTCAGTGGAACTGTATCTACCACCAACCTTCAATTACCTGATGTGCTACATATTCCAAACTTATCTCTGAGTCTGATTTCTATCACTCAACTTATGGAATCCGGCCTAATTGTTTTGTTTCATCCTACTGGTTGTGTTGTGCAGGATCCAAAGACCAAGCAGATCCTTGGAGTAGGCCGTAAAGTTGGTCGGATGGTTGAAGTGGCCTACCTTCGTCTCCCCTTACAATCCTCAAATCATGTTGCCTCTGTTTCCAGTACCCCTTCCTTTGAATTGTGGCATAAACGACTAGGACATTTATCTCTAGCTAGGATAAAACTGTTAGCTAGTTCAGGACTGTTAGGCAACACCTCTTCTGAAAACATTTCTTGCTTATCCTGTCAACTTGGCAAACACCATGCCTTACCTCTTCAACTAAATGAACTCAATTCTGCTTCCCCTTTTGACCTCATTCACTCTGATGTTTGGGGGCCAACCCCACATCCATCCATGGGGGGTTATAGATACTTCGTTATCTTTATCGATGATCACACACGATTTACATGGATATATCTCATGAAACATCGCTCCGAACTACCTCAAATCTACATCACCTTCGCTCGTATGATCCAAACCCAGTTTTCCAAACCTATAAAGATTCTTCGAGCAGATAATGCTATGGAATACAAAAAATCTTCTCTCCTCTCTTTTCTTCGATCTCAGGGTACTCTTTCTCAGTACTCCTGTCCAGGCACCTCTCCGCAAAATGGACGTGCAGAACGTAAACATCGCCACATCCTCGATACTGTTCGTACTCTATTAATCTCAGCCAAGTGTCCAGAACGTTTTTGGGGCGAAGCTGCCTTCACGGCTGTCTACACCATCAACCGTCACCCGACTCCCATCCTCAATCAAAAGTCTCCCTATGAAATGCTCCATGTGGTCTCCCCTGCATACGAACTCCTAAAAGTATGGGGTTGTGCCTGCTTTGTTCAGTTGCAACCTCATGAACACACCAAACTTGAACCTCGTTATCGATTATGCTGCTTTATTGGCTACGGTATTGAACACAAAGGTTATCGTTGTTGGGATCCAGTCTCTAAAAGACTACGTATATCCCGTCATGTCACATTCTGGGAACATCTTCCCTTCTCAACAGTATCCAAATTTCAAGACATACCCAATCCTTCCACTTCATTCTTCACTGATAACTCTATCTCTTTGGACTCACTACATTTTGATTCCATACTAACCTCACCATCTGTCCCACCTCCTTCCGCCTCTTCTCAACCGGAACCTTCATCTGTTCCATCTGAACCTTCACCGGCCCCATTGACACGGGGTTTTGAAACCCCGCGAATCTTACCGCAAGTGTACGGGTCGAAGTCAAGTAATAGTACTGGAAAAGTACGAGTATCGAATCACGGGGAACTAGGAACTAAATATCACAATTACTATGGATTCTATTAACTGGACTGTCGAAATTATAGATTGGTTTATAGACTAATTAAATTGCAATAAATGAGATCAAATCAACACAAGACAAAACATAACAGCTTTGAAAACTTTGATAGAGAGAAAAGCTGAGGGTTGGAACTCCTATGGTTCTTACATACAAACGTCTGACTCAATTCAATTACCAGTTATTCCTATCAATGAGTGCCCAATCTTTATCTAATCGTTGTTCTCTCTCAAGTAACACCGATTTTATTTATAAAGCACGATTCCTTTTTCAAGCAACCGTAATTTCTATTTCGAAAACAATAGTTTTATCTTTCGATCTCAACATACAGGTTTCAAAATGCATTAAGATTAAGATTCAAACGGGACTAAGATTTACTCAGTATCTCTCGATCCTTTCTTACTTTAGCTATGCAATTCCTAATTTTGTTTCTCAATTACTTCTCTCGAACATTAATTGAAAACAATAAAACAGTTGCAAGGTAGTTAATCTCACAAAAGCATTAAACACCAAATTGCATTCATTCATTCAATAAGAAAACTGATAAAAGTTTCAAGTCATCTGTTTATAAGTTCAAACCACATTCGTTCCAACCCCCAACATGAATCGGTTAGTTCATATCGGTGGTGAATTCAAACACAATAGAAAAAGATGAAAATAAGGATGTGAACATGATAATCGTGATAACGGTGAATGTAATGGTTACTCCCTTCTATCGTGGTCGTCTCTACGTCGCGTGATGAACGTGTATCTGATCCTCTCTCTATCTCCGCTCCAACGGGTGTCACTTGGCTTCGAAAATCGCCCCCGGGACTGCTCTGGCCGTAACGTGAAAACTGGATGCCGAACAAATGACCTAAACCCGGAATAAAAATACTGATTTTCGCACCTCAGAGGGTTACACGGCTTCTGGCGCGACTTGCAAGTCGCGCAGAAGGTCGCGCGTGGTTTTGAGGCCCTTCTGGGTCGGATCTGGTACGCGGGTCGGGTCCTGGTTCGGTTGCGGGTCTTGGGCTTGGCTTTTGGGCTCCCGTTAGGCTTCGTTTGGAATCGTTTTGGGCTCTTTTTAGCTTCTTTTCTCGAGGGATGCCGCATTTTAGATAACCTGTGTAAATCACTAGATAAACCGTAAAATACACGCCTTTTTACTTGAATACAAGCCAATCTCATTGGTTTGAGAACCGGAAATAACGCCAAAAAGTGGCGTTATCAACAACCCCAAACCGAGCGTTGCTTGTCCCTAAGCAAATTAGCGATAAAACAGAATTAAAGCACATATCAGTGAAAATATCATAACTGCACAATTCCCAATTGGTACTAAGTGATGCATCGGTGATTTCCCATACACGTGAATATCTATCTCACTCTCGCCTCATTCTCATTTCGTTTGACCTATGACCTTCCATTGGGAGTTGAACTCGTGACTGTTCTGATTACGTTCGGGTTAAACTAAGTCTAGACATGCTAGGTAAAACATTTTGCCTCGACCCTACCTCACGGGATACTCTCTTTGCACTCGAACCTAGGTTATCGCTCGTGTTGTCATGTTTAAGGAGGTTATGTGCAAGAATACTCAAATTTCATGACAACTCTAAAGAAAGTCGCACAAATGTCCAAAAGTTTGATCTCAGACGGAATCAAGTGGCAAGACAGGGAATATCAGTAAAGGTAGTCGTAAACCGTAATCACATTTTCCAAAAGGTCATCCAGGTCTTTACACGGGTTGTAATGGGGCTAAGGTTAAGGCTAAGAAACGACGGGAAAAAAGGATCAACAATCCTCTGTGTGTCAATCATTGGTAATTCCTGAACTCTCGTTGCTTTACATTCGCTTACTTGGCCCTTTTCGTCACTATTGGAGTCGCTTTGACTCTCTTATTTTGCAGCTCTAACTATTATCTAAATACTTTTTTTTTGGGACTTCATTGGTCTTCTTTTCTACTTCTCGGGTTACATTGACCCGTTTTATTCTCATGGCTGGCCGAAATTCTTTATTTTCTGCTTTATCTCTAGTAGTTCATTACTGCTTCCGATTGACACACTTTCGGATAAGGGTTGGCTAAGGCTTTTGGCTAAAGGGTAAATGATAGGTTTAGAAAGAAATACGGTGAGTGTTTGGCTTCAAATGGGCTATGTGTACACACTAAGGGTAAAAGGGAAAACGATAGCTGAAACGGGTTAAAACAAAACACACAATGCATGGAATCATTTCTTAAGGTCCACACGGTATGGTCTACTATACCCTTACCTAATATCCCGATGTTCGTCTTTGCTACTCAATGCAATATTGTAGCGAGATCATTCTACATTCACGACAAGGAATTTGAAAGGTGTATAAGAATTACGTGTATAAATCCCTCGAAATGAAAGACGTCCTTTAGGCTCAAAATCTCACTATCGGGTGGTCTCCACTAATGTCCCTAGTCATGTCCTTTCCCGGTCCTCCCCTAACGGTCACGTCACTATCATAAGATTCTTCCCACAATGGTTGGTCTCAATCATTCAAAACAAAAAAAATTAGCTATTGTGATCTAGACACTCAGAAGTGCAGAAAATCTACGTGCATAACTTGGGCCCGATTGGGCAACCCCAAACCTTACCCACACATTGTCCCCAATGTGCAAGCAAAGTCGTAGGTGATGCGACTCAATCATTGTGCAGTTATTAAAAGGACGGGCAAGGCTTTACATAACAAGCAAAATAAAACCCAAAATTTCTAAAATGGCACCCCAAACCTAGTCCACGGCCTAGGTTTGCCAAATAAAAGCCAACCCAAACCTCGGTAAAACCGAGGTTTGCACAGGGTCTAATGTGAGTGTGTAGATGGTTCAAAAATGAGGCACCCCAAACCTAAGTGAAACTTAGGTTTGTTGCATCTCGTGCAATTAAAATAGAACAACACATCAAACACCACTCTTTTAGCAGAGAAATGATTAGAACATACCTGTTTTGCCCGGCCAGAGGAGATTCTTGAAGGATTGAGCATTTGGAGACGGAGGGGAGACGGAGAGAACAAGCAAAACAAGGGAAGGACACAAAACAAAAACAAGAAGCACACAAAGCAAGAAAGGAAACAAAAACTGCACGAAAAAAAATGAACATGGGACACCCGCGGTTTGCTGCGCGGCTTGCAAGCCGCGTAACATCCCGCGTAACTCACTGTTTCAGAAAACCAAACAGAGGGTCCCGCGGCTTACCACGCGGTATGCAAACCGCGTGGAAAGTCGCATATGTCCCTGTTCCAGCTATTTTTGGTTTTTTCAATTTTTCGATTTTTATGGTTTTTCTGGAATTAAAACACACACAAGAAGAAAAATAATAAACGGAAACTAACCTTGGTGGGTTGCCTCCCACCCAGCGCCGTATTTAAAGTCGTGGCACGACTATGTGGGTTCAGTTCGGCTCAGTATCCGCAGACTCGAATCGCCCACACTTGCGATTCCCCGCGGACTCTTTCACAATTGGTCTTCCATGACCAGCTCCGCCTTCTTCTTCTCTCTGACCTCCTCTTCTTTCTAGCAACTTGAATCTCACGTTCTCACCGCCGACTCTGAACGTGATCTCTCCTTCCTCCATGTCAATCAAAGCCCGACTCGTGGCCAAAAATGATCGTCCCAATATGAGTGGAACCTCTTCATCTTCGTCTATATCGATCACCACGAAGTCTACCGGAAAGTAGAACTTACCAACTTTGACGAGCACGTCTTCTATCACTCCGTAAGGATACCTTATCGATCGATCAGCCAGCTTAAGCGTCATGAATGTGGGGCTCACCTCGCCCAATCCAAGTTTCCTGAAAATAGAAAGGGGCATCAAGTTAATACTCGCCCCTAAATCACATAACACTTTATTAAATGAAAACTTCCCAATTTGGATAGGGATAGAAAAACTCCCTGGATCGTTGAGCTTTTGGGGAAGCTTATTCTGGAAGATGGCGCTGCACTCTTCAGTGAGTGCAACGGTGGCCTGATGATCGATTGCCCTCTTTTTGGAAAGGATCTCTTTCATGAATTTCATGTAAGAGGGCATTTGGGTGAGAGCATCTGCAAAAGGAATATTAATCGTTAGCTTTTTAAACACCTCAATAAATTTGGAAAAATTAACCTGATCCTTGTTTGCTTTCAGCCTGCTCGGGTAAGGCACTTGTGGGATTTCCGGCTTGACCGGCGGTGTCACTTCTTTCTTTTTCTCTTCTCTCCTCATACGCTCTTCATCAGCCTCTAATGCATCCATGTCAATGATCTCCGCCTCATTCTCGGCTTCCTTTGCTGGCTCCTTATTCAGTTCCTTGCCATCTCTCAGATAGATGGCATTGCAATTCTCTTGGTTCCTCTTTTCGGCCATACTTGGAAATGCTCCGGGAGGTCGGGTTTGTAGGGCTTCAGAAATCTGCCCTACTTGCCTCTCGAGAATCTTGATTGCGGCCGTATTCTGCTCAGTTGCGGCTTTTACCGTATTCACCGTGCTCGCTAGCTCTCCGACCGTGTTGTCCATTTTTTACATGAACTTCATCATCATGTCTTCAAGGCTCGGCTTCTTCTCCCCGGATGATCCTTCGTTTCTTTGCTGAAATCCTGGAGGACGATAAACATTATTAATTTGAGAAAAATTAGAAGAGTTAGAAAAATTACCTGATTGTGGTTGACCGGACTGATTCCACGAAAGATTGGGATGTTTTTTCCACCCCTCGTTGTAAGTGTTCGAGAAAGGATCGTTTCTCGGTTGGTTCCGGTTTGCCACAAAATGGAATTGTGGGTGGAGGCCTCCAAAGAACGTTTGGATTATGACCCACCCATGAAGACCGTGATGTGGACACTTCTTCAACATGTCCTTATACCTCTCCCAAGCTTCGTATAACGTTTCCTGATCCCATTGCGCGAAGTGCGTAATGTCGGCCATTAACTGTGCGGTTCTTCCCGGTGGGAAGAATTTCTGGAGGAAAGCTGCCTTTAATTGTGCCCACGTGGTGATAAGGTCTGATGGTAGGCCTTCGATCCATATTTCAGCTCGACCTTTTAGTGAAAAACTGAACAGCCTCAGTTTGATTGCGTTCTCCTCCATCCCGTTGATCTTGAAGGTGCTGCAAATCCTCTCGAATGCGCGGAGATGTGCATGAGGATCTTCGGTCGGTGCTCCTCCAAACTGATTTTGCTGCACCATTACAATGGTGCTCGACTTTATTTCGAAATAGTTGGCCGCAGTGGCAGGCGGCTGAATACCTATGCGGGCCGCTGCCACATTCGGGTCGGCAAACGACCGCATAGGCACCCTCTCCGGAGGTGGTGGTGGATTATTGCGGCGAGGTGGTCTCTCGTCGTCAGACATCTCGAATTTCAGATTCCGCTTAGCTTTCGCTTCTTTTCGTAGACGACGAGCGGTTCTTTCGATCTCTGGGTCAAATTGTTCGATCTCTTTTCCTCGGGTTGTCCTTGGCATAAACCAAGTGGTACCTGAAAAAGAGAAAGCAACGTCAATAATCCAAAAACTGAAAGTGATGGAAAAATAACAAGAAAAGAAAATGCCCAATCTAATAGCGCGTATAGATGGTAGTGCTATTAGCTACAACTAGTTCCCCGACAACGGCGCCAAAAACTTGACACGGGGTTTTGACACCCAGCGAATCTTACCGCAAGTGTACGGGTCGAAGTCAAGTAATAGTACTGGAAAAGTACGAGTATCGAATCACGGGGAACTAGGAACTAAATATCACAATTACTATAGATTCTATTAACTGGACTGTCGAAATTAGAGATTGGTTTATAGACTAATTAAATTGCAATAAATGAGATCAAATCAACACAAGACAAAACAGAACAGCTTTGAAAACTTTGATAGAGAGAAAAGCTGAGGGTTGGAACTCCTATGGTTCTTACATACAAACGTCTGACTTAATTCAATTACCAGTTATTCCTATCAATGAGTGCCCAATCTTTATCTAATCGTTGTTCTCTCTCAAGTAACACCGATTTTATTTATAAAGCACGATTCCTTTTTCAAGCAACCGTAATTTCTATTTCGAAAACAATAGTTTTATCTTTCGATCTCAACATACAGGTTTCAAAATGCATTAAGATTAAGATTCAAACGGGACTAAGATTTACTCAGTATCTCTCGATCCTTTCTTACTTTAGCTATGCAATTCCTAATTCTGTTTCTCAATTACTTCTCTCGGACATTAATTGAAAACAATAAAACAGTTGCAAGGTAGCTAATCTCACAAAAGCATTAAACACCAAATTGCATTCATTCATTCAATAAGAAAACTGATAAAAGTTTTAAGTCATCTGTTTATAAGTTCAAACCACATTCGTTCCAACCCCCAACATGAATCGGTTAGTTCATATCGGTGGTGAATTCAAACACAATAGAAAAAGATGAAAATAAGGATGTGAACATGATAATCGTGATAACGGTGAATGTAATGGTTACTCCCTTCTATCATGGTCGTCTCTACGTCGCGTGATGAACGTGTATCTGATCCTCTCTCTATCTCCGCTCCAACGGGTGTCACTTGGCTTCGAAAATCGCCCCGGGACTGCTCTGGCCGTAACGTGAAAACTGGATGCCGAACAAATGACCTAAACCCGGAATAAAAATACTGATTTTCGCACCTCAGAGGGTTACGCGACTTATGGCGCGACTTGCAAGTCGCGCGTGGTTTTGAGGCCCTTCTGGGTCGGATCTGGTACGCGGGTCGGGTCCTGGTTCGGTTGCGGGTCTTGGGTTTGGCTTTTGGGCTCCCGTTAGACTTCGTTTGGAATCGTTTTGGGCTCTTTTTAGCTTCTTTTCTCGAGGGATGCCGCCTTTTAGATAACCTGTGTAAATCACTAGATAAACCGTAAAATACACGCCTTTTTACTTGAATACAAGCCAATCTCATTGGTTTGAGAACCGGAAATAACGCCAAAAAGTGGCGTTATCACCCATCTGTGCCATCTGATCACGATCAATCATCTGCACCAATTCCAAGTACTACTTCTGAGCCATCTGCTGAGTCTATGGATCCTAGCTCCTCTCAACCACAAGATGAAGCACGACGCTCCGCTCGGGTAAGACAAGTTCCTTCTCACCTTCGTGATTATCATTGTTATGCCACTTTACTGTCCACCCATGAACCAACTTCCTTCAAGGAAGCCGATTCTAACCCTGTTTGGAAGCAAGCTATGACAGAGGAACTTCAGGCACTTGACAAAGCCAATACATGGGAGTTTGTTCCTCTCCCACCAGGAAAGTCACCCATTGGTTGCAAATGGGTCTTCAAAATCAAAACCAAGTCTGATGGATCCATTGATCGATACAAAGCACGCCTTGTGGCAAAAGGCTTCAATCAAGAATATGGCATTGACTACGAGGAAACGTTTGCTCCTGTGGCTCGTGTCACATCAGTTCGTAGTCTTCTCGCCATAGCTGCCACCAAGAAATGGCCACTTTATCAGATGGATGTCAAAAATGCCTTTCTGAATGGCGATCTCGAAGAGGAAGTCTACATGAGACTCCCTCCAGGTGTGACCTCCCGTCAGGGACATGTATGTCGACTTCGAAAAGCCCTCTATGGCCTCAAACAAGCTCCTCGTGCTTGGTTTGAAAAGTTTAGCAACACCGTCATCTCCTTGGGATTTTCTCCAAGTAACTATGATTTTGTCCTGTTTACTCGGACTACTGCTGCAGGTACTATCTTACTCCTGTTGTATGTTGATGACATGATCATCACCGGCAGTGACACTACAAGTATCAATCATCTCAAACAATCTCTCAGCTCATGTTTTGAGATGAAAGATCTTGGCAAACTACACTACTTTCTTGGACTTGAAGTTCTATCAGACTCTTCGGGCATCTATCTCTGTCAAGCCAAGTACATTTCAGATCTGCTGTCCAAAGCTGGGATCACGGACAACAAAGTTGCATCTACACCCATTGAGCAAAATCTGCACCTTGCTCCGAATGCCGGAACCCCGCTGAAAGACCCTACACGGTACCGTCAACTAGTTGGATCTCTGGTCTACCTGACTGTCACTAGACCAGATCTTGCCTATGCAGTTCATATAGTTAGCCAATTCATGGCTACCCCGTGTTCAGACCACTATGCCGTTGTTCTTCGTATACTTCGGTACCTCAAAGGGACAATGTTCCATGGGCTTCATTTCTCATCCACCTCATCCTTACAGCTTCGTGCCTTCTCAGATGCTGACTGGGATGGTGACATAACCGATCGTCGTTCCACTACCGGCTATTGTTTCTTTCTTGGGGACTCTCTTATCTCCTGGCGCAGCAAGAAACAATCGCTGACAGCTCGCTCCAGCACTGAAGCAGAATATCGAGCCTTAGCTGACACCACTCAAGAACTCGTATGGCTACGCTGGCTACTATCTGATATGGGTGCTCATCAATTTTCCCCAACACCATTGTGGTGTGACAACACTAGTGCTATTCAGATTGCTCACAATGATGTCTTTCATGAGCGTACAAAGCACATCGAGATTGACTGTCATTTCACGCGTCAACATGTTCTTCGCAAGACGGTTAAACTTTTTCCAATCTCAACCATTGATCAGACTGACGATATCTTCACCAAAGCTCATCTTCCAGGGCGTTTTCGGGCTCTTGTTTCCAAACTCAATTTGACTCATTCTTCCCCTACTTGAGTTTGAGGGGGGATGTTAGAGTATTAATGTCAATGTGTATAGTTCAGGGTCCTTTCTGTAATTATGTGTAACTTACCTTGTATAAATAGTCTCTTAGGGTTTCATTATTAGGTTAGACACTTCATTTGTATTACTCTCTCAATATATGAAAACGGCTGATTCTGCCACCATCTCTAGTGTGTCTCTCTCAATCTATCAACCTACTCACATATTCTAACTGGTTTAAAACCCAATACTTGGGCCCAAGTCGATGTTTCATGTGTTTTGCAATAGTATAATTTTCCTTCATTTATTTTTAAGAGTAAATTACATATTTAGACCATGTGTTTTGTCAAAAAATTCTATTTTCATTTTTTTTGTTTTAATGATTTAAATTTTATTGGTATTTTATCCCCATGGTTTACAATTCATTTTTATTTTAGCCCTTCATACTTAAAAGTAGGACGGAAATAAAAATGAATTGCAAACCATATGGATGAAAACCGGTATTTCAAAACCACAAGGACTAAATCTGCAAGTTTTAACAAACCACAAGGACAAAAACGTAATTTACTCTATTTTCAATAAGAAACTATTAGAGCATCTCCAACAACATTGCTAAAATAAAAACAATATAGTTTTTTGTTTGCTATTCTTTTCCAACAGCATTGCTATCTTGTTTGCTAAAATACAGATTAATGAAAAAATCTTTAAATATAGAGAAATCTCTATAATTCTCTAAATAGAAGAGATAAATAATTATTTTATTTAATTCACCAATAACATAGATGTTTTATTATTTTATATTAATTTTTTCTTTTAAAGTGTATTGGGAATATAACTTAGAGAATATTATATTAATATAATTTGTGTTTAAATCTCTAAAATAGCAAAGCTGTTGGAGATGAATGTAACTATTTATATAAATTTTATCTTTTAATTTTTTATTTTAGAAAAATTATAATAAACCTGATAGAGATGCTCTTAAAAATATATTCACGGTAATGATACTATTTAATACAGTCTATAAATACTTTGGTTTGTATTATAACTTTATTCTAGATCTAATTTATTAATTCATAAGTATTATACTATAACTATCTTATTAATGAAATAAGATAAAGTCAAAAACAGAGTGTCATAAATTATAGAGTAAATTATTATTTTAGAGCCTGTGGTTTGTTGAAAACTTCTATTTTTGTTCTTAGAGTTTTAAAATTGCGATTTTCATTCTTATGGTTTATAATTCATCACCTTTTTCGTTTTTATGATTTTTTTTTTCTATTTTCATCCTTATGGTTTACATTTCATTTCTTTTTTAGTCCTTCATACTTAAATGTAGTGTTATGACTTCAGGGACGGAAATAGAAATGAATTGCAAACCACAGGGACGAAAACCGAAATTTCAAAACCACAGGGACGAAAACCGCAACTTTTAGCAAATCACAGGGATGAAAAACGTAGTTTACTCTAAATTATAAATAAAATAAAAATATCAATATGATTAAACTTAAAGCACATAATATACTCAGATAACACAAAACCTCATACCTTTAACTTTGTAACGTTAACTCAACTAACAATAAAGTTTAGACTTTTAATTTTTTTTCTTATAAGTCATCAATTTGAGTTTTACAAGACTACTTGAGAGATTTTTCTGATTGTTTTAAGAACTTCTGAAATTAATCAAGATATGTACAAGCTATTCCATTATTCACAATTAAGAAATTCTAATTATACTGATTTAAAAATATATTTAAAGCCATACTTAATATTTGATTATTTAAATTTCATTTTATACCAGGCTCAAATGGGGTTTGGGCTTAATATCCAATTTTGAGGGTCCATAAGTGACCAAGAGCCAACATTTAGTTTTAATAAAGCCCAAGAGGCCAAGACCATAAAAAAATTCCTCTTTTTTCATTAATAATTTATTACTAAATATTAAAAACATAATAATTGTTATAAATTAAAGTTGATTACCACTAGATTAGCAAAAGATTAAGAAAATTTCTAGAGAAAGTTGAAGAGAATTCAAATACTTATGAAAGTATTTTTGATGTGTTTTTTTTACATTTACATCAAGGAGTATTTATACTACATAAATACTATTCATCTACATGAAATTCTCATCCACACGTTATCTTAACTAAACACTTCACTCAAAATATTCATATTTACAATACTCCCCCTTGGATGACAATTTCAAAAAAAACGAAGTTCAACCATTAAGTACTGCCTCATTAAAAACCTTGCTAAAGAAAACCCAGTGGGAAAAAACTTTAGCTAAGGGAAAAAGAGTGCAGCTGGTAGTTGACTCCCCCTGATGTTGACATCCATGAATCATCACATGTTATGCACATGTCGCATACCGATACCGTGAACGTGTTTTCTGAAAATTGCAGTAGGTAGCGCCTTTGTGAAAATATCTGCTGCGTTGCTGCTCGATTGAATATATTTCATTTCAATCTGATTATCTTTTATTAGATCTTGAGTGTATGAGAAGAACCTTGGAGATATATGTTTTGTTCGGTCACTCTTGATATATCCTTCTTTCATTTGTGCGACACATGCGGCGTTATCTTCATAGATCAAAGTTGGAATTTTGTTCTTCTCTAGTCCGCATGAAGTCAATATTAGTTGTGTCATTGATCTCAACCAAACACACTCTCTACTAGCTTCATGAAGTGCAATAACTTCGGCATGATTTGAAGAAGTGGCAACAAGTGTTTGCTTCTGAGATCGCCAGGAAATAGCAGTACTTCCGTTCATGAACACATATCCAGTTTGAGATCTAGCTTTATGAGGATCAGACAAATAACCTGCATCTGCATAACCAATCAAACCTTCTTTTGAATTGTTAGAATAGAATAGTCCTAAATCAACAATTCCTCGAAGGTATCGGAATATGTGTTTGATTCCATTCCAATGTCTCTTTGTGGGAGATGAACTGAATCTTGCTAACAAATTCACTGCAAAAGAAATATCAGGTCTAGTACAGTTAGTAAGATACATAAGTGCTCCAATTGCACTAAGGTATGGTACTTCTGGACCAAGAACCTCTTCATTTTCTTCGCACGGGCGAAATGGATCATTGTTGATATTAAGCGATCTAACAACCATTGGAGTGCTTAAAGTATTTGCTTTGTCCATGCTGAAACGTTTTAAGACCTTTTCAACATAATTTGATTGATGCACACGTATTCCATTGTGCATGTGCTCAATCTGTAAACCAAGACAATATTTGGTTTTTCCAAGGTCTTTCATTTCAAATTCTTTCTTCAAAAGCAGAATCACTTCATTGATCTCTTTATTTGTTCCAATGATATTTAGATCATCAACATATACAACTACTATTACATATCCATATGTTGTTTTCTTAATAAAAACACATGGGCAAATAAGATTATTTATATAACCTTTACTTATCAAGTAATCACTTAAACGATTATACCACATGCGTCCAGATTGCTTTAACCCATATAAAGATATTTGTAACTTGATTGAATACATTTCTTTGGGTTTTGTACTTAATGCTTCAGGCATTTTAAATCCTCCTGGGATTTTCATATAGATATCACTATCAAGTGATCCATATAAGTATGCTGTAACAACACCCATAAGACGCATCTCTAAATTTTCAGAGACTGCTAGGCTGATTAAATATCTAAATGTAATTGCATCCATAACAGGAGAATACGTTTCCTCATAATCAATTCCGGGTCGTTGAGAAAAACCTTGAGCCACAAGTCTGGCTTTGTATCTAATAATTTCATTTTTCTCATTTCTTTTTTGTAACACCCCAAAAACAGGGTTAATTTAAACCTTAAAACTTTCCACAAGTTATGACAATAAAACTTCAAACTTTTATAACAAGAGGATCAACAGTAAGGTTCTATGTACAATAAACATCTAAATCAAATAACCTATTAATCAAATCATACATCATAATTAGATTAACTAGGTTATCTAATCATCTGTCCCAAAAATATCAAAAGAATAACTAGATCCTCTGTTATCTCCAAGTCTGAGTCTTTCCAAAAGCTCTCAACACACTTTCCCGCTTACTTCCCGGAGCTTGTACCTGGTAAGAAAGTTCAACTTGAAACATTAGGCTTTCGCCTAGCGAGAATATTCAAGTCAAATTAAAATTCAACAATCAAAATCTCAACAGATAAATCAAACCTGTTACCATTCATCTTACCGTACAACAACTCCTTTCACTACTAGGAATCTACCCCATTCCCAACTTATGACTATTCATCTAGTCATAATAACACTACCAAAAATTTACCATGAATCATCCCAGATTCAAAGTCAAACTCTTAACCAATAAATTACAAGTCAAAACCTGCCTATTTCTTAACCCGGAAGTAGAGATTACAAATTACTTTATGCCTATCTCAAATCTTCCTTTCACCATTGGGAAATCTCCGATCTTCCCTTTAACAATGGAAATCTCCGATCTTCCATTTGAAATGGGAATTACAAATCAAAATCTGCCTATTCCACATTTCACCTTAGAATCAATGGTCCCAATGGGATTATAATATCGCGATATACAACCGGGACCCCCGATGATTCAAGGTACACCCAATTACTAGAAATTACATCCCTTTTTGGTCAATGGCTAGTAATCGGTTCCCATTATACCGTACTAAGGTGCCCTCGATGACCGGATGCCTATTTCTAGCAAAAGCAATCTAATACATAAGTATTATAACTGATACTATCATATGCTTACAACATACAATATATCATTTCTACGAACATATTCTATATATACAAAATAAAGAATATAATTAGCTCCTCGTCTCAATCTCTTACTATCCCCTCTTTGCAACTTAGCACGGGGGTTTACATTTCAAATGTTAATTACATTTCCGGACTCATAAATAAGTCCTTATAATTTATCTCAACACGGATTCAATATCATATTTAGAGTTTATAATCATATAACAGATTGCATACAGCAGATAGTCATATTATACATTATAGTCTCAAACTACTACTGAAATTTCCCCAAAAGTCGCAAGCAACTACCTGCATTTTCTCCCAAAAGTCGCAAGCCATGCTTGCGATTTTCTCCCAAAAGTCGCAAGCCAAAGCTACGATTTTCATCAAAAGTCGCAAGCCACTATTGCGAATTCCTCAAAACTCGCAAACAACTACTGCGAGATTCTCCAAAACTCGCAACCAACTATTGCGAGATTCTCAAAACTCGCAACCAACTATTGCGAGATTCTCAAAACTCGCAATCACTGTTCATCGTCTTTTTCATTAAGCCAGTTTATAAAATCAGTGTATTAAGCTTACTACTTCTCAATTAATTCATATAAAAGCATTCAGACATAGTTTAACACCTATCTATATCGATTTCAATGGCTAATTTTAAGAAGAAGTGAATAAAACTCACCTGACAATCTTCTGGACACTTTACAGTTCTTCACGGCTTCAAATAAACTTTCCAGAACAGCTCTAATCATAAAAATATGTAATTAGCTATCTTCCTTACAAGAAATCAGTAACAAATACTCAATTTCTTACCAAGAACTCTGATTTCTTTCTTCTGTTCTTTCTTCTTCACGTCTCTCTCTCGTTCTCTATTTCTCTGTCTAATTTGAAAAAAGTGACCGACTCAATACCATCTAATCAGTATTAAGAGAATCAACTTTTCCAACAATAGCCATTTAACCCCTCAAGTTAATTTTCACAATTAACTTTACACTTTAGCCAAATTACAAACTTAACCCAAAGTCTATAATTATAATATACAAAAAAATACAACGGAAATTCGAGATGTTACATTTTTCGTACGAAAATTCATCTGTTCCCGACAGGTTTCACGGCTTCTGGCGTGAGAACGATAGGTCCAAAAACCTTTCCTTTATTGAGGGAATCTAGTTCAACCTGAATAGCATCTTTCCATTTAACCCAGTCATGTCTGTTTTGACATTCAATGATAGACATTTGTTCGGGATCATCATTTCCAAAAGTATCACATGCAACAGCATAAGAGAATATATCATCGATATTTCTCATTTCATTTCTGTTCCATAACTTTTTCGTAAAACCGTAATTGATTGCAATCTCTTTATCATTCATTTCCTCTTCTGGGGAAATTATGATATTTTGTGTTTCTTCAGGAACACTTTGTTCGTTACCAATTGCAATTTCAGTTCCCTTTCTTTTTCGGGGATTTTTATCTTTAGAACCCAATGGTCTTCCACGCTTCAAGCGTGCTTTAGACTCTTCATTGACTTTATCATTTGTTTGCTGGAACATTCACAGCTGGTATATAAGATTTTGTTACTCTTTTTGTATCAGTAAATGCATCAGGTAATTGATTTGCAATTTCTTGCAAATGTATTATCTTTTGCACTTCTGTTTCACATTGTTTCATGCGAGGATCAAGATACGACAATGATGGTTCACACCATTAAACATCCTTTTCTTGGGTTTTCTTTTCTCCCCCTAAAGCTGGGAACATAGCCTCGTTAAAATGGCAATCGGCAAAACGTGCTGTAAAAACATCACCCGTTAGTGGTTCAAGATATCTTATTATAGAAGATGTTTCATAACCAACATATATTCCCAACCTTCTTTGAGGACCCATTTTTGTTCGTTGTGGTGGTGCAATAGGAACATATACTGCACATCCAAAAATTCTAAGGTGGGAAATATTTGGTTCTTGACCAGAAACGAGTTGCACAGGAGTGTATGTGTGATATGCACTTGGTCTATGTTAGACAACCTAGGGGGGGTAAGGTTGTATTTTAAATCTTTTACTTTCAAAAAATTCTTTTATAAATAAATACAGTACAGAAACAGTATAAATAAATCAGAGTATAGAAATAATAAATAAACAACAATTATATAAACAGATATAATTTAAATGCACAGCGGAATAAATAAAGAGATAAAGGTTAGAGATACTTGACACGGAGATTTACTGATTTACCACCAACTGTGATAAACCAGCAGCCGAGACACTTCTCGACACGATCCAATAAATGTATTCTTTACGGTAGAACACAAACCAAATACAAAGAAATTTGTAATAGTTTCTCAAGCCTCTGCTATGAGATAAACAGGATCACACACCCGTTATTCAAATACTTACAAGAGGAGTATAACTCACAATGGGTAATCACTCTTGTATAATATCTCACACTTGGATATTTTATAAAAAAGGTTTTATAAAATATATATATTAATTAGATGAGAGAGCTGAGAGTTTGGTTGCTGCTTGTTGTTTGTGTGCTTTTTTCTTTCTTCACCATCAGCATGCAAATATATATATGAAGCTTCCAACGGATATGTGCATCCGCGGTATACCGCCAAATGCACGCGGTATACCGTGCAGTAAAAGTACACTGACACTCAACGGCTCTCATGCAAAGTTGACTTCTGGAATACGTACCCGCGGTATACCGGCTAGGACTCGCGGTATACCGGCGTCAGAAAAAGAACTTTCAACCAATCAGAGACAAACACCACGCCTGCCGCGGTATACCGCCTGTACCTTCGCGGTATACCGGCCAATATGTACCCGCGGTATACCGGGCATTCTCCACGGTATACCGGCGTCAGAATAGACACCTTCCAGGACGCAACCAATCTTGCTGGATCTTCTCAATAAACCTTATTTAATTAAAATCAATTATGGTTTTTAGAAATATCCAAGTGGTATATTATTTTAGGGTGTTTATCATTATTAGTTAAAAACAATAATGACGACGTAAACACTTCCGTCTTGAACTCTTCAGATAAAATCTTCGTGTTCTTCAAGAACTGTACACTTGGATAAGATTGTTAGATAAACAATAATACGGTGTGTTTGTAATCATCAAAATAAATATATAAAATATATAGAGATGTGGTACACTTGCACCAACAATCTCCCCCTTTTTGATGATGACAAACACAACCGCTAAGCAAGAGCATATGCGGTTTCTCTCCCCCGTTTGTCGAAACAAAAAGGGTCAAGAAAGACGGTATGCTTCCCCTCGAGAGATGCTCCCCCTCAAAATATGCATATATTTGAGAGAGCATAATCTCATGGGTAAAAGATAAAAAGCTCCCCCTCAAATTAATAACGATATTAAAATGATTTTTTTTTTAAAAAAAATGAGGAAAGAAAAAAAAAACAGCAGAGATATAAGATATACAAACCAATACGAAACACTTGCACCAAAACGGATCTTAAGGCTTCGATTTTCGGTTAATTTTATGTGATTAAAAAAAAATCACCACGTATTATGACCTCGGCAGGTAACCACGTATTATAACCTCGGCAGGTAACCACGTATTATAACCTCGGCAGGTAACCCCTACAAAAGGCAAAGAAAATATTTCGTGGTACCCTTTTCTTATGGGTCCTTTTAACAGTTAGTATAAAACATAAACTGCAAATAAAAAAAAATTAAAATATGTTGTCGACATAAAATAAAACATGACAACATACAATCCACAAAAATGTTTAAAACCACAAACGCATCCCACCGGGATTGTCAACATTAAACATTCCTTTCGGAATCCATTTTCTAACCATTCTAATTTTGCGATTGTATTTATCATACACATAAAATGAAGCATTTATATTCGCATTAGGTCTAGAAAAATTACTATTATACATGCGAGCATACGGTTTCCTCCCATAATTCACATTTTTCATTTTTGACATATATGGGGGTTTTCTTGTATCAACTTTAGGAGATGCAAAAAATCTTTTAATGGGTTTACACGAGCATTTTTCAACACATGTATCAGAACCAATGCCTTTTCGACAATTAATGCGATTAGACATATTTAGCATGTTAAGAATTTTTTCATTACTATTTTGAAAAGCATTTGCTAATAAGTTATCTTTTTCATGCGATTTACATTTTGCTTTTAAACATGCAATTTCATTTTCAAGAATCTCGCATTTTGTACATACAACATTTTCATGTGTCTTTTTATTTAAGCATGCAATTTTATTTTTTAAAATATCACAAGATTTGCAAATATCTTTTTCACTTAATTTATTTTCTAATTTAGTGATAATATCTAAATCATAAGCAGATTTTTGTTTACCGTCATCTATTTCCTTTTTATATGCGGATACGGTTTCTTTTAAATTAGAGATTTCATCTTTATACCTATTTGCAAGAGCGGCCATATCATGAAATGATTTATATAATTCGTCAAGATTATTTTCATCGTCACTATAATAATTATCACTATAATTACTATCACAATTATTTTTAGAAGAATATGATGAATATACCTCATTATCATGGTCGGCCATGAAACAAAATTTTTTGGCCTCATTTATGCTTGCGCTCAACGCGCCTCCAACTAAAGCTTTTGGTGTGTTGATTTGTTTTGCTCGTTTCGGACACATACTCGCATAGTGATCCTTGTCGCCACACACATAGCAAAAGCCTTTCTTTTTATTGGCTTTTTCATCGTCGCTAGATTCGTCATTTTTGTCTTCACTTTTGTGAACGTTGCGACTTTGGTTTTTACCACCACGACGGTAGTCTCCATTTTCTTGAAACCTATCATTATTAGCAAACTTTTTGTTAGATAAAAGTTTAGAAAGTTTTCTTACCAACTTGACTAAATCGTCAAGATTTTCGGGTTCGTCATCCGAGGAACTTGCATCTTCCTCCTCTTCCTTTTCTTTTGAGGCAACGACTTTGAGAGCGATGGATTTCTTTTTGACTTGCTCCCGGACTTGATTTCTTTTTAGTGCGATTTCGTGCACTTTAAGATTGCCGATGAGATCATCGAGCTTCATCGTTGCGAGATCTCGGGAGTCTTCTAAAGATGTAATTTTTGCCATCCACTCCGAAGGAAGTGCTCGAAGAATTTTCCTTACATAGTCTTCGTTAGGATAAGTGCGACCTAATCCCTTCAAAGTAGTCATAATGAGGTTAAAACGTTTAAACATTGAGTCGATTGACTCATCTTTTGACATTTCGAACAGTTCATAATCATGTACTAAAATATTTATTTTAGAGCTTTTAACTTGAGTATTTCCACGATGAGTGTCACTCAAGCTTTGCCAGATTTGATTAGCAGTTTTACAGGTATATACTCTTTCTATTTCATCGGAAGTTAAAGCAGCATATAATATATTTTTAGCCTCAAAATTTAAACAAAAATGAGATTCTTCAGCGGGAGTCCAGTCTTTAACAGGTTTATCAACAATAACATTATTTTTTATAATAGTAGGATTAAAATTCCCATTTTCTATAATATCCCAAATTTTTTGACTTTTGCCACGAACGTGACATTCAAATAGCTCGGCCCAAATGCCAAACTTTTCAGTATCTATCAAAGGAGGTTTAGAGAACACAAAATTAGTTTGTTGAGCCATTTAAAAAAAATTAAGACAGAAATTTTTGAAAGACCCGCTCTGATACCAAATGTTAGACAACCTAGGGGGGGTAAGGTTGTATTTTAAATCTTTTACTTTCAAAAAATTCTTTTATAAATAAATACAGTACAGAAACAGTATAAATAAATCAGAGTATAGAAATAATAAATAAACAACAATTATATAAACAGATATAATTTAAATGCACAGCGGAATAAATAAAGAGATAAAGGTTAGAGATACTTGACACGGAGATTTACTGATTTACCACCAACTGTGATAAACCAGCAGCCGAGACACTTCTCGACACGATCCAATAAATGTATTCTTTACGGTAGAACACAAACCAAATACAAAGGAATTTGTAATAGTTTCTCAAGCCTCTGCTATGAGATAAACAGGATCACACACCCGTTATTCAAATACTTACAAAAGGAGTATAACTCACAATGGGTAATCACTCTTGTATAATATCTCACACTTGGATATTTTATAAAAAAGGTTTTATAAAATATATATATTAATTAGATGAGAGAGCTGAGAGTTTGGTTGCTGCTTGTTGTTTGTGTGCTTTTTTCTTTCTTCACCATCAGCATGCAAATATATATATGAAGCTTCCAACGGATATGTGCATCCGCGGTATACCGCCAAATGCACGCGGTATACCGTGCAGTAAAAGTACACTGACACTCAACGGCTCTCATGCAAAGTTGACTTCTGGAATACGTACCCGCGGTATACCGGCTAGGACTCGCGGTATACCGGCGTCAGAAAAAGAACTTTCAACCAATCAGAGACAAACACCACGCCTGCCGCGGTATACCGCCTGTACCTTCGCGGTATACCGGCCAATATGTACCCGCGGTATACCGGGCATTCTCCACGGTATACCGGCGTCAGAATAGACACCTTCCAGGACGCAACCAATCTTGCTGGATCTTCTCAATAAACCTTATTTAATTAAAATCAATTATGGTTTTTAGAAATATCCAAGTGGTATATTATTTTAGGGTGTTTATCATTATTAGTTAAAAACAATAATGACGACGTAAACACTTCCGTCTTGAACTCTTCAGATAAAATCTTCGTGTTCTTCAAGAACTGTACACTTGGATAAGATTGCTAGATAAACAATAATACGGTGTGTTTGTAATCATCAAAATAAATATATAAAATATATAGAGATGTGGTACACTTGCACCAACAGTCTCATGCGAATTAATGATGCATCATGTAAAATTGCATGACGCCATATAGAAACTGGAAGTTTTGTTTTCATTATTAATGGTCTAGCTATTAGTTGAAGACGTTTAATTAATGATTCAGCTAAACCATTTTGTGCGTGAACATGCGCAACTGGATGTTCAACAACAATTCCTACAGACATGCAATAGTCATTGAAGGCTTGAGATGTAAATTCACCAGCATTATCAAGTCTCACCTTTTTAATAGAATAATCTGGAAAATGTGCTCTTAATTTGATAATTTGAGCAAGAAATTTTGCAAATGCCACATTACGAGTTGACAATAGGCAAACATGAGACCATCTGCTCGATGCATCTATTAAGACCATGAAGTATCTAAATGGTCCACTTGGTGGATGAATTGGTCCACATATATCACCTTGAATTCTTTCTAGAAACATGGGTGATTCTTTTTCAATTTTAGATGGTGAAGGTCTCACAATTAATTTTCCAAGTGAACAAGATGTACATGGAGTAACTTTACCCGTTTGAGATAACTTCTGGTCCTTCAATGGATGTCCATGTGTACTTCCAATTATCCTGTGCATCATTGTTGATCCGGGATGGCCTAATCTGTCATGACATAAACTAAAAATCGCAGGATCACAATATTTTTCTTTAACTACCATATTTGTTTCAACCATATTTATATATGTATAATGTAAACCAGAGTGAAGTATTGGTAGTTTCTCTACTACACGGTTCTTATCAATAATATACATATATTTTTCATTTTCAGATGTCACTGTTCGAGTATCGAATCCATTAATGTATATGTCGTTGAAACTTAATAGATTTCTTTTCGATCTCGGAGAAAACCAAGCATTATTTATAAAGAACTTTGTACCGTTTGGTAATAGGAAATGAGCCATTCCTACTCCTTCTATCAAGTCTGCAGGACCTGATATAGTATGTATGGTTCCTTTTGTTAATTTTAATTCAGAAAAATATTTCTTAGCTTTCAGGATGGTGTGCGTGGTACCACTATCCGGTATACACAGGTCTCCAACATTTGCTCGATGTTGCGCTCCGATGGAATTCATTTTAAACTCGGTTGGTTAGAGGCTCGTGCTGATAACGTGTTATAAATTAAAGTTGATTACCACTAGATTAGCAAAAGATTAGGAAAATTTATAGAGAAATGATGAGAGAAAGTTGAAGAGAATTCAAATACTTATGAAAGTATTTTTGATGTGTTTTTTTTACATTTACATCAAGGAGTATTTATACTACATAAATACTATTCATCTACATGAAATTCTCATCCACACGTTATCTTAACTAAACACTTCACTCAAAATATTCATATTTACAATAATAATAATGTTTTTTTAAGAGTGAATTACACCGGTGACCTCCGTTGTTTACTTAATTTTGGATTTGGTCCATAAAATATACTATCTATGGTGGTGATACATAACTTTTTAATTTTACTTTCACTATGTTCTTCTATGTTAATTTACTTTCATTTATGGTTCTTTTATGTTTACTTTCATTGATGGTCCTTCTATGTTTAGCATAAAATGATCATGATGAAAGTAAATCAAAAGATTAAAAACCATCATCATAGATAATGTATTTTAAGAACCAAATACAAAATTTAAATAAATCACATGAACCACCGATATAATTCACTTTTTTTTTTTAAATTTAAAACACAAAGCATGGGATGTGTGGTGGTGTGAATGTTGAGTTAGGGTTTCAAAAGCATTTCCCACGATCACGTGAGTCGCACTTGCTCAGACAATCAACGGTCATCATTAAAGGAATTTGATCCAACGGTAACGATGAACGCGTCAGCTTAAAGCTAACATCAGACACCATTTTTCGGTGAATATTTATTTGTGCGTGTATTCTCTCGCTTTAGGGTCTCCTCATCAACCCAAAATCCCACATTCTTACTATATTAACCCTCACACACACACACACAAACACTCTCAACACCGCCTTCATCTCTTTGTTTCTCTAATAACACACACCTTTTCAAAATGGTATGCCTTCTTTATCTATAGATCTGCAACTTTCTATTGGTATAATCGATCTATTTCATATGTGTTTGTGTTTTCTGATGAGAACTTGTGAATTTGTGTTCGGTTAATTCAAAAAACTTATGATTATGTTTTGATTTAGTGGTTTTTGATTTTGTTTTAGGCTTTGCCGAATCAGCAAACTGTTGATTACCCGAGTTTCAAGCTTGTAATTGTCGGCGATGGTGGAACTGGTAAGAGGTTTTAATTAGTTCATACTTTTACTTGTTTTCGCTACTTATTGCCTGAAAGCTATTATCATAATAATTTGAATTGGAAGATGATTAATTCGTGATTTTGATCTTGTGGAAGAAAAAAGTTGTTGGATCGTAATACGGTTTTTACTTCCCGTTGAGGTTTTAGGGTTTATATAGTCTTTTGCTCTTGCTGTGTGATTTACTGTGATTATATTATATACACAACGTATATACAAATTTGATCACATAAGACAATTGATCGATTTTAGAACAATTGTATTCGGGTTTTCAATAGATACCAACTATAGCTATTACAAAAATTTGGAATAGGATACATATCATTTTGGAAGAATGAACAAATTTACAAAATTGCTCAAGTGTCCAAACTATAGATTTTTTGGTATTTTTATTTCGGTGGTTAATTTGTTGTAGTAAGGAGCCATCTACTATGATTGAACATAATATCTCATGTTTCAGATATGAAACTACACAATGCTAGATATTTGTTCCCATGGTTTGAAAATGGTTATGGAAATCAGTTTTAATGCCTACTGGAGTTGCTGTTAATCTATTGAAAAAGAACTCTTTATTAGTAAGAATGGGAACCGCTGCTTATTAGTGTGTGTTTATGTGTATCTTTTTATTGTCAATCTAATCAAGGGTTCATGGTAGTAACTTAAATATGTGAAGTGATTGGGATTTTCATAGGTTTCTTTGTTGATCTTATCTTGTGACACATGATCTTGATTCTTTGTTTGTTGTTTTTGTTTAGGGAAAACTACTTTTGTGAAGAGACATTTGACAGGAGAATTCGAGAAGAAATATGAACGTAAGGAATCATAAAAGTTCATTAGCTTTTCATTTTGTATCTTAAATTTAGTTTTCTTGACTTGGATAAATGATTGATCTTCTGTTTGTTCATCTTTAGCAACTATTGGTGTTGAAGTTCACCCCTTGGATTTCTTTACCAACTGTGGAAAGATTCGATTTTACTGCTGGGATACCGCTGGACAGGAGAAATTTGGTGGTCTTCGTGACGGATATTAGTAAGTGTTGTTTAGCTTGAGTTTTTGCTAATTAGTTTTTGTGGATTATTTCTTAAAGCTATAAAGATCGTTTTTCATTACTTATGACTCAAGCACCTTCAAGGTTACAGATTTATATCCTTTTTTACGCATTGCCGATTCAAAAACAAATCATTGTTTTCTGGTTTTTTTGTGATCTAATAATGCGAGCAAAGGTTTTGTATTACGTTCAGTAGATGATTTTTTTCAACTAGTAGAAAGTAGGACAGATCCCTTGAAACTTGCATCACTTGATTATACACATAGTTTTATTAAGTGTTGAATTGTTTGTCATATGTCTAAAATGCCATTAAATAAAATCTTTTGAAACTTGTATTACATGAGTATGCAAATAGTTTTAAGTAGCCTTTCAAAAAAAAAGTTTTAAGTAGATTTGGATTATTTGTCGAAGGGCATTTTAGACATTTGACAAATAATCCAAAATGCCATTAAATTAAATATATTGAAACTTGCATTACTTGATTGTGCACATAGTTGTAAGTAGTGTTGGATTATTTGTCGAATGTCTAAAATGCCCTTCAATAAAAGACAATTTGTATCCATCTTTTTGTAATGACGGTAATCGGAATATACATAAAATTGTACTTTGAGAAGTTTAATGAAATGGAAGGATGTGAGAGATTTTTGTGCGTGTTACAGTTTGCAGGGTTAAGAATTCATGCTTCTATCTATTTATATCATTGATGATATAGTATTTTTTTTCCCTATAATCTCATTAGAATAATGTTATTTATGTATTATTTTAATTTTCAATCACATATTCGGCGGACTATTTACTAACCAAGCATTGAAATCTGAATCATTGACAGCATTCATGGTCAATGTGCCATCATCATGTTTGATGTAACCGCAAGGTTGACCTATAAGAATGTTCCCACATGGCATCGTGATCTCTGCCGGTATATAACTTTCCACCTCGTCTTTTAGTCTTTTATCGATATATCATTTCTTGACCAATTTTTATGCTCACAGTGTTTGCGAGAACATCCCAATCGTACTGTGCGGAAACAAGGTTGATGTGAAAAACCGTCAAGTGAAGGCAAAGCAGGTTACTTTCCACAGAAAGAAGAACTTGCAGTATTACGAGATCTCAGCCAAGAGTAATTACAACTTCGAGAAGCCCTTCCTCTATCTTGCAAGAAAGCTTGCTGGGTAACGATCGTTGACCTTATTTAAAAGGTTTTCTTCAAGTGGAGAATATTTCAAGAATTAATATGTTAAATTTGTTGTTTTTAGGGATGCCAACTTGCATTTTGTTGAATCTCCTGCTCTTGCTCCCCCAGAAGTGCAAATCGACATGGCTGCTCAACAACAGTAAGCGTCAATATATTTTGGTTTTAAGTGAAAAATAGAACTGTTTGCGAGTGATGTATGAAGTAAATGATGGTGTTTTTGAAATGGTTTTTGTGTAGGCACGAGGCCGAGCTTGCTGCAGCCGCTAGCCAGCCGCTTCCAGATGACGATGATGATGATGCTTTTGAATAGAGAATGATGAAATTGAGAAGGGTTTTTGGTGTTTTTGATTATGAATGATGATGATGTCTGAATGAATGATTTTAAAAGGCTTTTGGTAGGGAAGATGAGATTGTTTGTGGGAATAGATGATGATGATGATATGTCATTATTATATATTGTGTTGTGAAGCAATATGCAGTTAGTTGGGTGTTGAGTTTTAACAGCTCCCAATTTCTTCATTATCTTTTTCTTATTTGTTTGTTATAGATGGCTTCTACACTCTCGGTCCTTACTATTCGGTTATTTATCAGCTCTATTTACAGCTTAATGAGTTGGCTGTTTATTTGTTCAGTTACACGAGCATTTCTTTTTTTAATAGTTAAGCCATGAAGCCAACAAAGATGCGCATTTGGCACCAAAGCCAACAAAGCCATGAAGTTGATGGTCTAACCACCAAAGATGCGCATTTGGCACCGGAGCATGAGGAGCCTTGCCCCGAGCTACCGAGCTTTCTTTTTATAGAAAGTTAATAAAGAAAGCTGAGAAAACGATTATTTACATAATTAAGATAATTATGGTTTTGTTTAAATTCAAAATTCAAAATCGTTTTTAAATAAAAACGTGGGTTTATAAGTCTGAGGTCTGTGGTGTACCATGTTTGGCATGACAATAAGTGGAACACACATGAACTAAGTAGAACAAGAGTGGAACACGCTTGTCCCACTAGGGGTAACTAACTAGAACAGCATCTGAGTGACCAAAATACCCCCAAACCTAACATGCCCTCCTCTCGTTCAAGCCTCCAGATCCACTTCATCTTCTCCGGAAATCATCTTCATCAGGTTCGACTTCGCATTCACTTCATCTTCTCCAGAAATCATCTTCATCAGGTTCGACTTCGCATACATCATCTTCTCCAGAAATCAAAGCCCTCGTATCATCCAACGATTTCTTCACCAACGATTTCATCAGGTCGATTTTGGTAGACGATTTCATCAGGTCGATTTTGCTAGACGATTTCATCAGGTTTGATGATTTTCATCAGGTTGATTTCATCACGTTTCGATTTTTGTTCTCAATTTCATCAGGTTTGATTTTGTTCTCGATTTCATCATGTTTCGATTTAATCAGGTTCCATTTTGGTAGGCTTTCATCAGGTTCGATTTTTGGTGTTCGATTTTGGTAGGCTTTCATCAGGTTCGATTTTGGTTCTCAATTTCATCAGGTTCTGGTTCTTGATTTCATCATGTTTCAGTTTTAGTTCGATTTCATCATGTTTAGATTTAATCGGGTTTAGATTTCATCATGTTTAGATTTCATCACCAGGTTCGATTTTGTTGCTGTTTGTTGGTAAATTGGTCATTTTGCCCGTCCTGTCCTGTTCAGTCCAGTTTAGTTATGTTCTACCAAACTCTGTCCAGTTCAGTTCTGTCCTGCAACCAAAAGCACCCTACAGACTTGGTCTCCAACTGATCGGTTTTGACTCCTAATCTTGGGGATTAAGAAACGGATTAGTGGGGTTTTACCCAGTATAAATACTGGGTAAACCTGGGTTTACAAACACACAGCAACAATCAGTAATCGTTTTGCTCTCTCTCTGCTCTCCCTTGTTCTTCACGAACTGTTCTTCACTGCCATCATCTTCCATCGTTTTCTGTCATCAACTTTGCTGTGTTATTCTGTTGCCATTGCTGATGGTAACCAGAATCTGAAACTGCATTCAATCTTGGGGCTTTGCGATCTGCAACTCACAGCAACAAGGGTGATCGTATAAAACCTTTTAAGGACAGGTTTTTTGTACCGTGCAGTTCTTCATCTCCATTCCAAATTACAAACAGGTTAGTGTTCTATTTATTTTCTGTCCGGTAACTTTAATTCTGTTCACTAGAGTGAACCCTCACATCCTACTCCTTTCTTTAACAATTCTATCGAGAAGGATAGAAATTGTTCTTAGGACTTTTAATTGCTGTCTCTGATTTGTTTCTTAAACTGTTTGTTATAAACTTTATATTTAACAGTTTTATCATTAATCTTATTTGCTAAATCTGATTATAATAAACCGTTTAATAAAGTTGTAAACTTTATAATATTAATTCTGTTTTGATTAAAGTCGTAATCTGCTTATAATAAAGATAAGTATTGTATACCTTTAATCTGGTTAATGCGGCCTTTCACAATGAGTTTTATATACATGTACTAGTAAATTAATGGCTGGTTTTTTGTTTTGCATGGTGGGGACTTTTTTAAACGTGGCGGTATGTACATTATTCTACCACTGACATCTGTTTTTAGGATTGTTATACATCTATAGTTGTGACTGCATTCTCATTGGGTATATGATTCGTATTGTATACCTTTAATCTGGTTAAATTGTAAAGGGTTTTAGCATAAGCATGCTGACGAGTATTGTTCAATCTTTTAAATAAACTTGTATGAATTGCATTGTAGTATCCGATGTTATAAACCATAGCTTTATTGGCTTTTTTCACCATTCAACTAAGTTATCAAATCTAAATAAACTAAAATTAAACCAACTCCAAATAAAAACAACAAGAATCAGTAAAGTTCAATTTTCACACAAGTTTTTTAGCAAATCACAGATTGACGGTAAAACAGTAAGATTTATGGTAAAACAACACATCTAAAACTGACAGATGAAAAAAATGAACCAGAAGCTTGACTTCATTTTAAAGCAATGATCATATCCAGATTCTAAATAAACCCCACATGGATGTTCTTCATTTTCAGAAAGAAAGATTATATCCAGATTATGAGTAAACCACACAAACTTTAATGCTACTATTAGAAAATAAATAATTATTCACACCAAATATGACAATTTTATATAAACTTTGGTGTAAATTTTGATATTAGAAATAAATGCAGGCAACATAATTTCATATGCTTTGTTTGAGAAAAGATGAATACACGGAAATAGATATATGTACATATGTCCTGACAGATAACACTACAAAACAATAATATGATTATATATTACACTGTCAACTTTCTTTTATAAATAATTACAAAAAATAAAATCATTTTGTCTTAATTTCAATAAAAAAATATCTCATTATTAACTATAGAGTTAAATTATATATGGGTGTTGGAAATTTTAGTAAAAAATATATGTTTTTACTAACTTTGGACACATTTAAATACATATATATGTATTATTATTATATATAATTAACTCTTAGTGGGTTTGTGTTCTCCTATATGAGAGCTTCGAAACGATATATAATGTGTCCAAAATGGAGTATGTGTGAATGAGATATCGATACTCAAAGTTGAGTATTTGGATGAAATTAGCAAAAACCAAGTGGGTGTGGGAATGTGTCCCACATAATAAGAGAGTAAAATTTCAATGGTTTATAACCAAAGAAGTGTGGGGAGTTGACAAGCTCCTTGAATGGTTTTACTCCAACACCTACCCGCACGCAGGGGGGTGCCGATTGACGATTTCGTAAGTATACGTTTTCCGGTGAACTTTTCAGGAAAGTGTCATCTCCGGCAGTTCTAAACTGCTCACGCTGTTGTACCCTGGAAACAGACGACGAATCTGTTTAACGGAATCGTGTGAAACACGAGCCATTGGATGAGAAATTGATACATATGTATATACCATAAAAATATATAACTTCCAAAACATCAACTTAAGCAAGTAAGTTCCACATCAAGTTAAGTTAGCTAACATTAACAAATTAATAACATACTAGCAGTGTACCTGCGCGATGCGACGGGATGTAAATATAAGTAAATGCAAGCGAGAACCACAAGAAACATGTGTTGCAACAACTTTTGTCATCGCTAAAAGTCCATTTATAGTCAGAATCGGTCTATAGAGATTGCATATTGTCGCAATAGCTACGGGTTGAATCTGTGTTTGGTTCTGATTCGTCTTGCTAGTGTTTCCTTGTCCCAACCGTTGTCGATTCAGATCTATTATCAACATGTTTGTCGATTCGACGCTATTATCGGCTTGTTTGTGATCTCACCATGTCCAATGTTGAACCCACCAACAAAGTAAATACTTAAAAAAACACTCACCGTGTTTGGACTTACAAGAATGCAAAGAAAGATTAGATATTTTTACACCAATTATATATAAAAAACCATCAACTTTTTATAAAGTTGTTCTAATTACTATTTGTTTTCTTTTCTTTTAACCATTTATAACTATTGTTCAACAAAGATCAAGACATAATGGATACATGGAAACGAATGCACACTTTCAAGATCAAGAAATAGACCATTGTAAAATTCGTAGTCAACTTTTAACATCAAATTTGTAGAAAAGAACAATTCCAAGAAACTAATAATAGAAAGAGCAGGTCGGTCAAACGAAAGAAACGACAAACAATATGTCGTAAGATGACAGTCTGTTAATTTGGTAAATGACCACTTAATACAAATGAACTATTTTATCTAGACTTTGCAAACTTGAGGACCAAATACAATGAATCTTGGCGATGATCTTCATGGGGTTTTGAACTTCAAAAAGGTATACCATCGTCTTCACTTTCAGCCTCTGCATCAACTTCATCTTCACTAAAATCATAATGCTTTGGTTGAATGTTTAGTCATTGATGGTCAAAATGCCTACAAATAATAAAACCACCATCATTAATTTTTGCCATTTTTGGCCTTCTTCCAAGTAATAAAGATTACTCAAAACGTACCTTACAGTGCCTTCTTCTTCGGGTTTTCATCATCTCAAAACAAAAGAAAGCGAAGAAAACTTTTATGTAGATTTTGCAAACACCCCGGTGTATGTGTGTATATATACAGTTATATACATACATGTATGGTCAAAACCCCATGGGGTTTTGAAGTTCAAAACCTTTCAAGACTTTCCAAACCAACTATCAAGGAAGTTGTGTGGTTACCGTCCCTGCCTACTTCTTGAAATTAACAATCCTTATGCGATCTTCAGCAGAGAACCGTTTCTCTTCACCTTTGTAGGAGACAACAATCATAGGTTTGTCGCCAACACCAGGAACAACCTTAAACGACCTTAAACGACCAGTGCTTCATGTCGCTCTGCGCTAATGGATCAGAGAATCTCCTTCCGATTAATCGCTTGGCATCTACACATCAGCAGACACTCTAATTTTTTTTGGATTATGCAATCTATCTCACAAGAAATCTCAACATGTATTTCAAATTCTACAACTAAAAAGGCCTCTGTTTCACAGAAACCATACATAGAAACCTAAATTTCTAAATTCCAAAGTATTCAAAACTTGAAACAAACAACATTGAACTTAAATTTAAGCAGAGGCTCTAAAGAACTTCATATGCATCAACAATCTATATATGTTGTGGATATTCCGTTTTAACTTCAATTGATCTAGTTAAATTTAATCAAAATTATAAAACATCGTAAAAATTTAGTCAAATAATTAAAAAGCACGCACGGTTTCACTTTGTTTTCATTCACTTTATTTTGTTTGCTAAATAACAAATACAAAATCCATTGATTTATAATAATTTCATCGCCGTATGAACCCATCAACGGGAATACGGATCCGTTAGGCCTTCAAAAAAGTAATTAGAAGTTTAGAACATGCATGTTATTGCAAAAATATATTAATTAAGAAAGTAGATGGGATTGAAACATGCCAAGAGCAGGGGAAGTATCTTTCCAAGTAACTAAAGGACCAAAAACATGCAAAACTCTGGGTGAAGTAAAAGCACCCAATGAAGGAAAACTCTCCAACTTCTTCAAACTTGACAACCTTCCAAGTCCTGCAAATAAATAAAGTTATAATGTTATTTCTTAATTGATGTCAAACAGGGTAACTTTGAAATTAAATATCTAATTAATAATATAAAATATGAAGTATGTATATGCATCTAGTATAAAATGCCCTAAAGTTTTGTTGGTTGTTTTCTTTACCTGTGATTAATTGTCCAAAACTTATAAGCTAATATAATATGATAGTAAGGTTTTGTTGCTTATTTTCTCCACATCAACAACGTATGAATCAATAATGGAAATTTTGATTTCTAGCAACCGTAAACAGGTTTGAAAATCAATAACAGAAGTTTTGAGAAACACGCACAACAAGAAACACAATATATGATCAAACGTTGGGACTTAAAGAGCGATTGTTGTTGTTTCGATAACTAATAAGCTAGTTGTATAAGGATTTTGGTCAAACAAGGCATCTGCAGGTTGATAACAGCGGCTGAATGGTTGTTGTTGTAGTGCAGCTGCGTGGATTAAGCAGTACCATTAAGTTGTTGCTGTTTGGGGGCAGCGGCTGTCTCATTAAGCTGCCGTCCCGGGTGGTCTTTGGTGCAGATGCGTCTGTATGGGGGCAGTTGTGGCGTTATTAAGCCGCTGTCCCTGACAGAGGTATGTGCTTATCAGAGTGCTTAATTTAGTTGTATGTTTCGCTCTCCTGTCTAAGTCGGTTTATTTCTTGCAAAACGATGTCGGGTTGTTCGGATTGGTTTCGTGGGTAACTGTGACTAATGCTCTTGCTTTAAAAGTTGTTTTTAAGAGTTTGGGGGTTATTTGTATTATAAGATAGTATAGATAAACATGTATTTAGAAATCCATTTACTAACCCATTATGATGCCACCAGGAACCATGGCAGACACATTACCAGGTACAGTGTTTTTATTGGTTGCAATATGAACAACTTCTAGCATCTTTTCAACCCTTGAAGCATCAATTCCCTGCTAAAACAAATAACTATGATTCTGTGTATTTCAGAATTGATACCACCAACCAGGACACAAACTTCAGTTATTCTTTAACACCACCAACCAAGTTTCTTTATATTACTTACGGAAGTTGAACTTTTGGGTGCTTTTGTAGCATATACATTCACATACTGACATACATTCATTTCTACATCTTCAGATCTTCTGTTAGAAGCTTAAGGATGTTTAAAAAATAGAATAGCATGATTGCACAAATAAGATGTTCTGAGAAATGCTAAACTTTAATGTGTTCAGATTGGTTTTTTAGAGTTCAAACGTAACTTCCTAAGAATGAATGGATCATTTATCACCTGATAACCATGTGACAGATGCCCACCATGAGGAAGATCAAGTGCCATGATTCTGTCATGAGCCTTTAATAACGCAGTGTAGACCTGAAAATTAGTTGTTGACCCTGATAGAGGCTGCATGTTCACTGCATCATAAAAGAGTATTACACATTTTGTAGTCGTAAATATATAAATTTGTGTTAGCAATATCCATTCTCAACATGGAACATAAGTTATGTGTTCATATCATTTGGAAAATAAAATCAAATTTAACTACCTCCCCATTTTGCAGGATCCAACCGAAAGGCTTCCAAGGCACGCTTTTCTAAGACCATCTCCAACCGTACGCTATATTTTCTTTTTTGCTGTTTATGTCACTCCAACCGTACGCCATCTCAATTTTTTTTTTGCAGGTCACTTACTTTCGCCAAATATGCAGGGGGGTTGGCTGACCTGCAAAACCATGTGGCCCCACATTTGCTACTTTTTTGAATAGAATATCATTTTATTAATATTTCCTTTTTTTTTAAGGCAATTAATATTTCCTTTCATTCTTTGTTATTTATAAATTAATACATATATATATATAAATTAAATTTTAAATAAGATAAATAAATTTAAGATTAATATAAAAAGCATAAAATACAGATTCATAACATAATTAAACATACATAACACTAGATAATTAAAAAAAATTAAAACGTCCATTGGCTTCCATAACATGTTTTTAATTTGTGTTATTTGAATTAATGTAATTTTATTTAAATGTAATATTAATTAATAAATTATCGTTTTTATTTTATTAAGTCTTCATTAAATAAATTAATTACTGATTATTTATTATTATAATATGTATTTATAATAAATTATAATTATGGTTATCAAAATTAATTAATAGTAAATAAAATATGTTATTTTAATGTGGGGTCTACAAATTTAGTGTTTTTTTAGAGTGTGGTTGGAGTCGAGTTTTTTTTTGTGTATGGGCCCACCAAATTTGGTGTTTTGGTGTTAAGTTTGGTGCCAAGGTTGGAGATGCTCTAATTGCACTATTTGTTATGAAGTTTAAAGCTCCTTGTAGTTGCTGCAAAAGTAGACCCTTTTATCAAGAAGTGACATAACTTGGATTGGAGGGTGTAACTACTAACTAATACAGTGTTTTAATTGGTTCTTTCTATACTAACGAACTTGGTATCCGAGAGATCTTTGACACCCCTAGTCGATGCTTGGTAATCCACATTCAAAGCTGACATCAGTGACAAGCAACAGAAAGAATGTACTCCCACTATTTCATAAAACTTGAGTTAATTTGACAAAATACATGATGCATAAATCTGAAATCTGAAACATGTTAATTGAATCTCCTTGATTTGGTAACCTATATTGGAAAACAAGGATCTTAAACATAACAAAAAACAATCAAACCGGATTATATAGTACAAACTAAAACAGAGAAATGTGGACCTTGTACCTTGCAAGTTGCAACCATCCACAACTTCTTTTTTATAAAAGCCATGTGAACCACAACACACATATCGACAAAACAACATTTTTTGCTCTTTCCAACCTTTGTTTTATGACACCATAAGTGGATGATGTGGGTGCAATCCAATTCTCCATACATTGGCAGCCTACACCAAAGAAAATACAAAAAGGAAATACAAAAAGAAGTGATAAACCTTAGCTTCATTTGAATCAGCAGTACATTAGTTTTTTTTTCTCAAGGATTTGTTACATACGGCCACCAATCTGTTGTAAACCCCATGATTCTAATTCTTTACCTCTTCTACCGTCACATAAAGCACCTCAACGTCATCAATTGTTGAATAAACAGATCTAAAAATGGGGGAGAAAAAGAAAACCCTAAATTTAAAAATGAGCTCAAGCACAAATTTAATCACTAACCAAGAGAGATTTGAATTCCCTCATTCAGAAGAAACTAAAATCTTTCAATCTTTCAGCCATGACTACATATCTCAAAACATCACAGATGAGTCAAACGCCATAAATAACGAAAGATGTAAACTCCAAAAAGAGAAGGATGAGAAGGAAGAGAAATCAACGTACAAACAGGAAAATACTTGCCTGAAGCGAGGGAGATGGACGTAGCGGCGGAGGGAGGAGAGAGAGAGAGAGAGCAGAGCTCGGTTTAGGTTTTGAATTTTGAATTCAAATTAGGAACCTGAAAAGCAAATCTGATTTTGGGGGAGGGGAGAAGACGAAGAGGCTTGATGAGAGTCTCACGCGTGGTATACAGCTTTAGCAATTGTAATCTTCTCACTCTAAAATTTAAGAACTTATGCTTTAAATAACGGTACATTTAGCTTTAAAAGTTATTTTTAAGAGTTTGGGGGCTTCATGCTTTATAATATAGTATAGATTAACACTTAATAAGATTCAAAACTCAAAATAACAAACCAATAGTAAATTATTTACAATTTAGTAAATTCCAAAATATCTAAAATAAAATAAATTGTTATTTTGGTCTATATATAGTATTGATATTCTGTATCTTAAAAAAATGAGGTAATTTATTATTTAGCTGTTTTTATAAAAAAGGTGTTTGTATAAACCAATAAGTTGGTTGAGTTAAACATATTAGAGAGTATGAGATTATGTGGTTTAATAATTTAAAAACTACAAAATTTGTGAGATTCGTGAAATTCTTACCTTACAGTATTGTTTAATATGTTTTTTTGCATCTAAAGCCAGCATTTAATGTATTGATGAACATGTATTTGCTCGTAATGAGTTTGTTTCATATGTATTCGGTTCACAATGTGAAACTTATTTATGTGTAACTTTTGTTTTACAAACAAATTAAAAAGGCTCGCATTGTGAAAAAAATACATGTGACGAAAATACATGTAAAAAAACACATTGTGAAACAAATATATGTTGATCAATATTCTAAATGTTAGTCTTAGATGATAAAAACATCATATGAAATAGCACACACGATGCATCAATTCTCATTTTTATCATAATTTTATAGGCTCTACAAAAAGCTCTCAAAAATTATAAATACCACACATTTTGAGTTGACATTAGTTAGCATATATGCTATATAAGATGAAAGTGGGTGTCATTCACATAAACATAACACACTTCCATTGTTGCAGAAAGCCTTTGAAGTTAAAAAACTTCAATGACAACAACATCAACTCTTCCATTGGTCTTTCTTACTTTCCTCATTGTATCAAAAATATATTATTAACAACTAATTGTATCAAAAAGATATTATTAACAACTACCTGTCACCATCGCCTCCTCAACCCTTCAACTCCGCTATCGCCTCTTCAACCCTTCAACTCCGCTATTTCCTTTGTAAGCTCTTCTATCTTTCTCTTATTAAAAGCATTCAGCATCTTAGTCTCCCTTCTAAACTGCTCTGATTCTGTAACAAGAGCATCATTTTCTGCTGCCAGCTTCTCCCGTTCCTCTTTTTCTTTGCCAATTTCTTCTTTCAGGTTCTGCAGATCATACTCAAGCTTTCCTACTTTTGCTTCATAATCTTGCTTAGTCTTATCAATTTTTTCTTGGTATTCACCTGCAGTCAGTTTGTTAATTTCAGCTGGTCCACCACCTTATTGTGACTTGCGAAGAGTGTCCCCATTAGCTCATAAAGTTGATTCCAAACCACACGGAATTCGGGAATTGGAGTAACAGGAGGACGATCGGCCGGTTCATCCGATCGCCGGTTCATCCACTACTGCCAGCGCTTATTGTTGATAAATGGACTTATGCCAAAAAAAACGCTCTTAATTTCAAATTTAACAATAAAGGGTAATATATTTGACATTGAGTGATGGATTCCATTTAATTTCAAATTTAACAACAAATCTCTTGTTTGGAGTTAAACTGATAACTACATGTATGACTTATAGAAACATGGTGGCGATAAAGACCAAACACTTTGATGTCATATATGAATTATAATACAGTAAAATGCATTTGCAGAAGCAGATGTTGTTGGAAATTTTGTGAATGTTGGAAGTTTTACTTCCATCCCACATAGGAGGAAGCATAAACTAGGAAAGACTCGTATTCATTGGTTTGGGATTCGTTTCGCTATCGAGGATCACGTGCATCATGGTGGAGTGTTATAATATATATATATATATAGAGAGAGAGAGAGAGAGAGGGAGAGAGATGGGGGTCATTCAAGGGAGAACTAGTTATTTTGTGGTAACTGTGAGAAACAATGTGAGCCACATATTAAACTATAAATTAGGAAATTATTAATTTTGGTAATTTTGTTTGAAATTTAAATAAAAGGGCATTTTAGGTATTGTAAAGCATCCTCTCTCCTCTCTCTCTCCGGCCAATCGTGATACCGAAAATACATACAATAACTTTTGTGATACCACTGTGATACCCATTGCCATCCAATTCAGCATCACATTCATTACTTTGGTAATACTCCAAGAACATCTGTGATACCAATGTGATACCCATTGTAACCATGTGTTACCTTTGAGCATAATACATGAAAATTCCATAAAACATAGATCTACAAAACAAACAAACCTCATATACTGTGATACCCTTAACAACATAACGAAACTAAAGAAAAAAACATAATTTGATACACTTAGTAAAGCAATACCACATGATATTTTGTGATACACTTCGTAAAAAAAGAAAATACATTGTGTGACGGGTGTCGAGTCCACCAAATAATAATAACCAACTATTCCCTTGTTAACAATAAAAATTGTAACAATGGTAAGTCGGGTCGATTCCACAGAGACTCGGTTTACTTATTACAACTAGATAATTCACGCGCAAGAACGGAACTTTAAAGTAAATACGAAAGGGGGGGGGGGGTTGGATTTGATTTACTATTCTACGCTTACGATTAAAATTATAAGCTTGCAATTAATTAAAAACCAACATTAGATCACTTTCGATTATGATGTGAACACTTATCATCGATTTCGCAAACGTAAAGGAATATGACAAGTTTAAACCGGCTATGGCTATCAACAAGCTCTGAAAGCCTTTGTTTTCTCTTAACTGGCATTAACTAAAATAAGCTCTTTAGTTAAATCTTAACCACAACTGGATTATTGAATAAACTCTCAAACATCCTAATTGTAATTAGTTTTACGAATTAAGAAAACACCAACTCAAAGAATTAAACTCACAAGCTCGGTTTAATACCACTTTGATTATGAAATTTCAAGAATTCAAATTGAAAACTTTTCGAATTCAAAGAATTCTATTGTCACTTTATCAAACCATAAAACAATTACGTATTTTATGTTTTGACTAACAAACATTCAAAAGAACATTAACTAAATGGCCATTTCAATTAACATTCTAATGAAATTAATCATTCAACAAAGCATTCTGTAACATCTTGAATTTTTGTTATATTATGTTTTAATATAAATGAACTTGTTTTGTAATTGAATCTTTAAGTTTGTGCTATCTGTTGGTGCAAGTGTACCCAGCTTTAAATATTGTGATATATTTTTGGTACACATAAAATCACATCTCCATATTTATTTTGATGATTACAAAACACACCGCATTATTTGTTATCTAATATTTTATCTGAGTGTGCAGTTATTAAATGATCTCGATAAATTTTATCTGAAGAATCCAAGTCTGAAGATTTGCGTCATTTTATTTTAAAATGATAAATCACCCTAAAATAATATACCACTTGGATTTTTCTAATACTGTGTTTTTAAAAAAAAAAAAAAAAAACCAAGTCAGCTCTCCTCAACATCTCTTATCATCTTGCTGATCTTTTAATATGTGAAAGATTTTGTGTCTAGAAGATCTGCGATGCGTACTACCTCCTGCACTTTTTATCTGGGCGGTATACCGCGATGGAAAGCCGGTATACCGCGGCGGCATGCTGTTTCTCTGATTGATTGGACCACCTTCTGTCAGGCGGTATACCGCCGTGTGCAACGCGGTATACCGCGAGTACCATTACCGTTTGTTCTTTGCAGGGTTGACCTTCTCTCTGACAACTGACAAGTACTCTTTGTTCTGCACGGTATACCGCGGGAGATAGCCGGTATACCGCAAAATGCCATGGACTGTTGCTCATCCAGTATAAATATCTTGCAACCTCCAGCATTCAAGACCACGAATTTACATTAACTCCTCTGCATTTGATAAAGACTCTGCAGCTTCTTCTCTTGATATTTAAACTGTTAAAATTATAAAACTCGTTTTTGAGTAAGAAATCTTGAGTTGATAGCAGATTAAAATCTCTCGATTAGTTGAATCAGCAACACAACTCAAGTGATCAAACTCTCTAAAAATATCCAAGTGATAAACCTTATTCAAGAGTGATTATTCATATTAAAATTATACCCTCTTGTAAGTGTTTGAATAGAGTGAGTGATCCACATAAATCTCTCAAAGTAGAGTGTTTCGCGTTTGCTGTACTAAGGTTTGTGTTCTACCGTAAAGAACACTTTTTCGTATTGGATCTCCGAGAAGTGTTATTTTCTCGAGGTGGACTAGCCAACTTTGTGTTTGGTGAACCACTTTAAAAATATCGTTGTCAAGTATTTTCTTTCCCTTATCTATTTACATTTCCGCTGTGCATTTAATTATATCTGTTATATAAATTGTTGTATATTTATTCTTTTATACTCTGTTGTATTTGTTCTGTATTTTATTCCGTATTTATTTGTAAAAGATTTTTTGAAAAGTAAAAGATTTTAAATACAACCTTACCCCCCCCCCCCCCCCCCCCTTTAGGTTGTCTAACACTATCTTTACAAGTATTTAAATCAATGGGGTTAAAAGTTAATTAACCAAAGTTTGATGGTGTTGTGTAAAGTTAGAAACTTGAAGGGGTGATTGGTCATTTAGTGATAGTGTGTATGGATAAGGGGTTGAGACTTGAGAAATATCTCATTTTCTTTTGTTGGGTCGGTTTAGAGAAAAACCAGAGAAAGAGATTTGGAGAGAAAAGAGAGAAGGAGGAAAACTCAAGATGTTGTCTTCAAAATTGGTAAGGTATTCACCATGGATTCAGATATGGTTTGTTGTAATTGTTTAGTTATGAACAATCTATTTATTGAAATTGGTTTCTAGAATCATCGACAACAGCTTGGAATCAGATTGTGAAGAAAAGTGGGTTTATTTCTTTAAGGTGAGTTCATTCTCTATTTTGACCTAAATCCTTGTTTTCTGTTAAATTAAACGTTAAGACAAGTGTATAAACTGTATTGGGACTGAATGAATGTGTTGAAACAAGCTGAATGGAACAGACATGGATTTAGATTGTAAAAATAGGTTGCAGGTCGTAGTTTTCGGATAAAAGGGAAAGTATCCGGAAACCTCTGTTTGAAGGTTTCCGGACAAGACAAAGTTACCCGGTAAGTATTTATTTATTCTGTAGTTTCGGATAAAATAGATACCGGATAGTATCCGGATTACCTTGGTTTCCGTATGTTGTCCGGATTGTTTAGGTTGTCCGGAAAGTTATGTTGTCCGGTAAATGAAGACGTCCGGATAGATGTGGTGTCCGGAAAGTTAATGTATATTTTCCAATTTCCATCATTCACCACATAAACATAATTACCTTTGAACCTCCCAAGATAAAAGCTTCAAACCAGTGGTAATGGTGACAGGCATCAGTCTCCAATAAAATCAACTTACACCAAAACTCTATACAAAACCTGGATAGTAAAAGAAACATGAAATCAGAAAGCAATGATTTTTTTATTTATTACAGAAAGATGCTCTACCAAAGCTCCTATGCTTAAAGAATGGTTTGCATCTGAAGTATCTGATACAAATCACATCATACACATTCAGAAGAACTCTGGTACCTATGTTAAAACTGAGATAATAAACATAAAAAAAAACTCTGAATAAAAAAAATAGAAAGAAAATTGGTCTTGAATGTATGAAATTTCTTGTTGAAACAACCAGCAATTGCAAAAACAAAGGGGCAGAGCCCATTATATCAATTCTTATGGAGAAAGAATTATAAAACACTGTATAATATTATACAGAGTTGAATAAAACTTGTAAATGGCTGAGTCGTTTAATGAGCTAACAATCAAACCTTCATTGGAAATTTTTTATCGCCTAATCATCACTGAAGGTCATCTTCTTCCTTGCAAAAAAAGGGAATATGAATAATGCAAGTTTAAAACCCTCAGAAACTTGAAAGAAAGAATGTATATTTGTGCCAACAGTGGTAATGCTCGGTCAGCTAGGTCGACGACCTCTACCACCACCAAATCCTCCACCATCTTTGCTGCCAAACCTACCTCGTCTCCCTCCACTCTTACCACCATCAGAGCTGCAGCCTCCTCCACGGTTATCGTGCAACCTCCGACTTTTTAGATTCATCAAGGTCTAGTGCTTGATTGAATCCATTACTGTCTATAAAATCAATATGAACGTACCTGCAAAAAGATGAAAAACATCAAGTTCCAACGCTCATTTTCGAACTGTAAAATATAAATCACGTCTCCATTTACATTACAAAATGTCACTACAAGATGATAATTATAAAGCTTAAAAACACACATTCAAAAACCCTAAAGCACATTCTGATAGCTTACCTAAAGTAGATCAATTTGAAGATGGAGAGAAGAAGTACGGCAGAAACTGTAGATGGATGGAAAGAGAAGGGTGGTATTTAAAACTCAAATTTCAAATAAGATTGAAACCAATTGTGGGTGTCGATGCATATACCAACTACAAAAGAAAAGAGAAGTCTGTACATACCATACTCACCATACTGGTACGCAAAATTAGGCAGTATCATGTACTTCTTTGGATGGAAAGGCACGTTTCAGGATGAGAGAAAGACACAAACCCTGAATTATAAAATGGAAGGTTATTAGAAGTTTGCATTAATAGCTTGTACATGTAAGAACCCACACCAAACTATCTTGCTAGAAGATACGTCTTTAATTTAAAACGCCAAAAATGGCTCAACATAATCACACTACCCCGATTACAAACTGGGTTTGCGGAAATAACCATAACTACAACTAAGATCATAACTACAAAATAAAAAGGAAAGCCTTCTAATCCTTCTATATGCAACCTCCGCCTCACGTCTTGCCAAACTTCTAAGCAACTTTCGACTACCTGCTTACCTGAAAAGGTTTTAGTTTTGAAAAGCGAGGGTTAGACCATGAGGTCTAGTTAGTTCCCTCCACACCAAGTCACACCATAAATATCGCAATTTATAAATCAGTTATGAAAGAGTTTATACAAATCATAACAAGCACACTTAAAATGTTATGCACACAATGACACATGCTACTGGCACACGCTATAGTCACACACACTGTGACAGCGCAATAGGGCACACATCGCCCATATATGAAACAAATTCATATATAATTATTATGGGACACACCCCCATTTCACACCAAAGCCAGAGCATGGTCACACACATTTAAATCACACATATTGTCACACACTTACTCTTTGCTTTGAAATAAAAGCAGTTGAAAAGCACACAGCTAGATAATAACCATGCCACACACTTACTATTCTCTTTGAAATAAAAGCAGTTGAAAAGCACACAGTTAGATAATAACCATCAATCACACTTACTCGTCGCTTTGAAATAAAAGCAGTTGAAAAGCACACAGTTAGATAATAACCATCAATCACACTTGTATAAAATTTAGGTTTAGAAAGACTCACCTGAAGTCCCGATTAGAAATTCTTACTCGCACCGATCATCTCTACTCGCACCTACAATTTAAACCAACCACACATACCAGGTAAGGCACACTCGATTTTACTAAATTTTACTACCTTAAAAAGTCTCAGCCGAAAATACCCGGGTTCCGAATACAATCGGCTCAAGAAACTTCCTAATCCTTTATTTGAAAGTCCGACCCAATTAAAATAATTCTATACCCCAATTTGGAATACATTCTGGTCCAATTAGAAAAACACACAGACCCATCTTTGCTCTAACCAAAAGAAAGCAAAAACTCAAACCCTTACATTCTAGACTCACAATTTGCAGAAACAATAAGCAACGGATAATGGTTACCTTCCAAGATGATTACACACGTACACCCAAATTGAAGAATTTTGATTTGCTTTTATTTCTTGATCCGCACCTACCAACACCCTTCAGCCGCACACAGTAATCTTGGGACAATGAAAAAATCCTTAGGGTTTTACACCCTTTTATACTCTCCCACAAACACACCAACTTTTCCTCTTTTCACACTTCTCACCCCCAATTCTAGCACTTATTAAAAAAACGGTTGTTACATCATCCTCCCCTCAAAAGAATTCCGTCCCCGGAATTCCATCTTCGAACAATCTAGGAAATGGTTCCTCAACTTTCTAACCCTGCGATCTACAATCGCCAACGTTTCCCCCACACAATTCAACTTTCATCCCCTCTAACGTCTTCTAACGGTACGACAATGCTTTCCTCGACCAAGCACCTCCTAAGATTCGACATGTGGGATGTCGAATGAGCTCCCACTATGCATAACCCTTCAGCATTAGGGCGTATACCAACGAATTCTCACACTTACGGTTATCTACAACTCTTATCCCAAAAAAAATCGCAATATAAAGAAAACGCCTCAAGCCAACCGTACCAACAACATCCACATATGTAACTCCCACCTGTAACATCCCACCTGTAACATCCCAGGCCAACCATACCAGATATTGTCCGCTTTATCCACACACCTGGACTCACGGTTTTAAAATGCGTCTAATTAAGGGTTTCACACACAGTTCCTCCTTAAGAGAACGGATTCTACCGAAGGTAACGTCACAACAACCTGAAACTCCTATTAAAATAACGACGCTCAATTCGCCAATTGATCCCAAAATCAACCTTGAATATCACCTTAACCCGCAGTTAAGATTCACTTCAACAGATTACACACAATTCTACCATCACTTTCCCAACACAAAATACGTCTAAGGCAGATTACACTTTCTCACATTGATTAAACTGACCACAAACCAATGATAACAACTAATTCACACGCTTTTACCACAACATCACTCCTATATCACTACCAAGTCTAATCCAATGGTCTTTCACCCCGAGCACCACCATCACACAAGCCTTTCTAAAGTCAAAGACTGAGACTACAATTAGACGTCGCCCTCCCTAAACTGTAACACCAAGGTCACGAATCGACCATCGACGTCTTAACCGCATTTTCCACCCTCGAAACTCTGCCCATTCTTCAGCGCGATATCTCTTACCACCTAGCGAGTTCATAGCCTTCATGCATGGCAACACAATGATTTAAATCATTTTACACACTCAAAATATTCCACAAAACAAGGTTTGATATGCATGACACGACACCCCCATAAAGAACAACCACACACACACACACTGATCTTAAGGATCGCTCGCGCGCAAACCATGATATCTCGCAACCTGGTCCATCTACTGAAAGTGCATACACTGAAACTCCCTTTGTGCAAAATTTTAAAATACAACAAAATCGTCCACACTGGGATGGTCAACCGACTCTCACACTCGCTGATATGTCAAAAACGTGTTCACATTGTTTTCACCCATAAAACCATACGATCAAATGTTGTTATCGTTTCTTTACAACAAAGTTTAACTCACTCATAAAAGAAGTGAATTCATTCACTATTTCTCCAAGTTCGAAATTTATCATGCTACGTAAATAAATTTATCTTTTCCTTCAAGCACACACTTGCACACGCCAACTCCTTTTCAAAACCAGAAACTTACAAGGCACACGCACACTCACACATTTTGACATGAAGGACTCCTGTGACTTGTTTGAAAACACAATGCATGACTCACTCTACATTGAAGGCTATTCGCTCAAGCAAGGTCAACCGTTTGCAGTTGCAATAAATCAACGCCAACACTCTACTCCCAACCAAACCATCAGATTCCTTACAATTGAAACAACTTTCGGTACCGGTACTTCCCACACACTAGGATGCTCCAACCTCACAGTCACCACCTGACTACTAGTTTGCAAATTATACAGCTTCACCTCGATCCTAAATAGGTTAACCGACACTAGTGTTACCAATCCATTCATCTATCACTTCTCAACCACTCTTGTCATTCTTCCTCTAACTAGAGAGTAATAAAACACACCTCTACTATCCGATCCTTGAGTTGAAACCCTAAAGATTTCAATTCACCGACATCGGGGACTCCCAGAATAAGGACTCATCAGAGATTAGGAGCTCACTTCCAACCAATTATTTTTTTAAGAACCCTAAAGATTCTCACATAGACACCCACCACACCATCAGACAATACTCCTTCTGGATGGCATCATCAATCACGCCACAACACACTAAACCGTTGTCATTATGACAAGGTTAAACTTTACACACTACCGTTACTCCCCACACACTAATCACCACACTCCACACGCTATCGATATTCTCCACACTCCATTCACCACACTCCTCACACTACCAATATCAGAACAACGGTAATCAAGCACACCCATGCACATGTAAATTCATAATGACATTGGCCAGATGTGATTTGAATTTACCTTACATGAGAGTCCTTACTACCATCGTCCTAAATTCTCAGTGATTAAGGTCTTCCCTAAAGGCTTCCTATGTCTCAGATGTGTCTTCTTACTCTACAGTTTAAGTTTAGGCCCATCCGGTCACCTAAATCCCTTAAACTAACGCTATGATACCAACTGTAACAACCCACACCAAACTATTTTGCTAGAAGATACATCTTTAATTTAAAACGCCAAAAATGGCTCAACATAATCACACTATCCCGATTACAATCTGGGTTTGCGGAATAACCCTAACTACACCTGAGATCATAACTACAAAAGAAAAAGGAAAGCCTTCTAATCCTTCTATATGCAACCTCCGCCTCACGTCTTGCCAAACTTCTAAGCAACTTTCGACTACCTGCTTACCTGAAAAGGTTTTAGTTTTGAAAAACGATGGTTAGACCATGAGGTCTAGTTAGTTCCCTCCACACCAAGTCACACCATAAATATCGCAATTTATAAATCAATTATGAAATAGTTTATACAAATCATAACAAGCACACTTAAAATGTTATGCACACAATGACACATGCTACTGGCACACACTATAGTCACACACACTTACTATTTGCTTTGAAATAAAAGCAGTTGAAAAGCACACAGTTAGATAATAACCATCAATCACACTTGTATAAAATTTAGGTTTAGAAAGACTCACCTGAAGTCCCGATTAGAAATTATTACTCGCACCGATCATCTCTACTCGCACCTACAATTTAAACCCACCACACATACCAAGTAAGGCACATTGGATTTTACTAAATTTTACTACCTTGAAAAGTCTCAGCCGAAAATACTCGGGTTCCGAATACAATCGGCTCAAGAAACTTCCTAATCCTTTATTTGAAAGTCCGACCCAATTAAAATAATTCTATACCCCTATTTGGAATACATTATAGTCCAATTAGAAAAACACACAGACCCATCTTTGCTCTAACCAAAAGAAAGCAAAAACTCAAACCCTTACATTCTAGACTCACAATTTGCAGAAACAATAAGCAAGGGATAATGGTTACCTTCCAAGATGATTACACACGTACACCCAACTTGAAGAATTTTGATTTGCTTTGATTTCTTGATCCGCACCTACCAATACCCTTCAGCCACACACAGTAATCTTGGGACAATGAAAAAATCCCTAGGGTTTTACACCCTTTTATACTCTCCCACAAACACACCAACTTTTCCTCTTTCACACTTCTCACCCCCAATTCTAGCACTTATTCAAAAAAAAACACGGTTGTTACAGTACATCTTGCATTATAATTAGTAATTAAGAGTTTTTTGAAAATCATGCATAAATTAGTTGTACATCATGCATAAATAGTTGTAATTAAGACATTTGATGTAAATGCATATATAAGTAGTATAGATATAGATATATATGTTCTTTTATTTGTTTCTTGGATCATTAGAATAATGCTGCAATAAGCCCAAAAAAGCTCTGCATATATAAATTCAGGAAATCGGGTGATGAGATATTTTGATTACATTTTGCAGAAAGATACACCAAAAGGATGTTATAGCTATTGATGTCTGCTTATTCAACTATAAGCGTTCAAGATACAACACTTTTTGGGGATGAATGAGAATGATGCCACAAACTATAAGTTTTCTGCTTGTATATTTGTTTTTAATTAATATTAACGTATCTTAGAATAAAATGAAAAAGCTAATGTTAGGTCAAGTGGAGTATTAATTAGGGTAAATTACTAAACCACCCATGTAACATTAAAACCCATAAAACTTGCGCGATTCTTGTACCACTCGTCTCTACCCTTTAGGTCCCATAGGATTAGTCGAGCTTGCATGCACTTTACAGAAAAAAAATGTTAGGAGCCATTGCGTATTGTGACATTGCACAATGAGGACATTTATTAGTAAACCAGCTCTGAAGTGATTGTTTTTGTATATATGTTACCGTTGACTTGCGTTTTGATGTGAAAAATGCAGATGTATTGCAACAAGGGTGGAATGTGGATGCTGCTTCTCAAATGCTTTATGTTAAGAAGCAAACTGTTGTAACTGAGCAGAAAATAGATTTGTCCAAATTGCAGCGTTTGACCAAATATGTATTCCACCCAGTGACATTTCCACCTTGAGCATTAGCGTGTAAATCTCGAATGTACTTTGTCTCGACTAAATTAGCTGAGTGAAGGGGTATTTTTACAAAAAAAATGAAACAGGGCTTTGAAGATGTGAAGGCATCTCAAGAGGGAAAAGGGCTTTGGAGATGTGAATGCTCAGAGGTGGTTGGCAATGGTAATAAAAAGAACATGAACCAGAATGAGAGAAATAGGAATTTGGAAAAACCTATTCCATGCATGCACTATCGGTTCATCTCAAGATCGTCCGAAAAGAAGATTGGCGACGGAGAAGACACAAAATTCTGGAAAAATCATTGGATTGGACCGGATACTCTTGAAGCTAAATTTCTGAGGTTGTTTAGGCTCGAGACCGATCAAAATGGGAAGGTAGCGGAGCAAGGAGCGTGGATAGATGGAAAATGGTGTTAGACGTGGAAGTGGCGGAGACCCTCGAGGGGAAGAGAGACGGGAGAATTGGAGGAGTTGTTTAATTGGCTAGAGGGCGTTCAACCGAAAAGAGGCCGCGGTGATAGAATGGAATGGAAGATAGATGCGGCCAGGGCCGTCCCTGAGGGAGGGCAGGCCGGGCGTATGCGCAGGCCAAAGGAAATAGGGGCCCAGAATTTTTAAGTATGTATTACATAGTAGTAGTTAGAAAAAGTTGTAAATAAAAAAGACAAAAAAAATTAGTATTTAATAGAACCCAAAAAACAGTTTCATTATATTAAGGGCCCAAACATGTATTAATTAACTACATTAGACAATACATTTTGTAAAAAAATTAATTGGTCTTTCATTTGCTCATTATTTATCTAAGTTTTTTTATCTAGTACTAATATATAAAAACAATTTTTGCCTCAAAACCTTGCTATATACTGGATTACTCATATTTCACACACTCTTTTGATTATTCCATCCGCATAAATTTTATTTTTGTGTTAGGATACAATAGATTTCTAGTTATTAACTAAGAAAACTCCTACCTATTGAAAACTATTTTTGCCTAGAAACCTTACTATATACTCCATTACTCAAGTTCCACATACTCTTTTGATTATTCAATTCGCATAAATTTTATTTTTGTGTTAGAATACAATAGATTTCTAGTTATTAACTAAGAAAACTCCTACGTATTGAAAACAATTGCCAACTATATGATACGAACCAACTTATATCTATATTCAGAATTTCAAAACTATCTTCTTCTTTTTTATACATTATTGACTCTTATCTAATATTGAGTGCATGAATCTTAAGTACTCTCTCATCTCTACATCGAGAATAGATTCTCAAACTATAACACCAACATAGACTTTTGATTCTAAAATTGATGGTTCTAAAAAAGTTTGTTTCATCTCTAAAAGTTTAAAACGGTGATGAAAACCATTAATACCAGGTAACATGTAGAAATTCAACTGATTTATGTTGATTTACTTAAAATAACCCTTTCTGCACTGGCCGTCTCCACGACTTTCCCTTTTTCGGGCTACTCCTCAAGCCTGTGAGTGTCGATCTTCGCTTGGGCCGACTAAGTGTTACTCTGAATGGTCAACATACTGACATCAAATGATTCCAATCTATATATTAAAGACATATTATAAGATGCCATTGATGGTGTAACAAATTGACGATGTTATGTAAAAATAATATGGTAGATAATATTAGTTTAGAAATAATTATTGATTGCTCTAGCGCTAGAAATACCGGGAAAAAACGGTTTTATATAAATTAGTATTTCTTAAATTAAATGTTATTTTTTATGATATCAACAATATATTGAAAAAAATTGTAATTATCGAGGACTCGTTTTTTACATCTCGCCCAGGGCCTAAAAAATGTCAGGAACGGGCCTGGATGCGGCAAATTCGTTCAATGCGAAGAGACTTAATTCGAGAGCTAATTGAAGATGGCCCTACAAATTAAACGGTGGCGGGGGTACACACAAAATACTGAAATAGATCAAGTTCGTTCCTAGAAAAATTTGTATCCTTATTTGGCGGGTCAAAAAAGGACGGATTCCATGTCGCTCGGTGCTTGATAAAATGGGCATCGACTTGGACACCGTCCTTTGCCCGAGATGTGGAGAAACTACGGAGTCGTTGGATCATGCTTTTGTAAGACGTCCGGAGGTAAAAAGACTTTGGAAGTTGGTAGGGAAGTGGTGGAACAAAATTTTCGATAACTTAGATTCGATCCAAGATATGTTCCAAGACGAGTTGGATCCCGGTAGCGTTAACTCAAAGCCCGACATTTGGGTTGGTTTAAAGTGGGCCTTAATTTACTTAATTTGGCTCCATGTAACAAAGTGGTGTTCGAAAAAAATGAGAGTAAAGTGGGAGACAAATTCTTCGAATTTCAAAGGATAGTGTTCGAATGGGTTAAAAGGCGTTGGAAAGGATCTTCGGTGGATTGGAAGGTTTGGCTCGTAGATTTGTCGGGTTTGCGGTAATCGTGTCTGTTTTCGTTTAGCCTTGTGGTGAAGGCGGCTGGTTCGGGTAAGCGCTAACTCTGGTAAGAGTCTTTGTTCTCACTTACCCGGTAAGACTTTTGGTCCTTGCCTTAGCTCTTACAAGGTAAGATTCTTGATCCTTACCATGTTCATCCGACAAAGTAATATGACTTGGTAGATGCTTACTGGGGTAAGCGTTTGGTAAACGTCCCCCTAAGCCACTACCAAACAATAATATATGTTCGATCAAATAACATGTGAGTCCTATTAAGCTGCTAACAAACAAGCCCTTGATGATAAAAATACGTTTTCGATTTGTATTAACACAATATATTTATCTTTCTTCTAATATTTTGCAAACAAAAGTCTTAATATTTTTTGTTTTTATATCTAACATCGTACAACGTCATTTGTGATATTGGCATCATAGGAGTCCTTATAACTTTCATACACATAAATACATTGAAGAAAAGCATAAAAGGATCTAATGTGCCTACCATCCATCTACCTTATGAGGATGCCGGAAAGGGAGACAAAAAACAAGCAATAGAATTGAAAATATTTGACAAGACTCATCGTTTTGTGGTTTCCTGTGTGGAGAGGAGCAACACACAGTCAACAAGTTGCAGACTCTGATTTCTAGTCATCATCAGGTATCTGCAGATACGGTGAATCATAGGGTTTGGGTTTTTTTTATCGCAGTAATTCATGGAAAATATTGAAATCTCAACTGTTCACGTTGATTCAATCTTTATTTTTAGGGTTTCTTTAGGATAAAAACATGGATTCACCGTGTTCTTATAATTTATGAAATTGATTTGATATAATGGATGGAGCAATAGATTTGAAGAGGATGATGTTAACATCAATTTTGATGGATGTAATCATAAAGTGAAATATAACGTATTAAAAACAACATGTAGCCATGATGTTGAACTTGTAGCTTGTTTTATACATGTATTTTACCTCTACACCTACAATGCTTCAGTAACAAGTTAACTTATCTGATCACAACTCAAACACATAGATAGATACACGTATATATATATTTATTAATTCACGTGCCTCATATTTGTTTGCCGCGTCTTCTAATTTTTCATATTCTTGATTTTGAATCTAAAACAGAGTATGACAAAAAAACACAATCAATATAATCATCAAGTGTTTTATCATATGTTGGATTTCAGATGTTTTAACCTCGCTTTTCACAATAATATTAAAAAGGGACAAAAAAATAAAACAATATTATACTTTTATATTTTCAAATACATTTTTAAATAAACATATACTCGTATTTTTCTAATCACATTCATTATATTAATTTTTATTTAATTTTTAATACGATAATTGAAAATGAATCTTTATTAATTCTAAAAGAATTGTGAATTTGTGATAAACAGAACATTGGGCCAGTTTGGTCTCATACCTACCTATTCAACCCAGGGGTAATCTGGTAATCTCACAACCAATAGAAGGAGCTAGGTTCCGCTGCCTCTAAGTTTAGGTTTTCACTCTCATCACTCACACTCATCGTTTTGTGGTTTCCTGTGTGGAGAGGAGCAGCACACACTCGACAAGTTGCAGACTCCGATTTCTAGTCATCATCAGGTATCTGCAGATGCGGTGAATCATAGGGTTAGGGTTTTTTCTTATCGCAGTAATTCTTGGAAAATATTGAAATCTCAATTGTTCACGTTGATTCAATCTTTATTTTTAGGGTTTCTTTAGGTTAAAAACATGGATTCACCGTGTTCTTATAATTTCTGAAATTGATTTGATATAGTGGATGGAGTTTGATCTGTTTCACGATGTTTGATTATGAGTGTGCGATAATTTCATTCAAGGATTTAGGGTATGTATTTATATATGTTTTATTGGTTGGAATTAACACCCTGACGTGTTGGTTAGCGAATATAATTGGCTCCCTTGATGTTTATATGTCGGATGCAACTCGGGTTTGATGTGAATGCGATAAGACTCCCATTAGGCTCGGATCTATGATTAGGTGTAGAATGTGTAGTCTATAAGTAGGTACCCATGCTTCACGTTTGCAGCATGGAAAGCGTATTTAGGTTATGCTATATATCTTAAATCAGTTGCCAGTTTTGTTTTATGTAAACCATCAGCCCGACTTGCTCTTTTAGGGCTTATGTTTAGGTGTCTTTGTTACCTAGACGGCTCAACCACAAGGAGCAAGTGGGGTAGATTAGCGTGAGGGTTAATCTATTAGTCCATTGTTATGATTTCTTATTTAATCTATTGGGTTCCATTTTGTATCTTATTTGCAACTTCTTAGTGATACAACAAGCATCATAACTTCATAAGGCTGGTTGCTCTAGAATAAAAGACAGTCTTTTGGTTACATTATGTTGCACCAGGAAGCACTTACCGGTAAGCATTTGGTAAACGACCCCTTAGAATAGTAATTGCCATATGAACATATGAAGCTTGACTATAGTGTGAAGGTGGACCAGGTTTTAGGGAGTGAAGGAGATTTACTTGTTTTTTATAAATTGTAATGCATGGAGGGTTGTTAATTATAACTTCTTTATTTCTCCATGTACTGTATTTCATCGCAATAAAGAGTAATATATTTGACATTGAGTGACGGATTCCATTTAATTTCAAATTTAACAACAATCTCTTGTTTGGAGTAAAACTGATAACTACATGTATGATATATAGAAACATGGTGGCGATAAAAACCAAACACTTTGATGTCATATATGAATTATAAAACACTAAAATGCATTTGCAGAAGCAGATGTGCAATTCTTTTTGAACTTGGCATTTTCGCTGCGATGCTTGCTATGTGGTCATATAGTTTATTGTCTAAATAGTATTCAGTATTCACATAGTATGGAGCTAGTTTTCTCTTTCCATATTATGATATAGTTATTTGTTAATTAAATATGTTTATTTCTCCTAAATATGTAATCCACAGATCGAGTTCTTTAAGGAATGCTGGATTGACTGGTCCTCTAATACAAGGAAGATGAGCAAGAAGAACCCGCTTGTTTACTTGGATGTGTCTATAGATGGGGATCCTGTTGAAAGAATGGTTTTTGAGGTGTTTTTTGAGCTTTGAGCTTTTAAATTTTTTCTTTTTTTCTACTTATGATTGCTTTATGCCTTTTTCTTGCGACGAAGGGAAACGACTGCTGTAGATGGTCAGTATCTCTGACTATAAAGGTCAAGAACTCATTATCTTTATATGGTTTTGCAGCTCTTCTCAGATACTGTTCCCAAGACTGCAGAGAATTTCCGAGCACTTTGTACTGGTAATATGTAAACGATAATTGGCACTTGGGTCTTGAAACTTTAATATGGCCTTCCTTTTGTCTTGGCTTTAGAGAATTACTCAGATACTATTAAACACTGGGGACCGTATTGCCTTTGAAAGAATTCCTGAACAATCTTAAGTGTATATTTTTGTCTATTCAAGTACATTGGTTTCTACTTAGCTGATCCATGTATAGTGTAAAAGTTGAAGGCTTGGTTTATGCAGCCTTTCTTATTGATACATTTAGTAGGCTTTGGTTTTGGTTTTGGTTTTATGACTATTATCTGTTGGTGGATGTGGAGACTGATGTTTAATTAAATTTCAGGAGAAAAAGGGAATAGTCAGAAAACTGGAAGACCCCTACACTACAAAGGATCCTTCTTCCATCGCATAATCAGAGGATCTATGGCTCAGGTATGTTCTCTATCAATTACTTTTATATTTTATATTATTCATTCCTTTTCTACTTAGTTTCTTCTAGTTCTGTATGTCTTCGTGGAGGTCTGTCTTTTAGTCAGCTATCATTGTTTACGCTGTAGGATACAGGGTTGATGGTCCCAACTGCTTTTCTTGTGATGTAGTTTTAAGGTTGTACTTATTTGGTTGTATATCCTCACATACATTATGAAGCTTATCATAAAATGCGGCCTTTCACAATGAGTTTTATATACATGTACTAGTAAATTAATGGCTGGTTTTTTGTTTTGCAGGGTGGGGACTTTTTTAAACGTGACGGTATGTACATTCTACCACTGACATCTATTTTTGATTTATCTGCATTCTCATTGGGTATATAATTCGTATTTTATTATCTTTAATCTGGTTAAATTGTAAAGGGTTTTAGCATAAGCATGAAGACGAGTATTGTTCAATCTTTTAATAAAGTTCTATGAATTGCATTGTAGTATCTGATTTTATAAACCATAGCTTTATTGTTTTTTTTCAGCTTGTTATAATGAGATTCGTAGGGACTTCTTTTCCCTATGTTCTAGATTTGCACGTTTTACCTAATCATTCAAATGCATTCCAATAAACTTGTTGCTGCTGAAGATTCATGTTATTCATCTGACTCTACGTTCTTGATTTACTTTTACAGGAAGTTATGGAGAAAGCATTTATGGTGGGAAATTTCCAGGTGAGAAGTCAACTATGTTCACTACTTGTGGCATCTGTTTGAACCTTGATGGTCTTAATTTGTCCTAGTAGTTGATGGATTTCATTTAAATTGTTCCAAAGTGTGTCAAAGAAATCGAAATAAGCTCTAACTCCCTCTTTCTAAAAGTCTATATTTAATTATATTTACACTATGCCGTTTGTATTTTGAGAGAAAATGGGTTTTTTTCGTTTTTGCATTGCCTGTGAAGGTGGGGGCTGACATTGGTCTTATTCTCGCTGCATGGGAGCTCAACCCACAATGAAATTGGACAATTGTAATTGTCTTGAAATGGTGGGTGTATGAATATTTTGTGTGCCTTTGTTTCTAGATTGGTTTGAAATCTATGGTATGTGGTTAAAGTACAAAGTATATGGTTTGGATCACTATGCAGATAATTGTTTATGTTATATGCTTTGAGCGGTAAATATGTTCTACTTTGCATAGTAGAAGAACGGGAAGATCTTGGGTAACATCGATCATTACTCACTTCCTTTCTCACTTTAAGTTAGTTGACTGAGTTGACCTTTACTGTTGGGAGGCCACCGGATTTCAATTGCTCCTGGATTTGACCACCATGAACCCAACTTTCTTATTGCTCAAATGTGCTGGAAGAAACTTTTTTCTGATAATGCGACCCCTTTCTTTCTCTAAAAGAACCCCGCTGCTGCTCCTCAGGAAGGCCTTATCTCATAAGGAAGGGAACTTGAGAACCCATGCAACCTTCATTGGTTTTTCCGGTCAATGGATGGTTCGAAGCTACTTGATATTTGTTGCTATGCTGTTAAAATCGCGCTTTAGCGGTGATATAGCGCCGATATATCGGATATCGGTGATCAGCAAAAAATCGGCCAATATATCGGTCAGCGATATATCGGCCGATATATCGGCCGATATTTAGGGTCCAAAAATCGGTCAAAAATCGCGATATTTTGAGGGTTCCATTTTTGGGCTTTTTTGACGAGTTTCTCTGATGGCAGTGATGGGCTTTTCTTTAATTCTAAGTATTGGGCCTTTTTTTTTAATTTAGAGTTAGGTTTAACTCCAAAAAGAGAACGATCTTTCCTTCTTCTTTCTCCTTTTTTTTTTCTTCTGTTCCAGCAAACCCTTCGAACCAGACTTCCAGTTCCATACTTCCATTCGAACCCTTCCAAGCTTCTTTCCAGTTCCACGGCTCCACGCAGGTTTTTTGACTCTTTCTTCTTCATTTTTTCTGTTCCAGCAAGCTTTAAAGTTGTCTGTGTGTTATTTACTTTTCTGTTCCAGCAAGTTTTTTCTGTTCCAGAGTCCAGACTTCCAGCAAGTTTTTCCAGGAAGTGCACGTATTAGATGATGTTGACTCGGATGCCGAACCTGTTACTTGCAATTAGCTCGTTTCATTCATGAACATTATTCCTATTTTGTGAAACCTTATTTAAGTTGATGTTTTGATGTTGAACTATGTTTTCAATTAATGCATATGATAAGTTTATGGATGCATATATAATATTATATATATATATATAATTCTTTATATAAACCGATATTCCGATATATCACCGATATATCCGATATATCGAATATCGGTCCTTGACCGCTATCGCACCGCTAACCGATTTTAACAGCATAGATTTGTTGCATAAGAACACATTTTTAAAATGCTTGATCTTATGTCTAATCAAGGTCTAGTTTGATCAGGTTTTGAATGTATATCATTCATAATGTTTCCTCAAATCAAGGTCGCTATCGTAATATGTTTCCTCAAATTAAGGTCTTGGCTATCTTTATTATTTCAGTTGGTGATAATTACCAGTTATGACATTTCAGATGAATCCTCCAAGCTGAAACATGATGCATCTGGCCTTCTAACAATGGCAATTGCGGATCGTGATTCGCGTGGCTCTTTATTCAACTTAACTTTTGGTGCTAACCGTCATCTTGATAGGTTTGTGCATCTTTACATTACAATTTTATGTTTATTTTTGAAAGGTACAATTTTACCAACATTAGATATCAACTGTTTTTTATGAACAATGAAAATTTAGTGTTAGAAATGGCATATTTTGAACAGGAAGTATATTGTCTTTGGAAAGCTTGTGCAAGGACTTGATGTGTTGAAGAAGATTGAAAATGCGGGGGATGAAGATGGAAGACCGACTGTGACTGTGAAGATCATCTATTGTGGTGAAATTAGTGAGAGTGAGAATCAGAGTTCTGGTATGGTGGTTGAAGTGTCTTCCATGAAGTTGGAACTTGAATTATTGCTCTTCATATATTAGTCTTCTATGGCTTGATCGTCTATTTTTCTTGAAAGTCTTGGTTTGTCTTTAATCCTCATAGATAAGAAGCCAGCGAGCAAATTAAAAACGGGAAAAGATGTTTCTTCGGAGGTTCACAGCCATGAAGTAAAGCGGAAGGGAAAGCACAAGAAATCCTCGAAAGATCGAAGGAAGAAGAGAAAAAGATATTCTTCAACAGAGTCGGATAGTTCCTCGGACATGGAATCAGAATCATCTGAATCTGATAGTGATTATGACTCCGATATATCATCATCATCGTCATCATCATCTTCTGATCTTAGCTCGTCAAGTGATGATAGGCGTAAGAGAAAGAAGAGATCATCTAGAAAGGATCGACACAAGCGTGGCAAAAAGAGGGACAAAAGACGCGAGAAGAAGCGCCGGAGGCGTGATAAGAAGTCCAAACGCCGATCAAAAAGGTTGACATAATTACTTATAAATAATCTAATGTTTTCAACATGTTAAATTTGTTAAATATGGGCAGAAAATATTTGATGGGCCATGGAGTTCTATGAAAGTTTTTCTGTTGGTCCCCTAAATACTGATTTATAGTGATAATTAATGGCCATAGAGGTAACCATAAGTTCTTGTTCGTAGTTTGTGTTAGTGAACTTCCAACTCCCTTTTGCTTTGTGCTTCCCTTTTATGCTCCAGTTACTTTGTGGTTTTTTTTGTGGGATAAATTATATTTATTGCATAATGATATCATGATTGTCTGCCCTGTTTCAATTGCAGGATGTCTGATAGTGTCAGCAAGAGTATGAGTGACGGCGAACATGGCTCTGAGGATAATGGTGATGTTAGAAAGCTAAATCGGAAGCATAATAACTTGGCTAAGATCACTGGTATGATGACTAATGTTTTATTGCCCTGGGACACTGTTCCACTTCCCTTCTATGCTTTATGTTCCATGAATATCTCCTCTCTCTCTCTCTCTCTCTTCGTATAATGTAACATATAAAAGGATAAATCTGTTGAATCAGTGAGTAAAGAGGTGAAGCGGTGAGTGTTAGGTGTATATAATTAAAAACTAAAAACTCTAAAATCTATCTTTTTTCAAGTCAATATGTGCGGCTCTCTCTTCTCTCTAAAATTTATGTATTCTAAGTCAAATCTATGGCTGCTTTAAGTAGTAGTTACAGAGTATGTTGTACTTATTGCATTTGAAACTTGTATCTGCAGAAGCTTCTACCTGCTACATTCAAATATGTAATAGCAGTGTATGTGACTTTTTTTTCCTTACTTGATTGCCTCTCCAAGAGAAAACACCTTGATTAGTTCATCTGTAACGGAAGCAAAACAATGAAGAAAACTTGATGCTTTCCAACTGGGGCTCGTAACCACCTAACAATTGCCTAATATATCAGGGCTTTTCTGTCGGGGTGTATATGTTTGGTCTGTTTCTATATGACACTATTTTCAAGAAATATCGGAGAATTATTAACAAAGAGAAGTGAAATAAGCCAATAGGATTTGAGAGAATAAAGATGCACAAAAAAGCCCAAGTACGAAGCCCAGCCCGGGCTCGATCTGGGCCCTGGGTCTATTAATCCTGTGCCCATGCCCATCCGTAAAGCCTGATCTGGCCTTCTTTGAACCCCAAATCTTGGCCTGGACCCGAAAGACCCTGGATTTTTTTTGGCTTATTGATAAAAGGGTTCAGAAGCCATGGGCCCATTTAAAAAAACTTGAGCCTTGTCCATCACTATGGGAGAAGTTGGGAAGAGACAGGTTGAGGAAAACTGGCCAATCGAACTAATCCCTTATTCGATTTAAAAATTTATTTGCCTTTTTTCTTTGAAGGAGATCTATGTTTTTCCAAATATACTATTTTAAAGGCCCTTATCCTGAAAGCTCTAAACCATTCAATTTGGCCTGATGAAGCTCGAAAGCTACCTACCAACCACTGGTGCTGGGTTTAGTGAAAAACAAAAACGTGTAGAAACCCTACTTGACTCTAAAATCTGTTCCAAATACTCAAATTTGAGTTGAATACGCCTTTTTAATTAGTTAATGATATATATGGCATGTTTATAGGTGTCTTTTTTTTTGTAAAGGCTCATTACCTGTGGCACACACCATGTGGGTCGTCTATATTTTAACCTTGTGCCAGAGTTTGGCATGTGCCTTAACCACCTTGCTATTAGCACTAGATTTTTAGTTATTAAAAATCTTTCTCTTTACTTCCAAACATATCTAGATGGCAATCAGTCTCCTTCAGCTGAAGTTGAAGATGGTTCTGTTCGTCCTAAAACAGGAGATGCATACGATGAGCATGAAAGGGAGGAGGGAGAATATCCCAAGGAAAATGGTGATCGCCCAAGCAATGGTGTAGACACAGTGAAGGGTGCAGACAGACCTGATGTAGTAGATGATCATCCACGAAATTCCAGGTTTAATCTCAGTTCCTCAAACCTCTGAAGACTTAATCTTCACAATTTCTTGCCTTTGGTGCTCTCGTTTTTTATCTTTACTGAATTGTTGTTAAACATAAGTAGAAGCAAAAGTCCTCGAAGGGCCTTGAGCAAGAGCATGAGTATCAGCCCTAGGAAGAGTATAAGCAAGAGCCCTAGTGTGAGCCCCAGGCGCAATTTGAGCAGGAGCCCTAGTCCCAGTGGGAGCCCTCGACATGCCTCCCCGCTCAAAAACAGGAGCCTGAGCCGGAGCCGTAGCCGGAGCCCGGTTAGAAGTGAAAGCAGCAGCAAGAGTCCAGTTAGAAGCATTAGCAGAAGTCCAGTGAGGGGTAAAAAGGCAAGAAGCATAAGTCAAAGCCCGGTCAGATCACGAATTCGTAAAACCGTTAGCAGAAGCCCTACACCGTCACCACCTAGAAGGAGTATGAGTAAAAGTCCTCTACGAACATCATCAAGAAAGTCCTCGCGGAAGTCAGTGAGCAGAAGCCCTGTTAGGTCTTCTCGAAGAAGCTATAGCAGAAGCCCTGTGAGATCCTCTAAACGAAGCTTGAGTAGAAGCTCGGGTAGACCTCTTTTAAGGAGAAGCCCTAGCCGGAGTCCAGTCCGAGCACCCGCGAGGACCAGCCGTCGCAGTTATTCTAGAAGTCCTGTAGGTGGACGCAGGGCTAGGTCACCTTTAGGTGATCGTGGAAGGAGCTTATCTAGAAGTGCTTCTCCTGATGGGTCACCCAAACGTATCAGAAGAGGACGCGGTTTCAGTAACCGATACTCTTACGCACGTCGTTACCATTCTCCAGATCGTTCTCCAGTCAGATCTTATCGGTACGGCAGGAGTGACCGTGACAGGTAACCAACACCACATTTTATTATTCGATGTGACGTTTGTATGAAACTTTTTTATTCCAATGGTTGATTGTTGTTTGTAGGTATTCTAGCTATAGGCGCCGCAGCCCTCTGAGAGACAGAAGTCCACCAAGGTATGTTTTGGAATGTTCTGGAACCTTCTTTTCAAATGAAAATAAGCTGATATCTATCTATCTATCTATTTACAGGTACAGAGCGAGAAGAAGCAGGACCCGAAGTCCAAGTGTATCACGAAGCCCTGTGCGCTATCGTCGCCGCTACAGTCGCAGCCGCTCTCCCGTGGAGACATCTCGATACCGGCCTTCTCCGCCAGTGGAGAGGAGAAGGGCGCCTCGTAGCAGAACCCCACCTTCTAGAAGCAGGAGCCCGTATGAAGCAAGGTCTTCACCCTCTCCATCTCCAAGAAGGGTCAGCAAGTCAAAGTCAAAGTCAAAATCGAAGTCGAAGTCAGTATCAAGATCAAGATCTAGATCTAGGTCTAGGTCATCTTCTGGAAGCCCACCTGGTAAGAAAGGACTGGTGTCATATGGAGATGGTTCTCCTGACTCTGGTCAGAAGTGAGAATGATTATGAGGTTATCTATCTGGAGTGGAAGTGATTTATAGACTTGGTATGTAGGGGTGTGTTTTGAATAATTTGACTATTTTCTGCACTGTATTTCTTGTTTATGGAGGTGCCTGCCTGCTAGACTAGTTGGGATGTGTTTTCAGAGGTTAGACTATGTTTTTAAAACTTCTGTTATCAATTTTATTCACCAGTGCAACCTAGACATTATTATTATTATTATGGTTATGGACTTGTATGTTTGTGGCATCTTTCACCTGAAATATTGGTAGATCCCAGTTTAAATCTCACATAAAGTGAGGTTTACATATGGGTATTTGTCATATAGAAATTGAGAGTGGTTTGTTTAGGAACCACTTTTTTTAGAGTATTCATAATGAATGATTCTAGGAACCACTTTTTTTAAAAGTATTGAATAATTAATCACAAGTATTCTTGATATTTAAGTTTTCTAGGGTTCTAAAATTATTAAGTTTTCTAAATAAACATACTTTATTGTTTGAACAGTTATAAATTTTGTTTCTTTATCGAAATTTGGTAATCAATTGGGTTGTGGCATACAAGACGCTAAGGGAAATCTCATTTTGTTTGGATTCGAATCCAAACAGATTCTGTCAAATATCTTGCGGCCATAGAGGTTGCAATGACCAGATAATTCGTGGTCGTCCGGGAAATTAGTAGGTGAACGTAAGTTGACTCGAAAAAAAAAATACCGAAACTTTTAAGTATTACAATTTTTATTGTGTTCGTATTCAAATTTGTAACATCGTTGTGAAAACATTCAATTTGATACTCTATGTATTTCCTTTGGTTTCTAGTCACGTACAAATCCGTTTTCCCTTTTTTTGAACTCCTTGAATTTAGTGAAAAACATGACGATCACCGGTCATGGCGACAAGCGACGTGCAGAATACGAAACATACACCAAACCCTTGGCATCTCAATGGCAGAGAATCACTCACCACGGCTGAAACGAACACATTGCTACCTCCTTCACGATGATAACCTCGAAATAACCGTCTCCGTTTCAAAATCTACCGGTAACATGACTTCTTCATTGAGTTTATGAATCATTTCATCGATTTTTCATCTATAATTTGATATAACCAGTAAATGTGAATGTATAATGTTGTGATGCTCAGTAAAGCTCATTAATGGTGAGCTGTATAATGTATAATGTTAGAGAAGAGTGACATCACAAGATGGTTTGAATAATTACCATGATATAAGCATTTAACAGAATTGTTTGATGACAAATTGAAGTAGTGTACTTATGATTAGGTCTTACGGTCACCAAAGGTATGTACACACACACACACACACATGTAAATATACAGAAGACATCATAGAACTAGAATTTTCAGGGAGTAAGCAGTTAGGGGAATGGGGCAGAAGGGTTTCCCAGTAACAAAACCAACCCTTTGCGATATGTTCTGTCAAATTGGTTATGAATATGTGAATTTGGTGCTATTTGATATCTTTAGAAGTTGAAATTACCGGAAAAAAGGTTTAGTTGATAACAACTCCTTTATTTTTCCTATTTCTTGTTCACAGCTTGAAGTGGTTGTCTCTGGAGGACTTCCATCCAGTCATGGGGATGGTCGTTATGTTCTATGCATCAAATAAATGCTCCAAGGCCTGCCAGTACTTGGTGATATTTCCAAAGCTAAGGCATTGGGATCGTCTAAAAAGTATGTTTCTACCTTATATTAACCTTCATTTTCAGTAACATTGTAGGAATCAAGGCTGTCTCTGCATTTGTGATGGCAGCTGGTAAGCTTTTGAACACCATTTCTGAGTGCATTTCCCAAATTCAATGTGATTGTGATGACAAAGCTAAAGAGAAGGCACTTCAAACACTAGTTTCCATCACAAAAGCAAGTCCTCCACACAGAAACTTAGTTGTGCAGAATAACGAAGCCATTCCCACCATTCTCACCGTACTTAAGTCCTCCTCTTGTACACTCGAGAGACTCTCACTCTCCATCCTCTTCAATCTATCACTAAATCCTAATCTCAAATCAACCCTTGCTGACATGGAAACCATTCAACACCTCAATGGTGTGATCCTCTCTCTTGGGTCCCTTGAGTCTAGGAAATTAGCGGCTTCTCTGATATGCAGCCTGTCAATGCTAGATAAAAATAAAGCAGTGTTTGGGGTAGCGAATACTATCCAAGCTTTGTTGAAGGCAGTTTCAAGACCCGACGGTCCTGTTACACATCACCTCCTCAGCTCGCTTGCTGAGTTAGTACACTTCCATGGGAATTGCACTGTGGCCGTCAGATCAGGTGCAGTCAGTGTTCTCCTGAGAATAGTGGAGAATGAGGACTGTGAAGATCTGAGTGGGAACGCCCTTGTTATTCTAGGGCTTCTTTCTAGGTTCGATGAAGGGCTAAAAGCTTTGACGAACACGCCTAGTATTGTGAGTAGAATGTTTGATGTGTTGAAAAGTAGGTGCATGTTGAGCAATGAAGGTGCAGCCGAGGTACTTCTTCGTGTTTTTGATGAGAGCGAGGAATGCTTGAGAGATGCACTGGGTTTGCCAGATCTCATGTTTGTGTTAGCCGAACTCTCAGTGAGAGGATCAATAAGAGCCCGGGAGAAGGCTTCTTTGTTATTGAGAAAACTTGAGGCCAATGAATCATATTCAGAGGATAATCTAGTGTTCTAGCAATGGTAACATCGAATGTTTGTCTTAGAAAAATAACATAATAAAGAGCTTTTGTTTGTTTCGTAGCACACGAGTTTTGCACATTACTCTATCCTGTATAACAACCCAAAAAAAATTTTAAACATGCAATTTATATAAAATAAAACATCCCAAAATCGCGTCCCAAAATTTCTTACATAACATCCAAATTTTGGTTGGCGGAACAACCTACACAACTGAGAATATTACTAAACGAAATATTAGTGTCACTACACTACCGAGCTTCCTTGCTAACTGCCCTGCTCACTTACCAGAGCCTTTCGTTACCTGTTTCCCTGAAAAGGTTTTAATTTGAAAATGCGAGGGTTAGACCAGGAGGCCTAGTGAGTCCCTCTTTACCGTTCCCAAAACATTTAAAACAGTTTATATGTTTCAATATAATCCATTCACAAATTTGTTCATATAAAATCATTCACGGACAAGTCCGCCCCGTAAATCGGCACCCTGAAGTCACCCTACGGTGACAACGAGTCAGTCCCATGCTGCCTTACAGGGCCACACTACCCCTGGCATAAACGGGTCACACCTCCCGACACGAGCTGGCGGGCCACACCCCCCGACTTAGCCAATTTACATCTCACACAATGTATGCATACATTCCTTATAAACTTTAAACAACTTTCATGTAATTAAAAGCATAAGAATAAAACATGGCATTTCTCATCATGTACTCGTTTTAGAAAACACGTTAAAAGTCACACATTTTAGTTAGAAAACTCACCTGAAGCTCTTACTTCTCTTTTCTAATCTGTTCCTGACTCCCAATTGGTTTTCCTGAATAAATAGACAGAACATAAGCTAATCACTTAACTTTCCGGACACAACCCTTTCCGGACAACCACACTTTCCGGACATCACAAAGTCCCGGGTACTTCCTACTTACCGGACACTAGACTCACCAGACACTTATACTTACCGGGCAAACCCTTACCGGATACCCCTCTCATCCGGACAGTTCCCGCATCCGGGAACCTTCAACCGATTCAACGTATCCGGACGTCCAGAAGACTTTCCGGACGCCGACCTGGCCCCTTATTGAATCGAAAATCACAGATTAGCTTAAGACCCCACGAATTAAACATTAGTAACAATATTAAGATCACTAAACTCAACTAATACCGAAACCTTAGTTGCAAATTGATAGGAAATGGAAAAATGCAGTAGAACAATGGCGGCAATTGATTGTTTATTGAATTAGGAAACTGGAAAACACAATAGAAAAGAGGAACTAAACCAGGGAAGTCATCCCTCTCTCAAAGCATAAGCTAAGAGCCTTAAACCAAATGAATATGGAAATACAAACATGCCTCCTACGTTCTCCCCCCCCCCTCTCCTTTTAAAACAATCTGTTGTAACTAACTTCCCTCCCTTTTCCCTTTCTACCCTTTTGTGCTTTCTAGAATAACCCTTCCACACTTTTGGGCCTGCCACCTCTTGGGCTAATTCAATTGGATTAGAAATATTAGGTTCTGTATCACAAATACACGATTTGACGCTTAATTTCTCCCATTTGACTTCAAACTCAACTTTTAACAAAAACCCTAAAAGATAAACATCTAAACAACAATCCACAGATTAGAGATGAAAAGAGGAGATTACCTGTTTGATTGAGAATGAAGAACACCTTCCTTTCCTCTCCAATAATCTGGAATCCCTTTCTTCTCACTTGCTCTAACTCTCTTTCTTCCTCCTTCTTTCCTTCTCCCTTTCTCCTTCTTGTTCTTTCTCTCTATTTTTTCTTCTTCAGCCGTCAACAACAATCAATAATCAGGAATAGAATGTTCCCCTAGGGTTTTGTGCCCATTTATACTCCATCTCTTATTTACCAACTAGCCCCTCAACTTCCACTTTTATTAAAACTTAACATAAGACATAAAACTTCTCAAAAAGAGTCTTGGTCGTTACATCCTGTTAAAAAACGTAGGCAATGAATAGGTGGATCGATTGTCAGAAAGCCTTTTTTGTTTGAAAATGAGGCTACAAAATGGGTGGATATGTTTACAACTATCGATTGGACCGGTTTGTAGATGTCATCCAGCCAAATGACATTTTACTATGTTTATGTAGGGATTAAGAAAGAGATAAGCGATATGGCATTTGGCGAAAAAATATTTGTTTGAAATATGTATTATTAGGAAAAATATTTTAGGCATCCTACTAAATATACCATCAAACTTATTGTTTGGTGATGTGGTGTGATAATGTGGCATGATAACGTGTCTTATCTTCTATTTTATTTAACAGATTTATCCTTTCATATGTTACATTATCATGTCCATCATCAAGTACTAAGTTTGATGATGTATTAAGTATACTTCGTATATTTACCCTTCTTGAATTATGGATGCAAAATATGTTCAAATTTAACATATGTTCTTGAACTCTTTGAGGTTATCACTTACACAGTAATAAATTATACAAAATAATGAATTAAAGTAAATTTAAAAATAATGTTGGGTAAAAAAGAAGTTAAATTTATAAAAAGAACACACCTATCTTGTATTCAAATGATGACAATAATTGCCTTAGAACATTTTGGCCAAAGGTGTAGGCTAGACCAACCAGGTGGCATAAATGGGGGTTTATCTTTCGGGATCTTAACATGGAGTAGACCTATAAGCTTTTATTGGGTTAGATAGTACATACGTTTTTTGTATTGGTTTCTTGTGTATATTTAGCGTCACCATTGAAATTTTTTATAATAGAGGGATAGAGTTAGAAAATGCGGAAGTGTTGTGGAAAAATATAGAGGTACTAAAAATATGAACCTACATGTTTCATACATAATGCTTTCATGTCTCATTTAGGAAACTATTTTGTGTAAATTTATGTACGTATTAAATGAAGTTGTGGCTTTTTGCAAATTGAACTTCTTTACTAAATATATATGTTAGGATTCCAAGGAAAATAACTTAAGCCCTATTTGGCTCTACCTCTCTCTCGCTTCCTCTATCGTCCCCTTTCCCCTTTATTGCACCCTCGACCTTGTCCATCGGCGTTGGACATCATCGAGTGTTGCATCTACTATTGTATCCTTCCGTTGCGCCTTTGCTATACCTAAACACAAGAACTTATTTAGTGCATTGAAATTAAGGTATCTTTTTGGAATACTTAACGATCCTATCTAGTTCGATTCTAAATAAATTATTCAATCATTTTACTTATAATGCTTCCGTTACAGTAAATTTTCATGTAAATGAAAAGAATTGTCTTTAGTTGTTTGGAATAATTGTTTTATGTGCTTCCGATTAGGCTATATTGACGTGTTAATTACAACGAACATAGTTCGTTTATGGAAGGTAACTATTTTGGTTTCAATTTGATGGTAAACAATGTTAGGTTTCTCGTTAAGTTTAATGAACATCCATAACTAAGGTAATTATTTGATTACTTGGAAGTGAAAGGTCTTGGGTTGGGGTATTTTTCTCTTTTCATAGTTACTTTTAGCAAAATCTCAATATGGTTTGAACTATGGAAGTATCCATTTCTTTTAGGTCTCTTCAAATTGGGAAATGAGTGATGGCATTTAGCTAGAACTCATTAACTTATTGTGATCTAAAATATTATGTTCACATCTTTGCAAGAGTTATCTTTTAGGGATTCTAGATCCTATTGGAAATTATGTTTGATTTCATATGATATGCTCATCTCTAAAGAATAGGGGTGTAAACGAGCCGAGTCGAGTAGCAGGTTATTCGAGCCGGGCTCGAAAAAATTATACCAGGCTCGAGCTCGATGCTCGTTTATGAGCTCGAATTCGAGATCGATTAACTCGTTTATGTATTCAAGCTCGATAACTTTTATATTTTGATTATATAATTTGTAAACATATAAATATGTTTGGCTCGAAAAAGTATATACTCGAATGGCTCGACTCGACTTGACTCGTAAAGCTTAATCGAGCTTTCGAACGAGTCGAGTCGAACTTGGTGTTATGGAGCTCGGCTCGTTAAGTTAAACGAGCTTTATTTTGTGTTCGAGATCGACTCGAGCTCGACAACTATTAGGCTCGAGCTCGAGTTCGAGTTCGAGTGGCTCGTTAAAAGCTCGACTCGTTAACACCCCTAATAAAGAGGGCTCATTTCAGACAATTTAGACTGTCAATTTGGATATAGTCACATCAACTATACCAAGGCATCTTTGTGATTTAAAGGTGGCGTCATGCCCTTTTTGCAAAAAGTCCTAGCCCAATTGGGTGTCACCATTATTTTGTAAAAGAGATTTGACTTGATGTGTCTAGCTGGCGTCTTTTTGTGTATCCAAGGAATTTTATTTAATGATCCCAGAAATTAAACCTTTTGGTTCACTCATTCTTTAGGCCTAAGATGTAAAGCCTATCCACGACCTTTTGAACTACTTCCATTTTTTAAGTGGAATTCTTATTAGGTTGTTAGCTAGTTTCTTCTTAGCTCTAGCTTCTTTAAAGTACATAGTCTACCCATGCTTTTGACCAAGCAGCTAAGATACCTTGGTCATTAATGCCTTTTAGCTTGGTCATGGTTTTATCCACTCCAAGCATTCAACTTTCTTCCTTAGATTCGACATTTGAGGGGAACTCCTATGGCTAGCTCACCTTTTCATCTTGTTTGGTTCAAGCATGATTATGGTGAGCTCATGTACTTCATTCAGGTAATCCCTCCACATGGAGGACCTAAGTTTTGATGTAGAGGTTGAATTCTTTCTACTAGCAGGTCATATACATTGCATTGACACTTCAACTTATTGTTGTTATCCATTGTTTCCTTAAAAGTTGGTTCACTCATGTTGATTGACAAATTTCCTTAGATTTCCCAGCTAGACGAGAAACTATATCTTATCCTTATGTTGGTAAAATTAATGAGTCCATCAACCCTATCGAATTTGTGAAACTTACAAGTATCTCTTGTCCAGGGTGTAAACATTTTGTTTGACCACTAAAGTCGGGTTCATCGTAGTTCTCCAAAAGAATTTGGATTATTGTTGAGTTTAGAGAGATATGCTAATATGCTTTGAGTTGGTTTGTGAGCTACTAATCCTTGGGCTTTGATCTGCCTTTCTTTTCTTACATCATTCTATTTGGACTGTTTTTTTGTTGTTCTTTCTTTTGGTAGATTATTCACCCATTGGTCAAATTACTCTAATATCTAAAATACCCTGTAACAAAATATACATTTGTTCATTAATGAATTGACTTGAGCATCAACTTTATAATGTTTCTATAGCTACATGTCCAAGGAAATGTGCAAGCAAGGTTTTTAGAAATGCATATTTAAGCTTAACATAACAATTTGCTTGACACAAATTTGAAAAAAGATGGAATGTGACACTTTTAAAGTAGTGTGGCATTGTATATTTACGAGATGAAATGAGTAATATGTTTTATATTACTTAATATATTAAAATTTATTTTCTTGAATGAAAGCATTTTTCATCGTTTATATAATTAGAAACTGATTTAATATTTAAGAAAGTCAAAAAACAGACTCTTAATCATTTTGGTTTTTGTAGAAGAAAAATGAGCAGGCCAGGAGATTGGAATTGCAGGTCATGCCAGCACTTGAACTTCTACTGGAGGCAGTCATGCCAAAGATGCCAGGAGCCACGACCTGAAGGCATTGGCGGCAGTTTGGGTGGCCAAGTTAGGACCTTCTCTGGATCTGATCCTTGGGTCCCTAACTTCAGGCCTGGAGACTGGTTCTGCGGTATAGGGACCTGTCAGGCTCACAATTTTTCTAACCGGCGGTTCTGTTTCAAATGTGGTGTACTCAAGAATGTACCATCTTTTGGTGGAAACTTCAGACCCATGGTTCCCCCTAGGGGTTTGGGTGTCTATGGTAGAAGGGGTGGCAGAATCAGCCGCCGAGGGTGGAAGCCTGGAGACTGGTTCTGTGGCAGGTATCTAACCATTCTCATAGTCTTCTGTCAGGTTTTTTTCTTTTTTAAATGTCATTGCTTAACAGAAGAATGTCACTTCCAAAAACGTGTTAGAAGTACATGGATTTAAAAATACTTGTCAAAAGGTCTTTTAGCTAAATAACCTTAGTCTTAGGGCTCGTTTGTTAGCAGCTTAATGAGACTCACAACTTATTCGGTCAACTATACATAGTAGCTTAATAATATAGAAATTGTCTTATTCAGTAAGCTTTTAGGAGGGAGCTTTATGCAGAAAGCCAAGCTTTTTCCAAACCTGCCCCTCCCAGTTAAAAAACATGCTCCTTCCATCCATGGAAAAACCCTCCCAAACTAACCTTCTCAATCTATACCAGATTAATCCACACAGACAGTTTTATCCATACACGAGTACATGACTAAATGGAAAAGCAACCAAACAACTCCTTAGCCCACTTGCACTTGTGAAATAAAACTTGACTGCTGCTCGTGAACTGATATATGCAGGTGTGAATGCAATGCACACAACTATGGCACCAGAGTGAAATGTTTCAAGTGTGATTCAACAAGAGAGTTGGTTGGCAACGAGTCTAACTAATCTCGTTGCATCTCGGGTTTATGGTATGGATGGATATTCATTTTCTTATGAATACATTATACATGTGTATGTGTATATGTGAGCAATTTACATCGTGTTTTATATACGATTTTTTCAGGTCTTTCTATCGGTTAAGGAGCGAGAAAGTTGTGTCTTAGACCATTTTGCCCCTATCATATGCAATCCTATCCTATATTATGTTATGTTTCTTTGGTTTGATGGTAATGGACTTTGAATCTGCTAAGTTGAATTATGGAGGATGTAATCACAACTGCTTTGCTTAAGATTGAATGGAATTATGGAGTTATAAGAATTTTTGTGGGCTTCTGGTTTATTAAATATACAATAATAGTTTCATCATTTAGCTGAGTTGACGTGATTAATAAATATTTATTTATAATGAACGAAAGATCCTCGACTTTTCCATTGGAAATCGATTGGTTACCGGTATTCTTAAAATTTTAATTATTGGTTTAAAAAACTTGACTAATACAGATTAAATCATATTCTTGTTTAAATGATATACCATATCAAATGTTACATGAACAAAAAATTATTTTATTTGAAAATAGTTTTGCGTAGGATGTTAAACAGTTGGTGACTAGAACTATGAGATGGCCATTTTGTATGACGTGGAAATGAGGTGGCGTTATAAAAATGGCGATCAAAGCACCAGGGGTGCACCGACAAGCACTTTTGTTGCCGTGGAAGAGTAACCGGCTATCACCGGTCAACCACCATTAATCATCGTCGCTTTACCTTATTGCCAACGTGTTGAAATCTTGTTAGCTGCGTAAGCTACAATCGACTTGAGCCTTGTTATCTGGCTGAACGGCTCGGCATTTTTGCTTTAAGAGGCTATAATAAAACAAGGGACAAATAACGTGATCTAATATTTATGTAAAAATAATTATATTTGTAATAATTAAATGGAAAATGAATATTTTTCTTCCTTTCATTTTTATAATTTGCATTTTTAGATAAATCAGGTTGATAAATAATATACAAACATCTTTAATAAAAATAATTTCTTCTATGAACAAATTATATATAATATAATTATTACTTCTTCGCTCCTAAAATAAATGTCCATAAAAAAGGCATACATTTTTTGAAGTGTAATTATTATACTTTTTAATTAACAAACGTACAGTTCTACATAGAAAGATAAATTTTCTTCATCACATAACTAAAGTTAGAATGAGAAAAAAAAAATACTTTTGAAAGTGAATAATTATATTTAAACAAACAAAAAAAGTAATTTAAACACTTATTTTTGAAAAGAGTAGAAAATATTTACTTTATATAACTTATTTTGGTTCATCTTTTTCTTTTTCTTTTTCTTTTGTGTGGATTTAAGTGGGTTCTCAGTGTGCTGAAGTGAAATTAACAGTAAGGTTCTTGTTTAATCCAAATGTGTTGATGACTTGGAGAACGAGTTCAACTATGCTCAAGGGAACGGAAAGACACAATGCCAATGGCAAGGAGAAGACGCCGATCTTTCTTCATTTTCTAGACATGAATCTCAACAACCGGTTCCCCTTCTCACTAACATGCAACAAGTGATGATTTATACAGATACTTTTTTTCCATGGGCGCCATGAAAATCCCTAGTGGCCCTGAGGAGACTCAAACTGGCGACCTATGGGACCCACAAAATGAAACATTGAACAAATTAAACTTAGGGGTTGTTTACTTTTTTTAACATTAAGCCTTGTATGGGTTAAGTTGTCTGTCTGGATAAATCCGTGTGTCTCAGGGACGAGAGACCAATGGGTTTAGGGAGGCAAAGAGAGGGTTGGATTATTTCTGGGCATTTATTAATTTCTCTGGGGTGGCTTAATGGGGACAAGTGAGGGGTCATGGGCTCCTGGCTTCTTCCATATAGTCATTTTAACTTAATGGCTTAACGATTAAGCCGTAAAGAAACACTCATGTATGGTTCATCCAAAGTCCAAATTATTAAGCTCATTAAGCTATAAGCAAACATTCCCCTTTGCTCACGTTTGAGTCCCTTTCTGAGACCTCAGAGTTTGCGAGGAAGTGGGTCCCATTCTGCAAGAAGCATGCCATCGAGCCTAGAGCCCCCCGAGTTCTACTTTGCTCAGAAGATAGATTACTTGAAGGACAAGATTCAGCCTTCTTTCGTCAAAGAACGAAGAGCAATGAAGGCGAGTTTCATGTTTCCTTGTTTTACTGCATTACTCCCATTGCCAAAAGAATGCAACATTTAACCTGGCACACAAGTATCTAATTAACTAGCAGATACCTAGAATTCCCCTTAATATGTTGTATTGGTTACTAACAAGCAAATATTTAAATTTCCATTAAGCATCAGATATTATTCTGATAACCTAAACTTAGAGAGTGTACGTATGTGTGTGGAGGCGAAAAGAAGCAGAAGAAGAAAGTTACGGTAAGAGCATCAATCAATTGGGTTGGATTCGATTTTGAGGTAAGCTCTTTTATATTTTGTGTTTGTAATCAGTAACAGAAGATATCTATCGGTGTAGAAGTTAGGATTTCAGATATTGGTATTGATTTCAATCGAATATGGGTATTTTGAAACCGACTGTGTTCTTGAAGAGTCCCGGGGAAGTCCCGGTAGTGTAGACTCCCGGTATGGTTGACTCCCGGTACCATGGAGTCCCGGTACCATGGAGTCCCGGTATTGTCGACTCCCGGTAACGACAAGACCCGGTAATGCCAACTCCCGATGATATGGAGTCCCGGTACTGGAGAGTCCCGGTATAGTGGAGTCCCTTGACCCCATCCGCTATCCGGGTAGCGGAACCCCCGTGATAAGTCGCTGAAGGGAGAACTGTTGAGGATAAGATTTTAGTAGGCTTTATGTGTTTGACTAGTAAGGCGATATATGTATCTTAAATTGTTTCAGATTCTGTGAACTTTGAATGAAAGATTGGATTTCTCGAGAAAAGATTAGAAGGAAATTTGATAACCAATCGAGGTGAGTTTTACTTTAAAACGTTTTCAACTGGAATATATATATATCTGTGTTTATATATATATATATGAGATGGATATGGGTGGAATGGATATACGATCAAGGTGTGAATATTTTGTGTTTATAATATAGTAAGATATTATATTTATTGGTGCATTACACTACACAAGTGCACAGTAGCCGGGTTCCGGTGTGCGGACCGGTGAGTAGCCGGGTTTCGGTGTGCGGACCGGTGAGTAGTCGGGTTCCGGTGTGCGGACCAACGGGTAGCCGGGTTCCGGTGTGCGGACCGGTTGTTGATTTATTAGTTGGCTTGCTACCAACTAATATGGCCATTTGTGGAGGAATAAGGTGGATGAGATGTACACGATGCACGAGTCTGGTTTGGTATTTAAATACGTGTGGTATGTTTATATTTTACGAAATGATTACCAAAGGTTTATCTAAACTATTTTGATACAAAGGATTTACATAAAAGGTTTTATAATGATTTTGGAAAGGACTGGGATTAACTCACTAGACCCGTTTGGTCTAACCCTCATTTTGTTTTCAAAAATATGTTTTCCAGGTCGAGGAATTGATAGCGGCAAAGGAAAGAATAAGGTGTAGGCTGCCTCCGTTGATCGATGATGTTTAAGAAGCTTTTATATATTTTGTAGTGTCAAGACTAATGAGACCGTACTTGGTTTGTTATGTAACTTTTGTTGTAAATCAATGATATGTATGCATGTTATGTATTATGATGTATGTTATGGGATTTGGGTCGTTACAATAGGCAAAGTATAATTGTTATTCCTGTTTATAGTGGAATGTAATGAATAGGCAAAGTAGAATTGCTATTCATCTTATTGAATAAACAAAGTATAATTGTTATTCATGATTGAAATGAATGAATAGGCAAAGTAGAATTGCTATTCATGTTGAAAAGATGGAATAAGCAAAGTAGAATTGCTATTCACGTTGAAATGATTGAATAGGTAAAGTAGAATTGCTATTCATGTTACAATAGAGGAATAGGCAAGGTATAATTGCTATTCCCGTGTATCCATAAAAAGGAGGAATAGGCGAGGTATAATTGTTATTCCCATGTATCCTTGAAAATGATTGAATAGGCAAAGTACAATTGCTATTCACATTGATTGATTGAATAGACACAGTATAATTGTTATTCATGTTGAATGAGTGAATAGACAAAGTATAATTGTTATTCATATTGAATGATTGAATAGGCAAAGTAGAATTTCTATTCATATAGAAATGATTGAATAGGTAAAGTAGGATTGCTATTCATGTTGAATGATTGAATAGGCAAGGTAGAATTTGCTATTCAGATTGACTGTAGTGAATAGGCAAAGTATAGTTGCTATTCGTAATTGAGATGAGGAAACATGAATTAGATGAAGTGTAAGTGTTATATGACGGATTAGAAATAGGCAATATATAAGTGCTGTTTCTGTATCCATTTCAAGAAGAAGATATGACGTTTGAAGGTAAGTCTGTAAGATTGATTGATAGACTAGAATCCGTGAGGATTCGTAGTAGGCTATTGAATATGGTGATATGACTTTATTAATGGTAGTTATACTAATGGGATTGAGTATGATTCTGTTATTATGAGACGAGTACGAGTATGGTAAGAATGGTGACAAAACAGGTTTGATTATATGCTTTGATTATCTAGGTTTCCAAAGCTGTTAATGTTTTAAATTGAAATTGGATGTTCTCACTAGGCGTAAGCCTAATCGTTTCAAATTAACTTTTCTTACCAGGTACTAGCTCGGGGAAAGTAAAGGGAAGAAGGACGATTGCTGTTGGGTATTCAACTTGTTGATGTTAAGAAGAGAAGTTAGCTGATATGAGGATGTTTTTGATGAATGACTTTGACAACCAGTTTAATCTTATCATAGTTGACAAGATTAGATTAATAGGTTGTTTTGGAGAATTCGAGTTGTATGTATTAAACCTCATAGTTAATTCTCTACTTATATATGAAAGTTGGATGATTCCATGGTTAATCTTGTTAAACTTAAGGTTTAAATTGGCCCTGATTTTTAGGGTGTTACAATATGATCTTGGAACTTCTCACATTTCGCAAATTGACCTCCTTCTCGTTTGTACTTGACCCTATGTATATATATATATATATATATAGAGAGAGAGAGAGAAGGGAAGGGTTGACCCTATATATATAGTATGTGTTTGGCTGATGTGGGACACCAACACCCTCTCAAACGAAAGCAAAAGGGTGTGTCGAGTCACTAGATGTGGAACCACTTTGAATTGTTCTCAAAAAGACCCTTATAGAGAAAGGGAGGTTCTTACATATAATACCGGTTTAACGGTCCATGCCCGTCGATGTGGGACTCGGTCATCTTTATACCAAAATAATCTTTACTTTATATGCTTATTCTAACAATGCTTAAAAATAGGGGTGTGCATCGGTCGGGTCGGGCCCAAAAAACCCTAACCCGATCGGGTTTCGGGTGGAAGGAGGAGGCCCCGAAACCCGTCCAAAGTGTAGCTCGGGTTTCGGGCCATTTCGGGTTTGGGTTCCTCGGTCGGGTTATGCGGGTTGGGCCGATCCAAAGCCCAGTTTTTTCAGCCCAGTTTTTTGGTGTTTTTTAGCCCAGCTTTCCCTTCCATATGGTTTTTTCCTTGAACTATTAAAAGCCCAGTTTGTTGTCTGATGCTGCTATGTTTGCATGTGAGAGCTGTTAAACAAAATCAAACACAGACACACACACCTCACACACACACACGTACATCACAATTAAACACACACACACACAGCACACATACTCAGTTCATAGTAACAAAAAAAATTCAAACATTTTTAAAAAACAAAATCGAGAAATTATAAATTATAAACAGAAAAATAGAAACATAAATTATAAATTATAAATATATATAATATATTTACGATTTATTGAGAAAAAAAATATTTTTTTAAAAAAGTTCGGGTTTCGGTCGGGTTCGGGTTTGGGAAAACCCAACCCAAACCGAACCGTAATACCTTGATCGGGTTTCGGGCAAGTTCGGGTTTTGGTTAATCGGGTGGCTCAAGTTCGGGTATATCGGGTTTCGGGTCGGTCGGGTTTTGCTCACCCCTACTTAAAAATACGTATGACAGAGAGAATACGAAGAATTCAAAGTGCGGATCAATGCGCTTGTAGCCAAAGCCTAAAAGATGCCCGAAGAAGGTTGGACAATGCAAGACGGAACTCCTTGGCCCGGAAATAATCCCCGAGATCATCCCGGAATGATCCAGGTATTCGATGAGTTATCGATTGATTGCAAATTCGCTCACAAAAACATCCGCCAATAGGTAGAGGACACATTTGCATACAGCTCACCCTTGGGCCCCACTTTCAAACGCGATATTTTGGTTTTTTGTTTCTTTTATTTATGATGATTTTGTTTCGTTGGATAGGTGTTTTTGGGACACAGTGGAGGTCTCGATACCGATGGCAACGAGCTACCTCGTCTCGTTTACGTTTCTCGTGAGAAACGGCCCGACTTTTAGCATCAGAAGAGCCGGTGCAATGAATGCTTTGGTATGTAAAAAAACTGTTTGAAATCTTGGTCCCGATTGCCATCTTTTCATGCTCGGTTTTTTATCCATGCAAAACTCGTTTTTGGTGTTGCAGATTAGGGTTTCGGCGGTCTTGACGAATGGTGCGTATCTTTTGAACGTCGATTGTGATCACTATTTCAATAATAGCAAAGCTCTTAAAGAAGCCATGTGTTTCATGATGGACCCCGCTTACGGAAAGAAGACGTGTTACGTTCAATTCCCGCAAAGATTTGATGGCATTGATTTGCATGATCGATACGCCAATCGCAATATTGTCTTCTTCGATGTACGTTTCCTTGCCATTCTTCATCATAGTTACAAGAATACCCTCTAGTTTCATAACTCTTGTAACATTCCGTTTCACGTGGATAGATAATTAGATTTGTGAGCTCCTGGTTTGGAGGTTATTTTCGTCATTTAGGGTGTGTTTGGTACACTGGATAGAACATGACAGAACAGAACAGGGGTTACGTATTGTTCCACCTTTGGCAGGACTTTTATGTGTAACAGACAAAAACAAATGGAACAAGGTGGAACAGACTTGTGTTTTACCGATATAACCTCAAAATAAAATCTAATTCTCTTCTAAAACATCAAATACGTCTTGTGAGTCCCGGAATCAATCAACAATTCAAGATTTAGAGAGAGATTTAAGTTACGGAAGTCATCCTCATATTAGATTTAAGACTTGAAGTACAATGTGGATGACCCTCTCTCTCTACAATTAAGCTCTCTACATTGTGCGCACTTACAAATGAGCTCAAATACACATTATATAGCAAGCCCAAGGCCCACTAAGCACTAAGTCCAAGCCCATTACAAACACAAGGCCTTTACAAAACTCACATATTTAGGACATTTTCGGTCCTAACACGTCTTCTTTTTAAATTTTATTCATTTTTTAAGTTTTATTTATTGTATTTTATGCTCTTTAAACTTTCACTTCAGTGTCCTGAAAATATTATTTTTATATAGTTTATATATTTTGATTAATTTATGTAAAATATTAATAGTACAAAAATATAGAAAAAGTTAGAAAATAAAAATTGGAAACTACTTTAATCGTCTTGAAGAAAACTTTCAACATAATATATTTTGTTATAAAAAATAGTTATTACATTATAATTGAATAAATTATATAATTAATCAAAATATATAAACAACTTATTAGGGGTAAATTGGTCATGTTAGTTATCTGTTTTGTCCAGTTCTGTCTTACCAAACGTTGAACAGGTGTGTCCCATACCGTCATGTTCTATCTTGTCCGCGTACCAAACACACCCTTAATTTGTTTGATGCTTTCGGCTATGGGACGTTACAAGTTTTTGACTGTGGACTTTTATCGTCTTATTTTCGCCATTTTATTCATTTGTACAGATTAATTTGAAAGGGCTGGACGGCATGCAGGGGCCCGTTTACGTGGGGACGGGTTGTTGTTTCAACCGACAAGCTCTTTACGGATATGATCCCGTTTTAACGAAGACCGATTTAGAGCCAAACATCATTGTTAAGAGTTGTTGTGGTTCACGAAAGAAGGAAAGAAACAGCAACAAGAAGTATATCAATAAAAAAAGAGCAATCAAAAGAACCGAATCCACCACTACTCCCATTTTCAATATGGAAGATATCGAAGAGGGTGTTGAAGGTTTGACCTTAACGTTTGACATTTTCATTTTGCGGGTCACGTTGATGTTGACTAAACCCTAAACCCTGAACTCTGAATTCTTTTGTTTCGAAGGATATGATGAGGATAGATGACTTATGTCTCAAAAGAGCGATACACGTTATTAGTTGCGGTTACGAGGACAAAACCGACTGGGGCAAAGAGGTAATTTCGCACTCTTGTTGCAGCTTCTATTTTGCATCAGAAAGATGTTACACCTACCGTCAAGAAATATTGCACTTCTTTTTTTTGGACAAGTATCAAGCAAAAATGACTATTTTACCCTTGCAAATATGGACTTACCGTTTGATATCGACGTGAAGTTTTGTCCTGAATGGGGGCAAAAGGGTAATTTACGCCTACAAATCTGCTCTCAAGAAAATGTTTTCACTTGCCCCCCTGTTGGGTAGTCTTTATAGATGAAAATTGACTAAATTACCCTTGTAGCGTCTGATATCAATTTGAAAACTTGTTCTAATCTTGTTCTTGTGTTTGTTTACGATCAGATTGGATGGATTTATGGGTCGGTGACAGAAGGCATTTTGACGGGATTCAAGATGCACACAAGGGGTTGGATCTCGATATACTGCATGCCTCCACGTCCGGCGTTCAAGGGTGCTGCTCCGATCAATCTTTCCGATCGTCTGAACCAGGTTCTCCGGTGGGCTTTAGGTTCAATCTAGATCTTATTGAGCAGGCATTGCCCCATTTGGTGTGGGTATAATGGTAAATTAAAAATCTTGGAAAGGCTTGCATACATAAATACCATCGTCTATCCTCTCACCTCCATCCCATCCCCACTGCTTGCTTACTGTGTACTTCCGGCCGTCTGTCTTCTCACCGGAAAATTCATCATTCCTGAGGTACGCCAGTTTTGACTTTTAAGGTCAAACACACGAATTTTAAACTTAAAGATTTACGAAATTTTTTAATGTTCAACCTAAAAATTAAAGGGTTGATTCAAGTGCATAACAAGCACTGAAATTAAAAATTTTGATGGTTTAAAATTAGATGAACTAATTTTGTCGTATTTATAATTTAAAGTTGGTGAATTTGACCTCAAAAAGTCAAAATTTGTTTGTTCATAGTCATTAGGCCCTTCACAGCGCATAGATAAAAGCCCTCAACGCCACATCAGCGCCACATCAGCTAAGCCCTCAAACCCAAAACATCCCCAGCACATAACTAAAAGCCCTCAATGCCACATCAGCGCCACATCATTTTTTTAATTTTTTTATTTATACATTTAATTATTTAACAAAATAAAAATATTTATATATTTTTGAATAAATAAAAATAAGATAAATAATAAAAATAAAAATTCATATCATTCATTAAAAAATTAAAAATTACAAAATAAATTTAAAAAGCTACTCGTCGTCATTGTTGGGAACTTGGATACGCCAAATATGTTCGACCAAATCCGACCGAAGGTTATTATGAGTGGCCCGGTTTTGGACTTCTCGAATGATGATGATGCGGTCGGTGAACCGGGTTGTGGCGAATCCATATTGTTTAAAATATAGAGAATGGAAGAGAATGAGAGAGTTTGAGAGATTGTTGGTGTGAAAAAATAAGAGGTTGAGGGTTAATATATATAGTGGGATTAAATTGGATTTTTTTTTTTTTTATAAAAGTAGCCGTTTGGGAGAATTTATTTTGAAGATTTAAAAAAAAAATAGCCGTTGGAGATGCTCGGGTTCATCGGGTTTGAAAGCCCGACCTCCGAGCCCGAGCCCGAGCCACCCCCACCGCTACCCGATGGAGCCCGCAGCGAGCCCGTGGCCGAGCCCGCGGGCGCTGCGGAAGGCCTTATTAGCACGTCTACAGCAGATTCTCTGTTATAAATTTAGAGATTTCAATATTAATTCTATTATTAAATATTAAAAAAATTATATAAAATAATGAATAAAAAATTAATTTCTCTCGTATTCCATCAAGTTTTATAAGAATTTTCTAAAATTGGGTCATCGTTCATTTATACCCGTTTTTCAAAGGTTTGTTGGGTCGCCAAAACCGGACCCCGACCATTGTCATCGTGTGGTCGATTTTGCTCGCTTCGATTTTCTCGCTTTTGTGGGTCCGGATCGACCCTTTACATCAGACGACAAGCTTGATACCATTAGAGGTCAATGCGGGATTGATTGTTAGGTGTATAAACGTGAAAAAGTTTTCCAAGTTTGATATTTATGTAATATAACAATGATGCAACCGTCATTTAAAATAGAAGACCTGGGTAAATCAAGTAACCGATTGGGCTCTTAATCGGTCCTTAACGGGCCGAATCAAGTAACTGGTTGGGCCCTTGACCGGTCTTTAACGGGCTCGATCACTGTGATCGAAAAATGTAACTAGTTAAGCCGTTTCAGGTTATAACCAGTTAACCGGACTGGTTGGGTCATTCGATTATTGAGGGCCTGATTTTTTAAATTAATTTCTAACTTTTTTATTATTTTATATGAATAATATCAAAAAAAAACCTAGGAACACCCTGGTAATTGTTTTTCTGGACGGTATCCATATCACCATATGTGCATACGAGTAATTTTTAACATGCACACGTATATAAAAACCAAAAAAAAAATAGCTATCAATTGTTTGTATGCACATGTGCGTACTATTCAGATGAACGGTTACCAAAATGTTCTTCAGTTTTTCATGTTTTTGTGGTTTTCCTCTGAACCTTGCCCTATATTTTTTTTGGAAGGGTATCCGAGGACATTGCCCCGACTAATCCCGGCAAGGTGAGGCAATTGCCCCAGCTGCTAAAGCGTGCCCTATATTATTAAACCATAAAATAAAACGGGCATGCCTATTATAAGAATACATAATTTGTTTTACAATGTTTGTTATCTTGTCGATATATTACAATAAACCCAATCAAATTTTATCGGTCGTGCTTCTGTAACCATCAAAACTCCAAACACAACAGGGGTCTTCGTGTCAAATTCTGTAAAAAAAAATGAGGTAGAATACCGTTAAATGAACGAAATAACAGATTTAACGAACAAATATATACTTTTACTTACTGGACATATTCAACGTTTATTTTTCCCTTCTGAGATTTGGAGATGGCGGAGAAGGCGTCACTCGACAAGACAATAGTCGAAGGGCATGGCCTTTTGGAGCAAAAATCGACCACCCTAACATCAATCGTGCCATCTTTGCACGGTTTATTATTTCCGCTAAGACGTTTCAATCTGTAACGCCTACCGCATGCTGCCCCGTTATCCCACAGTCCTTCGCTCACTGATATGAATAAGTTTCCTGATGGAAATTGATCTGCACGGTTGCCATTGCACTTTGTAGCTACATTCAAACACATAAATTCTTTAGGGTCAGGATCAAGGGAAACCCCAAATAGATTAAAAAAATAAGAAACACCCTGATAACCATTATTGTGGACAATATGCAAATGCATGCATATATAAATTTAGGTTTGAAAAATAAGTATGAACTTACGTGTATAAGGAGGTTCATAGGAGGAGGCAGTGCCAATATCCGCCAAGCCGCCAAGGCATACTTGATGTTATTGAAGCCTAACATTAAAAATAAGCCCACAATCACAACCATTCTCATTCTCATTCCCATTAAGATACACCCCATGATGTTAATTTATACTCTCTCCATCTCTCTCTCTCTCTCTCTCTCTCTCTCATACACACACAAACATATATATATATATTATGCCTATTGTATATGTTTAAAAGTTGAAACATATTTTAAAATGTATTTATATGCTTAAAAGTTGAGAAATACTTTAAAATGACTATAGTAGTGTTTTTTTATCTTTATAAGTAACAGTGGACAAGACGAAAGATCGTGGGAGAAAAAGAGTTAGTGAGAAGCGTAAGAAGGGATTTAGACCTTGATCACTTTTAATCTCATCCCCACCTATGAATTACGTTTCTCATAGGAATTGATCTGGTGCATCTCATTAGTGTTGATCTTCAATTAAGATTAATCAAGGGTGGAGATTCATTCTTGTGCTTCTCACTGTAATTTCCCTTCTCATCAGAACCCAATCCTAAATGTATGTTAACAATTACTTACTATAACTTCCCTTCTCACCGGAACCCAACCCTTCTCACATCGTCTTTTAAGCAGAATTTCGTAAATTAGAATATGGATTAAAAGTATTGTGATCAAAGTGGATAAACTAAAAAATTATATTTCATCCACCTTTGCATGAAACCTATACTCTATAGGTTTGATCCATTAATGTAGAAACGTTTTGATATCTACCACTAATTAGATAAAATATATATAGAGTGAGAGTTATGGGAAAAGCACAAAAATAAATTTAGGAACACTTTGTTAACTATTTATCTGGACGGTATCTACATGTGCACAAAACCCAAGAAACATCTTTAACTACTATGTTTTTGAATGGTGACACTGACGTATTGTTTTGTTGGGTGCCTTTATACAAAAGACTGAGTTGGTAAATATTTTTGCCTTCGTACAAAAGGCCCAGGTTGAAGTCCCACTTTTGTCAAACTTGTTAGTTTTCAGCTTAAATTTTGATGTTTTTATAAACCTTTGTGTGTGTGTGTGTCTTCTTCTTTTTCATGGCTCAAACAAAGGTTCCTTTTATGTCTAGACAAAGAACCAACCAATATATCTATATTAATTTTGTGAAATATATAATTCTTTATACCCCTACTTAAAATCTTTTCTAGGTTCGCCTCTTGAATAAAGGCATATTATAAAATGCAACGGCTATAGTTTTAAGTTCATTTTATATACTTGATATAGAATAGACCCATTGTTGGGGTGGGTTGGGTTCCGATAAGAAGGATAGTTATGATGAAAAGCATAAAAAGAGATATGGATCCTTGAATCAATTCTAATTGAAGATCAATACTAGCGAAATGCACCGGATCAATTTCTGTAAGAAGCACAATTCATAGGTGGGAGTGAAATTACAACTGATTAAAGGTTCAGATACCTTTTTACCTTAACTCTTTTTCTGACACTATCTATCTCTATCCTCTTGTTTGGGTAGGGTTTGAATCTAGCATCTCTCTTTTTGGCGTATACGTCGGCCAAGCCAAGTAGCCAACCAACCAACCAAAGGTGCACCTTGCGTAATGTAGTGGCTGCCCACAATCACCACTAAGCCAAAAACCTATGGTTCTAAAAGGAAAGGAAAAGTTCTATTTGAACACGTTTCCTTAAAAATGTATTATTATCTTCATATCTTGATTGGAATAACCGAATAAATATCATCAAATTAATTGTTTAATTATAAATTAACATGTATTCCTATTATATCATTTAAAGATGTATATGTGAACTCATATGAATATTCTTTAGCATCAGTTTATAACTGCATCTTTAAATAGATTCTTTTTCGGATTTTATTCCGTTAGAAAAGAGAGTAACAGAAGGAGAAATAGTGCAGCAAAAAAATGATTAGAACGTGAATTATCATTGTCCTTAGAATATTATTAGTCCCCACTATCAAAGAGTTAGAAGACTATGGGGCTGTTTGGTAGTTGCTAATGGTTTGGTGCAGAATGATTAAGTGGTCAGAATGATTAAGAGGCTCTTATGATATAGTATAAAATAAAATCTGGTTGTTTGGAAATTATTCAGAATGAAATTAGGGCTCTGAATGGTTAAGGGAGGTCCAAGATACAGAATCATTCAGAGGGTTTTAGAACCATTAAGAGGCAGACTCTTTTTTTGCCAAACAAGATTCACCTCTTAACGATTCAGAGGTTGCCTCTTAATGGAACTATTAAGAGATAATCAAACACCTACATCTTTCTTATCCAATATTTAGCTTATTATTTAAACTAACACCTACATCTTTCTTTTCTTTGAACTTATAAACAACTGATGGCTGATGCAATATTAAAATAACATATAGATCTCCTAAGACCAAAAAAACATGAGTTTTGATACAGTATTTTAATAAACTTGTTAAAATAATAAGGAACGCGATCACCTTCAAGTTAGTGGGTTTTTGAAAAGTGGTTATTCGTGGTGATCCTTCATTTTATTTAATATCTTTGTTGCAAAATGAGAAGATGATATCTTCCAATAAAGTTTTATATCATTTATATGTTTTTAAATAATCATACAAGATTTATGCATTTTGTTCATTAATAAATCAGCTAGAGTATCTTTTTAATAACTAAAGGGATAAATCTTGGCAGTTGGCACCAAAAAGAAGAGAAATAGAAAGAGTTAAGAAGAGGTCCTTACTTGGATTTGAACTTGTGACCTTGGTGTACACATTCTCTGCAAATCCGGCATGTGACTGGTGAACGATACAATCTTCTGCCACTCCGAGAATATATGGAACCCCGTTGGATCACCAGCACAATAAGTTTCAAGTTTCAACATATATATATATAGGACGGTAATCAAATGAGAACCAAAAATAGGTTGATAACCATGAAAACCGATCTAAACCATTAATTGATTTAATCTATTACGGCTTGGATCGGTTCTCACGGTTCTCAATCTTTTAATTATAACCATGGGATCAAAACCAAATTACAGCTTAGATCGGTTCTCACGGTTCTCAATATTTTTTTGGTTCTCACATGATTTAACCCCTATGTATGTGGAGGAGAAATGGTCAAAATATAGCTAAATTAGGACTCCAAGAAGCCCTAGACGGTACAGATTGTGCCAGAGTGTCAGGTCGGTAGACCTTGGTTCTGATATCATTTGAGAAAATATGAAAACCCATTGGATTACTCTCCAAAGGAGGTTCTAACATGAGACTCCAGCAGGCTTTTTGGGCCTTTTCGGGCATGGCATTGTTTCATAGACACTTCAAGTCTCATGAAAGATGCAAGTCCTGCAGAACCCATTTCTTGAATCAAATATCATTCTTCTCCATTAAGCTCTCAAAATCTAGTGGCTATGTGCCATCTAGCTAACTTAATTGCTTCTGGGTAATCCTTGAAAAGTTTTAGCAAAAAGTGCACAAAAAAGATTAGTATTTGATGGATGGCCAACACTCCAAATCTTTTTCAATTACCATCTCACCAATAGTCACCACACGAGCAAACCCCGTTCTTGAAATGATGAAAGCGATTTGTATCCCGAAGTATGATTTCACGTTCAACGATCTTGGAGATGAGCTTAGCAGCGATATGACAATCCTCACAAACACGAAGATTCTTGGTTATTCTAATAGGCGTAAAAGGTTTCGTGTTTATAATCACAAACACAATAGCCAGCTTCTCACTGTGAACTGCAAGATGGTTTCCTTTATCTTCCTCCTCTATATCATGAAGTGCAGAATCCGTCTCAGCTACATACCCCAACTCTCTCATTTTCCCCACAATTACATCTAATTCTTGATAAATCTCTTTAGATTGTGGATGAGATTGATCACCAGCAAGAAAGGAGTGAACTTGATTATTAAGCTCAACATTACTAACACCTGGGACCTTCTTGACCCCTTTGACTTTCATAATTGAACGAATATTCGTCACATCTTTCCATCTACCTGCTTTTGCGTATATATTCGACAACAATACGTAATACCCAGCTTGCTCGGGGACCAATTGAAAGAGATGATCCGCTGCAATAAGCCCAATATCCATATTAGAATGAACCTTACAAGCACTCAATAAAGCCCCCCAAATTCTATCATTTGGGTTCGTTTTCATCTTCCTAATGAAGTCATAAGCTTCATCGATTCTCCCAGACCGCCCTAGTAAATCAACCATACAAGCCAAGTGTTCAAGCCTTGGAACAATTTTGTACTTTTCGGTCATCAATTTGAAGAATTGTTTCCCCTGATCTAATAATCCAGCATGGCTGCAGGCTGATAGGACCGGAACAAAGGAAATGGAATCAGGGGTCAGACCCGAGTCCTGCATTTCTGAAAAGACACGTATAGCGGTTTGACCGTCTCCAGTCATGCCATAAGCAGAGACCATAGAAGTCCATGAGACAATATCTCGGCTCCCCATTTCATCGAACACCTTTCGTGCCTCATTTAAAGATCCACATTTGGCATACATATCAATCAAGGCATTTTCGAGTGTTAGATTAGGAAGAAGCCTCTTCCTTTGTACATATTCATGAATATTTCTTCCTAGCAATAAAGCCGAAAGATCCCCACAAGCAGGTAGGACGCTAGCAACTGTAATGGAATCCGGGGAAATTCCATAACTTTCCATTTGCGAATAAAGATCAACTGCATCCGTTGGCGATGAATTACTAACATACACAGCTATCATCACATTCCATGAAACTAAACTCTCTCGAGCATGGTTCATGAACATTTCCTTCATTAGCATAACGTTGTTAGGCGATGTTGAACTTGTTACAGCTGGAGAAAGGCTAGCCATCGTGCCTGCATTCGGTTTTAAGCTAGACGATTGCATCATCGTCCTACAAATCTCCAATGCAAGATCGAACATCCCATTTTGAGCGTATGCAGCAACCATAGCATTCCACGAGACCCCATCTCTACTAGGCATTTCATCGAACACCTTGCGACCATCCACTAACCGATTGCATTTCCCATACATTGTAATCAATCCATTCCCTACGTAAAGATTTGAATGCAGACCCTTCTTAAAAACAGCAACATGGGTTTGTAACCCGACCCATAAATTCTCTGACCCGGAACACGCTTTTAAAACTTGAGGAACTGTGAAATGGTCTGGGTTAATGTTGAACTTGAACATGTTTCTGTACATATGAAGTGCTCGATCGTACAATACATTGTTTACGTAGCTTCTAATCATGACATTGAAAAAGACAACGTCTTTTTGAGGAAATTCATCAAACAGTTGGCGGGTGACAGCGATTTGGCGACACTCAGAATAAGCTTTCATTAGTTTCAGAGCAATATGTGAAGCCGAGAGGAGATTTCCATCGATAATTAACCTACAGTGTATCCTTTTCAATTGTTTGATATCTGGACACTTATCCAAGATTTTGACACAAAAGTCTTCTGTGATCAACATGATTATTGGTCGATATTTGAATGAATTTGTCACTTTGTTATTACATTCCTTTCTCCCCGAATATCAATCTATCAAACGGCGAAAACAGCTGGAATATGCTGATGCTGGTTTATGTTTACTAATTAAAGAAAAAGAGAGAAAAAATAAAAAACTTGGCAATTCCAAAACGAAGGTCTCGTTTGGTAATAGTTATGTTTTTTATTATTATTATTAAGGGGGTCTTTGGGATTGCATATTTTTTTTTGACTTTATTTGCTTATTGTTTTTCCTCATTGCAAATAAACTATTTTTAGTGTTTAGATTGGAAAAAAAAGTGTTTATGACTTTCTCCACCACAAATAACTTGTTTTTGATAAGTTAATCCATTTTAACTTATTTGAAACTATTATAACTTATTTGTTCAAATTACATTTTTACTCTCAACTCTTTTTTAGCACGACATAAGTTGATAAGCACTTTTAAAAATAAGCATAAGTTATTTTAAATAAGCAATCCCAAACACCCCCTAATTTTGGTAATGTAAAAAACGTTGTAACATTTGTTCAATGATGTTGCGGCAAATAGCAAGACTATCTCTTTTTAAGTAAATAAGATGAAACTTCAAAAAGCTTAACGTTGTAACATTTGTTCAATGTTCAGGTGCCACTTATCTTATCGAGTGAGTATGGCAAAGAAGAAGAGTCTTACCCGGTAAGCATTTACCAGGTAAAAGAATTTACCAACTATCTATTTTGATGACCGGAAATGTTACCTGATATAATTAAGCAAGGATCATGAGTGCTTACTTGATAAGCATTTGGTAAACTACTAGTTAGTTTTTATAACATCTCTTATATATGAAACAATAAAAACTAATATTTTAAAAAAATCTTTAGTGTCATAATAATATATATGAAAGGATGGATACATATGTTTGTGGTTGACCTTTGCCATGTTACACAATTGAACTAATTTTATGAAGTAATTCCACACTTTACAAAGAAACACAAACTCTACTTGCTCTTTTATGCGTCTCATCTCCTAGTAAGCAATATCACTTTGTCAGGCTTGATCAGTAATGGTTCCATCTCCATTTCTTCACCTATCATCATCATCTTGGAATAATGCCTTTGAAACAGAACTACAACCCTTACTCCCTTCATCTTTAACTGTCAATGGAGTCTCACACACCACGCTATAACTAACTCTCCGCTGTTTCTTCCTTTTCGATTCTTTCACAAAAGCCGGGGGTTTGATCTTTGATTGCTTTGGAGCCCAGACCCTCTGCAGATCTGGCATTCGGCTCGTGAAAGATACGAACCTTCTCGCCCTTTCTCTCCTCTCCCGAGCCTCATTCAACTTTTGGGCATGATCCTCTTTCATGTGTTGTTCTTCACTCTTGTTGATGTTTTCGTGTGGGTGGGCAGAATCATCTTCTGCAGAGAATGAATCTTGGATCATCTTACTTGCAGCACCCATATCGGGTTTTTCTCTCCAAGATTGATTGCTATCCTCGCTGTTGAGCATGAGAGCCTGCGCTTCATTTTCTTCACCAAATGGCAACAAGTCCATTTGATCATAGATTTTGTCCACCACATCTCCAAGCTTATGTGAATACCTGAAAATTGATTTCTTTTATCTTGCAACTAAACTTTAACTGTAATAAAATATATAAATATTCATTATTAAGCTTATCAACAGACAACAAAGGCTATTCATTTTGATATTGGCCAGATTCACGTTGAAACTAGTTCACAAACCTCGTAATAACCAATGGATATAAGTAATATAAATATATATAGAGACCCACTATTTTGTAAACTTTTTTTTCGTGTAAACTTTGGATTTCATAGGTTTTTTGATGAAATTGTTTATTTTGATGAAATTGTTTCATATCATTCATTTATTGATGAAATTGTTTCATATATTTGTGTTTTTTATGTAGTTTCGTATATTTTTTTCATACCTATGAAACTGTTTCATATATTTTCTCAGTTTGATGAAACTTTGACGTTTTTACATAAATAACACAAATATATGAAACAATTTCATAATGAAACGAATGATATGAAACACTTTCATCAAAATAAACAATTTCATGAAACAATTTCATCAAGAAAATCTATGAAATTCAAAGTTTACAAAGTTTACACACATTTAGAGGTTTACAATTTATTATTCCTCTCTATATATATATATATAACTGTGACATCTAAAACCCTAAGGCTTCGCCCGATTGCAGGGTCCACACATATTGCTTACAAAACCCCAAGGAGTTAGCCAAGTGTGAATTCGCCTGGACTTTGTGTCTTTCTTTTCTTCTTCCACTTTATCAATTGAACTTGCATGTTTGAGACTATTGGTCTAACCACATCATTTTTGGGTGGCAACTTAGTAAGTTAGTAGGCATATCTAACCAACCATAAGCAAGAATAGAAGTAAAATATCATTTCTTTATGCCATTCCTTTTGTGGTTTTATCTTTATTTCTTCTCTCACATCAGACAAATGACACCCATAATATGAAGTGCTAAATGAAAGTAAAACTAGATATAAAAGTTGTGCAGATATTGATAAACAAACATGTAGAAATTGGTACCTCGATTTTATGGTTCTCTCAACATAATCATAAAGACTCGTATCACCATGAAATCCTCCTTCCACAAGGTACTGAATGATCTCCAAAAGAGAGCATATCTGTTTCACAAGTTTCGCCTTCATAGAACCCTGGATACTCCCTGCAAGTTCCGACTGAAGTATCTCCATCCGAAGCAAAATTTGTAATTCATATCTTTTAGCTTATTAAGAAAAAGATCAGAGTATATATAGCTATAGTATTTAGTGGGTTGAGTTCCGGTGAGAAGTTGAGATTAACATGAGAAGCGTGAGAAGTGGTTATCAACCGTTGGATGAGAAATGGATGCAAAGTAGGATGAGATGCACCAAGATAAGATGCCCTGGGATGCACCGGATTAATTCCCTTCTAAGCCGCAACTCATGGGAGGGCATGAGATTAAAAGCAATCAACGGTTCAGATCCACTTCTCACGCTTCTCACGTTAAGGTCAACTTCTCACACGATCCTTCGCCAGTATTTAGCTAAAAAACAGGAACGTTGAGTGGAAACTGGAGGAGGGAACTAGAACAAAACAAATAAAACAAAGAAAGGATACTCTCGGACTAGATATTCTGAAGTAGAACCATGATTTGTGGATTGGAGTGATGGATTGCTATCCTTTTGTTGCTTCAAATCTTTGGGCTCGCGTAGTAATAACTTTATGACTTCAGAAACTCGAATCGTACAAGATTCATCAAGATTTTCGTTTCTATCATGCTTTTGACGTAACCAATAAATAGATGAGTCTACAAGTTTCCCTGCCAAGATCTTCAAGTCCACTCCATCAGATTCAAGGCCCTGGTGGATTTTCGTAGGTAGGTTACTGAAAAATGATTCTGAAGTTTCTGAACTCGATAAAATAGTAGCATCATCCTGGATTCTTGACTGATTGGAACAAATACGCATTGACAGAGGTTCTTTGTTTTCTAGGTAGCTTGCAGCCAATTTTTCATTTATATCTGTCTCTTTTTGCTTATTTAAATCTGGACCCGTTTGGCTTAATCCATCTGGTATGTTATTGTAAAATACACCCTTGTTTTTCACTTCTTTCATCCAGCATTTCAGAAACTTCAACTTCTTCGACTTTTTAAAGCCATTGGCGAAGTACACCTCTGCCAAGTCCAAATCCAAAGACTCGTACGCCGCCTTGCAGAATGAGCTCCAAGTGAGATCGCGAAAGGTATGTTTTTTTATCTTTTTCCTCTTTCCATCACCTACATGAACAGATTTTCCAAAAGTTCCCTTTTGAGAATTGCTGTCACCTTGAGAAAATAGATTCTCTGTCGTGTGAAGATTTGCTCCACCAGCATCTTGAGCGAGAAATTGGTTATTATCTAGGAGCGAGAGGATAGCTGAATGAACTGTGAAGGGCTTGAGAATCCCCATGTAAGAATCCCCATTGTTATTTGATAAAGATAACATAGCCCAGTAACCTTCCCTATATAAAAAACCAAGAAAAATCTGCCAAGTTGGAACCATATGCTTCTGAAATAACTTGGAATTTTCACCAGAAAGTAGTTCAAGAACCCTATCAGCAAACAAATTGTCTGAACCATCCTTCTCCTTTTTGCCAGATTCTATCGATCGAACTAAGAATTGATCCGATGAAAATTCTTCAAAATTGTCACACTTGGTGTACCTCCGAACAGCTGTGACATGTAACTTCATAACTCCATCGCTTAAATTACCCAAAAACGTGTTCACAGAATTGACAGCTTGACTTTTTGAGCTCCCAACTTCCCAGGTTCTAATAACGTCACCGGATCTAGACTTAGATGATACCTTCAGATGCAGCAATTCAAGATCACAGCATTTACACTCTAAAGGCTTACCATTAACATCTGAAATTTCAAGGTTCAATTGCCCACGGATCCGCTTGTCTAATCTTTGAGAATCTAGCAACTTAGATGAGACCACAATATTTGGATATATCAACCCAAAAGAAACAAGAGCAGAACCTAGAACAATTAAATCCGCCGAACAAAATCCCCAACCAAATTTCCTAATCTCATTTTCAACAAGAGCAAACTGTTGCACAGATTCATAGCTTTCAACTTTTTCTTCATGGCTATGAATGTCAATCCAACAGAAATGAATATCCTTACCACTAAAGGCATCATTAACAGCAGTAAAACAATCACGAAATCTAGCACCACAAGCATCTAAATCCCAATCATCATTTACATCAACACACATAAATTCAGCTAAGGCTTTCAACGATCTACAAACCGGAGACAACAAAATAATCAAATTCGAGCGAATACCCATAAGATCATGGAGAGGTTTACCTGAAACATTATCCAATTCCGACTCCCAGTCATAATCGTGAGCGAGCTGAAGCAAAGAGCTGACTGTATGTGAAGCATTTGAAGATGAATATGTCAATTGAGTAGAAGAGATGGAATTGAACGTCTGTGAGATAGAATCTAGGGTTTGCGAAGGAGAATTGAAGGAGAGAGAAGTGGAAGGATGATTGGGGAGCAGACGGTGGAGTGTAGAGGCGGAACGGAGAGGGGATAGGGAAGAGAAGAAGAGTTTGAAGGAGAAAAGAGAAGATGAAAGAGAAGGGAAACCTAAAAGAATCTTCGACGTAGCAAGAATGGAGGTGATATAATTAGGGTTAGGGTTTTGGGATTGGAGTAATGGATTGAGGTCTATGAGAAGAACTATCCTTTGTGTTTTTGAGAAATCAATGGCGTCCGCCATTGAAGTTCAAAGCTTTTCACACTTTCACAGATTTTTTGGGGGGTTTTTTAGCAGTTGAAGAGGGCAAATGTTTGTGGAAGATCCAGCATGCTAACTTGCGCCGTACCGAAGTGGAAAAAGAATGACCAAGACAGCATTGGGCGGGAACGTAGAAACGGCGGTAGAATTTCAAAAGCATTGGAAATATAATTTCATTTCACGTCCCTACAGTTTTATTATTAAGAGTAAATTACACCATAGGTCCCTGTAGTTTGGTCAGAATCTGGATTTGGTCCCTAAAATAGTAAAATGAAATAATTACACCGGACGTCTCTATGGTTGTCATTTGTTTCACGTCAGATCCCTGTGGTTGTCATGTTGTTTCAATTTTGGTCCTTATGGTTTAGATAAAAAAGAGTAATTTGAAACAAAATGATAACCACACGAATCTAACATGAAACCAAATGACAACCATAAGGACGTCTAGTGTAAATATTTCATTTTAGAAACCAAATCCAGATTTTGACCTAACCACAGGGACCTCGGGTGTAATTTACTCTAGAGTAAACTCTACTTTTGGTCCTTAAGGGTGCGTTTGGTACACTGGACAGGACAGATAGAACAGAACAGAGATCATTGTCTCATGTTTGACATAACTTTTATGTGGAACAGAGTGGAACAAGCTGGAACAGGCATGTTCCACCCCTACCCCATGGAACAAGGTGGAACAGGCTTATGTTTTACCAATCTAAACTTAAAATAAAATCTAATTATCTTCTAAAACAACAAATACACGTTCTATTTATATTTTATTCATTTTTTAAATCTTATTTATTTGTATTTTATCTAATATTATATGATCTGTTCTGTCCAGTTCTGTCTACCAAATGCTGAACAGCTGTTCTGCCATCTCCCGTCTTGTTCCATCATCTTTGCATACCAAACGCACCCTAAGGTATATTGATTTCTTTAAAACAGGGACTTATGGTTTTATAATTAGACTTTTTGTCCTCATGGTTTTGATTTTGCTTTGAAACAAGGACCTGACCACTAACCCCATTAAAACCCTCCGTTAGAGTCAGGGTATTTTCGTCCTTTTACCATTTTGTCTCTCATTTTGTAATTTGTTTTGTTTTTCCTTGCTTTTACAAAAACCATCAAACTATAAGGACCTGTTATGTATTTAACTATATATATTATATATATATATATCACACAGAGGGGTCGACACCCCACCCTATGATTTGGAGAATGGTATGGCTACATAAAAGGCATTCAAAGCAAGTTTTAAGCATTATCTTGTTGATGGTTATTGACAAAAATTGCAGAAAATGCACAGTTAAAAAGTCTAACCCATTCCCAAGGCTGTAAGCTCCATTGACAAATCTTAAGGGAGAATCACACAGAGGCTGTCAATCTCTGTAACATTGACAAATTCATGAAAGAAATTCACCAAACAAATCTTAAGGGAGAATCTACCCAACATAACAGAACTATTGTGATCATCATAGATTCACATCCATATACATACACATATATATGGTTAATTAACAAGCAATTTCTTCAAGGATGTGGCATTAAACCCTAGTTAAAACACACGTTCAATCAATTGTGCAAGATTATGACTTTTAAACGCTGATTGAAACTAAGATCACACCATATCCACGAGTTACAGATTTAAACCTTAGTGAAAAGGCCACACAGACTTCAAATTCGATTTCCAGATAACAAAACTCGATCCATATGAAGTTATTTACAGTACTGAATCAAAAACAAGTACCTATGGTTTCATATATATATATATATATATATATATATATATATATGTGTGTGTGTGTGTACTGTGTATACACAGAAACATCTTCTTCACCACCACCATAGCTATACCACCATAGCTGAAGTCGATTTTGCTTTACAGGTTGGGGTGGCCAGAGGGGATGATCGGGATCGGAAGGGATGACTGGAGGTAAGGTAACAGTAAAGTGGAGGAGGGAGGAGGAGAAGTCGTAGAGGTCTAGAGGATGAGGGAGGAGGAGTTGTCGCCGGAGATGGAAGCGGGGAGGGAACCGTCGTTTTGTAAGGGAAAGGATGGAGACCGCCGGTGCTTGGCCGGAATTTGATGGGACGATATCAAAGTGATGAGAGAGAACGTGGATGGCCTTCACCGGAAAAACGTGGGACGATATCAAAGTGTTTGGCCAGAAAAATGTGGATGGGGTATTTTGGGGAGAGAACTATGCTGAACTGATTAGAAATGCTATGGTGGTGGTGAAGATGATGTTTTTGTGTATACACAGTACACACACACATATATATATATATATATATATATATATATATATTCAAGTTAATTACAATTTGATCCCTGTAATTTGATGCTTTAAAAAAAACAAGAAAAAACAGAAATAGTTGCAAAAAGGGAAGGAAATCTGGTTGGACAAAAATACCCCTGACTTTAACGGTCGTTTTTAACGGAGTTAGTGGCAAGGTTCTTGTTTCAGAACAAAATCAAAACCATGAGGACGTAAAGTCTAATTATAAAACCATAGGTCCTTGTTTCAAAGAAATTGATATACCTTAAGGACCAAAAGTAGAGTTTACTCTTTACTCTATTATTAACAAAAATATATCATTTTTAATATTTTATATTTATAAATGTAAAAGGAATTTGTCGATATTTATGATCAAAGTAAATTGCGATTTTAGTCCTTGTAGTTTGATGAAAACTTGGTATTTTATCTTTGGTTTTCATTTGTTATAGTGGGGTTGTTGTGGTTTGCATTTTGTTTCTTTTTTCGTTCTTGAAATTAACAACTATTAGGGGTTGTTTACCAAAATTTTCATTAAATCCTGTATGGATAAATGTGTTTGTCTTGTTAAATTTTTCTGTCTGGATAAATTGTTGTTGTTGTTTACTTTTTTATCTGAATCAATAGCCTGAATAGCAGAAATGACCGATTTACCCCTGAGTATGAATTATAAGCTGTTTTATATATTCTGTTTATTTTTAAGCCAAATTATATATCTGAAACACAAAATTATTTAATCATCAAACTATAAATTCATTGATATAATCCAAAACAACACATAATCACACCATTTTGAGAAGAAAAAACACATAAATCAACATAATCAAATCTGCTACTTTTTTTAATCAATAGCAATAAAATCAGCAGCAACAAACTTGTGTAGCACATACTTGTGTAGCAAAAAACCAACAGCAAAAAACTTGTGTTGCACATACTTTTGTAGCAAAAAAATCAACAACAACAAACTTGTGTAGCACAACAATCAACAGCAACATACTTGTGTAGCAAAAAATCAGCAGCAACAATCCGCTACCTTTTTTAAATGGCCCACTTTTCACAAAAATTCACAAATGGCGAAGAAAGGGCAGTTCCAAATGGCGACAAAAAAATCGACAAAGTTCACAAGTTCACAAAAATTCACAAATTCACAATAACAATTAGACAAAACAACGACAAAGTTCACAAAGAAATCGACAAAGGGCAGTTCGAAATGGTGAAGAAAGGGAAAAAAACTAAGAAGAAATGGCAGAAAACATACCTTCGTCGGAGAAGAGAGTGTCGTCGCCGGAGAAGAGGGTTGCCGTCGCCGGTGGAGAAGAGAGGCGATAGAGAGAAGAAAGGTAGGCGATAAAGAGAGGCTATAGAGAGAAGAGAGGCGATAGAGAGAAGAGAGCCGGTAGGGTTTACGTTCTTTTCTCTTAAAGGTAAAATGGTCCACTTTTCATCTTAATGGGGACAGCACCCATAAATCTACTGTGCGAATAAGCCGGTTGCTGTGTCATTAAGTCACAAGTAAACACCCAATTTTGTCTGCACGAATAAGTCAGTTTCCCCATTAAGACCAATAAGTCACAAGTAAACACATCCTTAGTTGTGTATGTTAACTCAGGGTTATTTTGGTCATGTTACTCTTTTTTGATTTCCTTCTACTAAATATTTTCTTTTTTTTGTAATGAATAAACATCCCAGTATCCCACCCAAATATTGAAATCAAGGAAAACATGATGCATTTTTGGACTAATTAACCATTGTTGGTTTTGGCTAACATAAATATGTTTCTATCACATAGATTTTGAAATCTTGTATGTAAAGAAAAATAAAACCTGCAAACAAAATCAATTTGAATTCGACAGTGAAGACCACTAGAGGATGTTGACGGTGATTTAGGGAGAGTATTAGGGGCATAGTGATGGAGGTCTTCGGTAAACACCTTCTTGAGGAGGTTGTCAATGAGATTGAGTCGGTTACTGTCTATGTATGGAAGTCGGTGATTTTTGGGAGGAAGGGTGGGTTGGCGTGATTTGACATTAATTAAAAAGGGAAAATCTGATAAAACAAAATATAGTAGTAACAAAAAGACTAAAATACCCATTCTTTAACGAATTTGATGGGAAAAATAAATAAATAAATACAAACCCCAATGACTACGATGTAATAAGTAAAGATTATGGACGAAATTCTAAATTTTCAACAAACCACAAGGGCTAAAAACGTAATTTACTCTTTATGACATATGGATGTAAAATAGATAGAACATGGTTTATTATAAGCGATTCATAACAAAATAACCTTTTTTTTTTAACTAAATGCAGTTCTCACCCTCCAAAATCATTGTCATCAAAAGAGCAGCAGAACAACAATGTTTATCCCTCCTCCAAACTTGCACCACCCTCCTTAATCTCAACCAAATTCACGCACAAATTCTCAAATTGGGTCTCCAAGATAACCCACTGGTACTCACAAAGTTCACTTCGACATCATCCGATCTCAATGCCATTGACTACGCTTCATTCATCTTATTCGCACCGGATGCCAAAACCCATATCTACGACACTTTTCTTTACAACACCGTCATCAGAGCTTACGCGCAAACTAATCAATCCAAGATCACTGCTGTTGAGGTTTACAAAACCATGGTTTGGAATGATGTTATGCCTAATAAATTCACATACCCATTTGTTCTTAAGGCCTGTGCTGGTGTTGGGAGGTTGCGTTTAGGTGAGTCGGTTCATGGAAGTGTTGTGAAGTTTGGATTTGAGAATGAAATACATGTGTTGAATACTATGGTTCATATGTACTGTTGTTGTGGCGGGGTCAAGAATGCGCGTGTAGTGTTCGATGAAATGCCTAAATGGGATTCTGTATCGTGGAGTGCCATGATTGGTGGGTATGCTAGGATGGGAATGTCAACGAGTGCTGTTGAGTTGTTTAGGGAGATGCAGATTGCTAGGGTTAATCCAGATGAGATTACTATGGTTTCTGTACTGTCTGCTTGTAGTGATTTAGGTGCTTTAGAGCTTGGAAAATGGGTCGAAAATTATATCGAACGAGAAAAGATTCCAAAAAGCATGGAGCTTTGTAACGCCCTCATCGATATGTTTGCAAAATGTGGGGATGTGGATAAGGCTTTGAGGTTGTTTAGAAGCTTAGATGGAAAAACCATTGTTTCTTGGACTTCTGTGATTGTTGGTATGGCGATGCACGGCCGTGGTTTGGAGGCTGCTTCGTTTTTCGAAAAGATGAAACACGCAGGTGTTGCTCCAGATGATGTTACGTTTATTGGGTTGCTTTCGGCTTGCAGTCATTCAGGGTTAGTCAATGAAGGTCGCAAATACTTTGATTCAATGACTCAAGAATTCCATATAACACCCAAGATTGAGCATTATGGTTGCATGGTTGATCTATTCAGCAGGGCTGGATATGTCGAAGAGGCACTAGAGTTTGTCAAGAAAATGCCCATTCAGCCAAATCCAATAATCTGGAGGACATTAACTGCCGCTTGTCGACTCCATGGTGAGCTTAATCTTGGTGAATCCATCACAAAGCAATTGATCGAAAACGAGCCTTTGGATGAATCAAATTATGTATTACTTTCCAACATTTATGGAAAAATGTCACATTGGGAAAAGAAAAACACGATTAGAGAGGTGATGGGCGAAAAAGGTATGAGAAAGATCCCGGGGAGTACCATGATTGAATTAGACAACAAAATCTACGAATTTGTTGCGGGTGATAGAACACATGATTTATACAAAGAGATCCATGAGATGATTGATGAGATGGGAAGAAAGATTAAGATGGCCGGATACGTTCCTACTACATCAGAGGTGTTACTTGATATTGGTCAAGAGGATAAAGAAGATGCTCTGAATAGACATAGTGAAAAACTGGCCATTGCCTTTGCCCTTTTAAAGACACCACCTGGGACTCCCATTAGGATTGTGAAAAATTTACGGGTTTGTGGTGATTGTCATTCTGCAACAAAGTTTGTCTCCAAGATCTATAATCGAGAGATTTTAGTAAGGGATAGAAACCGATTTCATCACTTCAAAGATGGGGTATGCTCATGCAAAGACTTTTGGTGAAAGTTGATGTAATTCAGCAAGATACAAACCAGCAGATGGAGAAGGAGAAATCTGAAAAGGTACATCTCGAGAGCTCTACAAAATGAATAGAATGATTTGGGTGCATATATGCCTTATACATTTATTTTCAAGCATTTCATTTTGGGCCAAAGGATTTATTTATGCAAATCAATGGAACTCGAAACAAATACGTTTAAACAATAATCTAGAAACAGCCTTCATTTCAGGAATGAGTTTATTAATGAAAGCAATAAAGAAAACAACCAGAATCCGATTTCCATAAGATCCATGATATAGGTACCAGGATTATTACAAGCTTTGGTAAGAACCAATGTCACTGTTCTCATCACTCGAAACTAACGGTGGGATGCTCTGCTCATGATAAAAGAAATTATCTGGATCAACTTCACCCTTCACCGTTGCCAACCTCTCGAAATTGTCATTAAAGTAGCTTCTTCCCCATTTCATCGCCCCTAAATAACTTATGTTATCTACACCACCATTTATACCTAAATCCAAATCCCTATAATTCACATAAGCCGCCCTCGGATTCTTCGACACATATGGTGTCATATTCTCATAAATCCTTCTCATCCAACTTACATGCTTTTCCAATGCTTCAATGGTTTCATTATCCCATTTCTCGAAGTATTGTATATTATACAAATACCCTTTTCTATGAGGATATGGAGTTTTCGTTTCTTCTATTTCCTCCATTCTTCCACCGTGTGGTTCCATTATAAGAATCGGATTATCTTCCTCCAAACACCATTTCCATATCTCTTCCAATGTTTCTTCCGGAATAGGTTCTTTTACATAATCCGATTTACCATTAAAGTAGCTTCTGGGCTCGGGTTGCCTATCTCTAAGCACGTCAATGCTTGACCCAGTTGGATAAATCGAAAAATAGAGCACCGATTCGATCCAACTCATTTCAATGCAATCTTTTTCTTGTAAACCCAGTTCAGGAAAGCTATCTGCCACCGTTTCCATGACCTGGTCAACGCTTCCAAGAAACATTGAGTTGAATATAACTTGAATTGTTCTGTTTCCATCCCCACCTAAAGTAGGTTGTATTATAACTCTAATGAACAAATCTTGGCTTAATTCGTGCCCTTTGTACTGCCACGTATTGAAAAGATCCGAAGCTCCTTGATCTAAAGTCTTGGAAATACTAAAAACCGTAACTTTTTCAGGAACATTGACAAGATTGACCTTCCAAGATACTACAATACCGAAACTCCCTCCTCCACCTCCTCTAATTGCCCAAAACAAATCTTCACCCATAGATTCTCGATCAAGAATTCGACCATTAACATCAATGATCTTAGCATCAACAACGTTATCCGCTGCTAACCCATATTTTCTTACCATAGCACCAAACCCACCTCCACTTAATTGTCCACCAATTCCTACAGTTGGGCAAACCCCAGCTGGGAATCCAAGATTTTGACTTTCTTGAGAAACCCAGTAATAAAATTCGCCAACCGTGGCACCTGATTCGACCCACGCAGTCTTTTCACCCGATTGGATCGTTATCTTTCTTAGTTTATTAAGGTCGAGAACAACGAAAGGGGTTTGATCATATGAAGTGTAGGAAAGGCCTGCGTAGTCATGGCCGCCACTTCGGATCCGGATTTGGAATCCGAAACTTTTGGAACAAAGAACTGTGGATTGTACATGGGAATATGTTAAGGGTGTGATTATAGCTATTGGTTTTGGAGTTGTGGAAGTGGAAAATCTAAGGTTTATGATAGTTGATTGAAGAATAGATGAGTATGATGTGTCTTCTTGGGTGAAAACAAACTCTGATTGGGTGGCATTTGATGAAGAATCTTGAGAAAGGCATTGAAGAAAATTTTCATTCATTAGCTTTGAATATGTTGAAGAACATAAAACCATAAGAACCACTAGCAGAAATGGTGGAAATTTAGTGCCAAATTTTAGATCCATGGTTTCTTGTAGGTCAGGGAAAAGAGATTGTTACTTACAACTTATCCTAATCTATCTATATACATAAAATATACCCTTATTGGAAAAAACGTTTAAAATACTTGTTATGGCCTTATGGGTATTATATAATATTTGGATCAATAATAAAATGGTGTTGATGGAAGTGGAACCCAGTAAGTCAACTCTAAGATTGCTGCAAAAATTGGAATGCTAAAAGAACCCTTTTACACTTCAAATAAACATATGCCTTATGCCCTTATGACGTATCCCATAAGAAACATATCAACTCTATCCTGATATGTCCACGAAGGAAATACATCACTCCGGGTCACAAATAAGATATGACCACGAAGGTCAAATTGTTGGGTTGTAGAATCGTATTTTGATTTTTAATATTCTTACGTGCTCTGTAATTGTAGGGTTAATTTGTAGAAGATTTGTTTCGAATCAGGCTAAACTGAAAATTTTGAAACTTTGGTGATCGATACGATGAGAACAACATTGAAGGACTTCGGCGTCGCTTAGTAAAAAGTTCAAGGGCATCGGAGCAATTTTGGAGACTGAAAGATGGAAGGTACGAAAAATTGGAAACGCTTGTGTTTTTCAATTCTGAAATTAATTTAGATATACTTTTTTTTATTTGTTAGAGTTCTCTTTCTGGTTCTTTAGGGTGCGTTTGGTACGCGGACAAAATAGAACAGGACGGGACAGAACAGTTGTTCAGCGTTTGGTAGACAAAACTGGACAAAACAGAACAAATAACATTAGATAAAATACAATAAATAAAATTTAAAGAATGAGTAAAATATAGAATAAAACGTGTATTTGATGTTTTAGAATAGAATTGGATTTTATTTTGAGGTTATATTTGTAAAACATAAGCATGTTCCACCTTGTTCCATGGTGTAGGGGTGGAACAGACCTGTTCCAATATTCGTATCTATGTTTTAATGTAACTTTAACCCATTTGCATCAAAATAACAACTCAATTGGCCAAACACCAAGTAAATTAGAGTCTTATCATCAAACCTATTGAAATCTTATTATTCAGTAAAGATAAATTAAGGTATTTTTCCAATTTTATTTACATCTAATGTGACAAACAAGTTGCACTAGGTTCTGCAGAAGAACTTGTCCCATAAGCGTTGTTGCAATATGCAGTTGTTTTATCTCTGTTCTCCGAAGAGATTATGTTAATCTGATCCAAAGAAATACCCGAGCATGGTACCTTGCTGCTACAGTTGAAATTTATTGCGACTCGAGACGATGATGTTCCTTGGAAAAACTTGTAACTTATGTTGCTAACATTTACCGCAGATAGCTGCATATGAGAAATACGTGAGCTATTAACTCCTTGTTTCACGAAGTGTAATTTTTTTAGAAAATACTTTAAAGGGTCAACGGTTTAGTGCTATCAGGGTTACACAGGTTGATCCCAACCTCCTTGATGGTCAAGTGTTCAAGACTTGCCAAATGTGACGAATGAGTGATTTTTGCCATATATAAAAATATTATATACTTAAAAACATACCTCTACGGGGCAATTAGTTTCAGTGGGACAATAATGTTGATCGATTATAATAGGGTTAAAGACGTTGTCTAGTTCGATATGCTCGAATGTGATGTCTCTAGCGTATCCGGAACCTCCCTGTAGAATCACAGATGCCAAATTTTTGTTGGTAAATATATAGCCTTTCAAGTTTCTTTTAGTCATGATCACCTGCACTTACCTGCCATGTTTTGATTCTTGCTCCATTTGTTGTCCCAGTAAAATTACAACGGTTTACATAAACTCCTTCTACTGTATCAAAACCGCCGTTTAAGCCCAAACTTCCAATACTACAAGAAAAAGATAACTATAAGTTGCCACAGACACCCAAATCGTAACACTAATCCTACATATGCACAAAAGGTCTGAAGCCCGGGTATCACATGCCCGGAGCGAAGAATAAGCCAGGTCTACAAGCCCGACCAACCAAGTTCTTATTCAAAATCCCAGGAGCGGGCTTGAAGGCCTGAGCACGGGCTTGGAAAAGCCCAAACCTTGTGCATCTGTAGCCTGATCTGACCCAACTTGTAACATTTACCTTATACCATGGCCTGGACCGCAATTTACGTTTGTAATATTAATTTGAGAGGCTCCATTATTTAGAGCTATACAATCATCACCTAATGTTTAATAACACAAAATGTTGTCACTAACTTTGAACAATATATTGAGCTAAAATAAATAAACTATAACAATAAATAAATATTTACCGGTTTTAATAACTAAATTTTGAATTTGTACTTGAGTTGAGGTTGAGATGTCGATGCCATCGGTGTTGGGGCTATTTGCAGGTGCAGCTATGTCTAAATTTGAAATAGTCGAACGACTGCATCTAGAAAGACCGATATGGTTTCTAGGGCTATCTCGGTGATTAAGGTGTCTCAATTGAAGTTCGTTGCAATTTTCAAAATGTAATGCCTACATATATACATTTCGATTGAGGTTATTACTAGTCACAAACTCACAAATACACTTTAAATAATAGATATCATACCGTTGGTGGTATGGAACATTTAAATTCTTCTGTCATCTGCAAAAACATATAATAAACTAGTGCTATTATATTTTTGTTTTGTCACGAATTTGAGATATTATTCAGAAGCTGAAACTAAAAACACATTGTCGTACGTCAGTCAAAGATTTGGTCCACCACGCGTTTCCACGACCATTGATCGTACCACCTCCATCAACAATTAGACCTGTAACATTCGCAAATAATAGCCATGCTCCGGTTCCGCAACCGTTCCATGAACTAGGGTTTTCGGGGGCGACGATCGTACCCAGTATCTACTCAAAGTACAATTCTTAGCACGGTTAAAGAAATTACTTCAAACATGGTTTTATAAATCTTTTCGACTAAAAATTAAATATTAAAATTATGTTTCGTAATAAAACAAAACTAGGAATAAAACATATAGGCCTTGTTGGATCTTACCAATATCTTGATTAGAAAAAATAGCGTAAACTACAAATTCGGTCCATGTAGTTTGTCAAAAATAACATTTTTCGTCCTTGCAGTTTCAAAATTATAAGATTATCGTTGTAATTCATAAAAACGTCCAATTTCCCTCCCGTTAATAGTTGTTAAAAAAATAAAATGAGAGATAGCTTAGTTTTTTTTTATCATTTTGTTTTGTTTTTTATCCAATAAATTCCACAAGGACCAAAATCATTAAAAAAAAAAAAGACAACAAGATCGATAAAACAATGAAAATGCCTCTCATTTAACAAAACTTTTTAATAACCATTAGAGGAAGTAACCAAATTCACAGGTTTTTGCAAACCACAATGGCTATCTTATAATTTTAAAATTACAGGGATAAAAAATGTTGTTTTTGTCAAATCATAGGGACCAAATTTGTAGTTTATTCTAAAAAATACATTTTAATTTTTTTCAAAAACACAACATTTTATGTTTTAGGATTGATAAGAAAATAAAGTATTTCTTAAAAGTTTTTACATTGTATATTAAATACTACCACATTAGATTTTTTGTGGTTTATAATTTAAAATTCTCTATTTAAAAAAATGCGCAATCAAGTTCCAAGTGTCGATAAATATTACCTCAAAATGGACATTGGGGGATTTGCATGGGCCTTGAAATTTAATTGGGCCCACTAAGAAACTGTTGACCGACGGAATGGTCAAACTTGAACCTGGTTCAACATCGTTACACAACTCTTTCCATGCCTCCTCAAAAGCCTTTGTTCACAAAATTAAAAGAAACACATCAATTACAATTACATATGAAAAGTTCACCTGCGAATCCGTTTTTCGTTGTAAAGCGGTAAAAAACGAAGAGCATGATATGTGTCTCATATCTGTTCTCATTCGTCATTAATAATGAACGTCAATTCTCTGCAACATTCATAATGAATGAATATAATGTCACATCATTCAGGATGAACGATACATCATTTATGATGAATATCGCGTGAATCTATAGAACACGTGAAGTGTTCTCCTTTGTTCATCGGTTCACGATTATACATACCTTGGTATCGTCAGTTAAGCCATCACCTTTAGCGCCATACTGCATTATGTCGTAAGCAGCACCCCAACTTTGATATGGCAAGCAAAACAACAATGAGATAAAAAACAACATATTTTTCTTAATTTTAAAGGTGTCACTGTGATACAACACAACTCTCAATGTATGTAGAAAAAATATATTTTACTTGTCATTTTGATCAATGGTTGGTATATATATATATATATATACATGTATTGAATGAAGTGGAGTGAAAGAATTTAAGATTTTGACTTGAAACTTAAAGGTTTTAAAGCTTCCAAAACTTAAAACTAAGTTTACATATTTGATCAAGAAATTAAACAGCAAAAATCAATTGATATCATCCACTTTCACCATTCTTGTTTTAATATATAAATCAAACATATGTGTGACTTGATTGAGGTATCACCAAATAAAGAAATAAACTTCTAATATATTTAATTCAAATATAAGCTATTTTTTTAGTAATTTTATTATTTATTTTATGAGTAGAATAAATATATAAAAATAGCATATTAACACTAAATTTAGATTAGAAAATTTATATATGATTCTATTATTCGAATTATTTCGCACTCTTGTTTTGATCGTTTATGATAAATCACAAATAGTGATCCCTACTTTGTTTTTTCTATTATTAGGAATATATATATATATATATTTTAAAAAGTAAATTATAATTTTCATCTATATGGCTTGTTAAAATCGTCCCTGTGATTTGAAATTGACAACTTTTATCTCTACGTTTATAATTTATTGTTTTCTTTTACTTTATGATCTAAAATTTATTGTTATTTTCGTTTTTATGGTTTATAATTTTAAGTATAAAAAGATAAATAGAAACTAGCTTCAAGAATGAAAACAACAATGATCTACAAACCGAACAAAATCCACAATGTTAACAAAGCACAAGTATGAAAAAAGTAATTTACTCTTATTTTAAATTACACGTAATGTATGAGTTCATATACATTTTCGTTTAGGTATCATTTAATGAAATTTTTCATAGGGGTAAGCAAAATCGGGTACCCAGCTAAATTTCATGGAACTCAAACCGGAACCGGCGGTTCCTAGAATGAAGAAACCGGAACCACTTAGATCGGTTCTCTATATTTTCAAACTGGTCCCAGAACCGGAGTCAATTTGTTTTTTTTTAATTTTAACATTTTATATAATAAAAATGTAATTTTAATTCTATTGCAAATCGCTAACATATTAGAACTTTTTACTTAAAATTTTCGTTGTGTGCAACTAATCTTTGAATTGGTAAATCTATTAATTCAATTTTAGTTTTATTATATATTTACATAATTACATCTAATAAATTTATAAATATTTTTTATTAAAAATAGCGGATACCTATTGGTTCCGATTATGGGTACTCAGCAAGACCGGGTACTCAGTCCCAGAACCGGTTCCGACGAGTACCTAACGGGTAACGGTTCCAGAAAAATGAGAACCATAACCGAAATCAGTCTTAATCGGTCTGTATTTTATGAACCGAAACCGGAACCAGTCACATTGGTTCCGGTTCCAGAACCGGAAGTTGTGGAGCGATTCCGGTTCTAAAGGCAGGTACCCAGTTTCGATTCTCACCCCTGATTCTTCCAATACTCTTAAGAAAATCACATGATAACCCAACGTTCACAAATGAATGAGAACGTCAGAAGAATGATTCATAAAGATGAAAATGAATTTCAAAACAATAACCATCCATGGTCCATTTTCTCACCTCAAAATGGCAAAGGGCACATGGGTCATTTGTAACCAACTTTTTGGTATTGGTTTTTATGTCCAAAAACCTCTAGTCAAATGATATAACATGCACAAATGAATGAACACAGGTTTAATCAAGCAAAAGCAACAACTAATAGCATGCTAAAATTCTTCTAATATCATCCCAACTACAGAATACAGATTGGCCAACATACAACATGAATCTAAGAAAAATAAATGCTTACGAAAGAAATGTCTATCAAAGGCAAAAAAGCAAACTCTACAAACGACAATTTAGATGGCACAAAACTCACTAACGTACAAAAGGGCGAACATATAATGACACTCCTTGATAACGTTCAAATTGATACAACTGAAAATTTATCTCGCAATTTCCACCACCATAATGGTTACGGTTGGGACCCCATGTTAGCCGCTTTAGATAAACCGTTGAAATATCCCGCTGTTCCTAAGATGGCACTGCAAAAAAAAGACCATTAAAAGTCAGTCGTAACAAGGAATGGTGATTTCCTTAAGAATCCTCCTTGTCTATCTTGCAAGAATTAAGTGCCAAGGTTTGGGGACTAAAGAGTTGTTTGGTTGGTTTTCTATGAAGTCCTGTATAGATAAAGTTGTCTGTGTAGATTAATTTGTCTGTATACATTAAGCAAGTTTTTGTTCGGGAGAGCTTTTCATAGATGGAAGAACCATGGTATTTAATCGAGAAGAGCAGGTTTGGAAAAACTTGGCTTTCTGTATAAAGCTCCCCCCCCCCCTAAACGCTTACTGAATAAGTCACTATCTATATCATTAGGCCACTACTAAACAGTCGTGTATAGCTAGTCATGTATAGCTGACTGAATGAGTTATGACTCCCATTAAGCTCATTAAGCTGCTAACAAACAGACCCTAACACTATTCCCAATAGTTCTACAAGAACGCCCATTACTTCACATGCATTTTAGGACAGGGGAGAAGATAAGTTAACGCTTTACAGTGTGTGTAGACTGTAGACATGCATCGAGAAAAACATAGAGAACAACTGATTTAAAGTGTGTGTATACTGTAGACATGCATCGAGAAAAGCATGGAGAACAACTGATTTACAGTGTGTGTAGACTGTAGACATGCATCGAGACAAACATAGAGAACAACTGATTTACAGTGTGTAGACTGTAGACATGCATCGAGAAAAGCATAGAGAACAACTGATTTACAGTGTGTGTAGACTGTAGACATGCATCGAGAAAAGCATAGAGAACTGATTTATCAGCTGGAATATGAAGGGTAAAATTGTCATTTAGCTAATTAAAAAGTGTGTGAATAAGAGAATACGGAATGGGTATAAGTGTGCTGTTTCCTAGAATAAAAGTACTCAAAAAATAATATCATATAGTTAAAAAGAAACATACTATATGTTGAAGTATCAATCTGCTCAGGAAGTTCTTTTATATCCACTTCAAACCTCTCTTGAACCTACAATCACCAACAAACATGTCATTTTGTCATGCAGTCACTTAATAAGTCATACCCTTGACGTGAACTTTATAGTTATATACCTGATTAAGAACTTCTGAATCAGCTGCAGATGACACAAATGTGATAGCAAGTCCTTTGGTCCCAAACCTACCAGCTCTACCAACCTGTCAAATTGACATAACTAACCCTCATCAACCAATATCGCAACAGAAGTCATTATATAAGTTAGTAAATCAACAAAATGACAAATTTACCCGGTGGAGGTAAGTGTCAGCAGAATCTGGCATGTCATAGTTGATGACAATATTGACACGTTCGATGTCAATACCCCTACCAACTAAATCAGTCGCCACTAGAATTCTCTTGTGTCCTTCCTTGAAACCCTTGTATCGAGTCAACCTGCAAAACCCCGAATCAGTAAAGATAAGCATAAATAGTATGAAAGGAATAACAAATAAAAAAATCAAACATAGAGAGAGTTGCAGCATACCTTTCTTCCTGGGACATGCCAGAATGGATGCAGATAGAAGGAAAATTACACTCAACAAGCAACTTGTTCAGCTCTGCCGCTCTGCTTACACTTTTGACAAATATCACAACTTGATTGAAATCTAATGCATCCAGCAGATCATTCAGTTTACGGTTTTTCTCCAGCTCGCTCAGTTTGATGTAGTGCTGCCATATATCAACGTTAGAAATGTCATAAATGGGTGAACATTGGCCATAAAATTGGCCAGAGACGGTCCAAAAGCTTACCTGTACAAGACCATGTAAGGTCAACTTGGCTTCATCATCCACATAAATTTCCATTGGCTGAAAGGAACAAACGTCATAGTAAAGGATATTAGGAGGAGCCTTTGGAAGCTAATGGATTCCACTACAAAATGAATGATGGATGAACATCCTTGAATCAATTTTCTGGTCCATCTGGTTCTCCATTGCAGATATTATCAAATCAGACCAAGCATGTTGGGACTCGATCAGTGCTATCTACCGTGAAACAGATGAAGCAAAAGAAGAAATAAGGATGACCACCATTGGATTTGGCAACCTGAACGACTCAAGGGCGAACTAGAAAGCTACAAGATGTGAGTAGCAAAAAAGCAAAAAAAAACTAATGACACTTTAAACCCTCAACTATGAAGACATTCAGAAACCCTACGCTCTTCCGGTTTCTAACCCTTCATCCGAAATAAATATTTCCCACTAGAAGAATGTGAATAGAAGCACGAACAAATATAACACAATTTGACAGCATGCGTTGCTGTAATCACTTGCAACCTCGAGCATCTAAGTATCAACTGCAGAAAGCTGACATTACGAAAAAGTAGTGAACTTCAAAATTCAAGTGGAACTGGCGACAGGACATTACATCTTGCATAAACTTTTTGCACACAGGGCGGATTTCCTTGCTCAGAGTTGCAGAAAACATCATTACTTGCTTATCGTGAGGAGTCATCTTAAAAATTTCTTGTACGTCTCTTCTCATGTCTGTGAATTGCATGCATGAACACAAGAAGTTAAGATAAAAACAAATTTTTGAAGCCCATGTGTCAAAATTAGAAACGGCAACAGAGTGGGGATGGGGCGGGGAATGCGATCCCCAACCCCGGTCCCCGACGTGTAAAGGGAATCAAATCCCCTCCCGGTTTTTTCTTGGGCCGATCCCCGGCCCATCCCCAGTCCGGTATACTTTAAGAATTAAATCAAAGTTTTTTTAAAATAAATACATGAATCGTAATTGTATTAAAAGAATGGAATCAATTTTTTAAGTGACACTTGTTGTAGATAAATTAAGAACTATATATATATAATATTGAAAAGAACTAGGATTATAAAACTTATAAAAAAATATTAGAAGAAATATATATTAAATATATACGGAGACGGAGGCCCCGCTTTTACCGGGAAACCCCGGGCCCGATTGTGTGTGGGGGGGGGAGAGTGAATCTGGTTCCCCAACAGGTCGTGTACATTTACAATGCCTAGTCAAAAAACAGGGTAGACACGGAAAACATACCAAGTGACTCAAGCATCTTGTCACACTCATCAAGTATGAAGTGCCTCACATTCTTCAATGCAAGGTCTTTGTCCCTAGCAAGTGCAAGAATCCTTCCAGGCGTTCCAACAACAATATGAGGGCATTCATTTTTCAGAAGATCCTTGTGAATTTTGATGCTAACACCACCATAGAAGACTGCAACCTTGATATCAGTCAAGTAAGTGCTGAACCGTTCGACCTCGTGACAGATCTGTAGATGAAATAATTAGCAACACAATATTAAGAGGTAAGTAGTCGATTCCATCTTACTACAATAGTCCACACATGAAATAAATTATTCTTATTTGATTGAATAGTGATACAAGAGGAAAAGTAAGGGAGACAAAAAAAAGATTAAGAGAGTTTACACACCTGATAAGCCAGTTCCCTTGTGTGACATAAAACTAGGGCAGCAACTTGGCCTGCAACAGGTTCAATCTGCTGCAATGTTGACAAGACAAACACCGCAGTTTTGCCCATACCAGACTTTGCTTGACAGATGACATCCATGCCCAAAATAGCTTGAGGAATACATTCATGTTGCACTGATGAAGAGCCAAAGAAATTGGAGCTAAGCAACCCTCATGTTCAATTATAAATTTACCAAACCATTGTACCTCTCCAAATATAGCAGTTATTTACCTGCAAAATTAAACAATATGTTATATTAAACAGCCACATTTCAACCAATGAACCTCCAGAAGCTATGGCAAAAGCAGCTTCAAGAATGAAACAACCAATATTACCACAAGCTTTCTTCTATATAGCAACTAGTTTCGTACAACCAAACAGTAACGATTGTTACAGTGGCCCAACTGATGATAAAAATGAATTGGAATACGAATACCAACATATGAAATATTATCTTTTAGTTAAGTGACCAGAAAATAGCTTGCCTTCGGAAGGATGTTCAAATCCTGAATCCACAATAGCACGCAGCAGCTCTGGCTTTAGAAGGAAGTCTCTGAATCCAGAGCTATGAATTCCAACGTACCCCCTGCATTCAAAAATCAATTTTGGTGAGCTATCATACTTAGAACTGACAAACAGTTTAGGAAACAACTGCAATGGTCGTAGCCAAGGTTCTAAATGGCGTGAGGTGTGGTGTGGCGGCCAGGCCAATCCTCAAGCCTTGGCGTCAAATTTCTAATTCATATATAATATTATATATATATATATATAAATATATGTTTTGTAGTGTTAATCAATGAGCCAATAGTAAGAAGTAAGTTAAATTAGGTTATGTATTAAAAACTTGCAAATAAAACATTAAAAACTTGCAAATAAAACATTAAAAACGTAAACAAAAACAAATATTGTATTACGAAAACTGTGCATCAGGCAATGGCTGTGCTACTAGTTTTTTAGAACAGTGATTTTTAGGAAGGATACATCTATACTCTTAACATCATATCAAATCGATAGTTCCAACTCAAATACCATTGTTAATGCACACAGTAGCGAAACATCACATATATCTAAATGAATTGATTTACATCAACCTCGATTTGAGGATGTAGCTTCTTGCTATCATCATTAATCCAAATACACAAAACAGATTAACTGATAACCGTGTGTAATCAGATCTGATTGCATAATAATACTAAAAAGTTCAAGCATGATTAAGTTTAAAAAAATCTCACTTTTTAACGGCTTCTCCATTGACTTTAACACCAGCAGAGTCAGGGGCTTTCTCGTCGTCCTCCTCGTAGTCTAGAAGCTCTTCCTCGTAGGCTTCGTTATCCTTCATCTCTGTCTCGCCCATTGCTATTTCAAATCGAGAGTTCAAAAATTAGGGTTTCGAAATTCGAGTATACGGAATTCAAATTAGATACAGAAAGAATCAGATCGATTGTGATCAGATCAGGGTTCGGCCGACCTTAGATTAGGGTTTAGAGAACTTCTGCAGATAAAATGTTAGGAATAAACGGGAAGAGAGTTTAGGTTTTGAGTTTTTGAAGTGTGGCTAAAAAGGGCCCTTGCTGGACGTTTATGGTATACAAATTTACCTTTCTACCCTCTAAATGGGTCTGTTACCCAAAGGCCCAAACTCATTAATTCTTGAAGAATTCCTATTTTTATTTTCATTCAAATTCTTTAATTATAGTTTTAATCCATACAATATAAGGTTGTTTTGTTTGTAGGTTTGGGTCGGGCTTAACCTTGTTTTTTGGATGTAATTTAGCAAATCTAAATTATTTTACGGGTTTGAAGACTTGTTCTTCCTCTTCTATAAGTTAGCGTTTAGTACGCATGTATGTTTGAACTATAATGGACGGGACTGAAAATGCTAACAAGTGTTTATCTAGTGTTTGGTACGACTGTAACTCGATATGACATAATTAAACAAGTTGTCCCTGTAAATTATTTGATGGTTTATATATCATATAATAGTTATGAATGACACGTATAAAATAAATATTTAAATAATTTAATTTATAAACATTGTTACACAATTTGCATATATTGATATACGTAAATACATGTATAATAGTACCAAGTTTGAATAAACTTTTTTGACATAATTGATGGTAAAAAAAGCTCGATTTGTATAAATAAAAAAACTATGTTTTATTCGGTTGACATTGGTAGAGGAGGTAGTTGCGACCGATGTGGTGGAGGCAGTGGTGGTTGTGGACGAAGGTGGATGTGGAGGACATGAAGATGGTGGATAGTGATGGTGATGGCGGTCGACATTGCTAAAGGAGGTAGTTGTGCCCGATGTGGTGATTGGTGAAGGTATTGGTGGTGGTGGGTAGTGGTAGTCGATGGTGGATGGTCATGGTTATGATAGGGGTGGCTTACAGTGGTAGTGGTGTGGCGATGGACGGTGGTGGTCAGTGGCTAGTAGTGGTTGTAGCGGTGTTTTAGGAGGTTGTGGTAATGGAAGAGAATATTGAGTTAGTTGATGAGCAGGTTGCTGTAATGGAGGAGAAGATTGAGGTAGTTGATGAACGGTATTAAGGTTATATATATAAAACGAGGGTAGATTAGTAATATTTTAATTTATGTCTCGTTCACGTCCCATCTTGTTCCACCTATTTTGGTGGAACAATTTTTTTTAATCTCACCTCGTCCCAGTTTTTGTTCCTGTCTCATGTTGTGTCAAACGTGGAACAATAAGATATTGTCTGGTCCCATGTCACACCAAACGTGGGACAGTGAGTTTTGTTTCGTATTGTCATATCCCATGTATCAAATGCAATCTAAATAGATCGAACTTGTCCACGGATTAACGTACCTAACGATTCATTTGTATTTTTTTAGAAAATAAAACATATATCACTAAAAGTTTACTTTTTTATATCAAAATACAAAAGGACATAAGGAAAAAATTGTTGTCTAATAGAATTTGAACAAATAGTAATGTTTAGAAGACTTCTACTCTATCAATTACACAATCGATGTTTTCTATTGTGTTCTTTAGTATTTTTACTTTATAATAAATAATTTATACATATAATAAATAAGTAACTAGCATGCCACGTGTCGTCTTCTAGTGAGCGACTTCAATATTTTTCCGCTTAAACATGTATCTGGACGCAGTTTACATTATAAGTTCAATTAGCACACTCACATTTACTCCTTAAATCTCTCCTTAATTCAATTTTTTTAATTTATACGTTACATTTATTACCCTTATAATTAGGTATGTAGTTTACTTTTAATCTCTTACTTTTTTATTTTTTATTTTAGACTCTTATCATATAAACATAAATAATGTTTATGAACTAAAATTCATTAAAAAAATATTTCGATTTTTTACAAATTATACCATTGTAATCGTTTCGTTAATACTTTCGAAATGAGTCCAATATTGAATATTTTTGGATTTAATTATATTATTAAATATCATAAATATATACGAATTAATGTGTCGTGATTAGTATGTGATTTGTTGAAATTAGTATGTGATTTGATACAAATAATCACTAAATTGTCGTGATTTTCTTTTTGCAATTTGATATCAATTTTTACTTCAAATTCTATCAAATTTCATTATGTCAACGAAACACCCTTAGAATTATCATAAGAGATTTAATTACTTGGAAAAAAAATATCACTTATCAACTGACTTTTGGATAATGAACTTTTTTCAAAAATATAAATATGCAAATATTTTAGTATAGTATATTTAATTATTTATACTTTCTTAATCATGATTATATTATTTCCTCTAACTTTAATTGAACTACATAATATCAGTTATAAACAAATGGTTAGTTAATGATATTTTCAAAGTCAAATTGTTATGCTTCTCGTCAATTCATTTTAAATTAATCTTTCATAATAGTTGATAAGTTTTCTGGCATGATTTTTTTTAAATTACCTCGTGTAATACACGGTTCGAACCTAGTTATTATAATATAGTAGCACTTATCTATATGTATATCTATACTCCCTTATAAACCATCTTATCTATACTCCCTTATAAACCATCTTAACAAAATGTCTTAAAGTCTTAAATACAATTCCTTAAGCATAAAGTACAACACTTTTATGCCTAAAGTCTTAAGTGCACCTCATAAAGCATAAGTTACAAATGCTTGATGCAAGTATATTCAAATCTATACTCCCTAAAGTACATTGCAGCCCATGCTTTCCTTCTACCTTGTTCTAAGAGACATACCTGTTTGACAAACTTCACACGCTTCCTTCTGCCTTTTCTCTCTGAATTGGAAGACTGCAGTAAAACCTAATACACTGAGGTATGGCTTTCTCACTTCTCTTCAACTTCTATCCACGAGAGCCTCCATCTGAAAATCAAGAGATAACAGGTAACATTCCCACAAAATCATCTAAAAATCGAGTTCTCCTTTTGAAAATCGACATCTTCATCCGCAAAAATCGATTTCTGTTTGCAACTCCTGGTTTCTATTTGCAAAATCGATTTATGTTTATGTTTCTGCTTACAAAATCGATTTCAGGTTGAGGTTGTCGATTTCAGATGGAGGCCGTCTATACTATTCCTATGTTACTAAAATCGTTTCCTCACACATATGGTCACCGTTTGGTTCATTTTCCTAATTTTGTTGGTTTGTGTTGAAGACCATCCTAATTATTGTTCTCTTTACCTAATGGTTGTTTTATTAATCTTTCCCTTTTTTACTTACTGCAGCTACAGCCTTTCAGGGGTCACCAATTGTGGTTGCACGAAATTAAATATTTGATGGTGAGCTTGGCTAGCCTCTCTATCTATTTATCTATCCAAGCTTGACTTGCAGCTTAAATCTCCAATCAAGTCCAATGATAGTATCTTCAATAATAGTTTTTTGTATCAATGTTGTGTTTGTATTCTTTTTCTTATTTGGCATTCAATCGATTTTTTGTTTTGTTTGATAGTCGATTTCTTGATTACACAAGTTTCTGTATCATATTGCGAGTTTCTCTTTGATAATTGATTTTCTTTGTAAGTTCTAACGCTTGTATTCACTAATGGTTTTGGAATATATATAGCAAGTTTGGAACCAGATGACATTATTCAGTTACATGTACATCATTTGTGATTGATCTCTTATGCTTGCTTTGATTCATCTATGGTTGCCTCATATTGTTGTTGTTGTTGATAACAGTGTTGCTAATTGGCTGTAAAACGGGGATGTATATTGACCTTGAAGGTCAAATGGATTTCAATTAAACCATCTCCCAAATTGATGTTGATAACAACATTGCTAAACAGAACAACAAGAGAAAATGGGGATTGTGGCTCAGATAGTTGCATAATGCGTGTGTTGATTTGATATATGCATTCTTGCTAGGGAATTTGGCTTTGTTCCATTTCGGAGTCCACATGTGATGTTTATTTCATGCTAAAACAAGACTTACTTGAGAACCCTCCCTATTAAAATGCCAAATATTTTTGTAGACCCTTTTTTGTAACAGGAGACTCGAAACAACATCGAATATGTGGCATCTAGAGATAATCGACGCAATTCCATATTTCTATTGAGAGGTAATAAGTGATTTCCAGGATCATTTATCTATTCCTTCTTGAAAAGAAGAATCTCCTCGAATCGCCATAATCAATTCCATCAGCTGAAGAATTTACTTCGCAAATCGAACCTAAAAACGTTCTTGTTGTAATCTTCCAATTTGTAGATAAACAACTTATTCGTTTACTATCTATATTTGTTACCGATGTTGATTTCTTTTTACTTTGGCTAATTGTTTTCATGGATGCGTCAATAATTGGAATGCTTTCGTAGGTGGAATCCATCTACTGGCGGTCTTGATTATTTACAGGTTTATCTTCAATCCATCGTCTCTTACCCGCCTAGAATCATCAAAATCACTTGCTTCTTGGCTGAATTTCTGAAGGTCCATTGGTAAATTTACTATCTTTTACTTTGTTATTTGGTTCACATGGGTTCAAACCCTTTTCGACAAAACCTCAAAGTGTTCCTGTATAACCAATGTGTTTGTCAATGGGTGATTTGCAGGGTGAAACTTCAAGGCTCAAAGATTAGAAGATTCAACAACTTGAATCGATTGTAGAGTGCCACTTGGATGTTTAGTGAAACTAACATTGATTTAGTTACATAATAGTTATTGACTGATTTATATATGACTTGCTTGCCGGTAAGAGTTAACACTTTAACATAATTTACCGGATAAGAATAATTTAGGGGTCGTTTGGTAAACGCTTACCTGGGTAAGTGTTTACCACGTCACATTATCTACCGGATTAATATGGCAAGGACCAAAAATCTTACCTGATAAGAGCGAATGCAAGGACCTAGAGTCTTACGCGGTAAGTGAAAGCGACGACTTTTACCACGGTTAGTGCTTATCGGGTGAATTATTGCATACAAAACCAATTTGGTGGACAAAAATCTTACCCAAAAAGTAAGTGATGGTGTTGGTAAGCGTTTACCCGGTAAGCACTTACCTAGGCAAGCGTTTGGTAAACGGCCTGTTAGTTCTTTTTAGGTTGCTGGGATTGGTATTTTGGTTGCCTTTTAGGTTGCTGAGATCTGTATTTTGGTAATTATTTGTTTGGTTTTTCCTATTGTGTTTCTAACATTGTCACACATACTTGAGATTAAGATGAATGCAGGGGAATCAAGATGTTGATGGATTCCCAAAATGTAAAATATGTTATCCTTGATCAAATACACGTTGAGCTATTAAGATGGCATGAATTTGCAGGCTTTGATTAAGAAACTTCTTTGGGAGCATTTTTCTATGTATTCAGTTTCTTGAAATTTTGGTAATATTTGCAAGATCACGGGCGTATATTCTTTGTGGGCATCTATACTTATGTAGAACCCTCAGATTTCACATTGCACTTTGCTTCTCTTCATGTTTTTTTAATGAACCTTTTACATCCCGTCGTATTGCGCGAATACTCAACTAGTGTAAGAAAAATAGCAAAAGTTTCGACTTAAATTATACGTAAATATATATAGCAATGTACACAATCTTAAAAATCTTATTTGTAAAAGATGGACAATCGATAAAAGAATTTGTTCGTGTAACATCTCGAAATTCCGCTATATTATATTTGTAATATAAACGGGATCGTTTTGCAATTTAGTCAAAGTTATGGACTTTTGTAATTTAACTTCAGGGTTGACTTTGTGATTTTGATCAAAGTTTAAGTTATGCTTGAGAAATTTAAATATTGGAGGGTGATTCTTGTCATTAGCTAAAAGCTATGTTTAGATAAAAGGAGATATCTGAATTAAGAAACATCACATTCCATTATATATTGGAGTCGACCCAGAGATAAGCGGAGAGAACAGAGGGTTTGGCGATTTCAAGTTCTTGTAAGAAATCCAACCCTAGTTTCAATTGATTGAGGATAGTTGGGTGTTTTGAATTAAATTTACTTCCGATTAGGTTATTAAATCCTTGGAGTATCAAATCAGAAGATTGGATTTGTTGGGATTGAATCAATCTGCTCAGGTTGAAGTTAACTTGTGTTCAGGTGAGCTCATCTCAATTCAAATGCTTTAATTGAAATTAAATCAGATAGGGTGTATAAAAGGTCTGAATTAAATGGTATATTAGTGTGGAAAACTAAGTCGATTAATACCCTGCACTTTAGATATGCTTTCTGTGTAAGTCTGAAGTAAATCGAATTCATAAAAACAGTAGTCCCGGTATTTGGAGAAATTCTGGAACTGGGCATAGGAGTCCGTGACTGACTTTGGGTTCCGGAATTGGGTTTTTTTGGCAAAGGGATCCGGAACCAAGTTCCGGTATTGGGCCGCTAGGATGAGATCCGAAATCATCCGGAATTGGGCTTCCGGTATTAAACGAACCGGAATGGGATTTTGCGCTTCCGGTATTAAACAAACCGGAATGGGCCACGATTCTTGGATCCGGAATTTAAATAACAAAACCGGAATGGGGCCCGGTAATTGGATTTTCGGTATGGACGGTAATTGGATTTCCGGTATGGACGAAAATTGGACTTCCGGTATGGAATTTAATTGGACTTCCGGTATGGATTTAATTATTTGGTCTGGATGTTATTTTAAAAAGATTCGTATTAATTTAATGGATCTGGTAGTTGTTTAAAGTGGGCCTTGGACTTATTGAAGCCGATATTAATTAGATTTCGATATTGGGTTTTATAATCCAAAATAAAGAACCCCGAAATAGGCTTTAAGTCCGGTATTAAATGGAACCGGATTAGGCTTAGAATCCAGTTGTGGTTTTGAATTTTACTTGAATTCGTGTTCGGATAAATTCATAATTCAAGTTCGGGATACTTTTGATTATATTATTTGGAAGAGAAACAATTGAGAATAAAGAAGCGATAAATGGTTTAATATTCTTAGAGTAAAGAATATGTTATGAGAAGTAGTGTGATATGTTGTTATACATATACACTAGTAAGTGTAATGGACTCATGGGTACTGATTATATTGAAATGAATGAATAGACAAAGTAGAACTGATATTCATGTTGAAAGATCGAATAGGCAAGGTAGAACTGCTATTCTTGTTGAAATGAATAAATAGGAAAAGTAGAATTGCTATTCATGTTGAAAGATCGAATAGGCAAGGTAGAATTGTTATTCTTGCTGAAATGAATGAATAGGCAAAGTAGAATTGCTATTCATGTTGAAATATCGAATATGCAAGGTAGAATTGCTATTCCTGTTGAAATAGTGGAATAGGCAAAGTATAATTGATATTCCTGTTGAAATGAATGAATAGGCAAAGTAGAATTGCTATTCATATTGAAAGACGGAATAGGCAAAGTAGAACTGCTATTCACATAGAAATGATTGAATAGGTAATATAGAATTGTTATTCATGTTAAAATGGTAGAATAGGCAAAGTATAATTGCTATTCTTGTTAAGAAGAGGATTAGGCAAGATATGTTGCTATTTGTATTGACTGTAGGGATTAGGGAAAGTATAATTGCTATTCGTAAATGAGACGGGGAAACATGAAATAGACAAAGTGTAAGTGTGTTTCCGGTTGCTTTCGGTGGATTAGAAATAGGCAATATATAAGTGCCATTTCTGATTCTATTCCAAGAGAAATATATGGCAATTGAATGTAAGTCATTAGGTTCGATTGATAAACTAGAATCTGTGATGATTCGTAGTAGGCATTCGATTATGATGATACGACTTTCTGAATGATAGTCCTATTCATGGGATCGGGTGTGTTTCTGTCATTGAGCTGAGCACGTGTACAGTAAGAATGGTGGTGAACAGGTTTGTTTATATGCATCGGATATTTGAGTTTCAAACTTGTTAATGTTTGAATTTGAATTTGAATGTTCTCATTAGGCGTAAACCTAATCGTTTCAAATTAAATTTTCTTACCAGGTACAAGTTCAGGGAAGTGATGGGATGTGGGACGAGTGCTTCTGGTATCCAACTTTTGATGATAAAAGGAGAACTTAAACGATGCAAAGGAGGCTTTTGATGAATTGCTTAGATAATCAAGTTAATCTAATTATAGTTGACATGATTAGATTAATAGGTTATTTAGAGAATTCGAATTGTGTATAAAGGAACCCTCGTAGTTAACTCTCTGCTTATATAATTAAAGGTTTGATTGATTTTCTGATATTCCTTGTGAAAATTTTAAGGTTCAAATTGGTCCTGATTTTAAGGTGTTACAGTTTGAGATTGCTCAAACGAGGTTATTATATTTTTAGGCTCTCAAATAATATGTTTATCACTTTCTTCAAAAATAATAATAATATGTTTATCACATTTAAGCGGGAAAAAAGTCCACACCGCATCAAATCGTGTAGGTTGGGACCTTTGCAGTACGGTTCATGATATGTAATTTTTTGCACTGCACTTACTTTGTCATCTTTAGTTATTTAAATTCAGGTTCAACCCACAAATTATTTTATATTAATTATTATGTATATAATCATGAGGATCGGTCTCGGTCCCAAATCGGTTCCACCTTTTTAAAATTGATTTTTAACATATAAAAAATATTTCTTTTTTAGATTTTTGGTCAATCAGTTGCACTAACAAATACGTTTTTATTATAATTGAGTCAATCAAATACACTAAAACTACGTTTTTATTATTGGTCAATCAAATATACTTTAGAATATTTAACTGGGTCAACCGACTACACTAAAAAAACATGTTTTTGTTATAACACACTTAATAAAATACACCTACATATACATGTTGGTCTTCAATTAAATACACTTAAAATATATTTTTTAAAAATCAGGCCAATCCCGAGTTGGTCCTATAAAGGTTTCGGGCCCGACCTTGTTTTTGGTGGAAAATCGTTACCGGTTAAGGACCAAGGGGCCTAAACCGGTCCCGAACCAAGCCAGACCCATTTGACCATCTTTACTCTAGATCCAAAACATCAAAACTTGTTCACACACATTTGGATTTTACGAAAAAAGAGGAATTAGTAAGCAACTTGATATGATAATAAATCACCAAAAAAGTCAAGTAATCAAGTATACACCGATAATAACAATGCGCCTTTTAACATATTATTTTATTCTTCTGTCAAAGTTTAGCATATTAGAATTGAAAAAAGATTCGGTTACAATTTATATAAAATGTAAATTGATATCGACTTGATCCTGCAATTGCATGTCGGGTAAGACCCGACAATTACCTTACCGGGTAAATGCTATTTTTTTACAACATTCGCCACCTTCACTTACTAGTACTATCGGCAAATGACACACCTAGTTTTTTTTCTCTAGCAGATAGACCTTGAAGATGGATCAAAGGTCCATAAAGTCACGTCTTTTGGCCAAATTTCAACGTTTCAAGATATATTTTTTAAGGTTTTTTTTTTTGCTGATCCGGAAAAACTCTTTCGGTTGCAGTTGAGGGAATTTTTCATTTTTTTGATTAATGTCCCTTATATTTTCTATTATCTTACAACACCCATCAAAGTTTAACGTGTGTACTTTTCATACATTGGAAATTTTATATTTACAAAAATCAGATGAGTAGATGCATCATGCACGTGACTTCTTGGAGGCTTCATAGTCTCATAGGTCCGTCTCTGCCGTTAAAATTGATTGTTAATAAACGATATTTACCCGATAAATATTAATTGAGTAGGGACTTTACTTAGACCATCTCCAATGGGGCCACTAAATCTTACACCAAACACTAAATTTGGTGTAAAAACACTATTCACATCTCCAATAAGGTCTCTATATTCTACACTAAATTTGGTGTAATGAATACTATTACACTATATATGTTGTAACATATTCATTTACACAACTTTTACATCACTTTAAAAAAATTAGTGTTACCCATTGGAGATGATTTACTATTAACACTAAAATTTACACTACTTTTGAAATTTGATGTAAAATATAGCGTGACCCATTGGAGATGCCCTAAGACCAACTCCAATCATACTGCAAAAGAGGAGATTTGCAATACGGTGGAACCCAACCATACACCATAACATCAATTTTTTTGGTGTGTTACTATTCATTTTTTCCAAAACACACCAAATTTGGTGTGTTACTATTCACACTGCAAATTACCTTTCTGTATGTTATAAGCTTTTGGAAAATGGTTTTTTTAGATGGACCCACCAATTTGGTGTTTTTTTTTTTAAGTATGATTGGAGTTGAGATGTTTTTTTAGTGTCAAGGGTGACACAAATTTTAATGTTTTGGTGGTATTTTCGGTGTTTTGGGTTGGAGATGATCTAAGTAAAGATTTTTTTTCGTCCATATCAATATCTCATAGTATCATACCTATTACGAAAAGGATTTTCAGTTATTATCGTACTCAGATAAGATGCTTTGAATATTCTTTTCATAAAACTACCAAAATCGTGGAGGAATCTTGGCAGGATATGCGTGAAGAAAGACATTCATGGCCGAATATACTCCTTGATTGTTACAATCCAATATTTCTTCATATTTTGCCCATCGTCAAAGCTCTCTTTCTGTCTCTATATATAATTCTGTACACACGCATGATCTGTATAGCAAATTATCATCTCCATTGTTGAAATTGTCGCAGATTTCGACCTATTTTTTTGGTAGAAAAAGAGGTGAAGATTGGAAGCGTTGAACACGATGCAGTTTCGGAAGCTTTTGAAGAAATTGATCGACGAGACTTTGCCTGAATGGAGGGACAAGTTTCTGTCTTATAAGGATCTGAAGAAGCAACTGAAGCGCGTTTACTCCAGAGACAATCGCGGTGATAAGAGGATGAAATTGAGCCACGGTGATGAAATTGATTCAGTGGCGACGGAGAAGGAGGTTGCTGATTTCGTGAAACTGTGCCAAGAACAGATCGATAAGTTCAATGATTTCGTTCTCGAAAAAGAAGAGTGGTATCTTATCGAAATAGAGGTGATTAATGATTTTGATATCTAAATTTCGTTATTGAATTGTTCATACCTAGATCTCGATTGTAATCTTATCAATTCGATTGTAATTTTGATTTCTAAATTTGGAATGAAGATTCTGGAAGGTGATTTGATTGCAACAAAGGATTCAAACGAAGAGTTGATGAAAGTTGGTAGAACCCTAGCAGATTTACATGGAGAGATAGTTCTCTTGTTAAATTACAGTTGGCTTAATTACACAGGTACCTTGACTACTTTCCTCTTTGCGTTTTCCCCAAAATACTCCAAAAGCTTCCATTAAAATGGCGCAATTTTGAAGGATTGGTGAAGATACTGAAGAAACACGACAAACTAAGTGGAGCTCTGGTTCGATTGCCTTTCATCCAGAAAGTTCTAAAGGAGCCTTTTTACGAAACTGATGTATTAAACAATCTGGTGAAGAAATGTGAGACGATGCTTGAACAACTTTTCTCCATGAATGAACCACAAACGTCGGCATCTGCAACAAGCACGAAAGAAGAAGGAACAATTCCTGAATCATCATCCAGTGAACCCAAAGAGAATTCTTCTCCTACAGTTCCTGAAGAACTCATTGACATTAAGCACATGGAGAACACCTACATGAAACTCACTCTTTCAGCACTTCAGGTTCTCCAGGAGATTCGAAGCGGAAGCTCAACCGCACACGTTTTTTCGCTACCACCGATGCAACAGAGCAGGGAGATGAAGGAGGTATGGAAAGAATCGCTTGCCGTAGAAGTTGCTAAGTAAACCGTTGGAATCTAAGATCAGGCATCTCGATGATCACATGATCTTTTTGAACAATCGATGTGGAACAACTTGGAACGATGAAAGTGTTCAACGAAATTATCTGTTTAGTAATGGTGAAGTTAATAAACAATGGTAGAAATAAAAGTATCAAGAACACGAACCCAACGATTACCTGTTTTGACGATAATTGATGTAATAGTGTACGTCTACAGAGGAGAAGAGAATGTTTTTCATCTAACTGAAAGAGAATTACGATATTCGTTCTTATATTTTGTTAATGGAATTTCATTTTTTTTTGTTAATCGTGGGGTTTCGGACCGGCTTACACGCACCTTGACTAGTCCAACAACCAGACAGATCTTCAGTGTGGTCTTACAGGACTCGAACCGATGACCTCCGAGGAAAATTCTCAAAGACCCAAGTTTTATTGTCAGTTGAGTTAACCAACCAGGTTAAATGAAATCTTATTTTGCATAATACACTTGTTTTCATATGGTATAATATGTGTAGACTTTAACAACTATCCCCAACAACAATACAAGTGTTTTCATGAATACCCTTCTTGTGAAAAGTGCTTAAAAAGGAGAGACTGGAAATTGATAAAATTTAAAAAACCAGCTATGAGTAAACAATAAGATACAACTAAATATTTCAAAAAAAAAATAAGATACAACTAAAAGGAAGTATGAGTAAAATATAACCAAGACAACGAAACCTGCACACCAATAGTCTAACTTAGAACTAGAAACCTAAACCCTTGAAACATCCTATCAAAACCCATATGTGAAATTGACTCAAATAGCGAAAGCCACAAACAAGTTTGACAAAATAGCCAAAAACTCTCTCGGGTCGCACAAATAGCCAATGGGTCTACACTTAGACCCGACCCGGTGAGTGCGGACCGCAATGTGACACATGTCATCATATTACGAGACCATGAACTGCAAAAGTCCTCTACCTTTTCAGACCCCAGGTCCCGCAATCGCACTTGCGATTGCGAGTGCGGACCTAACCTGTTGCAAGTGCGGACCAATACGAAATAAGTCATCGTTTCTAAACCCCATGTGAACCCCACTTGCGATTTTAAAACCCTAGTCAAAATAACTGGTCCCCCCTCCACCCCATACGCCGACAGCTTCGTTTTCTTTCCACGTGAAGTCAAAAGAGAGTGAGATACACGATCTTTGATACGCAATGGCCGACGAGGTATGTTTTTTCTCACCAAAATCTCAACTTTGCTACTGAAAAACACGTTCAAACCAACCGTTTTCAAGTATTTTTTTTTTGTCTTTTTGTTAACTCATTGCGATCCGCACTCACCGGGTCGGGTCTGAGTGCGGATTCATTGACTATTTGTGCGACCCGGGAAAGACTTTGGCTATTTTGTCAAACTTGTTTGTGGCTTTGGCTATTTGAGTCAATTTCCCAAATTTAGGGTATTGTTAGGAAATTGTAGCACAATCTTCCATATCTATCTATACTACTGTTGGACAACCTAAGGGGGGGGTAAGGTTGTATTTTAAATCTTTTACTTTCAAAAATTCTTTTTACAAATAAATACAGAATAAATAAAGCAGAGTATAAATAAATAAGTATACAACAATTATATAAACAGATATAATTTAAATGCACAGAGATTATATATAAATGCAAAGCAGTTTATATAAATAAATATAATAAAGCACAGCGGAATAAATAAAGAGATAAAGGTAAGAGATACTTGACACGGAGATTTACTGATTTACCACCAACTGTGATAAACCAGCAGCCGAGACACTTCTCGACACGATCCAATAAATGTATTCTTTACGGTAGAAATACAAACCAAGTACAAAGGTATTTGTAATAGTTTCTCAAGCCTCTGCTATGAGATAAACAGGATCACACACCCGTTATTCAAATACTTACAAGAGGAGTATAACTCACAATGGGTAATCACTCTTGTATAATATCTCACACTTGGATATTTTATAAAAAAAGTTTTATAAAATATATATATATAAATAGATGAGAGAGCTGAGAGGTGCTGTTTGTTGTTGCTTGTTACTGTTGTGTTGTCTGAGGTCTACTATTCTTCATCATCAACAGCTTCTTTATATATCAGCATCTCCAACGGCATTGTGAATTCGCGGTATACCGCCAAATGCATGCGGTATACCGCCGTCAGAAAAGGTGACTGACACACCAACGGCTACATGCAAAGTTGGCAGGAATTATGTACCCGCGGTATACCGGCTGTACCGCCGCGGTATACCGCCGTCAGGAAAAGGTAACTTCAACCAATCAGAGATGCACACGGCCTGCCGCGGTATACCGGCTGAACACCCGCGGTATACCGGCAAAAGTGTACCCGCGGTATACCGGGTATTCTCCACGGTATACCGCCGTCAGAAAAGACAGCTTCCAGGACTGCAACCAAATCTGCTGGATCTTCTTAAAACCTTATTAAAATTAATTGTTGGGTTTTTAGAAATATCCAAGTGGTATATTATTTTAGGGTGTTTATCATTATTAGTTATAAACAATAATGACGACGTAAACACTTCCGTCTTGAACCCTTCAGATTAAATCTTCGTGTTCTTCAACAACTGCACACTTGGATTAAATTGTTAGACAAACAATAATGCGGTGTGTTTGTAATCATCAAAATAAATATATATAAATATAGAGATGTGGTACACTTGCACCAACAATCTCCCCCTTTTTGATGATGACAAACACAACCGCTAAGCAAGAGCATGTGCGGTTTCTCTCCCCCGTTTGTCGAAACAAAAAAGGGTTAAGAAAAACGGTATGCTTCCCCTCGAGAGATGCTCCCCCTCAAAATATGCATATAATTGAGGTAGCATAAACTCATGGGTAAATATAATAAAACGCTCCCCCTCAAATTAATAACGATATCAATTTGATTTTATAAAATTTGAGGGATAAAATAAAATGCAAAAAGCAATAGAGACAAAGATATACAAACCAATACGAAACACTTGCACCAAAACGGATCTTAAGGCTTCAATATTCGGTTAATTTTATGTGAAAAAAAAATCACCACGTATTATGACCTCGTCAGGTAACCACGTATTATAACCTCGGCAGGTAACCACGTATTATAACCTCGGCAGGTAACCACGTATTATAACCTCGGCAGGTAACCACGTATTATAACCTCGGCAGGTAACCACGTATTATAACCTCGCCAGGAAACCACGTATTATAACCTCGGCAGGTAACCACGTATTATAACCTCGGCAGGTAACCACGTATTATAACCTCGACAGGAAACCACGTATTATAACCTCGCCAGGAAACACCTACAAAAGGCAAAGAAAATATTTCGTGGTACCCTTTTCTTATGGGTCCTTTTAACAGTTAGTATAAAACATAAACTGCAAAAAAAAATATGTTGTCGACATAAAACAAACACGACAAACATACAAAACCATAAAAATGGTTTAAAACCATAAACGCATTCCACCCGGATTATCAACATTAAACATTCCTTTCGGAATCCATTTTCTAACCATTTTAATTTTGCGATTGTATTTATCATACACATAAAATGAAGCATTTATATTCGCATTAGGTCTAGAAAAATTACTATTACACATACGAGCATACGGTTTCCTCCCATAATTCACATTTTTCATTTTTGACATATATGGGGGTTTTTGCACATAGGGTTTTCTCGTTTCAACTTTAGGAGATGCAAAAAATCTTTTAATGAGTTTACACGAACATTTATCAACACATGTATCGGAACCAATGCCTTTACGACAATTTATACGATTAGGCATATTTAGCATTTTAAGCACTTTATCATTGCTACTATTAAAAGCATTTGCTAATAAGTCATTTTTCTCATGCGATTTACATTTAGCATTTAAACATGCAACTTCATTTTCAAGAGACTCGCATTTTGTACATGCAACACTTTCATTTTTATTTTCACTTAAGCATGCAATTTTATCATTTAAAATAACACAAGATTTACAGACATCTTTTTCACTTAATTTATTTTCTAATTTAGTGATAACATCTAAATCATGAGCAGATTTTTGTTTACCGTCATCTATTTCCTTTTTATATGTGGATACGGTTTCTTTTAAATTAGAGATTTCATCTTTATACTTATTTGCAAGAGCGGCCATATCATGAAATGATTTATATAATTCGTCAAGATTATTTTCATCGTCACTATAATAATTATCACAATTATTTTTAGAGGAATATGATGAAGATACCTCATTATCATGGTCGGCCATGAAACAAAAATTTTTGGTCTCATTTATGCTTGCGCTCAACGCGCCTCCAACCAAAGCTTTTGGTGTGTTGATTTGTTTTGCTCGATTCGGACACACACTTGCATAGTGATCCTTGTCACCACACACATAGCAAAAGCCTTTCTTTTTATTGGCTTTTTCATCGTCGCTAGATTCGTCATAATTGTCTTCACTTTTGTGGACGTTGCGACTTTGGTTTTTACCACCACGACGGTAGTCTTCATTTTCTTGAAACCTATCAATATTGGCAAACTTTTTGTTAGAAAGAAGTTTAGAAAGTTTTCTTACCAACTTGACTAAATCGTCAAGATTTTCGGGTTCATCATCGGATGAACTTGCATCTTCCTCCTCTTCCTTTTCTTTTGAGGCAACGACCTTGAGAGCGATGGATTTCTTTTTGACTTGCTCCCGGACTTGATTTCTTTTTAGTGCGATTTCGTGCACTTTAAGATTGCCGATGAGATCATCGAGCTTCATAGTTGCGAGATCTCGGGAGTCTTCCAAGGATGTGATTTTTGCCATCCACTCCGAAGGAAGTGCTCGAAGAATTTTCCTTACATAATCCTCATTAGGATAAGTACGACCTAATCCCTTCAAAGTAGTCATAATGAGGTTAAAACGTTTAAACATTGAGTCGATTGACTCATCTTTTGACATTTCAAATAATTCATAATCATGAACTAAAATGTTTATTTTAGAACTTTTAACTTGAGTATTTCCACGATGAGTGTCACTCAAGCTTTGCCAGATTTGATTAGCAGTTTTACAGGTATATACTCTTTCTATTTCATCGGAAGTTAAAGCAGCATATAATATATTTTTAGCCTCAAAATTTAAACAAAAAAGAGATTCTTCAGCGGGAGTCCAGTCCTTAACAGGTTTATCAACAATAACATTATTTTTTATAATAGTAGGGTTAAAATTCCCATTTTCTATAATATCCCAAATTTTTTGACTTTTGCCACGAACGTGACATTCAAATAGCTCGGCCCAAATGCCAAACTTTTCAGTATCTATCAAAGGAGTTTTAGAGAACACAAAATTAGTTTGTTGAGCCATTTAAAAAAAAATTAAAGAAATGACTTTAAAAATTTAAACAGAAAATTTTTGAAAGCCCCGCTCTGATACCAAATGTTGGACAACCTAAGGGGGGGGTAAGGTTGTATTTTAAATCTTTTACTTTCAAAAATTCTTTTTACAAATAAATACAGAATAAATAAAGCAGAGTATAAATAAATAAGTATACAACAATTATATAAACAGATATAATTTAAATGCACAGAGATTATATATAAATGCAAAGCAGTTTATATAAATAAATATAATAAAGCACAGCGGAATAAATAAAGAGATAAAGGTAAGAGATACTTGACACGGAGATTTACTGATTTACCACCAACTGTGATAAACCAGCAGCCGAGACACTTCTCGACACGATCCAATAAATGTATTCTTTACGGTAGAAATACAAACCAAGTACAAAGGTATTTGTAATAGTTTCTCAAGCCTCTGCTATGAGATAAACAGGATCACACACCCGTTATTCAAATACTTACAAGAGGAGTATAACTCACAATGGGTAATCACTCTTGTATAATATCTCACACTTGGATATTTTATAAAAAAAGTTTTATAAAATATATATATATAAATAGATGAGAGAGCTGAGAGGTGCTGTTTGTTGTTGCTTGTTACTGTTGTGTTGTCTGAGGTCTACTATTCTTCATCATCAACAGCTTCTTTATATATCAGCATCTCCAACGGCATTGTGAATTCGCGGTATACCGCCAAATGCATGCGGTATACCGCCGTCAGAAAAGGTGACTGACACACCAACGGCTACATGCAAAGTTGGCAGGAATTATGTACCCGCGGTATACCGGCTGTACCGCCGCGGTATACCGCCGTCAGGAAAAGGTAACTTCAACCAATCAGAGATGCACACGGCCTGCCGCGGTATACCGGCTGAACACCCGCGGTATACCGGCAAAAGTGTACCCGCGGTATACCGGGTATTCTCCACGGTATACCGCCGTCAGAAAAGACAGCTTCCAGGACTGCAACCAAATCTGCTGGATCTTCTTAAAACCTTATTAAAATTAATTGTTGGGTTTTTAGAAATATCCAAGTGGTATATTATTTTAGGGTGTTTATCATTATTAGTTATAAACAATAATGACGACGTAAACACTTCCGTCTTGAACCCTTCAGATTAAATCTTCGTGTTCTTCAACAACTGCACACTTGGATTAAATTGTTAGACAAACAATAATGCGGTGTGTTTGTAATCATCAAAATAAATATATATAAATATAGAGATGTGGTACACTTGCACCAACAATCTCCCCCTTTTTGATGATGACAAACACAACCGCTAAGCAAGAGCATGTGCGGTTTCTCTCCCCCGTTTGTCGAAACAAAAAAGGGTTAAGAAAAACGGTATGCTTCCCCTCGAGAGATGCTCCCCCTCAAAATATGCATATAATTGAGGTAGCATAAACTCATGGGTAAATATAATAAAACGCTCCCCCTCAAATTAATAACGATATCAATTTGATTTTATAAAATTTGAGGGATAAAATAAAATGCAAAAAGCAATAGAGACAAAGATATACAAACCAATACGAAACACTTGCACCAAAACGGATCTTAAGGCTTCAATATTCGGTTAATTTTATGTGAAAAAAAAATCACCACGTATTATGACCTCGTCAGGTAACCACGTATTATAACCTCGGCAGGTAACCACGTATTATAACCTCGGCAGGTAACCACGTATTATAACCTCGGCAGGTAACCACGTATTATAACCTCGGCAGGTAACCACGTATTATAACCTCGCCAGGAAACCACGTATTATAACCTCGGCAGGTAACCACGTATTATAACCTCGGCAGGTAACCACGTATTATAACCTCGACAGGAAACCACGTATTATAACCTCGCCAGGAAACACCTACAAAAGGCAAAGAAAATATTTCGTGGTACCCTTTTCTTATGGGTCCTTTTAACAGTTAGTATAAAACATAAACTGCAAAAAAAAATATGTTGTCGACATAAAACAAACACGACAAACATACAAAACCATAAAAATGGTTTAAAACCATAAACGCATTCCACCCGGATTATCAACATTAAACATTCCTTTCGGAATCCATTTTCTAACCATTTTAATTTTGCGATTGTATTTATCATACACATAAAATGAAGCATTTATATTCGCATTAGGTCTAGAAAAATTACTATTACACATACGAGCATACGGTTTCCTCCCATAATTCACATTTTTCATTTTTGACATATATGGGGGTTTTTGCACATAGGGTTTTCTCGTTTCAACTTTAGGAGATGCAAAAAATCTTTTAATGAGTTTACACGAACATTTATCAACACATGTATCGGAACCAATGCCTTTACGACAATTTATACGATTAGGCATATTTAGCATTTTAAGCACTTTATCATTGCTACTATTAAAAGCATTTGCTAATAAGTCATTTTTCTCATGCGATTTACATTTAGCATTTAAACATGCAACTTCATTTTCAAGAGACTCGCATTTTGTACATGCAACACTTTCATTTTTATTTTCACTTAAGCATGCAATTTTATCATTTAAAATAACACAAGATTTACAGACATCTTTTTCACTTAATTTATTTTCTAATTTAGTGATAACATCTAAATCATGAGCAGATTTTTGTTTACCGTCATCTATTTCCTTTTTATATGTGGATACGGTTTCTTTTAAATTAGAGATTTCATCTTTATACTTATTTGCAAGAGCGGCCATATCATGAAATGATTTATATAATTCGTCAAGATTATTTTCATCGTCACTATAATAATTATCACAATTATTTTTAGAGGAATATGATGAAGATACCTCATTATCATGGTCGGCCATGAAACAAAAATTTTTGGTCTCATTTATGCTTGCGCTCAACGCGCCTCCAACCAAAGCTTTTGGTGTGTTGATTTGTTTTGCTCGATTCGGACACACACTTGCATAGTGATCCTTGTCACCACACACATAGCAAAAGCCTTTCTTTTTATTGGCTTTTTCATCGTCGCTAGATTCGTCATAATTGTCTTCACTTTTGTGGACGTTGCGACTTTGGTTTTTACCACCACGACGGTAGTCTTCATTTTCTTGAAACCTATCAATATTGGCAAACTTTTTGTTAGAAAGAAGTTTAGAAAGTTTTCTTACCAACTTGACTAAATCGTCAAGATTTTCGGGTTCATCATCGGATGAACTTGCATCTTCCTCCTCTTCCTTTTCTTTTGAGGCAACGACCTTGAGAGCGATGGATTTCTTTTTGACTTGCTCCCGGACTTGATTTCTTTTTAGTGCGATTTCGTGCACTTTAAGATTGCCGATGAGATCATCGAGCTTCATAGTTGCGAGATCTCGGGAGTCTTCCAAGGATGTGATTTTTGCCATCCACTCCGAAGGAAGTGCTCGAAGAATTTTCCTTACATAATCCTCATTAGGATAAGTACGACCTAATCCCTTCAAAGTAGTCATAATGAGGTTAAAACGTTTAAACATTGAGTCGATTGACTCATCTTTTGACATTTCAAATAATTCATAATCATGAACTAAAATGTTTATTTTAGAACTTTTAACTTGAGTATTTCCACGATGAGTGTCACTCAAGCTTTGCCAGATTTGATTAGCAGTTTTACAGGTATATACTCTTTCTATTTCATCGGAAGTTAAAGCAGCATATAATATATTTTTAGCCTCAAAATTTAAACAAAAAAGAGATTCTTCAGCGGGAGTCCAGTCCTTAACAGGTTTATCAACAATAACATTATTTTTTATAATAGTAGGGTTAAAATTCCCATTTTCTATAATATCCCAAATTTTTTGACTTTTGCCACGAACGTGACATTCAAATAGCTCGGCCCAAATGCCAAACTTTTCAGTATCTATCAAAGGAGTTTTAGAGAACACAAAATTAGTTTGTTGAGCCATTTAAAAAAAAATTAAAGAAATGACTTTAAAAATTTAAACAGAAAATTTTTGAAAGCCCCGCTCTGATACCAAATGTTGGACAACCTAAGGGGGGGGTAAGGTTGTATTTTAAATCTTTTACTTTCAAAAATTCTTTTTACAAATAAATACAGAATAAATAAAGCAGAGTATAAATAAATAAGTATACAACAATTATATAAACAGATATAATTTAAATGCACAGAGATTATATATAAATGCAAAGCAGTTTATATAAATAAATATAATAAAGCACAGCGGAATAAATAAAGAGATAAAGGTAAGAGATACTTGACACGGAGATTTACTGATTTACCACCAACTGTGATAAACCAGCAGCCGAGACACTTCTCGACACGATCCAATAAATGTATTCTTTACGGTAGAAATACAAACCAAGTACAAAGGTATTTGTAATAGTTTCTCAAGCCTCTGCTATGAGATAAACAGGATCACACACCCGTTATTCAAATACTTACAAGAGGAGTATAACTCACAATGGGTAATCACTCTTGTATAATATCTCACACTTGGATATTTTATAAAAAAAGTTTTATAAAATATATATATATAAATAGATGAGAGAGCTGAGAGGTGCTGTTTGTTGTTGCTTGTTACTGTTGTGTTGTCTGAGGTCTACTATTCTTCATCATCAACAGCTTCTTTATATATCAGCATCTCCAACGGCATTGTGAATTCGCGGTATACCGCCAAATGCATGCGGTATACCGCCGTCAGAAAAGGTGACTGACACACCAACGGCTACATGCAAAGTTGGCAGGAATTATGTACCCGCGGTATACCGGCTGTACCGCCGCGGTATACCGCCGTCAGGAAAAGGTAACTTCAACCAATCAGAGATGCACACGGCCTGCCGCGGTATACCGGCTGAACACCCGCGGTATACCGGCAAAAGTGTACCCGCGGTATACCGGGTATTCTCCACGGTATACCGCCGTCAGAAAAGACAGCTTCCAGGACTGCAACCAAATCTGCTGGATCTTCTTAAAACCTTATTAAAATTAATTGTTGGGTTTTTAGAAATATCCAAGTGGTATATTATTTTAGGGTGTTTATCATTATTAGTTATAAACAATAATGACGACGTAAACACTTCCGTCTTGAACCCTTCAGATTAAATCTTCGTGTTCTTCAACAACTGCACACTTGGATTAAATTGTTAGACAAACAATAATGCGGTGTGTTTGTAATCATCAAAATAAATATATATAAATATAGAGATGTGGTACACTTGCACCAACAACTACTTTATCAAAATTGTAAAACAGTTACTTTTCAAGATACGGTTTTTCTAAACTTTCAATTTTCTAAACTATCAGTTTTTCAACATTGCAGCGGTTCTCCTCCACGATCTCCTCTTTCCCACGACCTATCCGTTCAGCCTCCTTCTCCTCTTATACGTCTTCTTCTCACGTTCGCCGGATTATACGAAATCTGAGAAACATACCAGTTCCTGCCTCTCCTTTATTACGAATCATGGCGGCACCTTCACGAATCCTCCTCAAAGCCTTCCCTAAATTCCGGCAACCACAATATCCTTTTAGAAAATTTTACAGTTTTGTTAACTTGATTGAATGAGTTTTAAATTAGGATTGAATATGGGTTTTTGGTTTCAGTTTGCACGGTTTTTGAGCTTTCTTTGTTGGTGCAAGTGTACCCAGCTTTAAATATTGTGATATATTTTTGGTACACATAAAATCACATCTCCATATTTATTTTGATGATTACAAAACACACCGCATTATTTGTTATCTAATATTTTATCTGAGTGTGCAGATATTTAAATGATCTCGATAAATTTTTTATCTGAATAATCCAAGTCTGAAGAGTTTCGTCATTTTATTTTAAAATGATAAACACCCTAAAATATTTTTATCACTTGGATATTTCGTATCTATATAAATATATTTGAATCAAATATATATATAATATATATTTTTTTTTATTAAATATATATATAAATCGCTGATATATATATATATATGTTATTTTATTAAAATCACATCATACTGCTACTGTTCATCATTAAATGCAAAGAGTGTTCAGCCGAAAGAAGCCTTCCAGCGCAACTGCCCTTTTGTACGACTGTCAGGCGGTATACCGCCAAGGTCCACGCGGTATACCGCGATACTGTTCACCCATCAGTTCTTCTCTTGTCAGGAACCTTTTCAGGCGGTATACCGCCGTGTGCAACGCGGTATACCGCGGGTACCATGTACCGTTTGTTTTTGCAGGGTTGACCTTCTCCTCTGCAGTGTACTTTTTCTGACGCAGGTATACCGCGATGGATTGCCGGTATACCGCGAAAGCTTCTGCCCTGTTGCTCATCCAGTATAAATATCATGCAACCACCAGCCTTCAATGCTACACCAACTTCAGCAATAAATTCTCCCTCAGCATTTGATTATTATTCTGCTGCCTTCTTACTCACACTAAATCACTTAAACTGATAAAATTAATTTTTGAGTAAGAAATCTTGAGTTGATAGCAGATTAAAATCTCTCGATTAGTTGAATCAGCAACACAACTCAAGTGATCAAACTCTCTAAAAATATCCAAGTGATAAACCTTATTCAAGAGTGATTATTCATATTAAAATTATACCCTCTTGTAAGTGTTTGAATAAGAGTGAGTGATCCACATTAATCTCTCAAAGTAGAGTGATTCGCGTTTGTTGTATTAAGGTTTGTGTTTCTACCGTAAAGAACACGTTTCGTATTGGATCTCCGAGAAGTGTTATTTTCTCGAGGTGGACTAGCCAACTTTGTGTTTGGTGAACCACTTTAAAAATTCCGTTGTCAAGTATTCTCTTTCCCTTATCTATTTACATTTCCGCTGTGCATTTAAATTATATCTGTTTATATAATTGTTGTATACTTATTTATTTATACTCTGCTTTATTTATTCTGTATTTATTTGTAAAAAGAATTTTTTGAAAGTAAAAGATTTAAAATACAACCTTACCCCCCCTTAGGTTGTCCAACATTTGGTATCAGAGCAGGTCTTTCAAAAATATTCTGCATAAATTTCTCTTATTCTTCTAAATGGCTCAACAAACTAATATCGTGTTTTCAAAACCTCCTTTGATAGATACTGAAAAGTTTGGCATTTGGGCCGAGCTATTTGAATGTCACGTGCGTGGCAAAAATCAAAAGATTTGGAATATTATAGAAAAAGGGAATTTTAAACCCACCATTGTGAAAGATGATGTTTATATTGATAAACCTATAGATGAATGGACTACTTCTGATGAAACTCATTTTTGTTTAAACTTTGAAGCTAAGAATATATTATATGCTGCTTTAACAACTGATGAAATTGAAAGAGTATATACATATAAAACTGCAAATCAAATATGGGAAAGTTTAAATAATACTCATCGTGGAAACACGGAGGTTAAATCTAGTAAAGTGAATATTTTAGTTCACGATTATGAACTATTCGAAATGAAACAAGATGAGTCAATTGACTCAATGTTTAAAAGATTTAACCTTATTGTGACTACTTTGAAAGGTTTGGATCGCACTTATCCTAACGAGGACTATATAAGGAAAATCCTACGAGCCCTTCCTTCGGAGTGGATGCAAAAGATAACATCTTTAGAAGACTCCCGTGACCTTTCCATAATGAAGATAGATGACTTGATCGGTAATCTTAAAGTGCATGAAATTGCACTTAAAAGAAACAAAGATCGGGAGCAAGTTAAAAAGAAGTCAATCGCTCTCAATGTCTCAACACCAAAAGTTGAGAAGAAAAAGGAGAAAGCTAGCTCCTCGAAAGATCCATCCGAAACTCTCGATGAAGTCGCCATGTTGGTAAGAAACTTTTCCAAATTTCTTAATAATAATAATAAATTTTCTAACAATGGCAGATTTCAAAGAAACGGTAACTACCGTCGTGGTGGTGAAAATCGAAGTCGTAAGTTCCATAAACGAGACGAAAAAGTTAAGAAAAATGGCGACTCGAGTGAAGACGATAAAGCTAAGCCAAAGAGAGGCTTTTGCTACTCATGTGGTGACAAAGACCACTACGCCAATGAATGTCCGAAAAAGAACAAGTTCCAAAAGAAGAAGGAGAAAGCCTTCATTGGAGGCGCGTGGAGCGAGAGTGAAGAAGAAGATGACTATCAAGCCATTTGTCTTATGGCCGAAAGCGACGACGAGGTAAAATCTTCTTACTCGGATTACGATAGTGATTATGAAAGTGATAATGAAAATAATCTTGAAGAATTATATGAATCTTTTCATAAAATGGCCGCTCTTGCAAATCGTTACCAAGATGAGAATGCTATGTTAAAAGAAACTGTAAATGCATGTAAAAAGGAAATAAATAATGTTAAACAAAAATCTGAAAATGATATGGATATAATTGCTAAATTAGAAACTAAATTAGGAGAAAAAGATTTTTGTAAATCTTGTGATACTTTAAATAAAGAAATTGCATGCTTAAATAAAAAATCACATGAAAATATTATTTGTACAAAATGTGATATTCTTGAGAATGAGATTGCATGTTTAAAAGCAAAATGTGATGCGTATGAAAAGGATGATTTATTAGCAAAAGCTTTTCAAAGTAGTAATGAGAAAGTCCTTAACATGCTAAATATGCCTAACCGTATAAAATGTAGAAAAGGCATTGGTTCCAATACTTGTGTTGATAAATGTTCATGTAAACCCATCAAAAGATTTTATGAATCACCTAAAGTAAATACAAGAAATCAATATGTGCAAAAACCTCCATATGTGCGTAAAATGAATAATGCAAATTATATACCGAGAAAACCGTATGCTCGCATGTATCATGATAAATATTCTAAACCCAATAATAATGCGAATGTAAATGCTTGTTTTTATGTGTATGATAAATATAATCGCAAAATTAAAATGGTAAATAAATGGATTCCAAAAGGAATGTTTAGTAATGATAATCCCGGTGGTATGCGTTTATGGTTTTAAATGTTGTATATATTATATATAAGTAAAATATTGTTATTTGTACTTTTTATACTATTCATATATATATATACATACGTACTGCACATATATATATATATATATTTTATTTAATTTTTTTTAATTCTTATATATATATATTTTGTTTGACTTGACATATGTTATATATATATATATTTGTGTTTGATATATTATATATTAAAGTTGTGTAATGTATTATATATGTATATATTCTGTTTGACTTGTTATGCATATTATTTGTCTTGGAACTAATTGTCAAGGACCCACGAGAAATGGGGACCATAAAAGTTACATTTTCATTATTGTAGATTGACCTTGATATGGACTGGATACTCGATAGTGGTTGCACACGTCACATGACCGGAAACAATAATCTCTTTTCATCATATAAGTCATGTGATGGTGGACAGGTAATTTTTGGAGGAAACTCCAAAGGAAATATAATTGGTAGAGGTACAGTCTCTTGCAATAATGTTCAATTTCTTAATGTTAATCATGTTGACAATCTACATTTTAATTTGTTAAGTGTTCGCCAACTGTGTAAAAATGGTATAACTGTTGTCTTCGAAGAAGATTCTTGTAAAATCATAAAAAATGGTAAAGTTCTTTTAAATGGTTTTGTAAAAGGAAATTTATATATTTGTAAAACTGTTGTATCTGAAAATGTATGCTTATCTTCTATTAATGATGTTTCTACTTTATGGCATAGGCGTTTAGGTCACGCTAATCTAAGATTAATGCAAAACTTAAAAAATAAGGAGCTTGTGAGTGACCTTCCAAAATTAAAGTTTGATAATCATTTTTGTGATGCTTGTCGTGTCGGCAAACAACATCACGTTTCTCATAAATCAAAAAATGTTATTTCTACTCAAAGAGTTTTAGAACTTTTACATATGGATCTTTTTGGCCCGATGGCTATTCAAAGTTTTGGAGGAAATTTTTATACTTTGGTTATTGTGGATGATTATTCCCGTTATACTTGGACTTTATTTTTGAGACATAAAAATGAGGCTTTTGAAAAGTTTAAAATTTTGGGAAAACGAATTCAAAACCAACAAGGTTGTACGATTGTTTCCATACGTACGGACCATGGACGAGAATTCGATAATGATGTACAATTTGGTGCCTTTTGTGATAAACATGGTATAACTCATAACTTTTCGGCTCCTCGAACTCCTCAGTCAAACGGGGTTGTTGAAAGGAAAAATCGAACGTTGCAAGAAATGAGTAGAACTATGCTAAACGAACATCAAGTTCCCCAAAAGTTTTGGTGTGATGCCGTTGCTACCGCGACCTATGTGCTTAACCGTGTCCTAATTAGAGGTATCCTAAATAAGACACCCTATGAACTTTACCGTGGTAGAAAACCTTCCCTAGCTCACCTAAAAGTTTTTGGTTGTAAATGTTTCATTTTAAACACCAAATCCTACCTAACCAAATTTGACCCCAAAGCCTATGAGGGAGTTTTCCTAGGTTATTCTTGGAATAGCAAAGCCTATAGAATCCTAAATAAGGAGACCATGGTAGTAGAAGAATCCTTAAATGTTAGCTTTGACGAGAGTCCTCCCAAACCTAGTGCACCCTTAGCAAATGACAATATCCGTGAAGGAGACGTCTTAGCACAACAACTTAGCAACTTGGATTTAAGTACCCAACCTTCCACAAATAATATTGAATCTAGTGATGCCCCTCCGTGCTTTATTCCACAAGGTATAGATGATCCTAACCTTAGAACCGCTCGAGGCCATCCCGTAGATCAAATTATAGGTGACCTAAACCAAAGGACAACTAGATCACAAATCCATACCCATTGTGCTTTCCATGCCTTTATCTCAACCATAGAACCTAAAACCATAGATGAAGCTTTAGGTGATGAGGATTGGATATTGGCCATGCAAGAAGAGTTAAACCAATTTACTAGGAATGATGTGTGGGACTTAGTGCCTAGCCCTAGTAGTCAAACCATTATTGGCACAAGATGGGTCTTCCGTAACAAGGTAGACGAGAACGGTGGAGTCACACGAAACAAGGCACGTTTAGTTGCCAAGGGGTACAGTCAACAAGAAGGTATAGATTATGACGAAACCTTTGCACCGGTTGCTAGGTTGGAGTCTATTCGAATGCTTCTCGCTTTTGCAAATGCTAAAGATTTTAAATTATTTCAAATGGATGTTAAAAGTGCTTTCTTAAATGGTATTATAAATGAGGAGGTATACGTTTCTCAACCTCCCGGTTTTGAAAGTTTTGAAAACCCGACACATGTTTATAAATTGAAAAAGGCGCTTTATAGTTTAAAGCAGGCTCCGCGTGCGTGGTATGATAGATTAAAAACCTTTTTAATTGTTAGTGGTTATATTATGGGTAAAATAGATAATACTTTATTTGTGAAATATGTTCAAAATGATATTGTGGTTGTGCAAGTATATGTTGATGATATTATTTTTGGTTCCACTAATGAAAAACTGTGTAATGAATTTTCTGCGAAAATGACAAGCGAGTTTGAAATGAGCATGATGGGAGAGTTAAAATACTTCTTAGGATTGCAAATCAAACAATGTGAAACTGGTATTTTTATTAGTCAATCTAAATATTGTAAAGATATGTTGAAAAAGTTTAACTTTGAAAATGTCAAACCCGTTGAAACTCCAATGACCACAAACCTTCAATTATCTCGTGACGAGGAGGGAAACGATTTTAATGAAAAGATTTATCGTGGTATGATTGGTAGTTTATTATATTTAACTGCTAGTAGACCTGATATTATGTTTAGTGTATGTTTATGTGCTCGCTTTCAATCTTCACCTAAACAAACTCACTATGAAGCTGTCAAGCGTATTTTTCGATATTTACGAGGTACTACTAATCTTGGCTTATGGTACGCAAAGAAACCCGAGTTAGAAGTAACGTGTTTCGCCGATTCCGATCTTGGTGGATCTATTGTTGACCGAAAGAGTACTAGTGGGGTATGTGCCTTTATAGGTCTCTCACTTGTGTCTTGGTTCTCTAAGAAACAACAATCCGTAGCTTTGTCTACAACCGAAGCGGAATATGTAGCCGCCGCAAGAGCGTGTGCTCAAGTCCTTTGGATGAAACACACACTTACCGATTTTGAGGTACATCTAACCAAAATTCCAATTATGTGTGATAACTCAAGTGCTATAAACTTAAGCAAAAATCCCGTTTTACACTCTCGTACAAAACATATTGAATTGAGACATCATTTTTTACGAGATAATGTTCAAAAAGGCAAAATCGTGCTTGAAAAGGTTGATTCGGAAGATAATTTGGCCGATATTTTCACTAAAGCTCTAAACAAGAAGGCGTTCTTTAAATTAAGACTTGGTTTAGGCATGCTTGAGTATAACCCTTGATAAATACTAACTCTCAAATATTTCACATTTTGAGGGGGAGCATCTTTTGAGGGGGAGCATAAGCGACTTTCTTAAACCCTTTTTGCTTCGACAAAAGGGGGAGAGAAACCGAGTATGCTCTCGTGTTTAGCGTTGTGTTTGTCATCATCAAAAAGGGGGAGATTGTTGGTGCAAGTGTACCCAGCTTTAAATATTGTGATATATTTTTGGTACACATAAAATCACATCTCCATATTTATTTTGATGATTACAAAACACACCGCATTATTTGTTATCTAATATTTTATCTGAGTGTGCAGATATTTAAATGATCTCGATAAATTTTTTATCTGAAGAATCCAAGTCTGAAGAGTTTCGTCATTTTATTTTAAAATGATAAACACCCTAAAATATTTTTATCACTTGGATATTTCGTATCTATATAAATATATTTGAATCAAATATATATATAATATATATTTTTTTTTATTAAATATATATATAAATCGCTGATATATATATATATATATGTTATTTTATTAAAATCACATCATACTGCTACTGTTCATCATTAAATGCAAAGAGTGTTCAGCCGAAAGAAGCCTTCCAGCGCAACTGCCCTTTTGTACGACTGTCAGGCGGTATACCGCCAAGGTCCACGCGGTATACCGCGATACTGTTCACCCATCAGTTCTTCTCTTGTCAGGAACCTTTTCAGGCGGTATACCGCCGTGTGCAACGCGGTATACCGCGGGTACCATGTACCGTTTGTTTTTGCAGGGTTGACCTTCTCCTCTGCAGTGTACTTTTTCTGACGCAGGTATACCGCGATGGATTGCCGGTATACCGCGAAAGCTTCTGCCCTGTTGCTCATCCAGTATAAATATCATGCAACCACCAGCCTTCAATGCTACACCAACTTCAGCAATAAATTCTCCCTCAGCATTTGATTATTATTCTGCTGCCTTCTTACTCACACTAAATCACTTAAACTGATAAAATTAATTTTTGAGTAAGAAATCTTGAGTTGATAGCAGATTAAAATCTCTCGATTAGTTGAATCAGCAACACAACTCAAGTGATCAAACTCTCTAAAAATATCCAAGTGATAAACCTTATTCAAGAGTGATTATTCATATTAAAATTATACCCTCTTGTAAGTGTTTGAATAAGAGTGAGTGATCCACATTAATCTCTCAAAGTAGAGTGATTCGCGTTTGTTGTATTAAGGTTTGTGTTTCTACCGTAAAGAACACGTTTCGTATTGGATCTCCGAGAAGTGTTATTTTCTCGAGGTGGACTAGCCAACTTTGTGTTTGGTGAACCACTTTAAAAATTCCGTTGTCAAGTATTCTCTTTCCCTTATCTATTTACATTTCCGCTGTGCATTTAAATTATATCTGTTTATATAATTGTTGTATACTTATTTATTTATACTCTGCTTTATTTATTCTGTATTTATTTGTAAAAAGAATTTTTTGAAAGTAAAAGATTTAAAATACAACCTTACCCCCCCCTTAGGTTGTCCAACATTCTTGATTAGGCTTAACAATCAAATTGGCCCACGTTGCAATCCTTAAATGAATACCAATCAAATGCAAGCAAAAAATCTCGATCATGCGGCGACTTTCGGTGACCCACGTTTTCCCGGCGAAACTCCGGCGAGTTTGAAAAAAGTGATGAATGATCCGAAACCTTGTTGAATGATCCGAAAAGTTTAAAAACACAAATTTCGGCGAGATCCCGACGATCCCGTCTTTCCGGCGAACCAACCTTTTCGGATCAAAAGGATCCGAAATCATCACTTTTCGGGTGTAAGAGGATCCGAAAACTTAAACTTTTCGGGTGTAAGAGGATCCGAAAACTTAAACTTTTCGGATAAATTAGGATTCGAGAAGTTTTGACCGATTTTTCGGGCAATTCGATTTTCCGACGAGTGCTCCGGCAAAATTCGTTTTTCCGGTGATTACTTTCAGCAACCAAAACCTATACTTAACATGTGCAAAACATCATTGTATTGTTGAAATCAAGATGCTTTAATTATCAAAAACATATTTGATAATTCTCTATTTGATATTAACTATTACTATTATATTTCGAGAGAAAAGAAATAGATTGCTTCGTATTGGATGCATCAGATGATTCTTAATTGAGCAATGCAGAAATAATTGAAGAAGATGACCATTTTCGTTTCGTTTTTGAAACCACAGGGACCAAATCCGTAATTTACACTTTATTTTTTAACTGAAAAAGATAAACATATCGAAATGACTAAAATGCCCTTCACTTAACGGCTGAGAGTTAACGGTCGTTAGCGCTAGGGACCAAATAGTTACGAAAATAAGAACTACAGGGCCTTATTTGGAATAAAAAAATTGTAGGAACCATTTTCGTTTCATTTTTCAAACCCCAGGGACCAAATCCGCAATTTACTCTATAATTTATGTTAAAATCTTTTAAAATAGAATGTAACTTTTTTTAAAAAATTTAATTTTTTATTTTAGAAAAAAGTTAAAGCAAAACTCTTGTCGGAGATGTTCTAATAATTCTTATTCCATGGCCCCAAACCCTATGCTATGATCTTCACTCTTCATTCTTTCTTCCCCCATACGACATCAGATATTCCTCCCTTTTTCCATTCCTAAACTCTCTCATCTTTAATCTCCCTGTATAATTTGGCAAACCGCGAACGAAATCGACGGTGCATTCATATTCAAGTCGACGGTTACTGTCCATCTTTGTTCGATTTCGGTTCTTCTTGTTTGTTGCTTTGCTTATCGAAATCGGTTCATCTACTGTTGTTTCAGGTACGATTTCTGGTAGTTTAGGTTTCTTCTTACTGTTTCCTCTCCAAATCGCTTGCTTCTCACTGTTTTCTCTCCAAATTGCTTGCTTTTTACTGTTGCTTATCGAACTTGACGGTGAGGGTTTATTTTAAGGTACATTTTGTGTAGGGTAACCCAACCCAAAATTAGCAGGTTGGATCTAGATTTTCAACCCATTTAAGTTAAATAGTTAGACCTGTCCTAGGTTGGTTTGAAATTTCTGACCTGTTTTCAACCCATTTGCAACATGGATCTACCCTTTCCAACGTTTAAACGCCGATATTTAGCAATAAAAAAGATACGTAATTATATAAAAATTATCTCGATCAGCCCCTAAAATCTCGATTATCGTCGATCAATCCAAAAATTATCGTCATCAAACTCGGTACCCATTTTTTTGGAAGAGTAAGCCGAAGTAAGTCAAAGACGAGAGTTTCGACCAGCCCCTAAAATCTCGATTTGCAGAATCTCCATGGAGAAGGAGTCGAAGGTTGGGGAAGAAAGTAAATTCGTAATGGAGATAAATTAAAAAATTATTTTGCTACTGAAATGTCTACTTGTTTTTGCTTTTATAATGCATTGGGGATCCAACAATTTTTCTGCTCGTTGGTTGATATAAAATTGTGGATTTAATTTTTTTGCTGTTGATATAACATTTTATGGGCAGGTTTTGTGTGTGTGTGTGTGGAAAATCCAGTGTTATTATGTCATGGGAGTGTTTTGGTGTTAAGTGTTCTTCAAATAAGTTATTGATTTAATTAGAAGTTGATGATATTGATAGCATCTAATTCATCTTGCTTGCATTGATGAACATGGACCTTGGTTTTCAATAGATGGTAAGCAAGAAGATACTATTGGTATTGTATATTGGTTAGTTGGATGGGGATCTTTCTCTAGATCATGAATGAGCGATAATTTGCAATGTTCAACGTTTTGTCTTTTGGCTGATGGTCTTTTTAACCATCTTGTTCTTAATCTTTACACACATAGGTATAACTATGCTTAAGAAACCGCAAATGGTGACTTTGATTTAGGAGGAAGTATTGAGCCAAATTTGGGTTTATGATATGAGAGAGTGACCATGATCTGTATCTTTTATAGCGCAAATGGTAACTTTTTATGACGATGAACTTCTTCCTTCTTCGTAGTCCATTCTCCCCTAAAACTTAAGAATCAGTCTAAATATGTTATTTTTGATCGTAGATTAGGGGTGACATCCTTCCAACATGGGATAGTGAAGGTATTCGGGTCATTCATCAGAACTTCTCGAAGTTACATGAATTAAATCTGTTTTTAGCATGCTTGTTCATTTAATAATCAGGATTTCTTGTTCTTGTTAGCTTAAGATTTACTATCTCCATCCCCAAGAAGTATCCCACTTCAAAAGTTAGAAGAAACATTATTTTGTTCATTTTCATTCTTAATAGATGCAAGTCTACAAAATGGTTCTTCGTTTAATCTTTGGAAAAGAAATAGCAAGTTATAATATAAATTTTGTTTTAAATGTTAAATCTTTAAATTCAATCGACAAAGCAAAAAATATCAAGTGAATTAATCCTTTTCTCTTGAGAGCCTTAGTTCTTTATTTTTTTAAATTAAAGATAAAAACCACATCTTTAAGTCATTTCTACTGTTCTTTGACTGTATATTCTGTTTTTCTTCTCAGTTTTTTGTTGGTAGCACGCATATTCCACATAGGAAGCTCGAATTCAAGTGTTCAAACATGTTACATTTCTTGCAGGTTTGGTGTTTGTGGTTTGATCATACAAAGAAGGTGGTTCTCATAAACTTTAGAACTTTTTACAAATATCTTCAAGGAAAGATGGAAGAAGAGAGAAGTGATAAGGACATGGAAATCACACAGGTCAGTGTAGGCGGTTTTTGTGAGCAAGTAAAGGCCAAGATGCTTTTGGACTACTTAGAAGAAACCGCTGGGCGCGTTTGGAGGTGTCGGGTAAAAGCTTCTTCAACTCCTCCCGACACATATCCTGAATTTGATGCCAACCTTGACAACATACAAAAAGTCAATGATTACGAGAAGGTTGAACCCCATGCATTTGTGCATTTCGTGGATCCTAATTCAGTCAACTCGATTTTAGAAGCCGAAGGCAAAGGTGAGCTTGTTTTTCTCAACAATTCCTTAAAGGTTAGTTTGGGGCCGGAAAATCCTTATAGAATGAACCAACGTAGAAGGACAAAAGAACCCTTTAAGTTATCAAACGTGGTTCTCGAGATTGGGATGTTTGCTAGCAAGGATAATTTCCTTGTTGGTTGGAGAGGGCCTGATACCGGGGTTGACTTTCTTGTTGACCCGTTTGATTATAGCTGCAAGTTTCTTTTCACCAAAGATACTGCTTTCTCTTTCAAGGGGACCAAGAATCATGCAGTGATAAAATGCAATTTCAAGGTTGAATTTTTGGTGAGAGAAGTTAACGACATTAAAAAAGATATGGATAATATGGTTTTGATTTTTCAGTTGGTATCGGCTCCTCTTATTTCTTATAGAACTGCCGATGATGATATTGCTATCACACATCCGTCAGAAATGTTGGATGATGATGATCCATGGATCCGGACCACTGATTTCACGCCTACTGGGGCTATTGGAAGATGCCATACTTATCGCATTTTAATCCGGATTCGAGATGTACCAAAGGCAAAAAAAGCTTTAGCTTTCCTTGAAGAACAAAGGGTGCCCATTGAACAAGTTGAACCAAAGCTTAAGGTACAAAATGAACCAGAACAAAGGCCACCTATTGATAATCAATTACGAGACCCCTTTTTTTGTATCCAATACGAACTCGATATACCCTTTAAAGTCTTGTTCTTGGTTAACGCGGTTTTGCAAAAAGGCATCATCAACCAGCACCAATTCACAGAAGAAGTTTTCGATCTTTTAAGAGATCAATCAGAGGAGGTTAACGTGGCTGCTCTGAAGCATATCTGTTCATATCGTCGCCCTTTATATGACGCGTTTGCTCGACTGAAAACCGTTCAAGAATGGTTGCTGAATAATCCAAAGCTTATTGAAAAACAAATAGACCAAAAAGACATAACTGAAGTTCGCAGATTGGTCATTACGCCAAGCAAAGCCTATTGTCTACCACCAGAAGTTGAACTATCCAATCGCGTTCTTCGCCATTATCGTGAAGTTTCAGACAGGTTTTTACGTGTTACGTTCATGGACGAAGGTATGAGGACTTTAAACAACCACGTTCTCAACTTTTACCCGGCTCCCATTGTTAAAGGCTTTATCGCGCAAAAAACAACCATGTTCAAAAGAGTGAAAAACATTTTAAGCGACGGGTTTTATTTATGTGGCCGCCAATACCGTTTCTTGGCATTCTCCGCGAACCAATTGCGGGATCGATCCGCTTGGTTTTTTGCTGAAAACGGAAGGATTTCATGTCGAGATATAACTTCATGGATGGGCAAATTCAGTGATCGGAACGTAGCAAAATGTGCTGCGAGAATGGGTCAGTGTTTCTCGTCAACGTACGCAACTGTTGAGGTCCCGAGGACCGCAGTTGATTTTGAACTCAAAGACATTAAGAGGAACAATTATGTGTTTTCCGATGGGATCGGGAAAATATCTCCTGAACTTGCATTAGAAGTTGCCGAAAAGCTGCAGCTGAAAGAGAATCAGCCGTGTGCTTATCAGATAAGATACGCCGGGTGCAAGGGAGTCATTGTGTGGTGGCCCGACAAAAAAGGCGACAATATCAAGCTTTCGTTAAGGCCGAGTATGAATAAATTCGAGTCTCATCATACAGTTCTTGAAATATGTTCTTGGACAAGGTTACAGCCGGGTTTTTTAAATCGTCAGATTATAACGCTGCTTTCTGCTTTAAACGTTGGTGACGATGTCTTCTGGGAAATGCAAACGAAAATGGTTACAAATTTGAACCAAATGATGGAGGACACGGATATGGCGTTTGATGTTATAACGGCTTCGTGTGCTGAAAGTGGGACCACAGCATCAATAATGTTGGCTGCTGGTTTTAAGCCGACAACCGAACCTCATCTTCACGGGATGCTGAGTAGTATTCGAGTCGCACAGCTGGAAGATCTACGCGAAAAGTCACGAATATTTGTGCCAAACGGAAGATGGTTAATGGGCTGTTTGGATGAATTAGGGGTTCTTGAACAAGGACAATGTTTTATTCAAGTATCCAACCCATCGATCCAGAACTGTTTTGTTAAACATGGGACAAGATTTTCTGAAACAAACCGAAACTTGACGGTGATCAAGGGTATGGTGGTAATTGCGAAGAATCCGTGTCTTCATCCTGGTGATGTTCGAGTTTTAGAAGCTGTAGATGTCCCTGGTCTTGAACATCTGTTCGATTGTTTGATCTTTCCGCAAAAAGGAGACCGCCCACACACTGATGAAGCTTCCGGAAGCGATCTTGATGGCGATCTCTATTTCGTTACATGGGATGAAAATCTTATTCCACCTAGCAAACGGAGCTGGCCGCCTATGGAATACACCGCTGCCGAAGCCAAAAAGTTACCTCGCGATGTTAGACATGCGGTAACTTTCTTATCTCTCTAGATTTAATACTTATATATATATAATATATGTATATAGACCTTCATCTTGACAGTATGCACATGTGCATTCAAGTAATTTGTAACAACGTACTTATATGCACAAGTGCATACCGTCCAGATGGAGGGCTATCATAGTGTTTCTTAGTTTTCCATTTTTCCTCTCTCTCTCTCTCTCTATATATATATATATATATATATATTATACTGGGTTTGTTTGGTTTGATCTGGTTTCATTTCAAGAATCTAAATATTGTTCATTACTTTTTATCGCCAACAGGACATAATCGATTTTTTCACGAAGAACATGGTTAACGACAGTCTTGGAACGATATGCAACGCACACGTAGTCCACGCAGATATGAGCGATTACGGAGCACTAGACGAAAAATGCACCAAACTGGCGGAACTAGCGGCTACTGCTGTTGATTTCCCGAAAACCGGCAAGATTGTGAGCATGCCGCAAGCGCTTAGACCGAAGCTCTACCCGGATTTCATGGGCAAAGAAAGGTTCCAAAGCTACAAATCTGAAAAAATACTCGGGAAACTTTATCGCCATGTCAAAGATTGTCGCGCCACAGATGTAACGCCATCTTCCGAACTTCTAATCCTCCCTTCACAAGTTCCATATGACGAAGATCTAGAAATTTCCGAGGCTGCAAGCTTTATAAACGACGCTTGGGGATGTAAGTTGTCATATGATCGACAACTAAACGGGCTTCTCGGGCAGTATAAGGTGGCCCGAGAAGAAGAAATAGTGACGGGTCATATTTGGTCAATGCCAAAACATGCTAGCAAGAAGCAAGGCGAACTTAAAGAAAGGATTAAACATGCGTACAGCGCGTTGAGGAAGGAGTTCCGGAAGGTGTTTGACTATCTGGGTCCCAATTTTGACCAGATTCCGGAAGAAGAAAGAAACGAGAGATATGAACGAAAGGCGTCGGCTTGGTACCAGGTTACGTATCATCCGATTTGGGTAAAGAAATCACTGCATTTGCAAGAACCTGGTCGGGAGGGCGAAACGGTAAATTTGAGCTTTCCGTGGATCGCAGCTGATTATCTTGCCCGAATCAAAATCAAGCGACGGGGAGCTGGAGACAGGAAATCCCAAAAGCCGATCGATTCACTATGTCAGTACCTTGCTGATCGATTGTGATCGTTTATGTCTGCATGGCCACTCTGCCACTTCTCAATGTTCCGTTTCATTTGTGTATCATTTTTGGGCTCAGTGGTTGAAAATTGTATTTTGATTTGCTTATTAAGTGTATTTTTAAAATAAAAACAACCTGATTTTCACAAGGGTATAAAAGGAAAAAGGATGGCAGAATACATTAAGCACTTTTTAAACGGCTGAACTGATAAAGCATTATTTATTTCATTAGACATAATTGAACAAATCATGTGTAGCTTATCAAATAAATTATGCGTCTCATATAGTTCATTAAGTTGTTACAAAATAACTCATCTATTGACTTAACCGAGTTGACTCAGTCTTTGGTCTTCTCTAAGTCTACTCTTGGATCGGTGGTTAACCAAGATGACCCGATGGGCAGGCAACCACCAACAACTGTCATCCACGTTTTGATTATATATTTCTAGATAAAAAATATTTTTTTTGCTGGATAAAACATTAAGAGCATCTTCAATAGATCCCAAAATTTCTCTAAAATGGAGAATTATAAGTCAAAATCTCTAAAAAAAAATTACATTTATCTCCAACAGATTTTTCATTTTGGAGAAAAAAATTGATTATAATATTAAAATATTTCATTCATCAATTAAAATATTATTTCTCTCTTTAAATATCTTTTTTCAAAAATTTCTATTAGTGTTTTCATTTAGTAATCATTTTTTAGGGTTATCTCCATATTTGGAAAAAAACCACTTTTCTCTTCTGCTTTTTCATTTTTGGAAAGCCGTTGGAGCAAAATCACAACCTAAAATCTCATATTCTCCTTTCTCTACAAAATAGAAAATGTGTCGGAGATGCTCTAAAACATCATTACATCATCAATGTCATCCATATTTTATAAATAAATTAAATCAATATATATATATATATATATATATATATATATATATATGTTTTACAAAGTGAAAAAAAGGAAGTTTTAAATATTGGCTGGCCGTCTTTTTTTTACATTTGTTTGCATTTATTGATGTAGTTGTTGCCTGGTTGGTAAGGTATCTCCCAAAACTGTCCCAATCAACACTCACCACGTGTAATTTCATTTGTTTTCTTTTACTCCATTTAATCAAGTGACATATTCTATAAAAGTGAAAATTTATTAAAATTCAATATGTTTTCTATTTTAAATTTTAAATATTAATTATATTATTAAAATAATATATAATATTATTATCTTAACTTTAATTTCATTAAATATAAAAAATCATTTATTCTTCTTATATAAAAACTTATATAATTCTTTAAATTTAAAATTTTCTCTTGTTATTTTTCTATTTTATAAAATAATATAAAAGATTTGATGGAGCAAAAATAAAAAAAAATCATTATTCCTACAAGGTCAAGGTCCAAACTCAAACTTACAAATTATTTTGATGGATTTTAAGTTACTTATGTAAGTACATCCTAATAAATAAGAATAAAATATTTTCTATGAAAAAAAAATTTCATTTAAATTTATGGGATTTAGAGTTGGTATAAAATCTCATATTTCATTAGGTTTTGTAAAATTTTTTGATCAAATAAACTTTTTAACGAAGAACATATTTTTTATTGTAAGTTGCTTTTGATATCACCAATAGTTAATACGAATTACAACAAATATAACACAATATACTACTTATATCATATATATCGACCGTATATGCAATGAACTTAGGAATGATAATCCCCGATGACCATTTACACTATTTATAGAGAAAAATACTAATTGTAATTTTATTAGACCGTTTTTATATTGGTACAATTCAGTAAAGTTTGATATTGTAATCAACAATAACGGATCTACAGGTTCGTACATTTTAATGGGTCTCATGAAGACTAAAGAAAGGGCCTTGGCTCACGGGTCCTTCATTATAGTTCTATTTTGATGTCTTTGTTTGTTCGTCTTCTCGTTGTTTCGTTTTATAATCTTGTGGTTGTCGTTTGTATTAGGGCCTTTCCTCCGTTCTTTCTTGGCCCCTTCTTTTTACTGCACCTCACAGTTCTCTATTTTCGATGTCTTGAGGGTTGGGGGAATCTAATTTGTATCCTCTTTGCTTTGCTTTGCTTAATATACTGTCTTTCAAAAATAATAATGACAAAGATGATTTTATTTAAGACAAGTTGTCCTTCTAACTTTCTTGTCGTAAATAGACTATTTATAGTAATTTATGATTAAAAGAAAATAATTAATAAAACTATCAATATTAGTTTTATTAAACTATATAAGATAGGGTAAGCATTTTACCCCTAATAGCAATACGACATTTCCTTAAAAAAACAATACGCCATGACCATATAATTGTAAAGTGATCATAATAACAATACATATTAATATAGTAATGTGACAAAAACAATCGATAATAATATTTCAAGTACATATTTAACAAAAAATGTATAAATAAATAACATAAATAGTGATTTTTCATTTTCATTTTTATTTAATTATCTTGATTATTAATTTGATATGACACTTCCTTATTTCATTTAATATTTCAAGTACATATTTAACAAAAGATGTATAAATAAATGGGAAATTAATTAAAATACCCTAAGTCAAACCAAGTGTTATTAAAATGCCACAAATCTCTCCCAGTTTGCAAAAATACCCTTTTTTCCGCGATGGAAGCCCGCGATCGCGGGCCAGGGACCATTTCTTACACTTTTTTAAACTTGCAGGGACCATTTTTGAAAAATGGCATCCCGCGATCGCGAAGGAATCCCGCGATGGGATTATTTTGGGACTTTTCAATTGCAAGGGAACATTTTTGAAAAATTCCAGGAACCATTTATGAAAAATTCAACCGCGTTTGACACTGTTCACCCCGCTTTCGTCCAATTTGATGAATTTGAATTGGAATGTTACACTTTCAACCCCTATACTTATTTACTAAATTTACTTTATATCTTTTACTTTCATTATTTTAATTTTACATTTAACACATATAATCGTTTATTAACTAAAATAACTTAAAAAATACGTTTTAATTTTAACAAATTACACCATTATAATCGTCTCTTCGATACGTTCGAAATGAGCCCAATCTTGATTTTTTTGGATTTATATATTTTAATATATATCATATACAGTTATACACTACATAAAAAAATATTTTTTATATTTAAAATTCATACCCTTATAGTTAATTATTTAATTTATGGTACATCTCTTATTTTTTTTTCAATTTTGTTTTACACTCCTATCGCATTAACATAATAATCATATATTAACTAATTCATTAAATCGTTTTAAATTATTATTATTTGAATGTGTTTATAGATATCGTGAATGGCAATAGGAGAAGGTTTCACGAGAAGAATATGAAATGAGGTTTTGACAAGTTGGTATCACTGGACTCATTTACATAGAGAATGGTCCATGTGCTGAAGGAAGAATTGGACCAGATGGCAAAAGACCTCCTCCAAAGACTGATGCAGAGAGAAAAGTCAGACAAATAGAGATGAAGGCCTTAAGCACTCTGCTTTTGGCTATCCCCAATGAATATCAGCATCAATTTCATCACTGCACTGATGCTCAGACTCTGTGGAATGCATTGGAAAAGAGATTCACTAGCACTAAAAGCACCAAGAGGAATCAGAAGGCAATTCTCAAGCAGCAGTATGAAAACTTTACTTCTACTAAGAATGAGTCTATGACTCAAACTTTTGATAGATTTAATAAGCTGATTGGAGAATTGGCTACAGTGGGAGTCAAGATGGAGGCTGATGATGTTAACAGAAAGTTCTTAAGATCATTAGGTGAAGAGTGGACAATGTATACTGTGTCCTTCAGACAGAATGACCAATTGGAAGATAAAGAGCTTGATGATCTTTACAATGATCTTAGAGTTTTTGAAGCAGAGGTTGAAGCCATGTGAAAATGTGTATTTGGCGAATGATGATTCATGTGTGTTTGGAGCTGAAGTATTTGCAGTTACAGAGTATGCACAAAATGATCGATATATTTCCAACGTAACTTAGATTAAAATTATCTCCTTCAGTTCATTCCCGTCCCGTCCCATCCAGTTCAGTCTCGTCCAGTTCCGTCCCGTCCCATCTAGTATGCGTACCAAACGCTACCTAAGAGTACCATAAATTAAAAAATTAACTATAAGGGTATGAATTTTAAATATAAAATATTTTTGATGTAGTGTATATGATATATATTAAAATATATAAATCCAAAAAAATTCAAGATTGGACTCATTTCGAACGTATCGAAGAGACGATTATAATGGTGTAATTTGTTAAAATTAAAACGTATTTTTTTAACGTATTTTAGTTAATAAACGATTATATGTGTTAAATATAAAATTAAAATAATGAAAGTAAAAGGTATAAAGTAAATTTAGTAAATAAGTATAGGGGTTGAAAGTGTAACATTCCAAATCAAAATCACAATTTCGACTTTTAACCCCTGTACTTATTTAATAACTTTACTTTATACCTTTTACTTTCATAATTTAATTTTATATTTAACACATATAATTGTTTATCAACAAAAATACGTTAAAAAATACGTTTTAATTTTAACAAGTTACACCATTATAATCGTCTCTTCGATACGTTCAAAATGAGCCCAATCTTGAATTTTTTTGATTTATATATTTTAATATATATCATATACACTACATCAAAATATTTTTTATATTTACAATTTATACATTAATAGTTAATTATTTAATTTACGGTACTCTTAGGTAGCGTTTGGTACACATACTAGATGGGACGGGACGGAACTGGACGGGACTGAACTGGATGGGACGGGACGGTACTGAACTGAAGGAGATAATTTTAATCTAAGTTACGTTGGAAATACATCGATCATTTTGTGCATACTCTGTAACTGCAAATACTTCAGCTCCAAACACACATGAATCATCATTCGCCAAATACCCATTTTCACGATTCTTAAATGAGTCCAGTGATACCAACGTGTCAAAACCCCATTTAATATTCTTCTCGTGAAATCTTCTCTTATTGTCATTCACGATATCTATAAACACATTCAAATAATAATAATTTAAAACGATTTAATAAATTAGTTAATATATGATTATTATGTAAAATTAAAATAACGAAAGTAAAAGGTATAAAGTAAATTTAGTAAATAAGTATAGGGGTTGAAAGTATAACATTTCATTTTAAATTCGTAAAATTGGACGAAAGCGGGTGAACAGTGTCAAACGCGGGTGAATTTTTCATAAATGGTCCCTGGAATTTTTCAAAAATGGTCCCTTGCAATTGAAAAGTCACAAAATAATCCCATCGCGGGATTCCTTCTCGATCGCGGGATGCATTTTTCAAAAATGGTCCCTGCAAGTTTAAAAAAGTGTCAGAAATGGTCCCTGGCCCGCGATCGCGGGCTCCCATCGCGAAAAAAGTGTATTTTTGCAAAGTGGGAGAGATTTGTGGTATTTTGATAACACTTGGTCAAACTTAGGGTATTTTAATTAATTTCCCTAAATAAATAACATAAATAGTGATTTTTCATTTTCATTTTTATTTAATTATCTTGATTATTAATTTGATATGACACTTCCTTATTTCATTTCTCTTAAATTATGATATGAAGTGATTTTGAATTTTATATCTATTTTAAACATCTAATGCTTTAGACCATCCGCATTCTAGTAAGACCAAATTCATTTATAAACTGTCACATCAATTTTGCAGTAACATCTTTTATATACATGCAAGTTTAAACATTTTTTTTAAAGTAATAAATTATAATATAAATAATAAATTAATTATAAAATATTGATAACTAAAATCTTTACTTTTTGTTTTCTTTTACGATATTTTGTGTAAATATAATATAATTAACAAATAAAACATATGTATATATTGAAAGCATGCAACGTTTATTAAAATACAAATATTACACAAAATACAAAATATATATTACATTACCAATTATTTTATTCTTATCCAAATCGACTCCAAATCTCCTCAACTAAATTGGTTTGCAATTGATGATTTGTTGACCTTTCTAATGTTAATAAAAATAATGAAAAATAACGTTCAAATAAATTAATTAAGTTTAATAAACATATTAATAATTAATGTTTAAACAAACTAATAAATAAATTAAATTAAACAAAAATGTTTTTGTTTTATATATATTTTATTGTGAAAAGTCTTTCTAAAGTTGAAGGTTTTGCTAAACTTGGAAGACCTTGAAATCTACATGACACATGTCATCTTGCAAAGCCTTATGCAAGATGGATATGGATGCTCTTAACCTTGTAATGTTTATGTGAATTATGGGTTGGTTATTTTTATTTAAATTTTAATTATCAGACAAAGAAATATATATTTAAGTTTTTACATTAAAAAGTTATAAAACATATACTTTTATTGATTTTAAAGTAGAAATATTGGCTCATGAATTAAGTTAAATATTATAGTCTCAAGTCATCTATGTATTAATTAAGTTGTAACCATTATATGGATCATTTGAATATGTGTACCTAATTTGAAATCAGATTCATCTACTATATTTTAACTTTTACTGTCACAAATATAAATTATTATTATTATACCATTATTGTTTTGAATACGACATTTTTAATATTATGAGAAAACGATCAAATATTAATATAATGAGGTATTTGTGGTCCAATATTATCTAACTTATTGAAATAGTATAAACTCGCTCGTTATAACAACCGTATTTAAACTTTAATCTTAGTGTTATATTTCAACCAACAAATTATCAAAAAATATTAATAAACACATAATTAGAAAAAAGGACAATAATACTCCCACTTAACATGTAATTTACTAGTAGTTTTAATTGATAATTAAATATTTGTAATAATTTTAGAGTAAATTACAAATTTGGTCCTTATAGTTTGTAAAAAAATAACATTTTTTATTTCTATAATTTTAAAAAGATAGCCATCATGATTTGTAAGAACGTCTGGATTTGATCCCTCCCTCTAACGACCATTAAATAAGGGATATTAACATCTTTTTATCGGTTTTTAGTCATTTAGCGCTCAAAAAACATAGGAGCCAAATCATAAAAGTGACTTTTTTGTACAAAAAGGTTGATACCGGCAACTCCAACCGGCTGCCTATCCATAATGTGGGGGACATACCTGGCTCACTCAGCGGTTGTGGCTATATATGGGGGTGACTTGGGTTGGAATCCGAGACCTTCTGTTTTTTGTACAAAGATGCCCCCACCCATTACCAACTGAGCTACACGTCATTGGCCATAAAAGTGATTTTGATTGGTTATAAAACAAAAAATATCAATAAGAAAAGGAGAACATGCCTCTCATTTAACAATTTTTTTTAACAGTCATTAGAATTAGGAACCAAATTGGGACGTTTCGCAAACCACGATGGTTATCTTGTAATTTCAACTATGTAGGAACAAAAGGTGTTATTTTGATAAACCTCCGGGACCAAACTTGTAGTTTACTCTATTTTGTAAGTACAATTTTTTTAAATGTTATGGTTATTTTAATAAAATATAAATAAAAAATTATAGGAGTAGTTGTGTAAATGAGGACCACTTAATTGAAAATGGTATTAATTTGTTGAGGATTTCCTAGTTTGGGGCATGCTTCATGTGAAAATACTCTCTTTCATTGCTAAACTTTTTTCTTTTTGAATTTTTAAGCCATTTTTTTATTAGTTTTTTCTTAGAAATGAATATTTTTATATTTTAATATAACAAGCATACTAAATATTTGAGTTCACGTCAATTAGTAAAGAAGAAGACGTTTCTTAGGTTCTATTTAGATGGTTTTTTAATGGGTCGGTAATAAACCTCTCCCTAAGTGTTTGTAGTGGGTAACAAATTTGATTTCAATGAATACATAATTAAAAGACACAATATGTCCTTTATGTTTCCACTTTTTGCTTTTTTTTATTTATGTCGGATTAGGTTCCTAATTCTATCAACTTCCCCTTCATTTCTTGATCCATGACAAAGAATTGTCTTCTTTGGATGACTTCCGTTGCATCATAAATCATTCAGATCTCTATCATGAACCGCGTTGCTGAAACTCAATTGTAGAGTGTAATGTCGGTTTTATTAAGCTTTCAATGGCATATCCATTAAATTGTAGTTAATAGATACCTACATTTTGTTTTGGGCATATCTATAGTTGTGGGGAACTATAGAATTGATTAGAATGATAGGTATATGGAGACTTTTCAATAAAGAAAAATAGCAATCATAGTAAAGAAGTAGGGAACCACCATGAGATGACATGAAGTAGACCTTTGTAGGCGTACTCACTCTCATTTACATTTCTAGACTAAAATGGCATGAAATATGGCATTCTTCCACCCTTTTTCCATTCCAATTAAAGATCTTTGTGAATATAGACTTCTTAAGCCAACCATTTAGTCGAATTTTGTGTACATGATTTGTCTCTAATGTAATGGCCTTGAGACAAGTGGTGTGGGACGATTCAAGGCTTGATAGTTACACAGTGTCTATTAGAGTAACAAAAAGCTCTGTCTTTAATAGTATTGGTATTATTTGACAATCTACGGTTTGACAAAATGAGTAATTTCGATTGTATTATGCGGCTTACAAAGAACTCGAATTTAGACATATGTCTGATGAACTTCAATCATGTTGTCTTTAATCTGGTGCTAGAATATTGTTTGCGTCATTTATGATAACGATGATAAACAAAGAATATGTGTGAAAATACTTAAATAGACAACATTAGGCCGTTACAACCATACTCAATACGTGAATCATTAAACTTAAAATGGAATCATATATGAACTTGGATAACTCAAGTACAAAATTCGTCTTAAACGTTGATAGATTTACAATTTGAGTTAGATTTGTATGCTATGATTAATATACGCATATTTTATATATAATATAATTTTTTTCAAAGGATCCTACATGATATTTTATAGAAATCCGTCTGCCGATGTGACTATAATCCTCGTATTCTTTTAATCACGTCTTTTTCTCAACCTAATGGTCAAAATGGACACATGTACATCAATTTAAACGTCGTCTTTTTTTTTTTTCAAAAAAAGTGCTTACTAAACGGTATTACATGATTTATATGACATATTAAGACGTTTCAAGTTGATCAACCTGAAAAAGAAGTTATATACAATATTAAATGATTGTATTAATTAACGACATCAAACTTGGACATTATTAAAGATGTAATTGTCAATGTATATATGGGCATTTAATAAAATCATGGTTTGGTGCATTAATCACAACAAAAAATAAGAAACTAGTCTCATCTATCTCTAATCAAATCAATGATTTTGTCCTAGTCTATGAAACACTTACACATACATACACACATATAATATATATATATATATATATATATATATATATATATTCGTTAATTATTTATATAGAAGGATTAGGTTACGGTGAGAAGTTGAGGTTAACGTGAGAAACGTGATAAATGATTATCAACCGTTAGATGAAAAATTAATAGACGCACATTGGGATGAGATGCACCAAGATAAGATCGATGTATTGAGATGCACCAAATCAATTCTCTTCTAAGCCACAATTCAAGAGAGGACATTTGATAAAAAATGATCACCGCTTCAGATCTACTTTTCACGTTTTTTTACATTAATCTCAACTTCTCACACGTTTCTTTGCCTTATAAAAAATATCTAAAATATACATTGCAGGTTATGAACATATTGTCTCAAATGACCTCTTTTGTTGTATGATAATGTATGCACACATGTTTCTTTTTTTATGAAACGACACTCCTTAAGGCTATACTTTTTATTAAAAAAACTCAATAAATAACATTAAAGTAGCTAAATAGGGTCGGTCTAGTCCACACTTTTAGGGCTTGATTTGGATCAGAACGAACTCATTCTCCTTTCTCCTATACATTAAAGTATAACCTAAACAAATACGAACATTTTCTATAAATGAAAAGGAACGTGATCTGGGTTAAAGTCGTTTTAGCTGTGGGCAGTGGCGGATCTAGGATTTTGGTCGAGCGTATGCACCTTTAAATTGTATCAAATGTTGGTAAAGCCGCTCGATGTGTGTTTAGCCGAATTCCGCTCTTTGGGGAATTTTTTTTCGGTTTTTGGTTGATTTCGAAATAGTTTTTTGGTTGATCGTGAGAATTTTTTGATGTTTAGGTTGATTTCGAGATAATTCTCACTTTTTTATGATAAAACTTATCAAAAAACTCATCAGGGGCGAAACTTGAGCTTTTGCTTGTTTTAATTTTTTAAAAAATGGAACCCATACTCTAGATTTTAGAACTAAAATTGGAGGGTTGACCAAAAAAATTTAATTTTAAAAATAATAGAACCCATGGCTATAGATTCTAGAGGATCGGATTTGAACGCTAGACCGTGAGTAAAACTAAAGAGAGCTTTAACAAGGCCTCATAGACCATCTATCTAGCCAACTACAATTTTGTGTTATAAATTTAGTTTAAAAATATTTGAGAGCACCCTTAAAACCAAATAGGTGCACTTACGCAACATCTACATTTTTTTTCTTTACGTTAAGCAGGTGTACGGGACCCCTATAAGCTCTTAGTGGGTCCGCCCTTGGTTGTGGGCTAACCAAGACCCCTAAACTTGCTATAAATTGCATTTCAACCTTTTTTTAACTCGATCAAGATTTATCTATTCCAATGATTGCACATGTTCAGTCAATTTTTTTATTATTTTAACAAAAATAGATCATCATGTGAAATTTCATAAAGCATACAATAGTACTTGCCCTTTTAATGCATATACAACAATGAAATTTTACATAATACCCCCCAAATTTCCACTTGTTTGGTTGCAAGAAAACACATTTAAGAAGTCAAAATCATATTTCATATAATTTGGTAATGATCAATGTAGCCTTTTGTACTTTATGATAAAAGTTCATAGGCTTATTTTGTGAAACAATAACAACATATATATATATATATATATATATTTTACTACTAAAATCACATCTTTACAAGATATATCAACACATTTCAACATCAATATAGTCAAGAAATACCGTTATCAATGGATAATTGTTCGAACGATGGAATTGACGTACTATCGTTAAAGTTTAAACCTTCATTGACCTCTTTATATTCTTTTTTTTTCTTTCCTAATTCGTTTTATTTAAATTTACAATAGTTAATCAAGAAAACAAGATCAACTTTCTTTGTAAGCTCTGCATTTTGGTATCCACCAGATTACAGATGACAGAACATGATAAGACAGAACAGAATAAATATTATGTAGCTAATTGTTGACTATACAAAGGGAAATGAAGGTGGGGTGGAGTTCCAATTGAGCAACTCTTCTATCATTTGCATGACCACCCTATTTTCTTCATCTATTACTTCATCACCTGAACCACCGTCCTCCACCACCGGAGACGGTGGGGGACCCTCTTTATTAGATCTCTTGCCACCAAGCTCCACCTTCATCACCCAACCGGAGCCGGACCCTTTTCCGGGGCGTTTCTGCCAAACGCCGATATGAGAGTTGTCGCTATCAAGACGTAAACACGTGAGTGAAGGTGACGGATCCTTGCAGCATTTACGTAGCTTCGCTGCCAGGGTTTCCGCCGGAATCTGTATCTGGGATGACGGAGAATGGTGGTTGTCGTCATCGGAATTAGGGTTCTTGTTTGTCACCGGAAAATTTGTTTTGGCATTTTGTCCGTTCATCAAGATGGCTGCTTGATCATATGCCCTCGCTGCTGCTTCCGCCGTCTCAAATGTTCCAAGCCAAATCCTTCTCTTCCTGCCATAAAAATAACTTAAAATCATCAATTAAAAAAACACACGATTTTGCATTCATATAACTTTAAGCAGAAATGTACCCTAATTAAAACCCTTAATTTTCAGATGCTGAATCTTTTGAACATGTATATCTATTTCATCTCTTTATGTACAAGAAAATGGTTGGAAGATTAAAGGGTTTTATATAAACAAGAAAAAGATATATATATATATATATATATATAGAGAGAGAGAGAGAGAGAGAGAGAGAGATTACAGAAGTGGGTGTCGGATCTCTGAAACCCAAGATCCCCACTGGCGTTGTCTGACACCTCTGAACTTCTTGGATTGTACCATGATGGATGATGAAAATGTGATAAGTTGTGGTTTCAGAGAGACCCAAAGGATATGATTTAATTTATAGGAAATGCAGATGATACATTAATTATTAATAAGATCAAAGACTATGGTACAGTATAAGGAGAAGAAGTCATGGGGGGGTTTGGTGGGGGTATGTGGTTTGCAATTGGCTGAGAGATACAAGACGACTATATATTATGTATACATGAGATTGACAAGTTTCAAGGTAAAGATATGGTTTTGTAAGGAGAGAGGGAGAGATCATACACATGTGTTCCCGTGTCATGATGAATAAATGAACGACTTCACAGATGTGAACACGTGACGCATTCTCTTTTGTTCTCATGTTCACAACCAAAACTCGATTTTCATTTACACCCGTCCCTCTATCTATACTACTTATATACATGTATAATTGTATATATATACATTTTTTTGAAACAGATGTATATATATACATATATCTGTGTTTACATGAAAAGTTTAAATGATATAGTACCATGTATGAATATTTTGGGAACCTACAAATCTATTTTATGCATTACCTTGCTAACTGCTTCAACTTTCGACTAGAGCACAACAACTCTCTTTTGCACAACTCCCCCGAACTGTAAATTCTTCAAAAAATATGGTAGTTAAATTGGCCGATGGTCATGTATTTTTTTTTGAACGGCAAAATTTATTAGAGCCACACTAGCAAGGAGCTAGAGGCAAAGAGGAACCCATTACAAAGAAGTAGCAGGATTACAAATCCAATCTATCCAATTAATCTGATGCTTCTTATATCTATTCTTGACCCAATAGAAGGAAGACAATTGAATCTCTTCAACAACGTATTTGATAGACTTTGTAGAGTTGTTGTAAATCATATCGTTCCTGTGTTTCTAAATCGCCGAAATGGTGCTGCAAACCCCCGCATCCAGGCATTTTGTTGGAAAATCTGAGATTCGTATAGAGCTCGCCCAGTCAAGAATATCCTTGAGATCATTACCTTGAGGAAGTTGTACTTTCCACCATCTCGCAATGCATCTCCAAATGTCTTTAACCACCGAACAATGCCAGAAAATATGGTCTTCAGAATCACAGTCTCTCCCACAAAAAATGATGGTCATGTATTGATATTGAACTAATAAGAATCGATATTACGTTTGATATGAAATCGTCTCATTATTCTTGGTTTTGTTATATATGATTAATTAGTAAGTTTTATATCATCATAAAACTTTGTAATTGACTCGAAATGATTAAAGAAATGTGTGAGACTATTGATTACAATAACATGATGTATAATGGGGAGTGTTTTGTCATAAATAATGGATTTATCCCTACATATATTCCTATGAATATTTATATTCACCATGCAAATGCGGTATTGTATGAAAACATAAAATAAAGCATACAGGATGTTGCCTATAAAATGTATGGAGAACGAATAATGGTATCGATGGGAAATAAATTCTAAAAAGAAAAAAAAAAGCTAAAAAACATACAAATTCATTAAACATAAAAGTTTTTAATTCTATTTTAATGGATTATTCAATTGTAGTTATTAATGATTTATTGGGAAAGATGAAAATGTTTAAAGAATATAATCATAAAACAAATGAAAACTAAATACTTGACACATTCATGACTTGATAAATGACATTCCCTAATAACTAAATCACATTATAGAGTTAAGAAACATTAAATAATTTAGAAAAATTAAAATCTAAGAAATTGAGAAAAAAAATATTCGAGAATACTTCTCTTACAATGTGTTACCTAAACAACTCCATAGACCATACTTTTGCTTTTATATAAAGGAAAAGTCCAAAAAAAACAAAGAAACTATGCAATTTTGCATGATTAAGGGGATGTTTGTTTTTCATTAAAAACCTCTTAATACCTCTGAATTCTGAATCGTTCAGACGTTTATACGTTCAGACCGTTTGTTTTTTTTCAGACTTCAGAGGCTCTTAAGTTTGAAATACGTCTGAAATCAGAAGATGCAACCTAATGTCTTATAACCTCTTAAATCGCCAACTCTTATTAATCAGACGTGAAATAAGACTTCAGACTTCAGACCTCTTAAAATGTAACATCCTGAATTTTCAATAATAGTAATCTAATGAGAATTGGGATCTAATAGTATTTTGGTTTAAAACCTTGAATTATGTTGTAATTTATAATTCAATAGGGTTAAAATACAAGGGTTTAAAGTTTGGTGTTGTTTTTTATATAAAATAAGAAACTTGGAGGTGTATTGGGTCATTTGACAAAAGTGTGTGGATAAGAGATGAAAGTTGAGAAATATCTGATTTATCATCTTGTTGGGTCGGTTTAGAAGGCAGAGAGAAAGAGAGAAAAGAGAAAAGAAAGAAAGCAAGGGTTTGTCTTCATTTTGGTAAGTAATTGACTTTGGTTTATGATAAAATCTGTTGTAGTTATGTGTGTGTAAACGAATTTGATTGTGGAATAGGTATTTGGAATCATAAACAACAGATTTGAAGAATCAGATTGTGCAAAGTGGGTATAACTTTATTAAGAGGTGAGTTCATTTTGTTCCTTGCTTAAATCAGTGTTTTCATGTTAAATTAAACCTTGAAATACCTGTATACATTGGTTATGAACTGTATGGGATGGTTTGGAATGAGCTGAATCGAACAGACATGAAAATGGATCGAATTTTAGGCTGCAAAACCGAGTTTTCCGGATAAATCGTCGTATCCGGATACCTCTGATGATGAATGTTTCCGGACGCAATAGAAACCGGGTAAAGTATTATTTTATTGTAAGAATCTGGATGAATATAGTTACCGGATGGTTTTAGTATCCGGATGTCGTCCGGATTAGAAAAGTATCCGGAAAGTTTAGTTATCCGGAAAATCCAAGTTACCCGGAAAACCCCTGTTGTCCGGACACTTTTGTGAAATTGAGAATGTTAGGTTCTGATGTCTGGATGCAGATTCTAGATGTTTTGTCTGGTTAAGTTTTCTAAAAAATTTATCGGGGCGCTGCCCCCAGAACCCCCGTGCTAAGTCGCCGAAGGGGGGCATTTGAGGATGAAGATACGATAGGTTATCTAGTATTCTTAGATTTGAGAATATGATATGAGCTGTAATATGTTGTTATGCATATACGTTAGTAAAGTGTAATGGATCCATATGCACTAGTGTTTGGTAATCACATGGAATAGGCGTGTGGTAATAATCGTTATTCCAGTGATGTGTGTAGTACTAATGGTTATGTGCACGTGGAATAGATGAAGTTAGTCATTATTCTGATGTGTGTAGTACTAATGGTTATGTGCACGTGGAATAGATGAAGTTAGTCATTATTCTGATGTGTGTGGTACTAATGGTTATGTACACGTGGATAGATGAAGTTAATCATCATTCTGATGTGTGTGAGAAACCCTGGAATAAACGTAATTCCCGGTTTCTAAGGAAGAAGAGGGATTGACATACGTAATTGTGATCTCTACTTCCTTTATAAGAAATGGGCATGTGCATATTGCGATTTCTTAGGTGGGAGCATTAATCTAGAATCTGAGAAAGATTCGTAGTGCGGCTCTGGAATAGGATATAAATGGAAATGGGCATGTGTATATTGCGATTTCTGGAATAAGAGTATTAATCTAGAATCAGTAAAGATTTGTAGTGTGGCTCTAAGACATGATATGATGATGGAATGTGTGTCAGTCATATTCATGGGATTGGATGAAGATCGTGTTAACGGAATAGAGTTACACGTATGGTAAGAAAAAGGGTAATCAGGTTTGATATAACTTGTTTACATTGATTTGCAAATATTATTATGGAAACGAATGTTCTCACTAGGCGTTGGCCTAATCGTTTCAAATGATGTTTTCTTACCAGGTACTAGCTCGGGAAGGTAAAAGGGATGTGGGACGAGCATTTTGGATTAGCGGAAAAGTCAATTAACAGAAGGAGTTTTTGAAGGATTGCTTAGATAACTTAGTTAATCTGATTATAGTGGCATAATTAGATTAATAGATTATTTGGAGAATTCTGTACTTGTAAATATACTCCTAGTGGTTAATTCACTTGATATCTATATGAAAGTGGAAGTTTATTTTATCATAACTTGTTGAAATTTAAGGTTCAAATTAGCCCGGATTTTGGGGCGTTACATAAAAAACAAACGCCACCTAAGTCTCTAAACTACTTTTTGGATGAAAAACCATTAAACTTTCTCATTTTGAATGACCAAGTCCCTGAACATTTTTATTAAAAATATAAATCACCGAACTTTTAAAAATTTCCTATAACCAACTAAAAATGTTTAAAAAAACCTAAATCAAATTTACCGTTTTCAAACCCTATGTCATTCAGACCCACGTAAAAACCGAGGTCAACAGCTTGATATATGATATGGAGAACAGAGAACAACGGGGAGTGGCGAGTGGGAGCGGTACCGTTGTTTGCGAGAAGTTTAAATGGCGTGTGGTTTGAAAACGGTAAAACCGATTTAGATTTTATTTTACTTTAAAATTTTCCTAGTCGGTTACATGTAATTTTTTTCTGTTAAAATGATGCACGTAACCAATTTTGAAAGTTCGATGATTTATTTATTAAAAAAAATGTTCAAGGACTTCATCATTCAAAATGAGAAAGGTTAATGGTTTTTTCATTCAAAGTGAGAAGTTTTAATGGTTTTTTCATTTAAAATAATAGTTTAGAGACTTAATCATTCAAAATAAGAAGTTTGATGATTTTTTTATTCAAAAAAATAGTTTAAAGACTTAATCATTCAAAATGATATAGTTCGTTGGGTTTCTTTGAACTTTTCCCTTTATATAATAAATATAAAGAAATTTATGATAAATAACTTTTAGTAATTATAAATATTGTATGTCATTAATTAAACACCGTCTAAAAATAGAAACCATGTAACAACCCGGACCAAAATAGTAGGATTGTAAGCCTTTTTGTGTTGATGCTTAACATATGGAAGTTGAGGGGTCATTTTGCAAATATGAAAAGAAGTATTTAAGGGCCCAAAACCCTAGGAGAATGTTCTTACTACTGATTTGGAGAGGGTGACGGCTGAAGTTGAGAAAGAAAGAAGAGAAAAGGGGTTTTTGAGGGTTTTGAGCTTTTGGAGAAGAAAGTCATCAACCTTGGATTTTGGAAGAAGGATCAGCAGTTGGATTTCGTTCTCGCAAGCAATCAATCAGGTAACACTCTCGTTTCATCGTTCAATCCTTGATTATGTGAGCAGATTAGTTATGTTTGGGTTTTGTTTAAAAGTGGAGTTTGAAGCTTAAATGAGAGAAATCGGGCCGTGTAGTGTGTTTCAGTTACTAAGAACTCAGTAATTGTTAGGTTTATTGATCTTGTTGCTATTGTTAATCTTTCCTTCGAGAAATCTTAACAAGCCTGTGGAGTTCGATCCGAAAAAGGGCCCAGGTCGTCGTCCGGAAACCGTCTTGGACGTCCGGAAACCTTCTTGGGCGTCCGGACTCCTTGTTTGGGAGAAGGTCCCCGGACGAGGGAGTTGTCCGGATAGGATGGATTTTCCGGGTAAGAGTTGTGTCCGGTAAGTTCGGTACCCGAAAGGGGTATCGTCCGGAGAATAGTAGTTACCCGGATAAGGGTGTTGTCGGGACTAGGTTGTTGTCCGGTTAGTTGGGTGTCCGGACTCTTTAGCATCCGGAAAAGTAGGGTTGTCCGGAAAACTGAGTTGTCCGGATACTTTTGCTGAGTTGTTGTTTTATGCCCGTTTATTCAGGGAAGTCGATTTGGAAGTTTGGAACTGTTTAGGGACGAGAAGTAAGAGCCTGAGGTGAGTTTTTTAAACTAAAATGTGTGGCTTTTAAAGCGTTTTCAAAATGTGTTATGAATGTTGAGAATTGCCATGCTTTATTATTATGCTTTAATTGCATGAAAGTTGTTTAAAGTTTTATGTAGAATGTATGCATACATCATGGAGACGTAAACTGGCAAAGACGGGAGAGTAGTTCCGCCAGCTCTCGTGCGGGAAGGGAGGTCCCTATATGCCAGGAGCGAGGCTCCACAAGGCAGCATGAGGCTGACTCGTTGTCACCTTCGGGTGGCTTCAGGGTGTCAGATTACGAGGAGGCGGACTTTAGTCCGTATACGATTTTTGACGTGTTGAGTATGAATGTTTAAAGCTGAAAAGTTAAACTGTTTTTAAATGCTTTGATAACTGTTAGGAGGGACTCACTAGACCTCATGGTCTAACCCTCGCATTTTCAAATTAAAAACTTTTTCAGGTAAGCAGGTTTCCAGGAGCTCGGGCAAATAGGCTGAGCTTAGCAAGAAGAGTCAAGAAGCATAGTGACACTCTAGTTTATTTAGTTTTTCTCAGTTGTGTAGGTTGTTTCCGCAAACCTTTTGAGTATTTGTAATGAAATTTTGAGACCGTGATTTTGGGATGTTATGAATTTGATGTTTTGCATGTTAAGTTTGGATGGGTCTTTACAGTTGGTATCAGAGCCATAGTTTAAGGGATTTAGGTGACCGAAAGGAGCCTAGACTTAAACTGTGAGAAGTAGAGTCACAACTGAGAAACAGGAATGCGTTAGGAGAGCACTATTTTAGGGTTGGACTGATAGGGTATTGAGGACGGTCATGTAAGGTAAGTTTGAAGTTACATCTGGCCAGTGTAACTGTGAACTTACACGTACATGTATGTGCTTAAACTACCTTGTTATCCTGTGTCGTGGCGCTAGGGAGTCTTTTAGATTTTCCTTGGTCTTTGTTAGTGAGTAAACCTTCTGTTGTTTTGCTGTTGTATCAGAATGTCTGCGAGATCTTTGAGAAGTAGGTCCATACCGAAGGCGGAAGACACGCGTACAAAGAGTACTACACCCCAGGCGGAGACTGTAAGGGTGGAGGATCTGGCTGAAGATGGGCCAGTGAACTCCCCAAGAGCAACTGCTTCGCGAGGAAGGGGTAGAGGCCGGGGTGGCCGGAGGGGAGCCTTGTCGAGGAGAACTGTGACTGAGGCGGGGGCAGCAACCGCCAAGGAAAAGGGTAAGAAGAAGAAGGCAACCGTCAAGCGTACGACTAAGAGTATTGCAGAACCTGAAGTGCAGGCTATCTCGGAACAGGAAAGTTCCGCGCCTGTGAAAAAGAGCAAAGCTAAGAAAGGGCGTAAACCCAAGGTCACGGAGGCTTTTGTAACCGAGGAGAAGTTCACATCCGAGATGGGGAAAATACAGGAGACTCTGAAAGCAGTTTTAGAAAATCAGAACAAGACGGCATCTGGAGAACCGAGCAAAAGTAGTACTGGGAAGAAGACAGTGGAAGGTAGCGAACCGCGAACTGAGATGGGCACCAACTCAATGATAACTCCGATTGCCGTTGAACCAAAGACAGCGAAGGGGTGTACATTCAAGGCTTTCAACTCATGCAAACCACCGACCTACAATGGGGAGCGTGATCCCGTTAAGGCTATTCAGTGGGTTCGTGAGATGGAGCTGGTCTTTGATACAAGTAAATGCGCGGAGGAAGATAAAGTTCTGTTTGCGAGGTCAGTGTTGAAGGCAGAAGCGATCTTCTGGTGGGATGTTGAAACTGGGGGAAAGGGGCCAGAGGTGGCAAGGAGCATGTCGTGGGAGATATTTGTGAAAAGGTTCAAGGCTCAATACTGCCCTCTGGCGGCAGTTAAGAAGTTAGAGGAAGAGTTTTTGAGTTTGGAGCAGGGGTCAATGACAGTTCAGGAGTATACGCTGAAATTTATTGAGAAGTCCAGATTTGCTGAGTTATACGTACCAACTGAAGAGAGACGGATTGAGCGGTACGTCTATGGGTTGAAAAGCAGTATTAGAGAGTTGGTGCAGGCAAAGGAACCAACTATGTTTCAGGCAGCAGTTGACAAAGCAGAATTGACAGAGAAAGATAAGAACAGGCAGATGAATGAGAGAGCTGTGGATAAACGCAAATGGGAAGGACCGACCCGAGACAGTAAGAGGCCGAGCACGAACAGAGTTGAACCGCGGGCAGGTTTCCGGTCAGCAGAAAAGCCTTGTAGTAAATGTAACCGAGTGCACCGGGGTGAATGTTTGGCTGATAAAGGGGGATGCTATAACTGTGGGAAGACGGGTCATTTGGCCCGAGATTGTCGTGGGCAGAGGTCTTGTTTTCATTGCGGGTTGTCGGGTCACGTTAAATGGGATTGTCCGCAACTAAAGAAGGGTCAGGCAGGGGGTGAAGGTGGCAGCAATGGAGGTAAAGGTAATGAGAGGAAGGTGGGGTCGGCTCGTGCTAGAGCGAGGGCATTCCACATGACAGCTGAGGAGGCGGAGAACGCGCCGGATGTAGTGACAGGTACCTTTCCTATAGACTCGATATTTGCTAAAGTGATGTTTGATACGGGGGCAAATCGTTCATTTGTGTGGCCTGTTTTTGCTCAAAGGTTGCGAGTGAAACCCAAGAGGTTAAACTTTGGGCTTGAAGTAGATATTGCGGGTGATTGTCGAGTCTGGGTAAGGGATGTCTATGAGGGTTGCAATATAGACATAGATGGTCACTCTTTTCCATTGGAACTTTATCCTATGGGAATGGGGGAGTTTGATGTAGTCCTGGGAATGGACTGGCTAGCGGGGAATGATGCGAGCATTGTGTGTAATAAGAAGCTGATCCGTATACCTCTAGCCGATAAAGGAGAGGTGGTAATATATGGGGATCAACGAAGTAGGAAGTCGTGTCTAATGTCGTTGATGAAAGCTAGGCGATGTTTGGGGAAGGGTTGTGCGGGGTACCTAGCGTATGTACTAGATGCCAAGAAAGAGAAGAAAAGTGTGGAAGAGGTGCCCGTAGTGAATGAGTACCCTGAGGTGTTTCCCGATGACTTGACGAACCTACCTCCGGATCGTCAAGTGGAGTTCAGAATTGACCTCGTGCCGGGGGCGGCACCGATTGCTCGTGCGCCCTATCGGTTAGCTCCAGCGGAGATGAAAGAGATGATGACCCAATTGCAGGAGTTACTCGACAAAGGTTTCATACGTCCGAGTTCATCACCTTGGGGAGCACCTGTACTTTTCGTTAAGAAGAAGGATGGATCGATGCGAATGTGCATAGATTATCGCGAGCTTAATAAAGTAACCGTGAAGAACAAGTACCCGCTCCCAAGAATCGATGATCTCTTCGACCAACTGCAAGGCGCGAGTTACTTCTCAAAGATAGACTTGAGGTCGGGTTATCATCAGTTGAAGGTGAGAGAAGAAGACGTACCGAAGGCGGCGTTCCGTACGAGATATGGGCATTACGAGTTCCTAGTCATGCCCTTCGGGTTGACTAACGCGCCCGCAGTGTTCATGGATCTGATGAACCGGGTGTGTAACACGTTGTTGGATAAGTGCGTGATCGTCTTTATTGACGATATCTTAATCTATTCTCGTACGCGGGAGGGTCACGAGCGTCACCTTCGGACAACGTTGGAGTTGCTAAAGCGCGAAAAGTTGTATGCAAAGTTTTCGAAATGTGAGTTCTGGCTCAGAGAAGTTCAGTTTTTGGGGCACGTAGTATCTGCGGATGGAATCAAGGTGGATCCTGCTAAAATCGAAGCCATCAAAGACTGGGAGGCGCCTAGGAATCCTTCAGAGGTGAGAAGTTTCCTTGGTCTAGCCGGATACTACCGTAAGTTCATTCAAGACTTTTCTCGAATAGCTTCGCCATTGACCTTGTTGACAAGGAAGAACGTCAAATTCGTATGGGAGGAAGCTCAGAAGGCCGTGTTTGAGAAATTGAAGGAAAGTTTGTGCAGTGCTCCAATCCTATCGTTACCGAATGGATCGGAAGGGTTTGTAGTGTACATCGACGCTTCCAAGCTCGGGTTGGGATGCGTGTTGATGCAGAATGGGAAGGTGATCGCCTACGCTTCAGTTGAAAGATCACGAAAAGAATTATCCCACCCATGACATGGAGTTAGCGGCCGTTGTCTTTGTGTTGAAAATCTGGCGACATTACCTCTATGGGGTGAAGTGTCAGATTTACACCGACCACAAGAGCCTGAAGCAGCTATTTGATCAAAAAGAGCTGAACATGAGACAGAGGAGGTGGATGGAACTGTTGAACGATTACGATTGCGAGGTCCTATACCACCCGGGTAAAGCCAATGTGGTGGCAGACGCGTTGAGCCGGAAAGAACGTGGAGAGCAGACCAAAATCGTGGCTTTCCGAATGGAAGCAAACTCAAATCTGCTTGAGGAGATTAAGAAGTTTCAAGAAGAAGCGCTGTTAGAAGGAAATGTGAAGAGTGAACGAGTTGTCGGGATTGCGGCATCGTTTGAAGGCCGAGTGTGGGTGCCAAAGATCGGTGACTTAAGAGTAAAGATCCTAGAAGAGATGCATAAGTCACGATTGTCCATGCATCCGGGCACGGACAAGATGTACAGGGACTTGAGGCAGTTCTACTGGTGGCCGGGGATGAAGAAAGATATCGTTCACTTAGTAGAGCGATGTGTGACTTGTTTGAAGGTTAAAGCCGAACACCAGCGACCTTATGGTGAGTTGCACTCCACGGTGATACCAGTGTGGAAGTGGGACATCATCACGATGGATTTTGTCACTAAGCTGCCAAGAACCCCTAAGGGCAATGATACGATTTGGGTGATAGTGGATATCCTCACCAAGTCGGCTCACTTCTTGCCTATGAGAGAATCCGACCCGATGGAGAAGTTGGCACGGTTGTACATTGACGAGGTTGTGTCTCGGCATGGCATACCGAAATCCATTGTATCCGACCGGGATAGTCGTTTCACATCAAAGTTTTGGAGGAGCCTCCAGCGCGAATTGGGGTCTCAAGTGAAGCTGAGCACGGCATATCATCCGCAGACGGATGGTCAGAGCGAAAGGACTATCCAAACGCTGGAAGATATGTTGAGAGCTTGTATAATGGATTTCAAGGGATCGTGTGAGACACACTTACCGTTGATAGAGTTCTGTTGAGAGCTTGTATAATGGATTTCAAGTATTCAAGCGGCACCATTTGAGGCGTTGTACGGGCGAAAATGCCGTACGCCGTTATGCTGGAATGAAGTGGGAGAAAGACAGTTGACGGGTCCAGAAATTGTGCAGCTGACGTCAGAAAAGATAGAAGTGATTCGAGAAAGAATGAAAGTTGCCCAAGATCGACAGAAAAAGTATGCCGATAGACGAAGGAAGCCGATTGAGTTCCAAGTGGGGGACAGAGTGATGCTCAAGGTGTCACCTTGGAAAGGCGTGATTCGTTTTGGAAAGAAAGGGAAGTTGAGACCGAGGTATGTCGGACCGTTCGCGATAGTTGAAAGAGTAGGCCCCGCGGCCTACAAGTTGAAGTTACCAGAAGAACTAGAGCGAGTCCATCCGACTTTCCACGTGTCAAATCTGAAGAAATGCTTGGCCGAGGCTGATGTGGCCATTCCTTTGGAGGATATAAGCATCGACGAGAAGTTGACATTCGAGGAAGAGCCAATCGAGATTGTAGACAGTAAAGTGCGAAAGACGAGGAGCAAGGAAGTTCGTTTGGTGAAGGTTCAGTGGAAGTACCACAAGGGACGAGAAGCAACGTAGGAATTGGAATCTGACATGAGGTCCAAGTACCCTCACCTTTTTGAAAACGGAATTCCGGGGACGGAATTTTTTTGAGGGGGGAGTGTTGTAACAACCCGGACCAAAATAGTAGGATTGTAAGCCTTTTTGTGTTGATGCTTAACATATGGAAGTTGAGGGGTCATTTTGCAAATATGAAAAGAAGTATTTAAGGGCCCAAAACCCTAGGAGAATGTTCTTACTACTGATTTGGAGAGGGTGATGGCTGAAGTTGAGAAAGAAAAAAGAGAAAAGGGGTTTTTGAGGGTTTTGAGCTTTTGGAGAAGAAAGTCATCAACCTTGGATTTTGGAAGAAGGATCAGCAGTTGGATTTCGTTCTCGCAAGCAATCAATCAGGTAACACTCTCGTTTTATCGTTCAATCCTTGATTATGTGAGCAGATTAGTTATGTTTGGGTTTTGTTTAAAAGTGGAGTTTGAAGCTTAAATGAGAGAAATCGGGCCTTGTAGTGTGTTTCAGTTACTAAGAACTCAGTAATTGTTAGGTTTATTGATCTTGTTGCAATTGTTAATCTTTCCTTCGAGAAATCTTAACAAGTATGTGGAGTTCGATCCGAAAAAGGGCCCAGGTCGTCGTCCGGAAACCGTCCTGGATGTCCGGAAACCTTCTTGGGCGTCCGGACTCCTTGTTTGGGAGAAGGTCCCCGGACGAGGGAGTTGTCCGGATAGGATGGATTTTCCGGGTAAGAGTTGTGTCCGGTAAGTTCGGTACCCGGAAAGGGGTATCGTCCGGAGAATGGTAGTTACCCGGATAAGGGTGTTGTCGGGACTAGGTTGTTGTCCGGTTAGTTGGGTGTCCGGACTCTTTAGCATCCGGAAAAGTAGGGTTGTCCGGAAAACTGAGTTGTCCGGATACTTTTGCTGAGTTGTTGTTTTATGCCCGTTTATTCAGGGAAGTCGATTTGGAAGTTTGGAACTGTTTAGGGACGAGAAGTAAGAGCCTGAGGTGAGTTTTCTAAACTAAAATGTGTGGCTTTTAAAGCGTTTTCAAAATGTGTTATGAATGTTGAGAATTGCCATGCTTTATTATTATGCTTTAATTGCATGAAAGTTGTTTAAAGTTTTATGTAGAATGTATGCATACATCATGGAGACGTAAACTGGCAAAGACGGGAGAGTAGTTCCGCCAGCTCTCGTGCGGGAAGGGAGGTCCCTATATGCCAGGAGCGAGGCTCCACAAGGCAGCATGAGGCTGACTCGTTGTCACCTTCGGGTGGCTTCAGGGTGTCAGATTACGAGGAGGCGGACTTTAGTCCGTATACGATTTTTGACGTGTTGAGTATGAATGTTTAAAGCTGAAAAGTTAAACTGTTTTTAAATGCTTTGATAACTGTTAGGAGGGACTCACTAGACCTCATGGTCTAACCCTTGCATTTTCAAATTAAAAACCTTTTCAGGTAAGCAGGTTTCCAGGAGCTCGGGCAAATAGGCTGAGCATAGCAAGAAGAGTCAAGAAGCATAGTGACACTTTAGTTTTTTTAGTTTTTCTCAGTTGTGTAGGTTGTTTCCGCAAACCTTTTGAGTATTTGTAATGAAATTTTGAGACCGTGATTTTGGGATGTTATGAATTTGATGTTTTGCATGTTAAGTTTAGATGGGTCTTTACAAACCATATGTGAAAATCAAACCGATGATAAAACTATCCAACGGTCTAAATTTTGAGCTATAATTCATATACTCTTTAACATTTTTTTCTCATGTTTAAGGGCTTGTTTGTTAGTAGCTTAATAAGCTTAATGAGATATATAGCTTATTCAGTCAGTTATACATGATTGTTTGGTAGTGGCTTAATGATATAGAAAGTGATTTCTTTATTAAGCTTTTAGGAGGAAGCTTTATGCAGAAAGCCAAGTTTTGTCCAAACCAGTCTCTCCCAATTAAAAAACATGGTTCTTTCATCTATGAAAACACTCTCCAAAAAAAAATCCAATCTATACACACAAATTAATCCACACAAACAACTTTATTCATACATGGCTTAATGAAAAACCAACCAAACAGCCCCTAAGTATACAATGTGTTTTATGTATAAACATATTCTTGTGTTTTTTCACATACAAAACTTTCATTAACGTTTCATCTATAAAACATATATTATATAAACCATTAATATTCACGTATTGTTTCATTTATAAAACAGTATATACAAATTGGTTTCATAATTTATAATTTTTATTTGTTTTACATATGATTTGCTTCTATATATAGTCTTTAAATATTTATTTTTTATGAATTCTTTATTGATTAAATCTCAAATTTACTAAATTATAGACCTGACAAACGTGTCGTGTCGGGTTCAAAGTTAAACGGGTCGAGAGTGTCTGACCCTAACCTGACCCGTTTAATAAACGGGTCAGAAAATCTCAACCCTAACCCGACCCGCCTAACCCGCCATGATCCGCCTAACCCGTTTAACATTTATAAACTAAAATTTAAATATCGAAAATACACAAAAAAATTATAAATCCAAAATTCAAATGAAAGCATTAGAAATCTAAATTTTATAGTTCAAACTTATAAATTCTAACCAAATCCAAAACATTAAAAATTCAAAGCATTAAAAAGAATTATAATATATATATAAACGGGTTATTCGGGTCATTTTCGAGTTGAATTTTTTGACCTGACCTTACCCGTTTAATTTTCGTGTTGTGCCGTGTCAACCCATTTACTTAAACGGGTTGAAATGTATTACCCAAACCTGTTTATTTCGTGTCGAGTTCGTGTCGTGTCAGTTTTTGTCAGGTCTACTAAATTATATGTCTACAATTAATAAATATAAAATTGATTTTAAAATTATTGTTTTTACCTCGTGAAATTTACAAATTTACAAATATCTACCACTTGAAAAAATATGACTTTTTTATTGATTAAATCTCAAGTTTACTAAATTATATGTCTCCAATTAATAAATATTAAATACGTGAATGTCCGCAATGCGGCGAAAACATTACGAATCTAAAATTGAAAACTCGAAAAAATGATTTTGTTCCATGTTTAATTTTATTATCTATCATAGTGCCAAGAGTAACCATATTTTTTTTAAAGTAGTATAGATAGATAAACATAGATAAAGATTTAAAATGTACAATTTTAAAAAAAATCTCGATACATAATTTTTGAAAAATCTCGATACGTATTTATAACATTTTAGTTTAAAATTATGAATGTGTATTTTTAATATGATAAGAGTTTAAAATAAAAAAAATATAAGAAATATAAAACAAATTAATTCGTATATATTCATTATATTTAATAATATGATTAAATCCAAACATATTCAATATTAGACTCATTTTGAAGGTATTAACGAGACGAATACAATGGTATAATTTGTAAAAAAAATATTTTTAATGCATTTTAGTTCATATACGATTGTTTATGCTAAAATGATAAGGGTTTAAACCGAAAAATGAAAAAGTAAAGGATTAAAATTAAATTGAATAACTAATTATAAAAGTATTAATTGTAAGTTGTATATTTAAAAAAGATTTTGGTGGAGAAAGATATTCAGAGGAATATATGTTTTAGAAGTTGTACAACAAGCTGTTATCTTAAACTTTCAAACTTACAAATAATTTATGATATTAATTATGAGTTGCACATCTCTTGATATTTTGTGAATATTTTATAATGATAATAAATACTTAAATAATTGTAATAAAAGAGCAATAACTGTCCTTAAATTTGTAGGTCTCCCTCCCTCCTAAAGTTTGTGAAAGCAATTGCAATAAAGGTTTTCACCTACATAAAGTGTGATATTCAAGTATTCATTTGGTCTTCATAACCACCTTGAGTAAATGAGATACACCATTTTGGACCTCATCAACCCTTCTGTCCTTTATTCTTCATCAATATTCTAATCACCTTCTCATTTATCTTCTTACAATATATATGAAGTATTATGTCAAGAGTTGAGGTTAACGTGAGAAGAATAAAAAGTAGATCCGAATTGTTGATCACTTTTAATCAAATATCCTCTCATGAATTGCGCCTTAGAAATGAATTTATCTGGTGCATTTTATCTCGGTGCGTCTCATCTTAGTGTGCAAACATTTCTCATCCGAGAAATACTTTGGTAACTATTCATCTGAAAAGTATGTATATGTGCATATTGTCCAGATGAACGGTTTTATCAATGATGTTCATCAGTTTTTCATTTTTTTTTACGTTTTCCTCTGAACCTGACCCTATATATCTAGCTTAATGATGTATAAAAAACCGACCAACCCGATAAACGTTTTAGCGACTTCTCTAAAGTTAATTGTATTTCTCTTTAACATGTATAAGTTACCAAAATCAACTCGGCAATAACGAGCAATGGAACTTATAAGAGCACGTTATTGGAAAGTTATATGTAATACCTAAATATTTGATGAACTCATATATTCTCTTGAATGATTGTTCGTATTTCAAAAGAATTTTTTTCTTATTTTTATGTTTTTAATATTGTTTTACTTTGTTTAAACACAATCTGACCAAACCGAACGGGTTGGGTTGAAAATTTTCAAACCGCCAACATTGAGTTGGGTTGTTGAAATGTCTTCAACTCGATTATCCCAACCCGTGAGCACCCCTAGCTAAAACTCTTGTGGGTATGAAAGTTCACCTGCGATGACTCCAAGTTATTCATGGTTGTTCGAAAGATTAGTTGATGCACATAAGTTGACCTAACCTAGGTACCTACCGTTACAAAAAAAAAGATATATACATATAACAAGGAAATTTAGTTACACACATAAGACTTGTATCTTATGTATTGTGTCTTGATTTGATATTAATACTAATTAACTATTTGTGACTTGATAGATTCTACTTAGGGATATTTTGGATGTTATCAAGTTCTGCTTTTGTAGATCTTCATAAATCCACTCTTTTATAATATGTTTCTCTTTATAACCTTAGGATTTCAGACCAACTTACACATACGTGTATTAATCTCATTTTGAAATCTCCCTGTTCACTAAACACGTAAAGTCGCATTGTCATTTGGTTAGGAAAGAGAATGAACAAATGAACTTTAATAATTTTATGATTAATAAATAATGACATATGTTTATGTAATTAGTGAGACAAGAATTAAATAAAGGACTTGATAACAACAAAAATTAGTTTCTAAGCAAAAATCTCCTTAGGCCTTGTAAACCCAAGGTGTTTAATATGTTTGCAATGTCAAGACCAATTAGGAGGATTATCAAGCGACATGGTTGAAAGAAAGCTAATCAAAATATCGTTGGGATTAGAGATGTACGAGTCGCGGGGGTGTGAAAATAAATTCAACTTGGATTTCTTTTCGGGGTTTTGGGCTTTGTTTGTCTCACATTTAACAATTCCTTAGAAAAGAATTTGGTCTAAGCCGGCTTTAATATATGGCCGAGGGCTAGGCTCGGGCTTGTTAGGCCCAAACTTTTGGGCTTAGGCCAAGCCTCTAGCTTAGGGATTGTTTGTGTATCTCTTATGGGCATCTTCAATGAGTCACACTATATTTTACATCAAATTTTAAAAATAGTGTACATTTTAGTGTTAATAGTAAATCTTCTCCAATGGGTAACACTATTTTTTAAAAGTGATGTGAAAAGTAGTGTAAAAAATAATGCAGATGAATAGTGTTACACCAAATATAGTGTAATATTATTCATTACACTAAATTTAGTGAGGAAAATAGAGACCCAATTGGAGATGTGAATAGTGTTATTTACACTAAATTTAGTGTTTAGTGTAACATTTAGTGACCCCATTGAAGATGGTCTTAATAGTTCCATTAAGAGACAATATCTAAATCAATAAGTGACAAATTTTGTTTGACAAAAATGAGTTTGTCGCTTAATGGTTCTAAAACCCTCTGAATGATTTTGTATTTTGGGTCTCCCTTAACTACTCAATGCTCTAATTTCATTATAAATAATTACCAAACGATTATATTTTATTTTACAACATATTATAAAAGCCTCAAAATCATTTTAACCACTTAATCATCTTGTACCACACTATAGCAAATGCCAAACAACCATTTACTATATTTTTGCTTTTCTAGGATAGTCTTGAATTCTTGATAAAAACCTTTTATGCAAACCAGGATCACTGGTCCAACATTTGGCCCTAACCCTCGGCCCAAGTTATTTCTTATGGCCTTAGGCCACCCGCAGCTCCCACGGGCTCGGGCTCGGGCTCGCTGCGGGCTCCATCGGGTAACGGTGGGGGTGGCTCGGGCTTGGGGCTCGGGCTCGGGGTGCTGGTTTGAAAACCCGAGGAACCCGAATCAGGTTTTGTTTAATTATTTTTTTTTTAAAATTTTTTATTCAAACGGCTATTTTTTATTTATTTTTTTTTAAATTTTTTTTTCAATTTAATCACACTATATATATTAACTCTCAACCTCTTATTTTTTTCACACCAACAATCTCTCAAACTCTCTCAAATTCTCTCAAACGACCCATCGGGAGAAACAAGGCAAAAAAAACATCAACGAGTAATACGTCCGGGTCGAATACGAACGAAAGTGTTACTCAGTTGTTGACGACGTTCAACGACAAGATTGATGATACAATGGAATACAAAATGAAAAAACTCGATCTCGAAATCGAACGCTCAAAACTCGAACGAGATAGGTTGGAACAAGAACTCAAAATCGAACGCTCAAAACGATTTGAGAAAGACTTCGAGTTTTCATGACCTCGCATGATCACCTTACGGGAGACGTTTTGAGGGTTACTTTAAAGAGAAAAGAGCAAATTAAAAAATTTCATAATTGGTAGTGTTTTGTATTTTGTAATTTTTATTTTTAATGAATGATATGAATTTTTATTTTTATTATTTATCTTATTTTTATTTATTCAAAAATATATAAATATTTTTATTTTGTTAAATATTTAAATGTATAAATAAAAGAATTAAAAAAATGATGTGGCGCTGATGTGGCATTGAGGGATTTTAGTTATGCGCTGGGGGTGTTTAGGGCTTGAGGGCTTAGCTGATGTGGCGCTAACAGATATCGCAAAAATGCAATAAAATATTATCTGGCTATCAAACAAACCTAACCATTGGCAAAAACTTACCGAATGATGTATTCAATGTAATTCTTCATCTTTCCTTTTCAGTAAACGTTCATGAAAAAACTCTAATTAACTTGTAAAACTCGATCGTGTTGTTAGGCCAGTAATGTATTTGATTCACCATTTTATTATAATTATAATTCCAATGTTTAGAAATCGTGATGGAAATATATATCACTGAAAATAGAAAAGTCCATTTAATTTAAAGATCTATATGTGAATCTACGGTACAGATTATTCATATGAGTTCATATATGCATCCTCAAATGGATTTTTATCAACAATTCATATAATTCACATCTTTTACACCATGTTTAGCATTTTTATTTGAACATTCCCCTAACGCTAGGTTCAAACGAGAAAGGTGACTAAATAAGAAAACACGATAATGGCTAAATCACATGTGGTTCGCACGACCTAGGTCGGGGCCAAGTCGCTCGCACCTCTTGCATTGACCATGTTCCATCACACGTGATTTGGCCGTTATCGTGTTTTCTTATTTTGATCACGTTTTATTTGAACTTCCCTCCATTCCCCTATGCATGTATAACCCGTATAGGGGTCATAAAAGCAACAAATTGAAGTAGAAGGGTAATTAGGAAAATGTTTGTAAAGAGCAAGACTTGCAACGAAGGAGATCCATGCATGAAGATTTGCATTGTGGGGTTTTAAGCAATGAAACACTTTCATAAAAAGATATCTCTTTCTTCCCAATCACCAAAAAGAATCATTCATTTGCATCTTCAATAAATACTTCTACATGATAATTTGCACATTTCTAATCTCATTTTCTGAGGTTCGTTTCAGTATATATTATGGAGATGTTCAAACGAGAACAATAACAAAAAAACGGTCAAATTACGTGTAAAACCACATGTGATTTTACACTAACGATTGTCGAATGGGGGTGCGGGCTACATGGCCCACGACGTGAGAGGTCATTGGCCAAAGTCGCGTGAATCACATGTGATTCGACCGTTTTTCCTATTCTCTTATTTAGTTATTGTTTTCGTATGAACCCGACGCACACTCTATTTATATTCTTGTTGTACCACATCCATTGCATAATTTACATCACAATATAATTTCTATTTTTTATTCCTCTTTCTTATATAGGTTATTGTATTGAATGGGTCCACATTTGCTTCATGGTACGATTCATGCAACCATTTTTGAGGTCGATAGGTTACACAATGGATGGGATTGTAAAGTATGTTTTAAGGTACGTATCTCTTTATATATATTTGTATAAATTTGGTATTATCATTCACTTTTCTTTATAAATAAAAACGTATACCAAAACCGATAATAAAAGAGGCAATCAACAACTGCTATAATATAGGGGTGAGAAACTAAAAAAAGGAATGAATCATTGACCAACGAAAAAATATATCAAAACAAATGTTAAATTAAGGATAACATGGTTTTTTATGTAATTTGTTTCGCTTAAATTTTCATAATATTTAGCTGATTTTCGATTATTTCATGTTTAAAAGTTGTGGGGGATAATAGTGAGCACACTTCTGAATCTTCAACTATCTTTATCTTCACCTTTAGCCAATTTCACAAACTTTTACATACAATTAATCAGTTTCACATACATGAATTTATAAACTTTTCAGTCATGATGATTAAAATAAAGGTAGTTTTAGCTATATCAGGATTTTATTCTCACATTCTTTACATAACTCTTATTATAAAAGATATCGGAAATATCATATTGGTATTAAGTAATTATTAAGAATTTAAGGCATTTATATGAAATAAAAAATATGATGAAGTTTGAACCCTTGACCTTCTAGGAAGAAAGAGGCTCCTGGTACCAATTAACGTTCTTGTAGACTTCATAAAAACCCAATATAATTTTTTTCTTTTTGAAAACATGAAGTTTTTAAACCCGTGTTTATGTTTCATGTTTCTTTCCATGGATTGGAGCCTACAAGTCAAGGAAAAGGGAAAAACTTTTTAGCTCAAGTGAAGAGAATGATACTTTGTAGCCCACAGGTAATCAATTAAACAGAAATTAATTGAAATAGCTATTTTATGAAGATGGTTTATCGAAATACCACCAGATTCGCAATTTCTAAGTCTGTAATTGCGGACCTAGCTCGAAAACACCAAAAGAATTCGAATCTGATCGATTTTCTTGAATAATATTTTTTTTTGACTCAGGTTCGCAATTGCGTACATATTCGTTTCTTTTGTTTTGTTTTTAGCTTTGTGGACGTGTTGCTATTTGGAGAGAATGTGGCTAAGAGGTTAAACCACAAGTCAAAAATGGCTATTTTCGACACTCAAAATTAAAACGAAAAAAAAAATCATTCGAAAATTGACGTTTTATCGAAAATTTTATCAGATCGTAGGTTCAAAGATCTACGCAACTGTCGATTTGGAAAAGGCGCGAGTTGCAAGGACCAGAATGATCGAAAACGAACCATCAAATCCCCGTTGGTATGAATCTTTTCATATATATTGTGCACATAATGTTTCCAACATTATATTCACGGTCAAAGACGATAATCCCGTGGGCGCAATTCTTATCGGTCGAGCTTACCTCCCGGTTGAGGAAGTCGTTAACGGGTACGAAGTTGATCGATGGCTCGAGATTTTAGACGAAGATCGTAATCCGATAAAAGGGCGTTCGAGGATTCATGTGAAGGTGAAATATGTAAGTGTGGAAAGAGATAGCCATTGGTCACAAGGGATTAAAAGTCTTACATTTGGAGGGATACCCTACACGTTTTTTCGGCAACGCGAAGGTTGCGAAATGACGTTATACCCCGATGCACATGTACTCGATGATAACATAACTTCGTATTTAGTTTCCGAAGGGTATTATGAGCCCCAAAGATGTTGGGAGGATATTTTTGATGCGATTAATGATGCCAAACATTTGATTTATATAACGGGATGGTCCGTTTATGCGAAGATCGTGTTGGTTCGGGACCCACGGAGGCCGAAGCCGGGTGGGGATGTTACGTTGGGAGAGTTATTGAAACGAAAAGCCGGTGAAGGGGTTAATGTATTAATGCTCGTTTGGGATGATCGAACTTCGGTCGAGTTGCTAAAAAGAGACGGGTTAATGGCGACACACGATCAAGAATCGGGAGATTATTTTCGTGACACGAAGGTTCGTTATGTTTTATGCCCTCGTGATCCGGATGAAAAGAATAATAGTTATGTTCAAGGGATTAAGGTCGCTACGATGTTTACTCACCATCAAAAGACGATTGTGGTCGATAGCGAAATTCCGGGGGACCCGTCGGGAATGAGGCGGGTCGTCGGGTTTGTTGGCGGGATTGATCTTTGCGATGGGCGATATGATTCTCGTGATCATTTTTTGTTTCGGACGCTGAAAGACGTTCATCGTGACGATTTTCACCAACCCAACTTCTCGGGAGCCTCGATCACACGAGGCGGGCCGAGAGAGCCGTGGCATGACGTACATTGCAAACTCGAAGGCCCGATTGCTTGGGATGTTTTGTACAATTTCGAACAACGATGGACTAAACAAGTCGGAACTCAATATCTTTTTACGCTCGCCGAGCTCGATCGGTTCATAACGCAACCCTCGCCGGTGGGCCCGCCATCCGAAGACCGTGATACGTGGAACGTCCAACTATTCCGGTCGATCGATAGTGGTGTGGTGTCGGGATTTCCGGAAAAGCCCGAGGAAGCGTCGATGGCGGGGCTCGTTACCGGAAAAGATAACGTGATTGATCGTAGCATTCAAGACGCGTATATTAACGCCATACGACGTGCGAAAAACTTCATCTACATCGAAAACCAGTACTTTTTGGGGAGTTCATACGGTTGGAACCCGAGCAAAGATTTCAAAATAGAGGATATCGGGGCTTTGCATCTCATACCAAAGGAGCTCTCGCTTAAAATCGTTAGTAAAATCAAGGCGAAAGAAAGGTTTTCCGTTTACATAGTGATCCCAATGTGGCCTGAAGGGATCCCAGAAAGTGAATCCGTTCAGGCCATTTTAGATTGGCAGAGAAGAACAATGGAGATGATGTATAAAGACATCATCTTCGAGCTTCATGCTAATGGGATCGAAGCGGACCCCAAGGACTACCTGAGCTTCTTCTGTCTTGGGAACCGTGAGACCAAGAAATCCGGCGAGTATGAACCTCTGGAGAAACCTGAGCCGGATTCTGATTATGGTAGAGCACAAGAATCTCGGCGATTTATGATCTATGTTCATGCTAAAATGATGATCGGTAAGTCCTACATTATCTATTTTTTCCTGAAAAACAATTTAAATCCACTCGAATTAACTGTAACCCTGATAGGCGCTGAGCCAATTTTTATTGAACGGTGAAATATTATAAAACTAGCAAGAAGCTAGAAAAATATACAATTACATAAAAATAATGGCGTTGAGCCAATTTAACTCTTTATTTGTTTTAATTATTTTCCTTTGTAGTTGATGACGAATACATAATCATCGGTTCGGCTAACATCAACCAAAGATCAATGGATGGGGCTAGGGACACTGAAATAGCGATTGGTGGGTACCAACCGAATAACATAGTGACAGAATGGCCGGCTCGTGGTGAGATATTTGGCTTCCGGATAGCATTGTGGTTAGAACATTTGTATTACATTCACGACTCTTTTCGGCATCCAGAAAGCGTAGAGTGCATTCGGAAGATCAATGCGATAGCAAACGAGAATTGGAGTTTGTATTCGAGCCCAACGTTTGTTCAAGACCTTCCGGGGCATTTACTTCGCTATCCGGTGGCGATCTCGAACGTTGGAGACATTACGGCTTTACCGGACTTTCCGTTCTTCCCGGATACCAAGGCTCCGGTTTTGGGGACGAGATCGGAGTATATTCCTCCAATTCTCACCACTTGAAGTCACTCATTGTAATACGATATTTGCAATTTATTCAATTTAAGGAATCATTTATAATGCGTAAATACATGTCGCTAGTTAGTCACTTATAAGGTTAATTTTCAGAGTGTCTGCACGATTGTGTTCTTAAAACCAACATGATTGTGCAAGCTGTCTGAAAAATTTCCTCTATTTCTTTTGTATGTATGGTTGTAGTGAACGATAAACATCAATTGCTAGCATATAGTGTTTATATAATCAACAAACGATTCTGAAAATTTCCAAAACAGAAAAAAAAAACTATATATTAGCATTATATATTGAGAGATTTTTTTTAATTTATGAGATCTGTTAAAATATTACATCATATATTATTTAATATATTTTTTTCATAACTATAATTTAATATAATGATTAACATATATTTGTTTTACATGCATTCGATCGATGTACATATCAAATTTTTAACATGTTTATAAAATAAAAGTACACGTAAAAAAGTTTTTCAATAATATTATTAACCAAAGATATATAAATTAAGTATATTATAAAATAAACATATGTTAATTAAGAACTGGGTTCATACGAGAACGCTAACTATTTAAGAAAACAGCCGCTTACGTACACAATCATATATATGATTACGCGACTTTTCCCGCCACTTTAAGCCGCGGCCAAAATCATGTGTGTTCATTTTTTGCAGTTAATGTAAAATCACATATGATTTTACACATGATTTACTGTTTTCTTAAATAGTCAGCGTTCTCGTTTGAACTTTCCTCTATTAATTAATGCATCAAATATTATCTTTGGAACTTCAAGTACTCAATGGAAGTTGGAAGGTATTTGATTTTGAACTTTGAAGTGTATGGCAATTAGCAATTGGCAAGTACAAAAGAGAAACATGTTTTTTTCCAAATATCTCGATTTAATTTGATAATTTATGTATTATAAACTTGTAGATTAGTATATTATAAATAATAAAATAATACTTTTTTGGTCTTGGACGATTAGTTTTTTTTAAACCAATTGAGTGTTATAAATGAAACAAATGGGTTTTGGTCAAATAAATACAGTTTAAGACGAGTTAAAATGGGTTAACTATAGTTGAATTGATTGGTCAACTTTTTTTTCTTCCTAATTGTATAAACAAATCGATACTTAAATATTATAATGAAATTTATTATTAAAACTACACTCTACTCGTGTAATGCAGCGCGATATATCTCGATTTTAATTTATTTTTATGTGTGGTTTTAAGAAAACGGTCATGTTTTTTATAAATTTGTTTAAACAATGACGCTATTTAAGGAGTTCATGATTTGATGATTTAAAAGTAGTTAGAGACAGTGGCGGATGTATAGTGTAATTAGGGGGGGTGGGACCCCACTAAAAGGAGAAAATTTTGAAAATTTTAGTTTAAAAATATAGATTTTTCAATTTTCTATCCCGTTGTCCCCCAGTTTTTCGGCCGGGACCCCATCAACCACAAAAAATGTTTCGAAATCAAACAAAAAACCAAAACTACTCTCGAAATCGACTAAAAAAACAAAAAAATCCTCAAAATCGATCAAAAAACTTAAAATTCTCTTAAAATCTACAAAAAAAAAACTTTAAAAACCTCTCGAAACGTTGGATTTAGACGAAAAATATATCGGACAATTTTACGGGCATTTAAGCTACCTTAAAGGGGATCCCAGTAGGAAAAAATCCTGGATCCACCACTGGTTAGAGATAAAGATTAATTAATAATAGTCCACGGTTTAAGGATTTGAATGTCGTTAGAGATAAGTATTAATCAAGTAATTAGCATTAAAAGCGGTACATAATGCCTCATTAGTTGTTTTTAAGAGATTTTAAGTAATCAGCCTTAGATAGCGGTACATGAAGCTTTATGTGTTGTTTTTAAGAGTTTTTCATAAATGTTTTATAATATAGTATAGATAATGACATATTTTTGGATAAATTATTGGGTTTATTTCTGTTTTTGAAAACTAACTTTCTAAACATTAAACTTTATAGAAAATTAAAATCCCAATGAGTAAGGGTGTTCACGGTTTGGTTCGACTCGGTTAGTAGGAAAAGTGTGAACCGAACCGCATGAGACGGATACCTAGTTACCTAAACCAAAACCGAGCGGGGGTTGAACCAAACCGAACTGAACCGTAGTTAGTCGGTTACTCGCGGTTCGATTCACGGTTACCCGAATTTATCGAAAAATATTATTTGCAATATAAAAATAATATCACAGTAGAAAATTTAAACCAATTACATAACAATGTATAAAAATAATTCAAGAACAAGTAATTAAAATAAGTTTTATTGTTTAAAAATATCTACTATTTAGTCGATGACTACTCAAAAATTAAATAATTAATATTAAATATAATATTATTAATTGTATTATATATAGCGGTTTGGATCGGTTACCCGGGGATACCTATAACTTAAAACCGAGGCCGATCCGTGACTATCTGGTTTCTCGGTTTTCAGTTTTTTCAGTTTCAGATCAAATAGTCCAGCTCAGTTTCTCGGTTTTTTTGAACACCCCTACCAATGAGTTTTCTCAATTAAACGATTGATTTTGCTGGCTTAATAATATGGCTTATAAATAATTTTATTATTACTTTAAAACTATATTTTGTTATGATAATTTTAGCAAATGAACCACATTTTTGGTTTATGTATCACAAATATATTTTTTTTTATTAAATCGATTGTTAAATATTAGATTTTATGTGAAAGGTGTGTGATTTAATCTCTCCTGTCTCCACTTATATTTTGCAAAATAACACATACACAAGAAAATGAACACCATATCACTCGTCAACAATATTTTTAGCTACATTACCGGAACGTTAGTAAAATCAACCAATTACTTGCTAAAGTGGTTATTAAGTAGAATTTTCGAGTGTATCGAGCCAACCCATTGTTATGTTATCAAAATCAATCGGTTACCTGCTAAAATGGTTATCCACATCCTTAATAATTTATGATGTTCACTTGTAAATCTCAGAATAAAAGTTTGAAACATGTAATGATATTGAACATTTGAATATGGTGACCGCTAAACTATGAACATGCAAACCCGACCATAAAGACGTAAATCTATTGATTTCTAAACCAGCGGTTAAGTTATCACGTGAAGCTGAATTTTAATACCCGAACCTCCACCTTGATAGTTAAGATTGGAGCTTGAACCATAGAATCTTGCTTAAGGCACATTGCAAGAAAAAACTTATTTAACATCAATCTTAGATATATCGAAGTATATTTTGCGATTTTACAATATGTAACACCTCATGTCCTCCAAATATGAAGTAATTGGAAGTTTGGGGGCCAAAGTGTGAAAAAGTAAAAAATTTGGATTAAATGGCAAAGCTGAGAAATCAAATAGGGTAAAAACCCCTAAAATCCTTTCATTCTCATTGGGAGCCTTGAAAACTTCATCTTCTAGGTATGCTTTCCTTTCCATTCTTTATCTTCTTGCTTGATTTGGTGAGGATTTTATTTGGGAATCTTTTAAGTAAATCATTAAGAAGTCTTAAGCTTGTTTTCAATGGAAATGGGATGATTGAGGAGTTTCCTATTGGTTTACAAATTTCTCTTTGAGAATCATTCATCATTTCAATGGTGAAAGTTGGGTTTTGTCAAGAATGAGAATTTTGGAGTGAAAGAGATGAATTATTGGGTTATACTCATGGAAATTTTCATGTTTTAGATTTGGGTTTTGATTCCTTAAGGTGTGTTTAGCCTAAACTACTAATTTTGGAAGCTTTAAAGCACTTGAGACCAATTTGGGGATTGTTGGGTTTGAATTTCGGAGTGTTTGGAAAGTGCAGGTTTTGGAAGTCACAAGCAGTGACTTGCGCGGCCTGAGGCCGCGTGGTAAGTGGCGCAAGCCACTGTTGGGTGCACTTCTCTGTTTTTCTTCGTTTATCGGTCGGTATTGGGTTGAGGCATCGTTGGGGTTTATGTTAGGGGTTTGAGGAAGGTCTTTTAGTGCATGATTAGAGGACTTAACATCACTTTTATTAACCCCAATTCAGGTGTTTTGTTGGTGAAAAAGTAAGTTTCGCAGCGTGTGTTGATTTTTAAAGCTAAGGTGAGTTCCTTTACACCCTTTTTAAGTGAAACAAAATGTTAAACGTTTTCGTTTATTACTGATTATGGTATGAGATGCGAGCATGTCTTGTTTATAAATTTTGTTATAAATTCCTCGCATGATGATATGTTTTGGGAACGTTGTATTCGCATGCTACAAATTGTTTTCTAACGATGCGTGCATCGCTATATGTTTCTAGCCTTGCTTGGTATGTTTATGTGGAGTCGGGTTGTACAGTGGGATTAGTGTACCTTGGGATCTGATGATCCCTTAGAAGTTAGATTTATTAACCTCGTGGGTACGGAATCCGTTTCCTGCTCACGAGGGGATGGGGAGTCTGCTTGGGCCCCTGATGCGAGAGGGGAGTCTGCTTGGGCCCCGAACGCGGTTGTTACCGAATTGAGGTTGTGGCCTATGAACACTGTGCAAATACCCTCGTTTGTTGTCGGATTTAACTGTTGGGCCTTATGTAGGGCCGGTCCTGAGGATTTTGATGCCCATGGCGAAAACCTAAAAAATGCCCCCAATATATAAAATTGGCAAACAAAAAATATCATTTAAGGGGTTTGTAAGCTAGCCAAGACGCCAATTTGATCATGATGTTTCCAAGGTCTATCTTCGTGAAAATAGTAAAGTCAAAACACTTTGTCTCAATTAGACTTTTAGCACAAACTTCTCTATCATCCAAATTTTATGGCAACACTTCTCTACAAATACTATTTTAGTGAAAATCATGTTAGTCTTTTGTTCATAATTGTAATGTTTTACTTGTATCACTTTCTTATTGAGTTTGAAACTTCTAAATTCTTCTTCTCTAATGTTGGTTCTATAGGCATCAATTAATATTTACAATAGCAATATGTGCATCTCAAACAAACAACAACCACATGTTTAAATATTGAGCCAATATGCTTTTCCTTTCAAACTCCTACAAAACTTCCTCATTTTACCTATACTAGTTGATAGTGGGCCAAGTGTAAAGCTGGTAAAGCTGGAAATCTATGATATAACAAGCAGGAAGCTGAAACATCCTGCTGTTAATGGTGGAACTTCTAGTGTAGTGGGACCGATAAGTGGTAACCCACCCTTGGTTTGTGGTTTCATAAGTTCTGCCTCATTCTTGATGATAGTGTTTTTGTGGTCTGGTTTTTCTTTTCCTTCTTTGTTCTTTACCACTTAATTTCACTTCAAGTTACACTTTTGCTTGACAAAAAATTTTTGAGCACGAAGGCATGAAAAATGGGGTATTTTGAAACAAAACATCGTGAGCAGTTCTTCGCCACTTAATCTCCTAAATACCTAATCAAAGATCATCTAAGCAGCTGTGTATTAGTAAACAACACATCAAATACTAAAAACAGGGGTTTAATTACTAGTGACTCAATGTGATTTCAAACAATGAAGTTATGAAACAAATATATATAATTCAAGAAATCAAGTATACTCATTACTCAACAAAGTTTAGAATTTAGATAGAAAACACCTGTCGTGGTCGATTTAGGAAATTAGGGTTGAATCGTTCGTGTTCGTCTTTAAGAGTTGAAAGTTGAATCGGATTTAGGGTTGAATCTGAACGTGGTTCGTGTTCATCTTGAAGGCATAAGGCAGAATAAATGTGATTCGAGTTGTCTTGAAGGTCGATTTAGGGTTCATTGCATGAATCGTGAAGACGTAACTCGTGAATCCTGATTTGATTGGATTTGGTTTGGATATGCATACGCCCTGCCGGTCTGCCCTCTTGGTTGTCGCTCAAATTCAGACGGTAAAAATTTGTTTGGGCTCCCAGAACTGAAACTGTATATAATATACTAAAGGCCTATAAAAATTTTGATGCCCTCATGGGCTCTGCTGCCCATGGCCTAAGCCACATTTGCCATGGGCCAGATCCGGGCCTGGCCTTATGGCGGTTGAATAACTGTTTTTATACATGAAATTGTTTGAACCGTTTTCGAGAGGTAATTCACTAGACCTCATGGTCTAACCCTTGCTTTTTCCAAAACTAAAACCGTTTTCAGGTTAGAGCCTTGTTTGGGGTTCCATCTGGTGAAGATGGAAGGATGTGGTGCGGTAGAAGAGTTATAGCCTAGTAAAGACATGTAGATCACTGTCGGGCTTCCTGTAGCATCTCGGTTGTGAAAGTGTTTATCCGCCACATACTTAGAGTTAGAATCGTTGTAATGTGTACACGTTTGGAACCGTTTTGGTTGTAATTCTTGTAATTATGTTTTATGGATTTTGGGGTGTTACACAATACCTGTAAGCAAAATTATTTCAAGTAAGTTTTTTTCAGTGATCAATCCTTTTTCTTATTAATTACAAATTCAACGTCGGGAATAATGACTACTAATGATACTAAATTATGTGAAAGATGTTTGCGGGTGACAACACAATGAACTTTTTTAATACTCGTTTTTCTTTGTTTAAGAGGAATAATTACCCTATCAACGACAAGTTGTAACACTTGAAATACTACATTCTTAAATTTATATATTGCCGTTGATTATAAAAAATATATATAATTCTATAAATGTCTAACTATTGTAATTTTTAATTAATAAAAGAACAATTTTACTCTTATTTATAAAGTTATAAATTTATTTCATCACATAATTAAGGGTAAAATAAAAAATTAGACTTATATTTTTCAAGTAAACACTTATTTTACTACAAATTAAAAGTACTATTGATCATTTATGCCATTTATGGAGCACCCGAGCCTCGCACTAAATGGCGAATTTAATGATAAAATTTATAGCATCTTCTGGTTCATCTACTTGTACCATATGGTTATCTTTTCAAATTGGTTATCTATCATTTACAACATTGAGTTGTGAGCCTATTTATTTCTGTTATCTTCTTAAGAGGGAGGTTTAAGGGAAGCCTCAAATAATTGAAAACTAAGTAACACCCTGGACAGGCTTGTTTCTAACATTTTTTAGGCTCTGGACGAGATATAAAAGTGGGCTTTCGATAACTAATTTTTTTTTTCAATATATTGTTGATATCATCAAAATAACATTGAATTTAAGAAATACTAATTTATTTAAAGCCGTTTTCCCGCTATTTCTAGTGTAAGATCAATCAATAATTATTTCTAAACTAATACTATCTACCATATAATTTTTACATAACACCGTCAATCCGTTTCACCATCAAAGACATCTTATGATATGCCTTTAATATATAGATTGAAACCATTTGAGATCATCATGTTGACCATTCAGAGTAACATTTTAAGTAAATCAGCATAAATCAACTGAGTTTTTACATGTTACCTAGTGTTAATAGTTTTCATCACTATTTTAAACTTTTAGAGTTGAAACAAACTTTTTTAGAACCATCAATCTTAGAATCAAAAGTCCATGTTGGTGTTATAGTTTGAGAATCTATTTTCGTTTTAGAGATAAAAGAGTAATTAAGATTCATGCACTCAATATTATGTAATAAGGAGTTAATAATGTATGAAATAGAAGAAGAAGATAGTTTTGAAATCATAAATATAAATATAATAAGTTGGGTTGTATCATATAGTTGGTAATTATTTTCAATAGGTAGGAGTTTTATTAGTTAATAACAACAAATCTACTTTATTCTAACAAAGAAATAAAATTTATGCGGAAGGAATAATCAAAAGAGTATGTGGAAGATGAGTAATGGACCATATAAGAAGATTTCTAGGCAAAAACAGTTTTTAGATATTGGTATTAGATAAAAAAAACTTAGAGAAATAAGGAGAAAATAAAAGACCAATTAACTTTTCACAAAATTTATTGTCTAATTTAATTAAGTAATACATGTTTGGGCCATTAATATAATGCTAAATTATTTTTGGGTCCTATTATATACTATTTTTTTGTTTTTTATTTACAATTTTTTAACTACTACTATCTAGTACATATTTTAAAAAATTGGGCCCCTATATCTTTTGGGCACTGGGCGTACGCCCAACCCGCCCTTCTCCAGAGACGACACTGACCCTGGTAACATTTCATCTGAACGGTATACATTTGTGTATACATGTAAATTAAGTTGTTTTTTTGGTTTTTATGCACTTGTGCATATGCACATGTGCATGTTACAAATTACATGTATGCACAAGTGCATACCGTCCAGATGAAGGGTTATCATAGTATTCCTTAGTTTTCCGTTTATTTGAGGTTTTCCCCTAAACCTAACTCATCGTTTTAATATATCTTTAATAGATTATTTGAAATTGATATTTTAACATATTTTCACTTTAATAGATTTTTTAAGTTTTCTCTGAATCAAAGAGAGCGTGAAAGAAAATGTGAGTTTCTTTAAAATTTTGAAAAATTCTCTAAAAATACAATAAAAGGAAATTCTTATAGGGTTTTTTTGAAAATAATAGATGATTCAAGTAAATACGTGAATTTTGATTATTTTAAAATTTAGAAGGTGTTTGGTTTATTTTAAAAAATAGAATGAAAATAAAAATAGAAATAGAAAGGCAAGATAATAGGAATAGGAATGAGGATTCCACAATATTCCACTGATGTTGTTTGGTTAAATCATATAATCAATAAAAAAATATTTTAAATAATATTTTTAATATAAATATATGACGTCTAACATGAAATAAAAAACATTTTTCATTCAATATCGATAATGAATGGACATATAAGAAAAGATGACTGAGCGAGAATAAAATTTTCATTCCTCCCAATTTGGTTAGGAATAAAAATTAATGGGTTTGTAATAATGAACATATTATATTATATCAAAACAAACAACAATTTTCATAATCATTCTCATTCGTACATCTTAGTGCCCCTTAATTTAATAGATGACTATAAATTGAGTTGGGTATTTGGGTCGGGTAGATTCGTCATTTTATACAATTTCATGAAGGAAGCCAATCGCAACGATGACGGAAGTTCACATGTATAACGCTGCGTTCTCGAGTTTTAGAAGGAAAGAAAAGAAGAGAAAGGGAAGAGAAAGAAAAGAAAGGAAAGGAAAAGGGAGGAAATAAATATTTGTATTTGTGTTCTTGAGATTGAAGGAAAAGAAAGGAAGGAAGTGGAAAGAAAATAAATTTTCATGTTCTTGAGTAGGAGAGAAAGGAAAGGAAAGATGTTACTTTTACTAATATACCCTCATTTATTTCATAATGAAATGTAATTAATGGGTATATGTGTAATTTTATAAATATTTTTAATTCTTTTTATTTCATTTCTTTTCTTTCCTTCCGTTTCCTCCCACATTTGGGCGGAAAGTTTTGAGAGGAAAATTAGCAATATTTTCCTTCCCCTTCCTTTCTTTTCCCTCTTTAAAAAAACTCGAGAACACAACATTTTTTATTTTCCTCCTACTTTCCTCCCCTTTTCGTTCCTTTCTTTCATAAAACAAACTCGAGAACACAGCGTAAGTGTTCACATTTATCGGGATCGCTGCTGTTAATATTATTTAATTTATTTAAATATTATATTTGGTAAAAACATGCACCCTTTTCTCAACAAATTAAATGCATTTACAGTTTTACACTATACATATAATTTTGGAGAGTGGTTTAGATTTGATGAAATAATATATAATATTAAATATTGAAATACTTGATTCAATCTGGTTTCTTTGATTAGATTGGTTTTATTAGTTAAATATTGTTATTTGTATTTATCAATTATACATATTAATAACTATAGTTAATCTCGATTTTAGCATACAATTTTTTTTTCTAAATTCGGAGATTTTTACCTTCTCTCTCATCTTTTTTCTATTTTAGCATACAAGATAGCATAATTGTTGGAGCAAAAGATTGCTAAAATCCCATTTTCTTCTATTTTAACATAGCTGTTGGAAATAATCTTAGGAATCAATGAGAGAGTTTATATTTGTGATATTCCTCTAGTATAAGAGATCATGTTCTGTACTCTATCTATTGGTTGTGCAAATACAAATGAAGCTAACATATCAACGATCAACAAACTTTATATGTAAAAATTGTAAGAAAAAAAAAGTATCCTACAACAAAATACATAGGGGGGGGGGGGCAATGAAAATCGAAGGAATTGTAATGGTCAATTTTCTTGACTAAATTTTGTTTAGGAGTTTGGTTTACCTATGGAATTGAATTGAATTCCACATATTCAACCAATTATGAATGCGGTCATTCCATTACAACTGAAAATGAATTCAATTTCATTTCATCTCATTTTCTAAAAAAGACAAAGTTATCACCACCTTCCCTACTTGATTTACCCAAACCACCGTCAATCTGAACCACCGTCGACCACCGTTGTTTTGTGCCACCACCGACCATCGTTGTTCTGAACCACTACTGACCCAAACCACCGCCGATCTAAACCATCGTTCTGAATCACTGTCGACCACCGTTGACCACCATCAATCTAAAACATCGTCGATATGAACCATTTTCGACCACCAACGATGTAAATCATCACCGACCACCGTTCATCTTATCCACCACATATCTGAACCACCATTTTGATCCACTGATCAAAAAAGAGTATTTTGGCTATTTACCAATATTTCATTGAATTCCAAAGCTACATTATGTGAACCAAACACACAAATCTCAATTCTTTTAACACATTCCAATTCTAATGTATATCAACCAAACAAGTGGTCAAAATCGACAACATTCCATTCCAATTCATTCAATGTCAAATTCTTTTGCCAAATTCCATTTAATCTAAAAACATTATGCAAACCAAACGCCCGTTAGATTTGGTTGGTGGGATTTGATTAGATTTGAAGAAATTTGAAATTGAATTCTATTCCAATCTCATATTTTGTTTGAAAAACTATGAATTTGAAATTCCATTCCAACCCTTTACTGTGTTCCACTAAGAAGTTTATATGTTATTTTATGTCTCACGAGTTTCATGAAAATAACTTGGTCTCACGTACCCAACCCTATGCCACAACTTACAATATCTTATATCCTTCTTTGGATGGAGGACAAACTTGTAATTTTTAAAAAAGTTATATAGTCTAAATATAGTGTATATGAAGGTAACTAAATTTTGTTTTTATTAATTTAAAATAAAACTTCGTATAAAATTATGAAAAAGTTCGGAAAAAACCCAACGAACCATCTTATTTTGCATGATTAAGTCGCTAAACCATTTTTTTGAACGAAAAAATCATTAAACTTTCTCACATTAAATGATTAAGCCCCTAAACTATATTTTGGATGAAAAAACTATTAAAGTTTCTCATTTTGAATGATCGGGACATTTTTTTAAATATAAATTGTAATAACCCGATTTTCTAGTTGGCATTGAAAGTTGGTGGCCAAAGTGAGAAGATTGAAACTTTAGTGCTCAAGGGTGAAATGAGAGAGAGTTAAATAAGAGGAAACCCTATGTTCTTCATTTCTTTTGTGTTGGTTCTGTGGATCGATAGAAGAAAAGGGGAGAAGAGAGTTTGAGAGCCAAAACCCTAATGTGGGGGTGTGGAAGAAGGAAGGCTTCAAGGATTGATGGTAGCATCTTCAAGGTATAATTTCTCCTTCTACACTTTCTTTCTCTTTGTGGTGATGTTTAGTTAGAAGTATTAATGGAGTATTCTAGAGTTAGATTATGGGTTTGTTACCTTCTTTGAGAATCCTTCACCAATTCAATGGTGGAAGTTGATTCTAGCAAGGTTTTGGGCTTTAATGGAGTTTTGAGCTTTTGAGGATAAAAGTGGTGAATCATTAGATGGATTTAATGGATTAGATATTGTTTTAATTGTTGGTAATTGGTTCTTAATGTTGTTTATATCCATGATGTCGATTTGGAAGAATTAGAACTGAGTTGGGGGAATTTAGAGATGAGAAACCCTTGGCTTTTGGAAGAAAATTCGTGCAGGGAAAACAAACCAGAGATCCGCGCCGATCTCGGCGCCGATGGATCGGCGCCAGGCTTTGTTCCTTTGTTTTCCGTTTTTGCTTCGTTGGTCGTTTGAGCTTGGGTTCGAGGCTTGGTTTAGGGGATTGTCTTAGGACATTATGGGGGGTGTTTTAGAGCATAATTGGGGAGTCTAATACCTCATTTGTTAACCCCAATTCAGGTGATCGTTTGGTGTTTAAGTGAGCTCCAAGTAGTGAGTCGTTTAGCCGAGCATCAGGTGAGTTCCCTTATGCATTATTTCTATCTTTTAAAATGAAATGCGAAGAATTGATATGTCTGAAAATGAGTTACTTGTTTATCATGAATCTTATGTTTTCTTATGCATGAAAAATGTTAGTTTGTAATGTGGAAGGAGGATATTCCTCGAGTAAGTTTAAAGCATGTTCTAAGTGTTTATGCTTGTGATAGAGTCGGGTTACACAGTGGAGGACCCCCGAGTTGCCGTCCCTGGCTTTGTAAGGTGATGAGTTGCCGTCCCTGGCTTTGTAAGGTGATGAGTTGCCGTGCCTGGCTTTGTAAGGTGTTATTGGTCCGTACCACTGTGTATACCCTTGTTTGAGCTCAAACTTGTTAAGTACTGTTTGCAAGGAAACGTGTTTCTAAAAATGTTTTGTGGTCACGCTTTTAGGAGGGAATTCACTAGACCTTATGGTCTAACCCTCGCTTTTCAAAAATAAAAAACCATTTTCAGGTATTAACCGTGTATGGAGTTGCATCTGATGATATTGGAAGGTTGGGTCGTGGCAAAGGGGCGAGAGATAGTGAAGACTTGTAGAGTACCGCCGAGCTTCTTGTAGTATCTCAGTTGTGAAGGTAGTTTCCGCTGCGAGTTTAGAGTAATTTAGATGTATTGTAGACTTTGGGACCGTTTTTGATTGAAATGTTAAATCTTATATTTTATTAAATTTCTGGGTTGTTACATAAATCACCGAACTTTTAAAATTTGTCTGTAACTAACTAAAAATGTTTTAAAGTGAAAAAAACCTAATTCATTTTTATCGTCCCTACACCATTCGTCATTCAAAACCAACACAAACACCAGAGTCAACAACTTGATAGGTGATATGAAGAACGGAGAACGGACAACGATGGGGCGAAGGGAGTGGCGACGGGGAGCGATACCGTTGCTTTGTGACGGATTTGAATGGCGTAGGGTTTGAGTACGGTAAAACTGATTTAGATTTTTTTATCTTTAAGTGTTACTTGTCGTTTACATGTAGTTTTTTTTATTAAAATAATATACGTAATCAATTTTGAAAGCTAGATGATTTGTTTATTTGAAAAGAAAACTCAAGGATTTGATCATTCAAAATGAGAAAGTTTAATAGTTTTTTCATTCAAAATGAAACTTATAATGATTTTTTATTTAAAAGAATAGCTTAGATACTTAATCATTTAAAATAAAAAAAATTAATAATCTTTTTGTTCAAAAAAATAGAAATTATAACTTTTGATTATCTATTTTAGAAAAATTATAGCATACATGTTGGAGATGCTCTTAATAATTCAAAATAGAATAACTAATTTTTGTAAATTAATTTTTTTTATTTAAAGACCAAATACAAATAAAGTCAACCATTATTAAAATGCAATAAAAAATTTCGATTCTCGATTTAAAATAACATTAAATAAATTATGGCGAGTTTTTAATGCGCTGCTTAACAAACCAAAAGAAACAAAAACTATATTTTATGGTCAACTTTACTTTCGTTTTAGGTCACATGTTTGGTGTCATAAAAATTAATATTATTTATTTTCATAACAAATATTTTATAAATTTAATTTACCACTAAAACTTGTTATCACTGTTTTATATTTCGATAGCTACTTATTTTTTTAACTTTTATTTGGTAAAATATTTTATTGTGCTTTTATTAATATTTTATCTATATTTATTAAATTCGATTGTATGTTTTTTTTTTGTTATTAAGTTATAAATATTGTTTAAGATATAAAATTTGATGATATACTGTCGAAGGTTAAAATTGTATTTGTTCTACATATAAAACAAAATAACCATTTGTCTTACTTTATACTTTAAGAAGTTTAGGCAAAAACCGTTAAAGAATAAAAAACTGAGGAAGTCTTTGATAATTGTTTATCTGAATATGTGTATATGGACGTTTTGGTTTTTATGTATATATGTATTATACATTTGTGCATGTTACAAACTACTTGTATGTACGTATCATATTTCCAGATGAACTATTGTTACTAAAGTGTTTATTCGTTTTTCATATTTTTTATGGGTTTCCAAGAAACGGAACCAACTTATACAAACATCTTATTTACTATAGCAAGCTTAATATGATTCAGTGGAAAGACAAGCCACTAGCAAGTTGTAAGGGTAAATTACTCGGGTTATTGGTAAATTCAAGTCTTTTAGAAGATCATAAGTTTAAGCTTACAAAAATACTGTATGTGCAAGTTATTTTACCATATATAAATAGCAAAATATAACCAAAATAGAATAAAAAATGAAGTTTTTTTTTTGAAAAAAAAATAAAACCCTTGTTTATACAACAATTTTATTAAAAATGTCTTTTAAATGAAGAAAACATAAAAGGAAAGATAAAAATTTCCATATATAGATTTTTTAAAATTAAATACTGAGGAGAGAAATTGTTCTATATTGCTTCCACCAATCAAATTAAATATATTTTTATTTTATATAAATTTATCCAAAAATTTAATAAAATATTAATTAACTAAATATTTTAATAATACAATTAATGTTGAAAACTCATAAATAGAGATTTTATTAGAATCAAATGTAATTTTTTTATATAACTTTTATTTAATAAAATATTAATTAACTAAATATTTTAATAATACATTTAATGTTGAAAAACTCACAAATAGTAATTTTATTAGAATTAAATGTAATTTTTTAATATAACTTTTATTTAGAGCTTGATTCAAACAAAAAAGTTAAACATCATGAAAATATAAGAAATAAAAGTTAAGATTAATGTGTAAATCCGTTGAAACAAAATTTTAAAAAAACCTATTTAACTATATATATCAATTGACATTACTAATTATTCATATAAGTTCACGTATACATATTCACATAATTTCCCCATTATTCCACATATAATCGATACTATAATCTTTATTTGTGATAATGTTTAATTTTTTTATTTAAATAATTATTTCAATCTAAGATTCCAAAAACACGCTAATTGTAACGGTAGCAATTTACGCTAATTGTAAGACACGTTTAACATGAGAATTTGGTAGGGTATAAATGGTACACAATATCACTTTCAAAGACTAAAACCTTGAAAATCATTGATGGCTTCCACCAAATCATCATCGTCCTCTGCCATGGTAGACGAAGCAACAGCAGCAGCATACCCATATCCCCACACCGTCAATGTCGCCATCTTCATCTCCATCAAACTCTCCGGCCACGACAACTACCCCTTATGGAAAACACAAATGCTTTGTCTCCTTGAAGCTCACGACATGCTCGGTTTTATCGACGGTACACTCGAACCACCGCCGGAGACCAAGCAGGAGTGGCGGAGGTCCGATGCGCTTCTCCGGGGATGGATTTTAGGTTCCTTGAGTGAAGATATACTCAGGAACACCATTGTTTTTAAAACTGCCAAAGACATTTGGATGCATCTAGAAGCTTCTTATGGTTCTCAATCTGGAACGCTGTTAGTCACGAAAGAAGAAATTAACGGAGAAGAATGGAAATTCGACGGTGCTGTAACGAGATCTACTCCGCATTCGAGGTCTCTGCCGGCTCCACTTCGTGGTGTGTCGCAACAAATCGATCTGAAAGGGGATTCAGCGATTCCGGCCGCTGATAGTGGATTCAATTCGCGGTTTAGGAAATCACGGGGGTTAGAAAGCATGGTGTTCCCGGAGGAGAGCTGGAACGGTACTTCGCCGACACTTCGTTCCATGGATTTATCTGAGATCACTGATTTCTTACAAGGTATTATTAACCTTTTGTTTTTCGAATTTGAGATTCGTATTCTTCATTAGCCGATTCTAATTGCACAAATTCAAGCGATCAATGAAGCTTGAATTGTATAAATCGTTCTTACTGGTCATCTTGTTCCAAACTGAAGATCAATTTGTTAAAAATTGTAAGAGGAAAGTAATCTGATCGATAAATTATGCAATTGAAGTCAACAACTACTTTATGTTTTGTCTTTATCTGTTTGCTATTTTCCACTAGATTCCAAATTGTTGGATTCTGATGTTTGCTAAACTTTGGCTCATTTCTTTAATTCTTTTCGTTATATGTTGAAACCTATATTCTCTTCTAAACGCTCTTTTGTAGAGTAAATTTTGGGGGTTTCACCTATGTGAGGACTAGGCACTCTGGGGCAATTTGTACTTGTATGGCCCCCTCACATCAGATTTGGATAATGTGGGTCCGACTAGCCTCCCTTGGGGAGGGGGTATGTTGGAGTCCCACGCCGGCTAGACTTGGACTGTTTTTCCTCTATATATGTTGGAACTTTCATTCTCTACTCGCAACTTATTCGGTTAGCTATACATGACTTTTGACAGTGGTTTAATGATAGTAAGCCTGTAGGGGGGAGCTTTATGTAGAATGCCAAGTTTTTTCCAATTTTGCCCCACCCAATTAAAAACACGCTTCTTCTATCTATGAAAAGACCCTCCAAAAAAAACCTTCTCAATCTATACAGACTAAAATAATTCACACAGACAACTTTATCCATACAGGACATAATGGAAAACTAACCAAACAGCCCCTAAATTCATCTGGCATGCTCTTGGTTCAAAATGGGCCGCCTCAGGTTCTAAACAGCCCGCCCCTGTAAAACTTGGAAATACCTATGATTGTAGTATGCGTACATATTGTTCTTCGTGATAACATTTTGAACGATCGTGTGACAGAAACAACTACGAACATAAGTGCACACCTGCCGCTATATAAAGCCGCTCTTAGAGGTGACTGGGAAGATGCACAAGATTTTATCGATCAAGATGAAGAAGCAGTGACAGCCAATATCAACAAATACGGATTCACAGCCCTTCACATTGCAGTCGGGACAGGGAAGCAAGGCATTACCTTTGTCGAGAAGTTGGTGGAGAAGATATCGCCAAAAGCACTCGTAAAAATGCTAACTTCTTCAGAAAAATACACACCGCTTCATATTGCAGCTGTCGTTGGCAACACCACAGCTGTGAAAATCTTGGTGAATAAAAACCATAAGTTGCTGTATGCTGAGGACGTGGACGGGCTTTTGCCCATTCATCGAGCTCTTATCAATTCTCATAAAGATACGTTCTTATATTTATTGGGTGTCACGAAAGCCAACCAATATCCTAATACATTCTTCGGCAACATGGGTGTTACACTTCTGTCTAATGTTATTTTTGCAGGATATTTTGGTGAGTATAAATATTTTGAAAACGTGGGAACCAACTATTTCATCTATTATTCATAATGAATAATCATGAATGTTATTCATCATGAATATCATGCATTTTCGTAATTCATGATATGATGTTTTTTAATAATGATTAATTTTTATCATGAATATCTATCACGACATTCATCGTGAGTAAAGTAAGAATAGTTGGTTCCCTGATTCTCAAGTGTGAACCTGTCCCTTCAAACTTAGTTACAAGTACTAGTAATTGATTAGAAACCCGGGAACCACCCATATTCATCATGAATATGAACGTGTTAAATCATGAATGTTATAACATATTCATCATGAATGTTGCAACATATTCATCATAATGTGTTATTCATGATGAATGACACGTCCATATTCTTCATGAATGTGTTATTCATCATGAATAGGGAGGGACACGTGGCGTGTTGTGGGCGGTTCTTGGGGTTCCTAATCAATTTTAGGTAGCCAACTAACATGACTGAAATGTTAATTGTTTTTCGTTCTGTATTTTATTTTGACAGAAATAGCACTCGATTTAGTCACTCGCTATCCTGACTTGGCTACAACAATACCATCTGATAATGTCGATGCTCCATTGATGGCTATAGCAAGAAAAGCAGATGCATTTGAGAGCGGATGCCGCCTCAGTTACTTTGATAGCTTAATCTATAAACGTAATATTTTATTCCGCTTAGCCGTTTAACCTTCAAAATCTTTCATTTTGTTTTACATGATATAAAAATCTCATTTTATATAATTCCCACATAATAAAAATGTTAAATGGTCAAAACAAATAAATCCTTTTGTATGTTTTGTTCCTTATTGCAGATGTTCCTCTGAAGTTGGAGAACCTCAACTCAAACAAGAAGCAGGGGGAGATGAACTTCTTCAATTCAGGTTTGCTACAAACTTTACAATAATGGAAATCGTTCGTTTTCATATCTGTTTTGTGGGTCTGATTTTATCTCACAAAACGAAAGAATTGACTACACGAAATGGATAAAATTCTAACAAAATAAAACTTTCGTTATGGTGTAGTTCTTCAAGAAATCAGTTTTGTTGTCTGGAAAGTTGTGGGTAGGATCGGTAAGTATCAACAATTGTCTTCTTAAACTATAAATCACCTTAAAAAAGCGAAAAAAGACTAATTCTTGAATCTTTATTTGAATCTAGTGCCACATATTACACACATTCAGAAGATAAAACTGGACCATCATCAAGCTCTTGCACTCGTAAAATGCTTGTGTCAAGAAATCAGCGCGTTAAATCTCCATTCAAATAGCATCCATTATTCGAATCCCATCGTTGAGGCTGCAAGCAACGGTGCGTATGAGGTCGTTCAGGAGATTGCTGATACATTTCCGCAAGCAATCTGGTACAGCGATAAAAGCGGACATTTCATGATCCAATTGGCCATATTGCATCGTTGTGAAAAGGTCTACAATCTAACATATCAAATGAGCGATCATAAACATTTTCACAAGACCCTTAAAGATTCTTACAACAATAATCTCTTGCATCTGGCCGGAAAATTGGCACCTCCACAGAAACTCAATCTTGTTTCTGGTGCAGCGTTACAAATGCAGCGGGAATTGCAATGGTTTAAGGTAAGATATTTTTTTCTCGTATCTATGAGACTATGACCCGTGTGGTCTGTTTATTTGGGGTGCATTTGGTAAGAGACTAGACATGACAGAACAAATGTTCCGCGTTTGGTAGGACAGACTTGACATAACAGATAAAATGACCAATTTACCCCTATTGAGTTGTTATATCTTTTATATATTTTGATTAATTTATGTAATTTATTAAATTATAATAAAATAAATATTTTAATAACAAAATATATCAGTAGAAAGTTTTCGTCAAGATTTCAAAATATAAAGTTTATGTAGTTTCCAATTTTTATTTTATACCTTTTCTATATTATTATTTTTATTATTATATTTAATAATTACATAAATTAACCAAAAATATAAACACCGTATAAAAATAATATTTTGACGGCAATAAGTAAAAGTAAAAAAAACAGAAAATACAATAAATAAAATTTAAAGAATGGATAAAATGTAAGGAGGAATACGTATTTGATGTTTTAAAAGAGAATTATGTTTTATTTTGAGGTTATATTAGTAAGATATAGGTCTGTTTCATGGGGTGGAGGTGGAACACGCCTGTTCCACTATGTTTCTATCTGTTCCACATAAAACTCCTGCCAAACGTGGAACAGTGTTATTGTTCTATTCTGTCTTGTCCAATGTACCAATCGCACCATCGAGGTGCAAAAATGAAGAATTTGAAAGTACATTACACAAAATCCAAAAGATTTTGCTTCTACTACTTGCATTGTTTTATGATCATTCGTTAATTGCTCATATATCGAATTGAATTCGTGACTGCAGGAAGTAGAGGCCTTTGTTCATCCAAAGTACAAAACCGAAAAGAACTCCTTCGAGCAGACACCCGAGATGCTTTTCTCAAAAGAACACAAAAAACTAGTGAGAGATGGAGAAGAATGGATGAAAAAGACCGCCGATTCATACACAGTAACCGCAGGACTCATTACAACGATAGTTTTCGCGGCAGCCATTACAGTGCCAGGTGGCAACAATGGCGAAACGGGCCACCCAATTTACGCAAAAGAACTATCGTTCCTAATATTTGCTGTAGCAGACGCAATCTCGCTCTTCACATCCACCACATCATTGCTACTATTCTTGTCCATCCTTACTGCTCGTTATGCGGAACAAGATTTTCTCTTCACGTTACCCTCGAGGCTAATAATGGGCCTCGCGACATTGTTTCTGTCCACGACCTCAATGATGATCGCGTTCGGTGCATCGTTGTATCTTTTGTTTGGGCAGGGGAAGGATTGGATTCTGATTCCGATAGCTGCGTTGTCGTGTTTACCTATTACTTGTTTTGTTACGTTGCAATTTCCGCTTCTTGTAGAACTAATCTCGTGTACGTATGGTCGAGGACCTTTCGGTAAGCAAAATGATCGTCCATTTTATTGAGTATTTTTTTGTTGATTTACCTCTTCTGTGATGGCCGTGGGACCAGTATTGCGAGGGGGTTCAAAATGGTGGCGTTTACCGTTATTTTATCATCAATCCAAGATTACAAATCAAGAAAAACAAGAACTTTGGTTTCTCTTAAGCAAGTGTTTTATACATTCATTGACATTTTGTTTGTTTTTTGGGAACGAGAGATTTTAGGCTTTGTTCAAACTAAGCCCATGACAAATTATGACCGTAGATTTTGTTCACAGTAATTAAGGGTGCGTTTGGTAACTGGATGAGACGGGACGAGACAAAAAAAAATCCCACGTTTGGTATGCCATGGGACAAAAATCATATGGGACAACACGAGACAATAACAAGTTTTCATGGAACAAAACTTAAGATTTTTTGTTCCACCAAAATAGGTGGAACAACATGAGACTAAAACATAAGATTACTAAAATACCCATTTTTCCACCGTCACATAGCTAAACCTAGATTAAAATCACCTCCTCCAATCCCGTCCAGTTCTGTCATGTCTAGTCCCGTCCTGTCCGGTCTGCGTACCAAACGCTACCTAAGTGACATGATATATATAAACCTTATTGTTGGTCCCGTTTATGAGCAACAATAGAAGAAATATAGAATCCATATTTAAATATAGAGATAAGATATGCATGAAGAACAATTATAAAGAAACTTATCTCATATTCATTGACGATTAAATATGGAGAGGAGAAAACATGAAGAACACCACACTTAACATGTAAAACCGACTCTCATCTAGTCTATGTGTGTTTTTGTGTGCTCTCCAAAATTTCTCACTTGAAATAAGACAATGGACACCTCTTATATAGGGCCATTTACACATTAGATATTTAAGATATCTAATATCTAGACAATATCTATATAAAATATCTAAGTAAATATCTATAAGAAAATATCTAAAACATCAAAATATCTTTATAAAACATTCATTTAATTAAGAGCTAATTAAAGCTAACAATCTCCCCCTAATGTTTTATAAAGAAAGCATCATCTTATAGTCTCCCCCTTGCTTTCTTTAGAACCTTTGATGTTCCGTTCTTCAAGTCTTCAAAGCATCATGTGCTCCCCCTCAAATGTAGGCTCATCCACCGAGCTTTAAACGTGAATAAAAGAGGATGGAGTGACATTTAAAATGTGACAAATGTAGCTTGACACCATGAAGAACCGTTTGAGAGAACACCGCTCTTGAAAGCGGAAAGAGCATGAATTAATTGCAATGCTTTCGGTCCAGCACTTTACAGCAGACTTTGAAGCAGATTTCGGCATATCAGCTCACATAATTTGAGAAAACTCAAAACATCAAAGTCGTGCGTCTGTGAATTATCTTTCCAATGCCGCTGGAATCGAGTAATTTGGAGCACCGAGTCAAAAGTTATGCGCATTTTTCTGAAGCAGCGCAAATCTGTCAAACAAACACAAATCGGGCTCTTAGGTTGAGTCGTAGAGGTTCAATCCACAGAGGTTCTGTCGGATTTCACAGAGGTTCTGTGGTGAACAGTTCCACAGAAGTTAGTCGGCAGAAGTTGGTCGGCAGAAGTTGCTCGTACTGCCGATAGAGCTCTGATGATGATTTGTCAAACTCAACTTTCTGTCCAGCAGAAGTATACTGTCTTTAACAGAGATTCTGACCAAGAATAACACCGATTCAGACCAAGATCAAAACACGAAAAGTGTTCATCTATGTCTTAGGAATCCAACGCATCTGGATTCATCAAATTCGGAGCTTCGATGAAAAAGTTATGTTGAAAATACGACAGGTGCGCAAAGCTGACAGCAAGAATACTAAAACGTTGCGCTTTGGGCTCTTAGGCTCGGTTGCAGAAGTTCGGTCCACAGAAGCTCTGCTGGGTTTCACAGAAGTTCTGTAGTGAACAGTACCACAGAAGGTGGTCGCCAAAAATTCGAGCCAAAGTACGAGTTGTCGCCAGAAATTGGTCTGAGTGGTCGACAAAAGTGATCGTTGCTTGACAAACGTTTGACAAAGGTTCTGCAGAAGTTTGGTCGCGGCTCTGCAGAAGCTGGTCTCGTGCGGCAGAAGCTTGGTCGCGTGCGGCAGAAGCTTGGTCGCGTGCGGCAGAAGCTTGGTCGCGTGCGGCAGAAGCTTGGTCGCGTGCGGCAGAAGCTTGGTCGCCGCTCGGCAGAAGCATAACATAAGTGTTATACTTACTTTGACATTGATTTAGACCATTTTACCTCTGGATTTTGCAAGAACGCAAAACACAAACAACTTGAATTTGTTTGTTATCAGTTCAGATCATCTTGAATCACCTCTTTTCGAGCTCGTACGACAAAGATATGGTTGATTTCCCACAGTTGCGCAGATCTGTCCATCAGCTTTCCATCAGCACACTGATGTCTACTTCAACGATGCATATGACCCTTATAAATTTCGAATCTCTGAATTCTCAAAACACATAAATTGTTCATCTGTGTCTTAGGAATCCAGGGCCTTTTGAATCGCATCAATCGGAGTCTTGAGCAGTGAGATATGACCATTTTACTACAGCATCGCAAATCTGCCAGCATGTTGTTATTAAACCTGATTTGATGTAGAAAAACAAGACGATCTCCATATAACTTTTAGAACCGTGAGTGCAAATACTCAGATCTCTAATTGATCAGGTCAGAGAACTAATTAAAAATACTCAAAGTTATAAAAACTTTTCAGATCAGACTTTGAACATGTAGCACAACACCAAATCTTTCAAAAAAAACTTCTATTGTTGCCATGATGACCGATTTTGAAGAAACGTTTCTTCAATTTGCTCTGATACCAATTGTTGGTCCCGTTTATGAGCAACAATAGAAGAAATATAGAATCCATATTTAAATATAGAGATAAGATATGCATGAAGAACAATTATAAAGAAACTTATCTCATATTCATTGACGATTAAATATGGAGAGGAGAAAACATGAAGAACACCACACTTAACATGTAAAACCGACTCTCATCTAGTCTATGTGTGTTTTTGTGTGCTCTCCAAAATTTCTCACTTGAAATAAGACAATGGACACCTCTTATATAGGGCCATTTACACATTAGATATTTAAGATATCTAATATCTAGACAATATCTATATAAAATATCTAAGTAAATATCTATAAGAAAATATCTAAAACATCAAAATATCTTTATAAAACATTCATTTAATTAGGAGCTAATTAAAGCTAACACTTATACTTCAATGGAATGAAGTCAAGACTGGTTTCATTCTCGTTTCCTACAATGGATGCTTTCGGCCAGCTTGACAAGGTACCCTTCCTCTTGATCTGAGGTGCGAAGATCAAGATATCTTTTTTATGACTTTCATCGTCATTCCCTCTCTGTCTAAAGTGAGAGGGGTTCTCTACGTGCAGTGTAAGATTCCCCTAGTCAAGTTCATATGTTTTCCATGTGGGAGTAAAGGGAGTTGGTAGCATTCTCTTGGCTTTCCATTTCCAATAAGTCTGGGATAAACTAGAAGACTATTCCTATATAGGGAGTGAAGGCTAAAAATGGCTTGATGAACCGTTCAGCTCTATTTTCTCATCTGTCTTTTTGAATAAAAATGTTATACTATATTTTTATTTATGGACAAGAATAGGAGTTTGGGATTACGGGATTTAATGATTTTTTGCTTTCAAATTTCAATTATTTCGTCCCACAAATAATAAAAAGTGGGACTAACGTCCAAATGGGGAATCAATAATATTTCAATTCAAATATCCTAAAATCACGCTGTCAACTTCGTGGATTACAAAAATAGTCCTTACACTTTTACAAATTACATTAATGGCCCCTAAAAGAAGAATTGGTCGCCTTATTGGTTTCTTTTTCCATGTCCGTTAACATAGGCTCGTAAAATAATTAGATGATGTTCAAAACTGGCCCTTAATTGACCTAACCCCAAATCCCAATCGATTGTAGTGTAGTAGGTCATAAACAAGCTTTGAACCAGACCTTAATTAATGCATTTAACCAGATACTGAACAATTTGATGATTGACGGTGCTAACCAGTATTTACTGGGCCTAGACCAATAACCGGTGCTTATTGTGCATGATCCTACGATAGGGCGCCATTATTTTGTCATATACATGTTAATTATTCGTATTTTTAAAGTATATAGTATTTATATGCGACATGATGTACCTCTCACATTTGATGATGTTTGAAACATTGTCCTCCTCCAAGGTTGGGTTTCACCTATAACACAAATATCGTTGGACTAATAACCCTTTGGTTTAATTATTTATATTTTAGCTTACAAAGTAAATACAAAATTGATAATTAGATATGATAAATTTTAAATATGTAATTTATAAAAATTAGGGTTGAGACTTGAGGCAGACGAAATGATGAGGGATGAGAAGGGGGTGAATCTGTAGATTAGCAGATAGTTTAGGGACGATTTACGCAATTCACTCAATTTGATGTGAGAAAACCGGATGGCTTTGCAGCAGCTGAGATAACCATCTCAACCAATAGTTACCATGTTCTTCGAGAGGTCCGAACCCTCTTCTTCTCGATTTGATTTCTAATTTTGTCTAATGAATCTGCGAATCTTGGAAATCAGTGAAGAATGATCCGATTAGAGTTTGGGATTTCTGTTTGACTTGTGTGTGTGGTGATTTTTGCAGGTTTTACTGTTCACTTCTTCCTCGATTTATCGTTCGGCGATCGATTGCGTTTCTTTGATACTCTATATTTGTGATCCTTTGATGCGAACTTTCAGATCAATCATCAATCACATCTTCCAATATTTGCATTCATGGGGTCAGTCTCTTCTCTCTCGCCATTTTTGGGCGAAAATTTGAACTTTCGCTATCTCATTAATCGCGATGACCTTGGATATCTGGTAGCTTTTGTATGTGATTATTTTACAAAATTAATTTAAAGAAACTAAATTGATTTAAATGGACAGAAGAAGTACTGCAAAATTGGTGTTAATTAACATGGGATAAAGGGGGATTTTTATTATCTTCACATGTGTACTTTTAGGGCTTTTAGGTTATAATGCTTCATGTGGTGTTTGACAATATTTAGTGGATTGGAGGATAAACTGGAAAATTAGGGACTTTTAATATTTGTTATTTTTTTCAAGCACTTGTTATTTTCATTAAGGTTAGATTAAAAGGAGATTGGTGTCTTATATTCTTTACCTTGTTGGTTAATTTAACAAGTTGGCTTTAGACTTAACTTTTGATTGGAATCTGATGGTTTGCTTCTTGTGTAAGCAAAAGAAACAATTAAACAAACAAAATGTGGTTTTGGGTGATTCACTTTTCGTTCATGCTTAACTTCTTGTGGTGAAGAGATTGTGTATCTATACCCTATATGTAAATTGGTGTGGTCTGAATCTGGAAATTATGCAAGAGAGCATGTATATGAAGTTAAGTTCATTCTGTCAATTTCATAGACTCGTAGGAAAGAGTTTTTTCTGTTTGGTTTCTGAAACTTACTGTGCTCTAATGCATTGGGTGATGGAGAACTTGAAAGATAAATTCAGTTCTCTTTTCCATGTAAGTTTTTCATGTTTAATGAGTATAAATTCATTTGAATTCCTTTGGATCGATATGAGTAGAAACAAAATCTGTGTGGGAACCTTAATGAATTTTTACCCAAGGGTTCTATTGTATTATCGTATAATGTATTATTCTCTTTTGGTCTCGGTATATATACTATATGTACTTTATCTACGATTAATAGTAGTATTGTGGTTATGAGGCTGAGACCTTTTTTTAGTTTTTCCTAATCATTTTTATGGTTGTAAACCTTATTTGCAACAGAGCAGAGGTTGTCTTGGATGTCCTAAGGTTCCATTTATGACCACTGATAAAAAGGCAAGTGGAGCTCCTAAAAAAGATTCAACCACAAATAAAGCTAGCATGGCACAAGACTTTTGGAGTAGCAGCACGCATGAGATGGATAATAGTGCAGCTCAGTCACAGTTAAGCGCCTCATCGGTTAGCATGTCAAACCCGACCCTCGATGGCCATTGTAGTTCTGGAAGCAATCCTTCTGAATTTGTAAATTGTGGTATGTCATTTGTTACTCAATAACGTGAGTTTTCAAATCAATTACGTTTATTAGGCTATCGTGTTTCATTTACTTAAATTTGAAAAACAAGGTCGTAGTGTGGGATAGGATATAGTTTCGCCAACCAATACCGGTGGCAAACAAAAAATAGTCAAACTTAAGGCAACCGGAAAATAAAGGCTAGGCCTTTGGGGCTCTTCTCCAATTTAGAGATGGCCAAATGGGCCCGGCCCGGGACCGTTTGGGACTGGTTTCGGCCTGCCGCTCCTTAACTGGTTACGATTTTCATTCAAAAACAAGGCCCGGCCTAGGACCAGTTATGGGACCGGGCCGGTTTTTTATATAAAATACTTTTAAATGTATTATTAAGTATATTTTTAAATAAAAACGAATTTGTTAGCGTATTTGATTGACCCAATTATAATAAAAATTTATTCTTTTTATACGTAAGTAATTTTTTAGTGCATTTGATAACCCAATTATAATAAAACGTATTTGTTAGTTATATGATTGACCAAAATTTTCAAAATATCTTTTATGCAAGTTAAAATCAATTTAAAAAATTAAGAAAATTTAAGTGGGACCGGTTTGGGCCCGGCCCGGGACCAGGACCGGTTCTCATAACCGGGCCATATAAAGCTTAAGCGGGTCTTTGTATTTGGGACCGGGACCGGGACCTATTTTTGGCCATCTCTACTCTCCATCGGTCGCCAGATTCAGTCTCATTAGGATCGCTAGGGATTTTCCTGGCTGTTATCTTCAGGGTCCCATGGGATTAGTCGAGGTGCAAGCAAACTGGCCTGGTCCTCTACGGTTACCAAGAAAACAAAAAATAATGTGACAATATCACGTTTTGATGGACCCTGAATGTTGTTGTTTTTGCAGGTCGTCTTCTTTGGAATCAGACAAGGCAACAATGGATCGGAGACAAAGGATCTAGCCACCGCAAAAAAGCTCAAGAACCAGCTATAAGGTGAGAACTTAAAAATAATTTTCCTAATAAAGTATTTCCCCTCTTGATTAAAAATCTACCTTACTAATTTCGGATATCCAAATTATTAGCCATGGTGGTGTCGCAACTAGTTGTATGTGGTGCTTGACTTTTGCCGCTTGAGCATCTAATCTTAAAATCAAGTTATCATAATAATATATGCATAATCAATATTGGTGACAAATTCATCAATTTAATTTTTGAAGTATAGACTCCCTCCATCCCAAATTAAGTGTCCACATTTCTATTTTGTTTTGTCCCAAAATAAGTGTCCACAATAAAAAGTAAAATTTTACTTTTCTATTCTACCCTTATATGAGGTGAAGAAAGTTTTTCTCAATATTATTAAGGGTAAAAGTGTAATTTGGTTATTTAAAAAGTGTAATAATTACTTATTTCTAAAACTGTGTGCCATTTTCATTGTGGACATTTATTTTGGGACGGAGGGAGTAGTATTGATATACATACTCAAACACACTCTTCACCATTGATGCGGTTTGAACCCTTGACCTCCTGAGAGGCCGGGCTCTACTGGGGGTACCTCTGGGCCAATGACCCTTTGGTAACTCCCCACCCCCGAGGATTACTTACACAAAGAACATCATATGGTTATATGTTTGTGTAGTTGGAAAGCAACTTATGATAATTTGCTTGGGACCAACAAGCCTTTTCCACGGCCAATCCCTCTACCGGTAAGTCTTCCTCCCTATGTAGTATGTCCTATTATTTATTTCCGTAGAGAAGAGCTAAATTTCGTCTATGTTTAACGAGTTATTTTTCAAGCTCTTAATCTCAAACTGGAGTATAAACAATTTCATAACACGAATTACAGATCAACAGTGAGTACTTTTTGTTGTAAACACACTCGTTCTTATGAAAATGCAAAACACACACACACACACCATGTTTTGCAAGAATAAATGATGTTGGACAAAAAATGCGCATACGCTTTTTTATCCACACTTCCATGACTTGTCCAAAATCGATCATTTTTGCAAACTATTATGTTCTGTTTTGGGGATTTCACAAAAACAGTTGTTTGTTTAGAATGAGAAACCAAATGTGGTTGTTCAAAACACACACACTCTAATCAAATTTTTATTATGGTAATTTGGCAACAAAATCCTTACCAAGTTGGACATGGGAATGTCCAAATGTACTCCGGAATTGGGGAGATCACCGATCTTGGTTGCTGTATTACTCTTTATGACTCCAAAATTATGCAGGAAATGGTGAATTTTCTTGTGGATGTTTGGGAAGAAGAGGGATTGTATGACTGAATCGCTGAAAGATGAAGGGATCGATGTCTTTTTTCAGCAAACTGCAACATGATTATTTAGTTGAAATCGTTGTGCAAAGTTTGTGTTTGTTTCGGCTGGTCTGAACCTACGAACTGGGGTTCATTGCAGTTTTTAGAAATCAACTCATCCTGAGAAAATGTAGCCACAAAATCTACATTATTTGGGTTTATAACGCTGTGTTCAGTTAGATGGGTTTGCCCCTGAGCTTCGGTTGAAAATAATTCGTTTCGATTGGTTGTGACATGGAAACGAACATGCACCATTAGTACAACAAGGGGTTTGTAATCGGCAACCCGAGCTGACCCTTACTGCTCCTAGAACATTATGTGAGAGGTAATTCAAGTACACAACAACATGCTAGATGATCGACAATGAGCCCAAATGTAAAGTCCCAGTTTCCATATTTGAATGACGTTACTTTATTTAACCAAAACAAATCTTAGAATTTATTTCATACTTCAATTATTACATCAAGAGTCAAAACATAGCGGAAACGTAATTAAAAACAGGACTTGTAATACAATAAAGTAAAACATTCTTTATTGAACTTTCTAGAAATATTTCATAACTTCCTTCTTTACTCCATACCTGAGATGCATACATGAAGTATATAAACTTTAAGCTTAGTAAGTAGTCATGGTTTTATGAATAAACAACTTTATTTACAAAATCTTATAAATTTTATAGATAATATTTCATAAAAACATTTGTCATGCATAAAACATCATTTTGAGATCTCACTTGTCACATGCAAGTATGTCATACTTTTCTTGAGCTCAATAACCCCAGGGTCCATAAAAGGCTGCCTCATAAAGTCCGTTTGCAAGACGTCCCTTCTGTCATATATCCCGTACGTTGGATATTATGGTCATACATAACATGTATAAAAACTTTTCATACCTTGAATGCAAAATGCATATACATGCATGGGCGGACCCAAGTGAGGAGATACGGTGGCACGTGCCACCGTATTAATCGTCCGGCGAAGGGTACATTTTTTTTCTTCTATGAAGGGTGCAACCGTATCGTTTTCGAGAGTGCAATCGCATTAACCAAAAATCCAAAAACACACACTTGAAATCAACCAAAAATCCAAAAAAAAAACACTTGAAATCAACCAAAAAAAACGAAAAGTTCTCTCGAAATCGAGAAAAAAAAACTTAAAAAATTCCCTCAAAGCGGTGGAATTAGGATAAAACAACATCGGATGATGTGAAAAAATTTTAGGTTCGTCAAAGGTGTCACCGTATGAAAAAAATTATGGGTCTGCCTATGTATACATGTATCATAACATGCCATCATGTCTTTGATAAAAGATGTATCATAATCTTATGCACAATAATCATAACAAATGTTTTATCAAAACTTATCATAGTGCATAAATTAGTTTCATATACCATGTATGTATTTCATTAAATCTCATAACATACTTACATTGATTAAGCTTAACTTTTTCCTTGATCATTTACTTCAAGCTTTTATAGTATTAAGAGAGAAAGAGAGATATGATATGAATTAAAATGAGTTGTTGCTACCTCTATTTATAGCTAAACCTAAGGCATTACTAACTTGTTCTCTTTGCTTTCAAAATTGTAATCTTGTAATGTTTTGACACCTCATGCTTATTTAGATAGAGAATAATACACCTCATGCTTATAGGTTGCTTTGTCAAGCTTTATAGAATGTACTTGGTAGTAAGTAGCATTGCCACCACTCATCCTTAAGGTGCTTAATCATGTAATGTAGGATTGCTTTATCACTCAAATAGCTTTGCTTCTTCATGCATAGGCTTGTACGACACTTGTAAGTTTCTTATTAATGGTAAAAATGTACATTCTATGCAGCCTAGAGCTGCTGGATATTATTAATGTTTTTAATAAAATTATAACTTTTATTTTTAGAACTTAAAACATCAAATTTTAACAAGATTAAAAGTAGGGTATTACACCAAATCAATATATGCAGTAAATATCAAAATTAGTTTTTTTTATCACCAAACAAAATTAGCCTTAGATCCAACTCTACCTTAAAGGTCAGTGGGTGGACCCAAGATTATCCAAGATTTTTGCTGAGCGGATGTATTTTAAGGTGGATCAAAGACCTGTAATGTTGTCTAATGTATTTTTAGCTGAATTCCATCTTTTTGAGAGGTTTTTTTAAGTTTTTTGGTTGATTTTGAGATAATTTTTTAAGTTTTTTGTTTTAATTTGAACGACTTTTGGGTTGTCACCCCTTGTAGTTTCTAATATCCCGGAGCACCCCTCAAAGTTTAGCGTGTACATCTTTTATACACCAAACAATATTCTACTTGCGGTTGAACGACTACACAAGACTCCCTTGGAGCTTTCATATGTCCGAGAGTTTGTTTTAATAAAAACCTTTGTTTCTAAAATTAAAGTTAAAATGATATAAGTAAGACTTTGATGACTAGTTTTATTCATACGTTTGTTGCGAACATTAATACGTAAATGGACATATTATTCTGTTACAAAAAAAATCTACGAATAATTGTGTTACACCATATACTATATTGTCACCGAGATTTCTAGGATCCATTATTCTTCAAAATTATTCTACCTCATGAATTTATTATCAAATTATTAAAAAGACTACTTGCATCGGAAATTTAGTGTTTGAGAAGTGACTATTTAGTATCAAATAACTTGTCATTTGGCTTAAATTTATATCAAAATTGGTGATTGAAACTTGAAAAAGCTAAGACGGGATATATTATCAAGCCAGTTAGGGAGTTTAAGGCCGAATCCTCGAATCAAAAAGTTGATTGAGCCAAGTTAGAGCAACTCTAACCCAAACACTAAAAATGGTGGGACTCTTGCACACTAAAAAAAACAACTCCAACCCAACACTAAAAACATATAAAATAATGTAAACTTAATACAAAATATTACTTAATCTATTAAATTATTAGGACGGTAATCAAATGAGAACCAAAAATAGGTTGAGAACCGTGAAAACCGATCTAAACCATTAATTGATTTAATCTATTACGGCTTGGATTGGTTCTCACGGTTCTCAATCTTTTAATTATAACCATGGGATCAAAATTTTAATTATAACCATATGATCAAAACCAAATTATGGCTTAGATCGGTTCTCACGGTTCTCAATCTTTTTTTGTTTCTCACATGATTTAACCCCTAAATTATTAATCTCTCTCTCTATATATATATGTAATTATAAATGTTGAATATAATACTAATATTATTTTTAGAGACCTACTTTATTGGCCTCAAAATATAGTGAGATGCTTTATTAACCTCAATTTTTTTGTGTTTTAGTGGTGGGTTGGAGATGAAAACAACCTTAATTTTAGTGTTTTTAGAGGTGGGTTAGAGATGGTCTTAGATGGTTTAGTTCAGTTTTGATTTTTAAACAGAAAAATCAGTCAAGTGTTGTAGGTTGCAATTTTATTGTCATGTTTGTTTCTAGAAATTGTGTGTTATTGATTTTATTGCCCTTATGATGATGTGTTGTCATGATCAATAGTTTGTTATTGGTTGGAACTATTACCTTTATAAATTTGGTGTATTCTTACAAGGAAAAACTAACTTTTTTTTTGAACGGCAATTGCAATTCGGGGATATCCTGAACTTAGTCCAGACTAATCCCTCTTTGACCCGGCCACGATTCGGCCTACGATCCGGCCCAAACAACAGGCCCACGAACAGCCCCTTGATTCGGGGATACCTCCGCATGATCACCATGGGGTTCAAACCCGGGTAGTAACCCTCCAGGATGTTACCGAACCACTGGGCTACAATGTCTTTGGTAAGAAAAAACTAACTTGCAATTGGTTTGGTCGCAAGTTCTATTGTTGTTGTTTGCAACTTAAATACGTAGTTCATAACACTTGTTTTTCCTCTTTTATCACGGGTTTGTTTGCAACTTAAATATGTAACAAGATTAACAATATGTTACAAAGAGAGTATGCTTATAATTGTTTCACGTCAGGCACTTTCTTGTGATTGATAGGGGTCATTTATCGAACGTTAGTTGTGAAGTTGGTTTTTAATTAATAAATTGTATATATCTAAAGTCTATCTTTATTCATACAAACCAATCAATTGATATATTATGAAAAATGACGATCATTCATTTATTATAAAGGTTCAAACGGGAATACCTTCAATTTACGAAAACAAAAGATGCTCATATCACATGTGATCACATATGATAATTGTATGTAAGAGTGCTCAAAAACCCAACCAACTCAATCCATCCCGATATCTAATCGAGTTGTAAAATCTTTAAACCGTATGTATTGGGTTGATACCGGGTTACGATCATTTGAACCCAACCCAACCCGATATCCTTTTATTTCTTGGATTTGATATGATTATTAAGTCTCTACTAATATGTACATTAGACAACTATACCATTACATACCCTCTTTATATACATATATTTTCAATCACTTTTCATCTATATATAACTCCTTCATATATATGTTTAAATTTTAAGAAATATGATTAAATTGTATCAAATGATTGATGCTGAAAAGAAATCATGAATAGATGAAGCAACATATTTAAGGTTACGAGAATATTTTGATGTGACAAAATATCAACCCGACCAACTCGTACGGTTCAGGTTGGGCTGCACTTTTGTTTGGGTTGAAAGTTTTCAAACCATTCAACCCAACTTATGAGCACCCTAACTGTGTGGCGGTGTGGGGATGAAATAGTGCGAGCACGCCTTGACCAGCTACCTAAGTCACAACCAACGTCGCATGTGTCCGTCATATGTTTGTCACCAGTTTATCACATGTTCCCTCATTTTCGTAAAAAGATACGATTATTATTTGAACCTTTCCACATATATAATATATTCCTTATTTACATTTTAGAGTAAATTACATAAATCGTCCCTGATGTTTGGTCCCTTTTTGGATATGGTCCCTATTTCGAAAAAATTACACGGATCGTCCCTGTGGTTCGACAAACCGCACGGAATTGGTCCCTTCCTCTAACGGGATCTGTTAACCCAGTTAAGTCTAGGGGTATTTTGGTCTTTTTACATTTATTTTTGTCTTTATTCTAAAAGAAAAGTAAAAACAAATAATTAAATTAAATTAACCCCCCCTGCACCCACTACCCCCCTGCACCCACTACCCCCCCTCCTTCTTCTTCCTCACGATCCCCCACCTCCACCCACCACCTCCGGCCACCACATACAACCGCCCCTTCCTCACTCTATACATGTAAACCCCATGTATATATACCTGTATATATACCTTTCTTCTTCCTCACCGCTCTTCATCTCCTTCATGAAAAAACCGCATGCCTAGCTGCCACTCCTAGTCGTCGTCATTTTTCAATGTTATGGTTTTTTCATGAAGGAGATGAAGAGCGGGCGGCCACCGGTCATAACTCCGGCGGTTGAAGTGGTGAAAAGGAAGAGAGGGCAGCCGTTTAAAGACCGTGGTCGTGTGGATACCGAAACCGAAGATGATTGTGTTGAGGTGGTGCAGAAAATACCATCAAATTCGCCTCGTCAGAAATCTCTTCCGGCGACTGTCGAGAGGAAGAGAGAGCTGCCATCATGGTCTCTGTTACCCGTCTGCTCTTGTATGGCTTCGCTTCCGCCATCGAACGTATCGTTTCTGCTGCACATCTTGATTCCATTTATGCAATGATTGCCCCTTGGCAAGGATCGTTTCTTTGTGCATTTTGGTGGGATCTTTGGCATCCTTGTTTTATTTTGACACTTGATGTACCTTCTTTTGAAACTTGATACAATAAAACCCTGTTTATAGTTGCATATAATTGCATAATTAAGTTCTACCTTTAGGTGCTAATGCTAGAACGACGTTAAAACTCTAATGTCTTCTTAAAAACATTATGTTTTTTTGCACTTGGGTATTTTATTGATGATCTTAATTTAGTTGTTTTGGAGCTTAATTGGACTTATTTTGGTCCAGGGAGTTATGGAAACATTTATTGCCATGTGTATCGCCGGAAAAAATGGTGTTGCCGGAAAATGGGGAAGAAAGGGAGGAAGGTCGGAGGATGTCGTGAGGAAGAAGAAGGAGGATGGGGTGGGGGAAGGGGGTAGGGGGTCCACTTTTTTTATTAACTTTTCTATTTTTATTATTTTCTTATTAGGAAAAGGACAAAATAAGAGGTAAAAAGACCAAAATACCCCTAGACTTAACTGGGTTAACAGATTTCGTTAGAGGGAGGGACCAATTCCGTGCGGTTTGTCGAACCACATGGACGCTTAGTGTAATTTTTTCGAAATAGGGACCATATCCAAAAAGGGACCAAACATCAGGGACGATTTATGTAATTTACTCTTCATTTTATTAGGTTACATATAAAATTGAAATGCATAGTGCACTATCTTTTAATCCTTGTTTTAAAAATTCTCACCACTTTGAAACCATTCAATACAAAAATAAAAAATATTGAATATGGAAAGTATATGTTTAAAATTGATTATTGAGTCAATTGCATTTTTGGTCCCTGTGGTATGTTGATTTTCGCACTTTTGGTCCCCAGAAAATTTTTATAGCAAAAATGACCGTCTAATATGCAGAAGTGCTCGGTTTTGGTCCCTTGAGTGTAACACCGTTACCATGCATCTGTTAAACCCCCTCATGTGCCTTGCACATGAGGGTATTTTGGTCCATTTGGTTAATTATTTTTGTTTTCCACTAAAGACAAAAAACCACAGGGACCAAAATTGCAATATCCTTTTTTCTTTAATTTCTAATTTCTAATTTCAAGTTAAAACATATATATATATGTATGTATATATATATATATATATGTATGTATCGTCTTCTCCACAATATCTCTCTCTGATTCCAAACCCTCATCCCATCACCTCCCGATGAGAAGCTCCGGCGACAAAAAAAACCCACCACCTCCCGATGAAACACCCACCACCTCCCCTCACCCCCACATGGAAGTGGTGGGTTTTTTTTGTCGCCGGAGCTTCTCATCGGGAGGTGATGGGTATCGTCTTCTCCACCATGTATATGTATATGTATCGCTTTTCCGGCGAATCTTTCCAATAACCCAATCACACTAATTTGTTTCTGGAATTTAATCAAAGTTACTGTTTTATGAACGATTTAACATCACAAAACGATATGTGAAAGATTTGCGTATAAACCACGGTCACAACTTGATATTCCGGTGAAACCCGGTTTTTCGGCGAGAATTCCGGCGAGAACTTTCAGGTTGAAGAACTTATTGTTTTCTCGATCAAAGTTGATTCTGAAAGTTGCTTTGTGTTCCAAAATCAAATACAAAAAGAAATGAAGTGGTTTTATCAACTAAATATTTAAGTAAAATCGTTCAAGAAAGGTGGCTGGAAGGTGGGTTTTATCACATGGTGGAGAAGACGATACATATACATATATTATTCCATTTTTGTTTCATTGTTGAAGAAAATCAAGAAATGGTGGTGATGAGGATGGTGGAGAACACCTCTTGTTGAAGAAACCTCCATTTTTGTTTCAGTGTGTATAATATATATATATATATATATATATATATATATATATATATTATTTAAGAGTAAGAGATGAGGGTTTGGAATCAGAGAGAGATGCTGGAGAAGACGATATATATATTATTTTGTAGGTTGAGGAAGAGAGTGAGGGATGAGGGTTTGGAATCAGAGAGAGATATTGTGGAGAAGACGATACATACATATATATATATATATATATATATATATATATATATATATAGTGTTAGGTTCATTTGATAAGTCTAAATATTTTGAGAAATAGAGAAGTGATCGTGACTCTTCGATTAAATGCGCTGATTTTGAACACGGAAGGGTATTTTGGTAATTAGTCATCCCGTTTACAAAAAACACGGGCTGAGTTCATATATGAATCTGTGTGATTCACATATGAACTATACGTTCATATATGAACCTTTGTAATTTACATATGAACTCTTTATAACTAATTCATATATGAATCTTGTGATTCATATATGAACCTTTGTGTTTCATATATGAAACTAATTAATTGTAGGTTCATATATGAATCAGTTGAACCAATTAACTGATTCATATATGAATCTTTGTGTTCATATATGAACATTTGTAATTTACATATAAACTTTTTTTAACTAATTCATATATGAACCTTTGTGTTCATATATGAACCTTAATGATTTATATATGAATTTTTTTAATTAATTCTCATATGAACAAATTAACTGATTCATATATGAATCACAAATATTCATATATGAATCACAAAGGTTCATATATGAATTAGTTAAAAATATTTTATATGTGAATTACAAAGGTTCATATATGAACACAAAGGTTCATATATGAATCACACAAATTTATATACGAACCTGTCCCGCGTATTTTTTACGAAACTACCCTAAATACTCTTGAGCGTCGTTTATTAATTAATGTGGACGCGCACATTAATCAGGTGTAACACGAATTTCTTGACCGTGGATTATTTAATCCAATGGATATGATCACTTCTCTATTTCTCAAAATATTTAGATTTCTCAATTGAACCCTTCCCTATATATATATATATGTTTTAACTTTTAATTAGAAATTAGAAATTAAAGAAAAAAGGATATTGCAATTTTGGTCCCTGTGGTTTTTTGTCTTTAGTGGAAAACAAAAATAATTAACCAAATGGACCAAAATACCCTCATGTGCAAGGCACATGAGGGGGTTTAACAGATGCATGGTAACGGTGTTACACTCAAGGGACCAAAACCGAGCACTTCTGCATATTAGACAGTCATTTTTGTAATAAAAATTATCTGGGGACCAAAAGTGCGAAAATCAACATACCACAGGGACCAAAAATGCAATTGACTCTTGATCATTTTTTGAACCACTAGGGAGGGGGAGGTGGGGTTACGTGATAGGGAAATGAATGGAGCAGGAAGAAACATTGAACATAAACAAAGCATTTGAGGGTGGATTCATTGCATCTCTTTCTCTCTCTTTCCTCGTTTGTATAAATCAATTCAGACAATCAACACACCCAATTATCATACATATACGTTTCCCCTCTTTTTGCCCTAATTTCATATCTGGGTTCCCATCTCATCCTCATATGATTTCTTCAAGATTTTGATGCATCCGTCGCTTATTCATCTCTCTATCCTTTTATTCTTCGTCGATCTGCTGTTTTTTGCTCTCGATCGAGGGTTTTTTGGGCTTTTAAGTCTCGGATTTCTTTCGGTTTTCATCCAAACGTGCTCATGCAGAAGCTCTTTGGTAAGTATCTCTGTGATTGTTTTTCACTTCGATTTTATGTTGTTTTCTTACTTAATTTGCTTATTTCCTGTTCAATTTTTCGATTTTATTATGATCTTGTTATTTAGGGTTTGTTTGAGATTAGTACTTTATGTAACTGATTTGTGTAAGATCGCATCTTAGAACTGATTGATGATTTATTTAATTAATTGAAATTTGATGATGATGTATTGAAGACTTGTATGAGAATCATATGATCATGTGATAAATCCTTTCAATAGACTATGAGCAAGAGAACATCTTGATCTTTTAAGTTTCTAATTTTTAGGGTTTTTTTTCTTCTTCAGAAGAGAACTCATATGTTTAGTGTTAGGTATTCCTAATTTGTATTGATTGTATGGTTTGATAGAGAAAAATGATTTAAAAAAAAACAAGTAGTTTTGAAATATATTTTGATTTATGTAGGATTTGATCAACCCTTTTGGATCTGTAATTAGGGTTTTGTTTTTTTTTCTTGAAAAAGTTGAAATTTTGGAAGTATTTGTTGAACTTGTGTATCCATCTCTTTTATTGTTTTCAGGGGAAGATGTTCTTTGCCATGGCATGCCAAAATATCAAAAGTCCGAAGAGTCGAATCTCTTCTTGTCCCTTGGTCGTCATGTCGATGTCTACTTCCCATCTCGAAAGAGGTCAAGAGTCACTGCTCCCTTTGTGTTCTGTGAAGAAATGTTCAAGAAACAGCAAACTACCATTGATGTCCTCCCCGATGAATGTCTCTTCGAGGTTTTCAGACGGGTTTCTGGCAATCAAGAGAAAAGCGCGTGTGCTTCTGTCTCAAAGCGTTGGCTTATGCTATTAAGCACCATCCACAAGGATGAGATCTGCGTTGACCAAAAGACTTCAATGGTCGAAGATGACAACAATGGCGGGTGTCTCCCAAGATCTCTAAAAGGGAAAAAGGCTACAGATGTTAGACTTGCAGCTATTGGTGTTGGATCAGGTAGTCATGGAGGACTGAGTCAACTCACTGTTCTTGGAAACAATGGTAGTAAAGTCACTGATTTTGGACTCAAGTCCATTGCCCGTGGTTGTCCTACTCTTACGTCCCTTACCCTTTGGAATCTTTCTTCCATTGGAGACGAGGGTCTTGTTGAAATCGCTAACGGGTGTCCCTTTTTGGAGAATCTTGATCTTTCTCAATGCCCTCGAATTTCCAACAAATCTTTGTTCGCCATTGCGAAAAACTGTTCCAATCTGACATCTTTAGCAATAGAATCTTGCTCAAAAATTGGAAATGAAGGCCTTCAAGCAATCGGTCAAAGCTGTCTTAACTTGAAGTCAATTTCTATAAAAAACTGCACTTTAATCGGAGATCAAGGGATTGCTAGTTTGGTTTCATCAGCAACTTGTTCCTTGATGAAAGTAACGCTTTATGGTTTAAACATAACTGATATGTCTCTTGCGGTTATTGGACACTATGGGATCGCGTTGACCGACCTAAGTCTAGGTGGTTTACGAAATGTAACCGAAAAGGGGTTTTGGGTTATGGGCAGTGGTCAAGGCTTGCAGAAGTTGAATTCATTTGTGATCACCTCTTGTTGTGGTGTTACTGATTTAGGTCTCGAAGCAGTGGGCAGAGGTTGCCCAAATTTGAAGGAATTTTCTGTACGAAAATCTGGGTTAGTTTCAGATAATGGTATTGTGTCGTTTGCTAAAGCCGCAGTGTCTTTAGAGACGCTTTTGTTAGAAGAATGCAACGGAATTACACAACTTGGAATCTTTGGATTACTTGTGAATTGTGGTAAATTGAAGAATCTTTCGTTGGCAAAGTGTTTAGGGATTAAAGACTTGCCAATGAATATTCCTTCGACTTTTTCGCCTTGCAATTCACTGAAATCGTTTTCCATTCGTAACTGCCCTGGATTCGGAAACTTTAGCTTGGCTTTGTTGGGTCGGGTTTGCAACCAGCTTGAAAATGTGGTGTTGACCGGGCTTCATGGAATTACGGATATGGGTTTGACTTCACTTGTTCAGAACTCTGAGGCTGGTTTAACTAAGGTTGATCTTAGCGGCTGTGTGAACATTTCCGACAAGATTGTTTCGGAAATCTCTATGGTTCATGGTGGGACTTTAGAAGTATTGAATCTCGACGGTTGCAGATTAATCACCGACGCAAGCGTGGTTGCCATTGCAGAAAACTGCTTATTGCTTCGGGAACTTGATGTTTCCAAATCCGCAATCACTGATTTTGCAATCGCAGCCTTGGCTTGTGCTGAACAGCTGAATCTGCAGATTCTCTCTGTTTCTGGGTGCAGCCAGGTGTCAAACAAAAGCGTTCCGTTCTTGAAAAAGTTGGGCGAAACACTCGTTGGTTTAAACATCATGCAATGCGGTGGAATCACTAGTAATGCAGTTGGTCTTCTTGAAGGGCAAATTTGGAAGTGTGACATCCTTGTTTAAGCTATGGTACTACCCGTATCAGTTGTCAGTTATCAGTTAGTTTATCAGTCAGTCAGTGGTTTTTACAGGTCCGTTCGATGGGGGGTCTTTTTGTGATCCAGCTCCGAGCTCTCTTTTTTCCAAGGGATATGGCTGATACCTCTTTTTTTACAGTTGTTTTAACAAAAACAACTGTTGTAAGAATTTTTGGGGTCTCAGATGAGGTTCTTTATTCTTGGCAGCTATATCTTCTTGAGAATCCTGATGCTCGGTTTTGGTTCTTGAAGACGACCTTTTTGCAACGGGTCCTAGTCGTTGTGGTCAGTTTCGTGATGTTGGTATCGTGTGTTTTGGTTTTCCGTTTAAGGTTACGATTGGTCGGCAGTTGATGAGGTAGTGAGGCCTTGGTTGTTTTTGTGGGATTTGGGCAATGGCAGATGGTTATTAAGTCTGCCATTTTTTTTTGTTTTACCAAGTCCTGGTTTTTTGAGGCTTTCACTTGTTTGGAAACTGTTGATGTTTGTAAACTTTGTTGATGGGAACTTAATAAAAATATCTACTTGTGTTTTGTGTCTTCTGTTGTGTGATAATAAGTTTATGTTTAGTTAATTAATAAAATCAATTGTTAACCTTTTTTCCTCTCACAAAATGAACAGCTTGATGCATTAATCATCAGGATTACCAACTAAAATTTGGTCATTGGTGTGAAACTATGAATATAATCAATTTCATTCACAAGTATTATTCATATGTTAATAGTTTTGATTTTTTCAATCCATATGATGTAAAAATTGCAGAGGACAAGAATTTTACCTGGTAAGAATGATGATAAGTTTTACTCGGTAAGTGAGATTGACGAGTCTTATCTGGTAAACGCTTACTGAGTAAGTTGTTGCATGAGATACTGTTTTGATAGACTACAACAATTTTATCTGGTAAAATAATTTAGAGTTTTGACTCTCATTAATAAGTGGTAAGCGTTTGGGTAAACGACCCCAAAGTCAAATATAATACAACGTACTATCAAATAGATCTCCATAAGGATGATTGAATCGTGATATGTATTCTTCACTCTAATCAGACATTTCTTGTATCATATCAGATATCTCCTGTAGTGGTTCAGAAATTTCTTGTTGCTAGATTGTCAAATAATTAAGCTCTGCATTTGTGTTTAGCTACTTATTAATTCCCTGCCTGTCTGCCTACAGCTAGCACATTAATTAACGATAACTGAAATCGTAAACTAATTATCGACATGATAGATGGGATGGATAATTGGTAATACCGGAAACTGTATTAAGTGTTGTTGTCGAGGTTGACAGATAACTTCACTAATTAACAAAGAACTAAAGATTATTATATATACTACCTACTCCGTCCAAGAATAAATGTCCACAATGAAAAAGACACACAGTTTTAGGAGTGTGCAATTATGATACTTTTTTATTAATCAAAGTACAATTTTATCCTTAATTGGTAAGAGAGTGAAAAATTCTCAATCACATAATTAAGGGTAGAATGGGAAAATGAAAATTTACTTTTGAAAGTGGACACTTATTTTGAGACAAACAAAAATAGTAATGTAGACACTTATTTTGGGACGAAGGGAGTATTAAGCAGTGGCGGATCCATGATTTTCTTAAGCGGGGGCACCTTTAAGATGGACCACAACCCTACAATGTTGCGGTTTAACCATTGAGAAAAGTCAACATGGTTTGACCCGGGACAAGTCAATTGCACCGATTAGGGAAATAAAACAAAATTTTCAAATGAAATCGACCTTTTGAGCAAGACGCAAGACTATGTCCTATGTCTGCCATGTGTTTAGCCGAGTTCCACCGTTTCGTAGACTTTTTCTGTCTTTTTGTTGATTTCGTAATTTTTCTCAATTTAGATTTGATTATTGTTACTTTTTTGTAGGTTTCTACATACTTTACTTTAGGGCAATTAAATAAAGCGAAATAAATAATATGCATGGAAGCTACAAACCAAATGAGATGATTGAGATGGTAATTGAAGAACAAAAGTGGGAACAAAAACTCATTGTTTTAATAAGTTTCATTAAAAATTCAGTTTTATCCTTTCAAGTTCATATATTCTAGACACCCTTCTATTTTAAAATTTTCATAACAACGCCATTTAAAAGATTAAAAAAAATAAACAACAAATGATGCTCGAGTCTCGTAGCCATGACCTCATAGATAGGGGATACCTTGAGAGGTTTAGATCAGCCATCTCAGCAATTGGCAGTTCATGTTTCTAACTTTCGGTTTCAAATATCTAAGAGCATGCGTAGACGTAAACGGGTGCTAACGACTCATTTTTTTTTCTTGTACTAATCGAGTGAGCGGATGTACGGTACCCCCAAAGTATTAGTAGGTACACCTCAACTATTAAGGTACTCACATGATGTTGTGGTGTGCATCTCAATTTAGAGTTCGATAACTTAAAATGATTTTAAAACTAAAGTTTTTTTTTGATAAGGTTCATCTATGTTTTGCCTAAACTACATCCTTGACAATTTGGAAACAAAGAAACAAAGCGGTCGTCTGAGACTAAGTCTGACCACAGAATGCTGACGTCTAGACTCGAACTCGGGATGGATGGTTTTGAAGCTAAAGTTTGTGTTTCATTAAGGTAGATTTTTATTTTTTAATGATTTTCAGAAATGCTACATTGTATTAAATGGTGAGAATACGACAAAAAAATGTTTCCCCAACAAATCATAATGATATTTATATGTTTGTTATACTTTTCTGTTGATGGGTTGACAATTAGTATTTGACATATGAAAAAATGGTGACTTTTTTCAATTAGTATCCGTTTATAAAATAGTTAGGAAACTAATCGTTTAAAATACAAAATTTTGTTAGGTTTTTTGTTTTAATAGAATTAAGGATCTTGTTTGATTACAGAAATTAAAATATTTATTTGTTCAATTACTTTTAAGTATTTAATCACTCAAAATCTATGATAGTTTATTAATTACTAGAGGTGTACGGTGTACCCGCATAATGCAACACAATACATCTAAATGTTAACGTTTCATTTTATTTTTTTGCCTTTATCGATATTATAATATGGTATTGTGTAGTTTTAAAAATCAATAATGTTTTTTGTAAATTTGTTCAGTTTAATTTTTTATTTTGATGTAATTTAGGTTTAATAATTATGTGAATTATTTTAAGTTTAATAATAATATTTATATAAAAAATAATTAAATATTCTGTTAGAATTCAATCATGATCCGGATTATATTTTAATTTCTTAATAATTAAAATAAAATGTTTATCTTGTATTTGATTATGCTTATCAGTTAATTATGAATTTTAACATGCAACTTCAAACCGTTCTACTCATGTATCATTATTTGTAATTTTGAATTTTAAGTAATACAAAAAAAAAACAATACTGATACATAAAAACATGTTATTAAAAGTTTTTTTCAAATACTTTATAATATACTTCAAAAAAAATACTTTATAATATATTATAGATTGCAGGATTTTTCAATTTTTTTATAGATTATTTATTAATTATCAAGCCATATATAACCTACTGCCAGCAAAATAAATTTGTTTCTTACATCTTAATTTTTTTTGAATATATATATATATTTTGACCCCCGAAAAAATATGTTTTGATCCCATGATACTTTTTAGCCCTGTTTCGTTGTTAAATTTTTTATATAATTTGTTTTCTTTAAATTGTTTAGGTTATAGTTTGTTAAATAATAACTCTTATTTTTTATTATGGGAAATTAATTAAAATGCCAAAAGTTTGACCAAGAGTTACCAAAATGCTACAATTTTTTTTCCAGTTTACCAAAATGCCACAAAAGCCCGCGATGGGGCCCGCGATCGCGGGCTCAAGGCCCACGTGTCACACTTCTTTTTCCCTCTAATCAAAATATTAGAAGTCCAAATCCAGTGTAATCATAACACCTTAAATATTAGTTTATAATTGCCCATATATATGGGTTTTTACTAAACTTACGACACATTTAAATATATATATATATATATATATATATATATATATATATGTGGTATATATAATTAACTCTTAGCGGGTTTATGTTATCCTATATGAGAGCTTCGAAACGATATATAATGCGTCCAAAACGGAGTATGTGTGAATGAGATATCGATGCTCAAAGTTGAGTAAAAACCATGAAATTAGCAAAAACCAAGTTGGGTGTGGGAAGGTGTCCCACATAGGAAGAAGGATTAAACTTTCATTGGTTTATAAGCAAAGAAGTGAGAGGAGTTGACAAGCTCCTTGCATGGTTTTACTCCAACACCTACCCGCGCGCAGGGGGGGTGCCGATTGACGATTTCGTAGGCTAAAATCGTCGAACTTGTGTGCGATCTTGTGCTCACGCAGCTCGGTTTTGCTAAAATTTCTTTTGAACGGGTTGTATTTTTTTTTTACTGAACAAAGACATAAAAAACAGGGACCAAAAATGTAAATTTTTAGAGGAGTTGTTGGATGTGTTTCCTGACATCATGTGGATGATAAACGATGAAAACTTAAGCATCTTTCACGTGGCGACCCTGCACCGAGACGAGTCTATCTACCGCATAATACATGAGACGGGCCCAATGTTGGAAGTTTTACATGGTATAAAAGACGAAAATGGTAACAATATGTTACACTTAATTGGAACGAATCCGAGGGGTAATCTTCTTGAAGCTGTGCCAAGAGCTGCATTTCAAATGTAACGACAATTATTGTGGTTTAAGGTAAATTTCAAACTTTTTGCAGTCTTTACATATATTACTACTTGGTTCAACCATCTCCTGTTTGTTTTTTTCTTCATATTTTGATGTTTTGTTGTTTAATCAAAATTAATGGTAATTTGTTTCATCAAACATTAGTGTATATACACCATTTGCAAAAAAAATTCTTTTATAGTTGTGTTGGCCTTGTTTTAAATTTATTGTGTATATATGTTTATTACTGCAGTTCATATGTATGGTTCAAAGGCATTTATTACTGCAGTTCATATGTATGGTTCAAAGGCATTCATTTCTTCTCAGCAACATACAAATAGCAATGGGACCCAAAAAATGGAAATGTTAAATCGTTGGTAGAGTTATGGTCATTTGTTTTCTATAGTTATTGAGTTAATAGGATCATATTTATGAAACTAATACTATAGGAGCTATAGTGTTTCAACTTGTGTGATATAGGAGTTCATGGTTGTTAAGTGTTTGTGGATGAAGAAACGCTAAGTCTGTATGCTTTTGTGTGTTTAGTCTCAAAATACTTTTATGGAGAAGATAATGAAATCTTTTATAAAAGAAAAAACATAATGAATGTTGTACGTATTTCATCTTTTTCAAACGTTGCAAGGATAAAAAAAAGAAAACAAAATAAGATGATTTATTTGTATTTTGAACCTTTTGAACGTTGGTGTAGGAGTGGTTTGGTCATAAAGCAAAGAACAAAAATCAAGGATATGAGATTTAATGTACTGGTACTGAGAAGATGGATAGATGGAGGCTGCACCACCAGATGGAGGTTCTTATGTTTGTAGCTAGATATTTGTTTGGCGTAGGCATTTTCAATGTTTATTCTATATTTGATTTTCTGTTTATTTAACATGGTCCTGTTTTTGTTCATGCTTGCTACAATCATGTGAAGTTTTGTTGACCAAGTTTTGCACTTGCTTATATTAATGGAAATGAATGAAAAATTATTTGGTTTTGCTTTTGCTAAGGTGTCTTGGTTATGTGTGTATTCTCTAAATTGGCTTTGAGTATTTTTCTTCTGGTTCTTTTTTGTTGCTATTTGTGCAAATAAAACTTTCTGGCCAACAACTATAATTAAGTTAAATTACATTTGCATCTTTTTTGTTGCTATTCCTTTTGCATTAATTTTGAAACGTATTTTCCTTAAAAAAACATTTATGATTTCAATTAAAAAACATTAATTTCCTTTTGCATTAAATTTGAAACCTAATTTCCTTAATAAACATTTCTGATTTCAATTATACTAATTTTTTTTAATCTATAATATCTTATAAAGCATTTAGGCTTAAAAGTCTTAAAATCTTAAAAACAAAGTTTTAAGCATAGAGTACAACATATTTATGCATAAAGATTTTGGTAATGGATGACATTGTGGATATCTGAATAAGAAAAAAGGATTTCATGTATGTTATTTTGTCTTGTGGAATGATTGTGACTCATCTATTTGCAGGTGATAAGTTATTTTGACAATCTATTTTATATTATAAAATATTTAAGTAGAAGTGTTAAAAACAAAAAATTGACATTAGTCATATATAATTCCATAGATTTCAATACATATTTTTAAATGTGTTTGAATGTCATGTAATAAACAATTGATTACTAAAGTTATAAATGATGTGAGCCTCAAGCCGTAGGCTTCAAGATAAGCCACAACGTTTTTAAAGTGTTATTTATGACGATAAATCTCTATATCATGTATATCTATACCACAATTTGTAAAATTTGTATATCATCGACTGAGTACATTGGTAATACCACTCGATCCAATCCACGAATCAATTTGGTTTATATGGCAAAAACACATTTGCATTGTTATATTATTTCTTATATTTATTAACAATTAACTATGAGGGGTGTTTGGGATTGCTTATTTAAAACAACTTATGCTTATTTTTAAAAGTGTTTACCATCTTATGTTGTGTTAAAAAGAAGTTGGGGGAAAAATATAACATAAACAAATAAGTTATATGCAGTTTCAAATAAGTTAAAATGAATTAACTTATCAAAAACAACTTATTTGTGGTAGAAAAAAAATCATAAGCACTTTTCTTTTTTCCAGTCTAAACACTAAAAATAACTTAAGTTGAAAAAAATAACCAATCCAAAACACCCCCTAAGGCCGTGCGTACCGCTCTCGGGTACCACGGCGGGTTCGAGAAGCGGGCAGGTCGGGTAGGGCGGTACGGGGGTATCGGGTAGGGTTGGGTTCGGGAACCCGGGGGAACCCGACCAAATTTTATTTTATTTTTATTTTTTTTAAATATAACCGTTTACCAACGGCTACTTTTTTCTTCTTCAAATTATACACACTATATATATTAACCTCTACCACCTTCATTTTTTCACACAAAAAACTCTATACTTTTTTCCATTATTTCTTCAATTTTATCACTATATTTTTTAGACAATATGGATTCGCCACAACCCACTTCATCGACCGCATCATCATCATCCATAGACACCGACAAGTACTTTGAGCAGCAAAAGGGAAATTTTTATAGGGTTGGTTCGAGAAACTGCAAAATTAATTTATGGTAGCACCGCCTCATCGTCAAGAAGAGAACCGAGGGCCGGGAACATAGAAAGAGGTCGGGTAGCTGCAAACGAACGACTTTTGCGGGACTACTTTGGCAACAACCCGGTTTATACACCGGATATGTTTAGACGACCTTGTAGCGGATGATATCGAAACACAAATCAGTGAGGAACAACGCGTGGCAAATGTTCGAGAAGTCAAAAACCGGGAGATTCATAATAACCTTCGGTCGGATTTGGTCGAACATATTTCGCGTATCCGACTTCCCAACAACGACGACGACTAGATTTTTAATGTTTTGTAATTTTTAATTTTATTTTGTAATTTTTAAATTTTTAAATTTTTAATGAATGTTATGAATTTTTATTTTTATTATTTATCTTATTTTTTTATTAAAAAATATATAAATATTTTTATTTTGTTAAATAATTAAATGTATAAATAAAAGAATTAAAAAGGCTGAGGTGGCATCAGGGTTCAGTGGGTTCGTGGGTTGTCGGTACTCCACTTTAGGGTAAGGAGGGTAGGAAAGAGAAAAACTGATGTGGCGCTGATGTGGCATAAGGGTTCAGTGGGTTCGTGGGTTGGCGGTACTCATGGTCTAAGCTTGGGTTTCAAGATGTTTATCCAGTAAGCTCTTATCATTAATACTCATTAGTCAAAATTTTCATTTAAGTTATTTGGTAAAGTTTTAGTCCACAACATTGTATGCAACGTTTTATCCGATAAGTGCAATGAACCAAGAATTTCAAAGATATATTACAAAAAATTAGATGTTTAAAAATTGAATGCCCCACAGCATTGCGCGGGTACACGGCTAGTACTACATTAATATTGGTTTAGACAAAAGTCTTAAATACAAGTCATTAAGGGCATGTTTGTTAGCAGCTTAATGAGCTTAATGGGACATATAGCTTATTCTGTCAGCTATACATGACTGTTTGGTAGTGGCTTAATGATATAGAAAGTAACTTATTTATTAAGCTTTTAGGAGAGAGCTTTATGTAGAAAGTCAAGTTTTGTCCAAGCCAGTCTCTCCCAATTAAAAAACATGGTCCTTCCATCTATGAAAACACCTTCTCAAACAAAAACCTCTCTAATCTATACAGACAGATTAATCCACACAGACAATTTTTATTCATAGAGGTTGAGAAAATTTGAGAGAGTTTGAGAGGTGTGAGAAATAAGAGGTTGAGAGAATAAGAGGTTGAGAGGTGTGAGAAATAAGAGGTTGAGAGGTGTGAGAAATAAGAGGTTGAGGGGTAAATATATAGTGGGATTAAATTGAGAATTTTTTTTTTTTTAGAAAGAGCCGTTCAACGGATATATTTTTTTAAAAATTTAATTATTTTTTTTTTAAAAACCTTCGGGATGGATCGGGATCCATCCCCGGATACCATCCCGCCCCGCCAACCCCGCCCGGGCCGTAGCCCATCCCGCATCGACCCCGCCCATCCCGCATCCCATCCCGAGCTCATCCCGAGCCGGGTACGGATGGCCTTATAGTGGTCCAAAGTGGTGACTGACTGTATATCTCCAAGCAAGTAAGTAAGCATATTGTTATATCTTTTGATATTAATCTTAACTAAATGATTGTGTACACTCCATCAAATTGTTATTTTGACTTCACACACACATATATATATATATATAGAGGTGGGTTCAAACGAGAATGATACCTATTTAAGAGAATAAAGGGATAGATCTCAACCACTCAATGGATCAAATCAAGGGCTATAATCACTGATGGCAAAATCTGTAATTTATTGAGATGAAACCCAATTTTCCGCCATGGGCAAAAGATTTTAGGGGTATACTGGGAACAAATAAAAAACTTTCAATCAGTTATGGTACGCAGGCGAAAAAACAGGGATAAATATATCCCTAATTGTTGACTAAATCACTTCAAAAAAAATATCGATTACACAAGAACAATGTTTGGAAGCTATAAGTCTAAACATTTGCATCATTCAAAGTTAGATTACACAAGAACAATGTTTGGAATCTCAACAATGGATGCAACAGGTATGATTTACTACTCTATCTTCCAAACATTTGCTCGAATTTGGTTTATTGAACATAAACCCTAGGGTTTCTGGTAACAATGGTGTTCTGATTTTCATTGAAGGACTATGAAACACCATTTAAAACCCACTTGACATTGATTATTTTGAGTTTAGTGAAAACAACGATTGAACCTTATCAAAAGTTATAAAAATATCACTGATGTATGTTTGGTTCACGATTGTGTTTGATGCTATAATAAATTGTAAAAACATAACTAGCATGTTCATATATCTCTAATCATCTTTGATTCACAATTCTCCTGATCATTCCTTATTGTATGATTATGGGGAACTAATCAATGGTGATGTTGGTGAAATAAAAATGTATGTTTTGGGGTTTATGAATGTGTTTAATGAAGTCATTATTTGATATAACATAAGTGGCATGATCATATATTTTCTAATCATATGTGATTAAAATTTGTTATAATATGCATATGGTGTGATCAGAATGTAATATGGGTTCATGTGTGATTTGATTAACAATTTGATTAGGGTTGGGATTCATGTTGTTGGCGTTTATGTGGTCATTGAATAACAAAATGTTACTAATCATACCTTATTGTATGATTAGTGAAACTAATCAAATTTGATATTGGTATCATAAACATGTTTTGTGGTTTGGGTGTGAGTTGAACGGCGTTCTTATTTGATACCAAAAAGATGCCATGTTCATATTATTTATATCATTTGTGATTCATGACTGTTGAAATATGCATATGGTGTTCACAAAATGAAGTTGGAGTTCATGGGGTTCCTATTCATAGTATTTAAAACCATGCATGATTTACAACATTTGTGATATACAAATGGTTTTGATACACAATGTGATTGTTGTTAGGGTTATTTGCATTAGTATTTATATGTTCATTATTTGACTATATTATGGTTTTAAGCAATCAATCATTTGTGATTCATGTAAACTATGTATAAACACTAATTCATCAAATATGAGCAGGACCTTCAACTATTCAACTAATAAGCGAAAACCAACACGAGAAAAGGATAAGTCATCACAGATACCAAAAGGAGCTTGCACCAATCACGATAGCATTGGAAAACAAAAGGTAAAAAGAAGTAAGTCGTTGATAGTGGTAAATCAAGCAAAGCAGGAAACAAAGGGTGAAAGGAGAAACAGACGAACAAAGTGACAACGAAGAAATAACTTGTCAAGCAATCAACTAGAATACGTTTGAGGACAACATCAAACCCCATGTTTAATGTTGTAAGATCAACGTCAATTGCGCAACAACAATGCAACATAAATGGGGTTCAGAAGAAATAGTACAAGATGCATCGAAAACCAAGAGTGCACGTCTTCATTAGATCATCATTGAAAAAGTTCTTGAACAATTTACGTTTGGGATATTATTTTCGTCTTAGGAAGACTTAGCATTTTAATGCTGGTAAATAATAGCTTATTTACTATGTTATGGGTTAATGATGTGGTTTGTTTAAAATGAATGGATGAATTTTTTGACAAATATTGCTATGATTATGTGATGCATATTAGATTTCAACATCATGTCCAATTTATTCTTACTATAATCATAATGAACTCAATAATTGATCTCAAAACAGGGTTTACTTATCCTCTTAATTTGTACATTGCCCAAAAAGTGGTATAAATCACTGTTGATTTATGAATATGATAAGTTTTGTGTTGGATATGTGAATCACTGTTGATTTTAAATATGTTTAATATGTTGAGTTTTGTGTTGGATATGTGAATCACTGTTGATTTTAAATATGTTTAATATGTTGAGTTTTGTGCAAACCCTTATGAAGAGTAAAATCACCTATGATCACCTATGATCATACGATGGGTGTTGTAGTTAAGCATTCTGGTTAATTCATTTAGATTATAATCACATGTTATATATAATTTACTATGATCATATGATGGGTATTGTAGTAAAATCACCTATGATCACCTATGATAGGTTTTGTAAAATCACCTATGATCATATGATGGGTATTGTAGTTAAGCATTCGGCTTAATTCATTTAGATTATAATCACAGGTTTTATAAAATCACCTATGATCATATGATGGGTATTGTAGTAAAATCACCTATGATAACCTATGATAGGTTTTGTAAAATCACTAATGATCATATGATGGGTATTGTAGTTAAGCATTCTGCTTAATTCATTTACATTATAATCACAGGTGTTTTACTTCATGCAGAGTAATAATTACATTATGTCCAATTCCAATATAGTATAATTACATATGGTTTTGTCATGGATTGTATAATATAACATTATGTTTATTTACTAAGTGTTGTAATCACATATGATTTAGGCATGAAATCACAAATGATCATGTAATGGGTATTATAACTATAGATTATGTCACATTCTTTAACATTTTTATCACAACTGATGTGATGAACCAAAAATAAGAACACCTGTCCAATTAGATTATAGTAAAAACACATATGATTTTGTTATAGATATTGAACTATATTAACATCACATATGATTATATTGAATTGGACTATATTAACATCACATATGATTTATTTATATGATGTAATGTTAACATAGTTATGCATTTGAAGAAGTCTACAAATAATAAATCATGGGAACCAGTGAATAAGTGATATTCACGTTTGCAAGAAGCAAACCAATCACAACAACAATCACAGACCACATGAACAATTACATAAACAAAACAAAGCTACAGATACAATTTCCAGCAACGTCGAAACAGAACAGAAAGTAAGCATAGTCGATGCGGTATTTCAGACCCGAACGGAACCGAGCTGATGTGCCGAGACCTGCAGTCTCGATCAAAATCCACAGCAGTCTCGATCAAAATCCACAACAGCCTACGAAGTCGTCAATGCGGCCAGCCGTAAGACCCAGTCAATTTTACACTTTCGTTCGCGCCAAAGCTTAATCCAAACAGCCGCTACTCCAAAAGCACATGCAGTGCTTAATCCAACCATCCCTTGATCCAAACAGCACCTGCAATGCTTAATCCAAGCAGCCTCCAGTCCAAACATCCCTACTACGACTGAAGCAACAACTATGGAGTTGAACCCACTCAGAAAATCTGATGATTTGAACTAAAATGATTACTGAACATGAATGTACCAAACATAATCACGTGTGATCTTATTAATACTATATGAACCACCATTTCAAAATCTGGAAGATATGAAATATGATCAAAACTTCAATCAAGACCAGATATTATGCATATTATTCGAAAACAGAGGTGTGACTAAGATTAAAAAAAATCACCTGTTGTTATTTTGTAATTGACAAAACTCTGGAACTCTAATGATGCTTACCAATCTGGAGAAAATTATCAATCTTGAACAAACTATTTTCACTGGAATATACAAATAAAAACAAAACATTTGATACTAATACTTACCAATCTAGACAAAATTATCTTTGATGTTAACATCATTTGAGGGGACGAAATCCAGCACAAAGAGGGATTGTGCGCTACCAATGGATACCATCGGTTCAATCACAACCTCCATCGTCGGACGGTAGAACTATGAAATGTTTTTCTTCAAAGATATCTCCGATTTTCAACGTGTGTTTAATACTCTCATAGCGATTTGTACCAAATTCGGGAAATGGTTGCATATTTGGAGACGGTTCATTTCAATTTGGATTGGGATGATATTGTGAAATCCCTTAATTTTAGGGATGAAGAAAACTATCCTAAAATAATCAGGAATGAAGAAGACGTAAATACCCTTTTATAAAGACTTCGTAATTAAAAAAATAATTATTAAGTTCTTAATTATGATTGGTCCATAATTGTTCCTTTATTCTTTTAAATTGATGTTATTCTCGCATGATCCTCCCTCTATATATATATATATATATATATATATATATATATATATAGTTAAAGCCTTCGAGGAGAGAGGATTCAACTAGATTACCCTTCTATAAAGAGAGGAAATTAAAATCCCCAAAAAATACCGTTTTCACCTTAAAACCATTTACTCGGATGTTGTACACATTAGTTAGTATTTCGTTATACTCGGATTTTTCATTATCTCTGCTCTGATGACAAGAATTAGTAAGTTCAATATATATAACCTATGACGTGTAGCTCAGTTGGTAATGGGGCCTTTGGGAATATTTTTTTTATTATATATATATATATATATATATTCTTAAGTTGAGTGTTTTGTATTTGAGAAATGTAGTTTTTACGTAGTTTTTTTTATCAATCAATCTAGAGCAAAACGCATATAGATATCAAACAGTTGTATGATTTTCCCTGGATAATGTATGTATGCTCCAGTGTCAGCTCGAGATCCAATATGAGGTTCCTGTAACTTAATTTGAAGCAAAACCATACAATATATATATATATATATATATATATATGTTTGTACGTAGTTGGTAATGTTTTATGATCTATCTCACAGGAAGTAGAGGCCATGGTCCCTTCTGAATTTGTATTGGAGCAAAACAATGATGGTCTCACACCCGATAAGGTATTTGAGAACAACCACAAACAATTGGTATCTGAAGGGGGTCAATGGCTGAAGACGACAATAGCTAAGTGGGCTTTACCACAAACATATAGCATTGTGGTGGTTGCTTTGATAGCCACAGTGGGCTTTACCACAAACTTTACCTTTCCTGGGGGATACGACGATGACGGGTTGCCTATCTTTCTTCGTAGCAATTCGTTCTTAACATTTGTGGTATTAAACGGCATTTCTTTTGTTCTTTCTGTAGCCTCGGCTATCATCTTCTTATCCATTCTTTGGACATGCTACCATCAAGATGATTTTTTGCGAACTTTACCGAAAAGATTGATGGTAGCGGTAACGTCGTTCTTTTTCTCTATCATCTCGTTGATTGTTGCATTTACAATCAACTTTTTCTTGCTATACCGTAAAAAGACTACCATTACCCATTATCGTCGTTGTTGTGACTTTTGTTGCTGTTGTACCGGTCCTCTTATACTTCAAAATGGAGTCTGATAATTTGTTTCCGGTGGTTCGCTCCATATTCTCAACCAGGTATCTCGGTAGGCGTAATGAACATATGCTTTATCGTTAAACTCATAGGTTATGATAACTAAGGGTCGTTGTTTGTTCTGTACTACTTTTAAGTTTCAACAATACATCTATTCCAATTGAAATGTGATGATGTGGTCAATCAGGTTGTAGCACAGTGGTTGATCGTGCTGGGTGATGTGGTGGAATATCTCATCTACCCAGGGTTCGATTCCAGGCGTCCTCAACATTGATAAGACATCTTTAAGTTTCAAAATTATCAAGGATTAGTCGGGGCTGTGCCTGGGATACCCTTTCCAAAAAAATGTGATGATGTGAAGAGAATTATGTTAAATTTTTTGTACTTTTTGAATTTGGTACCTAGTGTTGTTAAATTTGTTTTCGTTATCAATTAGTGAGTTCCTTAATTCAATTGTCATCTTGTTTGTTAATTATTAAAATTTCAGGAAAAAAATATTAATTTAGTTACCAAGTTATCTTATGGGGATTATAATTATATATTCCACGATGTTAACATTATGAATAAAAAAGATAAGTTGGGTTATCACATCGATCACATAAGATGTATTTATTTTTCATAGTTGTCCTTATCTTGCTTTAATAAATATAATTAAAAAGAAGTCGGAAATAATTTGTACTTTAAAATAAATAATGATTAGCTATCTAAAATCAACAAATAGGAAACAATGACATCAGTTTTTCATTTAGACTACTTGGATTGTGACATATTCTCAGAAGAATGTAGCGGAAATATCATGTTCGAATCCGTCTTTCACCAAAGGCATTCACCTACAATGATTCTGACCTATTCAAGTTTCATGGTCGTCCTGAGAATTAATCGATACACGTAAGTTGGCCAAAAAACCCACGATTATTCCAAAGAAAAAAAATTCCAACAATAATGATTTTTAATATAGATGGAACTATTTTTTAAGGATGTGATTCATAGAAAAAAATTCCGTACTTAAAAGAAATATAAAATGATTAGAGAAATGATTTTCATATTTTGCTAAATGGTAAAAATATGCAAGTGTATAATAAGTCCAAGGATGGTTTTTATAAATTTTTCGTTGAGTCACAAAGTACTTCCAGAACTTTAGAGAATCCATTTTCCCAAACAAGAACACCTCTGTGACCAAAACTTTAATAGAGCCCGATTCTTGATGCCAAGGCCTGCATCAAGTTTTGTCTTACCAACCGTTAAACAATGTTCTATCATATCATATTATGTCTTATCTTGGATATCAAAGACACCTTTAAACTCATCACTTATCAGTTAACTTATCAGCTAACAATTAGTTTGCATAACCTAAGTAAGTAATGTGAAATCAAAATTAGTTTTTAACAATTGTGTAAGAATTTGTAATTCTATGGTGTTACAGAAAACCCCATAGATTTTCATGTACCGTTTGAGCCGCCCGGTGGAGCCAAGATTTTGAATCGGGGTGAGTATCGAGTATACAAAAATAAAATAAATTAAAAATACAAATAAATGTTTTTTTTTCTAATATCAAGCACAAATATTTGTATTGACAAAATAAAAGATTCAAAATTAAATACTTATAAAATTAAAATTTAGTCAATTGTAAATTATATAAAAGGTTTATTTTTAAAACTGACAATTTCCATTATTTCTTCTCCTATTCAAAAATTTAAACTTTATTTTCTTTACCTTTCGCTCTAAATAACATAAATAAATACAAATTATTTTTTTCCTTTGATTTTCTTCTTAAATTCAATAACATATTGAAAGCCGTTCTTGGTGTTGCTTTGCCATTTCATCAATAAACGAGAAAGTCGTTTTTGGCATTCCTTAGCCAATTATTGTTCATACACTACGTTCACTGAGTCAAAGTAACAATCAATAAATGAGGCCCTTTCCTTAATTGCCTCCTTTTCGCTAAGCCGTTTTCGGTGTTCCTTATCGAATTGTTGTTTATACACTACATTCACCCAATACAAGGTATTATCATCTAATGTGGGACTTTCCTTAAATGCGGCCTCTTTCTTAAGCCGTTCTTGGCGTTCCTTAGCCAATTGTTGTTCATACACTACGTTCACTGAATCAATGTAACAATCAATAAATGAGGCCCTTTCCTTAAGTGCCTCCTCTTCGTTAAGTTGTTCTCGGTGTTCCTTAGCAAATTGTTGTTCATACACTACGTTCACCCAATACAAGGTATTATCATCTAATGTGGGACTTTCCTTAAATGCGGCCTCTTTCTTACGCCGTTCTTGGCGTTCCTTAGCCAATTGTTGTTCATACACGACATTCACTGAATCAAAGTCACAATGATTTAATGTGGCACTTTCCTTAAATGGGGCCTCTTTCTTACGCCGTTCTTCGCGTTCCTTGGCCAATTGTTGTTGATACACTACGATCGCCGAATCAAAATGACTATCATTTAATGTGGCACTTTCCTTAAATGCGACCTCTTTCTTAAGCCGTTCTTGGCCTTACTTAGCCAATTGTTGTTGATACACTACGATCGTCGAATCAAAGTCACTATCATTTAATGCGTCACTTCCCATAAATGCGGCTTCTTTCTTAAGCCGTTCTTGGCGTTCCTTAGCCAATTGCTGGGACCGCTTATCCATTTTATCATCAACCAAATTGATCACCTTTGGTTCATCACATGGGACACCAATAAGACGTGGATCGGACCGCTTAGCCGTCTTCTCCGCGGTCAAATCCAACACCTTTGGTTTATCATGGACAACTTAACATGATTAATGTTACCCGATTGTTGGTTTAGCTTAAGATCTGAAATCCGTTTTCGTCTGTACACCGTTTGTCCTTTCTTGAAGTCACGGTCATCGAGATGAATATGCGGTTTTCGGCCACGACGTGAAAACCGTAGGCGGGCGGGCTACCACCTTTCTGAACAATGATGCAAATGAAACCATACTTCCAAAATTAGAAATTTGATGGAGAAAAATGAGTGCTAATGAGATGGTCTCCCTTTGTATGTATATATAAGGAAGGGTTTTCTAGGGTTCCCCGTCAAAATCAATGTACATCCCTTCTTTTTGCACGTGACTTGTATAATAAAATATATCATAGAAAAGTTCAAAAACAATATATGGAAACAAGACGAGTAATTATCACTATGTGATTTGCTAAAAATTGTGATTTTAGTTCTTGTAGTTTTCATCCATATACTTTATAATTCAATGTTATTATTGTCTTAATAATTTATAATTTATTGTTGTTTTGATCCCTATGATTTTGCTATTTAGATCTCTTGTACTTAAAAGCAGTAATTAGACTAGGGACAAAAGTAGTAATAAATTGCAAATGCAATAGCGATGTATAATCGCCGGTCATTATTGTAATGTTGATGATAATAATGATTCAGACAACAGTGATCGTGATAATATAGATGACATGTTACGTGATGTTGAACATAATGTTGCTGATAATCATTATGAAAAATTTCAACAACTATTCGTCGATTCTGAGAAACCGTTATATCTTGGTTGTACCAAATATACCAAACTTTATGCTGTGTTGAAGTTATTTAACTTAAAAGCAAGTAATGGTTGGAGTGATAAAAGTTTCACTAGCCTATTAGAGATTTTGCATGAAATGCTTTCGAAAGACAATGAGTTGCCTTTGTCTTTATACCAAGCAAAAAAACTAATGTGTCCAATGGGATTGGAAATAGAACGGATACATGCATGTCCAAATGATTGTATGTTATACAGAAATGAGTATTCAAATCTACATAAATGTATTAGATGTGGCACATCACGGTATAAGCGAAAAAAACATGCGGAAGAAAATAGTGATGAGATGAAGAATGGCCCCCCTGCTAAATTATTGTGGTATTTGCCTATTGTTCCAAGGTTGAAACGTTTATTTGCAAACGCCAAAGATGCAAAATTGTTGCGTTGGCATGCTGAAGAACGTAAAATAGATGGGAAAATAAGACATTAAAAGATAATAAGGTTTGTACCAATCTTGTCGTTTATAATTTATGTTGTTACCTTGTACTAATTTCAGGAAGCGTGAGGGGTGGTTTGACAAGTTGCTGATAGTCAGGATAGAAGGGGTTGCGCCTCATGTTTCTGAAGTGTACAAGGGTAGCGGAGCTGTTATGTTAAAGATGAGGGGCTAAACTAAAATTTGAAGTGTGGATATATAAAATGTAGCAGTGTGTTCATTTCTTTGAACGATTTCATTTTTTCCTTTTCCTCTCTTTAGAGTTTAGATAGTTTACTTCTCTCACTATTATTCCTCTCTCTAAAATTAGGGTTTTACATTCTTGTTTTAGATTAGTTCCATATTCATATGTCTTGAATGTGGTATTAGGATTAATATTGTTGTATTGTACATTTGAGTTGTAATCTGTTGATGTAAATTATTTCAACATGGTATCAGAGCGACGTGGTGAGATCTCCGGCGATCGGAAGTTCGTCGACTTCGGTTTCTGGTATGGTTTCTTCACCTCCATCTGAATCTCGTTGCTCTATCGTGTCGCTTACTCATGTGGATCTTGGTTAGTCTATAACCTATGTCCCTTGAGCCACTGCACCTATTTTCTCTTCCAGATCTGAGTTCTGTTATTTTTGTTTTTTCTCGGTTCAAATGAACACTGGTCCTTAACATACGTTCTTTGATCTTTATTTTCTCTATAGTTACTTTGGTTTACTCAGATCTGCTCTATGCTCGTTATATTTTTTCTGAGTCGCACATCTCGTCTAGTTAGGCGCTGGTTGTCGATTTCAGTGTTCATTTGGTTTGTGGATCCCTTCTTTTTAGATTCGGTCCACTGCTGTGTTTGTCAAATCTCGTCTCATTAGGCGCTGATTTCTGCTCGTTATCGCACATCTCGTCTCATTAGGCGCAGGCTGTCGATCTCAGCTTTTGTTTAGTTTGTGGATCCTTCTTTTTAGATCCGGTCCACTGCTGTGTTTGTCTGTGATCGTAACCTTTAATCTGAACTTTGTAGTTCTGGTCAAGGCTGATTCACTCCTCTTATCGTGCACATAAACTTCTGGATCTGAACTCTGTGGTTCTGGTCTAAGTTTTTTGTTGTTCTCTTCATACCTCTCAGTGTAACTCGGTCTCTCGAGATCTTGTTGCATCGTGTTGTTTGTTATAAATTGCCTCTAGGTTCATTAAAGATTTCTCGGTGCCTTTATCTTCTCAGATCTTGTCATCGTTGACAGAGGTCTGAGAATTTCTTGTTCGTTTTTTAAAGGTGTTTCAAGTTCCTCTTGCATTTCTTCTGTCTCAGACCTCGTCACTTTTGACGGTGGTCTGTGTTCAGCCTCTTTCGCAAGACTTTTTGTTTAAAACAAAACATGCACCTTCTTTCTAATGTCGTCTCATGATCTGAGATCCTTGCCGGGTTTTTTTTAAACTGGTATTCTTCATCTAAACAAAATTTTGCCTGGCGTTTTATAGATCTGTGAGATCTTCGAGGTTTTGGTTCTTATCTGTTATAGATCTGAACCTTATACTCCCGTTAGATCGAGATCCGTGCTGGTTGCGTTATCGATCTGTGAGATCTTTGAGGTCTTGGTTCTTATCTGGTATAGATCTGAATCGTATACCTCACTTAGATCGAGATCCGTGCTGGTTGCGTTGGCATTCAACAAGTTTTTTTAGATCGTATCTGTTTTAGATCTGAGTTTAGTCTAAGTTTGTTCTCCTCTTAGCAAAGTTCATACTCATATCTCTTTAGATCTGAGTTTGATCTCGTTGAGGTTTATCGGTGTTCAGGCTCATATCGCTTTAGATCTGAGTTTGTTCCCATTTTATCACAGGTTATTCGCATGTCTCTTTAAATCCAAGAGTATTATCGATGTTCTTATCTCTTCACCAGGATCGACTTTTATCTCTCTAGATCTAAGCTGCTCCTGTGTATGTTTGCATTCTTCATCATGGTTTTATCTCTTCTTTTTGTGGTATCTCAATAGACCTCGGTCAAGGATTTGAGTGACCAAAGCATGTCCAGTAAGGACCTACTTAGTCTTGCTGGTCTGTTTTATTTTTCTTCACTAGATCCATTTAGTCTAAGTGTTTCTCTTTGGTTAATATTTGTTTAACCATACATCTGCTTGAGGCTGGGGTTCTTTTTACTAGTTTGCACTAGCATTGGTTACTGTTTGTTTAGCTCTGTTGCTTGTGATCAACTATGGTTACGTGTGCTTCGGCCTGTTCACAGAATAGGCTGCAGTAGTATTAATATCTGTTCAGGTTTGTTCGTTCCTACCCTCGTTTGTTTCTGAGTCATCAGAAACTCTGGTTTGTATCCGCTGTGCTCATCTCTTAAAATCCCACTGTAAGTTCTTTCTTCTTCCCTTCTCTTGCGTGTTTCCATTTTGGTGTCTAGGTGATTGGCTTTACCGTGTGTGATTTAGTTTGCTATGATTCTTGCTGTGGAAACCACGAACAAGCTTTGATTCTGTTAATGGTTCTATTATTCGCTTTGTTAATATGAATTCTTTAGGCAAACAATGTGAACTAGATCATAACGCTGATTTTGTTGATTTTGTTACTGTAACGCATCTCATGATTTCTCCAAACATAATCAGTTGTTAAAGGTAATGCAGTTCTTAATGGGGCTAGATGATGTGTATATCAATATTAGAAGTAACATTCTAACATCCTATCCCTTACCCCCTGTTAAGACTGCCTTATCCTTGGTATCAAGAGAAGAATCTCATCGGGGCTTGTCCCATATTACTTTTGATACCAAGATACAAAATACCACTGATTTTTTTGGAAAGATGTCAAATACTAAGAAGCAATCAGGGAGAAATTCTCGTGTGTGTATGCATTGTGGGTTAAACCGACACACTATTGAAAGGTGGTTCAAGCTATTGGTTCCCCTAATGTTTTTCAATTCACCAAAATAAAAATAATCAGTTTCCTAAGTCATCCTCCAGTAATGCGTGCGTTACTGGTAGTTCTGGCCATGGTCAGAATCATGCCTCATCACTTACTGAAGATCAAATAAACAAGTTATTGTCTCTAATTGAATAGAAACAATCTGATGGCATTTCTGGAAATATGGCCGGTATGTTTTCTATTAATATGGCTAATGTTTGTGCTTTATCTTCGAAAATCAATAAACATAGAAACATGGAAGGTCTATAGATTTTGTTGCAAATCAGCACATAACCTCATCTGTGTTTTTTTTTGGAAGATGTGGTTGATATCTCTAATTTAAAGCTTAAGGTGACTCAAGAACTTTAACCTTAATGACAAAGTTACACTCTTCGATGTTTTGGTTATTCCTGGTTTTCATGTCATGCTGTTGCCTGTACAATAAGGTTGCTAGAGATAATATATTCTTTGTTGGATTTAATGAAGTTAAAGTGTTTTCTAATCTATGGTTTACCTGAAATAAAAATTGTGGGGGGACTGGTAGTGAACAAAGGAGTTTATACTTCTTTGATCAGGTTTCTAAAAATGAATCTTTTGTCTTCTGTTAACAACTGCTTGAATAATTCAAATATGTCCATTGTGTGTAATGTTTCTACTCAACTCTGGCATAGCAGATTAGAACTTGGGTAATAGTCTTGATTATGTTGGTTACTCATTTTGGAAAACACATAAAGATGTTTGGAAGTGATCATGGGTCTGAATTTATGAATAATACTTTAGGTAAGTTTTTTGTTAAACTAAATAGTATGGTGCACCAAACTTCTTGCGTATATACACCCCAACAAAATGGGGTTGTAGAACGTAAGAATAAGCACTTGTTAAATGTAGCCTAGAGTCTTAATGATTCAAAGTGGAAATTCCCTTTATGATCTTGTCTATGTCTCATCTAAGAAACTTTGGATGTTTATGTTTTGTTATAAAGCCAAATATTACTGACAAGTTCTCTTCCAGAAGTGAAAATATGTTTTACTTGGTTATTTCAATTCAAAAGGGGGATACATATTGTATGGTTTAGATTATAAACAAATAATTGTTTCTTGTGGTGAAAATCTCACGAAACAATTTTTTCATTCAAAATGCGTGTATCCGGACAAGATTCAAACTCTAGTGATTTAAACGGTTTAAATTTATTTGATTCTATTCAGACTGCTAACATCACTTCTGGAACACTTGATGGTGCTAGTAGGGAGAAGACTCAAAATGACCTTGTTTCTATTGACTCTGAGAATAATAACAATCACCATGGTCATTCGGGTAGTATAAATTGTACTGCCATAATCACTTATGATAGTACTAATGGTTTTGCCGAATCTTATGATACTGGTAGTAATATTTCTGCCAATGATCATTGTGCTGTTGTTTTCAGTCTCTTGCGTGTTCAAATCTGTGATGAACACTCTTCTGCAGGTGTTTTGTCTGAAAAATTGTTGTTGTGTTTCTACCTTGAAAAAGGGTGTTGAACATAAACCTGAAAGTTTTTATGAGGCTGTTCATCATCAATAGTTTTTTTTGTATGACATTATCTCCTGGATAACAAAAGAGTTTGCAAACTTATAAAATCATTTTATGGTTTGAAGAAAGCTCAAAGGCAATGGTAATCTAAGCTGTCTTCTTGCTTATTAGAAAGTGGGTTTGTTCAAAGTTTGAGTTCGAGTGATTATTCACTCTTTACAAAATTACTATTTTATTTTTTAGTTCTGTATGTTGATGATGTAGAACTAAGTAGTCAACTAACTGGAAATTGTATGACTGAAATAAAGAAGGTAAAGAATCATTTAGTGTCAAGTTTAAAATAAAAGGGTCTTGAAGTTAAACTCTTTGGAACACAAATGGATATGAACTTGATAGTCATGGATTGTTGTAGGACAGTTTCTAAAGATTCTCCTTTAAAGATCTTACTGGATGTCAAGGATTGGTAGGAAAGTTGATATATGTTTTGCTACTAAACCAGACATAGCTTTTGCAATTCACTGTTTGGTTTAGTTCATGCATTTCCCTCGTTTTTCACATTTTGAAACTAGTTCTTGAGTTTTATGGTATTTAACATTTCCTCCAGATAACGGAGTTAATTTTTCTGTATTTTTTGTTTTTTAAACTGAATGTTAGAGCAATGACATCTGCTCTATGTGATATTATCTGGGTTCTCTGCATCTTAACAGATTTAAAGGTAACAAATTTGCTACCTGTAAATCTATACAATGACAATAAGTCTGTAATACAGATTGAAATTAACCCAGTATTTCATAATAATAATAAAAATTGTTAAGGTTTCTACAATTGTAAATCTAGTGTGGATATCTTTTCTAAATCGCTTGGTATTAATCTGCACAACTATTTTTTGTGAAAAGTTAAAATTATTGGTTTTGTTTAAATGCCAAGATTGAGGGAGGGTGTTAAAAGATAATAAGGTTTGTACCAATCTTGTCGTTTATAATTTATGTTGTTACCTTGTACTAATTTCAGGAAGCGTGAGGGGTGGTTTGACAAGTTGCTGATAGTCAGGATAGAAGGGGTTGCGCCTCATGTTTCTGAAGTGTACAAGGGTAGCGGAGCTGTTATGTTAAAGATGAGGGGCTAAACTAAAATTTGAAGTGTGGATATATAAAGTGTAGCAGTGTGTTCATTTCTTTGAACGATTTCATTTTTTCCTTTTCCTCTCTTTAGAGTTTAGATAGTTTACTTCTCTCACTATTATTCCTCTCTCTAAAATTAGGGTTTTACATTCTTGTTTTAGATTAGTTCCATATTCATATGTCTTGAATGTGGTATTAGGATTAATATTGTTGTATTGTACATTTGAGTTGTAATCTGTTGATGTAAATTATTTCAACAACATGTTGCCGATTTTCCTCAATGGAGAAATATCGATTCTGATTTTGAAGAATTTGGTGAGGAAATTAGAAATATCCGGTTCAGGCTTAGTTCAGATGGAATTAATCCGTTTGGAAACATGAGCAACCGTCACAGTACTTGGCCAGTTCTGTTATGCTTCTACAATCTTCCGTCTTGGTTATGTATGAAACGGAAATACATCATAATTGTACCCCCTTGAATAGTACCCGGTCATATAGCCGGGTACCATTAGCCTTAGCAACCGAGTACCATTAGTATTTCTGTAGTAGTGATTCTTAAAAGATGTTACATACATTTAATGCTAACATGCCGTTTTTTGGCAAACTTTCAAGCCAAAACCACTTGGTCGCTCCAAGTTATCAATATAAAAGTCTATGGAATTGATATTGCTTCACATGATTTATTTATAATATTTTGTTGTGCTTCATGTTTATTGTTTTGTATGATTTATAATTATTACATGAGTTGTATTTGAAACGTCCTCTCAACGTGTGTTAATATAAGATATGGGAAAGACCCTCAAAAAATATACATAATTTAGCATTTAGCCCTCAATTTAGTTTTACTTGTAGAACATTACATTTGTAACTCTAATTTTTATCATAGCGATTGAACTCTCCTCTTTAATCTTCTTTGTGTTCCTGGTTTGAATTTTTGGGTTCTTGAATTTGGTTTCCTCTTTTTTGTCCATTCATCAAACAAAAAACTTCAAAGTACACACATTTTTTTTGAACTGCTATGTATTATAAACACCACCAAGCCGAGAAAAACACAGACTTGGAAAATTACAACGGATTAGAAAGCCATCCTGGCCAAGAAACATTAAACTTTTTAATCCTACTTTTAGACCAAAGGTAAGACGCCACCTTAATAGAATCGACAAGCTCGCACTTCCTCATTTTACCCGATCCAAAGACCACATCATTCCTGTATTTCCAAAGTAACCAACAAGTCACTAGCACCACAATCTCCAATATTTCCTTGCGCCTAGATGTCATGTGCACATCATCCACCCAAGACATCCACTCAGAAATTGAGAGAACTCTAGGCATTACCACATCGTACCAGCTCAGAATCGCCCTCCACACTTCCACTGCCACTTCACAGGAGCAAAAAACGTGATTCTCAGACTCAACATTAGAAGTACAGGAGGCACAACCAATGCTATCCAAATCAAAACCCCTTTTAGACAAATTAAGCCGAGTTGGCAGCCTGTCTAACCTAGCCCTCCATAAAAAGACATTAACTTTCTTTGGCACCTCCTTGCACCATCTAGTCTTAGATCACCACCCAGTAGAGTTACGTTATCAATGTGTTTCCGAGTCACTGATACAGAAAATTCACCGATGGCATCAATCGACCACAATACCCGATCCGGGCCCTCTATAAAGTCGACATGACTTAACTCAGCCACCATGTTAGCGAATTCCTGCTCCTCAGCACCTCCCCTTAATTGCCGCCGCCAATGCCAAATCCAATTCCCTTCAATAAATCGCTCTTGCACTCGACAACCTTTCTTATTATCCAGCGTAAACAAGCGCCAGTACCGATCTCTAAGCTTATGATCGCCCACCCAAACATCCTCCCAAAAACGGATCTTATCACCAATGCCAACTCTATAATTTATCGCATCGTAAGCAATTATGTTCCTGTCATGCATTTGATCAACCACGACCACAATTCTAGACCAAACGCCTTTACCTTTGCAAACAGATTCTCGGTCTAGGAATCCTCCACTTTCTCCATTAACGGCCTTTACTACCTGTGCCCAAAGATCACTCCCATTATTAATAAATCTCCATCGCCACTTCAAGAGCAATGCACGGTTGAATCCTGCTAAAGATCCCACCCCCAAACCACCTCTATCATACCATGGCAAGACTTTATCCCACCGAACCCAAGTAAGTTTCTTCTCACCCATCTCGGCCCCCCAAAAAAAATTTGACCGTTAGCTCTCCAAAATCTTCAAAACACCTTCAGGGGCTTTAAACAAGGACAAGAAATAAATCCCAAGACTTCGCAAAACTGCTTTAACCAGGGTGTGTCTCCCCCCGATAGAAAGCATCCGCGCCTTCCAAGAGGACATATTGGCTTTAAACCGATCCACTAACCAATCCCAGTTCCCTTTTCTCGCCATACTTTCACCAATTGGCAACCCCAAATACTTGAACGGAAAACACCTGCAGTACACCCATAATTCGATGCCATACTCCTAATAGTTGAGGTTCTAGATTCTCGCTCTCCTTAGACACTGGTTTAACATAATACGACTCGACTCTACTTTGGTTTAACCGACTCATCCACAATCCCCTTCACTCGCTTACATTCAACTTCAAGAATAATTTAGTTTACACTAGAAAGGATTAACAGACTATTATTGATATGTATTAAAAATGTTGTTTTAGTAGAAAGTTGATTATGAAGAACTGATTAAAGATTTTGTTTCGGAGAATGATTCTATTAAGTGAATTTCATATGTTATTTTTTCACAAAAGTATGCGAAACCAAAATTTAAAACGTGAAAAACAGAATATTCGCTAAAAACAACAGTCAAACAGAATATTCTTTTTATATACGTTTTTTCTGACTTGTCTAACTCTTATATTTAAAAAACACGGAGAGGCGAAAATGTTGATCAAACAATTACATTTAAGTAAAGCATATGAATATTTAGAGCATCTCCAACAGTTTGCTATATTTTTTTCTAAAATAGATAATCAAAAATTAAAATCTCTAAAAAGAGTTACATTCATCTCCAACAACTTTGTTATTTTAGAGATTTTAACACAAATTATATTAATATAATATTATCTAATTTATATTTTCAATACACTTTAAAAGAAAAACTTAATATAAAATAATAAAAAAATTATGTTATTGGTGGGTTGAATAAAATAATTATTTCTCTCTCCTATTTAGAGAATTATAGAGAATTCTCTATATATAGAGATTTCTTTATTAATCTCTATTTTAACAAACAAGATAGCAATGCTGTTGGAGAAGAATAACAAACAAAAACCCATTTTTTTCTATTTTAGCAATACTGTTGGAGATGCTCTTAATACTCCAGAAGCAAAATGTCTATTGAGTGAAGTTGTTTGTAGGAACTAGGAGGCTCCCTACATGTAAGGAGTAAGATAATAAGTATCAATATAAGGACTCAATGTGTCTCATTAAGCTGCTAACAAACAGGTCCTATGTGTTGCTTGTGTTCTTCACTATTACACCCAACGGTTTAATTATAATCTAAAATGAAAAATACAACAAATATTTCACTCTACGTATTTCATTCTCCGTTTTAGGCCTGCAATACATCGAGTCAAAGCTTATAACAAAGAGCAGGTGCTAGGTAGGACCTAAAGGGACCTACGGTACCCGTGCGCGATGCGGCGCGGAACATGTAGCTTCAAATCCGAGAACTTGAACCATCAATCCCATTTTGTTTTATTTTTTTGTGTTTTTTGGTGCTTTTGACTGATAGAGCAACGAAATCTAAAGTTATTTTGTATGTTCTCGTATGCATTTAATTCAGAGAGGAAAAGAATATGAAGTTATTTTTGTATATGCTCATGTATCCATTTGAATTGACAGAGCAAGACAATTTACATTGGTTGTAATTTTTATGAATTATAAGTTTTATTAAATATATTTCGTATGCCCCAAAAGTATGACAATATGAGATATTAGAATGATACAAGTATATAACATTTTAAGTCAAGGGGATAAAATCACTTTATATGCACTATAAACCATGAAAGTGCTCCTATAGTGTTTAGAAATAGAGAGGATGTAGCAACTTTGCAAATTGGAAGTGAATATGGATAAACACATTTACATTATCTAGCCGCTATTTGTACCACGGGAATGTTCTCAGGTGCACCCAACAACGGATGGGATTCAAGATCGGTTGGGTCGGTCACGTGACCGAGTTTGGTTTCGTTTCCCCAGAAGAATGTCTACACTCTTTCTCTTGATAAAAGAGATGTAAACAAGTTGTCAATTGCAGGTTGTACCACAAGTTTGTCTTTTAAAGCCTCAACTAACTAATGAGTGTTCACTTGTTTACTACCCTGAACTCCATACTCGGGTTCGCCAAATGAGTCCTTTCCAAAGGCGTAAACCTGCCCACAATCGCTGATCAACATTGTTCGGCAAACAAGAATCAAGAATGGGTAAAAACCGATTAAAAACAAGAATCCACAATGGGTAAAAAACTGGTTAATAAGTCTTAAGAATCAAGAACCGTTCTTGATTCTTGTTTTTAACAGGGTTTCAGGAATCAACAAACAAGAATCAAGGATGGGTAAAACCGGTTTTTGGCCATTATTGATTCTTGTTTTTAACCTGTCTTTAAGCTGTTTTTAACGGTGTACGAAAGTATGTTCCAAGCCTTTGAAAGTTTGAATGGTGAGAAATCTAAACGAAATCAAATAAGAACTTGAAAACAAACTGACCAGTCAAATGTCCTTGAAGCCACCATTCACACGGTCGCCATTCCAAAATCCTTTTGGCGCTCCATCGAACACTACACTGCAATTTCAATATTGAATTGGATCCAACTGGGTAGTTTTCCCAGCAAGAATTTACATGGAATTTCTCTAATTAATTTAATAGATATTTATAAATTTATCAAAAAGAAAGCACAAAGAAGTTTAGAGATACAAGCAGGCTTGCAAATTAAAAAGCAGCATATATTCATAACTGCTATTCACATGATGAAACAAATGAAACCAGAACCGGAATGAAAATTATATATATATGTGTGTGTGTGTGTGTGTGTGTGTGTATAAGGTTGTCCACATAACTGCAATGCAAATATGCACATTACAAACTTAAGGAAGCCTTGACAGAAAAGCTTTACACATACTATTATCTATCCATGGAAAAGCTTCTTGCAAAAAGAAACAAACCTGATGAACATTACTCATCGCATAACTTCACGAATGCAACAACGACTGTTCTTGATGAAAGAACAATCAGATTAGTTTCTTAAATGTGAGATCTCTTGATACTACTTCCATTGATTGACTGCGTAAGTTTAGCACAAGTCAATAGATTGAAATACCAAAAACGAGAAACTACCAAAACACAGATTAAATCCTGAATTGAATACAACCATTAGATTTCATTATCTTGCAACATGATCGCTCTTTGAATGTTAATATGCATATATACTTACAGAGAACTGTTGCTGTTGCCATCAAGATTATGAGAACCGGTGTCATTTGGAATACTCGATGTCTGTCAAAGATAACAGATGCAATTAGCAGTTTGGTCCAGAATGTAACGATAAGTGATCATAGTGAACAAAAACAAGTGAAATTGTATCATCATATTGCACAAATTAGAATTATACTTCATCCATCACACGAACATTGCAATGGTTGACTTGCCATGTAATTTAAGAAAAAAATTTAACAGTTTGTCAAATGTGTAAACTACACATCACTGTAGACAGACTACATGAATTTTGTGACCCAAAATGTTTATTTGTAATGATGAAAATTTCAAATGCAAACTTTACATAGAAGAAAATGATGCAGCTTTTATGGAACATCCCAAAAGCAAAAGTGTTGCAATCTTCATGGAATAACAGGTGCATGATATAGAAAATCTATCAAGCTTCCTTTTGCAAAAAAATATCATATGTAATATGACATCAACAACAACAACAATCTAGCCATGGAAGCTCTATTTAGCTTGATAACATGCAATTTTTAAAAATTCAATTTAGCAACATGATATAATGTTCTACAAACGTAATTTTTCAAGTTCCCTGAATTAAAAAGGTACAATTTTTTAAGAAATAACCTTCATATTCTTCCCAAGAATATCCTCATTGGCATTGTACGTTTTATATGCAAGTGGGTTCTTGCGACCCTACACAAAGAAACAATAACATAAATATTTATAATCTATCCCAAATGGGCAAATTCCAAACATCACAATTTTTTAGTTAACTTACTTAGCTCATATACAATTTTGGGATGCCAGAAAAAATTCCCCTCCCCATTCACCAGAGTCGTCAGAACCACAACCACCATAAAGATCAGCAGCACAAGTAGGTGGCACTTCACAAATCTATAAACAAGAAAATCAGCAAATCTAAACTACAGTGAAAGAAGTAACAGAGAAAAAAATGTAAACCCTAAAGAGTAAATAAACATAGGAATAAAACGATAGAAGAAACATCCGAAGACTTTACCACTATATTAGAAATCCCAATGAAGCATAGAAGAACAGCAACAACTTCACAACTTTAATCTCATTCAATCCTTAATAATAATACAAAATTATAACAATCAATAAATGACGAATGCAGCAATTTGGCTTAAACCCAACTGAAGAAGGATCGTCGATTAAACAAGAAAACAAGTACCTTTTCAAGTTCTTCTTGGACCTCATGCAAGTTTTCAATGGATAGAGCAAGTTCATCGTCGATTTGCTCACTAACTTCTTGCAATATATAATTAATGTCGATTTGCACAAAAAACCCAATTCAAAATCATCATCATCATAAAATATACTAAATTTTAAACTTTAGTTGATTTTAAATCATTATGTTTGGACTTCCTTTAAAGATACATAATTTCATTATCTTCTAAGTAATAATAAGTTTGACCTCAAGATTACCTCAGAGCAGTTTTTGTATGGAGTTTTTGTGCAGGACTTCTCACGAAGAACATCAGATACGTCTCCAAACTTCTTGTTAAGCTTTCAGCTCCCCTTTTAAACCCCTGGAGTTTCATATCTGATTCCATAACGAATTGGCTGTTCAACCCATTCTTTGGCTCCATAGTTCTTGATCCTGCTTGAAGTCGAAAAGCCACTGTCTTTTGAACTCCCTTTCAAACGGTGTAAAAGGTTTATATTTTCATGTCTAAGAGAAGCAACTTCTAGCCAATACGATTCCATCTCCTTCCGTAAAGTTTGTTCCACCCCGGTTAACCTCAACTGCTCGATTTGCCGCTTTGACTGCAGGTTATGGTCAAAGTCAAACTCGGTCCTACAAAAATTGATACCAACGGCTCGAGAATGGTGTCTCTGTATTTGAACGACAACACCTGATTCCTCCCGTGCTTTGATTTCACCACCGGCGATGTATCCTCGAACTCCGCATACCACTTCGCCTCCGCCACCGGCGTCCAACAATGCTTCTTCCTTTTCGTACTTCCTCCTTTCTTTCTCCGTCGTCGATGATTCGACAAACTTATTCTTCGCCGATTCTGTTGTGTTACTCGGAGGCTCGCCGAGAATCAATTGCGCTGCTTCAATTAAGAAATCTAGGTATCCTTTGTCTCTTATTGTTTCTCCTAGCTTCAATTGCTACTTTTCCGATAGTTTGACCTCCACCGCCACGGCGGCCGCTAAAGTCAGCCGTGAATTCATGCAGGAACAGGAAGCCCAGTTTCACGAGTTCAGTGATGTTGATGAAGAAGAGGATTTTCAGTTCTCTCTGGTGCTCGACGACGACGAAGAAGTTTCAGGTAAACAGATCTCTGTTCAACGCCTACCGACGACGGCCGATGTAGATTTAGATTTTCCTGTTAGAGAAATCAATACTGCTTCTTTTGTTAATATTTCTAGATATAATACATTAGAATATTTAGTATCAACAATATCAAGTAGATCATGTTTCGTTTATTACCTCGTTGCAAACGTCGATTTGTTCTCGTAAGTGAATTTCACTCCGACATTGGGTTTCTAACATTTGTCGTCTACCATTTCAGAAAACTGTAATGAAGTGATGAAACCCCCAAATGGATCGGGTTTACATGTATGTGGCTACATATAATTTCAATCCTCGATGAAGAACAAAATTTGAAGCAGAAATCAAAGGATAAAAAAGAAATTAGATGAAAGGGGAAAGAGACGTACCAACTGGAAGAAATCCATGGCTCTCCTCGGCGCTTATGAAGGAACGTGAAGGAGGATGGTTGGAGGGGGAGGTGGTAGTGCAGGTCGTGGGGAGGGAGGGGATGGAGAAGAAGAAACAGTTATTGAAATCGTGAGAGAGAAGGGGGGGGGGGGAGGGAGACAAGGTTTGCAAAGAGATGGAGGGTTATATTGAAATCGTCAGAAAGATAGGCGGAGTGGGTTGAGTTTAAACTGCAGAAAATTGTATATGAGTCTTAAACCATTGTAACTAGTGCTATACCTGTCCGGTGGCCTGGTATACAATATGACGTAAAATTCTTGTAAATGTAAAAACAAAGTTGGGTTATATCTCTCATGAAACTTTGAACTATTAACCTAGTATGCATCTCCAAAAACCAAAAGACAAGGAAACATCATAGATTGGTCAATTATTTCAACATTCGCGAATGCTGTTTTTAAATCCAACATAAGAACAATGACAAACAAAAGTCCAAACAGGGTTGAACAAAAAATAGAAATCAAAGTTTGTAACAACCGGGAAACAAAAGTCTAACTCTGATCCAAAAGACTACGAAAGCACAAAAAATTGGAGTAGAGACCATAGATCAATCAAAATAAGAAGTCTGGAACAAAAAACCCAATCATAACAGTAGTCCCACCACTCGAACGGTTGCATTACAACACCCACATCAATCATCATCATCTTCATTCTACAAGAACACAAAACAAATAAAACAACACAAAGCTTAGAAATAAAACAAAAGTAAACTATTTACAATAACATAAGGTATACTTGAATTTTAGACCATACATTCTCACTTAATTCCGCATGTTCAAAATTATTAACCTCATACTTTGACTTTCCAGAATCACCGGGTTTGTGATTACGTGCAACAACCTAATGAATTAGACGACAACAAATATAAAGTAAATATTTTCATCTTCAAAATGATTTACCTCGGACTTAGTCTCTTGTGATTACGTGAAACAACCTAATTGTATTACATGACAACAAATATAAGAAATATAAGCTAAATATTTCATCTTCAAAATTATTTACCTTAGACGTAGAGGTTCCAGAATCATCAGAATCATCTTCATTCTACAAGAACACAAAACAAATAAAACAACACAAAGCTTAGAAATTAAACAAAAGTAAACTATTTACAATAACATAAGGTATACTTGTATTTTAGACCATACCTTCTCACTTAATTCCGCATGTTCAAAATTATTAACCTCATACTTTGACTTTCCAGAATCATCGGGTTCTTGATTACGTGCAACAACCTAATGAATTAGACGACAACAAAATTAATATCTACAAAACAAACAGACCAGGACTCCCCAAATTATGAGCAAGAACAGGCAACCGAAAGCGAACTGGATAGAAATAAAACACAAGATCCAAAGTTTATATCTTTTCCTCATACAAAATAAAGAAATAAAGATGAACCCCTCACGAGCAACTCCTAAATTCATGGGTTTATGAATTTTCATGATAGAAGAATGTCATTAATTGACCGCATACCGTCTATAATCCAAATATAAAGGAACTACCTAAAGCAAAAAAAATCAATATAACTTATAATAGATATGTAAATGATCATTTCATTAACATGTTTAACCGATACTAGTGAATTGTTATGAATCCAGGAGATAAAGGTAAATAAACATTAAACACACCGATAAATGTTCATGAACTACTATGGGTTCATATATCAACACATTTTTACATTTGCAATGCTATGATTTGATTTGGGGTTCATATAGCAACACATTTTGACATTTACAGTGTTATGATTTGATTTGGGGTTCATATAGCAACACCCAAAATAAAACGTCACAGGCATTCATTCAGTAATGGGGCAGGATGCAGAGAGACTCAAAAGTTCAAGAGATTTAACCCATTCTTTCTTCTGTAATTCTTTAGGACTTGTTTCAGCAATAGTGACACACTACAATCTATTTACACAGTGCTTCATAATAGTTTCAAACTTCAACAAACAGCAATCCACACACAGAGCAATGAGGATTGGTAGAAAACAGTTTCCAAAATGACACAATAACAATACATCAATTATACCAATAATTCTTCATTTTCGCAATTGGAAGTAATTAGAACAACAAAAGCAGCAAGGAACAATTTTGTTAGACAACCTAGGGGGGGGTAAGGTTGTATTTAAAATCTTTTACTTTCAAAAATTCTTTTATAAATAAATACAGTACAGAAACAGTATAAATAAATCAGAGTATACAAATAATAAATATACAACAATTATATAAACAGATATAATTAAAATGCACAGCGGAATAAATAAAGAGATAAGGGATAGAGATACTTGACACAGAGATTTACTGATTTACCACCAACTGTGATAAACCAGCAGCCGAGACACTTCTCGACACGATCCAATAAATGTATTCTTTACGGTAGAAATACAAACCAAGTACAAAGGTATTTGTAATAGTTTCTCAAGCCTCTGCTATGAGATAAACAGGATCACACACCCGTTATTCAAATACTTACAAGAGGAGTATAACTCACAATGGGTAATCACTCTTGTATAATATCTCACTTGGATATTTTAAAAAAAAAGGTTTTATAAAATATATATGTTAAGTAAGTGAGAGAGATCAGATGAGTAAGTGTTGATCTGTTGTGTTGTATGTTCTTACTTCACCAGCATGCATGTATATATATCAGGAAGCTCCAACGGCATTGTGCATCCGCGGTATACCGCCAAATGCACGCGGTATACCGTGCAGACAAAGTACACTGACATACCAACGGCTACATGCAAAGTTGACTTCTGGAAAAACGTACCCGCGGTATACCGGCTAGGACTCGCGGTATACCGCCGTCAGAAAAAGCAACTTTCAACCAACCAGAGATGCACACGGAACCTGCCGCGGTATACCGGCTGAACACCCGCGGTATACCGGCTGTATGTACCCGCGGTATACCGGCTCTATCGCCGCGGTATACCGGCGTCAGAAAAGGACACTTTCCAGGACGCAACAAATCTTGCTGAATCTTCTCAATAAACCCTTTTAATTAAAATCAATTAGGGTTTTTAGAAATATCCAAGTGGTATATTATTTTAGGGTGTTTATCATTATAAATTATAAACACTAATGACAACGTAAATCTTCCGTCTTGAACTCTTCAGATAAGATCTTCGTGTTCTTCAAGAACTGTACACTTGGATAGGATTGTTAGATAAACAATAATACGGTGTGTTTGTAATCATCAAAATAAATATATATAAATATATAGAGATGTGGTACACTTGCACCAACAAATTTGATTATTAAAACGATTCACATAAGCGCGTCGTATAGAATCATAGAGTACGCAAATATGTGTGATTTATCTGAATTGGCATTTAGGACTACTGGTTACCACATGAAGAGGTAGTTAACATATCCTATCATTTTCCAAGTTTTGCACGAAATCTTGACATAGAGCCGCATTTGATGCTTGTCTTTTTAATCATTACTCTAACATACTTCTGGGGTTGTGATTTGCAAGCCTTAAGATCCTGGGCATTTTAGAGGCCGTTTACTAAACTCTTACCGGGTAAGCATTTAATGTCAAGAGTTATCGTTGTCACTTCTTTTTTGTTCTAAAAAATCGAAAGAAATGTTAATTTACCGTAATGAAATATATTAATATTTATAATGACTCAACTAATACATATTGCACAATTTATTAAATCTGATATGATAATTAAGCTGCTAACCTGGGTTGGTCTTAAGCTGTCTGTGTGGGGGCAGCTGCTGGTCCAACAAGCCGCTGTCCTTGTTTTGTCCTAAGTTAGCTTTCTGGGGGCAGCTGCTGGTTCATTAAGCTGCTGCCCAGGGTATGTATGATGTAAGTAGTTTGATAGGGGGAAGCAGATGCTTCAATAAGCTGCTGTCCCTGTTCTGTCTTAAGATTGGCTGTCTGGGGGCAGCTGTTGGTCCATTAAGTTGCTGCCCATGTTCTGTCTGATGTAAGATGTTCGATAGGGGGGGCAGCAGCTGCCCCCAGACTCATACAAAATTAATATCTACAACAGATATGAACAATTAAGGGGATTTCATAAGATAAAAATATGGCTCATATCCTATTAGTCCGTAATGTTCTTTTTGCTGGTTTGAACCATTGACTGTGAATATATCTATATGTTCGGCGTTTCTCGACATTTTATATAATGACAAGGTCTCTTTTGTTAAAAATCTTGAGGCTTGTATAAACATAAAAAGTTATACACTTCTAAATGTGATAAAGCTTAAAAAGGAATGACAAGTTATGAATTATGTCTTACTGCAGTGAGTGTAGCAACGGGCCGCTGCAGTGAGTGTAGCAACGGACTGCTGGTTGTGCAAAAAAAAATCAAAATCCTGTGAAAGGAAAAGAAAAACAGGAAAATCTGTAAACACAGAGTTAGAAATTTATATAAGCTAAGAGCTGCAAATTTTACATGTAAATTTTCTTTCTACTATTTTCTTTGGGACAACCAAGTTGGTTCTAGTGAGATGGTTGGACAATTGAATCAACTTGAGTGACCCAAAACAATATTTTACTCCTTTATCTTTATGAAATTTAGTGATCAAGTCTTGAAACGAAAAACTGAGTGACAGAACAGACCAGTTATATCAACAAAATGATTAGATCAAACAATGTTGAACCTACCCAACAATCTTAAAATTTCAAAAACATAGTCAGCAACATTCTCCACAACCAGAACTTGGATCTCTTTTTCTGGATGTGAATGCATAAATATTGAAAGAGCTTACAATTGCAAATAAATTGACAAAAAATGGAACAACGAATAATAAATAAATTCAGTTTTAGCATCAAATTCAAAAAATCCAATCATGAAGAAGCATGTAAAGAAACAGAAAGGGTTTTCATATGAAAAGCAAGTTTGCAAAGAAACAGGTGGGTTTTCATTTTATTTATATCAACCTTAGTTGATAACACAAAATCTCGAATATCCACCCCCACTGCTTCAATTGAAATTGAAACCATCTCACCCAAATACAAAACTTACACAGAAGAGTTCATGATGCAATAATCAAGTGTAAGTTTAGTATTTGGATCAAACCTGCATATGCAGACCATCAAATCCAATTTCCAAAAAAAAACGTAATTCCAGTCATACGTCCCTTACCTGAGGTGAGATGTCGTCAATTTATCTTTCTCTGAAAATGCAGCCGCTGCAACTCTTTCACCGATGGACGAACTAAAAAAAATTGAAAGAACCAAGATTTACTTGTAATTAAATAGTTTAATTAATTTCCAATGTAAAGAAACAGAAAGGGTTTTCATATGAAAAGCAAGTTTGCAAAGAAACATGTGGGTTTTCATTTTCTTTATATCAACCTTAGTTGATAACACAAAATCTCGAATATCCACCCCCACTGCTTCAATTGAAATTGAAACCATCTCACCCAAATACAAAACTTACACAGAAGAGTTCATGATGCAATAATCAAGTGTAAGTTTAGTATTTGGATCAAACCTGCATATGCAGACCATCAAATCCAAAAAAATGAGTTCAAATGAGTAGAAGACAAATGACTGGAACTTTGAAGCATTATATACTTAGACCATAGTTTCTCATAATCGGGAAAAAACAAATTTTAGTTCCAATTAACCATCAGAAGAAGAAATAAAGAATCAGGAGCCAAATCGATTATAGAAACATACCTGTGGTAGAAGAAGAAGCTGCTGGCAAATCAAAAATCACAGAATCTGTAGACCTCCATATGTATTTATAGGCTTTAAGGTGACGTCATGGAATGGAGAGAAACCGGAAATCGTGTCTCTGTGTGGAGGTTGAACTGAAAATCGTGGCTGGAAGTTGAAGGCGAAGAAGAAGGATTGTGTGTTGAAGGCGAATCGTGGGATGCGAAGAAGGATTGTGTGTTGAAGGCGAATCGTGGGATGCGAAGAAGAAGGCGAGTGTTGACCGTGAGTGTTGGAGGGGGCTGGAGGGAGATGCTTAATGGGCTGAATGAATTGGCTTAATGATTTTGAACGGTCCTGATTAAAAGTTGGCTGGAGTTTAAAGGGCCCAGATTGATCCAAAGGTGGTTGGACTCAACTGGGTCCATAGTATAGGTAATCTTGAAAACGATTTTTTAGAAAAAAACTACTATTTGTTGAAGATAAATGTGTCATCGTCAAAGTATAAGACGATAATGATAAAGTTAGAGATAGACATATAGATATTAGAGTTAGATTAGAACTTGGTATCTCATGATTATCTCTTTGTAAACCATCCCTATTTAAAGGGCTTGTGATTTAATGAGAAGTTACACTCTTGATTCTCCATATATTGATTCTCTCTATATTGTTCGTTCTACAACACGTTATCAGCACGTAGCTCGGTCGGTCAATTGAATCGGTTTTCGCTAAAAGTTTCGTTCATCACAAATCAAGTAAGCACTCTTATTGCATAATATTGTTATTTACCACTCATGATTACACCTGCTATATGGTAATTCATGTTATGTTTCTCAAAGTTTTATTATTTATGTATGACATAGCTCTCGTAGTTGTTTTGTTTTTGTTACGTTTCCCAAACTACATTAATTCATATTCATGCTTATTATAGCATAACCCATATGATATACTTGGTTGAATAACAACTAAGAAATGGTTATCCTGTTTTTTTTTGGAATTCATATACTGAAACCAATTATATAAAAACAATCGATTTGATCTAAATAGAAAAAAAAATGCCTTTTTTTCCTTCTTCGAATTATTCTATTTTTTAAAAAGCGTATCTCTAATATCAATTATCAAATTGATATATATGCATGCTTTGTTTTTTCTTTTATAAATGCTTTTTATAATCTAAAATAGATTCAACGTAGAATATCCCTAAACCCTCTACAAAATCAATATTGTTTTTTTTAATCGACCTGTTAGTTTGATGAAATATGCTAAGTTTCCAAATCCGTTGGTTTTTTTCCTTCACTATAAAAAGTCTCATCATAGATAGGACAGAAAAATTGTGAAACAAACCTGAGAAAAATCATTATAGCAAAGTCGATCATCTTCTTCATGTTTATCGAAATGCACCTACAAAAAAAAGATATGGATTAAGATTTCATTAGTTTTTCTTTCTAAAAAAAAAAAAAAAAAAAATCAATAATAAATAAATGTTTGGATATACTCTATGTTTCTGACAATACATGCATGTCAAATCCTATGAAATCCATCTATATTTTCTTTTGTTTTGTTTAAAAGCAAGTTTTCAAGGTTGACAAATCTAACCCCTTAAGTTTTTTTCCCTTAAATAAATACATTATAGAATTTTATTAGTGTAAATGTTATTGTGATATATATTATGCATGTATATTTTAATATGATAAATCTTATTATTTAATTATGTTATGAGTATTGGGACTATCCTAAATAAAAATTGTTGATGATAAATAACAATACAAAACCCCCTACCATGGATTTATGTGTTTATAGTTTTTTTAGGAGGGATCGTATTTTTTGAGATTGATATGAATTTTTTTTTTCTTTTTGTGTGTGCCACAGTTTTGAAAGAAAAAAGTTTTATTTTTCATTGTTTATCTACTTATGATTATTAACCTAAAAAAAATATTATTTTGTGTTTCTTAAGATTATTGGCTCTAAATTTTGAATTCCTCATTATCATTTAGTTTTATATTTATTCAAATGTTTTGAGTTGAGTTTTTATTATTTAAAGCATGATCAATACTATTTATTGGTATTCTCTAAATGGACACATATAATCCATATACTTTGTATTTCCTTTCTTTTAAATCGTTGAATTCGATTTAATTATTTTGAGCATGCTATTTTTCAATATATTATTTATCTAGCTTTATTCATAGTGACTAGTTGATCCTTGTTAGTTTAGTTATAGCCTTAGTATTTTGAATTGATTAGCTTACATAATATGCTCATATCCCTTTAATCCATAATTATAATAAATTTATTTTGGGAGTTACACTTCCTTATATACCTTTTGCTTTGGCCTCATGCCAAGCACTCATTTAAAATCCTATAACACCTAATATCAAACTTAATTGCTAAAAGTTTTGTTTATAAAATAATAAGAAAAGAAAAACCATATCGAAACTCTATTTGTTAGCCTTAAATCATAATTACATTCTAAATTAAAACATTCATATCTTTTGACCTCTTGTCAAAAGTTTCCAAATAATAATAATAATAATAATAAAATAAAATAATAAATAAATAAAAAAAATTAAAATTAAAAATGTCATAATGGTGTTAATTCAATATAACTTTTTGGCATCTTGCCAAAAGCCCCAAAATGCCATAATGGTATCAATTGAATCCCACTTTTTGGCCTCATGCCAAAATCCACAAAATTGTTAATGTTATTCGTGTATTTCAAAAACAAAGTGATTGTATGACACCAAAAGATTTTGTCAAAACGGGTGTAAATATCCTCAAAGGTTTGTAGGGACTCAAGTAACCCACATGGTTCCCCTCCTTACCTGGAAATCCAAAAGTGTTTAGCAATTCATTTTCGGATATTGAAATACTAATATAACATTATCATCATAAGAAATGTTTGCAAATACCAAATTTTAAATCCTATATTACCATGATAATGAATTTCATAAGTTTTATCTTCATAAAATAAAATACCCGATCTCTTATTTTTGTAGATGGCTGAACCAACTCGTCCCGAATTTGATATCCTGGATTCAGAAGGACTTGAATACCACAGATGGGTATCTGATGTAGAGACTACTTTCATTGGAAAGGACTACACCTACATAATCAACCCCCACTGACCTTAAAAACAAACCGTCTGAAAAGGTACAAGCAAATGCCCTAATGTTCTTGAGACGACACATCGATCCCAGCCTTCGGTGGGAGTACCTTCAACTAAAAACCCCCAAAGAACTGTGGGACGCCCTGAAAGGAAGATTCGGGAACATTCATGACTCTTTGCTTCCCAAACTAATCGTACAGTTGTAACAACCCAATAATCCAAATATACACATATAACATACATTGCATAACGTCGTTACACAACGGGATACATCATATAGCAAATACGGTCCCTTAGTCTTTACAATCCAAAATAAGATATTTCATTACAAACTTTTGCTAACTAAATACATGATACCTATCCACTGATTATCTCTCTTACTTGCTCTTATCTGATCCATGCCCTGGAATACATATTTTTAAAACAAAATGAGGGTTAGACCTATTGGTCTAAGTGAGAAAATCCCTGTTAGTTCAAAACCATTTGCACAAAATCCATACTCATAACACCAATACAAATTACCAGTTTGAACTCATACATTGTATACTCCTCTATCTCATTCCCATGGCCATATTAGTTGGTTGCAAGCCAACTAATAAATTAACTCCGATGTACGACAATTACAGCCAATACCGTCGTACGACTATTACAGCCAACACCACCGTACGACTATTACAACCAACACCACCGGTCCTAAGCCCGACCAACTCACTACCATGTAGTGTAATGCTCATGTAAATACAATATCTCATTATATCATATTTCAAACATAAACACATAATCATATCACCTATCACATATCCAATACACACATATATGTATTCCAGTTTGAAAACATTTTGAAGTAAAACTCACCTGTTTGCTTAACAAAATTGCTTCCAAGCCTTTTCAACAGATTCAGTCTTTCACTTCAAATTCACAGTATCTGAAACAATTCAAATACAATATCTCTTTACCAAATATAACACATAAGACTCTCTAACAGACTGAGAATCCTAAATAACCTATCAAACTCTTATCCTCAATTGTTTCCCTACGACGACTTAACACGGGGGTTCCGGACAACACTAATTTTCCGGACAACATGACTTTTCCGGATAACCTATACAATCCGGACAGCCCAACTACCCGGACATCATAACAATCCGGATACTATCCGGTAACTCATTTCATTCGAAAAACTAGTGAAAATAGAACTTACCCGGATAAAGAACCCGTCCGGACACCACCAACAAAACTACCCGGACACTATCAACAAGACTACCCGGACACATTCATACTGTGTCCGGAAACCTCTGTCGGTTTGTTCAATTTCGACCCAGATTCAACAGAAATCACTACTGGACACGAAATCGGTTATTCTACTCCGATAAAAACTATCTAAACACAATTTCAAACACAAAATACAAAGGAACATACCTTAATATTACTTCCAAGTTCACCAATTTGAATCCCTAGCCTTAACTTCTTCTTTTTCCTCTTTTGGTCTTAAAACACACACACACACACACACACACACACACACACTAATCTGAGTATTTTTGCTGAAATGAAATATCTGATTTCCTAAAAGAGATATTATCAAACTATATTTACCATTTAGACCCTAACCTACTCAATAATGACCAACACATCCTAAACTTATAAATTCACCCAAATTCCCCCTAAACATCAGTTATAGAGTTAATCAAATTTAACGAAACGAGACTTTAACTAACGGACTTACCCGGGGTATTACAACAGTGGAATGAAATCCGCTTACTCGATTACAAAAAGGTAAATGATTTCAACAACAAAATGTTGCGTCTCAAAGCACGTTTAAACTTTTGTGGCAAGGAACTCACAGAAGATGACATGATTCAAAAGACACTTTCCACTTTTTCTACATCTGCAATTATACTCATGAATCAGTATCGATTGGAGTATGATAGTAAAAGAATCACAACCTTTAACAAACTTATCAACCTACTGCAAGTGGCTGAAAGACACAATGGGGTTCTTTTGAGTAACAACGCTAGACCTGTCGGGACAAAGAAAATTCCTGAATCTAATCATGCAAGCGTTAGAGGTGGAAAGAATCCCAAAGGACACGGAACTAAACATACTGAATCACAAACACGTGGAAACTATTCATCACGTGGACGAGGTCGTGGACGAGGCCGAGGACAAGGTCGTGGCAACAGTCGTGGTGGATTTTCCAATTCTTGGCACAGAGATGCAATTGTTGGACCAAGTAATCAAGGAAAAGGAAAAGCACCGATGATCGATCCTTCCAAAAGAGCAAGAGATGGAACAGAACCTTGCTACAAGTGTGGCATCGTTGGACATTGGCATAAGAATTGTCGCGCAAGCAATGCCATAGCAGCCATATATAAGATATACAAGGAATCCAAAGAAAAAGAATCACACTACCTCGAAGAAACAAGTAATGGCCCAGAAGTCAACTTAACAGTTCCAGATTTCACCAATCTCAAAAGCAATGATCAATCCCTAGAGCTCTCAGATTTTGACTAATCTACCTTGCATTTATTATTTCATTATATTTTTAAAGACAATAGTTATTGAGACGATATTTATTAGTTTTTTTAGTGAACTGAATTTATTGTTTGGATTGATGCATTATTAATTAAATAAACTTTTGTGTGCTATACAATATCTAAACCTTTGATGTAAAGAAATACGTCAAAACATCTAAATTATTAAACATTCTCCGTTCCTTGTAGGAATGTATCGAGGAAAAATTGAGTGTTTAGTCGACCGTGGAACCACCCACACAATTCTAAGAAACAGACTATTATTTACTGAAATAACTGATTATAAATCATCAATGACCACGATGATTGGATCATCAAACTTAATACTTGGTAAAGGAACTACCACTTTCTTGTTGCCTAATGGCACTAAGATGACAGTCACAAAAGCACTTTACGCTCCTAAAGCTAACCGAACCTTGTTAAGTTTCAAAGATATACGCTCTAACGGCTATCATATTGAAACACACTGTGAGAATGGAAATGAATATATGTACATCAACTCTAATGAATATGGAAGGAAACGTATATTAGAGAAATTAATATGTCAAAATAGTGGGTTGTATCTTACCACAATTCGGGTTATTGAATCGTATTATGTTCTCAATAATGGAATTTGGAACAGTGAGATATGCAAGCGTTGGCATGACCGCCTGGGACATCCTGGCCGTGATATGATGATACGTGTGGTGAAAAACACACATGGGCACCCTTTCTTTCGAATGAAAGGTAAGACGAAGCAATTATATGAATATACCAAAGTGTAATTATTGACTTCTGAAGCAAAAGAAGCAACACCATCATCACAATATGTCAACTTGAATACCCCGAACTTTTGCAAAGCCTGTTCATTAGCTAAAACAGGACCGAGGCCATCATATACTAAGGACACAAAGCAAAACATTCCATTCTTACAACGTATACAAGGTGATATTTGTGGACCTATACATCCAGAATGCGGGCCATTCAAGTATTTTATGGTTCTGGTTGATGCATCGACACGATGGACGCATGTCGCACTATTGTCCACACGAAACGCTGCATTTGCAAAACTCCTAGCACAAATTATACGTTTAAGGGCTCACCACCCTGATTATCCTATCAAGTCTATACGACTTGATAATGCTGGAGAATTTACATCACAAGCATTTGATGATTATTGCATGTCTATTGGGATCGACGTAGAGCATCCCGTACCCCATGTGCATACACAAAATGGTCTCGCTGAAGCTACCATCAAAAGGATACAGATGATAGCTAGGGCATTGGTTATGCGCACCAATTTACCTACTTCTGCCCGGGGTTATGCAATATTACACGCAGCTTTACTTATTCGCTTTAGACCCACTGCTAGCCAACCGTTTTATGCGTACCAGTTGGTAACTGGATATGAGCCTGATATTTCACATTTACGCATACTCGGTTGTGCAGTATACGTGCCAATTGCGCCCCCACAGTGCACCAAAATGGGCCCCCAAAGACGATTAAGTATATATGTTGGATATGAATCTCCAATAATTATCCGCTATTTAGAACCCTTGACGGGTGATCTATTTACCGCAAGATTTACGAATTGTCACTTTGATGAGACAGTCTTCCCGTCGTTAGGGGGAGATAGGAAAAAGGATTTTCCAAGGGAATGACAGGAATTGTCATGGAATGTTCCCACCCTGTCTCATTTTGATCCCCGCACTTCACAATCTGAAAGTGAAGTGAAACGAATACTAGATCTTCAAAACGTAGCTGTAATAACCAGGTATGTTATTGGTTTATTTAAAAGTATTATTTTAATTAAGTATTATGGAGTTAGAAGTTAAAGGGTAAGTTTTAATTTTATATTGGAAGTCGAGGGGTATGTTTGCCAAATAGGATAAATTTGGGGTTTGTTTGGTCTTTCTAGCCAAACCATACACCACCACCGCCTTATCACTTCTAATTTAGGAGGAGGTGTTCATTTTTAGTTAGTTAAGTATCCTAAGTGTGTGTGTGTGTGTGTGTGTTTACGTCAAAGGAGAAAGGAGAGAAAAAGAGAGGTAGAACCGAAAGAAGGAGAAGAAGGCAAGATTCAGCTGGAATTTTGAGGATTAAACTGAAGAATTAAAAGGTAACAATCCTATGCAATCTTTCCTCTTTATGTTCATAAGTTGTTAAATAAGTTTATAGATGGGTTTTGATGATTTATGGATGTTTTGGGAGAAATGAGCATATGGTTAGGTTATGTTAATAGTCTTAAACATATCTGCATACTTTCAGCAACATGCATAGCTTAAAACATAGATTTCTGGGTTTAGGACGAACATAGTGGACTGAGACATTCATGCATATCGCAATAGTGGGTTGCGACATTGTTGAGTTTGCGACATTCATGAGTATCGCAACCTTGAGTTGCGACATGCTCATTGATATCGCAACAGTTAGTTGCGACTTAAGCTATATCGCAGCAGTTGGTTGCGATATGAGGGACATATCGCAATAGTTGGTTGCGATATGGGGGAGATATCGCAATAGTTAGTTGCGACTTGGTACTATGTCGCAGTAGTTGATTGCGATATGGGGCGTGTATTGCGACATAGGGTTATCGCAATAGTTGATTGCGATATGAGTCGAGGATTCCGAGATTTTAAGTTTTAAAAGAGATATTTGTATTTTATCTGATTTCATATTCTATGAACTTGGGATAAAAGATTGAAGTGCTTGTTAATAGCGTGGAAAGAGTTTGGTGATAAGCAAAACATGTGAGTTTTACTTCAAAATGTTTTTAAACTGGAATACATATAAGTGCGGAATGAAAAAGTGATAGATAGTGTGATTATGTGTTTATAAATGACAATATAATATATTGAGATATATATTGTATTTATATGTGCATTACATTACATGAATATACGTTAGCCGAAACTATAGTCGGCGGGTGTTTGCTGTAGTTGTTGTACAGCGGTGTGTTGGCTGTAGTTGTTGTACAGCGGTGTGTTGGCTGTAGTTGTTGTACAGCGTTGTTGGCTGTAGTTGTTGTACAACGTTGTTTATTTATTAGTTGGCTTGCAACCAACTAATATGGCCAGGGAAAGGAGACAGGAAGGTACAAAAGGTGTGAGTTAGAATTGGTGTTTATCTTTGTGGTGTAAATATGGCCAGGGAAAGGACCCAGTTTTTGTTCTATTTACAGTCTTATATATCTTATGTATATTAAACGATTTACACCCTTGTTTATGAGTCGTTGGAACTCTCAACCTTCAACCATCCACAAATACTCATAATCAACATTACCTAGATTTATGTCTTAATTACGTTTAGTCACCGTAAAGACATCAACCCATACCCAACCTTAGTTTCGTACGCTGTCAAAGTGTAGTATCTCCGGATATGCTTTAAATCGACTTTTGATTAAATTCACCATTTATTACATGAACTCGAAACTCCATCTTTTCGAGGTTGGAGGGCCTTACGGCCTTCGAGTAAAACGGGCTGGAACTTACGACCCTTAACTCATTAATCTATGATTTAACGGGAAAGCTACGAGTTAAAGCGAGATATATATACATATATATACCTTAAATTGATCGTCGACTTTGTGACGCTTCTTTGCTTCTTCACTGGATCTTCCACACCACCACCCCTTTTGTTTTATACTCTTACACTCTTGCTTTGCGTCTTCGGATTGTGTAGATGGAACTATAATGATTATAGTCATCTTTTTGATAATGAATTTGATAATGCCGAACTATTTCGGCTGGAGTGGTTTTATACCCATCTTGAATACTTTGGCCATCACTTAACCCTTGGTCCTAACTTTTCTCCCCACTTGTCATTCTTGGTCCTTTTATTTACAAACTCTACAAATAACTCCCATACTTGGGTGTTCTACAAGGAAATGTGCAATATGTTTTTAATACCCCATAATGGTGATGGACAACAATTAAAGTGTCGTTATCTCCCTTCCTTAACTATTGCAAATCACTTGATAATTTCCTTCTAAAAATTACATCTACCTTGGTTATGAAGATTCCATTATATTTATTTATTTATAATAATAATCATCTCAATAAATAAATTTCCATACCTTTAGTCCAATTAAGATATAATTTTCACCCTCAAAATATCCCCTCTTAGTTTATTTATATAAATTAAATAAATGCATTATTCGGATCCATCTCCATTAAAATTGAATACTCCATCGTTTATTTTATGATTTTTGGGTCCGAAATAAATAAATAAATAAATATATATATATATATATATATATATATATATATATATATATAAAGCTCTATTTATTTGTTTCTTTTAACTAGGAGATTAATTTTCATACCCATTTGCTTACCCCCATTTTGGGGTGTTACATGTTTACAATTGGAAACACGGCGATTTCTTAGAAATCTACCAAGCAAACCCTTGTAGCTACCTCCTCGAACCATTCAGAAATTATTGCTTTACATGAGGCGGTTCGAGAGTGTATATGGCTAAGATCTGTCATTACACATATTAGAGAAGCAAGTGGTTTAAGTTCAACCACTAAAAATCCTACATGCATATACGAAGATAATGCAGCTTGTATCGAACAAATGAAATTAGGATATATCAAGGGTGATAATACAAAACATATTTCACCGAAGTTTTTCTATAATCAGCAACAACATACTCTCCTTAATATTCAAGTGAATCAAGTAAGGTCTGAGGAGAATGTGGCTGATTTGTTCACCAAATCACTACCTAAGGCCACATTTTAGAAACATGTGGAAAGTATTGGAATGCGGAGCCTTTCCAAACTCCCTTGATCAACATACGGATCAGGGGGAGTAGTAGACAAAAGGGGGAGTCTACTATACATGTGATATTGGTATGTTGTGCTCTTTCCTTCACCCAAGGTTTTATTTTTCCCATTGGGTTTTGTTCCTTGGTGTAAGGTTTTAGTGAGGCAACTGTTTATATACCATCTTGTTTTCTTAACTCCCGTGGTTGATGTACAAATCTTAGGGAATACTAGGCTAAAGGAATAGTCTATAAAAGGTGTGTTGTACTCTTTCCTTCGTCCTAGTTTTATTTTTTCCCACTGGGTTTTTATTTTGGCGAAAGGTTTTAACGAGGCAACGATAATGCATCATCACTCATTTGACTCAGCGCAAGGGGAGTGTTGAAGATAAATGTGGCATCGTCAAAGTATAAGACGATAATGATAAAGTTAGAGATAGAGATAGAGATATAGATAATAGAGTTAGTTAGAACTTGGTATCTCATGATTATCTCTTTGTAAACCATCCCTATTTAAAGGGCTTATGATTTAATGAGAAGTTACACTCTTGATTCTCCATATATTGATTCTCTCAATATTGTTCGTTCTACAACACTCTTATAATTTTAATAAAGTAGTAGTAGATAGTAGATGTTGGTTGTGTAAATCGGATGTGCACGCTTTGTCAAACCAAACAGTCCCTAAAAATTTCATCATGCTTTCTTTTGTAACATCTCGAATTTCCGTTGTATTAATTTTGTGACTTATAATTATAAACTGTTGATGATTTTAGTGAAATCAACGGTCTTTATTTTTTGTAATTGTATTCACAAGAGTAATAACGGGGTTGTTAGCTAAGTTATAACTTGAGTTAAAGGCGTGGAGTGCACACCCGTGTAAGCTAAGTAGAACCCAGGATTGTTGGACGGATGAAATGGACGTGTTACAAAGTGATTTTTTAGAGCAGAGATTTGGGGCCAGTTCCCGCGCTACTTAAGTAGCGCCAGAAGTGGCGCCAAGTTGCTGGGCAGAGGGTGGCGCGCCTTATGGCGCCAGATAAGTAGCGCCATAAGTAGCGCCGGCGTCAGAGATATTTTTACACTTTATAATCTGATTGAGTCGGTCATTTTGTTTAAAATTAGAGAAAACGAGAGAGAGAGTCGTGAAGGAGAAAGAAGCAGTAGAAAGGAAGGCTTTGTTTTGAAGAAATCTTGGTAAGAATTTTATGATTAGTATGGTGATTCCTTCTATTGTTTAGTATCTAAACCTAATTTTCTGTTTAGAAGTGTTTTGGGAAGCTTATTTTGAAGTTTTTGGAAGAACCCTAAGTGCAGAAACTTATCAGGTGAGTTTATTCACTTCTCTTTAAAATTAGCCATTGAAATAGATATAGATATGTTTTAAACTATGTCTAAATGCTTGGGTATGAATCAATTGAAAGATGGTAGGCTCAATATCTTGATTGTGTGAATTGGCTAAATGAAGAAGATGATGAATAGTGCTTGAGCAATTATCATTCCGTTATGAAACTGACTTTTACCATAAGTTGTTGATAGATGAAAGGATTTGTCTTAATCAGTAATGAATCTAAAAAGATGATTAAGAGTGATGCTATGTTGGGATCTTCGTGCTAAATGGTAAAAAGGGGTTAGTTAAGAAGTCGAGGAGAGGAAATATTTATATAGATTATGTTATGAGAGGTAGTATATGGTATTGTATATACATATGATAGAGTGTAATGGATCCATAGACACTAGCTTGATATGAAATGTGGAATTGATGTGAGTAATCGTAATTCCTATTTGCATTATTGAGAAATCATGGGATTGATGTGAGTAATCGTAATTCCTGATTTCTTAGGATGAATAGAGATTGACATGAGTAATTGTCATCTCTACATCCTTTCTAATAAATAGACATATGTAATTATGATTTATTAAATGAGAGTATTGATCTAGAATTTGGGATTGATTCGTAGTAAGCTCTGGTTTGTGATATTATGACTTACTGAAGGTTAATCATAGTTATGAGATCGGAGTAATAAGTCCAAATAAATGATTAAAAGTTATGAGATGTTGATCCCCATGCTAAAATTGCTAAGAGGGGATAGCTATGAAGTTGATGAACTGGTACTTATTAATATTCTTACATGTAAAGTATGATTATCTGCTATATGCAATTTGTTACATGTTTATGAACTCTAAATATGATTTGAAGTCTTATTGAGATAAATTATAAGGATCTATTTATGAGTCCAAAAATGTAGATTAACAATTGAGATATTAACTTCCGTGCTAAGTTGCAAAGAGGGGTTAGTTAAAAGATTGAGATGAGGAGCTAATAATATTCGTTATTTTTATATATATAGAATATGTTCGGAGAAATGATATATTGTATGCCGGACGCATATAGTAGTATCGATTAGTATATTCATATATGAATTGTGTTATGTGCTTTTACTAAAATAGGCACCCGGTCTTCGGGGGCACCTGGGTACGGTATAATGGGAACCGATTACTCGCCATAGACCAAAGGGGTGTAATTTTAGTAATTGGGTGAACCTCGAATCATCGTGAGTCCCGATTGAGTATCGCGATATTATAATCCCATTGGGACCATTGATGTTGAGGTGGAATGTGGAATAGGCAGATTTTGATTTGTAATTCCCATTTCGATTTATGGAAGATCAGAGATTTCCATTATTATCGGGAAGATCGGAGATTTCCCAGTGATGAGAGGAAGAATAGAGATAGGCATAAAGTAATTTGTAATCTCTACTTCCTGATTAAGAAATAGGCAGGTTTTGACTTGTAATTTCTTGTGTGAAGAGTATTAACTGCGAATCTGTGATGATTCATAATAACTCTTAATTTGTGGTTATGATTTAACGAGTTAGTCATAAGTATTGGGTGTGGGGTAGATTTCCCCGATTCTGGAAAGGAGTTGTTGTACGGTAAGATAGTTGAGGACAGGTTTGATTTATCTGTTTATGTTTTAATTGTTAATTTAAATTTGATTTGAATACTCTCACTAGGCGAAAGCCTAATGTTTCAAGTTAAATTTTCTTACCAGGTACAAACTCCGGGAAGTAAGCGGTAATGTGTGAAGAGGATTTTTGAAAGGATTCAAACTTGGAGATGTCAGATGATCCAGATATTCTTTTGATATTTTGGGACAGACGTTTAGATAACTTAGTTAATCTGATTGTGATGTTATGATTAGATTAATAAGTTATTTAAGTTGTTGTTATATGCACATAAAAACCTTACAGCTGATCCTCTTGATATATAAGTTTGAAGTTGTATGATCATAACTTGTGAAATTTCAAGGTTTTATTTAGCCATGTTTTTAGGGTGTTACAATATGGTATCAGAGCACTAGTTTAAGCGAACTAAGTATGCTGATGAGATACTTAGACTTAAGCTGAGATGTAGTAGGTTATGATATGTGAGATATGGATAGAAGTGTTAAGACGGGATAGTCTTAGAGTTAACGGAAATACGTGAAATTAGTGCTGTGACAACGATAACGGGGATTCTCCTGTATGATATGTTCACAATTTCAATTAGCTACTGTTATTATGAATATATTGTTACACGAGCATGTCTATTTCTGAATTGTTACAGTGACTAACGATTGGTAAAGTACATTTTGTATGTATGTAAGTGCATAACCATTTCTCGTGGTTATCCCTGTAAGTTATAGTAAAGTGATGGTGAATACGCCACCAAGGTCCTTTAGAGGACAGAGCCGTAAATGATTGGGGGTTGGAAGGACAACCTGGAATTGGCGGGACTCATGAAAGTCCGCCAAGGCAACCTTTAATAGGTGATTTGATATGTGCAGAGATAGAGTATGAGATGATTGATTAAGACGGAATTAGTATGACATGGTTGAGTATGGGGGCCATGGAATGCATGTATAGCAATTATTATAAGGCCGAGAGGGAGACCTTTGGTCGAAAGTAGAGCGTCAATGATAAGTTACGTAAGTAAAACGATTGACCTTGTTTGAGTAAGTAGCCTTCATTGCGAGTAAGTTTTGTGCATGGTGTTTTAGTGTGTGTTACATGAGTTTTCTTGATTTCAAACCAAATGCATAAATAATAGTTTTATTCAAGGATGAATTAGTATGTGCAAGTATGTATTTAAAGAAAAAGGGCAATTTCAATTGCGCTGCCTAACGAAATTTTGGAGCTTAGCAACTTGCAAAATACTTCATACTTTACATAAAAAGTTGTATGATAGCAAATAGGTCAAGAAAGTGTTGATTAGTAAACTTTCTATAACCAACAAAGGTATTGATTTGATGATATCATATAAATGAGTGTGAGAAACGACTAGTTTACTTTGTGTCAGTAGATTTTAAAACTTTTGTCGTATGAAAAGATCTTCATTTAAGATATTAATGTTGTAACAACATCTTTGGGTTGAGAAAGATTGAGTTTTACGGAAATTTGTATACAAACGATTTTTGAGATCGTTGTGTAGTACATGGGAGTTATGAAAATGATTGGGGTCGTGTGTGCCCACGTTGTTCCGAATGTTGTTTATTTAAATGAGAAAAGTGTGGATTGAGTTATTTATTATATTGTCATGCATGAAGGCTATGAACTCGCTAGGTCGTAGAGTATTACGCTATAAGCTAAGAAAGAACTCCAAGAATGGAGAGGTGTTGGATAAACCTTGGGAGAAAGTTTGTGGTTTTGGAAATTGTATTCAAATGAGAGATGAACAGTGGGAGAGTCGAAAGTGGACTTTAGTAACAATAATATGAGGGTCTGTACCCTTGTTCGGTGACTAGTAATACAGTTGCCGAGGGTCGGTCGTGTCTGGAGGAAGGATTAGGTTCAGGGTTAAGGAAGTATTGACATGTCAAGTTTTGACTTTGAAGGCGATAGTTGTGTAAGGAGTATGAGGCCTTTTGTCTGTCACTGAGTGCGGTCTGGATGCGTTCCGCGTATGCCTGTGCGGGTAGGAACAAAACCGTGAGCGATACCGGTATGTTGTTATGCAGAGGGTATGCGCAAAGTGGTTATTAGTGTGTGCGACACAATTGGGGGATTTTTGTAAATCCGACCATGTGAATGTTTTGAGAGTGATAAACTTTTATTTTGGGGCCGATGGCCAATTAAGGGATTAATAAGGTAAAGATTTTGAGTAAAGAGGCATTTTGGTTTACGTAACCGTGTGACTGACACGTGTTTAACCAAACGTTTGTTTTGGCCTTAAAGGCCTGAGTTATATTCAAATGAGTCTTTTGAATGTTTGTCAGTTTTAGTGACTCGTGATGGAGTATTGGATGTGTTATATGCTTAACTGCATTGTTTTTGAACCAGTGACGGTTTAAGTGTTGGTCTTAGGTGTGAAGACTGTTGGATATTTTACTTGTTCTTGGTATCTTTGGAACTAATGAACCTGGGCGTATTATATACATTGTGGAGTATGAAAAGAGTTGCATTTACGTGTACTTGCAAATGAATTGACTTCATTGGGAAAGTAGCAATGAAGGGGTCGTAAGATTATCATGCCTCGGAGCGTATGTTGCATAATGTGAGTTAGAGGTATTTAAATTGCGTGAGTTGATATTGATAAATAATCTTTAGATCCTTTGAGTAGATGACTCGGTTTTGGACTCAGTTAAGTCTTAAGAACTTTGACCCGATTTGATAAGCTTGACGTAGGCTTGGGGTGGAACTTGCATGATCGGTATTGAAAATTGAAGTTTATATGACGTGAATGCATTGGTTATCCTTTTGGGATAATGTATGAATGTTAAGTTTAAATCAGAAGCTTAAAAGTTGAAGGATCACTTTGTGGGATTGTTAGAACAGTGAAGGACTGTTGTTTTTAGATAAGTGTTTACTTACGATGTGGAAGATTTATAAAAGATCAAATACTAGAGATGAACAAAGGGGGTGTATTGATTGTGTTGATCTGTGAGGAGTTGTACCCTGTCTATGCAACGTATTGGAATCACAAAGAGCTAGTAAGAACGAATAAGTTCAAGTTAATTAGAAAATCGTGAGTGGTAGTTCAACTAAAGTTGGGGAGGAGATATTTAGTGATATAGACTCGGGTATTTGGGCGAGAAAACAGGATTATAAAATTAAATATGTACGAATGACTATGAGAGACATGGTCTGTGGTAGATGTTATGGGTGGAGAATGTATGAACGAGTAGTGGCATTAATTGCCAAGATACATGTGTCATATAGTATGAGACGTGATGTTAGAAAGAGGAAGTATCCAAATGGAAGTTTCGGGAATTCCGGTTGGAAAGTACTATTTGTCAACAAAGTTGATGGAGCATGTGGTTGTAAGATAACTTGGTAATATGGCTTATATCGAAATAGAATGTCGGAGCAGTGGTGAGTGTTTATCCAAAGAAATTTTGATGGTATGAGTTGCCAATTAAGTTGTATTTTGAATCACTGGAAGTTTAATAAAGATGATGAGTATGCCGGTCAATGTGGAGTAGCGGAGGCAAGGTCGTTAAGGAATATAAGTTGCTCCTTATGTGTGAAAGAAATGTACGAGAAATTATTAGTTGAAGATCTAAGAATGGTAGTAACTTCGAACGGTAATGTCGTTTCAAGATAACTTGGTTGAATGTTTTAAGTTAGAAATCTTGGTGAAACTGTTTAGTTATGTTTCGTAAGGATAAAATACTATCGGTATGTGGAAAGTTGGGAGAAAGAAACAAGTAATACTGAAAAATAGTATTCCATACTAACGTGGGGAAGCAAGGATAGAAAGATTGGACTTAAGAATGTAGTCATACTACAAGTTCAATAGAGTTATCACCTTTGATATACAACCCCTTAGTGCTTGGTTGCAACGTGTTTGTGTGGTGCGATAGTAATGTGAGAAGGTGATAGCATTTTGTATCAAAGAACGTATAAGTCATGGATGCAATGATGAATTGTCATAGTTATTGAAGCATAATTGATGAGAAAAGATGTTATGTGAAGAAGCGAGAATCGATCTTAGAGAAATATTTTGATAAATTACAATCTAAGAGAGTGATTATAGGTATAATGGTATTATATCTTTGAGTTGTTAATATGGCTTTAGAGTCGGAAGAAAGTATGAGGGATAGGTACCTTCAATTATTTTATGCTTTTGATTTCGGGGACGAAATCATTTTCAAGTTGGGGAGTATTGTAACATCTCGAATTTCCGTTGTATTAATTTTGTGACTTATAATTATAAACTGTTGATGATTTTAGTGAAATCATCGGTCTTTATTTTTTGTAATTGTATTCACAAGAGTAATAACGGGGTTGTTAGCTAAGTTATAACTTGAGTTAAAGGCGTGGAGTGCACACCCGTGTAAGCTAACTAGAACCCAGGATTGTTGGACGGATGAAATGGACGTGTTACAAAGTGATTTTTTAGAGCAGAGATTTGGGGCCAGTTCCCGCGCTACTTAAGTAGCGCCAGAAGTGGCGCCAAGTTGCTGGGCAGAGGGTGGCGCGCCTTATGGCGCCAGATAAGTAGCGCCGGCGTCAGAGATATTTTTACACCTTATAATCTGATTGAGTCGGTCATTTTGTTTAAAATTAGAGAAAACGAGAGAGAGAGTCGTGAAGGAGAAAGAAGCAGGAGAAAGGAAGGCTTTGTTTTGAAGAAATCTTGGTAAGAATTTTATGATTAGTATGGTGATTCCTTCTATTGTTTAGTATCTAAACCTAATTTTCTGTTTAGAAGTGTTTTGGGAAGCTTATTTTGAAGTTTTTGGAAGAACCCTAAGTGCAGAAACTTATCAGGTGAGTTTATTCACTTCTCTTTAAAATTAGCCATTGAAATAGATATAGATATGTTTTAAACTATGTCTAAATGCTTGGGTATGAATCAATTGAAAGATGGTAGGCTCAATATCTTGATTGTGTGAATTGGCTAAATGAAGAAGATGATGAATAGTGCTTGAGCAATTATCATTCCGTTATGAAACTGACTTTTACCATAAGTTGTTGATAGATGAAAGGATTTGTCTTAATCAGTAATGAATCTAAAAAGATGATTAAGAGTGATGCTATGTTGGGATCTTCGTGCTAAATGGTAAAAAGGGGTTAGTTAAGAAGTCGAGGAGAGGAAATATTTATATAGATTATGTTATGAGAGGTAGTATATGGTATTGTATATACATATGATAGAGTGTAATGGATCCATAGACACTAGCTTGATATGAAATGTGGAATTGATGTGAGTAATCGTAATTCCTATTTGCATTATTGAGAAATCATGGGATTGATGTGAGTAATCGTAATTCCTGATTTCTTAGGATGAATAGAGATTGACATGAGTAATTGTCATCTCTACATCCTTTCTAATAAATAGACATATGTAATTATGATTTATTAAATGAGAGTATTGATCTAGAATTTGGGATTGATTCGTAGTAAGCTCTGGTTTGTGATATTATGACTTACTGAAGGTTAATCATAGTTATGAGATCGGAGTAATAAGTCCAAATAAATGATTAAAAGTTATGAGATGTTGATCCCCATGCTAAAATTGCTAAGAGGGGATAGCTATGAAGTTGATGAACTGGTACTTATTAATATTCTTACATGTAAAGTATGATTATCTGCTATATGCAATTTGTTACATGTTTATGAACTCTAAATATGATTTGAAGTCTTATTGAGATAAATTATAAGGATCTATTTATGAGTCCAAAAATGTAGATTAACAATTGAGATATTAACTTCCGTGCTAAGTTGCAAAGAGGGGTTAGTTAAAAGATTGAGATGAGGAGCTAATAATATTCGTTATTTTTATATATATAGAATATGTTCGGAGAAATGATATATTGTATGTCGGACGCATATAGTAGTATCGATTAGTATATTCATATATGAATTGTGTTATGTGCTTTTACTAAAATAGGCACCCGGTCTTCGGGGGCACCTGGGTACGGTATAATGGGAACCGATTACTCGCCATAGACCAAAGGGGTGTAATTTTAGTAATTGGGTGAACCTCGAATCATCGTGAGTCCCGATTGAGTATCGCGATATTATAATCCCATTGGGACCATTGATGTTGAGGTGGAATGTGGAATAGGCAGATTTTGATTTGTAATTCCCATTTCGATTTATGGAAGATCAGAGATTTCCATTATTATCGGGAAGATCGGAGATTTCCCAGTGATGAGAGGAAGAATAGAGATAGGCATAAAGTAATTTGTAATCTCTACTTCCTGATTAAGAAATAGGCAGGTTTTGACTTGTAATTTCTTGTGTGAAGAGTATTAACTGCGAATCTGTGATGATTCATAATAACTCTTAATTTGTGGTTATGATTTAACGAGTTAGTCATAAGTATTGGGTGTGGGGTAGATTTCCCCGATTCTGGAAAGGAGTTGTTGTACGGTAAGATAGTTGAGGACAGGTTTGATTTATCTGTTTATGTTTTAATTGTTAATTTAAATTTGATTTGAATACTCTCACTAGGTGAAAGCCTAATGTTTCAAGTTAAATTTTCTTACCAGGTACAAACTCCGGGAAGTAAGCGGTAATGTGTGAAGAGGACTTTTGAAAGGATTCAAACTTGGAGATGTCAGATGATCTAGATATTCTTTTGATATTTTGGGACAGACGTTTAGATAACTTAGTTAATCTGATTGTGATGTTATGATTAGATTAATAAGTTATTTAAGTTGTTGTTATATGCACATAAAAACCTTACAGTTGATCCTCTTGATATATAAGTTTGAAGTTGTATGATCATAACTTGTGAAATTTCAAGGTTTTATTTAGCCCTGTTTTTAGGGTGTTACATCTTTCTACACCGTGATAGAGCATCTCCAATGTATCACACTATATTTTACACTAAATTTAATAAAGGGTAAAATGCATAAAATAGCAACCTACTTTCATTTATTTCCTTATTATAGTATTGTACTTTCATTCTTTCTTATTACAGCAATGTACTTTCAATTTGTTTTTTATTAGAGCATTGTACTTTGAAGTATTTACCCATTATAGCATTATGCTTTAAATTTACCTGATACACCATGTTTTCATGCCACCTCATTGTCCACATAGGTTGTCCACGTGTACTATGATGCTGACATGACATTTTTCATTACAACATTGTACTTTCAAAATTATTTCCTATCACCTTGTTGTTCCTTTAATAGTAGGGCATATAGCTTTAAGCAGGAATAACACAGTGATAGGAAATCATTTGAAAGTACAATGTTGTAATGAGAAATGTCACGTCAGCACCATAGTACACGTGGACAGCCTATGTGGACAATGAGATGGCATGAAAACCTGGTGTAGTAGGTAAATTTAAAGCATAATGCTATAATGGGTAAATATTTCAAAGTACAATGCCCTAATAAAAACAAATTGAAAGTACATTGCTGTAATAAAAAAACTGAAAGTACAATGCTATAATAAGAAAATAAATGAAAGTAGATTGCTATTTTGCGCATTTTGGCCTTTAAAAAATAGTGTAAAAAGTAGTGTAAATTTTAATAGTAAATCTTCTCTAATGGGTAACATTATATTTTAAAAGTAGTTTAAATGAATAGTATTATAACAAATATAGTGTAATACTATTTATTACACTAAATTTAGCGTTTAGTGTAAGATTTAGGCATTGTTTGGCAAAAAAAAGCTAGCTTATAAGCTAGGTACATGTTTGAATGACCATAAGCTAGCTTTTCAAAGCGCTAGTGAGAGTAGCGTATGAAGAGCTTATTTTGCTTTTAATATTTTCTTCCAAAAATACCCTCATTAATATAATTATTATTTATTTACTATTTTTTTAATATGTTCTTTTTAGTCATTTTACATGCTTATAAGCTAGTTTTGCCAAACGTGACTTTTTAATCAGCTAGCTTATCAGCTACCAGCTAGCTTATAAGTCAATAGCTAGCGTATCAGCTAGTTTGCCAAACATAGCCTTAGTGACCCAATTGAAGATGGTCTAATGCGTAGTAAAAACTACGACACTAAGGTTTGTACAGAAAGTTTAATTAGAAACCGTAAATATTTTGAAGACTCAAAAAACCAATATTAATTAAGTATTAATGATAAATATTATCAATTTCATTTAGATATTATTTATTATAGATATATAATTGTTGAGGAAGGTTCAAACGAGGAGCGTAACAATTTAAGAAAACGTGAGGAGCACCTCCCATGTACTGAATCACATGTGATTCACAACTACCGAATCACATGTGATTCACAACTGATCGGGGGGGGGGGGGGGGGCTTCCGCCCATGTAGTGGATCACATGTGATTCACAACTAAAATAAAAATCTGGACACGCGCGGTTTGTCCCGCGGTTTGCAAAAAGCGCGCGGTTTGTGTTGTGGATGACATGTGATCCAGTACATGGGAGGTGCTCCTCACGTTTTCTTAAATTGTTACGCTCCTCGTTTGAACCCGCCTCTATAATTGTTATTATATTAATGTTATTCATAATGAAAAATTAACGGTTTTTAAAAATATTTATGGTAAATAAACCTATGAGTAGGTTTATAATCAACAAACGGCAATAGCAACAAGACAGTTACTTTGGAAATAACAAATAACACACGGTTGAATTAATTATTTAAAGAGCTAAACTAAATAATTTGATAACGAACATAGTTTGGGTGATATATAGCAACAATTCTGGTTGAAATACTTACATTTCAATTTCAAAAAGAAATAAAACATAGATATCACCATCAAAGTTCTAATAAATAGCTTGAAAGTGATCGCAACGGCAATGTTTAGAACCTTGGATTGCGGTAGAAAAGCACACGTTTTTTCGGCCTAAAGAGATACCTGCTACCATACGTTGAGCGATAGACATCCACCAAAAGAGGAAACTGCAGTTTCATGTATAGAAAGATTGGCACAACCGCAACTACGCTGATGATAATTGGTAGCGAGATCAACTTGTTACGGTATAACACGAAGAAGCTGACGGCAAAGGCAACCATCATGGTTATTATAGAGAGGAAAAGTGTTGTTAGACCTATCATCAATTTTTTTGGTAATGCTACGAGGAAATCGTCTTGCGCATAACGAGAAGTAAGGATGGATAAGAACATAAGGATGGAAGCTGAAGACAAGATTAAAGAAATGGCATCCAATATGACGAACGTTGTGAAAGGTCCATCTTTGAGGAAGATAGGAAGGCCATTCTCTTGGTCATACCCACCTGGAATGGTAAAAGCGGCTGAAAATACTACGGTGGTTATTAGTGCAGCAACTACCATGCATTGGTTGGCTGTTTCTTTCATCCACTTCTCACCTTCGGATATCATATCTTGGTGGTTCTCGATGAATAGTTGAAGTGGTGTACGGCCATCACGGTTCTTCTCTTCTCTATAATGAGAAGGTATTTTAGAGTTTACTTCCTACGATGCACATATAAGCTCATTAAATATGATTGAAACCATAACTTGAATGCCAAGGTTAAAACTAATAGGAAAATAAAAGAAACATATAAAAGATATACCAATTAAAAAAAAAAGGTATCTTGAAGAAAAGATGTACCTTGAACCATAACAATTCACGTTGCATTTGAAAAGCAGCTCCTGACACATCCTTAAGGGGACTCTTTGCTTTCATTCCCACTAAATGTAACATGTTATTATCGTTCTTGTCTGTGAAATGAGTAATAGCAATATGTAATGAGCCCATCTCATATAAAAGATTGTAGATACTTTCATGACGATGAGAGACCGCAATGTGAAAGATATTTTGTCGATTATTGTTTGCCCTCCACATAAGTTCAGGATATCCACGAAGTAGCTCAACTAAAAAATTAGTGTTGCCCAATTCCGCTGCGAGAAATAGTATATGAAAAGGGTATGTTTGCTTATTATCTTCAACAACCATGGGGCCTTTGAGAATGTAATTGATTTCATCACTCGACCTTTCCAGAATATTTTTCCAAATTTTTCTAAGTAATCCTGTGGCTACACTACTTTCCCTTTTGGCAGGTTGCACCCAAGTGACTGCAAGATATCAAAGTAAGAATCAATTAAATATGAAATAGTTAACCCTTTCATAAGCATGTGCGATCGTTAGCAACCTAATTTTCTTTTACAAAATTCATCCTTGTCAATCATCTACGATTCGTAACATGTTTCACTTAATCATTGTATTTTTATTATATATATATATATATATATATGCCAATCTAATTTATTTATTTTTGATAAAAGAGTTATTTTGTTGTTTGTTTTTCTTTGAAAATAAATTATTATAAAGAAGTTGTCATTCCATAAAAAAACAGTATTGTTTGTTCGTATAAATTCAAATGAAAACCGTAAACTAACATAATACAATTCAACAAATTTGTGGTTTGAGCAGCGGTAGAATTTTGATATCCGAAGAGATTAATAAATCCATAAAATAGCCGGATGAAAATGAAATATGAAATAATTGATTTAAAAATATGTTGAGAAAAAGGAAATGTTATTATAGAAAAAAAACCTAAAACAACTAACTTTCAAAAAAGTATTTAAATTAAAACAAAAACAACGATTAAATTAAAAACAATGAATTATATGTATGGTTCTATATAGGGCTTGTTTTCTTTAGTCCCTCATTGACTTGCCTCTAAGACTCTAAGAGGTCAATTAGACGATGAGACGAAAGATAATGTGAGAATATATAGGAGTTAACGTGAGAAGCGTAAGAATAGATTTAGATCCTTGATCATTTTAAATCTTATCTTCGTCCCATGAATTGTGCTTCTTACGGGAATTGATTTGATGCACCTCTTTAGTTTAATCTTCATTTGGGATTGATTCAAAGGTGATGATCCAATCTTAATCTTCACTCACTCACTCACTCACTCACTCACTCACTTACTCTTACGTAACCGTGTGAGTGATATGTGTTTAACCAAATGTTTGTTTTGGCCTTAAAGGTCTGGTTTATATTCAAATGAGACTTTCGAATGTTTGTCAGTTTTAGTGACTCGAGATGAAGTATTGGATGTGTTATATGCTTAACTGCTTTGTATTTGAACCAGTGAAAGTTTAAGTGTTGGTCTTAGGTGTGAAGACTATTCGATGTTTTACTTGTTCTTAGTATCTTTGGAACTAACGAACCTGGGCGTATTATATACATTGTGGAGTATGTGTGCTTGCAAATGAATTGACTTCATTGGGAAAGTAGCAATGAAGGGATCGTAAGATTATCACGCCTCGGAGTGTATTCTGCATAATGTGAGTTAGATGTATTTATTTGCGTGAGTTGGTATTGATAAATAATCTTTAGATCCTGTGAGTAGATAATTCGGTTTTGGACTCAGTTAAGTTTTAAGAACGTTGAGACCCGATTTAATAAGCTTGTTGTAGACTTGGGTAGGGATTTCATGGATTGTATTAAAATAGAAGTTTGCATGATGTGAATGTTTTGGATATTCTTTTGGATTTAAATTTTTGTTAAGTCTTTAACCAGAAAAATAAAAGTTGAAGGACCCTTTGTAAGAATGATAAGATTTTGAAAGACTGTTGTGTTATAGAAGTGTTTTACTTGCGATGTGGATGATTTACAAAGGAGAAAGTATTAGGCATAAATGAAGTGAGGTATGGAAAATGTTGATCTGTGAAGGATTATACTGTGTTTTGGTTTTGGTTTGGAATCACAAGGAGTTAGTATGAACGAATAAGTTCAAGATATTTTAGCAAATCGAGAGTGGTAGTTTAATTGAAGTTGGGGAGGAGATATTTAGTGAAATAAACTTGGGTATTATATGTATGAATGGTTGTGAGAAACCTGGTCTGTAGTAAAAAGTTATGTGTGGAGAATGTACGAGTGAGTATTGGTATCAACTGCCAAGATAAATGTGTTAACTAGTATGTATTATAAAGTTAGAACTAGGAAACGTCTGATGGAAGTCTTTTCGGTGATTTCGGACGAAAAGTACCACTTTGTCATTAAAATTGTTGGGACATGTAGTTGGTAAGATGGAGTAGTGATATGGCTAATATCGAAACAGAATGTCGGAATGGTATTGGGTGTTTACCCAAGGTGATTTTGATTGTGTGAATTGCTTCTAATGATAGAAAGATTTGACTTAAGAATGTAATCTTGTAGCAGGTTCAATAGAGTTATCACTTTTGATGTTCGATACTTTGGTGCTTGGTTTGTATTGTGGTGGTACGATGAGATAGTGATGTGAAGAAATGATAGCATTCTCTACCGAAGAAACGTGTAAGTCAAGGATATAATAATGAACTGTCGTGGTTGTTGAAGTATTTAATAATAATGGGCATGTTTTAGTTTACAGTGTACGTGAAAATTTCAGGTAGTACATGTTAATGTTATTTTGAGATCTGGAGAGTGAGTTGTGATAATGATGGAGTGAAAGGAAGACTCTTGTTCTTCTCAATCCCATTGGTTTTAGGTGAAGAGGATATTGTAATCGTTAAGCTATAGTATTGGAGTATTCTGTAGATGTAAAAGAAATACATCGAATGCAGTTCTCGATGTTACGAGAATTTGGTTAGAGATCTCAACTGACGTTTTTAGAAAAACCGTCCTTTTGGACTGTAGTTGTGTGGTGGATATTCCGTGTAAGCAAGAGAGAAATAATATTGGTATGCTAGACTAAGAAGTAGTCAAACATGGATTTGATGATAACAACTACTCTAAGAAGTTTGATTTATAAGTATATCATTTGGATATTCCACCAGAATTGGAAGGGGTTCATAATACCTTCCACGTATGTTATCTTCGGGAGTGTTTGGTCGAAAAGGAAGGTGTGATTTCACTCGCTGAGGTGAGAATAGATGAAAAGAGCCGCTGTATAGAAAAACCAGAGGCAATTTTGGAAAGATCGGTTAGAAAGCTACGCAGTGGTAAGGAGGTAGCTATGTTGAAAGTACAGTGGAAACATCATAGAGGTACAGATGTAACTTTAGAGTCAGAAGAGAGTATGAAGGTTAGATATCCTCATTTGTTTACCTGACTTTGATTTCGGGGACGAAATCATTTTCAAGTTGGGGAGTATTGTAACATCCTAAATTTTGTTAGTATTATTTAATAAGATTTAGAATGTATTTGTATTTGGAGTGACCTTGAATTATATAGAGTATTATAATTCGATTAAGGTTAAAATACAAATGTTGAAAGTTTAAAGATTTTTGAGAATATTAACTTAAGGGTTATTATGATGATTTTATTTACTTGGTGTGTTATGTTATTTCTTTAAAGATTGAGGGTTTGAAGTGTCATTCTATTAAAGTTGGGGGTCTACTTGGTAAATAGTCTTATGACTCATGATAATCAAGGAGGAGGTGTCATTAATCTAGTAAATATAGACTATTTGTGTTGAGTGTGAAGTTTGTTTTGTGTGTGTATTTTCGGTGAAGAGAAAAGAGAGAGAGTGCCGAGAGATAGAGAAGAAGAAAAACAAGGGAAACAAGGATTTCAGATTTGGGTTGTGATTAATCTTGAAGAATCATAAAGATTGTTGATAAGCTGCCATTAAGCTGTTCGTTAAGCTCTTACGTGAATCAGTGTATAAATCGACTTTTAAGGTGAGTTTAATTGATTCTTGCTTAAAACTTAACATGTAAACATATGTGTATGTGTTTATTGAGCTTAAATATTATTTTATGTGCTTAATGCTTAATCTGGTAAGAAACAGCTTAATGAGAGGTAGATGATGATGAACAGTGAACGAATCTCGCAGCCTTGGCTTGCGAGAATCGGATAAAGTTCGCAACCGTTGGTTGCGAAAATAAGAATTTCGCAAGTGTAGCTTGCGAGTTTTGTGAAACCCGCAACCATAGCCTGCGAACTTCTGAAATTCGCAGCTTTGGCTTGCGAATTACATGAAACTCGCAATCAGTAGTTTGCGAACTTTGATGTTTTTTGAAATAAAAATGCATGATGATTTTTATGTGAGGTTTTCATGTTATTATTTATATGATCTTGACATGATTTAATGATGAAGAATATGCATGAGATATTATCATATGAAGAGTTTATATCAGTTATTAAATATAGAGATTTATCTGATGTTATTGGCACTATAGATGTGATAGAAAGAGTGATGATACATATTTATTGTGTTGCGATGGCTAGAGTTTACATTTGATCTAGTGGGCAACTTAGTACGGTCTAATGGGAACCGCATACTAACTGGAACCTATAATGTAATTCTAGTGGTGGAGTGAATTTTGAATCATCTGTGATGGTTCCCGGTTGATGTAATCACCGATGAATAAAATCCCATTGGGAACCAGTGATTCAGGTTGGTGAGGTATTGAAATGTGAGAGAATTACATTGAGGTGTAATTCGCATTTCAGGCGATAGGAAGTGTGAGAGAATTACATTGAGGTGTAATTCGCATTTCAGGCGATAGGATGTGTGAGAGAATTACATTGAGGTGTAATTCGCATTTCCGGTGTTTATTAAATGATGAAGTGTGAGAAAATTACATCGAGTTGTAATTTGCATTTCATGGGTTATTGAGTTTAATTTCTTATAAATCTGGTGGGATTATAAGTAGTTGATGTTGTTATTCTATTTAATGGCTAGGTGAAATAGTCATAGTGGTTGGAACTTGATTTGGTAAGATGAAAGATGCAGATTTGAGACACCTGATGTTTTAGTTGTTGAGTTTTAAATTTGAATTGATTAACCTCACTAGGCGAAAGCCTAATGTTTTAAGTTGAATTGTCTTATCAGGTTCAGGTTCGGGAAATAAGTTTGGGGAGTGAATTTCATATCAAACTTTGAGGTGTTGGAGGATACAACAATTCTTTTGGAGATTTTGGGACGAAGCTTAGATAATCTAGTTAATCTATTTATGTTGTAAGAATAAATTAATAAGATTATTTAGGACAAGTTTAAATGTTGTATATAAAATGATGCTGTAGATCCTTGTTGTTATAAAAGTTTGGTATCTTTAATGATCATAGCATTTTATTTTAAGTTTTAAATTGACCCTGTTTTTAGGGTGTTTCATCATAATTGTTAGATAGTTAAAGAATTGGTACAAGTTTTTATGGAATCACTTAATAAACCAATGTAAGAAATATTGGATAGTGTGTGCGATAAGAAACAAAAATTGCTTAGCTTTCGGTGTCGTTTAATAAAGAGAGACACCGAAAAGTCGTGGCTAGGTTTGTGGTTAAGGACGAACAACTTACACTTTTGAATTGGATGCTACAATTTACGCTTTTGAAGTTTAAGACTTAAGAATTTTAATATCTATTTGGATGCTTGTAATAACTAATAACTTTGTTGGGTATATTTTTAGTTTAATTTGTCGTATTTTAATCTTGAACTTTATGTATACTACCAAACCACTCAACTCGCTCAACCCGCCACAACCCGCAAGGGTTGGGTTGGGTTATACTTTTGAATGGGTTGTGTTGAGATTTTCCAAACCGTCATAATTGGGTTGAGTTGTAAAAATGTCAAAAACCGTCCAACCCAACCCGCATACACCCCTAGGTTGGGGTAGTGAGTAATGAAGCTGGAAAGTGAAGAATGTTATTGTGAATCCTTGGTAAGGAAAAGCTATTATTGATCAAAGCTGAAATTAGTAAAAAAATTTGGGTGATTGATGAGTTTAATTAGAGTTTCACAGCGAAAGCGTGATAATCCGTTATAGTTTGTGTTTGGATTTAAAAGATTGTTCAAAGTGGGAACAAAAGTTATATTATGAGAATCAAAGTGGTTGGTAGTTTAGTTTTGGATGATTGATCTAACGCTTGCAATCGTTAGCAACTTTCATATTGAAGGTGTATGTTGGAATTTCGGGAAGGTATAGTGAAAGTGTAGAATGTGACGTTGTGTATAATTTTAGTATTTCAGATGCTAAATTATGCCTTCAAATGTTGAAGTTTATGTTATGAATAAAATTTATAATTGTATGAGATGATTTGTGATATATAAATTTTGTGCTGAAAGAGGCAGTAAGATACTTTGTGTTGAAAGAGGCACAGTGAGATATTGTGTGATGAAAGAGGCACAGTGATATATTGTGTGCTGAAAGAGGCACGATGAGATATTTTGTGCTGAGAGACGCACATAGTGAAATAAAGATGTATGGATTTTGTTAATAAGACTTTTATGGCTGTTATATTGATGGGGATGGGTGTATAATATCGATCCATTTGTTCTTTATCGTTTTGAAAGAAGTTGTTAATTATATCTGTGATAGACCGGTTAGAAAGAAAATTTAAGTTGATATTGTTTATGATAAAGAAATGAATTATATTTATTTATTCAGTAAGGGTCGGTGGTGATATACCACGATAGTCGAGAAAGACGGCTAGGTTCAGAAACTATCAATGTGGTCATGAATTAATTATGTTTTACATTAAGACGAGGATAATCAATACTTGTGACCATTGTGATGCTTACAACATCTATTTACTTGATCCGATTGACAAGACGAATTACGTGAATTCTCAAGAAATGTTAGGGGAGACAGTGTTAGAGTCTGATCTTAAGGACTTCAACGTAATACCTCAGCAATGCATCATAGAGAAGAAGAACCCCTTGTTCTTTTTGTAGTCACCAAAGCATCTATTACCCTTGAAGGTTTAGAAACAGCTAATAATAACAGTTATTACGAGGGTTAGGATGCTACCAAAGAACTGGAATTTGAAGTGAAATCAAAGTATCCCAGTTGCTCGACTGATTGAATTCTGGGACAAAATTCCTTTAAGGGGGGAGAGATTGTAATAACCCGTAGTAAGTTCACTCTATGATTTTATGTGAAAATCTTAATATGTAAGTTGCCATTTTATGTGATCTTAAGATAAGTGGAGGGGGGTTATGTTATTTATGATACTTCTATAGGTATGTTGGTTATTTATTCTAAGTTAAGGGTTCATGTGGTCATTTGGATATAGAATGGGTCTTAAGTGAAAATAGCCTTAGATATATAAGTGAGTCATGTGTGTGTTGATGAGTCATAGACTCATTTGCTGAAAATTCAAAAGGTGAAGTGTGCAGTGTGAAGGTGTGTGTGTGTCGTGAAAGGGCGAAAGAAGAAAAGCTAGTGTTTGTCTCATCTTGTAAATCCAAGTATTTCCTCAAGGAGTTTTATTGCAGGTATGTGTTAGTTTTGATGTCTTAACTTCTTCTTCCTTAGGATGTTTTATCAAGGTTTAGGTTATATTAGGTTTGTGCAGTAAGTTAATTCCATGGATGATTCTATGGAATTAAGGTCATACCATGTTATAAGAGTGATAAAAGCTTGTTTATTCAATGTCATATTTAGTTTTGTTCAGGGTTTTGGTCCATGGTTAAACTCCTCACCTTAGTGATGGAGTTAAAGTATGGAAAGTTTGATGTTTCATATTATTTGATGATTATGAGTTCCCATGGTTACATCTTCATGTATAGAGTTGATAAGTGATTTCCTCCATGTTAATTGATGTTAGAACCTCATTTTGATGCCAAAACTTGCATAGAATGAACCAAATTCAGTTGCGGTTGAGTTGGGGTGTCAAGGGGCTGGAAAATGGGCTGTTTTTTGACCAACAGAAGTCTCTGCGACTTTTGGCGCGGTTTTGGTCGCACCAAAGTCATGCCAAGCTCTGTTTCAGCATTTTTTGATTTTTGTTTATTGCGTAATCGTGTCGTTTCAGAGCGTAATATAGGGGTATGGGTACTCGTTTTGAGTGTAGAATATCATTTGAGCACTTTAAACATATTAGTTTGTGCCAATTCAGATCTCAAGTCTCGTGATTGACATCAGTTGTTCGATTTCTAGTCCGGTTACAATTCAGGGGCGTTCAGTGGTCGTTTAGGGTCATAAGTTGTTGTAGTAAGTCTTATATACATATAATTATGCGGATTTAATGAATGTGTATACATTACAGGCTTGGTTACTTGTCGGTGAAGTTTGTTATACATGGTGTTCGGTTGTGGTAGTAATTATCGGTTTTGCTCGTTTGTGTCGTTTGCGCGTATGTTGCTTGGAACTCTTAATAAGGTGAGTTTTTCTTTTAACTGGAATAGTTATGAAATTAAATGGTTAATATGTGATGATTGTGAGTTATATGGAATGTGATAATTGAGATGCAATTCTATTTGTTTGAGCATTGCAATACACTAATGCACTTTAGCCGGACTTAGAGGACGAATGGAGTTGGCTGTACCGAAAGGGGCAACAGAGTTGGTTGTACTTGAGGTACTTCAGAGTAAACTAATTAGTTGGTTTAACGCAGTCAACTAATGTTGTTATGGCCATAATTTGTTTTGTTGGTGTTAAAGGCCAATAGAGTATTTTATGCACAATGCATGCGAGTCAATGTGTGGCATATTGATAATGGTTTCATATCACTGTTTTCATAATATTTTTATTGAACTATATGGGATTTTCTCATTTAGACCAACTGGTCTAATCCACATTGTTTTCCAAAATATGTATTTCAAGGCAGACGCAAACTGAAGATAAAGAAAATGAAAAGTTATGGTTATCTGTATGGGACTGCTAACTTGCAAGCTGAAGATGCTAAATAATAGTTGTGGTTGTCTTTCATAGCCATGTATGATCGTTAGCAATTTATAGACCTAATTTTCTTTTAAAAAACCCATCCCTGCCAATCATCTAAGATTCATAACATGTTTCACTTAATTATTGTATTTTTATTATATATATATATATGCCAACCTAATTTATTTATTTTTGATAAAAGAATTATTTTGTTGTTTGTCTTTCTTTGAATTTATATATATATATATATACATACATATATATATATATGTGTGTATTTGTGTTTTCTTGCACCTAATTGTATAGGTCTGAACAGTATTTCTATCACATTGCGATTAACTTAAATTTAGAATGAAGAATTACTTACTTGAATTTTTCCATGACTTGATATGCTTAAACGCAGAAGTCTTCTGAGCCAAATTGTACAGTACAACACGTGCAAAGTGTCGGTGAGGGAATCCTATTTGGTTGTTTTGGTCATCCAATATTCTTAGTGCAGAATCTACATAAGTATATATATATATATATACATCATACATGGGCAATCACTTATCGAGGGAGGAGAAATTAAAAGAATTAGGGGTCGTTTACAAAACGCTTATTCGGGTAAGTGCTTAACAAGTCACATTAGCTTACCGGATGAATATGGCAAGGACTAAGAATCTTACCCGGTAAGAGCGGAAGCAATGACCGAGAGTTGAAAGCAAGGACTGAGAGTCTTACCCGGCAAATGAGTGCGACGACTCTTACCACGGTTAGCGCTTACTGGCTAAATTGTTGGATACGATGCCATTTTGGTGGACTAAAATCTTACCCAGAAAGTAAGTGATAGTATTAATTTGACCGGTAAGTACTTACCCAGGTAAGTGATTAGGTAAACGGCTCATTAATGTACTTGATTCATCATATATATAAAATGATCGAGCATTATGATGACCAAGGAATCATAATTAGGGTAAGGAAAGCATATATACCAAAGAGATCAGCCTTGATGGATGTCGAGAAAAGGTGATGTATGTCGTTATCTGTCATATAATTACTACCACCTGCTGCCATACTTTTGTAGTCATCATAGAGATAAGCAACCATATTATGTTTTCCATATAAAGCAGCCATATGGATTGGCAATGGCAGCCAGTTGTAATTAGCACGGATAGTGAGCAGTTGTGGACACTTTCCAACCATAGCTCTTGCCATATGGACATTTCCATCCATAGCTGCGCGATTAAGGGCGGTGCGGCCATATTTATCTTGAAGTGTGAGTTGTTGATCTGTCATCCGGTTGACTAGATGTTCCACCAACTTGATGCTTTCGGACGATACAGCAATCATAAGTGTTGTATCCATATCTTCTGTGATACTATAACCTAGTAGGTCTAATTCACGATTAGTGTCGAGGATGTTTTCCACTGCTTCCCAGTCTCCTATGACTGACGCTTGATAGAGAGGAACACAAATATTGATGTAATCTCTTCTTCTTCCTTCTAATTATAATTAAGTAAGTTTTTGCAATAATTAATTAATTAATGCTAGATAAACTCATGGATCATCATGACGTCCTTGCTGAATTAATTAAACAGAGGAAGCTTTAATTACATACATACCAATACGTAGGTCTCCACAAGGATGATTGGATGATGGTTGATTACTCGTACCAGACATTTTCTTAATATTGATTGATTGTCAGGATCTTTCTCTAGCTTCCTTTGCTTATATCAGTATCAATTACCTGCCTGCAGAATCATAACTAAAATCGTAAACTAAGGCCACCACCTGCACAACAGAATGAATTCATGTGTGTATACCAACTTTTTTTTAAGAGGTGCTCAAGTCTGAAAGCAAAATGAATAAGACCGGTTGTTTTTGAAAACTTACAAGTGTCTCAATTTTGTTTAAATTGTCTATTTATTTTACCCATCAAAAAATTATGGTGTTGAATTTATAGATACATTTACACAATTTCACATATTTATTCATCATTACGAAATTTACATTTAAATTATATAGTTAACATTCATTTAAATGAAAATATACCATTGATGATATTTAACACATTTAAATCCTATTAAAAATACATAGATCAACTGAGAGAGGTGAAGACCGACTTGGTAAAGATCGATTAAGAGAAAGGATCGATTAAGGTTAATCAATTGAGAAACGCCGTTGTTGAGGGGTGTGGAGAACATGAATAAGAGGCAAATAAGAGGTTCGAAAAAGAACGATAAGACATAAGTGCCTCGAAAAAATTGGAAAAAATAAACAGTCTGAATGTCTCTAATATGGAATGTGTAACTTATGAATTTGTGTCAACTAATGAACAATTGTCATATATCGATAGTGTTCAATACATTACAATTGTCATATATGGAATCAATATCTTATGAATAATCTTCACCAATGAAAATATGACATATATGAACATGTTCATTAGTGAACACATACATGAATTTGTACGTATGTCAATATGTGAGACCGGTGAATAATATTCACAGATGAACAAGTTGTCAATGTGAACAATGTTCACTGAATATTGAGTGCAAGTTCATGCATGTTGACTACTATTATATTCATGTTGACCATTCATCTTTGTTATTCTTAAGAAACTTAGAAAACGATATAATTGAAATGCCTTAAATCATGGAAATTATGTCTACATTGTAATGGTAATTTTAAGTCATAAGAGAAGGATAAAACATAACATTATCTAACTGCCCTTAATCAATACCAAAATCATTTGAAACAACCTTGTCTAAAATTGGTTTCTTGTTGGTCTAAAGTAGTTTGTAGAGTTAACACTAATGAGTTGGTTAACAAAAGATCCTCTCTCTCTCTCTCTCTCTCTCTCTCTCTCTCTCTCTCTCTCTCTCTCTCTCTCTATATATATATATATATATATATATATATATAGACACACATACACAAATGATCATGTGAAAAAGAGAGTTAAGATAAGAAACGTAAGAAAAATTCGACCATTGATCACTTTTAATCTCACACACACATACAAATAATCGTGTAAAATGTTGTATCAAAGTTTCAACCCGATCAACCCAACCCAATCCTGCAATCCACACGGGTTGGGTTGGGTTGAGTTGTAGTTTTGCTTGAAGTGGGTTGGGTTAAAAAATTTCAAACAACTTGTTCATAAAGAAGGGCTAGTTTGGAATTGACTTAAAAATATGGCAAAAAATGAAGTAAGGTGGAGATTGCTATTTCAATCACTTTCCCATAAAATTGTTCGTTTGACATGTTCTATAGATTAGCTCGAGTGGTTGCTTTGTGAATGCAAGCAATAGAAGCGACACGAAACAAACATATATGTAAACAAATTTTTATAATTAAGGTAGATTTCATGAAAATGTAACGTGTTTTGTTATAATTTTTTATTTTGGATAACGTACTTACAAAACAATCATTTTGATATATGAGATGAAAACTTTCAAACATAAGTATCTAGTTGACTTGTTTAACCATTAATTAACACTTTACCATGTTGACATAGCGAATAAAACAAAACCGAAATACCCTTATCCGTTACCTACTTGTCTTCCTTACCTGCCACCGCCCACCCCTTCCCCGTCCACGTTGATTCAAATTACAAGTCTACGCCCCTTATTTATTGGTCTTATATAACACTCTATCATAACGCTTATTTATTTTAGACGTTCTATAAACTTAAATTTGTTGTAGTAAAAAGACAATATATCTTACCTCGAAATGTTGAAGATGGAGAAAGTGGAACTCCAAAGTAGAAACTTAGGAAAGCCAAAGATGGATGGTCACAATTGTTTGTTAAGATAAATTAAGCAATGGATGGAACCAAAGATATATAGAGTATGAATCTCCTTTTTTTTGGAATAAGATGCATTTCTTGGGAGGGGGTTATAGCATGAAGAGTAGGAAGGGGTGAAGAGATCAATGTGTTGCACATTGTGGATAAATACTTTAAAAAATATGCTTAAAAAGTGTAAGTATTTCATGCTATTTTTTTATGCTTTATAAAAAAACTTAGTATTGAGGACTCATTTTTGTAGTTTTTCTTATAACAAATTAAGAGCTTAAAAAAATTCATAATATTAGTTCTTATAAGAACCTTTTTATGGGTCTTATGTAACTTTTCAATATCAAATATTTAATTTAAATAACTTATATGCACAAAAATAAAAAAAACTAATAAAATGTCACCTCACACAAAGTTCATGATAAGAACCTAAACAGGATGAAGTTCTTATAAGAACTCCTCACAATAATCAATAATGGTTCCTACTTCCTACAAACCAATTCACTTTTTGCTTATAGAAGCATTGCATTAGAGATGCTAAATAAATTTGGATTAGAACTTAGGGTCAAATATATATAAAAAAATCCAAATTTTATCTAATTTTTGATTTGTCACGGAAATTCCAATATCATTAAAGAAAAGGTTAAACTTAATTAAAAATTCATTTAGAGCAATATATGACTCAAGTTCGTTACTATTTTTTACATTTACTGATGACCAGTTATTTATAAGAAAATGACAACTAACTTGTGTTATGCCATCGATCGATTAAACTCTAGTAAAGAGGGGAAAAATAACCCGTTTAACTCATCAAAAAACTAAAATAGTTTAAATTCAACAATTAATTGTGTTAGAATTATACATTTACTAATTACGAACCAACTCGCTTATATTTAGATCTCACCTCTTTATAAAGCAAAAAAGAATTAGCGATTCCATACAGTTGAAGGCACTCGACATCTAAAAGTCAAGATTAAAATAAATTTAAAACAAATAAAAATTTGATGTATACTAATTTTATTGATGGAACGTGAATGAAACATGTAATTCTGAAACATATGATTTTTATTTTGAGTTAGCCATGGGAACTTAGTTAAATCATCTTCATGAAATTGATCTTTACAAATTAATTTTCTAATACATTTTTAAGATATTATGCGACAAGTTATTTTCGTATAGCTAGGGCAAGACGCAATGTTTAATACTAAAGTCGTGTTACGACGACATTTTCTTTAAACCCTGATGAATTGGATATTATTGACGGTTTGATCGCAATAATTGCTGACAATTTTTCATGATAACTCCGGACTCAATGTTATCTTCCTTCTTTGTGAACCCATATCAATAAAGATCTATCTAATTTATTTTAAAATAAATAACGGCTATTTATCCAAAGTACTTGGAATTTCATCCATCAAATTGGGGTCACTGAAGGCCTCTTTGACATTTCAGAATTTGCTAATCAAAATTCTTCTTATGTTGGCATGTTAAACATTTTTGTTGGCTTTTGAATTTTTTTAATATGGCATCAACTTTTATGTTTTGTTTTGTTTATTACTCATTTCAGACGATCTATAGTTTAGTACGGGTGTAACAAGGACTCCAAAAAGATTGAGACGCCCTGACATTTTCCTCTAAACTCGGTCACCACTTGCGTCATATGCACCACCACCAACGACCTCGTTACCATTGTTAGCCCTTGTTGTGTTGTGCCGGTGTTGCAAGTAGTTATTAGAAAACAATTAAACACAAAACACGTATACACAAGTTTTCTATAATGAATAAAATAGAATAACAAAAATCCAACAAACAACCACAAGGGTTGTGACGTACTGGTTAAGGCCCTGGAAGATGTGGTGGAATATCTCATCTGTCCATGGTTTTAATCCAGGCGTACACAACAATTGTGGTCATTGAGGTTTAATCAAGGTTGATGTATTACAGTCATAATTTGCCAAGGGATTAGTTTAGGCATAGCTCATAACACCTTTCCCAAAAATCCAACAAACTATAATAAACCATGAAGACCAAAAAGTAGTGTACCGATACCCTTTAACATGTTAAATAGAGGCGGACCAAAGAAGAAAATTCTAAGTAATGATATCCTTTTATTATATGAAACGAAACTAATGATATTTTTTTATAAAATCATTATTGATTTGTTGGTTAGTTCTCTGTTATTTATATATAAGGTGTTGTGTTCGACTCTTTTATCCTAATTTGAAATTAAAAGATAAAAACTAATAAAGTTTTACAAATGGGAATCAAAGTCATGTTTTGAAAGAGAGAGAAGACCGTGCAAATCAACAATATCAAGGGAAACTTGTGTTATTGTTGTAGTTTCAAGATATACGTGATGACAGGGGAGGATGCAACTTGGGGGTGGGGGGATGACCCCCCATAAAAATGGAAAAACAATGAATTTTTTTGCCAAAAACTTATAATTTTTAACTTTCTACCTTAATGTTTCTCCAGTATTTTCTCGTCCGGTACCCCATCAATCAAACAAAGTGTCTCGAAATCAACTAAAAAACCAAAATTAACTCTCGAAATCGACTAAAAAACGAAAAAAAAAAGTTTCTCAAAATCGACAAAATAACTTAAAAATCCCTTAAAACAACCAAAAAAAACTTTAAAAACCCTTGAAACGTTGGATTTAGACTTAAAAATACATCGGACAACATTACGGACATTTAAGCTACCTTAAAGGTGCCCCCACCATGAAAAAATCTTGGATCCGCCACTGTATGATGCGCCCAACAAAATAATATTGTAACACTTTTCATGGTTCTAAAATTTTCTACATCCGACGAAGTAACGAACAGACCCGTTTCTGACATTTTTTTGGGCCCTGGGCGATTTGTAAATTTTGGGCCCTTAATATGTACTAAAAAAATCTTAAATAAATGTTTTTTAGAGGAAAATCCAGTCAACTTCAATAAAACAAAGAAAAGAGTTTAGGCGAAACGCCAAATACAAGGACCCAAACAAAGCAGAAAAACATGGAAACCTCACCGTACCAAGCAACAAGCAACCAAAACAAAGCTAAGCTAATCGACGCATACATTATATAGATCAGAATGAAAAAAAAAACAAAACGAAAGTGTCCCCACTACAACCGAAGCCACTTCAACCTCATGGTCCAAAAAATTCTTAAATAAATGTTTTCTATCATTAAAAACAAACTTTCATACAATAAATACTAATAATTGATACAAAACAACTTCTTCAACATTTATGGATGCAAAATCATCAATAATAGCATCTAATTCATACAAAACAACTTATTCAAGTATTTTTGGATGCACAACCATCAATAATAGTGATTCTTGATGAGCTTACCAACTACGTTCATTCTCTCCAACAAAACCCATTATGGGACAGATAGTGCATTACAGACGTATGATAGTTACGTTTCAACCAGGTTATTCATTCCACCTCTTAGAAAGAAAAGAACTTAAATCAAAATACTTAACGACATAGCGATACATTTATACAAGACTTCTACCTCGACACTACAAGAAAAATAGGCTAAAGTGACCAAAACTTCTAGTGAGGACAAAATGTCCTCACCATAGGTCACTAAAAGACAAAACCATAGAAATATATTGACAATATAGTTTGACTTATTCTATCGTGAGGACATGTCCTCTCCATAAGTATTTTAGTTTTAATTTTTGATTTGTTTTTCCCCACCAAAATTAAAACAATTCAGAAAAACTACATTTATTGACTTTTTTTCTTTGACCCACCTTTGGAGAGGACATGTCCTCACCATAGGTTTTTTTCAATTCCTCACAAAAAATTAATAAAATGGCGGGTTACATTTGGAGAGGACATGTCCTCACCTTAGGTTTTTTCATTTTCCCCCAAAATATAAAACAAATTCGCACCAAATAAAATAGGTTTTTTAAAATTTTAATTTCCCATCCTAAATAAATTGAGTTCCCACAAAAATTTGATGAAATGGCGGGTTACTTTTGGTTGGTGAAGACATGTCCTCACCATATGATTGTACCTTATACAAAAAATAAACATAAAAATACATAAATAATAAAATAAAATATTTTTTATTAATTTAATATTTAAAATTATATTATTACTATAATTTTATAATTAGGATTGTAACTTTCTCTATAAATTACATTACTATTTATCGTTGTTAATCATTAACTACTTTATGGGTGACATCTGACATCGTTCTATAAAGTTTTCAAAATTAGGGTTATATAATATGTACTTGTTTCTGACGATTTACCAATTAAGGTTTTGACTTGATCATAAAAGGAAGTCATACGTGTTTATAACGGTTGATTGTTGGTCAACATTAGTCAGTCCACATAAGCATGGTTAGATAAGCAGGTTAGATTCGACATTCATCAACTATGATGATACGCGGTCCACATAAGCAGGTTAGAGTACGCATTGGTCAACCATGGTTATACGTAGTTTGAATAAGTGGGTAAATGTCAACATCGGTTGACCAATGTGATATTTGGTTCAAATAAGTGTGATACACTTCACGTTGGTCAACGCTAGTTGGGCTTGGATCGATCTAGTTGGGCTTTAATTGATATATTTGGGCTTGGATCGAACTGAGTTGGGCTTTAATCGATCTAGTTGGGCTTTAATGGATATATTTGGGCTTGGATCGATCTAGTTGGGCTTTAATCGATATATTTGGACTTGGATCGATCTATTTGGGCTTTAATTGATATATTTGGGCTTGGATCGATCTAGTTGGGCTTTAATCGATCTAGTTGAGCTTTAATTGATATATTTGGGCTTGGATCGATCTAGTTGGGCTTTCATTGATATATCTGGGGTTGGATCGATCTAGTTGGGCTTTCATTGATATATCTGGGGTTGGATCGATCTAGTTGGGCTTTCATTGATATATCTGGGCTGTGATCGATCTAGTTGGGCTTTCATTGATATATCTGGGCTTGGATCGATCTAGTTGGGGCTTTCATTGATATATCTGGGCTTGGATCGATCTAGTTGGGCTTTCATTGATATATCTGGGCTTGGATCGATCTAGTTGGGCTTTCATTGATATATCTGGGCTTGGATCGATCTAGTTGGGCTTTCATTGATATATCTGGGCTTGGATGGATCTAGTTGGGCTTTAATCGATCTAGTTGGGCTTAAATTGATATATCTGGGCTTGGATTGATCTAGTTGGGCTTTCATTGATATACCCGGGCTTGGATCGATCTAGTTGGGCTTTCATTCATATATCTGGGCTTGGATCGATCTCGTTGGGCTTTCATTGATATATATGGGCTTGGATGGATCTAGTTAGGCTTTAATCGATCTAGTTGGGCTTTAATTGATATATGTGGGCTTGGATCGATCTAGTTGGGCTTTAATCGATCTAGTTGAGCTTTAATTGATATATATGGGCTTGGATCGATCTAGTTGGGCTTAAATTGATATATCTGGTCTTGGATGGATCTAGTTGGGCTTTCACTGATATACCTGGGCTTGGATCGATCTAGTTGGGCTTTCATTCATATATCTAGGCTTGGATCGATCTAGTTGGGGTTTCATTGATATATCTGGGTTTCGATCGATCTAGTGGGGCTTTAATCGATCTAGTTGGGCTTTAATTGATATATATGAGCTTGGATTGATCTAGTTGGGCTTTAATCGATCTAGTTGGGATTTCATTGATATATATGGGCTTGTATCGATCTAGTTTGGCTTTGATTGATATATCTGGGCTTAGATCGATCTAGTTGGGCTTTCATTGATATACCTGGGCTTGGATCGATCTAGTTGGGCTTTCATTGATATATTTGGGCTTGGATGGATCTAGTTGGGCTTTAATTGATATATTTGGGCTTGGATGGATCTAGTTGGGCTTTAATTGATATATTTGGGCTTGTATCGATCTAGTTGAGCTTTAATCGATCTAGTTGGGCTTTAATTGATATATCCAGGCTTGGATCGATCTAGTTGGGCTTTCATTGATATATATGGGCTTGGATGGATCTAGTTGGGCTTTAATCGATCTAGTTGGGCTTTAATTGATATATTTGGGTTTGGATCGATCTAGTTGGGTTTTTGCACCAATTAAAATAGGGTTTTTAAAATTTTAATTTCCCACCTAAATAAAATAAGTCCTCACAAAAAATTAATAAAATGGTGGGATTACATTTGGAAAGGACATGTCATCGCCATAGGGTTTTTCATTTCTGACGAAAATATCAAAAAAATTCGCACCAAATAGAATAGGTTTTTTAAAATTTTAATTTAGGGTGTGTTTGGGAGTGCTTATATTTTTAACTTATGCTTATTTGCTTATGTGGTGAGGAAAAACAGTTTTAAAAAAGTGTTTGTTAAAAATTGAGGATAAAAAGGTAATTTGGATAGATAAGGAAATAAGGAGAAGAAAATAAGTAGGTATGGAATGACTTATCTAAAACAACTTATTTGTGGTGAGGAGAAGCAAATAAGCACTTTTGATTTTTTCTATACAAACACTCCAAATAACTTATTTGTGGGGAGAAACTATAAGCAAATAAGTCAAAAATATAAGCAATCCCAAACACCCCTAATTAATCCCTCAATCACTCGACGATCGACCCTCAATCACTCGACGACGCCATCCTCCTCCGACGCCATCCTCCGACAGACCGACCTCCACGGCTCCAACGGCGCCGGCTGCACTCCACCCACACGCTTCCGGCCGCCGCACGCCCGCACGCCCAGACCGCCGCCACTCAGGTATATCAATGCTCTTCATATTTCATCTTCAATCCATTTAATGCATCTTTCTTATCGTATCTGAATAAGCTAATTTTTTATTTTGATTTCTGTTAACAACAATGTGCTTGCTTGCTTACTGCCTCTCATTTCACACCTCTACTCTATTTCTCGGTATCTATGTTCTTCTAGCACACCACAATGTCTGATAAAGGAGGAAAAGGGGGCAAATCTGCTTTGAAGTCTCCAGGTAAAACCCTAATACACTCTGAAATCCTATGTTGTGCTTCGATTTGATTGACGTATGTGTTTTGCTCAACTTGCGGTTTACTGCACATAAAACACCTTTGCTCAATCAACTAAACCAACAATTTCGGGTCCTTGTGTAATTTCTTTATCCTTGCATGAGCTTGCATTCTTACATTGGCTTGATGTGACAAAACCTTTGTATGTGGGTCCTTTCTGTTCAATTATTTCTTGCCTCTAAGACTATAAGCATCCATCCCTCACTAACCCACACTTTTTCACTGCCACGTCAGCACCACATCATTTTTCCCTTCCAACTCATTCTAACCCACAAACCCCCACATCCATCCCACACCATCATCCCATCTTTTATTTATTTTTATTTTTATTTTTGTTACCATTAGTTTAAATAATTAATATTTTATAAGTAATTTGTAATAATATATAATATTATAATTTATAAATCAAACTAATATTTTAACCTTACATAATAAAAATAAAAATAATTAAAAATACATAAATTTCAAATAAAAAAATGATATATAGCGTCGGACCTATAGTGAGGACATATCCTCCCCATAACTAATATTAATTTCTTTTCCATTTATTTTATAGCAGTTGGATGTCCTCACTGTAGAAGAAAATAGTCCTCACCATAGACATATAGCGTCGGACCTATAGTGAGGAGAACAGGGTGAGGACACGTCCTCACTATAGACCTTTAGTGAGGACATTTTGACCTATGGTGAGGACTTTTTTTCTCACTTTAGCCCATTTTTCTTGTAGTGCGAGCACACGTAATGGAACCGTAGACAGTCACATGAAATCCAATCCACTAAATAATTTGATCTATGGACAACATCGTTGTGGTAAAGGTCGTCGAGGTATGTTATACTTTCATTTCCTACTCCTAAATTAAATGGCATAATTATTCAAACCCATTGACTCCCAACTCAAATGGATATTCCCTGTTTATATCAAATAGTTCTTTCCACAATCTGTAGTACGTGCAACATTCAACCGAGGTATAGTCAAGAAGATATAACCAAAAAAAGATAGCTCTTAAATCCTAAATATAGATATAAGAGTAAACTACGATTTTCGTCCCTGGGGTTTGGTATTTATAACGATTTTCGTCCTTGTGGTTTAAAAATTGCTTTTTTCATCCTTGTGGTTTGTGTAACACCCTTAATTTCACAACACGAGATGTTACATCTTTCATACTCCAATTCATCCTTAAACTCCAAATATAAAATGTCTCAATTAAAGAATAGAAATAAACTCCAAACCACAGCGGAATACTCTCAATCCAAGACAACTTTTCCAAGTTTAAGTTCGTCCCATACCGAACTAGATTACAAAGAAAATATAAAACCAAACAAACATAAAGGTTTCCACCACAATTAAAGTACTTAAAAGTAATAATTAAACTTCTAAGCCGGTCCCTTGCCTTTGTCCACACCTGAACCTCCCGCGCCTGAGATGTATACTTATAGTCAGCTAAAAAGCTCAGTGAGTTCATGGTTTTCGTGCATCGAATCACACATAATCAAGCAAATAAATATTTAAGCATAAAAGAATAACATATCGCGATTTATTTGCCAACATATAATCTCCACCAAAAGAATCTCCTAACGGATCTTGGTGCGGTAGGGATTACCTCCTTTAATCTCCTTTATTTGGCTCCGGTAGGCGCGACCCACATCTGGCCGTTCTCCTTTACGAGACTAAGCCCGCTTATTTTTACCGGCGTACCGGTTGTAATCCCGACACACACACAAGAAACCGTTTCATAAACCACCAAGACTTGATAAACAACATAGCATGCGAGGAACTTTAAAATGATAAAGTAATAGCATTCGAATCACCAAACACCAAGTACATGTCATGACCACAAACAATAACATGTAATAACTCCAATGCTAATATTCATATCCATAATATTTCATGCAATGAAACATGCTCCAAAATAACATATAAGATACATATGCATACATCTGAGGGTAAATCACATGAAAACTCACCTGAGTCACCTAGTGATTGGCTAATATTGACTGCTACAAACTTGTTGCGAACCGAACACCTAAACAATAATTTAAGGTTCCAAGTTTACACTAAAATAATTATAAACTAAATCCGACGCAAAAGGTTCCAAGAACCCACTCATCCAAGCTTACGTAACAACCTCTAAAATCATTAAATTCGTACCCTTAAATAATTCTTAAATCTTAAATATTAATTACTATTATTAATAACCATAATTAACAGCAATTAAATTGCTAGACTAAAACTCATGGCTATTACGATGTGAACAGCATGCATGACATCCATGCATGGCTATCATGCCATTCCAAAAGAAATGTTTTTTACTATCAAGAAACGTGGCTTTCTCTCTAAAACTGGAGGAGGGAAGGGAAGAAAATAGGTGCAGGGGTGGTTGAGGAAGAAGATGGGTTTGGGGGTGGGTCTACTGAGGGTTTGTGTGTTAGGGTAGGTTAGGTTAGGTTAGGTTTTTGTTTTAGTTTAATAGTATACAATGCAATTAAATATAAAAAAAGGTAAAAGACCATGTTACCCCAAATTTAACTGAGTTTGTTTAACTCTGTTAGGATGAAGGACGAATAGTGAAATGAAATGCAAACCACATGGACGAAAAAAGCAATTTTTAAATCACAGGGACGAAAATCGTAGTTTACTCTAGATATAATTGGGACATATCATATAGCTGGTAATTGTTTTAAAAAAGTATGAGTGTTCTTAGTTAATAAGAAGAAATCTACTATATTATAACACAAAATAAAATTTATGATGATGAAATAATCAAAAGAGTGTGTTGAAGATGAGTAATAAAGTATATATATATATATAGGTTGGGTATCTTTTGCAAACCAGTGTATTTGTACAAACTCGTACAAACCATACCTAGCTTCATGATTTTGTAAATTTGGCTTCATGAATATATAATAAATAGCACCCCTATATATATAATAAAGTATATATATAATAAAGTATATATATATATATTCATGAAGCCAAATTTACAAAATCATGAAGCTAGGTATGGTTTGTACGAGTTTGTACAAATACACTGGTTTGCAAAAAATAGCACCCCTATATATATATATATCAAGGTTTCTAGAAAAAAATAATTTTTAGATATTGGTACTAGATAAAAAAAAAACTTAGAGAAACAATAAGGAATACTATAGAATAAAAGAACAATTAACTTTTTACAAATTTTATTGTCCAATGTAATTAATTAATATAATACTAAATTGTTTTTGAGTCCTATTATATACTATTTTTTTGTCTTTTTTATTTACAGTTTTTTAACTACTACTATATAATGTATACTTAAAAAACTTGGGCCCTTATTTTCTTTTCCCCATAGACGGCCCTGACTAACGAAGACCCATGCCATCGTATGCACCCCTGATCCTAAAACATGTTCCATGTATCATCGTTTTAGATGATAAAAGCATCTTCAATAGATTCGAAGATTTTTTAGATTTTACTCCAACCTACATCTTTTAAAATAGAGAAAATATGAAGGAGATAATAAAATTCTTTAAAATGAAATACTCTTTTAAGAATGATTATTTATGAAAAAGACTTTTGTACGGATGATAATCCTTAAAATTAAAATAAGAAAGATCTTTTGAGTTTTGATTGTATTTTGAAGAAGATGAAGCATGCATCCTAAAACATGTCGAATTTTTTTTGTCATTTTGTGGGCCCGAAAAAGGGACTTTGGAGAAAAGATAATGGTGCACGTGGTAATTGAGCTGTCACATACACGTGTGCACGGATTAAAGCCGTGTTTCCTATCTTTACTTTTCTTCAAAGTTCACCACCTAATACACTCAAATTACAAATATCGTCCCTCAACTATATCTCAATATTAGGGGTGCTCACGGGTTGGGTTGGCCGGGTTGAAGGCACTTTAACAACCCAACCTAATCATTGCGGTTTGAAAAATCTCAACCCAACCCAATCCAATCAAAAGTGAAACCCAACCCAACCCAAACCGTTCGGGTTGGGTTGGGTTGGTCGGGTTGAAACTTTTATTGATCTTCTCACCATTTAACTAAGTTATATTGTCTAAACAAATTGCTACATGTTTCTAAATATCTAAATGTTCAACAGATTAGTAAATCGTCTAATAAAAGATTGCTTATAAATGTTTTGTTTATAAACGTGGCATCAAGAATCAATAACAAAATTACTAAAGTAACAAGTGGCCAACAATTGTTTGTTTATAAATGTTCAATAGTAACAAAATTGCTTTGACAGAAACAAAAATGACAGTAACAAGCATTCAAAATTAGATTTAAATGTTTTTACGGGTTGTCGGGTTTGGTCGGTTTGTTTTGGGCCTAACCCGTTATCAACCCAATATATGCGGGTTGGTCAAAAATAGTATCGATTATACATCGGGTTGACTCGGTTTGAGTTTTTTTTGCCTCGGGTTGGGTTGGGTTGGTCGGAAATTTGAGCACCCCTGCTCAATATGCTAATTTTATCTTTTGACGAATTCTTTACTTCAGACAGTCCCTTAAACAAAAATGCATTTCCAATTTTAGTCCTTCAAATCCAGCCTTTACCAAATCCTTTAGGCTGCGTTTGGTACAGTGGACATGACAGGACAGAACAGATGAGAACAGAGACCACTGTCTCATGTTTGGCAGGACTTTTATGTAGAACAGACAGAAACAGAGTGAAACAAGCTGGAACATGCATGTTCTACTCCCACCCATGGAACAAGTTGGAACAGACTTGTGTTTTACCAATATAACCTCAAAATAAAATCAAATTCTCTTCTAAAACATCAAATACACATTATATTTTATATTTTATTCATTCTTTAAATTTTATTTATTGTATTTTATCTAATGTTATCTGTTCTGTCTACCAAACGCTGAACAACTGTTCTGTCATGTTTTGTCTTGTCCCGTCTTGTCTCATGTTCTATCCTATATGCGTACCAAACGCACTCTTATAGTAATGGAGGTTCACCTACAATGATTCCAACACATTTGTAGTCATCCTGAAAATTAGTCGATACACGTAAGTTGACAAAAAAAAACCATGATTATCTAAAAAAAAATTCGTATTTGAAGCAAAAATAATGATTTTTAATATAGATGTTCTATTTTTTAAGGATGTGATTCATATGCTTAAAGACTTTAATTTTAAATCACAAGAGAAATATAAAATGACTAGAGAAATGATTTTCATTTTAAGAATCTTAGAGATAAAAATATTTTGCTAAATGGTAAAAATATGCAAGTGTATAATAAGTCCAAGGATGGTTTTTATAAATTTTCCGTTGAGTCACGAAAATACTTCCAGAACTTCAGCTTTTTTCACGCAATCCATTTACTCCCAAACAAGAACACCTCTGTTGTATCACGTGACCAAAACTTTAAAAAGCCCCTGAGGTTTACAAAAGATGCAACTAAAACCTTCTACTTTGGATTTGGGCAAAATCAACCACACATCTTAAAAAAAAACCAATATTGATCTTCTGTAGGAAATGCTACACATATATCAGGGAACAGGCTCATAATTTTTTTCAAGCGGTCACACCATTTGACTATAAAAAAATATGAGTATTATTTTACTAAAACATTGTTGTTCTTTTGGTTAGTTCATTACTTTTCATATGTGAGGTCATGTGTTCAAATCTTTGATTACAAAATTTTTCATAAACATAGTAAATCTAAAATTAAATGTAAAAAACTAAGAAAATTACACGAATAAGATTCGAACTTCGGTCTGGGGTGGATGAAAGCCCATGAAAACCAACTATACAAAGGAAAACTTGTGTTCTTAGTGTAGTTTCAAAATATATATGGTGGTACACAACAAATCGATACGATAAAACTTTTCACGACCTTATAATTTTTTATACTACGACGAAGAAATGGAACGGTCGCACGCACCACCGCAAAAACCCCCCTCAGTCCGTCCCCGACCTATGTTCCAAGTTTTTGGAAAACAACTTGGAACTTTAAAAACCCAAGAGGTAATTATGCAAAGGCGAACATATGAAGTCCTGAGGAGATCTCGTATACCTGCTCAATTTATTTGCACAAGTAATTTTTTGGAGGTATATGAAAAGGACAACCGCTAAACTTTTAGGGATACCCTGGGATGTTAGAAAATATAAGAAACATCTACCAAAAAGTTTCTTGAAATCAATCAAGAAAACTTATAAAAATATCTCGAATCGATGAAATTCGTCTAGAAAATAATCATGAGTAAATTGCAGTTTTAATTATAGAAAAAGGTTAATTGCAAAAGCTCCAAAGCATGGTATTAATTTTATAAATCGATCTAAACCCTAGGGGTCTTTAACGTAAATAACCCAAAAAGAAATCTTCAATAATGTTTTCCCACGCCGTCGTCCAAAGTCCAAAAAACTCGGCGACTTTCCGTGTCTGTCTCCCTCCAACGCCGTCATCAAACCCTCTATAAACCACCCCTATTTCTTCCCAAAATTCAACATAATAATTCCAGACTTTGAAAAAAAATCCCGAATTCAAATGGTTGTAAAGATGAAAAAGTGGTCACCTTGGCAATATCAGCCGCCGGCGCCGGCGACGGGACACAGAAAGTTTCGGGTGAAGATGGAGCGGATAAAGGTAGAAGGATTCGAACACGGCGGCGGAGGTGGAGAGAAGGTTATGGGAATAGAATTGAGGTGGAAAGGGGAACGGAAACATGGGTTGGCGGTTGTGGGGTTTCACCGGCGGCGGTCGGAAGAGCGGCGGTGCAAGGAGAGAATTATCAGAAAAGGGGAGGTTATTGTTTGGGAAGAAGATGAAGATTTGGAGAATATCTGTTGGTTTTCACCGGCTCCATCAAATGCTTATGAATTTGATCAACACAAGTTTGTTCCATGGATTGTTACCTTCAAATTCACCTATGTAAGTTTCATATCTTATAATATTATAGGCTACATTTCATTTGCAAACCATATAATTCGTACAAATCCTTTAAACCGCAATTCATGGGAGGATAAATAATTTGATATCCAACTCAACGATGGGTTAATTTGATGCAGGGAGAAAACGACAAAGGTAAAATGGCTGTGATCGGAAAAGTGTCACTGAATTTGGCTGAATTTGCTTCGAAGGTAGGATCTTCGATGATCGAAAAGAAGCTTCCGGTTGATCTCGAGGTCGCCGGGTTGACGACACCAGCTACGATCTCGGTAAGTTTTTTGATCGGAAAACCGTAATTGTACAACACTTCAATGCACAAAAATGTCCATCTGATATGACGTCTCTTCACTATAGATTTTGCTGAGTTTTGTGGAAATAAGAGACTCCGGCGAACTCATTCAGGCGACTCAGTCAGAGGTTATTAAAGAAGCTGTAAAACCCAAGCAGAAATTGAGTTTGGAGGAGGTGAGTTTCTCCGACTCGGATAACTCGGTCACATTTGACTCCGATGGTACATCCGAGTCACGAGCTGTGACTCAGTCATCCTATTCGTTGCGTAATACGTGGGAAGCAAGAGAATTTATCAGTCGAGATGGAGAATCAAAGCTCAATACACAAACATTCTTCGCTTCATTCGACCAATGCAGCGATAAAGCGGCTGGACCAAGCGCTTGCACCACCTTGGTGACGGTTATCGCCCATTGGCTCGGGTCACACGGCTCGACCACCATGCCGACGGTTCAACAATTCGACACCCTCATCATCGACGGTTCCTCCGAGTGGAGGAACCTATGCGAAAAAGGGACCCACGTGGCCGAATTCCCCGACAAACATTTCGACCTCGAGACCGTATTACGCGCTCGGATCCGTCCATTATCCGTTTCCCGAGAGAAATCATTTGTCGGGTTTTTCAGCCCGGAGAAATTCGAGTCCCTGAGCGGAGTAATGTCGTTTGACGACATATGGGATCACGAGATTAGTCGAAGCCCAGGGGTTTATATAGTGAGTTGGAACGATCATTTCTTCGTGTTGAAAGCAGATGAAGACGGCTACTACATTATTGACACGTTGGGTGAGCGGCTAGCCGAAGGGTGCAACCAAGCGTATATCTTGAGGTTTGACCATGGCTCGTGTTTAGCCGAAAGCCGGAACGATCAGGTTATTTGCAAAGGAAAAGAGTGTTGCAAAGAGTTTATTAAGAGGTTTTTAGCAGCCATACCACTTAAAGAACTTGAAATGGAGGAGCAAAAACATGTGGTTCCTTACTACTCGTTGCACCACCGTCTGCAGATCGAATTTAACTTCTGCAGTACGGCGTTAACCACCGCCTCAGGGCGGCTTTCAACCGACTATGAGGAGGTGGATTTGTATTTGTAAATACTTGTGTTAGTTGTGTATATAAAGTAAATTCATGAATTCTAATTTGTTACAACATGATTATGGTCTCCATGGTTCCTTTACTTGTGTCAAACATCAATTTGTAAATAGTTAACTTTCCTAATTTGTAAATAATTATGTTATACTACCTTATATAAAATAAGAAAATAAAATAAAGATAAATTTAAGGGGAGGCTAATTACATCCTTATATATTGTTAAATATATTATTTTATTAGTAGTTTTTTTTTTAACAGAAATCATCAAAACCTATTTTTTACATTTCTAATGCATGACTTGAACTTATTTATGATATTAAAAAAAGTGCAAATAATATTGCCCAAATTTACATCAAACATTTAACTATATAGAGAGGTTCAATCGATATATGTTTAAGGCATGAGATCATGTGAGAAATGTCATTTTTTGTGAGAAGTGTTTTTAAGTCATTGATCACTTTTAATCAAATACCTCAATGAATTGCGGCTTTAAAAGAATTTGATCCGATGTATTTCAGTGCATCTTATCTCGGTGCATCTCATCTTGATGTTGGTCCATTTCTCATCCAACGATTGATAACCACTTATCACCGGAATCCAAACCATATTTTTAAGTTTAAATATAACATTACAGTGATGTAAACAAAAAAATTATATTAATTTGTTTATTATCAAATAAACACATTTTGAAAGGCTATATCGTGCGTATCTTTGTTGACATTTCTTCCTTTTGAAACTTCGGAAGTTGGTTAAGGCAAGAAACCAGAGAACGACAAGAAGACGGAAAACGCAGTGGAATTGCTTCTCTCAACAGTCACCGCCGGCGATTTCTCCTCAAAACTGAAGAAAGAAACAAAGAAAAGCGTTTTCAGATCATTGATTCGATAATAATTAATACAAACAATTATGTCGTCAAGCGAGCGTAAGAGTTTGATCGGAACGAATCCTCCTCCTCTTCCGCCGCAAAGAGGCGGCTCCGGCGAAGACAGAGGATCTTCCATGACTCCTCGCGGCGTTTACGCCGCCGTCTCCTACATGGCCTGCGCTGGTATTTGCCATATCCCTCTTTATCGGTCTCGATTTGTGCAAATTTTGACAGAAATTCAATTAATACGGTGGATGTTTGAAATCGATGAACAAATTTTGTTCAGTATTTATACATAAATTTTATTTTCTAATGAGAAAAGTAGTGGATTGAGAGAAGAGTGTGAGGGTTTTTGGGAAAATAGGTGTATTTATTTGATCAATTTCTTAGGAAGGTTGAGTTTCAGCGAAAACCTAAAAAAACGGAAAATTATATAACACCCTGGTAGCCCTTCATCGGGACAGTATGCACTTGTGTATACAAGTAATATGTAACTTTTACACGTGCATATGCACAATTGCATAAAAACCAAAAAACAACATAATTTACGTGTATGCACAACCGTCCAAATGAAGGACCACGAGGGTGTTCTTCAGTTTTCCCCTGAACATCCCTCATTCTTAGGAATACCATAAGATATATTATTTGAATGTTGTAATTTCATATGGAATCAAACATAGAAACTTCGTAGCATAGTTGGATTTTGGTTTAAAAGATAGTTTTTGTTACTTCATAAAACACAATGAAATCCGAAAGGGATGTATTTTAGGTTTCGATTCGTGCTTTTTTGGCCCTATTTTTTGACTATATTTAGCTTCCATTTTGCAGTGATGTTGGTTTTGTTCAACAAAGCAGCTCTTTCGTCCTATAGCTTCCCTTGTGCAAATGTCATCACACTCTTTCAGGTACAGAAAACACCTACTAATGCATGTTAGGGGTTGTTTGGTTGGTTTTCCATTAAGTCTTGTACGGATAAAGCTGACTGTATGGATTAATCTGTCTTAATAGATTGTGAAGTTTTTTTTAATCCAAGGAGCGTGTTCTTTAATTGGGAGAGACATGTTTAGAAGAAGAAAAAACTTGGCTTTCTGCATAAAGCTCCCCCTAGATGCTTATTGAATAAGCCACTTTCTATATCATTATTATTTGTATCTTTTGCAGATGATATGCTCGTGTTGTTTTCTTTATGCATTGCGCTCTTGGAAATTTATCACTTTCAGTTCCGGTGACATATTGCCTCTTACCGATAACTCCACAAAGTTTGTGCCATTAAAGACGGTCATTCGCACTTCACCTTTGGCTCTCACCTATTTACTTTACATGGTATGTGTTCCGTGTAAAGTCTTTCAGTTACTCCCTCTGTCCCAAAATAAATGTCTACAATGAAAAAGACACACAGTTTATAGAGGGAGGTTCAGGGAAAAACCCCAAAAAAATGAAACCTGTGGAACATCGTGGTAACCGTTCATCTGGAAGGTAATACACACATGCATGCAAGTAATTGATGTTGTTTGTTGGTTTTTATGTTACACATTACTTGTATGCACATGTGCATACCGTCCAGATGAACGGTTACTAGGGTGTTCTTCATGTTTTCATTTTTTTGCGGTTTTCCCCTGAACCTGAATGCGAAAGTATTACAGTTTTTAGTTAACTAGAGGGGGTAACGAATTTCTCTGGTACAGTTGGAAAGTAGGCACTTATTCTGGAACGAACTAAAATAGAAATGTAGACACTTATTTGGTACGGAAGGGCACTTTAATTTATGCTTCCCACTGACTACTCCGTTTCTTCTTGAAAGCTAGCCGCTATGGAGTCTGTTCGAGGAGTAAATGTACCAATGTACACCACTCTTAGGAGGACAACCGTTGTATTTACAATGTTTGTCGAGTTTATTTTGGTGGGTCAGAAGTATACTCGTTCCATAATCGGAAGGTATCTTTGTTTTGGTAGTTTTTGATGCATCGTGGGAGTTGTAAGCCTTTAATAGCATCATTTTGTTTACGTTACGTAGGTTTTGCAAATGTTATTCATACACGTAACTTTAAAATCTCAAGGTTTTTATCAGTGTAGCCTTGATCGTATTTGGTGCTTTCGTTGCGGGATCTCGGGACTTGTCGTTTGACTCATACAGCTATGGTGTTGTTTTCGTATCGAATATCACTACAGCGATATATCTTGCAACTATATCTCGTATAGGTACTCCTGCTTCTTATCTACAACATCGTTTTGAGTCGCTGTTTACTTTGTGCTGAACCTTTTTTTTACTGGGTAAGAGCCTCTTACCCGGTAAGAGATGATGTTGTTTACCGACACTTTTGACTGACCGAGTCAGCCACTAATATGTCACTGACCGAGTCAGCCAGTGCTTACCCTAATTGTTGTTATCTGTAAGCACTTGGTAAACAACCATTTTCAGTTGACGCTTATCCAAACCAAACCTCTTACCCGGTCAGCGCTTACCCAATTTGTGTTGGTAAATGGCCCTTTAGTTTTAGGTGCCGTTTGCCTAATCACCTACCCGGGTAAGTGCTTACCGGTAAAATTCAACACTATCACTTACTTCCCGGTTAGGATTTTAGTATACCAAAATGACATCGTATGCAATAATTTAGCCGGTAAGCTCTAACCGTGGTAAGAGCCGTCGCACTCACTTACCGGGTAAGATTCTCGGTCCTTGATTTTGACTCTCGGTCCTTGCTTCCGCTCTTACCGGGTAAGATTCTTAGTCCTTGCCATATTCATCCGGTAAGCTAATGTGACTTGGTAAGCACTTACCCGGGTAAGCGTTTTGTAAACGGCCCCTTACTCATCATTGTGTACATTTATCTTTTCAGGAAAAACAAGTGGTCTCAATAGCTTCGGTCTTATGTGGTGCAATGGTGAGTTACAGAATCCGGAATCGTCTTTGTGTGGAACTTAACGTTTCAAGAGCTTTAAATGCTTCTAAGTGTCGTGTGATGATTTTTATGTAGGAATAATTTGCGGACCAGTGTTACTAGTTTGGACTTTTGTATGGGGCGACTTGAAGAAGACGATCAACTTTCCATATTTGTTTTCTCCGGGATTTATGGTAAACTTTAAACACCGACACGTTTCTTGTTATAGTCACATGATCAGCAGATATATACTTTAATGGGCAGGTTGTATTGCTTCTATCCTGCATAACACCGACAAGCTTTTTGTTATATTCACATGATCAGCAGATATGTACTTTAATGGGCAGGTTGTATTGCTTCTATCCTGCATACTCGCGTTTTTCTTGAATTACTCGATCTTCTTGAACACAACTCTCAATTCTGCAGTCACACAGACGATCTGCGGTAATTTGAAGGTTTGTTTACTGATCCATATTCGTTTTCAAACGGATTTTGATGGTTTGTTTAGCAGATTTCATTCGTTTTTGTTGCTTGTTCATACGTCTGTAGGATCTTTTCACGATTGGAATCGGTTGGATGGTATTTGGTGGCCTCCCTTTCGATCTCGTAAGTATATGTGTGTGTGTATATGTCAGGTTCAGGGGAAAACCGCAAAAAAATTAAAACTATTCATCTGGATGGTATATACATGTGAATACAAGTAATTTGTAGCATGCACATGTGCATATGCATTCGTGCATAAAACCCATAAAACAACTTCAGTTACTTGTATGCACGTCAGCACATATGAATACCGTCCAGATGACCAATCACCAGGGTCAGTTTTTCATTTATGTGGGTTTCCCATGACCACCCCCCTCCCCTCTCTCTCTGTATATATATCACTGTAAGTGATATAAACCATAATTTTGCCGCTCCCTTTTTATGTGTTTCTAAAAGGTTTATTTTCACAGTTGAACGTTACTGGACAACTTCTTGGATTCGTTGGTTCGGGTTTATATGCCTACTGTAAACTAGCAGGAAAATGAAGTGCTCGAGATTTTTTCGTAGCTAAATTTCACAATAAACGACGCAGCTTGCAAGATGCTATATGATTTGGTTCATGGTTCGTCACGAGAACAAAAAGTTGATTTTTCGAGGTTGAGCATTTTTTCGTTTTTATCGTTGAAATTATTTTCGAACCATTGTATTTGTTGTTTCATTGTAAACTACTTTAGAGATGAACGATTTCAAATTATAAATACAAAATTCTCTTTCCTTTTTTTGCTGTTAATCATATGAAAACATATCATTATTTTATTTAATGTTAATTTATTTAACTCATATCTTATCCTCTTTCTCAATAAAGTGATGACGTGTCTTTACCTGATTGGTAACCAAAAGTCGGAGTGTTGATTAAATATTTAAAAGAAATTGAGATTTGGTAACGAAATATTTGGTAGTAATTTATCATGGTCATCAAGAAGTTACAAATCCCGACATAGGTTTACAACAAGCCATTAAGCAGATGAAACTTTTGTTATCTGTCTATTGATGCATCCTGATAGTTACTACACTCTTGATTTCTACAATCTGGTGTGGTAACTATTTATTGTCATATCTTGGAAAACATCCGGAGAACCACCAGCCGAGTTTGATCTACTCGAAGTACTCAACGCTTGATAACGCACATCGGGGCAATCAAGATTGCGATACGGGAAGTACCGTTTCACCACGTGAATCCATCTAGAACGATACTTGATAGCGAAACCTGCATCTTTTTTCTTGTTCCGACCGTTCTTTTGCGTGTCATCATACGTAACTGGTTTGCTCGATGACCTATTGAGACGAATGGTTCGTGTTAATCCATTTTCAATCGGTGTTAAGGCAAAACTTGATCCGGTTTGGAGCAGAACGAGATAGTAATGCAAAAACACAAAGAGCTTACTTTTGTTTGAAGTATATAATATTTATATACGGGAAATACTCACACATATTTCTCACATTTGGTCAGGTTTGAACCCTTGACCTCCTGGGAGGTTGGGTTCCACCGGTAACCCGGGTGGTCGGGTCCCGCTTGGCCAATGACCCTTTTGTTAGAGAGCTTACTTGTTGAGTTCTTCAGATTCAGAATCTTGCGTTTCCGATCTTTGTATTCCAAGATTATAGCTTGTGGATGTGTGTCGGATAAACTGAAGCTGTAAGGAAACCAAACCAAATAAACTCAGTGAATCCAGATAAAGTATGGTCCGGAAAGGATAAGATGTATGCAAACTTTATCTTTAACAGTAATGCATATATTTAGGTTTCTCTAGATATACGAATGCATACCTGATCATCATCCTGGATACCATAAAGTTCGATAGATTCTTGATCATTAAGGAGCTTTTGATCCTTAAAACATAAGCAAAACTGTGCCCATAAATGTGACCTACGAAAATAAACCGAACTTAGAGTAACGCAATTATTAGGACGAGATAATGAAGAAAAAGAAACATCTTGCCGAGCATAGATTCCCAAGACTCCAACACGCTAGACAGACACAAATTGTCTCAAGAGTGTTAGAGTGATAGACGTTGCTCTGATACCATGTTAGAATACGTGTAAACCTAGATTTACTCTCTAAAAGAAGAGAGCCATCGGGGAGATGATGGCAGTTTCAACATTATATAGTAGAGATATGTTTCACTCTAACCGATGTGGGACTTCAACAGATCCACAATCTATTAGAACATAAATAAATTATGTCATGTTTGTTAGCAACTTATGGACTCACAACTTATTCGGCTAGTTATACATGACTGTTTGGTAACGGCTTAATGATATAAATAGTGGTTTATTCGGTAAGCTTTTAAATGGAGCTTTATGCAGAAAGCCAAGTTTTTACCATACCCGTCAATAAAAAAACACGCTCCTTCCATATATGGAAAAAAAACCTCTCAAACAAAAACCTTTTCAAATTCTACAGACAGATTAATCCACGTAGAGAACAGGATAATTGGGCATACCATGAAACCTGGTGTTTAGACAACTGACTGAATTCATCCCCAACGGCTTTTTTCAAATCCCTAACCGTTGCTTTCTTTGTAACAACGATATCTGAATCACACAAATCACCCAAAATTCATTCAATTCCTACTAATCGTTATCGAAGTTGTGGAAATCAACATAAAATTGATTAAGAATGGAGAAGATCAGAAGAATACCAAATGAAGATCCATCTAATTTCAGAATAACAAGTCTGATTGGTTCCACCGGAAGCAATTTGTACGAAAAGGTTCTCGAACTGAGGCTTTCATCGAGCATCCATGGAGAAAAATGGCACGGGCTTGAAGAAGACGATGATGATCGGGACGAACAACATGATGATCCATTTACTTCATCTCCAAACTCGTCACTACGATTCAACCCAAAATCCTCAAAATCTACCTCCGGCACCTCTTCCGCAAAGATCTGCATCTTTTAAACGACGATTTTATGGGGAAATCACTCAATTAAGAGAAATTTTTGTTGATTGTTATGAATCAACTTCAAAATCCCATCAAAATAATAGAATTAAAAGGGGAAATTCTTTGTGGGAGAGGTGCATTAGGGTTTCGATTTTCGATTTTGGGCACAGATTTTGTTTGGAGAAGAAGAGATAAATTTCTCTCAGTTTTTTGTTGGGGGAACCAGGCTTTAGATAAAGCCATAGGCCTTTGGGAGGTATATACTAAATCCAGTACAAAGTACAACTATTTATGCACAAGATGCATCTTGTTGATGAAGGATTGCCTTGCGTTTAGAAATTATTGCTCTGGAAAAAGGAATTACCTAATTTCGACCACATTTGTGAGTTTGTAACGACTTTTTGAAAGAAAAAAAAAAAGATTTTTTATTGTTAAAATAAATAAACTCATAATTATATTTTCATGATTTTTTTTAAATTGGATCCATCATTAAAAAAGTATTTCAATTATTTCATAATCATATATATTACATCATTTTAATTCGTTATGCAAAATTGAAGTGAAGATTTATTTCGATTATAAATACAAAATTGTTGTTACGGTCTAGATTGTAACATTACAACCTCGTTAAAGAGGTTCTATACTTGCAACTATAATGTAATTGTTCATATTTCGTTGGAGATCCTCAAAGTCGAGACTCTGTCAAGACAGTTAATAAAACTTCTTCCATTGCAACTCCTACCACCCTTTGCCGCCACAAGATGGCTTCAAAGATGAGGTCGTGACAACCATTGATATCCGTATTATTCTCTTCTTCTATGCCGCGAGTGGTGGTCTCGACTCCACCATCAACTTCATCGCCACCTCCACAACTCGTTAGCTTAGTGTTTATTAGGGGTGCTCACGGGTTGAGTTGATCGGGTTGAAGGCATTTCGACACATCAACCCAATGTTAGCGGTTTGAAAAAATTTCAACCCAACCCAACCCAACCCGTTCAGGTTGGTCGGGTTGGTCGGGTTTTTGAGCACCCCTAGTGTTTATCATGACTTTACCCCTATCACCAAAAATAGACAACCACCACATTACCCCTGACTGTAATGATCAAGGCTATAAATTCCTATAGGCTCAAGTTCAAAACAACGTAAAGTTTCAAGATATCCTCAATTAGAAACTAAACTCGGAAATTCATAATAACTTGTTGCCATGTGAAGTTTGTGACGTTGGTGAAATCATAGACCCGTTGCTTGTGGTGTGCACGCAACGATGTTCGACTGCTATGGTTTGGCATTAGGTGTATCCATTTCATACAAGGTTGTCGATGCGACAAAATAGCAGTCGAACATGACTTGTCATAAGAACACATTAGATATCATATGAATGTTATAATTGTTTATTATGTGGTCCTTTCATTTAGTAATCATTTTTTGGGTTATCTCCATATTTGAAGAAAAACTTATTATCTCTCCTGCTTTCTCCATTTTGGAGAAAGCTGTTGGAGCAAAACTTTAGCTCAAAATTCTCATATTCTTCATTTTCTTCAAAATGGAGAAACTGTTGAGATGCTATGAGATACACCGAGATGAGATGTATCAAGATGCACCGGATCATTCCCCTTTAAAAATACTTCTCACATTTCTCGCCAGAAGAAATAACACTTCCGACGTGATTCCATGTCTTTGATTGGAAACTTTAAATAATAAAATGCATGTTTATTTTTACGGTCTAAACAATTGGAACAGTTAGATCTGCAGGTTATTGGGTTCAAAACAATTTGAAACCGAAGAAGGATGTCGACCACCAAAGGGTCCCAACCGAGCAATAATCAACACTTACAAGATGAAACCCTAGCTTTCTTCCACCTCCGATCCCCTCCTGCCTTCTCAGAATTCATCTGATCACAATCTAATTCCTCCCAAAATCCCTAATTTCCCTCTCGATTTCAATTGGATCATCGTTTGATCTTCTTAGATTGAGAGAAGGATTAGGGATATTGGGGGAGAAATGACGATTAATTACGCGCTGGTGGCGAGGGGATCGGTAGTGTTGGCGGAATTCAGTGTCACACAGACGAACGCCGGAACCATTGCGAGGCAAATTATCCAGAAAATCCCCGGAAATAATGATACGAATGTGTCGTATTCGCAAGATCGGTGTAATTTTCATGTTAAGCGTACCGATGGACTCACGATTCTCTGTATGGCCGATGACGTCGCCGGAAGTAAGATGAAAACGATGCATTCTTATACCTATGTGTTTTGTTTGTTAAATTTAATGTGTGCAAATTGCTTACGATATTGTTTAGTGCGTTTTGAAATTGAATTCCACCAAAATGAAGCTGGAATGATCTTTGTTTTACATATCTGATTTAACATAGGAGATAGATTCGAGTTTTGGAAGGAAAGAAAAGAAAAGAAAGGGAATGTCATGGGTATTATAGAAAGTAGAGGAAAGTTGACACTTTTACGATTGTACCCTTTGTTCATTTCATTGTGAAATTTAATCATGGGTGTATGTGTAATTTTATAAATAATTTTAATTACTTTTAAATTCCTTTCTTATCTTCCCTTTTCCTTTTCTTTCTTTTCCCTCCTTCAAAAACTAGAGAACACCAACATTTTTTATTTCCCTACTACTTTCCTTCGTTAAAAGAACTCGAGAACACAATGTCAAAGTCCATTTAATGTGCATGATTTAATAGCTTTCATAGGGGAATCATGCCATGGGGGGACCTAGTTAATGAAATACAGTGGCACGTGCCACCATATTGTTTCTCTGTCGTGAGGTACAAAAAATTAGGTTCATGAAAGGTGCAACCGTATTAATTTGTTTTGTGCCACTATATGTATTTTGTAACTGCAATAAGAACACAAGTTTTCTTTGGTAGAGTTGGTTTAGAAAGGCTTTTATTCTACTTAAGACCCGGGTTCAAGTCTTGTTAAAAACAATTTTTGTAGTTTTTAGCTTTTAATTTCATATTTATTGTTTCTAAAAAAATGAGAATACTTGGATTCAAACTTGAGACCTCTAGTTTGAAAAGCAAAGAACCAACCACCAAACCAATATTAATTTTAGAGTAAATTACACTTTTGGTCCCTGTGGTTGCCACCTACTATCAAGTGTTGTCCCTATTTCAAATTAATTACACTTTTAGTCATTATGGTTGGCATTCTTATTCAATTTTAGTCATTGTGGTTGCCATTCTTTTTCAATTTTGGTCCCTATAATTAACTTATGTTAAAAAGGTATATTTTATTAAAGGGTATTTTTGTCTTTTAATCATTTTTTATATTTTCTTCAATTTAAAAATTAAATGAAATACTAAATTTCTTATTATATTGTAAAATATAATAAACTTGCAACTGGAGAATGAAAATAGAATTGAAGAAGAAGAAGCAGATGAAGGTTTGTTGTTAAGAAATTAAACTCCGCCGTGAAAATATGAATATGATGACGGTTTCTGTTTCACTACCGGGGAAATAGCGATTTTAATCACCTCCAAAATCCAAATCCAATAAGCCACTGCATTAGCCGATTCATGCCCTTTCTTACCAAAAACAGTTGGTACAATTTTCCAAAGAGGTTAACCGAAGAACACGCACCGTCGCCCACCAGAAACTTGGCCGAAAAACTTCATTGTAACTCACCTCAGTATCGAATTTCCACCGGCTGATTTGAATCCCTTTTTCGTAGAGGAAGTCGTCGCCTATTCGTTCGTGTTTCTGCTCGTCACACACAGCCATCATCCACCACCGCCAACATCCACCACCCAGCTTGGTCTTCATCTTCCTGACGAACCCGCAAGCAAAACCCCAAACAAACCCAGTTCCAAAATAAAAACTCATATCACAAACCAAATCAAAACCTAACTCAAAACCCCTGATCAAAACCCAAATCAGAAATGAAATCAAGAACCCAGATCGAGGTGTTCCTGGTCGAAGCTTCGATGTCCTTTTTTCACGACAACGCTGAAAGGGTTGGACAATGAAAAGGGTGGGCGCCGGAGGGGAGTGGGACGTCGGAGCTGTGGCGCCGGAGGGTTTGCATATTGAAGTGGGTTTCTTCCATTCCCCTGGAAGTTTCTCCTCTTCAAAAAGGCGACCACTAGGATAAAGGGGATAGTTGAGCTGTGGAGGGGGGGAGATCTTTAAGGGTGGAGATCAATAGGGCCGAGATCACCGATGAAGAGTGTTGCCGGAGGGATGTTCTCAAAGGGTTGGATCACTGGAGGTTTTTGTAGCTTTGATCTAACGTCATATATATAATGATATATTAATATTATAATATATTCTTTAATATTAGTATTTAAAGGAATATGAAATAAAATTTAAAAAGACAAAAATATCCCTAAGTTAATAGATCTATTTAATAGAAATTAGTTTGAGGGACCAACATTGAAAAAGAATGTCAACTACAATGACCAAAAATGTAATTAGTTTCAAATAGGGACTACACATGATAATAGATGGAAACCACAGGGACCAAAAGTGTAATTTACTCTTAATTTTATGAAAAATGTCTCTATATTTGCTTTTTATAGTCAAATGGTGTCACCGTTTAAAAAATATTCCAAGTCCGCCCCTGAATCATGCTCTAGAATTATTTGTCTATTGAATATCTTATGGGTATTCCCTAATTGGTGAAATGACAAGTGTCACTCCCTAATTGGTTGGTGATTTCAGAAAATCGCCAAGAACCTAACAATTTGACGATTTGAATGGATTTTTTCGGTACTTGTGTAAGAAAGTGGGCGGGCCCCACCTCGGACATCAATGGGAAGAATGGCCCATGCTGAATTCCTTTGGCGATTTAGCTTGTCATTTTGGTAGATATGAAAAAACTTGGCCATTTTCTCACTTTCTTTATGTATTCTAGTCATTTCGGGAACTTCTCGAGGTAACATCGTTGGCTTAATTGGTATTGCCAGTTTAAAATCAAATTGAAATAAGCAAGAAGATTTAGTAGCTCTAGGATCCTGGTGGGATATACTGTGTTTGTTTTGGTTTGATTCAGAACATCATCCTCTATTGTTTTTATATCTCATATAATTTCGGAAGCCATCTTCTAAAATTCTAGTCTGATCATTTGAATTTTGAATCGAAGGATACTATAAAAGATGAATCTCAATGCGTAAATTCTATACGTGAAGATGATTTGCACAATATGAACAAAGTAGATGATATTTCATTTTTGCAGGAAGGATTCCTTTTGCCTTTCTTGAAGATATCCATCAGAGATTTGTGAGGACTTATGGTCGAGCAGTATTATCAGCTCACGCTTATTGCATGAACGATGAATTTTCGAGGGTTTTGAGACAACAAATGGAGTATTACTCAACCGATCCTAATGCAGATGGGATAAACCGTTTAAAAGGCGAAATGAGTCAGGTCAGCAGACTCTCCTTTACTTAAGATCATTTTTCTTTGCTATAATGTTGAATGATACAAATAAAAAGTACGAACTTTTGCTAACGAGATGCGTGTTGGGAATTTTAAGTTGTAGATGATAAATGTTGGTTATGGTTTCGTAACCAGGTGCGCACTGTTATGATAGAGAACATCGACAAGGTTGTAGAGAGGGGTGATCGCTTGGAACTACTTGTCGACAAAACTGCCACGATGCAAAACAATACTTTTCACTTCAAAAAGCAATCTCGTCGATTCAGGAATACGATGTGGTGGAGAAATGTCAAGCTCATGTATATTCTCTCATCAACTCTTCTATTTTTAACTTCTTAATGGAAAATCCTTGAGTGGCTGCTTTTATATATGCAACTTATGGAAGACTTAGGGGCTGTTTACTAATCGCTTACTCGGTAAGTGCTTACGGGCTCACTTTACCTTATCGGATGAACATGACAAGGATTGAGAATCTTACCCGGTAAGAGTGATGACAAAAACAGAGAGTCTTATCCGGTAAGTGAGAATGACAACTCTTGCCCGGTAACCGGATAAAAATGTTGCATATGATGCGTTTTAATGGACTAACATCTTACCCGATAACTTATATGAAAGTGTTAAGACTATTACCGATAAGCGCTTACCGGGTAAGTGTTGGGTAAACGACCCTAGAAATAAATACCATGGCCATATTTGGAACTTGTTGAAAAACATCTTGTTTGGTTAAAGCATAAGCTAGTTTTTGAAACCTAACTATTGAAAAACTTTTGTTTACGTCAATTGACAATAGCTTATCCATTTTTTTTTACCAAACATGACTAAGATGTTGTTTACTTACAACTTAATAAGCTTAATGGTCTAGGCAGCTTATGAGTGTTCCTTTACGGCTTAATCGTTAAGCTCGAAGCCGAAATAGCTATATGGAATAAGCCAGGACCCCGCATTTGTCCCCCATAAAGCCACTTCAAACAAATTAATGCCAGAAATGCCCTAGAAATAATCCATCTCTCTCTCTCTCTCTCTTTGCTTCCCTCAACCTACTCCCGTCCCTTAGGTGGGAAATTTTATACGAACAGACAACTTAACCCATACAGAGCCTAATAGAAGAAGAAAAAAGGTAAACAATCTTTAACTTATCGACTACCAGCTAGCTTGTTAGCTAACAACTAGTTTTCAGCTAACAACTAGATTATCAGCTAATTTGCTCGACCTGTAACATCGTAGGCCAACCGTACCAGATATTGTCCGCTTTGTCCACAACCTGGACTCACGGTTTTAAAATGCGTCTGATAGGGGAGGTATCAAGTCCCTCTTGTAAGGCAATCTTTGTTCCCCTCCCCAACCAATGTGGGATCTTACAATCCACCCCCTTGGGAGCCCAGCGTCCTCGCTGACACCAGTCCGGTTCCCGACTCTGATACCATCTGTAACATCTTAGGCCAACCAATATCTGCTTTGTCCACAACCTCGACTCACGGTTTTAAAACGTGTCTGATAGGGGAGATATCAAGTCCCTCTTATAAGGCAACATTTGTTCCCAATCTGAGATGTTTCCTACGAGAATTTTGTATGATGTAGGCCAAAGTTTTTGCTACTTAGAAGCAAATATAATAGTCAGGATGCTTACTAAGTTAATGTTGGATTCCAAATGCAGGGTTGCTCTATTGTTTCTTCTGCTGGTGGTAGTGTATATTGTGGTGGCATTTGCTTGCAATGGGCTGACACTCCCTACTTGCCTAGCCTAAGGTAAACAATTTGGCACCAAAGGAGACTTGGGTTACATTTAGAACTGAAACTAGATCAAAGATCAGTTTGTAGTTTGAAACCTTGCTTCCCATGGCTTCTTAGTAACCATTTTGCATGTGAGATTGTATCCTTGATTGAAAAGTAATGGCAATTCTTTCAAAAATTATTGAGGGTGGTTTGTTTCATGATAAGTGTGGGACTGTGTGTGGCTTGGAATTGGATATATATATAGAGAGAGAGAGAGAGAGAGAGAGTCCTACTAAATTGTAACCGCTAAATGTGTGTAACCCGTCGATTTCATAGGTTTTTTTGATGAATTTTTTTTATGGAGTCGTTTATTTTGATGAAATTGTTGCGTATCATTCATTTCTTGATGAAATTTTTTTATGAAATTTGTAGTTTCATAGGTTTTTTTCATTTTTATGAAACTTTTCATATATTTTCGTTTTCACCTATGAAACTACAAATTTCATAAAAAAATTCATCAAGAAATGAATGATATGAACTACTTTAATCAAAATAAACAATTTCATAAAAAAAATTCATCAAAAAAACCTATGAAATCGACGGGTTACACACATTTAGCGGTTACAATTTAGTAGGACTCTCTCTCTCTCTATATATATATATATATGAGAATTATTCTTTTGTTTTTTATAAGAAGGGTTTTCCTTTTCTTTTCTTTGGGATGTGGATTGATGTTGAATACATGAATGTGTTTAGTTTAGCTACATATTATAACGCGCTCTATTTTTTTTATAAATAAGCCCGCAATCGTTGACGTTTTTCCAGAATTTTCCGCAGACCTCTCTGACATAAATAGTCTTTTTTGTGCAATTCCAAATGTGAAGTAAGTCTCCGTATCTTATTGATGAAACTAACTACTTGAAATTCAACAGATCCTTTGTTTTCTTTGTTTTCTTTGTTTTCTTTTTGTTTTTGCAAAATAATTGAAATAAATGAATTTTTTACCATAAAAGAATTTTACACCCCTTTTTACAGATATTTATTTTATTGATCAGTAATAATAATGTCAGAAATTTTAATGTAGTATACACAATAATCATAATTTATTTATAGACTCCGGATTTTATCAATTAAGATTAATCAATCCGATTTTGGAGTTAATTTGGATAGTGATAGAAAAAGACGCTACCAAATAGTTTACTACGAAGATTCTGTTGATTAATTTATAGCTTTAATGGATACGCCATTTCCTACGTCATTTGCTTAGTATTGCAGTATACTAGACTGGGGTGTAAGACAGCGCATATGTCCATCTGGTTGCTTGCATATAACATCAATATATACAGATGCCGGACAGAAAAAATATGGGGTTTGGATAATTTTTTTGTTCAAACAAATTCTTCAAAATGAAGAAAATAAGAGAGAGAGTCTAAGGTCTTGTTAGTTTTTTTTAACTCTTAATAGCCTTTTTATGTCTATTTGGTAAGAGGTAGGGTTGTTAAAGACTGTTTTTTCCAAAATTTCAGAGTCACTTATGTCTTATCGTCTTCTTATTTGGTAAGAGGTAAACCATCATTTTATTTGCCACTTAGACCATCCGCATCAGTGCAAGACCAAAGTCTTTTATAAAGTGTCACGTTAGTTTTGCAATAACATCTCTTACATCAATGTAAACCAAACTTCTTTCTAACGTGGTCCATACCAATATTATAATATAATGTAATAAACTAATGAAACAAAAATATATAATAAACTGATATTATAAAAATAATAGTATTAATTTATTAAATTTAGTGGGTCCTACATCTTGCAAGACTTTGCTAATTTAGCAAGTGTAAGGGTATCTTGCAACACCTTGCTATCCACATAACAAACCATGTCATCTTGCAAGGTCTCTAGCAAGATAGATGTGGACGCTCTTATTGTTCTCCGGTCCCTGCAACGACGTTTCTCAAACGCTTCTCATTCAAATAACCTTAATCGATCATTTCTCTCAATCGATCTTCATCTTTTTCGTTTAAATGGATAGTGCCATCAATGGCTTATTTAAAACAATTTAGATGGTATATTTTGTTTAAATGAATGCTAATTTTATAATTCAGATGTAAATTACGTAATGATGATAAATAAATGTATATATAAATTCAACACTACATGACTATAATATTCTGATAGATAAAATTAATTCAACACTATAAATTTATATATAAATTCAAATTATTTTAATTGAGCAACATTAATGGGCAAGATCGGATTAAGCTGGTCTCTAATATTCGGTAACATACTTTTTCCGTATGTCATATTTAGATGTAGGAGGGAGTAGGAGCGGACCCAAAAAAAAATTCATACGGGGCACCATAAAATAGAAAAAAATATATAAAAAACACGGTTTTTATTGACGTGTTTAAATCTTTTTATCGACGTTCAATATTGTCTGATATGTTTTTAGCTTGGTTTCACCGCGTGGGATTTTTAAAACTTTTTGGTTGATATCAAGAGATTTTTAAGTTTTTTTTTATCGATTTCGAGATTTTTTTTTTGGTTTTATGTTAATTTCAAGAGTTTTTTCCCGGTTTTTTGGTTGATTTCAATAGTTTTTTTTGCTATTTGGTTCATTACGAGGTACGGTTGCACCTTCTTGAAGTTTCCAAAATAATACGGTAGCACCTTCTAAAACGATACAATTGCACCCTTCACAAACCTAAAATCTTTTACCTTTCGCCGGAAAAATAATACGGTGACACGTGCTACCGTAACCACTAAGCTAGGTCCGCCTATGAGGAAGAGTACACTACTAGAATAACTGCCTTTACCGACTATAAAAACCGTCGGTAATTATCGACGGTTAAACGACGGTATAGTTAAAAAAATTATTTATTTTTAATAGGTCGTTGGTAAACAATCGGAAAGTTTGATCAATTACCGACGGTTTTCCGACGGTTCCTTTAAGTTTTATATTTTTACTTGTTTTTAGTAGGCTGTCGAAAACCGTCAGAAAATTTTATTAATTACCGACGGTTTTCCAACACTTTCTTTTTACATTTTTTAAATTTTGTTTATTTTTAATAAGTCGTTAGAAGGGCGAGAGTGGGTCTGGTTGCGATCTTCTGAATGCTGAGGAGAGCAAAGAATTGATCGCATTCACTTTGAAGTCCCTCCCCAAAACGGTCGGAAAATTTTATAAATTACCGAAGGTTATCCAACTGTTTCCTTTTGATTTTCTAAATATTGTTTATTTCTATTAGGTCGTCGGTAAACAGTCGAAAATTTTGATCAATTACCGACAGTTTTTCGACGATCTCTTTCCATTTTTATATTATTTACTTATTTTTAATAGATTGGCGGAACATCGTCGGAAATTTTTATCAATTACCGACGGTTTTTCGACCGTTTCCTTTTACTTTTTCTAAATTTTGTTTATTTTTAATAGGTCGTTGGAAAACGGTAAGAAAATTTTATAAATTACTGACGGTTTTCCAACGGTTTCCTTTTAATTTTCTAAATTTTGTTTATTTTTTGATTTGTGTAACAACCCAACTCAACAATTAAAGCATATACAACAATAATTAAATGATTCGCCGAAACGACCCCAAAATACTATCTCGAAAGCACGAGTACATACAAAATTTGCTGAACAACCTATCACACAGCTGAGAACGATAATATACTAAGTCTGATATGCTAAATATAACAATTTTCTTCTATTCCCAAGCTTCACGCTCACATCTTCTCATTGCCCTTACTAGAGTCTTCTACTAAGCGTTTACCTGGAAATGGTTTAGTTTTTTATAAGCGAGGGTTAGACCATGAGGTCTAGTGAGTTCCCTCTAATAAGAAACATTCGCACAACAACAAAATTTAAAACAGTTTATAAGCATTTATAAACAATTTTTCACTTTAAAACATTTAAACTTTCGATCACAAGAACTACACATGTACTTGGCACACTGAAGTCGCGCACACCTGTGACAACGTGTCTGGCTCACACGACCTTAACTGGGAACACCCCCCATACCCCCGGTATGAGCTTTGGCGGGACACCCCCCCCCCCCCCCCCCGACTTAGCCATAACATGTCTACTTCCAAATGTATGCATACAAGATAACTTAACTTTCTCAACATAGTAAAACATGCAGTTTCATATTAAAATAAACATGCAGTTTCAACATCTCATGTGTGGCAAATAATTCATCGGTCAACACATTTTCAGTTAGAAAGACTCACCTGCTGTCCTTGCTTAGGTCTCCTCACTTACGCCTCTGGTCTCTAAATGGAACACCAACGAAAATAACGAGAAAGATAAGCGTAAATAATCCTTGACGATTTCTCTCAACACTTACTCATGCCTCAAAAGCTTACTTCGCAACTTACTCGGGGAATGAAGTCAACCAGGACAGAAAGTGCACTTAGCACAATCCGGATAACAGTCTGGTTACCTACTTTCTGAATACTTTCCTGATTAAACAATCCTGATAACTTTCCTGATAAAACAATCCGGATACTAACTTTCTGGTTACAAACCATCCGGAAAGTTGGGCGATTATCCAGACACGGTTTTTTTTATCGATCGCACTTCCAGTAACCTCAATAACCCACACCAAAATCCGATTTTAAACCTTTTAACCGAAGAAATTTCATGTCTAAACCTTCCTTATCATTTCCATAACATTTAATCCCAACCTCATCACCCAAAATGTGCAAAAGTATAAACCTAATTTTATTTAACTTGCACAGAAACCTCACTACATAACACTCAACACTCAAACATTACAATAAAACCTCATTACATAACACTCAACACTCAAAGTTGATCTTCAAGAGTTTTGAAGAAAGAACCCTAACAGAAACCCTAATTATAGAATATGAGAGAAAACGTAAAGAGAGAGAATACAAAAATGAATCTGATGAAAATACAACGACCTCATAACTTTAAATATGAATAGGTAATTGCACATTAGTCCTTTCAGTAAAGTCCTTCAATTTAATCTATTTGCTCCGCTACCCTTATGTCAACAAGCTATTGAAGCGCCATCCACAACTTTGATCAAATCACAGAAACAGTCCTCGCATAATTACAAACATGACAAAATAACTTAAGTTAGACATTAAATGAAAAGATTGATCTTATGACTTTAATCTTTTAACACCATCCCTCAATCTTGACATTGGAAAAGATCTAACAGTTTTAATTTAGAACACAAGTAGTTATGTTGACTTACACCAAGTGACTTTGTAAATATGTCTGCTGGATTTTCAGAAGAAGGTGTTTTAACTGTTTTAATCATTCCAGCAGTTACTTTGTTTCTAACTTGATGTATGTCAATTTCTATGTGTTTGGTTCCTTCGTGAAACACTGGATTATTAGCAAATTGTATAGTCGACTTATTGTCGCAATTTAGATCAACTGGGAGAAGATTTTCTAATTTTAAGTCAGCTAAAATACTAAGAATCCAAATTATTTCACATAAGGCAGAAGCCATTGCCCTATACTCGGACTCTGCTGAAGAACGAGAAACAGTAGACTGTTTCTTGCTTCTCCAAGAGACCATACAATCTCCCAAAAATAAACAATAACCAGTCACAGAGCGCCTAGTTGAGAGACACTTACCCCAGTCTGCATCAACAAAAGCACTAAGTCTAAAACTAGAAGAAGCCGAAAAATTAATTCCTCTTCCAGGAGAAAATTTCAGATATCTCAACACACGTAAAGCCAATTTAAGATGAGATTGTCTTGGGGAGTGCATAAATTGACTTAAACAGTGTACAGCAAAAGAAATATCAGGTCGAGTAGCCAATAAATAAATTAATCTACCCACTAACCTTTGATATTCAGTTAAATTGGTTAAAGGAGGATCCTTTGAATCTGAACCTATTGAATCAGTTACAATAAGGTTCATATCCATCGGAGTACTGATTGGTTTACAACCCAAATAGCCAAAATCACTAAGTAACTCAAGGCAATATTTGCGTTGAGACATACAAATGCCTTTATTTGATCTCAAGATTTCTATTCCTAGAAAAAACTTTAATTCACCTAGATCCTTGATTTTAAAATTTGATTGTAAATGACCTTTTACATCATTAATTTCAGAAATAGAATTACCAGTTAAAACTATGTCATCCACGTAAACAAGGAGAATCAAATAAACAGAATTGTTGATTTTAGTGAATAATTAGTAATCACTAGTACTTTTTATAAACCCATGATCAAACAAGCAGGCAGATAATTTGGCATACCACTGTCTAGGAGCTTGTTTAAGCCCATATAAGGACTTAACTAGTTTACACACTCTTTTATCATTCGCAGAGAAAAACCCAGGAGGTAAACTCATGTAAACCTCTTCATCTAAATCCCCATAAAGAAAGGCGTTGTTGACATCTAATTGACATAATGGCCAGTCATTTTGCACTGCTAAAGCAATGACACATCTTACAGTGACCATCTTTACAACTGGACTAAAGGTTTCTTCATAATCTTAGACCCTCTCGTTGAGAATACCCCTTAGCTACTAGTGTAACAACCCAAAATCTTATAACATAATAATAAAGCCAAAAGCCCAAAAAGGGTCCCAATTACATCATAAACTCCAATGTAAAATACATTGATTAAGGTCCACAAGCAAATACAACCGAGATGTTAACTAAACAAAAACTGAGACTTGACGGTCTTTAACCTCGCACCTTCACCTCAAGCCTTCTCTTTACCCTTAGACGAAGTACCTAAGCCACCCTTTCCTGAAAATGGTTTTAAAGTTTTGAAAGCGAGGGTTAGACCATAAGGTCTAGTGAATTCCCTCCTAAAGCGTAGCCGCAAAACATTTAAAGAAAAACACTTTTCCATGCAAATAACACTTAACAAGTTTGAGCTCAAACAAGGGTATACACAGTGGTACGGACCAATAACACCTTACAAAGCCAGGCACGGCAACTCATCACCTTACAAAGCCAGGGACGGCAACTCATCACCTTACAAAGCCAGGGACGGCAACTCATCACCTTACAAAGCCAGGGACGGCAACTCGGGGGTCCTCCACTGTGTAACCCGACTCTATCACCAGCATAAACACTTAGAACATGCTTTAAACTTACTCGAGGAATATCCTCCTTCCACATTACAAGCTAACACTTTTCATGCATAAGAAAACATAAGATTCATGATAATCAAGTAACTCATTTTCAGACATATCAATTCTTCGCATTTCATTTTCAAAGATAGAAATAATGCATAAGGGAACTCACCTGGTACTCGGCTAAAAGACACCCTACTCGAAGCTCACTTAATCGCCAAACGATCACCTGAATTGGGTTTAACAAATGAGGTATTAGACTCCCCATTATGTTCTAAAACATTCCCCATACTGTCCTAAGGCAATCCCCTAAACCAAACCTCGAACCCAAGCCCAAACGACCAACGAAGCAAAAACGAAAAAACATGAAACAGAGCCTGGCGCCGATGCTGGCGCCAGTCCATCGGCGCGGGCCTCTGGACACACTTTTTCCTGCACGAGATTTCTTCCCAAATCCAAAGATTTCTCATCCTCAAACATTCCCAAATCAGCTCGAGCTCTCCCAAACCAATATTTCAGTCATAAAACCCAAAAGGAAGGACAAAACCTACAATCTCCATTGGAAAGGTGGAATATCACCAAGAGCCCACAAACTCCTCAAGGGATTTCTCCAACCCACCCTTCCAATTGGTTCTATCATCAATACAATAAGAGAAGAAGAGATTGAATTTAGAAACACATATCTAAGCCCCGAATCCAAGACAAATTAAAGAGATGAAGGTGAAAGTATACCTTAGAAGCAACCTCCTTCAATATCCAGCCCCAACACCTTCCCAAACCTTCAATGGAGGAAATCTTGAGCTCTCCTCCTCTCTAGGAATGCTCCAGCCGAAAAAATGAATGAAAGAATAGGGTTTTTGGGGTTTTTATCTTACTAAACTCTTTCCTTTCACAATCCAGCCACATAACTTTAAGGTTTTTACAAAAAGACCCCAGAACTTCCTTATTTCTGCACTAAAACCACCAAGTTGAAACATGGGATGTTACAACTAGCCTAGCTTTGTACCTTTCAATTTCACCTGTTGATTTTGTTAGTCCCAGATGGCTATAACAAGTATTGTAGAAGGGGGGGTTGAATACAATACTCAAAATTTTCACAATTTTAATTCTTTTTATTGAAAATCTTTCAACAAGAATTACACATAGAAAACTTAAGACTGTTGCGGAAAAGAACAGATAAACTATTCTAACAATCTTACACAAAGTATACAACAAAATAACTAAGAACACTTAGAACAAAGCTATAAAGTTTTTCAAGCAAACTGGAAATTCTTGCACTTAGAGAATTCTTCCAGTTTGCGTAGAATATCAAGAGCTCACAGTAATCTTCAAAGTCTCTCAAGATGTGTGTATTTTCTGTATGGAGAGCTCTTCCTTTTATAGTGACAAGGAGTGTGCAAGCATTGAATGCTTGGGACACTTGTCATCTTCACACTTGCTGAGGATGTTGACTTCTGGAAAGTTGTGAAGTCCTTGTCACCTTTTACAAGGTACAGTCAGAAGAGCCCATGCATGAGAAAAGAGCTTTGCATGGAAATGGATAATAAGACAGAATGTCACTTTATCCATGTAGAAAATATCTTCTCAATTTGTCTTCTTATGTCTCTCATTTTTGTCTTCTTTTGCTTCTCAAAATCTCTTTCAACAAATGCACCACCGAAGAAAGGTTGTAAGATTTCTTCCAAGACAAAATGAATTTGCTTCTCATTTTGTCTTATTATGTCTCTCATTTTTGTCTTCTTTTGCTTCTCAGATTTTCTTTCAAGAAAAGCACCACCGATGGAAACTTGGGATATGTGACACATCTTTGGAGAAAACATCTTTGAAGCTTCTTTGAGGTCCTACCGAAATGTCATTTGGGATATGTGACACATCTTTGAGATATGTGACATCATCTTTGAGATATATGACATCATCTTTGGGAAAAGCTTCTTTGAGACTTGGCCGAAATAGAGAGAAGTTTCGGTGGAGATACCACCGAAATTGTGAGAACAATTTCGGTGAACAATGACTTGTATGTTTGAGAAAAGATCTTTCACTTCCACAATGAGAGAATCTTTAATCTTGACTTTGGTTGATCTTTGACTTCACCAAACATTTGATATCTTGTACAAGCCATTACAAAGAACCATGCATCCAAAATTTCTCTAAGTATAAAATGTTTTTCAAAGTATAAAAGGAGATCATGAGGTCATCTTCAAATCTTGATGACCCAACAGATTTGTATTTTATTTTATATATCCACCTACATCGTTTTCTACCTATGGGAAGTTCAGTTAAAACCCAAGTGTTATTACGATACAAAGCTTCCATTTCTTCGTTCATAGCAATGACCCAATTTTGGTCTTTGCTAACCTCAATAAAGTTATTTGGCTCAATAGATTTGTTTAGGGTAGTAACAAAACAAAAATTGTCAGGACTTAAAAAAGAGTAATTTACTACCTTTTCTACTCCGTATTTAACCTTACCTTCTATTACATAATCCGTAAATTTCCTAGGTAAATTTGAAATACGATTGGATTTTCTAACAAAAGATGAAGGTTCAATAAAATCACCCTCAGAAGGGAAACTCAAATGAACATCACTTTCTTCAGCCTCACAGTGATCATTAGCAGCCGTATTAGAACCACCAGGATTATTAGATCCGACAATTCTACCTTGGGTATTTAACCCATTTGTACTACTCAATTCATTTAAATTGACAGATTGTGGTTGGCTACCAGAATGATCACGGTTGCTGTCATTTTCAGGATTGTTGATTAAGTTTTCATTTTTAGAGTTATCCCTTGAATCATCATAGGGCATGTCAGAAGAAAAATCATTAGTGCGAACAATATTATCAAAAAAAATTAAAGAATTGATGTCACTAGAGCTATGATTTTGATTATGATTGGTTGCTCTCATTTTAAAAGGAAATATTGTTTCATATAATTTCACATCCATTGATACAATAATTCGCTTAGTGTCCAAACTATACATTCTATATCCCTTTTGTGAATTTGCATAACCAAGAAAAACACATTTTTCAGAAGTGATGCAAATTTATCAGACATATTAGGTTTAACAGCAAAACATAAGCAACCAAAATTTCGTAAATGAGAAAGAACAGGAGCAAAACCAAAAACCATTTCATAAGGACATTTTCCGTTTAATACAGAGGAAGGAGTTCTATTTATTAAGTATGTAGCAGTCAAAATACCCTCGTTCCACATATTCAACGGAATGTTTCCTTGAAACATCAAAGCCCTAGCAACGTTTAAAAGATATCTATGCTTGCGTTCCACAACCCTGTTTTGTTGGGGTGTATACACACAAGTAGTTTGATGTATTATTCCTTTAGATCTAAAAAACTCACCTAGTTTATGATTAACAAACTCAGTGCCATTATCGCTTCTGAAAGTTTTTATATGTTTTCCAAATTGGGTAATAAGCAAACTGTGAAAAGCTACAATGTTATCAAAAACATTATCTTTATGCTTTAACAAGTAAACCCATACAGACCTAGTGAAATCATCAACTATGGTAAAAAAATACTTATATCCTTCTTTACTAGGGACACGAAAAGGACCCCACAAATCTAAATGAATTAAGTCACCTAGACTAGTGGTGAAATGGGTACTCAGATTAAATTTGTCCCTAGTTTGTTTAGCCATATGACATATGTCACATGGAGGTGAGTGAGAATTACTGTCTAGTTTCAATTTGTCTTTCAAACAGGCAAGAGCCTGATCAGCAGGACGCCCTAATCTACTGTGCCAAAGTTGCCTAGAGACATGTAATCTTTGTAGTTCTACAGGCAACTCCAATTTATACGCTACTTCACCGATGCGCTCAATGATCTTGAACGGTCCTACGTAGCGGGGCTCAACTTTCCCCTCTTCCCGAATCTGATTACTCCTTTCCAAGGGTTAAGACATACCAAAAGCACTCCAAATTTTCACTGAGTGCCTCTAAATCAATCAATAATTCTCAGTTCTTTCGAAAACTGTCACTACTCCATTACAATGTAGTCCAAATCAATCTCCTATTGAAACACACCTACCCCAAACCATGAGAATATTTTCCCATTCAACTGTTCTCCGGACTTGAGATTGACAATGCTCCAACCTTCTAATCCAGTCATCTTAGTCCCATTCACCTATCCATCCGCTCCTGATCAGCATCAACAACGTACAGTATTCTTTTGGCATCGCTCCTAGGCCAACAACTACACTCTCGGGTCTGTAGCACGCCCAGCCACACACTTGTAATCTCTTCGTTCAAACATACTACTCATCTGAAATACTCTCTTTAATAGAAAACGACTCTACTCGAGTTAACCCCGCAATAACCCAAATCTCTAAACGAAGACTTATCACTCCCTTCGTCGACATACACACTATCACCCTCATATTGTTACCGCATTCTCACCTCCACATAACATTCATATAAGAGGAAGAACACCCTCCTACCAAAATAGCATTCGCCTGGCACGATTGCGTTTCTTCCAAGTCACACCGATCACACGTGCCTTAACAGTTACAAATCAACGGTCCAAACCCCCAACAATCGCTAAGCCATAATTCCATTCTATTCCCAATTATATCCTTCGCCCAATTCCACCGAACGGTTCCACTTCCTAGGAACTACCACCAAAATCACTTGCCCTCCACGAAGAGGTGTGACCAAGTTCACTCTAACTATCTCAATTAATCGAACACTGAACAACACGCTCGCGTGAAACATTCTCCTCGACGATACCGCATTTAATCCCACGGTCTCTCAACTAGAGCACCACCTTCGACCACCTGTTTCCATTCTAACTTGGCCACATTAAGATGCTTTATAAAAACGTTTCGCTAAAAGGTGCCAGTTTTCCAGACCGGCCACACGAATTTAGCTTTCTTAACCCATTAACCATGACATAAACAACAATCCTTTATCTTATGCCCTAAAAAGAACAGTTCTTCAGCTATAGTCCGCCCATTCAATGTCTCATGACATCTTCTTACCGCGAGTCTGTCTATACATGATCTTTCATACCGTCATCATCTCCTCTCATGCTTACACAAACTTTCCATCACACACCGCTACAGCCTAACAGAACAACTTCTCCATACTTATCAGTCAAGACCTTTAGCCAAGTTCTCATGAGGCACTTAGCACCAAGAACTACCAAGAGTTCCTAACTCTCCAACACCGCCGACCCGCTCATTCTAATTCATTACATCCACGAAATACTCCAACGCTCTTGACTAAACTTCACGACGAAGCACTACAACTTAACGGGTACAATATCCTGCTCGACAATCTAGTGAAGTATGAAAACTCATCCAAAATCCAATGGGATCAAGAAGAACAAGGGTTCTCCTTTCATCCCGTTACCAACCGCAACTTAATCTCTTGATCTAAATCTAGTAACAATGTATACCACCTGCAAAACCACACACTTCAACCAAACATACTCACTACCTTTGACCACTCCATTATTACGGCAATTCTTCATTATACCTAAGGCTTACACGTCCCACCGGTACTAAGTGCTACCGCTTCCTCACACCACCATAGCACCATGCGACCGCATCGCAACAAGCTAACATGATGCCTTTACCTACACAGGAGATATTACTCCCTTCATGCCACCCTTAACACAATTTCATACGAAACAAAACGTTTCACGACCTTGCCTCTCCTGGGTCTAGACGAACCACATGTCCAGGTCAACTATCCAAAGCACACCCGCTTCGATTACCCCAACCTTTCGTTCTTATATGGATCATCATACCCTATAAGAAATCACTTATGCAACCACGATCTTTCACTTTTGTAACATTCATACAAGGATTTCCCGTAGGGATCTACCTTTCCTAACTCTTCGAACAAATTCTCGTTTCTCGCCAATTTATCGCGATCTATATCCGTTATACTAAACACCTGACACATAAGAGAATCATCAAAACCTCAATGGACATCATACCCCCATAGTGATCTTCCGTTCTCTGAATGCTCTCCCTAGGTGTTCCTACACCATATCATTTACACAAACCCGGACAACCTCCTTCGTTTGCCCGCAACGGGTTCATTCTCACGTTCCAATTTCCTGACAACACCTCTAACTTAAGACATGATAATCAGTCACAAACCTCCATAACAATGGATTACATGAGAAGATTCCATTCCTTCTAGACCACCTAGGATTCCTAACAGAATCCACTTCGTCCAACGCATCGTAACCAACTTATACCCCACCGCTCTCACTTGAGGAAACACAAGACCTCTCTTAGCGCAAAATTTTAATTACCAAACATCTCAGCACTCCGACTCAAACCCGATAACATTACATCAAGTAACGTAACGCTACTTATTACCATCACACCAACAGACACGCTTTGATCATTTCAAATCTTACCGCAATAAATCATTCTCGCATAACTAAGCAATAGCTCAAACTACTATCATACCGACATTCCGAATTCACTGCCTGAGACTCCCGGTATTCACCCACTTCCTCTAACGGGAACACTTAGGTCATAACTCGACCACATATTATTCAACTGAAAATTCCACTCCCAAAGCCTTTCCTCAACCTCGATCGTAATACCCTTCCCGACCTAGCGAGTTCGTAGCCTTCATGCATAATGACACAACGTTTGAAATCATTTTGTACACTTTTAAAAAATACAGTAGACACAAAATCATAAAACAAGCTTGAGTATGTATGAACCAACATCACTTACGACGATTAGTAAAACACAACGATCGCAAGGATCGCTCACAGGCACTCTTACGATACTTCGTAACCTTGTCCATCCAACTCGATGTCGACACAACGGTCATCTCCAACGAAACCCTCTCCAATACGGCTAGAAAATTCAGGACGAAGTCACTTACCCCAAGTGGGTCAGTTAACTCTAACACTCGTTTACATGAAAATAATGAGTCAGTACTCATTTTGTTTGTAAAACAAACCTCGCAATAAGATGTTTTCAATATTTTCGTAACGAAGATTCTCTCCACAAGAAAAACGTGAAATAATTCGTAAATCACTAAGTTCAAAACTTTATCGTGTAATGAAAACAAGTTTGTCCTTTACTTTAAAGAAAACACGCTCGCACGCGTCAACTCATTTCCCAAACAAGAAAACATATCATGCACGTACATGCTTTTTAACATGAAAGAATCTCGTATAATATGTTTAACAACAAAATGCATGAAATTCAATATGCAAAGGAAGGCTATTCACTCTAACTAAGTCAACCGTTGCACTCACTTTAACTCTTCACGGGTACCATGCTATAACTAACAACCGCTTCCTTACTTATGCCACAAATTGTAGCACAAGTGCTTCATAACCCACTGATCGACCACTCTTACATGCATACCACAAAACAACACTGATCTTTTACAATCATTAACCTTGCCACTAAACCGCTGGACTAAGGAATCCAAGACTAGATTCCCTAACTTGATCTTGAATTAAAGGTTTCAAGATGTCCGCATAATTCTCCCTCCTAACCCAATTGACCGACACCACGATCCTAAGGGTGGGGACCCACTAACACTAGTCAGCACATTAACATTCCAGACAACGCTTCCTCTAGAAGTTGCAAACATCCCATCACAAGGGATCTCTTCCATGACACATCAACTCTTCGCTATCGAACACAAGGTTAGAACCTTCTACATACTGCCACACTCACCACTCATCCCGACAATAGTGATTGATTACACCCATGCACCTGTAGATCCATAATAGCATTGGCCAGATGCTACTTGAATTTACCTTACATGAAGGTTCTCACTACCATTGTCAAGATATCCTATGTTTACGGTCATTCCTAATGGCTTCCTATATCTCGGTTGTGTCCCACTCTACTCCACAGTTTAAGTTTAGGCCCATCCGGGCACCTAAATCCCTTAAACTATGGCTCTGATACCATTTGTAACAACCCAAAATCTTATAACATAATAATAAAGCCAAAAGCCCAAAAAGGGTCCCAATTACATCATAAACTCCAATGTAAAATACATTGATTAAGGTCCACAAGCAAATACAACCGAGATGTTAACTAAACAAAAACTGAGACTTGACGGTCTTTAACCTCGCACCTTCACCTCAAGCCTTCTCTTTACCCTTAGACGAAGTACCTAAGCCACCCTTTCCTGAAAATGGTTTTAAAGTTTTGAAAGCGAGGGTTAGACCATAAGGTCTAGTGAATTCCCTCCTAAAGCGTAGCCGCAAAACATTTAAAGAAAAACACTTTTCCATGCAAATAACACTTAACAAGTTTGAGCTCAAACAAGGGTATACACAGTGGTACGGACCAATAACACCTTACAAAGCCAGGCACGTCAACTCATCACCTTACAAAGCCAGGGACGGCAACTCATCACCTTACAAAGCCAGGGACGGCAACTCATCACCTTACAAAGCCAGGGACGGCAACTCGGGGGTCCTCCACTGTGTAACCCGACTCTATCACCAGCATAAACACTTAGAACATGCTTTAAACTTACTCGAGGAATATCCTCCTTCCACATTACAAGCTAACACTTTTCATGCATAAGAAAACATAAGATTCATGATAATCAAGTAACTCATTTTCAGACATATCAATTCTTCGCATTTCATTTTCAAAGATAGAAATAATGCATAAGGGAACTCACCTGGTACTCGGCTAAAAGACACCCTACTCGAAGCTCACTTAATCGCCAAACGATCACCTGAATTGGGTTTAACAAATGAGGTATTAGACTCCCCATTATGTTCTAAAACATTCCCCATACTGTCCTAAGGCAATCCCCTAAACCAAACCTCGAACCCAAGCCCAAACGACCAACGAAGCAAAAACGAAAAAACATGAAACAGAGCCTGGCGCCGATGCTGGCGCCAGTCCATCGGTGCGGCCATCGGCGCGGGCCTCTGGACACACTTTTTCCTGCACGAGATTTCTTCCCAAATCCAAAGATTTCTCATCCTCAAACATTCCCAAATCAGCTCGAGCTCTCCCAAACCAATATTTCAGTCATAAAACCCAAAAGGAAGGACAAAACCTACAATCTCCATTGGAAAGGTGGAATATCACCAAGAGCCCACAAACTCCTCAAGGGATTTCTCCAACCCACCCTTCCAATTGGTTCTATCATCAATACAATAAGAGAAGAAGAGATTGAATTTAGAAACACATATCTAAGCCCCAAATCCAAGACAAATTAAAGAGATGAAGGTGAAAGTATACCTTAGAAGCAACCTCCTTCAATATCCAGCCCCAACACCTTCCCAAACCTTCAATGGAGGAAATCTTGAGCTCTCCTCCTCTCTAGGAATGCTCCAGCCGAAAAAATGAATGAAAGAATAGGGTTTTTGGGGTTTTTATCTTACTAAACTCTTTCCTTTCACAATCCAGCCACATAACTTTAAGGTTTTTACAAAAAGACCCCAGAACTTCCTTATTTCTGCACTAAAACCACCAAGTTGAAACATGGGATGTTACAACTAGCCTAGCTTTGTACCTTTCAATTTCACCTGTTGATTTGTATTTTATTTTATATATCCACCTACATCGTTTTCTACCTATGGGAAGTTCAGTTAAAACCCAAGTGTTATTACGATACAAAGCTTCCATTTCTTCGTTCATAGCAATGACCCAATTTTGGTCTTTGCTAACCTCAATAAAGTTATTTGGCTCAATAGATTTGTTTAGGGTAGTAACAAAACAAAAATTGTCAGGACTTAAAAAAGAGTAATTTACTACCTTTTCTACTCCGTATTTAACCTTACCTTCTATTACATAATCCGTAAATTTCCTAGGTAAATTTGAAATACGATTGGATTTTCTAACAAAAGATGAAGGTTCAATAAAATCACCCTCAGAAGGGAAACTCAAATGAACATCACTTTCTTCAGCCTCACAGTGATCATTAGCAGCCGTATTAGAACCACCAGGATTATTAGATCCGGCAATTCTACCTTGGGTATTTAACCCATTTGTACTACTCAATTCATTTAAATTGACAGATTGTGGTTGGCTACCAGAATGATCACGGTTGCTGTCATTTTCAGGATTGTTGATTAAGTTTTCATTTTTAGAGTTATCCCTTGAATCATCATAGGGCATGTCAGAAGAAAAATCATTAGTGCGAACAATATTATCAAAAAAAATTAAAGAATTGATGTCACTAGAGCTATGATTTTGATTATGATTGGTTGCTCTCATTTTAAAAGGAAATATTGTTTCATATAATTTCACATCCATTGATACAATAATTCGCTTAGTGTCCAAACTATACATTCTATATCCCTTTTGTGAATTTGCATAACCAAGAAAAACACATTTTTCAGAAGTGATGCAAATTTATCAGACATATTAGGTTTAACAGCAAAACATAAGCAACCAAAATTTCGTAAATGAGAAAGAACAGGAGCAAAACCAAAAACCATTTCATAAGGACATTTTCCGTTTAATACAGAGGAAGGAGTTCTATTTATTAAGTATGTAGCAGTCAAAATACCCTCGTTCCACATATTCAACGGAATGTTTCCTTGAAACATCAAAGCCCTAGCAACGTTTAAAAGATATCTATGCTTGCGTTCCACAACCCTGTTTTGTTGGGGTGTATACACACAAGTAGTTTGATGTATTATTCCTTTAGATCTAAAAAACTCACCTAGTTTATGATTAACAAACTCAGTGCCATTATCGCTTCTGAAAGTTTTTATATGTTTTCCAAATTGGGTAATAAGCAAACTGTGAAAAGCTACAATGTTATCAAAAACATTATCTTTATGCTTTAACAAGTAAACCCATACAGACCTAGTGAAATCATCAACTATGGTAAAAAAATACTTATATCCTTCTTTACTAGGGACACGAAAAGGACCCCACAAATCTAAATGAATTAAGTCACCTAGACTAGTGGTGAAATGGGTACTCAGATTAAATTTGTCCCTAGTTTGTTTAGCCATATGACATATGTCACATGGAGGTGAGTGAGAATTACTGTCTAGTTTCAATTTGTCTTTCAAACAGGCAAGAGCCTGATCAGCAGGACGCCCTAATCTACTGTGCCAAAGTTGCCTAGAGACATAGTAGAATATGGACATATTAGTAGAGTTTAATTTACTACTCAAAAGGGTTGAATCAAGTAACTTACTCTTAGAAACCTGATCAAAACCAATGAAAATCTTACTATCTCTAGCTAGTTTATGGACAAAAAGTAAATTAACATGAAAGTCAGGTATCACAAGAACATCAAATAGAACCACATTATTGTTCATTCTATAATTTCCTATTTTTTCAATTCTAGCTTCATTGCCATTAGGTTGAGTGACTCTCAAGTTCAAATCAGATATAAAAATAATACTTTCCAAATGAGAAATAGATGAAGTCATGTGCTGGTTTGCACCAGAATCAATAATCCATCTAGATTGATTAAATTTTAAAATATGAGTCATGTTAGCGAAAACATTACCTGCCATATTAACAGATAAGCCCTCACTCTGTTTCTATCAATAAGAGACAGCAGCTTGACAATTTGCTCTTCTGTTAAAGACTTAGAGGAACTGGAACCATTAACAGTTCCCTCAGCAGTACAAGCATTACTAGATGGATTTTTGAAAAACTGATTTGGCTTGCTTTTAATAAATTGGAAATCCTTAGGAAACCCTATTAGTTTGAAGCATCGTTCTATGGTGTGACCAGTCACACCACAATGCTTACAAAGTAAGGGAGTTTTCCCAGATTTTTTCTTAGTATCAATAGGTTTGCTAAAAAACGCAGTGTTTTGAGTTTTCGAATCATCAAAAGATCTAGTTAGACCCCGATGAGACTCCTCACGAGAGACTAACGAAAAAGCAGTTTTGACAGAGGAAAGGGGCTCGGTAGTCAAGATATTACTTCTTGTTTGCATGTAAACGTCATTCAATCCCATCAAAAATTGCATCAATTTTAACAGTTGATTATGTTTAGAAAAATCATGTGATGCATTACAAGAGCAGGAAGGGAGTTTAACCAAAGCATCAAACTGTTTCCATAAAGCATTCAATTTATGATAATAGTCAGAAACAGACGATCCATTTTGTGTGAGTGAATTAATTTTTTGATGTAAATTAAAGGTTACTGAACCATCAATTTAATCATAAGTCTCCCTAAGTTCCTGCCAGACCTCAGAGGCAATTTTTGAGAAAACCTGACTAAGGAATAACTCCTCAGAAATAGATCAGAGGATCCAGGACAACACCACAGAGTTACACCTATCCCACTGTTTACCAAGGGTATCATTATCAGTAGATCGATGAATGGAACCATCAACAAATCCCAATTTATTTTTTGTTTCTAAAGCCAAAATCATAGCGTAAGACCAGACCTTATAATTTTATGTTCCAGTCAGTTTCATGTTTAAAATGGACACACCAGAAGTATCAGTAGGGTGAAGGTATAGAGGATCCCCAAAGTCCAGTTTAGCAATCATAGATTGCGGTTCTGGCGCCTTGGGAGATTCTGTACCAGTCATGATGAAAGCTGTAAATGCACACAAGGGAAAACACCAAAGCAATAAATGACATGATTCCTTGCCACTCTATGGTGGTAGGTCAAGTCAATCACAGTGGTTCCCAAAACAAGAATGGAGATGAGAGGAGATACACAGAGGATAGTTAGAAAGTACCTACAGTGAGTATCCAAAGTTAGATGCAGTGGAAACAAGATCTGAAGATCTGAGAACCAGATCTACAGGAACTAACCTGAACAAACAAAGAGAAAAGAGGAGAGGGACCACACTGGACAGATCGTAAGATCTAGGACCACAATGTTTAGTAGTCCACACCAACACTAATCACACTGGAGAATACAGTATCTGCATATGTCACAAAGGTAATGATGAATCCTTAGAGCAGATCCAGTGACCTGTTCTTTATCATCTACACAAAGGACGCAATGACTGCAACTAGTGTAAAGTAGAAGACTAGACACAACAAAAAACTCAGACTAGATGAACCAAGCCGTGAACAAGACCTACAAAGGTCAGATCCACAGCTGAAGATGAAGAGCAAACAAATATGCTCAGATCTAAACAAATACTCAGATCTAGACAGACCAAGTCGTGTACCAGACCTAGGAAGGTCAGATCCACAACAAAAAATGACCAAGAAGGAACCTGAGAACTATGTATCAACAACACATATCAGATTCAAGAGAGAGAAAAAGAGGTACATCTACAACAAAATAATACGTGAACAAAGATAAAATGATGTATCAGAACTAAACAGTAGAGATACATACACACAAAAGTAGATTTACACTAATGAGATGAGAGAGCTGAAGTTGATGTATCAAGACTAAAGAGTAGAGATGCATGCAACTCGGATTAGATGCGAACAACACAGATCTGAGATGAGAATGACAAGAAAAATGATAGTTGAAAAGAAAAATGGTCAAGAACAACCAAACATTTTGAAAACTGCAGAAAACCTCAGATCTATGATAAACAAAAAAACAAACTAGAACCAGAAGTACATCCAGAATCAAAGGACTAAGGCAATAGTGTCAGAATCCATATGAACAGATGAAACCAGACGTGTAAGAACATAATATTTCAAAGTTAATGAAAAATCAGAGTCATACCAGATGTGTGCATCGATGATAAGGAGGTTGAAGATGACCGCACCATAGGCTTTGATACCATGTGCAAAAGTATAAACCTAATTTTATTTAACTTCGAATCAAATATTACTTACACGGAAACCTCACTACATAACACTCAACACTCAAACATTACAATAAAACCTCATTACATAACACTCAACACTCAAAGTTGATCTTCAAGAGTTTTGAAGAAAGAACCCTAACAGAAACCCTAATTCTAGAATATGAGAGAAAACGTAAAGAGAGAGAATACAAAAATGAATCTGATGAAAATACAACGACCTCATAACTTTAAATATGAATAGGTAATTGCACATTAGTCCTTTCAGTAAAGTCCTTCAATTTAATCTATCTGCTCCGCTACCCTTATGTCAACAAGCTATTGAAGCGCCATCCACAGCTTTGATCAAATCACAGATACAGTCCTCGCACAATTACAAACATGACAAAATAAATTAAGTTAGACATTAAATGACAAGATTGACCTTATGACTTTAATCTTTTAACACAAAACCCATTAACAGCAAACTTTTAACCATTTTCTTACAAAACCCCAAATAGCTCAATCTTTCGAGAGAAAACAAAGAACGAGATATAATATAGGAGGTTAACTTGAAGAATTTTATGCAGAATCTATCTCCAATCCAACACGTCCTTTCTTCCTTCAGATTTCACTCTGATCGATCTTCCAAAATCTCTCTTCTCTCTCCAGCCTCCACTTTCACGAACATAAGATGAAAATAGGGTTTTAGGGTCTTTTATTACTTTCCTATATTGCACATAGGCCCCTTTTCTTTTATTTGCAATTAGGGCCTTGAACTTATATTTCCATCAATATTTTCCTTAACAGAATATTTGCAGATCATGGTTATTACAATTTGCGCGGCTCATATGAGAGAAACCTGAATGAATTGCAGTTCCAAAATCACTAAAACAGTGACCTAACATGTCCTTCGATCGACAGCGATCTGGTCTCTCCCTCGTCCCTGGGAGATCGCTGCTTAATCTCACCCTCTCTACTCCACCTCATCGTCGCCATTCTCCACCTTGTCATCGCCCTCCTCTCACATGTCTAGTATGGTCTCCCTTCTCTTACTGATTTTCATCTCACATATTTGGCTTGAAATCGATTTTTTTGTGGCTCAATTTGTAAAATCGATGCAGTTTTTTCTGCTCAATTTGATTATGGTTTTTACCGCTTTATTTCATCTGCTGCAACCTTGATCCCCCCCCCCCCCCCCCTCCCCTTCCCTGTTGCTCCCTCAATCTTGTTTTTATTGCTCGATTACAAGGTAGTTGATGAAATGTGCTAGAGAAATACAACTTATATTTCAGTTGCATTTAGGTTTGTTGTATTGTTTGCTAATTGAATTTTTATATTATTGTTGATTGATCAATTTCCTTGTCAAATCTTGTAAAAAATAAACTTGAGTTCATGTATTCTGATTACTTAATCATTAATTAATTAACTAATGGTTTTGTTGATTTTATTTGCATCAACCATGACATGTTAGAGGTCCTTTACTTGTATGTTGGTTTTTTAATTGCAATTACATGGATAAACAAAATGCAACTCGAGCATAAGTTCAAGCTTTGTAATGCTTAGAATTGGATATATACCTACATATAGCAATGATCCTTATCGCCACCTTTTTTCTTGCTAGTTAGTATAAACTAATCAGTCTTATTGATAGCTATTAGAATGTCAATGCTTTTATCTTTCAGTTTAGCATGTGTGTTTGCTTCATCCTATAGATTGATTACATAGAACAACTTTTTGCTTTTCCATTTGTTAATTTAATTAGTGTGTAAAAACTTTATGAGTGTAAGCACTACTGCCACTATCCGTCTACGATCTATCACCATTTTCTTCAGATCCTGCTGCTATCTGTCTATCTCTATCTTTATTATATCTTAAACCTTTAACAAATAAACCAAGATATAGAGAATGAATACAAATAACATAAATTGAACACTAAATGCAAGAGAGGTGGAGCACATTATGCTAACTAATGAAAAATAAATCAAGTCCAATCAAATGCAACAAAAAGAACAACCATAAATGTTTACTACCACTAAGGTTTTGAGATAATACCCAAGATATAGTATCAAAGCATAATTATACATACCACAACAGTCTGATCTTTTAGGAAGTGGTTCTTTTAGGAAGTGGGAAGGAGGTATCCCACCTCGATAATTGGTAAGAATAAACAACATTATGTATCTCTCAATAATTCTTAGCTTTACTAATTTGTGGTTCAGTAAGAATTACTGAGCAGGAATGCACCTAGATGAAGAAACAATAACATAAAGTTTTACACACTAAATTAACAAATGGAAGAGCAAATCGTTGTTCTACGTAATCAATCTATAGGATGAAGCAAACACACATGCTAAACTGAAAGATAAAAGCATTGACATTCTAATAGCTATCAATAAGACTGATTAGTTTATACTAACTAGCAAGAAAAAGGGTGGCGATAAGAATCATTGCAATATGTAGGTACCCAATTCTAAGCATTACAAAGCTTGAACTTATGCTTGAGTTGCATTTTGTTTATCCATGTAATTGCAATTCAGAAACCAACATACAAATAAACGACCTCTACCAGGTCATGGTTGATGCAAATAAAATCAACAAAACCGTTAATTAATTAATTAAATAATCAATTAATTAATTAGTAAGTAATCAGAATACATGAGCTCATGCTTCTTTTTTACAAGGAAATTGATCAATCAACAATAATAAAAGATTCAATTAACAAACAATACAACAAACCTAAATGCAACTGAAATATAACTTGTATTTCTCTGGCACATTTCATCAAATACCTTGTAAATTGTAATCCAACAGTAAAAACGAGATTGAGGGAGCAACATGGAAGGGGAAGATCAAGGTTGCAGCAGATGAAATCAAGTCGTAAAAACCATAATCAAATCGAGTAGCAAAAACTGCATCGATTTTACAAATTGAGCCACATAAAAATCGATTTCAAACCAAATATGTCAGATGAAAATCAGTGAGAGAAGGGAGACCATACCAGACAGGAGGGCGATGACAAGGTGGAGAATGGAATGAGGCGGAGTAGAGAGGGTGAGATTAAGCGGCGATCTCCGAGAGACCAGTACGTTGCCAATCGAAGGAGATGGTAGGTCACTTTGGTGATTTTGGAACTATAATTCAGGTTTCTCTCTTATGAGTAGCGCAAATCGAAAAATAAGCAGTTGGAAAACCGTTAGTAATTTATAGAGTAAATTACATGATTGGTCCCTGTTATAGTGGTTTTAATACTCTGAGTCCCTAAAATAAAATATCTATGGATTGCATCGTCGTGGTTTAAACTTTATATCGTGTTGAGTCCCTAAAATTAACTCCGTTTGAAATCTGTCCGTTAAATTCGTCATGTGCACGACACATTATGGTACTTTTTTGGTCATTTTATGCATTTTTATCAATTTACATTAAAAAAAATAAGCAAAACAAACACCATTGTTATTGCCATGTGTCCCTCTTCCCTCTTTCTCTCCCTTCCTAACCCAACCCCAACAACATTCCAAAAACTAAATAATTTCATAATTAAGAGATGAATCATAAATATTAGAGTGAATTGTGGATTTGGTCCCTGTGGTTTTATGATTTCTTTGATCATGATCCTCATTCTATGTTTATTGTGAATATGATCCTTGTGGTATGCAATCTGTTGTGACTAAGGTCCCTCAAAAGTTAACATCGTTAACTTTTAATGGTTAAATGAATCTTTTATAGGGGCATTATTGTCATTTACACTTATAAAAAATATGAGGGACCAAATCCACAATATTTTTTATAATTAAATAAATGTTATCGTTAGGAAACAGCAACTCATCTTCACAGATTTTTTTATTATTATAGTATTATATTTTTTTAAAATTTATTAATACATTGTACCTTAAAAATTATGCATTATAGCAATGAAAATTTCAACTTTAGATATTATTTTAAAAAATATTAAATTATTCAGAAAAACGTAAATTATTTTATAATATAATAATATTAAACAGACTTGCAAATCACAATTTATCTAGCTAACATTCAATGAAAATGGTAGAAAAGAATATATATTTTTGAACAAGAAAACATAAAAATTGTTAGTTTTTTTACATACAAAATATTTATCATGAACAAATAATTAACTATAAGAATATGAATTTTAAATATAAAAAATATTTTTATGTAGTATATATAATATATAATAAAATAAATAAATTCAAAAATATTCAATATTGGGCTAATTTCGAACGTATCGAAGAGACGATTATAATGGTGTAACTTGTTAAAATTAAAACGTACTTTTTTAACGTATTTTAGTTAATAAACGATTATATGTGTTAAATGTAAAATTAAAATTATGAAAGTAAAAGGTATAAAGTAAAATAAGCAAAAAAGTATAGGGGTTGAAAGTGTAAATTGCAAATCAAAACTCACAAAATCACATGAGCGCGGGACATTTCTTCGCGGGTGTGCAATTTTCAAAAATGGTCCTTGTTCGCGATCGCGGACACTTCGCGGAAAAATAGGTATTTTGGTACAATCAGAGAGAAAATGAGTATTTTGGTAAGTCAAAGTCAAACTTTGGGTATTTTAATTAAATTCCCTTGTTAAAATGACAAAAAATTAAAGGAAAAAGCAAAATGACAAATTTACCCATCATGTGCCGTGCACATGGTACTTTAACGAAGCAAAATTGGACGAAGTTAGTTTTAGGGACTCAACACGATATAAAGTTTAAACAACGATGATGCAATCCATAGATATTTCATTTTAGGGACTCAGAGTGTTAAAACCACTATAACACAGGGACCAATCATGTAATTTACTCTAATTTACAAACTTTTCCGACCGTTATTCAACGACCTATTAAAAATAAACAAAATTTTAAAAAAGTAAAAAGAAACCGTCGAAAAAGCAGTCGGTAATTGATAAATTTTTCTGACGGTGTTCTGACAATCTATTAAAATAAGTAAATAATAAAAAAATTGAAAGGGATCGTCGGAAAACCGTCGGTAATTGATCAAAATTTTCGACTGATTAAAAATAAACAAAACTTAGAAAATCAAAAGGAGACAGTTGGAAAATCGTCGGTGATTTATAAAATATTTCGACCATTATTAACGACCTATTAAAAATAAACAAAATTTAAAAAAAGTAAAAGGATTGTCGGAACTCCGTTGGTAATTAATAAGTTTTCCCGACGGTTTTCCGACAGCCTATTAAAAACAAGTAAAAATTGAAAAGGACTGTCGGTAATTGATCAAATTTTCCGATTGTTTACCATGACCTGTTAAAAATAAATAAAAATTAAAAAAAGTAACTATACCGTTGATACGTCGTCGTTTAACCGTCGATAGTTACCGAAAGTTTTGTCGTCGGTAAGGGCAGTCGTAATGGCCAATATTCTAGTAGTGGTAGTGGTATTATTTGGTTGGTTAAAATGGTTTTCGGTTTATTCGGTTCAAATTTAATTAAGTTTCAGTTATTTTTACACTGACCGATGATCCAACCAAATAAAGTTCGGTTTAATCGGTTTAGTTTATTTGTTTCGTTAACTAGTTAACCCAAATAAGGATTTATTCTTTTTTCCTGTTGCCTGTTGGACACTTGCTCCAATACTTTTGCCAATTTCAACATCTCTTGATTCTAATATATAATTGTATTGAACATTCAAACCAACAATTAACTTATATCAAGTAAAAAATATCATATATCAAAAAATAAAATATACAAAAAGATATTTTTTTTACTTCATACGATGTTGTACATCATCTAACAAAAAAAATAATATTATCTACCATCAAATCCAAAAATATTCTATAGCAATAAAATGTGTAAAATAATAACAGAGTAAATTGCATTCTTGGTCCCTGTGGTTATGCGATTTCTTTGAAAGGAGTCCCTGAACTTCAATAACTCAAAGAGTGGTCCCTGAGTTATGCGATTTTGTTCCAAATCCAGTCCCTGGTCGCTAACCCCGTTAAAAAACTCAGTTAGAGCCAGGGGCATTTTCGTCCAACCAGGTTTTTGTCCTCCTTTTGTAATTCTTTTTGTTTTTCCTTGTTTTTGTTAAATCATTGAACTTATAGGGGCCAACTTGTAAATAACTCTAATCGTCTTTGTAACCATGAATGCATATTTCATTTTGTAGATTAACTGATGATAGTTTTTTAACGTCTCTATAATCTATGTGTGTAGATTAACTAAATCATTAATATTTCATTTTTAATTGTCTCTATAATATGTGTGTATAGATATCTCCATGAATGTGACCCAGAAGCAAATAACATTGCCATTTCTTCCCGTGAACCACCTCCATCTCAGATCAGTTCTCCATTTTCAGCAAAACCCATTAAGAAATCAGATCTTTGTGCATCATCTCCTTTGTCTTTCACGATCACCTTGCATCTCCATTGTCTTTCATCATCATCTCCATCTCCATTGTCTTTCATCATCTCCTTCTCCAAAACGGCATCTCCACCGCCGGGAGTTTTCTGCAACGCCAACAGCTCCATGATAGAAGATGGAATGGGTGGTTAAGGGTGGTGGTGGAAACGTGAACACAAAGAGAAAGGGATGAGAGACTGTGGGTCACGGTGGCCAGTGGGGGTGGTGAAACGATCATCTCCAACGCTCTTCTCCGGTGGTTATCCCCGGCAGCATCCTCCATCACCGATCTCTCTCTATAGATTTAATATGGATCTCTCTCTATAGATGCATCAATATCGATCTCTCTCTGTAAATTAACACACATATACATGAATAGATTGGTTAAGCTTCTCCCTACCCATTTCTAAAGCAAATTTTTCAAAAATCTTGCCTAAAACATAACTTAATTAATTGAAGCATTAACACAAGCACCTGGCCTGCAATGCAATATCCCTTGATTTTACAGATCATAACAACCTTTCAGCTGCTTGTTTGCGGATTAACAGATTAAAACCCCAACAATCAATAATTTATCGGACATATAAATAATTGACAACCCAAATCTATTCATCAAACCCGCCAAGAAAATAGCAACTTCAAGAAAAACAGTAAATCTTGCAGCTAAATTTGAGGTTACTGTTAGCTTTATTTAGCCCCCCAATTTATATGAATGTTTTATAAAGAAACACTTTAAATTAGTGTAAGGGTCTATTTGTAGTTTATTGAGTGTCTAGGGCTGATTTTGTAAATAACCTATTAGTTATGGGTTATACTTATAAATAACCTATAGGCATGGGTTATGGCCATGAACCGAGTACGGCTCATTAAATGAGGCATGCCCTTCCCTTTCCACATGGCAACTTCTGATAAGCTACAACTTGACAAGTTGTTGAATTGCATTTAATGAATGTTGAACCTACTGTTATTCACAACATGTCTCTTGTACCTTTCACACTTAATTGTCAAACTATTAGAAGTAGTATAAAAATAAGACTCTTGTTGAGATCTTAAATAAGCTTAATCATAAAATATACATAGCTTCAAAGAGTGAGTTGTTCTTAATTCTTATATTGTAAACTCTTCTCTTTATCAATCAATACAAAGATTATTGCTATTATTATTGTTACTTGTTGTATCTGGGATCCTACAATTGGTATCAGAGCCATCTCGGTGATTTGAAGAAATCGAACGAAATCGGAAAAGGCAAGAAATTTCGTATTGAATTTTCTGGAAAACGCAGCGAACCGTTTTATCTATTCCCGGAGTTCGCACCGTCGGATCGTCGCGATATTTGGACAGAAGCTTCACAACACTCTGTTCTACATTATGAACGGTGGGATTAATCGTTTAAGGTCCAGAAGGTACTCGTTTTATTTTCGTCGTAGTGCAGTAACATTTTGGGTAAAACGATCATCAATCGGATTTAATTTTTGATTTTTCTTCCGCAAGATTTATTCTTTAAAGTAACACCGATTAACGATCATTTTTTCAAGTAACAATATGTCAAGACTAAGATTTAGTGCTGATGCAGATGCTCATTATTATTCTAAACTCAGTACTAATTTTCGCAAAATAATTCCTACTCTTGAGAAAGAACTAGAAGAAAGGAACAAGAGCATTCTTATTGATTCATGTAAGATTGCTGAACTTGAAAAGTCAGGTAAACTCCTATCCTCTGAAATCATCGAGCTTAATAGAAATTTATCTGAGTCTGAAAAAGAGAAGAACAGACTTGAACTTAAATGTTTAACATTTTCTAATCTGGTTTCTGATTTTAAAAAGGTTGTGGTCTGTGAAAGAGAGAATTTTGAAAAGAGGAAAACTGTTTTTGAAACAAAGTCTGTGGAGTTTTCTTGCAAAATCTCATAACTACAAAAAACTCTTGAAAAGGAGAGGAAAGAGTCTGATTTTGAGAGAAAGGAATCTGAACAGTTGAAGGTTCAAAGATTTCAAGAATTAAATCAAAAAGATGAATTTGAAAGAGAAAGAAAGGATTTTTAAAACCGAAATATCCAAACTGACAAAGAGACTCTCTGATTTGTCAACTAAGATCATGTTGGAGAAGAGATGTAAATCTGATCTCCAAACGATGGTTGAAGTGAGTTTAAAGGAAAAGAATGATTTAGCTAAAAGGCTCAAAGAATTTGACTTTGCAGACTCCAAGTGTTCACTTAAAACAACTTCAAGTTCAATAAACAAGAACAGTTCTTCAAAAGGGTTCATTAAGCCAAATAAGTTTTCAAAAAGTCAGATCTCCACTTCTAGTTTTTTCCATGACCGTAGGCTACACAACTCAGTTAATCAAGCTTTTAGAAGAGGGGAAATGGTTTGGATAGTGAAAGACTCTACACTTGTTCAAAACGTTCAAAAACCTTCAAAAACCATTCATTTCTGTTGAGTATGACAAGATCAACAAAGCATTTCATGCAAATTCTAACAAAATATGAACCATTTGGAAATGGGTACCAAAAATTGTTTGATCTGTATTGCAGGTACGTGGACTCCTTAATACATCTGTTAAGGACTCATACTTCAGTGGATAATGGACTCTTAAACACTCAGTTTAAGACTCATCCTTCAAAGGCAATTAATTTCTGTGCACAACAGTACAGAACTTAAGTAATATGACAGCATGCTGACAGATTTGCGATGTTGTAGTAAAGTGATCATATCTCACTGATCAGGACACCAATTGATGCGATTCAAAAGGCCATGGATTCAAAGCACATTGATGAACAACTTTTGTGTTTTGATATTTCAGAGATTCGAAATTTATAAGGGTCATATGCATCGTTGAAGTAGACAACAGTGTGCTGATACAAAGCTGTTGGACAGAACTGCGCGACTATGGTAAATCAACCGTATCTTATTTGTCCGAGCTCCAAAAGAGGTGATTCCAGATGATCTGAAAACATAACAAACCAATGCACACTCTTTATGTTTTGATTTTTTGCAAACTCCAGAGCTATCATGGTGTAAAGTATTGTCGAAGTTGGTGTAAAACTGCTGGCAGAGGACTTAGAAGAAATCAGCAAGACCTCATCAGAGCTCTGTCAGAAACTTCTGTTCCACCAGAGATAACCAACAGAGCAGAGGTACCTCAACAGAGCAGAGGTACACCAACAGAGCAGAGGTACAACAGAGCAGAGGTACTTGCTGTCAGCTTTGCGCACCTGTCGTATTTTCAACAGAACTCCCTCCTCGAAGCTCCAAATTTGATGAGTCCAGATGCGTTGGATTCCTAAGACACAGATGAACAATTCTCGTGCTTTGAGATTGGTCTGAATCGGTGTTCTTTATGGTCAGAACCTCTGCTAAAGTCAGTATAATCTGCTGGATAGAGTTGTGTTTCACTAAAATCATCATCAGAGCTCCGTCGGCACTGCGATGAACCTCTGCCGACCAACCTCTGTGGTACTGTTCACCACAGAGCCTCTGTGAAATCCAACAGAGCCTCTGTGGACTGAACCTCTGCGACTCAACCTCAGGGCCCGATTTTTGTTTACTTGCTGTCAGCTTTGCGCTGCTTCAGAAACATGCGCATAACTTTTGACTCAGTGCTCCAAATTACTCGATTCCAGTTGCATTGGAAAGATAATTCACAGACGCATGACTCTAATGTTCTGAGTTTTCTCAAATTATGTGTGCTGATATGCCAAAATCAGCTTCAAAGTCTGCTGTAAGGTGCTGGACTGAAAGCATTGCAAATTAATTCATGCTCCTTCCGCTTTCAAGAACGGTGTTCTCATTGCTTCTACATAACTCAGTGTAGGACCAGTACCTCAGATGTGTTCACTTCAGAGTTTTTAACTGGTATTTCTAAACTCTCCCTGCAATTTTTTTAAATTTGCATTATTAGTGTTTTTGGATATTCCTAACAAATAAGGAATCATCAAGGATGATTACTAATTTTTTTTTTCAGGATATCTAATTTCAAATTGAGCTTCAATGCGATTAAATGCTCAATTTGAGGGGGAGAATGCCAATCTGACCATGTACATCTAAAGGTAAATTTCTAAATCTTTAGACTCGTCATTTTTAAAGAAGGCTAACTTTAAAATGATTAAACCTTTCTAAAATGGTCAAACCACTTCTAGATGCTAAATGTTTTTTCTGATATAGAAGTTGGATTTTAAATGGTTTTGTGACTTCTGATCATCTCAGATCAGGACTCGTTCTTAAAAGATTGACTTCTAAACATGTCAGTTTAGAACTCGTACTTCAATGTGTGATTGTAACGTCCCAAAAAACATAACAAGACAACCAAAGCATTAAATCATACTCTGTAATAAAACTGGGTCCCAAAATTCAGTTACATCATCCCAAACGAAGGTTGGCGGAAACAACCTATACACAACTGAGAACAACTACTACTACAAGTGGCATCGACACAGTCTCTAGCTGCATCTGTACTCAATCATGCTCTTGCTCACTTACTTGAGCTTCTTACTACTTGCTTACCTGAAAATGGTTTAGTTTTGAAAAAAGCGAGGGTTAGACCAAAAGGTCTAGTGAATTCCCTCTGAAAACAACATATATAAACATTGGGAAAATCGTTTATAAAATTTATCATCAAACTTCACATAACGTCAAACATGGTACTGCACCGTGATGAGGACCGCATAAACTAACCACGATCGGGGCCCAAGCAGACTCCCCTTTCGCCGCGATCGGGGCCCAAGCAGACTCCCCTCTCGCCTCGTACCGGGGCCCAAACAGACTCCCCTCTACCCGAATAGGAGGGAAACAGATTCCAACCTATCGGCTCATCACCCATGTCCAAGGGATCATCGGATCCCAGAGCATACCGATCCCACGGTGCAGACCGACTCCACATAGCATACATCACATGTCATACTTCATACAACTTGGAATCTCGTAAATCATATAATCATTTCATCATGCTAAATATTCTTTGAATAAAGTATGAGCTTTCATGTAAAAACATGCATATCAATTTGGTAAACATTTCGTGCTCAAAGTGAACCATTATCAGTTAAAAGAACAATTAACACATTGCGTCGTAAATAGGTTTAGGGAACTCACCTTGATGACGCTGAACGCACTTCTTGAAATCACCAAGCTAATCCAACCGAACACCTAAGGGCATTGAATTCGAATCAGATAAAACATCTCAGCCCTACTGTCCGGATACCCCTTCCCGGACACAGCACTTATCCGGACACAACACTTATCCGGACACTACACTTATCCGGACACTACACTTATCCGGACACATCACTTATCCGGACACGCCACTTATCCGGACACTACACTTATCCGGACACATCACTTATCCGGACACTACACTTATCCGGACACTACACTTATCCGGACACACCACTTATCCGGACAAAACTACCCGGACACCTTCACGAGATACTTACCCGGACACAAGCAACATATCCGGACACCACCAAACACTGGTGTCCGGAAAACGCTGCTGTTCGAGCTTAGAAATTCTAAAACCGCTTTAAACTCCGATTTAAGCCATTAGTTTGATTAGACAACTATAAGGGTTCATTCACTAACCCCAAACACTCACTTAAACCATTTATAACCTCTAAAATCGTTTCATTAAGACCAAAACCCATAAAACCCACTTTTTAGGGAAAATGGGGAAAGCTTAAGAAATCACTAGTTTCAATCATAGAATCCAAGCTAAAGAAGAAGGGAATGCTAAATTACATAGAATACGAACTTAAGAAGGATTACCTGGTTGATTTCTCCTCTCTATTGCCTTCTTCTTCTTCTTCTTCTTCTTCCTTCTTTCCTTGCTTCACGTCACCACACACACACAAGACCAAAATACTGATTTGCAAATGGGGGCTGCCCTAAAAGTTTGTGCATATAAATACCTTCAACAAAATACAGAAATGGTCCCTCAACTTAACTTTCATTTATTTCACTTTGGCCACCAAACTCTAAAACCTACTAGAATTTGGGTTGTTACAGTGATCGCAGGGTAAAAATATTTACAAAAATGCCACTGCCTGCGATCGCGGGCTCCATCGCGGAAATTTATGGCATTTTGGTAAACTGAACGAGATTTATGGCATTTTGATAAAACAAAGTCAAACTTGTGGCATTTTAATTAATTTCCCTAATAAATATCCAATAAGTTTGTCCCTTATAAGTTCAATGATTTCACAAAAACAAAGAAAAACAAAAAGAACTACAAAAGGAGGACAAAAACCTAGTTGGACGAAAATGCCCTTGGCTCTAACTGAGTTTTTTAACGGGGTTAGTGACCAGGGACTGAATTTGGAACAAAATCGCATAACTCAGGGACCACTCTTTGAGTTATTGAAGTTCAGGTACTCCTTTCAAAGAAATCGCATAACCACATGGACCAAGAATGCAATTTACTCATAATAACAGTATATATTTGATTTATTTTTTTATAAACATTAAATATATAAAATATAGAGTGAATTAAATTGGTGGTCGTTGTGATTTTGGTCAAATTTTGGATTTGGTCTCTAAAATAAACTATCAATATATATGTCTCTAACTTTTTAATGTTATAACACTTAAAATTAGACCTGACAAAAACTGACACGACACGCTAACCCGACACGAAATAAACGAGTTTGAGTAATACATTTCAACCCGTTTAAGTAAATGGGTTGACACGACACGACACGACACGAAAATTAAACGGATAAGGTCAGGGTCAAAAATTTCAACTTAGAAATGACCCGAATAACCCGTTTATATATGTGTGTGTGTGTATATATATATAGATATATATTATAAGTTTTCTTTTTAATGCTTTGAATTTTTAATGTTTTGGAATTGGTTAGAACTTATAAGTTTGAACTAAAATTTAGAGTTCTAATGCTTTCATTTGAATTTTGGATTTGTAATTTTTTTTGTGAATTTTCGATATTTAATTTTTAGTGTTATAAATGTTAAACGGGTTAGGCGGGTCGGGTTAGGGTTGAGATTTTCTGACCCATTTATTAAATAGGTCGGGTTAAGGTCAAGCGTTCTTAACCCGTTTAACTTTGATCCCGACACGAATCCGACACGACCCGTTTGCCAGGTCTACTTAAAATCCCTCAAATTAACAATTTTAGTTAACAACAGTTACAAGAACCAACCAGTGTTTGGACAAATTACATGGACCAAAAGTATAAGCACTCTAATATATTTGTTTAAAAATATTTTTAGTCAAATATTTATTTAAAAAACTATCAAATATTTGCATATAATAAAAAAAATTAATTTTGCTTAAAATAATTTTTGTTCAATTCTGTTATTTAAAAAGTATTTTTATAGACATATTTGTTTAAAAATATTACTCACGTATTTGTCTAAAAAATATATTCACATATAATAAGTAAAATATTTTTAACCATACTTTAAATATATTAATAGATAATGTTTTTATATGAAATATATGAATTACAATTAATTTTAGATTAAGTTATATTTTTGGTACATGTGATTTATCCAAATAATGATTTATCCCTTTTAATGTTTGTTAATTGACGGTGTTAATATGAAATTAAAAAGTTAGAAATCATGAGTATAAATAGTTTGTTTTAAGGAACAAATTCAAAATTGGTGCAAATCATAGGGACCACCAATGTAATTCACTCTAAAATATATGTATAACGTGTTATTTGATTTAACCAAAGGAAAATTAATTAAAATACCACAAGTTTGACCCAATGTTACTAAAATGCCATAAATCTCTTCCATTTTGCAAAAATAACACAAATACCCGCGATGGGAGCCCGCAATCGCGGGCAGTGTCATTTTTGTAATTAATTGTTACCCGCGATCACGGGAGGAGCCCGCGGTGGCCTCAAATTTGATTTGTTTTGATTTTATATTTACTCTTTCACCCCCTATACTTATTTACTAAATTTACTTTATACCTTTTACTTTCATAATTTAATTTTACATTTAACACATATAATCGTTTATTAACTAAAATACGTTAAAAAATACGTTTTAATTTTAACAAGTTACACTATTATAACCGTCTCTTCGATACGTTCGAAATGAGCCAAATCTTGAATTTTTGGATTTATATATTTTAATATATATCATATACACTACATAAAAATATTTTTTATATTTAAAATTCATACCCTTATAGTTAATTATTTATTTTATGGTACATCTCTTATTTTTTTCAATCTTGTTTTACACTCCTATCGCATTAACATAATAATCATATATTAACTAATTCATTAAATCGTTTTAAATTATTATTATTTGTATGTGTTTATAGATATCGTGAATGACAATAGGACAAGCTTTCACGAGAATGGTATGAAATTTAAATATAAAAAATATTTTTTATGTAGTGTATATGATATATATTAAAATATATAAATCCAAAAAAATTCAAGATTGGGTTCATTTCGAACGTATCGAATAGACGATTATAATGGTGTAACTTGTTAAAAGTAAAACGTATTTTTTTAACGTATTTTAGTTAATAAACGAATATATGTGTTAAATGAAAAATTAAATTATGAAAGTAAAAGGTATAAAGTAAAGTTAGTAAATAAGTATAGGGGTTGAAAGTGTAAATATCAAATTAAAATCACAATTTCGAATTGAAATTTACACTTTCAACCCCTATACTTATTTACTTATTTTACTTTATACCTTTTACTTTCATAATTTAAATTTTACATTTAAGTATTTAACACATATAATCGTTTATTAACGAAAATACGTTAAAAAAATACGTTTTAATTTTAACAAGTTACACCATTATAATCGTCTCTTCGATACGTTCAAAATGAGCCCAATCTTGAATTTTTTTGGATTTATATATTTTAATATATATCATATACACCACATAAAAAATATTTTTTATATTTAAATTTCATACCATTCTCGTGAAAGCTTGTCCTATTGTCATTCACGATATCTATAAACACATACAAATAATAATAATTCAAAACGATTTAATGAATTAGTTAATATATGATTATTATGTTAATGCGATAGGAGTGTAAAAAAATTGAAAAAAAAATAAGAGATGTACCATAAATTAAATAATTAACTATAAGGGTATGAATTTTAAATATAAAAAATATTTTTATGTAGTGTATATGATATATATTAAAATATATAAATCAAAAAAATTCAAGATTGAGCTCATTTCGAACGTATCGAAGAGACGATTATAATAGTGTAACTTGTTAAAATTAAAACGTATTTTTTAACGTATTTTAGTTAATAAACGATTATATGTGTTAAATGTAAAATTAAATTATGAAAGTAAAAGGTATAAAGTAAATTTAGTAGATAATTATAGGGGGTGAAAGAGTAAATATAAAATCAAAACAAATCGAATTTGAGGCCACCGCGGGCTCCTCCCGTGATCGCGGGTAACAATTAATTACAAAAATGCCACTGTCCGCGATCGCGGGATCCTATCGCGGATATTTGTGGTATTTTTGCAAAATGGAAGAGATTTATGGCATTTTGGTAACACTTGGTTTGACTTGTGACATTTTAATTAATTTCCCTTAACCAAATGATGAAAAAATTAACTTGAAACTGATTAGAATAAGAATCTTTATTCAGTTAACCGAACTGTCTAACTCAAAACACTTTAACTCAAAATATAGAATTTTTTATCCTTTTATATCTTACGATAATCTTATTTTGACTTAGAATTCCTGATCTATTCACTTTAGGCGAGTTATTCAGTTTTTGTTATTTTGACACTTACATGGGATTAATCTCAAGGACGAAAACACTAATAAATCACAAACCGTATGAATGAAAACTAGTAATTTCGAAACCACAGGACAAAGTTATAAATTTTAACAAACCACAAGGACTAAATACGTAACTTACTCTAATATAAATAGAACGGGATATCAATCGAGATCTCTAAACATAATCGAGGCCGCCTCATCACCCCGACCACGTCCTCCGTCGCTGTTTCATCATCGTCATCATCATCATCTCGTCTCCGACTACTCATCTAATGACTCCGTCGTCTCCGGCGACTGAAGACCAACCTTCGTCGGCTTATTGCGTAACAATCAAGCGGCGAGGCGAATGCGTCACCGATGTCGAGAATCCTAAATTTTCTAGGGCTAAAACTAGGGTTTTGTGGAGTAAATATTTCGAAGTAGGAGGTTACGATCGCCGTTCGTTGGTGTACCGTAAAGGTGATTCGTAGGCATTGCTACGGTATATCTCCATTTATTTATAAGTCGTTGGACCTTAGATGAGTTTCGTCTTCCAAATGGGACTGGTTTTCGAAGTCGAATCATCGTCAGTCGTGGCACAGGTTTTCGAACAAACCCAACCTAAAATAACTCTACCCGAAACAAGTGTCTAATCGAGTTATAAAATATTCAAACTAAAAATATTAGAAGCATTTTTAAACTGTTGATCACTTTTAATAAAATACATTCCCATGAATGGAGCTTAAAAGAGAATTGATCTGGTGCATCTTATGTCGATGCATCTCATTCTATGTTTGTCCATTTCTCATATTGATAACCACTTTCCACTAAATTTTGCAATTTTTACCGGACCCAACATCCTTGTATTTATATAATTATTAAGTCATATTAATATGTACATCGGACGTATATACCATCACATATACATATTTCATTGTCTTCTCTGTTTCTATATAACTCTTTTGCATATATGTTCGATAAATATGAACATGTATATGTAAATCGAGAAAAATAGTTGAATGTGATATAATTAAGATTTAATCAATGTGAAAAAACAATTGTCTAATCGAGTTATAAAATCTTCAAACTAAAGGTATTAGAAGTATTTTTAAACCGTTGATCACTTTTAATAAAATACATTCCCATGAATTGGGGCTTAAAAGAGAATTGATCTGGTGCATCTTATGTCGATGCATCTCATTCTATGTTTGTCCATTTCTCATCCAATGGTTGATAACCACTTTCCGCTAAATTTTGCAATTCTTACCGGAACCAACCCATTTGAATCCAACCCAACCCAACATCCTTGTATTTATATAATTATTAAGTCATATTACATATTTCATTGTCTTCTCTGTTTCTATATAACTCTTTTGCATATATGTTCAACAAATATGAACATGTATATGTAAATCGAAAAAAATAGTTGAATGTGATATAATTAAGATTTAACGATGATGGATAAGTATCACCAAATGATTGATAATGAAAAAGAAATTATGAGTAGAAAAAACGACATATTCAACGCTAGGAGAATATTTTGATGTATAAGAGGAAAACCCAATCAACTTGACTTTTTGGGTTGCAGTTTGATTTATATTGGGTTAGGTTGAGATCATTGAAACCATAAACATTGAGTTGAGTTGTTTAAATGCCTTAACCCGATCAACCCTAGAGCACCCCTAATTTTTGAGCAAGAAGAAGGCCCATTGATGGTTAGATTTTATACCGTCGACTTCCATATCAGACCGAAATTGGGGGTTTTGTTTAAAAATGATTACGGTATTCTTATACTTATGATAGAAGAGGTTGAATTGATTTATCTTGTGCTAGAATCATTTATTCAGCAAATAACTTCAATTTGATCTATACTTCAAAAATGATCAAACCATGCGTATTTGGTTGGAACCGCACCGGTTACAAAAAGGAAATCAAAGAGCAGGACGGGTTTTTGGCCATCTGTATTTGTAAGTGTGCAAACCGTATCAAACATAAGCCTTCTTCCATCCTTGCATTGCACTGTAACAATGGAATACTCCTTTTCGCCGCAATTCTCTATCAATACACTAGCCTCCCCCCCCCCCCCCCCCCCTCAGACTCCATTACCAACGAGATCCCAGGTGGGTAGACTGGCGGCACGTCAAAGTCCTGAACCGATAGTAAGAGTTGATGCAACCGCCGCTCCACGGTGGTAATGGTGCCTTCACCGCCACCAGCACCTATAAGACTAGTGGACTTGGCATCTTTGTATTGTGGGGAATCTGGGTTAATGTTTTCCGGTTTGATAGAGGCACGGAGGATGGTATTCAGGTGGTGTTTGATGGCGGCAAGGTGGTGGTCGTCATCAATGCGAGTGTGTGAGGATTGATCTGAGATGTATGCTACAACAAGCCAAACGGGCATTATGGCTCCACGCATGGGCTTCAACAATGTTACATTAATGGAGATCGGCTAAGGCTGCTGATGTCTCTGAAAATAGGCCTGGTCGGTCCGTGACGGTCATTTCTATAGCCGTTAGCTCTCCATGAAGATCGGTGTCAAACTGTTTATTTTATTGAGTTGTGATCTTGTTAGAGCTTCAGAAAGTGATGTTGATCCGATAAGAATAATTACGGTTTCACACCCTTTAACGCACAATGTCGTTAAGTGAAGCAGTACTTACCTAATTTGTGTCAGTAAAAGACCCATAAAGCGATTTGTAAGGGTAAGTCGCTTGCTAAAGATAGTAGTCCACATAAATGTGTGATAAATACCTTATATAATCCTTACCATCTAAGATGAAAGACGGTGCTAAAAAAGAGTTAAGGTGACAAACATAAGAAGAGACCTGGATCTTTGATCATTTTCAATCTCATCCCAAACCATGAAATTGTGTTTTTTTATGGAAATTGATCTGGTGTATCTCATTGGTATTGATCTTCAGTTAGGATTGATCCAAAGGTCCAAATCCTTCCTTACGCTTCTCACCATAACTTCTATACTCATCGAAACCCGACACGAATTGATATGAAAAAGATAATAACAATCATAATAAAATAAGTAATTGAAAATTATTTTTACTGATACAATAGTAATAAATAAATGAAAACTTACAATGGGTTAAAGGAAATTGAATTTGGGAATTGGGATGAAGGGAGTGTGAAAAAGCTCTTTTCATAACTACAATAAAAAGATAAGGATTATTGACATATAAAATAACAGTTTAATTTTTTTTTGAAAGGGTATCCTAGGCTTAGCCTAGACTAATCCCTGACAGTGATTGACTGCTAAGCATGCAGCCCTGAGATAATTCCTCAGTGGCCACAAGTTGTTAACGCCTGGATTCGAACCCGGGATAGATGGGTTTCTGAGCCATATCCCTCCAAGGCCTTAACCAGTACGCCACAAACCTTGTGGTTAACAGTTTAATTTCTTGATTTATTCATTTTCTGTTTGGTTTTCTTTATAAGCTTAACCGGTCTATTTCTTGATATACTTGAAGAAAAGTCCAAAAAGGATTTACCCAAAATGGTTTAAAGATTAAAAGAGCATTTTCCTTCAAATATTGGATTTGATTACTTGACCAATTTGTATTACCTCTAAAAATTTTGTATTTCCAAATTTTAATACATCTTAGAAATGAAATTATCTATCTATTAATTGCTATAGCTAGAAAAAATAATTATGATATCCAATGCTAAAGTGTATATTTGACAACATTTGAAAAAAAACCCCATATTTTCTGTTAACAATTGTTTTTATATATGTGCTGATCAAATATTGTGATAATCATGAGAACTGGTGCATTATGTGTTACTTAACGTAAATTTTTTCATCTAAGGCAAATTTAAAATATTGGTTAACATATTTGTGTTTCACATTGTGTTTGTTTCACATGTACTTAAATCACAATGTGAAACTTTTTACGTGTTTGTGTTCACTAAGATAACATGTAAAGTGTTTCATATCGTGAAACATATACATGTAAAAGTGTTTCACAATATTAGAGGTTCTCATTTGATTATAACCATACTTATATAACCATAAATCAAATGAAAATTGTTTAAAAGTTAGAAATCATAAAAACCAATTTCGTGTATTGTTTCGTAGGTGAAACAACACATGTGAAAACCAAACTCGTAAAATCAACCAATACCATCTTGTTTGATTTTTAAGCTATGATTCAAATTGTTTTACATGTTTGTTTCTTGTTAGTAAGTTTAAGTGTATGTTTCATGTATAAGCATATTTTTGTATTTTTTTGACATGCAACACATTCTTTAAATTTCATCTATGAAACAATATTGTATCAAGACTTTATGTTCATTTGTGTTACAAACTTGTTTTATTTCATATAGTCAGATTCAAACGAGAACAATGACCAAATAAGAAAAACATGAACTATTAAACCACACACATGTAATTTTACACTGAACACACATGTGCAATCACGTGATTATGCGACATTTGTCAGGACCTAAGTCAAGACCAAGTCGTCCGCCACCTTTTGTGTTAACTATGCTTCCTAATCTCATGTCATCTCAATACAAAATCACATATGATTTACGTAGTATTATTATATTTTGATTTTGTTATCATTTGATCCTACTACGATAATTTTAATTAAAGAAAAAAAAAGTCAAATGATCAAATCCAGTAATGGGACAAAAATACCCTTTGGAATTTACTTCTCCCTTTTTAAACCATTTGGAGACTTTTTCTTCAAAACATATCTCCACCATTAATTTTCTCCATTCTTTATTTAAATCCAAAATCTTTAAATCATCTTCTCTCCATTTAACAAACTTTATTGCCCAGATTAGCAACTTCCTTATCTCTCTCTCTTCCTCTCTCTCTCTCTCTCTACTTTTGCAAATTATGCAGTTGATTCATCTTCTTCAAGAGAGAGAGTACTGAATATTCATTTTCAAGATTTGATTCGCCGATCGCCGCCGTCTCCTCCAACTCACTGTTAACATTTCCATAGGTGCATGCTCTTCCATTTTCTTTTTAACTATCATCTGCATGCAATCTTAATTTTCTGTATTTTAGGGTTTCGCATTTTGAAATCCTTGCGATGAATCTCTGAAAATTGATCGTTTCTTACTTGATTTCACGGTTTTTGTCGATCAAACGATGTTAATGAGGGAAAACGTATCTAAATATCGAATAATTTTACGTTTTTCTCTCGATAATGTACCTATCAAAGGAGATTTTGCCCGGTGAAATTGTATTCTAGATCGAAGTGTTAGTTATGCAGCTTAGATTTTCAATATTTCGTGATCATAAACCCTAACATTTAGGGATTTCATGGAGATTGATCGATCACTGCAGATGTGTTTTAGCAACTACATGAGTGACTGATTTCTATTGCATCAATCACTGATATCATTTTAGTGATTGTTCTATACATGATCAACCAATTTACCTTGCATCTATCTTAGTTAATTGCAAGAATTCTTAGAATTTCTTTCTAAATTAGTATTATAACCATTTTATAATCAGAATTAGGGTATTTTTTTCTTGTTGCAGTTTGAAGTATGACAAGAGCTTTTTCACCCTACTTTGATCCCGAATTTGATTCCCTTTCCGAAAGGATACACGGCCCACCGTAAGTGTTACATTACATACTACAATCCCAACTAGTGAAAGATTGCATTTCTAATGAATTTTATCATTAATTCTTGTTTGATCGACTGACTTTCAGCTGCAGAGTAACCTTTGACAATGAAAGCTTAGAGGATTGTACGATTGTGAAGGTAAAAGAATAATGGGACCCATAAAACAAGAAATCGGGGCTAAACGGGCCGACCCTAATTAAGGTCTTATCAAGATACAACTCATTTAGCCTACAAAAGATAGAAAGAACTGATTGATTCGATTTTTGTTACGCCAAATTGCAGATAGATTGTGTAAAGAAGCAAGGTCAACTCCTGGAAGTGGTGCAGGTTTTAACAGAAGTCAACCTAACAATCTCAAAAGGCTACATATCTTCTGATGCTGGATGGTTCATGGATGGTACTTTGACTTTCAATAGTCAAACATAAGATTTTTCAAAACACAAATTGACACTGATGATCTAGTTTTAAACACCCTAAAAACATGAACTATGTTTTAATATATTATATATTCTATGGTACAGTCATCAACATTTGATATGAACATAACAATTCACATCAACTTTGAAGTTAAGATGCAAATAGTTGACCTTTAGAAGTCAAAGGACAAATTTATCATACATTTATATGGCTATAACTTATTCATATTATGCTGCTTTATAAAACTTGCAGTGTTTCATGTTAAAGATGAGAATGGCAAGAAAGTTTCTGACCAAAGAGTCATCAACTACATCCAGCAGGTAATTCGCTACAACGAAATCACGATCTTAATTGCAGCCGAATATTTCCCTCAAAGAGAAGAATTATGGGGTTCAATTTATTGGGTTTTTTGCTTTTTGCTGTTCTAATTTGTGGAGTAGTTATCTTTAGCAACTGACTTGATCTTTTGGTGAGACACAGGCTATAGGATCGAATCGTGGAGCTGCATCAAAGATCACAACTCAAACAAGTAAACTGTTTGACACCGATCTTCATGGAGAGCTGACAGCTATAGAAATGACCGCCACGGACCGCCCAGGTCTATTTTCAGAGATATCCGCAGCCCTAGCCGATCTCCATTGTAACATTGTTGAAGCCCATGCGTGGAGCCATAATGCCCGTTTAGCTTGTGTAGCATACATCTCAGATCAATCCTCAGACACTCGCATCGATGACCACCGCCTTGCCGCCATCAAACACCACCTGAATACCATCCTCCGTGCCTCTGTCACACCGGAAAACACTAGCCCAGCTTCCCCACAATACAAAGATGTCAAGTCCACTGGTCTTATAGGTGCTGGTGGCAGTGAAGGCACCATGACCACCGTGGAACGGCGGTTGCATCAACTCTTACTATCGGTTCAGGACTTTGACGTGCCGCCAGTCTACCCACCTGGGATCTCGTTGGGAATGGAGTCTGATGGCGATCAAGAGGGGGAAAAGGCTAGTGTATTGATAGAGAATTGCGGCGAAAAGGGATATTCCATTGTTACAGTGCAATGCAAGGATAGAAGAAGGCTTATGTTTGATACGGTTTGCACACTTGCAGATATGCAATATGTAATCTCTCATGCTTCTGTTGATTCTCATGGAGGCTATGCCTTTCAGGTATCCCATCATTCAGCTGCTTTTTTAGTCATCTGTTTGATCATCGCTTAACCTAAACCATCATCACGTTTTCATCAGGAGTATTTCGTAAGAAAGATCGATGGAGGTGCGTTGAGCACCGAGAGCGAGAAACAGCATGCTATGAAATGCCTAGAGGCCGCAGTGGAGCGTCGTGTATGTGAGGTATATCATCATTCTTTTCATATTTGAGTAAATTACATTTTTCGTCCCTGTGGTTTGCAATTTCGGTTTTCATCCCTATGGTTTACAATTTATTTCTATTTTCGCCCCTGAAGCCAAAACACTACATTTAAGTATGAAGGACCCAAATTGAAATGAATTGTAAACCATGAGGATGAAAATAGCAATAAAATTTAAATCACATAACATGGACCAAAAAGGTGATGAATTGTAAACCATAGGGACGAAAATAGAAATTTTCAATAAACCACAGGGACTAAAACTGTAGTTTACTCTAAATTTAAATTTCTGGTAACAACCGTTGTTTTTAAGCTCCAAGTTGTGAGCTATCAGTAACTTCCACCATGATTTTAAGTTGGTATGTGCTGTTGTGCAGGGAATCCGGCTAGAATTAAGTGCGAATAACAGGGTAGGGTTGCTATCAGACATAACTAGGGTTCTTCGGGAGAACGGGCTAGTAGTATTGAGAGCAGATTTAGCAACGAAAATGGACAAATGTGTGGATATAACGTTCTACGTGAGGGACGTATTCGGCAATAACGTGGACATGGAATTGGTGAAATCCATGAAGAGAGAGATGGGTTTAATAGATCTTGCAGTGAAGAATGAGAAAGTTGTGAAACCAGAATCATCGCCACCTGCTGTCAAGCCCAGATTTTCCATTGGAGATATCTTCAAGTCTCAGATGGAGAGGCTTTCACATAGTCTTGTGACATACATGTAAATAAAATTACCCCCACTTGGTTTCACTAACTAGCTAGCCTTCTTTTTTTCTCTAGAGTTTTCGCAGAATTTGTACATAAATAAACAAGCTTATGATAGGGTTTATACATATTCCACTTCTCGAATTGCATCCATTTCTCTAATACTCGATTCAAAGTCATGGGTGTTTACGGAAACGGTTGTTTTAGTCTTGGGAGTAGATATATGCGTAGATAGTCTTGTGACATGCATGTAAAAAATGACTAGTACGTATAAAAAAAACGAACCGGAGGAGCTTTAGTCAAAATCATACCATAGGATTGGATATCAAGCTCAAACAAATAATCGCATACGCTTGCGTTTCATGTGTCACATAGACAGATACAACAAGTGTCAGACATAAGCCACACAGACACTGTACTAGGAATTTCACCCTCATAAGTCTAAACAAGGCAAACTTGATTCAACATCTTAGACGCTTAAAAATCCAACATTTTCTCATACTTCAAGTAGGTTTTAGAAACATATATCTAAACAAAAGTTTTATATGAACGTCTTGTGACTCCATAAAATCAAGAATGAATTGAATCAGGTTTAAAACTATTGCGCTGTTATCTAAAACGAGACCAGTTTCATAAAACTTAAATTTTGAACACCTTAACATAAAATTCATAGTTTACACATGTGATGATGATTTGTAAAAGACCCCTCCATGTTTTCAAAAACATAGTATACGTTATGATTTTTACAGATAACACGAAATTTTCAGAGTGAAATTCAGCAAGTTTACAAATAGAGTTTGACGTTTTTAACATATTCAAACCTCGATTTAGAGCATGCAAAACCAAAATAGAACTCACCCAGAATAGACACGATCGACTAATCGAATGGGAACACAAATCAACTTGATGGAAGAAGGAACACATTGTACACCGGATCGAACGAAAAGAATCGAGACAAAAGCAAGAAACACGTATACATATGTAACAAATCAAGTAAACGTAAACGGAAAGATGGATAAGTAAAACGGAGGGAAAATAAAGAATTCGTATCTTAATTAACATCTAAAAATCGCTAATGAACTCCATCAGATTTCTTCAAGTCTTTTAAATGACGACCAAAACTTCAAAACGAACTCGACCTCAAACCCTAATATTGATGGTTGAAACTCCAAAGGTTTCAACATATATTTTTTTTTCCTTTGGTTACCTCAACGATTCAGATTTAACTGATCAACAATTATAAAATCAAGAAATCCTAATTTAACTACAGATGAGAATGCAAATGCAAATGCAAATGAGAATGAGAATATGAATGAGTATTCCATTAATGTTGTTTGGTTAAACCAATATAATTAATAAAAAAATGTTTTATATAATATTTTTAATACAAATATGTGACGTCCAACATGAAAATAAAAAATATTTTCCATTCAACATCGAGATATAAAGGGACGTATGAGAAAAAATGACTAAGCGGGAATAAAATTTTCATTCCCCCAATTTGGTCATGAATGAAAATTAATGAGTTTGGGGTAATGAGCCCATTATATTATATCAAACCAAACAACAACTTTCATTATCCTTCTCATTTCTTGTCTCTCAATACCCCCAACCAAACACCCCCAAAGACTTTTTCTAATTAACAAAACTAGTTCCTCTAGTGATAAGGTTTTCAACTTGAATGAATACATTTATTTGCCTAATATTTTCTTATAAAAATACGGGATATTACATATACATTATATCCAGTTTGGTTCAGGTACCAACGGGTACCTGAAATTCAAAAACCGAAACCGAGTTTTCGATTTTTTAATTTTCAAAATTTTTCAGCTATCGGTTTTCGATTAAACGTTTCGGCTCGGTTTTCCGGGTTTTTTAAACACCCCTAAACACAGGAGAGTCGCATGATAAAGGACACCATCCTAAACGTATACCAACTAGTCATCTTATGCTCAATAGTTTTCGGTGCACCAACGACAAAATAGGTAATCAAACTGTTTGACACGATGTTGAAGAACCGGTCACACCAGAAACTTTTAATTGGGAACTTTTATCAAACAGTTGGTGTTCATAAAACAATAAAGAAATCATCCTGGGTTGCATTTGCATCACTAGAAGGTTGAATTTATGAATTAAAAAAAAACTTAAAAATAAGTAATGATGATTCATCCCACATCGGTTCCTGAAGAATTTTAGAACCACTTTATAAAGATGTTTCAGGGACTATCAGACACCGGGCTTGGTAGCGCTTGCCTATCACTCGAGTGAGGGTATCAAAGCGGGTTGGACTCTGTCTCAGCTCAGCACGGTTGGGTCTGGTGTGCGTAGGTGGCTTGCCCATTCCAAGTCGTGAGTTGGTTCATGTGGCTGGCTCAGGCGAAGGCTTGGGTCACATGAATCTTAGAGTAGGGGGTACTGCGTTAGGCTGGTTTCACAGAGTTGCGATTACCTCTCACTCTCGACAGTGGAAGGATAACAAGTCCTTGCTCATCAGGCCTGCATTGCCGACTGAGCTGACTCAAATGGACACCCACTTTTTGTTTTTTTCTATAACAAGAATTTGTAAAATCAAAGCCATAAATTAAAAAATCAATATGTTGGGTATTTGAATGAACTTTTTGTGCTCAGATGGTAGGAAATAAAATGTTTTGTAACCAACATGAAATGTACAATTAGTGAGGCACATATTACAATACATAAGAGCTCACTACATGTACGAATAAGGGTACATATTACAATACATAAGAGCTCACTACATGTATGAATAAGGGTAAATTTGCTGACCGTTGTCTATGACTTAGGGTCCGTTTGATCTACAAGATTGGATAGAATTTGGAACGATTCTAAATTGAAGTCTACTTCAATTCTAGGCTTGGTTTAAAGGAAGGTTTCGATTTGAAATCATGGGATTTCATTAAAATCCTACATCCGATAGATTTAGAAATTCTTTCAAGATGATTGTCTTTTTAAATCAAAATCCCATGGATTATTTCAATTGTTTATTCACATCTCGGCTCAGTACGGTTGGGTCTGGTGCGCGTAGATGGCTTGTCCATTCCAAGTCGAGAGTTGGTTCATGTGGCTCAAGCAAAGGCTCAAGTCACGTGAATCTTAGATTAGGGGGTACTGCGTTAGGCTGGATTCACATAGTTGCGATAACCCCTCGCTCTCGATAGTGGAAGGATAACAAGTCCAGACTCATCAGACCTGCATTGCCAACTGGGCCGACTACCCACTTTTTGGCAATATTTTGAGAATCTTTATAGAATAATTGAATAAATACAACATGAATTTGTAAACACAAGCCCATAAATTACAAGTTTTTCTTCAATCACAACGTTGTTAAAATCTGATATTTTTTGAAATTCTTTAGAAATATATATAACATGAATTTGTAAAATCAAACCCATAAATTAAAAGTTTCCCGAATCAAAACCCTGCTTAAATCACATAATATTTTGAGAATTTTTATAAAATTAATATAACAGTAATTTGTAAAATCAGATAATATTTTGGAAATGTTTATAAAATAAATATAACATGAATTTGTTAAGGGAATATAAAAAATCAAATCCATAAATTAAAATTAATAAGTTGTGTATTTTTTTTGGAAGGGTGTCCTAGACTATGCCTAGACTAATCCCTTGACAATTTATGACTGTAAGACATCAGTCTTGATTCCTTATTGGCCAAAAGTTGTGTACGCCTGAATTCGAACCTTGGACATATGGGATATTTCGCAAACCAATTAGAACGTTAATTCATTGGACTTCATAATGGGAATTGGTAGTAAAAGCTGTTGACGTTCAACCCATTTTAATCCGTTGAATAATTAAGGGATATCGATATATAAATATTATTTCTTCATTTTTTTTGCTTATCTATTAGCCGATATTTTAATAGGTAAGATATAAACAAACATTATTGTTTCAACCGTTCATTTTATGCCTTATGCTTGATGTACAAGTTAATAATATAAATTGATTATCTAGGAGTTGGTAGTAAATTTTGTGGAAGTTTGGTTATTGGTTCGAGTCCACAAGCTTATTTTCCTAAATGTTCTTCAAGGCTGAGTGGGCTTAGTCGAGATACGCACAAGCTGACTTGGACACCTGCAGTTAAAAAATTGTTGTGGAACCTTTGGTCATCAGTTTGAGTCGCGTAATGCCTAGTTTCCTGTCGAGAAGCACACAAACTGATCCAGACATCGATAGTTAGCCGAAAGAAAGTTGTGGAACCATTGGTGGAGCCAGCATTAGCCCAGGGTTATCCATGGCCCACCCTGGAAGCCCAAACTCATCTATACATATAATAAATAAGTAACTAGCATGTCACGTGTTGACTTCTGGTGAACCGACTTTAGTATTTTTCCGCTTAAACATGTATCTGGACGCAGTTTACATTATAAGTTCAATTAGCACACCCACATTCACTCCTCCTTAAATCTCTCATTAATTCAAATTTTTTTTAATTTATACGTTACATTTACTACCCTTATAAATAGGTATGTAGTTACTTTTAATCCCTTACTTTTTTCTTTTTCATTTTAGACTCTTATCATATAAACATAAATAATGTATATGAACTAAAATGCATTAAAAAATACATTTCTTTTTTTACAAATTACACTATTGTAATCGTCTCGTCAATACCTTCGAAATGAGCCAAATATTGAATATTTTATGATTTAATCATATTATTAAATATCATGAACATGTACGAATTAATTTGTTTTATATCCCTTACATTATTCATTTTCATTTTACACCCTTATAATATTAAAAATACGTAATCATAGTTTAACTAAAACATATTAATAAATGCATTTTTTTACAAATTATATTATTACAATATTCTCGTCAATAATTTCAAAATAAGTTTATTATTGAATATTTTTTTAACTTAATAATATTGTGAAATATCATAAATATGTATCAAGATTTTTTAGGCGTAAGCAAAACCCGACCGACCTGATTAACCCGACCGAACCCGAACCCGATAAACCCGAACTTGCCCGAAACCCGATCAAGGTATTACGGTTCGGTTTGGGTTTTCCCAAACCCGAACCCGACCGAAACCCGAACTTTTAATTTTTTTTTCAATAAATCGTAAATATATTGTATATATTTATAATTTATAATAAATATAAATGTATTATTAAAGTATGTTGTATATATATATATATATGATCTTAGACATTTCTTTCTTGGTAAAAACTGGGCTGAAACCATCAAAAAAACTGGGCTGAAAAAATTGGGCTTGGGATCGGCCCAACCCGAACAACCCGACCGAGGAATCCGAACCCGAAAAACCCGAAAAACCTTTGGACGGGTTTCGGGGCCTCCTCCTTCCACCCGAAACCCGGAAAACCCGAACCCCGAGAAACCCGACCGATGCTCACCCCTAAGATTTTTCAAAAATGACGTACCGAGATGTTTTTTAAACTTGTACATTTTACGCTCTTATCTATATGAGGATACATTTGTTTAAAAAGAAATATCAATAATTTTGAATGTATTTAAATTTCATTTGAACTTTGAGTAGTTAATTATTATGTATTTGTGTGATAATTTTATTCATTTAGTAATGACATTTATAATATGTATCAAATTTAATAGACATATTTTTATCTTCAAGGTAATATTGATTTTTTATGGAATTTTTGTTTCTTTTTATCAACTATTATACATATATCAAAGTTATTCAACAACTATTAAACATTAAATAATTAACATAAAACATAAATTAATCGTCGCACAACGTGCGAGCCAAAGACTAATATATAATATATAGTATTAAACATTAAATAATTAACATAAAACATAAATTAATCGTCGCACAACGTGCGAGCCAAAGACTAATATATAATATATAGTACAAGTATTTTTTGTTTTAATCTTTCTTGTAAGACTACAATCACATAGGGCTGCCCTCCTAATTTGTTTATGAATTGTTTTTTAAAGGTCTACCACTGATATTGATTTTATTAATATAATGTATATAGTGTATATATATATATATTAATATAAAATTTAAGGAATTTAATTAAAATACCCCAACTTTGACTTGCAATTATACCCTAAATCTCTCCCATTTTGCAATAATATCCCACGATTCCGCGATATGGGCTGCGATCGCGGACCCGGCCCATGTGGCCCTCGATCTTGGTCTGCGATGGGCTTTTTGGTTAATAAAGATAATACGAGGCATTTGCAAGGTGCAAGATTCGAACCCTACATCAACAGCACGTATGCACAAGATCTTAACCAATAGTCTAGCTGCTAAGTTGTTGATTATATTATACCGAAAATATTTTATATTATATCAAATATAATATACTAAGATATTTATTATTAATATTATTATTGTTATAATATTAAAGATGATATTTTAATATTTTTACTTCAATGGACCCAACAATTTTTTTTGTATTTTTGATATTTTGTTTTAGTGGTTGTGTTGAAAATGGTTTTAGAGCATGCATTAAGGTCAAGCAGAAATTTTGGAAGAAAAAATTTAGAGTTATGTTAACTTGCATGTTAAAATAATAATAAAAAATGAGAAAAAATTAGAAAACTTTAAATTTAAAGGATTCTATATAAACTTAATATTGAAAAAAGAAATGTATTAATAAAATAATTTAATAATATAATTAATGTTAAATTGTTATAATAAAATAATTATTAGAGTTGGAAATAATTTATTTTTAAAAATTCTAGTTTATGATAATTTATTTTAAAAAACTATAATAACTATTGAAAATGAACTAAAATATTATTTTTCTTTTTTAACTAATTTTTTGCAAATTTTAGCGTTAACTATATTATAAAATATTTTATACATTTAACACAACCATTGAAGTAAAAATATAAAAAATAAATTATTAAATATTTTATTAGAGCATACATTTAACTATATTATTAGATATTTTATTAGAGCATACATTGTTTTGCAAGTTTTAGCGTTAACCATTTTCAACACACCCACTAAAATAAAATATCAAAAATGCAAAAAGAATTGTTGGGTCCATTGAAGTAAAAATATTAGAATATCATATTTAATATTATAACAATAATAATATTAATAATAAATATCTTAATATATAGTATATTTGATATAATATTTATAGATTAAGTTGTCTGATTTTGCATTCTTTAACAATCTAATGGCTTAAAAGTCTTGATTCATCTAGTAAATTAATGAAAGAGAAACCTCCGTGTAAACTTAAAAATGTGAACAAAAGAAGCAACATGAAGACACGTGTCAAACGATATTTGTGTAAAACAAGAGAATGGAGACAAAACTTTATAGACTATGAAAAATATTAATGTTGTTAATTAATTATTGCGTCTGTTTTAATTTATTCCTATTTAAAACTACCCAATAGATTGTGTTATTTAACTAGAATGTTTTCTTGTTTCATCTAACTTCTACAAAAAACCAAGATTCTTTACCAAGATTGCATCGATGAACGATATGCGTTTCCTGTATACAATATCGTCTAACGTTCTTTCTTGTATCTTCTTGGCTTGTATTCTTTCTTCGGTTTCTTCTGGAGATGAGACGGATCACTTGGCTTTGCTCTCGGTCAAGAAACATATAACATCCGACCCATATCAAATCATGCCTTCGTGGAATGACTCGATCCACTTCTGCAACTGGACCGGTATCACATGTGGTTTACGCCACCAAAGAGTGGTCACCATAAATTTGTGGTCTGGTGGCTTTTCTGGTTCGATATCACCTGCAATCGGGAACCTGTCGTTTCTTAGGGAGCTTCTTCTTCACAACAATAGTTTCACTGGAAACGTCCCACGAGAAGTTGGCAAGTTATCAAGATTAACAAGGCTAGGCCTTTCGAACAATTCTCTATCAGGTGAAATTCCTTCTAATATATCTCGGTGTCCAAATCTTATAGAACTTGATCTGAGTGCGAACAACTTCGTTGGTGTTATTCCTAACGAGTTTGAATCGTTGACTAAGCTTCAACACATAAACTTCCACTCTAATGAATTAACAGGAGAAATACCAAAGTTTATTGGAAACTTTACATCCCTTGCCTTTATTTCTGGATTGGGAAATAATTTCTATGGGAACATTCCGGATACTCTAGGCCAATTGTCCAATTTGTGGTTTTTCGGATTCGCAATGAATAACCTTTCTGGCATTTTACCTCCGTCGTTTTTCAATATTTCATCCTTGACGGACATAGATTTGCCCGACAATCAGATTGGCGGGAATCTACCATCAGATATCGCACAAAGATTTCCTCGACTAATATCTCTAAACCTTCCAATAAATAACTTTTCTGGACCCATTCCGCTCTCGTTATCTAATGCCACTAATCTTGAACACCTAGCACTCAATGAAAATGCGTTTACCGGAAGTGTGCCTAGTTTTTCTAGGATACAAAGATTGAGGAATTTTGCAGTTAACGAAAATCAACTCGGGAATGGGAGATCTGATAACTTAAACTTTGTATCCTCTTTGGCGAACTGTACCAACTTAAGATGGTTGGGTTTCGGTGCCAATAATCTTGGAGGAGTTTTGCCGAAATCGATGTTTAATTTTACTCTACTTACTCAACTCACGGTAGGAGGAAATTTGATTTCTGGTAATATTCCATCAGAGATTGGGCAACTAGTTAATGTGAGAAGATTGTTTCTATTCTCGAATCAATTTACAGGTAGAATTCCTGATTCAATTGGGAATCTCGTAAATCTTGGAGCGATGGGTCTCAACAGAAACTTATTATCGGGTTCTATTCCTTCGTCATTGGGAAATCTCACCCTACTGAGCAGGTTGTACTTGCAGCGTAACGAACTAGAGGGTACCATACCATCTGGTTTATCAAACTGTACGGGATTACAACTGCTAGACCTTTCTAGAAATAATCTCAGTGGGTACATGCCCAAAGGGATTTTTGGTCTATCTTCCTTGACAATATCCCTAAACCTTTCTAACAACCGTTTTTCGGGTTCTCTTCCTACCGAAGTTGGCGCATTGCAGAATCTGGTTTCGTTAGATGTTTCAAACAACATGATTTCTGGGGTAATTCCTGTAAGTCTTGGAACTTGCACGAGTTTGGTTGCATTATCCATGGCCAGAAACACCATTCAAGGAGAAATTCCATCTTCATTTCGCTCATTGAGAGGACTAGAAGTTCTAGATCTTTCCGGCAACAATTTAACTGGGAGAATCCCCGAGTACCTGGGAGATTTTGTGTTTTTCAGACGCTTAAATTTGTCTTTAAATGGTTTTGACGGAAAATTGCCAGAACTCGGAGCTTTTAAAAATACAAACATAGTTTCCATTTATGGAAATGCTAAGCTCTGTGGTGGTTTTCCAGATTTTCAATTGCCCAAGTGTTCCTTTGAAGAATCAAGCAAAAACCAAATCCCTCTTTCCTTGATAATAATTCTACCAATAATTAGCGTCGTTTTTGTCGTAGTTGTAGCGGTTATATTTTGTTTGGTTTGCAAACGCAAGAAGGAAGAGGTTAGTTCCGAAGATGAAAATTTCCCACGAGTTTCTTATCAAAGCTTACACGAAGCAACAAATGGGTTTTCTTCGACAAACTTGATCGGTTCTGGAAAGTTCAGTTCGGTGTATAAGGCGATTCTGTATCCGAAAAACGAACCGCAAGTTGTGGCTGTCAAGGTACTAAAACTCGCAGTTCATGGTGCCGACCAGAGTTTTATTGCAGAATGCGAAGCTTTGAGAAGCATCAGACACAGAAATCTTGTGAAAATCGTAACTTCTTGTTCGTCTCTTGATTTTCAAGGCAACGATTTCAAGGCTCTTGTGTATTCTTATATGGTTAACGAGAGTTTGGAAGACTGGTTGCATCAGAATCCGGTCGTTGCTCTAAACTTTTTACAACGTTTGGACATCGTGATAGATCTGGCTGGCGCCCTCGATTATATCCATCGCCTTAGTGGATCTCTAATGATTCATTGTGATATCAAACCTAGTAATGTTTTATTGGACGCAGATTTTGTTGCTCATCTTAGTGATTTCGGGTTGGCAAGATTTCTTGATGATTCTTCTACAAGTCACACCAGTTCCCTTGGAATAAAAGGAACAATCGGATATGCGGCTCCAGGTAATTAATCCATCTTTCTAATTCACATAATCATTAATGATTTAAATATATTCATGTTTGATTTCTTCGTGCGTAAACTATGCAGAATACGGAATGGGAAGTAAGGTTTCAACGTATGGCGATGTTTACAGCTTCGGAATCCTCATACTGGAGTTGTTTACGGGCAATCGTCCTACTGACAAAATGTTCAATAACGGGTTAAGTCTTCATGGTTTTGTGAAGACGGCTATACCAGATCAAGTTATGGAGATAACTGATCAGGTCCTTTTTAAAACTAGAGAAGATGAAAATATGACTACAGACGCACATGATTATGGTCCAATCGAGGATTGTTTGACTTCAATTTATCGAATTGGGATTGATTGCTCTACAGAATTACCTCGAGACCGGATAGACATGAGCAACGTCTTCGATCAACTGCGGTTTGTCAAGAAAACGTTTCTTGAAGGCAGTAAATCATCTTGGTTTGCATCAGAGAAGGCTGAATTTATAATTAAGAAACATTAGTAATCTATTATTCCACCAGATTTTTGAAATAAATAATGGTGTTTGCTCCCATATTGTGTTCTAAAGGATGTTGGAACTACTTTATTATAATGTTTTGTGGATGTTTTGCCACCGGGCTTGGTAGCGCTTGCCTATGACTCGAGCGAGGGTTTGGACTTTGTCTCGGTTAAGCATGGTTGGGTTAAAAATGGCTTTCCCGTTTCAAGTCGAGAGCTGGTTCATGTGGTTCAGGCAAAGGCTTGGGTCACAGAGCTGCGACAACCCCTCACTCCCGACAGTGGAAGGATAACAAGCTTGAGCTTTTCAGTCTCGCATTGCCAACTTGGCCGACTCAAATGGACACCCACTTTTTTTTGCTATTTATAGGACAGTTTTCTAAAGGAAATAAGATTTAAATTCTCAGTTTCTTTTAAATTAATATTTCGATACTTGAACAAAATTACATGGTGTGTACGTAGTGTTGTTTAAGCCGGGGAGAAAATAAACAAAAAGAAATTGATGTAAAAAAAAGGAAAAAGAAAGAAAAATAAAATAAATTTTTTATTTGTATTCTCGAAAAGAAAGGAGAATAATTTTTCATTTTGTGTCTGAAAAAAATAGAAAATGAAGGAATAGAAATAATTCTTTCATTTATGTTCTTGAAAGAAAAGGAAGACGAAGGAAAATAAAATAATCCTTTTCATTTATGTTCTCGAAGAAAAAGAAAATACAATAAAGAAAAAAAATATTATGTTTTTAAAAGAGAAGGAAAATAAATAAAATAAATAAATTTTCAGTTATGTTTTGAACAAGATTGAAAAAGAAAGTAAATATATCAAGTTTACAAAAAAATTAAATATATCATTTATAATGAAAAGTTGGGTAACTTCTTTCATATTAATTATTTTTCGTAAATAATTTAATTTCTTTCTTTCTTTTTCCTCGCACGTTTGGAAGTAAAGTTTTCGGGTGAAACTTTTCGTTCCGTTTCATTTCATTTTTTAGCCTAAAAATGTTTTGAGGACAAGAGTTTCTTTTACTTTGCTAATAAAGAAGTTTCGAAAACGCATCGTTAAATTTTTATCAGATTCGTTTTTAGATGAGTTATAAGAAAATTATAAATTATTATTGTTAAGCACAACTGATAAAAGTTTATTTAAATAAGAGTGAATTACACCGGTAGTCCCCGTGGTACCTAAATTTAGATTTGGTTCTTAAAGTACACTATCTACGGTAATGATCCATAACTTTTTAATTTAATTTCAACCATTGTCCACCTGCTACATTTAACATAGAAAGACCATGAGTGAAAATAAATCAAAAAATTAAGACTATGCAGATAGTGTACTATAGGTATTAAATCCAAAATTTAGGTAAACCATAACGACCATCGGTGTAATTCACTCTTTAAATTTAAATAAAAAAAGAGAGGAGTTGTTGGGGTTGGAACTTGGAAACAAAAAGTGGGTATCCATTTGGGTGAGCCCAGTTGGCATTTGGCAAGCAATACCCAGCCCAGTGGGGCTGTTGGTCTATGAACAGATGCTTCTACCATCCTTCAACAAAAGATATGGGAGCAATCACCATTCACCATTGCTTATGACGCAGGTTTGGTGGATATTTTTTATTGTTTTTTAATTGATAAATTCATTCTTCTAATCATGCAAACCAGGATGATTTACAACGAGATCGAAGATCATGGTATGATTGGCCAAAGACTCAGCTACGAGTTTGAATCCGGCCTCTCAAACTTGTTTGTTGTAGACTTTAGATTCAGCTAAATGTGTTAAATTCTATGATTTCTACTGCTTTTCTTAGATTTTGTGTTCCATTTCTAATATTTCTTTGCGTTGAATTTCTTTGTTTTTTGATGAACACCAAGTGTTCGATCAAAGTTTCCAACGAGAGTTCTTGGTGTTGACTGGTCCTTCACTATTTAACACTACATATTCTAGTTCTTTTATCTTTTTTAATCGAAATGATGTCCGAATACTAGATTTCTGTTGATTGACCATTTTTACTTGCTAAAATATAGATTTAATTGGCTGCTGTTACAGGTTGATCTTGCTCAACTACTATCAGCTCATGATCAGAATTCAGAACTACAAACACTTTTAGCCAAGGTGATACTCTTTGATTTGTAATTTTTACTTTAGTTCCCTATTGCTTAAGATGCCAACTTTCTGGATAGCACCATTAACTGCATGCTAATTCACTTCATATGTTATGATATATATCTGTTACATTGCTTTTGGTTTATTAGGCCTTCGGTACCGCAGGCGGGATGGGGCTCGGGATGGGCTCGGGCTCAGCGGGAATGGGGTACGGGTCATGCGGGGTTGGCGGGGCGGGGATGATTCTGGGGATGGGATCCCGGATCATCCCGAAGGTTTTTAAAAAATTTAATTAAATTTTAAAAAATGTAACCGTTGAACGGCTATTTGTAAAAAAAAAAATTATTTTTCTCAATTTAATCCCACTATATATTTAACCCTCAACCTCTTATTTCTCACATCTCTCAACCTCTTATTTCTCACACCTCTCAACCTCTTATTTTTCACACCTCTCAAATTCTCTCAACCTCTTATTTCTCACACCTCTCAAACTCTCTCAAATTCTCTCAACCTCTTATTTTTCACACCTCTCTCATCATGAATTCAAACAGAACACCTACATCTCGTCGTAACCGACCGAATACACCACAATCGCAAGAAGATCAAGAGCTTGGTTTCCAAGCGTTTACACAACAAGGTTATCATCCGCAATTTTCGCAACAAATTCCGCCACAATGGTCGCAACAAAATCCGCCACAATATCCGCAACAATTTCCCCAACAATTTCACCAACAAATTCCTTACCAATTTACACGTCCCGGGTTGATTGAACAAGGTTTTACTCCGGCCAACTTCAATCTCGACGACGACATTGTTCCGGAAACCCAACCTTCTACCCCGAACACACCACAATCTATCCCGACACAACAATCTAACCCGGAACCATCAAATCCGAGACCAAAGAAAGCCGGCAAACAAACGTGGAGTAAAGCCGAGGAACTCGCGTTAGTGTCGGCGTGGGTTGACGTTTCGGAGGACCCCGTGGTCGGTAACGCACAAAGCGGTGGTAATTATTTTTATTGTTATTATTATTATTATTATTATACTTAATTTTACATAAATGTAGGAAATTTTTGGGGCCGAATCGGGCATGTGTTCTTTACTCGCATGGGTCGTGAACCAGGTTATAGATCAACCATCAACTCAATAGCAAGTTCAACGACCTCAATAAAAGAGTTAATTCGTTTGGCGGCATCTACAACAACTTGCTCAATAATAGATCAAGCGGGATGAGTGAGGCCGATATATCCCGAACGGCACACGAACGGTATGTAGCACGCCATAAAGTTGCTTTCACTCACGAACAAGCTTGGGACGTCCTAAAAAAATGTCCAAAATGGGGAGCCGTTCCAACGATGACGACAACTTCATCGCGGGGTTCAAAACGTACCCAACCTTCCGATGATGACGATGACGAGCAAATTCAACGACCCATCGGGAGAAACAAGGCAAAAAAATCATCAACGAGTAATACGTCCGGGGCGAATACGGAAGAAAATGTTACTCAGTTGTTGACGACGTTCAACAACAAGATTGATGATACAATGGAATACAAAATGAAAAAACTCGATCTCGAAATCGAACGCTCAAAACTCGAACGACATAGGTTGGATCAAGAACTCGAAATCGAACGCTCAAACCGATTTGAGAAAGACTTCGAGTATTTCATAACCCCGCATGATCACCTTACGGGAAACGCTTTGAGGGCTACTTTAGCGAGAAAAGAGCAAATCCAAAAATTTCATAATTGGTAGTGTTTTGTATTTTGTAATTTTTATTTTTAATGAATGATATGAATTTTAATTTTTATTATTTATCTTATTTTTATTTATTAAAAAGTATATAAATATTTTTATTTTGTTAAATAATTAAATGTATAAATAAAAGAATTAAAATAAATGAGGTGGCAAAAGGGTTTGAGGGAATGGAGTACGGGTGTTTAGGGATCGTTAGGGATCGAGTGAGGGATGGAAGAAAAGCTGATGTGGCGCTGATGTGGAGTGGAATATTTGAAAGATTCCCTCCATGGGGTACTGATGGCCTTAGATGATGAATCCCATAGCTTGCAATGTGGTTTAAGTTGCTAAGTTACCCTTCTTATTATTTCATAAAAATGCATGGTGGATTCTTAATTGATAAATTCAACCTTCTAGTGATTTAACCAGCATGATTTACAATAAGATCAAAACATCTTTTTTTTATACCAAATCCTTTAGGTTACTCTGCCTTTAAGAAAAGTTTTCTTGACGACCTGCAGTTGATCCAAGGCATTGCTTATTTCTATCCGGTCTCCAGGTATTTCCGTGGAGCAAGCAATCCCAATTTCATAAACTGAAGTCAGACGGTCCTCCATTCCATCGTGCATTTCGCAATCACGTGCATCTTTAGTCATGTTTTCCTCTTTTCTAGTCTTGAAAAGGACCAGATCAGTTATTTCCACAACTTGATCCGGTATAGCCATCTTCACAAAACCATGAAGACTCAGACCGTTCTTGAACATTTCGTCAGTAGGACGTTTGCCGGTAAACAACTCGAGTATGAGGATTCCAAAGCTGTAGACGTCGCCATAGGTTGACACCTTACTTCCCATTCCGTATTCTGCAAAGTTTACACACGAAGAAATCAAACATGAATAAATTTAAATCATTAACGATTATGTGAATTAGGAAGATAGATTAATTACCAGGAGCCACATATCCGATTGTTCCTTTTATTCCAAGGGAGCTGGTGTGGCTTGTAGAAGAATCAGGATGAAGAAATCTAGCCAATCCAAAATCACTAAGATGAGCAACCAAATCTGTGTCCAATAAAACATTACTAGGCTTGATATCACAATGAATCATCAGCGATCCACACTGGCTATGAATATAATCGAGGGCCCCAGCCAGATCTATCACGATGTTCAACCGCTGTAAAAAGTTTAGACCAACGGCCTGATTCTGATGCAACCAGTCTTCCAAACTCCCGTTAACCATATAAGAATACACAAGAGCCTTGAAATCGTTCCCTTGAAAATCAAGAGACAAACAACAAGTTATGACTTTCACTAGATTCCTGTGTCTGATGCTTCTCAAAGCTTCACATTCTGCAATAAAACTGCGGCCAACACCATGAACTGCAAGTTTTAGTACCTTGACAGCGACAACTTGTGATTCCTTTTTTGTATGCAGAATCGCTTTATAAACCGAGCTGAAATTTCCAGAACCAATCAAGTTTGCCGATGAAAACCCACCTGTTGCTTCGTGTAAGCTTTGATAGGACACTCGTGGAAAATTTTCATCTTCTGAACTACTTTTTGTCGAAGCTTTCTTGCGTTTGCAAAACCAACAAATGCTTAGGACAAAAATCATGCTAATTATTGGTATAATTATTAGCATGAAAAGAGGAATTTGGTTTTTTCTTGATGATTCTTCAATCGAACACTTGGGCAACCGAAATTCTGGCAAACCACCACAAAGCTTTGCATTTCCATAAACGGAAACCGTGCTTGCATTTTTAAAAGCTCCCAGTTCTGGCAATTTTCCCTCAAAACCATTAAAAGATAAATTTAAGATTCTGAAGAACACAAAATCTCCCAGGTACTCGGGGATTCTCCCGCTTAAATTGTTTCTTGAAAGATCTAGAACTTCTAGTCCTCTCAACGAGCGAAATGAAGATGGAATTTCTCAATAGAAGGTACTATCAATAAAGATAGACTCATGTAAGGTATGTGATAGTACGTCGTTGCCGAGAACGAGGATGAGTTTGATCTCTTAACAAAGTTTGAAGGCATCTTAGCAACGAAGATGATATAGAACTTTGCCTATATGACCAAGAGGTGGTGCCGCCTTAATTGAAGAGTAGTGGTTCCTCTCCTAAAAGGTCATGAAAAGGATTTAGCGCATGGCCATATTCGCGCTCAGTGAGAAAGCAAAGAAATAAGATGATGTGTGCATGTAAGCCGAAGCGGTCTTAAGATTCAAGGTTTAAATCCTAAGGATACTATTGAATTGATCTCTTTTTGCATACGTGCATTAAACAGGGTTTAATCTTAGTGACACCACTGTGACATTGTCTTACACGAATGTCAGAAAACTTTCCAACCTGGTGGGGGATTGTTGGAAATATGTGAGGTTGGAAGTTTGCTGAAAATAAATTATTGAGAAATGAGAGTTTACTGATAATTATCAGTTTAGTTTAAATTCAAAATTTTGGAATTTGTTTTAATCATAAAAAAACGTGGGTTTATCTCTATTTTTTTCAGCTATAGACTTGGTCTATAACAGCCCTATTCTGGCAGATTTTTAGGAGATCATGGGCCATTCAGTTAGGGTTTTAACCCAGTATAAATACTAGGTTAAACCTGAGATTAAAACACAGAACATAACTCTCTCTCTCACGGCTTCTCTCCCTCTTGTAATCTGCTGTTTGCGGCTGCAGTATTCCATCGTTTTCTGCATCGGCTTTGCTTTATAAATCGATTGTTGGTGCTGTCAATAATCGATTCAAACAACTGCATCAAATCCTGGGCTTTGCGGTTTGCAACTCACAGCATAGGAGTAACCGTATAAAACCTTTAAGGACAGGTTTTATAACCGTGCAGCTCTTCTACAGTTTGATTATCTGAACAGGTTGGTTTTAATTTCAGTCGTGTATTCTTCTTTTCGTTCACTAGAGTGAACATTCTGCTTCTACCCCTTTCTAATGAAACTATCGCGAAGGATAGTGTCGTTTTTAGGATAATTGTTTTGGTTGTTCTAAACGAAGTTTATCTAAATCCATTGTTGAATTGAGTTTTGTGTTTATAATCGATAAAGTTACTTTCTTTATATATTGCTTACTGTTAACGTATACATATGTATATATATATATAGATATTTCGTTTTATATATATATTTATATATATACTGCAGTTTATTAAACAATCAAGAAGAAAATTAAACCAAAGTTTGTTTACTGTTGCATGCAGTGGGTTTATGTGTATATATATATATATTCAAGATTCTTATATATATATATAGTTATTAAAGCATCATTAATAAGTTAAAAGGAAAGTTTATAATTAAATTAATACCTTTAAAGTTTGGTTTAATTATAAATTTTGGAATATTTTACTGATTTTAAAATATTCAACAATCTTAAAGGTTCTATAGTCAACAAATGGAAACTGGTAACTACCGCTTGATCCCGCAAGAACTTGTGAAATTGGACAGTTTCGATGGGTCCAATTTCACTCGCTGGGCTGAAAAAGTCAAGTTCATGCTGATGGTTCTCAAACTCTGGTTTGTGGTGGACCCAAATGTGCAACTGCAACCCATACCTGATAACCCTATACCCGCTGAGGGGAAAGAACCGGACAGAGCTAAGATAGCCAAACTCGAGAAGGAGCGGCTATTCCGTAAGGAATGTGAAACCTTGGCGTGTGGGCATATAAAAAATGCCATGTCCGACCGACTCTATGACTTATATGCCCCTATTAAGTGTCCTCGAGAACTTTGGACCGCATTGGAATTTAAGTACAAGGCACAAGAGGAAGGTACCAATAGGTACCTTGTGTCTCGCTACTTAAGATTCAATATGGTTGACGACAAACCAATACTTGAACAACTTCACGAACTTCAAGTATTGGTTAACAAGATGAAAGTTCTCAACATCTCTCTTCCTGATATTTTCCAAGTAGGGGCAGTTGTTGATAAATTGCCCCCATCTTGGAAAGATTTCCAAAAACGTATGATGCACAAATCCGAAGATTATTCTTTGGATGATTTGATAAAACATATCAGGATTGAGGAAGAGGCTCGAAATAGGGACAAGAGGGGCAAGACTATCTTGAGTGCCAACAGCGTGCAGGCTGGTGGTAAAGGGAAGTTTAAATCTAATGGACCCACTAAAAAGTGGAACTTGGGTCCTCAAAAGAAAAACTTCAAGAAGTCTGGGCAGTCCTCTAGTCAAGGACCAAAGAGATCAGGTAAGTGCCATGTTTGGGGAGAGGCAGGGCACTATGCGAGGGAATGCAAGCAAAGAAAGTCCGGACCACCAGTGGCAAACACGGTTGAAGACATCCAGCACCTTGTTGCAAGCTTGCAAATGGATGAGATTGATATCATCCCGTACAGTTTGATAAACCAGATGGTATGGTACCCTCTAGTTCGTTACGCTGCAAGTACAACTTGCTCAGTAGGGTGAGATTTCCCAATGACGAAGGAATAGAACCCGATAATAAGTTTTCATCGAGAGCCATCGCTCCAAGATTTCTGAGATTCCCAATTGAATCTGGAATTCTACCTGTAAATTGATTCGAGAATAGAAACAATCTTCCAACGTTAACTAGTTGCCCAATCTCAGATGGGATACTTCCAGAAATTAAATTTTCTCCTACTGAGAGATCAGTAAGTAGAGTAAAATTAAACATCGATTTCGGCAAAACTCCTCCAAGATTATTGGCACCGAAACCCAACCATCTTAAGTTGGTACAGTTTGCCAAAGAGGATACAAAGTTTAAGTTATCAGATCTCCCATTCCCAAGTTGATTAACGCCAACTGCGAAACGCGTCAATCTCTGCAGCCTAGAAAAACTCGGCACACTTCCAGTAAATGCATTTTGATCGAGTGATAAGAAATCAAGATTAGTGGCATTAGATAACGAGGGCGGAATGGGTCCAGAAAATTTATTAATTGGAAGGTTTAGCCATGTTAGTCGTGGAAATCTTTGTGCGAAATCTGATGGCAGATTCCCGCCAATCTGATTGCCAAGCAAATCCATGGTCGTCAAGGATGAGATATTGAAAAACGACAGAGGTAAAATGCCAGAAAGGTTATTCACCCCGAAGCCAAAATACCACAAATTGGACAATTGGCCTAGAGTATTTGGAATGTTTCCTTGGAATTGATTATCGCTAACTGCAAAACGCGTCAATCTTTGCAGCCTAGAAAAACTCGGCACACTTCCAGTAAATGCATTATGATCAAGTGATAGGTATTCGAGATTAGTGGCATTAGATAATGAGGGCGGAATGGGTCCAGAAAATTTATTAAATGGAAGGCTTAGATATGTTAGTCTAGGAAATCTTTGTGCGATATCTGATGGCAGATTCCCTTCAATCTGATTTCCAAGCAGATACATTTTCGTCAAGGATGAGATATTGAAAAACGAGAAAGGTAAAATGCCAGAAAGGTTATTCTCTCCGAAGCCGAAAACCCACAAATTAGACAATTGGCCTAGAGTATCTGGAATGTTTCCTTGGAAATGATTTTTCCAACCATAAAGTATGGCAAGGGATGTAAAATTTCCAATAAACCCGGGTATTTCACCTGTTAGTTCATTGGAATGGAGTGATAAGTATTGAAACTTAGTTAATGATTCAAACTCGTTAGGAATAACACCAACGAAACTGTTCCCACTCAGATAAAGTTGTACAAGATTTGAACACCGAGATATATTAGAAGGAATTTCCCCTGACAGAGAATTGTTTGAAAGGCGTAGCCTCCTTAATCTCGATAACTTGCCAATCTCTTGTGGGACGATTCCTGTGAAACTATTGTTTTTAAGGATAAGATCCCTAAGAAATGTCAGGTTCCCAATTGCAGGTGATATTGAACCAGAAAAGCCACATGAATGGAAATCGAGAGTGACAACTCTCCGGTGGCGTAGACCACAAATGATACCTGTCCAGTTGCAGAAGTGAATCGAGTCATTCCACAAAGGCATGATTTGATATGGGTCGGATGTTATATGTTTCTTGACCGAGAGTAATGCCAAGTGATCCGTTTCATCTCCACAATTAGAAACCGAACAAAGAATACAAAACAAGAAGATACAAGAAAGGACATTAGTTGATATTGTATACAGGAAACGCATTTCATTCATTGAAGCAATTTTGTATAAGAAGAGAAATTATTGAAAGAGTTTGCTGGACTTTTGAATGAAATAATGAAACTTTCTAGTTGATTAAATAATAAAACAATCCTCAGATTCAATCATATCAAGGGGCGGAGTGGGCTCCGTCTGAAAGGTGCACCCACTTGATTTTAAAGGGTGCTCTCATATATTTTGAAACCAAAGTAACATATATCAAACATGGGTGAGATGTTAGAAAATTGTGTGATTATATGATGGTGTCGAGACCGGATAATCTTAAGAATCGTGTCGGAAAGGCACTTTCCGAATACAACAATTCGACCCTATAAGCCTTGGGTTCACGAACTTTGTATTGGGATAATTCTTAAGATTTTTCTTACACCAAAGGCTATGATATAAGATATATATATATACCCAGATTCTCAATTACATATTTAAATAAGAGATCGACGGTTATAGACGGTTAAACGGTTGTAAAACGGTTATAACCGTTAATGGATAAGGCCAAAAGATACCTACAACCGAATTTGAAGTTCTGGACAATAATATTTTCCAGCGAAAATTTGATCAAAACTGACAGCACTTATCAGCGACAGCTGATAGCTTTCAACGACAGCTGACAGCTTTCAGCAACAGCTGACAGCTTTCAGCGATGGCTGGTTTTCAGCGATGGCTAATCTTTCAGCGATGGCCGCCTTTCAGCGATAGCTGACAGCTTTCAGCTTTCAGCTTTCAGCGACAGCTCTTAGGTTTCAGCCTTCAGCTTTCAGCGACAGCCCTCAGCTCTTAGCTTTCAGCTTTCAGCGACAACTTTCACAAGCTGAAGGTGATCTTCAGCGACAGCTTTTTAGAGAAAATTCTAGTCTTTTCGAACTTCGACACCGCTTTAAGGCGATCTAAGATGATAGCGGAAACTTGTAAGTGTGCACTCCGCACCTCCTAACTTACGTATGTTTGCCTTATCGTCTTAATCGATCTCAATTAAATCACAATTACACCAAAATGAAGAATTGAGAATCTTACCCGGTAAGAGCGATGGCATGATCACACGACCGAGGCTCTTACCCGGTAAGTGAGAGTGACAATGCTAACCAGATAAGATAAAAATGTTGCATACGATGCCATTTTAATGGACTAAAATTTTACTCGATTAGTTAAGTGAAAGTGTTGATTATTACCATTTACCGGTAAGCGCTTATCGGGTATACGTGTTGGGTAAACGACCCCTAATTATTAAATTGTGAAATACAATAGGTTCTAGGTTTGATTCTTACATCTAGCACATATTTAATTTTTGATCTTTTATGTTTCATCTCCAAGGGCCCTACAATGTTATTACCAATAATGTTAACAATAAAGATACAACTATAAGGTTCAAACTCACAACCTCAAGCACAGTTATAACTGTAAATACCTGCACTGCACCACAACAGCTTCTTGTTTATTTTTCTCCCATTTTACTTTAATAACTTGTCTTCATGATTTATTTTTCTTTTTCATTGCAAATTCATCTTAAAGATCATTTTTGTTTTATCCAGGGGCGGACCCACTGGATACGGTGGCACGGGCCATCGTATCATTTTGTTGTATGCAACCACATATATATTGAAATACAAAGATGACACTAGTTTCCCTTGGTATTGGTTTTTTGCATTGCTTTTCTCTCATCTCAGAGGCAAAGAACTAACCAACAAATCAATGACAATCTTGTCTTTGTTTTTTATAGACAAATGAAAAAAATTCTAAGTCTGCCTTGTTTTTGGTGATGGTCAGGAGGAAGCTTTGTGGCCGTAGAATGGTGTGTGGCTGTGTGTTTGACCCACATACATGTGAAAGTCAATTTCATGTCTTCTCTTTTTTATTTATCTTTAGCTTTAACTCTATCCTTTATCTTTTAGCTATATATCTTTAGCTTTATGTTGTCTAATTATGTTTATCTTTACTGTCCATAAAACATCAAAAACAATTATTGTTGAAAACTAAGTGGGTGTTTGGGATTGCTTATTTAAGGTGCTTATTAAGTGTGGTATCGGTAATAACTAATTTTTAGTGTTTGGATGGTTAAAAAACAAAACTACTTACAGCGGTTTGGCACGGGTGATAAGGAGTTTTTGATAAGTCACTCCACTATAACTTATTGATTTATTTGAAACGACTTATCAACTTTTTGGTTATTTTACATGTATAAAACACTCTCTAAATAACAACTTATTAGCTTATTACGTTTTGGTACCACCATAAAATAATCCAAACACTTTTTTTTACTTCGATTTGACACCATAAGTTAATAAGCACTTTTATATAAAAGCATAAGTTGTTATAAACAAGCAATCCCAAACACACCCTGAGAGGTACAAGTTTTTCGGCTTTGAGTACATGCTTTTCCATCAGGATTCATAATGAGATCAAAAGATTTCGGTTTTTATACTAAGTAGCTACTCTACCTTTAAGAAAAGTTTTCTTGACAAACAGCAGTTGATCCAAGACATTGTTCATTTCTATCCGGTCACCGGGTATTTCCATGGAACAAGCAGTCCCAATTCGATAAACGGAAGTCAAACAATACTCCATTGCATCTTTAGCCATACTTTCCTCTTGTCTAGTACTGAAAAGGACCTGATCAGTTATCTCCATAACTTTATCCGGTATAGCCATCTTCACAAAACCATGAAGACTCGGACCGTTACTGAACATTTCGTCAGTAGGACGATTGCCGGTAAACAACTCTAGTATGAGAATTCCAAAGCTGTAGACGTCGCCATATGTTGACACCTTACTTCCCATTCCGTATTCTGCATAGTTTACACACGAAGAAATCAAACATGAATAAATTTAAATCATTGATTATGTGAATTAGGAAGATAGATTAATTACCCGGAGCCACATATCCGATTGTTCCTTTTATTCCAAGGGAGCTGGTGTGGCTTGTAGAAGAATCAGGATGAAGAAATCTAGCCAACCCGAAATCACTAAGATGAGCAACCAAATCAGGGTCCAATAAAACGTTACTAGGCTTGATATCACAATGAATCATTAGCGATCCACACTGGCGATGAATATAATCGAGGGCCCCACCAAGATCTATAGCAATGTTCAACCGCTGTAAAAAGTTTAGACCAACAACCCGATTCTGATGCAACCAGTCTTCCAAACTCCCATTAACCATGTAAGAGTAAACAAGAGCCTTGAAATCGTTCCCTTGAAAATCAAGAGACGAACAACAAGTTACGACTTTCACTAGATTTCTGTGTCTGATGCTTCTCAAAGCTTCACATTCTGCAATAAAACTCCGGTCGGCACCATGAACTGCGAGTTTTAGTACCTTTACAGCGACAACTTGTGGTTCGTTTTTCGGATACAGAATCGCCTTATACACTGAGCTGAACTTTCCGGATCCAATCAAGTTTTCCGAAGAAAACCCATCTGTAGCTTCGTGTAAGCTTTGATAAGAAACTCGTGGGAAATTTTCATTTTCTGAACCACTTTCTGTCGAAGCCTTCTTGCGTTTGCAAAACCAACAAAATATCGCAACCACAATTAGAACAAAAATCACGCTAACTATTGGTATAATTATCAAAAAGGAACGAGGAATTTGGTTTTTCCTTGATGACTCTTCGCTGGAACACTTGGGCAACTGAAATGACGGTAAACCACCACAAAGCTTTGCATTTCCAGAAACGGAAACAGTGCTTGCATTTTTAAAAACTCCCAGTTCCGGCAATTTTCCATCAAAACCATTAAAAGATAAATTCAAGATTCCGAAGAACCGAAAATCTCCCAGGTACTCGGGGATTCTCCCGGTTAAATTGTTGCGGGAAAGATCTAGAAATTCTAGTCCTCTCAACGAACGGAATGATGTTGGAATTTCTCCTTCAATGGTGTTTCCTGCCATGGATAATACAACCAAGCTCGTGCAAGCTCCAAGACTAACTGGAATTACCCCAGACATCATGTTGTTTGAAACATCAAACCAAACCAGATTCTGCAAGGCGCCTACTTCGATAGGGAGAGAACCCACAAAACGGTTGTCAGAAAGGTCTAGGCCCATTGTCAAGGAAGATAGACCAAAAATCCCTTTTGGTATGTAACCACTGAGATTATTTCTAGAAAGATCCAGAACCTGTAATCCCCTACAGTTTGATAAACCCGATGGTACAGTACCCTCTAGTTCGTTACGCTGTAAGGAGAGAGAGTTCAAGAGGGTGAGATTTCCCAATGACAAAGGTATAGAACCTGATAATAAGTTTCCGCTGAGATCCAATACTCCAACATTTATGAGATTCCCGATTGAATCCGGAATTCTCCCGGTGAATCGGTTGGATGATAGAAATAATCTCTCAATGTTAACTAGTTGCCCTATCTCAGATGGGATATTTCCAGAAATCAAATTTATTCCTACTAAGAGATCAGTAAGTAGAGTAAAATTAAATATTGATTTCGGCAAGACTCCTCCAAGATTATTGCCACCAAAACCCATCCGTGTTAAGTTGGTACAGTTTACCAAAGAGGATACAAAATTTAGGTTATCAGATTTCCCATTCCCAAGTTGATTATAAGTAACCGAAAATACCTTCAATCTTTGTAGCCTAGAAAAATCTGGCACACTTCCGGTAAATGCATTTTCAAATAGTACTAGCTGTTCAAGATTAGTGGCATTAGATAACGAGAGTGGAATGAGTCCAGAAAGTTTATTTCTTGGAAGGTTTAGAGACATTAGTCCTGGATATCTTTGTGCGATATCTGATGGCAGATTCCCACCAATCTGATTGTAAGGCAAATCTATGGTGGTCAAGGATGAAATATTGAAAAACGACATAGGTAAAATGCCCGAAAGGTTATTCATTGCAAACCCGAAAAAGGATAAACCGGACAATTGGCCTAGAGTATCCGGAATGTTTCCTTGGAAATTATTTCCGGCGGCAGAAATAACTTCAAGGGATGTAAGATTTCCAAAAAACTTGGGTATTTCTCCTGTTAGTTCATTAAATTGGAGGATTATGTGTTGAAGGTTAGTCAATGATTCGAACTCGTTAGGAATAACACCAATGAAGTTGTTTCTACTCAGATCAAGCTCTAAAAGATTTGAACACCGAGATAGATTAGAAGGAATTTCACCTGACAGTGAATTGTGTTGTAAAACCCAGAACTATTCATATAAAATCACAGAGAAATGCTTCCATAAATAATATAATACTGATGTCTTTTACATACCTATACACAAGAAAGTACAGACCTATATACATAAAGTAAAAACAACAAGGGACACATCCAATCAACACAACTTTCTAAGACACCGTTTGGTTGTAAACTGCTGGATGATAACCGTTGGATAATAACCGCTGGATAATAACCGCCAAAAGCTATTAGACAACGTATCGTACACCAATCAGTTGCATACCTGATGTTTAGCTTATATATTCAACATTCCCCCTTAAGCTAAACATCTTCCACACCAAGGGCCCTTTTCAAACGAATGAAGTTTCCACACTGCAGGGGTTTTGTGAATATATCAGCCACCTGCTCTGTTGTCCTACAAAACAAAACTTCAACTTGTTGATTTTGTATGAGTTCCCTAATAAAGTGAAATTTAATTCGAATATGCTTGCTCTTTCCATAATATACTGGATTCCTTGTCAGTGCTATTGCAGATTTATTGTCACATGAAATGTGTGTAGGTCCTGTTTGAGGAAATCCAATTTCTTCCAACACCCCTCTAAGCCAAAGAGCATGACATCCTGATGAAGACAGAGCCATGTACTCGGCTTCTGTTGATGATAAAGCAACCACTTTCTGCTTCTTGGATTGCCATGAAACAACACCTGATCCTATACTAAATACATATCATGTGGTACTTTTACTATCTACTACACTCCCTCCAAAGTCACTATCACTAAATCCAATCAAATCAGACACTTGGTTATGAGAGAATTTTATTCCATGGTTTAAGGTACCCTTAACATACCTTAGTATTCTTTTAGCAGCTTCCCAGTGACTCCTTCTTGGATCCTCCATGAACCTGCTAACCAAACTGACAGAAAACATTATGTCCGGCCTAGTGGTTGTGAGATACATAAGGCACCCCACTAGGCTTCTGTATAGTGTTGGATCCATCCTCTCCTCTTCTTTATTTTTTGTTAATTTTAATCCCACTTCCATTGGGGTTAAAGCTGAGATGCAATCCTTCATATTGAACTTAGTTAACAGCTCCGTAGCATATGTCTTTTGTGATATAGTTATCACAAAATCTTGTTGTTTTGCTTCAATACCCAAAAAATAATGAAGAAGCCCCATGTCGGTCATTTCAAATTCTGATTTCATGCTGTCTTTAAACTCATTGATTAGATCCACAGAATTACCTGTGAAGACTAAGTCATCCACATATATACACACTATCAACAGTTTCTCACCTTCTTTCTTTATGAACAAAGTATGTTCATAATTGCATTTTTTAAAGCCATACTTAAAGAAGTATCCTTCTATCCTACTGTACCAGGCTCTTGGAGCCTGCTTTAAACCATATAAAGCCTTTTTTAAATGACATACCTTATCTTCTTGTCCTTTTCTTTTGTATCCACAGGGCTGGTCAATGTAAACGTCTTCCTCAAGATAGCCATTGAGGAAGGCTGATTTTACATCCATTTGATGTACTCTCCAATTATTTTGTGCAGCTAAGGCCAAAACCAATCTAATAGTTTCCAATCTGATTACAGGAGCGAAGACTTCTTGGTAATTGATCCCATACTGTTGCTTGTAGCCCTTCACTACTAATTTTGCCTTATGTTTATCCACCTCTCCTTTCTCATTCAATTTGGTCTTGTAGATCCATCTTACACCTATTGATTTCTGACCTTTTGGAAGATCCACTAAATCCCAAGTGTTGTTCTTTAGAATTGAGTTCATCTCTTGATCCATTGCTTGTGCTGCGTATATTTTAAATAGATCTATAACAAGAAGTTTACTAAACAATAAAACTCCTCAAGAAACATGGAGTGGTTTCAAGCCTAGTGTGAATCATTTAAGAATATTTGGCTGTGTTGCTTATGCACACATTCCCAAGCAGAAGAGGGGAAAGTTGGATCAAAAATCAGAAAAAGTTATATTTGTTGGTTATAGTTAAAAAGTGTTTCAAGTGAAAAATCGGACAAGTCTTTTGACTCTTCAATTGCAACTACCACATACTCAAATTTCCTGGTGAGACTACGCAAGATTTTTTCGACAACCCTTCTATCATTGATGCTTTCTCCATTAAGACGAAGTTGATTAAGTAAGATGATTACTCTTGTATAATATTCTTCCACAGATTCTGTTTCTTTCATTTTCAAGTTATCAAACTCACACCTTAGAGTTTGAAGTCTTACAATCTTTACTTTTTCTTCTCCTCTGTAGGATTTATACAGCATCTCCCATGCTTCTTTGGACGAATCTGAGGATGAGATTCTTTCGAATATGTGTTCATCAACCGCTTGATAAATCAAGTATAGAGCCTTCTTGTCTTTCTTTTTATTTTCTTTTAAAGCGTTTGTCTGCTGTACGGAAAGGGCCGTAGGGTTCTCTGGTTCCTTGACACCTTCTTCGACAACTTCCCACAAATCTTGATATTCAAACAATGCCTTCATTTGGATACTCCAATGGAAGTAATTTCTTCCATTCAACTTTGGAAGTGGAGTCTGTGATTGAATAGAACTTGAGGCCATATTTTTGTGGCTCTGATACCAGTTTGTTGTAAAACCCAGAACTATTCATATAAAATCACAGAGAAATGCTTCCATAAATAATATAATACTGATGTCTTTTACATACCTATACACAAGAAAGTACAGACCTATATACATAAAGTAAAAACAACAAGGGACACATCCAATCAACACAACTTTCTAAGACACCGTTTGGTTGTAAACTGCTGGATGATAACCGTTGGATAATAACCGCTGGATAATAACCGCCAAAAGCTATTAGACAACGTATCGTACACCAATCAGTTGCATACCTGATGTTTAGCTTATATATTCAACAAATTGTTCGTAAGGCGTAGCCTCCTTAATCTTGATAACCTGCCAACCTGTTGTGGGACGTTGCCTGTGAAACTATTGTTGCGAAGAAGAAGCCCCCTAAGAAATGTCAAGTTCCCAACTGCAGGTGATATTGAACCAGAAAAGCCTAGAGAATGGAAATTGAGGGTGACCACTCTCTGGTGGCGTAGGCCACACACTACACCTGTCCAGTTGCAAAAGTGGATCGAGTCATTCCACGAAGGCATGATTTGATATGGGTCGGATGTTATATGTTTCTTGACCGAGAGCAAAGCCAAGTGATCCGTCTCATCTCCAAAAGAAAGCGAAGAAATAATACAAAGCGAGAAGATACAAGAAAAGACAATAGACCATATTCTATACAGGAAACGCATTCCGTTCATTGATGCAATAATCTTGGTTTTGTATAAAACAAGAAGAGAAATTAATTATGTGGAATTGAACAAGGAACTTTCTACTTAAATAGCACAATCCAGAGGTTCAATCTGTCAGGTAATCTTGTATGAACATCAATCTTCCATTATATATATAATCCACCAAGTTTTGTCTCCATTCTCTTGTTTTATACTAATATCATTGCCATATGTCTTCATATTGCTTTCTTTTGTTCATATATAGTGTCCAATTTATATGGAAGTTTATATCATTAACTTACAGTTAATACAAGCAATTTAGGAACAAATAAGTCCCACATTTGAAAGAAAAAAAAAACTTGTATACTTAATTGTGACTACAACATCATATAGCTTCAAGTATTTTGTATATTTTATTGATGATATTAGTAAAATCATCGATTCGTTTTAGGGAATTGGATTCGTGTAAGCTAACTGGGGAACCCGGGACTCTTGGATTGTTTTGTATGGTAAGTTATTAAGTGGCAGATGGTTCACTAGTCACTAATGTTCAGCACTTCAGCTAGCTAGTTGAAGGATTGCCATATGTGTTCAGCTCTAACTAGTTAATGATTTGCCACTAAGGGTTGGGTTCCGGTGAGAAGTGTCAAATGACAAATATGGTGAGAAGTGGTTATCAACCATTGGATGAAAAATGGACGAACATTAGGATGAGATGCACCGAGATAAGATGTAGCAAGATGCACCGGATCAATTCTCTTTTATGTCACACTTCATTGGAGGGTATTTGATTAAAATTGATCAACGATTTAAAAGTGTTTCTCACACTTATCTGCACCGGACATTTCTCACATGATCTCATGTCTTGCCACTAATTTGTACTTACCTTATCTATAACCACCTGCTCCTTATTTCCAATAATAATTTCCATTTAATGGAAAGTTATTCTCGGAATTGATATATGAGCTGTTACGATTCTCTAAGTTTAAAAAGAAACGATTTCTACCAAAATCGAGATTGAAAATTTGAGATTATCCCCGAGTGAGTTTCGTGATACATAAACAGGACAGATTAGGGTTGAAATATCACTTAAAGAAAGCAAACTCTTACATGATCTCGAGTTTTATCCAAGTTATTTACTCGTGATTTTCTCATTAAGCCCAAGAAAAAATCAAAATGAATGGTTTTACTAAAAGACTTCATTTTCAAGAAAAAAAAATCACATTTGAAGAACGAATTCCGAGGATTTTTAATAGCTTCACAAAGGTACGAGGCTTCATCAAGGATTTAATTAGTATACATTTCGACAAGTTGATCGATGTTAACTTATGCAAAACTCCAAACCGATAACACCATCTTTGCATAAATCATGCAAGAAATTATATATATATATATATATATATATATGATACAAATCAAATACAAACCAATCAAATCGTACAAACTATACAAACCAATCTTAGCCGTTGATAAGTCTAATAAATATCTGATTTGATGTTCACTTATGCAAAACTCCAAATCCATTAATAAATATTGGCATATAACTAATAAATATTTTATTTGAATATGTACTTATTATATAAAAAATATAAAAATATATATAACTGTGTTACCCGTCTATTTTGCTGTAATTATAATAGACAATATTGCAAAAATAAGTTTTAAGAGTAATATTACTTCATCTACCGATTATTTAAAAAATTTGACACTCAGGGGTTGTTTGTTTATCTCTTAATAGTTCCATTGAGAACAACCTCTGAATCGCTAAGAGGTGAATCTTGTTTAGCAAAAAAATAGTATGCCTCTTAATGGTTCTAAAACCCTCTCAATGATTTTTTATCCTAGACCTCCCTTAACCATTAAACGCTCTGATTTCATTATGTACAGTTACAAAACAACCATATTTCACTTTGAACTATATATCATAAGAGCCTCTTAATCATTCTGACCACTTAATCATTCTGCACCAAACCATTCAGCAACTGTCAAACAACCCATTACTACATAAATTCTAGATATGCATTGTTAGACGATATATTAAAATACAAATTTGTATAGGATTGGTATTCCTAGTAGGCATTATTGGAATTTCCCTCATAAATAGATTTGTATAAAACATGTGGTAAACTTTGCAAGGAAATATATCAAAAACCCTTCTTTAGTGATATTGTATCAGGGCAACATTTTCCACAAAGTTCAGGCGACATTGTTTCTCCGACGACGTTATTTCTAACGTTGTTTACGACTATCTTCCAATCGAATATGTTAAACACAAAATATCTACATTAACTCCCTAAAATAAATAAATAAATATCTAAAGTTAGAATAGAACAATTGATATAAATGAAAAACAAAAAGGAGAGAATGGTTGGGCCTAAAAACAAAAAAATGGGTGTCTATTTGAGTCAGCCCACTTGGCAATAGGGTCTGATGAGCCAAGCTTGTTATCCTTCCACCGTCAAGAACGAGGGGTTATCGCAGCTCTGTGAATCCAGCCTAACGCATTATCCCCTACTCTAGGGTGCAAGTGACCCAAGCCTACGCCTAAATCACATGAACCAACTCTTGACTTGGAACGGGCAAGCCATTTTTGCAAAGCCAGACCCAGCCATACTAAGCCGAGACAAAGTCCAGCCCACCTTGATACCCTCACTTGAGTCATAGGCAAGCGCTACCAAGCCCGGTGACCCTTAAGTCTATGAAACTTGTTTATAAAGTTGTTCGAATATCCTTCAGGAAACGATGTGGGAACACTCGCAATTACTTATGAAGCATGGTTTTGGTGTATTTTTTGAAGTTTGTTAATTGATAAATTCATTCTTCTAGAGATCGAAGATCTTGAGTTCTGCCTCTCATAGTTGTTTGTTGTAGACTTCATATTCGGTTAAATGTGTTGAATTTATTTGATTCTACTATTTTTTGTGTTTGGTTTCTTAGATTTCTTGTGTTAAGTTTCTTTGTTTTTTTTATGAACACCAAGTGTTCTGATGTGTTTTAAATTTATACCGCAAGCGTACGGGAAGTGTAGCATACGGGTCGATCACATGGAGACGATGGACTAACACGAACTCGTTCTAGACTATGTCCTAGCTACGGGAAATCATCAATATTTTGATTTTTCTTGAAATAAACTAAAAATAACGAGACATAAAAAAATAAAAGCTAACGAAAATTGGGTAATGTCGTTCTCGAATTTTAGTTATAGTGAATATTTGTTGTGTAAAATACTTTAACCCTCTATCGAGGTGAAAAGGCTTTTCTAACCAAGATACATATTTACTTTCGCAATATGTGTACATTGGGAAGAAACATTATGATTTAAAAGGAATATTTTTCCCAATCAACGCCCCTAACTATTTTCATGTTAGGACCGTTCTCATTGATCAATTTAGTCTTAAGTTATGATCAAACTGTCGTTCGTATCAAAACTTACAAAACTAACTAAAGACGTTTTGTAAAAATCGGTTCATCAAACATTAACGTTCGTTATATGAAAAATCAACCAGCTAAAACTCAAAGTTTATTATCAAAACAATTGATCAATACCACAACGTCAATCCAAAGTGACGTTTACCCAATAAACAAAAGCTAAACCACTAAAGAAAACATAAATATAAATAAAACAATAAAATTAATCTAAGAAAACTGTAAAGATCGATCAAAGGAGTGTCACTCTCCAAAAATCATTTCTAACCTATTAAAGCAATAAAATTAAATTAAAAAGGGATGCAAGAAATTAAAAAGTGCAATAATAAATACAAGGTGAAAAACATTAACAATACATAAATATAAAAGTATGGAGAAAACGAAACGTTACAACTGTAGAAAAGGTATCACACTCACAATATAGGGAGATACTGTAATTGGGACTCAAAACACACTTTTCAATAGAGAGCCAACTGGCCTTTAAATATACGTACAAGGAAAGCAACAGAAACTGAAAAATAACAAACTGCCTATTCTACTGGAAAAGACTAGAAACATTCAAAAACAAACTTCTCCTGATAACCATGGATTTATTCACGTGACCCTTGACTAAGAACCCACGACCAACATACCTTCTCCTAAACTAAAGTATCCAACTTCAGTTTACCTCTGTTGCTTCACACATGCCAAGCATACCCCTTAACCTTTCGAACTGTTCGAGCTTTAAAGCTTTTGTCATTATGTCCGCAATTTGCACTTGTGTGCTGCAGTACTTCAGATCTATTGTTCCATCATTTACCAAATCACGAAGGAAATAGTACCTGACGTCTATATGTTTGCTTCGACTGTGCATAACCGGATTTCTTGAGAGCTTGATAGTTGACATATTATCACAATTTATAACAGTGCTTGCTCCTTGACTTAAACCGATGTGATCAAATACTCTTCTGAGCCACATGACTTGACATGCACATGCTGTAGCTGCTACAAACTCAGCTTCAGTGGTAGAAAGCGTCACAATAGGTTGCCGTTTTGATGACCATGCAATGGCTGTCCCACTCAAGAAACAGACGTACCCCGACGTGCTCCTCCGATTGTTATAGTCCCCTGCGTAATCCCTGTCTGAGTAAGCAGACAGCTGATTGCTGCCTCCCTTCTTGTAGAAAATCCCATAGTCTTTAGTTCCTTGTACATAACGAAGCACTCTTTTTATTGCCGCCATATGCTGTTCGGTGGGAGCTGCCATATATCGACTTAATCGACCAATAACAAACATTAAATCTGGCCTTGTTGCTACTAAATACATGATGCAGCCTACCATCTGCTTGTATAAAGTTGCATCAACAAAACCACTTTGGTCATCCTTCACCAGCTTGCTCCCTGGAACTATGGGATTCTTTACACTGTTGCAATCTTCAATACCGAATCTCTCTAGTATCTCCTGAGGATATTTCTTCTGATTTAGGTGAATTCCAGTTTCACCTTGATTTACTTCCACAACTAGAAAGTACTGCATCTCTCCCATATCTGACATTTCAAATTCAGACTTCATTGAAGTCTTGAGTTCCTCTATCAGATTGAGTTTAGTTCCTGTAACTATCAAATCGTCAACATAAATTGAAACGATCAAAATATCATTTTCCACAGCTGGCTTTACGAACAGAGTTGGCTCATAGGGACACTTCTTGAAACCTTCCTTGACAAAATAACTTTCGATGCGCCCATACCAGGCTCGTGGGGCCTGCTTTAAACCGTACAGAGCCTTCTTCAATTTATAAACCTTTTCTTCCTTTCCCTACACCTCATAACCTTGTGGTTGTTCTACATACACAGTTTCTTCTAATTCACCATACAAAAAAGCACTTTTTACATCTAATTGATGTATTTCCATACCTCGTTGAGCAGCAAATGCAAAAATGGTTCTGATAGTGTCCCATCTGGCTACAGGAGCAAAGACCTCTGAATAATCAATTCCATGCTTTTGAGCGTACCCCTTTACCACGAGACGAGCTTTGTGTTTATCGATCTTACCATCTTTATCGAGTTTAGTCTTGAACACCCATTTTACTCCAATCGCCGTTGCTCCCTTGGGTAAGTCACACAGTTCCCATGTGTTGTTTCTTTCAATTGATTCAATTTCTCGTCTCATAGCAAGCTTCCAACATTCTTCTTGAGCAGCTTCGAGGTAGGTTGCAGGCTCCGATAGAGATGAGAACATAGCGACATTTTCTTCCTGATCTTCGTCGCTTAAAATGCCTTCACCGCTGACATAATCGTTCATCCAGGTTGGTGTTTTTGTTGTCCTCTTTCTCCTTTCATCGTCGGTTTCTGCTACAGGGAAAATGGTATTTGGCTGCCCACTTTCATCTCCTCTCACCAATTCCCCAGAACTCCCAGGCCCACTTGAATTATTTGATGGATCGCTTGCTTCAACAGGCCCATTTAAAACATCAGGCCCGTCTTCACCAAAATCCTGGTCGTCATTTTCCTCCAGTTCCATATCAGAAGAAAGAGCTGCAGAATCTTTATTCCAGCTCCAACTGATGTCTTCTTCGAACACAACATCTTTGCTCACAATAATCTTGTTGCCCAGGCCCACTTGAATTATTTGATGGATCGCTTGCTTCAGCAGGCCCATTTAAAACATCAGGCCCGTCTTCACCAAAATCCTGGTCGTCATTTTCCTCCAGTTCCATATCAGAAGAAAGAGCTGCAGAATCTTTATTCCAGCTCCAACCGATGTCTTCTTCGAACACAACATCTTTGCTCACAATAATCTTGTTGTTGACTGGATCATATAGTCTGTAGGCCTTCGACTCTTCACTTACCCCAAACATGACACACCTCACACTTCTATCATCCAGTTTGGTCCTTTTTCTTTGGGAACATGAACATGAGCTACACATCCGAAAATTCTGAAGTAACTTACAGAGGGCTTTCTGCTGCTCCATTTTTCTTCTGGCGTGCTATCTTCAAGAGCGGTCGTGGGACTTCGATTGAGAACGTGTATGCACCAATTAGTAGCTTCTGCCCAAAACATCTTCGGAACCTTTCTGGCACTCATCACGCTTCGAACCATGTTCATAACGGTTCGATTCTTCCTCTCTGCCACCCCGTTTTGATGTGGCGTATAGCCTGCTGTAAGTTGGCGTTGTATACCATTGTTCTCACAAAATAGCTTGAACGCAGTGGAGTTAAATTCTCCTCCCCTATCTGTTCTCAAGCATTTAATCTGTACTCCAGCCTCCTTCTCAACCAACGCTTTGTATTTCTTGAAGGTTTCAAATGCTTGTGACTTTTCTGTCAAGAAATAACACCAACACTTTCTTGAGAAATCATCAATAAAGTTAATAATATACCTCTTTTGACTGCTTGATTGAGGGGAAATGGGTCCACAAATATCCGAATGAATGAGTTGCAGCCGTTGAGTTGCCCTCCACGAACTCGTCCTTGGGAAAGGCTCTCTTGTCTGCTTTCCCACCAAACAATCAGAACATCGCTTGGTTTCTTCGCCAATTGGAGGTAGCCCTCTCACCAACTCTTTGTCATGTAGCAACCTTAAGCTTTTGCTGTTAATATGGCCGAATCTTTGATGCCACAAGTGAGTGGTGCCATCAATTTCAGCCTTGTGACAGACCCCACCACTTTCCTTCTCTTCCTTAAAACCTGGTTTAACTTTGACCAAGAACATTATATTTGCAGTCATCTGAATCCTTAAAATTAACCCCTTCCGTGGATGATATATTTTGCAAAAACCATCATTTATCAGGACACCCACTCCCCTTTCTTGGATTTGACCAACACTGATCAAATTATTCATAAGATCAGGCACATAGTACACGTCAGTCAAGAGATGAGTAGCTCCCTCAATGTCAAGCCTCACCCTTCCTTTTCCCATCACAATCATTCGAACATCATTTCCAAGTTTGACATTGTTTCGATAGTTTTCATCCAGCGAACAAAACCACTTCTTGTCTCCCGTCATGTGATTAGAGCAACCCGAGTCCAGAAACCAAACCCACTGCTTTGTCGAGTTGTTGTCTTCAGTTTGAGCCATCAAAGCCATTTCCTCTATATCACCGTTCTCGACATAGTTGACATCCTTCTCCCAATCTGGACATTCACTTTGAAAGTGTCCAAGCTTATGACACTTAAAACATTCGATAGTGCTCTTATCGAATGAGAATCTGCCACGTCCTCTGCCTCTACTTCCACCGCGTCCTCGACCCCGACCTCGATAAGATGGACCAGTTGTTACCTTCAAGGCTTGCTCATCTTCTTGCTGCCCCACCATTCTTTGTTCATGGACCAAAAGACTACCATGCAATTCATCAATCGACATGGTGTCCAGGTTGTTTGATTCTTCAATGGAGCATACAACATAATTGAACTTTGGACTTAACGATCGTAATATCTTGGCAACCACCGTACCTGAGGTTAGAGGATCCCCATTCGCCTTCATCTTGTTTACGATCGTCAACGTTCGGGCCAAATAGGTATCAACCTTTTCACCGTCTCTCATTGAGAGTAATTCGTACTCTCTCCTCAACGCTTGCAATTGAGCTCTCTTCACCTTTGTAGAGCCCTCGTACTTCTGCCTCATAGAATCCCAGATACCCTTCGATGAGCTCTTGTCCAAAATGGTTTCCAAGATCTCCCTCTCTATTGCTTGGAACAGAAAATTCTTCACCTTTAAATCTTTAAGTTTGGCTTCATTGATGGCCTTCTTCTGAGCTTCAGTCGGATTGGCCACGATCTCTCTTGGAATGCCGTTTTCCACCAGGTTCCACATTTCCTTACTCCTTAGGAAATTCTCCATCAACAATGCCCAATGATCGTAGTGACCATCGAACTTAGGAATCGCTGGTTGCACAAACTTATCAGAATACTTATCAGAATTTTCCATCTCTTTTTCTCACTTTGTTGACAACAACAAACTCTTTACAACCTTGCTCTGATACCAATTGTAGAAAAGGTATCACACTCACAATATAGGGAGATACTGTAATTGGGACTCAAAACACACTTTTCAATAGAGAGCCAACTGGCCTTTAAATATACGTACAAGGAAAGCAATAGAAACTGAAAAATAACAAACTCCCTATTCTACTGGAAAAGACTAGAAACATTCAAAAACAAACTTCTCCTGATAACCAGGGATTTATTCACGTGACCCTTGACTAAGAACCCACGACCAACAACAACGGGTGTTGAATGTTAATGAGAATCTATCACATTCCATCTCCATCTTTATTCCGTCAAAACGTCCATCTTCTTCACATCTTCAACGACTCAAGAAACGAAGAAAAACTACAAACACTAACAACTAAACAAGACCTAAACCTAGATTACAAAAGAAAAGAAGAATTAAACTAAAACCTAAAAGAAAAAGAAGAAAAAGGAAGAAGAAAGAAACGGCAGTAGCCGTGGGGGAGAAGAAGAGAGTAGAGTGGGAGGTTACCAAAACCTATTATATAATTGAATTTTCAAAACAGTCCCTCAACTTTGCAACTATTCTAAAAGTGCCCCTCTTGAATTCAATTCTTTCAAAACATTCCTCATGAATTCTTTCTTCAAATTTTAAACCAACTTTGTTATATATCTTGAAGTGATCCATCACATGAAGGTTGATCAAATGCTTTAAGATCCAAATCTATCCATGCTTTCGGTTTCAATACAAAATATCTGTCAAAACACGACGAAAACACAAAAATGCCAATGTAATATCCTCAACGATGATTAAACGAAAATTAACTAAAAATCAAATAAAAACTATATGCAAACAATTAAACTAGACGTAAAATGAAATTATAAACTAATATAAATGCATGCACAAAATGCACTTAACATGTTCGATCAAAGTTTCCAATAAGAGTTTTTGGTTTTGACAGTTCCTTCAATATTTTCAACACTACACATTTTTTTCTTGTTGTTTTGTAACCAAAATTACACCTTCTTATATCAAATCCTCAAGATTGGTGGTAAGTCAACTTATACAAATTTGACTTTTAATAATGGTTTGATTTTGTGTAGGTTTTTATGAACAATTTGAGTTATTGAATCAAACTTGTAGCAAAGTAAAAAGAGGGGTGATTTTATAATTAAGTCTACAATAAAATCCATATCAAAGTTGAATTTTGGTATCTTTGGTTTGACTTTAAAGTCAAAATGTTTTGCAGAATGTTCCAATGAAATTTGCAAGGTCAAACGGGTTGATTACTAAAAGGATAAGTAGACAAGTAATCATAAGGGATGAAACACGAAGAACATGGCCAACGACACTCACAAAAACTGTTAGTCCCAGATGGCTTAACAAGTATTGTAGGGGGGGGGGGGGGGGGGGGGGTTGAATACAATACTCAAAAATTTCACAATTTTAATTCTTATATTGAAAATCTTTCAAAAAGAATTACACATAGAAAACTTAAGACTGTTGCGGAAAAGAACAGATAAACTATTCTAACAATCTTACATAAAGTATACTAACAAAATAACTAAGAACACTTAGAACAAAGCTATAAAGTTTTTTCAAGCAAACTGTTTGCACTGAGAGAAATCTTCCAGTTTTGCGTAGAATGTCTAGAGCACACAGTAATCTTCAAGTCTCTCAAGATGTTAGACTATCTGCATCCATCCCATTCTAACCCACACTTTTTCACTGCCACATCAGCGACACATCATTTTTCCCTTCCAACCCATTCTAACCCACAAACCCCCACATCCATCCCACACCACCATCCCATCTTTTATTTATTTTTATTTTTATTTTTGTTACAAGTATATTAATTTAAATAATTTAAATTTTATAAATAATTTATAATTTAATATAAGATAAAACAATTAATAAAATATTTTATAAATTGAAACTACAATTTTAACCTTACATAACCAAATTAAAAACATAAAAAAATACATATTTCCCTCGCGGTTTTCAAGAAAGAAATAATATTGAGAGAGTAGAATGAAGTGGGGAAGATGGGAGAGATTGAGAGTAAATTTGTTTGTGTGAAAAAATAAGTAGGTTAATATTAGTATTTATAGGATAGAAATAATAAAAAAATTAAAAAATTTGAATTTTATTGTTTCCAACGTCTATATTTAAAAAAAAAAGATTTTCACCCAACCCGAGCTGGGTTGCCCAACCCGGGAGGGTCCATCCCACGCCAACCCCAAGGGGGTGCGATGGTGTTGGCTTCCAACCCATGCCAACCCGGGCGAACCCAAGGCCCCGATGCGGGTGGTCTTAGTCTTTTCTGCATGGAGAGGTCTTCCTTTTATAGTGACAAGGAGTGTGCAAGCATTGAATGCTTGGGACACTTGTCATCTTCATACTTGTTGAGGATGTTGACTTCTGAAAAGTTGAGATGTCCTTGTCACCTTTTACTAGGTAATGGAAAGTAGAGCCATGCATGAGAAAAGAACTGTTGGGTCACCAAGGATTTGAAATTGACTCACCGATGTTTTTCCTAAAACTCCTACTTAGAATATTTTAGTTTGGTTCTTTAGATGACTTGTACAAAATATCAAATGTTCGGTGAAGTCGAAGATCAACCGAAACCAAGCTTGAAGACTCTCTACTTGTGGAAAATAGAAGACTCTTGGCAACATTCAAACAAGTCATCACCACCGAACTTCCTGGATAAATTCGGTGGCCTCTTCACCACCGAATTACCAGGACAGTTTCGGTGGACTCGTCATCCACCGAAGAGCCTTGCCAATTTCGGTGTTCAAGCTCCACCGAATTACCTGGACACTTTCGGTGGTCCTCCTCACCACCGAAATGTTCTTGCAATTTCGGTGGTCAGTCTTAATCTCGGTGGTAACTCCTTCGGTGCTAAAGTCTAAGACAGAAGATCATTTATTATGGGACAATATCCTCTAGCAGATAAAAGTGACAGTTTGTCTCTTTATCCACTTTCAGTTAAAGTCCCTTTTATCTGCATGAGCTACTCTGTCTGAACCTAGTGAAAAGTGACAAGGACTTCTCAACCCTCCAGAAGTCAACATCCTCTGCAAGTGTGAAGTTGACAAGTGTCCTTAGCATTTAATGCTTGGGCACTCCTTGGCACTATAAAAGGAGAAGACATCCCCTTGCAAAAGACACGCTTTAAGAATTCTCTCAGTGCAAGAAATCTTCCTTTAAGCCTTAAAACTCAATAGCTTTGTTCTAAGTGTTCTTAGTTATTTTGTTAGTATACTTTGGGTAAGATTGTTAGAATAGTTTATCTGTTCTTTTCCGCAACAGTCTTAAGTTTTCTATGTGTAATTCTTGTTGAAAGATTTTCAATAATAGAATTAAAATTGTGAAAATTTTGAGTATTGTATTCAACCCCCCCCCCCCCCCTTCTACAATACTTGTTATAGCCATCTGGGACTAACAAGTGGTATCAGAGCAGGAAGTTTAATTCATAAACTTGATCTGCAATGGCTGCTTCTTCTTCCAAAAATGAAGCTTTTTCTCAAAACACTTTTTCTGAAAACGGCTCTATAGCCAAACCTCCCAAGAATCACCTACCCATCTGACTCTGATCATGATAGTCAAGAAGATCCCAATGATCATTCGGAGGCATATCTTAGTGATGCTGAGGATGAATGTGAGGAAACTTCAATTGGTAAATTATCTGATGAAATGGCCATGTTGGATGGGTATTCTAAATCCAAATCCTACCACCCTTCTAGAAAATCTAAGCCTCTCTCCAAACACTCTTCTTTGGACAAATCTAATGAGGAATGTTTTAACTGTGGTAAAAAGGGTCATTTTGCTTCTGAGTGTAAAAGTAAACATTTTGAAAGACCCAGAACTGCTTCCTCAGGCCGATTCTCCTCAAAATCGGGAAGATCCAAATATGATTCCCAAAAGTTCAACCAATCTCTCTCTTCTGCAAATTCTGACCGGGCTGAAAGATACAAGGAAAGAAATGACAGACTTGTCAGAAATGCAAAGGGTCTGCCTGCTAAAACTCATGATTTGGCAGATGAACCCACATCTGAAAGCGAATGACACCTCAAATGTCTGTTTCATGGCCAAGATAAATAACATGGATGATTCAGAAGGCCACACCTCCTCAACTGCTCTTGTATCAGCTAAGTGTCTCCCCACCTCATCACAGGTACATCCATTTCTATCTCTCTCTGATGCTGAAAAGATTGAAGCATTTAATTCCTTATCTATTGTCTTTAGATGATGCATCATTCTCTTCCAACTCATGCAAAATATTTTCTAACTCTGAAAAATGAAAGTTTTTGGGTGTTGATTCCTTCTGAAAAATAAATTCCTTAATTTTTTTTAAAAATACTTGTGTGACATCTCCTACCGATTTTCCTTCTGTGTGTCTCAAATTGTCTATTTCAAAAGAAAAGATTTTTGTCCTCCCAAATCTTGATAAAGGAATTTTAGGAGCTGCACCCCAATTCTTTGTTACCTCATCAAATTCCTTGAGCAAAAGTAAGGAAAAATGTCAAGTTTCTAAAAGGATCTTTCCTCATAGAAAATTCTATATCTGTGGTGCTACTTTTCATTTTGCCAAAGACTGCCAGAAAGAAAGAACTGATCTAAAGTGACACCAACCCTTTTCTTCTAACCCAATAGGACCCACCTTCCAAATGGGTACCTAGAAAATAAATTCTTTGTGATTACAGATTTTGAACTGGGCAAATGGATCTATGTGAACAAGTGAGAAAGTTGACAAAACCTTAGAATTCTTTACTCTCATGACATCATAAGCATGATGATGTCATTCTCATGACATCACCATCTCCAATCTCTTAAAATTCCATTTCTTTTCTAAACCTCACCACCGAAATTTTCCTTAACCACCGAACCAAAAATTCATCATCTTCCACCAAATATTCTTTTTCACCACCTTTTCTCTCTCCTCCATCAATCACTCCAAGACAATAACAATCCATCTTTTTGTGATGACACCCATCTCCACCGAAATCCCAAACCATGCAATCACCACCTCCTCTTTTCTATATTTTTCTTCCACAATTTCTCTATCTTGCTGCCGACACAAACCGAAACCATATCCCACCATACTTTACTTCCCATCATATGTTTTGCCTCCTCGATCGGTGGTACCCCTCAAATTCGGTGGAACCCTTCAAATTCGGTGGTGAAACCCTTCTAAATTCGGTACAATCCTTCAAACTCCTCGGTGGAATCCTCACACCGATCCACCACCGAGTCTACACCGACCCACACCGATTCCACACCGAATCTCCACCGATCCATCACCTCAAATCCCACCACCGATCCACCACCTCAAATCCCACCACCGAATCCCCACCGATCTCTCCTCCTCAATAAGAATCTTTTTGACTCATGCTACCTACAGAAATTTCAGTCTTTCAAATGAATGTCAAAAGTGCCTTCCTCAATGTGGAACTTGCAGAGGAAGTCTATGTGAAACAACCTCCTGGCTTTGAAGACCCAACTCATCCAGACTATGTGTACCGACTAGACAAAGCTCTCTATGGTCTCAAGCAAGCTCTACGTGCTTGGTATGACACTTTTGCCAATTTTCTCTTAAAGAATGGATATTCCAGAGGAAGCTGCCAACTTCTTGGTGGCAAATTGGTAAGTTGGTCCAGCAAGAAACAAAACTCTGTGTCAACCTCTACTGCTGAGGCTGAATATGTAGCTGTGCTGAGATCCTGTGGATGAGAAATCAACTAAGGGACTCTGCTCAAATCTATTCCAAAGTCCCAATTCTGTGTGATAACTCAAGTGCAATAGCTATTGCAAATAATCCAGTTCTTCATTCCAGATCAAAGCACATAGATATCAGATATCATTATCAGATATCATTTCATCAGGGACCACATCTCCAAAGGTGACATTGAGCTTCACTTCATTCCTATAGATCTTCAGCTTGCCGACTTGTTCACCAAACCCCTAGATGAAACCAGGTTTAATTTCCTCATAAATGAACTTGGCATGTGTAATCTTCAATAACTATGTGTCCTAAGTTTCCACCGAATTCTCATCGGTGGACACTATTCTTCTCTCACAAATCTCCTCTCCTATCTAGAAACATAGGAAAGAACCCCTCCAAATGATGTCATCCCATGCATGGTAGACACCTTTTTCTTTTAATGATGTCATCTCCATGATCTCATCTCACCAAAGTTGTAGACCTCTACCATTTCCTCTACCGATTCTCTCCCCACCAATTTTATCTAGCTTCTCGTATACTCTTCCTCTCACCTAACCCAACTTCCTATGTGTCATCTCCTCATCCCATCCCTTTTTCCATCTTTTTCACTCTTGGTTTGCAACTCATCTCTCCTTTCATAAAATCCACCCACTACAAACTCTTCTGCAGATGTCACCCGAAATCCTCAAACTCAATCTTTTTGGGTCATCAAAATTGGAAGATGAAATTCCAATTTTTTCTTCACTTTGAAGATTTTCTCCATAATGCCATAGAAGACTTTCTTCACACTCTGCTGAAGATGTCTTAGAAGTTTTACGTCAACCTCTTCAAGAAATTACACCGAATTTTTGTCTAACTCTTGTAAATTTTCGGTGGGAATGATATTTTTTCAAAAAAAAAAAAAATTCTACCGATTTTCCACCGAAAATCCTACCGAAAATAGGCAACTTTCGGTGGAATCTCCTTAATTTTCGGTGGGAATGCAAAAAAAAAATCGTCTTGGTTCTGGCCGATCTTTTCATTTTCTCTTGGTGTTTTTCCTACGTCGGCCGCTGAGGGGGAGAATTCATCTGAGGGGGAGCAACATAAACCCTCAGTACTCATATACAGCGACCAACTTAAAAAAAATGAGGAAATCGGGCGGACCGGTCAAGGGGGAGCATATCAGTACAGACGGATCAAACTGAGGGGGAGAAACACAAAGACCGGCTGATCCAACTGAGGGGGAGCAAATCAAAGACACATGATAATGATGCCAAAGATGCCAAGAAAAAGATAGAAAATGCTACAGATTGGCAGAAGCATCCTGAGGCTTATTCACTTAATCTCAAACCTCCCTCAAAGATTCTCACCATAATGGGTTTGTCTCTTTCCAGAAACCACAGACTCATTTGGCTGAAATCTTTTGGAGCAAGTGAATGGCTTGAAGATTTGAAACATCTGAAGAAAAGCAAAAGTGCCTGAAAGATAAAGTTCTCCAACAAATCAACAGGCTGCTGATCAATATGAAGAATCCTCAAGTCAGACATAAGTTTCAACTCTCCTCTCCAATGATACAAGTAACATCTGCTTTGTTCATATTGTTTATACTTCTTTCCATTTTTTCATTCATTTGTACAGCTATACCTTTTTATTTTATCTTATATGTAAATATCATATATACATACACACACAAAAAAAAAATGGACTGTGTGAAAAAGAACCCAAAAGAGTAAAAAGGGTCAAAATGCTTTTACTTCTCAAATACTCTTAAATATTCTAAGAAAGGAGCTCAAATTCAAATAGGGGGAGATTGTTGGGTCACCAAGGATTTGAAATTGACTCACCGATGTTTTTCCTAAAACTCCTACTTAGAATATTTTAGTTTGGTTCTTTAGATGACTTGTACAAAATATCAAATGTTCGGTGAAGTCGAAGATCAACCGAAACCAAGCTTGAAGACTCTCTACTTGTGGAAAATAGAAGACTCTTGGCAACATTCAAACAAGTCATCACCACCGAACTTCCTGGATAAATTCGGTGGCCTCTTCACCACCGAATTACCAGGACAGTTTCGGTGGACTCGTCATCCACCGAAGAGCCTTGCCAATTTCGGTGTTCAAGCTCCACCGAATTACCTGGACACTTTCGGTGGTCCTCCTCACCACCGAAATGTTCTTGCAATTTCGGTGGTCAGTCTTAATCTCGGTGGTAACTCCTTCGGTGCTAAAGTCTAAGACAGAAGATCATTTATTATGGGACAATATCCTCTAGCAGATAAAAGTGACAGTTTGTCTCTTTATCCACTTTCAGTTAAAGTCCCTTTTATCTGCATGAGCTACTCTGTCTGAACCTAGTGAAAAGTGACAAGGACTTCTCAACCCTCCAGAAGTCAACATCCTCTGCAAGTGTGAAGTTGACAAGTGTCCTTAGCATTTAATGCTTGGGCACTCCTTGGCACTATAAAAGGAGAAGACATCCCCTTGCAAAAGACACGCTTTAAGAATTCTCTCAGTGCAAGAAATCTTCCTTTAAGCCTTAAAACTCAATAGCTTTGTTCTAAGTGTTCTTAGTTATTTTGTTAGTATACTTTGGGTAAGATTGTTAGAATAGTTTATCTGTTCTTTTCCGCAACAGTCTTAAGTTTTCTATGTGTAATTCTTGTTGAAAGATTTTCAATAATAGAATTAAAATTGTGAAAATTTTGAGTATTGTATTCAACCCCCCCCCCCCCCCCTTCTACAATACTTGTTATAGCCATCTAGGACTAACAAGAACTTTATATGGTAATGGATAATAAGACAAAATGTCACTTTATCCATGTAGAAAATATCTTCTCAATTTGTCTTCTAAAGATTACACCACCGAAGGAAACTTGAGATATGTAACATCATCTTTGAGATATGTGACATCATCTTTGGGATATGTGACATCATCTTTGAAGAAAGCATCTTTGAAACTTCTTTGAGATCCCACCGATGATAGCTTTGAGATATGTGACACATCTTTGAGATATGTGACATCATCTTTGGGATATGTGACATCATCTTTGGAGAAAGCATCTTTGAAACTTCTTTGAGATCCCACCGATGATAGCTTTGAGATATGTGAAATCATCTTTGGGATATGTGACATCATCTTTGTAGAAAGCATCTTTGAGACTTCTTTGAGATCCCACCGAAATTGGACTTCCATTGGTGGGATTCTTTGGCCGAAACAGAGAGAGATTTCGGTGGAGATATGTCCACCGATGTGTGAGGACACCATCGGTGGACAATGACTTGTATGTGTTGAGAAAAGATCTTTTACTTCCACAATGAGAGAATCTTTAATCTTGACTTTGGTTGATCTTTGATTTCACCAAACATTTGCTATCTTGTACAAGCCATTACAAAGAACCATGCATCCAAAATTTCTCTAAGTATAAAATGTTTTTCAAAGTATAAAAGGAGATCATGAGGTCATCTTCAAATCTTGATGACCCAACAATCTCCCCCTATTTGATGATGACATCCATACTTAGAAAAACATGAGTAAGACAATGAATAATGCATGTTGACCCTTCTTTACTCTTTTGGGTTCTTTTTCACACAGTCCATTTTTTTTTGTATGTGTGTATGTATATATGATATTTACATATAAGAAAAAATAAAAAAGGTATAGTTGTACAAATAATCGAAAGGAAAAGGAAAGAAGTATAAACAGTATGGACAGAATGAATATTACTTGCATCTTTGGAGGGGCGAGTTGAAACTTGTGTCTGGCTTGAGGATTCTTCATTTTGATCAGCAGCCTTAGGATGCTTCTGCCCATCTGTTGCATCTTGGCATCTTCAGCTTTTCCTGTTTAGCATCAGCATCCTTTGTCTTTGTTTTGCTCCCCCTCAGTATATTAGTCGGTTTTGTGTTTCTCCCCCTCAGTTAGATCCACCCGGACTGATGTGCTCCCCCTTGACCAGTCCGTCGATTTCCTCATTTTTCCAAGTTGGTCGCTGGATATAAGTACTGAGGGTTGATGTTGCTCCCCCTCAGATGAATTCTCCCCCTCAGCGGCCGACGCAGGAAAAACACCAAGAGAAAATGAAAAATCGGCCATAAGCAAGATTTTTTTTTTTGCTTTACCACCGAAAATGAAGGAGCTCCCACCGAAAATTGGCAATTTTCGGTAGGATTTTCGGTGGAAAATCAGTAGAATTTTTTTTTTGTTTTACCACCGAAAATGAAGGAGCTCCCACCGAAAATTGGCAATTTTCGGTAGGATTTTCGGTGGAAAATCAGTAGATTTTTTTTTTGCTTTACCACCGAAAATGAAGGAGCTCCCACCGAAAATTGGCAATTTTCGGTAGGATTTTCGGTGGAAAATCAGTAGAATTTTTTTTTTAAATAATTCCCACCGAAAATTTGCAAGAGTTAGACAAAAATTCGGTGTAATTTCTTGAATAGGTTGAAGGAAATCTTCTAAGACATCTTCAGCAGAGTGAGGATAAAGTCTTCTAAGGCATTATGGAGAAAATCTTCAAAGAGAAGAAAAGATTGGAATTTCATCTTCCAATTTTTGATGACCCAAAAAGATTGAGTTTGAGGATTTGGGGTGACATCTGCAGAAGAGTTTGTAGTGGGTGGATTTTATAGGAGAGGGAAAAGTTGCTGGAATTTTATGAGAAGGAGGAAGATGGTGTGGTCGGTGGATGAGGAGTATTGAAGAAGGGTGTTCGGTGGGATTTGGGTTTGGCAAAACATATGATGGGAAATAAAGTATGGTGGGATTTGGTTTTGGTTTGTGTCGGCAGCAAGACAAAGAATTGTGGAAGTGGTGAAAGGTGATGTCAGCAACATGACATCATCATGATGTCATCAATTAACATGGTGGACACAAATCAGCAAAAAGATTTAAACCACCGATGATGCAAATGCCACCGAAGTTGACTTTGACTTTTTGATTTTTTTTTTTGAGAGAGAGAGAGTTGGATCGGTGGAGGATTGTTGAAGGAAAATCTTTTTGAGGTGGATGTTGGGAAGAATATGTGGCCGAAATATGTGAAGGGAAAGATTGGTATAGGAGAGATGAGAGAGAGTTGGGTGGTAAGATGGATGGTAACATGAAGAAGAAATGAGGTTGGGGCAATATATGTGGTGGGATGGATGAGAAAATGTGGGGTGAAATGTATGGTGGGAAATAGAGTGTTGGTAATGAAGTAGGTGATGGCTTTGGTGTAGAGAGAACACACAGACTTGGATGCCGATAAGGATGAAGAATTGAATGTCGATTTAGAGCTAATTCACCGATAGAGTGTCCACCGATGAGATTTCGGTGGAAGGTGAGGACACACGGTTATTGAAGATTACCTGAGGTCTCCTTGAAGAAGAGAGTATTGTCAATTTTACCTCTGGATTATCCATGCTTTAGAAGGAAGTTGGCAAGTGTGTCATACCAAGCACGTGGAGCCTGCTTGAGACCATAAAGAGCCTTGTCAAGTCTGTACACATAGTCTGGATGAGCTGGATCTTCAAAACCATGAGGTTGTTTCACATAGACTTCCTCTGCAAGTTCCCCATTGAGGAAGACTCTTTTGACATCCATTTGAAAGACTCTGAAATTTCGGTAGGCAGCATGAGCCAGAAAGATTCTTATTGCTTCAAGTCTTGCAATAGGGGCAAAAGTTTCATCATAATCAATCCCCTCTTCCTGTATGTATCCTTGAGCTATCAGTCTGGCCTTGTTTCTGATAACAGAGTATTGTCAGAAATTTAAAAGGAGAAAGTGGAGTCGTCGGAGATGGATCGACAAAACATGGACGACCGAAAGAGAAATGGCAGCATGTAGGTGTTGTCGGTATGAATACAACAGTTGTTAGGGATGTTCGGTAGAAACTCGGTTGGCAGGAAAAGATGGTTGGATTTCGGCGGCTGTTGGCTTTGGCAACACAGTTGGCGAGGTGTTCTTTGGTGGCAGATAGCAAATCGGCAGTGCCGATGGTGTTGGAGTTTGCAGAATGCAAAGGATATCGTCCAATTGAAAATGGAGATGAGTGTATATATAAAAAAAACCTGATTTCCGGCGGACAAATCCGTCGGAAATTCGCCGGAAACAGTCTATTTCGGCGGAATTTTCGGCGGATTCGATCGCCGGAAAATTGGTCGCCGAGATTACAGGTTTTCGGCGGAATTTTCGGCGGATATGTATTTTTCGGCGGCATTTTCGGCGGATCCGTCCGCCGGAAAACGGTAGAAATAATTATCAAAGTCTTAATTAACAAGATAATTACAGTTGCATTTCGGCGGATTTTCGGCGGATTTTTCCGCCTGAAATATATTTATTTATTTATTTATTTATTTATCAATTAATTAAAAAAAAAATCGGTTGCATTTCGGCGGATTTTTCCGCCTGAAAATATATTTATTTATTTATTTATCAATTAATAAAAAAATATTTTCGGTAATATTTCCGGCGGATTTCCGGCGGAATATTCCGCCGAAAGAAATTTAATTAATTTTAATTTTTTTTAATTAATTTAAAATTTAATTTTTTCATTGAATCAGCTAAAAACCTGCTACAAATTGTATAATCTGCTAAAATGCTATATATCATAAATTAAAACGTTCAATACATTGTTTGGGCCAAAACGACCAAATCGTTGTTCCAAATTCGTTCAAATAACACAAAAGACGATTATAAAAGTTTCAAATCGCTATGAAGGCGGAGGCGGACGCGTACTTTGACTGAGACTTTTGATCAACTCGCACATCTCTTCATATTGTGCTCGTTCCGAACGACGGGCCTCTTCACGTCTCGCATCCTCTTCTCGACGTCTCTCATCCTCTACCTGACGTTCCGCTTCTCGTGCCCTCAACTCTTGCACTTGGCTCATTAAGGTCTCAACGATGTGCTACAAAATAGAAAAAAGACTTTAGAATATTTAATATGAACTAAAAATCAAATTGATAACATCATTTAATGAAAAAAAACTGGTACACACCTGCTTGGAGGAAGACGACGCATCAGTTGTCGAAGATGACCCACTCAAGATCGCATTGGGATCTAGATGGTTTCCAAACCCAAAGGAACGACCTTTCTTCGTTCCCCCGGTCACGTCATGCCATAATTGGGTATCAAGTGGCGGATGATTGGTAAGGTCATCGCCGTATCTCTCTATGGCACCCGCCCGATACCCACCCTGTGGTTTTTACAAAATTATACAAGTCATTTTCGACAGCATAACGACTATAAATAGGACGTTTCCATTTTCCTGTTAAACAACAATCCTAATGTTTGCCCAACAAATGGCAACCCAAACTAGATAGATATTAACGGCAAGATATACAACAAAACAATTATAAAGCTAAAAGTTAAACAATCCTAATGTTTGCCCAACAAATGGCAACCCAAACTAGATAGATATTAACGGCAAGATATATAACAAAACAATTATAAAGCTTAAAGTTAAACAATCCTAACGTTTGCCCAACAAATGGCAACCCAAAGTAGATATATAAGATAGCTAGTTACCTAGTTATAATGTTTATAGTTAAACACAAACTATGTAGATATTGTAAAGTCTTGGTCAAAAAATACTTACCGCAAAACGGCTACACCGCGTCGTCACATACTCCCCAGATTCGGAAGATGTGTCATTCGCTCCCGACCGCTGCTTCTTCTTCTTCTTCATATGGGTATGGTCGAAGAGCTCAATACCCGACGGTGGCACGCCTCCCTTAGCTCTCGTCTGCAAAGATCAAATAATACAAACAATGGCGAATTATAACATGTTAAGCAAACAACAAACTAGTAACGCAATTGGTTAATTATAACATATGAAGGTCATACCAATCTTGCAGCTGTCGCCCCGAAAGAAATACATCCATTAGTGTGCTTCGATATTTCTCCATCAATCTCAGTCATCCTGTTCGAGCGTGCCGTCACTGAAATCGACTTCCAACGATCGGAATTCCAGGCATCGATCATTCTGTTCCATTGATTCTCATCTATCCAGGGGGGATTGAACGGCCGCAACAAGTCCATGTTTCTATTTGGGTCGTTCTCATCATAACGACGACCACTCTGGTTGCACAAACGGATGGCTCTATTTCGTGCATATGAAAGATTGTCATTGTAGCATTTCCCACATTTCTTCTCCCAAATTTGACGAATTCTAGAGTGCAACGCCGGGTCCCATTGGTAGTATTGCTGCACGTACATGTTTAGTTATTTTTAAGTTTCCAAGAATACTACCAAGGATTTAATTACTTAAATATACACTACGAACCTCGAACTTCTCAAACATTTGGTTCCGAGTAGCAAGAGGGATTTGGCACCAAGTGCGACATGCCCCGGTAGTGTATCGCCGATTAATCTCCGTCGCAACTCGGCTCGCATTTTCACAATCAAACCTATATAATGAAATTAATTAATATCAATACAAAGAATAATTACTTTGATCAATAAGTTAATAGAAATGAATTTACTCCATTGAGTCTGGAGCGCGTGGAGCAATAATCTTCCTCTCCGACGGAGCCGGGACCTGCTGCGGAATATCACTAGCACCGTCATCATGTCCAAACCTTGTCTCTGGATGTGCCGAGCCACTACTGGAGGCTCCGCCAGTACCTCGAGTAGGAGTACCTCGATGTGCCGATCCACTACTCCCTCGCCCGGATCCCGGGGTACGTGGCATTGTCTACAAAGCATCGTTAGAAAACATACACCAATAATTCAAGTTTACAACAAATTATTAGATAGGTAAACATGGTCACAAATCAATAGATACATATAATATATATACACATATTAGAAAAAAAAGTCCATTTATAACTTACATTTTATATACATATAATATATATACACATATTAGAAAAAAGTCCATTCATAACCTACATTTTATAGACACATAATATATACACATATTAGATCAACTTCTGTGTAGTAGTGTCAAAGTTCTAACATAATGAAAATTAGAAAAAAGTCCATTCATAACTTACATTTTATATACATATAATATATATACACATATTAGAAAAAAGTCCATTCATAACCTACATTTTATAGACACATAATATATACACATATTAGATCAACTTCTGTGTAGTAGTGTCAAAGTTCTAACATAATGAAAATTAGAAAAAAGTCCATTCATAACCTACATTTTAAAAATATTGTAACGCAAACTAAGGAGTTCAATAATTAGAAAAAGGCTTCGTTTTTTTGTAGTATTTAACGATGTTTTTTACTAAACCATAAACAATGATTTTTTTCGACTATAGGAGCAAAAATCCTCGAAAATCATCAAGTATTGAGTTCCAATTTCACATTCAAAGATTCAGTTTTTAAACCACTTTCAAAGCTAAAATATGAAACATATGGCTACACTTTGATTCGATAGAGTACTTAAAAAAGAAGCTAACCACATAAGGCACCTTTAATCGTCAATAAACGGAGTTTTTGGATGGGAAATTCGAGCACCGATTTCTTCCTTAAAACTAAACGAAATCTTGATTTTCTTAAACAAAACTTGTAAACATATGAGATTGCACAAAACATATGAGTAAACACATCAAGATGTGAATGAGATAGATATATACATACAGAAGTGAGCAGCTTGAGGCTTGAGCAGCGGTGGGCGGCGGTGGGCGGCGGTGGGCGGCGGTGGGCTGCGGTGGTGGACTGGTGGTCGCGTGAGGTAGGGTTTCGGCTGTCCAACGGCGTTCAACGGCGATAGTGGACTGGTGGTCTGTAACACCCCGGAATTTATTTTATAGGTAAAATCTTTCTAATGTTTCTTTAAAGTGAATTATAGGCCTTGTGTAAATTTATGAGAAATTCTATTTGATCGTTACACGAAGACCGTACTTTAGGAATTCGTATGAGTCATTCTTAAGAAAATAATGAAAAATAGAATGTTGGGTTAAGTCCTAGATTTTATGGTTTGGTTGGATGGGTAATTCGAATACGAGTCCATCGGTTCTTTCCGGAGCGAAAACGGAGCTTTAACGAAGAAGTTACGAGGGATTAAGTGCTAAAACGAGAAGAACACCAAACAGAACCTGGCGCCGACCTCGGCGCCGATCAATCTGCGCCAGCCATCGGCGCCGAGCACTGGCCGACTCAATTTAGGATATTTAATCCCTTTATCTTTCTCACTTCTTCTAAAACGAATTCCAGCTTCTTCTTTCTGAGTTTTGGGCGATTTTTCATCTGGAGCTTAAGGTAAACTCATAATCTTTCAATCCTAATTCCATTCAAAGAATTATTAGATGAATCTTACCAATTATACTTCATCTAGGGCTTGTCATCTTCATCTTTCTTGTGGAAGTACTAGGGTTCAAGTCTTCAAGTTAGGGTTATTTCAATTGAAGAGTTTGAGGTGAGTAACTTGTACTTAATTAGTTGTATTACACCTTATCATCATCCTTTACTTTGATTTTGTTATTGTTAATGAGAAATCTTGGCTAATAAGCTCTTAATGGATAAGAGGGAAACAAGAAGAGTTCAAGTAAGTTATGATGGTTTAATTGTGTTCTATTACTTACAATACCTTGGTAAATGTTAGTGTTAAAGATTTGGGTTTGATTTCATATCATTAGTGTGTGATTATGTTGATGGCTTAAGATATGTCTTAATTAAGTAATGATGGCTTAATGATTGAAATGGACCTACTATTGAATTGTAAACACGAATGTCTATTATTGATATTATATGGAATAAGATTTGTTACATATGGATGTATAGGAACTACATGGAAGTAGTATTTATTCATGTTAAATGGTTGGACCATTGTTATTATTCATGTTAAATGGTTGGACCATTGTTATTATTCATGTTAAATGGTTGGACCATTGTTATATGTTAAACATTATTCATGCTAAATGGTTGGACCATTGTTATGTGTTAAATACCCTTGAATATTATTTTAGGATTAATATATTTGGTAATTCACATAATTGGAGGAGCACCTAGTATGCATTTGGAGGATATATTCTTACACACCGTGGGGTAAGTGTAATTGATTCATACCTTCGGATACCGTGGGGTGTTCCGTTGTGTTATGCCTTGTGACAATACCGTGGGGTACCGATCGAGGTATATCTTCAATTATGATGTAATTGGGTAGCGATATGGACCTTCTCCATGGAATCCAATTTGTGAACGTATCGAATTATTATTCCTGCATGCTATGTTTATATTCCATGTGTTATGTGTAAACCTCACTTAGGCTTTAAAAAGCCTAACACTTGCTATGTGTTTTATGTGTTACAGATATTAGTGGTTCAGGACACAAGAAGGTTAGACCGGGGTTTGAGAGCATGGGATCATTGTTGGAAAAGCTAAAGATTAGAAGATTAATGATAGAACTTTCCGACACATTTCGTAATCGGATTTTATAGTAGAGATTTGATAATCTAATGGTCCATTATTAGTTATATTTATCTAAGTCTTTGTATTGAAAGTTATGTAAAGATATTTAAGTACACTTGTGCTTTAAGAAGGTGTACCACTCTTCCGTTTTATGGAAGTTTTTGTTAACCCCTATTTTAGGGTGTTACAAGTTGGTATCAGAGCATAAGTTTGAGAGATTTAGGTGTTGATTTTGGATACCTAGACTCAAACTAGTGTTTGTATAAGTAAAAGAGAGTGGAATTCTCCGTTAGGCACTTTGAGATAGGATGCTTTGGGATCGATGAATATGGAGAGAAACTAGAATCGCGTCGAGAGTAGCAAGGATAATCATGTATGGCACGTTTATAATGACACCTGGCCAGTGTCATGATGAGCCTACTAGTACATGTGCATACTTGAACTACTTAAGTGTGATGATCGTTGGGGGTAGTAAGGAAAGTCTTAGATTAGTAGTCGTTTAAATTAGAAAGACGATTCTAGTATTGGTCACTTGGAGTGACGATAGGCATAATAATTGCTCTAAGAAGATTGTTTGGGTCGAGATTGATGGTTGGAATAGGACCATAGGTTTGTGAGCCGACCTTAATTTGAGGAAAGTCGTAAGATTGATCAATGTGTTTTCTGATATAGCCTTAAGAGGTTTGAATGGCCGAATGACAATAGTAGACCGGAAGAGTATAATGTCAATAGGTTGAATGCCGACTATGTTATTGCACGAAATTTATTTTAGAAATAAATTGCATCGACTATTGCTTGTGTTTCCAACCCTTATGTGGATAGTATTATGAATTTTGAGAAAATGTTTGGCACACACACAAGATTTCAAATCATGAATTTAGAAATATGTAAATCGTTTTAGTAAGGGGTTGCAAACTCTGTTAGAATTTGTTATATTCTATTAATAATCAATCTTGTTTTAGATACAATGATAATTATACTTTACGTTGATAAAATATGAGTTTGTTCCTTGATTAAGATTGTAAATGGAATATTTATTTTGGGAGAATTAGAACCAAATTTGGGAAAATTTTGGGAAGAGAATAGTGCAGGTCATCCGCGCCGACCTCGGCGCCGATGAATCGGCGCCACCATCGGCGCAGGAGTCTGCCATTTCAACTTCATTTTCTGTTTTGTTGTTCGTTCGGGTCTAGGACCAAGTCATCGATTCGAGGGCTGTTTTTGAGTCATGTGTTGAAACTAATAATAATCATATTTTATGAAGTTGAGGTGACGGGCGAATAGCTACGGCTTGTGCCTCTAGCATTGGATTCCCTCCACGTATGTTAGAGTTGGAGCGGTGAACTATTTTCCCATTTTATATATGTAAAGTTATTTTGGAAAAGAAATTTGTTTTGATGAGATATTAAACGGTGTTGCTAATAAAGTTTTTATATGGAATAGATTGTTGGAGATTTGGCATTTCTTTTATGACTTTGTTCATAACAAATTTTGCTTTGGAAACGTAATGTTAACGCCGTTTTATGACTTGGAGTCATTAAGTCCAATGGAGGTTCATGAAGTTTAGTGTTGTGACATGTTGGGTCGTGTGAGTATGATTTCACAAAGTAAATGTCTTAATTGCTTACTTGGTTAAGTTTTAAGTTATGTTGGACATTTGATCCCACACGAATTTTGTTAAAGAAAAGTTAATTTTATGCCGCTAGGCGACTAAGAAGAGTTGAGTTTGGAACCCGTGTGTGATGTGAAATTTCTTTTTTTTTCTTCTTTTCTTTCTTCGAAGATTTATCCTATTAAGTATTCCATTGCAAATAAGTTCAAGGTATGGATTGATGGAGACATGGATTAAGTGATGCATGAAAGAATGATTTTGGCAATGCTTCATAAAATTTTGCTTGATGCACTTTTGATCGGTTAATTGTTTTATCTTCATTTTTGTGGAAAAATATGTTATATCAACTTAGGAATGTGCATAAGCTCAGTAATCGTTGTTTTCGATACCTTAATGATCGAGTCATACTTGAAGTGTTTGATAAATTATTGTTTAAAAGATGACCATTCGGTCAAAAGGGTGTTTTGGGTTGTAGGAATCATGCATAATTCGCAATGTCTTACAATTTGATTTGTAATATTAGTTGTCAACATTTTGTCAACTTTGAATTGTTGACTAGTTTGGGAGAATTTAAAAACCTTGTTGGTTTTTGAGAAATGTTTATCGGAGTGTTTTAACAAAATACATTGTAAGCATAGACGTTTTGACTTTTTATGCACAAGTGCAAGATTTTGAGGAAAATGCTTCATGAGGAAAAATTCAGAAGTTTTCTTTTTGTATAAAATCATAAGTATACGGGATTTCTTATGTTTTGGACTTTGACGTATATCTTTGTTAAAATTATGGATTGAAGTCGACTTGACCCTTTTTAATGTCAACCAGTTACTAGCAAATGTTCTTCTTGGTTTCTCTTTTGGAAAATGTATTGTTGAGTACGGTTCTGTAGAAGATGAATTGCTAGTTTATTACTATGTGACCATTTGGGAAAGTTTTAGAAATCAAACTGAAGGACCTCATCTTTTGAAATGATAGTGTAAGTTGAGTTGTGCATGATTATCTTATTTCAAGAAAATTCTAAGGAAGGGTTAAAGTTGGCGTGTCTGCCCCAATTTGAAGTTTTATGATGTTTCAGGTAGATAATTTTAAATATTGGAAATATATTGGTTATGTTTAAACTTGGAAATTGCATAAGTCGTTTGGTGTGTTGACTGAGGTGTAAATTAGAAGTCATATTTTAGTCTTCGTATAATGAATTGACGTGCGCAAATTTTGGTTGGCAAACTTTGTTTCATATCATTTGAATAGTCAGAAAAGAATTTTGAGTCAACTGTTGTTTGGACTTCTTTTGAAGTACGTATGAAAAAAATGTGCACATCGTTAAAGAGGGCAGTTACATTGAATGCATGTCATTGGTCAATCCATACCAAAATCGTAGTGGTTTGTTTTAAAGAAGTTATTTTTACTCGTATAGCATTTTGTGGATAAATTGAACTGCAATGAAATGGTTTTCAACATGATTTTCATATGTGGGACGAGGGTGTCCAGTTTTACGTAACCACCGAACTAATAGTAATGGTTTTGTGTGTACGGTGTACTTGATATAAAAGTTTTAGTGTTGAAATTATTTTGTGATTGATTTTGATTTTATATTGGTATATTTATTTGATGTCGCGCTTGAAAACTTTGAACTCGTTAGGATCTTATATTTGGTAAGTAACCCAGTTTTTTAGGGTCTTGTCCAGCTTTCGAATATGAGACCCTTTGGACATCATAGTGATAATTTGATCTTGATAGGATTATTTGAAGAATGAACTCGTGGGAAGAGTCCGCAAGGATTTGACTTGGTGATATGTTAGGTGTTGACTTATGGGCTAGGAACCAAGCACCATTATTGTAATCGTGAAATTGTAGTTCGATTTAAATGAATAATAGTGATGGTTGTAGTATCCTTAAGATGCTTGTTTGTGATAGGAAGTTTAGTTAAATGACTTTCCATGTGTGGTACAAAACCTGGCTATAATTGACATAGAGAGAAAATTTGAGAACACGTGAACGGGGTATGTTTGGGGAAATTGTTTTTGTTGATAGAATGGTATGGATCACTTAAGGTTGGGAGGCAACTTATGTATGGTGGTCAGAGATCATTCTAGAAAATTTGACCTTAAAGTGGATGTAAGTAATTAACTGTAAGCGAGAAATTGTGGTGAACATTACCGAGAAGCCATTATGGGCAATTCTTTAGGGAAGTCATTTTGAACAGAGTTGAAACCGGGAGACTTGGAATGTATTGGGGGTGTAGTAACCATTGTTTGTATGAAGACTAGACTTCAAGGACGAAATCTTTTCCGAGAAGGGAATTTATGTGTGGGATATTGTTAGTTTAAAGCTCGGTGATATAACTAAGTATCAACCTTTGTAGGGTTAAGACAGGAAATCGTTAGTGTAATCAGGAAATCGCAGTAAATAGGATGTTGATAATAGTGGTAGTAACTGTAAGATACTCGATTGCGATGAGCGGTTTTGGTAGGATAACCTTCGGGGGTGATTAATGAACTTACCGGTTTAGTGATTGATGTTGGGATGGACTTTGGAGTTTGTTAGAACTCGTCAGAGTTAGTCGACAGTTAATAATAGGAATGATCAGAATTGATGAATCGGTTGATTTCAGTATTAATTAGGCCTTGGATTGACTTGAAGTCTGAAATCGGAATCGGGATGTATGGAACATCTAAGGTTGGGAGATAACCGAAGCCGTCTAACTAGGAGTTATTCCATTAGTTAGAGTATTCTCCCGATCGTAAGTACAGTGTACGTGGATAAGGGTGTTGTAGTAAGGAATTGGTTCGAAGAACTACTGTTATGGCTGTGAGGGAAATTTAGATTCCTGTTAAGGATTTATGGTTTATGATTGACATTACGCTCTATGTTGTTGGAGTGTGAAGGAAGTAGATTTCGGGGATGAAATCCTTTTAAGGTTGGGAGAATTGTAACACCCCGGAATTTATTTTATAGGTAAAATCTTTCTAATGTTTCTTTAAAGTGAATTATAGGCCTTGTGTAAATTTATGAGAAATTCTATTCGATCGTTACACGAAGACCGTACTTTAGGAATTCGTATGAGTCATTCTTAAGAAAATAATGAAAAATAGAATGTTGGGTTAAATCCTAGATTTTATGGTTTGGTTGGATGGGTAATTCGAATACGAGTCCATCGGTTCTTTCCGGAGCGAAAACGGAGCTTTAACGAAGAAGTTACGAGGGATTAAGTGCTAAAACGAGAAGAACACCAAACAGAACCCGGCGCCGACCTCGGCGCCGATTAATCTGCGCCAGCCATCGGCGCCGAGCACTGGCCGACTCATAATCTTTCAATCCTAATTCCGTTCAAAGAATTATTAGATGAATCTTACCAATTATACTTCATCTAGGGCTTGTCATCTTCATCTTTCTTGTGGAAGTACTAGGGTTCAAATCTTCAAGTTAGGGTTATTTCAATTGAAGAGTTTGAGGTGAGTAACTTGTACTTAATTAGTTGTATTACACCTTATCATCATCATTTACTTTGATTTTGTTATTGTTAATGAGAAATCTTGGCTAATAAGCTCTTAATGGATAAGAGGGAAACAAGAAGAGTTCAAGTAAGTTATGATGGTTTAATTGTGTTCTATTACTTACAATACCTTGGTAAATGTTAGTGTTAAAGATTTGGGTTTGATTTCATATCATTAGTGTGTGATTATGTTGATGGCTTAAGATATGTCTTAATTAAGTAATGATGGCTTAATGATTGAAATGGACCTACTATTGAATTGTAAACACGAATGTCTATTATTGATATTATATGGAATAAGATTTGTTACATATGGATGTATAGGAACTACATGGAAGTAGTATTTATTCATGTTAAATGGTTGGACCATTGTTATTATTCATGTTAAATGGTTGGACCATTGTTATTATTCATGTTAAATGGTTGGACCATTGTTATATGTTAAACATTATTCATGCTAAATGGTTGGACCATTGTTATGTGTTAAATACCCTTGAATATTATTTTAGGATTAATATATTTGGTAATTCACATAATTGGAGGAGCACCTAGTATGCATTTGGAGGATATATTCTTACACACCGTGGGGTAAGTGTAATTGATTCATACCTTCGGATACCGTGGGGTGTTCCGTTGTGTTATGCCTTGTGACAATACCGTGGGGTACCGATCGAGGTATATCTTCAATTATGATGTAATTGGGTAGCGATATGGACCTTCTCCATGGAATCCAATTTGTGAACGTATCGAATTATTATTCCTGCATGCTATGTTTATATTCCATGTGTTATGTGTAAACCTCACTTAGGCTTTAAAAAGCCTAACACTTGCTATGTGTTTTATGTGTTACAGATATTAGTGGTTCAGGACACAAGAAGGTTAGACCGGGGTTTGAGAGCATGGGATCATTGTTGGAAAAGCTAAAGATTAGAAGATTAATGATAGAACTTTCCGACACATTTCGTAATCGGATTTTATAGTAGAGATTTGATAATCTAATGGTCCATTATTAGTTATATTTATCTAAGTCTTTGTATTGAAAGTTATGTAAAGATATTTAAGTACACTTGTGCTTTAAGAAGGTGTACCACTCTTCCGTTTTATGGAAGTTTTTGTTAACCCCTATTTTAGGGTGTTACATGGTCCGACCGGTAGGGTTTCGGCTGTCCAACGGCGGTGGTGGACTGGTGGTCCGACCGGCGGTGGTGGACTGGTGGTCGATCGGCTCTTCGTCGCGTTGTGTTTGTGATGTGGTGTTAACTGCAATCGTCGGCTGGATAGGAGACTTTAGGGCAAAAAAATCGTGAGTTTTCGGCGGAATTCCGGCGGATTATGTCGCCGGAAATTTAATTTTCAAGATTATTATTATTATTAATATATATTAATATTAATATCTATTAGTTATTATTATTATTATTAATATATATATTAATTTTATTATTATTAATATGTAGTAGTTATTATTATTATTATTATTATATATTAATATTATTATTATTAATATGTAGTAGTTATTATTATTATATATTATTTCTTATTATTAAAGCACAATACGATTCATAAAATCCGGATACGGTCCATTAAAGCAAACTAGGATCTATAAAGACCCAATACGGTCCATTAAAGCCCAATACGGTTCATTAAAGCTCAATACATTCCATTAAACCCCATAACGGTACATTAAGCCCACAAGGGTCCATTAAAGCCCAAAATGATCAATTAAAGGTCAATATGGTCCATTAAAGCAAATTAGGATCCATATAGGCCCAATACGATCCATTAAAGCCCAAACCGTTCTATAAGCCCAAAATGGTCCATTAAAGCCCATAACAATCTATTAAGCCCACAATGGTACATTGAAGCCCAGATGATCAATTAAAGACCAATATGGTACATTAAGGCAAAATAGGATCCATAAAGCCTAAACCATTCCATAAGTCCGTTAAAGTTCAATTGAGTTGACTAAACACCTAGTAGATTACTGAAATCCCAATACGATCCATTAAAGCCCAAACCGTTCTATAAGTCCGTTAAAGTTCAATTGAGTTGACTAAACACCTAGTAGATTACTGAAATCCCAATACGATCCATTAACGGCCATTACGGTCCATTAAAGTCCCATACGGTCCATTAAAGAACAATACGATTCATAAAGGCCCAATACGGACTATTAAAGCACAATACGATTCATAAAACCCGGATACGGTCCATTAAAGCAAACTAGGATCTATAAAGACCCAATACGGTCCATTAAAGCCCATAACAATCTATTAAGCCCACAATGGTACATTGAAGCCCAGATGATCAATTAAAGACCAATATGATACATTAAGGCAAAATAGGATCCATAAAGCCCGATACGGTCCATTAAGGCAAACTAGAATCCATAAAGCTCGATATGGTCCATTAAAACCTATTACAGTTCATTAAAACCTATTACGATTCATTAAAACCTATTACGATTCATTAAAGGCCAATACATCCCATTAAAGCCAATAACGGTACATTAAGCCCATAAGGGTCCATTAAAGCTCAAAAATGATCAATTAAAGGCCAATACGGTCCATTAAAGCACAATACGATCCATAAAGGCCCAATACGGTCCATTAAAGCCTAAACCATTCCATAAGTCCGTTAAAGTTCAATTGAGTTGACTAAACACCTAGTAGATTACTGAAATCCCAACAAGATCCATTAACGGTCAATGGATCCAATAACCCCCTGTTGGACTCATTAACGATCATTTGGATCCAATAAACCCCTGTCAAATCCATTTGCAACCTAATACGGTCCAATAAAGCTAAAACCGTTCCATAAGCTATAATGGTCAATTAAAGGCCGATACGATTCATTAAAGCCCAATACGTCTATTAAAGCCCATAACGATCTATTAAGCCCACAACGGTACATTGAATCCCAGATAATCAATTAAAGATCAATATGGTCCATTAAATCAAACTACGATCCATAAAGATCGATACGGTCCATTAAAGCCCAATACATTCCATTAAAACCCATAACGGTACATTAAGCCCATAAGGGTCCATTGAAGCCCAAAATGAACAATTAAAGCCCATAACGGTACATTAAGCCCACAAGGTTTGATTTATCATTAAAATTTAATTTAATAATTATATAATTAAAAATATTTCTAAAATATTAATGTCCGGCGGATGATTAAATTTTTTTTTTATTTTCTAAAATAATTGATTTATCAGTTTAGTTTTATTTTTATTTTTAAAGGTTACGGGTTCCGGCGGATTTTCGGCAGAGGATTAAAAAAATTATTTTTTATTTTTTCAAATTAATTTTCGGCGGATTTCCGGCGGATCGTAAATCAGTTTAGTTTTTTTTATTTTTAAAGGTTACGGTTACGGTTCCGACGGAGTTTCGGCGGATGATTAAAAAAATTATTTTTTATTTTTTAAAATTAATTTCCGGCGGATTTCCGGCGGATCGTAAATCAGTTTAGTTTTTTTTTTATTTTTAAAGGTTACGGTTCCGGCGGATTTCCGGCGGAGGATTAAAAAAATTATTTTTTATTTTTTAAAATTAATTTCCGGCGGATTTCCGGCGGATCGTAAATCAGTTTAGTTTTTTTTTAAAGGTTACGGTTCCGGCGGATTTCCGGCGGAGGATTAAAAAAATTATTTTTTATTTTTTAAAATTAATTTCCGGCGGATTTCCGGCGGATCATTAACTAATTTATTTTTTTAGATTTTTAAGAGTTTAAAATTTCGGCGGATTTTTGACGGATGCTTAAAAAAAATTATTTTCTTAATTAATTAAACGTCTTTCGGCGGAATTCCGACGTATTTCCGACGGATATTAATTTTAAAAATAAGTAATTGCATTCCGCCGAATATCCGCCGAAAAATAAGTCGATCGTTTCAAAAAAAAATGCGAAACTTTTATTTTTTTGTGATTTTCGGCGGAAGTCAACGGAATTTGACTTTTTAATTTCCGCCGGAAAGACGCCGGAAAATATCAGGCGGAAAATCCGCCGAAAATATCTGCCGGAAATCGACTTCTGTTTAGTAGTGATATGAGATTTTCGGTGGAGATAGCATGCAGATCGGCGGGGTGGTGCTTTGAAGATGGGGAGAGTGTAGATGATATGAGTGTAGAATTTAGGAGAAGGAAGGTGGCAGTCGAAAGGGGTTGTTTGGGTTGCTTGTCGTGAACAAAGGTGAACAGGAAAATAGAGAGAGAAAAGGTGGTGGATATGTGTTGTTGAATGGGATTTGTGGCCAAAAAAAATGGTTTAAGAGAGATGATTATCGGTGGACGGATTCTTGGAGAAGATGGGTTGTTTTATTATTATTTATTATTATTATTATTATTATTATAGAATAAAGATAATAATAATATATATAATAATAATAATAATAATAATAGTAATACAACTCTATATTATGATGAGATCTTTCGGTGGTTGAGGGAAAGGAGTGAAGGAGAAGTACAGTGGTAAAGAATTTAGAAAAGAATATGGTGGAAATGAGTGGAGTGGATGGTGAGATATGATTTTGGAAAGATTGATGTAAACAATAATGTCATCAATTTGAGTGGAGGCTACCGATCTCAATAAAAACATGGTTCTAAATATATATATATATATATATATATATATAAGGTTTTGAAGTGGTTGGAGAGGTTCACAGACGCAGACTCACCGAAGTGGGAAATGGGGTGTAGAAGAAATGGAGATTGATGGTAGATGAGATATGTCGGTAGAAAGATGTTGACACTTTTGAGTGTGCCAATGGAAAAGATTTTCAATACAAAGGATCTGGAAGTTCATCATTTGACACTCCAATTATGCATGATGATCTAGAAGATTTTGTCAGCTTTCTCACTTGTCCACATAGATCCATCTGCCCAGCTTAAAATCTGCAATCACAAAGAATTTATTTTCTAGGTACCCATTTGGTGGTGGGTCCTTTTGGGTTAGAAGGAAAAGAATTGGAGTCACTTAGATCAATTCTTTCTTTCGGACAGTCTTTGGCAACATGAGAAGTATCACCACAGAAATAACATTTTCTATAAAGAAAGATCTTTTTAGAATTGTGATATTTTTCCTTATTTTGCTTTTAAAAAATGTCCTCAAAGAATTTGATGAGGAATCAAAGATTTGGGGTGCATCACCTAAAATTCATTTTTTTTTAAAATTTTGGGAGGACCCAAAACTTTTCCTTTGAAAAAGACATTTTGGGACACACAGATCTGAGAAGAAAATCGGTAGGAGAAGACACATAGGTATTTTTAGAAAAAATTGGAGGATTTCTTTTTAATAAAAAATCGGCACCCAGATACTTTCCTTTTCAGAGTTTAGAAAATATTTTACTTGAGTTGGAAGAGGATGATGCGTCATCTAAAGACAATAGATAAAGAATTAAATGCTTCAATCTTTTCAGCATCAGAGAGAGATAGAAATGGATGTACCTGTGGTGAGGAGGAGAATCACTTAGCTGATACAAGAGCAGTTGAGGAGTCATTCGCTTTCAGACGTGGGTTCATCTGCCAAATCATAAGATTTAGCAGGCAGACCCTTTCCTCTTCTGACAAGTCTTTCATTTCTTTCCTTTTCTCTCTTGTATTTTTTCTTGTATCTTTCAGCCCGGTCAGAATTTGCAGAAGAGAGGTGTTGGCTGAACTTTTGGGAATCATATTTGGATCTTTCCGATTTTGAGGAAAATCGGCCTGAGGAAGCAGTTCTGGGTCTTTCAAAATGTTTACTTTTACACTCAGAAGCAAAATGACCCTTTTTACCACAGTTAAAACATTCCTCATTAGATTTGTCCAAAGAAGAGTGTTTGGAGAGAGAAGAGGATGATTTTCTACCAAACTTAGATTTTCTAGAAGAGAGATGAGATTTGGATTTAGAGTGCACATCCAACATGACCATTTCATCAGATAAAATATCAACAGAAGTTTCCTCACATTCATCCTTAGCATCACTAAGATATGCCTCTGAATGATCATTGGGATCTTCTTGACTATCATGGTCAGAGTCAGATGGGTAGGTGATTTTTGGAAAACACTTAGTCTTTTTGGAAGAGTCACTTAGGAGAGCAAGAGAAGAGTTCTTTATAAACCTGTGCAGTTTCGTCTGCTCATAGTTGAAAAGAGTTCCATAAAGAACAGTTAAGGGCATGAACTCAAGGTCCTTGGTAGTTTTGATACAAGTACATATATTTTCCCAAAAATCTGGAAGACAATCCATGAACTTGCACAAGACTTCCTCATTATCATAGACTCTGCCCAACAACTTAAGATCATTTAAAAGAGAGTTGAAGCGATTGTAGAAGCTAGGAAGAGATTCTCCTTTTTCAAAAGCAAAGAGTTCATAATTTCTAACAAGAGCAATCTTTCTGCTCTTTTTAACTTAATTTGTACCTTCGTACAAAACACACAGAGTGGACCACATCTCTTTGGCAGTAGAGAGATTTACCAGAGAGTGATACACTTCATCAGGAAGAGAGAGAGCAATGATAGTTCTAACTTTAGAATCAAGAGACACAAGTCGTTTTTCCTCATCAGTATATTTCTTAGGATTTTTAAGAATGTAACGACCAGTAGCAGCAGATTTTTCTTCATCAGACGAATCATCAGAATCATCTTTGCCAACAACTTCCTTACCAGATTTTTTGCTTTCATAGCGAGACCAGACTCTAGGAACAAAGGGTCCCTCACTTAGAATGGTTGGATATCTACTATCCATTCCTTCCATGAAAAGCATCATCCGGCTTTTCCACAAAGAAAAGTTGTTGGGGTTAAACTTGGGAGGTTTGGCTATAGAGCCGTTTTCAGAAAAAAGTTTTGAGAAAAAGCTTCATTTTTTGAAGAAGAAGCAGCCATTGCAGATCAAGTTTATGGAATTAAACTTTCTGCTCTGATACCACTTGTTAGTCCCAGATGGCTTAACAAGTATTGTAGAAGAGGGGGGGGGGGGGGTTGAATACAATACTCAAAAATTTCACAATTTTAATTCTTATATTGAAAATCTTTCAAAAAGAATTACACATAGAAAACTTAAGACTGTTGCGGAAAAGAACAGATAAACTATTCTAACAATCTTACACAAAGTATACTAACAAAATAACTAAGAACACTTAGAACAAAGCTATAAAGTTTTTCAAGCAAACTGGAAATTCTTGCACTGAGAGAAATCTTCCAGTTTTACGTAGAATGTCTAGAGCACACAGTAATCTTCAAGTCTCTCAAGATGTTAGTCTTTTCTGCATGGAGAGGTCTTCCTTTTATAGTGACAAGGAGTGTGCAAGCATTTAATGCTTGGGACACTTGTCATCTTCATGCTTGTTGAGGATGTTGACTTCTGAAAAGTTGAGATGTCCTTGTCACCTTTTACTAGGTACTGGAAAGTAGAGCCATGCATGAGAAAAGAACTTTATATGGTAATGGATAATAAGACAAAATGTCACTTTATCCATGTAGAAAATATCTTCTCAATTTGTCTTCTAAAGATTACACCACCGAAGGAAACTTGAGATACGTGACATCATCTTTGAGATATGTGACATCATCTTTGGGATATGTGACATCATCTTTGAAGAAAGCATCTTTGAAACTTCTTTGAGATCCCACCGATGATAGCTTTGAGATATGTGACACATCTTTGAGATATGTGACATCATCTTTGGGATATGTGACATCATCTTTGGAGAAAGCATCTTTGAAACTTCTTTGAGATCCCACCGATGATAGCTTTGAGATATGTGACACATCTTTGAGATATGTGACATCATCTTTGGGATATGTGACATCATCTTTGTAGAAAGCATCTTTGAGACTTCTTTGAGATCCCACCGAAATTGGACTTCCATTGGTGGGATTCTTTGGCCAAAACAGAGAGAGATTTCGGTAGAGATATGTCCACCGATGTGTGAGGACACCATCGGTGGACAATGACTTGTATGTGTTGAGAAAAGATCTTTCACTTCCACAATGAGAGAATCTTTAATCTTGACTTTGGTTGATCTTTGACTTCACCAAACATTTGCTATCTTGTACAAGCCATTACAAAGAACCATGCATCCAAAATTTCTCTAAGTATAAAATGTTTTTCAAAGTATAAAAGGAGATCATGAGGTCATCTTCAAATCTTGATGACCCAACAAAAACACTCATTAGCAACAGAATGCAAATTCATTTATCAGTTTGTCGTGAATTCAGAGTAAAAAATCACTTGAAAATCGGAGATACTTGTATGTTTGAGCTCGTTAAACGTGGAGACGTTCCCGTTTTCAATTTCTATAGTACGTATTTCTCTCTCACTCTTTTTTTTGTTGAAATATATAATACGTTTACATGGCAAATAATTCTAGAAGGATGGACTAGATACTGTTGAGTTAATGACCCTTTATGTATGCCTTTTTTGTACAATATGTCAGCTTTATCTATCACTCAATCCCCTCCTAACGAAATGTGTTAACTTGATTGTTCAGATATAGGAAATAAGCCGATCAAGAAGTATACTCGAGTAAAGGAGACTACCTTGAACATAAAGAAGGCCACTCAGTCGATTTCTATCAATCATCCTTACTTTACTTCAACTCTCAAGCCTTGCAGCTTCACAAGGTCGGTTCTGGTAAGTTTGAAATCCCTTAAAGATAATAGTAATTGGTAATTAAAATATATTAATTAATGTTGGGTCACCAAAGATTTGAAATTGACTCACCGATGTTTTCCCTAAACAATCCTACTTATAATATTTTAGTTAGGTTCTTTACATGACTTGTACAAAATAGCAACTGTTCGGTGAAGTCGAAGATCAACCGAAACCAAGCTTGAAGACTCTCTACTTATGGAAAATAGAAGACTCCTCTCAACAAACAAACAAGTCATCATCCACCGAAGTTGTCCTCACAATTCGGTGGACTTCATCTCCACCGATGAAGACATCAAAAATCGGTGGACATCTTCCACCGAAGTGTTCTTAAGAAATCGGTGGACATCTTCCACCGAAGTGTTCTTAAGGAATCGGTGGACTTAATCCCACCGATGAGATACTTAAATCGGTGGGATCTTTGTGAAAATGGTTCTCCTTACAGATGGTTCTTAAAACCTTGACAATATTATCAGTGGAATTCCTTCGGTGATATTGTCTTGGAGTACTCATCAAGAAGACCATTTACTTCGGGACAAAATCTGCTTACAGGCAAAAGTAACCTTTTGTCTTATTATCTTTTTAGAAGATGTCCTCTCAGCATGGCTTCTATTCCTTGTTTCAAGAAAAAGGTGATGGTGACTTATCAGCTTTTTAGAAGTCCTTTGGTATGTTCAATTAACTGAATGATAATTCGTACTAAGCATTTAATGCTCAGTACCTTACCTTCACTATAAAAGGAAGAAGACTTCTCCATGCAAAATACGCTTTCTGGATATCTCTCTCAGTGCAAGAAATTTCCATACTGCTCTAAAACTTGATAGCTTTGTTCTAAGTGTTCTTAATTGTTGTTGTTAGTATACTTTGTGCAAGATTGTTAGAATAGTTTATTTGTTCTTTTCCGCAACAGTCTTAAGTTTTCTATGTGTAATTCTTGTTGAAAGATTTTCAATAATAGAATTAAAATTGTGAAATTTTTTGTGTATTGTATTCAACCCCCCCCCCCCCCCCTTCTACAATACTTGCTTTAGCCATCTGGGACTAACAAGTGGTATCAGAGCGGAAAGTTTAACTCATAAACTTGATCTGCAATGGCTGTCCCCTCTTCTTCAACTATTGAAAATGCTTTTCAAAACAACTTTTCTGAAAATGGTTCCATTAACAAACCTCCTAAGTTTAACCCCCAACAACTTTTCTCTTTGGAAAAGCCGTATGATGTTATTCATGGAAGGAGTGGATACTAGATATCCAACCATTCTCAAAGAGGGACCCATTATCCCTCGAGTCTGGGCTCGCTATGAAACGCAGAGGCCTGGTAAGGAAACACCTAACAAGAAGGACTCTAGTGACTCCGACACTTCTGAGCCTTCCGACAAAGAGAAAGAAAAGGGTACTGGACGTTATATTCTCAAAAATCCTAAGGAATATACTGATGAAGAAAAACGTTTAGTTACTCTTGATTCAAAGCTTAGATCTATCATTGATCTCTCACTTCCTGATGAAGTCTATCATTCTCTAGTTAACTTTGAAACTGCTAAAGAGATGTGGACCACACTATGTGTTCTGTACGAAGGTACAGAGTAAGTGAAGAAATGCAAAAAGATTTCTCTCATAAGAAAGTATGAACTCTTCACTCATGAAAAAGGCGAATCTCTTCCTAGCTACTATAATCGTTTTAACTCTCTTCTAAATGATATGAAGTTATTAGGCAGAATCTATGATAACGAGGAAGTTCTAAACAAGTTCATGGATTGTCTCCCTGATTTCTGGGAGAATATATGCACTTGTATCAAAACTTCCAAGGACCTTGAGTACATGCATCTAACTGTATTATATGGAACTCTTTTCAACTTTGAACAAACCAAGTTACAAAGGAAATCTTTCATCAAATAAATAAAGGGCACCTTTATTGCTCTTGTCAGTGAAAACTCCAGAAAATCTCAAAATGTTCCAAGAATCACCTATCCTTCATCAGATTCTGACAATGAAACCCAAAGCAACTCTTCTCACCAATCGGAGACATATCTAAGTGATGTCGATGATGAAGGTGAAGAAATATCGGTTAAGCAGTTGTCTGATGAAATTGCTATGTTAGCTGGTTTTAAAAATAGATCTCGTTTTTCAAACAAATCCAAATCTTTCAGAAAACCCTTCTCTTCTACAAAAGCTTCCTCAACTGACAAGACAACTGAGGAATGTTTTAATTGTGGAAAGAAAGGTCTCATGGCCGAAATCCATGATTGGGAAGAAGAGACCTCTGACAGTGACAACAACTCTCCCAACAAGTGCTTTATGGCCATCTCAGAAGATGTGGAAGATTCAGAAAAAGCTACCTCTCCAATGGCCCTTGTGTCGTCTGGGTGCTCGACATCATATGCTCAGGTACATCCCTTTAATGATATGACTGATAGGGAAAAGATAGATGCTTATGAATCTTTAACTAAAGACTTTCACTCTGTTAAAGATGGTAAGAAAAGGAAATCTGTTCAGGTTAAAAATCTCACTTCTCAACTTGAAATCTGCTTAACTAAGCTTGGAAAGTTTGAGGAAATCAAAGCTGAACTTGAGGATCTGAAAACCATAAATCACATGATTTCCAAAGAGAAAAATAAACTTTTCAAGAAACTAAAAAGAGAACAAGAGGTTGTCAGAAAGTGGACAACTTCTTCAAAAAATCTTGAGCAAATCTTTCAGGACCAAATCGGTGGAAATAGCAAAATCGGTCTAGGATTTGGCAAAGTCCATCCTGAAGCTTCTTCCCATGCACTTATTCCTATCTCTAGTGTGTGGGATGATGCCTCTGTTTCAAGTTCTTGTGATTCCATCTCTTTAAACTCTCTTGATCTAGGTGAAGCTTTAAAATATGGAATATTCATAAAAGCAAAAGAATCTTCTTCAAATCAGTCCACTAAGAAACATGACTCTGATAACGTTTCAAAACTCATCCTTGATCTCTCAAAAGGATCAACCATTGATGAAGCCTCATCCTCTAACTCCTCAAAAGTCATCTTGCTGAAAAGATCAAACCCCACCGATGTCAACACCGATGATCCTCCCATACCTCTCCATGAGCTGTTAAAGTCTATTCACATAGATGAATACTCTGAACCTAAGCCCTCAAGGATTCCCAAAACAGAACCTCAAGTTCCTACAAAAAGTTTTTCATCTTCTGACAAAGGGAAATCGGTGGCCAAATCTGTGGCCAATTTCCATCCCAAAAGATTTACTCCAAAGAATTTTTCTGGTAACTCTTCTATTCTTCCAATTCCAAGATATGTACTTTTGAAAAAGTCAAACTCCAAAGAATCCTCCAACTCTCCAACCCACAACACCGACAAAGAATTTCTTGGGTCCAAACCTTCTGCTTTGTTCTCTTCTAACAAGGTCATAAAAACTAATGTTAAAAGCCAAAACAGGAAAAGTGGTCATAGTGTTAAAAAGGTTTTTATCTATAGAAAATGCTATAACTGTGGTGACACGTTTCACATGGCTAAGGATTGTCCCAAGGAAAGAATAGATAGAACCAAACCTAAGAACTCATTTTCTTCTAACCCCAAAGGACCCATTACAAAATGGGTACCAAAGAACTAATTTGTGTGTGCATGCAGGTTTTTTAGCACCATCAAATATGGTATCTGGATAGTGGGTGCTCACGCCACATGACGGGAAACAAATCTCTTCTCATCAACTATGTGTCTGGAAAAGGTCCATCTGTCACGTTTGGTGATAACTCTAAAGGCTACACCAAAGGTTATGGAACTCTCACTAATGGATCTGTCACTTTCAATAAAGTGGCATTTGTTGAAGGCCTCGTGCATAATCTTCTCAGCATTAGCCAACTGTGTGATCTTGGATATAAAGTTATATTTGAACTTTGTGTCTGTACTGTGGTGGACAAGAACTTTAACGTGGTATTATCTGGTAAAAGGATGGAAAATGTCTATATCATTGATATGGGACTAAATAACAATTCATCAAACGTCTGCTTTGTGTCAGATGACACATCCAAAAGAAACTGGCTGTGGCATAAACGTCTCTCTCATCTAAATTTCAAAACCCTTCATAAAATCTCCAACAAAGAGCTGGTGACAGGTATGCCAAAATTGAATTTTGTCAAGGAGAAGCTATGTGATGCTTGTGAAAAAGGGAAGCCTACCAAAACTTCCTTCAAGACCAAGCAATGCTCTTCAGTTACTCTTCCTCTTCAGATGCTGCACATGGATCTATGTGGACCAATCAGCACTCCCAGTCTTGGTGGCAAAAGGTACATTCTTGTTATTGTTGATGAATTTACTAGATATACTTGGGTCTCTTTTCTCAGGTATAAAAGTGATGCAACTGAGGAAATCATCAACTTTGTCAAGAAAAATGAAGTTCTAAATGGTCAACTTGTTCGTTCCGTAAGAAGCGATAATGGCACTGAATTCAGAAACAGTGCTCTTGAAGACTTCTTCACTGAGAAAGGAATTTCTCAAAACTTCTCTGCAGTCCGGACTCCTCAGCAAAATGGAGTGGTAGAAAGGAAAAACAGAACTCTGTGTGAGGCTGCTAGATCCATGCTAAGTGAATCAAACCTTCCTACCTACTTTTGGGTTGAAGCTGTTAATACTGCCTGCTTTACCCAAAATAGGTCGGTGTTATCCAAAAGACATGATAAAACCCCCTATGAAGTTTTCCATGGCAGAAAACCAAATATTGGCTTTCTTCATGTCTTTGGTTGTGTGTGTTTTATCCTAAATGATCACGACAATCTTGGGAAGTTTGATCCCAAAGCTGATGAGGGAATCTTTGTTGGATACTCCTTATCTTCCAAAGCATATCGTGTGTACAATCTCAGGAGAAAATGCATTGATGAGTCCATTCATGTCAAATTTGATGATATAAGATCATCATCTCTTTCAAATGATGATGACGAATTGCACAGATGGATCTCCTCATGCATAGGTGATGTTCCCATAGTCAACTCCATCGATGCATCTTCCATTCCCTCGAATCCTTCCCCATCAAGTAATCAGGCTGGGTCACCATTCTTAATTTCCACCGAAGTTGACCATCCCACCGAAATGCTCTCTCCCACCGAAATTCCCTCTACCAATCCTACTCCTTCCACCGAAAATCCAGCCCTCCACCGAACCACTGATCCCACTACCTCGATTCATCTCACTCAAAATAATCCATCACCTTTGCCCCCAGCCACAAAATGGACCAAAGATCATCCCATTGATCAAATCATATGTGATCAACAAGCAGGTGTTCAAACACGTAGAGGAGTTGGAAATATCTGTCTCTATGTAAATTTTCTCTCTCTTATTGAACCCAAAAAGGTTGATGAAGCTCTCTCAGATCCCTGTTGGATCACTGCCATGCAAGAAGAGCTCTCTCAATTTGAGAGAAACAAAGTTTGGAGATTGGTTCCCAAACCCCGAAATAAGACAATCATTGGAACCAAATGGATCTTCAGAAACAAAATGGATGAAGACGGTACAGTTATCAGAAACAAGGCAAGACTGGTTGCTCAAGGATATAGACAGGAAGAAGGCATTGATTATGATGAAACTTTTGCCTCTGTTGCAAGACTTGAAGCAATAAGAATCTTTCTAGCTCATGCTGCCTACCGAAATTTCAGAGTCTTTCAAATGGATGTCAAAAGTTCCTTCCTCAATGGGGAACTTGCAGAGGAAGTCTATGTGAAACAACCTCCTGGCTTTGAAGACCCAACTCATTCAGACTATGTGTACAGACTAGACAAAGCTCTTTATGGTCTCAAGCAAGCTCCACGTGCTTGGTATGACACTCTTGCCAACTTTCTTCTAAAGAATGGATATTCCAGAGGTAAAATTGACAACACTCTCTTCATCAAGGAAACCTCAGGTAATATTATTCTTGTCCAAATCTATGTTGATGACATCATCTTTGGTGCCACTGATGAATCACTTTGTGATGAGTTTGCTTCTCTCATGATGAGTGAATATGAGATGAGCATGATGGGAGAGCTTACATTCTTTTTAGGCCTTCATGTCAAACAATCTTCAGAAGGGATATTTATAAACCAAAGTAAATACATTTGTGACCTTCTGAAGAAATTTAACTTTTCAGATAGCTCTCCTATGAAAACTCCCATGGCACCACCTTTGAATCTCAATGCTGATCTTAAAGGTGAATCTGTGGACGTTACCCTTTATCGAGGAATGATTGGTTATCTTCTATACTTAACTGCTAGCAGACCGGATATTATGTTTGCTACTTGTCTATGTGCCCGTTATCAAGCCAATCCAAAAGTATCACATTTGAAGGCTGTAAAACGGATTTTTCGGTATCTCAAGGGTACTTTGCACTTGGGTCTTTGGTATCCCAAAGACTCCGGTTTTGAACTAATTGGGTACTCAGATTCAGATTTTGCAGGTTCACAGATTGATAGAAAAAGTACCACAGGTAGCTGCCAACTTCTTGGTGGAAAATTAGTAAGCTGGTCCAGCAAGAAACAGAATTCAGTCTCAACATCAACTGCTAAGGCTGAATATATTGCTGCTGGAAGTTGCAGTGCCCAGATCCTGTGGATGAAAAATCAACTAAGGGACTACAATCAATTCTTTTCCAAAGTTCCCATTCTGTGTGACAATTCCAGTGCAATAGCTATTGCAAACAACCCTGTTCTTCACTCCAGATCTAAACACATAGATATCAGGTATCACTTCATCAGGGACCACATTTCCAAAGGTGACATTGAGCTGCACTTCATTCCCACCGATTTGCAACTTGCTGATTTATTCACAAAACCCCTTGATGAAACCAGGTTCAACTTTCTAATAAGTGAACTTGGAATGTGCAACCTACAAGACTAAATGAGTGTTTTATTGTCCACCGATCTCACATCGGTGGACAATCTTCTACCCTCACCCAAACTTTCTACCGATCTCTCATCGGTGGACTCTTCACCGACTCCCACCGAAATAACATTTCGGTGGTCTTAAGTTCCAACTCTGTGTGTTCCAATCTGTGTGCTTTCTACACCGAAACCCATCTCCGCTTCAACTCCGAAGCCTCCACCGAAATCTCATATCGGTGGACTCAATCTCTTGTTCATATCCTAAAGTCCACCGACGGCTCTCAAGCCTTAACACCGAAGTCTCTTCGGTGTTCAAAAACAGCTACACCAACATCTTTCTTGAACTTCGGTAGAAAAGTATACACCGACTTGTTTACACCGAGATTCAAATTTCTGTCCACCGAAATCAACCACCGATTCCCAAATCTTATCGAATACGCTTCCCCATGCTTCCATAAGCCGAAAAACCCTAAGTGTCAGGATGAGATGTGACCCTTCCCATTCCAAGCCGTATTCTTTCACACATCCCAAAACCTCATCATTACTTTTTCATAATTTTTTAAAAAACCCTAAATCTCTCTTTCCACTCTATAAATACCCACTCCTTCACTTTCATTTTCTTTTCACGAAACCTGCAACTCTCTAAACCTCTTCATCTCTAAACCTCTCCATCTCTTTTCTCTCAATCACACAATCGCATCTTCCAGAAATGCAACTCCCACACGGTTTGAAGATCTCAAATTCAACCCATGCAATCACGTCGCTCGTTTCGAATCAGATCCATCTCATCCCGAGTTCTCCACGATAGCTAAGTTTCTCTCTCGCTCCCCTCTCCTTTATGCTTTTTCTTGCAACCCCAAGATGAGCAAAATGCTCATTGGGAACTTTTGGTTAACCTGTGTGTACGATCCCTCAAACGAAGCCATTCACGCCTCCCTTCTTACCAATGAAGAAGGTGATCACGACCTTACGTTTGGGGTCGACGATATTCGCCTCGCCCTAAAGATTGAAGCTTTTCCAGCCTACGAAGACATGTATGTGGAAACCATACATGAAGATGTTATTCAAGCAACCGGCTATGTGATCGACGATTCCTCCAAAAGTTCTAACGGCCCCGGTACTCTTCTCCGTAGCAAAATGGGAGGCATATGGAACTTCTTCTTTGCCCATGTTATTCACTGCCTCTCTCGCAAAAACTAGTGGGCATGATCAATCACCGTCATACATCACAAAGCTCGCCCATGCCCTCATCTTTCAAAGAAAAGTCGACTTCGCCCAATACTTCTTTTCTGAACTTGTCGAGGTGATCAAGCATCCCAAGAAGTGTTACGTTGCCTATCCGCGGTTCATCTCGATGATCATTCAGCACAAGCTCAACAAGGCATTAGAGACAGATCGAAAATCTCAAGCGCCCCGATTCACCTATGATTGGTCTTCCCCAGTTGTCGGTCTCAAAACACTAAATGTGGGACCTCTCGCCACCGACAACCCGTTAAGACAAGGTATGATTTCTCTCGCTCTCTCTCCCGATCTACATTGGGGCGATGCGGAAATTCCCTGATTTAAACACTCGGAAGTTCCCGAAGCACCCCATGCTGTAGTGGCCCCATCCTTCCTTACTCGAGTAAAGTCGGGCAGCGCAAAAAAGAAACAACGTACGGCCCCCGACACCTTCGCATCCGCTTCTAGAACTATGCCACCGAGAGATCCCTCGGAGGCTTCCCCGGTTCAATCCCCTTCTCATAAGCGGAGACACTCGTCTTCCCCTTCGATATCTCTTTCAAAGAGGTCTCGAAAACCATCGGCCCCACCAACTAATCCAACTGTCAATTCTCGAAAATCGCCAGTTGTTGAACTTCAACCCTCCGGGCCAAGGGAATCCGCCATTAACCCCACCGACTTCTCTGTTGCCTCTCAAAAGGTTTCAGTTGTACAATTAGAGGAACCTCAACCTACCTCCCCACTCGATTCTTTGGGTGGTGGAGATGACCTCGAGGTCTCTCCCCTCGAGGGTACTGATTTTTCACTTCACGTCTTTCCACCCGATCTCTTTGAGATCGATGATGAAGCACAACTCGCCTTGAGTTCCCCCCCATTAACTCCACCCCCACATGATTTCTTTGATTTTCTTTTAGCGGACACTGGTTCTCCCCGAACCATCCCGTCCACCGAAGAGAATCCCACCGAGTCTCCCTCGCCAAAGAACCAATCCACACCACCGATCGTATCCCCACACCGATCGTCCACCCCACACCGATCACCTACCCCACACCGATCTCCTACACCCGAAGGTCTCCCACACCGACACGTCAGGGTTCTCCTCACCAAAATCCTCCTCCACCGAGGATCCTCTATACCGATGAAATGTCAACTTACCTCCCAAATCTCATCACCGAAGCAGATCCCCAACGCCTCCGATTCTCTTTCCCAGAAATCGGTGGTCAGACCTCTTCAAACATTGTCCGCCCCTCTGCTTTTCTTCAATCTACCATTTCGTTGATCTCCCAAGCAAACTACAGAATAACCATGCTCGAGTCTCAGTTGCCACAAATTATTCTGAATGCCATTACCGATGCCCTGCGGCCTATAACTGATATAGTCTCTTCCCTATCTTCAAAAGTGGAGTCTTTCTCAAAATCCTCCACCAACACTTTCAACACCGAGCAATCCCAATGGGAGATAGACTTGGGTGATTTCTCCTTGGTTCCCGATACCACCACTACAAGCTTGGCCTCTCTGCACTCAAAGTTTGACAAAGTGTTTCATGAATTGGGTTTTCAGCTTCCGGTTGTTGCTGAGGGGGAGAAAACTACTGCTTGACCGAAATTGCCATACATCAAGAGATCCACCAGCAACAAGACTCCACCAAAAACCTTTCCGTCATCACCGAAATCACCTAAATCTTCACCGACACATACAGGGACCACCGAATCAATCTCTTCACCGATCAAGTCCCCATCGGCCGTGGAATTTAATGCATCAACTGAGGGGGAGCAATCCAGCAAAGCTCCCAAATACAAAGGCAAGAAAATTATTTCGGCCGAAGACTTGGCAAAAGAAGAAAAGAAGAAAAAGGATTTGGCTAAGTATGGGGCTCGATCTGAAGGTGATGAAACTCTTAAACTCAAGCCTCCATCTCAAGAAACCACCACCGATCTCGGCCTTTCTCCTCAGGAACTTGAGGAAGCTAAACTTGCTCAAATTGCTTTAGATAAATCTAAAGCCCTCTCTATGAAAGCTGCCGAAGAAGAAGCCGCAAAAGCAAAATCCACCGATGCCATCGAAATCCAGAAATCGGTACTGAGTGCCATTGAAGAAGAAAAGAATGACAAAATAAGTTGGTATAAGAAGACCATGCACCACCGAAGTAACAGAGCCCAAATCTCAAATGTTAAAATTGCTACTTCCAAAGTCAACCCGAAGGATATCAGACTGATCATTAACAGAGATGATGGTTCGCTGAAAAGTTTAACAGATGCTCATCTCAAAAATCTCGGCCTCACCGAATGGTATGAGATCTCTAAGCATCTGGTCAAAAGTGCTAACCCGAAGAAAGACACTTTTATCAAATGCATTGAAGGATTGATGGAAAGGATGAAGGAGATTAAAAGAAAACACAACATCATCCTTTCCTCCGATGAAAGGGCGAAACTTCAATCAATGAAAGAAGAAATCCGTCTTCCCAAAGTCAATAATCCTACTGACAAAGTGTTCAAAGAAATGGCAACGGAGGGGAAGATTCCAAATGTAAGCAACTTAAATCTTTCCCTCCCTACTTCGGTGCCATATCCTACTACGACATTGAGCCTCTCACCGATTCCCGGGCTGTTCTTCAATGATGGTTACGGTCGTCGTGCTTTCTTCAGATTTGCTCAAATTGCCATAGCCGACACCCTGTTTCTTCAAGGCATCACCAACCTATTTCCAAACATTCCCGAAGCTCAACCCTTCTTCCGAAATGTGTTGGAAGAAATCAAGCGCAGACAAACCACCGAGAAATAGGCTATCACTCTCAATAGGTACTTGTAAAAGGTTGTTTCTCATTTCGATAAATATACGAGAAAACTTATCTTAATACAAGTACCCTTCTATTTGAATTTACTTTCGGTACATAACCTTCTTTCATTTACTTATATATACTGTACATAGTATACATACTCATACAAAAGAAAAAGATCAAAAAGAACAAAAAGAATGGTCTATGTGAAAAGAACCCAAAAAGAGTAAAAAGGGTCAAAATGTACTTTATTTTTTAATACTCTTAAATATTCTGAGAAAGGAGCTCAAATTCAAATAGGGGGAGATTGTTGGGTCACCAAAGATTTGAAATTGACTCACCGATGTTTTCCCTAAACAATCCTACTTAGAATATTTTAGTTAGGTTCTTTACATGACTTGTACAAAATAGCAACTGTTCGGTGAAGTCGAAGATCAACTGAAACCAAGCTTGAAGACTCTCTACTTGTGGAAAATAGAAGACTCCTCTCAACAAACAAACAAGTCATCATCCACCGAAGTTGTCCTCACAATTCGGTAGACTTCATCTCCACCGATGAAAACATCAAAAACCGGTGGACATCTTCCACCGAAGTGTTCTTAAGGAATCAGTGGACTTAATCCCACCGATGAGATACTTAAATCGGTGGGATCTTTGTGAAAATGGTTCTCCTTACAGATGGTTCTTAAAACCTTGACAATATTATCAGTGGAATTCCTTCGGTGATATTGTCTTGGAGTACTCATCAAGAAGACCATTTACTTCGGGACAAAATCTGCTTACAGGCAAAAGTAACCTTTTGTCTTATTATCTTTTTAGAAGATGTCCTCTCAGCATGGCTTCTATTCCTTGTTTCAAGAAAAAGGTGATGGTGACTTATCAGCTTTTTAGAAGTCCACTGGTACTTTTCAGAAGTCCTTTGGTATGTTCAATTAACTGAAGGATAATTCGTACTAAGAATTTAATGCTCAGTACCTTACCTTCACTATAAAAGGAAGAAGACTTCTTCATGCAAAATACGCTTTCTGGATAACTCTCTCAGTGCAAGAAATTTCCATACTGCTCTAAAACTTGATAGCTTTGTTCTAAGTGTTCTTAGTTGTTGTTGTTAGTATAATTTGTGCAAGATTATTAGAATAGTTTATCTGTTCTTTTCCGCAACAGTCTTAAGTTTTCTATGTGTAATTCTTGTTGAAAGATTTTCAATAATAGAATTAAAATTGTGAAAAATTTCGTGTATTGTATTCACACCCCCCCCCCTTCTACAATACTTGCTTTAGCCATCTGGGACTAACAATTAATATTATAAAATATATTTATATGATTAACAATAACTCTAAATAATTAAAAATTAATATCATAAATTAATTTAATAATTTTCAGTTAAATATTGATTAATTTTTATTAATTAGTAGTAATTAAATTTAAAAATTAATATTTATTTATAATAATAGTTAATAAATAATAATTAATATTAATAATGACAATATTGGAATATTTACAAAAATCTACTCCAAAGCATCGTTTGGCAAAAAAAAGTAGCTTATAAGCTAGCTTTTTTCTTGGTAGATGTTTGGATAACCATAAGCTAGCTTATAAACCTGATATCAATTAGTTTTTTGTAAATATTTTAATATTGCCCTCATTAATATCAATTATTATTTATTAAGTATTATTATAAATATATATTAATTTTTTAAATTTAATTTTTTATTAATTAATAAATATTGATTAATATTAACTGAAAATTATTAAATAAATTTTAATTATACATTGATATTTATTTTTATTAGAGTTATTGTTAATCATATAAATTATTTTTATATATTTTTTAATGTTAATCAATATATTTTAATTATCGGTTACTATTATCGTTTTAATTATTATTTGATTATTTTTTTCATATTATGTATAACGGTTATTTAAAATCGTAACTTAATATATATTTTTTTTTAAACTTGTTTTAACAATTAAAATTTATAGTATATATATGTTATAATAAATTCTAAATTCTTTTAATTAACATGTTAAAGTATTTAATTTATCTTTACTACATTGGTTGTATTAATTAACAGATTATATTGCTATAAATTTGTTTTAATTATATAAATTAATATTGTAATGGATAATTTTTTGAAGACGTCATTTTTTGTAATTTTGCATGTTATAAGCTAGTTTTTGTCAAACGTGACTTTTTCATCAACTAGCTTATCAAATACCGGTTATCTTATGAGCTACCAGCTAGTTTGCTAAACATAGCCTAAAATGAAGAAAGTAGGAGAGAGAAATAGTTTTTCTCTAAATATGAAGATAACCTCAAAAATAATTACTAGACGAGAACACCACTCTTTAAAAATAAATATTTAGATAGAAAAATAATATTTTAATAAATCAATGAAATATTTTATCATCATAATCAATATTTGTTTATCTAAGAGCATCCATAATTATTTGACCTGACAAAAACTCACCCGACACGCTAACCCGACACGAAATAAACGAGTTTGGTTAATACATTTCAACCCGTTTAAGTAAACGGGTTGACACGACACGACGCGAAAATTAAACGGGTAAGGTCAAGGTCAAAATTTTCAACTCGAAAATTATCTGAACAACCTGTTTATATATATGTTATAAATGTTAAACGGGTTAGGCGGGTCGTGGCGGGTTAGACGGGTCGGGTTAGGGTTGAGATTTTCTGACCCGTGTATTAAACGGGTCGGGTTAGGGTCAGACACCCTCAACCCGTTTAACTTTGAACCCGGCACGACACGACACGTTTGTCAGGTCTATCCACAATGGTTAACCTATTAGACCATGCGCATCGGTCCCCTTGGGTTGGATGGGGTTGGATGGGGTTGGAAATGAACACCAACGCAGGGGATGGGGTTGGCATGGGATGGGGTCCTCCCGGGTTGGGGAACCCGAGCTGGGTTGGGATGGATGTGGGGCCCAGCACTCTTTTTCCTTTATTTTTTGTTATTTTATTGTTTTTTAGATTAAATAAAAATAAATAAAATGGGATGGTGGTGTGGGATGGATGTGGGGGTTTGTGGGTTAGAATGGGTTGGAAGGAAAAAATGATGTGGTGCTGATGTGGCAGTGAAAAAGTGTGGGTTAGAATGTGATGGATGCGGATGGTCTTAAAAGACTTTTTACTCTTGCCACATAGATTTCCACTAACTTATTTTTATCAAAACCTATTTCCAAAAACCTTCTCCAATGCAAAACCTCTATCAAAAGCTTTTTCATCAATCTTTTTACTAAAAAGCTATGCAAAAAAATAAGTTGGTGTACACCAACCCTTTCACCAAAAAGCTTTTCACTCCAATGACAAAAAATCCATGAAAAAGATTCTATAATAGTAAAAACCTATTAAAGACTTTTGCATCGGAGATGCTCTAAGAACATCTTCAATGCAAGGTTCTTATAAGCAAAAAGTGATGTGACTTGTAAGAACTAACATTGTGAAGAGTTCTTATAAGAACCTCATCACTTTAGGTTCTTATTTAAGAACCTTGATTTTTACCATAAAGTTTGTGTAAAATGTTAATGTCCTCATTTCTATTGAAACTTAAATTTAATATTTGATATTTATTTATAAATATAAAATAATTATTGATGTAGACAAATAAATGAGAACACAAAAATGATCTTGTAAAAACTACCGACGAGGTGAAAATGAGATAGAACACAAAAATTACAAAATCTTTTCGTAATGAAATGTCGATTGAAAGCCCTGTACGGATGGTGTAAAGGATAGTCTTTCATAAGATCATTACCACCATCAAATCAACTCAGCTTCACAGTCCAAGATGACGGTTCACGCTTCAAATCGACGATTCATACATACCACGATGCAGGGTTTTTTATCTGTGGTTTTCTAAGGTCATCGATTCATCTGTGCTTTCCCTCAAGTCATCATTGAAAGCTTGGTGTTAGTATCATCAGAGCTCTGGACGAAGAAGGTATGTTTTCAGTTTTACAAGCATTGGTGAAATGAAAAGCAAAAGGATCTATAGTACCAAATATGTTTAAGCCACAACTAGTATGTATATATATATAATATGTGTGTGCGTGTGTATGTATGTATATGATATCACAGAATACCTTATACCATATTGTAGAACCGCCATGGCAGATACTCCAACACACTTCTTCAAGTTCATCCGTCCACCATTCAATCTTAACCTTGTAACCCCTTTTTCCCTGCATCTTAAACTTGTACATTTTCCATTTACAAGTTGTCAATGCATTAAATTGCTTTATGCGGTGTATTATATATTGATTTCAGTCGATTCCAAGATCTTTTTTACCCAACTTGAACGGTTGGAGATGCTCGAAAGTAGTACTAAGACGAGGGGGTCACGAATGGCCAGTGGACATTACCGGCGGTGTCTTTTCCGGTGACGGCTGGAGGAAGTGTGTGAGGGATAACGGAGTTCAGGAGTTTGACTTTATGGTGTTCAAACATCAAGGGGACATGGTGTTTGACTTTTTGGTGTTTGACCCATCAACATGTGAAAAACAATATCCAAATCCATCTGGCGAAATGGATGTTGAAGAGCCTCTCACAGAATCAGAATCAGAGTCTGATAACGAAGCAAAACGTCGACTTGGTGACGATCGTTGTTTTGAATTCAAAATTACACCATATAACATCAAATCCTCAAGATTGATAGTGAGTCAAATTAATCAAATTTGACTTCTAATTATGATATGAATTTGTGTAGCTAGTTATGAAAATTGTGAGTCCTTGAATCAAATTTACAGGGAAGTAAAAAAGGGAATTTTTTTTAGTATTATTTCTGCAATAAATTCTATTTGAAAATTGAATTTTGTTATAGTTGGTTTGACTTTAAAGTCAAACTGTTTTGCAGTGTGTTCCATTGAAATTTGCAAGGTCAAACGGGTTGATTACTAAAAGGTTACGAAGACAAGTAATCATAAGGGATGAAACACGAAGAACATGGTCAGCAACACTCAGGAAAACACCCCATAACAACTCGATGCAAGTTCGTTTACTAGTTTGTCATGAATTCAGAGTAAAAAATCACTTGAAAATCGGAGATACTTGTATGCTTGAGCTCGTTAAGCGTGGAAAAGTTCTCGTTTTCAACTTTTATAGTACGTAACTCTCATTCGCTCTTATTTTTTTTATTGAAATATATAATATTTATATACAACAAATACTTTTCTTGAAGGCTTGACTAGGTACCGTTGAGTTGCCTTTTTTGTACAATATATCTGCTTTATCCATCACTCCATCCCCTCCTAACGAAATGTGTTAAAACCTGATGGATTCATCCATCATTTTGTAGCGTTATAACTTGATTATTCAGATATAGGAAAGAAGCCGATCAAGAATTATACTCGAGTAAAGAAGGAGACTAATTCGACCATAAAGAAGCCGATCGAGAAGCATACTCGAGTAAAGGAGACTAATTCGACCATAAAGAAGGCCACTCAGCTGACTTCTAACAATCATTTTTACTTTACTTCAACTCTCGAGCCTTGCAGCTTCAAAAAATCGGTTCTGGTAACTTTGAAATCCCCTAAAAACTTTAAATGGAACAAAATGACTATATATACATATAGGTTGGGTTCTTGTAAGCCCACCTTGTTTTCGTGAGACCGTTGAGAACATCTAAGGCACAAGAATACGCTGGTGTTTTGCTCGTACATAATCTCAAGATAAATACATATATATATCTCTCTGTGTGTGTGAGAAGTGCTTTTTAACCGTTAATCACTTTTACTCAAATACCCTCCCATGATTTGCTGCATAAAAGGGAAAAGATCCGGTGCATCTCGGTGCATCTTATCTTGGTGCATCTCATTCTAATGTTCGTCTATTTCTCATCCAACGCTTGATAACCACTTTTTATGCTTCTCACCAAATTTGGCACTTCTTACTGGAACCCAACCTTGTATGTATATGTGTGTGTGTATATATATATATATAGAGAGAGAGAGAGAGAGAGAGAGATTGATCTATTAATTACATATCGTCACCATTTTTATTGCAGCACCTTCCGGTAGACTTTGTGAAATCAAATGATTTGAATATCGGAAAAATGATTCTTAGAGACAATAAAAGTCGATCATGGGAAGTTCTGCTGAAAGAATTTGACGGGGGTAAAAGATTTTATCTTGGATGTGGTTTTAGAGCTTTTCGTGTTGCTAATGAATTGAAAGAAGGTGATGCATTCAAGTTCGAGCTTGTTGAGAACCAGAAGAACAAGCCTCCAATCATCAACTTTTCTTGTACGCTAACTTTAACTCTTCGAATTCTATTCCTGTTTGCATTATAATTCGATTTTTAGGCATTTTGTAGCGTTATAACTTGTTTATTCAGATTTAGGAAAGAAGCCGATCAAGAATTATACTCGAGTAAAGAAGGAGACTAGTTCAACCATAAAGAAGCTGATCGAGAAGCATACTCGAGTAAAGGAGACTAATTCGACCATAAAGAAGGCCACTCTGTCGATTTCTAACAATCATTATTTCTTTACTTCAACTCTCAAGCCTTGCAGCTTCGAAAACTCTATTCTGGTAACTTTGAAATCCCCAGACTTATGATGCAACAAAATGACTCGTATATATATATATATGTGTGTGTGTGTGTGTGTGTATAGAGAGAGTGATCTATTAATTACATATCGTCACCATTTTTATTGCAGTACCTTCCGATTGACTTTATGAGATCAAATGATTTGAACATTGGAAAAGTGATTCTTAGAGATGATAAAAGTCGATCATGGGAAGTTCTGCTGAAACAAATGGAAGGGGGTAGTAGATTTTATCTTGGATGCGGTTTTAGAGAATTTCGTGTGGCCAATGAATTGAAGGAAGGCGATGCATTCAAGTTCGAGCTTGTTGAGAACCAGAAGAACAAGCCTCCAATCATCAACTTTTCTTGTACGATAACTTTAACTCTTCGAATTCGATTCCTGTTTACATTGTAATTTGATTTTTAAGCATTGGATTTGAATGATCGAAGGCAAATCCCGCATGCTGATTGATTCAGGTAAAAAAGAAAATATTGTACCAAAGGAAGAGTCAAGTCTTTATGTCAGGATCGATTCTTAACAAGAATTAAACTTCTTAGAAACAGAATTTAGAGAATCTTGCGGAATAGAACTCTAAATCAATTAAAGAACAATCAATAGAAATTCAATAAACTGTATATATATCAAACAGTTATAACTCACAAGTTTTACACCAAACCTCAATCTTGTTGAACAGGCTCAACAAGACGATTTCTACTTCTCTAGAAATAGGATCTATGATCTTGAGGTTAATTCACTCTTGAATATCGAATTCTGTATATTATCTATCTTCTGTTTTTTTTTTTTTAATAGCTATCTATCAATACTATTTATACAAAAGTAATTACAAGATAACCATAAAAAGTAAATTGATCTTCTGAATCTTCGTTAAGCATATCTTGATCAATTCCTTCTTTGTCTCCAAAAGTATCGCATATCAAATTTATCAACTCAGCAGTATTAATGATGATTTGGCTCAGCAGCATTAACAACCTTCAGCAGTATTAATCTTCACAGTCTTCAAGCAGTAGTAACTCAGCTCAGCAGTACTAACCATGTCTAGCAGTAGTAATTTGGACTAGCAGCACTAACTTCAACTAGCAGTATTAACTTCATCTAGCAGCAGTAACTTTGCCCAGCAGTAGTAACGAAGAACTGGCAGTAGTAATGAAGACTTAGCAGTACTAACCATACTTAGCATATCTTCAGTTCCCAACAATCTCCCCCTAACTTGACTTTTAGGAAAAGAAGTCAAGTTCTTCAGATGATGCTTCCAAAACTTAGTCATCATGTACACACAGATTAGGACTTAGGCCTAGACTCTGATTGAGAATCCTCTTTACCAAGAATCTACCCATTGCTGAATCCTTGTTGCAGGTCAGCTTAGTGTGTAGCATTCCTTGCAGCCTCTTCATGCTGTGATTGTATATTTCATCTACAAGATAGTATTCATGAGTTGCAGAGTCAAGGGAGATGACATATACTCCACAGTTTTCATAGAGCATCCAGTTGGTAATGACTTGAAACTGTGTGTTTAACCTATGCTGAACTGCTTCAGGTTTGAACATTTGGCACAAGAATTCAAGTACCATTTTAGAGATTGACATCCCTGGCTCAGTCAGCATGTTTCCATATATCTTCATCCCAACTTTGAACATCTCTTCTAAGTCTGATCTTGAGCAAGTTCTGACAATCTTTCCCCAAGTAGAAAATACTTCAAATTTTCCATCAGCTCTTTTTATCCTAATGAACTCCTTTCTACCATCTTTCAAAGTGTCCCAAAAGATGATTTCAGGAGCCTTAGATGATATTGGTTCAGCCTGAAGTGGAATTGGGTTAGATTCAACACTAGTGATGTACAAGTCACATTGGGCATCCGTTTGTGATTGCACATTGCCTGATTTCCCTGATGGAGTTGCCACTTCTTCTTCAGCAACTTTTCCATCAGATTTCACTGTTTCCTCCTGGGCCTTTTCTGCAGATGACTCCACCCTTGGTTTCTTTTCATTTTTCTTCTTTGTAGTTATGGGCTGGGTTCTTGGTCTTTTCTTGGACATCATCTTGGTTCTTTTAAGAGTTTTGACAGCCTCAGGAGTTGGTTCAGCTGCTTTAAGTTTTTCAGCAGCAATAACCATTTCTGTTGCTATGGCTGTTACTGCTTCTCTTAGTGCATGTAGTGATGCTGCTTCAATACTGTTCTTTATAATCCAGTAAATTTCTTCATCTATTTCAGCTTGAGTTGTAGTTACTGCTTCCTTCTCAGTTTCTGCTGCTTTGACTGTTTGGCCTTCAGCAGCATTAACTGTTTCTGCTGCTTGTTCAAGCTCAGCAGCATTAACAGTTTCTGCTGCTGTGGTTTCTGCTGCTGTGGTTTCTGCTGCTTTGGTTTCTGCTGCTGTGGTTTCTGCTGCTTTGGTTTCTTTGACACACTCTTCCCCCTTTTCTGTCTCACTGGACTCCCCCTTAAACTGTGCATAGTCCATTTCCATCTCAGTCTCTATGTGAGCAGTCTCCCCCTCAATTTGTGGACCCTTCAGTTTCAGTTCTGCTTCTGACTCTGACTCCCCCTTTTTGGGAGCATCATCAGTTGAGGTTCTCCTTCTTAGCACAAACCTTGCCTTTTTCCTTTTGTTCAGCAACTTGGTGACCATCTTTTTGAGCTTCTCAATTTGAGACTGTTGGTAGGTGACCACAGTCTTAAGTTGCTCAATCTCTTTCTTTTGTGCCATGACATCCAAGTTGATATTCCCTAAGGTTTCCATCAATTCCTCATAGTTATATCTATCCTCACCTTGTTTAGAAGTATTAACCTTCTTTAAAGGATCCTTGGAAGTTTCAGCAGAAGCCTTCTGCCTAGCAGAAGCACTACCTGCCCCCTTGGTTTCTTGGCACCTGGGTCCTCCTAATGATTTCTCATTTAGAGTTGCCATGGGGAAGGTCTTATTTATGTTACCACTGTCCTTCTCTGTGCTAGCAGAAGTAGTGGCAGCCTTACCACCCATATGGTCATCCTTCTCCTTAGAGACCACCTTCTTGAGGTTGGGAGACACCCCTGTGGTTTCCCTGTTGATATTCTCAATTGGAGAATGCTCCAATTGAGGGCTTAAAGGCGTAGGGCTTGGAGTAGGTACAACAAGGGAAGGAGCCTTGTGCACCTTTCTTCTTTGAAACCTTTTGGTGATTGTGGGAGTGGGTTGTTCAAGAATGGACTGTGGGATGTCTTTTGAGATGGAAGGTTGGGATTGGTCATCAGTGGGTTGATCTAATGAGGGCCTTGATCCTGATGCCATACCTTCAGAGGGTTGGGACACAACCATCATTGTGGAGAACAATGGTGTGTCAACTCCTTCCGAGTCCCTAGGAAGTCTTTTCATATTTGAAAAAACCTTCCCTTTAGGGGATTTGGGTACATATACCTCAGTGAACTGAGGTAAGTCCATCAACTCCTTGTTAAGAACTTCTTGCACAAACCTTGGATACATGAAAAAGGTCTTTTTGGATTCCAAGTTTGATACAAGATCATTAAAGATCATTGCTGAGAAATTGTACTTTCTGGCAGTGGATAAGCAGACCAAGGCATATGCAATGGGACTGCTGAACTCACTCCATCCAGTAGTTTTCTTGGAAATACAGTGCATCAGGGTATGAACAAGAAATCTCCATTGGTTGAAAAATTTTGACTTGTAGAATTTAAAAACACCAATGGGACCTTCATACCCCATTCTTTGTAAAGTAGAAAAGAGTTCTTCATTAGGAATAGAAGTTATACCTGAAGCATCATTCAACTGAAGGGAGATGCGAATAACCTCTTCAGTGACTTTCAAGGGTTTATCACAAACCCTTGTTCGTATGGTCTTCTGCCCTTCTTCAACACTAACAGTGGCATTCTCCCAAAATTGTTTCTGATGTTCGATATAGATTGTTGGGCTCACCGTGAGTGCATAGGAGATGTGCGAGGATTTGAGAAAATCGACTATATCGTGGAATCCCGCAGCTTGTTTCGGCTTCTGAAGCATGGCTATTTCATTGTGCTCATCCACAAACTCCATGATGCCTAAGGATTCTTGAAAGAAAAGCACAGAGATGCTGGGGAGTCTAGGTTAGAACGAGAGAGAAGAAGTAAATGCGAAGAGTCGTTATGAACATGGGCGGGCAAACAGGGGTATTTATATGCCCTAGATTATCAGAAGCAGTATTAACTACCTCGCAGTATTAACTACCGAGCAGTATTAACTGCCAAGCAGTATTAACTGCCAAGCAGTATTAACTACCTAGCAGTATGAACTACCGAGCAGTATTAACTACCGAGCAGTATTAACTACCGAGCAGTATTAACTGCCAAGCAGTATTAACTGCCAAGCAGTATTAACTACCTAGTAGTATTAACTACCGAGCAGTATTAATTACCGAGCAGTATTAATTACCGAGCAGTATTAACTGCCAAGCAGTATTAACTACCTAGCAGTATTAACTACCAAGCAGTATTAACTACCGAGCAGTATTAACTCCACTAGCAGTATTAAATGCACTAGCAGTATTAACTACTGAGCAGTATTAACTACTGAGCAGTATTAACGACCAAGCAGTATTAACTACACTAGCAGTATTAACCACTGAGCAGTAGTAACTGCACAAGCAGTAGTAACTACTAGAACACAGACAGTAGTAACTTCTGTACTGGCAGTAGTAACCACACTTACACTTTTCTTCACTTGGTAATCTGAGGAAAACAGAGGATCCTGAGAAAGAAAGTTAGTAGCACCAAATATAGGAAGAAATATAGGTATAAAAACAGAAAATCAAGAATTTATTCTAGGTTGATCATGCCCACACTTGTTACCAAAAAGGTGAATCTACCCACATCAAAAGCTTTTGTGAATAGATCAGCAAACTGGTCATTTGTATGAACTTTAGCAACCTGAATTAATTTCTTTTCATTGCAATCTCTTATAAAGTGATACCTTATCTCTATATGCTTTGTTTTTGAGTGTTTGACTGGATTATTAACAATGCTAATAGCACTGTTGTTATCAATGAAGATTGGTGTGTGAAGAAAAGTTACCCCATAGTCCAACATCTGATTCTGAATCCATAGAACCTGAGAGCAGCAGCTTGCAGCAGCTATGTACTCAGCTTCTGTGGTAGATAAGGACACTGTGGTTTGTTTCTTACACTGCCAAGATACTAGTCTTGTACCCAAAAACTGACATCCACCTGAAGTAGACTTCCTATCCATGTTGGCTCCTCCCAAATCACTATCTGAATATGCAAGCAAGTCAAAAGAGGATTCATGAGGATACCAGAGACCTAATCTAGGTTGCCCTTTTAAGTATCTGAATATTCTCTTGACAGCATGAAGGTGTGATTGCTTAGGAGAAACCTGAAATCTGGCACAAACACAGACTGAAAACATAATGTCAGGTCTAGAGGCTGTGAGATACATGAGAGATCCAATCATTGATCTGTAATGATGGACATCCACATCCTCCCCCTCAAGATCTGCAGTGATCTGTTTATGTGTTTCCATTGGAGTGCTTGCTGACTTTGAGTCTGATAAACCAAACTTGTCCAGGATGTCTTTCACATACTTGGATTGGCTAATAAAAATTCCATCTTTCCTCTGTTTTACCTGAAGCCCAAGAAAGAATGTAAGTTCTCCCATGGAGCTCATCTTGAAGCTTTTGTGCATCAATTCTTCAAACTCTTTACACATTTGATCATTGGTGGATCCAAAGATGATATCATCCACATAGATCTGAACAAGTAAAGTACCTCTCTTTCTCCTCTTGATGAACAGGGTCTTGTCAATGACTCCTCTTTCAAAGTCATTTATCAAGAGATAGGTAGACAAAGTGTCATACCATGCTCTTGGGGCCTGATGCAAACCATAGAGAGCCTTCTTCAGCTTGTATACTCTGTCAGGGTGCAATGGATTCTCAAATCCAGGGGGTTGACAGACATATACTTCTTCCTCAATGCTTCCATACAGAAATGCACTTTTGACATCCATTTGGTACACTTTGAACTTCATGTATGAGGCATAGGCTAGAAATAACCTGATTGCTTCAATCCTTGCCACAGGAGCAAAGACTTCCTCATAATCTATTCCTTCTTCCTGAGTGTACCCTTGTGCAACCAGTCTAGCTTTGTTTCTGATTACAATCCCTCTGTCATCCTTCTTGTTCCTGAAAATCCACTTGGTGCCAATTGCTCTATGACCTTTTGGAAGGTCTACCAAGTCCCAAACATCCTGTAATTTGAACTGTAGCAGCTCCTCTTGCATTGCCTCTATCCAGCTTGGGTCTTTCATGGCATCATAAGCCTTTTTGGGCTCAATCTGGGACAGAAAGCAAGTAAGAACAGTGTTAACTGTATTTTGCTGCTCTTGCAACTCTTGGAGTCTGCTTTGCTTTCTAGTCATCATGGGAGATGCAATATCTCCAATTACCAACTCAGGAGGATGATTTTTCTGAGTTCTTGTTTGATGACCAGCTTCCTCTTGTAAGTCCTCATCCAGATTAGACTCATTTAATTCTGGATTTGTTTCTGCTTCTTCAGTCACCTCAGATTCTCTGGAATTTGAACCTGAAGACTGATTTTCCTCTGCTCTCCTCTCTTCTTCATTCTGAATAGGTTCAGTCTCCTCATGGTGTTCACAGAATTCCACAGGATCAATGGAAGGGATTGGAAATATCACAGATTGAATTCTGTGTTCTGATGATGGTGTATCCCTTTGTCCTGCATATACATCACCACTGAAACCCAAAGAATTAGTGAGTGAATCAATGTCAAATAGCCAATTAGGACCTGAACCAATAGGATTTGGTGTGTTCTCATTGCATTTGACATTGTCACTTTCTTCAATTATTCTAGAAGAGGTATTAAAGACTCTGTAGGCTTTACTTTGAGATGAATACCCAACAAGAAAACCATCATCTGCTTTGCTATCAAACTTGCCTAAGTGAGATTTGGTATTGAGAATAGTACAAGGACATCCAAATGGCTTGAAAAATCCAATATATGGTTTCCTTTTATGGAAAAGCTCATAAGGTGTCTTGTTTTTAGGCTTTACAACTAAAACTCTGTTTTGAACATAGCAGGCAGTATTAACTGCTTCTGCCCAAAAAGTAATTGGTAACTTTGAGTCAGCTAACAGAGATCTAGCAGCCTCAATCAGTGTCCTATTCCTTCTCTCAGCAACACCATTTTGTTGTGGAGTCCTAGGAGCACTGTATTGTCTCTCAATTCCTTTTTCTTCACAAAAGGTGTTTAGATCAGAATTTTTAAACTCAGTTCCATTATCTGATCTAATGACTTTCACTCTTTGATTTGATTGGTTTTCAATTTTGAGAATGAAAGATTTGATCAGTCCACTTGTCTCATCTTTAGTTCTCAGAAAATATACCCAAGTAAATCTAGAATAATCATCAACAATAACTAAGCAGTATGATTTCTTGCCAATACTCATCACATTGGTAGGACCAAACAGATCCATATGTAACAGTTGAAGAGGATTTGATATAGTGTTTATCTCTTTGGACTTATGAGAAGTTTTGTGTTGTTTGCCTTTGAGACAAGCAACACAATGATCATCACATGAATATACTTTGGATGGCAAACCCCTTACAAGGTTATTCTTAACAAGTTTATTTATTGTTTTAAAGTTCATGTGACACATCCTTCTGTGCCATAGTGATGATTCATCTAAAGAAGCTTTTGAAACTAAACAATTTAGAGATGAATCAGATGAAACACTTTCCAAATCTAAACAATAAACATTATCCTTCCTTGGAGTTCTCAGAAGTATCATGTTTTCATCAACCACTTTGTATCCAGGAGCAAGGATAATACATTCAGAGTCTGTAAACAATATACTATGCTTCTTGTCACAAACCTGTGATACACTTAACAGGTTGTATCTCAATTGTTCAACATAGTATACATCTTCAAAGGTCATCTTACCCTTTGAAACATCACCCTTACCACTTATCTTTCCACCAGCAGGATTATCCCCAAATGCAACATGTCCTCCATCAACCTTTTTGAAATTTTTGAGGCAGGACATGTTACCTGTCATGTGCCTGGAGCAACCACTATCAACATGCCAAATGCTCTTCCCCTTGAGCTGTTGGTTGCCCTGCACATCAAGATAAATCAGTTAGTTTTATTTGGAACCCAAGCCGAAGTGGTCTTGGGTCTCCCTTGCTCATCAAAATACTTACACTTGGTTTTGATGAGATTTTTAACTTTTGGTACTGCTGTGCTGGAATACTTTGTCAAAATTATTGGTGTAGCAGCACTTGCAGCAGTACTAACAGTGCTAGCAGTACTAACAGTGCTAGCAGTATTAACCTCAGAAGTACTAACAGAGGTAGCAGTATTAACCGAGTTAACACTGCTAGAAGCAGTATTAACAGAGTTAATACTGCTAGCAGCAGTACTATCTGAAGAAGAAGCACTAACAGTATTAGCAGCACTAACATTGGACTGAATACTAGCAGTATTAATATTGCTAGCAGTACTAACTTTGGAATGATTACTAGCAGTATTAATATTGCTAGCAGTACTAACTTTGGAATGATTACTAGCAGTATTAATACTGCTAGCAGCACTAACTTTTGAAGCAGTACTAGCAGTGTTAGCAGTACTAACACTGCTAGCAGCAGTATTGTTTTTAGTGCTTTTTGGAACCCACATATTATCACATTCCTTTTCAGTCATTTTCTTTATGTGGCTTTTGGGTTTATCTTGTTTCTTTGCCACATTTTTCTTTGCAGACTTTTTATATCCACCATTCTTTCTGTAACCACCAGGTTTTTGAAAAGATCTTTGAGCATTAAACCTTTGGTTAACAGGATTGAAATAACAGTGTTTGGCTAAGTGATTTAGCTTACCACAGATGAAACAAGGTTTTGGCCTGTTGATTCTTTTCAGGTCAACTCCTTGTCTCATAGCCCACTGGTTATTCCAGTTCCTTTGATTTCCCCTCTGATTATCATGTTTTTGGGGCTTGTTCTCTTTGAATTTCCTGCAGGAACACTGTTTACAAGTATTAGAGTTCACAACTTTGGGCTGTGTGTAATGAACTTCCTTTTTCTCTTCAGTCCTTTTGATCTCTGTGTTCTTGACACATGGACTCTCACATTCCTCATCAGAGTCTACTTTGTCAGTCTCATCTTCAACAACTATTTCTTTTTCACAAGGATCTATATTAATCATTAATTCAGGTTCCTTTCTATCCTTGGTCTCTAACAAATCAGACTTAGGAGGTATGTAGTTGTTATTGTAGGGTGGAGGTGTGGTATTGTACCCTATCCCTACTTTCATCTTGTCATGGATTTGTGCTTTAATGATGGTGTCCATGGTTTTAGAAGCACAGGTAAACTTTTCAACATCAAGTTTAACCTTTTTAAGCTCTTCTTTTAACTTCTCACTCTCCTCCCCAGACACTTTCAGCTTAATCTCATACTCATTCTTCTCCCACTTCCAATAGTTAGTATCATAGTGGTGTTGAAGTTCATTAGCTTGAAAAGCTCTGATCTGTTCCTCAAACCTTTCTACAATCCTAACATAATCTTTCACATCTTTCTCTAGCCTCTTAAGGTCATCACACATACTCTGATTGTGATCCCTATATCTTTTAACAGCATCAATGCAAGCTTGAGAACAGAGTTTAGATTGTACCTCAGTGGGGATATCAGACACTTCTGCCATAAGAGCTTGATTCTGACAGGCTTCTTCAGCTTGATCACTCCAATCAAATCCCATTCCTTGTTGAGAAACAAGGGCTTGAGAGGAGCTTCTGTTTTGGTGTCCATTTGGAGTCTGTGATCCTCCACTTCTGCATTCTCTGGCAAAGTGTCCCATCTTGTGACACTTATAGCATTCAACCTTGGACTTGTCAAAGCCTGCACCATCTTCTCTTCTTTGGGAAAAGTTGTTTCTCCCAGTCCTTTTGATGAATTTCTTCACCCTCATTGATAGCATAGCCATCTGCCACTTGATGTCCATCTCTTCCAGATCATCAGCATTGATCTGCTCTAAATCATCATTGATTAGAGAAGAGTGGACATGACTAGAAAAGAATGCTTCTAGTACAGAATCTGTGGTCTTCTCTTGATTGGTTCCAGCAGCAGTATTAACAGAACCTGCAGTATTAACAGAATCAGGATTAGCAGCAGTATCAGAGGATGAAGATAATAAAGCAGCATTATAAACAAGTCCTGATGGCCTTTTCTTGGCTTCAACTTCAGCCTCAAATACTCTCAGATCATTGTAGAGGTCATCTAGCTCTTTGTCCTCCAATTGGTCATTCTGTCTGAATGAGACTGTGTACATGGTCCATTCTTCTCCCAATGATCTAAGGAACTTTCTATTGACATCATCAGCATCCATGTGTACACCCACAGTTGCTAATTCTCCAATTAACTTGTTAAATCTGTCAAAAGTTTGAGTCATGGACTCATTCTTAGCAGACATAAAGTTTTCATATTGTTGCCTGAGAATAGCCTTTTGATTTCTCTTTGTGCTCTTTGTGCCAGTAAATCTTTTCTCCAGAGCATTCCACAACATCTGTGCATCTGTGCAGTGTTGGAATTGATGTTGGTACTCATTAGGAATAGCCAAAAGCAGAGTGCTTAAGGCCTTCATCTCTGTTTGTCTTACTTTCTTTTCAGCATCTGTCTTGGGAGGAGGTCTCTTTCCATCTGCTCCAATCTTTCCTTCATTACATGGGCCATTTTCTATGATGTCCCATATGGCATAATCAGTAAGAAGAATGTACTGCTTGATTCTTAGTTTCCACATGTCAAATTCATTGGGTTTGAGCATGGGAACCTTTGAAACAAGAGTACTGTGAGAATCCATTGAATTGTCCATAGTTTCTAAGATACCAAAGCTCTGATACCACTTGTCATGATCGATTCTTAACAAGAATTAAACTTCTTAGAAACAGAATTTAGAGAATCTTGCGGAATAGAACTCTAAATCAATTAAAGAACAATCAATAGAAATTCAATAAACTGTATATATATCAAACAGTTATAACTCACAAGTTTTACACCAAACCTCAATCTTGTTGAACAGGCTCAACAAGACGATTTCTACTTCTCTAGAAATAGGATCTATGATCTTGAGGTTAATTCACTCTTGAATATCGAATTCTGTATATTATCTATCTTCTGTTTTTTTTTTTTTTTAATAGCTATCTATCAATACTATTTATACAAAAGTAATTACAAGATAACCATAAAAAGTAAATTGATCTTCTGAATCTTCGTTAAGCATATCTTGATCAATTCCTTCTTTGTCTCCAAAAGTATCGCATATCAAATTTATCAACTCAGCAGTATTAATGATGATTTGGCTCAGCAGCATTAACAACCTTCAGCAGTATTAATCTTCACAGTCTTCAAGCAGTAGTAACTCAGCTCAGCAGTACTAACCATGTCTAGCAGTAGTAATTTGGACTAGCAGCACTAACTTCAACTAGCAGTATTAACTTCATCTAGCAGCAGTAACTTTGCCCAGCAGTAGTAACGAAGAACTGGCAGTAGTAATGAAGACTTAGCAGTACTAACCATACTTAGCATATCTTCAGTTCCCAACACTTTATGACGAAGATGATCACCCAAGGCCATACTTCATCAGCAAATTGAAGTCCGGCAACGTCAAAAAGTCGAATCTGGTAACTTTTTTAGGGGTTGTTTACCAAATGTTCACCGGATAAATGTTTATTGCACCTACCTTAGACCATCTCCAATGGGGTCACTAAATCTTACACTAAACACTAAATTCAGTGTAAATGACACTATTCACATCTCCAATGGGGTCTCTATTTTTCATACTAAATTTGGTGTACACTATATTTGGTGTAACACTATTCATTTACACTACTTTTTACATCACTTCTAAAAAATAGTGTTACCCATTGGAGAAGATTTACTATTAACACTAAATTTTACACTATTTTTGAAATTTGGTGTAAAATATAGTATGACCCATTGGAGATGCCCTTACCGGTAACATTTTCAGCCATCAAAATGGACCGATAGTAAGCGTCTTATATGTGGTAAGAGTAAGATTCTCAGTTGTTATCATTTTCATACGGTAAGGTATGTGACATCCAACAAGCTCTTACACAGTAGGTGCTTACCCGATAAGCATTTGGTAAACTGCTTTTTGGTTTTTAGAACTCTATTCGTAACGAAATTGAGAAATTTTGTGCCAAATTTGTTATTGTAGTATCTACCAATAAAATTTGCAAAGGAGAATGGATTATTCTACGACGGAGAAATAATTATGAGAAACGGCAAAGATGAAAGGTCATGGATTGTCGAGTTAAAGAATCACAAGAACAAATATTGTTATATAGGACGAGGATGGAAGGATTTTCGTGTTGCGAATGGCTTGAAGGAAGGAGACCGTTTCAAACTTCAGATTGTCGGTAATATTGGAGGGAAGTTGGTCGTAAACGTTTCTGTTTAAATTTAACTTGTTTTGACGTAACCGACTAAATAGTTTTGAATCGTCATCGTTTTTAGATGTTTGAAAATATATGTCAGAAATAATACGCTATGTTTTTTCAAGAAATAGCCTATGAAGGATTTTTTATATCTAACCTCATGTATTTTAATGAATTGTCAACGTTAGGAGGGTTTTACATAACTAAGTTAGGGGCTGTTTGTTTACCTCTTAATGGAACCATTAAGAGGTAACCTCTGAATCGCTAAGAGGTAAATCTTGTTTGGCAAAAAAATATCTGCCTCTTAATGGTTCTAAAACTCTCTTAATGATTTAGCATCATGTTGAAGAATGATTCAACACTGATAGTTGGTCCTGATTTTTAGAGCTGTTAGCTCCTGCTTTCTAGGTCAAGATTGTTTCCTTATTTTTAGCTAGTTAGTTTTTGCTTGACGTATGTATTCTTGGCTTATTTAAAGGCCCTTTTTCTCATCTGAATAAAGCAAGCAAGTTTATGCAGTAATCTTAAAACTTCTTCCTTGCTCTGTTATTTCTTTGTTGCTCTAACATTGTGGTATCAGAGCCAGGTTCCCAACTAGGTTTCTGTATTCAAAATCAAACACAGATGGCTTCCAAGAATTCCACTCTTAATGTTGCTCAACCCTCTATTCCAGTGTTCAAAGGAGAGTCTTATGAGTTCTGGAGTGTCAAAATGAAGACGCTTTTCAAATCGCAAGAGTTATGGGATCTTGTTGAACGTGGCACAGAAGATGGTCAAAGTGAAGCAGATAAAAAGGAAAATGAGAAGAAGGATGCAAAAGCCTTGTTCTTCATTCAGCAAGCTGTTGATGATAGCATTTTCTCAAGGATAGCAGCCTCAACCTCTGCACATGAAGCATGGAGCACACTAAAGACCGAGTACCAAGGCTCTGCTAAAGTAATCACCGTGAAATTGCAATCTCTCAGAAGAGATTTTGAAACTGCCCATATGAGGAGTCCAGAAACGGTCCAAGAGTACCTTGCAAAAATATCCTCTATCGTCAGCCAGATGAGAACGTATGGTGAGAAGATCCATGATACGACGGTAGTGGGAAAGATTTTGAGGAGCCCGTCTCCTAAGTTTGATCATGTGGTTGCAGCCATTGAAGAATCTAAGGATCTCTCTACCTATACCGTCGATGAACTCATGGGATCATTGCAAACCCATGAGGCTAGAATCAACAGGACAACTCTAAAAGGGGAAGATCAAGAAAGCTCTCAAGATGAGCGAGCTATGTTCTCATATAATCGTGGCAGAGGACGAGGAGCGTACCGGGGCAGAGGTCGTGGCAGAATGAGTGGCGTGAAGTGTTCCTATTGCAACAAGTTTGGACACAAAGATGAGGATTGTTGGAGAAAAAATAAAGAAGCTCAATTTGTAAAAGAAGAAGAAAACTACCTGTTTATGGCACTTGCAAGTCCAGAATCTGCTGCAAAAGATATTTGGTATATTGATAGTGCATGTTCAATGCACTTGACAGGAGATAAGACAAAGTTCAAGATGCTCGATGAGACGTATAAATCGCAGGTCAGATTAGGCGATGACAAGAATGTCGAGATCAAAGGAAAAGGAGTGGTTGCTGTCAACATAGATGAAAAAGAACGAATGATTCGAAATATACACTATGCTCCAGGTTTGGCTCATAATCTTGTAAGTGTTGGGCAGCTTCTTCGTTCTGGTTACTCTGTCTTATTTGATGATTACATCTGCACTGTTAGAAGCAAGTCTACTAATGAAGTTTTGCTTCAAACAAAGATGAGTGAAAGCAATATGTTTCCCATAAATTTTTCTTGTAAAGAGCAGTTTGGGCTAATCAGCAGCAAAACAAATAACTCCGAAGCTTGGCATTTACGCTACGGACACCTCAATATCAAAGGCCTGCAGTTACTTGCAAATAAAAACATGGTAAAAGGCTTGCCCGATATCAAAGAACTGAACCATGTATGCAAAGGATGTGCCTTAGGAAAGCAAACCAGGAAATCGTTTCCAGTCGGGCAGTCAAAAAGAGCGGAAAAGAAGTTGGAACTTGTTCATGCAGACATTTGTGGGCCAATGAAAACAGAATCTCATGCTGGGAGTAAGTATTTTTTGCTATTGATCGATGATTTCACAAGGATGAGTTGGATATACTTTCTCTCACACAAATACGAAGCATTTGATTCTTTTAAGAAGTTTAAAGCACTTACAGAGAACCAAAGCAGTGAAAAGTTGAAGACTCTAAGAACTGACAGAGGCGGAGAGTTCTCTTCCACTGAATTCAACAACTTTTGTGACGAGCATGGAATCAAGAGGGATCTTACTGCTCCCTATACCCCTGAGCAAAATGGTATAGCCGAGCGTAAGAACCGAACGATTGTGGAAATGGCAAGGTGCGTGATGAAGGCAAAAGATCTCACTGATGAATTCTGGGCAGAAGCATGTGCTACTGCAGTGTATTTGATCAATCTCTCCCCCACAAAAGCTGTGTGGAACAAGACGCCATTTGAGGCATGGTATGACTTTAAACCAACCGTATCACATCTTCGAATTTTTGGATCATTGTGTTATGCTCTAATTACTTCACATAGGCATAAACTTGAATCGAAAACAAATAAATATGTTTTCGTGGGTTATTGCTCCAATTCTAAAGCTTACAGGCTGTATGATCCGGAAGAGCAGAAAATAGTAGTCAGCAGGGACGTTCAATTTGATGAACGACTGAAGTATGAAGAGGCAGATTCCAGATGCGAGTCAACAGTTAACATGCCACTTGAAGAGCAGGAGGAAACAAATGGTGATAATAAAAAAGATGATGATTCTTCAACAAGTGAACCTGATGCAGACTTTTCTCCACAAAATGTCACAGATTCTTCGCAAAGTGCAGAAAATTCTCAATTACGTCGAAGCCAACGAGGCCATATTCCGAAGAAAAGATTTCCTTGTGATGAAAGTCCTATTTGCACCTTCGCTATGTTTGCCGGTGACCCAACCAACGTACAAAACGCCATGGAAAGTGATGCTTGGAGGACATCTATGGATGAAGAAATAAGATCCATAGAGAGAAATGAAACATGGGAGCTCACAGACCTGCCGGAAAACAAGAAAGCCATCAGCTTGAAATGGATATTCAAAACCAAACACAACTCTGATGGAAGTATTCAAAAGCACAAAGCCAGACTAGTTGCTCGTGGGTATGTGCAGGAGTATGGAGTCGATTTTGAAGAAACCTTCTCTCCGGTGGCCAGGTTTGAAACTGTTAGACTAATTCTTGCCCTTGCAGCCCAGTCACAATGGACTGTTTTTCAGTTCGATGTGAAATCAGCCTTTCTCAATGGAGACCTGAAAGAAGAGGTTTACGTGCAACAACCCGAAGGCTCAGTCATCCAAGGAAGTGAAAGCAAGGTGTATAAGTTAAAGAAAGCATTGTACGGCCTAAAGCAAGCTCCTAGGGCTTGGTACAGCAAAATCGATGACTTCTTCATTCAAAATGGCTTTCAAAGGAGTCCAAATGAGCCCACTCTATACATAAAACAACAAGGTACGAAAAATGTTATGCTGGTCAGTTTATATGTCGATGACATGATCTACACAGGATCGTCGATGCAACTAATTGAAGACTTCAAGAAGGCTATGATGAACACCTTTGAGATGACGGACATGGGCAAACTTAGCTACTTTCTCGGCCTAGAAGTTCAGCAATCCATACATGGTATATTTGTGTCACAACACAAATATGCTACTGATCTCTTGAAGCTGTTTGGCATGATGCATTCACAAATTGCATCGACTCCAATGAATGAAAATGAAAAGCTAGCTGCTGAGGATGGCACGGAGATGGCAGATGCAAGGAGGTACAGAAGCCTAGTAGGTAGACTCATCTATCTTACACACACAAGACCTGATCTATCGTTTGCAGTGGGCTTACTTTCAAGATTTATGCACTGTCCAACAAAGCAACACATGGGGGCAGCAAAAAAGGTACTTCGATACGTAGCCGGTACCAAAAATTTTGGTGTTTGGTATAAGAAAAATGATCATTTTGTTCTGACCGGATATACCGACAGTGATTGGGCTGGATCTCAAGATGACAGAAAGAGCACGAATGGGAATTGCTTTCTCTTAGGCTCTGGTGTTATTTCTTGGAGTTCGAAGAAGCAGTCAACAGTAGCTTTATCATCGACAGAGGCTGAATACGTAGCAGCTACAGCAGCTGCCTGTCAAGCGGTATGGCTACGAAGGCTACTTATGGATTTAAATCAACCACAAGTTCAAGCCACTCAAGTTTTCTGTGACAACGTGTCTGCTGTGGCGTTGACAAAAAATCCGGTCATGCACGGGAGAACAAAACATATTGAGATAAAGCACCATTTCATTCGAGAACTAGTTGCGGGTGAAGAAATCAAATTGGAAGTGTGCAAATCAGGTGATCAGTTGGCCGATATTTTTACCAAAGCACTTCCTCCAGCAAAATTCGAAGATATGAGAAATCGATTGTTCATTACCAGTTTTGAATCACAGGGGGATGTTGAAGAATGATTCAACACTGATAGTTGGTCCTGATTTTTAGAGCTGTTAGCTCCTGCTTTCTAGGTCAAGATTGTTTCCTTATTTTTAGCTAGTTAGTTTTTGCTTGACGTATGTATTCTTGGCTTATTTAAAGGCCCTTTTTCTCATCTGAATAAAGCAAGCAAGTTTATGCAGTAATCCTAAAACTTCTTCCTTGCTCTGTTATTTCTTTGTTGCTCTAACACATCATGTGTCTTCCTTAACCATTCAGCACCCTAATTTAATTCTAAACAATTACCAAACAATCATATTTCATTTTGCACTATATCATAAAAGCATGTTAATCATTTTGATCACTTAATCATTCTGCACTAAACCATTCGTTAACTGCCAAACAGCCCTAGAGTGTAATTTTTATCTGTAAACACTTCTCGAATAAGTATTTAGAGCATTTTTAACAGCTTTTCCAAAATAGATAAAATGGAGATTTTGGTTAATTTTAATAGCTTTTTTGAAAAAAGAGAAAAAAGGAGAGAGAGAGAGAGTAATTTTCTCTCCAAATTTGGAGATATCCCTAAAAATGGAGATATCCCTAAAAATGATACATTAAGAGATATAAATGATTTTTTTATTATATCCCAATAAGGAGAATTTGATGGAAGTAGATGCAATATTAAGATTTTGGCGCTTGAATCTTCATTTTAGAAATGTTTGGTGAATTTGTTGGAGATGCTCTTAAGTAAATTGTCTCGAAGTTGAAACAATTTATCAGCTTTTGGATGGGAAAAAAAAGAATTATGTTTATACCGGTGATAAGGACTTTTTGATAAGTCATTACATTCTAACTTATTTGAAACAACTTATCAGTTTTTTTTGGTTATTTTACATGTATAAATACTCAAACGCCCCCTAAAAACAACATATTTTTTTAGGTATTTTACATGTATAAGTAATCCCAAACTCCTCCTAAAGAATAACATATTAGTTTTTTTGGTTATCAATATATATATTAAAGTAGAAACCAAAGGCAATGATGTGGCATCTCCTAAGACCATCTGCACACGTCTTGCAAATGGTCTTGCAAGATGACATGGCATGCCATGTCATTTGAAAGACCTTGCAACAAAGCCTTCTTCTTGCTATTAAAGTCTTGCAAGCATTAGTTTATTAATTTAATTAGTTATGAAAGGTATATGTTATTATTAATGTTAGTTTATATTAATTATTTATATTATTTATATTATAATTTATTAGTTGTGAAAGGAGTTTGGTCTTGCATGTGTGTAGAAAGTGTTATTGCAAATCTGACGTGTCATTTGTGAAAGGAATATGATCTTGCAGGTGTGTGGATGCTCTAAGCATCTTAAGCCTACCTTTCTTTTTTCTAACTTTTTTGATTTTTAAAATATTTGATATATTAAAGACGTTTTCGTCCTTTATACTATTAACATAAAATTCATTAGAATAAGGTTATTTTGGTAATTTTAAAATATTAACCTCCTCAACTTTTCATCTTCATTTTTGAATTTCATCTTCATTCTTGAAAATGAAACTTCCAAACATTTTCATTGCTTATTAATCATGATTTGTTCATCACTAAATGTCTTGTTCTTCTATATATTATTCATTTCACAATTCATTATTCTTCAACAAAATAGTTTTTTCAGGTAAATTCTTTTTCTACATCTCCATCACTTGATTTGTTCTTTCATTCCACAAATCATTATTCTTCCACAAAATTAGGGTTGGCAATGGGTAAGGGAAAACCCGTTACCCGTTATGTTTCGACACGTTGGATAAGGGTATGGATAAATAAAATTTTCTCCATTTATCCACTTATCCATTACCCGTTTACCCGAAATTTTAGTGGGGAGGATATGGATAAACGGTTTTTTTGTTATCCATTACCCGTTACCCGTTTTATATATATATATATATATATATATTAGTGTGTATATATACATAATTATACATAATTATATATTATTAATATTCTTTATAATAAATAAGGTTATTTTGGTAATTTTAAAATACTAACCTCCTCAACTTTTCATCTTCATTTTTGAATTTCATCTTCATTCTTGAAAATGAAACCTCCAAACATTTTCATTGTTTATTAATCATGATTTGTTCATCACTAAATATCTTCTTCTTCTATATATTATTCATTTCACAATTCATTATTTTTCAACAAAATAGTTTTTCAGGTAAATTCTTTTTCTACATCTCCATCACTTGATTTGTTCTTTCATTTCACAAATCATTATTCTTCCACAAAATTAGGGCTGACAATGTGTAAGGGTAAACCCGTTACCCGTTATGTTTCGACCCATTGGATAAGGGTATGAATAAATAAATTTTTCTCCATTTATCCATTACCCGTTTACCCGAAATTTTAGTGGGGAGGATATGGATAAAAGTTTTTTTTCGGTATCCATTACCCGTTACCCGTTTTATATATATATAATTAAATATTAGTGTGTATATATATACATAATTATATATTATTAATAGTCTTTATAATGAATAATGTTATTTTGGTAATTTTAAAATATTAACCTCCTCAACTTTTCATCTTCATTTTTGAATTTCATCTTCATTCTTGAAAATGAAACAGATGAAACCTCCAAACATTTTCATTGCTTATTAATCATAATTTGTTCATCACTAAATGTCTTCTTCTTCTATATATTATTCATTTCACAATTCATTATTTTTCAACAAAATAGTTTTTCAGGTAAATTCTTTTTCTACATCTCCATCACTTGATTTGTTCTTTCATCTCACAAATCATTATTCTTCCGCAAAATTAGGGCTGGCAATGGGTAAGGGTAAACCCGTTGCCCGTTATGTTTCGACCCGTTGGATAAGGGTATGGATAAATAAAATTTTCTCCATTTATCCACTTATCCATTACCCGTTTACCCGAAATTTTAGTAGGGAGGATATGGATAAACGGTTTTTTTCGTTATCCATTACTTGTTACCCGTTATATATATATATATAGGAAGGTTCAAACGAGGAGCGTACCTATTTAAGAGAAACGCGAGGAGCGCCTCCATGTACTGGATCACATGTGATCCACTACTGCCGAAAAAATCGGGTAGCAGGCGACCTGGTTCGCGAGTCGGCCAAGTCGCCCGGATCACATGTGATTTTAGTTGTGAATCACATGTGATCCACTACATGTTGTGAATCACATGTGATTCGGCAGTAGTGAATCACATGTGATTCAGTACATGGGCGGTGCTCCTCGCGTTTCTCTTAAATATGTACGCTCCTCGTTTGAACCCGCCTCTCTCTCTCTCTATATATATATATATACATATATATAAATAAATATTAGTGTGTATATATATACATAATTATATATTATTAATATTCTTTATAATGTTATCGTGTATTAATATGTACTTTAATTTATTTATTATTTTTATTGAGTAAAAGATTTCATGATGATTAAACGAGAAACAAGACGGGTTCAAGAAAATAAATACAATGAAAATTGTTAGTCTTGTAATTATATATATATTTTTAAGAGTGAATTACATCGGTGGTCCTTGTGGTTTATCCAAAATTTGGATTTGGTCCTTGAAGTATACTATCTATGGTGGTGGTCCTTAACTTTTTAATTTACTTTCACTCATGGTCCTTCTATGTTAAACATAGGAGGACCATGAGTGAAAGTAAATTAAATATATGAGGATCATGAGCGAAAGTAAATTAAACATAGAAGGACCATGAGTGAAAATTAATTAAAAAGTTAGGGACCACCACTATAGATAGTGTACTTTAGGGACCAAATCCAAAATTAGGATAAACCACAGGGACCACCAGTGTAATTCACTCTATTTTTAATATTATACTAAGATTATTCATTGAAAATAATAAAATGTTTAGTATAAATATTAGATATAAAATGGTAACTATATTTATTAGCTTATGTTTTACTTATATATTTGAGATTTAACGATATCAATTATAGTTTAAAATAAAATTTTGTTTTACCATTTGTCCATTACCCGTTTCGTTACCGGGTATTTTTAATGGGTAGGGTAGGATATGGATAAGGGTTTTATGAGATGGATAATTATCCGTTTCGTTACTCGCTATATATTTTAAATAGATTGGATAATGGATTAACTATATAAAAATATATATATAACGATGTTAACCATCTATTTTCGGTGTAAATATAATGGAAAATATTGCAAAAATAAGTTTTAAAGTAATATTACTTCATCTACCCTTTTTTTTTAAAGTTGACACTTACTAAATAAGAGCATCTTCAACCGCTTCTCTAAAATAGAGAAAATTGCATTTTTGTTTTCTATATTGCTCCAATAGCTTTTTTATCTTGTTCTCTAAAATAGAGAAAACAAGGAAAAACTCCAATTTTAGAGAATTCTCTAAAACTTGATGGGATGTGGGAGAAATTATTATTTTATTGATTTCCACCAATAAGATTAAACTATCATCATTTTATATAATTTTTCAAAAAAAAGTGCATTGGGATGATAAAGTTTATAATATTTTAATAATATAATTGATGTAGAAATCTCTAAAATAGAGAATCTGTTGGAGTGAAATATAATTTGATTTAGAGATTTTGATTTTTGGTTCTCTATTTTAGAGAAGTTATAGAGAATCTGTTGGAGATGCTCTAAAGTTCAGACGACATTGTTTCTCCGGCGACGTTGTTTACGACTATCTTCCAATTGAATATGTTAATATCAACTTTCTTCTGTGAATCTGTCACTGCAAACATAAACAAAAGATAACTACGAGGACATGTTTATCAAGACCTCTGGTCTATTTTTCACTAGAGATCATCATGTCAATTACTTTATCTAGTGTTTATCTAATAAGAGCATCTTCGATGCAAAAGTCATTTTTTTGTAACCGTGGGTTTTCGGGCCAGCTTACGCACACCGACTAATCCTCGGGCGACCACGAATGGCCTGGAGTCATCGCAGGTGAACCTCCATGGCCACAAGGGCTTTGGCAGTACCTGGATTTGAACTCTGGGTAGATGAGCTTCCACTACATCCTCCAAGGGATTTACCAGTACACCACAACCTAAGTGGTTAATGCAAAAGTCTTTCATAGCTTTTTACTATTACAAAAAGCCTTTCAAAGGGTTTTTTGGCATTGGAGTGAAAAGTTTTTTGGTAAAAGGGTTGGTGTACACCAACCTGTTTTTGAAATAGCTTTTTAGTAAAAAGGTTAATAAAAAAGTTTTTGATAAAGGTTTTGCATTGAAGAAGGTTTTTGATAAAAATAAGTTAATAAGAGTAAAAAGCTTTTTTAATAGGTTAACGGATGCTCTAACACTTGCAAGGTACATGGTATTCAAACTTTGTGTCAGAATTCTTTTTAAACAATTTAATAAATAAAAAACTGTAAATAACATCAAAGGCAAAGCATTAATGTCGTGTCACTTACAAAATTTTACATTTTTGTAGGCATAGCATAACTCGCAATGATCGTGTGAGAAGTTAAGTTTAACGTGAGAAGTGGATATGAACTGTTAAGTTGATCACTTTTAATCAAATGTGTCCCCCTAAATTGCACATTAGAAGATAATAGATTTGATGCATCTCATCCTAAGGTGGGTTCATTTCTCATCCAACAGTTGATAACCATTTCTTACGTTTTTTACGTTAACCTCAACTTTTCACTGAACCATAACATAATAATTCCTACTTTTTACCTTTGGAAGTTTAAAACACAAAATATCTACATTAAGTCCCTAAAATAATTAATTATCTAACGGTAGAATAAAACAATGGATATAAATGAAAAAAAAGGAGAGATTGGTTGGGTTTGGAAACAAAAAAGTGGGTGTCCATTTGAGTCAGACCAATTGGCAATGTAGGCCTGAAAGCTTGTTATCCTTCCACTATCAAGATTGAGGGGTTATCGCAGCTCTGTGAATCCAGCCTAACGCATTATCCCCTACGGTACAAGTGACCTACGCCTTTGCTTGAATCACGTGAACCAACTCTTGACTTGGAACGGGCAAACCATTTATGCACAGCCAGACCCAACCATGTTGAGCCGAGACTTGTGGTCTATGAAACCTGTTCATAAAGTTGTTTGAATATCCTTCATGTGGGAGCACTCATAATTACTTATGAAGCAAGGTTTTTGGTGTATTTTTTGAAATTTGTTAATTGGTAAATTCATTCTTCTAGTGATGCAAACCAGGATAATTTACAATGAGATTGAAGATTTTGATTCTTGAGTCTTGCTTCTCATACTTGTTTGTTGTAGACATCATATTCGACTAAGAGCATCTCCAATAACTTCTCTAAAATAAAGAAAATTGATATTTTGTTATCTAAGAGCATCTCCAACAACTTCTCCATTTTGGGGAAAATGAAGAAAAATGGGGATTTTGGGTTGTTTATTTGCTCCAACAGTTTCCCCAAAACTATCTCCAAAATGGAGAAAGTAGAAGAGAGATGGAGTTTTTCTCCAAATATGGAGTTAACCCAAAAAATGATTACTTATTGAGAGCACCAATAGGAATATTTGAAAAATAACTAGTAGTGTACCCGTGCAATGCACGGGTGAGATAGGTGTGAAAATTTTATCGCAAAATGAAATATGAAAAGCTCTCGAGTTCGACAACAGGGTTGAGTGACTTTTTTCTCAAATACACATGTTCAAGTTCGAATCATGCAAGAGATGGCTTGAATGGCCATGGAAGCTTATTGATTCACACACCTCAATCAAACTCCAACATCCTGCATATACCACTCTATTGCGACTTCATTTGCCAAGCTATCTTTATATTCATAGAAAACATCACTTAAAAATCTTCATTTTGGAGTGATTCGAATCTGTAACACACTAACACTGAGTTCTTAATAAATAAAAAACAAACAAGATAAATAACAAAAATCCTATACAAATAGCAATTTGCAAAGACACACAGGTTAAAGAAAGTGATCACAATGAGACGATATCAAAAACAAAACCCATAGCCAATCAAATTACTCAAAAAATTACTCCAAGCAGATTTATGATTAATTTCTCGAAAAAATTAAACATAGCCAATCCAATAGAAAGCATCAGCAGCAGTTGTAGCAGCTGTTGAATGGATTGCTAGTTTGAAACTTTGGACTTGTTCATAAGTAGGCCATTTCAATATTATACTTAAACCTTTTGTCTTTTTGTTCCAAACCATACCACAAATTCATAATCCTGGTACTGGAATAATATTCAGTTTCCCTAACCTGCTACTTCTTCAGCTTCTAATCAATCAAAAAGAAACTACACCAATAGTTATGATACTAACAAATTCAACTTCAATCAACAAAAATCATCATATCTCAACAGTTGACGAAAAAAGAGTAGAATTAATATTACTGAAATTATTATCTACACCATCCCCAAAAATGTGTTGATCAGTGGATACATGGACAGATAGATCATGAAGACTACTTAGGCTATTTTCAATTTTGAAAATTTTCTAAAAACATTGCTAAGTTAGAGGTTAAGAGAAGCATGTTGGATACTAAAGCTTTTAGATTAAGATGAAATAATCAAAAAGTGGGTATTTCATCTTAATTTTTACTGGTTAGCATGAAACCAATCCTTGAGTGGTGTTAGCAGCCAAATCCAAGCATGAAAACAAACAAATTAATGGGTATTAATCAAATAAGAACATAATGGATCTAATTCGTAAATGAACAAAAAGAACCACATGGACATATGGTATTTGACGTGAAGGACCCATGAGTCCAAATAGGCAAATAGTCCTTTTATCTCCAGAAATAAATGAAGAAACCAAAACACCAAAATCAAGAAACACAAACCTTTTGGTTTCGATTGGATACCAAATATCGATTTAGGGTTTCGAAAGCAATCTGTGCAAAAAACTTGAAAGCAGAAATGTGTTTGAACAAACAGAACTTGAAAGCGAAAATATTGTGCAATAAGTCAATAACAGTATATTCTTTACCCGGAGCAAAGTAACAATTTCAAAAGTTGTATCCAACTTACCCATCATTCTTAGAGTCTCAGGATCTGTGTACAGGCAAACCTACAGCAACACAACCTCATCAGTCTTGATAGAATTTTTATGTAAAACATGATATATTTTGGTCCACAAACAAACACCCCCCCAATCCACCATGAGGGGGGGGGAGTCAAACAACAATAAAATAAAGAGAAAGGAGAAATAATTAAGTAATTGAATGGGCCAGAAGTATAAAATTCAACTGCAACATCAATATCTTTGGCATTGTTAACTACCAAAATTTACCAATTACAAGCAGTCAAGTGATCCACTAAAGTTCAAAAGTTGTTATTATATGTCGTTATGTCAATACTGTCATATCATCCCAGAAATTCGGCCAACAAACGTTGTGAACCGGAAAATATATAGATCACGGTTAGACACAAAGAGCCCATAAATCCCACGGCATCATATATTGAGATCTTTATAGCTAGTTATTGATTAACAAAAGTGTACAAAGATTCTTTACTTCCTACGGATAACTACAAACTATATTCAAGGTGATCACAAATAAATCAGATACATGTAGAAATCCTTGCACTTCAGAAGCTGTTAAAATTGGTTAGCGGTGCGATAGCGGTCAAGGACCGATATTCGATATATCGGTGATATATCGGAATATCGGTTTATATAAAGAATTATATATATAGATATAATATTATATATGCATCCATAAACTTATCATATGCATTAATTAAAAACATAGTTCAACATCAAAACATCAACTTAAATAAAGTTTCACAAAATAGGAATAGTGTTCATGAATGGAACTGGAAGTCTGGTTCGAAGGGTTTGCTGGAACAGAAGAAAAAAGAAAGAAAGAAGGAGAAAGAAGAAGAAGGAAAGAGGCATCGTTCTCTTTTTTGGAGTTAAACCTAACTCTAAATTTTAAAAAAAAGCCCAATACTTAGAATTAAAGAAAAGCCCATCACTGCCATCAGAGAAACTCATCAAAAAAGCCCAAAAATGGAACCCTCAAAATATCGCGATTTTTGACCGATTTTTGGACCGAAATATCGGCCGCTATATCGGCGATATCGGCCGATATATCGCTGACCGATATATTGACCGATTTTTTGCTGATCACCGATATCCGATATATCGGCGCTATATCACCGCTAAAGCGCGATTTTAACAGCATAGTTCAGAAGTAGACAGATATGTGGAAGCTTATAGGTATATATCCAAAAAATGATGATACAGGGAGCGTTGTGTCTTCAATAGAATATTGAGAAAAGAAGATACTCAAACTAAATTGATTTCTTGGGAGAGAGAGAGAGGGGGATTACATAAACAAGTCAATAAGTGCAGGTAGTCAATTATAGATTAATGATGGCTATAGAGAGATGAGGAATACCTTTCGACTTCTCAATTAGTGCTCTCTCAATTACCCCATGTAACAAATTAAATCATGAATCACATAATCCATTCTGAATGTAGTAGTTGAGTTAGCACCCACAAAAAATGAATAGCAGCATCCTTGAAAACACTTGTGGTAAAACTGAAACAAATAAAGCAGTGAACATCGAAAAGCTCTAAAAAATTCTTAGAATGGCTCGACTTTCAGATGTTTACATGTATAAACTTAATACTTATATTAAAAACCTTTAACTTAAATAAAATCATCATCACCTTAACTCCTACCCACCAATCAACGATCCAAACAAGTTCCAGCCACAACAGCTCAGCCACCATTCTGTTCATTCTTCTAAATAAACTCTTCAAGAATGGCCTTACAGTCACAAAAATAAGTGCCTAAAATAGTAAATCAGCAGTAACAAATCAAACATAGTGAGATTTAGCGTTATTTTAGAAGCTCACAACAATTGAATCTTAAGTACAGATTTCAATAACACACATGCACGCACACAAAAAGGTACCAAAACTTCTAAGAACTGGAAGAAATAAGTTGCAATCAAACATTATGTTGATCTCAAGGGTAAAACGTTCTAAAATTGAGCAAATCCCTAGCAAGATTTGGATTGAATGATTTGAAAGTGAAGATATAGAGTAGGGGAAAGAAAGTATACCTGAATAAAGTTAACGATGAGATCAGAGATGAAGAAGAGGACGCCAATAGGGACAATAACAACTGCTGCTGCGATAGCCATGGCCGCACTGAAACAGTTTGTCTGCTAACACTATCCAGTGAGATGTAAAAATAGTATACATACAAATGTGTAAAACAATGAAGATATATACAGAGCATTACATGCAATATACATACAAAGGTGAAATCGATTTAATGAGCTTTGTGCAAAAAGAAACCCAAATCGACGGTGAAGGTGAAAACGTACCTGAGATGGTGAAACCCTGAGAAGAAACGATGAAATCGATTTGATATCGTGAAACCTTGGTGATGGTGAAACCTGAGACGGTGAGAAAGAAAATAAAATCCCAAATCGATGAAAAAGAAGAAATTTCATGCAAGCAGAAACAAATCCCTAATTTATCTCCAAAAACCCATGATTAATAAACCTCTAATCATGAAAAGAGGTACCTTTGAATTTTAAAGTCATCCCATCTAACTTTCAGCTACGAATTCTTGAACTTAGCAAGAAAAACAGCGATAAAGATACTAAACTTATAATCAGAAATGCAAAAATATATTCGAATTTGTAACATAAATTAAAGTTTGGCATCCAATATTCAACCGCTGATGGGAATACAAATATTATTGAAGAAACAAGAACATAAAATTTCAGGGGATATAAAATCAAGAATTCAAAAACCAAAAAAATGGGGTTTTAACGAAAAATTGTGTTACCTTCTTCAGCAAATCTTGGCAAATAATCATCACCTTAACTCCTACCCACCAATCAACGATCCAAACAAGTTCCAGCCACAACAGCTCAGCCACCATTCTGTTCATTCTTCTAAATAAACTCTTCAAGAATGGCCTTACAGTCACAAAAATAAGTGCCTAAAATAGTAAATCAGCAGTAACAAATCAAACATAGTGAGATTTAGCGTTATTTTAGAAGCTCACAACAATTGAATCTTAAGTACAGATTTCAATAACACACATGCACGCACACAAAAAGGTACCAAAACTTCTAAGAACTGGAAGAAATAAGTTGCAATCAAACATTATGTTGATCTCAAGGGTAAAACGTTCTAAAATTGAGCAAATCCCTAGCAAGATTTGGATTGAATGATTTGAAAGTGAAGATATAGAGTAGGGGAAAGAAAGTATACCTGAATAAAGTTAACGATGAGATCAGAGATGAAGAAGAGGACGCCAATAGGGACAATAACAACTGCTGCTGCGATAGCCATGGCCGCACTGAAACAGTTTGTCTGCTAACACTATCCAGTGAGATGTAAAAATAGTATACATACAAATGTGTAAAACAATGAAGATATATACAGAGCATTACATGCAATATACATACAAAGGTGAAATCGATTTAATGAGCTTTGTGCAAAAAGAAACCCAAATCGACGGTGAAGGTGAAAACGTACCTGAGATGGTGAAACCCTGAGAAGAAACAATGAAATCGATTTGATATCGTGAAACCTTGGTGATGGTGAAACCTGAGACGGTGAGAAAGAAAATAAAATCCCAAATCGATGAAAAAGAAGAAATTTCATGCAAGCAGAAACAAATCCCTAATTTATCTCCAAAAACCCATGATTAATAAACCTCTAATCATGAAAAGAGGTACCTTTGAATTTTAAAGTCATCCCATCTAACTTTCAGCTACGAATTCTTGAACTTAGCAAGAAAAACATCGATAAAGATACTAAACTTATAATCAGAAATGCAAAAATATATTCGAATTTGTAACATAAATTAAAGTTTGGCATCCAATATTCAACCGCTGATGGGAATACAAATATTATTGAAGAAACAAGAACATAAAATTTCAGGGGATATAAAATCAAGAATTCAAAAACCAAAAAAATGGGGTTTTAACGAAAAATTGTGTTACCTTCTTCAGCAAATCTTGGCAAGACATCAAAGTTCTGGTTTCTTTGCCGCCATTGTTGCAGAGCTCAAGAGTTGATTTGCAGGGTATAAAAAGCCTTGCATTGGAGTCCTTGACGGGAAGCGTGGTCTTGAAAACAAAAAATGAACAGAAGTAAGAAATCGATTTTGAAATCGGTTGTGAAACCCTAAACCCAAAATAAAAAAAAAGTGAGAAGCAATTGTACCTGAGAAGAAGGTGATTGAATCCCTGATAAGAAAAGTGATTGAAGAAACTCATTGAATCCATTGAATCTGCAGGTTATAATAGGAGGATGAGGGGGGGAGCGAAGAGTCGCCTCGAGAAAGAGATTTCAACGTGATGGAGCCTGCAGAGAAAGAGACAGAGACAGAAGGAGAGAGAAGCGGGATTTTTAAAACAAATTATGGGAAGAGAAGCGGGAGTTAGTTTGAAACAAATTTGAGGGATAAGGGGAGAGAGAGAGAGGATTTTAAGTAATTATGCATTGAAGGGTGGTACATATAGTTTGAGAAGTTGTTTTTAAGAGTTTGGGGGTTAAATGTATTATAAGATAGTATAGATATTTGGAGAGAGAAAAATATTTTAATATATAAATACAATATTTTAATATTATAATCATTGTTTTTTCTCCAAAATGGGGAATCTGTTGGAGATTAGTATAATTTTTTTTAGGGATTTTGACATTTGGTTCTCCATTTTGGAGAAATTTTGGAGAAGCTGTTGGAGATGCTCTAAATTGCTCCAACAACTTTTCTATAATGTTCTCTAAAATAGAGAAAACCGGGGAAAACTCCAAGTTTAGAAAATTTCTCTAAAACTTGATAGATAGAGAGAGAGAAATTATTTTTTTATCATTATCACCAATAGGGTTGAGTAATTGAGTTATTATTATTTTTTACAAATTTTTTTTAAAAGATGTATTAGGATGATAAATATAAATAATATTTTATTAATATAATAGATATTGAAATCTCTAAAATAGAGAATCTATTGGACCTAAATTTGTTAAATTTCTTTGTTTGTTTTTTTATGGACACCAAGTGTTCGATCAAAGTTTCCGGTAACAGTTTTTGGTTTTGGGCTATGTTTGGTAAACTAGATGATAAGCTAGCTTATTACTTAGGCCACCTGTACCGCCCTCGGGTACGGGATCAGGTTCAGCGGATGTGGCAATCGGGTTAGCAAGGGTTCAGCGGGTAGGGGGTACGGGGGGATCGGGTACATGATCGGGTTCGGGGTATCGGGTTCGTGAACCCAATGGAACCCGAGGAAGCTGTGAGAGGTGGCGAAGAGGGTGGGTTCAGCGGGTAGGGTGGGTAGGCGGTACTCCACTTTAGGGTAAGGAGGGTAGGAAAGAGAAAAGCTGATGTGGCGCTGAGGTGGCAAGTGGGTTCATTGGGTAGCGGTACTCATGGTCTTATAAGCTAGCTGGTAGCTGATAAGCTAGCTGATGAAAAAGTCACGTTTGACAAAAAGTAGCTTATAAGCATTTAAATGACCAAAAAGGACATATTAAAAAATAGTTAATAAATAATAATTAATATTAATAAGAGCATAATTGGAATATATACAAAAAACTACTCATAAGCTACTCCAAGTTTTTGTTTTCTAAACCTCTCCAATAGCTTTGCTATTTTGTTTGCTATAATAGAAAAAACTTGAAATTTTTCTAAGTTTAGAGATTTCTCTAAAACTTGATGATAGAAGAGAGAAATAATTATTTTATTCAATCTCACCAATGATATTAAACTTTTATCATTTTTTATTAAGTTTTTTTAAAAAAATGTATTGGAAACATAAATTAGACAATATTATATTAATATAATTTGAGTTAAAAACTTCTAAAATAGAAAATCTGTTGGAGATGAATTTAACTTTGTTTAGAGATTTTAACTATTGATTTTCTATTTTAGAAAAATTATAGCAAACCTGTTAGAGATGCTCTAGCTATGTACCAAAAAAATAAGCTACTTTTTTTTCAAACAATGACTTGATAGTAGGGATGGAAACGGGGCGGGTATTAGGCGGGTAATGCATCCCCCGTCCCCGACCCCGACCCCCGTTTAAGCCCCCCGTCCCCGACCCCGCCCCGACTAATCCCCGACGGGTTCGGGAGAGAAAATCCCCGATGGGTACGGGGAACCCGTTGGGTACCCGTTTACGAAAAAAAAATTAAGTTATTTTTAAAGAAAATGAAATTAGCGAGTTTTTAATTTTTAAAACAAATAAATAAACCTCAAGTTTCAAAAACATATAATGATATAATCAACCATGTGTAATCATAGTTCATGACAAATTTTAAAGTATAAAATTATCAAACAACGAATAAGAAACTAAATAAATTATATATAAAAATATATATCGGGTATTATTAGGGGCGGGTAATACCATCCCCGACCCCGACCCCGAACCCGACCCCGAACCCGCTTCGGGTATGAAAAACAATACCCGTCCCCGACCCGTTACCCGATTAGCCGGGGAATCCCCGCCCCATTAGGGGCGGGTACCCGTGGGTACCCGACCCGACGGGTAAAATGTCCATCACTACTTGATAGGTCCTTGTTCAATATTTTCAACACTAGGCAGCTTTCTTTTCTTGTTTGTTTGCAATCAAAGTGGTGTCACAAATCTCAATACTACGTCTTTTTTCGTATCGAAATGGTATGTGGATTGAATACTTGATTTCTACTGAGGTTTGAAGCAAAGCTTCGATCTTTGTGATCCTGAAAAGTGAAAGAGTGTATGCTGCTTGGAATTCGTAAAGACACACAGAAGCTGTAAGGACCCATGGGGTGCACTGGCCCACTGAGCGTATATCTATATATAATATATTTATATATCGTATGACAGAATATTATACATTGTACAACAGCCATGGCAGACGATACTCCAACAAGCTTCTTCAAGTTCATCCGTCCACCATTCAACCTTAACCTTGTAAGCCCTTTTTTCATGCATCTTAAACTTGTACATTTTCCATTTACATGTCCTCAATGCAATCAATGGCTTTATGTGGCCTGTGGTAAATAACCTTGTATTTCTATTGATTTTACAGTCAATTCCAAGATCTTTTTTACCCAACTTGAACGGCTGGAGAAGCTCGAAAGTAATACTACGACGAGGGGGTCACCAATGGCCGGTGGACATTACCGGCGGTGTCTTTTCCGGTGACGGCTGGAGGAAGTGTGTGAGGGATAACGGAGTTCAGGAGTTTGACTTTATGGTGTTCAAACATCAAGGGAACATGGTATTTGACTTTTTGGTGTTTGACCCATCAACATGTGAAAAACAATATCCAAATCCATCTGGCGAAATGGATGTTGAAGAGCCTCTCACAGAATCAGAATCTGATAACGAAGGAAAACATCGACTTGGTGACGATCGTTGTTTTGAATTCAAAATTACACCTTATTACATCAAATCCTCAAGATTGGTAGTAAGTCAACTTACTCAAATTTGACTTCTAATTATGATATGAATTTGTTTAGCTAGTTATGAACATTTTGAATCCTTGAATCAAATTTACAGGGAAGTAAAAAGGGATTTTTTTTAGTATTATTTCTGCAATAAATTCTATTTCAAAATTGAATTTTGTTATAGCTGGTTTGACTTCAAAGTCAAAACGTCGACTTGGTGACGATCGTTGTTTTGAATTCAAAATTGCACCATATTACATCAAATCCTCAAGATTGGTAGTTAGTCAAATTTGACTTCTAATTATGATATGAATTTGTGTAGCTAGTTATGAAAATTTTGAGTCCTTGAATCAAATTTACAGGGAAGTAAAAAGGGATTTTTTTTGGATTATTTCTGCACTAAATTCTATTTGAAAATTGAATTTTGTTATAGTTGGTTTGACTTTAAAGTCAAAATGTTTTGCAGAGTGTTCCATTGAAATTTGCAAGGTCAAACGGGTTGATTACTAAAAGGTTACGAAGACAAGTAATCATAAGGGATGAAACACGAAGAACATGGTCAGCAACACTCCGTAACAACACAATGCAAATTCATTTATTAGTTTGTCGTGAATTCAGAGTAAAAAATCACTTGAAAATCGGAGATACTTGTATGCTTGAGCTCGTTAAGCGTGGAGAAGTTATCGTTTTCAATTTCTATAGTACGTAACTCTCATTCACCCTTATGTTTTATTGAAATATATAATATTTATATACAACAAATACATACGTATGCCTTTTTTTGACAATATGTCAGCTTTATCTATCCCTCCGCCCCTCCTAACCAAATGTGTTAAAACCTGATGCATTCATCCATCATTTTGTAGCGTTAGCCACTTTGTTAACTTGATTATTCTGATATAGGAAAGAAGCCGATCGAGAAGTATACTCGAGTAAAGAAGGAGGCTAGTTCGACCATAAAGAAGCCGACCGAGAAGCATACTCGAGTAAAAGAGACTAATTCGACCATAAAGAAGGCCACTCGGACGAATTCTAACAATCATTCTTACTTTACTTCAACTCTCAAGCCTTGCAGCTTCAGAAACTCTATTCTGGTAACTTTGAAATCCCCTAAAGACTTATGATGCAACAAAATGACTTGATATATATATATATATACATATAGGGTTAGGTTCACGTCAGATCAAGTTGTTTTCGTGAGTCCGTGAGACTAAAAAATAACACTGAAACTTCATAGTGATTAATGGTGAAGGTATGGAAAATGGCTAACCTTCACAGCAAAAACACTGTGAAGGTTTACCTTCAGAATACCTTCACGGTCTTTTGCTATGAAGGTTTAGCGTTATTTTTGTAGTCTCACGGAAATAGTCTCGTCTCACGTGATCTCAAGTCTCTCTATATATATATATATATGAGTGTGTGTATAGAGAGAGAGATCTATTAATTACATATCGTCACCATTTTTATTGCAGCACCTTCCGATTGACTTTGTGAGATCAAATGATTTGAACATTGGAAAAGTGATTCTTAGAGACGATAAAAGTCGATCATGGAAAGTTCTGCTGAAAGAAATGGATGGGGGAAGTAGATTTTATCTTGGATGCGGTTTTAGAGATTTTCGTGTGGCCAATGAATTGAAGGAAGGCGATGCATTCAAGTTCGAGCTTGTTGAGAACCAGAAGAACAAGCCTCCAATCATCAACTTTTCTTGTACGGTAATTTTAATTCTTCGAATTCGATCCATGTTCACATTATAATTTGATTTTTAAGCATCGAATTTCTGAATGATCAAAGGTAAAGAAGAAAATATTGTACCAAAGGAAGAGTCAAGGCTTTATGACAAAGATGATCATCCAAGGCCATACTTCATCAGCAAAGTGAAGTCCTGCAACATCAAACAGTCGATTCTGGTAACTTTTTTAACGGGTCGTCTACCAAATGTTTTACCGGATAAATAACATTTCCGGTTAGTAAGCATCTTATATTTGGCAAGAGTAAAATTCTCAGTCGTTATCATCTTCATGCGATAATTTATGTGACATCCAATAAGCTCTTAAACAGTAAGTGCTTACCCGGTAAGCATTTGGTAAACTGCTTTTTGGTTTTTGAAAGAATTCTATTTGTAACGAAATTGAGAAATTTTGTGCCAACATTTGTTGTTATTGTAGTATCTACCAAGCAAATTTGCGAAAGAGAATGGATTATTCTACGATGGAGAAATAATTATGAGAAATGGCAAAGATGAAAGGTCATGGATTGTCGAGTTAAAGAATTACAAGAACAAATATTGTTATATAAGACGAGGATGGAAGGATTTTCGTGTTGCGAATGGCTTGAAGGAAGGAGATCGTTTCAAGCTTCAGATTGTCGATAATATTGGAGGGAAGTTGGTTGTAAACGTTTCTGCTTAAACTCTACTTGTTTTGACGTAACCGATGTATTTGAATATCGATTTTTGTGGAATGTATATCCATGTACGTGTTATCTAGAGATACAGATAATTTTTTTGTTATATCCCGACATGGAGTTGGAGATCGTAATATTTTTTAAGATTTTGACATTTGAATCTTCATTTTAAAAATAGTTGAAGAATTTGTTGAAGACGCTCTTAAGTAAACTATCCTGAAGTTGGAACAATTTATCAGCTTTTTGGATGGGAAAAAAAGAGTTATGTTTACACCGGTGATAAGGATTTTTTGATAAGTTATTCCATTCTAACTTATTTGAAACAACTTATCAAATTTTTTTTGTTATTTTACATGTATAAATAATCTCAAACGACTCCTTAAAACATCAGTTTTTATATCTATTTTACATATCTAATAAATCCCAAACTCTTCCTAAAGAATAACATATCAGTTTTTTGGTTATTTTACATAATAAGTATTTCCAGGCATGAGATCACGTGAGAAATGCTATTTTTTATGAGAAGTACTTTTAAAACGTTAATCACTTTAAATCAAATACTTTTCTATGAATCGTGGGTTAAAAGGAAGTCGATTCGGTGCATCTTGGTGCATGAGTGCATCTCATCCTAATGTTCCTTCACCTTTTTTTTTTATCCAAAAGTAAGAAAACACTTCTCATATTTCTCACCAATTTAGCCCTTCTCACTAAAACCAAACAAATATTTGTTTATTATATTTTGGTAACCAGAATTTAATCCAAAGAGTTTTTTATACAAAACTTAGATCGAACATAAAAACATAAAATCTTTTAAATAATCAATTTCAAACTCCTTGGATATAAAAGTAAACAGAAAAGCCAAAATCCAAATTAAGGCAACGTAGATCTTGATTCTTGACGATCCGTTAAGTCTTCTTCAGATATTTTTCTCTCACTACAAATCCAGTGATTCATTCATTCGATCCCGCTTTTTATGTATTGGATCCACTAAATCAAGTTAATCAACCAGTATTCCATCACACATTTATCCCCAAATCACTTCTTGTTTGTTTACCGTTGAATTCAATATTCTTAATTGTTCACGAGAGCACAAAAACACAAATAAAAATGGAGAACAGCCCTCCATACTACAAGGAGGTCTTGCCATTGACAACGACGATATCCAAAACAGAAAAACAACGGTCCAGATCATCATCAAGGTCTTCCATACCTTCAATCTTTTTCGCTTTCTTCTCTTGTGTCGCTTGGCTTTACATCGCCGGCAGGTATCCAGTTTCTCTTTCCACATTGCTACTTTAGTTGATAAACTTTGAATTTTATTTTATTACGATGAATTTGTATGGTTTCTAGAAACCCTAAATTGGTAGGGTTTTATTTGATGTGATCATGTCACCTGTTATTCCTATCTTAAGACCTGTGTAACTGTGTTTGTTGGTGGGAAATTCGATAATATCTGGATCTTTAATTTCTATTTCTAGGGTTTTTGAGGATAGTAATTGAAAGTAATCATGTTAATTTAAGTCTAAACGACGTAATCTCGTTTGATTTTATTAGGTTATGGCAGGATGCTGAGAACAGAATGTTGTTGTCTAATTTGCTTATGAAGAATTCTGCAGAGGTTTGCTTTGCATCCATAATTGTTTCAATTATTTTAGATGCTATAATGAATGGCATGGGATCATGTGAGAAGTGTCATTTTTGGTGAGAAGTACTTCTAAAGCGATGATCACTTTTAATACTAATGCTCGTCCATTTCTCATCCAACGGTTGATAACCACTTCTCACGCTTCTCACCAAATTTGGCAGAGACCCAAGATTCTGTTAACTTTTTTGTTCATGGTTGATGGCAGAGACCCAAGATTCTTACTGTTGAAGACAAGCTCATGGTCCTAGGGTGCAAGTAATTTTCGGGTCTTTCTAGTTTCTCTTTCAAGCCATTCCCCTTCTATTTGTATGCAAGATAATCTCTGTTTGTTATGAATGTCTCCAGGGATTTAGAAAGAAGAATAGTGGAAGCGGAGATGGAAATAACGCTAGCAAAGAGTCGAGGTTTCCTTACAGACCAGTTGAAGCAACCTGGCTTTTCTTCCCAAAAAAAACTTCTTGCGGTGATTGGTGTTTATACTGGATTTGGAAGTCAATTAAATAGAAATGTTTTCAGAGGATCTTGGATGCCAACTGGTTAGTTAATGATTGAAAGATTTTCTACTTCTTTAAATTTTCAGAGCTACTTATGTCTTATTTGTTCTCTTATCTGGTAAGAGGTAAACCAACCCTTTATTTACCTCTTATTGTTTTCAATGGATTAACCCTAATAGATCATTCTCTCGATCTATCCACTTAGATTATAATAAAACTCACTTTACTATAATTAGGTGACTTTCTAATTTAAATATATTATTATCTCTCAATCAAGTAACCTTATTCGTTTAAACGAATGCTAATTTTATACTTTAGATGTAAATTTCTAATGATAATGAATAAAGATATGAAATTGTATAAATTTATACATAAATTCTACACTATAATATTCTTATGGGTAAAATAGACAATTTAAACAAATTCAGAAATTTATCAATTTGCAAAAACAACTGGTCTTATTGATTCAGATTTCAGACTTCGGCCCCACCTCTTATCAATCAGAAGTGAAATAAGACTTCAGACTTCAGCACCTCTTAAAAAAACAAACGTCACCTTAGTGTTATTTTTATATGCTAATCCACTTGAGTTTTACAGGTGATTCATTGAAGAAGCTTGAAGAAAGAGGAATTGTCATACGTTTCGTAATTGGTCGGAGGTTAGTTTTCTGGTCAGAAAAACATCTGAAATTGTTAATTGGAGAAGAGGGAGATGAATGTATTTGTCGAATTGACTAAAGTTGTACTAATTACTATATCAGTTGAAAACCTATAAGTATATAGTATAATTGTTTTTTCGTTAACTAACCGAAACTAAGTAACCTTTGAAATTTCAGTCCTAATCGCGGTGACAGCTTGGACCGCAACATTGATGAGGAAAATCGTACAACAAAAGATTTCTTGATTCTTGTAAGTTAGTAGGATATATCTTCAAGCGCTATGGTTTTATAAATGGTACTATAGAACTTCATCTTGACTAATCTTCCAAATAACCTTTCTCCTTATACATATTTATTTCTGTTTCATGGAATCATGACTTTTTTTAAATGTTGTATTCTTAGGATGGTCATGAGGAAGCTGATGAAGAATCACCAAAGAAAGCAAAGTTCTTTTTTAGCACAGCAATTCAAAATTGGGATGCAGAATTTTATGTAAAAGTGGATAATAATATTGCCCTTGATCTTGGTAAGAAGCTTACCGTTTATTTTTGTATTAAAACACTCCTTCGTAATCCATCCTGACTCTGCTAGAATGTTTGTTGTATTTATTAGTCTTATTTACCTTTCAGAGGGGTTAATTGAACTTCTTGAGAGTCGTCGTGGTCAGGATAGTATTTATCTTGGATGCATGAAATCAGGAGAAGTGGTTGCTGAAGAGTAAGTGCCCTTTCTACCAATACACAGTATGAATATGTTGTTTGTGTTTTTAATGTCTGAAGAGTAAGTGCATCTAGGGGTTCCACATATTCTCACAATTACAAACGAGCATTAAATTTATAATCCAAGTGGATCGATTGACAAAAAGGATCTATTAAGAGTAATCCATTGAGAACAATAAGAGGCAAATAAGGGGTTGGTTTACCTCTTATCAGATAAGAGGATGGTAAGACATAAGTGGCTCTAAAAATTTGGAAAAAACAAATAGCCTGAAAGGCCCTACCTCTTAACGAATCAGACATAAGAGGCTGATAGGAGCTTATTTAAAAAAACTATGTATATATATATATGTATTTGTTGTGTGTAACTTACTATATTTTAACCCAAGTGTGTTTGTCAATTGTCAGGGGAAAACCATGGTATGAACCAGATTGGTGGAAGTTCGGTGACGAGAAATCGTAAGTATTTAGCTTGTGATTAGAATAATGTTAATAGCCCTTTAAAATTGGACTTCATAAGATACTGTAGTCGTCAAATTTCTGAACTTAATATATATATATATATATATATATAAATATATATGTGGTGCAAGAAGAAATGAAGATGGGTCACTTCTCATTCTATCAAATTTCTTGTCCAGGTACTTTCGGCATGCATCTGGGTCACTTGTCATCCTATCGAAAAATTTTGCACAGTACATAAACATAAACAGGTAAGTTGAGTAGCCCAGATCATATAGTAATTACATAAGTTGTTTTTCTCAATGTAGAATCAGTAGTCTTAATATTCACTGTTAAGAAAAGCATTTTTTTGAATTTGATTCTTCCTTTTCAGTGCATCTCTGAAGACTTACGCTCACGAAGACACATCAATCGGTTCTTGGATGATGGGCATACAAGCAACCTATATAGACGAAAATCGTGCATGCTGCAGCGGCTCTGTACAAGGTAAACATGCTTCCATGGTCTCTTTAATGTGAAATAATGTCCGTTTTACCCTTGTTTTTCTCCAAGACTTGCATCAATTAATTTTCTTATCATTACGCGGGAAGGGTTGGGTTCTAGAGAGAAGTTGAGGTTAGCGTGAGAAGTGGTTATCAACCGTTGGATGAGAAATGGATGCACATTAGGATGAGATGTACCAAGATAAGATGCACCGGATCAATTCCCTTCTAAGGCGCAATTCATGGGAGGGCATTTGATTAAAAGTGATCAACAGTTCAGATCCACTTCTCACGCTTCTCACGTTAACCTCAACGATCCTTCGCCTTCGCGGGGAAACTATATTCTTTTGCCATGCAGAATAGTTTTCTACTATCTCTGTTAGGAAAAAACAGATGCACTTTTGACTTTCTAAGCTAAAGTAGCCAGATTCTTTATACAAAAATACAAAATGGAAACCAATCTATTGTTATTTTGTAGATTAAAAACAAAATTGTTTAACTCTTTTTTCTATATAATTTGATAAACTATCCTCGTGTTCCTCACCCCTTAGGCGTGGTTTTGCTAGCTTTGCATCCTAAAATCGTTGAATTGGAACTTGTTTTGTCACCCAATGCAAGAACTTGGTTAAGTAGTAGATTGGAAATTGGGTCGCCGAATATTTCTTTCCTCGAAAGTTTTGAAGCTAAATTACCTATTTTCCTGGGTCATTAGAAATTATTGATATAAAAGATTGAAGGGTATGTTAGATAATTTGGCTAATACTGAAAGGTATTTATTAAACTGTGTAGTCAATTAATTGCAGTTTTTATGACTGCTAACCGTTTGTGAATGACATTTTGTTCCCAGATAAGGTGTGTTCGTTGTCTTGATTTGAGGCCCAAGTCATGGAAACAATCTGTATGTAGAAATGCACAATCTTGTGTAAGAAGACTCCTTCCCATCTACTTTGTGCAGTTACTTTACTACTTTTACCGTTTTGTTCTTTGAAATGATGTTATGATGGTGCTCGGGACAAATCAGTTGAGAAGTTTCAATTATCTCAAATGGCAACCTCATGAAAAAACATTTATTATACCTATCTCACAAAATAGCCAAGAAACTGCACGGCACCTTTTTGGGGTTTCTGACAAAATCTGACGCATCTAGTTAAAATGTGGACCCACCGCATAAACCACTAAAAAACCGCAAATTGCTGTATTGTAGTCTCTTGCGTCTAATCACAAGAAACATGAACTACAACATCTAAATAATTACTCCCTTCGTCCCAAAATAAATGTCCACGGTGGAAAAGGCACACAACATTAGAATTGTGTAATTATTACACTTTTTAATTAACTAAATGAGAATGTTACCCTTAGTAATAGAAGGAAGTAATTATTTCCGTTTGAAACCGGATACTTATTTTTGGACAAATCAACGTAGAAACGTGGACACTTGTTTTTACGACGAGGTGAGTAATTTGATGGTAGGCGGGCCCCAAAACACGAGCCAAATTTCGCTTTGTTTTACTTTGTTAATCAAAGGAAAAACTAGTTACCATTTGGTTATACACATGTAGGAACATGTTTGCTAGGTAGTAGGTATACGAACAAATACAAAGGAGAAAGGAGCAATGGTGATCGGGCTTGAGAAGTTCTGTTTTATCGGTTCTAACAAAGGTATAATCCCCGAGAATTTACAAGTAGTTCATTCCCTTTTAGTGATTCTGTTTGGCTATGCAAGTCCCCATTCTTTGCTGTAAGGTGATACTTGTCTCTTGTGGCCTCGGCAAGTTTAGGATTTCGTAACATCTTGGAAAATTTTGTTTTTTGTGTGTTTCGGTTTTTGTTGGATTGACTTGATTACTAGTGGCGTTTTCAAAAAGAGGCCGTGATCCCTGCCTGTAAAGCTCGACAATATCTTCAGTTAGTAAAGTGAATAAGAGATTGAGATTTGGATTCTATGTATATACTTACTGAAGTTTTTGAGCAGTGAACGGAAGAACGTATTTTTGTCTGTGCCGGTAAACCGTGTCGATAGTACATGTCTTCCCATTAGCCAATGCCAAAGAAATGCACTGCGTTTTAAAACGTGTTAAAAGTATTCGAGAACGTTTCAAATTACTAAACGGGGACGGATAAACCCGCTGTTAAGCTCAAAATACATTGCGAATTGCCAAAACTGGAGTTTCGCATCCGCTGTTAAGCTCAAAAATGCTAGACTTGTAGCATTTTTCTCGGTATATGTTGAAACCCTAATTCTCTCATCCGTTGCCATTTTTGATAGTAATCTAATGGAGTTTCACGTATTAATCTCACATAGTTTCAGACCTAGGTCTTTTACCTCTAAGAGGGACTTAACACTCTGGGACATCTGTACTTGTCTACCCTATGGTTTGCAATTTGTTTTGGTTTTGGTCCCCTTTCTAACTGTGTCAAAAAAATGCTTGTTAACTCGGGGCGTTTTGGTCTTTTACCCCATTTCTCGAACAAAACGTAAACGAATTGCAAACCATAGTGTCCATCAGTGTAAGAAATAAAATTCGTGAACACAAATCGAAATTTCTAAAACACAAGGACCATAATTGTAGTTTACTCTTGTATTCTGGAACACCTCTCTCTCTCCCTCCCTCTAAACGGTTGTGATCCACCATCGAGATATGATGGATCGAGTGTCTTTTCGACCAAATATTCATAGACACCTAATTATAGTATATTTCAATGGACTCGATCGAACATGAATACTTGTTGGATTTTTAATATATTGTTAGAAATTTTACCTGGATCAAGGTTATAAATGAGTCGAGTAATCACCTGAAGGAAACTCGATGCTTCTGTTACGTACTCGTTGAACCAATTTACATCAAATAGTCCTCATGGTCCATGAACCATCGGCTTCTCTTAAATTCCTTCGTATATCTTTTATACCAACTTTTGGAGGGAAATCGTATCGGATGCATATCGTTTTGCCGTGACGCTTGTTTCGATCCTGGTTCCGCTTAGCTCATTTCCGGATTATTTGCATTCAGGTTTAATCAGATCACCTAGCATATATTTTCAATAACATAAATAATCACCTAAAATGATTATTTATATTGGTTAATTTGATTAAAAACGATGAATTAGTGTAACTGTGGGAGAAAAAACACGTGATTGATGAATATTTTGTTAATATTTGTTAATCGATATTGTAAGAGTACAAAAACGAATGAACGAACTTACCTAATTCCCAACCATGAATAACGTAACCCTTGTGTACGGTATATCTTATAAGAGATTCTGCATCGCTCGAGTCCCATGCTTCTAATGTCGTACCATTAGGGCTGATTTTTCGACCACTTAACGCATTCGACCCGAACACGACCTTCACACTATAAACATCAAGAAAATATCGTTAATTAATTACTCAAAATCAAAACCCCTGGTCCAAAAACATAACAAACTTATAGCAAATTCATAACTTTTATATATATGTAAAAACACGAATAGCAATAAATAAATTGAGGATTGCCGACTATAAAAAGATTCTTATTTAACTACACGATAACGTGATCAGTTTTGTCCATGTATGTATGATATTGTATCAACGGTCACCGAAGACAAACCTATTTCAAAATATCAGTTTTTTTGATCGAAAAAATCAGTGAAAATTAATTAAAACATAATAGTTATCAAGTTTGCTTATACGTACCTTTGATTGCATTAAACAAGATTTTGTTGTTAAGATCCTATCGAAAATAGAATAAATACAAGGCCCAAAAATAGTAAAGGAAAAAAAACACAAACATGGACAAAGTTTTCAACGATAACCGATATGGACAAACATGGTGCCATAAAATAGGATAAACGACGACAACTTTTGTTAGGTCTCGAACTTGATTAGCAATGTAAACTTACCAGATTAATAAGAGAAGTTTGACCCCAACTACAGTTTTCATAATCGCATTTTTCCCATGACCACCAATCTAACGTCGCACATATGAAGTCTTCGTCCATAAAACCGATAGAAGCCATTCCATTCACGTTTACGATGACTTCTAAATATCGTGTAAAACGGTATTAAATACAACGATTATTATCTAAATTCGTTAAAGATAAGATCGACAATTGATGAGATTTTAATTGGCAATAAAAGATCCAAGAATAGTATATTAGGTTACCAAATTGTTTTCATAAAGCATACAAATAGCAAATAATAATTAATCAGTACACTGTAAATACACTAATTACCTATGTATGCAACGTAAAAAAAAGTGTCACGTTTATTAATTGACATAAAATATTTAATAAATGGTTAGGTCGTCGATCTAGTCGTTCATCAATTTCTTATACCTACTATTATGTCGGAAGAATAAAACATCGAAAAACATACAAATAACAAATAATAAATCATTATATCGTAAATACATTAATTAATAATGTATGTGTTAGACCTTAGATACACGAATTGAAATTCGTAACATACAATATTGAATCAAATGGAAATACTGAATTATTTATATGTATATATATATATCCGAAATTTACATATCAATGAAAATACATAATCAAAAGTTCAAGATAAAATACTAACTCGACTTTCTTGATCACGAAGTTGAAGAAGATCGTTACTTGGATTGAGGTCTGCCAAGCAGTGTCCTTAGACAGAAATTCGTCCCTCGTACCGTATCGATTGGACGTCTATCTAGAGGATACAACAACCCGTTCAATAATCGAACTCTCGAACCCGACGAATCAAACTATGCTTCCATGATGAAGAACAATGAAGAACTTTGAGAGAATTTAAGAGAATATGTGTTTTTTTCGTCTATCATAATCTGTTACATATGCTTCCTATTTATACTAGATCAACCGGTGCCAATGAACCATTGTAACTGTTCGGTTATGGCGGTTGGAGGATGAAAAATCACACATTTTCATATGAAAAGTCACACTTTTTCATATGAAAAGTCACACATTTTCATCTTTGCCCTATTTACATATCTAGTACTTGAGGTATACTTGAGATTATCCCAACAATACCCCACATTTTCTATTCAAACTCTAACAATACCCCACATTTGAATAGAAAATAAGATATTCTCAAAGTATTTATTGTTCTTATTCAGGAAATAAACATGAAATGCATCAGAAAAAGGTGTCTAGGTGACTTGAACCGTTCTTAGTGAGTATTCATCGGACCTACTTTGTGGGTAGTGACGAAGAGTCTTGAACTAACCACGTTTTGTAGTAAGTCAAGGCAATGAATATCACACATATCATGTTTATGCATAGTTGACTCTTACCGTTGTGTTCATTTCGGTCGTGAACAATCCTTTCTTCATGAGAATTTTAGAAGACGTAGTCATATCCGTCCTCAAAGATGCGACCCCACATCAATCTCACATAGGTAATACTGATCAAGAATACTCCGTTGTATTCCACCATAATAGCTATCAGCATTATTAAGAATGTAACATTCAACCCTATATCATCAACGGAAAACAAAGGAAAACATCATAGGAATAGGCATACCTTTGTTTAATTGCTTCTTGAGTTGTCCCCGACTAGTTTGCCTATTGAACCTAGACCATGGGATCTCCAATTTCGCTAGGTTAGGTTGCCGCCGAGGAAACTCATTGTGTTGGCTTTAAGCCCATTCCCCTCGATGTGAAGGATACTTGCTCTCTACTTGGGCCCTTTGTCAAAGGATCGGCAATGTTCTCCTTTGACTTTACATAGTCAATGGAAATGATTCCATTTTTCAGCAAGTCCTTTATAGTGTTGTGGCGCCTTCGTATGTGTCGGGACTTTCCATTGTAGATCTGATTCTTCGCTCTTGTGAGAGCGGCCATACTATCACAATGGATACCAATAGCAGTCACCGGTTTTGGCCACAATGGAATACCCTCTAGGAAGCTTTTTAGCCATTCGGCTTCTTCAACGGCTTTGTCTAATGCGACAAATTCTGCTTCCATAGTTGATATGGTATTCACAGTTTGTTTGGAAGATTTCCAAGATATCGCTGGTCCACCAAGTGTGAATACATATCCACTTGTGGACTTACTCTCCGAATGGTTGGAAATCCAATTAGCATCACAATACCCTTCTAGAACGGGAGAGTATTTTGTATAATGTAACTCATAACCTATTGTGTATTTCAAATATCGAAGCACCCTTACTAGTGCATACCAATGGTCTTTTCCCGGGTTATGTGAGTACCGATTAAGTCTACTCACACAATACGCTCTATCCGGTCGTGTATAGTTCATGATATACATCAAGCTTCCAAGAACTTGAGTGTATTCCAACTGAGCAACACTATCTCCTAGATTCTTCTTCAATTGACTTGAAGGATCGAATGGAGTCACAACCGGTTTGTCATCATAATGACCAAACTTTCGCAACACCTTCTCAACATAGTGAGATTGGGTAAGGATGTAACCATTTGGATCCTTTTTAATCTTTATACCAAGGATAACATCAACAACTCCCATATATTTCATATCAAATGCGGAGTTTAACATCTTCTTGGTTTGGTTTATTACATCCAAGTTTGATCCCATGATGAGCATATCATCAACATACATAAGCATTTTTGTATTGTTTCACATCAACACACTTATCACATTCATTTATGTGATAACCATTTGACAACATAGTGTTATCAAACTTCTCATGCCACTGCTTTGGCGCTTGTTTAAGTCCATAAAGAGACTTAATCAACTTACAGACTTTGTTCTCTTGGCCTTTTACAACAAAACATTTCGGTTGTTTCATATATATCTCCTCTTCTAATTCACCATTCAAGAACGCGGTTTTCACATCCATTTGATGTATCTCTAAGTTATGTATAGCCGCTATTGCAATCAACGTCCGTATAGACGTGATCCTAGTAACCGATTAATAGGTGTCGAAGAAGTATTGACCTTCCTTTTGTCGGTACCCCTTGGCAACTAGTCGAGCTTTGTACTTCTCTATAGTGCCATCGGGTCTCAATTTCCGCTTGAAGATCCATTTATGACCAATTACCTTGTGAGCCGGTGGTAAATCTACCAATCTCCATGTGTTATTTTGAACAATGGATTCTATCTCACCTTAAATAGCCTCTTTCCAATAAGGTGCCTCCGATGAATCCATGGTGGCTTTATAGGATTGAGGTTCTTCATCGACAACAAATGTCATGAAGTCGGGTCCAAAGTCTTTAGCAATCTTTCCCCTTTTACTTCTTCTAGACTCTAGGTTTCTTCTTGAGCCTTTGATGTACCTTCTTCATTTGGTTTCTCAACACTATCGGTATTCTCTACTTCACATACTCTCTTCCTTGGATTAGAGATTTCTTTCCCTTTATCCTTGTAAGGAAGTATGTGTTCAAAGAATTCAGCCTCAATTGATTCCATAATTGTGTTGTTGTGGATATCTTCATTGTTTGACTTATAGACCAGAAATCTATAAGCAACACTATTACTTGTCGGACCAAGATATACGCAATCAATGGTCTTCGGTCCAAGTTTTGTCCTTTTGGGTAAAGGCACTTGAACCTTTGCAAGGCAACCCCACACTTTCATCCTTTTGTAGGAAGGAAGTTTTCCTTTCCATAGTTCATAAGGTGATTTGTCGCTCTTTTTATGAGGAATTCTATTAAGTATCATATTTGCAGTTAAGCAGGCTTCACCCCACAAACTATGTGGTGCTCCCGAAGTAATCAACATTGAATTGATTATGTTTTTCAATGTTCTATTTTTCCTTTCGGCTACTCCATTTTGTTGTGGAGTATAGGGAGTCGTGGTTTGGTGAACTATGCCATGATGAGAACAAAATTCTGCAAAGTCCTTAGACTCATACTCTCCTCCTCTATCGGATCTCAAAATTTTTATTCTTTTATCAAGTTGGTTTTCAACGTCAGCCTTGTATGTCTTAAACATATTCAAAGCTTCATCTTTGGTATGTATTAGGTATACATAACAATATTTACTGCAATCATCAATAAATGATACATAATAGTTATTTCCTCCACGTGTGGGTGTGGCTTTATAATCACATAAATCGCTGTGGATTAGTCCAAGTATTTGATTAGACTTTTCAACAGATTTGTGTGGATGGCTTGAATATTTAGATTCAACACATACCTCACATTTTGTCTTGTTATCCATGGAACACTTGGGTAATAACCCAAGTCTTGTCATCCTTTGTAGGGATCAGAAGTTTACATGTCTCGACGGGAATGCCATAAGGAAGAAGAGTCAAGCATGTACATAGAAGCAGAGCTAGAGCCTGCGGTTTTATTGCTATTTACAACATTTACAATATTTACATCATCATTGTTCATCACACTAAGTTTGAAGAGCCCCTCATTTAGGTAGCCCTTTCCAACATACATCCCACCCTTAGTAATCACAAATTTATCTGATTCAAACACCATCTTGAATCCTTTGTTACTAAGTGTGGGTCCAGAAATCAAGTTCTTTGTAATAGCCGGTACATGCAAGACATTGGTGAGCACAAGTTCCTTCCCCGATGTAAGCTTGAGATTCACCTTCCCCTTCCCTTCAACTTTTGCGGTCGTGGCATTACCCATATACATGGGTTCTTCATCATCAACTTTTTGGTATGTAGCAAACATGTTCTTGGAGTTACAAATATGTTTGGTGGCACCGGTATCAACCCACCAATCGGTCACGTTTGTAACCATAAAAGCCTCAATTACTCCAACGAATTGATTTGGAGCATTGACCACATTGGCTTGATGGGGGTTTCCACCGGCACCTCCACCTCCGGGACCACCATGGTTTCTCCTATGGCGGCAATCCTTCGCTCGATGCCCCGGCTTGCCGCATACCCAACAACTCATCACAGGCTTCTTGAAAGGCCTTCGTTGTACGGATAGTGGGTTTGAAGCATTGAGATTTTGCTTGAAACCCATCGCCTTTCCCTTTCCTTTTTGGAACTTTGACTTTGATGAGTTTCCGGTAACCATGTTTGCATTTGGTTCCAACGAGATTGCATCCGCCTTCTCGTTCATCCGGTTGTCCTCCTCCACCTGCAATTTGAGTATCAATTGCTCAAAACTCATATCCTCGGACAAATGTTTAAGATAGAGTTTAAAATTTTTCCAGGATGGAGGTAACTTATCAATTATTGAACCAATAACAAAGTTAGAGTTGATGCCCATACCTTCGACTTCCAATTCATGGACCAAGATTTGCATTTCTTCTACTTGTTTCACGACCGGTTTGGAATCCGTCATCTTATAGTTCAGGAATTTGCCCACAATAAATCGTTTGGAACAAGCGACTTCCGTCTTGTACTTTGATTCCAACGACTCCCAAATTTCTCTTGCCGTGGTGAAGGATGAATATATGTCATAAAGACCATCATCCAAACCATTAAGAATAAAATTCCGACAATTATATTCGTTGGCATATAGCCAATTCAATTTGGGATGGGGCGTTTTCTCCTTCTCCAACCGGCGGTGTCGGTGCTTGATCGGTAAGCACGTTAGACACTTTCAACGTCGTCAAGTAGAAGAGCATCTTTTGTTGCCATCTTCTAAAATCGGAACCCTTAAATTTTTCGGGTTTCTCCACATTCGATTTCAACAAAGAAGAGTTTTCCATCGTCAATGGAATTTCTGTCTAAGATTGTTAGACCTTAGATACACGAATTGAAATTCGTAACACACAATATTGAATCAAATGGAAATACTGAATTATTTATATGTATATATATATATCCGAAATTTACATATCAATGAAAATACATAATCAAAAGTTCAAGATAAAATACTAACTCGACTTTCTTGATCACGAAGTTGAAGAAGATCGTTACTTGGATTGAGGTCTGCCAAGCAGTGTCCTTAGACAGAAATTCGTCCCTCGTACCGTATCGATTGGACGTCTATCTAGAGGATACAACAACCCGTTCAAGAATCGAACTCTCGAACCCGACGAATCAAACTATGCTTCCATGATGAAGAACAATGAAGAACTTTGAGAGAATTTAAGAGAATATGTGTTTTTTTCGTCTATCATAATCTGTTACATATGCTTCCTATTTATATTAGATCAACCGGTGCCAATGAACCATTGTAACTGTTCGGTTATGGCGGTTGGAGGATGAAAAGTCACACCTTTTCATCTTTGCCCTATTTACATATATAGTACTTGAGGTATGATTGAGATTATCCCAACAATACCCCACATTTTCTATTCAAACTTTAACAACATGCAACATAAAAATAAAGCGTGTCATTTATTGACGTAAAATATGTTATAAATGGTTAGATCGCGATCTAATTGTTCATCAATTTCTTGTACCCACTGTTGGACAAATATAACATCGAAAAACAGTTGCTAACCATCTCCAATGGGGTCACAAAATCTTACATTAAACACTAAATTTGGTGTAAATTACACTATTTACATCTTCAATGGGGTCTCTATTTTCACACTAAATTTAGTGTAATTAATAGTATTACACTATATTTGGTGCAACACTATTCATTTACACTACTTTTACATCACTTTAAAAAAATAGTGTTATCAATTGAAGAAGATTTACTATTAACACTCAAATTTACATTACTTTTGAAATTTGATGTAAAATATAATGTGACCTATTAAAGATGCCCTAAGGAAAGAAAATAAACTAAATATCTTGATTATAAATAATTAAAGTTTATTTTTTAATATATGATTCAAATGGGTATTCGTAATCGTTTTTGCTAAAGCCCGATTAGGACACTCCCAAACTTGTTGGCTAGATTGGCACCCAGTCCAAATGTCCAATTACGTAATAGCATTGAGCCCGATTATTTTAAGTTTTAAATATCTATTTTATCTTTTATGAGATATTTTTATTATTGAAATTAGGATTTTTTATGTATCGTGTAAAAATATCTTCAATAGATTTTTCATATTTTTTTTTAAATGAAAAACCAAAAATTAACATCTCCAAAAAAAGTTATGTTTATTTCCAACAAATTTTTAATTTTGGAAAATCAAAAATTAATTATATCATTAAAATATCATTTTTTTTTCTTAAAACATTTATTCTTAAAGTTTTTTATTGGTGGAAACTTATTAAAAACTATTTCTCTCACATGATAATTATCTTGGAGCGATCTACATATTTGACCTAGCAGTATCGACGCTTTTGACCTTTTCAAATCTCATTAAAGTGAGGAAGGTATGTAAGTACATCTTCAAAAGGTTCTCTATAATTTTTCTAAAATAGGGACTTAAAAGTCAAAATCTCTAAAATATATTACATTTAGCCCCAAACAGATTCTCTATTTTTGAGAACCCAACATCCATTATATTATTAAAATATTATTTAAATTTATCATCTCAATACATTTAAAAAAAAAAATTATATACAATAATGATAACTCAATCCTATTGGTGAGAATAAATAAAAAAACAATTTCTCTCTCCATCTAGCAACTTTTAGATAATTCTCTAAACTTTGAGTTTTCTCTAGTTTTCTCTATTTTAGAGAATAATATAGAGAAACTGTTGGAGATGCTATAAGTTTATTTGTTACATTTGTTGTATATAAAAATTATATACTTTAATATATATATATATATATATATATATATATATATGCTGTTGGAGATGCTATAAGTTTATTTGTTACAATTGTTGTATATAAAAATTATATACTTTAATATATATATATATAATATTTGAAAATAATATTGTAATACTATCTCCAAAAAAGAAAATAATATTGTAATACTATTTCAAAATAATAATAATATTGTAATACTAGCATTCAAAAAAAAAAATATTGTAATACTTTTACCGTTGGTAAATGGTAATTACAACATGAACCACCCTGTCAAAATATTGCATCACAGTGTGGTAATATATATATATAAATAGCGAGCGCCCACTCGGTTCCCAGCCCAGATAGATAGATCGCTAGAATCGTCAGATACAACAAGAGAGGGCGCGGTTGGGCGGTGCTCTCTCCCAACAAAGATCAGGTAACAAAGTAAACCTATTCTTCAATCCATTCCTCATAATCAATCGACGCTTTCGATGCCTTTCAACTCGTGTTATCTTTCCTATAGAGTTTCTAGGGTTTTAGAACCGGTCGACTTTCTTGACTTTATTGATTGCATGGACGAGGATTTTGAAAGTTTAGTTCCTATCTTTCTTTTTTGTGGTTTGTGATTTTGATCATGCAAACTTGTGTTTGCGTGCCAAGACTGAATCTTGATGTTTGATATCGTGTAATTTGAGTTACTATTTATTGTTTTGGCTGATTTATATCGAGGTTTCTACACTATCAAGTGATGAAGTTATATGAGTCCAATTTCCGATGTTAAAATGGCCGTGCCACAAGCGGCGTTGATAGAGGATCCCTCGTTAATGCGTGTGTAATAGCGTTCTTTTCATTACTTCACTTTGTGTATGGCGGATAATTGGTGGTATTTTTTATGCAAATCGAGCATTCATTAATGGTTTTTTTGTCAATTTGATATAAATGTGTAGTTTCTTGATGAGTGATAGACTGTTCTTCTAGTTGAATTTTTTGTCTGATTGGTTGCTGATGAAATCAGCAGAGATTACTTGGAATTGCATAACCTATACCCTAATTTTGCATAACCTATACCCTAATTTTGATGAATTGGACCCCAAGGAATTGAATAGAGGATGCACAATTCTCTATGTTATAGGAAGAGATCAAGAGTAGGGAGATTTTTAATGCAGTGAACCTTTTGGTTGATTGTTGAAAGATTGAATGTCCAGTCCAGATGGCTAGCTGGCATGTAAAACCCTTTATCCCAACTTTTTTTAAATTAATTTTAGTTTTTGAGTATGTAGAAGATTGCTATTTGTGAATCATCACTGCCTTTTTATGCCCATTTTTGGCTATGGAATTATTTGTACAAACACATGTATTCTCATATGATTTATATCTATTAATATCTAGTTTATTACAGGCTTTGAGTGAGACATTGAGACAATGGCAAGTGAACATGGTGGTAAGGATGTTATGGATTGTGGGAGTAGCGAGGGTAACAGTTCGGGACCCACTGTTGAGATAAAGATAAAGACTTTGGATTCTCAAACATACACTCTGCGAGTAGATAAATGCGTAAACACTATTTCTCTTTCCTTGTTATTTCAGCATGTCTTGTTTCCATCTGTAATCCTTTTTAATTGAATCTTTTAGTTTTAAGTTGTTTACACGTATTAATGAAGGATCCTTATGCCCATTTGCGACATTTCTCTGGTTTCATCCTCGAAATCTTCTGTGGAAACTGTTTCCACAATATCCGTTGTTTGGTGCCAATTTGGACATGTATGGCAGAAACATATAATATATATTATATATTATATATCCGTTGTTTCCTTTAACTTGTATGTCCTTACAGGTACCCGTTCCTGCACTCAAAGAACAGATTGCTTCTGTTACTGGTGTATTATCTGACCAGCAACGTTTAATCTGCCGTGGAAAAGTTCTGAAGGATGACCAGCTCCTCTCAGCCTACCGTATCCTTCATATTTTAAATAACTAGAGTTGCACTTTCCAGGGCAATAGACATTTTTATTTTCAATTGTTCATCCATTGGAAGAATATATAATAGTGGTATCGCCCTTTTCCCCTGATGAAAAAATGGTCTTTTTTTGGTGGTAAACAGCAAGCAGTTGAGATTTGATAATAGTGCTTGTGGGGCAACATTGTAAAAACTTGTATATCTTTGAATTCTTTTTTCGTTTTTGTTTGTTTGAAAGGGTTTCTTCCAGCTTCATTATGAATAGATTCTTCATTACAATTTGATAATGAAGCTTCTTAACGAGTATGATTTATAGATGTGGAAGATGGTCACACACTGCATCTGGTTGCTAGACAGCCGATGAATCCATCATTATCAAGCTTTCCTGATCATACAGGTTTGCTTGCTGACTTTTATGTTTTTTGTTCTTTTATTCTCCTTTTGTCTGGGGCTTCCTTCCAGAAAATAATAATGAACCCAAAATATTTTCTGTATTTTCAGCAAGTGATCCAGCATCAAGTACGAGGCAGCATCAACATGGGCCGAGTGTTGTTGTTGGAACATTCAATATATCTGAACAAGGTGATGGCAGTATCCCAGATTTTAGTCGGGTAAGACTATGACAAAGTATTAATCATTATATGCCCTTGTTACACGTTTAGCTGAAGTAATTGTTTTTGTGGTGTTCCTTAATATGGTAGATTGTTTCAGCTGTTCTTGGTTCCTTTGGCATAGCAAATGCTGGAAGTGGTAGTGAAGCAGTAGATTTGCAAGTAAGTGGCCACTGATTAAATTTCATCCTCTGCCCACCATTGCCAAGTTTCCGTAGTATTGAATTCTAGAATATATATATATATATATATATATATATATATATATATATATAGGGTCAGGTTCAGGGGAAACCCTAAAAAAATGGAAAACTGAGGAACGCCCTGGTAACCCTTCATATGGACGATATGTACATGTGCACAAGTAATTTGTAACATGCACACATGCATATGCACATGTGTATAATGCACACATGCATAAAAACCAAAAAACAACTTAATTACTTGTATGCACAAGTGCATACCATACAGATGAAGGGCTACCAGGGTGTTCCTCAGGTTTTCCATTTTTTTGAGGTTTTCCCCTGAACCTCCCTCTCTCTCTCTCTCTCTATATATATATATATAAGGATCCCTTTTAGAGAAAGTTCTTTATCATTTTATACAAACCAGCCTTGTGATTGCTACTTCATACTAATAATTTTCATGTTCATGGATTATTTCCACCTGCTTCTTTGTCCCCGGACCCTCACTCATGTTTTCTATTAGGTTTCATTTTACATTTTGCAACAAGGTTTCGCCTCATTATAATTTTTTTGGGTTCATTTTAAGCCTACCCCGACTAATTTGGAACAAAGGCTTGTTGTTATTGATAGAACAAAGTTTCCATACTATTTAATTCTAGAATATATATATATATATATATATATAGGCGAAGGATCGTGTGAGAAGTTGAGGTTAACATGAGAAGTGTGAGAAATGGATCTGAGATCACTTTTAATATACATATATTACTTTGTTCAACAGCAACACATCTCTGAAAGACTTTCACGGATACCTGGTCTTCACGACATAAGACATTCCACCGGACAACAACCTGAGGAAGCTTCCGGAAGGGGTCAACCTAATCCTCAGAATGCTGCTTTCACACTTCCAACTGATGTTTCTATGGAATCTTTGCAGCTCCCAGTAAGTACAATGTTTTGATTTTTATTCAATGCATCATTTTTGTTAAGCAATCCTTCTTATTCGACATATGAACTGATTATTGATTAAAATATTTCCCTTACAGGTTATTCCTGATTCTTTGAGTACCTTGTCCCAGTATCTAAGGCGTTTGAGGCAAGAATTTGATGACAATGGTTAGAAATCTTTCCTCCTGAACTTTTTAGACACTATTGATTTGCTTATTCAGTTGCTTATTATGTGAGTTTTAATTCTTGGTGTTGGCAGTTCGAATCCAGGGCAACAGTTCTCAGTCTCTTGGTGCTGGGAATGGTGGAGAAGAGCCAAATGTCTTACCACATTCAGCTTCCGGTCAGGGAGGGTTACCAACACCGGCAGCCCTGGGAGAAGTGACACAGTCTGCAAGACAATTGCTCATTGAACAAGCTGGGGAATGCTTAATGGTATGTACTAAACGTTGCAAGTACCTTCATTAACACCATGTTAGATTTATTATTAAGGAACCCATCCATTATTAATTTTGTTCTTGTGCAGCAATTGACGAGACAATTAGGGGATCAAACGAATGTGACCGATCCCATGATGCGGTCAAGGATGCAGTCAAATGCTTTGAGATCAGGGGCTCTTTTGCAAAATTTGGGTGCTTTTCTGCTGGAGCTTGGTCGAACAACCATGACACTTCGGATGGGACAGTCACCGGTGTGTTTTAAGTTTGTTATTTATATCTATATGACATTAAATGAGTTGTCTTTATTTTCAATTTTGTTATTTTATATCAAGCATGAATAAGTACTTTTTTTATCAGACTGATGCTGTGGTTAACGCCGGACCTGCTGTTTTCATATCCACGTCTGGTCCAAATCCCATAATGGTCCAGGTAATAATCTATTTGTTCTACAATCGTGACGATTTTGGCTTCTTTTCCTATTCTTATCTCCTGCCGTATTTAAACCACATGCAGCCTCTACCCTTTCAACCTGGAACTAGTTTTGGGACTACACCTGTGGGGTCCGGCACTAATTTCTCTGTTGGTTCTGGTCTACGTCCAAGGAATATTGATATCAGAATACGCACAGGTACTATTCTGATTTATAAAATGTATCCAGTGATGTATGTGGCAAATATAAGGCGGTGAAATGATTATCTCTCGTCATTGTTTTGATTCTGAAGAGTGAAGATATATGAGTTGCTTTAAAATAGTAATTTATAAGTGTGCATTTATCCAATTTTTACATGTGTAGCTTTTAATGCTTGCACGTTTTTTAGGTTCATTGTTGTCCTCAGCTGTTAATCAAAGAGATGCAAGTGTCGGGGAGCGTTCAGCAACTGATCCAGTAGCTTCTGATGGTGGAATTTCAGATCATCAAGCTACACTTAGAAATGTGCCTCCAACCAGGGGATCTGATGTGCGGGTAGTTCCCATTAGGATTTCTACACTTCCACCTGGACTTGCACCTTCTGAATCATCCCGAAGTTCTATGGGTGTACTATATCCCATGCTAGCAAGAGCACAGCATGTTGATTCTGGAAACTCAAATGGTGTTAATGGTGGCCAGCCATCCAATGGAAGTCACCCACCACCGGATTCTGCAGCTCAGCACCCACCACCTGAGCCCCCTGCAATTCCTGGTACCTTATTTACGTAGATGCATTTCATCCGGGAAAGCCATCTTTTTCTCGGTTTTCTTTATAATAAACTGTGATTCACGTGAAGATTTTGATTCAGGCACAACTCGTGGTGCATTGCATTCTGATCAAAGTTTTGCTGCTACAGAGGTTCCCAGTGGACTTGGTCAACTGCTGAGGAACCTATTTCCTATCGAGCAGAACCATGGCAACGACTTCATCTTTCAGGGAACGGGTGCTGATTTGGTCTCTGGCAATGTTGAAACTAATCCACAGGAAGCACCAAGGGTCAGCGATGAAGGAACGTTTCTTGCAAATTTGCTGCGCCAGATTATGCCTATTGTGTCTCAGCACATAAATGGAGCTGATGGTTCATCTGAGCAAGGTGCTGCCATGGAGGATAGAGCTACACAACCTTCTTCAAGCGTAAGTCTTACTACTACGCTAAGGGGCTGTTTACTTACAACTTAATGAGCTTAATGGTCTGGAAGGATTATTTGCTCAGCCATACATGAGTGTTCCTTTACGGCTTAATCGTTAAGTCATTAAGCTAAAATGGGTATATGGAATAAACCAGGACCCCTCACTTGTCCCCATTAAGCCACTCCAAACAACCTAATACCAGAAATGCCCAAAAATAATACAACCCTCTCTTTGCCTCCCTCAAACCCATTGGGCTCCGTCCCTCAGACAGATTCATCCAGACACACAAGTTAACCCATACAGGGCTTAATGTAAAAAGAAGTAAACAGCCTCTAAATATAGTTGCTAGATAGGCATTTGAATTGCAAGCCATTGAGGGTGCGTTTGGTACATGGATTGGATTGGACTGGACGGGCGAGTGAGGTAGGCGACTGCAAGAATTCTGGAAGGTTTTAGGGTTTTAATTTTGACATGGGTAGTTTAGTAATTAACCAATCTTGTCCCATCTTCCTAATTTTTGTTCCACTTATTTTGGTGGCATTTTTCGTCCCACCCAGTCTTGTCCTGTGAGTGTAATGTCACATCAAAAGTGGGACAACAAGTTTTTGTCCCTTTTTGTTCTGCCTACCAAACACACCCTGATTTGGGACATCAAATGCAAGATTATCTTCTTTTCACACTCTGATGTGTTGACGTTGCATATATATATATATGTAGGTTGGGGAGATCCAAGATAGAGGTGCATCTTCACGGCAGCCGGATGATCCTACATCTCCTCCATCCTCCAAAAGGCAAAAGGTAATCTTCAATTCCGTCTTCTCTTTGGTTTTGTTCTAAATTTTTTTAAATATATAATATTTATATACGACAAATACTCATGCTCACTCCTGATCAGCCGGTTAAACCCTCGACTTTCTGGGAAGTTGGGCCGGATACTGCTGGGCCAATGACCTTTTGTCCTAGTTTAAACGCCTTTCTTAACAAATTTTCTACTCATGACGCAGACTGAGTAAGTAATGAGAAGAGCAAGTTGAAGCCTCTGGCCTAGACGAACATTAGATGGCTTTCTACATTGGATAATCAAGATCCACATAGGTGGTTGGGTCGACCAGATTTCAGTCTGCCATTGCAGCCATAGATGAGAACCCGAATTCAATACATATATTTCTTTTCTTTCATCTTGCGGAATCAGCCTGCAGAGGGTAATCTTTTTGTTTGTCTGCTCAAATGTTAAGTAAACAATTGCATAGAAAAAACATTACATTGCTGTTGATTGTTGTTCATTTGATTTATATAATGTCCAGAGGAATTTTATTTTGGGTAGACCAATTGGTTTTAAAATGGTCTTTTTTCTTGGTCCTGGAAGTTGCTACCTATATTTTTCTCATAAGAAGCCAAGACTTGCATTTCTTTAAAATGTTCTTGGATTCTTTATTTGGCTTAGGGGCCGTTTTACCCGAGCACTTACCCGGTAAGCACTTACCAAAAAAAGTAGTTCGTCAAAACGGTACCATATGCAACAATTTCCTCAATAAGCGCTTATCGGGTAAGAGTCGTCACCCTCAGTTTTCGGGTAAGACTCTACTATGTAAGATTCTTGGGCCTTGTTATGTTCATCTGGTAAGGTAAATGACCTGGTAAGCGTTTAGTAAACGGTCCTTAGTTACAGGCTTACAGTCAAGTTTTAGTTCTAATAACTCATAGATGTGTTGGTGTTCTAAAATACGTTAGTTGAATACGTCTTAGCGCCGCAAGAACTATTTAACTGAATTACCAATGTCCTAAAATGCAGCCCACTTATAATTTGTTTAGGGATTCGGTTCTTGTGGATTATGCTATGACAACGGTCAAAATTTGAAACGGGGTCATCGTGATTTGATATGATGGCTATCATAATGGTAGCGATCTAAAAATAGTAGTTCACATAATAAGTAGAATTATTATTATTAGAGACAAATAATAATAGTTCAGAATGAAATACGGTTGTTTGGTAATTGTTGAGAATGAAGTTAGGGTGTTGAATGGTTAAGGGAGACCCAAACTACAAAATCATTCATAGAATTTGACAACCATCAAGAGGCAAAAAGTTTTTGCCAAACAAGATTTACCTCTTAGCGATTCAAATGTTGCCTCTTAATAGAACTATTAGGCAATGAGTACCGGTTGCGAGTAAGGGTGAGGTGGCCATCGGGTAAGCGGGTAAGGGGGTACGGGGAGGAGGCGGGTAGCTAGCGGGTTCACCAACCCGATGGAAGCCGAAGAGGGTGTGAGGAGGGTGGGTCCCAATTAGGGTGTTGGGTTTATTTTTTAATGTTTTAAGGGGTATCGGGTAGGAGTGGGTTCATTGGGTACTGGTACTTTACTTTTGGGTAAGGAGGGTAGGAAAGAGAAAAGCTGATGTGGTGCTGAGGTGGCAAGTGAGTTCATTGGGTACTGATACTCATGGCCTTAAGAGCTAAACAAACAACCTCTAAGAAAAGACATGGAAGAAGATGTTGATGTCGAGTGGAGATCATAAGATGAGAGAGGAATAGCAAGTTTTCACTCGTGTTGCAAGCCAAAATCGGCATCTTGGTTCTTAGAGCATCTCTAACAGCTAAAATGGAGAAAAGTGATATTTTAACAGTTTTTTTTCTCCAACGGCTAGTCGGCTATGCTATCTTGTATGGTAAAATAGAAAAATAGGAGAGACGATAATAACCTTCAAATTTGGAGAATTTCCAAAATCCACTATTTAAAAAAAGAAAAAGAAAATAATATTTTAATCTTTCCACCAACAAAGGTATTAAAGTATGTTTAGGAGATAAATAATATTTTACTAATGTATTGATTATTTTAATAATATAATTAATCCCACAATCTCTAAATAAAATAACTATTGAAGTTGGAAGCAATTTTTTTAGAAATTTTGACTTTTGATATCATATCTTAGAAAAATATAGCATATATGTTAGAGATGCTCTTAATCCCTTAATCAACTACACTAAATTCTTTACAAGCCCAACTTGTTCCGTTTTCACACCGTTATTGCAAATCAAAATTGCAGCTCAATTGCGATGATTAGTGTCACTATTTCCACAAGGACCGCTGATTGCTGTAGCATTGCGATTGACAACATAGCTTGTGAGCACCAACACCCATGAGCCGTTGTATAACTTATTTTCTAAAGGTCTCTGGCGTGTAGCTCAACTGGCAAACCATTAAGATGACTTTATCCAACTAAAAGACAAACAATGTTCTTCACATTGCTATCTATGAAGGTAGGTTTTATGTGGGACAGATTAGTATTGTGGTAATATGTATATATATATATATATATATGGTTTGTATTTGATTTGTACCCTATATATATATGGAACACATGGTTTGTATTTGATTTGTACCCTATATATATATGTGTATATATATATATCTACAAATGAAACCATGCTCTATATACATTTAATATACCTACAAACAAACATAAATTCACAAGGAAATTGATTGCAATTTCATTCAACTCAATGACAGGCAAACATGGGATTGACCACCACCCCCACCCCTACCCCCACCCCTTCCCATTTATTCCAAAATAAATTTCTTTTGATTACTTCATTTGCAAAAAATCAATTTATAAGTATTAAATAGATTTTTCCTTCAAAAAAAAGTATTAAATAGATTTTATTTAAAATTAATTGGATTATAAAAAGGGAAAAAAGAAAAAAGGGATGCAGAGACTTTTTTAATTGACCAATGGGGACCATCTATGTTCCCCGCTACAGTTGATCCCACGATATCTTTCCTAGCTGTTATTCACAATCAACGGCTAGAAACCATCAGATGACAAATCAACGGCGGATACTTCTCCATCGTTTTATATGGGTCAAGGGACCGGTCTTAGGTCAGCCTTTCTTCTCGAACTACTACCAACACTTGTCTTCTTCCCCTTTTCATCACTGGTCTCTTTCTCTCTATCTCACACACACACACACACACACACACACACTCGCCATCCCTACTGTGTGTGAATTGAAGCAGCTGCTATGGAGTTTCTTCATGTTTTAAATGTTGGCTAGTACACGATCATCGTGTGCGATGGTTTGAGCTGGTTTTGAGCTCGTTGGGCATGGATAATCATTGGCAGACGAACAAATGTGATTCGATGTGGCAGGCATCGACGGAGCCGGAAGTTGTAGTGCCTCCGTCTCCGGTTTCTCAAGTCCAGTCACAGGAATCTTCTAGGAATCCGGTAATCTAAGACGCCGTTACATTTTTACTGTGTTATGTGTGTGTGTTTACAGAATTACAGTTGTTGGCGCTCATATGCGCATGTGTTTCTCTGTTGCTTTTAATGATTCACACAACGCAACGACAAGGTTCGACTTGTTTGTACCGTACCTTATTTCTTCGTTTTTATGCGTTTTCTCTTCGGATTACACTTTATAACAGTTTGAGCAGAAGGCTCATTTGTCCTTAGATGGAGGGATTATGCCTCTTTGAAAGTACTTGTAGTATTGCATATAATTGTATGTGCCATTGACTACTTGCATATATTCGGTACAGTAGAAATTGTTTGAACTATTAATTACATGAATGGCTATAAGATTGGAACACATCTTTACACAAGGGTATTTACATAGAAAAACATAGCTTCTGTGGATGATGTAACATGATTTTGTAAATGATTTAATGAAGTGTATATTTTGATGGAGGAGGCTTGATTTGTAGTCTTGTTCTACAATTTTCCTGATACAGCCTGTAATCTTACCCTAAAAAATTACTTTTTTTTATTAGACCAATATGTGCCTTTTCCTCAATAGAAGGATGGCTTCTTAGCCGCATCACTAACATATCATGTTGTTTCCAAATGATGTTAGGAAGCCATATGGTGCTTACTTGTAGTTGTAATGCCTCCATCCCAAATTAAGTGGATCTCTTCCTTTGCAACTTATGAAGGAAAATGTTATTTTCCTTTGGAATGACTTGAGCTAAGGGTTTTTAAATGCATGCTACAGATGAAAGACTGACATTCTCTTTAGTGAGATTGCATTTGGGTTCTTTAATCTTACGGGCTTATGAGTTAACCATATGATATAATCATTAATAAAGAGATCCCAATAGGTTGTCTGTGCCACATTATTGACAAAGAGTTTTCCTTCTGAATACAAGTGCTCTATCCCTGGAAAAAAATGGGGTCTCCATAGTGATTAAATGTCATTTCCTTGAAATAGAAGCCATTCTAAAGCAAATAAGGATGGCTCCTTCCACATATATCGAGTTGGAATTTTAGTTAAAAGTGGAACAAAATGTGAGTGTGCATAACTGCATATTATCATGAGCAAGACTGCTCTACTCATAATGTGCATTAATTGGAAAGAAGAAATGACTTTTGCTAAAAACTCTTGTGGAACATTCATTCCTTAATATTGCCTTATATATGCACATATATTTCTGTAATTTTTTGAGATTTGTGTAAATAAACATGAGTTATGCTAATATTTCTGGGAAAAATCTGGTTATGTTTGACATACAAGTTTGGATCACTATATTTGTTGTAGATGAACAATGCAAGTCATTACTCCTATCCACATATTGTGCAAGAACCATGTTCCTCAACCCGTAAAATGATGACGGGTCCCTTGTTTCAACCTACAAATTTCAATCTATACAACTCTGGCCTCTCAGTGATGGGCACTTCATTTTTTACCCTTCTTTCTGGACCACCACCGTTCTCGCAATATGATTCTCAACAGGTTTCGAGCTCAAAGCCACCCACTCCATCCAGTAAACATGTCTACAATAGCAGTGCTGTTGTTGGTCCCACAGAACGAGAAGCTTCATTTGGTTCGCCCGAGCTATCATCTCAAAACATTGATAACGGCTACCTGAAGTCCAAAATTGATACCTATCCAGTTGTTCCAGTCAGGACTTTGGCAAGTGATGGTGGAAATACTTCTTGTCTGCATGATATTGTGCAGGCTAGGAAAGTAATTGATCCAAGCTTAGCGGTTGCTAAGGCAGCCAATTATCACACCTCTCATGTCTTTGAACAATTTAATGGCTTCTCTTCTCTGAAAGATGCTCCTAATTCTGGTCCAACTCCAGCTCAGAGTGGGAAGCTTCACAGCTCATCCATTCCTCATAAATCATCGCCTCTCGCAAATGGTTTACCACGCGTGTTTTGTCTTTATGCAAGTGAGTATTTACACTGTTTTTGTTGCTAGACGCGAAGGATCGTGTGAGAAGTTGAGGTTAACGTGAGAAGCGTGAGAAGTGGATCTAAACCATTGATCATTTTTAATCAAACGCCCTCCCATGAATTGCGGCTTATAAGGGAGTTGATTCGGTGCATCTCATCCTAATGTGCATCCATTTCTCATCCAATGGTTGATAATCACTTCTCACGCTTCTCACGTTGACCTCAACTTCTCACCGGAACCCAACCCTATTGCTAGAATTGAGGATAGTCATTGCATGGTTTGCTGATAACCTCTAATTCTTGATTTTCATATTTCAAAGGTGGTGATCTGTTTCTCAGCAATAGTGGACTCCTTGGAGTTGTTTGTTCTTGCCATGGTTTTCCCATGTCAATCTCCAAATTTTCGGAGGTAGTTTTCGAAGATGTGTTTTGTGGATTCATCATTGAGTCGTATAAAGATGTTTATCAATCAAAATTTTATGGTTGATGCTGACTGCTACTTGCCTGCAGCATTCAGGTTTGCGAGATGTTAATCCTGGAGATGCCATCCATATGGATAGTGGTGAGACCATAGTTCAGTGGCGAAAGGCTTACTTTTGTAAGTTTGGGGTAAGTTCTCCTAAGAATTTGATCTCTATGTCATCTGATGTGGCTGATGCCTTTCAAAATTTATTTGCTCTTGTCTTGGCTATCCTATGCCATATTTGTAGCATTCAGTACTTGATTTATGTTCATGGATTAAACAACTAATTTTGCTGCGTCCTCCCAACATCAAGGACAAAGGTGGTGCTGCATTTATATTTGCGATTGTTTTTCACTTTTCCTCTATATAAAACAGTGGATTTTTTTAGAGAAGGAAACCTCATTGAACAACACTGTAAAGGAATTGACGAGTGCTCCAAAGAGCGGAACACTTGGTGGTTGTAAAGAAGTTGAGTGCCCCCAAGAGAGGTCTACTTAGTATTTGAACCCTGCCATTGCCCTTGACTTTTTTCCTCAATACTATAAATCCCAAATAAAATTTTGAGTAAATTACACTTTTACTCTGTGTGGTTTGTTGAAAATTTATATTTTCGTCCTTATGGTTTGAAATTACAATTTTTATCCCTATGGTTTGTAATTCATTACTTTTTTCGTCCTTATGATTTAAGTTGTATTGCTTTTTTTTCATCCCTATGCTTTACAATTAGTTTCTATTTTAGTCCTTCATACTTAAAAGTAGTGTTTTGGCCTCAGGGACGAAAATAGGAATGAATTTTGTGTTTTCGAATTTTGACCATGAGTTTTCTGTCTAGGAAACATGCTTAACTTTTTCCAGTAATGTGCTATTTTGCTTTTATCTTTATTATTGAACATTCTATTTCTTATTGGCATGTTATTGAAGCACCAAGAACACTGGTTGGTGATGTTTTTATCATGCTTTAGATTAGGATACCAGAAGATCAATGTGGATGGCACTGGCCTGAGGGATTCTCTGCAGCTGCTGATTTGATAAAGACTAGTGAGAGGGTACCCAATGTGTCAAGAAGGTCTGATCTCTCCAATTCTGCAGGTCCTCCTAGAGCATTTGTAGCATCCAAACAGCCATTGAACAACATGGTATTTCCAAAAAGTCAGAATTTGGTTAACGAGATCCAGCGTCATAAACTCGAGAGGAACACCCATGATAATCGTATATTATCAGATGGCTTCACTGAAACTTCTCAGAGCAATTTACATAGCCAGGCAGCTAACAAGATTATAGAGCAGCCTGTGTCTCGATGTTTACCAACATCAAAGTTGGCTGGTGGCACGGGTAGTGCTTTTCAATTCGACTCGGTCTACAAGACCAAAAATGCATTCGCCTACCAAAAAAGCCTACAAAATCTAGGAAGCCTTGGTAAGAATTCTGATAAATTCAACGACTCAAGGGATGGTGATATACTGGAAAAGACTACAGTTTCCTCGAATATTGAGTTGAGACTAGGACAGCCATCTCAGCAGAGTCAGACACTTGGAAAATCAAATGTACTGGGTTTTAATACTCCTCGTGTTAGCAGAGTTGGCCATCCCCTGGAATTAGTTTCCTCGAAGCCGCTAATTTATAATGGTGTGTTTATTTATACAAGCTTGTCTGCCATATTTTTTTATTTGTTTTAACTTTTTTCCTGCTTTGCCTTGCTTTTCAATGTATGAAGTAACAATTGCCATTTTTATCATGTAGTGGCGAGTAACAGAATTACAGAGGAAAGCAAACAATCTGTTAACTGTGCTGCTCAAGCAGCTAAATCCAGTTCAACTGAAGGGCAAAATCGCTTGAGGTTTTCTAATCTCGGGTTCGGAGCCTATAGCACAAGAATGGCTAAAGCTGATGTAATTGCAGGTCCAGTTAATTCCGTGCCATTTTCACACTTGGAAAGTCCTAAAGATAAAATGCAAAGTAAATATTCCCACAGTGGTGTTGATGGCCCTTATGTTATGCCTAAGCAACAATATATCGAATCTCAAATTTCCAAGCTTGATTCAGTGAACTTTAGGAATATGGACAGAGAGAAAGGATTAGGACATGCTGCAGAGGAAATGGAAGCAGGATGCCAAGTCAAGTTCATGGGACACCCTGGCGCTTCTTTTGGATTTAGTAAAACTAGTCGTGAACAGAGCTCTCATGTAAAAATGATTTCAAATATCTCTGTCGATGTAATTAATGCCAGACTTTCCTTAAATCATCCTAAGACAAATTCTTCTCTTGAACAGGGCAAAAATGTTGACCATGGTTTTTCTAGACCAGTTACTTCGCGACCTTTGTCTCCTAGACCTCCTTTGATTTCCGGAGCTCCCTCAATTGTGTTTCCGTCTGTGGGTTTGAACTCTTCTCCTAACATGACCACAACAATGTCAGAAGAAGAGGCCACCAGAGTGATGAGTTCACATAAAGCTGTGAAATATTCTAATCAGGACGATGTTTCTTCTTCCTGTGGATTTAGCAAGGACCAAAATGGAAATCTAAGGAGTTCAATAACTCTTCAAGCAAAATCAAGTGAAAGAAGAGATGGAAGTGAATATACTCTTCCAGAACTAGCAACAAAATCTTTTCATTCTGGGACTGGTGGTGGAGCAGAAAAATCAGCTGTGATTTCCGGTAAATGCTTATCTTTATCACTTGCATTTCTGGGTCTCCATTGAGTTCTTTCATTTTTAAATGATGGATTTTTTTTCCTGTAGTCTCACGAGAAAAATCATTTCAAATTAGAGACATTAGAGCTCAGAGCAACCTCTTGTGTGATCCTTATCAAACTGGCCCTCCATTGCCAAGGTGACTTCAGAATTATCTAGAAGTAGCAATTCAATAAACAATTTTCCTTTCTGTCAACTTCCAGTGTGTTGCACGCTTGCACTAGGTTAAGCGTCTTACCAATCTTATTAAATTTTATTAAATTTGATCATTTCAGGATTGGTAGAAGTGATAAAAAAAATTCATCATCTTGCCATGGAAACTGCTGTCAGGGTACATCATGTTCATATGTTCCAGAAAAGTGCATCTGTTGGGTACAAAGAAACAGTATGATTGGAAATTCCAATCTTGATGGAAAAGATCTTGTTGGTGAACCATCGGAAATCAGAACCTCTATGCTATCTGCTTCTAACTTGGACAAGGGTTGCACTCTGGGAGATAAATTTCTTTCTTCAGGTAAAGTTGGAGAAACTACGAAGACAAACTTAAAGAAAGTTGAATTTAATACATTTCAATGGAAAGATGTTCCAACCAAAATATCAGAAAGGTGCCACGTGCCAGGCAAAGACCAGAAGGCCAAGTTTTTAGAGCACATAATTGATGTGAATGACCAAACTTCCGATGTAGCTCGCAAATGCTTTGACTTTGACCAACCTGTTCAGAAGGTTGACTGCATGAAGGAGCAGGTTATGTCTAACATATCATCTAAATGTTCCGCCCCTGCTCTTACCCAAGCATCCGTTAAAATCAGCAATGGAGATTCGTGTACTGATGATGCACAGAACACTGGTTGTGTTAAGAACTTTGCTGTAGATGAAGGTTCCGTAATTCAGAAGAGCTGGTCCTCTGATGATGCTCCTGACAGTGGTAGCAACGTTGGATTTGATGGTTTTGCTTGTAAAATCAATTCGAAAAACGAAATGCAATCTAAAGCAATTTCTAATCCATCAACTCGTAGTCTCATTGACGAGCTTAGAGTTATAGACTCGTTAAGATTGAAGAAAGTGCATAATCAAGTACGTACTGGACTCCCTGTGCATGAAAATACTAGTTCAACGAAAACATTTGAGAAAGATTTTAAAGCTACAAAGAGAAAAAGAGAAACAAAATTCAAAATTCTTACACCTGTTTCTTCGCTATCTACTGGAAGTTCTGGTCAGTCCTCCCAGTCTCTAGAACATCTTATGATGGTAGCTCAACCTAACCAAGAAAGATCTAGAAACTGTACTTGTTCTGTTGGACATGGTTCCAAGAGGAGGTCTACATTGCCAGCTAAATCAACTGCTTGTTGCACGGAAGATATACATAAACTTGATAGAAGTACAAAGGAAATTATGAGTAAGATAGCAAGAAGAGTTTCTGATGACTGCTTCGAAATTCCTGAATCCTCACATGGAAAGAAGGTAAAGTTGGACTTGGATTTTTCAAAAACAAAGCACGTTTCGAAGCAAGAAACAAACAGAATTACTAGGCCAGTAGTATGTGGGAGGTATGGTCTTATCTCCAATGGTGATACATCTAAACCAGCAAAGATCTTTTCTCTTGGGAAGATTCTTAAAACTGCGAAAAGATTCCCACCTGCTGGAAATGAAATTTTAAATAAGCCACCAGCGAAGGCGTGGAAGAAATCAATAACCAGAGAAGGCAATCGACACTCAGGTAGAAATTCTAATTTCAAGGAGGATAAGTACCACATAGGTCAAGCAGCTGCAGTATCCAGTGATGATGGTTTTATGGAAACCTCAGAAGGAACAGAGATGGCACACTCCCCACAATGGGAAAAAGACCCTGATACATCATACATGTTGGATAAGGGAAAGGAGTGCAGAAATGAAAGAAGCCAACGTTTTCCAGAGAGTGATTTGGGAACCAGAACAAGGCGAAAGAGTAAGGAGGTTCGCAAGCGGAGCCTATACGAGTTAATTACAGAAGGTATATGTACAAAGCATATTGAAGTTAGACATGGCAAAAACTGACACGACATTTTAACCCGAAACGAATTAAACGGTTTGGGTAATACATTTCAACCCGTTTAAGTAAACAGGTTGACATGACACGACACAAAAATTAAACGGGTAAGGTTAGGGTAAAAAATATCAACTCGAAAATGACCCGAATAACCTGTTTATATATATATATATATATTTAATAAGTTTTTTTTTTACTAATTAACGATTTACCGTTTGGGCAGTTGGGCTAGATAAATTGGATTTCTAATGCTTTCATTTGAATTTTGGATTTGTAATTTTTTGTGAATTTTCGATTTTTAATTTTTAAATGTTAAATGGGTTAAATGGGTTAAATGGGTTAGCGGGTTAGCGGGCTTAATGGGTTAAGAGGATAAACGGGTTAATCGTGCAGTAATGTCTTGAACTTTATTTATCACCAGATAATCTTATTCTTATGCTCTCTGATCATCAGGAAATGCTTCTGGTTTTGCTACAATCTCAAAGAACATAGCTTCTATACCTCATGATAGCTTGAAGAACGGTGGAAACCGTAATAATCTCCATGGGGTAGACAAAATATACAGGTAATTGTATTTAGATGTGAAGTGTTTGAACAATGGGTACTTCCGTCTATGGAGAGTATAATAAGATTATGGCCTATGGTTTAGATCCCCTCAGGAGCTAACATGCAAGTCAACTCCAGATGTGGATACATGTTGCCATGTTTGCGGAAGCTTAAACAATGATGAAATGAATTGCTTGTTGGAGTGCCACCGATGCTTTGTTAAGGTATACAGCTCACCCTGTTTATATCCATTGGTTTCCTTGAGAATATCACCTATTAAGCTGGGATATTAATTAAAATAGCCATTTTTCAAGGTTGGTTTTACCTCTTAGCCATTTCTCTCCCATTTATACCAGAATTACCCTAGGTCCGTAATTGCGGACCTAACTAAAAAACGCAAAAAAATACAAATCTGATCGATTTTCCTTGAAGAAGAATTGTTTTTTTGACTCGGATCCGCAATTGGCGGACCCAGGTCCGCAATATACAACTTTTTTTAAGGAAAATCGATCAGATTCGTATTTTTGGTGTTTTTGAGCTAGATCCGCAATTACGGACCTTATATTGTGGACCTAGGGCTATTTTGGTAAAACTCGGAGAGAAGTGGCTAAGAGGTAAAACCACCGATGAAAATTGGCTATTTTAATTAATTTCCCTATTAAGCTTTCTTTTGCTAATCGATTGTATGATGTGGTGCAGGTGCATCAGGCTTGTTATGGCATTTCAAAAGTTCCTAGAAGTTATTGGTATTGCAGACCATGCAAAGAAAATGCCACTAATATGGTACGAACCGTGACTATATCTTTAATTTGTACTGCAAAATTTAGGTTCTTCGCTTGTTAGGTATTGATATATATATATATATATAGGGATAGTTTCATTTGCAAATCACTCTAATTTTGCAAACCGTGCAAACCATCGATTTCATTAAATAAGTTAATGAAATTGGTTAATTTGATGAAATTGTTTCATATAATTCTTTTCTTGATGAAATTGTTTCATATACTTGTGTTTTTTATGTAAAAATGAAAAAGTTTCATTAGATTGAGAAAATAAATGAAACAGTTTCATCAGAACGAGAAAAATACATGAAACTACATAGAAAACACATATATATGAAACAATTTCATCAAGAAAAGAATTATATGAAACAATTTCATTAAATTAAACAACTTCATGAACCAATGAAATCGACGGTTTGCACGGTTTGCAAAATTAAAGTAGTTTGCATTTGATCTCTCCCCTATATATATATACACACACACACACTAGAAGTGTATGCGCGCAATGCAACACGTTGTATTTTGGTTTTAGTGTTTCATTTTATTTTTTGTCTTTGTCGATTTTATAATACCTTTTTATGTGGTTTTGAGTAAGCGATCATGGTTTTTATTTTATTTTATAAATTTGCTTAATTTATTGTTATCTCGTTCCCTGAGTGTGACACTTCATTCCCGAATTTTCTTTCGACCACATACGATATTTCTTTAATTAAATTTAGGTTTAATAATGATGTGATTTATTTTAGGTTTGATAATATAATGTTTTTCTATTTAAAAATAATAATTTAAGTATTCTGTTGAAATTTAGTGATTATCCTAATTATATTTTAGATTCTTTATATTTAAAATGTGATGTTTATCCTGTATTTGATTATGTTTATCAGTTAGTTATGAATTCAAACATACATCTTTAAAAACTTGTACCCATGCATCATTTATTTGTATAGTTGAAAATTAAGTAATTTAACATTAAATGGTAGTACATTATGCTTAAAAAGTTGTTTTTAAGACTTTGAACCAAATGTTTTATAGTATATATATATGATATTTAGCTTTTTATTTGTTATCCTTGCCCTCCTACATTTTAACAAGGGTGTTCGAAGCTTAGGCATTGTGGTTTGTTGGCATCTAGGTTTGCGTTCTATGCGGTTATGAAGGTGGAGTCATGACTCGGGCTGTTCAGAGTAGCAACATTGTAAAAAGTCTTCTGAGGGCATGGAATGTCACTACGGAATCACAGGAGAACCCAACTATGCCTTCTCGAGTCTTAGAGGATCAGTTGAATGCCGATGCTTCTTCTGGAAATCAAGTAGATATTGGTGCACATATTAAGGCCTCGAGTTCCCGTTATTCTATGAATGACACAATGGTACTAAATAGCATAACAGCTGGACTTTTTGACTCTACCGTCAAGCAGTGGATACATATGGTTTGTGGACTTTGGACACCTGGAACACGATGCCCAAATGTTGACACCATGAGTGCTTTTGATGTATCTGGTGCTTGTTGTCCGAAAGGAAATGTGGTAAGGACTTTGACTAAATAGAATTTTGCTAGACTAGTTTCAAACTCTTTGAAATCCCTAAGGGTGCGTTTGGTATGCGAATAGGACAGAACAGGACTGAACAACTGTTCAGCGTTTGGTAAGACAGAATAGGACGCGTTTGGTAGGACAGGACAACTGGTCAGCGTGGACAGAAAAGATAACACGACTAATTTTAATCTTCTAACTTTTTCTATATATTTTTTACTATTAATATTTAATAATTTACACAAATTGATCAAAACATACAAACCAAAAAAAATTATTTTGAGGACAATAAAGTAAAAGTTTAAAGAGCATAATATACAATAAATAAATTTAAAGAATGAATAAAATATAAAAAACAAGTCGTATTTGATATATTAGAAGAGAATAGATTTTATTTTGAGGTTATATTGGTAAAACATAAGTTTGTTCCACCTTGTTGCAGCTTATTCATGGGGTGGGGGTGGAATAGGCTTGTTCCTGTCTGTTCCACATAAAAGTCCTGCCAAACGTGGAACAGTGATCCCTGTTCTGTCCTGTCCAGTGTACCAAACGCACCCTAAAGAAAGGTTTTTTCCTGATTATGGTGATTGTACAACATAGCGAATGATCCCTCTTGTTATTGTACTTCCAGGTTTGTTCAATGTGTAAACGACCTGGTGGTTGTTGCGTAAGGTGCAGAGTTGTTGACTGTGCAGTTCACTTCCATCCCTGGTGTGCCCATCGAAAGGTCTTAACCTCCCAAAGCCTGAATATGTGTTATATTTTGCAGCCTCATTTGAACCTCATTTATATAGAGAGAGGTTCAGGGGAAAACCTAAAAAAAATGGAAACTGGAGGAACACACTTTGGTAGCCCTTCATTTGGACGGTATGCACTTGTGCATACAAGTAAATTAAGTTGTTTTTTGGTTTTTATGCACGTGGGCATGTACACATTACTTGTATGCACAAGTGCATATTGTCCGGATGAAGGGCTACTAGGGTGTTCCTCAGTTTTCAAACTTTTTGAGGTTTTCCTCTAAACCTAACCCCGTTTATATATAGTAATATTGTTATTCGTATGCCATTTTGCTTAGGTAGAATTGAAAGAAACGTTTGTTGACAAATAGATTTTTTGTTTTCTTTAGTGCCAATATCTTTGTTGCTTTGGAAACAGGGTTTACTGCAAAGTGAGGTTGAAGGAGCTGAGAATGAGAAGGTTGGTTTCTATGGGAGATGTGAGCTTCATGCAACATCAGACCGTAACCATGAGGGTAATTCTCGTAGCATACAAGTTGTGAGTCTTGATGAAAAGGAAACATGTGCTCGAACTGAGGTTTGTCTACTTGGACCGGAGTACAATCTGGTGCTATATCTGGTAAACCTCGTCTTTATAATCTAATACTTTCTCAATCTTGATTAGGGTTACAAGGGACGGAAACGAGAAGGCTTTAGGCACGATGGTCAACAAAGGGGAACTGGTAGATGCCTCGTTCGGCAAGAGCAAGTAGATGCTTGGAATCATATAAATCGACTAATGTCATATAGAAAACGGCTTCAAAGGATGCCACAGCCAGTTCAAGATGTAGAATATGATTTCCGGGTATGTTGAATTCAAGTCCATTGATGTGGAATATAACATCTGAAAACTATGCACCTGTTGTTGGTTCTTTGAGAAAAGGGAGGGGGCGATACAGAAGAATGTGTTGAGAGTCCCACATCGGCTAGACTTTGACCATTTCTCCTCAATATATGTTACTACTTACTACCTCCCCCTTTCTTTCCTCAAGGGCTCTTTTGGAGAGTAATCTAATGGGGTTCACATTTCTCACATGGTATCCTATGCTGTTAATTGCAGTCCAATAGCAGTTATCGGTCCTTTACAAAATAGCGTTTCCGAGAATAGCAGCGAAATTTACCGCTATTTCACCGATATTTGATGTAAAATGGCGGTCCGCAATACCTATATTTCACCTTAATAGCGGTCTGCAATACCAGTTGGGCCTCTTTTAAATCTGATTCTTACATTTGTGTCCTTTTTTGGGCTTTTTTTACTTGGGCCCTTATTTTGTTTTAATCCATCAAGTTAATTAATAGTCAACGAATTAATGAACCGATATTTTTGGATACATATATATATATTAATCCATTAAATGTAGGTATACATATATATTATATATATAATTCTAATAATTATTATATGAACCGCTATTTTGGACCACTATGCCACCACTATACCACTGCGATAACTGCTATTTCAAATCTCAGTTCTGGCTGCTATTTCATATTTGGACCTCTATGCCACCACTATACCACTGATAACCGCTATTTCAAATCTCAGTTCTGGCCGCTATTTTATATTTTGACCGTTGTAACATAGATGGTATCAGAGCCAGAGTCTACCACCCTAGGGACTCGACACTCTGGCACAAATTGTGCCCGTCTAGCCTCATTGGAGGGGACGTGTTTGACCCCCAAATCGGCTAGACTTGGACCATTTCTCCTCAATATATGTTGAAATCTCTCTTCTCTCTTCAAGGGCTCTTTTGGAGTCCGACAGAATGTACATGTCTCAGTAAAATCGTACTTTGGGCTATCTAATCTTTTATGTCTCATATTGTATGGTGTAGAAAGAATATGCTCGCTACAAACAGTCGAAGGGTTGGAAGCATTTGGTTGTATATAAATCAGGCATCCATGCTCTTGGTTTATATACATCATTATTCATTTCACAGAATGCAATGGTATGATCCTTAACTCCACACCAGTTTCTTGTAGTTTGTGCAAGTATACCATCCCGTCTATGCTGTTAACATCGGTGATATAGTTGATATCGGATCTGGAGGAAATATCGGTGGTAAAATATCGATCAAAATATCGACTCCGATAATAGCGGTGATATTTACCGATATTGGAGCGATTTTTTGACAAAAATATCGATCTGATATACCGATTTTTTGGAAATGGGTTTTTTGGGCTTTTTTTAATGGTTATCGGGCTTTTATATATTTACTTGGGTTCTACCTATTGGTCGACGCCTTCTTCATAGCCACTGAACCTATTGCTTGCGATTAGCTCGTTTATGAACACTTTTCCTATTTTGTTTTGTGAAACTTGTTATATGATTAGATGTTGAAACTACGTTTTTAATTAATGCATATGATATGTTTATGGATGGATATATATTATATAATTCTTAGAAATATTATATGAACTGATATTTTTGGACCTATATACCATCGATATATCGGTCGTGACCGATATTTTTTATTCTGGCCGCTGTAACAGCATAGCACCCCGTAACCAACTATGCTTACAAACACTACAAAAACACACACTCACACCCTTCAACGCGTGTACTGTGATTAGGTTGTCGAGTATGTTGGTGAGATCGTGGGACTACGTGTGGCTGATAGAAGAGAAAGCCAGTATCAGTTGGGAAAGCAGTTGCAATACAAGAGTGCTTGCTACTTTTTCAGGATCGATAAAGAACATATAATCGATGCAACCCGAAAAGGGGGAATTGCTCGGTTTGTCAACCATTCATGCCAGGTAAAATTGTCTTTTGATTTGTGTTTTCAACTGTGTATCACAAGGTTGTTCTTCCCTTGCAAAGCAAAAGTTGTCGGAAATTAGTGAATATTTTGTTTATTTTGCCTCCAAAAGACTCTCTAAGATAGAGAAATTTGAGATCTTGTTCTCTATTTAGCTCCAACAGATTCTCTATATTGTTGAAATAGAGAAAACTAGAGAAAGCTCCAAGTTTAGAGAATTCTCCAAAACTTGATACGTGGAGAGAAAATGAATTTTTTTATCCACTCCTTATTTTATATAAAGTTTTTTTAGAAAATGTATTGAGATGATAAAATTATAGAACATATTAATAATATAATTAATGTTGAAATCTCTAAAATAAAGAATCTGGTGGAGTTAAATGTAATTTTTTTAAGGTTTTAACTTTTGATTCTTTATTTTATAGAAATTATAGAGAATCTGTTGCACATGCTCCAAAAACGGAGAATACCAAGTTTAGAGAATTTTCTAAAATGTGATTCTTTCCCACCAATGAGATTGAATTATTAACATTTTATATAAATTTCTTTAAAATGTATTGGGATGATAAAATTATATAATAGTTTTAATAATATAAACAGTGTTAGAAATTTCCAAAAAGAGAATCTGTTGGAGTTAGATATAATTTTTTTAAAGAATTCAACTTTTGCTTCTCTATATTAAAAAAATTATAGAGAATCTGTTAGAGATGCTCTTAAAATCTAACAAATGTTATATTTGGTTACCTTTTTTTTCTTCCTGAGCTAACTTTCGATTATTTCGGCTTCATATCCAGCCAAACTGCGTCGCCAAAGTGATAACCGTGCGGGGTGAAAAGAAAGTAACGCCTAGTAACCTATTTCTCTTTATACATCTAAACCAGACGTAATCGGTATATCTGATTTAAAAATGCGATTGCAGGTTGTGTTCTTGGCAGAGAGGGACATATATCCAGGAGAAGAGATAACTTATGACTATCATTTTAACAATGAAGACGAAGGTAAAAAGATTTTGTGCTCTTGCAATTCAAATAATTGCAGGCGTTATCTAAACTAAACTAAAAGTCTAATGTTATGGTTTCTTTGTACAAATTCCCATGAATGAAATGTCGTCTGTCTGTGTAGAGCTTTTGGCAGCTGCTGTATTTTTATTGCTACATTTTTAGTATTATTATCATCTTTTCTGGATTATGTTAAATTTGAAGGTGTGTGAATATGTGAAATCACTCTCCAAAAGAGCTCTTGAGGAGAAAGGGGGATTCCGACATACATTCAGGAGAAACGGTCCAAAGTCTAGTTGATGTGGGACTCCAACACGCCACATCCAACAGAGGCTAGGTGGACACATTGTCCCTAGCCGGTGTAAATTATATTTGTTCTTCGCCACTTTGGGTTGAAAAAAAATCATTTTTGATAGTATCTGTGCGAAGCCACATATAGGGGAAGGGGTCAAACGCAAATATTCGATTCCAGAGGAATCGGTATAAAGGTAGAATTAGGAGTTGAAGCCATCATTTATTTTTCTTGCCAGTTATTAGGGAAAAAAACTCTCCCTTCTCCATTATTCTAATCTAACAGAGAGAAAGGGTCTCTAGATTAGCAGAATTTTACAGGAGAAATGTATCCAACTCTAGCCGACGTGGGTCTCCAACACGCCTCCTTCAATGGAGTTTAGATGACACATATTGTCCTTAGCCAGAGTGTCGAGTCCATGGCAGACATTGGCTTTGATACCATGTGAGACTATGTGGAACCCCCATTTCACTCTTCAAAAGAGCCCTTGAGGATAAAGGGGAGTTCCAACATATATAGGAGAAACAATCCAAATCTAGCTGATATGGGACTCCAATAGAAAAAAATAATAACCTTTTGCTTTTTATGTATATAACCAACCTGCCTATATACAAACTTTTATGGGGTCGACGGGTTTGAATACAAACTTTGAGACCACAAGGATAGCATGGTGGATAAAGAGAAAAGAAAGATAAAATCAACACGGGTTTGAATCTTGTCATCTACATGTGTGTTTGTAGCCAATTCCCGGGGTTGTAGGTTGCTACTTGCCATGGGATTAGTTTAGACAGTCTCAGATCACCCATTTCCCCAAAAAAATTGATTTGTTTGGCGTTTTTTAGGCTTAGTGAAGAATTATGTGAGACACCATCGACAACATATCTTCAAAGTAAACACAAGTATCTAATACCATGATCAAACATCACGTGAAAAGAAAAGTTAAGGTGAGAAGATAAGAATGGATCAGAACCCTCGTCACTTTTAATCACAAATCCAACCATGAATCTCAATACATCTCATCCTAATGTGCATCCAAGGGTGATGATCCCTTTTTACCCTTCTCACCAGAACTCAACCCTTAACACCATTGACAATGATTATACTTTCAATTGAAAGCTCCTTTAACTAAAGGTCCCATAAAAAGGACATTCTAATGAAGAAGTTGAATAACATATCATCAAAATCTATGGCCAAACTACATCCCATCAACAGCTGCTTTGATATGGGGATACCGATCAGCCCACCTCGAGTATCCTACATATCCCAAGGAAAAGTCGATATAAGGAGAAAAGAAACCGGAACCACAACAAGGTAAATAAAGGATGGTACACAAATGGATGTTTGACATACCTGAGATGACTATTTGGAGAAGATCTGCCTCAGTATCCTGAATAAAAGGGTATATCAGTAATTATCATTGTTCCAAACAAAAAAAGAAATGTGTCTTTGGACCCATGAAAATTACAGCAACCATTGTCTAGATAAGAGATCGATGGTTAGCCATTTGCTAAATGTCTTAAATACCCTCGAATCATAAAAACGAAAGCATTTTGACCAGCATAATCAATAGCCCAAAGAAGGGTAATATGAACATTAAAAAGAAAGGAAGGAAATCGTTGCAATTTTCATGTTGTCATGAGTAACAAAGTAAAAGACATTATCATGGTACAAGAAAACATTTAGACAACTTACTTTACTATATGAAGCCGCCATACTTCTCCTTATGAGCCGTGACAAACTGATTAAATTATTACGGTTGAAGTGTGGATGGCATTGAAGAGCCGCCTCAGATGTCGAATCTAGTATCAAAGCACAGATGCTTGAAGCCATCATGGTACTAGAGCAGTCAACATCATCCTCTGATGAACCACAAAATATATCAACATCAATATTGTTGAGTGTTAAAAGCAGGGTCGTTCCTTAGCCTGTTAAATGTGAGATTCTAAATAGGGCCCCCAGAATTTTGGAGCCCAATTTACATGTATTTGGGCCTTGAAGCCATGCTTCAACCTTTGCAGTAGAATCCTAATCTATAACCCGCTTTTCTATTGTTTTGATACAGACGTAACCAGACCTCCAAAAAGATTGGAACAGCCCTGGTTAAGATAAGTAAAGAAGAAATATATAAAAGCTAACCGATACCTGCCCATGATGACAAAACACCCAATAGCCTGATAAAATAAGAATCATCCAACTGGAGTCGAATCTGTTCTCTCTAATAACACAAAAAAACACATATAAGTCGAAAATATAACCATAAGGGTGACATGAAATGTTCGACTGTAAGATATCAGTCCTGATAAACTCAGTGGCCACAATTATTGTGGATAACCCTTGTGGTTATGGTGACAAAACTGGCATACAGGAAAATAACATACCTTCAAAAGAAGATTTAAGATTGTATCACAAGCCAAAAAAATGGGACCACTATCCTCAACTGTGCCACCCTCTTCCGAAAGCAACTTAATTAAGCATTCTACAACCTTCAAATTAAACGAACATTTATTTAGAAAAGATCAGTAGACATGATATGTTACATTTATTACCGTGTTTGTGCAAAAACAGCATCTCATCAAGACAATAACTTACTGCTTTATACGCTCCAGATGAGGCTATAAGCTGACATCCATCAATCTCCATTGTTATTTGGCATAGCATTGGAAGCAGGAAGCAAACTGAAGAGAAGGGGCTATCCATTCACAAGTGAATATAGAACATTTAGTCTCCAACTATTTCGAAAACCGAGTAGAGAATGAAACAACGAACCAACTAAATGAAAAATAAAAACAGACAAAACCTTTGTTCATCTTCACCTTCAACCAAAACCAAATACCCCAAAAGCTCCCTGATCTTATCATTGCATGCAGCTGGAGTCTCAGCAAGGTAACTGCAACGGAAATATATCATTTCTTAATGATTTTTTTAAAAGAAATTGAGAGGAAAAAAGGGAAAGGACCAAAATACCCCTCACTTAACGAACAAAAGCTAGCAGCCGTTAAGTTATAAACAAAAAAGAAAATAAAGTTATAAACAAAAAAGAAAATACAAATTGGACACAAGGATACCTCCCAACTATCCGCACCGAAGCAAGAAAATCATTCCCTTTATGTTGTCCATGATCCTGTCAAAAAACTAAAGTCGTGAATACATGGATGCTACATAACCTTGAACACCCGAAAGTAAAGATGGCCAAAAATCGGTCCCGGGCCGGGCCTGGTCCAAATCGGTCCCGGTCCTAAATAGTGATCTCGTAACGGGTCCTGGTCCCGACCAAAATACGACGGCCCGTTTAAGTTTTATAAGGCCCAATTATGAGAACCTGTCCCGGTCCTGGGCCGGGCCCAAACCGGTCCCACTTAATTTTTTTTTTTTAAATTGATTTTGTAACTTGTAGAAAATAGTTTTTGAAGAATTTGCTATCCACTCGGCAATTCATCCGGTGACCCTGAACCGGTGGCTCACTTTTTCTAAGTAATGGGAAGAGCTCAATCAAATACACTAACAAATACGTTTTTATTATAATTGGGTCTATCAAATACACTAAAAAAGTACTTACGTTGAAAAAAAATACATTTTATTATAATTGGGTCAATCAAATACACTAACGAATACGTTTTTACCGAAAAATATACTAAAAAGTACATTTAAAAATAAATTTTATATACAAAACCGGGCCGGTCCCGGGTCGGGCCTTGTTTTTGGATGAAAGTCGTAACCGGTTAACGACCAGCGCCCAAACCGGTCCCGGGCCGGGTCCATTTGGCCATCTCTACCCGGAAGTAACATTTTAATACCTTGGCATCTCGAAGATACTCTAAGATCACAGCGACCGTCTCGTTAAGCCCAGTGATGATCTTTGTAAACATTTTGTCACTAATGATATCACCTGTACATAGAAAATGGATGAAAACCCGAATCTACTGTATAAAGCTTTCAACAACAACCCATAAATTCGTCTTCAGATTTAAGTAAATGTATACCTCCATCTCCAGCGACACCCGAAATCAATTTGATCGTCTTCTCCACTAACGAAAACGCAGTGCCAAGATTCCTTTGCTTTAAAAGAAATGCTTCATCGTCTACTGAGTCTTTGACCTTCTCGTATTTCAAATACGCTAGGTCATTGAGAAGAACAGCAATTTCGACCCTTGATGACTCTAAAACAAGCAATATACACCTGGAGAGCAATGAAGCCAAGATAAGAAATCGCACTTGCTGATCTGGCAAGAAATAAAATATGTTGCCATGTTGGCAATTTAACGGGGACCGCATACCTGTCAGCTGGAATAGGATCTTGTGTGTCGGGTAAGTTCATTTGCCCAATAAGCCATCCTTCACCAACAATACACATAATGGACTCAGCCAACATAAGCGCCTCAAGCCTTTGCTCCGGTGCTGCATATCAAATTCAAAGAGATTTATAAGTTCATTAAAGCATCATATTATCCTCTTGTTTTATTTGTTTAGCAATAATATCAATTGGAGATATAATATTTTAATTGCAATTTGTAATCAAGCACACGATGACTTTAACTTACCAACACGATTTTGCAGAACTGCCACAACACCAACACGTACATAAGTTAACCACGTTTTGTTGCTCATTGTACGAAGAATTTCATGCAGGGGAGCCTGATAAGCACATAATCGAAGTAGTTAACATAACAATGCAATCTCAAAATAAACAACGCTAAAGAAAATAGAATGGTGCTTTTAATAACAGATGTACCATATAACCATAGTTAGTTTCGAAGGCAATAATTAATAGAAAGACTTTTACGTTGGAAGATGTAACAGTGTGATATGAAATCGTGATTAAATGTACGTACAACATATATTGAGGAGAGGATCGTTGATAGAAGGTGAAGTGCCTCAAATTTGAGAGCATTGTGCAATAAAGCAAACTGCCTTGCTAGCACGGTCACCTGCAACAAAGAAGCAATGCTTGATTGCATCAGCATATCATTACAAATTGCATGCACAGAAAGCATTAATGAATAACATTATTCTGTCCCAATAATTGACGTGGTATACACATATTATATATATAATATATATATATATATATATATATATATATATATATATATATAGAGAGAGAGAGAGAGAGAGAGAGAGAGAGGGAGGGAGGTCCAGGGGAAAACCTCAAAAAGTGGAAATCTGAGGAACACCCTGGCCCTTCATTTGGACGGTATGCACTTGTGCATACAAGTAAATTAAGTTGCTTTTTGGTTTTTATGCATGTGTGCATGTTACAAATTACTTGTATGCATAAGTGCATATCATCCGGATGAAGGGTTGCCAGGGTGTTCCTTAGTTTTCCATTTTTTTGAGGTTTTCCCTTGAACCTGGCCCTATATATATATAGGGTACAAATTAAATACAAACCATGTATTTGTTGCACCCCTTACAAACCACAGTCTGCATATGTGCAGACTGGTTCTTCATATATGCATTGTTCCATATGAATGTATGTCCATTATATGTATATTCTTGCACATATTCATATGCATATATGCAGAACCAGTCTGCACATATGCAGACTGTGGTTTGTAAGGGGTGCAACAAATGCAAGGTTTGCATTTTACAGAGCCTCTATATATATATATATATATATATATATATATCCAAATGAGCTTACCACTGATGACAACTCCGAGTAGTATTCTTTGCTAATCGTATCCAGGGAAAGATTACTTATTGTCAACTGAAGGAGCTTCATAGCTACCTCCATTGTATGGGAACCTACACAGGTTTTAAGAATCTTAAATCCATATCCAGAGACACGTGAATATATGTATATATATATATATATATAAAATAAATCATACCATCTGGTAAATTAAACATTTGAGAAGCTAGCATGGCCATGCCTCCAGACTCGTAAAAGATTTGAATACCGTCCTTGTGGGCTGCTGACACCAAGTATAAAAATTCAAAGCATTCTTCGACAAGTGATGGTCCTAATCTGTAATTTCAGACTATAAATTATAACACATAAAATCCTTTGCCTAATACTTGAAAGATAGTTACCGAGCAAAATGTCTACATAAAGAAAGAAAAAAGAATATATTTTTTAATCACCAAATTCATTTATAGGATACCATTTACATCTGTACGAGAAATGTGAAGAATATCTCATGAAAACTACTTCTTGGTCACCAACAAAAAAGTTCATGCATACTTCTTGATTGCAAGACTAAAGATTATAAAATCAAGGCATATATATATATATATAAATCCTTACTCTTTAGAAAGAACTTCCAGTACAAGAGGAATCTTCTTGACCATATCGTCTGAAGAAGCAATATTCGCAACCCGACAAAATGCAGCTAAAATTGTGACAGATAGCTGCAGATAAGCATCCTGGTTCTCTTGCCGACTCTCACTTGTGCTTCCTTTCCCCATCCCTACCAGAAACACGAAAACATCATTGGATTAATACTATCATTTACTCGCTTTTTCTTAAATAAAGCTACATGTTAATAGGGTTGGGTTCCAGTTAGAAGTGCCAAATTTGGTGAGAAGCGTGAGAAATGGTTATCAACCGTTGGATGAAAAATGGACAAACATTAGGATGAGATGCACCGAGATAAAATGCACCGGATCGATTCCCTTTTAAGCCGCAATTCATGGGAGGGTATTTGATTAAAAGTGATCGGGGGTTTAAAAGTACTTCTCACACTTCTAACCAAAAATGGCACTTCTCACATGATTACATGCCTAGGTTAATATTACATATCTTTTAGAGTTAATTCCACACACAGCTCCAGTCAAAAATACAGATAGACAGGTCTAAAACACAGAAAACAAATCAATTTTAAGTAGGAATTAGATAGGGAAAAGACAACAGAATCACAAAGGCCCAATTCAACCATAAAAATGGCGAAAAGGAGCATATTCCGAGTATTCATTCTGATCACAGCAATCAGCAAATCAATTGAAGAAAAACTTGTAAATGAAAAAGCATTATTTATAGTAAGATGTTGCCGGTGACAACTCCCTCCATAGCCGATCAATCATCAATTGTGTTGCTCTTTATCAAATTTCAGTAAAGGATGCTTTTTCGACATCGAAATGCAATTGGAAAAGATAATTTCGACTCAATTGATTACCTGTTCGGAGAAGGCGGTCCAAGAACGTGTTGCCGACGGCATTGTAAACCCTAACAATGGAGTCAAAATCATCGTTGTTGCAGAATTTGGTGGCGAGAAGGAGACCGGCGAGACGCTGTTCGTCTCTCTCTCCTTTCAATAGCTTTAAGCAGTCTTCAAGTGAAGGACCTCGTTGTTGTTGTTGTTGTTGTTGTTGTTCCTGCACATCCAACATTCATCAAGATTAGTATACAAAACTTAGGGTTTTGAGAGAGGAAAGGTGGCTGACTAACCATGGTTGATGGTTCTAAGTTGTAATCGGAGAGGTGGCGGGATATTTTGTGAATGAAGAGCAAGTAGAGACTTCCAGAGGGAAGAAGGTCTTTTCTTAGACTCGATACGACGCCGTCACACGAAATTCAGTTTCTAGGCCCCTTCAACGTTATTTGTTAACTTGCCTAGCGGAGCATTTTCATCGGTTTTACTTTTGCTTCATCAGTTTTCTAAAACTATATATAAAATGGAGAAAGTAGAAGATGAAAGATATTTTTCTTCAAATACGGAGATAACCCAAAAAATATTATTAAATGGGAGCACCAATAAAAAATTTTGAAAAAAAATATTTAGAGAGTTAATAAATAAATGAAATATTTTAATATTATAATCAATGTTTTTTCTCAAAAAATAAAGAATCTGTTGAAGATAAATTTAATTTCTTTTGAAGATTTTAACTTTTAGTTCTCCATTTTAGAAAATCTGTTGAAGATTATCTAATAAAAAATAGGGAATTTTTCCCAGAGTTTATAGATTAATTGAGTTGGGTCTCCTTCTTTTGTTAACTTTTTCATGTATTGCATATATGCACATCGAAGCATTGCATATATGCACATATTACAATTGTCTGATGTGCATATATGCACTGGTTAACAAAAGAAGGGGACCTAATTGAGTTATGTACTTTGGACACTTTTGTTGACTTGTGCACCAAACAAAACCCTACGTATCATTAGGGTTTTTGTATTTTAATAATTTTATAATGAATGTAAAAGAACCCCAAATCCTATGTATTTTTATTTTTATTATATATAACTTTCTAATGAGGTTCATAATTTACGGGAATTTGAGCTTAACTGTCCAAATATAGGGATATTCATCCAAATTATCAAATTGTACAAACTGTCTACACCGCACCGTGGTTTAGAACTTTCGTGATGTGGTTTACGGTTTGCATTTTTACCAAATTGCGGTTAAAACCGTACCACGCCGTATATTTTTAACTATATATATGACATATATATATATATATATAGAATAGAAGGAAGGATCGTGTGAGAAGACAAGAAGTTCCAATATCATATACGATTACACTATTTTAGGTGTGTTTAATCATATATGATTAAGCATCTATATATTGTCAATGTAACGTATGTTTAATCATATATGATTTAAGTTTGTGATCATATATGATATCACACATCTCATCTTTTTGCAAAATATTTAGCTTCTTGTTTGAATTTGCTCCTATTGAATAATTTAGTATTTATGTAATATGTTTTTAACTTTGTTTGTATTTAGTATGCATTTAATACTTACTTCATAGACTAGTTTAATTATGCAATATATATTTAGGAATCGAATCTAATGAAACTCTTTAATTTCTGGGACTATGATCACTTTAACATTGATTGTAAAATTTATTTTTAAACTTATAATTTTCTGAATTGTAGAGATAAAGTACGATAGACACAAACCGATAAACCTAGTTTGACACGGTTTGAGGTTTATATGATGCGGTTTGCAGTTTAGGAAAACACTCAAACTGCACCATTCAAGAATTCAACAACACGAATACCCCTATCAATAATTTTACAAACCATAATCCACGGATCATCTCATCAACAAAGAAGGACAAAGTCGGTTGGTGGCGACACCGTTACGACATAATGAATTATGGCATAATTGGTTTTTAGCCTCTAATTGAGCATGTGTAACCGATATTACTCGATGTAACTAGTTCTTAAAGACCTAATCGACTTAACACAAAAATCGTCCAATATTCATTGGTAAGAATTTTGATTTTCACCGCTCAACTTTCGAAAGTATGACAAAAGCACACAACTATCGAAAGCACGCCAAAATAACGCAAGAAACCTATATAGTTTATAGATTGATACGGTTTTCGTCCCTCTCAGTTATATTGCATCTTAAATTTGATATAACGTTTTTGAATTAGCAAAACAACCAATTGAAATCGAAACATGAATTCATCCCTCAGCAAATCTATGGTGTCAATGCATAAACTTATCAAGTTTTACACATTCATATACAAATGGCAACCCCGCTACGCCGGTTTCACTACCATCATGGTAGAGAGGCGGTCAAAGTTGGAACTCTCGACCCTGCATATTTGGATTATACCAAACACCTCCACCACCAGACAGCAACTGGCAATATTTGTATTGGATGCATAAAACACTTTACGAAACGGTGAACATATGAAACAATACCAAAAGAACACAGTACAATCAAAATTAAAATTCCAAAAAACTTCAGAACACGATGATCGAGTCTGACAAAGATGTTCAAAATATCTTTAAAAGATAACAAAACACTCTGGTCGAAAACAAGATTGATGATTGATTCACTACCTAACGTACTTAATTATCTCCCTCCTCTATCTTTGCCTTGTCACTAACGTAAATACCATCAAGAAACTTACGGATATCCTTGTTCTTGACATGACATTTCTGCACATTCAAAAACACATCCAACCATCATCAGATCGAACCCAACAATATATATCAAAGACAGATCACAATGACGATATGAGCTAACCAGCTAAAGACTAGAATGTATAAAAGATACCTGGTTGATTAGGGCACATGATCGAGAAACAAGCTCAATGTCATTTCCATCCAGCACCAATTCATCCTTGACCTTCTCGGATCTGACAACAGTCACCCCGTCAAGCATATCCACCTTCCTCACCTGTTCATTAGCATTAGCAGGAACAATATATTAGCCAATGAAAATTGAAAAGATGACGCAAGAAGTAAAATCGTTACAAATGGTATTGATTACATAGAATGAAAACATAAACCATAAAGATACTTCACAAAAACTGTGACCATCATCCTAACAAACACTCACCGGAATCCACAGTCACAAGACCAACAAGAATAGCAAAACTTTAACAGAAAAAAATTGAATGCAAGACCCAACTCTTGATAGCCAACGACTAAAGATAAGCTTTGTGAACAACTAAACCCTAAACCCTAAAGATAGTCTCAGACCAGAAAATGACGACGTTTGGTCAAGTTGCTATCAATAAGCTTTGTGATCTACAAAACACATATAGCTCCTCAAAATCATAAAAAAACAATGCCTAAGAAGATTTCAAAGAACAGAAATACATATGGTTAATTTTTAACATGTCTATATTAGGCATAACCTGCATTGCGTACACCTGACTTAATGACACAAAAGCAACCATGGCTTTTAGGTAAAATTCTACACATAAATAAAAGCCTATTAAGATGTAAATGAATAAAAATAAAACAGAATCAGCATCAAAAGTAAATACACTTATTTGAAACAACCTGAGCTTGATCAGTGAAATTAATAAACATGTACTAATAAAAATAGTGATTATGGTCTGATAAACGCATTTCGAGGCGAGGATTGGATGTGTGTAATTAGCATACCAAAAGACATGTAATATTCGAAAGATCATAAGATAAATATGCAAATAAGTTACGAAAATCAACAGTTATATGTAATTTCAATAAACAAGGAATAGCTAATACGAAGAGTAAAGTAAATACCTTCTTTTCACCGAGAAAGTTACGGATCTCAATCGCCGTGTTGCTGTTGGTGATACTAGCGTTGATCGGAAAGTGAGCGTAGACAAAACGCATCTTGTAACGGAAACCCTGAGTAACACCAACGATGAGGTTGTTGACGTGACTGAGGGCAGTACGGATGGCGGCGGTGGTCTTGCGAGATCCGAACCACGCATCAACCTTCAGCTTCCTTTTCCCGGTCTCCTCATCGGTAATGAGTAGGAAATCAAGGTTGAGATGTTTGAAATTGCGAGTTAGGGTTCCTCGTGGACCTTTCACTTCGATGATCTTCGCCTTCACTTTGATCTCGACACCATCAGGGATGTCCATCGTCTCCGATGATAAGATAGTCTTCATCTTTGCCCTCTCCCTTGCTGGAACGCCGACGGCCTGCTGATAAAAATTAGGGTTTTGGGATCGCAGAAACCAAACCCTACGGAGAGAGGTGTTATATATGCACACCCCAATCCGTGTAAGGCTATAAGTGAAAATGAAGATGGGCTTGTAACCTCTTAATGGGCCCAATTATTTCTCTAAATAATTAGGCATCGAGCTTCGAGCCTGTTAAATATTATTAACCCATTAATATTGGTTTCTAACCGTTTTTTATCATATCGTAAAGCGTGTTTTGATTAGACCGAAAAACATCGTTTAGCAAATGTTTACGGGGTAAAAGTTAATCTGGTAAGAGTTATAAGTTCTCTAGTGTATTTGGTATATGGACAAAACGAGACATGACATAATTTAACAGTTGTTCAACATTTGATAAAACATGACTGAACTTGATTGAACTGGTAAAATGAACAATTTACCCTGAAGAGTCGTTTATATTTTTTTCTGTATTTTGAAAGATTTATAAAATATTATTATTATCATAATATAACATTATAAAGTTTTCGTAAAAATGACACCAAAATATGAAATTTATGTAGTTTCCACTTTATATTTTATACTCTTTTTATATATTGTTTTTATTATTGATATTTAATAAATTACATAAATTAACCAAATTATAGAATATGTACAACAACAAAAATTGAGAACAATAAATTGAAAGTTTAAAGTGTGACAAAAGATGATAAATAAAATTTAAATAATAGATAAAATGTAAAGATGGAGGTGTATTAGGCGTTTTAGAATGGATTTAGGTTTTATTTTGAGAGTGTGTTTGTAAAATATAGGTTTGTTCCACCTTGTTCCATCATTTTGGGGGAGAGCATGCATGTTCCACTCTGATCATGTTTGTTCCACATAAAAGTCATGTCAAACATGGAACAATGATCATTGTTCTGTTCTATTCGATGATGTCCAGTATACTAAACACGCCCTTACTTACCTTATTGGGTAATATTCTCGACCATCAAAATAGATTGTTGTTATGCGTTTTTTTACCATGTACACGCTCATCGGGTAAATCTTTTTTTCTCGCTTACCGAGTAAGATTATTAGCCATTGTTTTACCTTTATTGGGTAAGATTTTCGGTCCTTATTATACTCACTCGATAAGGTAATTGACGGTAAATAATTGATGAATAACCCCTAAAAGTGGGATGCATACATACGTTTTCTATAGTCTAAAGGTAAAAAAAATACAATTGAGTTGATACATGTAAGAGCTTGTGTAATCAAGCCAAATGTACCTTTATAAAGGACATGAAGGAATAAAATATGTTAAAACAATAAAAAGTTAGAATCATAATAAAGACTACTACTAATATTGAAAGAAAACCTAAAACATGTCACACACAAAAATAACAATAGACATCCATCTATCTCTTATACCTTATTTGCCTTACTTAGTGCTACCCATCCCTCAACTTACCCTCTAGCATATCCAAAATCTCCTCCCCTCATCCAAGCTACATGTTCATAACAAAGTTTGTTACCATGGTCCTGCATCTACAAGAGTTTATATTAGAGGTTATCTCATAAGGGTAGTTAAGAAAACAAGGATATAAACCATAAGGGTTGTGCCGTACTGGTTAAGGCCATGGGGGATGTGGTGGAATATCCCATCTTCCTAGGGTTCTAATTCAGGCGTACACAACAATTGTGGCCACTGAAGTTTAATCAGGACTGATGTCTTACAGTCATAGTTTGCCAAAGGATTAGTCTAGGCATAGTCTAGGACACCCTTAAAAAAAAAACAAGGATATAACGGGCATCTGTTCCGATATCCAATGTTAGCGTCTAACACAATAAACTTTTCTTGTGGATAAATTTTGCATACGTTTATTCTACATCCTATACCCTCTTGGTACCCTTTTTTTACATTTATATTGACCTTCGTTCTCTAAAACTTATCAATTTATCTAAAATTATTACATTATCTTTATTACTACTACCTTAATTCGTTATTATTGAATAAGCTATCTTTCTACAAATGTATAGTTAAGATATTGTTGATCATACTCAAGAATGTGTGAATTGTGAACTACGGCATCTTCGACGCCAAAAAAGTTTGCAACAAGTTGACGCAGATTTTGTTTTCAACTTTAGTAGTAGACAAAATCTCTTTACCTAGAGAGGTCAAATATAAAAACCAAATCTTATATTTATTCATTTTGTTAGGAATTTTAATCAAGATAATACATTTAACTAAATTAAAGGTCAAATACAAGTTTTAAAAAAAGGTCAAATATAAAAGATATTATATATATATATATATATATATTACGTTCTTCAGATGAAAGAGAAACTAACATCGTCTCTATAATTTTATATAAAGAAAAAGGCTTCAGCTACACATCTTAGGGTGTGGGCACCGACAATACCATTGCCAATTGTCTTGTATATATTTACACACTAATTTTCATGATTCAGCCAATTCTTCACAGGCTGGCGTGTCGTTTAGATCTGGCAAAACAAATCGTCTTTTCCCGATCTTCATTTCCGATTCAACTTTGGACAATACTTGAACGAATCCAATGTCCTCCCTTTTGTGATTTTCTTGCAAATTAATCTGCTAATGAAAAAAGAACCTCTATTTTATAAACAAACTAAAAGAAAAGTCAAACATGAAATAGTTACCAAAACAAACAATTATTTTTTCTTGATTTGTCAGCAATAGAAGTGGTCGACGAAGTTTCACGTATATAATATAATTATTTATTTTTATTTAGATAATGATATTAAAACTTCGGTTTTATTAATCAAAGAATTCAAGTAAAATATCCGATAATTAGATATTTTAATTAAATTGGGCCGTGTATTACAAAAAAAAACGTTCAACTATAAATAACAGTAAATTTCATAATTGGTCCCCGGACTATCTTACTTTTAAGAGAATTGGTCCAAAATCTTCACCCTATACAAAACCCTCACATATATACTATATTTCTTATTAGTCCCTCTCATTTATGGGAGTTAAGTTTTTATGTGAAGTCAGATTAAATCAGGGTATTTTAGTCATTTAACTATTTTCTTAAATTTTTCATTAAGAATTTGAAAATAACTATTATATTATATAATAGTAATATTATAAAAATAAAGTAAATAAATGTCATCCCTATAAACCCCCATCATTTTGCTTTGCTGATCACAACCCTTCCCCGCATGTTGTCTCGCCAACATCAACCCCGTAACTTCACTCCTTCTTTGGCCGTTGATAACTAATGACCAAAAAAATCTCACTTCACCGATGAAAACCCTGCCCAAGACTTGAGACTAAAATGAAAATGGACCACAACTGTCAAATGACTAAAATATCCTCATTTAGTTAGATGTAACAGAAAAGTTTAACGTCCGTTAATTAGAGGAACCAAAAGCAGGCAATCTTGCATACGTCAAGGGCAAATTTGTTACAAATGAATACTATGGGACAAATTTTGTTGAAAATGACATGGTTCAAGGATCAAATCTTTAATTTACGCAGAAAATGAATTTGGACCACAAATGAAAGCATGATACAGAAACGAAGATTGAAGAAAGGTCCATGAGAGAATCGGACTATCCGAAGTCAAGACCCGAAAGCCTCACCATAACAAAAGTGGAGACTCGTCGTTCTTGATTACATCCCATCCAAGAAATAGAGCATAAGTACAATAGGGGCCCACTCAAAGAATAAATTCTTAATTATGAAAATCATAAATCCAAGAAATAGTAAGTAGACTAAAAGACGATAGTACCCTTCACCATCCTCACCCGTCTTAGTTACATGACGAAAATACCCCTATCATCCCATGTACTTGTACATAAATTCAAGGCACACCTCATTGGCAATTTCGTAAAAATTACTATAATTTAAACCAAATTTTTTATTACCATTACACTCAAATTACTGATCACCATAGAAGTTATAATTTTCTTTAATCAACGTACCCTTAAAATTACCAATTTTTATTAATATATAGATTTTTTAACATTTTTACCAATATACCTTTAAAATTAATCAAATAGCCAAAGGGCCCAAACCAAAGTGAGAAAATGGGCACTTTCTCTCTCGGATCACCCAAAAAGCCAGTGGGTCCGCACTCAGACCCAACCTGGGGAGTGCGGTCCGCACTAGACTCACTAAAAGAATACCAAGTGGGGTTGGGTGGGGTTTTAAGGTTTAATTACTGATTTTTGTCAGGTCCGGACTCGCACTCTTCATATTGCGAGTGTGGATCTGCCATCTGATCGACTTCGGCTTTTTCATGTTTAGGGTCTTCTAGGGTCTTGACACGTGTCCAAGTGTGGTGCGCACTCCCCGGGTCGGGTCTGAGTGCGGACCCATTGGCTAAAATATGATCCAATGGAGGTTTTGGCTATTTTCTCAAACTGATTTGGCTTTTGACTATTTGAGTCAATTTCCCAACTTTTTTGATACCCTATTCATTTTTTACAGTTTTAGTGGGTAATTTCATGACGGGGAAATTCTATAATCTAAATTGGGATCTACCCATTTATCCAAAATTTGACCGAAAAGCCCTTGTTTGCGGGAAATTGACGAAAATAGCCATAGCAAAAAACAAAATTGAGAAAATAGCCATTCTCTCTCCCGGATTACCAAAATAGTCATGGGTCCGCACTCGGATCCGACCCGATCCAGTGCGGACCGCACTTGCAGACCAAAACGACGTCGTTTCGAATGAAAATGAGTTTTTTTTTAAACAGGTGTGGTGCCTCCTCCGCAAGTGCGTACCTTTTGCTCAAATTGTGAATTGAATTTCAAATTTACACTTTTAACCCCTATACTTATTTACTTACTTTACTTTATACCTTTTAGTTTCATAATTTAATTTTACATTTAACACATATAATCGTTTATTAACTAAAATACGTTAAAAAAATATGTTTTAATTTTAACAAGTTACACCATTATAATCGTCTTTTCGATACGTTCGAAATGAGTCCAATATTGAATTTTTTTGATTTATATATTTTAATATATATCATATACACTACATAAAAAATAAGTTTTAAAAAATAATTTTAATAAAAAATATTTTAATATATATCATATATGATTATTATGTTAATGCGATAGGAGTGTAAAACAAAATTGAAAATACGTTAAAAATGAATTTTAAATATAAAAAATATTTTTTATGTATTATATATGATATATATTAAAATATATAAATCAAAAAAATTCAATATTGGGCTCATTTCGAACGTATCGAAGAGACGATTATAATGGTGTAACTTGTTAAAATTAAAACGTATTTTTAAACGTATTTTAGTTAATAAACGATTACATGTGTTAAATGTAAAATTAAATTATGAAACTAAAAGGTATAAAGTAAAGTAAGTAAATAAGTATAGCGGTTAAAAGTGTAAATTTGTAAAATCAATTCACAATTTGAGCAAAAGGTACGCACTTGCGGAGGAGACACCGCAAGCGCACCTGTTTTAAAAAAAAACTCATTTTCATTCAAAACTACGTCGTTTTGGTCTGCAAGTGCGGTCCGCACTGGATCGGGTCGGATCCGAGTGCGGACCCATGACTATTTTGGTAATTCGGGAGAGAGAATGGCTATTTTCTCAATTTTGTTTTTTGCTATGGTTATTTTCGTCAATTTCCCCTTGTTTGCGCTTCTGAATATGCGGGGTAGCTTCGTCAATTCACCGTAGACCGGAAAAGTTGAAAAAAGTGAACGAAAATGGAAAGTCCACTTGTGGTAAATTAGGTGGACTGACAAGGGCAAAATCGTAATAAGCCTTTTTAATATATTTGTTTGCTTTTGCCAACTGATTACCCGTAAATCCACAGATACGCCGGCCATCGCCCCGAAAAGTCTGACATCAGACAGATTATGTTGACGGAAAACTGGTTTTAGGTAAAACGAGTCATCAGATGTAGATCGATGTAAGAGATACAAACCTTGGTGGATCTGACTCCGGACGAGAGATCTAACGGATGACTATACTCGTTGTAACCGTCGCTCGTAGATGATCCACCTCCGCCGCTCCAGGCCAGCGGCGTGCTAGGGCTCCTCTGTTCTTGTCCTTTCCCGAAGCCGTTGATAACGGAGACGGTGGAAATTGTCGACGGTTTCGACCGAGACTTACGATCTCCCCATCCAATAGGATTCAACAAAGCTGTGGTTGTCGTTGTTGTTGTTTCTATCGTCGGCTGTGGTAAAGCGTGTGATAAATCTGGGGAAGAAGACTGTTTGAGACGTAACAAAAGCTCCGCCACAAGAACGTCGCTTGTAATGGCGGCAGCCACCCAGTGCTCGTTCATCACCTGAGCTGATTATCTGCTTCACCGGTACAGGTAACTGATAAGGAGATATGAAGAGTGGGCGATGGGAAAGCGAAAAAGGCATTTTATAGGAACTGTGAATTGAATGAACATTTTTGTGTGTTGCGACCCACATTTAGACGTAAATATTTTGTCAAAATCATTACTAGAATATTTAAAGAAATATCTGTTTTTTAATGATTTATAATTTTAGTCCCTCAACTATTTTATAGTCTGCAAGTTTAGTCTTTTAATTACTCCATCCGTCCCAAAATAAGTGTATGTGTCAACTTTCAAAAGTAAATTTTCACTTTCCTATTCTATCCTTATTATAAGATGGAGAAATTTTCTCTCATTATAAATAAGGGTAAAATTGTACTCTGATTAATTAAAAATTATAATAATTGCACATTCCTAAAACTCTGTGTTTTTTAATTGTGAACGTTTATTTTGGGACAATAGAGTATTTTTTTTAAGTAAATTCTATATTTCGTCCTTGTGGTTTGTTAAAAATTGCAATTTTTCTTCATATGCTTTAGAAATTATGATTTTCATCCTTATAATTTGTAACTCATTATTGTCTTATGGTTTATGATTTATTGTTGTTTTCGTCCGTGTGGTTTACAATTATTTACTGTTTTAGTCCCTTATATTAAGAAGGTAGGATTTAATTCAAGGACGAAAACGTAATAAATTGCAAATTACAAAACAAAAATGGTATGTTTTGAACCATACAGACGAAAATCGGAAATATTAACAAACCACATAAACGATGATCACAATTTACTCTTATTTTGTAACTAATAGTTGAAAATTGTAAATTTTTAATCATTTGGTCTCTAAATAGTTAAATTAACAAAGTCCCATTTTTCTTAGCAATGTGCATATCAAATATGTTGAAAATAAGCATATTTTTGTCTTTTTACCGTCACGCGTTTTATTTGAAAATTGAATTAAGTCAAACGAATCTAGTATATCTTATATAAGGTAGGGTCTTGCGATGGAATATACACATATTTATCTCTACTTAAAAGGATAAAAGATTGTTTTCGTGCAAATTTCGCCTAAAAATAAAACTCTAATTCCGAAATATGATAAAAATTCAACGCTCCAAGAAAACTTGAGGGAGTGGTTACAGATGATAAAATAAACGGTGACAATTGAAACAACTTGACATGTATCGTTCAGAAAGATGAGACAATTGAAACAACTTGACATGTATCGTTCAGAAAGACGAGGACAATTAGGCCTTTGAATGGAGGTTTTGAAACGCAAATCCTGGCAAACCTCTTGCTAAGGAAAGATTGTCACACCTTGAATGGCGACCATGATCAAAACAAGAACGTTGTTTTTATTCATGTCCATCTTCAATTGTCTCTACGACAAAAGAAATTATTACCTTGGTTAAAGTAGATCAACGGACCTTAACACAAACCGTTTAATCCCTTTTTTCCTTGCAGTTCTTTCTCTCTCTTTTAAAGTTTTTGTTAAAATTACGAGGCCAAATACTAATGAAATATAAATTATTTTTGATTTTTGTATATTCTTTGGTTGTAAGATTATTATAATTTTGTTGTTTGTTTGTTGTGACGAGTGAAATCATCTGATGATGGGTTTTTGTACCAAGAATAAGATACTACACTTAGGCCTGGGGCGAACCTATGTATGTCTGAGAGGGCTCCCATGCACCCGCTCAACTTATTTTCGTAAGTGGAATTTTTTAAGGTATGTAAAGTGTAACCGCTAAACTTTGGCGGATGCTCCAAGATATTAGAAAATATAAGGGATACCAAACAAAAAATCGAAAAAATTATATCGACATCAACCGAAAAACTAAATTAGTCTCTCAAAACCAACAAAAAGAAAAACCAACAAAGTCCATCAAAAAAAACTTAAAATTTTCTTAAAATCAACAAAAAAACTATAAACTAAAAATGTTGGAATTCAGCTAAAAACACATCTGACAACTTTGTGGCCTTTGATCTACCTTAGAAAATGCACCTGCTCGGCAAAAAAACCCAAATTTACTTTTTTACCTTCTTGAATCGATCTAGGGGGGGGGTCCAAATAGCAACACCCCCTCTGTTTGAGCACATTCGAACTTAACGATGTTTGAAGACGTTGATCATATAATTGCAAAAGTGTCAATTTTCAAACACGTTTACGACACACCGAGTCCCCAAAAAATAATGGCACATACATAGGAATCGATATACCTATATAACTATTTGGGCAGTTGAATTATACCTCCAACTGTTGCCAGACTCCCATGTATCCCTCTGTTACTTCGTCAACCAGTAAATCAAGATTAGAAACGTGCAAACGGATGCAACTAACGAAAGAATGATTGTGTCCATAGATTTTTTCTTCTTTATCGCCGACAAAATGCTATTCACCTGAAAAACCATGGCATAAAACTTAAAGATCATATATCGCTTATGCAAAACATAAATGAGTGAAAAAAGAAACCCGAAAACCGCCAAAGATTATATATTGCTTATATGCAAAACTTAAAGATTATATATTTCATTGAAATCCGGGGATTTGAAATCCAAACTCCCTTCAAACCAAACATAGGACTGGAATAGAATTCAATACCAAATCCCACAAACCAAACGGGCGCTTACGTCTTTGTAACTTTAGTAAAGATAAAATGAAATTACTTTTGAACACTTACAGTTGGGAGGCGGCTGCTAACGTTGCTAAGCTTTGAATTGATGCCACCAAATGTTGAACGTTGAAACATAAGCGTGCCTAAAGTTTCTTGTGCATGTGATATTACACCGTCCATCTGTATCCACATTAAATAATTAGAAAAACCATGGAGTCCTTTCGTCAAGTAAATGGGGCCCACAATCACATTCTCGTTTCTTGCTTACGAACTTGCCCAGTACAAATAAGATCCACAAAATAATATCGTTAGTCGTTACATGATCCAAAATGGAAGCATTTTCCTTAAAGTTGAAGCATTCTCCAACTTTTTCGTGCATAGTTCCTTCGAACATAGCCTATAGTCAACTGCTTTAAGCTTGAAAAATCATCAGGTTTCAGTTTTAACGAGGACGTATTGATAATTTTCAACTGCTTATCTAACTTTCTTTCCTGTTTGCTATAGACTGCCACTCGGCATCAATCAATTCTTGATGGTACTTATTTGTGCAACAGTTTATAACACACAAAAGAACAGAACATGAATTACTGTCCCACGTTTGACAGGACTTTTATGTGGAACAGATAGAAACAAAGTGAAACAGGCTGGCTCCACCCCCACCCCATGGAACAAGCTGGAGCAAACTTATGTTTTACTGATTAACCTCAAAATAAAGTTTAGTTCTCTTCTAAAACATCAAATACGCCTTCTATTTTATATTTTATTCATTCTTAAAATTTTATTTATTGTATTTTATGCTCTTTAGACTTTCACTTTACTTTCCCTAAAATATTATTTATATGGTTTCTATGTTTTGATTAATTTATGTAAATTATTAAATAATAAATACTAATAGTACAAAAACATAGAAAAGGTTAGAAAATAAAATTTGGAAACTACATAATTTTTTTTATTTTGGTGTCACTTTAATCACCTTGAAGAAAACATTCTACTAATTTATTTGTTATAAAAAATATTTATTTCTTTAATTAATCAAAATATTTAAACAACTTATTAGGGGTAAATTAGTCATGTTATATGTTCTATTATGTCCAGTTCTGTCTGTCCTGTCTCCTCCCCTGTCTGCGTACCAAATGCACCCTATAGACTGCCACTTGGCATCACTCAGTTCTTGATGGTACTTCTTATTTGTGCAACAGTTTATAACACACAAAAGAAGTTCCCTAAGCCGGTAGAACAATATATATATCAAGAATCAAGATTGCTTGTCTCAACATGCCCATTTGAAACAATGTTTTTTTTGTGTGTGGGAGGTGGTGGTGGTGGTGGGTGGGTGTGTGTGTGTGGGGGGGGGGGGTGGGGGGTGGGGGGGGGGGTGTTGTGAAGAAAGAAGCTTGAAGAATACGATATTATCATCTTTAGATTCAGTTTTGATTGCAATTAAGTTCAAAAGAATGGATCCGGTTATACGCACCTGCCCTGTACTTCTCATGAGAGTTGCACGCTCCTTAAGGAGGGACTGCTCTTGAGACGCACCACCCTCTTCAAGATCTAATCTTGTTCTGTCAAACTCCCTGAAATCCTCGAGCAGTGATGCATGCTCTCTCTTCGCTCTGAGGCTTGATCGAAGCCGATTGAACTCCTGCAATCAAATACATATAAGAATGAACAGTGGCAAGCAAACATTGTTCATAGTCTATTAGAGATGGGTCATAAGATTATATAACAGATAACGTTACCTGACTAAGATCATGATGAATTTCGTGATGACGAGTTAATGTGTGAGAAAATATTTCTGATCCTCCCGATGACACCCATGATTGCATTTGCGAAATTACTTGTTGCAGTTGTTTGAGTAGTTGTTGTATTCCTGTTGCAAGATCATTCTCGTTACCCTCATCAACTTTAGTTGAAACTAATTTACGATACAAATGCATTTGATCATCCAACTGAGCTTCAAGCTTCCTTGCCTGCAAAAGAATACACCGACCCATACTCTTAAGCCTTTGAAGACTAGTTAGTAGTTACAGTGTTACAGATGGCACCAATTGCTCCAGTTACTAAAAATGGAGAACAATGCAAAATGTACCATGAACCACCGAAAGCCCGAAATGCATAATAACTATTTGAACCTCTTAACAAAATGAAAAAACCTTGAAAACCATAGGAATCGTCTAATTTCTAAAGTCACATTTTCCACACCCAACTAAAAGTTCTATTTTTTTACATCGAAATATATCAAATACATATATGTGGATGCTTTAACATTTTCATACTCCCAATTATCGACAAGTTCCTAAACTATACTAAATTTTGTCCATTGTCATAGGTACAATTTATTGTTGCTATTGATTATGTATTCAAGATTGCCCTATTTCTGATTATTGTTAGGGCACTTGAGACACTTATACTATTGATTTCGGTATGCAATAATATTGGCATGTTTCCGGTCAAATATCGCACTTTTGATTATAAAGTCCTTGTCTCCAGTAAATCACTTCAAGCCAACCAAATTGATCTCGATCTAGATCCAATCACCATTGTTTTATAAACCCTAATAAGTCAAAACCTCCCAAAATTCCCCCAAAAACAAAAAAATCGCATTTTAATCTCAAATTCAGCACTTACATGTGATAAAACAATTGGGAAAATGGACATTCAATGATAAAAAACACATGATTTGACATGAAAATATACTGGAGAAAAGAGAAAGAGAAAAAAAACCTGGTTTCGCAAGGAGTCCCAAGAGGTTGGCGGATCCATGGGAGAAGGAGAGTAGAGGATTCAGTTGAATTGATATTTTTAGAGAGAGAAAGTGTTTAGAAATGTGATGGACCGACAGACGATTAGAGACGACACCATTTGCACAAATAAAATAAAAAACCCTTTGCGTGTAGTTGGAATAGAAAATCGAGCTTTGAAGGTATTCTCTATGTTTTAAACCCACCTCAATATTTGGGAAATTGACTGAAATAGCTAAACCTCCTAGTCATACATTCGTTCGGTTTATCAAAATATCTAATATGATGAGAAATTGATACACATTAATATAAGATACATCGAGATAAGATGTATCAAGATGCACCGATCAATTCCCTTCTAAGTTGCAATTCATGGGATGACGTTTGACTAAAAGTGATCAACGGTTTAGATCCGCTTCTCACGTTAACCTTTGATTTTAATATCATAAGTCATTTTGGTGTAATTATAATTTACTTATGATCGATTAGAGTGATAAGACAAACATAATTCAGTTATAAGGTATGGAGTACACACCCACACATGTTGCCCCTGTCACCTTGGATCACCATAAAGTGGGGGGGGGTCAAAGGGTAGTGCCCCCTTGCGGGGTTTTAGGGACAACACCCATAGTGGGTTCAAGGGGCTTGCCCTTGGCGGTGGTTCAAGAGAAACACCAAGTGAAAATCTCTCTAAGTATAAAGTTTGTGCAAGTGTGGTCAGAGATACGATCGTTCATATCATAATTTTGAATTCACTTTGAAAATTAGCTAAGTTCTTAAATCTTAACCATTGAGTCAGAGATCTGGACTTTGAGTTCAAGCTTGTGGTTTTTCAGACTTAAGAAAATTAACTAAGTCTCAAACTCTGAACTATAGAGTCAGAGTTTTTGGTTAGTGCATTTAGACCTGGGCTTTTCAAAGTCGGAGTTTTTGATTAGTGCGTTTAGACTTACACTCTTCAGAGTAAGAGTAAGAGTTCTGGTTAGTACATTTAGACTTAGGCTTTTCGGAGTCAGTGTTTTTGATTGGTGCGTTCAGACTTACACTGTTCAAAGTCAGAGTTTCTGATTAGTGCATTCAAACTTGTACTCTTCAGAGTCGGAGTTCAAACTTTAACTAAGACTTCAGATCCGGAACTTTAATTCGGTTGTAATTACTTCTCAATTTTATCCATTAACGATTATTATTGTTTAACCATCTGTAACCATCAATCTCTATATGGAAAAACGGGAATATGGGTATATAAATATCAATTTCACAGCTTTCGGAATTAGAGAGAATTTCTCAAAAATTATCCCGATACTAAATTCGTGAACATAATGTCAAATTATTGTAATCGGAAAGTGCTCTACATACGATTCTTAAGATTATCGAGTCCTATCATCCTCTGCATATCGTTGTTTCTAACATTTGAGTCTTATGTATTTTCGTTTACATGGCATGATATGATTTGTAAAGGCGCAATATTGTGGCAGTGGATTGAGGGTGTGACCATTATGAGAACAGAGACGTTTGGGATGTATCATATGTGTAGGTTACGTTGTGTTTTCTAATCCGTAGATAAGAAGAAAATAAATGAATGGAAAAGAAAGGGAGGGAGAATAATAAAAGGAAAATAATTTTTCATGGTTTTGAACAGGAGATAAAGGAAAAGAAATAAGTCATTTTTATAAATATACCTTTTAAAAATATATCATCTATAATGAAAGGTTGACGGGTTTTGTAAGTTTAGTAATTCTTTTAAATGATTTAATTTTTTTCTTTTCTTTCTTTCCATTTCCTCCCATATTTAGGAGGAAAGTTTTGAGAAAAAACTTATCATTAATTTCCTCCCCTTTTCTTTCCTTTATCTTTTAAAAAGTTTTGAAAACAAGTTTTTTTTTCCTTCTCTCTTTCTCTCTTTATTTTCCTTTCACTCGTAAAAGGAACTTCGAGAAAAGAGTGTTAGAGTAAGATCATCAGAATCGTAGGATAGACTAGAGGTTGAGTTTCTTGTTTTCATTGTTTATGTTCATTTACATTCGCACTAAAATATCACATGTACCCTGACACATGAGGGCATTTTCCATATACAAAAAGGTTTGAATCTGTATAAGTTTGCATGCAATTTATAGAAAATCTTTTTATAATTCGAGAAGAAAAAACCATTTCCCTTCTCCAGTTACTACATCCATATCCAATCACCAAACAACAAAGAGTACGTAAGCACACCACAACACACCCGCACACACTTCCTGCTGAAAAGCCCCAATTTTTCTATTATGAGATATTTCAAACATGAACATAGTTGATGAGAGAAACGATTACTAGCAACAACGTTGATGGAGGAGAGTGTCATTGGCAAGACGAGGGAGGTCGGCATGGAGGTTTGTCGTGTGAGGGGTGTAGTGTAATAACCCGGGTAAGTTCGTAATTTTAATTTCGGTTCCGTTGTTATTTATTTTATTTTATTTAGTAGTTTAAGGTAAGTTTGGGTTAGTTTTGTAAGTTTAGGGGTGTATTCGTCGTTTTAGCAAAGTTTGATCCCTCAATCGCAATTTTGGTTTATTATATAAACCATCATCTCCTTAGGATATTTCCATAGGTCGGTTTTGGAGTGTGTGTGTGTGTGTGTGTGCGCGTGTTGAAGTCGGGAGAAAGGAGAGCAGAGAAGTCGCTCGATTAGGGTCTCGATTAAGTTCATTGGAAGTGTTTTTAAGGTAAACTTTCTTTTCATTTTGTGTTTGTATTCGATAGTACTAGATTCCTACCGGTTTAGAATTGTCAATTTCTGATTTTTGTTATGGATTCGATGGATTCTGGAAATTGGATGTCGTATGGATTCTCAAGTTTTCCGGTATTAGTTTCCGGATTTGGGGTTCCGGAATTGGGATTCCGGGTATACTTTCCGGATAAGGTTTTCTAAAAAATTTACAGGGACGTTGCCCATTGACCCTGTCCGCTAACCGGGTAGCGGAACCCCCGTACTAAGTCGCTCTAGGGGAACATTTATGGATAAGGGATTGATAGGCTTATTTAGGATTCCTAGCTGGTCATCGAGTTTTATGTGATAATTGTTTATACGTGTTTTGTGTAATTCAGACTGTGGGAAGTTGATAGAAAACTAAGGCTCTTACAAGTTGTCAAGAGAATGTGTTATTGCGTATTGCTTTCAGGTGAGTTTTACTTTAAAACGTTTTCAAACTGAAATACATATATACTGGATAATTATGTGGTAGGTAGTGTGATAATGTGATTATGATTGAAATATGATATATTGAGATATATGTTGTATTTATATAAGCATTACACTATACGATTGCACGTTGGCCGGACTTAGGGCCGGTGGAGTTTGGCTGTACGGAGTTGACTGTATTTTAGTGCAGCGGAATAAACTGATTAGTTGGTTTAGCGCAACCAACTAATACGACCATGTGAAAGAGTTGTGCACAGTGTATACGAATCATGTTTGGTATTTGTATAATTGTTGTACATCTGTGTTTTACAAAATGATTATTAAACTGACAGAGATTTCTGACTTAGACCAGTTGGTCTAACCCTCATTTTGTTTAAAAAAATATATATTCCGGGTCGTGGAGCGGGTTATAGCAAAGGAAAAGATAAACTATGATTTGCTTTTGGAAGTCGTGTATTTTTGGAAGTCTCATGAAGTGTTTTGTAGTAATAGTTTTGTTAGATGTCATGTAAATTATTAGCGAAAAGTTTGTACTGAATATGTAATGTACAGTTTTAAGACTTTCAGACCTTACGTGTTATAATATGTATCTTTTGTATATGTATATATTTGGATTGTAAATTGTATTATGTGGCACGTGTTTGGGACGAGTCGTTACATGTAGATAGTCATGACATGTTGTATTTATGTTGCCAATGCGTGTATATATATAGGGTTGGGTTATAGTGAGAAGCGTAAGAAGAGATTCACACCCTTGGGTATATTAGGATGGGATACACCGTGATGAGATGAACCGCGATGCACTAAATCAGTTCCCGTATCAAGCGCGATCTATGGGTGAGTTTGAGATTAAAAGTGATCAAGGGTCCAGATCCCTTCTTACGCTTCTCACCGTAACCCTTCTTTTTACACGATCTTTCGCAGTTTTGCCTATGTATATATATACACACTACTAGAGGGAGGTTCAAGAGAAAACCTTAAAAAATGGAAAACTGAGGAACACCCTAATAGCCTTTCATCATGCATTTGTGCATATATACGTGCGCATGTTACAAAATACATATATGCACAAGTGCATGTTTTTTTTTTGAGGTTTTCTCCTAAACATGATCCTATACTACTATAGAAATTATTTCAATTTTTTGATAGGCAATGATACAAAATAGTAAACGAACTAAAATACAAACGATTTAACGGAGCAGAAGCTAACAAAGTTAACATAAGGAATCTGATTCATAACAAAAATAAACCATAAGGACATGATCCCCATTTTTAAATTTAAGAATAAATCCTTAATTTTTATATAACCATAGGGACTAAATTTGTAATTTACCATACAAAAGAACACGAAAATTGAAACAGGTCAATGGCGGAAAACAAGATCCGATATATGATCTTGTTATGTATGTAATCATAATCCGTATCTTTGTATATGCAGGGATAAAAATTCGCTGTCCACAATTCACGGTAATCACACAACTTGTTTTTTCTTTCTTTCTCTTATCGATTTTGTAATCATCAATTCCAGATTTTCCCTTTTCTTGCGTAGATTGATTGATTCCAGATTTTCCCTTTTTTTGCTTAGATTGATTGATTTCTTCTCTTGTGCAAGTTTTGTAATATATTTACAGGCTCTTATGAACTTGAGTTTTGTAATATATGTGCAAGTGTTATTTATTTAGGTACCAAACCATATATCATAGGGTTTTAATCTTGAAATCAAATCTAGGGTTTATGGGTTTCAGTATCGTTACTAATACACTTTGGGGCTGTTTGGTTTGCAGAATTCAAAGGAATTTGACGGAATTATTCCATCGACCAAATTCCATGGTGGTGTTTGGTTCATGGAATGAATTGATGGGATCCCACCAAATTCAACGATTGAGGGATTTGATCATTCCTTAGCATATGTGATTTGAATTCCATTTTGTGGCAGATAATTTCGCTTAGAAAGACAAAAGTAACCTTTGCATCCAATTTAACCACCCTCACCCCACCCCTGCCAACCCCCTTTTGCCGTCACCCCCACCCAGCCGTGCCCCTGCCCCCTTACCCCACCCCTATCCCCAACGTGCCCCTCACCACCCCACCCCGCCCCATCCTTGCCACACCCCACCCCTTCTGCCCCCGCCACCTCCCTCCCCAAACAAAGATGGATATTCCAATTGGCTTTAGAGATTCCATTCCAATTCCATCCAACCAAACGCAATCAAAGTGCGTGGTCAAATTCCATTCCAATTCCCTCAAAGTCAGATTCCTTTGATGGATTCCAATTCCACCAAATTCCATTCTGCCAATCAAACGCCTCCTTTGTTTTTGATATAGGAAACTTGCTGCTCAAATTGCCAACAACGTACCGTGTTTCCCAGAGGTACCATCGTCTCTTTCACTGACGCTTTTTTAAAGGAGACGAAGGTTGTCTTTTTCTTATCTCTTTATATACGTGTTTGTAGGGGGCTGTCAATGTGTTTCTTGAGTATTTATTTCTCTCTTTCATTTGCATTAAATCCCTCATAAACGAAAACACCATGTCTTCTTTACTCATCCAAGAGTTTGCTCACTTACAAATCCCCCTTCAAGATATAATATTAGCCACCAACAACTTTGCCGATGAAAATTTAGTCGGACTCGGTGGGTTTGGAAAAGTTTACAAAGGACAACTTTTGTTGTCAGGGCAGTTGGTAAATATTGTTGCAAAGAGGTTAGATCCTAAGCTCGGGCAAGGAGACGTTGAGTTCTGGAAAGAGATTTCGACGCTTTCTCGTCTCAAGCATGTAAATATAGTCTCTATTGTTGGGTGTTATTACGGGGATGATGAGGAGATCATCATATACAAGTATATGGTAAACAGAAGTGTCGACAAATATCTAAGCGGCTCTACCCTTACATGGATGCAAAGGTTACACATATGTGTGGGTGCAGCGCGAGCTTTGAGTTACATGCATTACGATATGGGACGCAATTACTGTCTAATACATCGTGACATCAAGAGCTCTAATGTTTTGTTAGATGAAAATTGGGAAGCCAAGATATGTGGTTTTGGACTATCCATAGCTAATTCTGCAACTCGGAGGCATCGCCTTGTCCTCTCAAATGTTGTTGGAACGTTTGGTTACGCAGACCCTGTATATGTGGAGACCGGCATTGTGACCCAGAAATCTGATGTTTACTCTTTAGGTGTGGTATTGTTTGAAGTCCTTTGCGGGAGGATAGCAATTAATTATAAAAATGGTAAATGCGAAATTCTAACTTCATGGTTCAAAAAGCATTATGAAGATGGAAATTTAGATGAAATCATTGACCCTGATCTAAGGAAGCAAATGGACCCACAATCATTCACCATCTTCTCAGACACAGCATATCACTGCTTGAACAAACAACGATCACAACGCCCATACATGGAAAACGTTGTTAGAAGACTTGAGAAAGCTTTGGAACTTCAATGGAAACTTGAAAATCCTGTAAGACCATCCTTGCTTTTGTTTTCATCTTCTGGCATACTTACTCAAAAGCTATATGTTGATTAACTTTTTTCAATTAATTGATGTTAAAGGTCCACTCAAAAGCTCAAGTTGAAGGTACATCGTCCGACATCCTCAAGGTAACAAATTTCTTTTTCGTATTAAATAGCATTGATTTCTGGACTCATTTTGTTAAAAACCTCTTAAACATAAAATTCTGGCTTTCTTACCCTTCCATGCATGATAACTTAGTTTTCATAAGATATGTGAAATCATATCTGAACCCATGGACCTTTCTTTGGCACCTTTTCATCATATTTAACCTTCTCTTTTGAACAATCCCTTCATCTCTCTAAATGCAAATTTGGTCCTTGTGGTTTACAAAAATTAATGACTAAGGTCCCTCGAATGAAACTCTTTAAACTAACAAGGTCCCTCTACTTTTGATATTTATAACACATAAGGTCCCTCTTATTAACACCGTTAAATAAATTAAAGTTAAGAAGGGGCAATTTTGTCCATCCACTATTCCCATCCCTTTAAATAAGGAGTTAGATTTATACTTGGTCCCTGTGGTTTACAAAAAATAACAAGTAACGTCCCTAAAAAATATGGATATAAGTATGAACACAATGTCTCGTTTATTAAAAAAAATAAAAACTCATATTGAATATTTAATCTACACCAAAAACCAAAACTTAAAAAGATGTTGAATGGTGACACTCTTATGTAGGGTTGTAAGTAAAAAACTTAATAAAAATAAACTATAAGTGATGGAACTGTAAAAGGCTCAAGGTTCTAGGCCTCTATCATTTAGGTTTGTAATAAACTAATAAAAGTGATGGAAGGGTATTTCAAGATATAGTCCTTAGAGTTTTGGGATATGTCCGGCGAGTAAATCACCATACTTGAACTAATATGTTTGAACCAAATATTATATATATCATCAATTAAGTTTTGGGTCACCATCCAAGTCTTTTTAAGTTTTAGGTTTTAGTGTAGATTAGATATTCAATATGATTTTTTTTAATCAAACGAGGCGTTGTGTCCATACGTATATCCATGTTTTTTGAAGGACGTTACTTGTTATTTTTTGTAAACCATAGGGACCGAGTATAAATATAACTTCTTATTTAAAGAGATGGGAATAGTGGATGGACAAAATTGCCCCTTCTTAACTTTAATTTATTTAACGGTGTTAATAAGAGAGACCTTATGTGTTATAAAAATCAAAAGTAGAGGGACCTTGTTAGTTTAAAGAGTTTCATTCGAGGGACCTTAGTCGTTAATTTTTGTAAACCACAAGGACCAAATTTGCATTTAACTCCTCTATATATAATATTTTTATTTTCTTAACCTTAAATTATGTTTGTTGGTTCTTACATAATGAACTAAACGCGGGTGAATTTGGAACTAACTTTTTTTCTTCAAAGCAACAAACGTAACATAAAAGTATTTTTTTTAATTATATAATATTTATATACGATAAATTAAACCTAAGCACATCTCATCTTTTGTGAGACTTGTAACCCGGACCTTCAGAGAGGCGGGGTTACCAATTAAAGCCAATGGTCCTTTGGTAACAAACGTAACATATTAACAACACATTGAAATTATGAGTTAAATGGGGAAAGACTTTTTCTTTGTGAACAGAATAACATTATGTTTGAGTTAAAAAAAAGAATAACATTATGTTTCTAAGAGCATCTCCAAAATGGAGAAAATGAGGATTTCAGACTATTTTTTGTTGCAAAAGATTCTCCAAAATTGAGAAAGTAGGATAGAAAGTGTGAAATTCTCCAGATTTGGGTAACTCCCCAAAAATGATTACAACGAGAGAGAAACAATTTCTTATTATATATTCTTTTAAAAATAAGTTTTAGTTAAAACATTAGTTTTGAAGGTTTAAATATACTTCTACTTTCCTACTAATTAGTTCGTATTTTCTAGTGTCGTCCACAAATTTTAAGCACTTCTTAAAAGAATCAAAACAAAGTACATATAAACGACACAATATCCTTTTACTTTCATTATCATCCTTACCAACATGTATAGACCGCTTTTCATTAACACACATTAATGTTGTAGGGGAAAAACTTGGAACACTTGAAGATTCAACTCAAAGATATTGTTTTGGCTACGGATAATTTTGCTGATACATACTGTATTGGGTCAGGAGGATATGGGGTGGTGTACAAAGCAAGTCTTGAGCATTTTGATAGCAAAAGTTCATCGGCAATAGAAGGGAAGAATAAATATGAACTACCCAAGAAACGTAGTAATGTAGCCATAAAACAAATCTTTAGTAGACAAGATGGACAAGGAGAACAAGGCTTTATTGCAGAAATTGAACTGCTCACTAGTTGTCAACATCAAAACATTGTCTCTCTTCTTGGCTTTTGTGATGAAGGGCCTCAGAAGATCCTTGTCTATGAGCTTGCTTCTAATGGAAGCCTTGAAGATTATTTGGGAAACACTGATAAGATGACTACTTTTACTTGGACGCAACGAATAAAAATGTGTCTTGAGATTGCACGTGGATTGAATTACCTTCACGCCACCATGGAGGACAAAGAGAGGATAATTCACCGTGACATAAAGAGTGCCAACATTCTATTGTACGAGAATTGGGAGGCCAAGATTGCTGACTTTGGGCTCTCTAGATTCCACCCTGCAAGCACTATCAACACTTATAATATTGCAGGGACAGAAGTGTACTTGGATCCAGAATATTTGAAGACAGGTAGGTTGAAAAAGGAATCAGATACTTACTCTTTCGGAGTAGTATTATTTGAAATCATGTGTGGCAGGTTGGCATATGATGAAATTTACAATGTCGGCAATGACAAGGGGCTTCCATCCATCGTACGAAGACACTTCAGTGATGGGAATTTAAAGGAAATGGTAGATCCCAAAATAAAGGAAGAAATTGAAAACCGTTTTTCTCTAAATAGAGGACCCAATCAAGAGTCTTTAGACATATTTTCAAAAATTGGGTATCAGTGTTTGGCAGAAACTCAAGCCGAGCGTCCAACCATGGAAGCCGTCATTAAGGAACTCGAGAAAGCTTTATACTTCCAAGTAAGTTAACGTTTTGAAGTGTAACCATCATTTTGAACACCAATTTATTTTTGAAATATTAACTTGATTGAGTGTCTCAGGAAAACAACAAGGACATTCTCAAAATTTCACTTGAGGACATAAAGTTGGCCACACAAGACTTCAGCGAGAACAACTGCATTGGAAAAGGAGGTTTTGGGAAGGTATACAAAGGAGAAGTTCCACACGCTAATGGACATGACATCATTGCTGCGAAGCGGTTGGATAGACGTTTTGGTCAAGGAGAACCTGAGTTTTTGACAGAACTTGAAATTCTCTACGAGTATAAACATGAGAATGTGATTGGTCTTTTAGGCTATTGTGACGAAGCGAACGAAAAGATCATTGTTTATGAGTATGCGTCTAAAGGTAGCCTTGATAGGCACTTGAATGATGATTGTCTTACGTGGACAAAACGGCTTGAGATATGCATTGATGTTGCAAGGGGGTTGGATTTCCTTCATGGAACTAGTGCTGTAAAACAAGAAGTGGTGGTACATAGGGACATCAAGAGCGCTAACATTCTGCTAAATGGGGATTGGAAAGCAAAAGTTACTGGATTTGGGCTTTCCTTAATATGTCCAATAAATCAAGAAATGGACTATGTTATCGAGGATGTTGCAGGCACCCTGGGCTATTGTGACCCACTGTACTTTCAATCGGGTGTGTTAACCAAAGAATCAGATATATTCTCATTTGGTGTGGTATTATTTGAGCTCTTATGTGGGAGATTGGCGTATAATTATCATAATGGTAACATGAGGATTCTAAATAAATTGTTTAAAGACCATTTCAAAAAAGGAAGGGTTGGGGATATTGTGTTTGAGGGTATAAAGGAACAAATTATGCCACAATCATTGTCTACATATTCTAGTATTGCCTATCAATGCTTACATGATGACAGAGAAAAACGACCAACAATAAGCGAGGTGTTGGTACAACTTGAGAAAGCATTGGAATTTCAAGTAAGTTTTCATCATCTTAATAAGATAATAATTCTTTCAAATATGCATATGGAAACTAGAATATATAAATCAAAAGGTATCACCAAATAAATAGACAATACAAATTTGTACAAGCAGGTATCATTCAAAAACCTTTAATTTTCATGAAAGTTTTTTTTTTGAGAAGGGTGTCCAAGGCTATGCCTAGACTTAATCTCTTGGCAAAATATGACTGTAAGGCATCAACCCTGATTAAACCTCAATGGCCACAATTGTTGCGTACGCTTGGATTCGAACCCTGGGCAGATGGGATATTCCACCGGCCTTAACCAGTACGCCACAACCCTTGTGGTTAATTTTCATGAAAGTTAATCAAAAGAAAATTTATTATGAATGATTAAAGGACTGTAATTATTTGAAAGTCATTTTTTATTTTATATTTCAGTTTTATTTTTCAAAGTCAAGAATATCAAATGGAAAATGAAAACAAATTAAGAAACATTATTCTTAATTAATTAATTAATATGCAGGAGGATTATAAAATATGGGAGCCTAAATTACCAGCAGACTATGAGCAAATCATCCAAATGTCAGTATCTCCTGAAATCTGCTCTGATAAGATGAAAAAGGATCTCTACGACATGTTCTGCAAAGGAATCCTCCTTCAAGAGGGCAACGTGGTGATTACCTTCTGTTCATTTATTATATAGTTAATTTGTGTTTTCTACATTTCATGCTTTTTGAAAATTATTAAATCCAAGAACACCGTTTGGATCGTTCATCTATATATGTAAATTGTAAGTTTGTTTTGATGGAAAAGTAGATTTGTGGGCTCCTTATTAGTTCAAAGTTTTGTGGGCTATACTAATAACTTATACCATGATTTTAAGTTGAATAAGAAATTATTGTGCCATCTTGCTTCTTCGGGCTCGGGGCATTACATAAATTCACTCATGTGGGCACATCTTTTGTTACAAAGAATCCTCCAATCCTAAAACTCATGTTCAAGATGGATTACATATGCAGTTGTTTCAACAAGATCAATCTTACAAAAATTAGCTTTCATCTCTATACTATTTACTCGATTCTTTAGGTCTAAATGTATCTTGAGAGATTAAACAATTACACAAGAAAACAATTGGGCTTGATTTGTTTAATTTTGTTTTGTATAACAGTGGTTTTCACTCTTCAGTACCGGAGAAAGAAATGAAATGATATCAGCAAGAAAGTTTTCGTACAAAAACCGTAGGTTACATAAGTGGCGATCTGATCCAGAATCAAGGTTCCTCTCTCTTTCTTTGTACACGTGTACTGTTTTTAGATTAATTTATCATTCTCACTTATTCAAATGCTAAATTCTTTTTTTTATTCAACTTCAAACTTGATAAGTGTTTGGGGAACCAAAAACTAATTACTAAATTAACAATGTTAGTTGATAATCTATTTTGAAGCAAAATTTAGAGTACTTGATTGGAGTTTATTATATCTTTGCAGGTTTCCAAGAGTGGCAAAGATGTTGGATATTTCAAATCTACAGATTCAAATTCAGATAAAAACTCAGTTTTTGTCTCTAGATGTTATGTACGGAGTTCATCTGGTCTTCAAGTTTTGTGATCCAAGAAAGTTTTCAAATAAGCCAATGTATGTAAACCTTATGTACAAAATGGGAAGCGAAACTTTACATGCATATTTTGCAACATCGAGAGAAGACAAATGGATGACGATTGAATTGTATCGATTCTTGAATCACAAGGAAGGTATTGAGTTTGAGGTTCTATTAGAGAGTTTTTCAAGATGCTACTGTGGAAGTGATGCTGTATATGTTGAAGGCATTGAGTTTCAAGCCGTCCATAAAGCAAGTTTGAAACTACTCTTTCATTCCTCTTTCTTGATTCTTTCGTTTGTATTTTTCAAAGTAGATAAGCAAAAAATAACACCACATTTTTACACCTTTCAATCAACTTTTTTTTGGTTAATCATACATATACATACTTCTACAATATCGATTAAATCACTTGCATCCAAAACTCATTTTAATGATTATTATTGTTTTTGTTACTTTGTTTTGAGTTGGTCATAATTTCATTAAGAATTGGACACAAGTGATTTAATTGATAGTATTATGATAATGTGCACATGTGCTTGATATTTTGTTTTTGTTTGAGTAGGTAATTGACAAAAGAATATGAATGTAACATTTAGTCTTGCCTTTCGTATGCAGCTAAAGCATGAAGAATATGAGAAGGTACAAAGAGTTTTGACATTAAACTCGAGCATGGATAGTACTGTGCAACAATTGCCAACAGATTCTCTGGAAATACTCAAAGGCTGTGTGCCCGATGGCGGTAAAGAGGAACCCAATCACATTCCAATCGATGAGGGTGAAAAGGTGTCTTTAATTCACAATAATAAATATAATTGAGATGTTTCCTGTTGGTTTGGCAATGACACACTCTCAACTCTTTTGATGAATTAATAGTTGTGGCTAAGCAAAGTGGATGGAAAGAAATGTCACATGCTTCCGGCAAAGGCGGTGCTATACAACTCTTCTAATGACAAATTTTTTGATCAAAGACCCTCAACCCAATCTAGGTTTGTTTTTAATTTCGAGCTAACTTAATCATCATGTCTTCTCACTCTTATGGTTAAACTATTAGTTGTTTGTTCCAATAAAATACCAAAAGATGTGTTAGTAGATGGACACCTCTCTCGGATGTGGTTTATCGGTTATTGATTTTTTTTTATAAATTTATAAACAACTTCTTAGGGGGTGTTTGGGAGTGCTTTTTAGTCCCAAAAGTGCTTTTGGCCAAAAGTGCTTATTGACTTATGGTGGTGGGAAAATGAGTTTTTAAAAAAGTGTTTGGATTAGCTTTTGTGGTAGGAAAAGCCAATAAGTCAATAAGTTATTTTTTTAAAAAGTGTTTGGCTTTTTTTAGTTAACAAAAATGGCTTTTTGAATCAAAAAGCACTTTTGGGATCAAAAAGTCAGGAATTTGTGACTTCTTCAAAATGGCGTTTTCAAGTTAATCAAAAAGGAGTTTTAAAAGTGCTTTTGAGTTTTCCAAACATTAATTTTAACTTATTGGCTTTTTAAAAAGCCAATAAGTCAATAAGCAGTTTTATAACGCACATCCAAACACCCCCTTAGAGAAGTACGTAATCACATGATGTATGGTGCATGCAGATTTCAAGAGGAGATTGAGGTTTTACAACAACAAGTATTGTGTATCAAGTACAAGATTGAATGTCAAATGTTATCACCGGATACCGATTACATGTGTTACATTGTGTTCAAGCTTTCAGAAAAATGTTGTGGGTTGCATTGTCCAGTGAAAGTAAGGGACCAACTCCACTGGAAAATCAAGGAGAAGAGTGGAATTCTTTATTTTAGATCCCCAAGCCCATGGAATTTACACGATGATACTTGTAACCGGATTCCGGAAAAGAGGGAAGATGGATGGATGGAGGTTAATGTGTGGAAATTCAACTCAAATGATGGGATTAGACATGATTGTATTCCTATAAATTTGAAATTGATAAGTTATGAAGGAACTATGTCAGGCCTGATTGTATGTGGTCTTGAGATCCGACCAATGTAACATAAAATTACGGCCATTTATAGTCAAAATACTTTATTTTATGAGTTACCCAAGTCCCCTGTCATGTTGATTGGTGAATAGGAGCGAAAATAGGTGCCTAAGTCGCTGTGGAGCATAGTTTTCAAATGATCTCAAGGATGAGCATATTTTCTCAAATGACAACTCAAGCTGGCATATTTATCGAATGATCATTAGCTTGAGCATAGTGGACAGGCCCGACGCCCTTCACTTCCCTCGCAACAAAATTTCCACATCATTGAGGTGTTTCACCGAACAACAAATTTGCCTTGGTGACCTGCAACCTCTCTTCATATGAAGTTTCAAGTGTGAACAAGCCCTAAATGTACATAACATACCTGCTTATTATAACTTGATGTAGGTTTATTGTCGATTGATTTTGTTTTTGGAAGGGTGTCCTAGGCTATGCATAGACTAATCTCTTGGCAAATTATGACGGTAAGACATCAACCCTGATTAAATCTCTCAGTGGCCACAAGTTGTGTACGCCTGGATTCGAACCCTGGATAGATGAGATATCCTGTGACATCCCCCAAAGCCTTAACCAGTGCGCCACAGTTCTTGTGGTTTCGATTGATTTTGTTTTGAACCTCCAAGTTTCATATAGTATGTTTACGTGTAAAAAAAGTTGTATTTGTTAATTTCCGCCGTTCTAAAAAAAGTTGCATTTGCTAATCTTTCTTTAAAAAACTATCTTTTCAACAAAATGAAACGTAGATTAGCCATAATTAATTCGGAAACTTGCTTTCTTGATTCCAAAAAACCCGAGTTTTCTTAATCTTATTAATAACATACATTTGAAAGGTTTGTAACCAGACTCGAAAAAACTCGGGCCTTAATACATCTTCAACCTCATCATGTTCATGTCTTGTGTGTAATTTTAACATTTTTATGGCATATATTTTGTTAATTATTTAACATTTTTAATATAATGTAAAAATAAAAATGTAAGAAAACGTGGATCATGACCTAATAAAAGAAACAAAGTTGCAATTATTTTCATTGGATTCCCAAGAAAGCATCTTTAAAAAATTCATTTATATGTAGACTTTTACTTCAAAAAGTTGTAGTAGTCGTCGCTTGATGCAACGCTTATGTAATTTGGATAATATCTAACGGATTTTTTAAAACAAAGAAACTAGATATTTTATTTTAATAGATTAATAATAATATTGTTCTTTAAAACATAAAAAACAAAAGAAAAAACTAGTTATTTTTCATTTAAATTATTATTATTTTATATAAAGTTGTATTTTTAAAATATATCAAATAATAAAATTATAGAATATTTTAACAATATAAATAATATTTTAAACAAATATATATATATATACAACAACATGGATGCATAAATAGACCCATCTCCTTCCTTCTCCTACCTCAATTGCATATCTTTAATTTCCGATCGATCGATCGATGTCTGGACCTCCATCTTTTTCCGGCATGTGGAAGCCCGGCTCTTCTACTACTACTACTACTACTAGTAAAAAACCCTTATCCTCCCAACACCAGCTACAACAGAAACCTCCATCGCATCAAGACTTTGACCCACGTGCAAAGAATTCGAATGCTCAAACTTCAACCCCTGCACCCAAGCCACCGTCCGCCGGAGATTTTACTCGCCCCGATGCTAAATAATTATCATTTTTTATCTGTATTAATTAATGTTGTAATATAATCTTGATTTTATTAAGTTGTTGTAATGTATGCTTCGTTCGATCTTAAGATATGGTATATGTTTTACCACATATCTGATTTTAGTCTTCATCACACACTTTTGATGATCACAAACACTATATATATATATTTATTTATTTATTTATCTTATAAGGATACAAATCTACAAACCATGTATTTGTTGCACCCCTTACAAACCAATGTGCATACATGACCAATGTGTACTTAATCTAAGATGCATATATGTATTATCTCATATGAATGTATGTCTATTACATGTATATTCTTGCACGTATGCATATGCATATGTATATGCACACTGGTTTGTTCACATATGCACACTTGTTTGTAAGGGGTGCAACAAGTGCAAGGTTTGCATTTTACGCAACTTCTATCTTATAAAATATCGATATCCTAAAATTATACTTATCTTGTATCCTAAAGTTTCGATACACTTGTTTACTTTACATTTAAAGTCTTTCCTTCATTTGTATTATAATCGTTGTACTCTCGACACCCGAAACATAAGGACATCGCCCCTGTTTGGCGACCATAGTGCAGTGTCGTCCGCGGGTTTTTTCCTCGTTGAGGTTTTTCCCGCGTCATCAAAATTCTTGTCTCATTTACATTTTCTGTCTTTATCGCACAATTTGTCGAAAGATTCCCGTTCTTTAGTTGTTAAGCTCCACAATCAACCTTAAGTTATCATTCTGGACGATTTTTGGCATTAACAATGTGTAGAGCCAAGGGGTGTGCAAAAAGTCACCCGATCCAATTTAAACTCAGATTAGAACCGACGAACCATAATCGGATATCCTATTGTAATTGGATTGGATCAAATCCAAAATTTCAACATCCAAATCAGATCGGTCGTTTCTTGGATGATAGTCCAACATCCAATAAAAACCGAACTAATCAAACCCAATTATCATCCAAATTAATATCCAATTAATAACACATATAATTATTAACATTTTACGATATTATTTTTTTGTTGATATTTACATACATTGTTTTTCAATAAATTAAGAAAATATATAAATAATTGGTTGAAATGGTGAATTAATTTGTTGAGTATTGGTTCAGAAGATTGGATGAATACAATATGATCCAATGGATAAACAATAGTAAATCCAATGAATGAAACGAAACTGATTCAATTAAATATTGAATTTAGTCAGATGTCCAATGTTATTAGAAAATTATTGACATGGTTTACCCTAACAAAATCATGGGTTTTTTTGTTCATTTACTATTTTATTTCACTTCTTATCAAAAAGATATAATAATTAATATTATATATGTACAACATATCATGACAAATATTATATAGCTATATACACCTGTTTGAATACAACTATCATGCAAGTCTCTAAAGTTTGGTTTAACTTAAGGCATCCACAACAATGGTTAACCATGTCAAAAACTTGATAAAAAAAATAATACTAAAAAAAATATTGGTCCCACCTTTTAGTTCTTTTCTCTCTCTTTGCCTCTCACAGAAATTTCTTCAAAGACTTGAAGTTTTTCAAGTTGTTGATGAGTAAACTCATCCTCAAGTCATTACTCCAATGGGTCAACCCATCTTCAAGTTATTCTTCAAGTCATTTGGCTTGACCATTGGAGATGCTCTTATGTTACATTATGGTATTACATAATTATAAGATATGGGTTACGAATAACACGTTATCATTAAACAACAATAACAAAAACCGGCCTTTAAAAATATTATGTTTTCTTTGTAGTTTTTATAAAGTGGGTGGATTATTTAGCCTTTTCGCCCAAAACATGAGAAACCATAGGGCCGGCCGTGCAAACATGTCATTTAAATGATTCTTTTTTTGAAGTATATGATATTCATATACGGCAAATGCAACAATTAAACACACATATAGCATATAGCATGGTCCATGATCTACCAAAATTTCTAAACCATCACTAATCAGAAGAAATTAAAAAATATGTTGTTGATCAATGAAATACTAATAAAGAGGAGGCAAATTTTGAGGTTTAATTTCTATTTTTTAGGGTGTCCTAGACTATACCTAGACTGTAAGACATCAAATCGAATTAATCCAATTTGCTATGAATTCTTCATGAGACATCGTCTTCGAAGAATGCACATAAAATTCTTTCATTACATTCTCAATTGAGTTGTCTTTTGGATCATCATTTAGACCTTTCATTGCCATAGGAAGAGGGTTGGCATTTTTTCCGTCGTATGCTTTTGATTCCGCCTTAGACGTATCACCAAGATAAACCGATAACGGATCGTTTTCCGTCTTACACGTAGCACCAAGATAAACCGATAAAGGATCGTTTTCTTCAGCTTCTCCATGAGATTTCAACTTCATTTCCATTTTAAAATCATGTCTTAGCTAGAGAAAGTAGAATTCCAAGAAAAATTTATTAAATCATTTATAAACATGACAAGGGAAATTCATTTGCATATGAAAGAAAACTTACTTGATCTTCAAGTGTAATTTCAAGTTGTTTTAAAATCTCAACTATAGGTGGACGTTCATCGCGTTCTCTTTGTAAACAACGATATGCGATTGTTGAGAACTTATCCAAACAATTTGGTGATATTCGCTCTTGTAGACAAGTATGAACGATTGTATCTATTTTCTTTTCTTCGTAGCACCTTTGTGCGAACTTTGACAGTGTTAGAATACGTGAAGGATTCGATTGATTGATTGAGATGAGACGAGATGGCTGAATCGGCCGATGTTTTCATAAACTGAGAGAAGGTTACAATATGTTGATTAACCCTAATAACACAACTAAGAACCTATTTATACAAGGAAGTTACAGGTAATTACAGAATAAACCCTGGACTATACATATGGACAATATACGCTAACACCCCCCTCAAACTCAAGTGGGGGAAGAATGAGCCAAATTGAGTTTGGAAACAAGATCCCGAAAACGTCCTGGTAGATGAGCTTTGGTGAAAATATCTGCAGTCTGATCAATGATTGAGATCGGAAGGAGTTTAACTGTTTTGCGAAGAACATGTTGTCGAGTGAAGTGGCAGTCAATCTCGATGTGCTTGGTACGCTCATGAAAAACGTCATTGTGAGCAATTTGAATAGCACTGTTGTTGTCACACCATAATGGTGTTGGGGAAAACTGATGAGCACCCATATCAGATAGTAGCCAGCGTAGCCATACGAGTTCCTGAGTAGTGTCCGCTAAGGCTCTGTATTCCGCTTCAGTACTAGATCTAGCTGTTAAAGATTGTTTCTTGATGCGCCAGGAGATGAGAGAGTCTCCAAGAAAGAAACAATATCTAGTGGTAGAGCGACGATCAGTGATGTCTCCATCCCAGTCAGCATCTGAGAAGGCACGAAGTTGTAAGGATGATGCAGATGAAAAGTGAAGTCCATGAAACATAGTCCCTTTGAGGTACCGCAGTATACGAAGAACCGTGGCATAGTGATCTGAGCAAGGAGCGGCCATAAACTGGCTAGCGATGTGAACTGCATAGGCGAGATCCGGTCGGGTGACTGTAAGATAGACTAGAGAACCAACGAGTTGCCGATACCGTGTAGGGTCCCGCAGAGGGGTGCCGGCATTGGGAGCAAGATGCAGATTTGGCTCAATGGGTGTAGATGCAACTTTGTTGTCCGTGATCCCAGCTTTGGACAATAGGTCTGAGATGTACTTGGCTTGACAGAGATAGATGCCAGAATTGTCTGATAGAACTTCAAGACCAAGGAAATAATGTAGCTTACCAAGATCTTTCATTCAAAACAAGAGCTGAGAGATCTTTTGAGCTGGTTGATACCTGTAGAGTCGCTGCCGGTAATGATCATATCATCAACGTACAATAGGAGAAGGATAGTGCCGGCAGCAGTAGTCCGAGTAAACAAGCCAGAATCATAATTACTCGGAGAGAACCCCAAGGAGATAACCGTATTGCTGAATTTTTCAAACCAAGCACGAGGAGCTTGTTTGAGTCCATAGAGGGCTTTTCGAAGTCGACAGACATTACCTTGACGAGAGGTCACACCTGGGGGTATCCGCATGTAGACTTCCTCTTCGAGATCGCCATTTAGGAAGGCATTTTTAACATCCATCTGAAAAAGTGGCCATCTTTTGGTGGCGGCAATGGCGAGAAGACTACGAACATAGGTGACCCAAGCCACAGGAGCAAACGTTTCCTCATAGTCGATGCCATATTCTTGGTTGAAGCCTTTTGCCACAAGGCGTGCTTTGTATCTATCAATGGATCCATCTGACTTGGTTTTGATCTTGAAAACCCATTTGCAGCCAATGGGTGACTTGCCAGGTGGGAGAGGAACAAACTCCCATGTATTAGCTTTGTCAAGTGCCTGAAGTTCCTCAGTCATAGCTTGCTGCCAAACAGGGTTAGAGGCAGCTTCCTTGTAGGAAGTGGGTTCATGATTGGACAGCAAGGTGGCATACACATGATAATCACGAAGGTGAGAAGGAACTTGTCTTACCTGATCGGAGCGTCGTACGTCACCTTGTGGTTGAGAGGAGCTAGGATCCATAGACTCAGCAGATGGCTCAGAAGTGGGCCTTGGAGGTGATGCAGATGATTGAGTAGAGTCAGATGGCACAGATGAGCCAGGTGAGGGTTCAGATGTAACAGGCGAAGGTTCAGATGAGGCAGATGTAGGTTCAGATGAAGAGGAGGCTGACGTGGTTGGGACAGACGGTGAGGAGAGTATGGGATCTAATTGGAGTGAGTCCAAGGAGATAGACGTGTTTGTGAAGAAAAGAGTCGAAGGAGCGATTGTGTCTTGAAATTTAGATACCGTAGAGAAGGGAAGATGTTCCCAGAAGGTGACATGACGGGATATACGCAGTCTTTTAGAGACCGGGTCCCAACAACGATAACCTTTATGTTCAATTCCATAGCCAAGGAAACAGCATAATCTGGAACGAGGTTCAAGTTTGGAGTGTTCATGAGGTTGTAGCTGAACAAAACAAGCACAACCCCACACTTTGAGGAGTTCATATGCAGGTGATACTCCATAGAGTACTTCATATGGAGACTTTTGATTTAAAATGGGAGTAGGGTGTCGATTGATGGTGTAGACAGCCGTGAAGGCTGCTTCACCCCAAAAGCGTTCAGGACACTTGGCTGAGATCAATAGAGTACGGACAGTATCAAGAATGTGTCGGTGTTTGCGTTCAGCACGTCCATTTTGTGCAGAAGTGCCGGGACAGGAGTACTGAGAAAGTGTACCCTGAGATTGAAGAAAGGAGAGGAGAGATGATTCTTTGTATTCCATAGCGTTATCTGCCCGAAGAACCTTTATTGGCTTGGAAAATTGAGTTAGAATCATGCGAGCAAAGGTAATATAAATTTTTGGTAGTTCTGAGCGGTTTTTCATGAGATAAATCCATGTAAAACGGGTGTGATCATCAATAAAAACAACAAAATATCGAGCACCACCCATAGATGGGTGTGGTGCTGGTCCCCAAACATCAGAATGAATAAGATCAAAAGGAAACGCAGATTTGAATTCATTAACTTGAAAAGGTAAAGCATGATGTTTGCCAAGTTGACAAGATAAACAAGAAACATTTTCAGAAGAAGTGTTCCCTAGCAATCCTGAACTAGCTAACACTTTTATTCTAGCTAACGATAAATGGCCTAGGCGAGCATGCCATAGTTCAAAAGACGGAGTACTGGAAACGGAAGCAGCAAAATTGGATGAAGACAGGGGAATGCGAAGGTAGACCACTTCAACCATCCTACCAACTTTACGGCCTATTCCAAGGATCTGCTTGGTCTTTGGATCCTGCACAACACAACCAGAAGGGTGAAATAAAACGATTAGACCGACTTCCATAAGTTGAGTGATTGAAATCAGACTCAGAGATAAGTTAGGTATATGCAGCACATCAGATAATTGAATGTTGGGGGTAGATACAGTCCCACTGAATGATACAGGTAAACGAGTATCATCAGCAGTACGAACCGACGAGAACATACTGGAAGTTCGCTTAGAGACAAACCCTTCGGCCTTAGGTGTCATGTGATTACAACATCCAAAGTCAAATAGCCAAGGATTACCTGATACCGAGGTAGTGCTTTGAGAGTTCATACCCATAGAACCTGTCATGAGTTGCTCCATAAGTTCTTGATTGCGACGCATGAGCTCCATAAGATCAGGTGTGGAGTTGTCGTTATGTTGTGCCTGAACTGCTGGTGATGGGGAATCTGGAGTGATTGAGCCAGCAACTGATTGAGTTCGGGACTGTTGCTTTTGGTTACCCGAGTTCCTTGGATGTTTCAGACAGTCAGACCCATAGTGTCTTGGATGTGTCACCTTACACCAACGACATCGACGAACAGGACAGTCGAGAAGGAGATGGGATGTGGAGTGACAGAACGTGCACTCATTTGTATTACCCTTTCCTGTAGATTTAGACTGATCGTTGTGGTTCCATTTATCTTTCGGCCTTCCAGAGTGTGAAGTATAGAGTACAGCGTCTGAAGGTAGAGGAAAACGCTGTTGGAGTCGAGTCTCTTCACTTAGCAGTTCCGTAATGGCTTCTTCAAGAGTAGGCAAAGGGTGCCTATGAAGTAACGAGGCTCGAACATTCTCAAAACGATCAGTAAGCCCCATCAGTATGGTAATCAAATGTAGTTGGCTGAAATAGGCTGTGAATTTCCGAGCTGTTTCATCGAAAATTTTGGGGTACACCTAGGCTCAAGTGGTCTCTAAGAGCTTGCATCTCAGAGATGTATGAGTTGATGGACTGATCAGGAAGTTGCCTTTTGTTTTGGAAGGTAGTCCATAACTGATATTGATGAGAGAGGCCGGTAGAGGTGTACCTGTTTACGAGAAAGTCCCACAGTCCTTTGGCTGTCGTATAGCCAAGGAATTGTTGATTTATCTCAGTGGTTGTAGAGGCGTTGATGAACCCAAGAATGCGAGCGTTTGCGATATCCCAATCATTCATACGCTTTGCAAAATCAATTGCACTTTCCTTTTCTTCTTGAACAGGAATGGTAGATGTACCGGTGACATAGGTATAGAGTCCATGAGATTTGAGGAGGATTGTAACATCCCAAAATTTCAAGGAATTTAAAATTTTTAATTAAACGCTTTATATAAAAACTTAATAAATAATTCCAACATATTAATTGCAAGGTCATAAATATTGTCAAGTAATCAGAAACCAGCGGAAACAATGTTCAATAATTAAGACAAATATCAGTCAGCTCATCCCGCGCGCCAGTGTGTACCCGTCACGCCTTAGAGCCACTCGTGCCTGAAACCACAGATTATTGGGAAAGGGTAAGCACGAAGCTTAGTGAATTCAAACACATGCGCATGTAGGAATTATATACACATCGCCCCTACCCGCACATAAGCAACAACATCACAGATACATAAAACGAGTAAGCATCTACAGGTAATTATGTATCCAACCACCTCAGTACCATCGAGGCCTCGGTCCCGCCGAATTGTAACATAATCAACACCTCAGTACCATCGAGGCCTCGGTCCCACCGAATTGTAACGTAACCAACACCTCAGTACCATCGAGGCCTCGGTCCCACCGAATTGTAAGGTAACACATATATACCAAGCATTCAAACCAAATCAAATATTATGCACCACAACAACTAGTTCACACCACAAAGTCAGTAGCACATGCAAACTGTTATGACATGCATACAACCCCTAACTACACAGTGAGAGAACTCACCTCAAATGCGCGCCTAGCTTAATCAACACGAATCAAGCTTCACAATTACGGTCACTTTCCAGCACCTAAACGCATGATAAAACGTGTCAATACGAGACCCGGACCCTATGACACGACACACGCTTAAACCGTCACTAAAACTAATTTCCGTTCACACAAAACAGGTCTGTTCGGGACCTGTTTCGACCCCCTTAAATCCAGAAAAAACCCAATATTATATCATGACCAGAAAGTCCTCTGAGTTGGGGTTCCAAGGACATATTATACGTCTCCTAACGATTTTTCTACAATTTATTATGAATTAAATACGAACGGTTACCAAAACTGCCAGTTTCGGTCCAACCTGCATAAACAGTCCAAAACAGCCTAGCTACGGGCTTAAACAGACTTTCGGCAAAACACGAAAAACCTTCCCAACTCGAATAGGGAACTTTGGGCACAAATTTCACCCCAAAACGAGTTACGAGCAGAAAGTTACGGCTTTCGCAAAATCGAGACAGATTCCAGAATTTTCACATGAAATGACGAACCGCAGAACTTGCGACCACTTTTTCTCCCAACTCGAGGCCGAACCAGTTTTCCGCTAAAACACAGAAAACGTGCCCGGTCCCGAGCTCGAAGCGTGGGCGCCAGTTTCGGCTCAATCGGAGTTACGACGGAAAAGTTATTGCCGTCACAAAACAGGGGTTGGACCATAATTTTGCATAAAAAAACGATTTAAGAACGGTTCAAAGTTTAACGGTTCGGGTCAAGCGATCAGTTCTAGATTCCACGACTAGGGTCACGGTTCCACGAGTTGGACGATTTCCAGCACCACCCACTGCCACCTCCGGCAGTGGTGGGCGGCGGCGGCGGCCACCGGCGATTTACGAAAACTTAACGAGATGATTAAACGACACGACAAAACACAAAACCACACATCCTCCCCCGCACCGAACTCTCCCTCACGACCACCGCTGGTGGTTTCCGGCGGCACCCGCCGGCGACAGCCATTGCTGTGCCGGTGGTGGTAGGGTGGTGGCGTGCAGAAGGCAGCGACAGAAAGACAAGGGAACGAGCTTTACCTACGATGACGACACAGCAGCGGCGCCCCCCTCCGACAACTCTTTCTTTCTCAAACCTTCCTTCTCTCGCTGGGCTCTCTCTCCGGCGAACCCGTGAAGACGACGCCGGCGCTGTAGCAGCTCCGGTCGACAGCAGCCGCCGTGAACTCTCTTTTAGCCTCTCACTCTTGCGATCGGTCTCTCTCTCTACGTCTCTCTCGGTTTCTTCTCTATCTCTCTCACTCGTTCCTTTCTCACTATCGCCCCACACAAACAAAAAACTCGGCAGTAGGGTTAATGAGAGGTTTGGGTTGCTTGGCTTTCACGACAACAAGAAAAGGGGATGGGAAACCGGCCATGGGCCGAGCCCCATGCAATTGTGTTTCCCAAACAATACATTCAAGCCCCTCAACTTTACCTATTTCACGATCTACACTAGAAAAAATATGGGTTTTAACATTTTGGTCCTTAACGACATCAAACCCCGAACCAAAACAATTAACGGTACACACTTTAATTAATTAAATAAATAAACAAAAACGTACCGGGACACGGGCTTTACAACTCTCCCCCGCTTGGATTAGACTTCGTCCCCGAAGTCCACGCCCGCAAACAGCTCCGGATAATTCTCCCGCATCTCGGCTTCTGGTTCCCACGTCCATTCCGAACCTTTCCGATGCTGCCACTGGACCTTCACCAATCCAATGACTTTGTTCCGCAGAGTCTTCGTCTTCCTCTCGACTATGGCTATTGGCTTCTCCACATAGTTTAGTCGCTCGTCAATCTGAATATCTTCAAGGGGAACTACTGCAGACTCATCCATCACACACTTCCGCAACTGAGAGACATGGAACGTGTTGTGGATCAGGCTCAGCTCCTCTGGTAGCTCCAATCGGTAAGCTACTTTCCCCACACGCGCGATGACCTTGTATGGTCCGATATATCGGGGACCCAACTTTCCCCGCTTACGAAAACGGATTACCCCTTTCCAGGGTGACACTTTCAAAAGAACGTAATCCCCGACTTGGAACTCCAAGTCCGATCGTCTCTTATCGGCGTAACTCTTTTGGCGACTCTGAGCAGTGACTAACCGATCCCGCACCATCTGAATCATTTCCGTCGTCTTTAGCACAACGTCGGTGCTCCCCAACACTCTGTGACCAACCTCGCCCCAACAAATGGGCGTCCGACACTTCCTGCCATACAACACTTCGTACGGCGCTCTACCGATGCTAGCGTGATAGCTGTTATTATAGGAGAACTCAGCTAGTGGAAGATACTGATCCCAACTACCACCAAAGTCAATCACACATGCTCGCAGCATGTCCTCAAGTGTCTGAATAGTACGCTCACTCTGCCCGTCGGTCTGAGGATGAAATGCTGTACTGAAATGCAACCGCGTACCCATCTCATTCTGAAACTTCTCCCAAAACCGGGAGGTGAAACGAGTATCCCGATCCGAGACAATCGAGACTGGCACCCCGTGCCTAGTTACAATCTCTCGGATGAAAACCTCCGCGAGCTTATCCGCCGAAAAGCTCTCTTTAATCGCCAAGAAGTGAGCGCTCTTAGTCAGACGATCCACAATTACCCAGATGGTATCATTCCCTCGCTGAGTTTTGGGAAGCTTCGTGATGAAATCCATCGTAATCTGCTCCCACTTCCACACCGGAATCTCCAAAGGCTGCAATTTCCCGTGCGGTCGTTGATGCTCCGCCTTGACCTTCCGACAGGTCAAACATACCTCCACACACTTGGCTACATCCCGCTTCATGTCGGTCCACCAATAGCCTTCCCGTAAGTCTCTGTACATTTTGGTAGCTCCCGGATGAATCGAAAACTTGGACTTATGCGCCTCGTCCAATAGTATCTGTCGGTTCCCACCGGTGAATGGGACCCAAACTCTACCATATCGGGTCAATAATCCTCGACTATCCCGTATTAATTTCGGAATCTCTCCCGAAACCCTCTCACGTTTTGCATTTTCCGCCAATACGGCCACCTCCTGAGCGACACTTATCGATTCCAAAAGAGGTGCAACCACTGTCAACCGCTGACACAGACCCTTCAGCGGTCCCCCAACCGGATGTCGACTAAGTGCGTCCGCGACTACATTCGCTTTACCCGGGTGGTAAAGTATCTCGCAGTCGTAATCCTTGACCACATCAAGCCATCTTCGCTGTCGCATATTAAGATTTTGCTGATCCATCAGGTATTTAAGGCTCTTATGATCAGTGTAGATAGTACACTTGACACCATAAAGATAGTGTCTCCAAATCTTCAGAGCAAACACCACTGCTCCCAACTCCAAGTCATGAGTCGGGTAGTTCGCTTCGTGAGGCTTCAGCTGCCTCGAAGCGTAAGTTATGACCTTGCCGCGTTGCATAAGCACGGCACCCAACCCCTGATATGAAGCATCACAATAAACCACCAAGTCCTCCATACCCTCGGGCAAAGTCAACACAGGAGCCTCGCATAAACGTCTGCGTAGCTCCTCGAATGCCTTCTGCTGCTCTTCGCCCCAACTGAAAGCTGCGGTTTTCTTCGTCAGTCGAGTCATAGGCAAGGCAATCTTGGAGAAATCTTGGATAAATCTCCGATAGTACCCTGCTAACCCGAGAAAACTCCGCACCTCGGTAGGAGTTTTCGGCACCTCCCACCGCATTACCGCTGAGATCTTGGCCGGATCGACCATAATACCGTTCTGATTCACGACATGTCCTAAGAATTGGACCTCTCGTAACCAGAATTCACACTTGGAGGACTTAGCATAAAGCTTCTCCCATCTCAAAACATCCAAAACTTCCCGCAAATGCACCTCGTGCTCCTCTTTCGTCTTCGAATATACGAGGATATCGTCGATGAACACGATCACCGAGCGATCCAGCATCGGGCTGCATACCCTGTTCATGAGGTCCATGAACGCTGCTGGTGCGTTGGTGAGCCCGAAAGGCATCACCACGAACTCGTAATGGCCATACCGCGTACGGAAAGCCGTTTTCTCCGTATCCTCACTTCGTACCCGCATCTGATGATACCCGGATCTCAGGTCAATCTTAGAGAACCACGAGGCTCCCTGCAACTGATCGAACAAGTCGTCAATCCTTGGCAGAGGATAACGATTCTTTACCGTAAGCTTATTCAGCTCCCGATAATCAATACACATTCGTTGAGATCCATCCTTCTTCTTCACGAACAAGATCGGAGCTCCCCACGGTGAACAACTCGGCTTAATGAACTCTTTCTCGAGAAGTTCCTGCAACTGATCATACAGTTCCTTCATTTCCGGTGGAGCCAGGCGATAGGGTGCCTTGGCCACCGGAGCAGCACCCGAAATCAGATCGATTCGAAACTGTTGGGTCACCAAGGATTTGAAATTGACTCACCAATGTTTTCCCTAAAACTCCTACTTAGAATATTTTAGTTCAGTTCTTTGAATGACTTGTACAAGATAGCAAATGTTCGGTGAAGTCGAAGATCAACCGAAACCAAGCTTGAAGACTCTCTACTTGTGGAAAATAGAAGACTCTCGGCAACTTTCAAACAAGTCATCACCACCGAAATCCCTTGACATTTCGGTGGCCTTCTCTCCACCGAAGTTATAGGACATCTTCGGTGGCCTTCTCCCACCGATGACCCTTTCGGTGCTCCTCTCACCACCGAAATATACATGTAACTTCGGTGGCCCTCTCACCACCGAAATATACATGTAACTTCGGTGGTCCTCTCACCACCGAAATATACATGTAACTTCGGTGGTCCTCTCACCACCGAAATATACATGTAACTTCGGTGGTCCTCTCACCACCGAAGTATACTTGTAATTTCGGTGGTCCTCTCACCACCGAAACATACTCGTAATTTCGGTGGACTAGTTACCACCGAATCCTGCTTGCAACTTCGGTGGACTAGTCTTCTTTCCACCGAAGACTTGTCAAATCTCGGTGGAAACCACTTCGGTGCTAAAGGCTCAAGACAGAAGATCATTTATTATGGGACAATATCCTCCAGCAGAGAAAAGTGACAGTTTGTCTTTTTATCCACCTTCAGCTAAGGTCCCTATTATCTGCTCAAGCTACTCTGTCTGCACCTAGTGAAAAGTGACAAGGACTTCACAGTTCTCCTGAAGTCAACATTATCAGCATATGTGAAGATGACAAGTGTCCCAAGCATTTAATGCTTGGGCACTCCTTGGCACTATAAAAGGAGAAGTGCTCTTCATGCAATTCTAACGCTTTAAAAGAAATTCTCTCAGTGCAAGAAACCTTCTTTTAAGCCTTAAAACTCAATAGCTTTGCTCTTAGTGTTCTTAGTTGTTTTGTTGTATACTTTGTGTAAGATTGTTAGAATAGTTTATCTGTTCTTTTCCGCAACAATCTTAAGTTTTCTGTGTGTAATTCTTTTGAAAGTTTTTCAAATATAAGAATTAAAATTGTGAAATTTTTGTGTATTGTATTCAACCCCCCCTTCTACAATACTTGTTAAGCCATCTGGGACTAACAAGTGGTATCAGAGCAGAAAGTTTAATTCCATAAACTTGATCTGCGATGGCTGCCTCTTCTTCTTCTACTGTTGAAAACTCTTTTCAAAATAACTTCTCTGAAAATGGCTCTATTTCAAAACCTCCTAAGTTCAATCCCAACAACTTCTCTTTGTGGAAAAGCCGCATGATGCTATTCATGGAAGGAGTGGATACTAGATATCCAACCATTCTCAACGAGGGACCCATTATCCCCAGAGTTTGGGCTCGCTATGACACGCAGAGGCCAGGCAAAGAGGCCTTTGAAAAGGAAATCTCAAGTGATTCTGATGAGGAAAAATCCAGTGCTACTGGTCGGTATATTCTCAAAAATCCTAAAAAGTATACTGATGAGGAGAAACGTTTAGTTACTCTTGACTCCAAGGTAAGAGCTATTATTGCTCTCTCTCTTCCTGATGAGGTCTACCACTCTTTGGTGAACTTTGAAACTGCCAAAGAAATGTGGACCACTCTATGTGTTCTGTACGAAGGTACAGAGGAAGTCAAGAAATGCAAAAAGATTGGTCTTATCAGAAAGTATGAACTATTTTCTTTTGAAAAAGGAGAATCTCTTCCTAGTTTCTATAACCGCTTCAACTCTCTTTTAAATGATCTTAAGTTGTTGGGCAGAGTCTATGATAATGAGGAAGTCTTGTGCAAGTTCATGGATTGTCTCCCAGATTTTTGGGAAAATATATGTACTTGCATCAAAACTACCAAGGACCTTGAGTTCATGCCCTTAACCGTATTATATGGTACTCTCTTCAACTTTGAGCAAACCAAGCTTCAACGGAAATCTTTCATCAAGGAAATAAAGAGCTCCTCTATAGCTCTTGTTAGTGAAAGTTCCAAGAATTCTCAAAATCTTCCTAGAATCACCTATCCTTCATCTGACTCTGACAATGACAGCCAAACAAATGTAACCCACCAAACGGAAGCATATCTTAGTGATGCTGATGATGAAGGTGAGGATATCATGGTTGAACAGTTGTCGGATGAGATGGCAATGATGGCCGGCTCTAAACACAAGTTTCGTCCCTTCAACAAATCTCGAAGTCTTAGAAAAACTTCATCTTTCAAAACTTCTTCTGACAAGTCCAATGAGGAATGCTACAACTGTGGCAAGAAAGGACATTTTGCATCTGAGTGTAGAAGCAAGCGTATCTCCAAGTCCAAATTTACTTCTTCTGACAATCCCTCTTCAAAAAGGGAAAAATCCAAACACATGCCTTTCAAATCAACCTTTCCCAAAAAGGAGTCCCCACCATCCTTCGTAAATCATCAGGAGCGTGCCGAGAAATATAAGGCCAAGTACAAGAAAGAGAAGGAAAGGAGTGAGGGTCTAGAGAGAAAAGGGAAGGGTCTCATGGCAGAAACCCACGATTGGGACGACGAAGACACCTCCGACAGTGATTCTCAGAATAGATGCTTCGTGGCCATCTCAGAAGAAATGGAAGTTTCCGAAAGTGCCACTTCACCTATGGCTCTAGTGGCAACTGGGTGCTCCACAGCCTACGCTCAGGTACATCCCTTCAATAATATGTCTGATATTGAAAAGATCAATGCTTATGAATCTTTAACTCAAGATTTTTATTCTGTTAAAGACAGTAAGAATAGAAAATCTGTTCAAGTGAAAGAGCTCAAAGCTGAACTTGAAATTTGCATGTCTAAGCTTAAAAGGTTTGAGGAAATAAAAATTGAGCTTGAGGACTTGAAAACAATAAATCATGTGATCTCAAAAGAAAAGAACTCTCTCTTTAAGAAACTAAAAAGGGAACAAGAAGTCATCAAAAAATGGTCAAGCTCTTCCAAAAATCTTGAACAAATCTTTCAAAGTCAAATCTGTAGTTCAAACAAGTTCGGTCTAGGATTTGGAAAAACTGATGTTTGTGAGTCCACTTTTGCTCTTGTTCCCCCCACCAATGCTTGTAATGATCTCTCTGATTCCAGCTCTTGTGATTCCATCTCTTTGAACTCGTTAGATCTGTGTGAAGCCTTAAAGTATGGGATATCCTTAAAGGCCAAAGACTCCTCATTGCAAATTATTGAGAAGCAAGATTCAAATGACGTTTCCAAACCCATCCATGATCAGCTCAAATTTTCAGTCATGGATGAAGCCTCCTCCTCAAACTCTGCAAAAGCTAATCCTTCCAAAAGATCTAAACCCACCGATCTCATCTCCTTTGTGCCCACCGATCCCACAATCTATGACCCTCCAATTCCTCTTCATGAAGTGTTGAAATCTATTCACATAGATACCTACACCGAACCGAAGCCCTCAAAAATCCCCAAAAGAGAAACTCCTGTTCACTCAAAAAGGATTTCCTGTGCTGACAAAGGAAAATCAGTAGTCAACTGCATGGCAAACTCTCATCCCAAAAGTTCTACCCCAAACATTCCCTCTTACAACACCTATGTACCTAGATCTGTGCTTTTAAGAAAATCAACTCCCAAAGATTTATCCAAAGGAATCCTTGGGTCCAAGCCCCCTGCTCTGTTCTCCTCTAACAAGGTTATAAGAACAAATGATAAAAGCCAAAACATGAAAAATGCTAAAAAGGTTTTTATCTATAGAAAATGCTATAACTGTGGTGACACTTTTCATATGGCTAAGGACTGTCCCAAGGATAGGATTGATAGATCCAAGCTTAAGGAATCAAGCTCGTCTAACCCCAAAGGACCCATTACAAAATGGGTACCAAAGAACTAATATGTGTTTGCATGCAGGCTTTTGAGCACCATCAAATTTGGTATTTAGACAGCGGGTGCTCACGCCATATGACGGGAAACAAGTCTCTTCTCATCAACTATGTGCCGGGAAAAGGTCCATCTGTAACCTTTGGTGATAATTCTAAGGCTTACACCAAAGGATACGGGACCCTCTCTAACGGATCTGTAACCTTCAACAAAGTGGCTTTTGTGGACGGCCTCATGCATAACCTTCTCAGCATTAGCCAACTGTGTGATCTTGGATACAAAGTTATCTTTGAACTTTGTGTCTGCTCCGTGGTAGACAAACATTTCAATGTGGTATTATCGGGAAGACGGATGGAAAATGTCTACGTCATAGATATGGGGCAATCCAACTCTTCTTCAAATGTCTGCTTTGTGTCAAATGATGCATCCAAAAGAAACTGGTTGTGGCACAAACGTCTTTCTCATCTAAACTTCAAGACCTTGCATAAAATTTCCAACAAAGAGCTGGTGACGGGCATGCCAAAGTTGAACTTTGTCAAAGAGAAGCTGTGTGATGCATGTGAAAAGGGAAAGCTCACCAAAACATCCTTCAAGACGAAGCAATGCTCTTCCATCACTCTTCCTCTTCAATTGCTGCACATGGATCTATGTGGACCAGTCAGCACTCCAAGTCTTGGAGGCAAAAGGTATATTCTTGTTATTGTTGATGAATTTACCAGATATACTTGGGTGTTCTTTCTCAGGTACAAAAGTGATGCTACTGAAGAAATCATCAATTTTGTCAAGAAAAATGAAGTTCTCAATGGCCAGCTTGTCCGCTCGGTAAGAAGTGACAATGGCACTGAATTCAGAAATAGTGCTCTTGAAGACTTCTTCACCGATAAAGGGATCTCTCAGAACTTCTCCGCTGTTCGTACTCCTCAGCAAAATGGAGTGGTGGAAAGGAAAAACAGAACACTGTGTGAGGCCGCTAGATCCATGCTGAGCGAATCAAATCTTCCCACCTATTTTTGGGCCGAAGCTGTGAATACTGCCTGCTTCACTCAGAACAGGTCAGTAATATCCAAAAGACATGATAAAACCCCGTATGAAGTTTTTCATGGTAGAAAACCAAATATTGGCTTTCTTCATGTCTTTGGGTGTATCTGCTTTATTCTTAATGATCGTGAAAATCTTGGGAAGTTTGATCCCAAGGCAGATGAGGGAATATTTGTTGGATACTCCTTATCCTCCAAAGCTTATAGGGTGTACAATCTCAGAAGAAAAAGCATTGATGAGTCCATCCATGTCAAGTTTGATGATCTCAGATGTTCCTCACTTTCAAGTGATGAGGATGATTTACACAGATGGATTTCATCATGTATTGGTGATACTCCCTTAGTCACTTCCACCGATATCTCCTCTATTCCCTCAAATCCATCCATCTCAAAAAACCCAGCTGGATCACTCTCTCCCACCGAAATTGATCAACCCATCTCTCACACCAATTTCCCTATTTCCACCGAAACTCTACACCGAAGCCCTTCTTCTATCCCTAATCCCACCGAAAATCTCATGGCTTCCACTACCGAAAATCCCATTTTACACCAAACCTCTGATCCTACTACTCCATTTCACTCTACTCCTCATACCCCATCACCTTTACCCCCTGCTCTAAAATGGACCAAAGATCACCCCATAGATCAAATTATTGGTGATCAACAAGCAGGTGTCCAAACCCGCAGAGGAGTTGGAAATATCTGTCTCTATGTGAATTTCCTCTCTCTCTCTGAACCCAAGAAAGTGGATGAAGCTCTATCAGATCCTTGTTGGATCACTGCCATGCAAGAAGAACTTTCTCAGTTCCAGAGAAATAAAGTTTGGAGATTGGTTCCCAAACCCAGAAACAAGACAATCATTGGAACCAAGTGGGTATTCAGGAACAAAATGGATGAAGATGGTACTGTGATCAGGAACAAGGCCCGATTGGTAGCTCAAGGATACAGACAGGAAGAAGGCATTGACTATGATGAAACATTTGCCCCTGTTGCAAGACTTGAAGCTATAAGGATCTTTCTGGCTCATGCTGCCTACCGAAATTTTAGGGTTTTTCAAATGGATGTTAAAAGTGCCTTTCTCAATGGGGAACTTGCAGAAGAAGTCTACGTGAAACAACCTCCTGGCTTTGAAGACCCAGCTCATCCAAACTTTGTGTACAGACTTGACAAAGCTTTGTATGGTCTCAAGCAAGCTCCACGTGCTTGGTATGACACTCTTGCCAACTTTCTTCTCAAGCATGGATATTCCAGAGGTAAAATTGACAATACTCTCTTCATCAAAGAAACCTCAGGTAATATTATTCTTGTTCAAATCTATGTTGATGACATCATTTTTGGTGCCACTGATGAATGCCTATGTGATGAGTTTGCCTCTCTCATGATGAGTGAATATGAGATGAGCATGATGGGAGAGCTTACATTTTTCTTAGGCCTCCAAGTCAAACAATCTTCAGAAGGAATTTTTATAAATCAAAGCAAATATATTCGTGACCTTCTGAAGAAATTTAACTTTCTAGATAGCTCTCCTATGAAAACTCCCATGGCACCTCCCTTGAAATTGTGTGCCGATCTAAAAGGTGAATCTGTGGATGTTACTCTTTACCGAGGTATGATAGGCTCTCTTCTTTACCTAACTGCTAGCAGACCGGATATTATGTTTGCTACCTGTCTATGTGCTCGTTATCAGGCCAATCCTAAAGTATCACATTTAAAGGCTGTAAAACGAATTTTTCGGTATCTTAAGGGCACACTGCACTTGGGTCTTTGGTATCCCAAAGACTCGAGTTTTGAACTAATTGGTTATTCAGATTCAGACTTTGCAGGTTCCCAGATTGATAGAAAGAGTACTACAGGAAGCTGTCAGCTCCTTGGGGGAAAATTAGTAAGTTGGTCCAGCAAGAAACAAAACTATGTATCAACCTCTACTGCTGAGGCTGAATATGTAGCTGCTGGGAGCTGCTGTGCTCAGATTCTATGGATGAGAAACCAACTAAGGGACTATAATCAATTCTTTTCTAAAGTCCCAATTCTGTGTGATAATTCCAGTGCTATAGCTATAGCAAATAATCCTGTTCTTCATTCTAGATCTAAACACATCGATATCAGGTATCACTTCATCAGAGATCACATTTCCAAAGGTGACATTGAACTACACTTCATTCCCACCGATTTGCAGCTTGCTGATATTTTCACCAAACCTCTTGATGAAACCAGGTTCAACTTTCTCATCAGTGAACTTGGGATGTGCAATTTCCAAGAATAAATATGCGTTCATGCTCCACCGATCTCACATCGGTGGACACCTTCGTATCTACTTCTCTCTCTCCACCGATCTCTCATCGGTGGATAAACCTATGTGTCGAATCTTTTCTATCTCTTTTCCATTTCGGTAATAATCTCGAGTATCGGTGAAGCGTGCCTACCACCGAAGCATATTTCGGTGAAAATTTTCAGAATCGGTGGAAATCTGTCCACCACCGAAATCTCATTTCAGTGGTCATCTCAAATCGGTGATCATCTCATTTCGGTGGTACTATCCAAATTCGGTGAACCTTTCTATCACCGAAGCCCCATTTCGGTGGTACTATCCAAATTCGGTAAACCTTTCTTCCACCGAAGTCCCACCGAAGTCCCACCGAAGTCCCACCGAACTTCCACCGATCGTCCACCGAGCGAACACCGATTCCTCCACCGAAGCTTCACCGAGTCTACACCGATTCACACGGTTCCCAAAGCCCACTTGTGACCACTCAATTGCTTTTGCGTCAGACCCTTCGCCTATCCGCCGCTCCTTGTCCCGATTTCCAACAACCCTTTCACCTCAAGAGCCGCATGTCCCCTCTTCCCATACAAAATCATCATCACAGTGCCTTATCATTTCCCTATATATACACATACCCCCCTTCATTTCTTCCCCACTCCTTCTCACAATTCAAACCTGCATCTCTCTCTCCTCCAAACATATCTCTCTCATGGCATCCTCTCGATATCAAATTCCTACACGTTTTGAAGACCTCCGCTTCAACCAATGCAATCACGTTGCCCGCCTTGAATCCGATCCCGCTCATCCCGAGTTCTCTACTATCGCTAAATTTCTGTCTCGCTCTCCTCTTCTTCATGCCTTCTCATGCAACCCCAGGATGAGCAAAATGCTCATTAGTCAATTCTGGCTATCCTCCGTGTACGATCCCTCCAATGAGGCCATTCACGCCTCCATCTTCACCAATGCCGAAGGTGATCACGACCTCACTTTTGGGGTCGATGATGTTCGTCTAGCTCTCAAGATCGATGCCTTTTCCGACTATGAAGACATGTATTTGGATACCATCCATGAAGACATTGTTCTTACCACCGGTTATGTGCTCGACGACTCCTCCAAAAGCTCCAAAGGCCCCGGTACTCTTCTTCGCAGCAAAATGGGAGGCATTTGGAATTTCTTCTTCGCTCACGTTATCCATTGCCTCTCACGCAAAACAAGTGGACATGACCAATCGCCCTCACACGTCAACAAACTCGCTCATGCCCTCATCTTCCAAAGGAAAGTTGACTTCGCCCAATATTTCTTCTCAGAGCTTGTCGAGGTCATCAAAACTCCCAAGAAGTGTTACGTTGCTTTTCCCCGCTTCATCTCCATGATCTTACAACACAAGCTTTCCAAAGCTTTGGAAACCGATCGCCGCTCTTCCTCGCCCCGGTTCTCGTATGAATGGTCATCTCCCGTTGTGGGCACCAAAACCCTCAACGTCAAGCCGCTCGCCATCGATCGCCCATTACGCCCAGGTATGATTTCCTTCGCTCTATCTCCCGAACTTCGTTGGGGTGACGCGGAAATTCCCGGGTTTCGCCACCTGGAAATTCCCGAGGTCACTCCAAATGTTGTGGTCCCTTCTCCCCGGTCCCGAGTGACGTCGGGTGGCACTCAAAAGAAACGACAAAAGGCCACCGGCACCTCCGCTCCCGCTTCTCGAACCACGTCACCGAGAGATCCCTCGGAGACTTCCCCGGTTCACACCCCTTCTCACAAGCGGAGGCACTCACCCTCCCCTTCGGGATCTCTTCCAAAGAGGTCTCGGAAACCATCGGCCCAACCGACTCATCCAACCGTCGATTCTCCAAAATCGCCGGTTGTTGAACTTCATCCCTCCGGGCCAAGGGTACCCGCTACACACCCCACCGTCTCCTCTGTTGCCTCTCGAAAGGCCTCAGTTACATTTCAGGAGAACCCCCCACATACCTCCCCACTCGACTCCTTGGGTGGTGGGGATGACCTCGAGATCTCTCCGCTCGAGGGTTCTGACTTCACACTACACAGCTTTACACCCGATCAGTTTTCGATCGAAGACATTGCACAACCCTCTAAGGGTTCCCCCCCAATTGCACCCTTTGATTTTTTTGATTTTCTTTTAGCGGACACTGGTTCTCCCCAAACCATCCCGTCCACCGAAGAACATCACACCGAGTCTCCCTCGTCCTCGCAACAATCACCCCCCCGATCCCCTACTCCCCCCCGATCATCTGCTCCCCCCCGAATGCTACAAACCGACGACTTGGTGCCTTACCTCCATATTCCCATTCCCGAGCCTGACCCCCACCGACTACTCTTCCAGTTTCCCGAAATCGGTGGCCACACTTCCCCGCACATTGATCGCACCTCTACCTTTCTTAAATCTACCATCACCTTAATCTCCCAAGCCAATTCCCGCATCTCTACCCTCGAGTCTCAGCTACCGCATCTTCTTCTTGATGCCATCACCGAAGCCCTACGGCCAATTCAAGAAAAATTATCTGCCCTTTCTACCACAGTGGAGTCCCTCTCCAAACCTTCCACCGACTCACCCAGTCCTGAACGTTCCCAGTGGGAAATGGATCTCGGTGATTTTGCCTTGGTTCCCCATACCACCGAAACGAGTCTGGCCTTCCTACACTCCAAGTTTGATAAGGCCTTCTATGAGTTAGGTTTCAAGTTACCGGCTGTTCCTGAGGGGGAGAAAACCACGGCTCCACCGAAACTTCCATCCATAAAGAAACTTTCCAGTAACCAGCCTCCACCGAAACCCTCTCCACCGAAACCATCCTCATCACCGAAACCCTCTCCACCGAAACCATCCTCACCACCGAAACCATCCTCTCCACCGAAACCCTCTTCTCCACCGAAACATGTCTCACTCTCACCGACCAATACTGGCTCCACCGAAGCTCTTGACCTTAATGCATCAGTTGAGGGGGAGCAGTCCAGCAATGCTTCCGAAGACAAAGGGAAAAGAATTCTTTCGGCCGAAGAATTGGCCAGAGAAGCAAAGAAGAAAAAGGATCTGACAAAATATGGGGCTCGACCGAAGGACGCTGAAACTCTCAAACTCAAGCCTGCTTCTCAACCAATCACCACCGAACTTGGCCTCTCTGCTCAAGAAATTGAGGAAGCAAGAATAGCTCAAATCGACTTAGACAAATCCAGAGATCTTTCTCTCAAAGCTGCCACAGAAGAAGCTTCAAAAGTCAAGTCCACCGATGCCATCCAAACACAGAAATCGGTGCTCAGTGCCTTGGAACAACAAAAGAATGAAGAAATTAATTGGTACAAAAAGACCATGCACCACCGGAGCTATAGGTCACAAACTTCTTCAGTAAAGATTGCCACCTCCAAGGCAAATCCTCAAGACATCAGATTGATTATTAACTGGGAAGATGGTTCTATGAAGAGTGTGAAAGAAAGCCATCTCCAACTCTTCGGTCTCTCGGAATGGTATGAAATCACTCAACACCTCGTCAGGAGTCCAAATCCAAGGAAAGACATCTTTGTCAAATACATTGATGGTCTAATGAATAAGATGAAGGAGATCAAAAGAAAACATAACATCATTCTCTCCACCGAAGAAAGAGCCAAACTGCTGTCTCTGAAAGAGAAGATCATCCTCCCCAAAGTCAAAAATCCTCCTGACTCAGTCTTCAAGGAAATGGCAAGAGAAGGTAAAATCCCAAATGTTAGCAATCTTAACCTTACCATTCCCACCTCTGTTCCCTATCCTACCACAACCTTGAGCCTCTCACCAATACCAGGATTATTCTTCAACGACGGTCTCGGTCGTCGGGCATTCTTCAGATTTGCCCAGATGTCCATAGCCGATACCGTATTTCTGGAAGGCATTCACAACCTCTTTCCGAACATCCCCGAAGCTCAACCGTTCTATAGAAACTTACTGGATGAAATCAAGCGCCGCAAAACCTCAAAGAAGTAAGTTCTCTCCATTTAGTACTTGTAAAAGTTAATTTCTCTTTTTGTAAAAAATTGTACGAGAACTTATCTTAATACAAGTATCTCTATTTGAATTTTATTTCCGTACATACTTCATTTTTTTGTGTTCCCTGTAAATACTGTACATAGTATACATACACATACAAAAGAAAAAGGTCAAAAAGATCAAAAAGAATGGTCTATGTGAAAAGAACCCAAAAGAGTAAAAAGGGTCAAAAACGCACTTGCTTTTATTTACTCTTGAATATTCTAAGATAAGGAGCTCAAATTCAAATAGGGGGAGATTGTTGGGTCACCAAGGATTTGAAATTGACTCACCAATGTTTTCCCTAAAACTCCTACTTAGAATATTTTAGTTCAGTTCTTTGAATGACTTGTACAAGATAGCAAATGTTCGGTGAAGTCGAAGATCAACCGAAACCAAGCTTGAAGACTCTCTACTTGTGGAAAATAGAAGACTCTCGGCAACTTTTAAACAAGTCATCACCACCGAAATCCCTTGACATTTCGGTGGCCTTCTCTCCACCGAAGTTATAGGACATCTTCGGTGGCCTTCTCCCACCGATGACCCTTTCGGTGCTCCTCTCACCACCGAAATATACATGTAACTTCGGTGGCCCTCTCACCACCGAAATATACATGTAACTTCGGTGGTCCTCTCACCACCGAAATATACATGTAACTTCGGTGGTCCTCTCACCACCGAAATATACATGTAACTTCGGTGGTCCTCTCACCACCGAAGTATACTTGTAATTTCGGTGGTCCTCTCACCACCGAAACATACTCGTAATTTCGGTGGACTAGTTACCACCGAATCCTGCTTGCAACTTCGGTGGACTAGTCTTCTTTCCACCGAAGACTTGTCAAATCTCGGTGGAAACCACTTCGGTGCTAAAGGCTCAAGACAGAAGATCATTTATTATGGGACAATATCCTCCAGCAGAGAAAAGTGACAGTTTGTCTTTTTATCCACCTTCAGCTAAGGTCCCTATTATCTGCTCAAGCTACTCTGTCTGCACCTAGTGAAAAGTGACAAGGACTTCACAGTTCTCCTGAAGTCAACATTATCAGCATATGTGAAGATGACAAGTGTCCCAAGCATTTAATGCTTGGGCACTCCTTGGCACTATAAAAGGAGAAGTGCTCTTCATGCAATTCTAACGCTTTAAAAGAAATTCTCTCAGTGCAAGAAACCTTCTTTTAAGCCTTAAAACTCAATAGCTTTGCTCTTAGTGTTCTTAGTTGTTTTGTTGTATACTTTGTGTAAGATTGTTAGAATAGTTTATCTGTTCTTTTCCGCAACAATCTTAAGTTTTCTGTGTGTAATTCTTTTGAAAGTTTTTCAAATATAAGAATTAAAATTGTGAAATTTTTGTGTATTGTATTCAACCCCCCCTTCTACAATACTTGTTAAGCCATCTGGGACTAACAGAAACTCCACCTGTCGTTCGGGAGGTATCCCCGGTAACTCGACGGGAAACACATCGGCAAACTCCCTCACGACTGGCACATCTTCGGCAGTCTTCTTCGCCTCGTCAATACGCGTATCAATCACATACGCCAAGTACCCCTGACCACTATGCTGAAGGTGTCTTCGAGCCCTCGCCGCGGAACATATTGTCGTAGTCCGCCTGGGCGAGTCTCCCTGAATCAACAACTCTCCCCCGCTTGGGGTTCTAACCCGCACTTGCTTGTGGCGACAAACAATTTCTGCATCAAACGCGTCCATCCAATCCATGCCCACAATCACACAAAGCTCTCGCATAGCTATCGGAATCAAATCTATGGGAAACCTCACACCCGAGATTTCCAACGTGCATCCCCGATACACGTCCGTAACCGTCAAGGTTCGATCATCGGCAACCTCGACTACTAAAGGACATCCTAACCGTCCCACCACTCGGCCCAACCTCTCGCTAAAGGTGCGAGACACAAATGAATGAGTAGCCCCGCTATCAAACATTACAACCGCAGGCACCGAGTTAACTAGAAATGTACCTAACATACAATTAACAACATATATAAAAAAAAGGCATGAAAAGGAAGGACGAAAAGAAAGAGGGTGATAAAGCATACCTGTCACCACCTTAGGCGTCGCTTGCGCCTCTTCCACCTTCAGCTGGTGGACTCTACCTCGGGCTGCCTCTGTCCCCGGCTGACCCGTACGACCGTCAGTGATGCGCAGTGGGGCATTTGCAGGAGCCCTCTGTGCACCACCCCCATCAGTTGCCCTCGCATTCGGACAATTGGCCCTCACGTGGCCCGTCTGCTTGCAGCTAAAGCAGATCATCAATGGCGACTTGCAATCCCGGCTGTGATGACCGGACTGCCCACACTTGAAACACCCGCCAGTCTTCTTCCCACTATAATCCATGGGTTTAAACCCACCACTCCTCGAACTTCCGCGCGAATCAGAAAACTTCGACTTCTTTTGCACCGCAGAGATTGGCGTCACAGCCTGTGCTGCCTTTCTCTTTTTGGCTTGGGTCTCTAACTCCAGCTCCCTTCTCCGGGCTGCGTCCATCATTGCTGACAAAGAAGCGTACGGTACCGTGCTCACGAACTCTCTGATCTCGGTACGTAACATATCCTTATACCGAGCCATCTTCATTTCCTCCGAAGCGGCATATTGAGGACAAAACAGCGCCATCTCAGTAAATTTCTTGTTCATCTCTTTAACAGTCTCCGTGGTCTGGGTTAGTTCCAAGAACTCCTTCGCTATCCTCTCCATCTCCACCGGAGGCACGTACTCGGCACGGAACCGAGTAACGAACTCCTCCCACGTAAGGGTAGTACGCTCAGCAAGAGTCAGCGCTGAGGCGCACCAATCCTTCGCCCCATCGCGAAGCAAATTCACAGCAAAACGGACCTTCAGATTATCCGGGCAGCCGCAGGTCAAGAAGGCACACTCCATATCAGAAACCCAACGCATGCTAACAATTGGGTTCGAGTCTCCCCTGAACTCCGGGGGAGAACAGGCAGAGAGATCCCGGTACTGGAACTCTCGATTACGGGGCTGTCCCCCAGCAGGCGGCGGAATCGCTGCAATGCGCTCCTCTAGCAGAACCGTCACCTGATCTTGTATGGCGGTGATAATCTCGGGGATTGCCTCCCCGACCGCATGCGCTACCTCCGCTGCAATCATCTCTCGGATCTGCTCCTCCGTGATTCCCGCCTCAGTTCGCGGCTCAGTCGCGTTGCTCCTCCTAGTGATGGCCATTCTATAAAGAAGAAACATACAACGAGTTATTAGTACCTAATAACTCACATTAACAACACTCACGCCCAGCTCCTTGGAATCCTCGCGACCTTCCCGACTCGAGCACTGATCCTGTGCTTCCGGTAGTAGGAGCTCTACTACTACCTTCCACACCTATCATCGCTCGTTCCGAGTCCCATCCCGAGGGGTCCAAGTAGCTTCTCGCCGCAACTACACACATATGCCCGCACCGGCATATATACTCACTCTTCCTAGCTCCCTAGGAATTTCCATCCCAATCACTACCCTTGCTACTAATGAATCCTCACTAATCATAAAAAATGGCCACGCGAATACCCGATTACATGCAGTGCAAAACAAATAGACAGTCGAATACAAGATTCTATCCTAGAACGGTTGGACTCAAACAAGAGCTGCGCAATAGAACTAAATCGAATATTCTAAGGCTATAAGTCTCTTACTGCATACAACCTAGAGGGCATTCACTTAGTAACCTATCATAATTAGCATCAATTCCTAATAGCAAGCAATTCAACATACCGCATAGTGTCAACAACAGGCAATCTAGCATGCATACTCTATGATCTAGAAAGCAATAAAACACTAAGCATTGTACCTTTCCCTTCGGCTCCGGCTGACTGTACACACTGCGCCCTCGATCACCGTTCCTCGAACGGGTTTTTACTTTTTCTTTTATTTCCAAAAAGATTTAATAAAGAATTTGAAAATTTCCCAGCCGCAACTTGAGACCAAACACACCGAGGTGCGTTTGATTCACTCAAGCTAGGCTCTGATACCAAGTTGTAACATCCCAAAATTTCAAGGAATTTAAAATTTTTAATTAAACGCTTTATATAAAAACTTAATAAATAATTCCAACATATTAATTGCAAGGTCATAAATATTGTCAAGTAATCAGAAACCAGCGGAAACAATGTTCAATAATTAAGACAAATATCAGTCAGCTCATCCCGCGCGCCAGTGTGTACCCGTCACGCCTTAGAGCCACTCGTGCCTGAAACCACAGATTATTGGGAAAGGGTAAGCACGAAGCTTAGTGAATTCAAACACATGCGCAGGTAGGAATTATATACACATCGCCCCTACCCGCACATAAGCAACAACATCACAGATACATAAAACGAGTAAACATCTACAGGTAATTATGTATCCAACCACCTCAGTACCATCGAGGCCTCGGTCCCACCGAATCGCAAGGTAACCAACACCTCAGTACCATCGAGGCCTCGGTCCCGCCGAATTGTAACATAATCAACACCTCAGTACCATCGAGGCCTCGGTCCCACCGAATTGTAACGTAACCAACACCTCAGTACCATCGAGGCCTCGGTCCCACCGAATTGTAAGGTAACACATATATACCAAGCATTCAAACCAAATCAAATATTATGCACCACAACAACTAGTTCACACCACAAAGTCAGTAGCACATGCAAACGAACTAATCAAATTCAATTATCATCCAACTAATATCCAATTAATAACTATATATAATTATTAACATTTTCCGATATTATTTTTTTGTTCATATTTACATACATTGTTTTCAATAAATTAAGAAAATATTTGAATAATTGACTGAAAAGGTGAACTAAGTATTGGATCAGAAGATTGGATGAATGCAATATGATCTGATAGATAACCAATAAAATCCAATAGATGAAACGGAACTGATCCAATTAGATCAGATGTCCAACGTTGATCGAATTCGATCGGATGACAAAACTCCAACATCCAATGGATGGTTTGATCGGATCCACTTAAATCCATTGGATTTCAACCGATGAACACCCTTATTGGCGTGCATCCAACAGTTAATAACTTCTTACGTTAACTTACCTTTTCATATCACAACACAATTTTGGCATACTCTTAAACTGTAGGTGCAACCTTGAAAAGTTGTGTGGGGGGGGGGTATGCTTCTCTAAAGCTTGGGTTTTCAACCATTGTTATTTGTAGTAATCATAAGAAAAATAAAGAGATTTCCACTACTATTTTTGTTATTAGTAAATTTATCATTATTTAAAAAAAGTGTGCACATGGAAGAAAGAGAAGGAAAACCAACTGAGGCACCATCCACAAGCATGCATCTATCTATGTCAAAGGGTTAATAGCACTTTAAAAATGTATTCAATTGTTATATTAGTTTGTCTATGGTCAAACACAAAGTCAACTATCAATATTAGAACAACTTACACATGCTTTCAATTAATTAATTAAGCTCCTAATTCTCAGAAACCTGATTACTGAACTGTAATTAATTAATTAACCATGCCACAAAGATCTAACCCCATATTTCTATAATCAAAACAAATCCCCCTTTACCACCATGTTTCTACTCCAAAACAATCACACCAGGGCCTTCATTTGACTCCCCATCTTCCATCACCACATCACCACCATCATTTCTAGTCCCATTCCCTTCATGCTGACCTGGACCCAAACCCGCCACGTCACCGTTGCTCCCGGGCTCCACCGTCGACAGGATTTTTCCAACTTCGTCATGTATTGCTTCTAGAGGTTGAAGCTTCTTTCTCAGCTGGAAACCCGCAGGTTTGTTCGCCAAATATGCCTCAACCGCATCCAACGCAGTTTCCTCAACTATCTTGCACATCTGCACAATAATCTCACTTTGTTATCTTCAATATTCACATGTATTCATCAAACTTTATAAAATTCAACAAATATTTGGTTTTAAATTGAATAGTTACCTCGTTATAAAGGCGGCCCATTGCCAACCGATCTGTTTTATCATCGCAAGCAGCCACTGATATTTCTTCTGGGCCTGTACAAAGAGACGAATGGGTCGATGAGATTTCACTTTCTTTTTGTAATAATCACATTTTCTACTTGCAGAGATGCTTAAAGTTTAGATACATACGGATAACTTCGATTTGAGGCAACTGCCCAATCATCTGGGAACATGTCTCATTGTGGCCTGCACTTGGTCTGTCTACAACTTTTTGATCAGCCTCCATATCATCACTTCGAATCTCATTGGGCTTTTCGTCACCCTGTTATGAAGTTTCACAAAGAAATAAATGAGCAAAACAAGACACACCCAGTTCCATATGGATATTCATCATGAATATGCAAGCATTATTCATTATGAGTAACACGTCCATGATGAATATGTGAGTGTTATTCATGATGAATAATACTTGCATATTCATCATGAATATGTTATATTCATGATGGAGAAGTGGGTGGTTATTCATTATGAGCAAAACAAGACATGCCCAGTTCCATATGGATATTCATCATGAATATGCAAGCATTATTCATTATGAGTAACACGTCCATGATGAATATGTGAGTGTTATTCATGATGAATAATACTTGCATATTCATCATGAATATGCTATTCATGATGGAGAAGTGGGTGGTTATTCATTATGAGCAAAACAAGACACGCCCAATTCCATATGGATATTCATCATGAATATGCAAGCATTATTCATTATGAGTAACACGTCCATGATGAATGTGTGAGTGTTATTCATGATGAATAATACTTGCATATTCATCATGAATATGTTATTCATGATGGAGAAGTGGGTGGTTCCCGGGTTCCTAATCAATTTTAGGTTCCTAATGGAACCTGCCCCACAGCAGAAATGGACATTTATGTCCATTTAGATATCTTTATTTTACTTCCAGTAGATTTATAATCACAAGGCTTTCCGTAAAAGAAAACATGACTTACAAAGTATTCTTTTTGGTATTCGGCATTGAGTCCTTTTTCTAGAAGGAGGACGCGTTTCTTGACAAACTCAACCAGTCTTCTCTGCATCTCCCTGAAGTGATATAACGCATTATTTGCAGCAGCAGAATCTTGCGCTTGAGAAGTGGCTGCTTGACCTTCAAGACCTCCCGGTCCCGTGGCAGCAAACGGAGTTTGAGAAGCTCCCGGAACACTCAGATTTACACCCGGAAGATTCAACTCTTGACAGATAACTTCCTGAACCCTCAAGTCCTTATCATCAACAATAGCTTGCCATCTTCCATAACCATGCCTTTACAAAAAATAAGCCATATAAAAAAACTATATATAATAATGTAATTCGACTCGAATAATGGGTGTTTATTTAACTAGCATCTTCCAAAAATCAAACACCCCAAACAAGATTTCTTGACAGAGTGATATGGAGGCACGCATAAGCTCCATTTCACTTTCTGAATACATAAGAAAATTGAGTAAATTACGTTTTTCGTCCTTGTGGTTTGTTAAAAATTGCGAATTTTGTCCCCATGGTTTCAAAATTTTGGTTTTTGTCCTTATGGTTTGCAGTTCATTTGTATTTTCATCCCTGAGAACAAACACTACTTTTAAGTATGAAGAACTAAAACATAAATGAATTGTAAACCATAGGGATGAAAAAAGCAAAAAAATCATAAGGATGAAAAAGGTAATGAATAATAAACCATAGGGATGAAAGTCGTAATTTCAAAACCACAAGGGACTAAAAACGTAATTTACTCAAAAACTAAATATTTGAAAACATTGAAAGAAAGCTTACTTCAACACAGCACGGAGTAGGGTCCGATCATGCTCCTCCTTCCAAAACTTTAAACCTTTTAACCCTGGATACCGATATACGATGTCATCTGAAAAAAGGGGACCAGATGGATTCTCTGAAGAACATTTCACCTGTAATATTAGAAAACAAGGGCCCACAAAATTTTAATGATACATATCAATTTTCTTTAAAATAGTTTGATTGAAAGTCGGATATAATCTTTCTTTTTTGAAACTGATTTAAAAAAATCACATAGTACTTCTTATTTGAAGACTAAAACTCACTTTATCTCTTACAAGAAGCAAAACTGCAATCCTGACAAGTACGTCTTCTATTCTTAGCCCTTCTTTTGGAACACCATCTGCCATTAAAGATGGTTATAAACATGAAATCAATGGCAGAACAAGCAAATAGACATACTTAAGACGACTTAAAAAGACCAAAATGCCCCTCACGTGAGGGGCACATGATGGGGTTGACGGAGTCCCATCTAACGGTGTTAGTGGGAGGGACTGAGGGCTCCGAATCACGATTTTTGGACCACAGGTGTACTTTATGATTTCGAGGGACGAAAACCAAAAAGCAGCTATTCATGAGGGACCAAAAGTGTAATTCACTCCAAAAAAATCACCTGAAAAAGTTGCGGCGTCTGTAATATCTTCAGAAATGTGTGACAAAAAGAGAGTTCCGTAACTGCATAACATAAAAGTGCAGCATCAAAACAACATGCCAACGATAAAATTAAAAAATGCCTTCTTTCTTGGCATGAAGGCAATAAATGAACTTTAAAGCTTAAAGAACTCTTACACTTTTATTTCCTCATAACTTTTCTGCTTTAAGCGTGAAGTAAATTCTGCCCAATCAAAGTCTCCAACCCCAAATCTGCAGTATGTTTATATCTCATTAGAGAAACTATCTTTTATCGCAACAAGACAGCATAATCATATTGCTCGCAAACCTCATCAAGATTTGAACAAATTGAGCCCTTTGACTTTGATTAAAACCCAGTACTCTGAAGGCTCTGCCTTCTCCTTCCATAAGAGGGAGTAGCTCAGCATTATCAACTGCAAAAAAAGATTTGAAGAAAAGCCCATCACTAAATGAAGCAAATAATGCAACTTGTAAATAACAAATTAAAAAACTGAAAGTGTACCACGTGTTTTCTTCCTGTGGGGCTTTCTCACAGGTGCTATTCCAGCTGAATTATCGCCATCAGATAACTCCGCTTCATAATTATCATCTGCATCAGAACTTACATCTTCCAACCCAGCAAGATCATCATCTTCTACCGACACCATCTAAATATTACCAAAAAGTCCAGATTCAATAAAGCTAATAAAACTAAAACATAAGATACCTGTTTAAAAATGCATAAAACTTTCATACTGAAAAACCAACCTGTTTGCGACTTCTTTTTCCCTTGCCCATAGAATTGAACTCTTCGATTTTGTGCACTTCATATCTATCTTTTAACAACTCCTCCCAATAACTTGTTTTTTCTGGATTGTTTGCTGCACTTTTGTTCTCTGCCAACGGCTCTTGTATTTCCTCTTCCAATCTTGATTCTGCCTCCTCAATATACTCAAAATTTGCAACCTAATAATATACACAACAAATCATTCCTTTTTTTAGCCAACAGAATTATCACAGAATGTGAATTTATAGTGGGAACAAGGAAAAACCTTAAATGCTTTCAAAAACCCATCTTCTTCTGCATCATCCATTGCAGCATTTTCTTCTTCAGTGTAATCACGGTTAAGCAATCTATCAAAATGTAAAACCATTACAAACTTTAAACCGAGAAATAAAGAAAGCAGGAAGTATACCTGATAAATAGTACAACATATATCCTGCATATTTACCTATCTATTGCCGCATCGTCATAATGAATTTGTCTTGATTTCATAGCCTCATCGTTCTCATCAGCAAATAATTCTTTTGACCCATACCTTATGATGTCATCCAACTCTTCCTACATTGTAATAAGATCATCACAGAATATACACAAACAATAAACTCATCGATCTCTTATGTTTTTACAAAGTGAAAACCCATCTTAGAATTAATAATTGTAACTAATAACTTTTAACGTAAAATGTACCTGATTGATGTTTTGATTTTTAAGCTTGCCAACAACCAAATGCTCTAAAACCATCTTCTTTTTAGTCATCTCCATCATCCTTTCTTCAATCGTTCCTCTTGTTATGAGTCTAAATATCATAACCTTATTCTTTTGTCCAAGACGATGAGCTCTGGCCATGGCTTGTAGATCAGCATGAGGATTCCAATCACTGTAGAAAAAAGCCATCAAGATATAAAAAGGAAAATATATATATATATATATATATATACGAGAAATCTATGCACAACATAATATCAAAGAAAGCTGTAATGTTAAATAGTGCATACAAGATTACCTATCGTAAATAATAACCGTGTCTGCAGTGGCAAGATTTATACCAAGGCCACCAGCTCTAGTAGATAACAAAAAGCAAAATCTAGAAGAATTGCTGGCATTGAACCTATCGATTCGAACTTGTCTTTCCCCACCACTGACTTTCCCATCAATTCGTTCATATAGCCATTTCTGAAGACCATGTAAAAAAATTAGAAATCAGATCAAAAGTCCAAATTAAAAGAAAACTGGTTTAGCATACAGGTGAAGGATCGTGTGAGAAGTTGAGGTTAACGAGAGAAGCGTGAGAAGTGGATCTGAACCGTTGATCACTTTTAATCAAATGCCCTCCCATGAATTGCACCTTAAAAGGGAATTGATCCGGTGCATCTCGGTGCATCTTATCTTGGTGCCTCTCATCCTAATGTGCGTCCGTTTCTCATCCAACGGTTGATAACCACTTCTCACGTTAACCTCAACTTCTCACCGAAACCCAACCCTTACCATACCTACCTTGTAATTACAATAATCTTCAAGCAAATCCAGCATGTGCTGAAATTGTGTATATATTAAAACTCGATGTCCTTGCTCTCTGAGCTTCACCATCATTTTGTCCAAAAGCTGCAACTTCCCAGACGAATCCAACAGTTGTCTGATGGAAAGGAAATTGACATTGATGTACAAAAAAGGACATAATTAGATACATAGAGAATATTTCACACATTGAGAAATAAATATCTGATAATGTTTATGGTTAAAAATATTACTTGTAAAACTCATTGGTGTCTTCCGGTTCAACTCCCTCCAACATAAAAGGATGACAACAGAGCTTGCGCAATTCCATAACCACGTTGATGAGAGAAATCTGAATTCAGTGACAAGTATCAGATGGTTACTTTTTAGTCCAAGATTAGGGGCTGTTTGGCAGTTGCTGAATGGTTTGGTGCAGAATGATTAAGTGGTCAGAGGATTTTAGAACCCTCTTATGATATAGTGCAAAATGAAATATGGTTGTTTGGTAATTGTTCATGATGAAATTAGGGCGCTGAATGATTAAGAGAGGCCCAAGATACAAAATCATTCAGAGGGTTTTAGAACCATTAAGAGGCAGATTTTTTGCCAAACAAGATTCACCTCTTAGCGATTCAGATGTTGCCTCTTAATGGAACTATTAGTTGATGGTATATTTTGGACTAAAAAAATCGTCGTCTATTCACCTGGGCACCTCCTCGGCGAGTTAATATCTGATAGTTACGAGTTAGAATTGCCTTGTAGTACTCTTTCTGTTTGCTACTTAATTCCACACGTAAAATGAGCTCCTTTTTAGGAGGTAGCTTCTTCATGACATCTTTCTTCACTCCTGCCATTTATCCCCAAAAGTTACGATAAAATAGAACATCGTATCGAAGAGATTATAAAGTTTAACCAAAACAGAAATAAAAAAAGCACAAGATTCAGATGTTTACTTCTTAGAAGATGGGGGGCCAACATCTTATGGAGCCTTGAAACCTGCTCTTCTTGATTAATATCCTTGAACTCTTGCTGAAACTCCTCCAAACTTGAGAACTGAGAAAAGTTGTAGTGAAATAAGATGTTTAGGGTTATTAAAGTAATTTTACAAACAGTTGGTGCTAAACTGCTAATGAGTTGAAGTAATACTAACCTTCCCAGCATCAAGAAAATGCATAAGCATGAAAAGCTCATCCAAGTTGTTCTGAAAGGCATTTGCGATTCAAGTTAAAAATATTAAAAATGAAGGTATTTGAGATTCAGGGTTTTAACAAAATAAGTATCTAAGGGGCAGTTCGGTTCGTTTTCTACTAACACCTGTATGGATAAAGATGTCTGTATGATAACAGATTAGTTGTTGTTCGGTTGTTGTGCTGAATAAACGGTTTGAATGTCAGAAATGACCATTTTACCCCCGATCCATGCTTTTGTTGAATAAAACAACTCTTTGATAAAATGTAGCATAAATGGCTTTCAATTATTAAAGAAAAAATCAATTTAAACTTTTTTTAAATAAAAACAACTTATAAAACACAGTTTCCAAAGGGGATCTGATCGAAGTGGCATCTGATTGGAAACTGTGTTTTATCAAGTTGTTTTTATTTAAAAAAGTTTAAATTGATATCTTTTTTATAATTAAAATCCATTTATTCAACATTTTATCAAAGAGTTGTTTTATTCAACAAAATATGGACTGGGGGTAATATGGTCATTTCTGACATTCAGACTATTTATTCAGCACAACAACCGAACTAACAACTTATCTCTCATCATACAGACAACTTTATCCATACATGTCTTCATAGAAAACGAACCAAACAGCTCTAAGTATCCAAGGTTGTTCTGAAACGTTAGAACAAACCTGAAGAGGGGTTCCGGTCAATAATGTACGATGTCTCGTGTTAAACTGCTTCAGTGCAGAAAACAACTTTGAATCCTTATTCTTAAGACGATGGCCTTCATCCACTATCTACACAAATTGGTGAAAATTCATGAAACAAACACATAAAATACAAGATTTAAGCATTTTACAAAAACAATAATAATAATAATAAAAAGGTACCATGGTCTCCCAGTTTATTGCCTTCAGCGACCCATTATCTATATTGATCATTTCATAAGACGTCAATAACACATCGAATTTTATCCTCTCTTGCTTACTTTCACTTGACCCATGACTTGACTTCTTTTTCTTGTCCTTTTTATGAGACTTCGGAAAGTAAAATTCATATTCTCGTATGACAGCACGAGAAGCAGCCGTTCCAACATACATAACCTGCCGTGGTTTTTGCGTTATTATTTAAAATGAAAATGATATAAAAATATTGGAAATTGGAAGATGTTGTAACGTACGACGTTCATATGAGGTGCCCATGTGGCAAATTCACGTTCCCAGTTCCGCAATGTAGAAAGTGGTGCTACTACAATATGTGGAGCCACATTTTCTTCGTATAGAGAGGCTAGAAAGGCAATACTTTGTATCGTTTTTCCTGAAATACAACATAATGATGATTTAAGTTGGTGCAACTATGGAGCTGTTTGGCAGTTACTGAATGGTTTGGTGCAGAATGATTAAGTAGTCAGAATGATTAAGAGGCTCTTATGATATAGTACAAAATGAATGGTTAAGGGAGGTCCAAGATACAAAATCATTCAGAGGGTTTTAGAACCATTAAGAGGCAGACTTTTTTTGCCAAACAAGATTCACCTCTTAGCGATTCAGAGGCTGCCTCTTACCGAAACTATTAAGAGGTACACAAACAACCCCTGTCCCCTAACATACATGTAGAAGAGCCATGGAGAATCCTAACATAGGTTCACGTGTGAATCCTAATCATAACGTGTGTGTTAATTCAATGTTAATACTTATAAACGAGATTCTGAATTAGTTTAAGATTCATATGTGAACATATGAATCCTAACAGAGGTTCACATGCTAACCCTAACATAGGTTCACACGTGAATCTTAATTGTAACTTGTATGTGAATCAATTAAATGTAGAAGAGCTACGGATAAAAGAGAAAACATACCAAGACCCATCTCGTCCGCTAGTATCACGTGTGTTTGTTTAGACCATGAGAAACGCAAAAAGTTCAATCCTTCAAGCTGATACGGATGTAGCTCACCTACAATTGCACCAAAAAACGATGTCACATCTTAGGAACCAAATTAAAAGACTAACTTATTAACAAGTTGCCAAATCAAAATAAATATTGTGTACCTCCAGGAAGAAATTCCGGACTCTTCTCAAATTGCTGAAAATCTTTTAATTTCTTTCTTGAATCTGTCGCGTCACGATTGTTGCTTTTCTGCTTCCTAAGTTTCCGATATCTCGACTGCAATCTATTAAAATTCTCAATTTGTTGTTGAAATGACAAGATATCCGACTCTGATTCCCAATAACATTCATCATAGTTAAGTCCCACCCATTTGACTAGATATTCCTTCTCCTCGTCATCTTGCCTGATTCATCCACCAGATACCAATCATCCTTAGTTCATATCCTCAATAAACAGCATTCTTTATTCTTAAATAAAAAGAGAACAAGAACTAGAAGATAAACCAAAAGATATTAATGTAAGATTTCACTCAAAAAATAAGTACCAAAACATTTTTATCTAATAGCTAATATATGATATTTTAGAAGTTGACCTGCTAGCAAGAATCCGGTCAACCATTGTATACTCTGGCCTAATTGGGACAAAATCATCTTCAGAATTGCTGCCAACAGGCATCTGCTTGCGGAAATTGTTTACTTTTGTCCTTAAGCGAGGCAGCTCCTTGTAAGCTTTTATAAACTCCTTTTCTGGCACCCTGAGATGATTTGGAAGAAAAAAACATCTGAATTAATTACTAAAAACCTGATCAAACAAAAAAAAATGATCAATAAGAATAAACCAAACGAATTCAACCCACTAACTCAAAGGAATAAGTTGCTGTCCACAAACAGACAACATCAAATCCACAAATAACTATGAGCAAATATACCATGTGCAGTGGAGATAAGATAGTCCTTTCCACTTCACAAGATATTGTTTCACAAATATCTGCTTTGAACCTAGTTTGGAAGCATCACTATCATCAGCAACGGTGGGCCGCATTTCACAGTCCAAAATCTTTTCTATATCATTCAGAGGGTTAACCTGCGAGTGCAATACATGATTAAAATCAAATTATAGTACTTAATGTGAAATGAAACCAGTTCATTATAAATTATTTCAGAACATACACATTTTGGACACCTCCAGCTGGTAGGAAGGGGAGCTTTTAGAGGTGGTAGTAAACACTTAGGGTGGTATTCATATGTGCATGTTTCACAGATGAGTAGATTCCCAGATTCACCACATGCGTGACATGTGTCCTCTTTCTGTAACCAAATGAAAACATAATTGAATTTAACATTGCTGAATAATAAATCTTAAAAATGGGAAGTTTGCTAAGCAAAGAGATGTACCGAATCATCTCTGACAATCTTCTCAAATTGCTCTGGCTTCTTGGATTTATGGAGGAGGTCGGCCTCATCGTCAGATTCATCCAAACTATAGCGGGGCCTTGAATCCGATCTAACACGAAGTCTCTCAACTAAACTACTCATCCTCTGCAAAGTTACCAAAACAAATTTATTATTTTTCACTCACCCATAAAGAGAAAAGAAAAGTGGTTACGATAATGAGCCACTACCATCTCAAATAACATAAGAACGCGTTCAAATTGGCTAACAAACTATTCCAAAAAGGTAACATGAAAATGAAACCTTAAATTGTAGTATTGAGTGTGGCAGATGTAAGAAGGCATCTAATTGTATTCCTAACGAATATTTACAAAGAGAAATTGTTATAAGTAGCAGAATGTCTTCAAACCCTCTTATCAAACTCGATTTTTGTGATTAGTTCAGGCTTTCACTGTAAACTATCAATACAAATATACAACAAAGTTATGTGTGCACCAAATGTGTTTGTGTAAAAAGGCAAGTGGTTAACTAAATGCAGCAAATTATGAAAGCTTGTGACTGAGATCAGGTTTTCACTATAAAAGCCCTAATATATAAATAACATTAGCAAATTAACAATTAAAGAATCCCAAAATAGAAAATCACAAGAGACCCCAAATCAATGTCAATTGAGGGGTATCATGCCATTTTTCAAATGTTTGTTATAAACAAAAGAACTAAACATTTGCAACTGATTAGACATAAATTCTCATGATTAAAAATTAGGGTTTCTAGCAAAGACAACCCCTCTTCTACAAAATGTGAGTAAAATGTAATTAAAGAAACCCTCAAACCAACTCAAATGAGACCCCAACAAGATATCAATTTGAACCGCCCAATCTATCTAAAAAAGGTTCTATCATAATTTACCTGAAACCAGAGATCTTCTAACTTCCTATCAAACTCACACACGTGATTGAGATTTAGGGTTTCAGAACATAGAACACATATTCTAGTAAAAAAATTACAACTGCACGGAATTAGGAATTAGGGTTTTCATCAAATCTGAGGTCCCATGGGCGTTCGAGCGTCTGTCTGTAAGTAATCGTAAGCAAAAACAAGATAGTGAGAGATAATTGACCTGATGATGACCAGTTTCTGTGTTTCAAACCCCCTTTCTTCAAGTTAGGAGTGAAGAAATTTGAGGAAACCCTGCGCGGAAAAAGGTGATAGATTTCCCTTAACCTCTGTTTTTTCTTTACCCTTTCTTTTGCTTTTCTTTTACCTGAATTACTAGGGTTCTTTTTATATTAGAGAGGAGAGACAGGTTCAGGCAACAAAGATGATGTATTTGCATAATTAAATACACATATTAAATTATAATATCTTCTTTTAAAAATATACTTTTTTATTTAATTATTTTTAGAGTGAATTGCATTTTTGGTCCCTGTGGTTATAGTATTTCTTTTAAAGAGGGACCTAAACTTTAATATCTCAAGAAGTGGTCCTTCAGTTTTCAATTTTGCTCCAAATCCAGTCCTTGGTCACTAACCCCGTTAAAAAGTCCAGTTAATGTCAGGGATAGTTTCGTCCATCCATGTTTTGTCCTTCCTTTTGTAAATTTTCTTACTTTTACTTATGTTTGTAAAACCCGTAACATTGTAGGGACCAGTTTTGTAAATTCTCTAAAAAGCTTCAAACCATGGAAGCTCGTCTGGACCTCTTTGGCTCTTTCTCTCTATCATCTCTTTCTATTTTATATACATATACTCACTGCACACACTATATATATATATACACACACATAGGAGTATATATACCCATCATTTACTTTATATCATCTCTTTAACTCTTTTTTTCTTTTCTTTTTTAAGAGAATCTCTTTAACTCATATATATATATATATATATATACCCACTATACATGAAATTCTCATCATTGCCAATAAACCGTCCTATTTGGTTTGTGTGCGCAGGTGTGGCCGCAATATGAGTCGCGCCACACATTGTTTGGTTTCTCCTTTTGCATTTCCAGCCACAACATTTGACTTTCCATTTACTTTAGTTGACTTTTGCTTCATTCTATGCATGAGTCGTGAGTTACATTTCCATTTGCATGCATAAATCATTATCTCTTTCTCATGCATGTATGGATTTCGAGTTATTCACCGGCAACCCTTCTCAGACAATGTAGAGGACATACAAGAGGTATTGAACTTCTTATTGTAGAAAAATAACCAGTGGGTAGTGATGACGACGAGGATTTGGTCCCTGTAATTTTTTTTGAGTGTTGCTGTTGTGAGGAGTACTCCTGGATGGCGACGACGAGGATTGGGTTTTCTTCCATACAATTTGGCACCTCCATATTTCTTTCCATACATGGAAACCATGCGCAATAGTCGGGAGGTGATGTTGATTAATATTAGTTACCATGATTAATCCCATTTTTTAGATTTAAATTGAATGATTTACCCTTTTGTTGCCTTAGGTTCAACAAAAAAAACTTGATTTTAGTAGTAATTACTGTCATGCCACTGTTTACATTCGAGTGCGCCGTCAATGGTTCCTCCCAAAACGCCCCTGTGATAATGTCCAAAATATCCATCTCTGTGGTTTCGTAACGATGGTCGTGGGTTAAAGTGGCGGTGGATTACGGTGGTCATAGGGACAATGGTCCATGTGTTTATATATATATATGGTGCAGTATACCCACATATACATGGAGAATATATATATATATATATACATATATGTGTACACACGTGTATATATATATATATATATATATATATATATATATATATATATATATGTGTGTGTGTGTGTGTGTGTGTGTGTGTGTGATTGGAGATGAAGAGGGAGAAGGGAGGGATACGTGGGACGCTAGTGAGATGTCCGATAGTCATGGCTGGAGGTGACAACGGGGAAGATATCCAGTACACACACGTGTGTGTATATATATATATATATATATATTTATTTATTTATTTATATTTATATTTATAAACATAATTACATAAAAGGTCCCTAAATTTATATGGTCTTTACAAAAATAAGAGAAAACAAGGAAAATTGTAAAAAGAGAGACAAAATCATAATGGACGAAATTACCCCTGACTTTAACGCTGATTTTAGATGGAGTCAGTGACCAGGTCCTCCTTTCAGAGCAAATACCAAAACTGATGGACCACTTCTTGAGATACTGAAGTTTAGGTTCCTCTTTCAAAGAAATTAGATAACCATAGGGACCAAAATTGCAATTCACTCTTATTTTTATTCTAACTTTATAAAAGTTTCTTAGAATTTAATTTACAATTTTACAGAAAAAATCTTACTAAATCAAAAATGAATGTGTAAAATAACATATATACGCAAATATATTATGATTATTATGAAGAAAATATATTATTATTATTGTGAGGTGAGAGTTTTATAGAAAATAACTAAATTAAACAATATATAATGCAGGTACATGAAATATCTACAAACTTATTTTTGTATTCTTTATTTTGGTCTATTATCGTTAATAAAAAGATTTGAGGGGGCAAGAAAGACAAATATGAATAGGATTTGGGATGAGTAATTAAAGATGGTTATAAAGGTCTTATAGATATATCTGATTAACATGGCATTTGATAGGAGTTTATGAAGACGCAATATTATGGTAACAAACTAGGAGGTGCGACTTGAATGATGTAGTTAGGCTAAGGAGGAGGGCGGTTCAAATGTATCAGATAGGGCGGACAAGATTGTGGGGGGTAGGGTGGACGAAAATATTGTAACACCCGTAATTTCGGATAAGTGCGACTTTGAGTCAGTGTAAAACCGATCTTTAAGAGAAATATGAAAAATAAGATTTTGGGTCAAATCTTAGATTTTATGGTCTTGTTGGATGAGGAATTCAAGTACGACACTGTCACAATCGCCGTGTCACTATCGCCCAAATGGTACCGAGAGTTGTGGGAGTTGAGCGATTGTGACACTGTCACAATCGTCGTGTCACTATAGCCGACGGGCTCCAAGGTGTTTTAAACCCCTTTTCTTCTTTCTTCTTCCTCGTTTCACATATCACTCTCAACTCTCTCTCTCTAAAAATCGGTTCTCTCTCAAGAAACCCTAAAACCTCCCCTCTCCTCTCCATCTTCTTCCCCAATCATCACCACCACCATGGTTGGAAAACATTAACTTCTTCAAGATATCGTCCTCTTCATCTTCTCCACCAATTTCTAGGGTTTTTACCCAACCCTTTCCACTCCTTTTGAAGATTAGGAGTTGTGGATCTTAGAGGTTGTAGAGACATTTTTGGGTTGGTGGATTCAAGTATGGTTAAGGTAAATCTCCTCTCATCTTCATTTTGAAGTTAGGGTTTGGCTAAGTGAATATTGTTGGTATAAATTGATTGGATGATGATTTATTATGGTTAGACTTTAGTATTTATGGTTGGAAACTCATAAATCTAGGTTTTTGGAAGTTTTGGCTTGAGGATGCAATCTTCATCAAAGGAGCTTACGTTGGAGAAACTCTAGATTTAGCTTAATCTAGCAAAGGTGAGTTCAAGTTACTTTGCGAAAACTTTGTATATGCCAAAATGCTATTTTTCCAAGTAATTGTGTGTTTTACCTGAAAATTATCAATATTGGGTTATTTGGTGGATTTTACCTTTAGAGGTATTAATTGTTGTAAATATTATAAAACACTACTTTTGGATATTTTGGAAATTGTGATAATAAATCATACATGAAATGAGTTGATGATTTATGCAATAAATGGAGTCTACTTATTATAAAGAAAATGCATTGTAGATGTTTTGGAAATATGCATATAGTACATCATGTAATGTTTTGAAAACGTAAATGCATGAGTCATTGGAGATGAGGGTTTACCCGATCCAAAGTGTTATTTCGGGTTTTCATGGAATCAAAATATTTATCGACAAACGGTGTGTGTGGTTATATTTGATGTCATTTTATAACTTTTATAAACTACCTTTTGGAGTTAGTTGAGCGTGAGGCTCGGTATTGAATCTTATTAAGTCTTGAGGACATTTGTCCAGTTTTGGTAATTCAAGATTGAGTTTTGATAATGAATTATGTTATTGGGGAATTGCATGTTTTGAACGCATTTATTTATTCACTTGGGGTCGTGTAATATTTAGACCTTGTTAGCCATGGATCCATAGGCATTTGAGTTTCCCCTTAGTCTCGCGGGCAAGAGGTCGGGATTGATTGAGCCTAGTTTACGAGACGTTAGTTTCTTTTGGTAGCACGGGATAGGCATCGGGATCCATGATAAGTAAGGCGTGGACCTAGATGGTTGGGCGTCGTCTCATGGGCAGTAAGGTGTAATCCCTAATGTGCTAATGTGGATTTGGTGACCCAATGTATAGACCTGGAGTGGTTGAAGTCGGGGGCATCCTAGTCTCGTGAGCAATAGATCTGGAGTGATTGAGCTCAGTTTTACGAGAGTAATCCACGTGGGTGTTTTATTACATAGTAAGTGACCCACTTTAGTGTTCCGTCACGTACGATGTATACGGGTCTCCCCCGTCACCGAAAGGTGTTGTTTTGGGTAATTGTTACTACTCATGTTTTCGGTGACGTGTTATATTTATATGAATTGTTTTCCATGGTGTGCAAGTTGTAGTTTATATTTCATCCGTGTGCGATGTTTTGGGTATTTGTGTTTATCCATTTTTTTTGTAACAAACCATATTTATGAGAATTGTTCTATTTTCACATTATATTAGTTGTGAATCATGTTTCATCCATGTTTTGGGATGTTTGGAATAATAACGAATTATTTATGTATTTAATCGCTTAAAGAATCAAATGCTATTTCACCTTTCGGATACGGGTCTTCCCGTTTATGGTATTTGGATTTTTATACATTTTACGTTGGCGTGTGTTTTGCTTAGTATTATGTTTCCAATGAATGTTTATATTTAAATGGATGGTTTCCATGTTTTACGGGTTGAGTACGTATTGTCGACCGTATTTGAAAGTTTTACCTAAAATAAAATTTATTCACGTATTCGAGTGAGTTGGGTTTAGTAACTCATTTTGGAAAACGCTTTGCACTTTCGGGAATGTTTCCCATGGATTTTGGGTGCGTTGGAAAATGAGTCGTTTATGCCCGTTTGGGAAACCTTTGGAAAAGATAATCTTTGTCGCAAACTTTCAATGAAAGATTTTATCTAAGTCATGACTATAACTACTAACTTCTGATTTACGATTTTATATGGTCATGATAAATTGCTTGAACTCACTAGGCGTAAGCCTAACCCTTTTTATTTGTCGGCATGTGCAACAGGCTCAGGTTGGGGTAGCTCTAGCTACATTGGAAAGTGGCGAGTGCTAGTAAAGTGCACGTGAGGTGACTGGTTTAGTGAAGTCTTCTGCATTCGTTTGGACTAGCAACTTGCATTGTTTTAAGTGACACCCGATTAAGTTATTTTCTTGTAGATATTGAGATGTTTTAATTCTGAGGTATTTTCAGGAATGAATTGTAGAGATGATTTTATCTCCTTTGATTATTTTATTGGTTTTAAAATTAGTTGCTCGTTCCAAAATTTGAGGGTGTTACAAATATGGTGCGACTGTCATGTTCCTTCGTATTTTCATTAAATTGATTTGTTAAATCTAACACGTGTCTTTTACATGTGAGGGGTACTTTGGTCATTATAGCTTTTTATCTACTTAATTTTTCAATTTCCTAAATGTTTGTATGCAATTTGTTTACAAAATTTAGAAGAAGAAAAAAAATATTTCCCTTCTCCGTTCACTAACCCCATATTCGACCATTATACAAACACAACATACCAACCCAAATCAAAAAATTCAAATCATAATCTTCAAACTCAAACCAAAAACATCTATGTGCTTGAAGTCCAACGTTCTTTATTACGGTATATTTCAAACATCTATGTACTTGGGTTGTGGTGTGCTGGCAAAGCCTTGGGGGATGTAGTGGAAGCTCATCTACCAGGGTTCAAATCCAGACACTGACAAAGCCCTTGTGGCCATAGAGGTTCACATGCGATGACTCCAGGACATTCGTGGTCACCTGAGGATTAGTCGGTGCGCGTAAGCTGGTCCGAAAACTCACGGTTACAAAAAAAGGATACGATGGAAGAAAGAAACGGTAATAGGCAACGACTTTGAAGGAGGGGAGAGTTTACTGGAAATAATAAGGGTGCGTTTGGTTTACGGAAATGGATTGGAATGGATTGGATTTCAATAAACCCCACATGCTTCACAAACATGCCTCACGTGCTCTCCCTCATCATCATCATCAAACATGGGAAGTAAAAAAAACAACTAAATTATATTCATGAAATCTAGTCCAGATTGGATTTCAAATCCCACCCTTCACCAAAGGATTTTAAAATCCACCAGACATGGGATTTCAACAAAAAATCTAAGGATTTCAAAAGCCTCGAATTCCAAATTCTATGGAAACGTGGGATTGAAATGTATTTGAAATCCAAATCCAATCCATTCCAATCCATTCCCGTAAACCAAACGCACCCTAAGGGAAATCGACATAGGGAGTCTCTGTGAAAATTACGAGGTGTTGTATCTATGTTAATATAAAACAGTAAACGAGCTAAAACACCATAAGAAGTTAACAAAGTTAGTACAAGAAACTTGGCTATAACAAAAATGAAGCCATAAGACCTTGTCAATTAATTTTTAAGGTCAGGGATAAATTCGTAACTTTTATACAACTATAGGGACTAAATTTATAATTTACTATATGAGCAAACACAAAAATTGAGACAGGTCCAACGGTCGAAAAGTGGATACGTGAGATCTGATATCTTTTTCGGCGTAAACGTCGGCAACCTTCCCCGGACTCGTATATGTATGTCCCCAATTCACGATGATCACATAAGTTTTTTTCTTCTTCTGTTGTTCTTGATTGATTTTGTGATCATCAATTTCAAGTTTACTTTTTTTTGCACAAATCGATTGATTTCGTATCAGATCTGTGAGCAAGTTTCTGTTTCATTGTTATTATCCAACTAATATATTTACACAGTCTGATGAACAAGGTTCTTATGAACTGTTAATTGTTCTTTATCTAGGTAACAAATCATATATCATAGGGTTTTAATCTTAAAATCAAATCCGAGGCGTATGAGTTTCTGTATATTTACGATTTGTTCACTCAAAGTACTAATATACTTTGTTTCTAATACAGGAAACTTGCTGCTCAAATTGCCACAAAAAACGGTGTTCCTGAGGTACAATTCATCTCTTTCACGGCGCATTAATGAATAATTTTCTTATAATTTGATAGATTTTTTACTCGAAATCAGAATGTTTTCTCTCTATGTTCCTGTACATAATTCTCAATTCTTTTAGATTATTAATTTGAATTTCCTCAATTTTGTAAGAGGAGGTATGTCTTTGGAGATAGCGTAAGTAATAGTTGTTAAATGTTCTTTCTTCCCTTACTTTATATCATTTTTGAAGTATATATTTTAATGTTTCTATATACAAAGCAACCTGTGCATCTCTACTGCAATTTTCACATAAAGATAGCCTTTGCCAACTGAGCTACATGCCAAATATGATAGAGTGGATTGATGTTTTCCCTCATAAATGGAACTTGCATCTTGTTTTTGAGTTTCTGGAGACTGATCTTGAAACTGTTATTTGGGATAGGAACATCGTTCTTTCAGCCACCGATATGAAGTCATACCTGCAAATGATATTGAAAGTATTAGACATTGTATTTATAGTAAATATTGTATTCCTATAATTCTCCTGATTTGTAGCCTTGATTAAGGCATTGTATTCCCCTTATATTGGGACTCCTGTAATTGGAATTAGATAAAGGAAATACAGACAACTTCCATGGTATCAGAGCCAAAACACTCTCAACCCTAGCCGCCTCATTCATCGATGCCTTCTCTTCAGCCCTAGCCATCTTTGATCACGATCGACATGGCCGACAAAAGCAAAGAAGGTACTACAAAAAACCAATTTCTTCATCCTGCATATTTGTTACCAACATCAACAATAAAATCAGAACCTTGGATGGAAACAAAATAACCTACTCATTGTGGGTTAAGTTTTTTAAGTTGCACGCAACAACCTACAAAGTTATGAACCATATTGACGACACCCCTTCACCCGATAAAGACGATGTCGGCTATAATGAATGGAAGGAAATCGATGCTCTTGTTCTACAGTGGATTTATAGCACTGTATCGGACGATCTCGTAGTACAAATTCTAGAACACGACACCATGGCGAAAGCGGCTTAGAACAAGGTTAAGAACATTTTTCTGAGCAACAAAGGCTCACGGGCCGCGTCTCTTGAGCATGAGTTCACTAACCTCACACTTGCGAAGTGTTCTTCCATTGATGATTATTGTCAAAAGCTTAAAGACATTGTCGAGCAACTTGGGGATGTCGACAACCCGGTAAGTGACTCACGTCTTGTTTTGTAGATGGTTCGAGGACTGCCTTCAGAATATGAGGTAGTGGCCACATTCATCAATCAATCGTCCCCAACATGGGATGCAGCAAGAAACATGCTCCAGTTGGAGCAACATAGACAGGCCGCTCGTCAAAATCCAAGCCAATAGGCTATGGTAACCCCCCAAACAGCACACCCGACACCGAACCCTATTGCTCAAAATGATCGGAATCCAAGAAGCCAATCTTATCACCAATACGACCAAAACCGCACCCGCAGTAGAGGTCGTGTAAATACAGGGGGGTTGGGTCGTGGTCGATCTCGCGGGTCAGGGCAGCCTTCTACGGGATCACATTGGACGGGTCAGCCTTGGACGCATCATGCACCAGCCCCTTATGGGCAGTGACAGCCGCCACCTAGCCCGTATCCCTCTCAAACTTGGAATGGGACATCTCAACAAACCACTCATGGAGCTCATTTGTCCTATGGGCCGCCAACTTCTCACCCACAGTTTGGACAACCGACTTTGATTGCCTTGAGCCCAACTGATCTCTCTCAATCTCTCAACAATATTCAAGTCTCTCAAGATCAAGCATGGTACATGGATACAGGGGCGTCCTCTCATTTGACTGCAAATCCAGGTAAAATTGCATCCCCTTTAATTCCTTCTAATAACACTATTTTTGTTGGCAACGGACATCGTTTGCCAATATTGGGGGTCGGTAATAGCCTTTATACCCTTCCAAACAAAACATACCAACTCCAAAATATCCTTCATGCCCCCACCATTATCAAAGATTTACTTTCTGTTAGACAATTCACACGTGATAATCAAGTTTCTATCGAATTTGGTCCACATGGTTTTTCCTTGAAGGATCTCAAGATGGGTACCCACCTTTCCCGCTCTCATCCGTTCACTTCTCCAATTCAAGCTCTCATCACACACTCAACCACTCCACCATGGCACAACTAACTCGGTCATCCCGGTGCAAACATCTTGGAATTTCTCAATCGCAATGCTTTCATTAATTGTAATAAAAACACCTCATCTTTTGTGTGTTCATCTTGTCAACTTGCAAACAGTAAACGGCTGCCATTTTCTGATTCAACTTCTGTTACTTTTTCTCCATTTGACTTAATTCATTGTGATTTATGGACATCTCCGGTTCTAAGTAACTCCGGTTACAAATATTATATGGTCTTGCTTGATAATTTTTCCCAATACGTTTGGATTTACCCACTCAAATATAAATCCGAGGCCTTTCCCACCTTTGTCAAATTTCACAAATTAATTCACACCCAATTTAATCACATGATCAAAACTTTCCAATATGACCTTGGGGGAGAATTCGACAACAATAACTTCCAAGACATTTGCAAATTCCAATGGCATAATTTTTCGCTTCTCATGTCCACAAACCTCCCCTAAAAATGGGAAAGCCGAACGGATGATTCGTAGACTCAACGACATCATCCGTGCCCTCCTCATCCATGCTCATATTCCACCCTCATTTTGGGTTGAAGCTCTTCACACCGCCACTTACCTACACAACATTCTCCCCCAAAAAGACTTAAATATCTCACCCCTGCCTTTATTCTTTTCCAACGACACCCAATATATGATCATCTTCGTGTGTTTGGGTGTACATGCTACCCAAACACCTCGGCTAACCAACCTCACAAACTCTCTTCCCGTTCAATCCGGTGTATTTTTCTTGGCTACCCGCAAAACTTTCGAGGGTACCGGTGTCTTGATCCCACCACCGGAAGAGTCCACCTTTCCCGGCATGTCATTTTCGACGAACACTCATTTCCTTTCAACCGCCCCTCTTCACCTAACACTTACACCTTTCTAGATGATGACCCATCTCCCATCACCCTCACCCATGACTACAACCACCCCACTACCTCGGCCTAACCACGTCTACCCTTTGACCCAAACATCATCGCCAATTCAGTGGACCACACCACCTCCTCACCTCACCGGCCTACACCTTCGCCATCCCCCTTTATCACCACCCACCACCCTTGACTCTATTGCCACTCAAACTCCTCTCATCACTCCATATCCCACGACCCATACACAAAGTTCTATCCCCTCACCGCCAGCACACACCCACCCCAATATTACCCCCCCCCCAATGGCCCAAACCCACACTACACCTATCGCCCCACCTCAAAACAACCATCCCATGCAAACTCGAGGTAAACATGGCATCGTAAAACCCAATCCCAAGTTTACTCTCGCCACCGTTAACTCTATCTCACCCATTCCCACCTCCTACCTTAAGGCTTTATCGGACCCTAATTGGCTACGTGCCATGCGCAATGAATTTAGTGCTTTGCAGGAAAATCAAACATGGGAACTTGTTCCTCGGCCATCGGACAACCCGGTTATTAGATGTTTATGGCTATTCCGACACAAGTTTAAATCTGACGGCAGTCTTGAGCGATATAAAGCCCGCCTGGTGGTCAATGGGAAATCTCAGACGATAGGTATTGACTGTCACGACACGTTTAGCCCGTTGTCAAACCGGCTACCATTTGTACGGTACTCAGTCTTGCCGTATCTAAACAGTGGCCTATACATCAATTAGATGTTAAGAACGCTTTCCTTCATGGCCATTTAGAGGAAACTGTGTACATGCATCAACCACCAGGATTTGTAGATCCTAATGCGCCTCATTACGTGTGCAAACTCAAGAAATCACTTTACGGGCTCAAACAAGCCCCGAGGGCTTGGTTCACACGGTTTTCTACCTTCCTTACCTCTAAGGGGTTTCGTAATACCATCTGTGATACATCCCTGTTTTGTGTATCATCAAGGGGGACACACCGCATATTTATTACTATATGTCGATGACATTATACTCACATCATCGGACCCCTCTCTTCTTCAACGTGTCATCTCCACCTTATCCCGTGAGTTTGCCATGACAGACCTGGGTTCTCTTCACTACTTCTTGGGGATCACGGTCACCCGAGATATCACAGGGTTGTTTTTATCTTAGAAACAATATGCCAAAGACATTTTACATCGGGCATCCATGCGTTCGTGCAAGCCCTGTGCCACACCAGTTGACACTTGTCTAAACTCAGTGCCTCCGACGACCCTTTATTAGCTGATGACACTCATTATAGAAGTCTCGCAGGTGCTCTTCGGTATTTGACATTCACTCGTCCCGACATCACTTATGTTGTCCAACAGGTTTTGTCTCTTCATGCATGCTCCACGCGAACCTCACTTTGCCTTTATGAAAAGGATTCTCCGATACATTCGGGGTACTCTTGATTATGGTCTACGGCTCAATGCCTCTCCGACTAAATCGCTCGTCGCCTACTCAGACGCCGACTGGGGCTGCTGCCCGGACTCGAGACGGTCCACCTCTGGGTACTGTGTCTTCTTAGGAGATAACCTCATATCCTGGTCCTCTAAACGGCAACCTACTATTTCTCGTTCCAGTGCTGAAGCTGAATACCGCGGGGTCGCCAATGCCGTTGTCGAAGCAAGCTGGATTCGTAACTTACTACTGGAACTTCATGTCCCCATCTGCAAGGTGACAGTTGTATATTGCGATAACGTCTCCGCTGTGTATCTTTCTCAGAATCCGGTGCAACATCAACGCACGAAACACATTGAAATGGACATACACTTTGTGAGTGAGAAAGTTCAAATAGGCCACATTCGAGTTCTCCATGTCCCATCTTCATCGCAGTATGCCGTCATCTTCACCAAAGGGCTACCTCGTCAACTTTTTCATAATTTTCGCATCAGTCTGAACGTCCGCTCACCTACCGCTCAGACTGAGGGGGACTATTAGACATTGTATTTATAGTAAATATTGTATTCCTATAATTCTCCTGATTTGTAGCCTTGATTAAGGCATTGTATTCCCCTTATATTGGGACTCCTGTAATTGGAATGAGATAAAGGAAATACAGACAACTTGCAGAAAGGACTTGCCTAGTTGCCTTCTGCCACAAAAATTGGGTTCTGCATAGGTAACTTGCACAAGCCATCACTGTCTTGTGGGGTGAATTACTTCTTTAACGATCGTGCATGACACTTCCTATAAAACAAAAACATTTGGAAATTGTAAAAGCCCCCTATATTTGAATTTCAGTATTGGGAATGCTATATATTTGAATGATTGTTAAATGAAGATAATCTTTAATTTCAAATCTAATACCACCACCTTTTCAGTTTATATTTTGGGGTGGTTGGCAATTTGCGATGAATTAGATTCCTCATAGGTTTTGATTCGTTGTGTTTAGGCAAGTTTTTGTGAAAACCTTAACTGGTATAGTTACCATTGACAATCAAGGCCCATCTTTCTTTATGTTTTTGTCCACAATTCCCAATTATCTTAGATTATCAATTCAACTTTCATAAATTTTGTAGCATGAGGTTGAATGGAGGACATGTTTAGAGCATGTTGACAAACGTTTATCTGGGCTGGGCTTCAAACAACTGAATTGAAGCTGCACCAAGTAAGAAAGAAGTCCAAAAAATTTAGTTGGAATATTTTTTTTATGCAGCTGAATGGCTGATCTACATGACCCCCTGTTACTTGTTCTCTGTGATATATTTTGAACTAAATCTTGCTGTGTGTTACAGAACTCTGTTGTCAGCTACATATCTCTGCATAAACTTGGAATCGCACAACCCACTCAGTTTCTGCAGGCGGCATAAGTCTCTTTTTCGTATTTTAATTGTGCTTTAAATATCTTCTACCAAACGAAAAAGATTCTGGGTGATCTGACTTTTGAATGCCTATCCATTGAAATCAGGATGTTTTGAAGCCAAACCAATCAGATGAGAGTTTTAATGTATGTGAAGATGCGAAGATCAACTCGTGAGTTGTGCCCATGTCCTCTAAAAAACAACAAACCTTCAAAGGATCTTATGATATCAATCTTTCTTTGTTTTTGTCCACACTTCCCCCTGTCTTTGAGGATGATATAGTAATTGCAGCGTAATAGTTGTTGAATATTCTCTCTTCCCATCATTTTACTTTTCCAAGTCTATTAGTTTAATGTTTCTCTCTATATAAAATGACACCTTGTGGGATCACTTATTACTACTTTCAAGATGAATCTCTTTCTAAAAAAAAGAATCTTTATTTTTTATGCAGTGCATACCCATCTCTCTTCTGCAAATCAAGGAGAGTTGGGCTCAGGGATACCTATCCTGTGATTTTTAATTTCCTTGCATTCTTACATGTGTAATTTTTTTTTCTTTGATTCTTATATTGATTTTGATCTAATTGTGATTCTTTGATTTGTAACGGTTATCGGTTGTTAGTCTTTTTTTAAATGCATGAGTATTGATGAGTTTAATTGTATTCTAATGATATAAAATACATTTCATCAACTTGGTCTTCCACAATATGGCTTCTGGTGGTGATTTAATGGTTGTTGACAAAGTGCCCGAGGAAATCAATGAAATGAAAATCAGACAGTGACAATTGGCAAAGGTTACTTCTGGTTGCATCAACATACTATTTTTCTATAATTTGCCTTATGTTTGTTGGGTGCATCTCTACTACAATTTTCACATAAAGATAGCATTTGCCATGTAATAGGAAATGAAGGCAATTGCGGTGGATGGAAACGCACTGAAACTGTTCACATTATTATTGTTACTACTATTGGAGGTAGAAATGGTCAATCCAAAGAGGTAACTGTCAATCAACTTTGTTAGGGTATTGGAATGAACAATATCATGCCTACAAGGGTTATGTTTAGCAGGGCTGGGCTTCAAACAACTGAATGGTACAACCTGCAATCGAGAATAATTTATCAATTTTAGTAATTTTGAAGAGGTGCCAAGTACGGAAGGATGTAAAAATTTAGTTGGAATATGTTTCTATGCAGTTGATCTACATGACCCCCTGTTACTTGTTCTCAGTGATATATTTTGAACTAAATCTTGCTGTTCGTTACAGAACTATGTTGTCAGCTACATATCTCTGCATAACTTGGAATCATGATTCTGCAGGCATCGTAAGTCTCTTTCTTGTATTTTAGCTGAATCTTCTACCAAAAGAAAATTAATCTTTTTAAATTCCTAATATGTGAGCTTGGGTTGGGTGCCTATCGTACTCATTCTTTTGCTTCTATTCTTGTTAAACGTTCTTTGTTTGTGACTATTGAGGTTGTCAATGATGGCATAAGAGCTTTGAGGATCTAATAATTGAAAGATGAATTCTTTCTGTGTACCATCTGCAATGTTGGCCATGAACCCGGTAAGCTAGCTAAATTCAGTTATCTTAAAAAAGCCACTTGACATACACATATATACATCCGCACATACTACATGCAAGAAAAATTGATCTTTTGTGGTCTTGCTAACATCTTTCATTATTAGTTTTGGGTGTTCTTTCTTTCTTGAAAAAGGGTGTTGTGCCTATTTTAGTGGTTCTTATTATCTTAACCCTGGGAGAGGCATCGCCGAAATTTTATTGGTGGTTTTGGGTGGTTTTTTGTGTATGGCCTCGACATGTACCTTGGTAGCACTAATTGCTTCTGGTTCCAACATCTTAATATATGCATTAGGGCGTCTCATGGGATAAAGTATCTTCACAAAGACCACACAGAGAGCTCCAACATATTGTTAGATGGAAAAGGGAGCACCAAGATTTCAGATTTTGGCCTTAAAACACAACATATGGGGAAATTGACTCAAATAGCCAAAACCTCTTTCGGTTTACAAAAATAGCCAACGGGTCCGCACTCTGACCCGACCCAGTGAGTGCGGACCGCAATGGGGTCACAAAAAGACAAAAAAAAGTGTTTGAAAACGGTTGGGTCAGAGTGCGGACCAAGTGCGGACCTCCGTTTCCAGCCTTGTTTTTTGTAACGACCCAGACCAATCTGGAAAGTTTTACGTTTTTCGTCACGATTTGGTAATAAGTAGAAGTTGAGGGGCTGATTGGTATCTTTGGGATGGAGTATAAAAGGGGCCAAAACCCTAGGAGAATATTTCCTATTGCTGATTTGTGTGTGTGGTCGGTTGGAAGAACAAGAGAGAGAAAAAGGAAAAGAGGAGAAAAGAGGAAGAAAGAAAGGAAGATAAGGAAAGAGAGAAGAAAGAGATTTCGTTTTTGGAAAGAAGAGAATGTGTTCTTTAGTAATCAATCCACCAGGTAACCTTCCTTAACTTCTCGAATCTGTGGTCTGTTTATAGAAGGTTTATCCTTTTGAGTTTTGGTTAAAAAGTAGAGTTTGAAGGTGGGTGGGAGAAATCGAGCCTCATAATGTGTTATTGTTGCTAAGAACTCGTTAATTGCTAAGTTTATAGTTGACGTTTCTATTACTAATCTTTAATTCGAGAGAATCGAGTTTAGCCTATGGATTCCAGCCCAAAAATGGACCAGGTCGACGCCCGGACACCTTCTCGGGCGTCCGGATTCGTTGATGGATAGAAGGTCTCCGGACGAGGGAGTTGTCCGGATAGGAATGTTTATCCGGGTAGGTGTTGAGTCCGGTAAAGTCTTGTATCCGGTAAGTTCAGTACCCGGAAAGGGGTATCGTCCGGAAAGTAGAAGTTACCCGGAAAAGGAGTGTTGTCCGGATTAGTTGTCGTCCGGATTAGTGTGGGTGTCTGGACTCTTTAGCGTCCGGAAAAGTAGGGTTGTCCGGAAAACCTGAGTTGTCCGGATACTTTTGCTGAGTTGTTGTTTTATGCCCGTTTATTCAGGGAAGTCGATTTGGAAGTTTGGAACGGTTTAGGAACGAGAAGTAAGAGCCTCGGGTGAGTTTTCTAAACTAAAATGTGTGACTTTTAAAGTGTTTTCAAAATGTGTTATGAATGTTGAGATTTGCCATGCTTTATTATTATGCTTTAATTGCATGAAAGTTGTTTAAAGTTTTATGTAGAATGTATGCATACATCAAGGAGACGTAAACTGGCAAAGACGGGAGAGTAGTTCCGCCAGCTCTCGTGCGGGAAGGGAGGTCCCTATATGCCAGGAGCGAGGCTCCGTAAGGCAGCATGAGGCTGACTCGTTGTCACCTTCGGGTGGCTTCAGGGTGTCAGATTACGAGGAGGCGGACTTTAGTCCGTATATGATTTTGACGTGTTGAGTATGAATGTTTAAAGCTGAAGAGATAAACTGTTTTTAAATGCTTTGATAACTGTTAGGAGGGACTCACTAGACCTCATGGTCTAACCCTCGCATTTTCAAATTAAAACCTTTTCAGGTAAGCAGGGTTCCAGGAGCTCGGGCAAATAGGCTGAGCTTAGCAAGAAGAGTCAAGAAGCATAGCGACACTGTAGTTATTAGTTTTTCTCAGTTGTGTATAGGTTGTTTCCGCCAACCTAAGTTATTTAGACAGATGAAATGAAACTTTTGTGGACCCAGTTTTGTAATTATTTAAATATAAATGCTAAGTATGCTTTATTTAGATTGGGTTGTTACAGTTGGTATCAGAGCCGTAGTTTAAGGGATTTAGGTGACCGGACGGGCCTAAACTTAAACTTGGGAGTAGAGATCACAACTGAGAATCAGGAAATGCGTTAGGAGGGCGCTAATGTAGATACATGAAACGCGTTAGGAGGACACTATTATAGAGATAGGACTAATAGGGTACTGAGGACTGTCATGTAAGGTAAGTTTGAAATTCCACCTGACCAGTGTAATTGCGAACTTACAGGTACATGTATGTGCTTAACCTGCCTTATTATTCCGAAGTGGTAGTCAAAAGCTAGTGTTTATGTCGTGTGCCAAGACTTTAGGATGCCGGAAAGATCACTAAGAAGTAGATTGAGACTCATTGATGGGGAGATATCGTAGAAGATCAATTATGATGCGATGTATGTATACATCGTAGAGATGGAAGTTGTTTGGAATGTATTGAGTCGTCTAGAGTTAGATCTTCGTGGGTTCGAAGAGAATGAGCGATTACTTGTGAATAAGACTCCTGGTTCAGGAGAGTCCCGATTCTAGAAATTGTGGGGGAGATCAGTTGGGATGATGAGAAAGGACAATGTCGAGATCTTGAAGGCGTAAGTTCAATAGCAAGTGCAAGATTGGGGCATTGACTCTTTAGTCGAGCTTTTCAATAGCAGGAACGTTGAAGGGAGATATCAGTAGAGAATTAAAAGCGTGTAGTGGTAGAATGTGAGAAAATTATTCAAAGACGAGAATAGTATGGAATGGTTGAGTAAGTGAGATGTGGAAAGCGTGTTCAGCAAGTTATTGCATGACCGAGAGGGCGACCGTTGGTCGTAGGTAGAATGTCAAGGATAAACTAAGCGTGTAAAGCAGTTGACCTTGTTAGAGTGAGTAGCCTTCAAATGCGAGTAGAGTCTCATGCATGGTGTCCTTTTATGTAACATGAAATTTTCACGATTTAAGTTAAACGTGTAAAGATAAATTTTTAATCGAAAATGAGTCAGGATGTGCACGCGTATGTTTAAAGAAAAAGATGATTTCATTCACATGGCACAATGAAGTTTCGAGTTTTATAATTTGTAAAGTATTTCACTCTTTTCATGACGAGTTAAATATTTGCAAAAAGCCAAGGAAACGATTAAATGCAAAACTTTTATAACCAAAATAAGTATTGACATGTTGAAGTTACATAAATGAGTATGAAAACCGACTGGTTTACTTCGCGTCGGTAATTTCTTTCAGGATGGGGTCGTATGAAAAGATTTTCACTCAATATAAATTTATGTCGTCACGACATATTTTGGTGGAGTAAGATTAAGTCTATGGATAGTTGCATGAGAACGATTCTCGAGATCGTTGTGCAGGGCATTGAATTTTAAGAGTGATGGGGGCATGTGTACCTAATATGCTTTCAAATGTTGTCCATTGGAAATGATAAAAGGTACGAAATGATTTATCTATTGCGTTGTCATGCATGAAGGCTATGAACTCACTAGGTCGTATAATGTTGTATGTTAAGCTAAGGAAGAACTTCAAGCGTGGGGAAGTGTCGGACAAATCAGGAAAGAATGTTGTAGCCTTAATATTTGTGTTCAAGAGGAAAGGTGATTAGCGGTAGAGTCGGAAGTGGATTATAGTGTTGGTTGTATGAGGGTTTGCACCCTTGTTCGAAAACTAGAAGTACGGTTGTCAAGGGACGGTTGTGTCCGGAGGAAGGATTTGAAGCCTTCAAGGCGTTGGTTTTGCAACTCGTTATGGGTAGTGTAGTAAGGAAGAACGAAATGCCTATGGCATAGAAGTATGAGTTTCGAGGTGAGCTTGTAATATTGATGTTACATGAGTAGGTTTCGAAAAGAGAGAGACAGAACATGAAGTTGTTTATGATATGTTGGAAGAGTTAGGTTCCGTGAGGAACCCTTGTTAAAGACTAAGTTAAGAAAGTAGTTTCAGGTTGTCAATCGATGTAAAAGTCGACAGTTGTGTATGATGGCCGAGGCCGACGACCTGAACCAGAAGGGTGAAAGTTGATAGAACATCTTGTAGGGGTGCTAAGAGGATGAGAAGTTATGATTTTGATTAAGCGTTTTATTTATGAAGTATGGAGAGATCGTAGAATGACGAGGTATGAACCCGAGCGAAGTTAGTATGTAGATTTTATTGTCCAGTAAGGGACTGTGCCCAACTTATGTAAGGGCTCGGATCGTGAAGAGCTAGCTAGAATGTTTGTGTTTGAGTTAATTGAGAACTCGTGAGTTATAGTTCGACAAGCCGGGAGAGGACTAAGTAGCGAGATAGACTCGGTTGTGTTTGCGTGAAGATGTGAAGGCAAGTATAAATGGTGTAAGAATGGCCATGAGAGATTTGGTATGCAGTATGATGTGATGAGTGAGGAATGTACAGATAGGTAATGGCATTAATTTCCGAATTAAATGTACCACCTAGTATCATAGTGATGTGATGTTAGAAAGAAAGGAAGCTTCAGATATAAGCCTTTTGGGGGTTTCGTACGAGAGATACGATTTGTTAACCAAATTGTTGGAGCACGTAGGTATAAGTGATGTTGTGATACGATTATGTTCGGAAGGAAATGTCGGAGCGGGAGTGAGTGATTACCCAAATAAGAAACCAAGTGTTTTTGATTGTGTGAGTCGATAAGTAAGTATGTGGTTGAAACCTTTGGAAATTTTAGAGAAGGCGATGGATGGGTTAGTCAAAGATGTGGGGTAGTAGATGCGAAATCTTTGAAGAATGTGAGTTGTTTCTTATGTATGGAGGAATGATTAGAGGATGTATTAGTGAGAGATCCAAAGATGTGCAATGACTTCGAACACAAATGTCATTTCGAGATGACTTGTTTGAATACCTTAAGTTAGAACTTTGATGCCACCGTTTGGGTATGTTTAGAAACGAGTAAACGTTTCAGCAAGTGAAAAGGTTGGAAGAAAGAGGCAGGTAATGTTTGAGAGGTGATGCTTCACGTTATTGTGGGGAGGTGAAGATAGTACGTTGGGATAGAAGAGAAGGTTAGAAGTAGTAAGCTGGTCAGTAACACCAAGAGGTGGAGTAGCGTGAATAGCTTGCCGGTAAGTGTGTGAACTTCTAGAAAGAGTTTTGAGGAAGGGGATTTTGGTACGTCTGGTGCAGGAAAGAAGCGGATAAGATAGTCGAATGATTCGAGTCGAGTTGGCGATATTGTGAGAAGCGGTCAAACGAACTGATCGTTCAGTGTAAGCTATTGAGAACAGTAGAGTGCGACCTAGGTTACTCTTCCAAGTTGAGCGAGGATAACCGAAGTTATGTTATGAGACTGGACGTTTGTGGCAGTCAGTAAGAAGTTGATGAGCCTTCGGGATAAGTTCAATTCGAACAGGTGAGCACTATAATAAAGAATTTTAGAGTTTTCCCATTTTTGGCCACGATTAAATGTGAAATGATGATGTGGTGAGAACGTGCGAGTTAGTTGTCGAGCGGTAGCCGATGTGATTCGGGAAGGGAATACGGTCTGCTTAGGCGCATATCGGTTGGAAGAAGTGGACTAGAATTACAGGTAACTCGAGGAGAGAACTCTTAGGTGTGAGTTCATCAAGAGGTGCAAGGGTGGCTTTGCGCCAAGTGGTCAGGAGAGTGATGATTCCTGGTCTTAGAGTCTCGTTGTAAGTGGCGGGGAATTTCCGCCAAGTTCCTTCTTTTAAGGAAGTAAAAGGGGTATGAGAGACCGTAAGTAGACGTGTTGAATTACCGTGAGTTCCGACGTGGAGGCGGAAGCGAGCAAATGGAGGCACGGGTGGCCTTGGATTCTTCTAGTGGTGTTTAAGCGAGTATAGTATTCGGAGAGGTTGCAAGTAAATAATGCAAGATGACACATTTTAGCAAAGTGGTGACTTGCCGAGGGCGGTTTTCTGAGTATGGGGTGCGATCATATTCCCCATCAGAACGGTTTGGGGGACTGAGCAGGATTGAGCTGGTTGGATTGAGAAACATAAGGCTTTTGAGCCTTGAAGTTTGAGAGATAGGTAAGATGGACTAAGTCTGTGGATCCGTCAAAGTTATGAAAGTTGAATAAATGGTGCGCGATCTTGAGGTACTCGGTGAGATTTTGAGAAGAAATCTTTAGTGTGTTACACGTCTCTTTAGTGGAAGAGCCGATGTGGGAAGTGAGATGATAGCGATCTTGCAAGAAATACAGGCGATAAGAAGTTGACTTTCGCCATTAGTGAACGAGTTAGAGGAGCGGTATACGTGTAACTGTGTAAGACTGGCTAGGAAAGTGAATGGGTGTCCATCCGACATTTCATGTCTCGAATCTAAAGTAGTGTTTGTCAGAAGTCGATGTGGTTGATTCTTAGAGGGGACATCAGTATTGATGAGAGTTTGACTTACGTAGGAGGACCGATTGAAGTTGTGAGTAGTAAAGTACGAAAGTCGAGACACAAAGAAGTTCGCTGAGTGAAGTTTCAGTGGAGGTATCTTAAGGGACGAGAAGCAACGTGGGAAGTAGAATCCAATATGAAGTCTAGGTACCCTCACCTTTTTGAAAATGGAATTCCGGGGACGGAATTCTTTTGAGGGGGGAGTGTTGTAACGACCCAGACCAATCTGGAAAGTTTTACGTTTTTCGTCAAGATTTGGTAATAAGTAGAAGTTGAGGGGCTGATTGGTATCTTTGGGATGGAGTATAAAAGGGGCCAAAACCCTAGGAGAATATTTCCTATTGCTGATTTGTGTGTGTGGTCGGCTGGAAGAACAAGAGAGAGAAAAAGGAAAAGAGGAGAAAAGAGGAAGAAAGAAAGGAAGATAAGGAAAGAGAGAAGAAAGAGATTTCGTTTTTGGAAAGAAGAGAAGGTGTTCTTTAGTAATCAATCCACCAGGTAACCTTCCTTAACCTCTCGAATCAGTGGTCTGTTTATAGAAGGTTTATCATTTTGAGTTTTGGTTAAAAAGTAGAGTTTGAAGGTGGGTGGGAGAAATCGAGCCTCATAATGTGTTATTGTTGCTAAGAACTCGTTAATTGCTAAGTTTATAGTTTATGTTGCTATTACTAATCTTTAATTCGAGAGAATCGAGTTTAGCCTAAGGATTTCAGCCCAAAAATGGACCAGGTCGACGTCCGGACACCTTCTCGGGCGTCCGGATTCGTTGATGGATAGAAGGTCTCCGGACGAGGGAGTTGTCCGGATAGGAATGTTTATCCGGGTAGGTGTTGAGTCCGGTAAAGTCTTGTATCCGGTAAGTTCAGTACCCGGAAAGGGGTGTCGTCTGGAGAGTAGAAGTTACCCGGAAAAGGAGTGTTGTCCGGATTAGTTGTCGTCCGGATTAGTGTGGGTGTCCGGACTCTTTAGCGTCCGGAAAAGTAGGGTTGTCCGGAAAACCTGAGTTGTCCGGATACTTTTGCTATGTTGTTGTTTTATGCCCGTTTATTCAGGGAAGTCGATTTGGAAGTTTGGAACGGTTTAGGAACGAGAAGTAAGAGCCTCGGGTGAGTTTTCTAAACTAAAATGTGTGACTTTTAAAGTGTTTTCAAAATGTGTTATGAATGTAGAGATTTGCCATGCTTTATTATTATGCTTTAATTGCATGAAAGTTGTTTAAAGTTTTATGTAGAATGTATGCATACATCAAGGAGACGTAAACTGTCAAAGACGGGAGAGTAGTTCCGCCAGCTCTCGTGCGGGAAGGGAGGTCCCTATATGCCAGGAGCGAGGCTCCGCAAGGCAGCATGAGGCTGACTCGTTGTCACCTTCGGGTGGCTTCAGGTGTCAGATTACGAGGAGGCGGACTTTAGTCCGTATATGATTTTGACGTGTTGAGTATGAATGTTTAAAGCTGAAGAGATAAACTGTTTTTAAATGCTTTGATAACTGTTAGGAGGGACTCACTAGACCTCATGGTCTAACCCTCGCATTTTCAAATTAAAACCTTTTCAGGTAAGCAGGGTTCCAGGAGCTCGGGCAAATAGGCTGAGCTTAGCAAGAAGAGCCAAGAAGCATAACGACACTCTAGTTATTAGTTTTTCTCAGTTGTGTATAGGTTGTGTTGGGTCATCAAGATTTGAAGATGACCTCATGATCTCCTTTTATACTTTGAAAAACATTTTATACTTAGAGAAATTTTGGATGCATGGTTCTTTGTAATGGCTTGTACAAGATATCAAATGTTTGGTGAAGTCAAAGATCAACCAAAGTCAAGATTAAAGATTCTCTCATTGTGGAAGTGAAAGATCTTTTCTCAAACATACAAGTCATTGTTCACCGAAATTGTTCTCACAATTTCGGTGGACATATCTCCACCGAAACTTCTCTTTATTTCGGCCAAGAAGTCTCAAAGAAGTTTTCTCCAAAGATGATGTCACATATCCCAAAGATGATGTCACATATCTCAAAGATGTGTCACATATCACAAGGCTATCATCGGTGGGATCTCAAAGAAATCTCAAAGAAGCTTTCTCCAAAGATGATGTCACATATCCCAAAGATGATGTCACATATCTCAAAGATGTGTCACATATCCCAAATGACATTTCGGTGGGACCTCAAAGAAGCTTCAAAGATGTTTTCTCCAAAGATGTGTCACATATCCCAAGCTTCCTTCGGTGGTGCAATATTTAGAAGACAAATTGAGAAGATATTTTCTACATGGATAAAGTGACATTTTGTCTTATTATCCATTTCCATGCAAAGCTCTTTTCTCATGCATGGGCTCTTCTGACTGTACCTTGTAAAAGGTGACAAGGACTTCACAACTTTCCAGAAGTCAACATCCTCAGCAAGTGTGAAGATGACAAGTGTCCCAAGCATTCAATGCTTGCACACTCCTTGTCACTATAAAAGGAAGAGCTCTCCATACAGAAAATACACACATCTTGAGAGACTTTGAAGATTACTGTGAGCTCTTGATATTCTACGCAAACTGGAAGAATTCTCTAAGTGCAAGAATTTCCAGTTTGCTTGAAAAACTTTATAGCTTTGTTCTAAGTGTTCTTAGTTATTTTGTTGTATACTTTGTGTAAGATTGTTAGAATAGTTTATCTGTTCTTTTCCGCAACAGTCTTAAGTTTTCTATGTGTAATTCTTGTTGAAAGATTTTCAATAAAAAGAATTAAAATTGTGAAAATTTTGAGTATTGTATTCAACCCCCCCCTTCTACAATACTTGTTATAGCCATCTGGGACTAACAGGTTGTTTCCGCCAGCCTAAGTTATTTAGACAGATGAAATGAAACTTTTGTGGACCCAGTTTTGTAATTATTTAAATATAAATGCTAAGTATGCTTTATTTAGATTGGGTTGTTACATTTTTGTCTTTTTGTGACCCCATTGCGGTCTGCACTCACCGGGTCGGGTCAGAGTGCGGACCCGTTGGCTATTTTTGTAAACCGGGAGATGATGTGGCTATTTTGTCAATTCTTCTTGGTGGTTTGGCTATTTGAGCCAATTAGTTTCGAGGTTGGCAATAGTATTTTAAAGTATATCTATACTATCTTATAATACATTTAACCCCCAAACTCTTAAAAACAACCCTTTAAGCTTTATGTACAACCATTTAAAGCATAATTACTTAAAATTCCTCTCTCTCTCTCTCTCTCTCCATCTCCATCTCCCTATCCCTCCAGTAATAATTCAAAATTCCTCTCTCTCTCTCTCCCTCTCCCTCTCCCTCCAATAATAATTCAAAATTTCTCTATCTATTATTACTGCCTTTTTGTTTGTTTGCCCAATGTGGCTTTTCATTGCCCCAGAAGAGGCATTTCAATCTCCCAAATAAGCTTTTCGGTTCAAATTTCAAACATCATCCAGAAATCTCCCATATTAGGGTTATCTCATCTGTATCGCCATCTTCTCTCTTGAATCTCTATATGTTTCCACGACTTTTTCAAATCAGGTAGGATTTTTATACTTTCTCAAATCTCAAATCGATTCATTCACCATCGACTTCGTCAAATCAGGTAGGATTTTTATACTTTCTCAAATCTCAAATCGATTCATACACCATCGACTCTGCTCAGGTACGATTTCACCATCGATTTGGGTTTCTTTGTTTCATTTCACGGCTTCTTCAATTCGTGTACGATTTCTTTGATGTTTGCACAAATAAACAATCGATTTGGGTTTCTTTGTTTTCTTTCACAGTTTTCTTCAATGTCTACAGTTTATATTATGCCATTTCATGATTTCTACTGTTTATGTTCTAACGTTTCATGATTTCTATGGTTTCTTTGATGTTTGCACAGAGTTAATAGACCGTTGTTTCATTTCATGGCTTCTTCAACTTCTAGGGTTTATGCTCTGCCATTCATTATTTTTACTGTTTATCTTCTGTCATTTCATGAATTATAGGGTTTAATTTATTAGCATCATTTTTTTAGTTTGCAACCAAAAATAGGAGGAAAACCATTAATGGTGATGATTAAGGATGGTTTACTTATGTAGTAATCTTGATTAATGGTGGCTTTGATATAATGGGCAAACTTTCAATATGTTGTTGTATGGTTGATGATGGACATATTTTACTTGCAGGTATGGGAAACAACGAAGCCTGAAAATTTGTACAAGTTTCAAGATCTGGTTGATGTGGTGTATCGTTGGTCTCTTTGTAAGTTTGTAAAAGTTTTTGTATCTCTCTTGTTAGCATGTTCTTGTCAAAATAATGTATGTTCCACAGTGTGTATGCTCCACAAGTGACGCGGGACATCCGGACTAAAGGGCAGTCTACCAAATTTTTACCGGGTAAACACTTACCTAAGAGGTTCAAATTTATTTACCTTATCGTATAATATGTTTGGCTATGAAAATGGATTGTTGGTAAGTATCTTAAACGCGGTAAGTTCTTACCGGGCAAGAGTCGTTTCCCACACTCATCGGGTAAAACTCTCGGTCCTTGCCTTGTCTCTTACCGGGTAAGTTTCTTGGTCATTCATGGTTGTCTAATTATTTTACACATCATATTAGACTATAACTACTTGGAAATCACCACCGGTAGTTATAAACACTTGAGGTTTGGCAGACATGTTTAGAAATATGGTTTAGTAAAAGCAGTTTATTCATGCTTCTCTGCATCAATGGTTTTATGTGACAACTGTTATGTTGAGTGATAAATTATATGTGACAACTGTTATGACTTATGAGATTATTTCCTTTTGAGAATTCGTCAAATTTTCACATACCATTAGCTTCTTTTAGATAGTTTTGTTTGATGCATAATCTTTCAAGCGAGTTACTTAAAAACTCTGACCAAAGATTACACCAGTGTAAAATATGGCTCCATCTTATTGAAGCTTCCATTTTTTTCCAGTGTTATTGAAATGCTTCCTAAAGAAACTATCACAAAAAACTCTGGGTGTAATATTTAATTCTTTTAAGATACTCCTCTCCAACAGAGAGAAATCGTGTTTTAGTCTAAAGAAACTATCACAGAAAACTCTGGGTGTAATGTTTAATTCTTTTAAGATACTCCTCTCCAACGGAGAGAAATCGTGTTTTAGTCGTTGAAAGTTATTGATAACTACATTCAAGTATAGAGAAGTACTAGGTTTGAATATCCAAAATCAAAGGTAATCTTGCGATAAATTATGTATATGTGATTATTGAGTTGAAACTTCAAGGCCACCTTTATGGGACTATGTTGTTGAAACTTCAAGTCCAAGTTTATGTTGTGATAGTAAGACTTCAGAAATATATTGACTAAGTCTAAAATTTGAAAGGTGAATTGTAGCATAAAAGTAGACTTGCTAAAGTTTAATGTCATCTTTCTCTTTATCCTGCTTGTTGCATACTTATTCTTTATTGGCTACTATCTTTGATTGTTGTCATGAAGGTCAAGCAGTTGGTGTATGAAGCCAATTATACTCACACGTAAGGTTGCTCCATAACAAGGTTGGGATGACCCACATCGGCTAACCATTAATGTCGAGTAATTTATCTCGATTGTCATATATGATAATATATTATCTTTGTAATTCATATTTGCAATGTTTTGTATTGCAAAATATATATAAATATGTAGTTTATAATTGCAACGTGATATACAAGCAAGATGTTTTATTAAATTAAAACATTTGTCAAAAATGAATTTTATTCACCATTTTATTTGTTGCTGAGACCCCTGCATTGTAGTGTTATTTTATTAATTGTGCCAAAATGATACAACTTAATAGCAAAATCGTTTATGAAAACACTGTATGATCACTCTTATTCGGATAGCCTTGAGTGAAAGGCCCATTAGTGTCTATCAGATCAGATATGTTTTCTGTCATAGTATTTGTAAGAGCTTTATTTTTATACTCATAATTGAGATATAAGGAGTTGGAAGTGGGAGTTGATGGAACAGGTTAATCATTTATGAGATTTGGTATGGGTTATGTGATTTTCTTAGTTTTTCTTTTTCAATTCATTTTGGAGATTGGGATTTTGATAATAGGAATGCTTGGATGGTCAAAATTCTTAATTATATTATTGGAGGAATGAGGATTAGATTGGGAGATTGGAAAATGGCATTCTAAAAATAACGTGGATGTGAATCTGTCGATTTTGTTCAATATATTTATTACGTTAGTATGGTACTAATGAGATTGACTTTAATTTGAACAATCTTTTTCACTCACTTATCTGGGTAAGTGAGGGAAATGGGTGGAAAGTAAAAAAAACTCGTATTCTTGAAATTTTTTTAGGAGATGTAGTAACCGTGTCTAAAAAGAAAGAGTTTCAAGCCTTGTGGTAGATTTTTTTTTATATTTATGAAAGTTGAGGGGCTTTTTGATAAATATGTGGTAGGGTATAAATGGGCACAAAAACCCTAGAGAGAGCATTCTTTTACTGAATTGGATTGTTGTTGGCGGCTGATTGAAGAAAGAATAGAGAGGAGAAAGAAGGGTTGGGAGTTCTTGTGCATTTTGGAGAAAAAGGATCCTTAAGCTTGGAAATCAGAAGAAAAGGGTGCGTGGGGATTCGATTTCTGCAAGAAGTCATCCAGGTAATTCTCTTCTACTCATCCTTAATCTGTGGTATGTGGTTAGGATGATTTATCTTTTGAGGTTTTTGTTAAAGTTGAGTTTGAGTCTTAATGGGAGAAATTGGGAGTCATGTTGTGTTGTTATCACTAAGGGTCCAGTAATTGTTGTATTTAGTGATCTTGTTATGATTGCTAATCTTTATTCCTCGAGATTTTGAGCTTTTCTGTAAGTTCTCGGCCCAGTTTAGGGTCAGATCGACGTCCGGAGAGTTCCTGGACGTCCGGACTCGTTGTTCAGTTGGAGGTCTCCGGGTGAGTGTCCGATAGTCTTGGGAGTGTCCGGATATTGAGAGATTCCGGATAGTTCCCGGAAAAAGGTGTTGTCCGGAAAAGCTTAGTGTGTCCGGCAGTCGTGTGTTGTCCGGATGTTTGGATTTTCCGGATAGAGTGATGTCCGGATAGGGTGTTGCCCAGACAGGGTGTTGTCCGGATAAGGTGACGTCCGGATAAGGTGACGTCCGGATAAGGTGTTGTCCGGATAGGGTTGTCCGGGTAGACTGTTGTCCGGAAAGCTTGTGTTCGGAAAGGTGTGTGTGTCCGGTTAAGTGAGTAATCAACTTACGTGTTGCCCATTCATTCAGGAAACCGAGTGGAAGTACCCATCTGGGTAGGAAAGGAAAGTAAGCTTGCCAGGTGAGTTTTCTAACTAAAGCTTGATGGTACTTGTTCATCTACTTGTACATGTGTGTTCACTTAACGAATGTTGCATGTAAATTATTTATGCATGGCGTGCTGTATATGGGGGGTGTGTCCCATACGTTATGGTGTGATGCCTATGGGGGGTGTGTCCCATATGTTATGGCATGAGGCTTATGGGGGGGTGTGGCCCATACGTTATAGTGTGATGTATATGGGGGGGGGTGTCCCATATGTTGGTTGCCAAACTTTCTATTGATTTATGTTTCGCAAAACTCTTTAATTGCTATATGTGATGTGGATGTATTTGAGGGACCTCACTAGACCTTGTGGTCTAACCCTCGCATTTTCAAAACTGAAACCCTTTTCAGGTAAGCAGGTTAAAGGGCGTTTCCTCTAGTGGTAGAGAGAAGGCGTGAGAGCGGGCTGGCTTGCATTAGTGGACGTCCTTTTACGTTCCAGTAGTTAGATATTCTCAGTTGTAATCAGAGTTATTCCGCAAACCCAAATGATGAATTTTTTATGGTGAGAACCTTGGGCTAAGTCTTGGCGATTTATTATAATTGGTGTCTTATTTCGGCATGCTTTGGACTGGGTTGTTACAGGAGAGAAAGGAAAAGAAACAGAAAGAAAAATAATGATAAGTTTCTTTTTAAAACTTTCCTCCCAAATGGGGAAGAAAAGGAAAGGAGGAAAGAAATTAAAAACATTTAAAAAATTTACAAAAGTTATTAAAATTACAAAATTATCCAATATTTTTTTATAAAAGATATACTTTTTAAGAGTATATTAGTAAAAATGACATATTTCCTTTTCTTTCTCTCTCATTCAAAAAACACGAAAAAAATATTTTCTTTCATTTATTTTCTTTTCTATTCAAGAACACAAATGAAAAAAATATGTTCTTTCCTTTCTGTTCTCTCCCTTTCTTTTCCATCTATTTTCTTTTTTTTTTCTTTTCTTTTCTCTCTTCCCTCCCTTTCTTTTTCATCCATTTCCTTTCTTTTATTTTCTCTCCAAATTAGAGAACACAGTGTTGGTCCTTGTTATGCATTTTGTCGGGTATGATTATCGGTTCTTATCATACTCAATCGGTTAAGTAAGTGATATTGGTAAATACTTGGTCGGTAATTGTTTAGTAACTAGCCCTTTAGTTACTTTTGAAAGATATTTATATAAAAAATAAGTGGACATAATCATTTTCAATGTGAAGAAGTCTAAAGAAGCTATGTAAAATTGTTTCAAAATTAGCTAGGTGGTGTTTATAAAATTAGATGAAAACATTGGATGGAAACAACCCAATCCAGTGCACGATTGTATCGATTCGGTTTTTTTGATAAAAAGACATTTGTGCTTTTATATTATTGCTTACATTTATTCGATTTTTCCTTCCCGCCGCATTGCGCGGGTATCCAACTAGTGTTGTACATGTAAGAAATTTGATAGTTTCGAGGTTGGCAATAGTATTTTAAAGTGAGCTAGAAAACAAGACTGAAGTGATGGATCGATGTTGCTTAGACCATTCTCATCAACAAACCAAACCAAACTAAAATATAATAAGACAAAAACTTTTTAATTAAAAGAAAAGAAAAAATAATATAAGGCAAACCAAACTCTCCAAAACGGTTTGCTGGTGCAAACTTTGTTTGGGGAATAAAATAATATTTTTTATTAATAAAATAAGATTTTTAGATAAATGATATAAATAGGTGTCAAAATCTAATTGGTTGGTTTAAATTTTATTAGGATAAAACTTATCTGATTAAAAAGATAACTTTAATAAAAAAAATTAAAAATTAAAAAACATACCAAAATCCATATTTTTCAATTCTCTACAAATAGAGACCAATCTTGACATATTTTCAGCACACCAATCTTTTGACAATGTTGTATGGATAGTGATATTATGTATTAGTATATATATTTTTTTATTTTTGTTTATTTTTTATTTTTATTTTTATTTATATATATATATATATTCTAAAATATTAAATATATAATTTTTATACTATAATTCTTAAGATTGGTTTGGATTGTGAATAAAGTATAAAAAAGTTAGATTAGATTGGAATTGAAGATTGGATAGGTGGAAGAGAGAGAAATTAATTTTTTAATAAAGATTGGTTTGGTTTAGTTTATGAATAAAGATAGTCTTACAATCAAGATTTGACTTTAGGGTAACCGATAAATCACATGTATAGTCAAAGTTTAGTAAAAAAATCAAAATTTAATGAAAAAAAATTATATTTTGAGGGGGAGCCTATCACCTTCCTTCTAGTTACATGGTGGCTCTGCCATTGACACCAATCATCGAATAATAATTCGGTTTTTCATAAATAATGAAACAAAATTAAATTAAAAATACAAAAGATTATTCGTGTAATTGATAAATAAAAACTATTTTATAATATAAACACTGAAAAAGAATACATTATATTTTGAATATTTGATTTCAGATTTGTATATACGATAATTTTTTAATACTAAAATAAAAAATAGCGACTTTATTTTACCTTTTGTTATTATTATTATTATTTTTTTTTTGAAAATCTTCCATAAAAGAATGGATGCAGATGTAATTGATGCATAAAAGGAAGGGCCCTACAGGCAATTCACTATGTCCCAATAATTCATAAACCCATTAAAGTAGGTTCATTCAATAATGTGTCTATCTTTGCTTTGCTTTCTTCTTCCCTACTTTCTTGTTACATTTCCATCTTATCTTCTTCTCCACTTCTATTTTATTATAATTCATTTGCTTCATCATTCAATATTACCAAAAATCATAAAGATGTCTTCAATTCAATTAAAGAGTTTGAACACCTTAGAATTCCCCTTGAATCCATAAAACTGGCCACCAACAATTTTGGTGACAATAACTACATCAGTCGTGGTGGATTCGGAAAGGTTTACAGAGGGGAACTCGTCCACTCCGGAAGCCAGGTTATGGTTGCCGTAAAACACTTAGATTCGACACTTGGACAAGGAACCCCCGAGTTTTGGAAAGAGATCATGATGCTTTCCCGTTATAGACATGAAAATCTTGTATCTCTTTTGGGGTATTCCGATGAAGGTGGTGAGAATATCCTTGTATATGAGTATCTATCCAACAAAAGTCTCGACATGTATCTTAGTAGCACTACTCTCTCTTGGATTCAACGTCTTAAAATATGTATTGGGGCGGCTCGTGGACTAGAGTATCTTCACAATCCTGGTAACATCACACACAGAGTTTTACACCGTGATATTAAGAGCTCCAACATATTGTTAGATGAAAACTGGAAAGCCAAGATTTCAGATTTTGGCCTTTCCAAATTAGGACCCGCCAACCAAGAATTCACATTTCTCATAACTAATGGAGCAGGTACATTTGGGTATTGTGATCCACTTTATATGGATACGGGATTCTTGACAAAAGAATCTGATATATACTCCTTTGGGGTAGTATTATTTGAAGTCTTGTGCGGAAGGCTTTGCTTTGCAAATTACAATGATAATCGTCGATTTCTGTCGAAGTTGGCACGAAGGTGCTATGAAGAAAAGAAAATAGATACAATTGTCCATAGTGGTCTACAAGAGAAAATATCACCAGATTGTTTGGATAAGTTCTCAACAATTGCATATCAATGTTTACAAAGAGATCGTAATGAACGTCCAGCCATAGTTGAGATTATAAAACAACTTGAAATTGTACTTCAAGATCAAGTAAGTTTCATTTAAGATACAAATGAATTTTCCTCTGCTCATATTTATGAATAATGAACCTTTCTTGAAATTCTACTTTCTCTAGCTGAGACATGATTTTAAGAAGGAAAAGAAGTTAAAGTCTCATGGACAGCTTGAAGAAGACGTTCCTCTTGGTGATTCGTCCGAGGAGGAGTTGAAAGCATACGATGATGATCATCGGCTTCGTGATATGGCAATCAAAGGTCAGATTTTTTAACTACACATAATCTTTGATAGACTAAAAATCAAATGAAAACCGTACATATGTTACAAACCTGTGAAAACCAATCCCAGCCATTCAATGAATTTAATTTTAAGCTTTGATTCATATTGTTTCACATGTTTCTGTTCTTGTGTGTGTATAAGTGTGAGTGTGTTTCACATATAAACGTATCTTCGTTTTTTATCCATGAAAAAACACTGCATGTTTCACCTGTTTTGTTTTATATATGAAACAACACGTGAAAACTAGTTTGTAAGTTTGTAACATATTTACTGTTTCTATTTGATTTGCCTTCATCATTCTAACTTTAAAAAACAGTGCAATAAGACCATCTCCAATCGATTGCATCATTTCTTGCACCAAAATAGCGTAAAATTTGGTGCAAACAGTAATTCATCTCCAACCGATTACACCATTTTTAACACCAAATAGAATATTACAGAGTATATTCCATACTTGTAATTTATGGAGTGGGATTCAAATGACTTGAAATGGAACGATGATCTGTTTGCAGGTGGCACTCCATCATCGGATTCCAGGACCAAACAGTTGTTTCCTGCCGAAATGAATTTGCAAAATGATAAAGGGAAGAGGGTTATGGTCCTTGATGATGCTGAGGTTCTTAATTTAAAGCTTGGAGTGCAAATGTATCCATGGGAGGGTAAAAGTGTGAAGAAACCCAAAATTACATCGAACCCTGCAGTTTGCCAGGTGGATGATTGTGTAACTGATTTAACCAATGCCAAAGATTATCATAGAAGACATAAAGTTTGTGAAGCGCATACTAAAGCCTCCAAGGCATTGGTGTCGAAAGAGATGCAGAGGTTTTGCCAGCAGTGCAGCAGGTCCGTTCTTCTGTTGCTTTCTGATCGGCTATAATTGTAACAACCCATCCCACATTGATAGAAAATTGGATTTACAAGTTCCTTATAAGCTCAAAGTTGTGGTTACCAAATAACTTTCACCATGGTTTTAAGTTGATTTTGAAGTTATTGGGCGACCTGCTTCTTTGGGCTTGGGGTGGCGTTACAATAATAAATTCAGGTTCCATGTTCCGCTTTGGAGTATGATTGTATATATTTATGTATCCATACCAGGTTCCACGTTCTTGAGGAGTTTGACGAAGGAAAAAGAAGTTGTCGGTGGCGTTTAGCAGGACATAATGAGAAATTACATGTCTTTTCCGGATTCTAATTAATGTACAATTTGTCCATAGGGGCATAAAAGTCTTTAACTTAATTGACATTTTAATAAGTTGAAAAAAGGAGAAAAAAAGATAGAGGTGTTCCTAGCCTTTAGAAGATGTCACATCATGCATAGTGGTTCTTCTTTAATATATATATTGACGATTTAATCGTTTCTATCGACTTTATTTTTTGTTCTCTCGATTTTCTCCATATGGAAAAGAAGTTGAAATCTCATGGACAACTTGAAGAAGATGTCAGGATCGATTCTTAACAAGAATTAAACTTCTTAGAAACAGAATTTAGAGAATCTTGCGGAATAGAACTCTAAATTAATTAAAGAACAATCAATAGAATTCAACACACTGTATATATCAAACTGTATTACTCACAAGCTTTACACCAAACCTCAATCTTGTTGAACAGGCTCAACAAGACGACTTCTACTTCTCTAGAAATAGGGTTCTTACACCTTGAGGTTAATTCACTCTTGAATCAATATAGAATTCTGTATATTATCTATCTTCTATCGTATATATTCTAATAGCTATCTATCAATACTATTTATACAAAAGTAATTACAAGATAACTATCAAAAGTAAATTGATCTTCTGAATCTTCGTTAAACATATCTTGATCAATTCCTTCTTTGTCTCCAAAAGTATCGCATACCAAACTTATCAAGTCAGCAGTATTAACAATGATTTGGCTCAGCAGCATTAACGACCTTCAGCAGTATTAACCTTCACAGTCTTCTAGCAGTAGTATCTCAGCTCAGCAGTACTAACCATGTCTAGCAGTAGTAATTTGGTCTAGCAGTACTAACCGTGTCTAGCAGTAGTAACTTCGTCTAGCAGTAGTAACCTTGACTAGCAGTAGTAACGAAGACTGGCAGTAGTAACATTGTCTTGGCAGTACTAACCATACTTAGCATATCTTCAGTTCCCAACAATCTCCCCCTAACTTGACTTTTAGGAAAAGAAGTCAAGTTCTTCAGATGATGCTTCCAAAACTTAGTCATCATATACGCATAGATCAGGACTTAAACCTAGACTCTGATTTGCAATCCTTCTTACCAAGAATCTTCCCATAGCAGAGTCTTTGTTGCAGACCAACTTTACATGTAACATCCCGTTCAGTCTTTTCATGCAGTGTTTGTAGATTTCATCCACCAGATAATACTCCTGATATGTGTTGTCAATTGATATAACATACACTCCACAATTTTCATAGAGCATCCAGTGGGTTACTGCTTGAAAAGGTCTTGCTGTTATGTGCTGAACTACTTCTGGTCTGAACATTAGGCATAGATATTCTAACACCATCTTTGTGATAGACATACCTCTTTCTGTCAACATGTTGCCATAGATCTGCATGCCTACTTTGAACATCTCTTCCAGGTCAGATCTTGAGCATCTTCTTATGACTTGTCCCCATGTTCTGTAGACTTCAAACTGCCCATCAGCTCTCTTGAGTCTGATATACTCCTTTCTCTCATCTATCAATGTATCCCAGTGACTGATTTCAGGAGGTTTTGAATCTAATGGAGTCACTTTGATTGGTTCAGTATCAACCATAGTGATGTACAAGTCACATTGTTCATTGCTAAGTGATTGTGCCTTACTGGATTGACATGTCTTACTATCTCCTTGTCCTTCATCCTTGGCAACTTCTTCCTTTTCTTTCTCTTCTACCACTGGTTTCTCAACAGGTTCTACCCTTTGCTTCTTTACACACTTCTTTTTAGAAGCCACAGACTTTGTTCTCTTTCTGCTGAAAACCATCTTTGCATCCTTAGGTTCTTCCTGTTTCTTGGCAGTTGGAGGTGTATCATGTTTGGCTTTGATTAAAGCCTCTGCAACCTCCACTTCTTCTGCTGTAAGCTTCTCTGTTACTGTTTCAGCTTCTGTCTCTGTTACTGCTTTCTTTGTAGATTGAGCAGCATTAACTGTTTCTGCTGCTTGCTTAGAGTCAGCAGCATTAACAGTTTCTGCTGCTACTTCAGTTTCAGGCTCTGTCTTTGTTACTGCTGCTTTTTCTGTTTGGCCTTCAGCAGCATTAACTATTTCTGCTGCTTGTTCAAACTCAGCAGCATTAACAGTTTCTGCTGCTGTGGTTTCTGCTGCTCTTGAAGTTTCTGCTTCTTTAATCATCTCTTCCACCTTTTCTGTCTCCCCCTTATTCTGTGCACTGGACTCCCCCTTAAACTGTGCATTATCCATTTCCATCTCAGTCTCCATGTGAACTGTCTCCCCCTCAATTTGTGGACCCTTCATTTTCAGTTCTGCTTCTGACTCTGACTCCCCCTTTTTGGGAGCATCATCAGTTGAAGTTCTTCTTCTCAGCACAAATCTTGCCTTTTTCTTTCTGTGCAACAACTTGGTGACCATCTTTTTGAGCTTCTCAATTTGAGACTGTTGGTAGGTGACCACAGTCTTCAGTTGCTCAATCTCCTTCCTCTGTGCCATAACATCCAAGTTGACATTTCCAATGGTTTCCATCAATTCAGCATAGTTATATCTATCCTCACCTTGTTTAGAAGTGTTTACCTTCTTTAAAGGATCCTTGGAAGTTTTGGCAGAAGCCTTCTGCCTAGCAGAAGCACTAACTGCCCCCTTGGTTTCTTGGCACTTGGGTCCTCCTAATGATTTCTCATTTAGAGTTGCCATGGGGAAGGTCTTATTTATGTTACCACTGTCCTTCTCTGTGCTAGCAGAAGTAGTGGTAGCCTTAGCACCCATATGCTCATCCTTCTCCGTAGAGAGCACCTTATTGGGGTTGGGAGACACCCCTGTGGTTTCCCTGTTGATATTCTCAATTGGAGAATGCTCCAACTGAGGGATTAAAGGCTTAGGGCTCTGAGTAGGTACATCAAGGGAAGGAACCTTGTGCATCTTTCTTCTTTGAAACCTTTTGGTGATTGTGGGAGTGGGTTGTTCAAGAATGGACTGAGGGATGTCTTTTGAGATGGAAGGTTGGGATTGGTCATCAGTGTGTGTGTCTAATGAGGGCCTTGACCCTGATGCCATACCTTCAATTGTGTGGGACACAACCATCATTGTGGAGAACAATGGTGTGTCAACTCCTTCCGAGTCCCTAGGAAGTCTTTTCATATTTGAAAAAACCTTCCCTTTAGGGGATTTTGGTACATATACCTCATCAAACTGAGGTAAGTCCATCAATTCCTTGTTAATAACTTCTTGCACAAACCTTGGATACATGTAAAAGCTCTTTTTGGATTCCAAGTTTGATACAAGATCATTAAAGATCATAGCTGAAAAATTGTACTTTCTGGCAGTGGATAAGCAGACCAAGGCATATGCAATGGGACTGCTGAACTCACACCATCCAGTAGTTTTCTTGGAAATACAGTGCATCAGGGTATGAACAAGAAATCTCCATTGGTTGAAGAATTTTGACTTGTAGAATTTAAAAACACCAATGGGACCTTCATACCCCATTCTTTGTAAAGTCGAATATAAGTCATCAGAAGATAGAGAGGTTATACCTGAGGCATCATTCAAGCGAAGAGAGATGCGAATAACCTCCTCTGTGACTTTCAAGGGTTTATCACAAACCCTTGTTCGAATGGTTTTCTGCCCTTCTTCGAAACTAACAGTGGCATTCTCCCAAAATTGCGTCTGATGTTCGATATAGATGGTTGGGCTCACCGTTAGGGCATAGGAGATGTGCGAGGATTTAAGAAAATCGACGATATCGTGGAATCCCGCAGCTTGTTTCGGCTTCTGAAGCATGGCTATTTCATTGTGCTCATCCACAAACTCCATGATTCCTGAGGATTCTTGAAAGAAAAACACAAAGATTCTGGGGAGACTAGGTTAGAACGAGAGAGAAGAAGTAAATGCGAAGAGTCGTTATGAACTATGGCGGACACACAGGGGTATTTATATGCCCTTGATTATCAAAAGCAGTATTAACGACGTAAGCAGTATTAACTACTGAGCAGTATTAACTGCCAGGCAGTATTAACTGCCAAGCGGTATTAACTACCTAGCAGTATTAACTACCGAGCAGTATTAACTACCAAGCAGTATTAACTACCAAGCAGTATTAACTACCTAGCAGTATTAACTACCTAACAGTATTAACTGTGCACTAGCAGTATTAACTACTGAGCAGTATTACCTGCAAAGCAGTATTAACTACACAAGCAGTATTAACTACACAAGCAGTATTAACTACTGAGCAGTATTAACTACCGAGCAGTATTAACTGCACAAGCAGTATTAACTACTAGAACACAGGCAGTAGTAACTCTGTACTGGCAGTAGTAACGCTGCACAGGCAGTAGTAACTACACTTCCACTTTTCTGCACTTGGTAATCTGAGGGAAACAGAGAATCCTGAGAAAGAAAGTTAGTAGCACCAAATATATGAAGAAATACAGGTATAAAAACAGAAAGTCATAAATTTATTCTAGGTTGATCATGCCCACACTTGTTACCAAAAAGGTGAATCTACCCACATCAAAAGCTTTTGTGAATAGATCAGCAAACTGGTCATTTGTATGAACTTTAGCAACCTGAATTAATTTCTTTTCATTGCAATCTCTTATAAAGTGATACCTTATCTCTATATGCTTTGTTTTTGAGTGTTTGACTGGATTATTAACAATGCTGATAGCACTGTTGTTATCAATGAAGATTGGAGTGTGAAGAAATGTTACCCCATAGTCCAACATCTGATTTTGAATCCATAGAACCTGAGAGCAGCAGCTTGCAGCAGCTATGTACTCAGCCTCTGTGGTAGATAAGGACACTGTGGTTTGTTTCTTACACTGCCAAGATACTAGTCTTGTACCCAAAAACTGACATCCACCTGAAGTAGACTTCCTATCCATGTTGGCTCCACCCAAATCACTATCTGAATATGCAAGCAAGTCAAAAGAGGATTCATGAGGATACCAGAGACCTAATCTAGGTTGCCCTTTTAAGTATCTGAATATTCTTTTGACAGCATGAAGGTGTGATTGCTTAGGAGAAACCTGAAATCTGACACAAACACAGACTGAAAACATAATGTCAGGTCTAGAGGATGTGAGATACATGAGAGATCCAATCATTGATCTGTAATGATGGACATCCACATCCTCCCCCTCAAGATCTGCAGTGATCTGTTTATGTGTTTCCATTGGTGTGCTTGCTGGCTTTGAGTCTGATAAACCAAACTTGTCCAGGATGTCTTTCACATACTTGGATTGGCTAATAAAAATCCCATCTTTCCTCTGTTTTACCTGAAGCCCAAGAAAGAATGTAAGTTCTCCCATGGAACTCATCTTGAAGCTTTTGTGCATCAATTCTTCAAACTCTTTACACATTTGATCATTGGTGGATCCAAAGATGATGTCATCCACATAGATCTGAACAAGTAGTGTACCTCTCTTTCTCCTCTTGATAAACAGGGTCTTGTCAATTACTCCTCTTTCAAAGTCATTTTTCAAGAGATAGGTAGACAGAGTGTCATACCATGCTCTTGGAGCTTTATGCAAACCATAAAGAGCCTTCTTCAGCTTGTATACTCTGTCAGGGTGCAATGGATTCTCAAATCCAGGGGGTTGACAGACATATACTTCTTCCTCAATACTTCCATACAGAAATGCACTTTTGACATCCATTTGGTACACTTTGAACTTCATGTATGAGGCATAGGCTAGAAATAACCTGATTGCTTCAATCCTTGCCACAGGAGCAAAGACTTCCTCATAATCTATTCCTTCTTCCTGAGTGTACCCTTGTGCAACCAGTCTAGCTTTGTTTCTGATCACAATCCCTCTGTCATCCTTCTTGTTCCTGAAAATCCACTTGGTGCCAATTGCTCTATGACCTTTTGGAAGGTCTACCAAGTCCCAAACATCCTGTAATTTGAACTGTAGCAGCTCCTCTTGCATTGCCTTTATCCAGCTTGGGTCTTTCATAGCATCATAAGCCTTTTTGGGCTCAATCTGGGACAGAAAACAAGTAAGAACAGTATTAACTGTATTTTGCTGCTCTTGCAATTCTTGGAGTCTGCTTTGCTTTCTAGTCATCATGGGAGATGCAATATCTCCAATCACCAACTCAGGAGGATGGTTTTTCTGAGTTCTTGTTGGATGACCAGCTTCCTCTTGAATGTTCTCATCCAGATTTGATTCATTTAATTCTGGATTTGTTTCTGCTTCTTCAGTCACCTCAGATTCTCTGGAATTTGGACCTGAAGACTGATTTTCCTCTGCTCTCCTCTCTTCTTCATTCTGAATAGGTTCAGTCTCCTCTTGGTGTTCACAGAATTCAACAGGATCAATGGAAGGGAGTGGAAATATCACAGATTGAATTCTGTGTTCTGATGATGGTGTATCCCTTTGTCCTGCATATACATCACTACTGAAACCCAAAGAATTAGTGAGTGAATCAATGTCAAATAGCCAATTAGGACCTGAACCAATAGGATTTGGTGTGTTCTCATTGCATTTGACATTATCACTTTCTTCAATTATTCTAGAAGAGGTATTAAAAACTCTGTAGGCCTTACTTTGAGATGAATACCCAACAAGAAAACCATCATCTGCTTTGCTATCAAACTTGCCTAAGTGAGATTTGGTATTGAGAATAGTACAAGGACATCCAAATGGTTTGAAAAATCCAATATATGGTTTCCTTTTATGGAAAAGCTCATAAGGTGTCTTGTTTTTAGGCTTTACAACTAAAACTCTGTTTTGAACATAGCAGGCAGTATTAACTGCTTCTGCCCAAAAAGTAATTGGTAACTTTGAATCAGCTAACAGAGATCTAGCAGCCTCAATCAGTGTCCTATTCCTTCTCTCAGCAACACCATTTTGTTGTGGAGTCCTAGGAGCACTGTATTGTCTCTCAATTCCTTTTTCTTCACAAAAGGTGTTTAGATCAAAAATTTTAAACTCAGTTCCATTATCTGATCTAATGACTTTCACTCTTTGATTTGATTGGTTTTCAATTTTGAGAATAAAAGATTTGATCAGTCCACTTGTCTCATCTTTAGTTCTCAGAAAGTATACCCAAGTAAATCTAGAATAATCATCAACAATAACTAAGCAGTATGATTTCTTGCCAATACTCATCACATTGGTAGGACCAAACAGATCCATATGTAACAGTTGAAGAGGATTTGAGATAGTGTTTATCTCTTTGGTCTTATGAGAAGTTTTGTGTTGTTTGCCTTTGAGACAAGCAACACAATGATCATCACATGAATAGACTTTGGATGGCAAACCCATTACAAGGTTATTCTTAACAAGTTTATTCATTGTTTTAAAGTTCATGTGACACATCCTTCTGTGCCAAAGTGATGATTCATCTAAAGAAGATTTTGAAACTAAACAATTTAGGGATGAATCAGATGAAACACTTTCCAAATCTAAACAATAAACATTATCCTTCCTAGGAGTTCTCAGAAGTATCATGTTTTCATCAACCACTTTGTATCCAGGAGCAAGGATAATACATTCAGAATCAGTAAACAATATGCTATGCTTCTTGTCACAAACCTGTGATACACTTAACAGGCTGTATCTCAATTGTTCAACATAGTACACATCTTCAAAGGTCATCTTACCCTTTGAAACATCACCCTTACCACTTATCTTTCCACCAGCAGGATTATCCCCAAATGCAACATGTCCTCCATCAATCTTTTTGAAATTTTTGAGGCAGGCCATGTTACCTGTCATGTGCCTGGAGCAACCACTATCAACATGCCAAATGCTCTTCCCCTTGAGCTGTTGGTTGCCCTGCACATCAAGATAAATCAGTTAGTTTTATTTGGAACCCAAGCCGAAGTGGTCTTGGGTCTCCCTTGCTCATCAAAGTACTTACACTTGGTTTTGATGAGATTTTCAAATTTAGGTACTGCAGTGCTGGAGTATTTTGTCAAAATTATTGGTGTAGCAGCACTAGAAGCAGTATTAACCTCAGAAGTACTAACAGTGCTAGCAGTACTAATACTGGAAGCAGCAGTACTGTTAGCAGCAGTATCAGCAGTACTAACAGAGGTAGCAGTATTAACAGAGTTAACACTGCTAGAAGCAGTATTAACAGAGTTAATACTGCTAGCAGCAGTACTATCTGAAGAAGAAGCACTAAAAGTATTAGCAGTACTAACTTTGGAATGATTACTAGCAGTATTAACACTGCTAGCAGCACTAACTTTTGAAGCAGTACTAACAGTGTTAGCAGTACTAACACTGCTAGCAGCAGTATTGTTTTTAGTGCTTTTTGGAACCCACATAGTACCACATTCCTTTTCAGTCGTTTTCTTTATGTGGCTTTTGGGTTTATCTTGTTTCTTTGCCACATTTTTCTTTGCAAGCTTTTTATAGCCACCATTCTTTCTGTAACCACCAGGTTTTTGAAAAGATCTTTGAGCATTAAACCTTTGGTTAACAGGATTGAAATAACAGTGTTTGGCTAAATGATTTAGCTTACCACAGATGAAACAAGGTTTTGGCCTGTTAATTCTGTTCAGATCAACTCCTTGTCTCATAGCCCACTGGTTATTCCAGTTCCTTTGATTTCCCCTCTGATTATCATGTTTTTGAGGCTTGTTCTCTTTAGATTTCCTGCAAGAACACTGTTTACAGATATTGGAGTTCACAACTTTGGGCTGTGTGTAATGAACTCCCTTTTTCTCTTCAGTCCTTTTGATCTCAGTGTTCTTGACACATGGACTTTCACATTCCTCATCAGAGTCTACTTTGTCAGTCTCATCCTCAACAACTATTGTTTCTTCACAAGGATCTATATTAATCTTTAATTCAGGATCCTTCCTATCCTTGGTCTCTAACAAATCAGACTTATGAGGTATGTAGTTGTTATTGTAGGGTGGAGGTGTGGTATTGTACCCTATCCCTACTTTCATCTTGTCATGGATTTGAGCTTTAATGATGGTGTCCATGGTTTTAGAAGCACAGGTAAACTTTTCTGTTAGGACAACCTTAGGGGGGGGGGGGGGAAAGGTTGTATTTAAAAATATTTCACAAATAAAAATTCTCTTATCAAAATCAACAACAAATATTGCATGCACAACAAATATATAAATAAAATTAAGTGCACAACGGGAATACAAAGAGATAAGGGTAGAGAATGTTGATACCGACACCGAGATTTAAAGTGGTTCACCACCAACTGGCTGGCTAGTCCACTTGCCGAGACACTTCTCGACACACTGATTCACTATAAGTGTTCTTTATGGTAGAACACAAACCTTGATACAATGATAATAAAATCTCTTGCTTTTGCTCGAGAACGTGAATCACTCACACTATTCAAATACTTACAAGAGAATATATCTCACAATATTAATCACTCTTGTATAAGTATAACACTTGGATTTTTGAGGGTTTGATCACTCAAAAAAAATATATTGAATAAGTGATTTAAATGGGTGGATGTAGCTGAGAGTTTCTCCAAAAGATGGGTATTCAATTCTTGCTCTATTGAGTTGAGAAGCTGCATGTATATATGCTTGGAGCAGCAACGGTCGAAGGGAGCCGCGGTATACCGCCTATATGGGCGCGGTATACCGCCCAGAAAAAGTGATCCTGACAAAAAGGAGAGTCAACCTGCAAAGCCTGCAACTCGTACCAGCAGAGCCGCGGTATACCGCCGAGCACCATGCGGTATACCGGCGTCAGATGGATCAGAACCCTGTTGAGTGACCATAGCTTAAAAAGGGGTCTGAATGCTTTTTCCTTACTTCCAAAAAAAAATCAGCACATTCCTTTTGGCTAAATTTTGAAAGATTGAATTTTAAAGAACAAAATCTTTTCTAAATAGATAAATCAGGGATTTTATTAATTTAAGAAATAGTTGGGTTAGGTTTTTGAAATATCCAAGTGGTATATTATTTTAGGGTGTTTATCATTATGAGATATATATAAATAATGACGACATAAACACCAGGCTTGGACTCTTCAGATAAAATCTTCATGTTGTCCAATTAACTGCACACTTGGATAAGATTGTTAGAAAAACAATAATACGGTGTGTTTGGAATCATCAAAATAAATATATAGAGATGTGGCACACTTGCACCAACAATCTCCCCCTTTTTGATGATGACAAACACAACGCTAAACACGAGAGCATACTCGGTTTCTCTCCCCCTTTTGTCGAAGCAAAAAGGGTTAAGAAAGACGCTATGCTCCCCCTCGAGAGATGCTCCCCCTCAAAATATGCATATAATTGAGAGTAGCATTATCTCATGGGTTATACTCAAGCATGCCTAAACCAAGTCTTAATTTAAAGAACGATTTTTTGTTTAGGGCTTTAGTAAAAATATCGGCCAAATTGTCTTCGGAATCAACTTTTTCAAGCACAATGTGGCCTTTTTGAACATTATCTCGTAGAAAATGATGTCGCAACTCAATATGTTTGGTACGAGAATGTAAAACGGGATTTTTACTTAGGTTTATGGCACTTGAGTTATCACACATAATTGGAATTTTGGATTGACGTACCTCAAAGTCGGTAAGTGTGTGCTTCATCCATAGAACTTGAGCACACGCTCTCGCGGCGGCTACATATTCCGCTTCGGTAGTGGATAAGGCTACGGAATGTTGTTTCTTGGAAAACCAAGACACAAGCGAGAGACCTATAAAGGCACATACTCCACTAGTGCTTTTTCGATCAACCATCGAGCCACCAAGATCGGAATCGGTGAAGCATGTTACTTCTAGCTCGGGTTGTTTTGGATACCATAGGCCAAGATTCGTAGTCCCTCTAAGATATCTAAAAATACGCTTGACGGCTTCATAGTGAGATTGTTTAGGCGAAGATTGAAAGCGAGCACATAAACACACACTATACATGATATCAGGTCTACTGGCAGTTAAATACAATAAGCTACCAATCATGCCACGATAAATCTTTTCATTAAAATCGGTTCCCTCTTCGTCACTAGATAATTTTAGATTAGTGGTCATCGGAGTTTCAACAGGTTTGACATTTTCAAAATTAAACTTTTTCAACATGTCTTTACAGTATTTTGATTGACTTATAAAAGTACCATTTTCACTTTGTTTTATTTGCAATCCTAAGAAGAGTTTTAATTCTCCCATCATGCTCATTTCAAATTCACTAGTCATTTTTGTAGCAAATTCATTACAAAGATTTTCATTTGTAGAACCAAAAATAATATCATCAACATACACTTGCACAACCACAATATCATTTTGAGCATATTTGACAAACAAAGTATTATCTATTTTACCCATAATATAACCACTTGTAATTAAAAAGGATTTTAATCTATCATACCACGCACGCGGAGCTTGCTTTAAACCATAAAGCGCCTTTTTTAATTTATAAACATGCGTCGGATTTTCAAAATTTTCAAAGCCGGGAGGTTGGGAAACGTATACCTCCTCATTTATAAAACCATTTAGGAAAGCACTTTTGACATCCATTTGATATAATTTAAAATTTTTAGCATTCGCAAAAGCGAGAAGCATTCGAATAGACTCTAACCTTGCAACTGGTGCAAAGGTTTCATCATAATCGATACCTTCTTGTTGATTGTACCCCTTGGCAACTAAACGTGCCTTGTTTCGGGTGACTTCACCGTTTTCGTCTACCTTGTTACGAAAGACCCATCGTGTGCCAATAATGGTTTGACCGCTAGGGCAAGGAACTAAGTCCCACACATCGTTCCTAGTAAACTGGTTTAACTCTTCTTGCATGGCCATTATCCAATCCTCATCACCTAAAGCTTCTTCTATGTTTTTAGGTTCTATGGCTGAGATAAAGGCGTGAAAGGCACAAAGGGTATGGATTTGTGATCTAGTCGTTCTTTGGTTTAGGTCACCTATGATTTGATCTACGGGATGGCCTCTAGATGTTCTAAGGTTAGGATCATCTACTCCTTGTGGAACATAACATGGAGGGGCATCACTAGATTCTACATTGTTTGTAAGAGATTGGGTTCCTAAGTCCAAGGTTCTAAGATGTTGGGCTAGTGCATCTCCTTCACAACCATTATCATTTACTAAGGGTGCACTAGGTTTAGGAGGACTTTCATCAAAGCTTACATTTAGGGATTCTTCTACAACCATGGTCTCTTTATTAAGGACTCTATAGGCTTTGCTATTCCAAGAATAACCAAGGAATACTCCCTCATAGGCTTTTGGGTCAAATTTGGTCAAATAAGATTTGGTGTCTAAAATAAAACATTTACAACCAAATACCTTAAGATGGGCTAAGGAAGGCTTTCTACCACGTAGGATCTCATAAGGGGTCTTATTTAGGATACTCCTAATTAGCACACGATTGAGGACATAGGTCGCGGTAGCTACGGCATCACACCAAAACTTTTGGGGAACTTGATGTTCATTAAGCATAGTCCTACTCATTTCTTGTAGGGTTCTATTTTTCCTCTCCACAACCCCATTAGATTGAGGAGTGCGAGGAGCAGAAAAATTGTGCGTTATACCATATTTGTCGCAAAACGCACCAAATTGAGTTTCATTATCGAATTCGCGTCCATGGTCCGTACGAATCGAAACAATCGTGCAACCTTGTTGGTTTTGAATTCGTTTTCCCAAAATCTTAAATTTTTCAAAAGCTTCATTTTTATGTTTTAAAAATAAAGTCCACGTATATCGGGAAAAATCATCTACAATTACTAGAGTGTAATAATTTCCTCCAAAACTTTGAATGGCCATAGGGCCAAAAAGATCCATGTGTAAAAGTTCTAAAACTCTTTTAGTTGAAATCACATTTTTTGATTTATGAGAAACATGAGTTTGTTTGCCGACACGACATGCATCACAAAAATGATTATCAAATTTTAATTTTGGAAGGTTACTCACAAGCTCCTTATTTTTCAAATTTTGAATTAATCTAAGGTTAGCGTGACCTAAACGTCTATGCCACAAGGTCGAATTATCATATACGGAAGATAAACAAACATTTTCATTTACATCAGTTTTACAAACATAAAGATTTCCTTTTATAACCCCATTCAAAAGAACTTTACCATTTTTCAGAATTTTGCAAGAGTCTTCTTCAAAAACAACAATTATACCATTTTTGCACAGTTGACGAACACTTAGCAAGTTAAATTTCAAATTATCAACATGCGTAACATCTAAAAATGTAACATTGTTGCAAGAAATTGTACCTTTCCCAATTACCTTTCCTTTGGAGTTTCCTCCAAAAATTACTAGTCCACCATCACATGACTCATATGATGAAAAAAGATTATGGTTTCCGGTCATGTGACGTGTGCATCCACTATCAAGAATCCAATCCATATCAAGATTTATCTACAACATTTAAAGTACAACTTTTATGGTCCCCACATCTTATGGGTCCTTTGAAAGTTAGCATAGAAAACCACATATAATAATAAATATATTTTCACAAAAAATATACAGACAAGAAAATTATTTACTCAACCCTTTTCGGTAGCTCTACTTGGAAGCGACCAGGAAAGACGGTGAGGGTGGTAAGCGCGAAGGCACTTTAAAAACCGACCTCATTAGAATTCGAAGAATTCGCCTTTATTTTTCCTAGACACCGTATCCAAATAGGTGAGCCTATTCGGAGTTGATTCATAATTTTCAAACACAGAATATATATATATATATGTATATAATATATATATACAAAAAAATTTAAAACCATAAACGCATGCCACCGGGATTATCAACACTAAAGGAGCCTTTAGGAATCCACTTTGGTACCATTTTAATTTTACGATCATATTTATCAAAGACGTAAAAAGGAGCATGCATATTCACACTATTTTTTGGTCTAGAAAATTTACTATTATACATGCATGCATAAGATTTCCTAGACTTATAATTCACATTATTTATGTTGGACATATATGAGGATTTTTGCACATACGGTTTTCTCATTTCAACATTTTTAGGTGGTTCAAAATATCTTTTGATAGGCATACATAAGCACTTATCTTTACACATATCGGAACCAACGCCTTTTCTACAATTAGTGCTATTTGACATATTTAACATTTTAAGCACTTTCTCATTGCAACTTTGAAAGGCATGTGCTAACAAATTATCTTTTTCATGTTTATCACATTTTTCTTTTAAACATGCATTTTCCTTTTTAAGCACATCACAATTAGCACATAAATCATTTTCAACTATTCTTTTCTCAAGGCATGCAATTTCTTTATTTAAAATGTCACAAGAATTGCAAACATATTTTTCACTTAATTTATTTTCTAAATTTATGATTTTTTCATTATCGCATGCAATTTTTTGTTTGCTATCATGAATTTCCTTTTTACTTAATAATAATTCTTCCTTTAGTTTTGCGTTCTCATTTTTATAGTTATTTGTAAGCATAACCATTTTTTGAAAGGCATCATTTAACATATCGAGATCATCATCATCATTACATTCATCATCGCTAGAGTAATTTGAGTAACACGAGTTTACCTCATCGTCGCCTTCCGCCATGAGACAAGTGGCTTCATACTCATTTTCATCTTCACTTGCGCTCCACGCGCCTCCAACGAAGGCTTTCTCCTTCTTGATTTTAGGTTTATTTCTTTTTGGACACTCGTTGGCATAGTGATCCTTGTCTCCACATGAGTAGCAAAAGCCCTTCTTTTTCTTGGCTTCTTCATCATCGCTTGATTCGCCATTTTTATTTATTTTGTCGTTCCGTTTATGGAACTTTCGGCTTCGGTTTTCTCCACCACGGCGATAATCTCCTTTTCTTTGAAACCTATCATTTCTTGAAAACTTTTTGTTAGCTAAAAATTTAGAAAAATTTCTTACCAACATGGCTACATCGTCAAGATGTTCGGGTTGATCCTTTGAGGATCTAGCTTTCTCCTTCTTTTTCTTCTTCTCCTTCTCGTCACTTGAAGTTGAAGCTTTAAGCGCCAAAGATTTCTTTTTATCATGCTCCCGATCTTTGTTCCTTTTTAGTGCAATTTCATGCACTTTGAGATTTCCAATGAGATCATCTAATTTCATCATTGAGAGGTCACGGGAGTCTTCCAACGATGTGATTTTCGGCATCCACTCCGGAGGAAGCGCTCGAAGAATTTTTCGCACGTAATCTTCGTTTGGATAAGTTCTACCAAGACCTTTCAAGCTCACCATGATAAGGTTAAAACGTTTAAACATTGAGTCGATTGACTCATCTTTTAACATTTCAAACATTTCATAATCATGTACAAGAATATTTATTTTTGAGCTTTTGACTTGAGAATTTCCTCTATGAGTGTTATTTAGATTTTCCCAAATATCGTGAGCAGTTTCACAAGAATAAACACGTTCAATCTCATCTTTAGTAAGTGCCGAAAAAAGAATATTTTTAGCTTCAAAATTTAAGCAAACCCAAGCATCCTCAGCGGCGGACCATTCCGCTACTGGTTTTTCACTAATTACTCCATCTTTGGTTTTGGTGGGTTTATAATCTCCATTTTTAATAATGTCCCAAATTTTTCGACTTTTGCCACGAACGTAGCATTCAAAAAGATTTGCCCAAAGACCAAAATTTTCGGTGTCAATTTGCGGAATTTTTGTAGAAATAATTCCCTCAGAGGTTGCCATTTAAAATACAAAAACAAGTTTTTAAAAAGCACAAATATTTTTAAAGAAACTTGCAACCCGCTCTGATACCAATTGTTAGGACAACCTTAGGGGGGGGGGGGGGGAAAGGTTGTATTTAAAAATATTTCACAAATAAAAATTCTCTTATCAAAATCAACAACAAATATTGCATGCACAACAAATATATAAATAAAATTAAGTGCACAACGGGAATACAAAGAGATAAGGGTAGAGAATGTTGATACCGACACCGAGATTTAAAGTGGTTCACCACCAACTGGCTGGCTAGTCCACTTGCCGAGACACTTCTCGACACACTGATTCACTATAAGTGTTCTTTATGGTAGAACACAAACCTTGATACAATGATAATAAAATCTCTTGCTTTTGCTCGAGAACGTGAATCACTCACACTATTCAAATACTTACAAGAGAATATATCTCACAATATTAATCACTCTTGTATAAGTATAACACTTGGATTTTTGAGGGTTTGATCACTCAAAAAAAATATATTGAATAAGTGATTTAAATGGGTGGATGTAGCTGAGAGTTTCTCCAAAAGATGGGTATTCAATTCTTGCTCTATTGAGTTGAGAAGCTGCATGTATATATGCTTGGAGCAGCAACGGTCGAAGGGAGCCGCGGTATACCGCCTATATGGGCGCGGTATACCGCCCAGAAAAAGTGATCCTGACAAAAAGGAGAGTCAACCTGCAAAGCCTGCAACTCGTACCAGCAGAGCCGCGGTATACCGCCGAGCACCATGCGGTATACCGGCGTCAGATGGATCAGAACCCTGTTGAGTGACCATAGCTTAAAAAGGGGTCTGAATGCTTTTTCCTTACTTCCAAAAAAAAATCAGCACATTCCTTTTGGCTAAATTTTGAAAGATTGAATTTTAAAGAACAAAATCTTTTCTAAATAGATAAATCAGGGATTTTATTAATTTAAGAAATAGTTGGGTTAGGTTTTTGAAATATCCAAGTGGTATATTATTTTAGGGTGTTTATCATTATGAGATATATATAAATAATGACGACATAAACACCAGGCTTGGACTCTTCAGATAAAATCTTCATGTTGTCCAATTAACTGCACACTTGGATAAGATTGTTAGAAAAACAATAATACGGTGTGTTTGGAATCATCAAAATAAATATATAGAGATGTGGCACACTTGCACCAACATTTTCAACATCAAGTTTAACCTTTTTAAGCTCTTATTTTAATTTCTCATTCTCCTCCCCAGACACTTTCAGCTTAATCTCATACTCATTCTTCTCCCACTTCCAATAGTTAGTATCATAGGAGTGTTGAAGTTCATTAGCTTGAAAAGCTCTAATTTGTTCCTCAAACCTTTCTACAATCCTAACATAATCTTTCACATCTTTCTCTAGCCTCTTAAGGTTATCACACATACCCTGATTGTGATCCCTATATCTTTTAACAGCATCAATGCAAGCTTGAGAACAAAGTTTAGATTGTACCTCAGTGGGAATATCAGATACTTCTGCCATAAGAGCTTGATTCTGACAGGCTTCCTCAGCTTGATCACTCCAATCAAATCCCATTCCTTGTTGAGAAACAAGGGCTTGAGAGGAGCTTCTGTTTTGGTTTCCATTTGGAGTCTGTTGATGTGATCCTCCACTTCTGCATTCTCTGGCAAAGTGTCCCATCTTGTGACACTTATAACACTCAACCTTGGACTTGTCAAAGCCTGCACCATCTTCTCTTCTCTGGGAAAAGTTGTTTCTCCCAGTCCTTTTGATGAATTTCTTCACCCTCATTGATAGCATAGCCATCTGCCACTTGATGTCCATCTCTTCCAGATCATCAGCATTAATTTGCTCTAAATCATCATTGATTAGAGAAGAGTGAACATGACTAGAAAAGAATGCTTCTAGTACAGAATCTGTAGTCTTCTCTTGATTAGTTCCACCAGCAGCATTAACAGAACCTGCAGTATTAACAGAATCAGGATTAGCAGCATTATCAGAGGATGAAGATAATAAAGCAGCATTATAAACAAATCCAGATGGCCTTTTCTTGGCTTCAACTTCAGCCTCAAATACTCTCAGATCATTGTAGAGGTCATCTAGCTCTTTGTCCTCCAATTGGTCATTCTGTCTGAATGAGACTGTGTACATGGTCCATTCTTCTCCCAATGATCTAAGGAACTTTCTATTGACATCATCAGCATCCATGTGTACACCCACAGTTGCTAATTCTCCAATTAACTTGTTAAATCTGTCAAAAGTTTGAGTCATAGACTCATTCTTTGCAGACATAAAGTTCTCATATTGTTGCCTGAGAATAGCCTTTTGATTTCTCTTTGTGCTCTTTGTGCCAGTAAATCTTTTCTCCAGAGCATTCCACAACATCTGTGCATCTGTGCAGTGTTGGAATTGATGTTGGTACTCATTAGGAATAGCCAAAAGCAGAGTGCTTAAGGCCTTCATCTCTGTTTGTCTGACTTTCTTTTCAGCATCTGTCTTGGGAGGAGGTCTCTTTCCATCTGCTCCAATCTTTCCTTCATTACATGGGCCATTTTCTATGATGTCCCATATTGCATAATCAGTAAGAAGAATGTACTGCTTGATTCTCAGTTTCCACATGTCAAATTCATTGGGTTTGAGCATGGGAACCTTTGAAACAAGAGTACTGTGAGTATCCATTGAATTGTCCATAGCTTCTAAGATACCAAGGCTCTGATACCACTTGTCAGGATCGATTCTTAACAAGAATTAAACTTCTTAGAAACAGAATTTAGAGAATCTTGCGGAATAGAACTCTAAATTAATTAAAGAACAATCAATAGAATTCAACACACTGTATATATCAAACTGTATTACTCACAAGCTTTACACCAAACCTCAATCTTGTTGAACAGGCTCAACAAGACGACTTCTACTTCTCTAGAAATAGGGTTCTTACACCTTGAGGTTAATTCACTCTTGAATCAATATAGAATTCTGTATATTATCTATCTTCTATCGTATATATTCTAATAGCTATCTATCAATACTATTTATACAAAAGTAATTACAAGATAACTATCAAAAGTAAATTGATCTTCTGAATCTTCGTTAAACATATCTTGATCAATTCCTTCTTTGTCTCCAAAAGTATCGCATACCAAACTTATCAAGTCAGCAGTATTAACAATGATTTGGCTCAGCAGCATTAACGACCTTCAGCAGTATTAACCTTCACAGTCTTCTAGCAGTAGTATCTCAGCTCAGCAGTACTAACCATGTCTAGCAGTAGTAATTTGGTCTAGCAGTACTAACCGTGTCTAGCAGTAGTAACTTCGTCTAGCAGTAGTAACCTTGACTAGCAGTAGTAACGAAGACTGGCAGTAGTAACATTGTCTTGGCAGTACTAACCATACTTAGCATATCTTCAGTTCCCAACAGAAGACATTCCTCTTGGTGATGCGGAGTTGAAAGCATTCGATGATGATCATCGGCTTGGTGGTATGGCAATCAAAGGTCAGATTTTTTATGTCTCAGTAAGTAGGATGTTTATAAGAAACTCGTAAATAAATAAATAGCATAAGTTGAAATTAAAATACTACAAGTAATTAACATGTTACTTCTTTTAAATACATCGTTGGAGAAAAATTAATTTTAATTCCGTATAATCATTATTTATAAAAAAAAATTACACTCACATAACGTATGGATAGTTCCTTTTTCCATTAAAAAAAATAACATAATTTTTGGTAGACAAAATCAAATGAAAACCGTAAATATGTTACAAACCCGTGAAAACCAATCCAAATCATTCAATGAATTTAATTTTAAGCTTTGATTCATATTGTTTCACATGTTTTGTTCTTGTGTGTGTTTCACATATAAACGTATTTTCGTGTGTTTTCTCACACGCAAAACAGTTTTGAATGTATCATTCATGAAACAACACATGAAAACTGGTTTGTAAGTTTGTAACATATTTGCAGTTTTCCTTTGATTTGCCTTCATCCTTCCGACCTTAAAGAACAGTTTGTTAAGACCATCTCCAATCGATTGCATCAGTGCTTGCACCAAAATGGTGTAAACTTTGGTGCAAACCCATTACACCATTTTTAACACCAAATAGAATATTATAAGTATATTCCATACTCGAAATTTATGGAGTGGGACTCAAATGACTTGAAATGGAATGATGATCTGTTTGCAGGTGGCACTCCATCATCGGATTGCAGGACCAAACAGTTGTTTCCTGCTGAAATGAATTTGCAAATGAGAAGGGGAAGAGGGTTATGGTCCTTGATGATGTTGATGTTCTTAATTTAAAGCTTGGTCTTGCAAGGGTACCCTATAACTGAACACGATACATGGGAGGGTAAAAGTGTAAATAAATCCAAACCCGCCTATGAGAAAAAGAGTTAAAAGTGAGAAGGTAAGAAGAGATCTGGACCCTTTATCACTTTTAATCTCAAACCCACCTATGAATTGTGCTTGATCCGGTGCGTCATCTTAGCCCTTCTCACCCTAACTTTCATTTGACTTTTTATTTTCTTTTTTAATTAAAAAACTTTTACATTCTTAAAGTTTGAAATAAATTATCTTAAAAATTACAAATATTTTAATCAAACAAATTACATAAAAACGAGAATTTCGTGCTATTCGATATGACATCCACCTCGATATGACATCCACCTCGAATGTTGTATTATTCATCCTGAATGATACATTATTCATGATGAATAATACATGAATGATCCGTGAAGGTGTGAGACGTAGCGCGCTAAAGGCTAGCAATCTCAACAAAAACTTTGAAGGTTCATGCATAAGAAAGTAAAATTACGGTTGAAATTGTAATATAACTTTAAATATAACTAATTACAGGTTGATTTAATTACTAATGTATATATATTAATCAATGACTTGCAGTCATATTAAATTCATAGTATTGAAAGACATTGAGTTGGGTTGGGTTCAAATGACCCTAACCCAATACCAATCTAGTAGACAAGGTTTAACCTATTTTTGTATCAAAAATGTGTTAGGTTACCTCAGGTTGAGTTTTTTTTCTTTTGGGTTTTTTGAGGTTGGGTTGGCTGGGTTGGTGGGTTTTACCAGTTTTTTGACCACCCATATGGCTAACAACTATGTCATGTTCTTTGATTTCTTAATCAATTTTAAAAGCCAACTATGTCATGTTCTTTGATTTCTTAATCAATTTTAAAAAAGTAGTTTAATGCACGCAACAATATATATATATATATATATATATATATATATCATCGTTTATGAGCAATGCATTATATTAATTTCTGTGAGAAGCGTAATTCATGGTAGAGGTGTGGTTAAAAGTCCATGTGTAGTCTTATTAAGCTCCTCATGATATTAATTGCAGACATTTAAAGAAAGGCCTTGTTTGTTTTTTTTCTTCTTTAAAATCTCTTGTTAGTTTCTTATGTCTGATTCGTTAGAGGTAGGGACATTTATAGTCTCTTATGTCTGATTCGTTAGAGGTATGGACATTCAGACTGTTAATTTTTTACAATTTTTTCGAGGCACTTGTGTCTTATTGTTCTTTTATCAGGTAAGAGATAAACCAACCTCTTATTTGCCTCTTAATTATTCATGTTCTCCACACCCCTCAACAACGGCGTTTCTCAATCGATTAACCTTAATCGATCCTCTCTCTCAATCGATCTTTACCAAGTCGATCCTCACCTCTCTCGGTTGATCTATGTATTTTTAATAGGATTTAAATGTGTTAAATATCGTCAATCAGGCCCGGCCCTGGCTATAGGCCAGAGGGGCGGTGGCCCAGGGCAGCAAGAAGCCCATGGGCATCAGATTCTTAAGTCCAATAGCCATTGGGTAGGTTCAGTTGGGATTCGATTTTTTCTTTTTACCGTTCAATAGCCATTCTTAAGTCCATCAGACTCTTCTTCACTCTTCACGAACCGAACGTCGCTCAAGTTTCACTCTCGCCTCTCGTCTTTGGCTCTCGCTCTCGCTCTCACTCTCACTCTCACTCTCAGTCACGCTCTCTGACTATCAACTCTCGCTCTCGCTCTCTCTCTCTCTCTGTGTGGCTCGGCTCCGTGTCTCCGGTCTTCGGTGGCAACAAGTTTCACTCTCGCCTCTCGTCTCTGACTATCAGACCAGCATCCAGCACTCAGCAGTCGGCACTTTTGCGCCTGCCTCTTTCACTCCTTGACTTTGTCAGGTAAAACTTTAATTTCATAATTTCTAATGTTAAGGTTATTTGATCATTAGGTTTATTATATATTCTGATTTTCAAGCAAACAATTTACTCATTTGTTAGATTTATTTGATTAGATTAGGTTTATTTGTTTAGATTATCATAGGTTAGGTACTTAGGTTTATTTGTTTAGATTAAGTTTTAGATTAGGTTTATTTCAACATTTCCCCCCTTTGTTCTTATTTTTGTGGAGATTGTGGTCTCCTCAAATTGCTCAAAAATCTTGTTGATCAGGTATTCATCATTCATTATCATATTTGTCTATGTAAAACTTAGGACTCCTTTCTCACATTTTTAAGTTATCGTTCTTCATTATTTGGGTTTATTTTTACTCTGAATGTGTTTATGATTTATCCTTCTCCAGATTTTTAGATCATCATTATCTGTGTTTATTGTTCTTCAGATTTTTTTTATTAGTTTGATGGTATGATCAGTGAGTTTTTTGCTAGTTCTAAAACTTGTTGATATGGCTTAGGTGCTGTTTACTAGCTGCTGACCAGGCTGACTCGGTCAGCAAATCTGACTCGATCAGCGGTCAGCGTGTTTACCAAATCCCGAATCTGACCAAGATCTGACCGAGGTTCTGACCGTGATCTGACTGAACCAGCTTTAAAATAATGCTGACCCGGGTCAGTTTCTTTTTTCCACAGGTGCCCCTTTTTTGCGATTAGGTCATATTCCACACCATCATCGTCGCTCCACAACCTAAAAACCAAAATTCACCACAAAACACAAGATTTTAACAGAAACCCACAAAAAGAATCGAAATTTTAACAAGGGTTTTACATGGGTTCATCAAGAAACAGTGAAAGAAATCGATTTCAAGATTTCTACCAAGAAAAGAGTACAAGAAACTAGAAAAGATTGTGCTTCAAAAGATTTGAAATTGCAGATGAAACTTGATAAAGAGGAAAAATGAGTTTCTAACCATGGAAAGAACGAGATGATTCTATGAGCTTTTAACAAAAGCATCCATGAAAACTACTTCGTGCTCACTGTTTTCTGTTTTCTGCCATGGATGAAATCTGGATCTTGGAAATGGGGGAAAGAAGATGGCGGCAGGTTTTAACGAACCCCGAAATTGGGTTTTTTGGGTGGAGAGATGAAATTGGGTTTTTTGGGTGGAGAAATGAAATGAAAGTGTGTGTGTGTGTTTTTTTCAATTTCACGTGCTGTAAATATAGGTATGTAAATACATGTATTAATTTGTTTTTTTTCTCTTCCATTAAATAACTTGTAATAAAAATAATTATATTTAATTTAGCATATAATTATATAAGGGTTAAAATGGTCATTTTTTGTCGGTAAGCACTTGCCAAAAAACACTTGGTAAACACTCTTTCCTGAACAGCACTTACTCAGGACAGCACTTACCGGGACAGCACTCTTACCCAGACAGCACTTACCCGAAAAAAGTAGGTAAACGGCCCCTTAGTTTTGAATAGCAAGGAAGGCAGTCTACAAATTGAGTATTTTGAATTGGGTTTTACAGACAAGAAAGAGCTGACATATTCTCAATTGTTGGTATCAAGAACACTAGCCAGTAGCCACATGGTTGTGGAAAATTTTACAAGTGATGATAAAGAAGCCGTTATCATGGAGCTGCGAACTTAGAGAGCAATTGAAAACGCTTGGAAGAGAATTGTAAGTTTCTATTGTTACATTTTATGCTCTTTTTTGGTTTACCTAGTATCTCGTTGCATTATGCGGGTAATCTGGTATAGATTAATTCTTCAACTGAAATAATGCAAAGATATATATTAAGGGCATTTTTTTTCCTTTCGCCATGGGCATCCGAAATCTCAGGACCGGCCATGTCGTCAATGGTATATTTTCGTTTAAATGAATGTTAACTATATAATTTAAATGTAAATTTCGTAATGATGAATAAATTAATATGTGAAATTGTGTAAATGTATCTATAAATTCAACACCATAATTTTTTGATGGGTAAAATAAATAGACAATTTAAACAAAATTGAGACATTTATAAATTTTCAAAAACAAACGGCCTTATTCATTCTGCTTTTAGACTTGAGCACCTCTTAAAAAAATTAGTATACACACATGAGTTCTGTTGTGCAGGTGGTGGCCTTAGTTTACGATTTTAGTTATGATTCTGCAGGCAGGTAATTGATACTGATATAAGCAAAGGAAGCTAGAGAAAGATCCTGACAATCACATATTTGGTGTCAATTGGTGATCCGTTGAATGTTTTAAGAAAATGTCTGATACGAGTAATCAACCATCACGGAATCATCCTTGCGGAGATCTACTTGATCGTAAGTTTTGTAGCTAGTATTATATATATATATATTTTTGGAAACGGCAATTCATTAAAAAAGATAGCCCGAGGCTAACAAACAAGGGCAATTACATATGACCAAGACAAGAAGAAGGAAAAGCACAACAATCACCAAAAAAATTTCTACTCTCCTTTCCTCTAAACGTCACCCATCTAAAAGAACTATCAACAATTTGATCGAACAAATCGCTAAATCTGGGCTTGGACCTATCAAATAGAATCTTGTTGCGAAAACGCCATAAAAAGTAACAAGTGATCATAATACTTTATTTCTTTTAGTAAAAGCTTCTTCTGCTGTTCTGCATTAATTAATTTAATATTTGGAATTACTTACTTATAATTAGAAGGAAGAAGAAGAGATTACATCAAAATTTGTGTTCCTCTCTATGAAGCGTCAGTCATAGGAGACTGGGAAGCAGTGGAAAACATCCTGGACGTTAATCGTGAATTAGACCTACTAGGTTATAGTATCACACAAGATTGGGGCACAACACTTATGAATGCTACATTTTGTTCCCAAAGCATCAAGTTCGTGGAACATCTAGTCAACCGGATGACAGAACAACAACTCACACTTGAAGATAAATATGGCCGCACCGCCCTTTATTGCGTAGCTGGAGTTGGAAATGTCGATATGGCAAGGGCTATGGTTGGAAAGTGTCCACAACTGCTCACTATTCGTAATAAAAGCAACAAGCTGCCAATCAATGTGGCTGCTTTAATTGGAAAACATAATATGGTTGCTTATCTCTATGATGAGTACAAAAGTATGGCAGGTGGTAATAATGATATGACATGTGACGACATACATGACCTTTTCTCGAGATGCATCCAGGCCGATCTCTTTGGTATGCATTAGTACCCTTTCCTTACCCTTTTTTTCTTCATATTTTCTCCACTCTGAATAAGTAATTGTTGCACATTCATGATTAATTCCTTGGTCATCATTATGATCGATCATTTTATATATATATATGATTGAACAATTTCAACACAAGACTAATTCTTTGGCATTTCTATCAATATTTTAAGCATCATCTTTATCTATACTAAGCTATATTATAAAGCATATATTTGAATAACTCTTAATTAAAAACAATCTATAAAGCCTTATGCACTGCCATTTAATGTTGATTACTTAAAATCTCTTAAAAACAACTAACAAAGCTTTATGTACCACTGTTAATTAATTCTAATTACTTAATTAGTCCTTATCTCTAACTCCCTACAAATTCTCAAATGGTAAACCAATAAAAGAAACATCATTCTTTAATCCTCATTGGTTACCTAATTAATTCTTATCTTTTAACCTCTTTCAAATCCTCAAATCATGAACCCTTCAAAAAACGTCATTCTTTGTACAAATTTATTAAAAAAAATATTTTAATTTTCTCAAAAATACACAAAACCATTTTATAAAATCGACAATGATAAAAAGTAAAACAAAACATTAAAATCAAGATATAGCGCAATGCATTGCGCGAGTAAAACATACACCTTTTTTTTGCTTAAATAATGTTAATTAATGTGGTATATAGTACGTACGTACCGTTGGATTTTCTTTTGGCATGCATGCATGGGTTTCCATATAAATGCTTTAATTATATACGTTCAATATGTTTGATTTTGTTGCTTTGTGGTGACGTTTTTCTCCTCCCTCAATAAGTGATTGCCCCCATATATATATACTTAATTATGTAGATTCTGCACTAAGAATATTGGATGACCAAAACAACCAAATAGGATTCGGAATATTCCCTCACCCACGCTATGCACGTGATGTACTGTACAACTTGGCTCAAAAGACTTCTGCGTTTAAGCATATCAAGTCATGGAAAAATTCAAGTAAGTATATATTTCTTCATTCTACATTTAAGTTATAAATCGCAATTTGTTAGAAATACTGTTCAAACCTATACAATTAGGTGCAAGAAAACACAAATACACACAGTCACACACCCACACACACACATATATATATATATATATATATATATATATATAAATTCAAGAAAACACGAACAATACTGTTTTTTATTAAATAACAACTTCTTTATAATAATTTATTTTCAAAGAAAGACATACAACAAAATAATTCTTTTATAAAAAATAAATAAATTAGGTTGGCATATATATATAATAAAAATACAATAATTAAGTGAAACATGTTATAAATCTTTTAGATGATTGGCAGGGATGGATTTTTTAAAAGAAAATTAGGTCTATAAATTGCTAACGATCATACATGGTTATGAAACCATTTCATATTAAATTTGATTCTTACTTTGATATCTTGCAGTCACTTGGGTGCGACCTGCCAAAAGGGAAAATAGTGTAGCCACAAAATTACTAAGAAAAATTTGGAAAAATATTTTGGAACGGCCGAGTGATGAAATCGATGACATTCTCAAAGGCCCCATGGTTGTTGATGAAGATAATAAGCAAACATACCCTTTTAAAATACCATTTGTCGCAGCTGAAATGGGCAACACTAAGTTTTTAGTTGAGCTACTTCAAGGATATCCTGAACTTTTGTGGAGGCAAAACGATAATCGACAAAATATCTTTCACATTGCGGTCTCTCATCGTCATGAATGTATCTACAATCTATTATATGAGATAGGCTCATTACATAATCTTATGACTCGTCTCACAGACAAGGACAGTAATAACATGTTACATTTAGTGGGAATGAAAGCAAAGAGTCCCCTTAAGGATGTGTCAGGAGCTACTTTTCAAATGCAACGTGAATTGTTATGGTTCAAGGTACATCTTTTCTTCAATATACCTTTCTTTTTTTAATTTTTTTTTGGTATATCTTTTATATGTTTCTTTTCTTTTCCTATTAGTTTTAACATTGGCATTCAAGTTATGGTTTCAATCATATTTAATGAGCTTATATGTGCATCGTAGGAAGTAAACTCTAAAATACCTTCTTATTGTAGAGAAGAGAAGAACCGTGATGGCCGTACACCACTTCAACTATTCATCGAGAACCACCAAGATATGGTATCCGAAGGTGAGAAGTGGATGAAAGAAACAGCCAACCAATGCATGGTAGTTGCTGCACTAATAACCACTGTAGTATTTTCGGTTGCTTTTACCATTCCAGGTGGATATGACCAAAACACTGGCCTTCCTATCTTTCGCAAAGATGGACCCTTCATAGCGTTCGTCATATTGGATGCCATTTCTTTAATCCTGTCTTCAGCTTCCATCCTTATGTTCTTATCCATCCTTACTTCTCGTTATGCTCAAGACGATTTCCTGGTAGCATTACCAAAAAAATTGATGATAGGTCTAACAACACTTTTTCTCTCTATAATAACCATGATGGTTGCCTTTGCCGTCAGCTTCTTCGTGTTATACCATAATAAGTTGATCTCGATACCAGTTATCATCAGTGTTGGTGCTGTTGTACCAATCTTTCTATACATGAAACTGCAGTTTCCTCTTTTGGTGGATGTGTATCGCTCAACATATGGTAGCAGGTATATCTTTAGGCCAAAAAAGCGTGTGCTTTACTATCGCAATCCAAGATTCTAATTGTTGTCGTTGTGACCACTTTTAAGCTAATTATTAGAACTTTGATGGCGATATCTATGTTTTCTTTTTCTTTTTGAAATTGGAATGTACGCACTTAAGTATTGTTGCTATATATCATGCAAAATCCTTTCGTTTTCGAATTATTTAGTTTAGTTCTAAATTTAATTGATTGGATTGTATCTTGTTTGTTATTTCTAAAGAACAGCGAAACAAAAACGAAAGCATACAAAGTCGAGTTGGGCAAAACTCAAAAGTAAAACTTTCTTGTTTGCGGTTTTCATTTGCCTACTGCATGCATGAACAGGATTATTTACCATAAATACTTTGTAAACCGTTAATTTTTCATGATGTATAATTAACATGAATATAATGATAAATACTTATTGATAATGAATAATATTCATAAATGAAATTGATTATATTCATAATGATTATATTTATGTAATATTCGTTATGAATAGCTAATTAACAATTGGTTTTTATGGTTTTTCAAAATATTTACGCTTTCTATAAATGAATATCCCCAACAAATGTAATCATCATTGTTTTTACTATGCATTGGCAGGGTAGAAAGAAAGTGTGATGAAATTCTTAGGGGTGTTTGGTTTGACACAACGTTTTTTAGAGATTTTGATTTCATGGAAGAATTTGGAATATGTGATGTGTTTGGTTTGTAGGATTTGGAATGGAATCGAGTTTTATTCTTTATAAATGATGATACACTTGTGCTTACCTCAAAGCAATTGCACCAGGGAAGATGAAGGCAAGGCTGACAGCTGAAGTTGATCCCATGAATTGAAAGAAATACCATATATTTGGAATGGCTATTGCCATAAGGTAAGCTGCAGCTAGCAGAACAAATGTGAGTGACACAAATCTCTTGCTGTCTTTTGCACTACCAAGTACCAAATGAACATTAAGCATCCCCTTTATACACCCCTGTGAAGTACAGTAAATCATCAGAACATAATTAGAAGATCATATGGAATAAATTGATTATTTAACAAATCTGGTAAAAGATAACATTTTAAACTAAAAGCATACATAAACCATCAAACCTATATCCTCCAAGAAGGCCACTTACCTGTTAAGTGCAAATCATCTGAAACCTATAACATTCTGCAATTGGTGAAAACTATGAAATCGCTCAAGAATTAAAACAATCCTTAAGGTAAAAAAAGGTTAATAACTTTTCCATTGTTATATTAACAGGCAACAAAACCATGATAACATTACCAATGTTACAACATATCAACAAAGAAAACATGACTGAACTAAAGCAAGTGAAATGAGAACTTAGGGCAGCAATCATATGTTCTAAAGCACGTAAAAATTGCAGGAATTAAGTCAAAAAATCATTACCATAAATATGGCCTAGAAGAAACGGTTAAAATCACCGTCAAAGAACAAAAAATTCTAAATGATACAGAACTCAGATTAATTTGCCTTACAATGGCAATGAAGGTAATATAGAAACTAAGGCAATCATAGCCAAAAGAAGAAACCAAATAGTTTTTAAAACCATAGCATGTCAGTTGGATGGTAACAAAATGCACATGAGCAAAGAAAAAAGATTGAACATGTGTTTCAAGCAACTTACTTGTATATATCTTTACTTATTCATTCCATTGCATGGATGTGGTTTTGTTAGGATAACCTTTCAAAGGGTGGTATAGAAGAGGATATTCTTTAGTACGTATAGTATTAGTCGCCAATGATGATCCTCAATTAGCCTCTAGCTCAATAGCAAAGTATGTAACATAAGCAGCAATAAATATGATTAAGATCATTATGTCATGAGTGATAAAGTTTATAAAGTTCTACTTGAGTCCATTCTTTACCGGAGTGAACCTAACAACATAGTGCCAACATAAGCAGACACTCTCACTAAAGTAGATAGGAAATAGACGTCTCCTCCAATCACATAAACAATTTGTTATCAGCTAGAAACTCTAGTCTCCATATTAGTGTTTTATACCATATAACTATATAAGTTTGAAGTTTGGAACTGCAATTTAATCTGAACCAAATCGAAGTTAAAACAGTTGCAGAATTATAATTGTACTCACTGGAACTGGAGTTCCTAAACACACACCGGTTTATTATTTCTTCAACTGTATTCAAGTTTCGTTTAGGCATTCATTAAGGACCTTCTCGTCGATGATCGTGGCATTGCTCATCTGCTTGACTAATGAACGACAAGAACCTAATCATATAATGCTACTGTTCTTTCCAAATATATTGCTATCAATAATATCAACCATGAATAGCAGGTTAGCTACCTGCTATCTTATTGATTAAGCCGATGGTAGTTACATGTTTAATCTCCTGATTCGATTCTACTGCTTCGTCATTTGTTCATGCTTGTAGTTAATAGATGCAGTGACAAAGCTCACTAACGAGAAAATACCCTACTATAATGTCCCAATTTACCTTCAGGTCAAAACTCATATTGGCAAAGTTGATGAAATCTTTGGTCGCATCAATGGATATGTGAGTGGGACTTTTACCATTTGTTCATCTATGGTCACTACTTTCTTTGATGTTGCTAGCCAAACTGTTACCAACATGATCTTCATCTATAAAGTTATGTTTTCAGGTAGGAAAATATTGTCGAACCTCATTGCATCCATCCATCCATCCATCCATCCATCAGTGTGTGTTTGCTGTTGGAGTTCCCTTTTAAACATCAATATTTGTTGTATGATTAATCGTGCTTTATAGTTTTCCTTCCCTTTTTATAGGATTGTTGAATAAGGATTGCTAACATTCATGTGTTTTGCTATTTTATTTAACATGTTGTGTTTTGCTGAGCGCGAGTGATCTCGTTTAGGCATAGCATTAATCCCAAAGATGTCAAGAACGATGATCCCAAAGGCGATGCTCTCATTAGTCAAGCACCGAGGGCTTCGGTTCAAACCGAAACAATTCCCGGTAAGGCTAATCACATTTCTTACCCTTTCGCGTTTAATAAATTATTACTCGTATGGAAGGAATTGCAACGACCGCCGTTGGAATTTGAAGACCGGTCGAAAATTTTAAATTTTGAAGACCGAGTTGTGCATCCAAGCGGTTTGACGAAACACATGTTCTACGAGCCGAGTAAAGCTGTTTTTCAAGTGAACTCGAGGACGAGTTCTTTTCAAGTGAGGGTGACTGATACAGGGAGAATTCGAAGAATTCGAGAGGTAAATAAGGGTTTTATAAATAATAATAAACGAACTCGAAAAGGTAAACGAGCACAAAAGAGACTCGGAATTTGGCGTCGGAAAAAGAGCAAACATAAAGCACCAGATATAGAGGAAGTAGCGACAAAAGATCGAAAGTCAGATCGAGTAACGAAGAGGGAAGCGGAAACGCAAGGCAACCGCCGGCGCCAGCTGAGTCGCGCCACAAGTAGCGCCAGCTGCTGTTTGCTGGATGGCGCCCATACCCACGCTAGATAACTAGCGGCACATTCCAAAACCAATTCCAGCATCCCATTATGGCACTATCCCTGCACCGTCCATTTTGAGTCATGGTTTCCAAGTACAATTCCAAGTAGTTTTAATTAATTAGTTTCCTTTATTTAATTATAGTTCTAATAAGATTAGAATAGGTTTGTTTCTTAATTATCCTTTAATTAGTACTTATCGTTTTCTTAGTTTAGTATTATAAATAGGGTATTAGGGTTCATTGTTAAGCAATCAATTATTCAATAAAGTTTGTTTCTTTTAGAGTGGATTCTATAGTTTTTCGAGTATTATGTTTCATAATCTCGTCTATCCAAAGGGTTTAGACGCTTGTCGACCCTTCCGTAAACCTACGCTGCGTCAGAGTGTGAGAAGTGGATGAAAGAAACAGCCAACCAATGCATGGTAGTTGTCGCACTAATAACCATCGTAGTATTTTCAACCGCTTTTACCATTCCAGGTGGGTATGACCAAGAGAATGGCCTTCCTATCTTCCTCAAAGATGGACCTTTCATAACGTTCGTCATATTAGATGTCATTTCTTTAATCTTGTCTCCAGCTTCCATCCTTATGTTCTTATCCATCCTTACTTCTCGTTATGCGCAAGACGATTTCCTGGTAGCATTACCAAAAAAATTGATGATAGGTCTAACAACACTTTTCCTCTCTATAATAACCATGATGGTTGCCTTTGCCGTCAGCTTCTTCGTGTACCGTAACAAGTTGATCTCAGTACCAGTTATCATCAGCGTAGTTGCAGTTGTGCCAATCTTTCTATACATGAAACTGCAGTTTCCTCTTTTGGTGGATGTGTATCGCTCAACGTATGGTAGCATGTATCTCTTTAGGCCAAAAAAACGTGTGCTTTTCTACCACAATCCAAGGTTCTAAACGTTGTCGTTGCGATCACTTTCAAGCTATTTATTAGAACTTTGATGGCGATATCTATGTTTTTTTTCTTTTTGAAATTGAAATGTATGTATTTCAATCAGAATTGTTGCTATATAACACGCAAGCTATTTTCGTTATCAAATTATTTAGTTTAGCTCTTCAAATAATCAATTCAACCGTGTGTTATTTGTTATTTCTAAAGACTAGCGAAACAAAACAAAAAATGACACTATTTACATCTCCAACGGTGTAACACTATTCATTTAAACTACTTTTAAAATATAGTGTTATCCATTGAAGAAGATTTACTATTAACACTAAAATTTACACTACTTTTTACACTATTTTTGAAATTTAGTGTAAAATATAGTGTGACTCATTAGAGATGCTCTATCACAGTGTAGAAAGAAAGCATGATGAAATTTTTAGGGACTGTTTGGTTTGACAAAGCGTGCACATCCGATTTACACAACCAACATATAAACGATAGTTAAAAAAATGACTTGAAAAGATTATGGGATAAAAGGAAATTGAAAATTTACCACAAAAACATAGACCTGTTCTAAAACATGTTTAAACAACGTTTTTTGGCCTCGATAATACCGTAGGTCCGTTTAGGTCCTACCTAGCACCCGCTCTTTGTTATAAGCTTTGAATCGATGTATTGCAGGCCTAAAACGGAGAATGAAATACGTAGAGTGAAATATTTGTTGTATTTTTCATTTTAGATTATAATTAAACCGTTGGGTGTAATAGTGAAGAACCCAAGCAACACATAATGAGAGCTAGTAATATTCTAAGTAATATGTTGATGCATGGAGTCCTTATATTGATACTTATTATCTTACTCCTTACATGTAGGGAGCTTCCTAGTTCCTACAAACAACTTCACTCAATAGACATTATTGTTTGATCAACATTTTCGCCTATCCGTGTTTTTTTTAAATATAAGAGTTAGACAAGTCAGAAAAAACGTATATAAAAAGAAAAGTCAATATATTTTTTTTTTATATCTAAAAGATACTAAAGCTATAGAAGAAACTTAGAAACCCACAAAAGCTTTATAGGACAAAAAAACATCAAAAGGGGAGAATAAGAAACAAACCTTGAGGATGAAAGTGGATGATGAATCGTTTTCTTCATCTTCTTCCTCAAACTCGAGTATATGTTAAGAGAAAATGAAAATCATTCATACTGTGATCCCAGAATAAGTAATCAATCCATGTTTTGCAATAAGATGGCCACCAATATATTCAATATGAAGATCAATCACAAAGTACAAAGATGAATGTAGAAATAATACTATGTATGTGTACTTGTGTGAAATAGAATTGGATGACCTAATTGAATTCATGTGGCTAAGTACACATTATATACTATGTAACTTAACAATTACAATAACGGTCCCTCTACATAGTACAACTTAGTAAATAAGGCACTAACATTCTCCCCCTTTATACAATGTAGAGGCAAAGAGTTTAAGCGTCCACCGGAGTCACGAACTTCTTCCGAATCCCAAAAATGATATCGAACCTCCTTAGTGCATTCCGGTACTCCTTTCGGTATGTTATGGCGGCCAATACTTCTTTGATCAGCTCTTTCTCCTTATCTTTCAGTTTCACTTCCCCGCTCGCATCTAGACGCAATCTGCTTTCAAGGTGGATCTTGATCATCCTGAAGGTTCCGTCACTGAATTTGTTGGCTTCAATAACTCTCATGAATCTCTTCTTTGAGTCTCTATCGATGTAAACAACTCCAAGTTCCGGTTTCTGCAATACAGTGTAGGCTATGATACCTTGAATATCAGGCAGACGTCGGTTCGGTGGTCTTATGTTGATTCGGGCTTGGTGTGCTTCCAGAGCCATCTGAAAGTCTTTCAGATAAGAGAACTTCAGAATGTTCCGCATAAATCTTTTGACACTTTGATACGCGGCAGACCATTCAACATCTTTATCTAGAAGGCAGGCTAGGGAATTGTAAAGGCTCAGGAGGCCGTCTAGCTGTAAGCTTTAGAAGTATGCCTCAGAGAAGACACATACAGTGCCATTTGCTCTTTCAACTGTAAACACTGGGTACCAGACTTTGAAGAGTCTGTTAGATTCGACCTTCAGTACTTTCACAATCACACTATCTGATCTTACTGCATCTGTTTCTTGATCTTTGTTGCGCATTACATGTAAGAACTCGATCTTTTGAGGTTTCGTCCAATCTTCAATTCTGTATACCTTCTCTAGGTCGATCATCTGAATGTCTCTAACAAACATGTCTCTTCTTATACTTTCCTGATAGGGAGCCATGATCCTCACTCGCAAACCTGTAGCCACATACCTAGGCTCAGCATCTATCACTTCCTGATAAAATGTCAGTTCGGCTTCGAGTACCCGATCCCTGATCCTGCCATCGGCTTGCACTCGAACTATCGGAGCATTTTCTTGTATCACTGAAGCCGGAGGAGCGGAAGTACTTGCACTCTGATCAGTTGCCGTTTGTGATTGAGTAGAGTCATCTGGAGTTTCATTGTTGGAATTCGGAGCAGTCATAATAACCCCGACGGTGTCAAATACATCTTCTAATTCCTCTTTGATCTGGACAAATGTTTTCTCAGTTTCCTCATCCGAATCTATGTAGATATAGTCATTTACAAAGTCATCCGCCATCCTTTCCTCATCTGTTCTATTGTCAACAACCGAAGGGTTTTCAACCCCAGTTATGACATCAGCTAAAACATCAGTGTCATCCACTTGAACCATTTCAGTGTCCGTTCCACCGGTTCCTGTTTCCCTTTCACTAGCTGATTGACCTGACCCCCCCCCAATGTTTTCTGTAGTTGCACCACTAGACTGACCAACCCTTGCTCTCTTCTCCCCCTCATGTTGATCAGGATCATCCTGATCATCATGTCTTCGTTTCTGTGAGGCTTGAGCTTGTATCCCACACTTATCTTCGACAGCCTTAAGCCTGTTAGTGATGGAGGTGAATTTGTTCATCATAGCACTCGTCATATCTGTCAATGAATCACTTAGACGCTGGAAGTCGTTGCTCGAAGGTGGTTGGGTTGAAGTTTGGGTTTGAGGTGGGATATGTTGTCGGAGTAATCCAACAAGATTTGAGCTGATCTTCAGGGATTTAGTGTAACGGGACTGGTGGTGGTTGTTGTGAGTCGGATTGTGTATTGGATGGTTGATTTTGAGGGGTTGACGACGATTCAGTGATTCCTTTGCCCTTGATGGCTCTGCTCACTTCACTTGTTAATTTTTCAACTGAACTCTGCATGGCCCGTCGGTGTTGCATATAGGCGGTTTCAATTGCGCCTAAGGCAGACGCCAATAGTGGTAGCATGATATAATATGGATGCGGTCCAAGCATTTGAATAACCCATTGAGGAGGAAAATTGGGAAACATGTGTCTAACATCCGGACCACTTAGGTTACCGGTTATAGTAGCATTTGTAGCAACCGTACTGCCTGTGTTCATAGCTGGCGTAGTGTTGACTATGACAGGACTTCCACCCAGTCCTCGTGGGGCACCAACGAATGGCGGCCGCACTCGGGGTGTTCCGGTTGGAGCACGAAAGCTCACAACTTGTTGGGATGCCGACGCGCGTGGCCTAGGAAAAGAAGTATGTCCAAAAGGCTCTAGACTCAACGTGCGTGGAATAAATGGCGGTGGCCGAGGCAGAAGCCTACCTGTTTCAATACCGGCAGACACCGAGTGTGTCGCCGATAGCAGTTGTGCTTGATCCCCTGTGGAAAATGAAACACTGGCAAATTGAGATGCCGATGAGTGGCTTAGAGGGGTTGTGCTTTGCATGGCTGGGTCCACCATGGCTTGTTTAATACGCAACGGCGACATACGCTCGTTGGTAGAAGATGTGGCTACCCGGCTTGGATCGGTTTGGGGAGAGTCACTAGTTAAAACTTTATCTGACTCTATCTCTTTCTCTCCCATTTCTTTTCTCGCCACATCACAACTCACATTAATATTTTATACTAAAACACCCTCATCTTGCCTTATGTCACCAATATCACCAACTTCAGCGGAGAGTCCGAAGTTCCTGGTAGAATCAGCTCCGGAACTCTCAACGTGTCTACTCCGACCAATGTATCTCGGAATTAAATCCGCTTCAGGATCGGAGTCAGGGTCATCATCAGCTGGTTGTGGGTCATTGGATACTTCATCGTCGGATGACGAAGCATCAGGGTTGAAATCTGGGTCATCATCTGAATCCGTTGACACGTTGTCGAGGATAGGAATTCGAATAACTCCGGAAGAAGATGCCTGACCAGCAGTCCTCACCACCCCACCCACTCTCTCTCTTAATATTCTTCTCACCTCTACCCGTTCAGGAACCCCATGTTCCTGAACCTGCTCGACATGAAAACCCTCACCGCCTAATGGGATGGCACCGTGGGGAGGTCCCTCCGGTTCTAGCTGGACCATCAGTGCATTAGCTACTCTATACTGCCTAACTACCTCAGACTGCTGGTCGGCATAGGCAAGTACAGGTTCTGGTATCACGACGATGTGGACGAAGTCTTCATGAGTCGGCATGTTTAGATAATGCATGTATTGTGTAGGCCCTTGTACCGCATCTGGGCGTCTAGGGATCTCCTGGTTGCCCTCCATGATATGGCGGATAAGTATCTGGAAGAACCGTTGATATGGCACAAATTTTATGTTCTTCTTCGAGCGTAATTTGTCTTCAACCAGTTCTTGAAGTTCATTCTAGATAAGTATAGCGTAATCTATGTTATGGTTGAAGGCAAATGCATGGATCATGTGTAGAGTTGGAAGGTTGCACTTATCAAGACCGATATGCTTTGATGTCATGCATCGGTTGATGACGGAGCATAGGGTGTACCAGGTGGTAGGTGCTTTCTTAGAAATTTGGATGAGCCGGCTAAGACAGGGTTGTTGGGATCTTGGTAACCTAAACTTTGGATATTTGTATATAGTTGGGCTTTGGGTACCATGTCTTCAAAGTTTGGGTTATATGGGAGGTCTAAGGCAAGACGGAGTCGCTTGAGAGTAAGTTGAACATTGAAATGATCGACTTGGGCAGAAAAATGTGGACCCCGTCGGTGTGTAGGATGGTATTGTAGTGTGTGCCAAAACTGTTGTAAGTATATGAGGGGCACAATGACTACCTTCGTGAGCACTGTTCGAAGAGGATGGCCGCGGATGATCTCGATGATGATCTGGTGGTCGAACGCTACGACAAGGTCTAGATGGTGATTGTTGTCGTGAATGGCAAGATGTAGAGCTCTCGGTAGAAGCTCCTCGTCTAGATCTCGAGCGTTGACGGAGGGGTGTGATGATCGGTGTGACGAGATAACGGTGTTCTCGTTGGATGAGTTTCCGTCATTTTGAGCCATCTGAACAGTTAAATCAGTTAATATAGGCTTAGAGGGAGTATATATATATATGTATATATATATTTAAGCAAGTAACACCTAAGTATGTTGAACAATGTAATCTGAATAGTGTCAACATGTAGAACAGTACCAAAAAATGGTTTTCTTTAAAAGAATTCCAAAAAAATTTCTAAGTGTAGGAACTATCGCAACACATACAAAAAGTTGTCGCAACACGAGACCTTGTCGCAATGAAGGACTTGCGAGGAAAAGTTATCGCAACGCATTAGTTGCGACAAGAGGTATCGCAACGCACATGTTGCGATAAGATGTTATCGCAACTAATAGGTTGCGATAGTTATGAATACGCGTGGGTTGCGACATTTTTGAATATGAAGAACATATGAGGTTGCGATAGATATGAACTTAAAAACACAATAGGTTGCGACAGTTTTGAACTTTGAAATAAATCCTAAGTGTTCAACCTGAAAACTAACTGTTTCGCACAAAATCGATGTTTATCCTATTCTACTAAGCTCGCAAATACCACAGAAGGTGATTCCTAGCATTTTTAACAATAAACAAACACACATAAATACATTTCAGAGCAGAAATCGAGAAAACATTAAGGGTTTTGGTTTCTAAACCCTAAAATCAACTAGAACTTATGATTTGACGGATGAAATCGAATGAAAGTTAAGACAAATGTACCTCGAATGATTGCGAATACACTGAAGTCGATTTGAATCACGAAAAATCACTTGAAGATTTGAACTCAGATTGCAGTTCTTCGAAGAGGGAGTTGAGAGAGTTTTGAAATTTTGAAAGTTGAGACAAAAATCCCAAAGTGCAACAATTTAAACAAGAACTACCTAGAGATCATATATTGTACATATCATCTCTCTCTAGTTTACACACACTTACACCTTAGCCTACATTGCAATAAGATTCTTACAAACCCTAATTACACACACTATTCTATAAATACCCCCTTGTTACACTATTAAGCCCAAGCCCATATTACTATACCCAAGCCCATATAACAATTAATACCCTTTACAATACTATCTTATAATTAAGACATTTTGTGTCCTAACAATCTCCCCCTATAGTTTTGTAAAGGAATCACCCTTCTTGAAAGATCTTCAGTTCTTCTCCCCCTGATTTCTTTAGAAAATCATAGTGATGCAATTCTTCAAATGTAGTCTAGGCTCCCCCTTGAGATAAGCTCTTACTCTTTATATTTCAACCTTGACAAATCGGATTCAATGCCTCGATCGAGTGCACGAAAAACATCTTCATAAATGTGGAAACTATAGCTCGTACCGATAAGCTCACAAGAAAGATAACGAGCGAGTTGTTGCGTGACAAACCAAAGTGCAATCTCAGTTTATAACACCAAATCCGTCGATAAGCCGCGAGTTGAATAGGAATTCAGCTTAAGAGCTTGATTCGAATTTGCTCGAAGGAGGAAACATAATGAAGCATACACTATAAGGTAGGGTTTAGAAGAACCCCACAAGTAACATTGTTCATCAACTGTAGAAAAATGCTCATCCCCAAAATATCGTAACACTGAATGATGAAAATCCGGAACTTCAATCTTCAAGAAATAGTTGAATGATTATAAGCACTCAAGAGTCTGAATCACAACCAAAGCACCAGAACAATGATTGCAAGCACTCACAATTCTGATTGATCAGGTCAGAAGAATGATTAAGAGCACTCAAAGGTCTAGCATCGTCAACAAAACTCCAGAATAATGATTGCAAATGCTCAAACGTCTAATCCAATTCAACCAAAGACTGAATTCCAACACCCATCTTCTGAAAATATTGTCAAACTTGAGCTCCTTTAAACATTGACAGTTGCAATATATGTATGTGACAGCCTAAATATGGGAATGATGTCACACACGCTTTATGCTAAACATCATGAACAATGCCCCCTCCTGAGATTAAGCACGGGGGTTCCGGAATGGGTGATTACTTGGGCAAGGATACCAATTATATCTCAAGAAACAGCCGCGATTACACATTTTTATCTCAGCCTTGCGATAACTCCCTTTTATCGCAAGTTATATCTGCAATAAGACCCTTTGTCACAACTCAAATCTTGTCGCAATTGCACACTTTATCTCAACTTAAATCTTGTCTCAACTAACAGTTTATCTCAACTCAAGTCTTGTCTCAACTCAAGTCTTGTCGCAACACCAGAGTTTGTCGCAACACACTTTGTCGCAAGAGGAAATCTTGTCGCAACAAAGAGGTTGCGATAAAACTCAAAAATGGATCTTATCGCAATAGAAGGTTGCGATAAGTTACTGTTCACGTGAAGAGAGTTGCGATGAGATACTGTTCACGTGTAGTGAGTTGCGATATAAATGGCTTATCGCAAAGGGCAGTTGCGATATATTACTGTTCACGAGCTGAAGGTTGCGATAAGTATGAATGTATGCCACTTACGATAAGGATGAACATGAAGAACACTTAAGGTTGCGATAAGTATGAAGATTTAAATTTTCTTAAGTCGAATCTTCAATACTGATATGTTTGGGCTAAAAATTGGTACGTAGATTCACACTGGTATTCTGGACAACTTTAATGCTTCAAGTTTTGTCCAAAAACCAACAGAAAAGTGTTTTTCAATCCCAAAACAGTGTGTGCAACAAAAAAAATCCGAAAAATTACTGTTTCATACCAAGATGGGCTGAAGATGATGAATCGGATCAGAATGATTGTATCGATGATTGATTTCTTCGATTTTGGCTCTGATACCACTTGTGATCCTAGAACAAGTAATCAATCCATTTTTTGCAATAAGATGGCCACCAATATATTCAATATGAAGATCAATCACAAAGTACAAAGATGAATGTAGAGAGAATACTATGTGTGTGTACTTGTGTGAAATAGAATTGGATGACCTAATTGAATTCATGTGGCTAAGTACACATTATATACTATGTAACTTAACAATTACAATAAAGGTCCCTCTACATAGTACAACTTAGTAAATAAGGCACTAACACATACGAAACATTCAATTCCTAATGAAACCTACGAAAAGCAAACATTTATTGAACAAGAACGAATTCTCCGCTACCGTTAGCGAAAATGAAAACCATTATAATCCAAAATTGTAAATGGAGAATCCCCGACGCAGGATCTTCAAATCATTAGAGTGAAGTTGATTGATTACCTTAACGGTGAAGTTGTGAATGAAATGGGTTTGGAGGTTTCCTAAGCCATGTTCAGAGGGTGAGTATTACATTAACCGTGAAAATGGTGTCCGTAAAACAAGAAGACGGTGATACTATAAGGAGAAAGGGTGACAAATTCTCTAGGGCGTAAACAACACATTCGCAGTTCCAATTGTCGTCTTGAAAGTCGGAATGACACAAATCCATCGTCCAAAACATAGTTAAAGAAAGATTTAGGGGCCTTAAAGTTGCACCCACTTATTTTTGAGCGATTACTATGAAGTATGAAATGCTTTAAAACAAAACTTATAATTGGAAATGGTTAAGATGGTCAAAGTTCTCTGTCTTTAGAGAGGTTGCAGGTTTGACTATTGTTTTTAACGAATATTCTGTTTTTCACCTTTTAAATTTTGGTTTCGCATACTTTTGTGAAAAAATAACATATGAAATTCACTTAATAGAATCATTCTCCGAAACAAAATCTTTAATCAGTTCTTCATAATCAGCTTTCTACTAAAACAACATTTTTCATACATATCAATAATAGTCTGTTAATCCTTTCTTGTGTAAACTAAAGTATTCTTGAAGTTGAATGTAAGCGAGTGAAGGGGATTGTGGATGAGTCGGATAAACCAGAGTAGAGTCGAGTTGTATTATGTTAGACCAGTGTCTAAGGAGAGCGAGAATCTAGAACCTCAACTATGTGTGTACTTTGAAGTTTTTTGTTTGATGAATGGACAAAAAAGAGGAAACCAAATTCAAGAACCCAAAAATTCGAACCAGAAACACAAAGAAGATTAAAGAGGGGAGTTCGATCATTATGATATAAATTAGAGTTAGAGATTTAATGTTCTACAAGTAAAACTAAATTAAGGGCTAAAGGCTAAGTTATGTGTATTTTTTGGGGGTCTTTCCCATATCTTACATTAACACACGTTGAGAGGAGGTTTCAAATACAACTCATGCAATAATTATAAATCATACAAAACAATCAATTGAGATTATTATAAACCTGAAGCACAACAAAATATTATAAATAAATCCTGTGGAGCGACCAAGTGGTTTTGGCTTGAAAGTTTGGCAAAAAAGGTATGTTAGCATTAAATGTATGTAACATCTTTTAAGAATGAATAGCGATTATACATCGCTATTGTGTTTGCAATTTATTACTACTTTTGTCCCTAGTCTAATTACTACTTTTAAGTACAAGAGATCTAAATAGCAAAATCATAGGGATCAAAACAACAATAAATTATAAATTTTTAAGACAATAATAACAGTGAATTATATAAAGTATAGGGATGAAAACTAAAAGAACTAAAATCACAATTTTTCGCAAATCACATAGAGATAATTACTCATCTTGTTTTCATATATTGTTTTTGAACTTTTCTATGATATATTTTATTATACAAGTCACGTGAAAAAAGGAGGGATGTACATCGATTTTGACGGGGAACCCTAGAAAACCCTTCCTTATATATACAAAGGGAGACCATCTCACTAGCACTCATTTTTCTCCATCAAATTTCTAATTTTGGAAGTATGGTTTCATTTGCATCATTGTTCAGAAAGGTGGTAGCCCACCTACGGTTTTCACGTCGTGGCCAAAAACCGCATATTCATCCCGATGACCGTGACTTCAAGAAAGGACAAACGGTGTACAGACGAAAACGGATTTCAGATCTTAAGCTAAACCAACAATCGAGTAACATTAATCATGTTGTCCATGATAAACCAAAGGTGTTGGATTTGACTGCGGAGAAGACGGATAAGCAGTCCCATCCACGTCTTATTGATGTCCAATGTGATGAACCAAAGGTGATCAATTTGGCTGATGATCAAATGGCTAAGCGACCCCATCAATTGGCTAAGGAACTCCAAGAACGTCTTAAGAAAGAGGCCGCACTTAAGGGAAGTGCCGCATTAAATGATGGTGACTTTGATTCCGCAATCGTAGTGTATCAGCAACAATTGGCTAAGAAAGGCCAAGAACGGCTTAAGAAAGAGTTCGCATTAAGGAAAGTGCCACATTAAATGATAGTGATTTTGATTCGGCGATCGTAGTGTATCAACAACAATTGACCAAGGAACACCAAGAACGACGTAAGAAAGAGGTTGCATTTAAGGAAAGTGCCGCATTAAATGATTGTGACTTTGATTTAGTGAACGTAGTGTATGAACAACAATTGGCTAAGTAACGCCAAGAACGGCGTAAGAAAGAGGCCGCATTTAAGAAAAGTCGCACATTAGATGATAATACCTTGTATTGGGCGAACGTAGTGTATGAACAACAATTTGCTAAGGAACACCGAAAACAACTTAACGAAAAGGAGGCACTTAAGGAAAGGACCTCATTTATAAATTGTTACTTTGATTCAGTGAACGTAGTGTATGAACAACAATTGGCTAAGGAACGCCAAGAACGGTGTAAGAAAGAAACCGCATTTAAGGAAAGTCCCACATTAGATGATAATACCTTGTATTGGGTGAATGTAGTTAAGATTAAAATTCAGTCGGTCAACAGTTACTCCCCCTCGGCTTTTGCATGGGGACTTCTTTACTCCCCCTCGGCTTTTGCTAACTCCCCCTCAACTTGATATTCGGTGTCTTTGAATCTGTACCCTTTCTCCCCCTCATGATGAGTAGGAGCATCCGGAGCATCATGCACGTTCAAAGACAGTAGTGACGAGTAGCAAAAATCCAGATCAAAACATTAAGTAACCAGAACAGGGTAAAAATCTAACACAGAAACACATTAGTAACTGTTATCACAACAATTAAAAAATTGTGTGGCCTACGTTCAGAGTTGGCAAAGGGGAATCTCTGATAGGACTTCCAGTTATCACTGAAGAAAATTTGAAAAATTAACCTCTCAAACTATTCCAGCAATATCACAAAGATATGCAATGGGAATCACAAAGACTTGTGCATGTGTGAAAGAAAATAAATTCTATCTGTTTGGCTCAAAATATTGATTTAACTCGGGACGCAAGTTAAAATCAATTGACACAGTGAATAGAATATGAAGTTCGGAGACCGGAGCTGGTGTCTTCCTTTTTCAATATCTAAGACCTCCGAGTGAGGAATAGATAGAGTATGTGCTAATTCTTCGTAAATATGTGAAACAAGCATCTGTTGAGAGATACTTGAGTGGTTGGGTGGGGTGACACGAGTTATCGACACTGGGTCCATGTCTGTTTCAATATTCATCTCCAAGGAACGAGAATGAATAGATTGTGTGGTTACCCGGATAACTGACTCAGTTTGGTAAGGACCAATAATTCTTTTAAGTCCTGTCACATCCTCGCCATATTCTTTTCTCTCCGAACTCATCTAACAATCTAGACCCCTCACTGTTGTCTATAAAGGATGTGTTTCTTGGGTAGGTCCTTCCGGTTCTAGATAGACCATAGAAACGATGTAATTCCTAACACACATTCATGCAACGAGTATAGTAGTTTGGTAGACAGTGAAGTACGAGTTCTAAACTAAAATGTTTAGAAGTCAAGGCATTTAAGACCGAGTTCTGAACTGAATTATTCAGAAGTCATTGTTTGAAATAACAGAGTTTCAAGAAACAAGATCAAGCGCAAAACAGATTGACTCAGTAAGCACAGTATTTGCAATAATGAAACAATGATTAGAAAGTTTAATTGTGAAGAACAAGTCACAATTAATATATCAGATAAGAATGGAATCATTTGCAAGAAATAGCGAACTTGGAAAACAACTGGGAATTCCAACGAGTGTATTTCCATCAAAAATTCAACAAATATGTGAGACATGGAAATAACTAAGTCAAGAAAATAACGCATGGCAATCATGGAATTTAAAATTGGAGAATAACAAACACAAGTGTGTTATCCAGAATGAATTGTCACGATCTTTTGAATTCAGTTAGAAGTTCGCATACCTTGCATAGAATAGTACTCCCCCTCAAAATCGGCATAACCTTTGAATGTTCGTCATGTGATGTGAATAATAGGAATTAAAATCGCACATGACATTCCTGCAAAACAGATTAGACAGATTTTGGTATCCATCTTTTGATGGATCCTTGACGGTTAGATGCCCTATGAAGACCTGGGAAACTATATGTAACAACTCAGGCCAACCGTACCAGATATTGTCCGCTTTGTCCACACACCTGGACTCACGGTTTTAAAACGCGTCTGATAGGGGAGGTATCAAGTTCCTCTTATAAGGCAACCTTTGTTCCCCTCCCCAACCAATGTGGGATCTTACAATCCACCCCCCTTGGGAGCCCAGCGTCCTCGCTAGCACACCAGTCCGGTCCCTGACTCTGATACCATCTGTAACAACTCAGGCCAACCGTACCAGATATTGTCCGCTTTGTCCACACACCTGGACTCACGGTTTTAAAACGCGTCTGATAGGGGAGGTATCAAGTTCCTCTTATAAGGCAACCTTTGTTCCCCTCCCCAACCAATGTGGGATCTTACAATCCACCCCCCTTGGGAGCCCAGCGTCCTCGCTGGCACACCAGTCCGGTTCCCGGCTCTGATACCATTTGTAACACCCCGCTTACCACGACACAATATTGTCCGCTTTGCCCCACTGGCTCACGGCTTTGTTCTTGGCGACCTGGCGAGGACTTCCCAGGGGGTCACCCATCCTGGTACTACTCCCACCCAAGCACGCTTAACCACAGAGTTCCCAAGGAACCCGCATGCTTGTGGCCCCAAAACGCGTTGTGTCTGGTAAGGCCAAGGTTTACTAATATACCCAGCATCTCTCCTGTCCACGGCCGATGTGGGATATGCCTAAGGTGTTACACACCCCCCCCCTTAGGGACTCATCGTCCTCGATGAGGTTTGCCCCACCATCCCGAACGGCACAGGAGTGGCTCTGATACCATTTGTAACACCCCGCTTACCACGACACAATATTGTCCGCTTTGCCCCACTGGCTCACGGCTTTGTTCTTGGCGACCTGGCAAGGACTTCGCAAGGACTTCCCAGGAGGTCACCCATCCTGGTACTACTCCCACCCAAGCACGCTTAACCACAGAGTTCCCAAGGAACCCGCATGCTTGTGGCCCCAAAACGCGTTGTGTCTAGTAAGGCCCAGGTTTACTAATATACCCAGCATCTCTCCTGTCCACGACCGATGTGGGATATGCCTAAGGTGTTTTTGTAACACCCCGCTTACCACGACACAATATTGTCCGCTTTGCCCCACTGGCTCACGACTTTGTTCTTGGCGACCTGGCGAGGACTTCCCAGGGGGTCACCCATCCTGGTACTACTCCCACCCAAGCACGCTTAACCACAGAGTTCCCAAGGAACCCGCATGCTTGTGGCCCCAAAACGCGTTGTGTTTGGTAAGTCCAAGGTTTACTAATATACCCAGCATCTCCCCTGTCCACGGCCGATGTGGGATTTGCCTAAGGTGTTACACACACCCCCCCTTAGGGACTCATCGTCCTCGATGAGGTTTGCCCCACCATCCCGAACGGCACATGAGTGGCTCTGATACCATTTGTAACACCCCGCTTACCACGACACAATATTGTCCGCTTTGCCCCACTGGCTCACGGCTTTGTTCTTGGCGACCTGGCAAGGACTTCGCAAGGACTTCCCAGGAGGTCACCCATCCTGGTACTACTCCCACCCAAGCACGCTTAACCACAGAGTTCCCAAGGAACCCGCATGCTTGTGGCCCCAAAACGCGTTGTGTCTGGTAAGGCCAAGGTTTACTAATATACCCAGCATCTCTCCTGCCCTCTAAAGGATGTGGGATATGCCTAAGGTGTTACACACCCCCCCCCCCCTTAGGGACTCATCGTCCTCGATGAGGTTTGCCCCACCATCCCGAACGGCACAGGAGTGGCTCCGATACCATTTGTAACACCCCGCTTACCACGACACAATATTGTCCGCTTTGCCCCACTGGCTCACGGCTTTGTTCTTGGCGACCTGGCGAGGACTTCCCAGGGGGTCACCCATCCTGGTACTACTCCCACCCAAGCACGCTTAACCACAGAGTTCCCAAGGAACCCGCATGCTTGTGGCCCCAAAACGCGTTGTGTTTGGTAAGTCCAAGGTTTACTAATATACCCAGCATCTCTCCTGTCCACGGCCGATGTGGGATTTGCCTAAGGTGTTACACACCCCCCCCTTAGGGACTCATCGTCCTCGATGAGGTTTGCCCCACCATCCCGAACGGCACATGAGTGGCTCTGATACCATCTGTAACATCCCAGACCAACCGTACCAAATATTGTCCGCTTTGTCCGCACACCTGGACTCACGGTTTTAAAACGCGTCTGATAGGGGAGGTATCAAGTCCTTCTTATAAGGCAACCTTAGTTCTCCTCCCCAACCAATGTGGGATCTTACAATCCACCCCCCTTGGGAGCCCAGCGTCCTCGCTGGCACACCAGTCCGGTTCCCGGCTCTGATACCAAGTTGTAACGCCCCAAAATTTCAAGAAAATTTAAAAAATTTTAAACGCGCATATTTAATAATAAGTCTCCATTTATTAAACCCAAAATAATAATTCCAATCACGAGCGTTATTAAATCATAAGTCAACAGCGGAAATTAAATTGTTTATTCAATAACGGGAAAATGTTTAATAAGCAAATCCTTCGACCCATCCATCTTGCGCGTCAGTGTGTGCCAGTCATGCCTTCGTACCACTTGTACCTGCAGCCACTGTAAATTGGGAGGGGTAAGCACGAAGCTTAGCGAATTCAAACACAACAATTAACAATGGTTATCTCATATTACCCCTAAAGCAAAGAGGATCACACCACCACATACAAGTCTACGAACAAATCATAAACAAGTATAATAACCACCACATAAAAAAATCCCCGGGCGGATGTCGGGTCTACGGCCCCGCCGCACGTTTCCGCCTACTGCGGGAAACACCCGTTTTACGCCTACTGCGTATGACATCCTTTTTACGCCTACTGCGTAAACGCCCCTTTTACGCCTACTGCGTAAAACACCTCCGTCCCCTTCGGGACTCGGCCCCGCCGAATAATGTAGCACATAATGTTAACTAGGCTTCCCACTACCTAGCCCCCAACCATCCCGCATACAATTTTCACACACGTGCTACAGTAATAATAAACAACTATTAATTAATTGTAGTGAGAGAACTCACCTCGGGTGCGCGCCTAGCTAAAAATAGTAAGTAGCTCCACACAACGACGATCACTTTCCGGCACCTAAACGTACGATAAAATACGTCAATACAAGACCCGGACCCCACGACGCGACACACCCCAAAACTGTCACTAAAACTAACTTTCGGTCACACCGAACAGGTCTGTTCGGGACCTGATTTGACCACTAAAACTCCAGAAAAACTCAGATTTATTACACGGTTGAAAAGTGCCCTGAAATACCTTTCCGAGGATATATTACACGCCTCCTAACGATTTTTCTATAATTAATTATGAATTAAATACGAACGGTTACCCGAAACTGCCAGTTTCGGTCCAGCTGCAAAAACGGTCCAAAACGGCCTAGCTACGGTTTAAATCAGACTTTCGGCAAAACACGAAAAACCTTCCCGACTCGAATAGGGAACTATGGCCACCAAAATCACCTCAAAACGAGTTACGAGTAAAAAGTTACGGTCCACGCAAAACAGTGGCAGATTCCAGGAAATTCACATAAAATGACGAACCGCAGAACTTGCGACCACTTTTCCTCCCAACTCGAGGCCGAATCAGTTCTCCGCCCAAACACAGAAAACGTACTCGGTCCCGAGCTCGAAGCGTGGGCGCCAGTTTCGGCTCAATCGGAGTTACGACGGAGAAGCTATTGCCGTCACAAAACAGGGGCTGGACCATTTTTTTCGCGTAAAAAGAAAGATTTTAGAGACAACGGTTTAATTTATACGGCTTAACGATTAAGTCACGGGTTAAGGGTTCGATAGGGACAGAGGTCAGGTCACGCCACGCGCCACCCACTGCCATCTCCGGCAGTGGCGGTCGCCGGTGGCGACCGGCGGCGGCTCTCCGGCGACGATTGCACACACACACCGCCCACACCACCCTTTCGCACCAACGTTCCTCCTCTCACTCGATCACCAAACACGCAACTACACACACCTCGACCACCCTACGCCACCACCCCACAAGGCGGTCCATGGCGGCTACCGCCTGCAGCGGCCAAGGCCGTGCGCGGCAGCAGCGACGGCGGCTACTTCGCCGGCGACTTAAACAGAAAAGGAACGAGATCGAAGGCTTACCTCTCGGCGAAAGACGGTGGTGGCAGCGGCTTTCCGGCGACTGCAGCGGCTGCACCTCTTCTCCGGCGTCCCTCACCTCCGGCGATCTCTCTCCCGACCTCCCTCTTCTCGCCGCCGATTCCTTCTCTCTCTCTAACCTCTCTCGGCTCTCTTCTAACTCCCTCTCTCTCGGTTCTCTATCGCGGCTGCATCAACAGGGAAGAGGAGGAGGGTCCTTAGGGTTGTGGGTTCCTTTTGCTTTACTTGACTTACAAGGAAAATTATAGCAACGAGATGGCAAGGGGAAAGAAATCGGCCCTTTCTCTTGCATGGGCCGAGCCATGCCCACAAGATTTGGCCAAACTCACAATTAGTCCCTCAAAACTAAACACTTGGCACAAAAAGACGGTTTTTAAAAAAATTAATACGCATTTGACAACTTGCTAACCCCGTTAGGAAAGATTCACTAAAAAGGAACGATATTAAAGCCATTAATAAATAATAAAAAAAAATAATAAACATAAGGCGTGTAATATGTCCTCGGAAAGGTATTTCAGGGCACTTTTCAACCGTGTAATAAATCTGAGTTTTTCTGGAGTTTTAGTGGTCAAATCAGGTCCCGAACAGACCTGTTCGGTGTGACCGAAAGTTAGTTTTAGTGACAGTTTTGGGGTGTGTCGCGTCGTGGGGTCCGGGTCTCGTATTGACGTATTTTATCGTACGTTTAGGTGCCGGAAAGTGATCGTCGTTGTGTGGAGCTACTTACTATTTTTAGCTAGGCGCGCACCCGAGGTGAGTTCTCTCACTACAATTAATTAATAGTTGTTTATTATTACTGTAGCACGTGTGTGAAAATTGTATGCGGGATGGTTGGGGGCTAGGTAGTGGGAAGCCTAGTTAACATTATGTGCTACATTATTCGGCGGGGCCGAGTCCCGAAGGGGACGGAGGTGTTTTACGCAGTAGGCGTAAAAGGGGCGTTTACGCAGTAGGCGTAAAAAGGATGTCATACGCAGTAGGCGTAAAACGGGTGTTTCCCGCAGTAGGCGGAAACGTGCGGCGGGGCCGTAGACCCGACATCCGCCCGGGGATTTTTTTATGTGGTGGTTATTATACTTGTTTATGATTTGTTCGTAGACTTGTATGTGGTGGTGTGATCCTCTTTGCTTTAGGGGTAATATGAGATAACCATTGTTAATTGTTGTGTTTGAATTCGCTAAGCTTCGTGCTTACCCCTCCCAATTTACAGTGGCTGCAGGTACAAGTGGTACGAAGGCATGACTGGCACACACTGACGCGCAAGATGGATGGGTCGAAGGATTTGCTTATTAAACATTTTCCCGTTATTGAATAAACAATTTAATTTCCGCTGTTGACTTATGATTTAATAACGCTCGTGATTGGAATTATTATTTTGGGTTTAATAAATGGAGACTTATTATTAAATATGCGCGTTTAAATTTTTTTAAATTTTCTTGAAATTTTGGGGCGTTACAACTTGGTATCAGAGCCACTCCTGTGCCGTTCGAGATGTGGGGCAAACCTCATCGAGGACGATGAGTCCCTAAGGGGGGTGTGTGTAACACCTTAGGCATATCCCACATCGGCCGTGGACAGGAGAGATGCTGGGTATATTAGTAAACCTTGGCCTTACCAGACACAACGCGTTTTGGGGCCACAAGCATGCGGGTTCCTTGGGAACTCTGTGGTTAAGCGTGCTTGGGTGGGAGTAGTACCAGGATGGGTGACCTCCTGGGAAGTCCTTGCGAAGTCCTTGCCAGGTCGCCAAGAACAAAGCCGTGAGCCAGTGGGGCAAAGCGGACAATATTGTGTCGTGGTAAGCGGGGTGTTACAAATGGTATCAGAGCCACTCCTGTGCCGTTCGAGATGTGGGGCAAACCTCATCGAGGACGATGAGTCCCTAAGGGGGGTGTGTGTAACACCTTAGGCATATCCCACATCGGCCGTGGACAGGAGAGATGCTGGGTATATTAGTAAACCTTGGCCTTACCAGACACAACGCGTTTTGGGGCCACAAGCATGCGGGTTCCTTGGGAACTCTGTGGTTAAGCGTGCTTGGGTGGGAGTAGTACCAGGATGGGTGACCTCCTGGGAAGTCCTTGCGAAGTCCTTGCCAGGTCGCCAAGAACAAAGCCGTGAGCCAGTGGGGCAAAGCGGACAATATTGTGTCGTGGTAAGCGGGGTGTTACACTATAAGTACCATACCAATAGTTGGCACGATCTTTATTCACAAACTCGCTTGTTCCACAATAAGAGCAACACAACTTATGTGTAGATAAGCTGATCAGTTTATTAACAGAGTAAACTCGATCAGTTTTCACAAAAGGTTTAGCGTGGAAAGTTGTGTTGTTATTTTCACTCTTAACAGGGACAAATGGCTTTGGAGAAGGAGCGGATCCTTTAACTCTCCAAACCATGTTTACTTTCTTGAATGATGGATTATTTTTATTGTCAACACGAGAATTATAGAAAAGATTGGAAGATCGAATCTGATCTTTTGAAAAATCATTTGATTTGACAAAATTCTTTGAAGAACGATTTGTAGAAAATAAACTTGAAGCATAAGAAGGTTGAACACCTTTGAGATTGCGCTCTTCAAGTTTCTTGACTTTAACGACTAAGGCATTTCGTTCTTCGAGAATTAAATCAACTTTCTTTTGTAGATCAGATTTAACCATTTGTTCCTTCAAAATCTCGGTTGCAAATCCAGATAATCTCTTTGTAAGTTTGGAAATCTCAGTTTGAAATATCTTTCTTTCGATTGCAAAATCATCTTTCAAACATTTTGCTCTAAAGCCTTCAACTTTCCTTTTCTCAGTCTCTTTGCTTAGAATGTCTAATTCTTTCTCCAAATCGGTTATTTTCAAAGAAAGTTCTCCATTCTTTTTAGAAAAAGACTTGCGTTCAGTTTCAAACTTTTCTCTTTCAAAAAACAAAACTTTTTCAAAGTCGGAGATTTGTGTTGAAAGTTTTAGACATCTAAGCTCAAGACTCTTCTTCTCATCGAGAGATTTGTTTGAAGAATCAGATTGCTTTATAAGCATTTGTCTTTCCTTAGCAAAATTTTCTTTCTCCTTTTCAAAAACCTTTTCAAGAGTAGTTAGGTTACTTTTAAGCTCAATGTTTTCACAGTTCAAGAGTTTACCTTTCTCTTCTTCTTCAGCAAGCTTCTCAAAACTATTCCAGATTTGAGATTTTAGTTCCTTCAGTTCTTTGACGTACTTGCTAATCAAATCATCTGCTTGCTTGACATTCTTTTCATATCGTCTTTCTTGCTCTTTCTCAATCTTCCTGATATCATCTCGTGATGATAGAACAGATAGCTTCTTTTTCAGCTCAGTATTTTCAGTTTCTAATAAACTCTCCTTCAAGTCAAACTCTTCTTTGTCTTTTGTCACTTGGTTTTGAAGCTCAGTGAATTTCTTTGACAATTCAGCATGGTTATAACTTAACCTAACGTTGGTAGCTTCAAAATCTTTCGACTTTCTATCAGCCTCTTGAAACTTCTTATGTAAATCGTGAATTTTGTCTCGTGTATAACAAGATAGATACAAAAGAAAATCACGCCTGTCATCTGAATTAAAATAATCCATTGTTACCTGAAAATTTTGATCGTTGATCGGTGTTATTTTGAAGAATCAATCAAATGCGGAATAAAAATCGAAAATTTAAATTTGAGAAGCAAATTTAAGAACTAAATTCGTTTCCAAAAATTAAATTTTATTATCAAAGTCGAACGAACGAAATCACTCTTCGAGAGTGAAATCTGCAAGAAAAACAAACCAAGTTAGATCAAGAACGACGAAAATAAATCACAAAAATAATAATAGTCGCTAATAATTGCAAATCGTCGCAAATAATCTCAAGCGTCACAAAAAAATTGCAAATCAATCGTTAAGAGAAATCTCAACTTTCGTTAACATTCTTAATTACGAGACGTTCGGTAACTCGGGTACCGATCATAAATTACCAACCAAAACTTATCAAACACAACGTACCGGATAACTGGATGTTACCGGATGATGTGAGAACTTACCGGATAAATGAGATAAACAAATACTTACCGGGTAAAGACTGAGGTGACCGGGCGTGAGAGAGTCCGGGAGATACTTACCGGACAACAAAAATTTTGACTTACCGGACAAAAATGGTTGGTTTACCGGATAAAGTATATTTGCGACTTACCGGGTGAAATGGAAACTTACCGGGTGATGAGATTCTTACCGGACAGAATTGGTTCCCGGATAAAATGCAATCAAGTGAACTTACCGGGTGATGCAGATTCTCGCAAAAATAGCACTTACCGGACAAATACGGTTACCGGATAAAATTAAAATAAAGTGAAAAATAAGTCGAACAAAAACAAAAAAAACTTTGTTTATATTATTTGTATTTGCTAATTGCTATGGAAGTGAAACAGTAAGAAGAAGAAAAAAATTATGTTCAAACGTGAAAAACAAATCCAGTCAACAAGTACGGCCCAAGCACAAAAATCATCCGGAAAGTTGGTTTTGTTGATATTTGACAGGAAACTTAATATTTGACCGGAAACCTTTGTTTTGTCCGGAAAGTGATGTTTGACCGGAAACTTAATATTTGACCGGAAACCTTTGTTTTGTCCGGAAAGTGTTGTTTGATTAGGAAACTTACCCGGAAACAATAGGAACGTCCGGTAACCACGGTTGTGGTTGTAATTCGGATCTGGGATCGATAGGGTTGCTTGATTTCACTCATGTAGGATAGATTTTGACCAAAAACACAAAAACAAACACACTCAAATCGATTTCTAAGCAAAATATATCCTATTTTCCAATAATCACCACAAATAAATTAATAACACCAAAAAAAAACTCAAGAATTGATTTTTAGTTTAAAAATTAATACCTTTGAGACTTGATGTAAACGCAGATAAACAGCAGATAAACGCGAGTAAACAATCGAGATCAAACAAACGAATTAATAAATCAACGAAGGAACTTTGCAAACCCGATTGATGAACGATTTTCTTCAAGAAAAACTGCACTATTACGAAAATAATCTGGGTGCCTTCTTGACCTCAAACGATTAATCCAACCGTACAGAATGTAAAACGGAATGTCGTGGAGCTACTGTCCAAAAATCGTGACGATCCGACGGTTTATTCTTCGGGAATAGGCAAAACGGCTCGCTGTGATTTTCCAGAAAATTGATTACGAAAAATCTTTGTTTTCTTGCTTTCGTTCGATTTCTTCTATATCTTCAAATCACCGATTCTGCTCTGATACCAATTGAGAGTTCCAGATTGATCAGGTAACAACGATTCAATGAGAAATAACAAGAACAATTGATGATTTCAACTTGTCATCCCTCTCGTATTCATTATTCAAGATAGTTACAAAGGTTTGAATGAAAATCTTAATTATCTCTCTAAAACAATTAAGCTCTAATTAATCTATGAATCGCTAATGAAAACTCTAACCTAATTCTAAAGGTTAACAAACCTTATATACTTAGGCCTTTAAACAAACAAGGCCTAAGCCTATTAAGCAGCTAAGCCCAAATAACATAATTAAGGCTTTTACAATAAATAATTAATCTAATTAAGCTCTGTATAATTATTTATATATCTTTCTAATATGTAGGACATTTATGGTCCTAACACTTAACGAAAAGGAGGCACTTAAGGAAAGGGCCTCATTTGTTGATTGTTACTTTGATTCTGCGATCGTGGTGTATGAAAAACAATGGGCTAGGAAACGTCAAGAACGACTTAAGGGTCTCGTTTACTGATGAAATGGCAAAGCAACACCAAGAACGGCTTTCAATATGTTATTGAATTTAAGAAGAAAATCAAAGGAAAAATAATAATTTTATTTATTTATGTTATTGAGAGCGAAAGGTAAAGAAAATAAAGTTTAATTTTTTGAATAGGATAAGAAATAATGGAAATTGTCAGTTTTAAAAATAAACCCTTTATATAATTTACAATTGACTAAATTTTAATTTTATAAATATATATATATATATATATATATATATATATATATATATATATATATATATATATATATATATATATATATATATATATATATATATATGGTCAGGTTCAAAAGAAAACCTAAAAAAAACGAAAAACTGAAGAGCCTTTGTGAAGATTAAAGCTGTCAAAGTGGACTCTTGAAGATAAAGCTTATCTGAAAATTCGCCAAATGCTTAAAGTGTTGAAGATCTGAAGATCAAAAGAGCTGAAGACTGCTGTCATATATTTTTTTTAAATCTTGAATACATAGGGGGAGAAAAGTCACACAGAAAAGAAGGGAGAAATATCAAACAGAAGAAAAGGGAGAGATTTCAATTTTCAAGAGTCAAAGAGATATTTGTCAAAGTCAAAGAAGTTCAAGATAAAGTGTTTTCGAGAGATAAGTTCAAGACGGTTTGTTCAAGATGATCAAATGTGTGAAGATACAAATACAATCCGTGCTTAAAGATTATTCAAGAATGTCTTAGAGCTCAAAGCCGTTAAAACCTCAAATCTCGTTCATGCTCAAAGACTGATGAAATTTGCCAAAAGTCAAAGATGCAAAGACCAATGATTCGAAGATATAAAGATTTTGTTTGAAAACTTTGATCAACGCTACACAGATTTGAAGTTCGTGTTTCAAAAATAGCTTTCTCTTTCTCAAACTGTTCACGCTCAAGAATCAAAACTTTCTCAAAATCAGAAATTTGTTTTGAAAGTTTGATACATTTTAGCTCAATACTTTTCTTTTCTTCAAAACATTTTGTTGAAAAATCAGAAAATTTCTTTTCAAACTTTCCTCTTTCACTTGCAAAAGATATTCTTTCTTTTTCTAGTTCTTTTCTCTCTTTTGCAATCTCCATTTGTAAATTGGAAATTTTATTTGCAAACTCAGAATTCTTATGCTTTAGATCAGCATTTTCAGATTCCAATGCTTTTACTTTTTCCTCTCTCTTCTTTAGCTCATCTCTTTCTTTCTTAAATTCATCTCTTTCCTTTTTAGCCTTATCAAGATCACACTTAAACCACTTTTCCACTTCATCAAATTCTTCAGCCTTCTTATACAAAGCAATAACCTTGTTATTCGTATAAACAGGTAATTTCGTAAGAAATAATATATTTTCCTCAGAACTAAAGTAAGTCATTGTTACCTGAAATAATGAAAAATATCGGATCGTTAACAGATACTTCGTGAGAAATAGAATTTGTGCGCTTGTACGATCAGAGAAAACACGATTAAAGTCAGAAAATTTTTCAGAAATAAAATTTGAAAAACAAATTGTAAATTTGTCTCCAAAAATTAATTCCAAAAAATTAATGCTGAAACCTGGACTTTAAATCTATAAACCTGCAAAACACGAGAAAAATATATCAGTTATGATTAGTTGCAGGTAAAAACTAATAAAACGACGAAAAACGAAAAATAATGAAGAATAAGGACTAAAACTGACAATTTACGAAACTAAAACGAAAAACAAGGACTAAAAGTGACAAAATCCTAAAGTTAAAAACTAAAAAGACTCAATTTGACAAAAAAATTGAAACTTAAAAACTCAAGGGACTAAAAATATAAAGTTTTAAAAACTTAACAACTCTAGGGATTGAAATTGACACAACCTAAAACTAGAAGTCCAGGGACTGAAAGTGACAGACTCAAAACCTTTTAACTGGACTTAACGAAAAACTTAACTAAGGACCAAATTTGTTAGAAACTTAACGGAACAACCTAACGGAAAAGTTAACTAACTAACCAAACGGAATCTAACAGAATTAGGCCTGAAAATGTAACAAAAGCTAACAAAAATAACGAACAAACTAACTAATCTAACGGTACTAACGGAAATGGACCAAAATTGTTACCAACTTAACGAAGATTTAACGGACTCCGTTAAGTTACTGTTCATCATCACCCACATCACGATTCCAGATTTTCAGTTTGATTTTCTTCGTTTTTACACGTCCAAATCGTTTCTTTTTCGTTCCTTTACTGTCTAAGATCATAACACAACCGATTTCTACTTTAAAAACGTGAAGTTTCCGGCGACCCACTAATTTTCCGGCGAGAGTGAAGTTCTCCGGCGAAGATTCAACTTGCGACAAAAGGAGGTTGCGATAACGACTTGAGATAAATATGATGTTGCGATAAACCTGAGGTTGCGATAAAACTTGCGATAAAAAATGAAGTTGTGATAAAATTCCGGCGAATTTTCCGACGAAGTTCGTTTTTCCGGCGATAGAGGGTTGCGATAAAGATTAGGTTGCGATAAAAACCAAGTTGCGACAAAAAAATGAGCCTTGCGATAAAAACTTGAAGAACTCCGGTGAGGAAACCTTTTTTTTAGGCGAAGTAAACCCAGTTTTCGGCGAATTTCGATTTTCCGGCGAACGATTTCGAACGACTGTATCTTACTGATTTCTCATCCTTATTGGAGTCTGAACGTTGCAAGATGTTTAGAATTCAAGCACGAACAAATCTGGAGTGTTTAGATCAATCGAAATACATCTAAATAAGCAAGATCAAATACCACTTCGATGAACATTTTCAGATCTGCAAAAACTTCAAAACACAAATTTTGTGATATTTTTGGAATCTAGAACATGTGAACAACTCTAAATCGATAACAAAATCGATCTGTGACAATTTAAAACATCAAATCTAAACCAAACAAAGAAACCGATCACAATCACCACATGAACTATTCGAAGAACACTGTGGATCTCCAAAACTTTAAAATCACTGTATTTTAGTTATGATTCTAATCTGAAAATTAAAATCTGTTTTAAAACCACAAAACAAAACAATATATGAAAGTTAATCGATCCAAGTACAAACAGAATTCAAAATTCTTAAAACTTTTCAATAAAATCTCAAAAACTCAAAAACTTTTCAATTTCTCAAAAATTGATAAAAATGATTGAATGATGCACAAATTCTTCTTTGTTAAGCTCTAATACCAATTAAGAGTAATCAGATAACAAGATTAAACCATTAAAAACACTTTAATTAGATTGAGAATTGTAGAAGATGATGAATGAATAACAATCTCTCTCTTTGGAGGCCACACCCTTTTCACACACACACACACCTTGGTATACTATTCACAATGACCTCCCAAATGGGTATTTATACCTTTGACCCTCACTAGCTATTTTGTTGACTTTGACTAATATTGACTAATTACAATTAGTCTTAAATCTTGGATACATTAGTGTACTAATAAACACCCTAGGGGCCCTTCATCTGAACGGTTTGCACTTGTGCATACAAGTAATTTGTAACATGCACACATGCATATGCACAAATGCATAATGCACTTGTGCATAAAAACCAAAAATCAACTTAATTTACCTGTATGCACAAATGGATACTGTCCAGATGATGGGCCCCTAGGGTGTTCTTCAGTTTTCTGTTTTTTGAGGTTTTCCTTTGAACCTCCCTCTCTCTCTCTCTATACATATATATATATATATATATATATATATATATATATATATATATACTTCTCTATTGAACCTAAGGCTATATAGGGAAAGGTTCAATAGAGAAGTGCAAATATTTAGAGAAGTAGAGAAGTAAAAAAACACGGGTCCGTTCATATATGAACGTTCATATATAAACAGTCATATATGAACGTTCATATATGAACGTTCATAAATGAACGTTCATATAACAGTCATATCTGAACGTTCATATGAACGTTTATATATGACTGTTTATATATGAACGTTCATATATGAACGGACCCGTGTTTTTTTACTTCTCTACTTCTCTAAATATTTGCACTTCTCTATTGAACCTAAGGCTATATATATATATATATATATAATTATTTGTATTTCTAACCAACCATTCCTTTATGGATGAAAGTTTTGGGGGCATTTTTTTAACTCGTAAAAAAAGTGAAGAACATGAGATTTGTGGTAACAGTTGATAGGGTTTTCCTACAATTGTTTGGTTTACGATGAGATTTTCTTTGTATATATATTTTAGGAGTGAATTACACTTTTGGTCCCTCATGAATGCTCGGATTTCACTTTTCGTCCCTCCAGAACTAAAAGTACACTTACAGTCCCTAAAACACAATTTCGGAGACCAAAATGGTCCCTCTCCCTAACACCGTTAGTGGAGACGCCGTTAACCCCATCACGTGCCCCTCACGTGAGGGGCTTTTTGGTCTTTTTAACTACCTTCTTCAACCTCAGATTCATCCCAAGAACATTCATACTCAAATCAAGAACATTCATACTTTATGATATAAATGTTTAAATTAATGTCTCATACCCAAGAACATTCATACTCAAATCAAGAACATTTAGACATTAGTTCAAGTTATTGAATCAAATGTTTAAATTAATGTCTCAAGAACATCAACAACAAATTGTAAATCAAAAGCCTAAAACTTTTTTATACAATCTTGAATCTAAACCAAATACTTACACCAGATCTGGATCAAAGCCCTAAAATTTTATAAATCAATAACACCTTCAAACCCACTAAGTTGAATCAGATCTGTCAAATAAAAAGAATCCCTAAATGGATCAAAACTTTTGAATATTACTCCAACACCACCACCATCGATAGTGCTCCAGCCACCATGGAAACCGAAGAATATGATGATTAAATCGAAGAAGATGATGATTAAACCCCTAAAAATCGAAGCTTCTCCAGCTTCTCGATCCCCCTCTCTCTAGCTTTATCTTCTCCGGCGAAGAAGATGATGATTAAACCGAGTCCTGACCAAGTACTCTAGGTTACTCAGCTTCTCGATCTCTCTGTGTTGTAGTAACCGAGACCAAAATGGAAAGAATTTCAAGTTTTAAGGAAGAAATTGTCAAAACTGAAAGTTGAAGGGGTAAATTGTAAATATGGATTAAGGTATAAAAATGCAATGATTGGGCTCAAAACCCTAGGGATTTATTGTTGGTGGTGGCGTGAGAGCTTTGGGAGAGAGCAGAGAAGATAATCTTAGCGCAAGAGGAGGACTTCATCAAATTTCAAGATTTGGAAGGAGAGGTGAAATTGAAGCCTGATTCTGCTAACTCTACCAGGTAATTCCTTAAACTAAATCCTTATCTTGCTGACTTATGGAATCAATGAGCAGTGAGGGTTTTCTTAAATGTGGTAATTGATACTTTGATATTAAGTGCCATAATCGAACTTGAAAATCAAAGAAGGAGAGTAAATGAGTTTAGAAAGTTCAAGAAATTGTTTAATTGCTTTATCGCTTAAAGGGAGGAATCCTGAGCGTATGTCGTACGCAAAACCAACTCTAGCCGTAGTCCCGATACTTGCGAACTGAGAGTCCCGGTACTGTTTAGCAGTACCGGTATAGAGGATGCAAGTCCCGTAAATTTTGGTGGTTCCGGTAGTTTGCTATGTAAATGAAATACCGGTATCCAATAAAGACCCGGTGAAGTCCCGGTAGTCGTGACCGAGAAGTCCCGGTATGTGCTTACATACCGGTAATTGACCATGTGAGTCCCGGTGTTCGGCGTTAGCGAGTCCCGGTGTTCTTATGGAAGCCCAGGTACCATTTTTAAGTCCCGGTAGGTGGTAAAAGAAATCCCGGTAATGATTTTGTTGGACCGATATTAGCCATCTTTAAAAGGGAGTCGGTGGGCTTGGAAGTTCCTTGGGCCGTGAGCTTTAATGCTCCTTGGGCCGTGTGCATCATTTAATTTCTCCTTGTGGCTTTCTTTGGTTTTGGGCCGTGAGGTAAATTAAGGAGGAACATATATAGATTTGAATTAAGAAGAAATTAGGATTTAAGATAGAAAGAAAGTTAAATTTTAATTGTTAGATTTACGAGTTACGTCTCCTGCATCTTAGGTGTTTCATCTAGAGGTCGGGAGAGTAAGTAAGAAGTGTTGTGGCGAGAAGATACTAAAGCGCCATGTGAATTTTCTAACTAAAATACGGGACTTTTAACGTGTTTTCTAAAGTGAATATATGATGAGTAATGCCATGCTTTATTTTTATGCTTTTAATTGCATGAAAATTGTTTAAAGTTTTATATGAGATGTATGCATACATTGTGTAGACGTAAACTGGCTAAGTCGGGAAGGGCCCGCCAGTGCTCATGCCGGGAAGGTGACCCGTTTATGCCATGGAAGGGAGTATCCAGTAAGGCAGCGTGAGACTGACTCGTTGTCACCTCCGGGTGACTTCAGGGTGCCGTTTACGAGTGCGGTTTTATCCGCGTCAGTATTATGTAAAGTTATGCGAAAGTTTTATATCGGAAAGTTATAAACTGTTTATAAATGTTTTGAAAACTGTTAGGAGGGACTCACTAGACCTCATGGTCTAACCCTCACATTTTTTAAATAAAAACCTTTTCAGGTAAGCAGGTAGCAAAGGGCTCGGACAAGTGAGCTGAGGAGTTAACTAAGAAGTGCGGTAGAGATAGAGGCACTACTGCAATAGTTTAGATTTATTCTCAGTTGTGTAGGTTGTTTCCGCAAACCTAATTTTGAGACTTATGTAAGAAATTTTGGGACCCGTTTTTGGGATTGTCTCATTTTTATGAACTGCAAGTTTTATTTTTAGATTGGGTTGTTACAATTGGTATCAGAGCCATAGTTTAAGGGATCTAGGTGACCGGACGGGCCTAGACTTAAACTTTGGGAGTAGAAATCACAACTGAGAATCAGGAATTGCGCTAGGATGGCACTATTTTAGATATAGGATTGATAGGGTGCGGAGGACGGTCATGTAAGGTAAGTTTGGGGTTGCACCTGGCCAGTGTAATCGTGAACTTACAGGTACATGTATGTGCTTTAACTGCCTTATTACTCCTATGTTATTGTGTTAAGTTAAGTTAATTATTGTGTATCAGTAATCGAGAATGTCCGCGAGATCTTTGAGGAGTAGATCCATGCCTATCGTGGAGGAAGTGTCGAATGAAGACACTACACCACAAGAGGAAGCGGTCCGCGTTGCGGAAATAGCGGAGGATGGACCTGTGAATCCTCCGAGAATGGCGGCCACCCGTGGGAGGGGTAGAGGCCGTGGGAGAGGCAGAGGGACAACGCCGAGAAAGGCTGTTACTGAAGTGGAGGCGACAACCACTAAAGGGAAAGGTAAGAAGAAGAAAGCGCCGGTTAGGCGCAAAGCAAAGAGTGTAGAAGAACCAGAAGTATAGGAGATATCCGAGCAAGAGAGTTCCGCACATGCGAAGAAGACGAAAACTAAGAAAGGGCATCATCCTGAAGCCGCACAGGCTTTTGTAACGGAAGAGAAGTTTACAACAGAGATGGATAAACTGCAGAAGACCTTGCAGGCAGTGTTAGACAACCAGAACAAGACTACATCTGGGGAAGCGAGTAAAAGTGGTACTGGGAAAAAGACTGAGGGAACTAGTTTGCCACAGACTGAGACCGGGAACAACTCTGTGACAACTCCGGTTGTTTCTAGCGAACCTAAGACAGTGAAGGGATGCACGTTTAAGACCTTTACTTCGTGCAAGCCTCCAACCTATGACGGGGAGCGCAATCCCGTTTTGGCGTTGAAATGGGTTCGTGAGATGGAGTTAACATTTGATACTAGCAAGTGCGCCGAGGAAGATAAAGTACTGTTTGCTATGTCAATGTTGAAATCGGAGGCAATCTTTTGGTGGGATGTGGAGACTGGAGGTAGGGGATCAGAGGTGGCTAAGAGCATGTCGTGGGAAGCTTTTGTTAAAAGGTTCAAGGCACAGTTTTGTCCATTGGCTGCAGTTAAGAAATTGGAAGAGCAATTTCTGGGTTTGGAACAGGGGTCGATGTCGGTCCAGGAATACACATCAAAGTTTATCGAGAAGGCTATATTTGCTGAATTGTACGTGCCTACGGAGGAAAAGCGAATAGAAAGGTACATCTATGGGTTGAAGGGCAGTATAAGAGAGCTGGTGCACGTGAAAGACCCATCCACTTTCCGGGCTGCAGTAGACACTGCAGAACTTACTGAGAAGGATAAGAACATGCAGATGACTGAAAGGGTCGGAGACAAAAGAAAATGGGAAGATCAACTAGAGATGGAAAGAAACCAAGTGTGCCTAGACCCGAGCTGCGGGTGGGGCTTAGATCAGGTGAGAAGCCATGTAGCAAGTGCAACCGGATGCACAAATGGGAATGTTTGGCGGATAAGGGCGGATGTTTCAAATGCGGGAAATCGGGGCATATGGCTCGAGACTGTCGCGGCCCGAAGACCTGTTATCAGAGTGGTTCGTTAGATCATGTCAACTTGTCAAGTGGGACTGCCCACAACTGAAGAAAGGAAATGCTAGGGGTGAAGGTGGCAGTAGCGGAGGAAAAGGTGGTGAGAGGAAGGTGGAGCCGGCTCGCGCTAGGGCGAGGGCTTTCCACATGACTGCTGAAGAGGCGGTGAACACGCCTGATGTGGTGACATGTACTTTTCCTATAAACTCGGTTTATGCTAAAGTATTATTTGATTCGGGCGCCAACCGCTCGTTTGTGTCGCCAATGTTTATTCGAAAATTGCAAGTGGCACCTAAGAGGTTGAATTTTGGGATTGAGGTAGAAATAGCGGATGATAGTCGGGTTTAGGTGAAGGAGGTCTATGAGGGATGTAGCATAGACGTGGATGGACACTTATTTCCTTTGAGATTGTATCCGATGGGAATGGGGGAGTTTGATGTAGTACTAGGGATGGACTGGTTAGCGGAGAACGATGCTAACATAGTGTGTAATAAGAAGTTAATCCGAATTGCCTTGCCCGATACGAATGAGATAGTGATTTACGGGGATCAGCGGAATAGGAAGCCGGGTTTGATATCGATGATGAAAGCTAGGCGATGTCTGGGAAAGGGATGTCTGGGGTATTTAGCTTATGTGCTAGATGCTAAGAAAGAGAAGGAGGGTGTAGGGGATGTCCCAGTAGTAAGTGAGTATCCGGAGGTGTTTCCGGATGATTTGACGAGTCTGCCTCCAAATCGTCAAGTGGAGTTCAGAATAGAATTGTTGCCTGGAGCGGCACCAATTGCGCGTGCACCTTATCGCTTAGCACCAGCAGAGATAAAGGAAATGATGACTCAGTTACAAGAACTACTCGACAAAGGCTTTATTCGTCCGAGCTCATCGCCTTGGGGAGCGCCAGTTCTATTTGTCAAGAAGAAGGACGGGTCCATGCGGATGTGCATAGATTACCGTGAGCTCAACAAAGTAACCGTGAAGAACAAGTACCCGCTTCCGAGGATGGATGACCTCTTTGACCAGCTACAAGGTGCCAGCTATTTCTCGAAGATAGACCTGAGGTCAGGATACCATCAGCTGAAGGTGAGGGAAGAGGACGTGCCAAAGACAGCTTTTCGCACGAGATACGGGCATTATGAGTTCTTAGTTATGCCTTTTGGACTGACTAACGCGCCCGCGGTGTTTATGGACTTAATGAACCGAGTATGTAACTCGTTGTTAGACAAGTGTGTGATCGTCTTCATTGACGATATTCTGATCTATTCTCGTACCCGAGAAGACCACGAGAGACATCTTCGAGCAGCTTTGGAATTGCTGAAGCGAGAGAAGTTGTACGCGAAGTTTTCAAAATGCGAGTTTTGGCTACGGGAAGTTCAGTTTTTGGGTCACGTGGTGTCGGCGGACGGCATCAAAGTGGATCCCGCTAAGATTGAAGCCATTAAGAGTTGGGAAGTGCCAAGAACTCCATCGGAGGTGAGAAGCTTTCTTGGATTAGCGGGTTATTACCGGAAATTTAGTCAAGACTTCTGTCGGATAGCTTCACCATTAACTTCTTTGACAAGGAAGAACGTCAAATTCATTTAGACTGACGCGCAAGAATCTGCGTTTGAGAAGTTGAAAGAAAGTTTAAGCAGTGCTCCGATTTTGTCATTACCCGACGGGTCGGAGGGATTTGTAATATACAGTGACGCATCTAAGCTTGGGCCAGGGTGTGTGTTGATGCAGAATGGGAAGGTGATTGCTTATGCTTCCCGACAGTTGAAAGATCACGAGAAGAACTACCCTACCCATGACATGGAATTAGCAGCGGTGGTGTTCGCTTTAAAGATTTGGCGACATTACTTATATGGAGTGAAGTGTCAGATTTATACCGATCACAAGAGTCTGAAGCATTTGTTTGATCAGAAAGAACTAAATATGAGACAGAGGAGATGGATGGAGCTGTTGAATGACTATGACTGCGAGATTCTTTACCACCCAGGAAAAGCTAATGTGGTAGCTGACGTGCTAAGTCGGAAAAAGCGAGGAGAACAGACCAAGGTAGTGGCTTTCAGAGTTGAGGCAACCTCGAATCTTCTCGAAGAATTCAAGAGGTTTCAGGAGGAAGCGTTGCTAGAAGAGAACGTGAAGAGCGAAAGAGTCGTCGGTGTTACGTCACTGTTCGGAGTCAATAGTGGTGGGTTGAAGTGTATGAAAGACCGGGTGTGGGTTCCCAAGTTGGGTAACCTAAGAGTAAGCATTTTAGAAGAAGCGCATAAGTCGCGGTTGTCCATGCACCCGGGGACGAACAAGATGTATCGAGATTTGAGGCAATTTTACTGGTGGCCAGGGATGAAGAAGGATATCGCTCATTTGGTGGAGCGATGTGTGGCTTGTTTGAAGGTCAAGGCAGAACATCAACGACCGTATGGAGAACTGCAGTCTACGGTGATATCAGTGTGGAAATGGGATAACATCACCATGTATTTCATTACGAAGTTACCGAGGACCCCGAAGGGCAACGTGTAACAACCCAATTCCCATATACACAACAAATCACATAATGTAACATAACATTGATATTACAAACGAAACATCAAATTACAAGTACGGTCCCACAGTCTTTTACAACCAGAAGAAGCCATTCTACTACAAACTTTATACTAAATACATACACAATATTTAGTTATTTTAATACAACTGCTAACATGCCAAAATCTTCATATTGTACTCCTTCACAAAACCTATCCATCGATTACTCTAATCATTTGCCCTTACTCGATCCACCACCTGGAATACATATTTTTAAAACAGAAATGAGGGTTAGACCTGATGGTCTAAGTGAGAAAATCCCTGTTAGTTTGAAATCATTTATATAAACCTTATTTATACAAATCACACAACACGATCATATATATCAATTTGAACTCACATATCATATACCTTCCCTTCTCATTCCTCCTGGCCATATTAGTTGGTTGCAAGCCAACTAATAAATTTACAACGCTGTACAACATCTACAGCCAAACAACGCTATACGGATTCTATAGCCAAACACACTGGTCCTAAGCCCGACCAACGTATTATAACACATTATAATACTCATGTAAATATAATACCTCAATATATTATAATTCACATATATCGCACACATAAACACATAATCATCAACTATCACATTCCCAATCCACACATATATGTATTCCAGTTAAAAACGTTTTTAAAGTAAAACTCACCTGTTTCGCTTATCAAAAACGCTCGCAAGCTTCTTTCAAAAAGATTATATCTTTCACTTCTACTCCACAGTATCTGAAACAATTTAAAATACATATACCGCTTTACTAGCCAAATACGTAAAGCCTTACTATTTCATATCCTCAAATGTCCCATTACACATTGTACTTAACCCACTACCGGGACTACACAGGGGTACCGGGACTATACAGTACCGGGACTCTTTGGTACCGGGAGTTCGATCACCGGAAGTTGTCAATACCGGGAGTTCACGCTACCGAAAGTTAGTATTACCGGGAGTCGACTATACCGGGACTCTACACTACCGGGAGTCGACTATACCGGGAGTCTACCGGGACTTCCCCGGGACTCTCAAGAACACAGTCGGTTCCAAAATACCCAGATTCGATTGAAATCTATTTAAGACGCGAAATTAGAAATTCTAAACCGATAGATATCTTCTATTCGTGATTACAAATACATAATGTAAAGAAACTTACCTCAAAATCGCCTCTAACCCAATCGATTGAAGCCTTAACCGTACGTTTTCTTCTTCTTGCTTTATTTCGCTCAGAACACACACTCACACACTAAACTGAAAATATCTGATGTTGCTGCTGAATGAAAATATCTGAACATCTTAAGGGTGTATATCAATACCATATTTACCCTTTAGACCTTGAACTTCTCAATAATAACCCAAACACCCCTAAACTTATAGATTTACCCATAATTACCCTAAACACCAATTATAGAGTAAGTAACATTAACGGAATAGGGAATTCAACCAACGGTCTTACCCGGGGTATTACATCATCTCCCCCTTAAAAGAATTTCGTCCCGGAATTCAGTTAAGTAAAAAGATGAGGGTATTTGGCTCTCATTTCCGATTCTGATTCCCATGTAGCATCTTGACCTCTATGATGCCTCCACTGAACTTTCACTTGCCTGATCTCCTTATTCCGCAACACTTTAACTTTATGATCGACTATAGCTTCCGGCTCTTCCACATAATTCAGTCTTTCATCGACTTGTATCTCTGGTAGGTAGACTGCCTGATCTTGAGTAACCAAACACTTTCGGAAGTTTGATACGTGAAATGCATTATGGATCCTGCTCAACTCCGGCGGAAGATCTAATCGGTAAGCTACTTCACCGATCCTTTCTGTAATTGCAAACGGTCTGATATACCTTGGGCTAAGTTTACCTTGTCGTCCAAATCGGATGACTCCTTTCCACGGCGAGACCTTTAACATTACGTAATCCCCAACTTGAAATTCCAATGGCTTTCGGCGTCGGTCAGCGTAGCTTTTCTGTCTGTCTTGAGCCACTTTCAATCGTTCACGAATCTGAGTAACCTTATCGGCGGTTAACTGAACTATTTCCGGTCCCACTAGCTGTTTTTCTCCCACTTCGTTCCAACACAGAGGCGTTCGGCATTTTCTACCATACAGTACTTCGAACGGTGTCGCGATAACTGTTGTTGTAAGCGAATTCGATCAACGGTAAATGCTTATCCCACGATCCCCCAAAATCAACAATGCAAGCCCGGAGCATATCTTCTAAGGTCTGAATCGTTCGTTCACTCTGACCATCTGTTTGGGGATGATACGCCGTACTTAACTTTATCTGTGTCCCCATTTCCCTTTGAAAATTTCTCCAAAATCTTGAAGTAAAACGACTATCACGATCAGAAATGATCGAGATTGGAACTCCATGTCGAGTTACTATTTCGTCAATGTACAACTTAGCTAATCGCTCCATCGAATCGGTTTCCTTTATTGGTAGAAAGTGTGCAGACTTTGTCAATCTGTCTACGATCACCCAAATAGAATCAAATCCCTTCGGAGTCCTTGGTAGCTTCGTGATGAAATCTGTGGTAATCTGCTCCCACTTCCACATAGGTATTTCTAGCCGTTGTAGTTGACCAAACGGCTTTTGGTGTTCGATCTTTACTTTCTTACAAGTATCACATCTTTCCACATACTGAGCAATCCCTCTTTTTATCCCCGACCACCAATAGAATTGCTTTAGGTCTTTATACATCTTGTTTGTACCCGGGTGAATAGAGAAACGGGATTGATGAGCTTCTTGTAAAACACGATCACGTAACCCACCCAAACGAGGTACCCACACTCTGTTTCCCAGACACAATAACCCACAATCATCTTTTACTAGCAATGCTGACATCCCCGCTAACCGTTCTGATTTCAGATGTTCATCCTGATAAGCCTCCACTTGACACTTCTGCAATTCGTCAAATATATTGGGTAGGAGTTCAGTTCGTAGTGAAATAACTTTTATTGTTCCACTCCTTTCTTGATGACTCAGCGCATCCGCCACCACATTCGCCTTTCCCGGGTGATAAAGGATTTCACAGTCGTAATCGTTCAACAATTCTAGCCATCTCCTTTGTCTCATATTCAGTTCCTTCTGATCAAAGAGGTGTTGGAGACTCTTATGATCGGTATAAATCTGACATTTGGAACCATACAGATAATGTCTCCAAATCTTCAACGCGAAGACAACTGTTGCAAGCTCCATGTCGTGCGTAGGATACTGTCTTTCATGATCCTTTAATTGACGAGAAGCATAAGCAATAACCTTTCCACGCTGCATAAGTACACATCCCAATCCCAGTTTGGACGCATCACTATAAACAACAAAGTCTTCCGAACCTTCAGGTAGTGATAGAATCGGTGCGCTGCACAGTTTCTCTTTCAATATCCGGAATGCCTCGTCTTCTTCTGCTTTCCATTCAAACTTCAGGTTCTTCCGGGTCAGCTTAGTCAAAGGCGTTGCGATACGAGAGAAGTCTTTTATAAACTTCCGGTAGTAGCCGGCTAAGCCCAGAAAACTTCGTACTTCGGTTGCTGTCTTCGGCTGTTCCCACTTTTCAACTGCTTCCACTTTCGTCGGATCAACTTGTATCCCTTTTTCGGAAACTACATGCCCCAGAAACTGAACTTCTCGTAGCCAGAATTCACATTTCGAAAATTTAGCGTACAACTTTTCCTTCTTCAGTAGCTCCAGAATCAAACAAAGATGTTGCGCGTGTTCTTCCTTGGATCGGGAATAGATAAGGATATCATCGATAAATACAATTACAAATTTATCGAGATACGGCTTACATACCCGATTCATTAAATCCATAAAGGCAGCTGGAGCATTCGTCAGTCCAAACGGCATCACTAAGAATTCGTGATGTCCATACCTTGTTCGAAAGGCAGTCTTTAGAACGCCTTCTTCTTTAACTTTCAACTGGTGATAACCGGATCTTAGATCAATCTTGTAGAAATAGCAAGCTCCAACTAACTGATCGAAGAGGTCATCAATTCGGGGTAACGGATACTTGTTCTTTATCGTGCGCTTATTCAGTTCTCGGTAGTCAATACACATTCTCATCGAACCATCCTTCTTTTTCACAAACAAAACTGGTGCTCCCCACGGCGAAGAACTAGGTCTGATGAAGCCCTTATTTGATAGGTCTTGTAGTTGTGCCATCATCTCTTTCATCTCTGGAGGTGCCAGACGATAAGGTGCACGGGCTACAGGAGTGGCTCCAGGAATCAGGTCTATACCGAACTCTACTTGTCTAACGGGCGGAAGACTATTCAAGTCTTCGGGGAATACTTCAGGGAATTCGCTAACAATAAGAATATCTTCCATCCTATTCTTTTCTGGCTTAATATCTATCACGTAAGCCAAGTAACTCTGACAACCCTTATTAACACACTTACGTGCTTTTACCATCGATATAAGGCAAGACTGATGATTCCTACGATCACCATAAATCACTACTGGTCTTTTATCAGGTAATACAACATTTATTAACTTCTTATCACAAACTATGTTAGCCTGATTCTCAGCTAACCAATCCATCCCAACTACCACATCAAACTCTATCAAAGTTATCGGAAACAATTGTATCGGCACTCCACACCCCTCTATATTTATCACACAACCATCAAATACTTCTCTAACCGACATTTGATTATCATTTGCAGTATCTACTAATAGAGCATGTTCTAGCATTTTAGGTTTCAAACACAGGCAAGCAGCAAATGCAGGAGACACAAACGATCGGTTTGCACCGGAATCAAATAACACCTTAGCACGTGTAGAGTTTATTAAAAATGTACCTGTGACCACATCCGGAGTTTCCTCCGCTTCTTTCTCAGTCATTTGAAATGCGCGACCCCTGGTTATTGGCGGTTCCAGTCTTGGTATTACTGGTTTAACAATCGTTGGCCTGCCCGATGACCCACTTTGCTGTATCCTCCCCCGCGGACAGTCTGATTGAAGGTGATCCGGAGAATTGCATAAGAAACATAATCGCGTTACCTTACAATCTTTAATGACGTGTCTGGTCTTCCCACACTTATAACACGCTCGTAAATCACCTTGGCAATTTACTTGGTGGACACGGTTGCACTTCTGACATGGTCTTTCCGCTGGTCGAAACGGTGGACGGCTATCATACCTCTGAAATCGGGACTTCTTCGGATCGTGTTGTGGTCCTTCCCACTTTCTCTTCCCGATACTTTTATCGCCAGCATCCCTTCTAATATCTCGTTCAACATTCTCCGCGACATCAACTGCAGCTGAGAAGGTATCGGGTCCCTTTGCAGTCACTAGCCTTCTGACTTCTGAGTCCAGCCCAAAGATAAACCTTTCCATCTTCATCGTCTCCGTAGCAACGTAGTATTCTGCGAACCGATACTTTTCCAGAAAGCTAGAGGTGTAGTCTCGAACGGATAAGTTTCCTTGTTGCAAGTTCATAAATTCCCCTTCCAGTTGTTTGACGGCTGCTTGGGGACAAAATTGTTTCCTGTAGGCTATCAAAAATTCTTCCCAAGAGAGGGTAGAGTAAACATCAGATCCTTTAGAATGAATAAAAGATTCCCACCAATACAAAGCATCCCCCTTTAACATTGCTGCTCCATACAATACTCTATCTTCGTCGGCGCATTTACTCGTCTTGAAAATAGCTTCTATTTCCTTCATCCATCTCATTGCTTTCACGGGAATCCCTGTCTCCTGAGTAGGTCGGAGGTCTGCAGCTTAAAAACATTTTGTAGTCGCACCTCCTTGTTATTGGCATAACAGTTGGTGTAATTGGCATTTCATCTTCTGGCCCGGGATCCAGTGTTTCGGCTTTATTATGACGACTTTGATCAAACATTGTCTGTATGCTAGCCTGCAGTCTTCCCATTTCTGCCATTATATCATCCCTGGTAACGAACTCTGTACCATGTGGTTGGACTCTGCCTCCGGCTCGACCTCCAGCTCTACCCCCGGTTCTACCCCCGACTCTGCCCCTAGTTCTGCCTCCCCTGTCCCATGTTCCTATCGGAGGATTAGTACTATTCGGATTTCCTCCTCCTCGGTTCTTTCGTCTAGTACCACTTGCCATTCTGTAGATTCAAACAAAATTAATACACATAAGCACATACCCCATATAACAAGGTATTCCAGTTCAAACATGTACCTGTAAGATCACAATTACACTGGCCAGGTGTAATATGAAATTACCTTACATGATGTTCCTTCTACCTTTTATACTTAATATCCCAAGGTTCTACAATAATAGGGACATCCTACTTCACATGCAGTTTAAGTCTAGGTACAGATACAAATACCTAAATCCCTTAAACTAAGGCTCTGATACCATTTGTAACAACCCAATTCCCATATACACAACAAATCACATAATGTAACATAACATTGATATTACAAACGAAACATCAAATTACAAGTACGGTCCCACAGTCTTTTACAACCAGAAGAAGCCATTCTACTACAAACTTTATACTAAATACATACACAACATTTAGTTATTTTAATACAACTGCTAACATGCCAAAATCTTCATACTGTACTCCTTCACAAAAGCTATCCATCGATTACTCTAATCATTTGCCCTTACTCGATCCACCACCTGGAATACATATTTTTAAAACAGAAATGAGGGTTAGACCTGATGGTCTAAGTGAGAAAATCCCTGTTAGTTTGAAATCATTTATATAAACCTTATTTATACAAATCACACAACACGATCAAATATTTCAATTTGAACTCACATATCATATACCTTCCCTTCTCATTCCTCCTGGCCATATTAGTTGGTTGCAAGCCAACTAATAAATTTACAACGCTGTACAACATCTACAGCCAAACAACGCTATACAGATTCTATAGCCAAACACACCAGTCCTAAGCCCGACCAACGTATTATAACACATTATAATACTCATGTAAATATAATACCTCAATATATTATAATTCACATATATCGCACACATAAACACATAATCATCAACTATCACATTCCCAATCCACACATATATGTATTCCAGTTAAAAACGTTTTTAAAGTAAAACTCACCTGTTTCGCTTATCAAAAACGCTCGCAAGCTTCTTTCAAAAAGATTATATCTTTCACTTCTACTCCACAGTATCTGAAACAATTTAAAATACATATACCGCTTTACTAGCCAAATACGTAAAGCCTTACTATTTCATATCCTCAAATGTCCCATTACACACTGTACTTAACCCACTACCGGGACTACACAGGGGTACCGGGACTATACAGTACCGGGACTCTTTGGTATCGGGAGTTCGATCACCGGAAGTTGTCAATACCGGGAGTTCACGCTACCGAAAGTTAGTATTACCGGGAGTCGACTAACCTGGACTCTACACTACCGGGAGTCGACTATACCGGGAGTCTACCGGGACTTCCCCGGGACTCTCAAGAACACAGTCGGTTCCAAAATACCCAGATTCGATTGAAATCTATTTAAGACGCGAAATTAGAAGTTCTAAACCGATAGATATCTTCTATTCGTGATTACAAATACATAATGTAAAGAAACTTACCTCAAAATCGCCTCTAACCCAATCGATTGAAGCCTTAACCGTACGTTTTCTTCTTCTTGCTTTCTTTCGCTCAGAACACACACTCACACACTAAACTGAAAATATCTGATGTTGCTGCTGAATGAAAATATCTGAACATCTTAAGGGTGTATATCAATACCATATTTACCCTTTAGACCTTGAACTTCTCAATAATAACCTAAACACCCCTAAACTTATAGATTTACCCATAATTACCCTAAACACCAATTATAGAGTAAGTAACATTAACGGAATAGGGAATTCAACTAACGGTCTTACCCGGGGTATTACACAACGATACGATTTGGGTGATAGTGGATATTTTCACCAAGTCCGCGCATTTCTTGCCTATTAAGGAGTCGGATTCGTTGGAAAAGTTGGCGCGTTTGTACATCAACGAGATTGTGTCTAGGCACGGAGTGCCGAAATCCATTGTATCTGACCGTGATAGTCGATTCACGTCAAAGTTTTGGAGAGGTCTTCAACGTTAATTGGGCTCTCAATTGAAGCTAAGTACGACATATCATCCACAAACGGATGGCCAGAGCGAGAGGACTATTCAGACGCTTGAAGATATGCTTCGAGCGTGTGTGATCGATTTCAAAGGATCGTGGGAAGTACATCTACCGTTGATAGAGTTCTCATATAATAACAGTTATCATGCGAGTATCCAAGCGGCGCCATTTGAAGCATTGTACGGGCGGAAGTTCCGTACGCCGCTATGTTGGAACGAGGTAGGAGAAAGACAGTTGGCAGGTCCAGAAATTGTTCAACTAACGACATATAAGATTGAGGTAATTCGTGAAAGAATGAGAATCGCGCAAGAGCGCCAGAGTAAGTATGCAAACAGAAGGAGAAAGCCCATTGAATTCCAAGTGGGAGACAAAGTGATGCTAAAGGTCTCGCCTTGGAAAGGAATAGTACGTTTTGGGAAAAAGGGAAAGTTGCGACCGAGGTATGTTGGGCCTTTCGTAATCATTGAGCGAGTTGGGACCGTAGCCTACAAGCTAGACTTGCCATAAGAGTTAAGAGGAGTGCATCCGACATTTCATGTGTCGAATCTGAAGAAATGTCTAGCCGAGACCGATGTGGCTATCTCGTTAGAAGATGTCAGCATCGACGAGAAATTGATGTACGAAGAGGAGCCATTGGAGGTAGTAGACAGTAAAGTACGGAAGACGAGAAACAAAGAAGTTCGGTTAGTGAAGGTTCAATGGAAATATCATAAGGGACGAGAGGCAACGTGGGAAGTGGAATCAGATATGAAGTCCAGATACCCTCATCTTTTTGTAAACGGAATTCCGGGGACGGAATTCTTTTGAGGGGGGAGTGTTGTAGTAACCGACCAAAATGGAAAGAATTTCAAGTTTTAAGGAAGAAATTGTCAAAACTGAAAGTTGAAGGGGTAAATTGTAAATATGGATTAAGGTATAAAAATGCAATGATTGGGCTCAAAAATTAGGGATTTATTGTTGGTGGCGGCGTGAGAGCTTTGGGAGAGAGCAGAGAATATAATCTTAGTGCAAGAGGAGGACTTCATCAAATTTCAGGATTTGGAAGAAGAGGTGAAATTGAAGCCTGATTCTGCTAACTCTACCAGGTAATTCCTTAAACGAAATCCTTATCTTGCTGACTTATGGAATCAATGAGTAGTGAGGGTTTTCTTAAATGTGGTAATTGATACTTTGAGATTAAGTGCTATAATCGAACTTGAAAATCAAAGAAGGAGAGTAAATGAGTTTAGAAAGTTCAAGATATTGTTTAATTGCTTTATCGCTTAAAGGGAGGAATCCTGAGCGTATGTCGTACGCAAAACCGACTCTAGCCGTAGTCCCGATACTTGCGAACTGAGAGTCCCGGTACTGTTTAGCAGTACCGGTATAGAGGATGCAAGTCCCGTAAATTTTGGTGGTCCCGGTAGTTTGCTATGTAAATGAACTACCGGTATCCAATAAAAACCCGGTGAAGTCCCGGTAGTCGAGGTCCGGTAGTCGTGACCGAGAAGTCCCGGTATGTGCTTACACACCGGTAATTGACCATCTGAGTCCCGGTGTTCGACGTTAGCGAGTCCCGGTGTTCTTATGGAAGCCCCGGTACCATTTTTAAGTCCTGGTAGGTGGTAAAAGAAATCCCGGTAATGATTTTGTTGGACCGATATTAGCCATCTTTTAAAGGGAGTCGGTGGGCTTGGAAGTTCCTTAGGCCGTGAGCTTTAATGCTCCTTGGGCCGTGTGCATCATTTAATTTCTCCTTGTGGCTTTCTTTGGTTTTGGGCCGTGAGGTAAATTAAAGAGGAACATATATAGATTTGAATTAAGAAGAAATTAGGATTTAAGATAGAAAGAAAGTTAAATTTTAATTGTTAGATTTACGAGTTACGTCTCCTGCATCTTAGGTGTTTCATCTAGAGGTCGGGAGAGTAAGTAAGAAGTGTTGAGGCGAGAAGATACTAAAGCGCCAGGTGAGTTTTCTAACTAAAATACGGGACTTTTAACGTGTTTTCTAAAGTGAATATATGATGAGTAATGCCATGCTTTATTTTTATGTTTTTAATTGCATGAAAGTTGTTTAAAGTTTTATATGAGATGTATGCATACATTGTGTAGACGTAAACTGGCTAAGTCGGGAAGGGCCCGCCAGTGCTCATGTCGGGAAGGTGACCCGTTTATGCCATGGAAGGGAGTATCCAGTAAGGCAGCGTGAGACTGACTCGTTGTCACCTCCGGGTGACTTCAGGGTGCCGTTTACGAGTGCGGTTTTATCCGCGTCAGTATTATGAAAAGTTATGCGAAAGTTTTATATCGGAAAGTTATAAACTGTTTATAAATGTTTTGAAAACTGTTAGGAGGGACTCACTAGACCTCATGGTCTAACCCTCACATTTTTTAAATAAAAACCTTTTCAGGTAAGCAGGTAGCAAAGGGCTCGGACAAGTGAGCTGAGGAGTTAACTAAGAAGTGCGGTAGAGATAGAGGCACTACTGCAATAGTTTAGATTTATTCTCAGTTGTGTAGGTTGTTTCCGCAAACCTAATTTTGAGACTTATGTAAGAAATTTTGGGACCCGTTTTTGGGATTGTCTCATTTTTATGAACTGCAAGTTTTATTTTTAGATTGGGTTGTTACAATTGGTATCAGAGCCATAGTTTAAGGGATCTAGGTGACCGGACGGGCTATAGCCAAACACACTGGTCCTAAGCCCGACCAACGTATTATAACACATTATAATACTCATGTAAATATAATACCTCAATATATTATAATTCACATATATCGCACACATAAACACATAATCATCAACTATCACATTCCCAATCCACACATATATGTATTCCAGTTAAAAACGTTTTTAAAGTAAAACTCACCTGTTTCGCTTATCAAAAACGCTCGCAAGCTTCTTTCAAAAAGATTATATCTTTCACTTCTACTCCACAGTATCTGAAACAATTTAAAATACATATACCGCTTTACTAGCCAAATACGTAAAGCCTTACTATTTCATATCCTCAAATGCCCCATTACACACTGTACTTAACCCACTACCGGGACTACACAGGGGTACCGGGACTATACAGTACCGGGACTCTTTGGTACCGGGAGTTCGATCACCGGAAGTTGTCAATACCGGGAGTTCACGCTACCGGAAGTTAGTATTACTGGGAGTCGACTATACCGGGACTCTACACTACCAGGAGTCGACTATACCGGGAGTCTACCAGGACTTCCCCAGGACTCTCAAGAACACAGTCGGTTCCAAAATACCCAGATTCGATTGAAATCTATTTAAGACGCGAAATTAGAAATTCTAAACCGATAGATATCTTCTATTCGTGATTACAAATACATAATGTAAAGAAACTTACCTCAAAATCGCCTCTAACCCAATCGATTGAAGCCTTAACCGTACGTTTTCTTCTTCTTGCTTTCTTTCGCTCAGAACACACACTCACACACTAAACTGAAAATATCTGATGTTGCTGCTGAATGAAAATATCTGAACATCTTAAGGGTGTATATCAATACCATATTTACCCTTTAGACCTTGAACTTCTCAATAATAACCCAAACACCCCTAAACTTATAGATTTACCCATAATTACCCTAAACACCAATTATAGAGTAAGTAACATTAACGGAATAGGGAATTCAACTAACGGTCTTACCCGGGGTATTACACAACGATACTATTTGGGTGATAGTGGATATTCTCACCAAGTCCGCGCATTTCTTGCCCATTAAGGAGTCGGATTCGTTGGAAAAGTTGGCGCGTTTGTACATCAACGAGATTGTGTCTAGGCACGGAGTGCCGAAATCCATTGTATCTGACCGTGATAGTCGATTCACGTCAAAGTTTTGGAGAGGTCTTCAACGTGAATTGGGCTCTCAATTGAAGCTAAGTACGGCATATCATCCACAAACGGATGGCCAGAGCGAGAGGACTATTCAGACGCTTGAAGATATGCTTCGAGCGTGTGTGATCGATTTCAAAGGATCGTGGGAAGTACATCTACCGTTGATAGAGTTCTCATATAATAACAGTTATCATGCGAGTATCCAAGCGGCGCCATTTGAAGCATTGTACGGGCGGAAGTGCCGTACGCCGCTATGTTGGAACGAGGTAGGAGAAAGACAGTTGGCAGGTCCAGAAATTGTTCAACTAACGACAGATAAGATTGAGGTAATTCGTGAAAGAATGAGAATCGCGCAAGAGCGCCAGAGTAAGTATGCAAACAGAAGGAGAAAGCCCATTGAATTCCAAGTGGGAGACAAAGTGATGCTAAAGGTCTCGCCTTGGAAAGGAGTAGTACGTTTTGGGAAAAAGGGAAAGTTGCGACCGAGGTATGTTGGGCCTTTCGTAATCATTGAGCGAGTTGGGACCGTAGCCTACAAGCTAGACTTGCCAGAAGAGTTAAGAGGAGTGCATCCGACATTTCATGTGTCGAATCTGAAGAAATGTCTAGCCGAGACCGATGTGGCTATCCCGTTAGAAGATGTCAGCATCGACGAGAAATTGATGTACGAAGAGGAGCCATTGGAGGTAGTAGACAGTAAAGTACGGAAGACGAGAAACAAAGAAATTCGGTTAGTGAAGGTTCAGTGGAAATATCATAAGGGACGAGAGGCAACGTGGGAAGTGGAATCAGATATGAAGTCCAGATACCCTCATCTTTTTGTAAACGGAATTCCGGGGACGGAATTCTTTTGAGGGGGGAGTGTTGTAGTAACCGACCAAAATGGAAAGAATTTCAAGTTTTAAGGAAGAAATTGTCAAAACTGAAAGTTGAAGGGGTAAATTGTAAATATGGATTAAGGTATAAAAATGCAATGATTGGGCTCAAAAATTAGGGATTTATTGTTGGTGGCGGCGTGAGAGCTTTGGGAGAGAGCAGAGAATATAATCTTAGTGCAAGAGGAGGACTTCATCAAATTTCAAGATTTGGAAGGAGAGGTGAAATTGAAGCCTGATTCTGCTAACTCTACCAGGTAATTCCTTAAACTAAATCCTTATCTTGCTGACTTATGGAATCAATGAGTAGTGAGGGTTTTCTTAAATGTGGTAATTGATACTTTGAGATTAAGTGCTATAATCGAACTTTAAAATCAAATAAGGAGAGTAAATGAGTTTAGAAAGTTCAAGAAATTGTTTAATTGCTTTATCGCTTAAAGGGAGGAATCCTGAGCGTATATCGTACGCAAAACCGACTCTAGCCGTAGTCCCGATACTTGCGAACTGAGAGTCCCGGTACTGTTTAGCAGTACCGGTATAGAGGATGCAAGTCCCGTAAATTTTGGTGGTCCCGGTAGTTTGCTATGTAAATGAAATACCGGTATCCAATAAAGACCCGGTGAAGTCCCGGTAGTCGAGGTCCGGTAGTCGTGACCGAGAAGTCCCGGTATGTGCTTACACACCGGTAATTGACTATGTGATTCCCGGTGTTCGGCGTTAGCGAGTCCCGGTGTTCTTATGGAAGTCCCGGTACCATTTTTAAGTCCCGGTAGGTGGTAAAAGAAATCCCGGTAATAATTTTGTTGGACCGATATTAGCCATCTTTAAAAGGGAGTCGGTGGGCTTGGAAGTTCCTTGGGCCGTGAGCTTTAATGCTCCTTGGGCCGTGTGCATCATTTAATTTCTCCTTGTGGCTTTCTTTGGTTTTGGGCCGTGGGGTAAATTAAGGAGGAACATATATAGATTTGAATTAAGAAGAAATTAGGATTTAAGATAGAAAGAAAGTTAAATTTTAATTGTTAGATTTACGAGTTACGTCTCCTGCATCTTAGGTGTTTCATCTAGAGGTCGAGAGAGTAAGTAAGAAGTGTTGAGGCGAGAAGATATTGAAGCGCCAGGTGAGTTTTCTAACTAAAATACGGGACTTTTAACGTGTTTTCTAAAGTGAATATATGATGAGTAATGTCATGCTTTATTTTTATGCTTTTAATTGCATGAAAGTTGTTTAAAGTTTTATATGAGATGTATGCATACATTGTGTAGACGTAAACTGGCTAAGTCGGGAAGGGCCCGCCAGTGCTCATGCCGGGAAGGTGACCCGTTTATGCCATGGAAGGGAGTATCCAGTAAGGCAGCGTGAGACTGACTCGTTGTCACCTCCGGGTGACTTCAGGGTGCCGTTTACGAGTGCGATTTTATCCGCGTCAGTATTATGAAAAGTTATGCGAAAGTTTTATATCGGAAAGTTATTGTTGGTGCAAGTGTACCACATCTCTATATATTTTTATATATTTATTTTGATGATTACAAACACACCGTATTATTGTTTGTCTAACAATTTAATCCAAGTGTGCAGTTGTTGAAGAACACGAAGTTTTTATCTGAAGGGTTCAAGACGGAAGTTTTACGTCGTCATTATTTGTTTATATCTAATAATGATAATCACCCTAAAATAATATACCACTTGGATATTTCTAAAAACCCTAAATGATTTTAAATAAGGTTTATTGAGAAGATCCAGCAAGATTGGTTGCGTCCTGGAAGGTGTCTATTCTGACGCCGGTATACCGTGGAGAATGCCCGGTATACCGCGGGTACATATTGGCCGGTATACCGCGGGTGTTCAGCCGGTATACCGCGGCAGGCGTGGTGTTTGTCTCTGATTGGTTGGAAGTTCTTTTTCTGACGCCGGTATACCGCGAGTCCTAGCCGGTATACCGCCACGTACGTATTCCAGTCAACTTTGCATGAGAGCCGTTGGAGTGTCAGTGTACTTTTGTCTGCACGGTATACCGCGTGCATTTGGCGGTATACCGCGGATTGCATGTTACCGTTGGAAGAGCTGATATATATACATGCATGCTGGTGGAGAAGAAATAACAACAACCAACACCAACACAACAACTTACTCATCTGATCTCTCTCACTTATTTAACATATATATATTTTATAAAACCTTTTTTATAAAATATCCAAGTGTGAGATATTATACAAGAGTGATTACCCATTGTGAGTTATACTCCTCTTGTAAGTATTTGAATAACGGGTGTGTGATCCTGTTTATCTCATAGCAGAGGCTTGAGAAACTATTACAAATTCCTTTGTATTTGGTTTGTGTTCTACCGTAAAGAATACATTTATTGGATCGTGTCGAGAAGTGTCTCGGCTGCTGGTTTATCACAGTTGGTGGTAAATCAGTAAATCTCCGTGTCAAGTATCTCTAACCTTTATCTCTTTATTTATTCCGCTGTGCATTTAAATTATATCTGTTTATATAATTGTTGTTTATTTATTATTTCTATACTCTGATTTATTTATACTGTTTCTGTACTGTATTTATTTATAAAAGAATTTTTGAAAGTAAAAGATTTTAAATACAACCTTACCCCCCCCTAGGTTGTCTAACATTTGGTATCAGAGCAGGGCTTTCAAAAATTATCTGTTTAAATTTTTAAAATTATATATTTTTTTTAAATGGCTCAACAAACTAATTTTGTGTTTTCTAAACCTCCTTTGATAGATACTGAAAAGTTTGGCATTTGGGCCGAGCTGTTTGAATGTCACGTTCGTGGCAAAAGTCAAAAAATTTGGGATATTATAGAAAATGGGAATTTTAGACCAACCAAAGTTGAAAATGATCTTATTGTTGATAAACCCATAAAAGATTGGACTCCCGCTGAAGAATCTCATTATTGTTTAAATTTTGAAGCTAAAAATATATTATATGCTGCTTTAACCTCTGATGAAATTGAAAGAGTTTATACTTATAAAACAGCTAATCAAATCTGGCAAAGCTTGAGCGACACTCATCGTGGAAATACTCAAGTTAAAAGCTCTAAAATAAATATTCTTGTTCATGATTATGAATTGTTCGAAATGTCAAAAGATGAGTCAATCGACTCAATGTTTAAACGTTTTAACCTCATTATGACTACTTTGAAAGGACTAGGTCGCACTTATCCTAACGAAGACTATGTAAGGAAAATCCTACGAGCACTTCCTTCGGAGTGGATGGCAAAAATCACATCCTTGGAAGACTCCCGAGATCTCGCAACTATGAAGCTCGATGACCTCATCGGCAATCTTAAAGTGCACGAAATTGCACTAAGAAGAAATCAAGTCCGGGAGCAAGTTAAAAAGAAATCCATAGCTTTAAAAGTCATTGCCTCAAAAGAAGAGGAAAAGGAAGAGGAGGAAGAAGCTAGCTCATCCGATGACGAACCCGAAAATCTTGACGATTTAGTCAAGTTGGTAAGAAAACTTTCTAAACTTTTATCTAACAAAAAGTTTGCCAAAAATGATAGGTTTCAAGAAAATGGAGACTACCGTCGTGGTGGTAAAAACCAAAGTCGCAACGTCCACAAACGTGAAGACAAATATGACGAATCTAGCGACGATGAAAAAGCCAATAAAAAGAAAGGCTTTTGCTATGTGTGTGGTGACAAGGATCACTATGCAAGTGTGTGTCCGAAACGAGCAAAACAAATCAACACACCAAAAGCTTTAGTTGGAGGCGCGTTGAGCGCAAGCATAAATGAGGCCAAAAATTTTTGTTTCATGGCCGACCATGATAATGAGGTATCTTCATCATATTCTTCTAAAAATAATAGTGATAGTAATTATAGTGATAATTATTATAGTGACGATGAAAATAATCTTGACGAATTATATAAATCATTTCATGATATGGCCGCTCTTGCAAATAGGTATAAAGATGAAATCTCTAATTTAAAAGAAACCGTATCCGCATATAAAAAGGAAATAGATGACGGTAAACAAAAATCTGCTTATGATTTAGATATTATCACTAAATTAGAAAATAAATTAAGTGAAAAAGATATTTGCAAATCTTGTGATATTTTAAAAAATAAAATTGCATGCTTAAATAAAAAGACACATGAAAATGTTGTATGTACAAAATGCGAGATTCTTGAAAATGAAATTGCATGTTTAAATGCTAAATGTAAATCGCATGAGAAAAATGACTTATTAGCAAATGCTTTTAATAGTAGCAATGATAAAGTGCTTAAAATGCTTAATATATCAAATCGTATAAATTGCCGAAAAGGCATTGGTTCAAATACGTGTATTGAAAAATGTGATTGTATGCCAATTAAAAAGGTTTTTGAAAAACCTAAATTTGTTGTTAAAAATAAAACGCAAAAACCTCCGTATGTTCCTAAAATGAATTATGTGAATTATATGTCGAGAAAATCACATGCGTTTATGTATAATAATAAGTTTGCGAATCCTAAGAAAAATGTTAATCCGCATACTTCTTTTTACGTCTATGATGAATACGATCGTAAAATTAAAATGGTTAGAAAATGGATTCCGAAAGGAATGTTTAATGTTGATAATCCCGGTGGGATGCGTTTGTGGTTTTAAACCATTTATATGGTTTTGTATGTTTGTCGTGTTTTATTTTATGTCGACAACATGTTCTTTTTTTTGCAGTTTATGTTTTATACTAACTGTTAAAAGGACCCATAAGAAAAGGGTACCACAAAAATATTCTTTGCCTTTTGTAGGTGTTCCCTGACGAGGTCATAATACGTGGTAATTTTTGCTCACATAAAATTAACCGAAAATTGAAGCCTTAAGATCCGTTTTGGTGCAAGTGTTTCTTTTTGGTTATTTTGTTTCATGTCATTTATTATGCTTATTTTATCCCTCAAATTTTATAAAATCATCAATTTAATATCGTTATTAATTTGAGGGGGAGCTTTTTATCTTTTACCCATGAGATTATGCTCTCTCAAATATATGCATATTTTGAGGGGGAGCATCTCTCGAGGGGAAGCATAGCGTCTTTCCTAACCCTTTTTGCTTCGACAAACGGGGGAGAGAAACCGCATATGCTCATGCTTAGCGGTTGTGTTTGTCATCATCAAAAAGGGGGAGATTGTTGGTGCAAGTGTACCACATCTCTATATATTTTTATATATTTATTTTGATGATTACAAACACACCGTATTATTGTTTGTCTAACAATTTAATCCAAGTGTGCAGTTGTTGAAGAACACGAAGTTTTTATCTGAAGGGTTCAAGACGGAAGTTTTACGTCGTCATTATTTGTTTATATCTAATAATGATAATCACCCTAAAATAATATACCACTTGGATATTTCTAAAAACCCTAAATGATTTTAAATAAGGTTTATTGAGAAGATCCAGCAAGATTGGTTGCGTCCTGGAAGGTGTCTATTCTGACGCCGGTATACCGTGGAGAATGCCCGGTATACCGCGGGTACATATTGGCCGGTATACCGCGGGTGTTCATCCGGTATACCGCGGCAGGCGTGGTGTTTGTCTCTGATTGGTTGGAAGTTCTTTTTCTGACGCCGGTATACCGCGAGTCCTAGCCGGTATACCGCCACGTACGTATTCCAGTCAACTTTGCATGAGAGCCGTTGGAGTGTCAGTGTACTTTTGTCTGCACGGTATACCGCGTGCATTTGGCGGTATACCGCGGATTGCATGTTACCGTTGGAAGAGCTGATATATATACATGCATGCTGGTGGAGAAGAAATAACAACAACCAACACCAACACAACAACTTACTCATCTGATCTCTCTCACTTATTTAACATATATATATTTTATAAAACCTTTTTTATAAAATATCCAAGTGTGAGATATTATACAAGAGTGATTACCCATTGTGAGTTATACTCCTCTTGTAAGTATTTGAATAACGGGTGTGTGATCCTGTTTATCTCATAGCAGAGGCTTGAGAAACTATTACAAATTCCTTTGTATTTGGTTTGTGTTCTACCGTAAAGAATACATTTATTGGATCGTGTCGAGAAGTGTCTCGGCTGCTGGTTTATCACAGTTGGTGGTAAATCAGTAAATCTCCGTGTCAAGTATCTCTAACCTTTATCTCTTTATTTATTCCGCTGTGCATTTAAATTATATCTGTTTATATAATTGTTGTTTATTTATTATTTCTATACTCTGATTTATTTATACTGTTTCTGTACTGTATTTATTTATAAAAGAATTTTTGAAAGTAAAAGATTTTAAATACAACCTTACCCCCCCTAGGTTGTCTAACAGTTATAAACTGTTTATAAATGTTTTGAAAACTGTTAGGAGGGACTCACTAGACCTCATGGTCTAACCCTCGTATTTTTTAAATAAAAACCTTTTCAGGTAAGCAGGTAGCAAAGGGCTCGAACAAGTGAGCTGAGCAGTTAACTAAGAAGTGCGGTAGAGATAGAGGCACTACTGCAATAGTTTAGATTTATTCTCAGTTGTGTAGGTTGTTTCCGCAAACCTAATTTTGAGACTTATGTAAGAAATTTTGGGACTCGTTTTTGGGATTGTCTCATTTTTATGAACTACATGTTTTATTTTTAGGCTGGGTTGTTACACTCAATGAAACCTTGCTCTCATCTGGAAATCGAAGCTCTCATCTGAAAATCGAACCTTCACGATTTCCTTCACTCCGACGTTTCTGGGTTGGGATTCAACAAGAAGGTAGGTCGACAGTTTTTGATTTGCGTAAGAGAATAGTCTCCCTGAAATTAGCATAAGAGTTACGCAAAGAGCATAATAAGAACAAGCCCAAATCCTCCTCATCATATTTAACATCTATGTTCTCTAAGGGCATCTCCAATGAGTCACACTATATTTTACACTAAACATCAAAAGTAGTGTAAAAAGTAGTGTAAAATTTAGTGTTAATAGTAAATCTTCTCCAATGGGTAACACTATTTTTTACACCAAATCATTTTTATATTAATTTATTAAAATTTCAAAAATATCCTTATATTTATTAACTTTACAATTTATACCCATACTTTTTATTTAGATCACAACTTATTATTTTCTATTTTTTATTAATTATGAACTAAATTATTTTAATGCATAAAACAAATTTTTTTATTAAACAATAAAAGTTATATTAAACAATATATATATATATATATATATAATAAACCTATTTAAACGTTAACACTTTAAATAACAAAAATAATAAATCTCAAATTTAAGGGACCAAAAATGTAATTGAAAATGTAGTGTAAAAAGTAGTGTAAATGAATAGTGTAATACTATTCATCACACTAAATTTAGTGTGAAAAATAGTGACCCCATTGGAGATGTGAATAGTGAGATTTACACCAAATTTAGTGTTTAGTGACCCCATTGGAGATGGTCTAAGTCACAAATAATTTCCTTGAACTTAGAGGCATGCTCGGTTACGGAACCACCTTCATTAAGCTTGTGAGTGAAAAAACGTTGTTTCAAGTGCAACTTGTTGGGAAGGCTCTTTGTCAACAACAATTGCTCCAACTTATCCCATAGAGTCGCGATTGTTTTTTCTTTCAAAACATCTTGCAAAATATCATTAGATAAATGTAAACGAATTTGAGAAGATGCTTTTAAATCTTTCAATTGTTTTTCCGGTAGAGTCCAAGTAGAATGCATTTGTTCAAAACCTTTCAAGGTTTGATGCAAATCCATTTGAATGAGAATATCTTTCATCTTCACTTGCCATAAAGAAAATCTAGTGTTTCTATCTAATAATGGAATATCATATCCCATAGATGCCATAATCACCACAAAATAATGAGAACCCAAAATAAAGTCTTCTACACCAAAATAACCAAAGATGCTCTGATACCAATTGTTGTAAACGAAAAGAAGATAATGCTAACTTAGACCCAAATTAAAGAGTTTAACCAAAGTCAAACAAGGGATAAGTTAGTGATCCCAATGAATCCCTAGCTTGAACATACAAGGGTGTTCTTAGTGTATAAGACAAAATTCTCAAAACATATAAATATGATGATTCTAAATATGCATCCAACACAAAATAAAGAGATAGAGTTACAAGACAACACCAAGATTTACGTGGAAACCTAAAACGAGAGAAAACCACGGGTGGAGGAGACCACCGAGAGAAATCCACTAGTGAAAGATGAAGATTACAAAGCTTTTGAAGGAGAAGAATCACAACTATAGTGAGTGTGTGTATTTGGAGATAGAAATGATAAATGGGGTGATATCTAAACATGTTCTTCCGCTTGGTTTTATACCCAAAGCCCTAGCTATTTTGGGGAAGCACTCAAATGAGATCAATGGAGTGTGATCTTGAAGAAGCCATTTGGATGAAAGCATTAGATGGCAAATATGAGTCTTCCAAGCATGTGTAAGATCATATTTTCGTGGCCCAAGGAGAGATATCAAAAGGGACACAATCCCTTAAAATAGGGAAAAACAAATCTAATGGAAAAAGTCAATCCCTCGAAATGTCGAAATTTGGCTAAAACTGTTGGAACTTGGTTGAGAAGTGAGAAAACTAATCCCACATAGGAGCCAAGGCAAAGTTTACACCACTTAATAAACCCAAACTTGAGAGCATTAAATGAATCATTTAATTGCTTGGGCTTGGTGTGTGGTGTTCTTGGTGGGCTCTCTTTGACATGAATATACATATTTAATGTCAAAGATTGGGCCTTGGGCCTTGGGTCTCGATGGGGTCGAGAGTTAACGATTGAAGAACGAGTGTGTGGTATGCTTGCAGGGTCTGGCTGGACATGGAACAGTGCTCGGCGAACATGATGATGATTCGATAGATTCAAGCGTAGTCTTGAATTTGATTGTTGTATCCTCTAGACAACGCCCGTACCATCGGCGAAATTTTGTCTTAGGACACTGCGTAATTGCAGGCCTCAATCGGTTCCGATATCTTCGAAGAATCTTCGTTTCAAGTAAAAATTAATTATTGTTCTTCGTTTATTGTTTGTTTATGATGTAAAACCAAAGTTCTATACAAGAAATTCTTTTCTTCTTTTCAATTTTCTGTCCAATTGTATACATAATACATATGTAAGATTGATTACTCCTAACAAAAACACATTGGTCGATATCAAACGTTGGTATAAAAAATATACATGTCGATAAAAACCGTATGAAAAAAAAATGGTGCCACCGTATGAAAAAGTTTCTGGGTATCAAACATAAGCAAACAATAACAAAACAAATGATTAAATATCTAACTTGCTTTGCCCATAATACCTTCTCTTCAAAGATTCTCCAATACACCATAAGGGAAGAATTACAAATGGCTTAGGGTGCCTTATCACACGCCGCAGCTCACTTATTCTGTGTGCAAAGTCTCCACAAGGGCAGCTTCCAGTCACATAAACTGATAAAAGTATATACATATAGACCAGAGCAAAACCATAGACGTGCACATATACAGAACAACACAAACAAAATTGAAGCCAAGAACTCAGATGAAAACGTACCAGACTAAAAGAAACCTTCCCTTTTGACACTATATTTGCAGTCATCGAAACCTTCGAATTATTTCATCACCCAATTGAACATTAAGCTGTACTAAAATTAAAACAATGACTTTTCTTGCATCAAATTCCTCCGTAATTAGAGAAACAAATATTGTTTGATAAGGATTTAAAGAGATTAAGAAGAACTGGTTGGATAAGCAAGCGTAATCTCCATACCAGAATCGTCACAGAGAGAGGAGAACGAACCTGGAATCTGAGTTATTTGATGATCAGAGCGAACAAGTGATGAAAGAAAGATTGGAGAGAATCCAAGAAGATAGAGACGATGAAGATGAATATGTGTGCGTTGAGAGCAGTTAAGCGAAGAAGAGATGAACGGATGCTTGGGTCTTCTTACCAAAGTGCAGTCTCTGAACCCTAATCATCTCCGTCGAGATTTTGATTTTGAAGATGACCGTGGTTTTTAAAACATGGGAGGATCATGGGCTACAGTGTTGGACGTGGGAGTTATACAGGAGTGGGCAGAAATCAGGGAGTTGAAGACTTGGAAGGAGGAGGACCGAGTGTGCTGGTTAAAGAAGAGGCCCGGAAGTTATCATGGAGGTAAAATGAATTTAGATTAAAACTAGATGAATTTAAACGGTTCAGATCAAGTAAAAAACGGTTAAACTCGTCTGGGTCAATGGTATATATATATATATATAATTTACGTCAAAAAATATATTTCATAATCAAAGAAATTAAGAATGTAAATTTGAATTAAATAAATTTAAAATATATAAAAATCTGTTGTGTTTTTAGTTTCATTGGTAAAACAGAGTTGAGACGTGGGATTTTAGGACAACATTCTCATCGTGTAGGTTGTTGACAAAACTTTCACCCCTCTAGATTATTGAAGTACATAATCACATGACATATCGTACATGCAATATGTATTTCTAATTATAATTTAGAAGATTTAATATTAGGCAAATTGCACCAAAAATTGTTGGAATTTTCAAAGGTGCAAACATGTGCAAGCAGATTAAGTGAAGAGCATCCCCAACAGCTTCCTCATTTTAGAGAAAATGAAGAATATGAAAATTTTGGGTTTTATTTTTTGCTCCAACAGCTTTCCTAAAACTATCTCAAAAAATAGAGAAAATAGGAGAGAGAAAGAGTTTTTCTCCAAATATGGAGATAACCCAAAAATTGATTACTAAACGAAAGCACCAATAAAATTCTTTGAAAAAAATATATTTGAAGAGATAAATAATATTTTAATATTATAATTAATGTTTTTGTTTCTCCAAATGGGGAATCCGGTGAAAATGCAAGTAATTTTTTTTTTAAATTTAACTTTTAGTTCTTCATTTTAGAGAAATTTTAAGAAATCTGTTGAAGATGCTCTAATTAGTAATCGGCTTTTTAGTCTTTCTAGCTAACTTCTACATATAATCAAAAATTTGATCATTAAAAAAAATGATTATAGTTAATTACACCGATAACTAGATCGTTAATTAAGAAACAAAACAAGAACAATTATGTGTATTAGTTGGCGTGTCGTGGGAGCATACCTTTAATTAAAAATCCAATATTATATATTGTATTAATAAAAAATTTATGTATTAACTCATAAATCCCCTTAAGAAGTATTTACCAAACATTTTATGAGTAAATATTTATCGGGTAACTTACCTTATCGGGTGAGTATGGACCGAAATCTTATCCAATCAACGCTTATAGGGTAAAATGACAATATATTTTATTGGCCAATAATTAATGTTACAGGTATATGAAGATGATGACTCTTGTCGATAAACATTTACCCGATAATCTACATTTCTACTTGCCACCAAGATTGACATCAATTACATATAAAGTCTAGCTACTAAAAGTCATAAATATTTAGAAAATAATTTACAAAAACAGATACGAATGATAAATCCTTATAGATTTATATCAGTATTCAAATAAAATTTTACATTCACACACGAATATAATTTATAAAACGTAAAACAATCTAACAAAAATAAAAAATAAAATTAAAGAAACTTGAGGTTAACTTTGGTGTAAAATTTAACCAAGAAAATGTAAACAAGATAATGATTATGAGACAGTAATCATATATAGTTATTTTGGCAAAAAAAACATTGATTAACGGCACCATACGGAATCTGCCTTCAAGGACATCAATGTGAGGGGGTATTTTTTTGGCTCACTCGATGGCTGAGGCTAGTGGGGCCTATGATGTGTGTAGGTAAAGTCACCTCATCCCTTTACCAACTGAGTTATACGCCGAAGGCAATCATATATAGTTATTAATATGATTTTCATTATTATTGGTGGTGAATCACGTTACCCATTATTTTATTATTATTAACGACGTACGACCCAATAATTCGTAAATTTTTAAAACTCAAGCCCAATAAATTAAACACAATTATTTGTTTCTTATTCCTTGTCTACTTTCTCTTGTTGCCTTCCATCTTATCTTCTTCTCCGATTCTCTTTTGTTATTTTGATTTCCTTTTTCCTTCAATATAACCAAAATCATAAATAAAATGTCTTCTATTAAAAAGTTTGAACATCTTAGAATTCCCCTTCAAGCCATAAAATTGGCCACCAACAACTTTGGTGATGATAATTACATCAGTCGAGGTGGATTCGGGAAGGTTTACAAAGGAGAGCTCGTTCACTCCAGAGGCCCTGTTATGGTTGCTGTCAAGCGCTTAGATACGACACTTGGACAAGGGGCCCCTGAGTTTTGGAAAGAGATCATGATGCTTTCGCGTTACAGACATGAGCATCTTGTCTCTCTGTTGGGCTATTCGGATGAAGGTGGTGAGAATATCCTTGTATATGAGTATCTACCTAACAAAAGTCTCGACATGTATCTTAGTAGCACTACTCTCTCCTGGATCCAACGTCTTAAAATATGTATTGGGGCGGCTCGTGGCCTAGAGTATCTTCACAATCCCGATGGCACAACACAAAGAGTGTTACATCGCGATATTAAGAGCTCCAACATATTGTTAGATGAAAACTGGAACGCCAAGATTTCAGATTTTGGTCTTTCGAAATTTGGACCAGCTAACCAAGAGTTCACATTTCTTATCTCCCATGCTGCAGGCACAATTGGGTATTGTGATCCACTTTATATGGATACAGGATTCTTGACAAAAGAATCTGATATCTACTCTTTTGGGGTAGTGTTATTCGAAGTCTTGTGCGGAAGGCTTTGCTTTGTGAATTACAATGATAGTCGTCGATTTCTATCAAAGCTGGCGCAAAGGTGCTACGAGGAAAACAAAATAGATACAATTGTCCATACTTGTCTACAAGAGCAAATATCACCAAATTGTTTAAAAAAGTTCTCAAAAATCGCATATCAATGCTTACATAGAGATCGCGAAGCACGTCCACCTATAGCTGAGATTATAAAACAACTTGAAATTGCACTTCAAGATCAAGTAAGTTTTAATTGAGACACAAATGGATTTTTTTTCTCTGCTCTTATTTAAAAAAAATTATTAACATTTATTGGAATTATACTTTCTCTAGGAGAGACATGATTTTCAGAAGGAAGAAAAGTTAAAATCTCATGAAGAAGATGCTCATCTTGGTGATATGTCTGAGGAGGAGTTGAAAGCATATGATGGTACAGATCCCACAAAGCCGCTTCTTATGGCAATCAAAGGTCAGATTTATGATGTCTCAGATACCAGAATATATTTCGGACCAGGTGGTAGTTATGGACAACTTGCTGGAAAAGATGCAAGTAGAGCTTTCGCAAAACTGTCATTTACGGATGAGAATGTGATTGGAGATCTCACTGGTCTTCGTCCTGCTGAGCTTCGGGCCTTACAAGAATGGGAATCCAGCTTCAAGCGTAAGTATGTTATGGTTGGATCGATTAAAAAGTCATAAATGGTCCCTTAGTAATGAAGATATCAAGGTACATAAATCAAACATGAAGAGATTTTTTGTTATGGCTAATTCGGTTTTTATTATTTTAATTTATTTTCTACTACTTTACTTCTATGATGAGTTCAATTTAGGAAGGTACATATACTCGTATCATTTATGTCATTTTGGTTATCAACCCCCAAAAAATTCACTTATTTAATTTGAAGGTGATGCCAGCCACATTGATTGCAAGACAATAACAATAAATTATGAAAACGCCAATACATTGAAATAATATAAAGTCGTAAAGTCGTAGTTTAACCCTGTGAAAAAAGTCAATGTTGTTTGATCATGGGGAAAGTCAACTATGTTGATTTGAGGAATAAAATATGTTTTTCCAAAATGGAATCGATCTTTTGAGCAAAATGCAAAACTACGTCTTAGGTGTGAGATTTTATCTAATAGGTGGACGGCAACATTTTTTCGTTCATTTTTTGAAATGTATAATATTTATATACGGCAAATGCAATAAATAAACGCACACACCCTCCGCACATTTGGTGAAGTTTGAACCACTGACCTCCTAGGAGGTAAAAGACTCAGATAACCCCTGACCTCATAGGTGGACGACAACATTTCACCCCTCTCAAATGTGGTTTCTCGGTTATTGAAGTACATAAGCACATGACATATCGTGCATGCATATTTCAAGATGTGATTGAGGTTTTGTCACAACAAGTATTTGTATCAGTGCAAAATCGAAAGTCAAATGTTGTCATGATACAAATTATGTGTGTTACTTTATGTTCAAACTTTCGAAAAGGTGTCGTGGGTTGCATTGTTCGGTGAAAGTACGAGATCTACTCCATCTGGAAAATCAAAGAGATTGAAATTATTTGTTTTAGATTTCCAAGCCTATGGAATTTACATGATACTAATCGGGTTCCAAGAATCAGGGAAGATGGATGGATGGAGGTTAATGCGGATGCTAATACTAATCGGGTTCCAAGAATACTCAACCACCTCACGCTATAACCCCTACTTGTGAACATGACTTGATTTTATATAAAAAAAGGTACATAACATCAGGGGTGTTTAATTTGCGGAACAGTTTGATGCGTTTTGGGGCCAACCATAAACCACAACATCGTATATGTGGTTTGAGCATTTTCCCGAACCTTTGTGTGGAACACAAAAATCTATTTCTAGGTCCAAAAATGATATATCATTTTCGGGCATAAATTCTTACAAAGTTATCTAGTTTTCTATCAATTTTCTCTCAACTTTCATCATCAAAACATCATTTAATTTGTTAAATTCAAGTATATATTGAATTCAATTGTTGTATCCTCAAAGCAAACATCAATTGTACCAACACATTTTTGTTTTAGGACACTGCTATTATACAGATCTCAATCTAACCTTGGTTTTACAAAAAAAAATCTGCAAATTCAAGTAAGATTTACATATTTATATCAACCAGTGTTCGGCAACGCGCGTTGCGCGATGACAATATTATGTTGTACTAAAAACAATACAAATCAATATATATATATATATATATGTTGTATTAAAAAAATGATTGAAACTTGTGTGTGTAGGGATTTAGTAAATATATTATTTTTTAATCAATATATGTAAAGAGTGTTATGTAAATTATATAATCGATAATCATCTTAAAGTATTATAAACGCCATCTTCATTTTATTTAATTATAATCAATTTATTCTTATGTAGATACATAAACAATACACATTATTATATACTAATGTCTTGTAAATAAGATTATACATGTTAATCATAATTTCAATATATGAGTTTTTAAACATAATAATTACATATATTTACTAATATTATGTAAATAAAAATCTAAAGTCATGTGACATGTAAGAAAATTTTATTTGTAACTTGCAAGCGTGAATTGCACAAAAAAGAATTTATAGAAAGTTTGTAATGGTAAATTGAAAATATTATATCCACTAAAATTAAATATAATACATGTTTGACTCGCCAATATTTTCAATAGTTTATTGGCAACTATAATAAATTAACAAAATATCGTTCCATCAACATATACATTTAAATGGTACAAAATTATCGATTTACTAAAATCAACATCATTTCTAATGTTTGGTAAAATAATTACATCAATAACAAAAATTTTAAAAAGTGTATAAAAATATACATATTATTATATTCAAGTCTCATGTATATAAATAAAAATATTCCTATTGTGATCGTATTTCATTTATGTAAATGAGTTTATAGTTATTTTGGTTATATATATATATATATATAAATGTATATATTATGTAAATAAAAATATGAGTCATGTTAAATAAAATAATTAAAAAATTATTGTGTGTAACCAATAAAAATGAATTGTCTAATCAATTTAAGATTTTGATAATAGTTACATCAATAAAAAAGTTAAAATTTGACAACAAAGAAAATTGGGATTGAGATTCTTAGAAAACGTCGCCTTATTGTCGGTGTTTTTTCTTATAAATATACAAATTGATAAACTATAAGAAACATAAAAGATAAAGATGAGAATCCACATTTAGTGTACTTGAACCGGACAACTTCCTCTCGAACTCCAACATATATTTAGTCCCAGGACCTATAAAGACAACAAAAACAAAATGCAAATCAAAATTCTCACATAACTCTGAAGTCTCGATAGATCAATGCTCCGATTCCTTCTTATATATTATATTGATAAACACGTGTATAATGCCGTAATGAACAATTTGAGAGTTGTGCCGATTTACCCGATTGAACTCATGTATATGTATAATTCTCTTTGTCAGTTGGGGTAATCGGTAAGGAAATAGAGAGACATAGATTAAGGGTTGGAGAGATCGATAAGAATAAAAACAAACCAGAAATAAAATGAAAAAACTAAAGAGATAGAGAAGAAAAACAAACCTGAATCAAAATGAAGAAATTAAGGGATGCAGATGGTAAAAGGACGAGAGGTTATGGATGGATTAAAAGATTGAGAAGGTAAAAAAAGTGTGTAACTTACCTCTAGAAAGAATCATTTTATAGCAAATGTTTTACATCATTTATTGTAGGTTTTTATGTAATTAGTTGATACAGTGAGTATTCACGGGTTATTAACATGTTTCTTCTATCTTTGAAAAACAAGAAAAAGGCTTGGAATATGGCATCGAAGAAAGGTCAAACAGAGGCTTACGCGACTTGCCATGCGACCTAAAGCCGCGCAGCCCCCTGATCGTCTTTATCGTTCCTTGATCTTCCTTTAAATAATTACTTAAGTTTTAGTTATTATTTATCATCTTTATAATTGTGTTAGGATTATTATTTAGTTTCTTTTATTAAATATTTAATTACTTTCCTAGTTGGATTAGGATTAAGATTAGTTTCCATAGTTATATTTTTTGTATTTTTAATTTCCTCATTTTGGTAAGTTGTAACAAATACGCAAGTCTTCAACAGTCAGAAATTTTGGAGATTTATGATATATTTTTACCCTAATGGTTATACTATAATATATGTTACAATAGAAACAAAAAGAAAAAAAGGAGAGTGAAAATCTTGAAGAAGTTTTTAAATATTAGAGAAATAAATAACATTGGATTATTTTCGGTTAATAAAATACATTGAAATTAAATATTTAGAAAAGAAAATAATTTAGGATCGCTTAAGAACTAGTTTATATGCAACTCTATTCTTTACCCATTTGATATCAAATATACTAAAGTTTTAATTTATCAATAGAAGAAAAGAAAATGTTGCGTCTATCATCTCTCTCTAATAAATTTTTTTAATGAGCGAACGGAAATAACATAAAATACCAACGTTTATTTGCGATATTGATACATAAGAAATATTTTATAAAGCAAATAGTCAAAAAGGACCTGATGTTTCAAATACCTTTAGACATTTAAGTTCAAATATGTACATATAAAAGCATCTGTAAAAGCTTTTTCAAAATAGAGATTTTGGACCATCCAACGAATTATTCGAAATAGATAACAAGAGGAGACCCAAAGAGAGTATAGATTTCTCAAAATTTGGTGAATAAATGATTTTTTATTATATTCCAAATATAGAGTGAAAATTTTAGGAGACAAATTAGTATTATATTAGATATATAAAATATTTTAATAATATAATTAATAGGGTAATCTAAAAAATGAGAATCTTTTAGGTGGCGTTTGGTTCGCAGAATGTTTTTGGATGAAATGGAATCTGTCAAATGAATTTGACTTTGAAGGAATTGGAATGTAATGTTGTCAGGTTTGACCACTTATTTGGTTGACAGAATTGGAATGAAATCTGTTAAAGAAATTGGAATTTGTCTGTTTGGTTCACAAAATGTAGCTTTGGAATTGAAATGAATTTATTATAAATGACCAAAATACCCTTTTTGATAAGTTTTAATCTTTTAAAACAAAAAATTCTTTAAAAAAATAATCTTTAAATATATTTTTTTCACTAAAAATACTTTAATAAAATAATTTTTAAATACTTTAATGCACAAAAAAAATATAATATACACAACCCAGATAAAATATATTGTCAAACAAACAAAATTATATTTTGAAAAAATAAAATATATTTCGAGAAAATAAAAAATGTATTAAATTATATTATATAAAATAAAATATAAATATAAATATAAAATATGAATATAAATATAAATATAAAAATATAAAATATAAAATATAAAATAAAAACCTAAAGTATTAAATTAAATTATGTTATATTTAAGTTAATGGGTATATTTGAAATTATGAAAATACAACATTCAATCAATTCCAATCCCATCAAAATCCTTCAAGATTGCTAAGGAATTTGAAATTCACTTATTTATGAAATCTGGTGGAATTGGACATTCCTTTTCGTCGAAAAGAATGAACCAAACGAAGGAATGAAATTCGGTCAATGGAATTCGACATTCCAATTCCATCAGATTCCATCAGAATCCGTGAACCAAAAGAGTTAAATACAATTTTTTACAGAGATTTTAAATTTTGATTCTCAATCTTACCTAATTTTTGAATAATCTATTAAAACTAAAAGATGTCCTAAGAGCATCTCCAACAGCATTGCTAAAATGGAAAAAAATGGGTTTTTGTTTGTTATTCTTCTCCAACAGCATTGATATCTTGATTGCTAAAATAGAGATTCTTGGAGAAATCTCTAAATATAGAGAATTATCTATAATTCTTTAAATATGAGAGAGAAATAATTATTTAATTCAATCCACCAATGAAATAATTCTTTTATCATTTTATATTAAGTTTTTCTTTTAAAGTGCATTGAAATATAAATTAAAGAATATTATATTAATATAATTTGTGTTAAAATCTCTAAAATAGCAAAGTTGTTGAAGATGAATGTAAATTTTTTTAAAGATTTTAACTTTTGATTCTCTATTTTGGAAAAATTATAACAAAGTTGTTGGAGACGGTCTAACAACTTAGAAATTGTACTAAAGTGAATCCACTGTGTCCCAATAATTCAAAGTGACTGGTTATAAAAATAATGAACTAAAAGGCAAGAAATAATGGCCTCCCATTTCCTATCTCTTTCTCTTTCTCTTTCTTTGCTTTCTGCTTTCTTGTTGCATTCATCTAATCTTCTTCACTTCTCCAATTCTCTTTTATTATATTTGATTTCCTTCATCATTCAATATTACCAAAATCATTAAGATGTCTTCAATTAAAGATTTTGAACACCTTAGAATTCCCCTCCAATCCATAAAACTGGCCACCAACAATTTCGGTGATGATAACTATATCAGTCGAGGTGGATTTGGAAAGGTTTATAAAGGAGAACTCGTCTACTTCGGAAGTCGGGTTATGGTTGCTGTCAAACGCTTAGATACAGCACTTGGACAAGGGACTCCCGAGTTTTGGAAAGAGATCATGATGCTTTCCCGTTATAGACATGAGCATCTTGTTTCTTTGTTAGGCTTTTCTGATGAAGGCGGAGAGAATATCCTTGTATATGAGTATCTACCTAACAAAAGTCTCGACATGTATCTTAGTAGCACTAATCTCTCATGGATCCAACGTCTTAAAATATGTATTGGGGCCGCTCGTGGGCTAGAGTATCTTCACAATCCTGATGGCACAACACAGAGAGTGTTACATCGTGATATTAAAAGCTCCAACATATTGTTAGATGAAAATTGGAACGCCAAGATTTCAGATTTTGGTCTTTCCAAATTCGGACCTGCTAACCAAGAATTCACATTTCTTATCTCTCAAATTGCTGGTACACATGGGTATTGTGATCCACTTTATATTGATACAGGATTCTTGACAAAAGAATCTGATATCTACTCCTTTGGGGTAGTATTATTTGAAGTCTTGTGTGGAAGGCTTTCCTTTGCAGATTATAATGATGGTCGCCGATTTTTGTCAGAGTTGGCAAAAAAGTGTTACGAAGAAAACAAAATAGATACAATTGTCCATACTTGTCTACAAGAGCAAATATCACCACATTGTTTGGATAAGTTCTCAACAATCGCATATCAATGTCTACAAAGAGATCGCAATGAACGTCCACCTATAGCTGAGATTATAAAACAACTTGAAATTGCATTTCAAGATCAAGTAAGTTCTATTTCATACCCCAAATGAATTTTCCTCAACCCATAATTATAATTAATGAGCACGAATTTCTTTAGGTGAGACACGATCTTGAGAAGGAAACGAAGTTGAAATCTTGTGGACTACTTGGAGAAGTTGAAAAAGACGTTTGTATTGGTGATATGTCTTTGGAGGAGTTGAAAGCATACGATGGTCGTGATCCCAAGAAGCCTCTTCTTATGGCAATAAAAGGTCAAATTTATGATGTCTCACGAAGTAAGATGTTTTACGGACTAGATGGGCCTTATGCAATATTTGCCGCCAAGGATGCCAGTCGAGCTTTAGCAAAAATGTCCTTTGAGGAGAAGGATTTGAATGCAGATCTCATTGATCTTGATCCTTTTGAACTTGAGGCATTACAAGATTGGGAAGACAAGTTCAAGAGCAAGTATGTTAAGGTTGGATCCATTAAAACAACTCATTTAAGCTAGATATATAGAATTATAACAATGTATATTTTATAGCAGTTTCAACATTTCTACAAAATGTAAAGCAAAAAATCAAAGTGATTAGACAAAAAAAATATACATTCTAAAACTGTAATAATTATTCATTTTTAAAATTATGTGTCTTTTTCATTATAAACATTTATTTCGGAAAAAATGAGCATATATTTTTACATTTAGACTTGAATCACAAGAATTTTAGGTTGATTTTTTTGAGCTCGTATATGCTATACCACAAAAAGTACGATTGGGATGTGGCTGAACAGAAAACGATGACTTGTATATGCGCTTTAGGTTTGATTAAGCCACCTGATTCCATCTTTCCTTGTTACCTTCCTGAAAACCATGGCAAGACTTATCACTTATGGTCATGTCCACATTAATACAAGCGGGTCATAACGTGGCGTTTTACATCACGCCGATCCACTTGGCGGGAATCCCAAATTAACACCTCCTTAAAAAACTACTTATCAGCTTATTACATTTTGGTACCGCCATAAACTAATCCAAACACTTTTTATAAAACTTGGTTTGACACCACATAAGTTGATAAACACCTTTACAAAAGAAAAAAAACATATGTTGTTTTTAACAAGCAATCCCAAACACCCCTTTAAAAAATAACTTATCAGCTTATTACGTTTTGGTACTGTCATAAACTAATCAAAACACTTTTTATAAAACTCCGGTTTAACACCATATAAGTTGATAAGCACTTTAAAAAAAACATAAGTTGTTTTTAATAAGCAATCCCAAACACCCTAAAAATTTCTTTATCCATATTTTTATCCTAACATGTCGAAACATAACGGGTAATTGATTTAACCTTACCTATTATGAGACCAACATGTGAATGCAATATCTAACGCAATTTGTCAAACGTTACTCTAAAATAGATGAATAAAAATCTCCTATACTAAATTAGCACGTTCTATTCATGTTCACCAATCACATGAATGTACTTCGTTGAAGAAAGAATATGAAATTAAATTTTATTCATGCAATTTTAGGACATCAGTTTTTTTATTCAAAATATACAACAAAACAAAAACTAAAGACTTTCTGAACGGACAAAAACTAAAGACTTGATCATTAAAATATTAATGATATATATATATATATATATATATATATATATGTTTTTAAAGATGATATAAAATAAACAAGTGTATAAATGTGGAAGTAGGCCCAATGATTTTGAGATTTAGTATATAATAAATCTTTAACGCGTATAAGTTGGTCTAATTTCGTTATCTAAATCTAACAACTAGCTTTAGAAATAAAAACAAAGAAATGAAGGCAATTATTACCAAGTTTCCGAGTTTTTTAACATTAAATTAAACCAACAAAAATATTTAAGATTGGATAGGATTTGAAATAAAGTTGTAAGAGCATCTTTAACATATTCTTTAAAATAAAGATCTTAGGGCATCAACAATGGTAAAGTTGTATGAATGACTTGAAAAAAATAAAAATATATAAAAAAATTGTTGGACCCATCATAATATACTTTCTCTCTCTTTTGCCTCTCACATTTATTTTTTCAAACATTTGAGGAACATCAAGACTTTGATAAGTAGAATCTTTTTCAAGTTTTGTCTCCAATGGTCAAACATTTTTCAAGTCATCTTCAAACAACCATTGGAGATGCTCTTAGATACGTTTGCTCCAACGGTTTCTCCAAAGCCTAACCCAAAAAATCGGGTTTTGCAAAAAAAAAAAACACACCTTACTTTAGGTTTGGGTTTGGCACATCTGTAACTGTGATTCCAAGAACTTCTAAACAATAAAACACAATGTGATACTCGAACCAAAGATGTTGTACCCCAGTGGTTTGGTAACATCCTGGGAGGGTAAGTGGTGGAAGCCCTTACTACCTGGGTTCGAACCCCATGGTGATCACGTGGAGGTATCCCCGAATCAAGGGACGGATCGTAGGCCTGCTGTTTGGGCCAGGTCGTGGGCCGAATCGTCACCGGGTCGAAGGAGGATTAGTCTGGACTAAGTCCAGGATACCCTCGAAATGCAATTGCTTTTCAAAAAAAATGTGATACTCGATATTGTGAACCGTTTCAAATCGTAAAATTAAAATTACACCCTTAAATATAATATTTAGAGAGGTTTCACCCACCAAATTAAAATTTAAAGTGTCGTCGAGATTAAATTTAAAATATTAATTTAATTGTATTTGAATTTATTGTTTTAAGAAGAAGAAGAAGAAGAAGGTCCTATAAGTAGACCCATTTGGATTATGACTTTGGAATCAGAGATTAATTAACATCTGATTCTCCAAATGCCGACCTGGAGGGATTCCTTACCTTCATTTTCTAGCGGAGCCGCCTCTTCTTCTCGATCAGCGTCTGAATACATACGGAATACGATGTCTGGAATGAATGCTCGTTCCAGACTGACTTCTCTTCTCACAGGCAGTAATATCAACTCTCAACCAGTGACTGAATACATACGTAATACAATCTCTGGAGTGAATACTCATACTCGTTCCACGGTTACTAATCTTCTCACCCAAACGGCTAATCAATTTGAGTCTACACGACGTGGTACAATATCTGACATGAATCATCATCACACCGATTCTACCAGAAACACCACACATCGCTACTACCAGGAAGACGATCGACCAGTTAATTGAGATACCAGACGAACCCGTGGAAGAAATGATGAATGATCCCTGGTAATAATTAAGCCACAACTCAACCAATGATCCCATTATATATTATATTATATAGTTGTTGTAATCTTAATTTCATATATGTCTGTCTCGTCTCGTCTTGTTTCATATATTTATTAAATAAAAGTACATGATCATAATGTTTTCGGTTATCTTCTGGTTAGTTAAAAATTGTCCCTATAATGTTTTCGGTTATCTTCTGCTTAGTTGAAAATTGCCATTAGGGACGAAGATGGTACCTAGTTTACCTAGTTTATTATACACGGTTGGGTTCGCTGACAAGTGTCAAATTTGGTGAGAAACGTGAAAAGTGGTTATCAACCGTTAGATAAGAAATGGACAAACATCAGGATGAGATGCACCGAATCAATTTTCTTTTAAGCAACAATTCATGGAAGTGTATTTGATTAAAATTGATCAACGTTTTAAAAGTACTTCCACCGAAAATGACACTTCTTGCATGATCTCATGCCTATATATATATATATATATATATATATAGTTGGATTCCACTGAGAAGTTCACTACTAGAAAAACTCAAATTTCCGACGAAAATTACCGACGGATACAAACCGTCGGTAATTACCGACGGATTACCGACGGATTTCATTTAAAAAAATAAATATCCGTCGGTAATCCGTCAGTAATTACCGACGGATTACCGACGGATTTCATTTAAAAAAATTAAAAAAAAAAATAAATAAATATCCGTCGGTAATCCGTCGGTAATTACCGACGGATTACCGACGGATTATTTAATTAAATAAATAAAAATTAAAAATAAATAAAAAAGTGGCGTCGGTGATCCGTCGGTAATCCGTCGGTAAAGAGAGCCGTCGGTAATCCGTCGGTAAATTCCGTCGGTAATCCGTCGGTAAATCAATTACCGACCAGGTTATTTCCGACGACGATTACCGACGGATTACCGACGGATTTGGCCGTTTACCGACGGATTACCGACGGATTTGGCCGTTTACCGACGGATTACCGACGGATTTGGCCGTCGGTAATTCTCGTTTTTTTTGTAGTGGTTGAGGTTAACGTGAGAAGCGTGAGAGTTAGATAATCAACCGTTGGATGAGAAATGAATGCATGTTAGGATGAGATGCACCAGATCAATTCCCTTCAGTCAGTTTGTGCAAACCCCGTACAAACCAATCTACCAATCACGTAACTTTGTTTTTTTATCCATAAGGGTATTTTAGGGCTTTTAGCATATTGTTTCATCTCCACCAATCACGTAACTTATTTTTTTATATCCATAACTTCTTTTTTATATCCATAAGGGTATTTTAGGGCTCTATCGGAAAATATAGATTCATGAAGCCAAATTATATATTCATGAAGCCAAATTTTATATTCATGAAGCCAAAATATAGATTCATGAAGCATCAACAAAAAAAATTACAGATTCATGATTGTAGATTGGTTTGTACGGGGTTTGCACAAACTGACTGGTTTGCAATTGATATTTCCCCTATATATATATATATAAATATATATATATATATAGGGTCATTATCCATTGCAAACCAGTTAGTTTGTGCAAACTTTGCAAACCACTATATTAGGAAACAACAGATATATTTATGGTAATTATTATGATTCATTAATAATGATTGTGATATATATGGAAGATGAGAACGTTCATTAATTACGATCATGACTTTAGATTAGGAAACATAATAAAATCAGATATTGATTAGAGTTGATGAACGGCTAAGATTGGTTTGCACAGTTTGCACAAACTAACTGGTTTGCAACGGATAATTCGCCTATATATATATAGGACGATAATCAAATGAGAACCTAGAATAAGTTGAGAACCGTGAAAACCAATCTAAGCCGTTAATTGATTTTAATCTATGGACATTATTATAGGCAAAAATAGGTTGAGAACCGTGAGAACCTATGAATGATTTTGTATGTTTTTAAAACCATAGGATCAAAACCAAATGACGGCTTAGATCGGTTCCTACGGTTCTCAACCTATTTTTGGTTCTCACATGATTTAACCCCTATATATATATATATATAGAGAGAGAGAGAGAGAGAGGAAAGTTCAAATGAAAACTCAAATTCAATTGTAAACATGAGGACAAATCTCGTCCATTGATCGCAGCCATATTTAAGCCATTCCTAAAATTCAGCTTTAGGGGTATTTTCGTCAAATTAGAATCAGCGCCTATTTTTGTTGAATTTTTATTTTCTTTTTTAATTAAAAAACTTTTACCCCCTTAAATTTTAAAATAAATTATCTCAAAAATTACTAACATTTTAATCAAACAAATTACATCAAAAAAAACGAGAATTTCGTGCTCTTCGATATGACATCCATCATGATATAGTTTTTTTTCGATTTAACCGTTTTTTACGTGAAATCGTGTATATGTGTTATATTCAAATTGAATATAACACATATACACGATTTCACGTTATAACACATATTCAGACTGAATATAACACATATTCAGTCTGAATATAACACATATTGTAGTAACCGTGTCTAAAATGAACGAGTTTCAAGCCTGGTGGTAGAAATTGTTAAAATGAAAGTTGAGGGGAGTATTTTGTAAACGAGGTCTAGGGTATAAATGGCACAAAACCCTAGGAGAGACATCCTCCTACTGATTTGTGTGTGTGGCTGGCGGCTATTGAAGAGAAAAGAGGAGAGAAAGAAGTTTTGGATATTCTGGGCATTTGAGGAAGAGAGGCACCAATCTGTGAATTCAGAAGAGAAGGTGGTGTTGGATTTCGTTTCTGCTAGTAATTCGACCAGGTAATCATTCTTACAAACTCTCTGCTGATTCGGTTGTGTTTGATTGTTTATTTGGGAGTTTTTGTGAGGAAGGGCATTGTGGTCTTGAAAGAGAGATTTGGCCATCTATTGGTGTTTGGATAGCAAGAAGTTGATAAGAATTGGTCATGTAATGTTCATGTTACTTTTTATCGCTGTATCGTGTTAAATTGGGGGGATTTTAGTGAGATTACAGCCTCTAAACTCGTCCAGCGCCGTCCGGAAAAGTCTCATCATATGAATGTTTCCGGGTAAGTGTCTAATGATCGGATGTGTGTGTCCGGATAGGATGTTGTCCGGATAGGATGAGTTGTCCGGATAGGGTGTTGTCCGGATAGGATGAGTTGTCCGGATAGGGTGTTGTCCGGATAGGATGAGTTGTCCGGATAGGATGTTGTCCGGAGAGTGTTGTCCGGATAGGATGAGTTGTCCGGATAGGGTGTTGTCCGGATAGGATGTTGTCCAGAGAGTGTGTTGTCCGGAAAAGGGTTTTTGTCCGGAGAGTGTGTATCTCCGGATAAGTGATGCAGTCGGCTTATGCGTTTTCATCCTTTCGCTCAGGTAGGTCGTTTGGAAGTGTGGGTCAGAGTAGGAAAGAGACGTAAGCATATCAGGTGAGTTTTTCTAACCAAAGCTTGATGGTACTTGTTCATTTACTGGTACATATGAGTTTACTTAATGTATGTGCATATATATTACTTATGCATGATGTGAGCTATATGGGGGGTGTGTCCCATACGATATGGTGTGATACTTATGGGGGGTGTCCCATATGTGATGGCATGACGATTATGGGGGGTGTGTCCCATATGTGATGGTGTGACGATCATGGGGGGTGTGTCCCATATGTCATAGTATGATGCCTATGGGGGGGTGTCCCATATGTTATTTGTCAAACTTACATTGATTTATGTTTCGCAAAGTTTTAAATGATAAATGTGGTGTGATTGTAACTGAGGGATCTCACTAGACCTTGTGGTCTAACCCTCGCATTTTCAAAACTGAAACCCTTTTCAGGTAAGCACGTTAAGGGACAGTGCCTCTAGTGGTGAAGAGAAGGCGTGAGAGCGGGCATGGCTTGGCATTAGTGGACTTCCTTTACATTTTCGTTATTAGAAACTCTCAGTTGTAATTAGGGTTGTTCCGCGAACCCAAAGTTTTGAATTTTGATGGTGTGAACCTTGGGCCAAGTTTTGGCGATTTAATATTATATGTCTTGTTTTGGAATGGGTTGTTACAATTGGTATCAGAGCCGTAGTTTAAGGGATTTAGGTGACCGGATGAGCCTAAACTTAAACTGTAGAGTACAACTGAGAAAATAGGAAGGCCTAGGAAGACCTCACTAGGGAGTGTGAATAATAGGGTGGTGAGAACTATCATGTAAGGTAAGTTCGGGATTACACCTGGCCAGTGTAATTGTGAATTTACAGGTGCATGACGGTGATCATTCTTGCCTTGTTATTTTGGGACGGTTGTTAATCTGTTTTGTGTGTAAAGTTTAATCTTGTCATTATGGCAAGGGTTTAGTGTGTTGTGCAGATCATTCTTGGCGTGATTGATGATACTATCTAGAAGAAGCATCGTTTGAATGTTTGGTATGAGTGTCCGTGGGAAGTAGAACCTTTAGGGTTCTTAAGGGAAATAAGTGTTTGGAGGTGAACTCCTATTCTCTAATGAGTCTTTATTCTGGGAGATTCCCAGTGCCGGTGAATTGAAATCTTGAGAGTTTCAGCTCAAGGATCGGATAGTGGAGAGGTGCTTTCTTACTCTCTAGTTAGTGGAAGAGTGACAAGAGTGGTTGAAAAGTGATAGATGTATGGATTGGTAACATTGGTGTCGGTTAACCAAATTGGGACCGAGGTGAAGCCGTTTATTTTACAAATTAATAGTCAGGTGGTGACTGTGAGGTTGGAGCGGAAGTGTGTGGGGAAGTATCGGTACCGAAGGTTGTTTCAAATATAAGGAACCTGATGGTGTAGTGGGAAGTAGGGTGTCGGCGTTGATTTGTTGTAACTGCAAAAAGGTTAACCCTGCTTGAGCGAATAGCCTTCAATGTAAAGCGAGTCATGCATTACGTTTTTAAACCGGTTACATAAGTCCCCATGTCAAAATGTGTGAGTGTGTACGTGTGCCTTGTAAACTTCTGATTTTGAAAATGAGTTGGCGTGTGCAAGTGTGTGCTGGAAGGAAAAGATAAATTTGTTTACATGGTGTAATAAATTTCGAACTTGGAGAAATAGCGAGTTACTTCACTTCTTTTGCGAGTGAGTTAAACCTTGTTGTAAAAAAAATTGTAACAATATTAGATCGTATGTTTTTATGGATGAAAACGATATGAACACGTGGTTGACATATCAACAAGTGTGAGAGTCAGTCGACTATCCCAGTATGGGTGATTTTGCTGTATTTTTTAAAAAAATCTGCACAAGGAGAGTTTCAGTGAATGCACTTTCAAATGATGAACAAGGTTGCGTGTGAGCGATCTTTGAGATTGGTGTGTGTGGTGGTAACTTATGGGAGTGTCGTGGCATGCATATCAAAACCTTGTTTTGTGGGATATTTTGAGTGTGTAAAACAATTTAAATCATTGTGTTGTCATGCATGAAGGCTATGAACTCGCTAGGTAGTAAGGGATATCGTGCCTAAGAATGTGCGAAGTTCCGGGAGTGGAAAATGTGGTCGAGTCGTCGATGGTTGATTTGCGATCTTAGTGTTACAGTATAGGGAGGACAGTGCCTACCTGTAGCCTAGGTCTTTGTCCGTGGAAATGCTTGTGTGATGGTAGTCCTTGCTCTTTTCGGTAAGTGGGCATAAGACTGACGGCGGGGGGGGGGGGGGGGGGGGGGGGGTGTCCCGGGTGATTTCGAAGTAGGCAAAATACTTTGAAAGGTAACGTTGTGGTATGTGGATGAGTCGGTATCGGCGTAGAGCCGAAGTTGAGGAGAAGTTGAATTTAGGCTAATTGCCAGGATTTGTTGTGGAAGTCAACGACGAGTGTTGAGTCGTTGTCGGGAGATTTGAGAGTTGAAAGGCTAGCCCTGGTGTGATTTCATTTGTCGGGTGTGAGAGCGGAGATAAGAGGACGACTGGGATACGTGTGTATCTGCCCAGAGGGTGGACCGCCTTTTGGTGAAGTATCCTGAAGGTGGAGATGTGGTAGTTGGATAAGTGATTCTTCCTTTGTGACTGTTATGTCAATTACGAACGAGGTAGTTAGCTCAACTTATGTGGGACCCGTAGACTATGTTGGTTTGCAAGGATGTGTAGTTAGCTCAACTTATAGTTTGATTTATTTGAGCGTGCTTCAAGTGGACCCGAAGAGTCGGTCGGGAATAAAGACTCGATCGAGTGTAGTAGACGGTCATAAATTGTGATTCACCTAGATGGGAGAAAGACAAGGTTGTGAGTCTTTCTGAACCTAAATTTTATACAAGTGTGACAGAGTTATTATATAACTGTGTGCTTCTCAGCTGCATTTATTACAAAGCGACGATTAAGTGTGTGGTGTGGTTGTTATCTATTCGCGTGTTTCCAACTTCTTAAATATGAAGCTATGAACAAGTGTGTGGTAGAATGCATGCTTTAATTATGCATTGTGCTCTGGCGTTGTCGAGAAAATGGGGGGTGTGTCCCATATTAATTATATATATGAATTTGTTTCATATATAGCGAGTGTGCTCTTTGGCGCTGTCACGGTGTGTGTGTGTGTGTGTGACTATAGCGTGTGCCAGTAGCAGGTGTCAAAAGGTGATTGTCATTTTAAAGTGTGCTTATTTAAATGTGTAGTTGCATATAAATTGCATATGACCTGGTGTGATGTATATGGGGGGTGTGTCCCATATGGATTATTCGAACGAACTTAGTCTATTCCCGAGGGCGGGTGTGTGCCCTAGATCAGGCCACAAGTGTGTAGTGACCAGGCAGGAATTCCCGTTAGTTGCGTGGGGGGGGGGGGGGGGGGGTGAATTGCAAAACTAGCTGTTGCATATTGTTTCGTATACTCGTTTATATAAATGTTGTGTTTGTTGTGAAGAAAGTGTGGCCTTGTGGGTGTGCAAATGATCGTGACGATCGAACCTCTGGTGTGTGTGTGGGGGGGGGGGGGTTGTGTGGATAAGTTGGTGGTAACTTATATCTAGTGAGCATGTGAAGCATGGTGGGGATGAATTGTTGTGAGGTTAAGTGGTGGGCTAGTGATGATGGGGGATGAGCATAGGTGGAGATCTTTGCTCGGGGTTTGCTCATAAGTCGTTCAGATATGACCAAATTATGTGTGGAGTTGCATGGATGTCTAAGTGGCGTGTGGTATTGTTACCCGAAAATAAAAGAATGGGGTGACAATGGGTGACTAGATAAGAAGAAAATTGTGTACTCTTGAGTTGATTGATGAGTGCGTTTGCCTTGTATCGTTGTAATGATTGTGAAAATGTTGGATTGATTAGTTCATGATATCTTGTAGTAGTTATGAAATCTCTGAGAATGTTGAACTGATCCTTGTGTGTAAAGGAATGCAAAGGAGTGGGTTAATATCGTTTGAGGAATGAGAAGTGTGTGGTCGCTTCGAACGTAGCGTGGAAGTCCGGTTTGACTTGGTCGAATTTCTTGTATGAGATGTGGTGAAACTGTGGGATTAGACATAGTAACCGTTGAAATTGTGTGTATGGAGTGGTCAACGTTGAAAGAGAAATGTTCCATGTTAGCCTGAGGTAATTGGGGGCGGTAGTATGGAATAAGAGAGTAAGTGTAAAGTAAAAAGTGTGACAAGTGGCTCGGAAAGAGGGAAACTATGTTTCAGAACGTCACCATTGAGTGCATGAACTCTAGTGAGAGTATGAGAAAGGGGATTTGTGTGTACGTGAGTATTTTAAGCGTGGAGGAAAACTAGCTTATGTGATTGATCAAAAGTGTGTATCTTCTAGTGAGTTATTCTTTGGAAATGTGTTTTAGGTTTGAGAAGGAAGTGGAAGAAGGTAGTCGAATGTAGTGCTCTGATGAAGGACCATGGGATTGGACTTGATAGTAGTATGGGAGTGACGTTGTAGTAAAAGTGTGGGAATTGATTGTTATCAATGGGTTGTGGTCGGCACATTTAATGCAAGAAGGTATTATTTGCCTTAGACGTATTTTGTGCTAGAAGAGTGATTGTAGAGTTGTGTATAGCCTGGAGAGGAAAAATCTTAACTGCGGGATTAAGGTGATAGTCAAGGTTGATCCGGTGATCGGTTGGCGAATTGAGCGTCGTTATTTTATAAGGGTTTCGGGATGTGTGGCGTTAACTTCGGTAGAGGGCGTTCTTTTAAGGAGGTAAAATTTTGTGTGAAACCCTTGGTGTGACGCGTTTTAAAACCATGAGACTAGATGTGTGAATGATTTTTGGATGAGACCGGAGGTCGTGTGGTTGACCACCAATAGGTCATGCATTTCGTGAGAAGTTAAGCGTGGCTCGAGACCGCCACAGGGTGTAAGCAGAAGGAAGAGTTTGACCGAATGTCGTGTGGGAGACAGTGCAATACTTATGGTTAGTCATGAAAAGACGTTGTGCGTTGGAGAGAAAGGAGAAACAAGACCCAGTTATGATGGGTCGTTCGCTATCATTGAGCGTGTGGGAGAAGTGGCGTACAAGTTGGAGTTGTCGGACGGGCTCCGGGGAGTTCATTCAATATTTCCTATGTCGAACTTGAGGAAGTGTCTGGCCGAAGGAACCATGGCAGTACAGTTGGAGGACATTAGTGTTGATGAGAAGTTGAGGTATGAAGAGGAGCCAATGGAAAACGTAGATGGTAAGATACGAAAGACGAGGAACAAAGAAGTTCGTTTAGTGAAGGTCCAGTGGAAGTATCTTAAAGGGACGAGAGGCTACTTGGGAAGTGGAAGCGGTCATGAAGTCCAGGTACCCTCACCTCTTTGAGAATGGAATTCCGGGGACGGAATTCTTTTGAGGGGGGAGTGTTGTAGTAACCGTGTCTAAAATGAACGAGTTTCAAGCCTGGTGGTAGAAATTGTTAAAATGAAAGTTGAGGGGAGTATTTTGTAAATGAGGTCTAGGGTATAAATGGCACAAAACCCTAGGAGAGACATCCTCCTACTGATTTGTGTGTGTGGCTGGCGGCTATTGAAGAGAAAAGAGGAGAGAAAGAAGTTTTGGATATTCTGGGCATTTGAGGAAGAGAGGCACCAATCTGTGAATTCAGAAGAGAAGGTGGTGTTGGATTTCGTTTCTGCTAGTAATTCGACCAGGTAATCATTCTTACAAACTCTCAGCTGATTCGGTTGTGTTTGATTGTTTATTTGGGAGTTTTTGTGAGGAAGGGCATTGTGGTCTTGAAAGAGAGATTTGGCCATCTATTGGTGTTTGGATAGCAAGAAGTTGATAAGAATTGGTCATGTAATGTTCATGTTACTTTTTATCGCTGTATCGTGTTAAATTGGGGGATTTTAGTGAGATTACAGCCTCTAAACTCGTCCAGCGCCGTCCGGAAAAGTCTCATCATATGAATGTTTCCGGGTAAGTGTCCAATGATCGGATGTGTGTGTCCAGATAGGATGTTGTCCGGAATGGATGTTGTCCGGATAGGATGAGTTGTCCGGATAGGGTGTTGTCCGGATAGGATGAGTTGTCCGGATAGGGTGTTGTCCGGATAGGATGAGTTGTCCGGATAGGATGTTGTCCGGAGAGTGTGTTGTCCGGATAGGATGAGTTGTCCGGATAGGGTGTTGTCCGGATAGGATGAGTTGTCCGGATAGGATGTTGTCCGGAGAGTGTGTTGTCCGGAAAAGGGTTTTTGTCCGGAGAGTGTGTATGTCCGGATAAGTGATGCAGTCGGCTTATGCGTTTTCATCCTTTCGCTCAGGTAGGTCGTTTGGAAGTGCGGGTCGGAGTAGGAAAGAGACGTAAGCATATCAGGTAAGTTTTTCTAACCAAAGCTTGATGGTACTTGTTCATTTACTGGTACAGATGTGTTTACTTAATGTATGTGCATATATATTACTTATGCATGATGTGAGCTATATGGGGGGTGTGTCCCATACGATATGGTGTGATACTTATGGGGGGGTGTCCCATATGTGATGGCATGACGATTATGGGGGGTGTGTCCCATATGTGATGGCATGACGATCATGGGGTGTGTGTCCCATATGTCATAGTATGATGCCTCTGGGGGGGGGGTGTCTCATATGTTATTTGCCAAACTTTACATTGATTTATGTTTCGCAAAGTTTTAAATGATAAATGTGGTGTGATTGTAACTGAGGGATCTCACTAGACCTTGTGGTCTAACCCTCGCATTTTCAAAACTGAAACCCTTTTCAGGTAAGCAGGTTAAGGGCAGTGCCTCTAGTGGTGAAGAGAAGGCGTGAGAGCGGGCATGGCTTGGCATTAGTGGACTTCCTTTACATTTTCGTTATTAGAAACTCTCAGTTGTAATTAGGGTTGTTCCGCGAACCCAAAGTTTTGAATTTTGATGGTGTGAACCTTGGGCCAAGTTTTGGCGATTTAATATTATATGTCTTGTTTTGGAATGGGTTGTTACACATATTCAGTCTGAATATAACACATATTCAGACTGAATATAACACATATTCAGACTGAATATAACACATATTCAGTCTGAATATAACACATATTCAGACTGAATATAACACATAAAACCATGCGATAAACACGACCAATAATTGTGTGGTAAAACCTAATATGTGGTATATGATATTACGTGATGATCAAGTTCTTCAAACCGAGATGTAGCTGAAAAATATGAGGCTAGCGGTAGTTGAACAATAACCAAATCAAAAAAAATTCATGCGCTGTATTAATATGTATGTCACCAAGAAAACCAAAGATGGATAATAACAGCAACAATATTCGATGAACAACACAGATGGTTAAGGGAGAATGGCCTTAGTATGCATGCGTGGCATGTATATGCAATGTGAAAGAATGCAGCAATAGATGTGAACAAAAGAATGCAGCAATAGATGTGAACAAAATATGTGTTATATTCAGACTGAATATGTGTTATATTCAGTCTGAATATGTGTTATAACGTGAAATCGTGTATATGTGTTATATTCAGTCTGAATATAACACATATACACGATTTCACGTAAAAACGGTTAAATCGAAAAAAAAAAACTATATCATGATGGATGTCATATCGAAGAGCACGAAATTCTCGTTTTTTTGATGTAATTTGTTTGATTAAAATGTTAGTAATTTTTGAGATAATTTATTTTAAAATTTAAGGGGTAAAAGTTTTTTAATTAAAAAAGAAAATAAAAATTCAACATAATTAGGCGCTGATTCTCATCTTTCCAATTTTACCCCTGCGCGCTAAATATTCATTAAGCCATGGACAGAGTTTTCAACTTATTTACAAAATTGTCACCGTATTTTTTTTGTCATTGATCTCTTCACCAGATTATTAATCAACGGCTGTGGTTTGTCCTCACGTTTACAATTGAATTTGAGTTTTCATTTGAACACACCCCTATATATATATATATATATATATATACTTGGGACAGGGCCGTTCCTGACATAATGTAGGCCTGGGCGAGATGTAAAAATGGGCCCTCAATAAGTACGACTTGTTTTTCTATATGTTGTCTTTTATCATGAGTAATAACATTGAATTCAAGAAATATTAGTAATTCATATTAAACTGTTTTTCCAAGAATTTCTAGACGCAAAATCAATCAATAATTATTTCTAAATTAATATTATCTATCATATCATTTTTACCTAGCATCATAAATTCGTTCCACCTTCAAACACATCATATGATATACCTTTAATATATAGACCGACATCATTTTATGTCACAATGTTGACTATTCGGAGTAACATTTTATGCAAATTAATATAAATTGGGTTTCCCGTTTCCATGTCACCTCATATTAATGTTTTCATCACCATTTTAAACTTTTAGGGTTAATACATGACTTTTACGAACCATCAATCTTACAATCAAAAGTCCATGTTGGTTATATATAGATTGAGATCATATTTTTGTTGTAGAGATAGAAGAATACTTAAATTATGCATTCAATATTACGTAATAAGGAAGTTCATAATGTATGGAAAAACAAGATTAATTTTGAAATCCTAAATATAGTTATACGGTAGATAGTCTCATATGGTTGGTAGTTTTTTCGAAATGAATGAAATTTCTTAATTAATAACAAGAAATCTACTATATTTTAATATAAATATTTGCGCTTTTAATATAATGTTAAATTCTCTTTGGGTACTACTAGTCTACTAGATATTAAAAAAATGTGTTTTTTTATTGACTAGTTTTTTTGAACAAGTACTATATACTATATAGTATATACTTAAAAAGTTTGAGCCCCACCTTTTGGGGTCCTATTAAATACTAAAAAATTGTCTCTTTTATTTATTAATTTTTTCTGAACTACTACTATATATTATATAGTATATACTAAATAAAATTTGGGCCTCTACTTTTTGTGGGTCCTTAATATAATGTTAAATTTTTTTGGATCCTATTAGATACTAAAAAAATTTGTTCTCTTTTATTGACTAATTTGAACTACTATTATATTCCATATACTATATATTATATATACTAAAAAAGTTTGGGCCACTGCCTTTTGTGGGCCCTGGGCATGCGTCCGACCCGCCCTCCCCGTGCACGGCACTGACTTGGGATCATTTGAGACCAAGCTTTTTCGTGAGACCCGTAAGACCACAATTTTACACTTGACCATGTTTTGGTTGTGAAGGTTTGAATTTTTTTTTACCTTCACAATATTTTGCTATGAAACATCAAGTGTAAAAATGTGATCTCACAGGTCTCACGAAAAAACTTGGTCTCCCTCTCTCACACATACACACACACACACACATATATATATATATATATATATATATATATATATATATATATATATATATATATATATATATATATATATATATATATATATATATATATATATATATATATATAGGGGAGGTATCCGTTGCAAACCAGTCAGTTTGTGCAAACTATACAAACCACTATATTAGGAAACAATGGATGTATTTATGGATAATCATTATGATTCATTAATTAAGACTGAGATATATATGGAAGATGATAAGATTCATTCATTATGATCATGACTTTAGATTAGGAAACATAATAAAATCAGATATTTATTAGACTTGATCAACGGCTAAGATTGGTTTGTATAGTTTGCACAAACTGACTGGTTTGCAACGGATACCTCCCCTATATATATAGGGTTAAGATTCATTTGTTAACCTCACTTTTTGTGCTAAATTTGTTAACTCCAATCAACCAATAGGAAGCCATTTTACATAGTGGTTACAAATGTGAATCCAACCATTAAGCCCCTACTATCAATGATACTACATCTACACTTTAGCTCTGATCTTGGCTAGCTAATACGGTTGACTGTGTTGACACATTCTCAGTTTCTTCACTAGTCAAAAAGATCTTATACTGATATTTTTGTCATCCATTTGATCTTATAGTGGCATGATTTACTTTAACAATTCCAAGCTATTTCAATAGTCTACAACAATACACACTAACTGAAATATAAACATGTGAAAACCTTGGTTCTCACAACTATGCTGAAACAAATGGAACCTTTGTTCCTTCTAACTGGATGTCAAATGGAACCTTGGTTCCTCAACCTACTACATGTCAGTAGAGGCACCGTTGATACTAGAAACTAGAGCCCTTATTTAAAGTGAGGGGTATCAACCATCTATACTAAGTTATATCAATCCGGTGTACCATAACAACCAAGTAAAGAATTATACTTGCTCACTATCGCCAACTGAAACTGTCAACTTAAAGATGATTTTTTTTTGTACAACTCAAGCTCTAACTGAAACTTTTGGGCTATCATGATTAGGGTTGCCTTGGAAACTTCAAATTTGAGCAATCACATGTCCACCTCCCATGAGTAAGCTCTAACTATCTATTCTACTGGGCTTTTTACGGTTTTTACTCCTCAACACTTTATGTGCACACTTTACACTTACCACCTATGAAGGAAGAAAAGTATATCACTAACAACAAGCATCTTATCACACTTCAATGCACTACTACTATGTTGTACTTATAGCGAGTCATGTCTAAGATGTGATATCCTTATACTCCCACCTTGACTAGTACTTAGACTTATAAATCATTCTTAAACTTAACAGTTCAAGCTTAGGTTGTAGATCATAACCTATTTCTCTTGAACTACTGCTCTGATACCAACTTGTAACACCCTACCTAAACCCCATAAGATGTTACGGTAAAAGACTAATAAATAACGCTAAAAGAGTAAACTTTAAAATTTCATTTCTTACATTTCAACAATACTATTACAGCGGAAGACATACAACTAAAATAAAAATCTACAAACTAGTTCGTCCCATACCGAACAGTTAATACAACATAAGATTTATAAAATGCTCTTCAACGATCTAATCCAAATCCTGCATGAATGCCACTTGAGATACACGACATGAGTTAGCTTATAAAGCTAAGTGAGTTCATGGCTAGTTCTACGAAACTGAACAAACAATTCAATAAACTAATATTGAATAAAGCCAATAACTTAAACAATATACTGAAACCACTTCAACATGCGACGATGTTCTGCATTATGAGAGACTTGGTACACCTTAACGCACTACTCAACTGAAAACTTCGACTGAATCCCGACTTACAGGGATATTAGTCTTGACAAATTACTGATACTATTTCACTATCGTGCTTTAACAAGCACACACTTAATTGGCGCTGAAAACAATAACGTACTATTATAGGAACTTCTTCTGACCATACGAACTAATAAATCTAATCGCTAAGTTGATAAGTCAATTATCACCCACTAATAAACTCTCTTTGATTATTGTGCAATTAATGAGTAATAACTCACATACTGATAGCTGATAACGGATAACTGAAAATTAGAACTAAAGACTGAGGTCTGATAGCTGATAACTGATAATGGATAACTGAAAGCTAAAAACTTAAGATTGAAATCTGATAGCTGATATTTAATAACGGATAACTGATAATTCTTAACTAAGAAATGATAAACGATTAAACGATAACTAATATCTAGCAACTGTCAACTTAAACAAAAAACAAAAACATACATAATTAGAACCACGTAAGTTACCGTAAACTAAGACATGTACACAATTATTATGTAACTGAAGCATACTAGTCGTATATCCTCCCTTTGGGGAAACAAGTCATGAAAACTCACCTGAGTTGTTGGATAGTTGAGCAACGGTAGAATTCCGTAAATTTCTTGTGAACCGAATACCTAAACAAATAATTTAGGGTCCGAGGTTTCGCTAAATAATTATAAACATAAACTTCTGGATGAGCCAACTATATGATTTATCAACTTTTCTCAACATCCTCTAAAATTAACTAATCAATCGCATAAATAATTAATTTCTCAAACTAACATTAATAACTATTATATTATCCATTAATTTCTAAAACCCATGAACTTGGTGGCAACTTTCGGCCACACACACAGAATCATCGAAAGTGGTTTAACCCTTTGCTCTCCCCCACAACACCGTCATCGACGGTCTTAACCGAGGGTGGTAATGCACCACCACCAACAACAGCCTTGGTCTGCTGTTTTCTGGTCTCAAATTATATACAACCTTTAATATAACATCACCTTGATGATTATATGGCGATGCGATAGACGTAATCTCTATACAAAAAAATACTTATTCAATATCGAATAAAAACTCGGATCTAAAACGAATCTGTAAACGAGAGTTACATACCCGAACCAATGGATTTCTCTATCCGAATCCGTTGAGCGCTTTCATGTGTTCTTGAACCTTTAGGAACGATTAAATCCATTTTCCTTTCCTTGCTAAATCTTCTTAATCTGCCTCTCACTCTCCTCGTGGAAAAATGAAGGTTTTCCTCCCTCTCTTTCTTCTCTCTTAGAGCATCTCCAACAGCTTTGCTAAATAGAAAAAAATGAGTTTTTGTTTCATAAACCTCTCCAACAGCTTTGCTATCTTGTTCTCTATAATAGAGAAAACTTGAAAAGTTTCTTAGTTTAGATAATTCTCTAAAACTTGATTATAGGAGAAAGAAATGATTATTTATTTCAATCTCATCAATGAGATTGAACTTTTATCATTTTATATTAAGTTTAAAAAAAAGTGTGTTGGGAGCATAAATTAGAGAATATTATATTAATATAATTTGTGTTAAAATCTCTAAAATAGAGAATCTGTTGGAGATGAATGTAACTATTTTTAGAGATTTTAATTTTTGATTCTCTATTTTAGAAAAATTATAGAAAACATGTTGGAGATGCTCTTAAGACTTGATTTGAAGGAGGTTATCAAAACCTCCACCCATTTCTCGCCGACATATCTGTCGATGTGGGTTTATCTAGGGGTGAGCAATACCGGGTACCCGGCCAATTTTCATGGAACCGGAACCGGAACCACCGGTTCCTAGAAAGTTGGAACCGGAACCGGAACCGCTCCCGTCGGTTCTCATTATTTTGGAACCGGTCCCGGAACCGCTAGGAACCGGTTCCGGTTCAGGGTACCCGTCTGTCAATTTTTTTTTCAAAATTTTAACATTTCTTACAATAGGTACAAACAGAAGACACAGCCACACAGGTACAAACATGAGACACAAATATTAAATAGAAATATTCAAAGTTCAAACACGAGACACTCTTCAATTTTTAATTTGGTTTGAAATATATATTAAATAGCAATAATTAACACAAATATTAAATAGCAATTTGGTTTGAAATATACATTAAATAGCAATATACGAAAAGATCTTAAGTTTGTCGACATAAATAATAAACACCTACCTGGATGAAATCAAGTGGAGGGTGACTAAAAGGCAATTGTTTGGAGTAATACTTGAATCTTCTTTTGCTTTGGGGGCTCGAGCTTCGATGGAAGAACACATTGTGAATGGGAGGAAATAAGGAAGAGAAAGTAAATATATATTTCGTTTTCTTTTCTTTCTAAGAATTACACAAATAATTAAAGGAGAAAAAAAGCTGAGAAAATCGAAAAATTACAACAAATAAACATGAACATCTAGTATTATTCAAGAACAGATACACTGATACAACAGTAGATCGAAAGCTGAGAAAATCGAAAGGAGATTTTTCTTTTCTTTCTAAAAATTACAACAAATAATAGAGAAAAAAAGTTGAGAAAATCGAAAAATTACAACAAATAAACATGAACATCTATTATTACTCAAGAACAGGTACAACACTAGATCGAAAGCTCAGAAAATCAAAAGGAGAACTGAAAATTGAATACCTGAGATGAGTTCGATCTTCAAGAGATGTACTGAGCATTTCACTGATTTGAATGTGGCGGCTTAATAGAGAAGAGAAACTGAGTTTGTTAGAGGGAGGGATCAAAAGGGTGCGAAAATGCATACCATAGGGGCCTTTGTGTAATTATTTTGTTTTTGGGACCACTATGGGTAGAAAATGTAAACCACGGGACCAATCATGTAATTTACTCTTGTTTTTATTTACGTTTTTGGAAAAAATGGGAAGTGGAAGTTTTTTGAGAGGGAAAAAAAATTCTACATCCCATTTTTTCCAAAAAAATAAATAAATAAAATGGGATGTGGAAGTTGGTCATATGATGTTGAGTTTTAGGGCCGATGTTTCTCGGGTAGTCATTTATGATGAATGAGAGGCATCTTATCTTGTTAGATAAAAGTTTCGGCTATCAAAATGTATTGTTTGTAAGCATCTTATACGCGGTAAACTAACCAAGTAAGCATTGAAATTGTTGTTTATCCAATTTCATAGACTGCGGATTCTCAATCCTAATTTCTTCTTTGTATGTGCTTTCGTAGTTAATAAGCATAAATTCCCTAGTCTGTCGTGTATGTGTGTGTGTTTATATATATATATATATATAGAGAGAGAGAGAGAGAGAGAGAATTATAGATCAATCCTTATACTATGATACTTGTATGTAGAGGTTAAATTAAAATACATTAACATGAACACGTAATATTTTAATTATCATCTAGCAAATAAGACCTCAACTCGTCAATTTCTCTTTTCATTAATTTCCACCTCCACCATATGGGTAGCTAGATGAACGATGCCAAACATACCATTTTATTTAATTTATATAGGCAACGTTTGTTTTTTAAGAGGTACGTGCTGAAGTCTGAAGTCTGATTTCACTTCTGATTTTTAATTAGAAATCACATATCTCATACTAGATTCCTTGTAACAAAATACATCAAACTTTAATTAACTAATTTAGTACATATATCTCCTTGTAACAAATTAAATCTACAAATTGAGAAGTTATCACGACGACAATGGTTAGAACATTGGATTCTTATAGTAAAGTAAACGTTTCTTGGGCTTAAAGAGATGTCTTGAAGCAAATGTTGAGCGAAACACGTCCATCAAAAGAGGATATTGTAGTTTGAGGTATGCAATAATGGGTATAACAGCAAGTATGCTAATAACGACCGCTACTAGGATAAACTTGTGACGGTATAGCACGAAGAAGCTGATGCTAAAAGCAATCATCATGGTCATAATAGAGAGGAAAAGTGTCGCTAGACCCACCATTAATTTTTTGGGTAATGCTTCTATGAAATCGTTTTGGGAATACCGAGAAGTGAGGATGGATAAGAACATGAGGATTGAAGTCGAAGATAAGATCAAAGAAATAGCATCCGATACGACAAAGGCTATGAAGGATGGTTTATCGAGGAACATGGGTAAGCCGTCGTGTTGGTTGTATCCACCTGGAATTGTAAACGCGACCGCAAATACTATGGTTGCTATGAGTGCAGCAACCACCATGCATTGACTAGCTGTTCCTTTCATCCACTTCTCAGCTTCGGAAACCAAGGCTTTGTGGGTCTCCGTGAATAACTCTTGTGGTGTTTGGCCAGCCTTATTTTTTTGGTTCTTTAAATGAGGAGGGATAATACACTCTACTTCCTACAACACATGAGAATATATGGTTGACATGACACATTAAGGTGCGAAAAGATGATTAATCATATGTGAATCTTTGGTATATATATACATTTTTATTTAAATTGAACTTTATATTATATATATATATATATAGGGTTAGGTTCAGGGAAAAATCTCAAATAAAAGGAACACTTAGGTAGCCCTCCATCTGGACGGTATGCACTTGTGCATACAGGTAATTTGTAACATGCACACGTGCATAAAACCAAAAAAACAACTTAACTTACTTGTATGCACAAGTACATACCGTGTAGATGAAGGGCTGTTAGGGTATTCTTCAGTTTTCCATTTTTTTAGGTTTTCCCTTGAACCTCTCTCTCTCTCTCTCTATATATATATATATATATATAGGGTCAGGTTCAGGTGAAAACCTAAAAAAACGGAAAACTAAAGAACAATCTGGTAACCCTTCATCTGGACGGTATGCACTTGTGCATACAAGTAATTTGTAACATGCACATGTGCATAAAAACAACATAATTTATCTGTATGTCCAGATAAAGGGCCACCAGGGTGTTTTTCGTTTTTTTTTTTGTTTTCCTCTAAACCTCCCTATATATATATATATATATATATATATATGTCCAGAATCAATTAACTAATGGTATATATATATATATATATATATATATATACCTTGAACCATAACAATTCGCGTTGCAGTTGAAAAGCGACTCCCGGCACATCCTGAGGTTGGTTTTTCTCTAGCTTCTTTCCAACCAAATGCAACATATTATTGCCTTCCTGGTCTTTGAGACAAGTTATGAAAGCCTTCGTTGAGCCTATTTCATATAAAAGATTGTAGATACTAGCACGACGATGAGAGACAGCAGTGTGAAACATAGTATGATTATTATCATTTTGTCTCCATATAAGGTCTGGATATTTACGAATAAGCTCAACCACGAATTTAGTGTTGCCCATTTCTGTAGCGACAAAAAGTACTCGAGACGGGTATGTTCGCTTCCCATTTATCACACTGCTTGGGCCTCTCAGCATTGCATCTATTTCAATCTTCGGCTTTTCTTCAATACTTGTCCAGATTTCTCTCAATAACTGCATGGCTTTACTTTCGTTTGCATCATCATCATGTCCCACCTTAAAACAAGTCATGACTGCAAAAAAATTAATTAATTTATAACGTCGCGTAAATACTTAAGAGCATTTCCAACAGCTTCCCCATTTTGGAGAAAATGAAGAATGTGGATTTTTGGTGTTTTTTTTGCTCCAACAGTTTTCCCAAAAGTATCTTTAAAATGGAGAAAGTAGGAAAGAGAATAAGTTTTTCTCCAAAAATATGGAGTTAACCCCAAAAATGATTGTTAAGTGAGAGCACCAATAGAATTATTTGAAAAATAATATTTAGAGAGAAAGAATTTTATTTTAATAGATGAATACAATATTTTAATATTATATTTATTGTTTTTTTCTCCAAAATTAGGAATCTGTGGAAGATAAATGTATTTTTTTTTTTTTGAAGATTTTAACTTTTGGTTAGAAATTTTGGAGAAGTTGTTGGAGATGCTCTTAAAGCGTCACAAAAAATAATTAAACGTTAATTATTAGGATATACTTGAAGAATGAAGAATTCTGTGGATAATATTTGGTTTTATTTGATGAAATGCACAAGGGTTTTGAGCCAAAGCTCCAAGTGCACTCTCTTTTGAAGGAATGTCTTGGTGATCTCGAAATATTGTTAGTGCCATATCTGCAAAGTAAATATTAATTTGATTGATTTCAAAATCTTGAATAATTAAAGGAGAACAAATTAATATTGAACAATTAAAGATCTTATGTTAAAACCACAAGAATATATAATATTTAACATTTTGGGGATGTGGCGGAATATATCATCTGTTCAGGGTTCGAATCTAGGTATACACAACTTGTGGCCATTGAGATTTAATCAGGGTTGATGTCTTACGGTTATAATTTGTCAAGGGATTAGTCTAGGCAAAGCCTAGGACACTCTCCAAAAAAAAAACATTTTGGCTTTCATCTAGAAAAACTTAATTAGGGTTTCTAAATATAATAATTCAAATGGAAATGGGTTATATATATACTAGAAGTCTACTCGCGTCTTGCGCAATGCAGCGCGATATATCTCGATTTTAATGTTCTAATTTATTTTAATGTGTGATTTTGAGAAAACGGTCATGTTTTTTTATAAATTTGTTTAAAGAATGACGTTTTTTTAAAGAGTTCATGATTTGATGATTTGAAAGTGGTTAGAGATAAGAATTAATTAATAACAGTCCACGATTTAAGGATTTGAAGGTTGTTAGAGTCTTAGAGATAAGTATTAATCAAGTAATTAGCATTAGAAGCGGTACATAAAGTTTTATTAGTTGTTTATAAGAGATTTTAAGTAATTAGCATTAAATAGCGGCACATGAAGCTTTAGGGGACGTTTTTAAGAGTTTTTTCATAAATGTTTTATAATATACTATAGAGGTTCAAGGGAAAACCTCAAAAAAATGAAAAACTGAAGAACACCCTTATAGCACTTCATCTACACGGTATGCACTTGTGCATACAAGTTAAGTGTTTTTTGGTTTTATGCACAACTGCATCATGCATTCGTGCATATATGTATATGCACATGTGCATGTTACAAATTACTTGTATGCACAAGTGCATACCGTCTAGATGGAGGGCTACCAATGTGTTTCTTAGTTTTTCGTTTTTTTGAGGTTTTTCCCTGAACCTGACCCTATATATATAGGCCCACTTTTTTGTAGACTTTTTTTTTTCGTGTAAACTTTGGATTTCATATGTTTTCTTGATGAAATTGTTTCATAAAATTGTTTATTTTGATGAAATTGTTTCATATCATTAATTTCTTGATGAAATTGTTTCACATATTTGTGTTTTTTATGTAGTTTCATATATATTTTTTTCATTCCTATGAAATTGTTTCATATTTTCTCAGTTTGATGAAACTTTTTCGTTTTTACATAAAAAATACAAATATATGAAACAATTTCATCAAGAAATGAATGATATGAAACACTTTCATCAAAATAAACAATTTCATGAAACAATTTCATCAAGAAAACCTATGAAATCCAAAGTTTGCAAAGTTTACACACACATTTAGAGGTTTACAAATTATTATCCCTATAGAGAGAGAGAGAGAGAAAGTTTCAAACGAGAACGCTAACTATTTAAGAAAACAACAAATCATATGCAAAATCACATGTGATTTTACATTAACTGCAAAAACTGGACACACACGACTTTGGCCGTGACTTAAAGTGGCGGGAAAAGTCGCGTAATCATATATGATTTTATACATAGCGGATGTTTTCTTGTTTTCTTAAATGGTTATAGCGTACTTGTATGAACCCACATCTATATATATATATATGTGTGTGTGTGTGTGTGAAGTAATTAAAATACTTACCGAAGAGATCAACATCGATGCATTGCAAGTAAACCCAAGCCTTACGTTTAGGTGTCCAACCATTACCATTCATATGTGAAGACCTCTTATACAGATAATTTACCATCTCATGGTTTCTGAATAAAGCAGCAATATAAAGTGGCGTCATTTCTTTATTATTGGAGATTGTTAGCAGGTCCTCATTTATATCAACCATAACTTTTGCAATTTCCACGTTTCCAGCTGCAGCTGCTAAACACAAGGCAGTGTTGCCACTATTATTCTGTAGCTCTAAATCTTCCTTTTCCATCATATCAACAAGTTTTCGCACCAACTCGATGCTTTCGTTGTTGCTAATTTGAGCTGATGCCGCAACATGAAGTGCGGTTTCGCAATGCTCGTTGATGCTGCACCGAACCAGATCTTTATTGCTTTCAAAAATGCGTTCTGCAGCTTTCCAATCTCCTTTCATCGATGCTTCGTATAGCGGAATACAAGTATCGATGAAGTATCTTCTTTTTTCATCTAATTAAGAATTAATTACAAGATTAATTAAGTTAATGCATGCATGCCCATCTCATGAATTACTTAAGATAATAATTAATTTTGGGAAAAGTCACTCCACCCTTTTATCAACTGAGCTACACGTCAAAGGCAAGATAATAATTAATTAATTAATTTTGCATCTGGCGTGTAGCTCAGTTGGCAAAGGGGTGGGTTGACTTAATGGGCGGACTCAAGTGGGTGGTTACGGTAGCACGTGCCACCATAATATTTCTCCTGCGAAGGGTAAACCGTATCGTTTTGGAAGGTGCTACTGTATTATTTTGAAAACTTTAAGAAGGTGCAACCCTACCTCGTAATCAACCAAAAAAAACTCATGAAATCAACCAAAAAATCGAAAAAAAGTCGTGAAATAAACCAAAAAAATAGAAAAAAACTTTTGAAATCAACCAAAAAAATGGAAAAAATTCCTCGAAATCAATAAAGAACCTTAAAAATCTCTCGAAATCAAGCAAAGAGTTTTAAAAATCCCTCAAAACGGTGGAATTAGGCTAAAACACATCAGACAATATTGAAAGCCGGTAAAAAGATGAAAACAAGTCGATAAAAATCGTGTTTTTTGTAATTATTTTTTGTCTATATCATATGGTGTCACCGTATGAAAAAGTTTCTGGGTCCGCCCCTGGTTGACTTTGTCCAAATACATACAGGTCATGGGTTCGATCTCAAGCCCTCCACTAGCCTCAGCCTCTGATTGAACCAAAAAATTCCCCCTCACATTGGTGTCTTTGGAGACAGGTTTCGTGTGAGATCGTTAGTGTTGCCGGTAATCAACTTTTTGGCAAGTAATTAATTAATTTTTCACTAAAGGAATTGAATGCATTTTTAATTAATTTGTTGGTAACATTATTACATTAATATTCCTTGTGACAACTCACCAGCAAGCAGATCTTGACAAGGAAGATTCACTTCTACCCGTGCCGGTGCCAGTGCCGGTGCCGGTGCCGATGTTGATTTTTTTTCTGGTGCCTGTGCCTGTGCCGATGCCGATGCCGATGTTGAGTTTATTTCTGGTGCTGATGCCGATATTGTTTTCGGTGCTTGGATCATGCCATTCGACTCACTCATGGTATCTTCAGCCTGTTATATTCGACTAATTCTTAGTGAAAAACACGTCATTAACACATTTTAACATAAAAGCATTACAAATGATAAAGATAAAAATACGTAACGACGACCGTAATAAAAGCATACGTAAGAGGAAAACGCACGGTTTTTTAATAACATTGATACTAATTTAATAGTCGGGTAAAACGGATCCAGATCCAGATCCTCCAAGATCATTATAATATTATCCAAACGGCGTAGATGCATGAGGAGTTTGTTGATATTGTGTGTTGAAAATGTAACATTTTTATTTAATGAAATTTGGTTTTTGATAACCAATGCAAAATTAAAATATGAATTTTGACGTCGTTAAAATAATATGATAAAGTTAATAAATATAAGAGTATCGTGAAAATAAAAAATATAAGGATGCAATTTATAAAGTTAATAAATATAAAGGTATTATTGAAAATATATGTAATTAAAATAAAAGAGAATATAGTTGGAATATTTTCTTTTAGAGTTTAAAATAGAGTAATATATTGAAGAAGATTTAATACATTCTCTATTTTATTCTCTGTAATAGTGAGTAAAACAGAGAAATACATTGAAGATGCCCTTATTACCTGATAACAATTTTTAGTTGCTTTAAAAAATTACTTGTTTGTAAATAAATTAAAGGAAAATTAATTAAAATACCCTAAGTTTGAACCCTTCTTACCAAAATACCCTAAATCTCTACCGGTTTACCAAAATGCCCTAAATTTCCGCGGTGAGCCCTGCGATCGCGGGCCCAGCCCACGTGTCACCCAGGTTTGGGCAAAATGTCCCGCGGAGCCCCCCAACTATGGCCGCGGTGACAAGTTTGGTCCCTGTCCGCGGTGACAATTTTGGCCTATCGCGGGCCCATAGCGGAGAACCACCGCGGGCCAGGCCGAAACTTTGTGACACGTGGGTGTGGGCCCGCGATCGCGGGGCCCACCGTGGAAATTTGTGGCATTTTTACAAACTGAACGAGATTTAGGGTATTTTGATAAAACAAAGTAAAACTTGTGGCATTTTAATTAATTTCCCTAAATTAAAATCATGTAACATTGACAAAAATAATCACATATTCAACTATTTTATAAAATTTGATTGTAGTCAAAATGTATAAAGATATTCAAAAAAAATTATAAAAAAATGATTTTTAAGTACTATAAATTAGATAATGTTTGGGTGAGATGATATTTTATTAATTGTTTACTTATGTGTACATGTGAGGGGTATTTAAATTTAATATTTAATATTGAAAAAATACATGTAGCTTATAAAAGGGTTCTTATAAAAATTACCATCCTAGAGTTTAAAAAAAATTAATTTGATGAGTTAGATATGACCTCACAAAGAAAAAGAACTAAGAGGGTGTTTGGATGTGTGTTTTAAAAGTGCTTATTGACTTATTGGCTTTTCAAGAAGCCAATAAGTTAAAAATAGTGTTTGGTAAAATGAAAAGCACTTTTCAAAGTGCTTTTTGGTTAACTACAAAAAGTCATTTTGGAAAAGTTACAACCTCCTGACTTTTTGATCCCAAAGTGCTTTTTGATACAAAAAGCCATTTTGGTTAACTACAAAAAGTCAAACACTTTTTAAAAAATAACTTATTGACTTATTGGCTTTTCCTATCACAAAAGTTAATCCAAACACTTTTTTAAAAACTCTTTTTTCCACCACCATAAGTCAATAAGCACTTTTGGCCAAAAGCACTTTTGGGACTCAAAAAGCACTCTCAAACACCCCTAAGAACCTTTATTGAAAATGCTCTAAAAAGTTAATTACAACTCATAAAATTTATTTGATTTCTCTTTGCTTTTCCTTCAATGTTGTTAGAGCAAATGAACCATTGATGCATTAGGGGCACTTCTAGAGAACAATCATAACAACTAAGAAGTCAGACCATATAATCTACTAATTATTTCAAATCCAAAACCAAATCCAAATCCAAATCTATATATATATATATAGGGTCAGGTTCAAGGGAAAATCTAAAAAACACGGAAAACTGAATAACATCTTAAGAGCCCTTCATCTGGACGGTATGCACTTGTGCATACAGGTAATTTGTAACATGCACACATGCATATGCACAAATGCATAATGCACTTGTGCATAAAAACCAAAAAGTCAACTTAATTTACCTGTATGCACAAATGCATACCGTCAAGATGAAGGGCCCTAGGGTGTTCTTCAGTTTTCTGTTTTTTTTTGAGGTTTTCCCTTGAACCTCTCTCTCTCTCTCTCTCTCTGAGAGAGAGAGAGAGGGGTCTAAATGAGAACGTTATTAATGCAACAATTTAAGAAAACAGCACATCATGTGCAAAATCACATTTAGTTTTACATAAAAACTGGACACGTGCGACTTTGCCGCGACTTAAAGTTGCGGGAAAAGTCGCGTAATCATATATGATTTTGTACGTGAATCATACAGGGGCGGAGCTGGGCCTGGCCCAGGATATTCACCAGCCCACCCTGAAGTTTTGTATATTTTTAATAATAAAAAATTAAGCCCAAATCTATTTAGAGTGCATTCCATGCCCACCCAATTGAATTACACATTTAGACATTCAGCTCCAGACCCACCTAAACAAAATTAGACGCCTTTGTTCTTTCTCGCTTACGACTTCGATTTGGAATTGACGATTTGACTCTGTGACTCACACTTTAGGACTGAATTAGACACCATTGAAGAAGACGATCACCACGATTCTCACTCTTCTACCCTCGTCTCTCGCCCACGATTCCATGAACCAAGATTGATTCTAGGATGCAGGAGACTCTCAAGTCTCGCCCAAGATCGATTGCAACTTTCTGTATCGAATTATTGATCTGATAAATGATCATCAACTAAAATTCAAAATCATAGTTGGTGAGTTTCTTATTTCACTTTTACATTGTGTTTTATATAAGAAAATACATTTGTTTTTGTTTATAAATTTCTTATTTCTAGGGTTTCACAATTTGTCAATTTCACCCAATCACTTTACACATTCTGTATCGTTGATTCATTGTATGAGAAATACATTTTGTTTTGTATCATTGTTTATTTGTTTATGTAATTGTTTGATTTGTTTCTAAATTTCTTATTTCTAGTCTAGGGTTTCACAATTCACAGTTTCACTTGTTCACATTCTGTTATGTATGAGAAATAGAGAAAGTAAGAAACATAGATAATACATTCTGTTGTTTTGTATAAGAATGAAGATATCATTGATATGTTTCAGAAAATGAAAAATCGTCGAATTTATTGTTGAATCTGTAAAGGTTAGTAACTTAGTGTTATGGCTTTTCAAAATGTATGTTCACTTTTTGAACAAATTTGCCATGAATATAATATCATCGTATATCTATTTTTTGTTTTATTAAAGAGGACCACCATTTGCAAAATTTCTGGCTCCGCCCCTGGAATCATATATGATTTTGTACATAGCGGTTGTTTTCTTAAATAGTTAGCGTTCTCGTATAAACTCGTCTCTCTCTCTCTATATATATATATATATATGTGTGTGGGGGGGTTGGGTTCACGTGAGACCAACTTATTTTCGTGAAACCGCAAGACCACAAAATTACACTAAAACTTCACAACGATTCATTATGAAGGTAAGCAAAATAGCGAACCTTCACAACAAATGTTACCTTCACAATACCTTCACATTGTTTTGCTGTGAAGGTTTAGTGTTATTTTTTTGGTTTCACGGGTCACACGGAAATAGTTTGATCTTACATGATCTCAAGTCTTTATATATAACCACAAACATATACTTTGCCAAATGGCCAATACCAATCGGTTTGTTGATCTTTAAAGAGTTACTACAAAATAAGAAGTGAATAGTCAACGTAAAAAGCTTTGTATAAAAATGGAATGAGAAAGAAAAAACAATTTTATATATCAAAAAGCTAAAATTAGTTACCTGCAAATGAAAAAGGAAGCTTCACCGTGATCAAAAGTCGAATGCTTTGAGAAAGATGGATAGATGTGATCTACATATATATATATATATATATATATATATATATAAAGATGGTGGTCGCTATTTATAGATTTTCTCTTTCATTATTGTGACATGAAGACAAATAGGTTCATTTATTTGGGAAATTAATTAAAATGCCCCAAGTTCACTCACTGAAATGCCCAAACTCTCCCCAATTTAACTAAAATACCTAATTTTTTCGTGAAAGGGTCCGTGATCACGGATTGGAGTTTTGGTCCATAAAATGGATGTTCAATTTTGAACTTCACGGATTGAGAATGGTGGGTGAACCATAATTTTGAAGTGGTGGATGAACTTCACTGATTGAGAGTGGTGGGTGAACTTTATCATTGAGTTTTGACTTTGTTTGAATAAAAATTTGAGTTTTATAAAAGGGAAATTGAGTTTGTTCAATTTTGAGCTTCATGGATTCCTTTATCAATTTTGAACCATGTCCGTGGTCACGCATCATTTTACGGATTTTTTTGGATATTTTGGTTAAATTGAGGAGATTTTTGGTATATCAGTAAGTCAAAGTCAAACTTGAGACATTTTAATTAATTTTTCTCTAAATATTTTAATTAGATTTTTTTACCGGCATAATCTCCTCGTTCGATCCCCAGAGACGGAATCACAACCGTCGATTATTATTTGACGCTCTCAGGGATCGAACCTCTCCCCTACTCCGCAGAAGGAAACCCCTTAGGGGAAAACCTCCTTAGGCCCAGTTGGCTTTTAATAGATTATATGATGCCTTTTAACTAAATTACCATTTAAAAGAAAACATCATCAATCAAGTTGGTTATTGATTGAGACCAAAATTGTTTGCATTAGTCGACTTCAAGGTCATGCATACCAATGGTCTTATTAAATTTGTTTTTTATTTGGACCTATATTAATTGTATTAATAAAGAATTCATTTTAAATTGATTTTTTTGTGATTTTTTTAGCCAATTCTCGTTTTTTCTTTTGAGTACATCATGTATTTATCAGGAGGAGCTAACGATGCACATATGGTTCAAGGATTAGATTCGGACCAAAAACGATTCTTCGTAATGGATCACTTTTTTTTTCTTTTTTTGAAACGGTGTCCTAGGCTTTGGCTAGACTAATCCCTTGGCAAATTATGACTGTAAGACATTAGTCCTGATTAAACCTCAGTGGCCATAAGTTGTGTACTCCTGGATTCGAACCCTGGGCAAATGGGATATTCCGCCACATCCCCCAAGGCCTTAACCAGTACGCCACAGTTCTTGTGGTTCGTAATGGATCAGTTACGATCAACGTAATCCATTGGAGCTTAATTGGCTAACTTTTTTGGATGTATAAGAACCATTTTCTCTCTGATTTTACCTGTCCGCGATGGGGATTGAAAGTGTAAATATGAAACGCAAAAATTTTCAAAATTGGTCCCTGTCCGCGATCGCGGACCCCCATCGCGGAAAAAATGTGTATTTTGGTAAAATAAGAGAGAAAATGGATATTTTGGTAAGTCAAACACAAACTTTGGGTATTTTAATTAAATTCTCTAAAATTATAACATCCCTAAAAATAAAGGTATATTAAACCCGAATAAAAATGACATCTATATAAATAGAACCACCCAAGAATGAGAAATAACGTTTACATCTCAATAAATGAAAATCATAACTCACAACCTACTTAAAACAATTTAAGACTAGATTATAGATGGTTGTCATCATAATCTCCCAAAAGAGTTCTATCCGAAACTGCATGGCAAAAATGTCCCAAAAATGACTATCTCCAAAAGTTGTCTCTCATGGCAAATCACTCTTCCCTCAAGGCTTAAAAGTCCCGCTACTAAGAGTACCGGATATATATGACATTAAAAAAAAGTGTTAGGCTTTACGTTAGTGAGAACAAACATTTATTAATTAGTAAAGCATAAGTAAAACGATAAGAGTTTTTGTAACAACTCAAATTTAAATAAACTATAATTGACAACATTACAACCAAAAATGATCCCCAAGCATACAATTAACGTTAACTCTACTCTAAGTTCGCAGCGGATAACTCCTTCACAATTGAGATGCTACAGGAAGCCCAACGGTAAGCTACAAGCCTCTAATAAGCTATGCCTCTTCTACAGTGCCACGTCTTTCCATCATAACCAGATGAAATCCCAAGAACGACTCTAACCAGAAATGGTTTTAGTTTTTGAAAAGCGAGGGTTAGACCATGAGGTCTAGTGAATTCCCTCTTTAAAACAGTTCCACACAAATAGTAGTATATAAAACATTTAACCGTTATAAAAATAATCGGAAATCCAGTTTAAATGCTCGACTCCACATAAGGGGATAGCACAGTGGTCACAACTTTCATCACCTTAAGCCAGGTTCGACATTCGGGGCATCCACAGTAGATCCCCTCGGCACTCGGTCAATGTCGTATTCGTGTGCACACGAAACGAATTTGAGGCACACGGTCTAACTTGTCCACCGAAAATTCTCAACCATCCATGTCCGACACCAGTTTGCAACCCGACTCCACACATAGCAACATCATCACAAGAACATGCAATCAACATTTACGTATAAATGAACGTGTAAACAACTTGCATGCATTAGTAAACATTTCCATGTCATGTGAAATAAAACCTTTCAAAATGTTTAATCATGTCATCATGCTCAAAACCATAATCAGTTATGAAAACTTTAGCAAAACATTTCACTTGCACAAAGGAGTTAAGGGAACTCACCTTAGCCTTAGCACCGCGACACACGCTCCAAAACCAACTTTAGTTCAAACCGAACACCTGAACTTGACGTCATAAGAATGGTGTTAAACCATCTAATTACATCCCAAAACATCCTTAACAAACCCCCAAAACAACCCTTAAGTGATACCACAATCCTAGCCTCAAAACATTACACGAAACGAAAGTCAAAAACGCGAAACAGTAGCTGGCGCCAGTTCTGGCGCTAGCCAACTGGCGCCACCACTGGCGCAGAGCACCTGCACTCCCATTTCAGCCGAAAATGGCCCTTTCTAATCCCTAATTCAACCCAAGACGATTTTTGAGTCTCTCAAACGACATAATCGATGAACTAAACCTTTCCCCACAATTCCCAAACACAAAAACATCATTTAACCCAAAAACTCTTTCAATGATCCATCTATTCAAATCCTCAAAATCAATTTGTTGCCAAAACCCACCTTCCCCCATGGAAATGGTGTAAGTTCACAAAAAGGATGATGGAAACTAACATGAAACTGAGCAACCACTCCATTTCCATTGAAATCAATTCAAAGCTTTAGCAACAAGTTGAAAACAAGGTTGTCATTCAAGTTTTTCTACCCAAAACTCAAGAAGATGAAGAAATGAAGAGAGTATTATACCTTGATGATGATTCTTCCCAAGTTCTTGATGGATTCCTCCTTCTCCAACCCTTCAATTGTTGATTCTTTGAATCTCCTCTCCCTCCACTCTCTCAGCCGACAAAATGAAGAGAATGAGGGTTTTTTTCATCTTATTTTAACTTCCTCAAATCACCCCCTTTGCACCTAAGTCCCAAGTTTCACACTTTGGCCCCCAAAGTCTTATTTATTCAGAATAGCAACAAGAAATAATATGGGGTGTTACATCACCTCCCCCTTATTAGAATTCCGTCCTCGGAATTCCATTGTCGGACACATGCTGAAAGTTGGAGTTAACTTCTGACTTCCAATACTTACATTGCCTAAAAAATTTCTTAAGGAGTTGCAAATACATCTCTACAAGATCAACTTCTTTGCCTTTCAAATTCTCGACCATCCAACCCCAATGATGGTTTCTAACGATACCACAAAATCCGACTCCTCAATCATTCGCATTGTTTGCGAAGATACACCATACTGCCTTCCGACCAACACTCCCTAAAGAAGGATTAAGACACACCAAAAATGGTCCATACTTCCCCGAGTACCCTTAATTCATTCATTATTTCCCCAATTCTTTCTATAACTGCCATTAATCCATTACAATGTGGCCCAACTCAATTTCTTCTTGAAACACACTACTACATTCCCTGAGGATGTCCTCCCATCTAACTGTTTCCTCCGACTTGAGATTGAAAATACTCATACCTTTCAATCCAATCATCTTAGTCCTATTCACTTATCCATCCATTTCTGATCAGAACCGACAACGTACAACATTCTTTGGCATCGCTCCTCGGCCAACTACCACATTCTCAGGTCGGTAGCATGCCAAACCATACACACTTGCAATCTCTCCGATCAATCATACTACTCACACCAAAATACTCTCTTTAAAAGAAAGCGACTCTACTGGAGTCAATGCCGCAACAACCCGAATCTCTAAACAGAGACTAACCACTCCCTTCGTCGACATCACCCAAGATCGTCCTCATATCTTTACCGTATTCTACCCACCGAATAACATTTATTTCAAAAAAGAAAAGAAAGATTCGCAATCCCGCCAATATAGCGTTCGTCTGGCACAAATAGCATTTCCTGAAACCACACTGAATCATACATGCAACAACAGTTACCAATCAAAGATCACGCCATATCCCTCTTTCATACAGAATTATATATGAAGAAGACTTGCACAACTTAACAGCCGCATAATCCGCTCAATCAAGTTGATCCAACCTTACGGACGCACATTTATGTTTCTTACAACATCCACCTAATGATTCCACTACTTAGGAACTACCGCCAAAATTCACTTGCCCTCTCACAAGGAGGAGTGACCAAGCTCACTCAAACTATTCCAATTAATCGAATACTGACGACACGCTCACGTGAAACATTCTCCCCGACAATACCGAATCTAATCCCATGGTCTCTCAACCAGGGCACCACATTCGACCACCTGTTTCCATTCTAACTTGACAACATTAAAGATGCTTTAAAAGAATGGTTCGCTAACACGAGCCAGTTTTTAGACCGGTCGCACGAACTTAGCTTTCTCAACTCTTTAACCATGACATACACATCGATCCCTTTCCTTATGCCCTTCAAATAACAGTTCTTTAATTATAGTCTGCCTTCCCAGTGTCTCATGACATCTTCTTACCGCAAGCCTGTCTATACTTGATCTGTCATACCATCATCATTTTCTCTCGTGCTTGCACGGAACGCCCATCACACACCGCTACAGTCCAAAAGAACGGTTTCTCCAAAATCATCAGTCAAGACCTTTAGCCAAGTTCTCGTAAAGTACTTAGCACCAAGAACTACCAAGAGTTCCTAACTTTCCAACACAGCCGACCCACTCATTGTGTTTCTTTACACCCACGGAATACTTCGACGCTCCTGACTAAACTTCGTATCGAAACACCACAGCTTAACGGGTACAACATCCTCTTCCATAATCAAGTGAAGTATGAAAACTTCACCCAAAAATCCAATGGGATCGAGAAGAACAAGGGTTCTCCTTTTATCCAGTCGCCAACCGCAACTCAATCTCCTGATCTCATATAGCATAAACGTACCCTGCCTGAAAATCCCTACACCTCAATCGAGCATACTCGTCACCTTTGCATACTTCAACATCACGACAAACCACCATTACATCTATGACTTACACGTTCATTCGGTACAAAGTGCCACCACTTCCTCACACCACTATCGCACCACGCGACCACATTGCAAACAAGTTATCATGATGCCTTTACACACACAAAAGATATTACTTCCTTCATGCCACCCATAACATAATTTCATTTAATGTAAAACCGTCTCCCGACTTTGCCTTTCCCGGGTCTAGACGAACCACATGTCAAGATCATCTAATCAATGCACACTCGCTTCGATTACACTAAACATTTCGTTCTTATATGGATCATCAAACCCTAAGGGAAATCACTTACGCAATCCACGATCTTTCACTTTTGTAACACTCGCACAGGATGGTCCAGCGGCATGCCGGATACACACCTTTCTCCGAACAACTTCTTACATCTTTGCAAGAAAACTCAACAAGATAACCGCATTATAGTTACCTCTCCAATACCAGCCTCCTGACAACCATCCAACAGAACGGACATTGCTTTCAACAACGACGATCGACATGCTAATGTCTAGCCACCTCACGACAGATAGGGATTCTCGAAGGAATCTACTCTCCTAACTCCTCGAACAAGTTCTCGTTTCTCGCCAACTCCTCACGATCTATCTCCGCTGTGCTAAACACCTTACGCATAAACGAATCATCAAAACCTCAATGGACATCACATCCACATTGGTGATCTTCCATTCTCCTAATACCCTCACTAGGTGTTCCTACACCATATCATTTACGCATTCTCGGACGACCTCATTCGTTCACACACCACGGGTTCATTTCTCAAATTTCAATCTCCTGGAAAAACCTCCAACTTGGGACATGTTAAACAGTCGCAAACCTCCATATTAATGGGCTACATGAAGATTCCATTTCTTCCCGGCAATCCAGGATTCCTAACGGAACCCACTTTGTCCAACGCATCATAACCAACTTATACCACACCGTTCTCACTTGGGGAAACACAAGACCTTTCTTAGCGCAAAATCTAATCACCAAACCATCTCAGTACTCGGACTCAAAGCCGATAACATTACATCAAGTAACGTAACGCTACTTATTACCATTCCACCAACAGAAACACTTTGACCATTTCACATTTCACCGCAAATAAGACCCTTCTCACATAACCGGACAAAGGTTTAAACTACCATCATGTCAGCATTTCCGAATTCATTATCCGAATCTTCTACTATTCTCCATCCTCTCCTAACGGAAACACGAATATAATAATACAACAACAAATTGGTTCAATCGACATATTCAACTCCCAAGCCTTTCCTTAACCTCAATCGTAATACCCTCCCCGACCTAGCGAGTTCATAGCCTTCATGCACAATGACACAACGATTGAAATCATTTTGCACACTTTTAAAAACGCAATAGATACAAAATCATAAAACAAGCTTGAGTGTGCATGATACAACACCACTCAAGATGTATGGTAAAACACAACGACCGCAAGGATCGCTCACAGGCAACCTTACGATAATTCACAACCTTGTCCACCCATATCGATGTCGGCACAACGGTTGTCTCCAATGGAACCCTTCCAAATACGACTAGAAAGTTTCGAACGAAATCACTTACCCAAAGTGGGTCAGTCAACTCCAACACTCGTTTACATGATAATAACGAGTCAATACTCATTTTGTTTATAAAACAAAACCCCGCAATAAAATGTTTTCAATATTTTCGTAACGAAGATTCTCTTCACAAGAAAAAGTGTGAAATAATTCGTAGATCACTAAGTTCAAAGCTTTATCATATAGTGAAAACAAGTTTGTTTTTACTTATTTTAAAATACACGCTTGCGAGCGTCAACTTATTTCCCAAAACAAGAAAATTTGTTATGCACGTACATGCCCTCAACATGAAAGAACTTGTGTAACCCATTTAATGACCTACTACATGAACTCAATATTCAATTGAAGGCTATTCGCTCTAACCAGGTCGACCGTTGTACTCATCTCGATTCATCATTGCCACCATACTAAGACCAATAACCGCATTCTCATCCTTGCTACCACTTGTTGTACAAGTGCTTCACAACCCACATGATCGGCCACTCAACATGGTTTACAAATTGACCAACTATCTCACCTTCTACTCTTATGCATACCTCGATACAACGCTGATACCTTTCATTTATTACCCTTGCCACTAAACCGCTTGACTAAAGAGTCAAAGGCTTGATTCCTGCACTTGATCTTGAATTGAAGCTTTCAAGATGCCAACATAAATCTCACTTCCTATCCCAAGTGATCGACACATCAATTCTAAGAGTGAGGACTCACTAGTAACTAGGAGTTTGCCTTCAACCAACCATTCACTCATTTGAATCCCAACAATTATACCCCTAGTCGGCTCGTTAATATTTTACACCACACTTCTTCTAGAAGGTATAAATGTCACATCACAAGTGATCTCCCATGACACATCAACCCTTTGCTATCAGTAACAAGGTTATAACCCTCTACATACTGTCACTCTCACCAATCGTCCTAACAATGGAGGCTGAGTACACCCATGTACCTGTAAGTTCATAATAGCATTGGCCAGATGCGATTTTGAATTTACCTTACACGAGGGTACTCACAACCATCGTCAAGACATCCTATGACTAAGGTCCTTCCTAATGGCTGCCTATATCTCAGTTGTGTCCCACTCTACTCCACAGTTTAAGTTTAGGCCCATGCGGTCACCTAAATCCCTTAAACTATGGCTCTGATACCATTTGTAACAATCCAAATTTAAATAAACTATAATTGACAACATTACAACCAAAAATGGTCCCCAAGCATACAATTAACGTTAACTCTACTCTAAGTTCGCAGCGGATAATCCCTTCACAACTGAGATGCTACAGGAAGCCTAACGGTAAGCTACAAGCCTCTAATAAGCTATGCCTCTTCTACAGTGCCACGTCTTTCCATCGTTACCAGATGAAATCCCAAGAACGACTCTAACCTGAAAATGGTTTTAGTTTTTGAAAAGCGAGGGTTAGACCATGAGGTCTAGTGAATTCACTCTTTAAAACAGTTCCACACAAATAGTAGTATAAAACATTTAACCGTTATAAAATACTCGGAAATCCAGTTTAAATGCTCGACTCCACATAAGGGGATAGCACAGTGGTCACAACTTTCATCACCTTAAGCCAGGTTCGGCATTCGGGGCATCCACAGTAGATCCCCTCGGCACTCGGTCAATGTCGTATCCGTGTGCACACGAAACGAATTCGAGGCACATGGTCTAACTTGTCCACCAAAAATTCTCAACCATCCATGTCCGACACCACTGTGCAACCCGACTCCACACATAGCAACATCATCACAAGAACATGCAATCAACATTTACGTATAAATGAACGTATAAACAACTTGCATGCATTAGTAAACATTTCCATGTCATGTGAAATAAAACCTTTCAAAATGTTTAATCATGTCATCATTCTCAAAACCATAATTAGTTATGAAAACTTTAGCAAAACATTTCACTTGCACAAAGGAGTTAAGGGAACTCACCTTGGCCTTAGCACCGCGACACACGCTCCAAAACCCACTTTAGTTCAAACTGAACACCTGAATTTGACGTCATAAGAATGGTGTAAACCATCTAATTACATCGCAAAAAATCCTTAACAAACCCCCAAAACAACCATTAAGTGATACCACAATCCTAGCCTCAAAACAGTACACGAAACAAAAGTCGGAAACGCGAAACAGTAGCTGGCGCCAGTTCTGGCGCTAGCCAACTGGCGCCACCACTGGCGCGGAGCACCTGCACTCCCATTTCAGCCGAAAATGGCCCTTTCTCATTCCTAATTCAACCCAAGACGATTTTTGAGTCTCTCAAACGACATAATCGATGAACTAAACCTTTCCCCACAATTCCCAAACACAAAAACATCATTTAACCCAAAAACTCATTTAATGATCCATCTATTCAAATCCTCAAAATCAATTTGTTGCCAAAACCCACCTTCCCCCATGGAAATGGTGTAAGTTCACAAAAAGGATGGTGGAAACTAACATGAAACTGAGCAACCACTCCATTTCCGTCGAAATCAATTCAAAGCTTTAGCAACAAGTTGAAAACAAGGTTGCCATTCAAGTTTTTCTACCCAAAACTCAAGAAGATGAAGAAATGAAGAGAGTATTATACCTTGATGATGATTCTTCCCAAGTTCTTGATGGATTCCTCCTTCTCCAACCCTTCAATTGCTGATTCTTTGAGTCTCCTCTCCCTCCACTCTCTCAGCCAACAAAATGAAGAGAATGAGGGGTTTTTTTCATCTTATTTTAACTTCCTCAAATCACCCCCTTGGCACCTAAGTCCCAAGTTTCACACTTTGGCCCCTAAAGTCTTATTTATTCAGAATAGCAACAAGAAATAATATGGGGTGTTACAGTTTTCCGAGTTACCGTGTAAGGTTCATTTTCACATAAATCATGTAGGAACCATACGGTCCAAAATTCATCTTACAATGAAGGCGGAGACCCGATTTCCAAGGATTGTAGCGGAACCCAAAATTAAGTCACATTCCAAGTTATAGAGTTCATACTAGGATCAATGGCCATGAATTATCCGACTCGCACTATGGATGGATATGGGCCCCCGATGATCCTAGTCATAATCATTCACTAGGATTACATTTACGGTCAATGACTAGTATCCGGCTACACATAACCGTACCAAGTTGCCTCGATAACCCAACGTCTCAACTAGTTACAAACGGGAATTGTCCCAAACAATAAGTTGGCTCCTATACCTATACTTCCATTTGTATTAGTCTAAGGCTCATAACATTTTCACCGTGACAAAATCTAAAATGCTTCTTTTGCATAAATGCCATCGTATAAGCATTATATCCAAGTCCACATAAATGTCCAAATGGAACATTTTTTCATTTAAGTAATAAGTTCTATAATACATTATTTTCCAAAAGTTAACAAGATCAATATGACTTTAGTTCAAAAGCATAACCCATTCATTTCATTCCAAAACCCTACGTTTACCAAATATTCATTCAACATGAAAAGAAACCACAAATGTATCTAAAAGTGATTTTTATTCAAGTATCAACAATGAATATACATATAGAAACTTCATTTTATAATACCCATCATAAACCTTATCATCATTCATAAAAGTGGTAAAAATCCTAAACTTCCCAAAATGTTTAAGTTAGCTCAAAATCCATCAAATGAGGAAATGTAGTTAGAAGAAGCTTAGGATACTAAAATCACAAGTTTTTGACATGCATAAAGCTTTAGAAAAGGTTACGATGAACTCATAATGCTAGGTTCTGGATGAAAGCCTAGAAATTAAGAAAACCTTAGAAGTAGAGACGAGAAACATGAATCTTGAGTCCTAACTTTGATTCCTAGCTTAGATGATGATAAGGTGTAACACCCTAAAAATCAGGGCCAATTTAAACCTTAAAATTCGACAAGGTTAATCATAATATCATCCAAACTTTTATACATAAGCAAAGAATTAACTATGAGGGTTCATATATACACATTTTGAATTCTCAAAACAACCTATTAATCTAATCCTGCCAACTATGATTAGATTAAATTGGTTTTCTAGGCAATTCATCAAAACATCCTCGCATAAGCTAACTTCTCCACTTAGCACCAAAAGTTGAATACCAAAAGCACTCGTCCCTCTTCCTATTACCTCCCCGAGCTCGTACCTGGTAAGAAAATTTAATTTGAAACGATTAGGCTTACGCCTAGTGAGAACATCCAATTTCAAATTAAAACTTTAACAGCTTTGAAAACTCAGATATTCAAATCGTATAAACAAACCTGGTTTGCCACCATTCTTACGTACACATACTCATCTTGCGATGACGGGAACATACCCGATTCCATGAGTATGACTAACATTCAGAAAGTCATATCATCACATTCGAGAGCCTACTACGAATCATTACAGCGCTCACATCCAAGAAATTACAAGTTCCTTTATGCCTATTTCTTGGAGTGGAAGTAGAGATTACAATTTACTTTATGCCTATCTCTTACCTTCCCATAGAAATCAGGAATTACAAATTACTTTATGCCTATTCCACATCTCACGTCACATTATGAAATAGGAATTACAATTTACTTTATGCCTATTCCTCATTTCACATCACCTTACGAAATGGGAATTACAAGTTACTTTATGCTTATTCCTCATTTCAGGTCAACGGGAATTACAAGTTACTTTATGACTATTCCACATCTCACGTCACATTATGAAATAGGAATTACAATTTACTTTATGCATATTCCTCATTTCACATCACCTTACGAAATGGGAATTACAAGTTACTTTATGCCTATTCCACGTTACAAAGACTACCAGTGCTTATGGATCCATTACACTTACTAGCGTATATGCATAACAACATAAACACGCAACATCTCGTGTAATATTCTCAACGCTAAGAATACTAGATAACCTATCGTATCCTTATCTTCAAATATCCCCCTTCGGCGACTTAGCACGGTGCCCTTGCGGGGTCTGGGGGCAGCGCCCCTAGAATTTTTTAAGAAATGCTTAACCAGATAATACATCCGGAAAAGTATTCCGAACTCAAAGTCCGGAACTATCTGGAACCGGGACCCAAATGAAAACGGATCCCAACTCGATTCCGGATCCCAACTAAATTCCGGATCCAACCCAATTCCGGATCACAACCCAATTCTGGATCCAATCCAATCCAAGTGTTCCAAAAATTGATTTTTTATTAACAATTTACATGATGCTATAATGCAAATGATTTCGATAACATGTTACTGATAGGCGAGTTTACACCCCCCTAAATCTAACCGCAAGTGTACGGTGTCGAAATCAAGTAATAGTACGGAAGTACGAGTATCGAACCAAGGGAACTAGGAACTGAGTATCACAATGACTATCGACCCTATTAACTGAACTGTCGCAATTGGATGTTGGTTGAGAATTAATTTAAAAACTTAATAAAACTGAAATAAAACTAAAATCGATTGACGGGAGGTTTTTGGAAAACTTTGATAGAGAAAAGGTTGAGGGTTGGATTTCCTATGGATATGCTACTGATGAACAAATACCCGAACGATAACGATTACTGATTATCTCTATGAACCCTAGTTGACAATCACTGTTAGTCTTTTTCAAGCAAAACAGCTTTTATTTCGAAACTTGTAGGTTTTATCTCTCGAGATAATCAGTAATCGTTATCTAAACCTAGGGTTTGAAAATATTTTAGGTCAACTGTTTGGAGCAGAAAGTGATTCGGCTATCTCAGCTCGACTCTCCTTTCCGGCACTTGATTTCTTGATCTAGTTTCTAATTACTTTTTCTCAAACTTAATTAAAAACAATGATATTCAATTGGAGGTGATCAAACTACAACTGATAATAAAAACAGAAATCAAATACTTCATAGATCAAATCGGGTAACAATAATTGTTCGTGTACACGTCATCCATCATAAATCCATAGTTCCTCCAACCCCCAACATCTAAAGATTAGTTCATGTTGGGGTGAACAAAAACACGAGAATTAAGGTAACAAGTGGTGTGTGAAATCATGTTTATCGTGGTAACTGTGAATAATGATGAAATCCCTTCTCTCTCGGCTCTGATTTACTCCGTGTGGTGAACTGTCTTCAATCAATCCTCTCTCGTGGCTCCAAAGTGTGTGAAATTGCTCTGAAAATCGCCTCTCCCCAGCCCTCCGTCGCACGTGTCGTGATAATCCCCTAAATCCGCAAAACGCCAATGTATAAAAACGACCAGAGGGTTACGCGGTTTTACCCGCGGTTTGCAAACCGCGTGGAAAACCACGCGTCCTCTTTATTGGTTCTGGGTCGGGTTTGGTTCGAATCTGGTTCGGTTCTTGGTCTTTCCTTTGGGCTTCGTTCTGGGCTCTCTTTTGGGTCTTTTTTCGCTCATTTTCTCGATGCTCGTCTTATTTCGGATAACCTGCACAATTCACTAGATGGACCGTAAAATCTCGCCTTTTTGCTCAATTACAAGCCAATCTCATAGGTTTATGGACTGAAAATAACGCCAAAAAGTGGCGTTATCAACAACCCCAAACCGAGTGTTGCTTGTCCTCAAGCAAATTAGCGATAAAAAATTAGAATTAAAGCATGAATCAATGAAATAATAACAACACAACTCTCAATCGGTACCACGTAATGCACTGGTGATTTCCCAAACTCGTGAATGCTTATCTCATCCTAGCCTCATTCTTATTATGTTTGATCTATGGCCTTCTTCGAGGTTGATTCTATGTGAGCAAAATGTAGGGCTCAATCCTTTTAGGTCAGCTATTGTCCATCCAATTGCCGCTTGATGTTCTCTAAGAACCCGGAGTAGCTTCTCTTTATTCTCGGCACTCAACTTAGACGATATGATAACCGGAAGCGTGTCTTTTTCTCCCAAGTATGCATACTCGAGATGGTCGGGTAGCGGTTTGAGCTCAAGCTTTGGTGGTGTATGCGAAGATGATTGAGATTTAGGGATCGGCTCTCCCAAATCCTCAATCACGGGTCGTCGGGACCCTTGGTATGATGATGATGCATTCAATTGCATCACACTAACGCTTTCCGGATCATTGTCGATACCCGTCAATGCATTATTCAATTGGTCTCCGGAAACTTGTACAACACTTGTTTCTTCAATCAATGCGTCCATCACATCTACCCGATAACATTCGTTTGATCCCATGCTTTGCTTGGCTGCCCGGAAAACATCGAAGACCGCTTCTTCGTCACCTACTCTCAAAGTGAGCTTTCCTCCTTTAACATCAATCAGTGCTCCTCCCGTGGCCAAAAATGGTCGGCCAAGTATCAGCGGTATCTCTTTGTCCTCATCCATGTCGAGGATCACAAAGTCAACTGGAAGATAGAATTTGTCTACTTTAACCAGCACGTCTTCAATTACTCCATACGGGTACTTAATGGATCTGTCAGCTAGCTGCAAAGTGACACTGGTTGGTTGTACCTCTCCGAGCCCGAGTTTCCTGAAAATAGACAATGGCATTAGGTTAATACTTGCACCAAGATCGCATAGGGCTTTACTAAATTCAGAATTTCCTATATTAACAGGGATAGTGAAACTCCCTGGATCCTTAAGCTTCGGGGGAAGCTTATGTTGGATGATAGCGCTGCACTCCTCAGTGAGTGCAACCGTTGCGTGCTCCTCGATCTTCCTTTTGTTAGAAAGGATGTCTTTCAAGAATTTCACGTACGAGGGCATCTGTGCTAAAGCATCTGCAAACGGGATGTTAATATGTAATTTCTTAAAAACTTCAAGAAATTTAGAATAATTAAGATCCTCCCTGTGGGCCTTAAGCCTGTTCGGATATGGCACTTTAGGTGTTACCGGCTTGACCGGTGCTTGCATTGGCTGCTCTTTTTTCTTCTCGCTATTCTTCATGCTTTCCTCAATCACAACCTCGTCCTCGGCCTCTAACTCATCCATATCTACCATCTCGAAATCCTCCCCTTTTGACTCAGTTCCCTTTGATGCCGGTTCTCGAGTTGGGTCCTTAATCAACTCCTTACCACTCCTCAGATGAATGGCCTTGCAATCTTCCCGGTTAGTCCTTTCGGTTTGACTTGGAAATTTCCCGGGGGCTCGGTTCTGTAGGGCGTCAGAGAGCTGCCCCATTTGCCTTTCAAGAATTTTTATTGATGCCGTGTTTTGATCGGTAGCCGCTTTGACTGTGTTCACTGTACTGGCTAAACCCTCGACCGTGCTGTCCATCTTAGACATGAACTTCATCATCATGTCCTCTAATCCTGGCTTTCTCTCTCCGGATTGTCCTTCATCAAACTTCCGATGGTTGTAACCTGGAGGACGATAAACATTGTTAGTGTTAGCAGAATTAGAAAAATTAGGATGGTTACCTTGTTGTTGGCCGGGTTGCCCTTGCGGTTGGCTCCAAGAAAAATTAGGGTGCTTTTTCCAACCCTCGTTGTATGTATTTGAAAACGGATCGTTCCTTGGCTGGTTGTTCCGATTTTGCAAAAATTGAACTTGCTCCGGCTCAATCACGGGTGGAGCTATATCCGGCATACCTTCGTCCATCATGAATGCTGATTGCATAGAAGCTCCATTCATCTTATTAGTGAGTGCGGCTAACTGAGCTTTTATGGCCTTTAGCTCGTCATTATCTTGCACATTTGCAACCCTTCTTACGGCTGATCTTGGAGTAGAAAAACTGTGCTCGGCCAGGTTCTCAATCAGTTCGCATGCTTCTTCATAAGATTTGTCCATTAGAGCTCCACCCGCTGCAGCTGTAATATCATTTTTAAACTGCGGGTGGAGACCACTAAAGAACGTCTGGATGATGACCCAGCCGTGTAACCCATGATGAGGGCACTTCTTTAGCATGTCTTTATACCGCTCCCAAGCTTCATACAGTGTTTCTTGATCCCATTGAGCGAAATGGGTGATTTCAGCCATGAGTTGAGCAGTTCTGCTTGGTGGGAAAAACTTTTGAAGAAATGCAGCTTTCAACTGCGCCCAGGTGGTGATCGAATCTGGTTGGATACTTTCCGTCCAAGTCTCGGCTCGGCCTTTGAGAGAGAAGCTGAACAGCCTCAGCTTGATTGCATCCTCTTCCACCCCATTGATTTTGAACGTATTGCAGATTCGTTCAAATGCACGAAGATGTGCATGGGGGTCTTCAGTTGGCGCTCCTCCGAACTGATTCTGTTGCACCATGACGATGGTACTCGGCTTGATCTCAAAATAATTAGCCGCAGTTCTGGGTGGCTGAATGCCTATGCGTGCCGCCGCCACATTCGAATCGGCAAACGACCGCATAGGACGTCTTGCAGGAGGTGGTGGTGGGTTGTTGCGAGGCGGATCATTACGTGGAGGTCTCTCGTCGTCAGACATCTCAACTTTCAGATTTCGTCTAGCTTTTGCTTCTTTACGTAGACAACGGGCGGTTCGTTCAATTTCCGGATCAAATTTCTCGAGCTCTTCCACTCGAGTCTTCCTTGGCATAAACCAATTAGTACCTGAAATGAAAAGTGAACAAAATCAGCAACCCAAAAATTGAACGTGACAAAATGAAATGACAAGAAAAGAAAATGTTCAATCTAATAGTGCGTATAGATGGTAGTGCTATTAGTTGCAACTAGTTCCCCGGCAACGGCGCCAAAAACTTGATAGGCGAGTTTACACCCCCCTAAATCTAACCGCAAGTGTACGGTGTCGAAATCAAGTAATAGTACGGAAGTACGAGTATCGAACCAAGGGAACTAGGAACTGAGTATCACAATGACTATCGACCCTATTAACTGAACTGTCGCAATTGGATGTTGGTTGAGAATTAATTTAAAAACTTAATAAAACTGAAATAAAACTAAAATCGATTGACGGGAGGTTTTTGGAAAACTTTGATAGAGAAAAGGTTGAGGGTTGGATTTCCTATGGATATGCTACTGATGAACAAATACCCGAACGATAACGATTACTGATTATCTCTATGAACCCTAGTTGACAATCACTGTTAGTCTTTTTCAAGCAAAACAGCTTTTATTTCGAAACTTGTAGGTTTTATCTCTCGAACTAAACCTAGGGTTTGAAAATATTTTAGGTCAACTGTTTGGAGCAGAAAGTGATTCGGCTATCTCAGCTCGACTCTCCTTTCCGGCACTTGATTTCTTGATCTAGTTTCTAATTACTTTTTCTCAAACTTAATTAAAAACAATGATATTCAATTGGAGGTGATCAAACTACAACTGATAATAAAAACAGAAATCAAATAATTCATAGATCAAATCGGGTAACAATAATTGTTCGTGTACACGTCATCCATCATAAATCCATAGTTCCTCCAACCCCCAACATCTAAAGATTAGTTCATGTTGGGGTGAACAAAAACACGAGAATTAAGGTAACAAGTGGTGTGTGAAATCATGTTTATCGTGGTAACTGTGAATAATGATGAAATCCCTTCTCTCTCGGCTCTGATTTACTCCGTGTGGTGAACTGTCTTCAATCAATCCTCTCTCGTGGCTCCAAAGTGTGTGAAATTGCTCTGAAAATCGCCTCTCCCTAGCCCTCCGTCGCACGTGTCGTGATAATCCCCTAAATCCGCAAAACGCCAATGTATAAAAACGACCAGAGGGTTACGCGGTTTTACCCGCGGTTTGCAAACCGCGTGGAAAACCGCGCGTCCTCTTTATTGGTTCTGGGTCGGGTTTGGTTCGAATCTGGTTCGGTTCTTGGGCTTTCCTTTGGGCTTCGTTCTGGGCTCTCTTTTGGGTCTTTTTCGCTCCTTTTCTCGATGCTCGTCTTATTTCGGATAACCTGCACAATTCACTAGATGGACCGTAAAATCTCGCCTTTTTGCTCAATTACAAGCCAATCTCATAGGTTTATGGACAGAAAATAACGCCAAAAAGTGGCGTTATCAGTTACTTAAAATGCCTGGCCTATTCAATTTATAATAAGTTTGTTCTGTTACAAATCCCGCTTCAAAGAGTATAAACTTGACATACTTAAATAAAAAGACTTTTTAAGGGTGCATTTAGTGCAGAGCCCGGATGGAACGTGACAAAAAAATAGTCGTATGTTTGGTGTGGCATGGAACAAAAACAATGTTTGGTGTGGCATGGAACAAAAACAATGTTGGAGAACACAAGACAAAAGTTGAGTTTCTGTATTCCATCGAAAAAGGTGGAACAACATGGAACAAAACCAAATATTACCCTCAAACCTAATAACATCTAAAATTTAAAATTGCTCTCTCTCAAAATTCATGTCCAATCATGTCACGTCCGGTCTATACATCAAACACTATTCAAAGGTAAGGCTCAGGGGATATAGTGGAAATCTCATATTCTTTGTGTTCTGACATTGTCAAAGTCCTTATCACTATGGAAGTTCACCTGCGCTGACTCCAGATCATTCGATCAACCAAAGATTAATTGGTACGTGTAAGCTGACCCGAAAACTCATGATTATCCAAAAAAACATTAGTGTAATAGTTGCATGCAGCAACTAAAGGGTTCAACCTGTTATCTTAAGGGGGTTATAACGTCTACATTAATATCTTAAGGGAACATCTTGTCTAAACAACATTATTGAGAGATGAAAAGTAAACATTTCATCGGAAATACACACACACACTTAACGGCGAACTCTGTTTCAATTTTCCATCTGTCTCTCGACGGCCAACTTCCAGGCTCTCCGATCTCCGGCGATCATTTCCGGTAAGCAGCCACCACCGTTGTTTCTATCTATCCCTTCCATTGTTCTCTCTGTGCACTCTTTAACACCAATTTCAATTTCGAAAATCCCCAAATCAGATCTAGAAATTGTAATCAATTTAATGGCAAATGCCCAATCCGTTTCCCTAATTTCATTAGGGTTTCTAATATACCTGTTCGGATTCTCCGTTTCTTATCACGATTCGGATCACAAATGCACCAAAACCAACACCTCGTTACTCAATTTCACAAGTGACTTTGTTATGGTTCAACATCAGCTAAGAGGATCATTTAAGATAATCAATGACTGTTCTTTTAGGGTTAGAAAATTCGATATGCTTTCTGGGGGTTCTGATGTTTATTGGTGGGGTGCTGTTGGTGATACTTACCACAATTTAACATCTGGATTTGTCATATCTGATGATAAATTGAACACATCCACATACAAAAACGCTGATTTTACTGTTGATTTGATGCATAATGTTACATGGGATGACATTAAGGTTGTTTCAATTTGGAAGTCATCAATGGCATCAGATTTCGGTCATGTGTCGTTAAAAGAAACCAAAGAATCACCGCCCCCTGCCCCCACACCCGCCCCTGCCCCTGCCCCCGCTAACTTTACTGGGAATTCTGTAATAAAGATTGATGGAGAGCCAACCATGTTCGATAATTGTAAGGTTTTATCAGATAATTATAGGTTAAGATGGAAATTAAGAGCAGAGGAGAATGTGATCGATATCGGGCTTGAGGGGGCGATCACTGTTGAGCATTATATGGCGTTCGGGTGGGCGGATCCGTCCAAAGACCGCCACCATATGCTCGGTGCTGATGTGGCGGTAACGGGTTTTACCGAAGAAGGAATCCCATTTGTGGACGATTATCATATCACTAAGTACAAAGAGTGTACAACTAACAGCAATGGTAAGCCCGAGGGCGTCTGTCCAGATACAATGTACAACGATTCAGATGACAATGATTCAGTCAACAACACGATCTTGGTTTACGGCCATCGAAAAGATGGCGTTTCGTTCATTCGGTATCAACGACCATTGAAATCTATCGACAAAAAGTACGATTGGGATGTGGCTGAAAAGAAAAGGATGACTTGTATATGGGCTTTAGGTTTGATTAAGCCACCTGATTCCATCTTTCCATATTACCTTCCTGAAAACCATGGCAAGACTTATGGTCATGTCCACATTAATATTTCCGCGAGTGTGAACGATTGCAAGGGTCCACTCGATGCAAAAGACAAACAGGATCAAGAACTCGTGATCGCCGACAAGAAAGTACCGCTCGTTGTCACTTCGGGCCCCGCCGTGGGTTACCCGAACCCGCCGAACCCGTCTAAAGTTCTTTATATAAACAAGAAACCGTCTCCCGTTTTAAGGATCGAAAGAGGGGTCCCAGTGAAGTTTTCAATCCAAGCGGGCCATAACGTGGCGTTTTACATCACGTCTGACCCACTTGGCGGAAATGCCACAACGAGAAACAGGTCAGAGACGGTTTACGTTGGTGGGCCCGACGCTCAAGGGGTTCATTCGAAGCCCGCGGAGTTAGAATGGGCCCCGAACCGAAATACGCCGGATCGGGTCTACTACCAGTCGTTTTACACCGAAAAAATGGGGTGGCGAGTTCAATTGGTGGATGGCGGGCTTGCGGATATGTATAACAATAGCGTACTTTTGGATGATCAACAAGTTACGTTATTTTGGACACTTTCGAAGAAATCTATAGCTATTGCAGCCCGAGGTGAAAAGAAAAGCGGGTATCTTGCAATTGGGTTCGGGTCGGAAATGGTGAAAAGTTATGCATATGTGGGTTGGGTCGATGTTAATGGCACGGGCCATGTGAAATCGTATTGGATCAACGGGAGAAACCCACAAAGTTTGCATCCAATGAACGAAAAGTTGTCATACGTAAGATGCAAGTCGGAAAACGGAGTCATTACTTTTGAATTCACCCGAGATTTGGATCCAAATTGCAACGGAGATAAACTTATCGAATGTAAGAATATCATCGAGCCCACTTCGCCTCTTAAAGTCATCTGGGCCATGGGGGCTCAATGGTCTTCAGACCGCTTGACCAAAAACAATATGCATTCATCAACAAGTAGCAAACCAGTTAGGGTTTCACTCATTCGTGGTTCAGCCGAGGCCGAGCAAGATTTACGACCCGTGTTAACCGTACACGGGTTCATGATGTTTTTGGCATGGGGTATGTTTTTCCCATGTGGGGTCTTGGCTGCTCGATATATGAAACATGTGAATGGTGACGTTTGGTTCAAGATTCACGTTTATTCACAATGCTCGGGTTTAACAATCACTTTCCTTGGGATTCTTTTTGCTGTTGCTGAGCTTCGGGGCTTCCATTATGGGTCGTTACATGTTAAATTCGGAGTGTTGACGTTACTTTTGGGTTTCATACAGCCCATTAACGCGTATCTGAGACCTCTAAAAGCTCCTGATGATGAAGAACCGTTACCACAAAGGATCATTTGGGAGTATGCACACGCTTATGCGGGTAGATTTGCTGTTCTTCTTGGGATCGCTGCTATTTTTAGCGGGATGAAGCATTTAGGGGAAAGATATGGTGAAAATACTCGAGGATTGATGTGGGCATTGGTCGTTTGGGTTTTGGCATGTGCTGTGACCGTGTTATATTTGGAATTCAATCGTAAAAGGCACGTAAGAGAAAGAAGTTCCGGAGGTCATTGGGTTTTGGGTGATGTTGAAGATGAGGAAACTGATCTTTTAAGTCCAAGCAAAATAGAGGGAGCAAATGCAGAAAAATTCTTGCTTTCTTCAGAAAGAATGGAAATTCAACTGGAACCTTTGAGCAGATAGAAATTTTCTTCAAAAATTCTAACTTTTTTCTTCTTTTGGTTTTTGGTTTTCTTGCAGTTTTAGTATTATACATATCTGCTGTTTGCAGGTCAACTTTCTTAGAGTTCTCCAGGTAACATATTTATAAACAAACAGAGATACCCTAGAAACAGTTTTATTTCGTATGATTTTCGCTAGTTTTAATGTAGCCATACGATGATAGATAATAAAGATTGTCGTTATCAACAATTTCTTCGATCTTATGTTGCTCTCCATATTCAAGAACATAAAACGAAGATCAATTACTACTTTGCTTGCTAATCTTTATATCGTAATTCATCCTTCGACTGTTTCTGTTTCTAACACCATACGATGATTCTTGCATCTTGAATGCCAATTATGCGGTATATGTTCATGTAGCATAATTTCAAACCAAATTCAAGATATCAAGTTTTCCAAGAAAGTGCATAATGAGAAACAGAAGGTAATCAAGAAAGTGTGAAACACGAACAATATATTGAAAAGTTTAAAACTTTGTTATTGAACACTAATTTACAGCACTCAAACTACAAGACCCTTTATGGGTTTCGTTCGATGGGGGAAAACATGATCAAACATAACTAAGATGCAACAACAACTTTAGCTTAAAAAACAAACTTAAAACTTCATGTATTTTGTTTCTTCCTACTTATTCTGCACCTCCATTTTCCACACCCAGACCATATAAAACACCAGCATACTTCTCTGTGGATCCATTGAAGTAACTTTCTTTCAGTTTCTTGAAAGCGTGAGACGTAAGCAGACTATCGGATCCTGCTTGATGACAAACACCAATTCTCTCAACTTCCAAGATCTCCGCAAGTTTATTCAAACCACCATGAAGATGATTGCAGAACCTCATCAAATGTTTGATATCATAAACCATTGGGAAGTATATCTTGATCAAATTAAAGAACCCCACTTGAGTTTCGGGCAGTTCTTTTCGAGTCAACAATTTAAGCAAATACCCAAAATCATACCCACTGTGAAACGTCACCCAACAAATATTTGGATTCAAAACAATCCCAGACGACATCAAAAGCTCCCCAAATCGATTCGCATCAATACCCATTTCAGTATTCTTGTCAAAATCAATCCCACACTGTTTCAACATCTCAATTGAATCATTGGCGAAAATATCCTCATTCACATTAAACTCCCTGAAATTGAACTGCCAAATGCAGTGCTTTTCCGACCCACAAGTCGGAAGATTTCCGTTTTCGTCCGAAAAAGTTAACCCTAACTGAATCAACTTCAACATATCAACATTATCCTTCAATGTATGATAATTATAGTCATTAATATTCTTAAATTGAGCCAAAGGGCGAAGCACAACACCAGGGAATTCAGTATCCATTGCAATATAAGGATAATCATCAACAATTTCTCTAATCAAAGCGAACTCTTCTTCAAGATTATCATTCCAAACCTCTCTAATTTCAACAGAATCGCTTTTTCCCAACACGAAAGACATATTAACTTCTGAATTTCCAGCCAGATCTGCAATACCCAAAAACAGAAAAACGAAAAACCCTAATTTCAAAGTCAGAATCAACCCCATAAATCAAATTAGGGAAAAGTTGAAAATTGTGGATTACAATAGATCCTGAAGATTTGAGAACAGATTTGAAGTGTATATACATAGAATTTCAAGATTGCGAAGAGGATCTTACCTTTAGGGGTTTGAGAACAGATCCTGAAGTCGAGAATTACTTTAATCTTTTTCTGTTCTTGGAGATTCGAAACGGTGAATCGATGATTATGGGGATCGAAAGGGTTGGAAGAGATGGAGCCTTCCGAGTTCCTCAGCTGAGACGGAGAGAGGGAGCGAAGTTGGGGGCGGGGGGCGGAAGGCTCCTGAGTCCTGAGACCAGGTCGGGGAGGCAGAGTTGGGAAATGATACAAGGGTAAAGCAGTGTCAAAAGTAAAGTACTAAACTGAGCGAAACGACATCGTTTGGTGGGAGATTGTAACTTGAGTAAATTATATTTTTGGTCCTTGTGGTATGTTTCCACTGTCAGCTTTACTTCCTAAATTTCGCTTATTACATTGGTAGGCATTGTGTTTTGCATTTCATTTCGTTTTCGGTCCTGTTGGTAAAAAATAGGATCTATTAAGTTAAGGATATTTTGGTCTTTTTATATATTTATAGAATTTTTCTATGAAAATTTTAAAAAGTGTATTATTATAAACCTCTTTGTATTTCACATTTTGTATTAAAATGATGATTTATACTTTCAAATATCTAAAAACTTATTTACTTATAAAACGCGATTATTTTGTTATTGAAACTTTCTTTAGTTTTAACCTAACAACATATATGGCTTATAAGATAATCTATTCCGTTTTCAACTTGATTGATGCGTCAACTTTAATCAGCTCATGAAATGAACATCATCTACTCTTTCTACTTGTGTACTTTCTTGATCGGTGGAAAGCTACAAAATTGGTTAATTCAGCATTGAAAAAATGAAATTTGAAATGTTTTATAGAATTCTTGTGATTGTTGGTTAAATTCACTTATCTATATGTCCATTTTTTCTATAACTTGTGTATTTGACCTTCAGCCAACTAAACTCACAAGAGCTGAAACAACCAAACAAAACTTTTTTTCTGCTAGAGACTGATGCAAACTCAAACTGAAATTGATAGATACATTTAACACTATTTTTTATCCCATATATATAAAATAAACACAACTGTATTGAGGCATAAATTTATACAATTGGCATCATTAAAGAAGAAAATCTAAGAAATTTATCTTTGTTCCAAAGGAATAACATGTTTTGAAATCTAATACTAATTAATAGATATATATGTGGTTAAATTTTGTTCCATACTAGAGTCAGGGTTGTTTGGTTGGTTTTTCCATTAAGTCCTGTATGGATAAAGTTGATTGTATGGATTAATCTGTCTGTATAGATCGAAAATGTTTTTGTTTGTGAGAGTTTTTTCATAGATGGAAGAATCGTGTTATTTGGAAGGGGTAGGTTTAGAAAAAACTTGGCTTTCTACATACAGTTCCCCCCTAAAAGCTTACTGAATAAGCCACATTTTCTATCTCATTAAGCCACTACCAAACATGCATGTATAGTTGACCGAATAAGTTGTGAGTCCCATTAAGCTCATTAAGCTGCTAGCAACCAGACCCTCAATTTCATACAATAACATTAACTAAATAAGAGAATAAGAAAACAATCAAGTCACATGTGATTTTATACTAAAATCACGTGTAAAATCACATATTGCATTGACCGTTGGTGTAAAATCACATGTGATTTTGTATGTGATTTGACTATTTTCGTGTTCAATTATTTACTTATTGATCTCGTTTGAACCTCCTACTTACATAAACCATTTCTAAATATTCTTAGGTATGTGTTTGATGTTAATTAAATCGAATATGCTAACATCCATGTATAATACAAAAAAAAAATTATAAATTCCATAATATCTAAATCTTAAGAGTTTAAGTTAGCATACAATTTTGATATAGTCAAATTATATCAATAAAAGTCGACGCATATTGAGGCAGTATAAAACCAAACCCAACACATTCAATATATCTCATTCGAAAATAAGGTCTATGTAACACCCGTAATTTCCAGATAGGTCCAATGTCGAATCAGTGTGGAACCGATCTTTAAGAAAAATATGAAAAATAAGTTTTGGGGTTAAATCCTAGATTTTATGGTCTTGTTGGATGGGGAATTCGAATACGAGTCCAACGGTTCTTTCCGGAGCAAAAACGGAGCTATAACGAAGAAGTTAAGGCCGAAACAGTATCCGACCCAACAGAGACCAAACAGAGAGACGCGCGGCTTTCCACGCGACTTACAAGCCGCGGGACAAACCGCGGGAAGGGTCTGGAACTTTAAAACGCGAATCTCAAACCCTCAAACTTCATTTCTTCATAACTTTTGCATCACAACTCCGATTTGAGTGATTCAAGTTGCTACGGTTTCGTTTTTGAGAGATCTTCAAGGATCTAGGAAGAGTTTTGAAGTATGATGATTGGTCTAGGAGTATTTGGCGGTGGTTGAGGTAATTTCTCACTTTTCTCCATCTAAGATGTTAAGGTTTTGATATTTTTGGTGTTTTTGGATGATTTATGTTGGGGGAAATGTATGTAAGTGTTTGAGGATGATTATTGATGGTTGAGAATTCATAAATCTAGGTTTTAGAAGTTTTGGCTTGAGGATGCAAACTTCATCAAAGGAGCTTACGTTGGAGAAACCCTAGATTTAGCTAAATCTAGCAAGGTGAGTTCAAGTTGCTTTGCGAAAACTTTGTACATGCCAAAATGAGTATTTTCCAAATATTTGTGTGTTTTACTTGGAAATATATGTGGTTGAGTTATTTGAATGGTTTAACTCTTTTGAAGTGTTTATCTTCATAAATGTGTAAAACACCCATATTTGGGGCTTTTGAATATTTGGATGATTAGAAGCCAAAATTGTCTTTAAAAGATTAATTGCTCAAAATGAGGTTTATTTGATGGTTTAATCATGTTAGTGTAAATGATTTTAATAAACCATTTGGAAAAATGCACTTTTAGTGTTATGAGTCATTTTGAGAATATTAAGGGTGTGAGTCCTTTGGGAAAACCCTTTTGTTTAACCCGTGTTGAGTTTTGGGGTTAATGATGATTTTGGGATACGTGCTTTCTTAAACAATGTTTAAACGCGTTTTATGCGAGGATGACCGACATTATGGGTCTAGCAAGCTTTGAGCACTTTGCTCGGTTTTGACTTTGAGATAGTCTTGGGACATTCGTCCGGTTTAAATGGCTCGATGGGAGTCTTATTTACGGGTTGCTTTTATTGCACCGTGTTGCATTTTATTGCATGTCGTTGATATTTACATGCTCGGGGTGGAGTCTATGATGTGTTACATGCTTAATTTCATTTCATTTGCATGATATGACGTCGATAAATGAGCATTAGATCTTTGAGCAGAGGGCTCGGTTTTGGACTCGATTGGGTCTTGATGGCATTCACCCGGTTTTAATAAGCTCGACGTGGGCTTGGGGTTTGCATTTCATGAGTTGCATCATATTTGAAGTTTACATGATTTGAATGCATTAGTTATTCTTTTGAGGTCTTGTATGAATTTTTAAGTTAAGTAAGCTTGTTTTGGATGGTGGGTTTTTTCCAAGGTAAAGACCTAGTATGGTTGAACTTGAGGGCTTGGACTAAAGACCTAGTTTGGGTTGATGTCTAAGAGGGGCTAAAGACCTAGTTTGGGTTGATGTCTAAGATGGGCTAAAGACCTAGTTTGGGTTGATGCCGGAGATGGACTAAAGACCTAGTTTGGGTTGATGTCTAAAATTGACTAAAGACCGAGTTATGGTTGATGTCATATGTTACTTGCATTTATTTAATTGTGGTTTAATTTATGTGTTTGCCACATTCGATGAGATCGGGTCTCCCCCGTCACCGAAGGGTGTTGATTTCGGATATTTTATTTATTCACATTGTTGAGGTTATATTACATGCATATGGATTGTTTTCCATGATTGATGGATGGATTTATGTTACATTCTTATTGGACGTTGTAACTGCTAGAGTTTTATTCTATGGTATTTGGATTTTAATACATTTTACGTTGCGTGAGTTTTGCTTCGTATTATGTTTCCAACGAAAGAATATATTTAAATGGATGGTTTCCATGTTTTACGGGTTGAGTATGTATTGTCAACCGTATTTGCAGGTTTTGCCTAAAACTAGATTTATTCACGTATTTGAGTGGATTGGGGTTCGTAACTCATTTTTGGAAAACGCTTTACACTTTTGGGGGAAGATTCCAATGGATTTTGGGTGCGTTGAAAAATGAGTCATTTATGTCTATTTTGAGAACTCTTTGAAAGGATAACCTTTGTCGCAAACTTTCATTAAAGATTTGTTGAATCATGACTAAAACCACTAATTCCTGATTTATGTTTTATATAGTCATGATAAAATGCTTGAACTCACTAGGCGTAAGCCTAACCCTTTTTATTTGTCGGCATGTGCAACAGGCTCGGGTTTGGGTAGCTCTAGCTACATTGTGAAGTGGCGAGTGCTAGTAAAGTGCACGAGAGGTGACTTGTTTAGTGATGTCTTCCGCACGTACTTGGAATTAGCAACTTGTGTTGGTTAAGTAACACCCGTTTAAGTTATTCTATTGGGGAATTATAATGTTTTAAATTCCGAGGTATATTAAGGAGTGAATTGTAGAAATGATTTTATATTGTTGGATAATTTATCGAAATTTTATTTAGTTGCTCGTTCCAAATTCCAGGGTGTTACAGTCTAGATGATGAAATGTATTTTTACCAAGGTAATATGAAACATCCAAACCCATTACGACTAACGCATACACCAATTGTCAAGACATCCAACGCACATCACAACATAGATGCAAAAATGTATTTATAAAGTTCTAAGTAATTTTTTGGAACCAAGAAATGTTCAAATAAAAGGGGACTACAAATGCTCACTATTTGGCACATAAAATGATACCCAACAACATTATCCATTTTCAAACTATAACCCTATAAATACCACATTTCATCTAAACAAAATTCATAACATAACGGTCATTCATCATAAATAATCGTAGTTTACTTCAGAGATCGGGATCTCTCATTCCCTTTTGGCTTCCAAACTTTTTAAGGCCTAATGTGTAATACCCCGGGTAAGTCTGTTAAATTTATTTAACTAAAGGATTTTGATATTAAGGGGAAGTTTGAGATAAGTTATAAGATTTGGGGTGGGTTGGTAATTAGTGAGTAGTTTGTGCCAAAAGTGTAAATGGAGATATAAATATCTCACACTTCAGTTATCCTTCAAAAACCTAAAAATAGAAAGACAGTGTGTGTGCGTGTTCGTGAGGCGAAAAAGGAGCAGAAGTGGAAAGGCTCGGTTTGAGCATCGATTGAACGGGTTTGAGTCGATTTTAAGGTATGTACCCTTTAGGTTTTATGTTTGTAATCATCAATAGACAGTTTCTATCAGATTAGAAATTTTAAATCGTAGCTGTATAGATTTGATTTGGGTTCTGGATTAGAGAAGCGACCGAATGTGTTCTTGAGAGTCCCGGGGAAGTCCCGGTAGACTCCCTTTACTGACGACTCCCGGTAATGTGAGTCCCGGTATAGCAGACTTCCGGTAGTGTAGAGTTCCGGTAATGTGAGTCTCGGTATAGCAGACTTCCGGTAGTGTAGAGTTCCGGTAATGTGAACTCCCGGTATAGGAACTCCCGGTACCATGAAGTCCCGGTAGTGTTGTCTCCCGGTACTTTGGGTAGTCCCGGTACCTTGTTATGTTTTGTTGTTAAGTCAGAAGGGTAAGAGTATAAGTGAAACATTGGTGGGCCGGAACTTAGTAGGCTTTATGTGTTTGGCTAGTAAAGCGATATATGTATCTTAAATGGTTTCAGATTCTGTGGAGTCAAGGTGAAGGATAGGATCTTTTTGAAAGGAGCTTGCAAGTGTTTTTGGATAAGCGATCGAGGTGAGTTTTACTTTAAAACGTTTTCAACCGGAATATATATATGTGTTTATATGTGTATGTGAGTATGTGTGAAATATATATATGTATTTATATATATGAGACGATACGTGTCAAGGTTTGATTATATGTTTATGTTAAAAGGATATATGTATATAATTATATATATATATATGGTTGGAAAAATGATGAAAGGTTTATAAATGACAATATGATATATTGAGATATATATTGTATTTATATTGCACGAAACGAGTATAGGTGAGCCGAATTATTATTTGGCGGGGCTGTATTGAAATACAGCGGGGCTGCATGAAATTGCAGTGGAGCTGTAGGTAATTGCAGCGGGGCTGTATGTAATTACAGTGGAGTCGACTGTATTGTACAGTGACGATAATTAGTTGGCTTGCTACCGACTAATGTGGCCAGGGGAAAGAAGAAGAGATGAGGAGAGATACACGGTGTACGAGTCCAAATGTGGTATTTATATACGTGTGGTATATGCGAGCTTATACGAAAGGTTTCATGTAAATTATTTTGATACAAAGTATTATGTGAAAAGAGTTTTATATTGATTTTGGAAAAGACCAGGATTAACTCACTAGACCCGTTTGGTTTAACCCTCATTTTGTTTTCAAAATTATGTTTTCCAGGTCGAGGATCCGATAGCGGCAAAGGAAAGAATAAGGTGTAGACTGCCTTCGTGGACCGATGATGATTAGGAAGATATTATGTATTTTATAGTTTCGAGACTAAAAGAGACCGTACTTGGTTTGCTATGTAACTTTTGTTGTAAATCAATGATATGTATGCATGTTATGTATTATGATGTATGTTATGGGAATTGGGTTGTTACATAATGTGACTTTGACAATATTGCACCAAAAGTCGATCGCTAAACATACAAGGCCCTAGTGAATGTTGAAGGTGATGGAGGTGTTGGAACCATCAAGAACATCACTTTTGGCGATTGTTATCTCTATTAGTTTTATAACTTATATTTTTTTTAGTAAATTACAATTTTAGTCCTTGTGGTATGTCGAAAATTTATATTTTCGTCCATATGGTTTTGAAATTGCAATTTTCATCTTTATGGTTTATAATTCATCACCTTTTTGTTCTTGTGATTTAAGTGTTATTGCTATTTTCATCCCTATGGTTTACAATTCATTTCTATTTTAGTCCTTCATACTTAAAAGTAGTATTTTGTCTAGTGATGGACATTTTACCCGTCGAGTCGGGTACCCACGGGTACCCGCCCCTAAAGGGGCAGGGATTCCCCGGCTAATCGGGTAACGGGACGGGGACGGGTATTGTTTTTCATACCCGAAGCGGGTTCGGGGTCGGGGATGGTATTACCCGCCCCTAATAATACCCGGTATATATTTTTATATATAATTTAATTAGTTTCTTATTCGTTGTTTGATAATTTTATACTTTAAAATTTGTCATGAACTATGATTATACATGGTTGATTATATCATTATATGTTTTTGAAACTTGAGCTTTATTTATTTGTTTAAAAAAATAAAAACTCGCTAATTTCATTTTCTTTAAAAATAACTTACTTTTTTTTCGTAAACGGGTACCCAACGGGTTCCCCGTACCCGTCGGGGATTTTCTCCCCCGAACCCGTCGGGGATTAGTCGGGGCGGGGTCGGGGAAGGAGGGCTTAAACGAGGGTCGGGGTCGGGGACGGGGGATGCATTACCCGCCTAATATCCGCCCCGTTTCCATCCCTAATTTTGTCCTCAAGGACGAAAATAGAAATGAAATACAAACCACAGGGACGAAAACCGAAATTTCTAAACCACAGGGATGAAATCCACAATTTATAGCAAACCACAGGGACGAAAAAAATGGAATTTACTCTTTTTTTTAATAATTATAGTAGTGTTGTAACACCCTAAAATCAGGGCCAATTTGAACCTTAAAATTAAACAAGGTAAATCAGAAAATCATCCAAACCTTTATTTATATAAGCAGAGAGGTAACTATGAGGGTTCATTTATACACAAATTGAATTCTCTAAATAACCTATTAATCTAATCATGTCAACTATAATTAGATTAACTTGGTTATCTAAACAATTCATCAAAAGCCTCATCGCATCGTCTAAGTTCTCCGCTTATCATCAACAGTTGAATACCAAAGCACTCGTCCCACATCCCATTACTTCCCTGAACTCGTACCTGAAGAAAATTGAATTTGAACGATTAGGCTTACGCCTAGTGAGAACATCCAATTCAAATTAAAACATTAATAGCCTTGAAATTCAGATATTCAAAGCATATAAACAAACCTGGTTTACCACCATTCTTACCGTACTCGTATTTGTCTCATAATGACGGGAACATACCCGATCCCATGAGTATGACTATCATTTAGAAAGTCATATTCTCATATTCGAGAGCTTACTAAGAATTATCACGGATTCCAGTTTATTGATCAAGCCTAAGGACTTACATTCAATCGCCATATTTCTAATCCATCGGAAGCAAACGGAAACAACAGTTATACTTTGTTTATCTCCCGTTTCCACGTCTCAATTACGAATAGCAGTTATATTTGTCTATTCAATCATTCCAATATGAATAGCAATTCTACTTTGCCTATTCAATCATTTCTATATGAATAGCAATTCTACTTTGCCTATTCAATCTTTTCAATATGAATAGCAATTCTACTTTTCCTATTCAATCATTTCTATATGAATAGCAATTCTACTTTGCCTATTCAATCATTTCAATATGAATAGCAATTCTACTTTGCCTATTCAATCCTTTCTATATGAATAGTAATTCTACTTTGCCTATTCAATCATTTCAATATGAATAGCAATTCTACTTTGCCTATTCCACATTACTCATCACCTCTCGAAATGAGAATTACAATTTACTTTATGTCTATTCCACATTATAGGTCAACGAGAAATACAAATTACTTTATGTATATTCCACGTTACTAATACTATCAGTGCCTATTCATCCAATACACTTACTAGTGTATATGTATAATAACATATCACACTACTTCTCGTAACATATTCTTAACTCTAAGAATAATAAACAATTAATCACTTCTTTATTCTCAATTGTTTCCCTTCCAAATACTATAATCAGAAGGTATTCCAAACTCAAGTTACGGAACTATTCGAATACTGATTCTAATTTAAACCCAAATCCCTAACTGGATTCTAATCTTAATCTGGGTCCACTTAATACCGGGCCCAAAGCCCATTCCGGAAATCCTTAATTACCGGATCCATAGGCCCACTTCCGGAAAATATTTAATTCCGGATATCAAACCCATTTTCGGAATTTAATTTATACCGGATCTCCAAAAACCCAATTTTCCGGAATTTAATTTATACCGGAATCGATCCAAGTTTCGGAACCCATTCCAATACCGGATCCGACCCAACTTCTATTCCGGAAATCATCAAATACCGGAACCGAACCATATACCGGAACCGAACCATATACCGGAATCGAACCAATTCCAGAACCCACAATTTTCCGGATCCCAAGCCCAGTTCCGGAACCCATTGTTTTCGGATTCTAACCCAATTCCGGAACCTCTTAATTCCGGATCCTATACCAGGACTTCGATACTGGGTATCCAATTCACGTCAAATTTCTCTAAAGTTCATCTAATATATAGCTTATTGATCGATTCCATTTCTAAACCATTATACCAATTTATTCAGACAGTTTATACACCAAATCTGATTCAATTTCAATTTAAAAGCATTTTGAAAGAAGATGAACTCACCTGAAAGAAGCTTTTAACCCAGACTCCAATCCTTCTTCTTTCTGATTCAATCACTCTATCACAAGAACCACCGTTCCAAATTTCTCTTCTCTTTCTCTTTTCTTCTTTCTCTCCCTGATTTTCTCTGGACCGACTTCACTGATAATTTGAGATCTTCTCTCAAATGAGATTACTTACCCAGACTTAAGGAAATCTCAACTTTCAATTAATAACTAAACAACCCCTCAAGTTAATTTTCAATATTAACTTTAAACTTTAATCAAAATGCAAATTCAACCTTGGAGTTTACATTTACAATTAGTCCACAAACTTAGACTAAATTACTATTCGACCCCATTCATATTAAAAATAATATAATGGAAATTTGAGGTGTTACAAGTGTTTTAGATAATATTTAACCGGTGTCTTTATTAAAAAAAACTCCCAATTTTCTCATAGTATTATCTATTCTCCTTTATAAAAAGAATAAGAAAACTGTTTTTCAACAATTTCACCTTCTAAACGTTCAGTTGTTTTAGCCTGTTGTACAACTTGTATAGCATAGGATTGAATACGGTTATCAGTTATCCTCCGGTCTCCTCTCCAAACTTCTCCCCTCCCCACGATCTGCACTACCACCTCCCCCTCCAACCATCCTCCTTCACCTTCCTTCATAAGCGCCGAGGAGATCCATGGATTTCTTCAGTCTGGTACGTCTCTTTCCCCTTTCATCTAATTTCTTTTTTATCCTTTGAATCCAGGATTGAAATTGTATGTAGCCACATACATGTAAACCTGATCCATTTGGGGGTTTCATCACTCCATTACAGTTTTCTGAAATGGTAGCCGACAAGTGTAAGAAACCCAATGTCGGAGTGAAATTCTCCTACGAGAACAAATCGACGTTTGCAACGACGTAATCAACGAAACATCAGAGGAATAGGGTTTTTATTTGCACATCAGAGGAATAATGATTTCCCTAATTTGGTTTCTGTCTTTCTTCATATTTGGTTTCGTCGAGAACTTCCACGTCTTCATCCGACAACTTTCTCCCCTTCGATTTCCGACTCTTCAGAACTCTCCCTCTCACTCTGGTATGTGCTCTCTAAAATCACAATCTCTTACTCTCAAAATCTTTTTGATATGATCCACACATTGATTTCTATTGATTTGTTAAAATGGTTCATCTTACTGCTCCATCTCTATGGTTTTTCTGTGTTTAGGATTTCACGACCTTCTCTATTACGTTTTTCATTATAATTATCTGTAGTTGGTGACCTTTTTGGATTTTAAGTTGATTTTAGGTTCTTAACCGCCATCTACGGTTGGTGAATTTTTGGGTTTTTAGTTGACATTGTTCACTGAGAAAAAAAATCAATGTATTTATGTACGTAATTAGCCAATAATTTTTATTTTATTAATTACAAAGTCTTAATTTTTGCTAGAGTTATGATATTGTAATGAGAATTGCAGGTAAAAGGTTTTTGCAATGATGCTAGAGGCGAGTGTCTCTGTTACCAGAAAGTACAACACAACCGTTGGTCTTGGTTTTAGGTATGTAAAATCTTTCTTGGTTTTTGGGTTTTGAAGTTCTTGATGACCGATTACAGATTTGGTTGGATATGTTGGTTCTGGGTTATTGGTATTTTTTGGTTGATATGGATTTTGATCAGAGTATTGTGTTCCATATTCTGTTGGTTGGGGTATATTTTAACTTGATGCTGGTTTTTTGGACTATAATATATATTTCAAATTACTTATTTCCAGCTCTGTTTATAGCTTTTAGTCATTGTTCTTTATTTGATTCATCATTTGTTGAACATTAGTTAATCCTATTTTTTGCATCTCCTTAAATTTCTGCACATTATTCAATTTTCTGCAACTATTTTATTGCACTTCTCTGATAGTATTTATCTGGTGCTAACTTGGTTTAGTATATATATAGTATGAAGAATATGGAGAAGAGTTTGTTCATATGCTTGATGGGATTTTCTCTTTTGTGCTTCTGGACACCCGTGATAAAAGTTACATAGCGGCTAGGGATGCTATAGGGATCACCCCCCTTTACATGGGTTGGGGACTTGATGGTACATATATCCTATCTTCCTTTCTTTTGTATACTCTACTTGATTGAGATTTTGTATTTATTTTTATGTGCAGGTTCTGTGTGGTTTGCATCAGAAATGAAAGCCTTGAGTGATGACTGCGAACAGTTTATGTCATTCCTTCCTGGCCATATATATTATACCAAAACTGGTATTTATTATTTATTTATTTAAGTTAGTCATCATGTATACTATTATATATTATTGGTTTTTGTTGTGGATATTTCTTCCATTAATATATACATATATATATATATATATATATATATATATTTTTACAGGTGGTTTGAGAAGGTGAGAAGGTGGTATAACCCCCATGGTATACAGAACAAGTTCCTTCCACTCCATATGATGCCTTACTTCTACGTTATGCCTTTGAGAAGGTTACTATCCTCACTATTTGCTTCCTTGTTTTCAAAATTTTTTTTAACTCCATTTCATAAAACCTTACTTATAGATGATAATTATAACTTTACATTTCAGAAAAGCTAATCAAGAACAATAGTAAATGATTTTTATTTATTTATTTACAGACGGTGATTAAAAGGCTTATGACGGATGTCCCATTTGGTGTACTTCTTTCTGGAGGTCTTGATTCCTCTCTTGTTGATGTTGTTGCTTCCCGCCATCTAGCTGATTCAGATGCTTATTGTCAATGGGGATCACAGTTGCATACTTTTTGCGTTGGATTGAAGGTCAATATCCTATCCTCTTATTATTATGCAACATTTTTTATAAACTTTTATTTTGAAAGTATTAAGTTATGCTTTAATTTTTCATCAGGGTTCTCCTGATTTGGTTGATGCAAAAGAGGTAGCTGATTATCTTGGCACTCGCCACCATGAGTTTTACTTCACTGTCCAGGTAATTCTTCTTACAAATTATTTTTCAGTATGAACAATTATTCAGATGCTCATCTGTTTAACTGTTTGTATCATACAGGAAGGAATCGATGCACTTGAAGAAGTGATTTATCATATTGAAACCTAAGATGTGACGACTATTAGAGCCAGCACACCCATGTTTCTCATGTCGCGCAAAATCAACTCTTTGGGAGTTAAAATGGTTCTTTCTAGAGAAGGTTCTGATGAAATTTTTGGCGGCTATTTGTATTTCCACGAGGCACCCAACAAGGAGGAGTTCCACCAGGAAACATGCCGAAAGGTTCTAAATTTCAGCCTTATCTTCATAGATTTTTTAATGATGTGTATATATATATATATATATTTGGTTGCTTTCATAGATTTCTAACACTATTCTTTCATTTATTTAGATCAAGGCTCTTCATTTGTTCGATTGCTTGAGGGCAAACAAGTCTACTTCAGCATGGGGTCTTGAGGCTCGTGTACCTTTTCTAGATAAGGAGTTCATTGATGTTGCAATGAGCATTGACCCAAAGTGGAAGATGGTAAACTCACTTCACATGTTGCTCTTCCTTCTTCATATACTATTATATATATTATATATATGTGCTCTCAAATAGGGAAATTATTATTACTTCTGTGGTTCCAATATAAGTGTCTGCTTTCAGAAGTAAGTGTCTACTTTCCAATTCGTCCCTTAATTATTATTCTATTACTAAGGGTAAAATTGTAATTTGTTCACATATTTGGCTTGCCACGTTTGCGCAAGTGGTAACTCAAACAGACATTGATGTAAAAGAATTTCATTTGGTTAATAAATTTGTAAATCTGAATCTTTCGGTTGTTACTTGCTGAAAAATCCAAGATTCATGCGGGATGTGTAGAGTTACTTTCTGTTAATTTATTAATTATAGATTCAACCTGATATTGGAAGGATCGAGAAGTAGATCTTGCGCAATGCGTTTGATGATGATGAAAAACCATATCTGCCAAAGGTATTATTGTTGTTTCCCTCTTATTGAAAATTCCATCTTGTTTTTGGGTGTAAATATAAGATTGATTTGTCCCTGGTTCTTCCAGCACATATTGTACTGGCAGAAGGAACAATTCAGTGATGGAGTTGGATACAGTTGGATAGATGGTTTGAAGGATCATGCAAACAACCAGGTCTCTCTTACTTCCTTGCTTACTTCTTCATTTAGGAATGCTAAATAGTTTGAGAACCAAATATTCATAACGAATATACATATATATTCATTATGAATAATCATGATATTCATTATGAATAGTCAGTTCTCAAAATATTTATGGTTTTGATACTTTTATATTAAAATCGAACAACACAATTACTGTTGCAGGTTACTGATTCAATGCTAACAAATGCGACATTTGTTTATCCTGAAAACACCCCCACGACAAAAGAAGCCTACTACTATCGGACAATCTTTGAAAAGTTCTTCCCCAAGGTGGGTAAAGTTCATTTTAAGCGTCCTATAAACCCAATTATGTTTTTGATCATTTTTATGGACCCTAAGTGTAATATATATTTTTGGGTTTTGCCATTTGAAACAGAATGTGGCAAGATTAACAGTTCCTGGTGGTCCAAGTGTGGCATGCAGCACAGCTAAAGTAGTGGAGTGGGATGCATCTTGGTCCAAAAATCTTGACCCATCTGGCAGAGCTTGTAACACCCCGCTTACCACGACACAATATTGTCCGCTTTGCCCCACTGGCTCACGGCTTTGTTCTTGGCGACCTCGCAAGGACTTCGCAAGGACTTCCCAGGAGGTCACCCATCCTGGTACTACTCCCACCCAAGCACGCTTAACCACAGAGTTCCCAAGGAACCCGCATGCTTGTGGCCCCAAAACGCGTTGTGTCTGGTAAGGCCAAGGTTTACTAATATACCCAGCATCTCTCCTGTCCACGGCCGATGTGGGATATGCCTAAGGTGTTACACACACCCCCCTTAGGGACTCATCGTCCTCGATGAGGTTTGCCCCACCATCCCGAACGGCACAGGAGTGGCTCTGATACCATTTGTAACACCCCGCTTACCACGACACAATATTGTCCGCTTTGCCCCACTGGCTCACGGCTTTGTTCTTGGCGACCTGGCAAGGACTTCGCAAGGACTTCCCAGGAGGTCACCCATCCTGGTACTACTCCCACCCAAGCACGCTTAACCACAGAGTTCCCAAGGAACCCGCATGCTTGTGGCCCCAAAACGCGTTGTGTCTGGTAAGGCCAAGGTTTACTAATATACCCAGCATCTCTCCTGTCCACGGCCAATGTGGGATATGCCTAAGGTGTTACAGAGCTGCTCTTGGGGTTCATGCTGCCGCTTATGGAAATGCAGCCGAGACCAAGATTAATGATGGTCCGATGAGTGGTGCTTAATCGCCATGAGAGATTGTTTGTTCCATGAGTTGTTGCATTGTAGATCGATTGATTTCTACTATTACCATCCATCAATTATTGTTAAAGTATCCATCTTTAGGTTGCATGTTAATCATGGTTACGTGCTGTGAAACACCCTTGTTGGTATATTTGCTTATGCTATGCAGAAAGTTTTCTTGTATAATGTATTCATCTGGGCTAGGATCGGTTTTTGGCCATCTCTAATCTGAGCTAGAGATTTCAAAAAAGCCAGGGCCTAGGCCAAACAACTGATCAAATCAAGTATTTTTCTCAAGGCCTGGTTAAGCCTGGTTAACGCTTGGTCGGTACCTTATCAGGTAACATTATTGCCCATGAAATGGATTGTTCGTAAGTGTCTTTTACCTGATAAGTGCTAACCGGTTAAGGTCTTCTGCTTCACCGGATAAGATTCTATATCGTTGCTATGTCTCTAACCAAGTAAAAGTTTCGGTCCCGGTATGCCTTTGATAAACGTCCATTTACAGTTATGTTTTAGACTTGTTTAAAAATTGTTTGACATTTTTTGGACGAACTTTCAGGCTATTTTTAAGCAATATTTGGAATGCTAGAGTGTGCTTTTGCTAAAAGTTTTACACCATTGGTTTTCTTTTCTGTTTGGTCTTAAATGTTCTTCTTGGGTTTTAAGTTCCTTAGCTTTGATAATGCATTTGGGATATACCAATAACCTAGATACCGTCGGGATAAATGCGTGTGGTTTCCAATAAAAATTTATCACCCGCCGCATCGTGCGGGTATACTGACTAGTGTCTTTAAATGCAAAGTACGTGACACATGTGGAAAGTCAAAGATTGGTGTTTGTTGACAGTGACAACTACAACATTAGTTACATGGTATTTAAGTTACATCTTGATGGGACAATTGGATTCAACGACTCATTATGTGAAATTTGTACCTTCAGCTGATAGTGGGTGAGTATACAAGCAAACTATTGTGTATAACTACAAAGGCAACATTAAGCTCACCGAAAAATATCTTAATATTGTAAAAGAGTGGTTAAAGAAAACTTTCAAGACGATAGAAGGTTATATCCATGCCAATCATCATGCTTTTTGATCGATAATGAACCAATAGTGTTCCATGTTCTTATTTAGCAAAAATAAAAATGTACTTATATTCCACTTATATTCAATCATACATTATATATGTACTTGTTTTATGTAAGGAAAATATTTATATTGATAATGATATTTGTGATTTGAACAACAACTATGGATGATGTGTGTTGATCCATATACTCCCCCCCCCCCCCCCTCCCCCCCCCAAAAAAAAAAAAAAAAAAAATACTCGAGCCCAACCAAAAAAGCTTGGGCCTAGCAAGACCAAGCCTAAAAACCCGACCAGGCCAATGTGTTTTTCAAAAGCTCAAAAAGCCTAGAAACAAATGGATAAAAAACATCTATATTCTTATATCACGGAGTCGAAACATAACAAGTAATAGATTTCTCTTAACTTTGTCAAACTTAATTAAAAATATTTCTATAACAAATTTTCTAGGTTGAAACTTCAACAAAATTTCAATATAAAGAAAATGCAAAGTATGTGCTATTCTTTATATTAAAAAATCTAGAAATTAAATGTCAATAATTTTAACCAATAAGTTTAATTTTATTTTCTACTCATTTCAAAGATAATACCCAAACGTTTAATATAAAATTTTAACGTGTCATTGGAGATCTTAGAGCATCTTCAATAAATTTCCTATTTTGAAGAAAATAGAGAATATGGGGATTTGGGGTAGTTTTTTTTCTCTAAAATGGAGAAAATAGGATAGAGAATAAATTTTTATCCAAATATGGAGTTAACCTTAAAATGATTACTAAGTGAGAGCACCAATAGAAAGCTTTGAAAAATAATATTTAGAGAGAGAAATAATACTTTAATAGATGAATGAAATACTTTTTAGAGATTTTGACTTTAGTTATTCATTTTAGAAAAAAATTAGGAAATCTGTTGGAGATGTTCTTAAATATTTTGATAATGTATTATCAAAATTAAATTTCGTTGACGTTTAATATAAATCTTTTTAAAGTTGACATTTTATTATTAAAAAATTTATAACTAAGTTTGTTGGAAATGTGTTTATATTACATTATATATATATATATATATATATATAAAAGTTTGTTGGAAATGCATTTATATTACATTATATGATATATATATTTATCTAAAACTAAGTTTGTTGGAATGCATTTATATTACATTATGTCATATATATATATATATATATATTATTAAATATTAAATATAATGAAATATTTAATTTGTCCTTAACAAATCTAATTACGAAGCTACCACATGAATTATGTATTTCTGTTAGTGCGATCTAATATTGTATTACATGGATTTAGAGTTACATATTTCATCCATGAATTATTTATCGGTTTGCATGTTGAGTATCTTAAGAACATTCCTTTTCATAAATTTATCCGAAATAGTTTGAAAAATCTCATTTTAGTCCCTAATGCAAATGGAATTCCGTTAAATGATGACTTGTATGTACCAACATGGGTGTTTTAGGGTATTTTTGTCCTTTTTAATTACCTTCTATTCGATTTTTTTCATATCTAAATTTTCTATTTTTTGTAAATCAATGTCAAACAAGTTACATGAGCTTTCAAACTCTGGTACATACCACAATTCTAACTAATATGCAACGGTATGTACTAATTTATATTTTATTTTAAACTAACATGCATATTCATACCAAGTTTTATAAGTTGGTCCGTCAAGTTGTTTTTTAGAATTGCAATTTGCAAGTATAGTGGCAAAAGTAACACTTCCAACCACATCTATTATGAAGTATGACATTGATCGAGATTTAGAATTTTTTGATAGCAATGATAATCACATGGATATTAACCTAGCTAAGGGCATGTTGTTGGTGAATTTGACCACGACTAGGTTTTTACAGATCTAGCAGTTTAATGAAAAAATTTATAAAGTAGGATTTTTTTAATCTTAGATTGATTGCCATATTGCAAAATGTGAACTGAATATCACATATTTCATATCTAACAAAAACCCTAATTCACCGATCATGCATATTCCCGATAGATCTCTCAAGGCGTTTTTAAATTATAGAATTGAAATACACTAGTCAATAAACATAAAAAAATCTCAATCTAAGGTTAGTTAAACAAAACAAAATAAATCATCGTTGTTACCGTCAAATCCAATATGGCAAAATCAAACGATTAAAATTATAATCTACATATAGCTTTTCGATCAACATTAATGTTGTCATGGAGTCATCAACTCATTAGCATAAGAGGGTGAAGCTTCCTCTTCACTGAAACTGTGTATCTTGCAAGATTTTTCATGGTGATTCCTGACAAGATTTAATGAAATTACGTCGTGCATTTGACAAGATTTAACGAAAATCAATAGACGGGGTTGACATAAAGACCAAAACAAGATAAAGATAAAATGGGTTATTTTGGAATAACAAGTGTAACAAAAATTATTGATGTACTTAAAATGCACATTGATAAATAGTTCAGGGACTAAACAGGTACTTTACTATGATAGAATTTAGATTTGGTAGGTGAAATAATAATGAATGATCCACTGGAATAAAGCACATGGTAATAGAGATACATCCTCACTTCCAGTCGGTTTATTCCCTTCATTCTCCCCCGTTGTCAACCCAAAGTAACGCATGCCAGAGACCCATTTCTCTCTTTCGCCTCCGATTTCCTTTCTCTCCAAAACCCTAAAAAGATCGTCGTAAAACATCGAAAGCCCAATTGCTTAGTTACAATCAAATAAATTATCCCATCAATTTTATGCATAAACATTCATACATATGCGTATGATCATTTGATATTTCTGGGTTTTGGTGATCATCGATTGAAACCCCCCCAATTTGTTGTGTAGTTTTCTGTTTCTGTTTTTGAAGTATGTCGAATTCCGGTCGGAGACGATCCCGCGATAACCAATTGTACTGTCCACCGGCGAGAAGGTACAACCAGCAGCCGGAATTTCATCAACTGCAGAATCAAGTGCAGCCCCACCAACCGCAACAAGAAAACCATGATCAATCGGAGTCTTTCGTGAACACTAACAGTAGGCGTAATGCTGCGATGACGAATTTGGATCGGTTCATGAAACACACTGTTCCGATTGTTACTGCTCAGCATTTCCCGAAGGTATTGTCACGAATTTAAATAAAACCCCCAAATTATTGTTGGCTGATTCGTAACGTTTTTCAGTAATCTGTGTAATTGACAAAATGTTGAATTTAATTTTGAGAATTTATCGTCGATTTTACTTTTAATTCGTAATTTAACCCTACTGAAATCAATTTTATTTCGATAATTGACAAAATGTGGATTTAATTTATCGTAATTGATTGATTGATGATTGTATGTCTGCAGATTAAGACTGGTGATTTCTTGCTTGTTTTGTACTGTGTTTGATTAGGTTGAAAATAATACTGAAATCTTGTTTAATTATTAATCATTGTTTGCTAATATATCTGTTAATGATTTTGCAGGCAAGTTTGTGATGTGTGATTTAGCCCTGATAGAAGTTTATTATGAAAATTAAATATATCTGTTGCAAAATCCCAGTAGAATAAAGCTTCTATATAAAGATTGGATAATTTTATGCAAGCAAGAGTTCCCTTTTATTTTATTTTCAAATTAAATGTGGGGTTAACATAACTTGTTGATATGGGTGATAAAGCTATTGAATTTGGGCAACTGATATATTAAACCTTTAAGTTTCTTGATTCAAGAAAAACCGCTGTTTTCAGCCTTTTGTCGGGTCTGCATAATTTCTTGATCGTGTATTTGCCACATCGAATGATGATTTATGGGTAATAAAAGATCGATGAATGTTCTTTAGTCGATGGTTCACACATTCACATGTGAATCTTCTGTTAAACTTGAATTTATTAACTTGGGTTTGCTTTAATGTTTCTTGATTTTCTTTTTGAGACATGTAGAGTAGCACGAAGGGTTGGGAGGATCACGAACGTGAACGACCATATTTTGTGCTCGGCGATCTTTGGGAATCGTTCAGGGAATGGAGTGCATATGGAGCCGGAGTTCCGCTTTTATTGAACGAAAGCTATTGGGTGGTGCAATACTACGCTCCATTTTTATCTGCAATTCAACTCTACGTGGACCCATCCGCACCTGCAATGAGCGGAAGGTGGCCTTTTACGGAATTACCCTTTTGTCCTTGAATCAAGAAAATTACGTTATATGTTTTGGTTTGTTGGATTAGTGAGTCTTTGATCAAGAATAGAAAAAGTTTCTTGATTGGTCGAAAAACTTTCTTGATTTTTTCCGACAGGAGGGCTGGTGACGGAAGTGATTCTGACTCATCCAGGGCTAATAGTAGTGACGGGAGCTACGAAGGTGGAGCAGTTGGTCATGAACCAGAAAATACCGTTGATTCAATTGCTCAAAGCTTCAATAAGTTGGTGCTCAACGAGGGCAAAATCGGAAACCCTACAGGGATTCCGGTTTACGAATTTTTTGAGCACGAGTTACCATTTGAGCGTGCTCCTTTAGCTGATCGGGTAAGCCAATAAAGCGTGCCAACTTTTTTTAATTAAATGGTCGAAATGATATCTTATAAACATGTATTCCATCTAAAACTGCATTGATTTGAGCAGGTTTTGGAACTTGCGGCTAAGTTTCCGGAGCTGAGAAGTTATCGGAGCTGTGATCTGACTCAATCGAGTTGGTTTTCTGTTGCTTGGTAATCTTGCTTTTTTCTCAAAATAATTTGTTTATTTGTCTTTTTTTTCCGGTTAATCATAGTTCAACGTTGTTGTGTAGGTATCCCATATACCGAATACCGGTTGGTCCTTCTCTTCAGACTGTTGATAGCTGTTTCTTGACCTTCCATTCTCTGTCAACTCCGTTAAGAGGTATATTTCTATCATTCTACAGTTGTTTACATACATATATACGTATATATACATATAGGGTACAGGGGAAAACCACAAAAAAATTGAAAAATTGAGGTGGTAACCATTCATCTGTGCACGTGCATACAAGTAATTTGTTCTGTATACAAGTGCATACAAGTGCACATGTGCATACAAGTAATTTTTTTTGTATGCACACGTGCATAACTAGGAAACAGCTTCAATTACTTGTATGCACATGTGCATACCGTATAGATGAAAGGTTATAAGGGTGTTCCTCAGTTTTTCATTTGTTGGGGGTTTCACGTGAACCTCACTCTCTACACACACACACACACACACACACACATATATATATATATATATAGGGATGAGATCAAGAGAGAACCATGAAAAAAGAAAGAACCGAAGAACCCATCGAAGCCATTAGATTAAGATGATCCAATGGTTATGAATTAAAAGGTAGTTATAACCAATTTTTTTAATAAAAAAAGTATTTACCCTCTGTTTTTTAAATTCAAAATTGGCGAAGTATGACAGAAATTAAAGTGAAACAAATTACACCAAAAAATTCATCATTTTATTATCTTTAATTTGACATCCATTTTGATATATTTTTTCATCCGTTTTTTCATGGTTCTTTTTCCAATGTTCTCCCTTGATCCTTACCCTATATATATATATATATATATATATATATTATGGTATGATTGGTATCTTTGGCCTAATTATGCGAATTGATGTTGATCCAGGTATGGATGGAGATAGTTCGGGTTTTGGTGGATCAGTGATTAGGGAGGTTCGTGATGGCGGAATGGCTAGCCGTCTGGCTTTGCCGCTTTTCGGAATGTCTGTTTACAAGTTCAAGAGTTCTGACTGGACCAGAGACGGGGTTCATGGTATTGAAAAGTTGACCTCTCTGATGAACTCGACAGACAATTGGCTTCGGAGGTTGAACGTACACCACCCCGATTTCATGTTTTTCAGAAAACGCTCTTTCTTGTGGTGACGGCCAGGCGTAAACTAGGTGTTAAAATCAGATAGGAGCAGGTAAAAAGCTTCAGACTTTCTTTTTCTTTTTCAAATACAAAGACAAAGGGTAGAAGTCCATTGTTTGGATGATGAAAAGATAATATCAATTTCCATATAGATAGTTGGTTTCTGAGAGCAGATGTGCTGTAGTTACTTGTACTTTGTGCAGTAAAACTTGTAAATTGCTCTCTTCTGTGTCTGTTGAATGTTTTTGTAGGATGATATAAGTGCATCAATATCAAAAATATCAATTACAATGTTTCTTGCTTCTGGTTAACTCCAATTTGTTTCTCTTTTAGTTTATAACTTTATATTATGTCTATATCGGTGTTCAAAAAGGCGTGACATGACGTTACATTCTGTAACGCGTTCAAGCTCTGGCATGTCTCTTTTACGAGACACGACTTTTTTCAAAACAAAAAGTATTGTTTTAGTTTGTGTTTTTACAATTTTATAGATTTATCTAATCACATCACTTATAGTTTCACGAATTCATACACGTTATGGACTCATGATTAAACTGTAGTTGTAATATTATCTTCTAAATTCTATTTTGAATATTTAATCAAAGAATATTTTTATAATAATAATCTATTTTTTCTAATCTGAATTTTTTTTAATATCATTATCTGTATATATATATAGTTCTATACATGATATATAAATTATGTATTGCTTTAAAAAACGTCGTATCCTTGTGGTGGTGTACGAGGCTTGAGTTTTGACATCGTCACAACATTATGCCTCACACTATTTTGGACCTTGCTCTATATATAATAAATGGGTTTGGTCGGTTTAGATAATACCAGTATTGTAGAAAATTCCATTTTAGATTAAAATAACATGGACATTATTTCAATAATTGAAAATATTCTACATCTTTCAAATTCGATTAATAACCAAGTATCTAAATATTATTTAATACCAATGAATTTAAAAACTTGTAAGAAAATCAATATCATTAATAACGATGGTCATCTATATCGCACAAACAATTCATACTGTACTGTAAGTCTGTAACGCATTTTGTGAGAATTTTATCAATGATATTTATTTTCATCGAAGCGTATTTTGCAGTGCGGTTTTGAATCATCAAACCATACTGCACCATAATTTTTTCATACAATTCTAAAATATACATATACAAAATCAGTTATTAAATGAAAATATACATTATGGATTATTTATTATTTCTTTAGTTTTCCTTTGACATTACAAATTTTTTCTTTTAAGTTTTTTTTTTATCTTTTGTCAAACATCATGGTTGAAATTCTTTCAAGGTTAACTTTTCGGATGTATTAGAATTAATTTAGTTTGCGTAACAGTATTTCTAATTACACATTTCCTACGTCAATGAAGTTCTTATCGTATGGAATATGGAAAAGTTATGGTCGAATTTATTCTGAAGTTGAACTTTGTAATTATTAGATTGAAACGCATTTAGGTACAAACGGCACCAGACAACATAACATTTTGTGATGCATTTTTCTACGATATGAGACGCATGCGGTGCGATTTTCGTTTTACTATACCCTAGACTCTGGGAGGTTGATAGTACGATATACAAATTTAAAGTTTGACCCTAAACTGCACCACAAATACCCATGATTAATATCTTACTGTAATCATTAATAATAATAAATTTGTTATTGAAATGAAAAAACAATCGAAGATGTTGAAAGTTGAAACAACCTTCTATTAAAGGTGGTGTGGTGGACTGGTGGTGGCATTAAAAATAATATAAACGTCAATTAAATATATTTCTTCAAACATTGAATCAAAAGCAGCTCTCGTAGCTCAGTTGGTTAGAGCACCCGTTTAGTAAGCGGGAGGTCTTGAGTTCGACTCTCAACGAGAGCATGTTTTTTCCTTAAACTCTTTTTTATTGCCCATTAAATCATTTGGGCTTTCACACATATGTAATGGGCCACTCAGATTTGAGCTTCGACCCATATTTAACTATGTATTTGGGTGTGATTTAGTGTTTTATCTAGGATAAAATCAATGAATTTTGGTGGAGGTCCATGTGTTTAACAAACAATAGACTGAAATGAAAACTATGAGGTTAAAAGAAAATTAAATACTTAAAAATATATCTTACTAAAACAAAATTGAAAATTTTGTGAACCCAATTAATGACATCAAAATCTTTTTCTTTCTTTTTTTTGTAAAGGGTGTCCTAGGCTATGCCTAGACTAATCCGTTGACAAATTATGATTGTAAGACATCAGCCCTTGCTGGTCACAAACTTGCAAGAGTCAGCTATTTGTTCACATTCAAGCATTCGTTCCCCACGTTCGAGCTAGTCGAATCAGTACTTATTGTTATACCGTTCGTGCCCCTCGGAGCCACTTAACTCGCTTTCAAGAATAAAAATCCTAACCACAAGGGTTGTGGCGTACTGGTTAAGGCCCTGGGGGATGTGGTGGGATATCTCATCTGCCCAGGGTTCTAATCCAGGCGTACACAACAATTGTGGCCACTGAGGTTTAATCAAGGCTGATGTTTTACAGTCATAATTTGCCAAGGGATTAGTCTAGGCATAGCCTATGACACCCTTCCAAAAAAAATCATGCTTTCAATTAATAGACTGAAATGAAAACTTTTAAAGATGTTATGGAGGGTTTAAAAGTCATCGGTGTTGGAACTGCTACAATTGCTTTAGCTGGAGCTGCATGATTAAACCTCAGTGGCTACAAGTTGTGTACGTCTAGATTCGAACCCTGAATAGATGAGATATTCCGCCACACCCCAAGGTTTTAACCAGTACGCCACAACCCTTGTGGTTATGACATCAATATCTTGTAATAGTTAAAACAACTTAAAATAATTTAAAATAAAAAAATGTTAGGAAAACATTGAAATAAAGAAGGGAACTAACATGTCGGCCTAATTAAACACAAAACTCAAATGAATTAAAATAAATAAATAAATAAGGGACCTACAAAAAAATTCCAATCACTTTGGATGGTGGAATACAACTCCGTTTTTGTACCTTCGGAATATGACATCGTTTGGTCAAGCCCATGTCACGTGACACTTTCAAAAACCTATAATTAGAACCATCCCACCACCAACTTATTCAATAGGGCTATAATTGTCAATTTAGGGGTTATGGGCAATTGTTGAATGGTTTAGTGCAGAATGATTAAGAGATCAGAATGGTTAAAAAGCTTTTATAACATAGTGCAAAATGAAATATGGTTGTTTGGTATTTGTTTAGAATGAAATCAGGGCGCGGAATGGTTAAGGGTGACCCAAGATGCTAAATCATTAAGAGGGTTCTGTAACCATTATGAGGCAGACTTTTTTTTTGCCAAACAAGATTCACCTCTGAACGATTCAAAGGTTGCTACTTAATGGAACTATTAAGAAGTAAACAAACAGCCCCTTAACCTATTTTTTCGAATAAACGTTTTAGAACATACCGGGTTAAACATTTAAGCGAAATTCATCAATTTATGTGACGATGTATGTTGGTTTTTGACTTTTCATGGAGGCTAATGAACAGTCTCGTCACTCGTTCAATTTACAGAATAATATTGAGATCAACTATTGATTTTATACTTTGATCGGTAAATATAAAGTTGGCTAAAAACCAACTCGAATTGGCTTCTTTTTGCAAACTCTTTGGGTTTTATTTTTTATTTTAAATTCTCTTTGGTTTAAGGTTTAACATGGTATCAAATCGGTTCCAAATAAGTTTACGTCAACATTGATTTCGGTTACGTTATCTTTTATTTTCGGCTTTGATTTAATCCGATCCACACTTAACGAACAAATCTACTCTTTTTATTATTAAATATGTAGTATTAATTATCCAAGTGTTAATTGCTATAAATGGAAATTAAGCATGTTAGGGTTTCAAAGGTTACCCTAATTAGATGGACACAATGGTCCTTGTAGGAAGGTACAAACCCATTGAGGACCATACAAACACTTGGCTCTTAAGCCTCAATGACCTACCAAAACCATCGGTGTGTTAAAAGTCCATCCAACCAAGGGCCATTTTGTCCATCTTTTTCTGACACCCTTTTCAAAACACTTCCAAATTTCCGATTATTTACAAAATCCTACATGGTAAAAAGTTTGGATATGGGAAGTGAAATTACTTTATTACCCCCCTTTTATGTAATGTGTAGCTCGACGAATGATGGTTCGCGAAGTTGTTAACGTTTCTAAGTTATTTGAACAATGCTTCTGGTACGCTTTGGTGTATCGGAAATGGTCAGAACCGGTGTTCACATACGAATGTCGGTGTTCTTTTTAAAATGGTACTAATGCAAGGGAATTCAAGAATACTGCACAAATGATCATTTTTTGTCAACAAGAATCGATCATAAGAATCAACTAACAGTTTTTGAAAACGATATTCATTGTTTTTGTGTGAAAAAACTATTAATTCACATGACATGAATTTGATACAAATTATTCTTTTTTGGAGTCATTCTAAAGAAAGTAGGAATGAATAATTTTGAAGAAAATGTGGAAATATTTCTAACACAAAGCCACCAAATATTTGTGGCATATCAACATCTTTAATAAATAATCAAATTTTGCATAAATGTTAATAAAGACAACAAAAGTTTTTAGACCTAAAAAAAGTTATCAACAAAAAGGTTAACACAAGTGTTGCATTTTTCTTAAACTTTATGATTTTGTTGCCTCTTTTGAAGGTTTTTGGTAAATAAGTTTTTTTTACAATGTCCCAAAAAATTCACAATTTTTTTCTAAATCACTCGAATATCGTTAAAATTTCTATAAATAGCGTGTTTTAGGTACACAACATCTCAGACTTAAACACGGCGAAATGGTTGCATGACCTCTTGAAATCCCCGATTCCAGTCAAGATCTTTTAAGTTTTAAATTTATTCGATTTGGTTTAATTTTATTTTATCTCAAAACCCAAATATGCATTTTTCTTAAATGTTTAACCAAAATTGGTTATTTATTCACCACCAACTATTTTAATATAATAGTGAATTGATATAATGGCAATTGCAATATTGTAATCAAAGAGGCTTTTCTATAAATAAACTTATGTCTTTTATAAGAAAGTGAAATGTGATTTTATCAACTAAAAAAGTCAATTACAATTTTGGTCCTTCTATTTATCGATTGTATCCCTAAAATTAAATAAAATGTGATAGAAAAAGATACAACGTACCAAAAACTTAAAACGTCCTCGAATTGGAAAAAAACTTATAACAAAATTGGGTACATAAAAACATCATAATCTTGTATGACTAGCTCAACTGGTAATAAGGTTTGAGTTTTGAAAATTCATCTTACACGTAGCCACGTAGGGGTGTGCAACGGTCGGGTCGGGTCAGACCCCAAAAACCCAAACCCGATTGGGTATCGGGTGGCATTGGTGGACCCCGAAACCCGTCCAATGTAGAGTTCGGGTTTTGGGTGAGTTCGGTTTGCGGATATTCGGGTCGGGTTGGGATTTTTCAAACCTTCCAACACTTGAATACACCTTAACCAACTTTGAAACCCGTCCAATGCATGGTTGGATGAAGTGACAGAAGGGTTTATAAGCGAGAGGTTAAAGCATCGAGACTCGAAGCTTCTAAGGTTTGTTGATATGTTGGATTCATTGTTGGATTACAGTGAAGATGATGAAGCTGACTTTAATCTCATACATATCAAGACTTTACCTGCGGTAAATTATCTCTTTCTATATCATGCACAAATAGTTTTAAAAGAATTAAAAGATAAATAATCCTAATTAGTTTTTTGGTCCCTCAGCCTTAATCTCCTCTATCAATGCTTCAAAAAAAAATTGAACGGCAGTAAATAAATTAACCACAACCAAACCAATTACAAAGTTCAATACATAAGAGCCAATGTAGTGGCTAACCGAATACCGAACATAAGCTAAAACAGTGAATAGAACTTTCTAACTCTATCAATGCTTCAACTGTGTAACTCGTGCAAGGTTTCAACAACTTCAAATTATTTTAAGTATTTATATTTTAGATTTTTAGTATTTTAATTATTATTATTTTAATTCTATAATATTTTTCGGGTTTCGGACGGGTTCGGGTTTGAGAAACGGAGACCTAACCCGAACCGAAATATCCGATCGTAAACCTCAGGTTCGGGTGGTTCGGGTTTCGGGTTTTTGGGTAGGCGTTTTTCGACTTGTTCGAGGGTCAATTTTGGTCGGGTGGTTCGGGGTTTGCTCACCCCTACTTACACGTCACCGGTTCGAATCCTGCAATGTCGTTGGGAATATTTTTTGGCTCTAGTTCAGGGGCCTTGTGATTAGTCAATGGGGTGCAAACTGGTGTAGACATTCACGGTTAACAATAAAAACATAACCCGTAATCAAGTTAAAAACTTAAAATACATACCATAGGGACGTTTTAATGATTATTTCATTTTAGATATGAAATCTGTATTTTTTGATAAAATACGAGGACCATAAATGTAATTCAGTCTAAAATAAATGAGTTTTTGACTAAAATGGTGTTATTTGAAAACATATTTACCAAAATAGTGTTCTTTCAAACATATTTACCAAAATAGTGTTCTTTTCAAATTTACCCACTTTTACCCACTTTTACCCATCTGAATGTTAAACAAAACCCTAACCCAAAAAAATCAGCGCCTCCTTCACGTCTTCATCGCCGGCCTCCTTCACCGTCTTCATCGTCTTCATCGCCGGCCTCCTTCACCAAAAAAGATCAGCGCCTCCTCACCGTCGCCGGCTTCCTCTCGCCGGCTTCCCTCACCTCTTCATCTCCGGCGCCCCTCACCTCTTCATCTCCGGCGCCCCTCATCAGGTGAGTGTGGTTTCGATTCAACACTCTCCATATCAAGAGATTAACTGTCCTGCAATAGTTGATATCATAGCATAAGAGACACTGTATCTGTTTATGAAAATGTTTGATTTGTGCTTACTATTTTATATTAATTTGATAGATGGATCTTGGTACATTGATTCAAAATGAGGATTTCTACGCAATCTCTCAAGTTGCTATTGCAAGCAATGCAATAATTAGTGATAATGAAGTTGATGAATATGATGACATTGGAGATGATGAAGAAGAAGAAGATGGAGTTGAGATCACTCAAGAACATGAAGTACCCTCAACTTTTACTAGTATGGAGGAAACAAACCCAACTATTGATAGCAATTGGATTGTTCCACAATCAAGCAACAAAAATGATTTTACAAGAGAGTTGGGAAAAGATTCTTTTAAGGATAAAGAAGAACTTATTAGAGCTATCAAGCTCCACTCTATAAGGACACATAAACAGTTTGAGGTCACAGAGTCACGCCCAACTCAATGGAGCATAAAATGTAAGTTAAATTTACAATTTGGATGCAAATGGCACCTTCGTGCTTGTAAACGAAAACGAAGTGGATATTTTGAAATTACAACATACACCGGTCCACATACTTGTTTACAAAATGCTATTTCTCAAGACCATCCAAACTTAGATGCAAGCTTGATCGCTCATGAAATTAAACACCTTATAAAAGAGCAACCTTCTATTAGTATTTCTGCTTTGAGAGCCGAAATAGTGGATAAGTTGGGGTATACTCCTTCATACAAAAAGGTTTGGGTCGGAAAACTAAAGGCAATTGAACAGGTGTTTGGTAATTGGGAAGAATCTTATGCTGCTTTACCGAAATTTCTAGGCGCACTTCAAAAGTTCAATCCGGGGACTATTGTCGAATGGTATGTTGCGAGATCAACCGATGAGGAACATGTGGAATTTAGACGTGTTTTTTGGGCTTTTGCTCCCTCTATCAAAGGGTTTGTGCATTGTCGTCCCGTGATTAGCATTGATGGCACACATTTGTATGGTAAGTATAAGGGAAAGATGTTGATTGCCATGGGAGTTGATGGTAATAATCAGATTTTGCCACTTGCATTTGCTATTGTAGAAAATGAATCTTATGATAGTTGGGATTGGTTTCTTTCTCATATCAAGAATCATGTGGTGAAAGAGCGTGATGGCATTTGTTTAATATCTGATCGTCATATTGGCATCCTAAAGGTAGTGAATAAGCATGGTTCTCCATGGTTAGAGCCACGTGGTTTTCATAGGTATTATTACAACTCATATATATGAAATGTATATAACTTCTTTTCATAGGTATTATTACAACCGTTTATGACTCATATTATTTTGTTTATTTTATAGGTATTGTTTACGGCATTTCATCAGCAACTTTAATGACAAGTTTCGTAATTCAGAATTGAAGGCTTTAGCTTATCGTGCCGGGAGTCAAAATCAAGTTCGAAAGTTCAACTCCACAATGGAAGAAATTGGGAAGCTAAAGCCAGAAGCTCGACAGTGGTTAGAAAGACATCCACTTGATAGATGGACACTTGCACATGATGGTGGAAGGAGATATGGGTTACTCACAACAAATCTGTCTGAGATTTTTAATAGTGTACTTAAAGGTGCTCGCTTTTTACCCATCACAGCTTGTGTTCAACTTACCTTTTATAGATTGGTGCACTATTTTGAGATGAGACGTCCTTTAGGATCTATTGCAAAAGCTAATGGAGATGTGTATACTCCCCATGTTGCTTCAAAACAAGTTGCTTTGATGTCAAAAGCAAGTGCACATTTCTTGAGATCGTTTAATCGAGAGAAAGGTATATTTGAGTTGATAACTCCAAGACAAAGAAGTGTGCAAGTAGTTAATTTAAAGGAAGAAATTTGCACATGTGGGAAGTGGGAGATATTTAAATATCCTTGTTCTCATGTCTTGGGTGCATGTGCCAAACTTTCCTTGAATAGTTGGCAATATGTTGATAGATGTTACTCAATTGTTGAATATTGTGCTACTTGGGCATCCGAGTTTTCCCCGCTTCCTCATGAAGCGTATTGGCCACAATCATCGTTTAAAGAATTGCTTCCAAATTTAGAGCTCTTACGGAATCAAAAAGGTCGTCCTCGCTCAACGAGACTACAAAATGAAATGGACACCAAAGAAAGAAGAAAATCGAATCTTTGTGGAATTTGTAGGCAAAGTGGTCACAACCGAAAAGGATGTCCATCTAAGCCACGGTATATAAAGACATATTTTATAAAATTTATTTGGTTAATTGGTATGATATATCTCTTACTTCTTTGTTTTTTTGCAGATAAAGATTGGTTATCGACTCAAGATGTTCAGAAGAAATTGGGAATACGTTTTTTGTCGTTTGGTTTTGTTAAGAATTTATTGTTGATGTAAAAACAGTATCTTTGATGATGGTTATATTTTTTTTTATCTTTCAAAAAATTGTTGTGATTGTTATATAAAACATAATAAAAACAGTAAAAACGGTTTATAAAGAGTGCAAACAAAACAAAATAATGCAGAAAAAAGCAGTAAAAAACTAGTAAAAAAGCGGTAAAAACAATAAAATCAGTAAAAAAAAACAGTAAAAAAGTAAACAAATCAGTAAAAAAGCAGTAAAAATAATGCAGTAAAAAAACAGTAAAAATCAAGTATAAAAAATAAAGCAGTAAAAAAAACAGTAAAAAAAATGCAGTAAAAAAAATGCAGTAAAAAAAATGCAGTAATAAACAGTAAAAATAAGCAGTAAAAACAATGGATAAAAGTGGGTAAATTTGAAAAGAACACTATTTTGGTAAATATGTTTGAAAGAACACTATTTTGGTAAATATGTTTTCAAATAACACCATTTTAGTCAAAAACTCAAAATAAATTAGTAGGCACTAGGCAGTTGCCAACTCATGTCTCGTGGGTTTTGATAGGGATGGTAGGACGCAAGTCCGTGACAGTGAAACTGGTGGGACCCAAAGCCCAATGACCACTAATGGGTCCCATGACACGTCATCATCCGTGTTGGCCCAACTTACCCCGTACCTTTATTTAGGTCCCTGTTTAGCTGCGGAGGGCTCCACCTATATCAAGTAAGAACGTCAACACGTGTCCTGCGATTATATCGTTTAACACGTCACGTTTTTTGGTACGTGGATTTTTCTTCCGGCTCTTTTTTAACAGCTTATAGATAAAATTCATTATTTATCGGATAAGATTTTACTCCATTAAAATGGTGTCTTGTGCAACAATTTTTCCGATAAACACTAACCATGATAAGAGTATTTGCCGTCACTTACTGGATAAGATTCTCGGCCCGTGTCTTAGATCTTACCGGATAAATTTTTTGATATTTGTCATATTTTTTCCGGTAAATGTTGTAAATTGGTCAATGCTTACCCGAGTAGGTGTTTGATAAACGGCTCCTAAAAAATGTACTCCATCAATTCAAAATAGTGGTGAGGTGAATATACCCGTATGCATTGCTAAGTACAACGCTATCGATTGATTTCTTCATCACACGTGTCAAATCAACGCCATCTTTTACAAATTTTAATGCGTAAATTCATTTGGTTTTTACAAGTAAAGTTGACGGACTCTTATGATTGTTATTGTTGATTTTATGTTCGTTTCTTAGATTTGAATAAAAATATTTTTATTTTCTACACATTTATTTACACAAATACAAGACTTGAACCCTTGACCAATAGTAAGAAAAGTAGTGCTCCAACCATTCCACCAACCTTCACTTTTGTTTTAAGTTCTGTTTTAAAACATATGAGAGCACACTTCAAAATTAAGCGGGTGCACAAATACATCCGGTAAAAAAATCCCTCTTACGAAACGGACTTGAGCGGGTGCACGTGACCCCCCCCCCCCGCCGGAAGGGTAGGTCCGCCCTTGTTAGTATCCTCAGTTGTTCTTTTAATATCTTATTAAATGATAATTTATGTATATACCAATCTTTTTTTATATCAAACTTTGTAATGCCTTAAATTGATAAAAGAAATGTGAGACTATTGATTATAATGATGAAAATTGATATGTCATAAATATATCAATTTAATCCCTTACATATATTTTTATTTATATTCACCAAACAAACACGGTATTGTTACCTAGTTTTGTATATATAATTGTGAATATTTTTATAATTCTATTACGTTTTGTTGTAGAATACTCATTTGCAACTTTCCTAACCTACATTGCACAAAGCGTAACTGTAGGCATCAAATAATTTTTTTCATAGTTTATTTTCTCCCTAAAGAATCATGAAAAAAAGGTTTTAATCATTTTATGTATAATCAAGATATATATGGTATGCTAAAGAAAATGACTGAAATTCATGTAACTGATCCCTTAGTACATTTATTGATTTTTATATAATAATGAGTGTTATGCAAATAATAATAACCTATAATGATCATTTAATAATATTAGAAAATATATAGTGAATTTTTAATATACATACAAAATTGTTATGAAATAGTTATGGTGCCCCATTTTTCTAACAACTAAGCTTCTCAATTTCCCCATTCAATAAAAAACAACTTCACTCCATCCAAAGAATAGACAAAATCAAAATCGTGCAATCGAGTCATTATATCTGCAAGTATACACATGATATACGAAAGTAACTAAGAATAACATCAAATATAATTTATTCTTTTGCAAAGGTCTTTGGCTTCGACTTTGTACTTTGGATCCATTTAGATTCTTCACATGCATCTGAGAGATATAACTATGCGTCAATATATAAGGACAATATAATAATAGATAACGATATCTTCAATCCATTAGTAGGATAACTCCACGGTATTAATAAACATGCTCAATTTATCATAATTCTACAACTTCAAAATTAAAGCGTAACTCCATAATAAAAAGCAATTCCATGTTTTAAAAACTCAAATAATTAATTCAACATTTGATAAAAAAAATAGACATAAACTTGCACAAATATCTATTGATGAAATGTTTCATTTATACTTTAAGTGAAACGAATAGAATATAACATTGTGATTTGTACTTGCATACTTCTTTATATACATATCAACAACTTTAATCAATCACATTGAAAAAGTACATAACAAAAAGATTACATGAATTTGTTTCCCATTGAAATAATATTACTTTCCTTGAAGAAGATAATGGTTACGTACATGTTCGAGATGTTGATTGAAGGTATTCTTCTTCTTGATAAGGAATTCTTTGAATCACATACTTCACAATTCACTTCTTCCATTTCTATTTCTCAAGTACTTCTTGCCCTCCTCTTTATATATACCAAGTGAATTTCAAGAGTTTCAATCTTGAAAAGTAAGAATTAAAAAGGATTTAAAGGAAAGAGCATATGAATAGTCATAAGTTAAACCCATGAATTATAAATTAAAAAAAAGATCAATGTAATAATGAAAAGTTGTAGAAAATTCGTAGCCTCAATTCCTACTACACCGTACACCATTGGATGTGGTTGCTTCTTAATATATAATAGATATTTTTTAGGATGAACTCCTAGACATCATAATTTATCACAAATTGATGATGTCAACAGAATTTTTTGAATTAGAAAAAATTTAACGCAATTATGATAACAACAAATCCAATAATATGTAAAAGAAAAAATATGTAATAACAAATCACATTTTTTATACATACCTAATTAAAATTTTCCATGTCTTCTTCAACTTTCATCTTCTTCATCCCCCACCAAAATAATTTCTAGGATTTCATGTCTTCTTCAACTTTCATCTTCTTCATCCCCTACCAAAATAATTTCTAGGATTTCATTTTATTTTATGTTGAAATCATAGACATCATAAATTATCACAATATTGACAAATGTCAATAGAGTTTTTCTAGAGTAGTCAAAATATAACACAATTATCAATCAGGTATAAAAGATTAATGCCGATGGAGCTTAAACTTAAAAATATTTATCAAACCATGTAATCACAAAATATCAAAACTTTATTTGAATCTATATGATTCAAACGTAAACAAAATTGTCTTATGATAACAACAAATCTAACAACATGAGAGAAAAAAAATATAATAACAAATCACAACTTTAATACAATAGAATTTATACATACCTATTTAAAATATTCAATGTCTTCTTCAACTTTCATTTTCTTCATCTCCCACCAAAAGAATTTCTAGGATTTTTTTTTGCAACTTGTGAAAAACAAATTTCATCAAAAAAAAATTAAGACAAAGTAAATGAAGAAGCAAATCAAGAGTTGGGGGTTAAACTTGGGCATGCAAAATTACAAAGAAATCCATATTAATATGAATTACACATTTTCTAGACAGGGGCAGAATAGTCTTTTACATATTCAACATTTTAAAAAATCAAAAAATTAAGAAAAAAGATAAAAGAGATTCTAAGCCTTAGAGAGTGCCACCTCATCATTCTTGGGTTTTGCTTTTATATATATAAAGACTAGTGTTGTTCACCGCGCGTTGCGCGGTAATGATAAACTTTTCTCATAATATTTAACTATTACATAAAATGTTTCGTCACGTGAATAAAAATATAACTATTTAAACCAAAAAGTGGAACAAAATTTGGATGAATATTCAACATATATATTGTCCTTTATATAGTCATTTGCAATTCCAACTTTTTACTTTTGCTACCAATGCGGGACAAAGAAAAATCCACCACAATTCACCATTTGATAAATTATTGATTCTCATGGTGTCATGTCATCATCTTAAGGTTTTCGCTTTAATATATATAAAGATTGATTGATATTTAACTATCACATAAAATGTTTCGTCACGTGAATAAACTATAACTATTTAACCCAAAACGTTGATCAAAGTTTGGATGAATATTCAACATATATCTTGTCCTTTATATAGTCACTTGCAATTCCAACTTTTTACTTTTGCTACCAATGTGGGACAAAGAAGAATCCACCAAAATTCACCATTTGATAAATTCTTGATTCACATGGTGCCATGTCATCATCTTAAGGTTTTGCTTTAATATATATAAAGATAAATATTTAACCCCAAATAATGATCAAAACTTGGATGAACATTCAACCTATATCTTATCCTTTATATGGTCACTTGCACTTCTAACTTTTTACTTTTGCCACCAATGTGCAACAATGAAAAATCCACCACAATTCACCGGTTGATGAATTCTTGACTCTCATGGTGTCATGCAATCATCTTAAAGTTTTTTAAGTATATATATAAAGATTTAGAGATTTAACCCAAAATATGGATCAAAATTTGGATGAACATTCAACTTATATCTTATCCTTTATATGGTCACTTGCACTTCGAACTTTTTACTTTTGCCACCAATGTGGGACAATGAATAATCCACCACAATTCACCATTTGATGAATTCTTGATTCTCATGGTGTCATGTCATCATCTTAAGGTTTTGCTTTAATATATATAAAGATTTAAAGATTTAACCCAAAATATGGATCAAAGTTTTGATGAACATCAACCTATATCTTGTCCTTTATATAGTCACTTTCACTTCTAACTTTTTACTTTAGCCACCAATGTCGGACAATGAAGAAATACACCACAATTTACCATTTGATGAATTCTTGATTCTCATGGTGCCGGGTAATCATCTTAAAGTTTTCTTTAATATATATAATGATTTAACCCAAAATATGGATCAAAATATGGATGAACATTTAACCTATATCTTGTCTTTTATATAGTCACTTGCACTTCTAACTTTTTACTTTTGCCACCAATGTGGGACAATGAAGAATCCACCACAATTCACCATTTGATGAATTCTTGATTCTTATGGTGTCATGTCATCATCTTAAGGTTTTGCTTTAATATATATAAAGATTTAAGATTTAACCCAAAATATGGATCAAAATTCGGATGAACATCAACCTGTATCTTGTCCTTTATATAGTTACTTGCACTTCTAACTTTTTACTTTTGTCACCAATGTGGGACAATGAAGAATCCACCACAATTCACCATTTGATGAATTCTTGATTCTCATGGTGCCATGTCATCATCTTAAGGTTTTGCTTTAATATATATAATGATTTAACCCAAATATGGATCAAAATTTGGATGAACATCAACCTGTATCTTGTCCTTTATATAGTTAGTTGCACTTCTAACTTTTTACTTTTGCCACCAATGTGGGACAAAGAAAAATCCACCACAATTCACCATTTGATGAATTTTTGATTCTTATAGTGCCATGTAATCATCTTAAGGTTTTGCTTTAATATATATAATGATTTAAAGATTTAACCCAAAATATGGATCAAAATTTTGATGAACATCAACCTATATGTTGTCCTTTATATAGTCATTTTCACTTCTAACTTTTTACTTTAGCCACCAAGGTGGGACAATGAAGAATCCACCACAATTTACCATTTGATGAATTCTTGATTCTCATGGTGCCGGGTAATCATCTTAAGGTTTTGCTTTAATATATATAATGATTTAACCCAAAATATGGATCAAAATTTGGATGAACATTTAACCTATATCTTGTCTTTTATATAGTCACTTGCACTTCTAACTTTTTACTTTTGCCACCAATGTGGGACAATGAAGAATCCACCACAATTCACCATTTGATGAATTTTTGATTCTTATGGTGTCATGTTATCATCTGAAGGTTTTGCTTTAATATATATAAAGATTTAACCCAAAATATGGATCAAAATTCGGATGAACATCAACCTGTATCTTGTCCTTTATATAGTTACTTGCACTTCTAACTTTTTACTTTTGTCACCAATGTGGGACAATGAAGAATCCACCACAATTCACCATTTGATGAATTCTTGATTCTCATGGTGCCATGTCATCATCTTAAGGTTTTGCTTTAATATATATAATGATTTAACCCAAAATATGGATCAAAATTTGGATGAACATCAACCTGTATCTTGTCCTTTATATAGTTAGTTGCACTTCTAACTTTTTACTTTTGCCACCAATGTGGGACAAAGAAAAATCCGCCACAATTCACCATTTGATGAATTTTTGATTCTCATAGTGCCATGTAATCATCTTAAGGTTTTGCTTTAATATATATAATGATTTAAAGATTTAACCCAAAATATGGATCAAAATTTTGATGAACATCAACCTATATGTTGTCCTTTATATAGTCATTTTCACTTCTAACTTTTTACTTTAGCCACCAAGGTGGGACAATGAAGAATCCACCACAATTTACCATTTGATGAATTCTTGATTCTCATGGTGACGGATAATCATCTTAAGGTTTTGCTTTAATATATATAATGATTTAACCCAAAATATGGATCAAAATTTGGATGAACATTCAACCTATATCTTGTCTTTTATATAGTCACTTGCACTTCTAACTTTTTACTTTTGCCACCAATGTGGGACAATGAAGAATCCACCACAATTCACCATTTGATGAATTCTTGATTCTCATGGTGTCATGTCATCATCTTAAGGTTTTGCTTTAATATATATAATGATTTAACCCAAAATATGGATCAAAATTTGGATGAACATCAACCTGTATCTTGTTCTTTATATAGTTAGTTGCACTTCTAACTTTTTACTTTTGCCACCAATGTGGGACAAAGAAAAATCCACCACAATTCACCATTTGATGAATTTTTGATTCTCATAGTGCCATGTAATCATCTTAAGGTTTTGCTTTAATATATATAATGATATGTATCTTTTTATCTGTAATTAATTACTCCTAACAATTACATCTTCAAAGATGATCATATAAAACTTCGAAACAAGAATTTGCAGTGACTGCATTTCACGAAAATAGTGAATTTCTTTTATATAATTAACGATAATCATGAATAACTTTTGTATATGAGTATATCGTCTTTTTTAAGTAGTAAGAGCATCTTCAATGGATGCTTGAAGAAGACTTGAATAAAGCTTGAACAAGACTTGGCCATTGGAGACAAATACTTGAAAATGACCTTACTTATCAAACACGTTCCTCAAGTATTTGAAAAAATGAATATGAGAGGCAAAAGAGAGAGAAAATATATTATAGTGGGACCAACACATCTTTTATATATTTTTATTTTTTTCAAGTCTTTCACAATAGCTTCACCATTGTCGATGCCCTAACCGAATACCTCTTATTAGAATTAAAAAAATTTATAAAATTTTATTATTTTATTTTCTATAAAAAAAACATAGATGTGGATTCAATTATTAATGAATCCATGAACATGTGAGTATATTCTAATCTTTGACTAAAGAAAAGGAAAGTGGTGAGTGTTGCCCCAAGTTGAAGGGAATTAAATTGGTCACCAAAAAGTTATAAAATAAAATTTAAATTGTTCACATAATTTATTTTGCGAAATTAATTAAAATGGACGAAATTCAAAATTCGGTTACAAAAATACCCCCTCTTTCCCCTACTTTAGGAAAATACCATTTTGTAAAGTGGGAGAAAGATGATGTAATTTTGTAACCGAATTTTGAACTTCGTTAATTTTAATTAATTTCTCATTTATTTTTTACAACAAAAACATTTAATATCAAGTAGTGAATTCGAATTTTATTTTTTTCATGATGGGTCATGGCCGTTTTGGAAGCGGAAATTTTTCCAATGACAAGATTATGAGAAAATATGTGTATCTTGTAAACAAGGAAAATCAATAAAATTATAGAAAAATTATCTAATTACCATTTTTAATAATAAAATATTGAAGAGAATATCGAATTTTTAAACAATATCCAAAAATCTATAATTTGGTCGACAAAGCTCTACGATTTATGCTTTTTGGTTAGTATTTGATCCACGATCTTACAAAAAAATTGGAAAATGATGATTTCGTATAGTGACTAAGGGCTTGTTTGTTAGCAGCTTAATGAGCTTAATGGAACACATAGCTTATCTGGTCAATTATACATGACTGTTTGATAGTGGCTTAATGATATAGAAAATGGCTTATTCAGTAAGCTTTTAGGAGAGCTTTATGCAGAAACCTAAGTTTTGTCCAAACGCATCTCTCCCAATTAAAAAACATGCTCTTTCCATTTATGAAAAACTCTCCCAAATAAAAAACTTTCCAATCTATACAGATATATTAATTTACACATATAACTTTATTCATACATAACTTAATGAAAAACAACCAAACAGTGCCTAAGTCAATTTGCTGTATTTTTAACTATTTCTTTATATTTCTACAAAAACTTATATTTCTAGGGGGGGAAATGGATAAAAAGGACTATTTTGATGATTTTTCTGAAAAAGTGGTCATGTGATTTTATTAACATTCATATAAGGCAAATTAATTAAAATACCCTAAGTTTGAAGTTGACTTACCAAAATACCCAAAAAATAAAAGTTTACCCAAATCCCCCAAATTTCCGCGGTGGAGTCCCGCGATCGCGGACAGGGACCATTTTTGAAATTTTATGTGCTTCATATTTACACTTTCAGTCCCTGCCCGCGGTGGAGTCACGCGATCGCGGCCCGCGGCGGTCCGGCGGTAGGGACTGAAAGTGTAAATAATCTTGCAAAATTTTTTACAATTGGTCCCTGCCCGCTATTGAGGGCCCCCTCCGCGGAAATTTGGGACATTTGGGTAAACTTTTCATTTTTTGGGGTATTTTGGTAAATAAACTTCAAACTTGGGGTATTTTAATTAATTTCCCTTCATATAATATCAAGTAAGTAACTTGTAAAATATTTGATGAATTTTTTTTTATTAAATTACATATAGTATTAAATACTAAAAAATTAATATATGTTAATTTTTATTTTTTGTTGGAAGGTAAAAAAACATATTATTTACTATTGAATGGTACTTTGCTTTAAACAATTGAATTTTATTGGCTTTACAAAAAGGTTTTGAAAGTTGTAGCACACATGATTATATAACTTAGATTGACCCAAATTTTGTGCAATTCCATAAAGAAAATTCCCTACTTAAAAATCCTCAAGCAAGCTTGTTTTTAGTTGTTTATTCAATGTAGCTATTTTGTAAGAGTTTATTTGATGAGGTGGATAGGTGGCATTGTTTGTTTGGATGTTCATCTAAATTGTATAAATCTTCTATATCTATATCGTATCGCGTCGCACTGTAAAATATGGTTTAGAATTTTGTGTGCGGTTAGTTGTTTGCGTTTGAATATTTTTATCAAACCACACCGTAGCCGCACTGCATATTTTGTATATTTTTATTTAATAATTTTATATATAACATTTATATATAGAGAAAGCATAATTTAGTATTAATATATAACAAACCACACCACGAACATCCCTAATTGTTTGTTAGTAACTTAATTATTTAATAGGAAACCAACCAAACAATCCCTAAGTAAGTTATCAAAATTTAATGACTGTTATAAAATTGCAACTTTTTTATACATTTGATGAGAATTACAAGTTTTATTTTTCTTATGCAGATTATCGTCATTACTGATTAACCGTTTCAACTACGAAGTTCCTTTATTTGATCAATTAAGTAATTTGACAAATAGAATAACTTAGTTATGAATCTACTCATACTTTCAAATTAAAAAAAAAACACATGATTAATGAGCAATTGACGTTTTAAATAATCGTACCCGACTTTGAAATCATATACGCAAAAATCCAAAAAGATAATGCGTTAATTTTTTTGGACATTTGTAACGTTTTATTTTATCTGATTTAAGTTGTAAAAAACATCTATAGTAGTATAAATTGGATAAAAACAAATTGTTCAATTACTTTTTCAAGCATAATATTAATTCATTGCATATTTACTGATTATAATTGTTTTTATATGTCATTTGAAATCAATGAAACGAACTATTTGATAATAATTTTATTAGTAATATACTCCTTTTTATATAATTGTTTTTACTATTAATTTCCTATTTATCATATAATCTTTTCTAATATCTTAAAAATAGACATTTAGGGTGCGTTTGGTAGGGTGGACAGCATGGGACAGGACAGGACACACCTGTCCCATGTTTGGTGCGACCAAATGTAGAACTAAGTGGAACTATCATGGGACAAGTGTGTTCTATGCTTACCCCCTAGAACTAAGTGGAACAAGGATTTTTTGACAAATATACCCCTTCTTCTTTCTTTCCCACCACCGCCACCGCCGCCACCGCCATCGCCACCACCGCCGCCACCACCACCAACACCACCACCACCGTCGTCGCCACCACCACCACCGCCACCGCCGCCGCCACCACCACCGCCAACACCACCGCCGTCGCCACCACCACCGCCACTAAACAAATCACTAGGGGTAAATGGGTCATTTAACCGGTCCTGTTCTGTCCTGTCCAGTCCTATTTATGTGTTACCAAACACTGAACAACTGTCATGTCATGTTCTGTCATGTCCTGTCCCGTCCTATCCCGTCCCGTCCTGTCTGCGTACCAAACGCACCCTTAATAATAAGGGTCAGGTTCAAGAGAAAAATTCAAATAAACGGAAAACTAAGGAATACTTTGATAGCCCTTCATCTGGACGGTATGTACTTGTGCATACAAGTAATTTGTAACATGCACACGTCATATGCATAATGCACATGTGTATAAAACCCAAAAAAACAACTTAATTTACTTGTATACACAAATGTATATCTTCCAGATGAAGAACTACCAGGGTGTTCCTTGATTTTTTTTTTAAGTTTTCCCTTGAACCTTTCTCTTAATTCACGGATACTTTTTTTTTATGTAAATACATATGTACGCAAATACATAAATCTTGTTGGAAGAAAGATATTTGATGGGTCCCACGGGTAGTTACTTTTTATTTCAATTAATTAATTAATGAATAAATAATTGTAAATAATTAATATTATTTATTTCCATATAATAATAACTTTATAAAGCAAAATGGAATTGTTTATTTATATTTTTACCTTTCTTGACCATTAAAGAAGGTAAAAAATTTCCTAGGCCAAAAATTTGTTAATCCAGAGCAACATAGCTTTCATGATTTGTAAACTATGTAATATATGTTATATGAGATTCTGTCTTTACTAATTTTAGGTCTGGAAAAGGAATTGGACATAAAAAAGCTAGTTATGCCTTGTAGCTTTTTCAGAACCATAAAACTGCACAAACAAACACCAAACACATTTATATCAGTATATGTACCGCGTATGTGTGTAGATGACATATACTTTCCTACATACATGATACATGGTATACCATACATCATGACATACCATACATGATACATAGTGTATTTATATAATCATATGTATATACATTGATACATGTGTACATACATACATACATACATACATACATACACGTGTATGTTTGTGTTTATCCATCGAGCGGAACGTCGTTTTCTATAACAATCATCCTGTCATCGTTGTCTCATAAAGTGAAAAATCGAAAATCCGTTAACGAATATTCTTTTATCGCCAAAAATTCTAAAATGTAACGAATATTCTTTTATCGCCAAAAATAGATATGTTATTTACTTATTTTCTATGTCAATACGTATTACGTAACATGTATTAGTATGAACGTAGTTCATCCTTGACGTATATGCATATTCAATTTTTAATGTATAAGCAACAACAACGAAAAATCGTGTGAGAAGTTGAGATTAACGTGAGAAACGCGAGAAATGGATATGAACCGATCACTTTTAATCAAATGCCTTTCCCACGAATTGCGACTTTGTAACGTCCCACAAATCATAACATGCATTAATATAGATCAAGCATTCGAATTACATAATTAACTTGTCTTTAAAACATCAATAATCTATACTAAACAAAACTTGACAGCGGAAGTCTCTAAATCCACAGCCGAGAGCTCTATCTATAGCCAAAACTTGGAGTCGCTCTAAGCTCCAGATCCTCCATGCCATTTCCTAGTTCTTATTAGAAGAACCCGTAACACGCTTACCTGAAAATGGTTTAGTTTTTGAAAAGCGAGGGTTAGACCAAAGGGTCTAGTGAATTCCCTCCATAAAACATTTATCACAGTATAAAATCCTTTCATTGAAAACAATTCATATCCTTCCCATAAGCATCAAACAAGGTTCAACACAGGGTTCAGGGATCGCATAAGCTACCACGATCGGGGCCTAACGGACACCCTCTCGGCTACACCGGAGTCCAAGTGGACCCCCTGTTCCTTCATGTAGGAGGAAACGAATTCCACCCTACAAGCTAATCTCATATGCCCAAGGAATTATCCAATCCCCTGGTACCCTGACCCCACCGTGTAAACCGACTCCACATAGCATACACATAACATTTCGAACTCATGTTTATGAAAACTTAAGCATTATTTCATTCGCTGAGTAAACATGCATTTCATGCAAAACTTGCATAAAATTTATAAAACGTTCATGCTCGTAAAAGAAACCATATCAGTAAAACATAGTACGTCATAAAAGGGTCGAGAGAACTCACCTTAGGTTAATGCTGAACGTACTCCTTAAATCTCTCCCAGCTAATCAGATCGAACACCTATGGGCATTAGATTCGCATCAGATCAAACGGTTCGACCCTACTGTCCGATTACACTTTCTGGACATTCATACTTTCCGGATACCGACCCTTTTCGGATACCGAAACTTTCCGGGCATTCATACCCGGACACTAGTCCTTTCCGGACAGAACCATCCGGACACTAAAACCTATCCGGACCCTCCTTACATCCAGACACTTATGCAAAACACCCGGACACTTACTAACCCTACCCGGAAACCACCACTGTCTGGACACTACTGTCCGGACGGGGCGATTGTACGGAAACCACGGGTTGTGCGAAAACATAACTCTCAAAGTGATTAATAAACTCATTTTCAGCCATTAATTCGATTAGACAACCCTAAGGGTTCATCCACTAGTCTTAGACACTCAATTAATTTCATTCTTAACCACCAATTCGACATATTAGCAAAGAAACCCATAATACTCAAAAAGGGTTGTTTAGGAGGAAGGCTTAGTAATCACAATGGTTTTCACCCACAAATCTGGAACAAGATAGAGTAGGAACTTGCAAACAACATAAGAAAAGAGTCTAGCTGATTACCTTGACAGATTCCTTCCTTAAGCAAGAATTCCTACTGTGTCTTCTTCTTCCTCCTTTCTTCACCTAGCCGCCAAACACAAAGAACACCAATACTGATTTTAGAAAAAATGGAGGCTGTCCTAGGGATTGGAGCCAATAAATACCTTTCAAAAATTGCTATTAGATCCCTCAAGTTCAACTTCCAATACTTAAACCTTGGCCACCAAACTTCCATATTTTCTATAAAAGAACCGGTTGTTACAGACTTAGAAGAGAAATGATATGGTCCATCTCGGTGCATCTTATCTCGGGACATCTCATCCTAATATGCGTCCATTTCTCATCCAACGGTTAATAACCACTTTTCACGTCAACCTCAATTTCTCACCAGAACCCAACCCTAGCAACAACATCTATATGTATGGAAGTGTATATATAGAGTTGTTGGCAAATGGATATGAACTTGTTAGAACATGTATATAGGGCTATTGGAAGTAGATGTCGTAGAAATTTACGCTACAACAATATTGGTTTTGTAACACGTCTAAAATGTCCAAGTGTCCTAATAAAGTGTTTTATGAGATATGAGACTTAAGATTGACAAAACCAAAAAGCGACTTATATAAAAGTGTTATAATATGTTTATATGACGTATTTAAGCGTTTAAATAAGTTTTATATGATGTTTTTAAAATAAAATGTTGTATTAATTAACTATTTTATACGATGCATATGAAAAGTGTTCCATAAACATAAGTGTCATATATAAAAAGATTAGTTTATAGTACAATTTTCAATGTTTCATATACAATACCTAACATGACACTTTATTTTAAAAGTGTCGTAAAAACTTGTTAAACACTTAAAAATGTCTTATAAAGATATTTTAACCCTTTAAGATACAAACCCTAGTTTGGTCCAATAAACTTAAATTTTATAAAGTATTTTACTATGAGTGTGCACTATAAAAATATTTTTGTAACCACTTGGGTTGTGGTGTACTGGCAAAAACCTTTGGGGGATGTAGTGGAAGCTCATCTGCCAGGGTTCAAATCCAGGCACTGTCAAAGCCCTTGTGGCCATTGAGGTTCACCTGCGATGACTCCAGGCCATTCGTAGCCGCCCGGGGATTAGTCGGTGAGCCTAAGCTGGCCCGGAAACCCACGGTTACAAAAAAATTTGTTGTAGTATGAGTACTAACATGTAAATATATGATCTGCAATAGAAAATCTTTTTTGTTCTATTTAATTTGAGTTTTTATTATATGATAACAATCTAGGGCACAAACATATGAATCGTAAAGTTATTATATTGTTTTACAAGAACTCTAAAATCGTGATTTCTATGAATTTGTACTTATTTATTATATATTTTGAAACATTGATTAATTTAGACACGTTATGATGAAAAACACTTGTAGACCGAAGTAATACTATTAAGGGGCATTTGGTTCGTATAATAGAATTTGGTGGAATTTGAATCCATCAAAGAAATTTGAGGGGGTGTTTGGTTCACGAAATGGAATTTGGTTGAATTGGAATCCATCAAAAGAGTTTGACTTTGAAGTAATTGGAATGAAATTTGACCATGCATTTGGTTGACAAGAATTGAAATGAAATCTCGCAAAAGAATAAAAATATGTATGTGTCAGGGGTGGGGGTGACAGTCGTGACAACGACAATAGTGGTGGGGTGGGTGGCGACTATGACGACAAAAAATAGTGGCACGGTGGTGATGATAGAGATGGTGATGGTGATGGTGGGTGGGGTAGCGGTGGTGGAATGATAATATTAATTGATGGTGGTTGTTGTGGTGGCAACGGTGGTGATGGTAGAAGTGGTGAGAGGAGGGCGGGGTAATTTGAGGACAGACTGGTGGTAGAATTGAATGCAAAGGTTATATTTTTCTTTCTAGAACGAAACTATAAATTATGTTACACTTGACATGAAATGAAATTCAAATCTTTCATATATGCTAAGGAATGATCAATCTCCTCAACCGTGGAATTTGGTGAATCCAATCAATTCATTTCGTGAGCCAAACATCATCAAGGAATTTGGTCAAATGAATTTGTCATTCCAATTCCATCAAATTCCTTTGAATTCCGGGAACCAAATAGCATATGACTTTTATGGAATTGAAATGGAATTTGACCACACGTTTTGATTGTGTTTAGTTAGATGGAATTTTAATGGAATCTCCATCTATGTTTGGGGAAGGGTGGTAGTTGTGATGAGAACAACTACCCCTACCCACCACCGTCCCCATCCTCACCCCACCCTCGACCACTATGCCACTACTACTGTCTCACAATTTCCACCACACTCACCCCCGTAACCACCCATCTTAGTGGTATTTTCGTATTAGTGATGGGTGGATCAACCCATCGTGGCCCCACCTCCACACCCCACCCATCGACCACCATGTCACCACTATGGGGTGGGTTGGGTAAGGCAAGAGGGGGCGCATGGCAGGGGGTGAGGGTGGCAGGGTGGGGTGGTTGTTGTGCCAATAACAATATTGGCATAGTGGTCGGTGGGGTGATAGCTATGACGGTGACAATAGTGGCATGATGGTCGATGGGGTAGCTGTGGGTAGCGGTTGTGACAGTAACAATAAATGGTGTGGTGGTGTGGTCGCCCATACCTCACTTAAACTGTACAAAACTATGTAGTTTTGGTTTGTGGTTTTGACCCTAAACACACCACACCGGAACACTCGTATTAAAAATAAAAAATAAAAACATTTAGTATAAAATCCTGAGAGATCACAAGTAGAGGCAAACCCATAATTTCTTTTGATTACTATAGATTGATTGGCTGGTTACTTATCCTTACACGAAAACAACCCATGTTCGGTTCCTTATTATTCTCTTTAAAACACAAGAGCTATAAAAAATCAAAATTTAAGCTAAAAACTAAGAAATTTATTAAAAAAATATGACTAGAATCCGAGTTTTCATGGAACTTTTAATCGACTAATTTCTATATATTTTTAAAAATACATTCCACTAAGGGCATCTCCAATGATTAACACTATATTTTACACAAAATTTCAAAAATAGTGTAAATTTTAGTGTTAATAGTGAATCATCTCCAATGGATAACACTATTTTTTAAAAGTGATGTAAAGTTAGTGTAAATAAATAGTAGTACATCAAATATAGTGTAATACTATTCATTACACCAAATTTAATGTAAAAAATAGAGACCCCATTGAAGATGTGAATAGTGTTTTTTACATTAAATTTAGTGTTTGGTGTAAGATTTAATGACCCCGTTAGAGATGGTCTAATAAAGAAAATGCGACCCTTATTTTTGCTGGGAGGTGGGCAAGTACCCGTCCCACTCCCACCATTGTTCACGAAAAGCCATGGGTAGATTAAAAAAAAGGAAAATATATATAAAAATAAAATCTTTTATAAAAATACTAAAAATGCAAATAAATAATTATTAGTTATATTATGTCACTATAATAAAATTGCTTTTAAAGGACATTTAGAATGTCTAAGCGTCTTAAATAAAATATGTTATAGAACCTACGTTTATAAGATCAACCTAAAAAGTATCATTTCTAAAAGTCTTACAAATAAGTTCATATAACAGGACAAGACGGGACATGACATAACAGAACATGACAGAACATATGTTTAGCGTTTGGTAGACAGAAGTGGGCAGAACAGAACAGATAACGTTAGATAAAATACAATAAATAAAATTTAAAAAATGAATAAAACATAAAATAGAACGTGTATTTGATGTTTTAAAAGAGAATTATATTTTATTTTGAGATTATATTGGTAAAACATAAGTCTGTTACAAATTGTTCCATGGGGTGGGGGTGGAACACGCCTATTCCAGCTTGTTCCACTATGTTTCTGTCTGTTCCACATAAAAGTCCTCCCAAACATGGGACAATGATCTTTGTTCTGTTCTGTTCTGTTCTGTCCTGTCCAGTGTACCAAACGCACCCATAATGTTTTGAGGAATTTTAACAAATGTTGAATTAGGGCATCCACAATGATGAAGGTATTGTGGATGACTTGAACAAAATAAAAATATATAAAAAAGTTAGCAACATCAACCCCATTTGATTAGTAAAGTCTTTTTCAAGTGACTTCTTCAATGGTTAAGCTTTTTTCAACCATTCTTCAAGTCATCTTCAAACAACCATTGGAGATGCTCTTAATTATTTTATATGATATGTGTCCTATAAATCAATCTATTTATATCACCTTTTTTTCTTCAAGTAATGTGTATAAAATGGCTAATACGACACTTTAATTTTATAAACGTCATAAAAAATTTGTTAAACACCTAAAAGTGTTCTATAGACTTATTGTAACACTTTTAAATATGACACTTTTTGGTTTGGTCCTATAAGACTAAGGGTGTAAATAGGTCAGGTTGGGTTCGGGTTCAACCCAACCCAACCTGATTAAGTAAATGGGTTGAGATTTTCAACCCATTCCAACCTGGTATTTAAATGAGTTCGTAGCGGGTTGACCTGTTTATGATTTTCTCAACCCAACCTATTTAATAAATGGGTTGAACCTGGGTTGACCCATTTATTTTTAAAACTTTAAATAACATAAAAAAGGACTAAAACATAATTTCATGACAAATACACAAGTCATAACCACAAAACCAGATAAATTGTTCAAATTTTCAATAAAACACAACCATAAAAGTGAAATAAATTGTTCAGAGTTTCATTAACACAACCATAAAGTCAAACAAATAAGTTTCTAGCGTTGGCGTCGATCTCTTGGCTGGAATTGGAAGGAAGTGTCGGCTAGGGTTTAGACTTTGAAAGTTTGAACGATGGAATATTGAAATGGAAGGACCGAAGGAGTTCTACTTAGACTTTAGTGGAATCATATTTAGTATTTTTATTAACTTTTTAATCATTAATTATAATAAAATAATGATAATAAATTAAAAACAAGTCATACATGGATTACAAACAGGTTGTAAATGAGTTGAAAGCAGGTTGTTAATGGGTTAAAAACAGATTGTAAATATGTTGAAATCGGGTTGTAAATGGGTTCAAATCAGGTTGGAAACATGTCGAAAATTTCAACCCAACCCAACCCAACCCAACCCATTTATTAAATGGGTTAGACGGGTTGACCCATATAACTTAAATGGGTTGAAAATCTCAACCCAACCTGCTACTATTGGGTTGGGTTGACGGGTTGGGTCACTTTTTGCCAACACTATATAAGACGCTTAGACATTTAGGCATCCTATTAAAGCCAATTTTGTTATAGTCTGCGAAAAATGTTAAATATATTACATGTGGTTAGGTACATACCGCATAAACCGTATCACACTGCACCATATTTCACAGTGCATTTTTTATTTTGCGGTTTGTGAAAATGTTCAAACCACAAATGTGGTGCAGTTTTGGGCCCCTAGATGTAGTTGCATGACTAATAACTGAAAGTGATTATAAGATATTATATACATATTAATTGTAATCATATAACCAATAATTCAACATTGTCAAAGAAGTTTAAAATTTGATTTTTACATAGTCAACAACAAGACTTAATTAAGGTTGAATCAGTTGGGGTAAGCCTAATAATTTTATGAAATCTAATAGTATCTATTACATAGTAAGAATTAAAAGTTGACGACCCTCAATAATCAATATTCTATTTTATGTGTATTTACTCGTATTGTTCCTCTCTCTACTTATGCATGATTGCATAAGGATACGTTTAAAAAAATTCATGAGTTATCATTGAACTTGCAAGTATAGATTTGTTTGCAGAAACCTGAAGGTTACAAGATTAATCTATGAAAACACAAATTTGCACGTCTTATTTACGGTGACAATGGTGTTTGGTGTTTCGGTTTTGATGGTGAGGACACGAGTTGTGGCGGTGTCAGGAGGTGTTGGCAACGGTGATGGATGGTGTTCAAAATGTTGAATCGATAAGGGATGAGAAGTACATATACGTTCAAGATGAAATCAATATCTATAACAACCCAACCAAAATTATCATGCAAATATCAATTTCATAACATCCCAAAATCACGGTCTCAAAATTTCATTACAATTATTCAAAAAGGTTTGCGGAAACAACCTACACAACTGAGAAAACTAATAACTAGAGTGTCACTATACTTCTTGACTCTTCTTGCTAAGCTCAGCCTACTTGCCCGAGCTCCTGGAAACCTGCTTACCTGAAAAGGTTTTAATTTGAAAATGCGAGGGTTAGACCATGAGGTCTAGTGAGTCCCTCCTAACAGTTATCAAAGCATTTAAAAACAGTTTATCTCTTCAGCTTTAAACATTCATACTCAACACGTCAAAATCATATACGGACTAAAGTCCGCCTCCTCGTAATCTGACACCCTGAAGCCACCCGAAGGTGACAACGAGTCAGCCTCATGCTGCCTTGCGGAGCCTCGCTCCTGGCATATAGGGACCTCCCTTCCCGCACGAGAGCTGGCGGAACTACTCTCCCGTCTTTGCCAGTTTACGTCTCCTTGATGTATGCATACATTCTACATAAACTTTAAACAACTTTCATGCAAACAAAGCATAATAATAAAGCATGGCAATTTCTCAACATTCATAACACATTTTGAAAACACTTTAAAAGTCATACATTTTAGTTTAGAAAACTCACTTCAGGCTCTTACTTCTCGTCCCTAAACAGTTCCCAAACTTCCAAATCGACTTCCCTGAATAAACGGGCATAAAACAACAACTCAGCAAAAGTATCCGGACAACTCAGTTTTCCGGACAACCCTACTTTTCCGGACGCTAAAGAGTCCGGACACCCATCTAACCGGACAACAACCTAGTCCGGACAACACCCTTATCCGGGTAACTACTACTCTCCGGACGATACCCCTTTCCGGGTACCGAACTTACCGGACACAACTCTTACCCGGAAAACCCAATCTATCCGGAAAACTTCCTCGTCCGGGGACCTTCTCCCAAGCAAGGAGTCCGGACGCCCAAGAAGGTTTCCGGACGTCCAGGGCGGTTTTCGGACGACGACCTGGACCCTTTTTAAGGCTGGAATCTACTGGTTAGCTCGATTCTCTCGAAGTAAAGATTAGCAATAGCAACAACATCACTAAACTTAACAATTACCGAGTTCTTAGCAATCGAAACACACTATAAGACCCGATTTCTCTCATTTTAGCTTCAAACTTCACTTTTGAACAAAAACCCCAAGACTAACCATTCTGCTCCCTAATCAAAGATAAATCGATGAAACAAGAGGGTGTTACCTGGTTGATTGCTTGCGATAAACGAAATCCAAATGCTATATCTCCTTCAAATCCCAAGGTTTGATGGCTCCTTTCTTCCAAATGCCCCAAAAACCTTCAAGAACTTCTCATCTTCTTTCCCCTCACAAATCCAGCCGACACACACACACTAAAATCAGTAATAAGGACATTCTCCTAGGGTTTTTGGGCCCTTATATACCTCTTTACATATTTGCAAAATGACCCCTCAACTTCCACATGTTAAGCACCAACACAAAAAGGCTTAAAATCCTACTATTTTGGTCCGGGTTGTTACAATATACGAGGGTCATGATATTGTATTAATCAAGATCCTCTTCTAATCGAGATCTAAGGGTCATGAATCATGATATTTATTAAATCAAGATTTGTTGGAGATTAAATTTTTGTGCCAAGCTTTCCAGACTCTAGTAATCTGAAGGGAAATGGAGACGGGGAGTAACGATGATTATGAATGGGAAGGGGTGTAGGGATGAAGGAGAGTGGAGATTGGGGTTTTCTGCCTGAAGATGATCGGTGGAGAAGGGACAGACAGAGGAAAGTCGTGATTTAAGGGCTCACGGTGAGGGAGGTGAGGCCATAGGGATTTTTTTTTCTTTTGCAAAAAAAAGTAAAATAGCGAGAAGATGTAAAATGATAAAACCTCTCCTCATTTGACCGAAGTTATAACAACTGTTAGTGGGGGGGACGAATTCCAAAATAAATTGCAAACATGAGGGACAAATTTGTAATAAACGAAGTTCAGGGGTGAAATCCAAGAAAAATATCAAATGCCACGGTTGATTTTTGTAATTAACTCTAAATATAATAAGCACAATAAGGCCGTGCGTACCGCCATCGGGTACCACGGCGGGTTCATCTGACGGGTAGGGCGGGTAGGGCGGTACGGGGGGGTCCGGGTTCACATCGGGTAGGGGGTAGCGGGTAGGAGTGGGTTCGGGAACTAGATTTGTGGGTAGCGGGTTCATGCAGGTTTATTTTTTTTAACATATGTGAAATATGGTATTTTAAGGAGTGAGTTCGTGGGTTGGCGGTACTCCACTTTAGGGTAAGGAGGGTAGGAAAGAAAAAAGCTGATGTGGCGCTGATGTGGCATCAGAGTTCAGTGGGTTAGTGGGTTGACGGTACTCATGGTCTAACAAATAAAGTTTTAGAAGCGGGTTTAGTTATAAATAATTAAAGTAACCTATATTTTATTAATTTAACAGTTTGACTAATTAACAAGTCTAACGTCAACGATGTAAAATGTGAACGGTTCATATTTTTAATGATAGGTCTTGTAATTTTTTTGGTAACAATACCGTTTGTGAACTGTTCGGCGGAAAATTCGTTTATTTAATAAATGAACGAATCTGAACACGTTTTTTTTGTTTGTTTAGTTAAATGAACGAAAATGAACAATGGTCTCGTTCGTTCATTTATGTTCTTTAATGTTCGTTCGTTTATTTTCGTTTATGTTCATTTATGTTCGTTTATGTCTGTTTATATATATAAACATATTTATATAATATGAAATTAATATGTATAATCATCAACTAAATTGATCATTTAGAATATATTTTTATACCTCATAAGTTAACCCGGTTTTTTCATTTTGTTAAAGTATTTTTTACGAACGAAATGATGAGTATGATGGTTGTTTTTTGTTCATTTGGGTTCGTTCGTTTACGTTCATTTAAGTTTGTTCGTTTACGTTCGTTTTTGTTCATTTAAGTTCGTTCATTTAACTCTTAATGAACGAACATAAACGAACACGAACAAACAAAAATTCTTAACGAACGAACATGAACACAAAAAATCTCGTTCATTTACCGTTCGTGTTCGATCGTTTGTTTGGTTAAGTTAAATGAACGAACTTGAACAAGCCTCCGTTCGTGTTCGTTCGTTTCGTTTACAACCTTAATCATAACTTTACGAAAGCTAACTAACTTTATTTTTCAATTTCAAGAAATCAAAATGACGCTACATCGATTCATCCGACGAACCAAGATATGTTGCAAGACATATCAAGAGACCAAAATCACTAGATAAAAGATTTCATACAACATGAAGATCTAAACAAAAAACCATGACTCGAATAACGTTATTTAGTGATTTTTTTGTGGGTAGACAATAGCGAAGCTAAGGAATTTGAGATAGGAAGTCTGGTTGCTGACCTTCTATTTTATTACAAAATAACAACGAGAGAGAGAGAGAGAGAGGTTTTAGGGAAAACCTCAAAAAAATGAAAAACTGAAGAACACCTTAATAACCCTTCATCTACACGGTATGCACTTTTGCATACAAGTAAGTTAAGTTGTTTTTTTGGTTTTATGCACAAGTGCATCATATTTGTGCATATATGCACGTACGCATGTTACAAATTACCTGTATGCACAAGTGCATACCGTCGAGATTGAGGGCTACCAAAGTATTCCTTAGTTTTTCGTTTTTTGAGGTTTTCCCATGAACCCGACCATTTATTTATATATCTATATCTATACATATAATAAATAAGTAACTAGCATGCCACGTGTCGTCTTCTGGTGAGCCGACTTCAATATTTTCCCGCCTAAACATGTATCTGGACGTAGTTTACATTATAAGTTCAATTAGCACACCCACATTCACTCCTCCTTAAATCTCTCCTTAATTCATTTTTTTTAATTTATACATTACATTTATCACCCTTATAATTAGGTATGTAGTTTACTTTTAATCCCTTACTTTTTTGTTTTTCATTTTAAACTCTTATCATATAAACATAAATAATGTATATGAACTAAAATGCATTAAAAAAAACTTATTTTTACAAATTATACCATTGTAATCGTTTCATCAATACTTTCGAAATGAGCTCAATATTGAATATTTTTGGATTTAATTATATTATTAAATATCATAAATATATACGAATTAATGTGTCGTGATTAATATGAGATTTGTTGAATATCATAAACCACTAAATTGTCGTGATTTTCTTTTTGCAATTTCATATCAATTTTTACTTGAAAGTCGAATTCCTTCTACGAATTACAATTCTATCAAATTCCATTCTGTCAACGAAACACCTTTAGAATTATCATAAGAGATTTAATTACTTTGAAAAAAAAGATATCAATTATCAACTGACTTTTGGATTATGAGTTCGAACCTTTTTCAAAAATATAAATATGCAAATATTTTAGTATAGTATATTTAATTATTTATACTTTCTTAATCATGATTATACTATTTCCTCTAATTTAATTGAACTACATAATATCAGTTATCAACATATGGTTACTTAACGATATTTTTAAAGTCAAATTGTTATGTTTCCCTTCAATTCACTTTAAATTAATCTTTCATAATAGTTTATTTGGTTATAATTATATAAAAAAATTGATTGATATTATTATAAAATATAAGTATACGATTGATATAGATATTTAAGGCGCCACGCTTACCAAGTCACATCATCTTACTAGATGAATATAAAAGGACCAAGAATCTTATCACGATTAGCGCTTACTGAGTAAATTGTACATACAATACCGTTTTGGTGGACTAAAATCTTACACGTTAAGTAAGAGATGTTGGATTTTATCGATAAGCGCTTAACGGGTAAGTGTTCGGGTAAACAACACCTTAATCAAGCGTTTTTATGTATTTTTGCTAATTTGTGGATGATTAAATACCGACCTTATCGATTCAAGACTTACAAACTCACAAGATTTTGTATTTTATTTCCTTATTATTGTCTTCTAGCAAATCTTTACATATAGTTACTTAAAAACCTTGACATATAATCAGTTAATCATCATATTCAACCAAATATATTCTCTTTTCGTTTTAAAAAAACTTATTTTATAAAGTTATTTTAAGCGAAATAACATATCCAACCTCATAGTTTATATTTTTTATTTTTTGAAAATAAATGTTTATTATAAATTTATAAATGTAAAATAAGTTTTCTGGCATGATTTAGTTTTTTAAATTACCTCGTGTAATACACGGGTCGAACCTATTGTATATATATATATATATATGAGCCTTGCATGAGAGTTGCCAACACACCCATAATCTTTTAATTACGTGATCCGGTCCCATCTTCTTGGTTTAGTTCTAATTTTATGTTTGTTTTATTATGTCTTGATTTATTATCATTAATTTAAGCTTTTAACTATTAATAAAATAACATCTTATTTTTCATTGAATGGCTAAACATGTATTTCTATATTAAAATTTATGAGAGGAATTCAAAATTTTCAAAATAAGAACAATTAAAAAGTTCTACATTTTGATATTTGTATTGAATAATAATAATTTAAAAGTTCTCAATTTTCAATATGAACGGAATTTATTTATTTTTCTTTCAAAATAGTCAAACACTAATAAAATAATTCCCAAAATTGTCAACTTAACAAAATATATGTTGAATTCAAAATTAGTAAAAGGAAATTAATTTTTTTTAATAGTTGGAAATGAATATAGGTATTAAAAGAACATTAAATAAAACAAATCAAAATATAATATAGAAATACATTTAATGTAAAGTTTAAATTCTGTTATAGCAAGTTAAGGTATATTTTTGATGATTTTGTCCATTTAATTCCTTTAAATTACTTACTTTATTCATCTATATTTTATTATTGCAATTATAGTATTCATTATTTATCATCAATAACTACTTTAATTTAGTGAAATTTTATTTTATTTAACAACCATTTATTATGTCCTTATTAAAATACATTTTTTTTGTATTTCATCGATTTTCTTCTTCTTCTAGGTTATATGTTAAATCATATATCTTTTACTTCTGAATAAAGGATAATAACAGTAAAGACTATTTATCTAAGTTGACTTGGGTTCTAAGTTGAAGTGTTAATGTTAAATTTCTAAAATAACATACACCTATATTGTAGATTTTGTTTTAGGTTTGGTCTAACCAATCATGTTACATATGCTTAACACATAATGATTGTATACCGACATTTACGATAGAATTTTACTCTAAATGAAATTGTAAGAAACTCCAGATCATATATCTGTCCATTTGTTATCAGTATTTGAATTATACAAGACTCCCGATCAAACCATACGAATCACATCGCATCGTTAACTAATAAATCCATTTACGATCAAATCTTATATATTTTTTATACGAAAATACTAACAAATAGGCCCTAAGTCATGTATGGTAATGGTATGTATGATGTATGTACATGTGATGTGGGTTTGGCTGGCATGGGGTTAGTTAACATCATACATGAGCTGGATCCACACTCAACGGCGAGGCCCACTTTCTAATCAGCAATAATATTTAAATACAAAAATTTAATTAAATTAAAATAAAAACCAAAAATAAATCCAAAAAGATTGAAGCACAAAACCATGTGCTAATATAAATCTCACATACATCCACTTATAATTTCTTCCCCCTTTACCCTCCTCTCTCTCTCTCTCTCTAAAAAGTCGAAATCTTCCAAAAATTCAGCTTCTGTTTGTTTCTAATTTCGTTGATTTTCTTGAATTTGGGTTTCATCTTTCTGACTAAAACTGGTTAAACAAATTGGGGTTGATTCAGGAACATGAATTTTTGTGGGTGTGATTGAGTGTTTATTTGGGGAAAAATCAATGAATCTTAACAAACAATCGATGATGCCTAGTTCGAGTGGAGCTTCTTGGAAGTCCACCGCTGCCGGCGGCGGCGGCGACGGTGGTGTACCCGATCAGTTTCCGGCGGGTCTACGGGTACTTGTTGTTGATGATGACCCGACTTGTCTCATGATCTTGGAGAAGATGCTTAGAAATTGCAACTATGAAGGTACATATAAACACACACACACTAAATACACACTGACTGTGTGAAAGTTTTTGTTTTTTGATTTATTATTATTGCCTTCAACTACTAAATCTCTTAATTTTCACTTCAACTTTCATATCATTGATTTCATCATTTCATTTACTTTTTTTTTAATTTTAATTTTATTTAATTTTTTGCTCTATATACTGTTCTATCCATAAAAATCTGTTAGAAGATTTCAAATCTGTGGTAGAAAATTGAAGTGAACAAAAACCTAATTAGATTTAGGGTTCGTAATCATAATGAAATATACAGATTCAGAAATATTTCACAGAAATTGAGCAAGATGATGACGTCAACGTTTTACTTGTTTGATTAGGTCAAACCTTTGATGATTGTCAACATAAAATTGACATTTGACTTCTTGTGAATTATCTACTTTTAATCGAAATTTTGCTTTAATCTATGTGATAATTGATTCGTGTTGGTTTGATTTAATGATTTTGATTTGTTGAACTCATAATTGATTCAAAATTCTTGAAATTTTTGGTGGAATTTACAGTGACTAAATGCAACAGAGCTGAGGTTGCCTTATCATTTCTGAGGGAAAATAAAAATGGATTTGATGTGGTTATAAGTGATGTTCATATGCCTGATATGGATGGATTCAAACTTCTTGAACACATTGGGATTGAAATGGATCTCCCTGTTATCAGTAAGTCAACTCCTCTAATTTTGACTTTATGTTCTCAAATCCCAGTTTCATGTTTCATTTTCTTGATTTGCCCCTTTTATCGAATGTAATTCAGAATGAAAATTTCGATAAATTCGTAGAATCAAGATTTTGAATTCTGACCTAATTTGTCGATTTTCCAGCCGAAAAGGGTAGTGATTTGCGTTATTTAGAACGATGTTATATTAACACCCTTTTATGGAAAATGTATCGAAATATCGGTTTTTGAATGGAAAGTATGATCAATTGGCGAAATTAGATAAATTTCCCCCTTTTATTGAATGTAATTCTCAATGAAATTTCGATAAATTCTTTTCTTGATTCGTCGAATCAAGATTCGTATAATCAAGATTTTGAATTATGACCTAATTTTCTATTTCAAGTGATTTGCCTTATTAATATGATGTTATATTAATAATACCCTTTTATGGAAAATGTATCGAAATATCGGTTTTTGGATGGAAAATATGATCGATTTGGAAAAACTCGACTGGTTTTTGGTGGTAAAAAACGATGTTACTTAAATGTCGAGATCGTAAAACTTACTTTTTTATGATTGAGTTGACAGTGATGTCGGCTGATGACAGCAAAAGTGTCGTTATGAAGGGGGTTACTCATGGGGCGTGTGATTATTTAATAAAGCCGGTTCGTATCGAGGCGTTACGTAATATATGGCAACACGTGGTTCGAAAACGGAAACACGAGTGGAAAGATTTCGAGCCGTCAGCGAGTGCTGACGAGCAGAAACCGCCTGAAGAACCCGACTACTCGTCTTCCGCAAACGAAGGGCATAATTGGAAAAACACAAAGAGGAGGAAAGACGAGGACGATGAAGGGGAGGATAGAGACGATTCTTCTTCTTTGAAGAAGCCTCGTGTTGTTTGGTCCGTTGAACTCCATCAACAGTTTGTTCAAGCCGTTAATCAGCTCGGAATCGATAGTATGCAATTCTTGAATGCTATTCAATTTCATATTTGTTTAACTTGTTGATACAAATTACTAATTTACCCTTAATACAGAGGCTGTTCCAAAGAAAATCTTGGAGCTGATGAATGTTCCGGGATTAACTCGAGAAAACGTTGCGAGCCACCTTCAAGTAAACACCTTTTTCGGATTCCCATTTCTTTTTGAAGTAAACTTACAAATTGGTTGCTATGGTTTCTAAAAATGGAAAGAAAACGCCTTCTTTTTTTCAATTTTGACTTTGTTTTTGTTCGTTGTTGACTTGTTTATGTGATGCATTGAAGACCTTTGTTCCTCACAACTGCAAGAATTTGGTGCAGAAATACCGTCTTTATCTTAGAAGACTCAGCGGGTCCCAGCATCCAGGCGGGATGAGCGCCGGCTTTATGGGCGGGCCAGATGCAGGCTACGGGTCCATTTCCTCGCTTAATGGGCTTGATCTTCAAGCTCTAGCCGCCAGTGGTCAACTCGGTCAACTCCCACCACAAAGTCTTGCAACCCTCCAAGCTGCGGCTCTCGGCAGGTCAACTAACTCCAAATCTCCCATTTCTGCACCCGTTATCGATCAAAGAAACATTTTTAGCTTCGAAAACCCGAAATTGAGATACACAGAAGTCCAAAGTCAACATTTGACTAATAGTAGTAGTAGTAGTAGCAAGCAGATGAATTTACTTCCTGGGATTCCTACAAACATGGAGCCAAAACAGTTTGTGAGCTTGCAGCATCAATCTGGGCAGCATTCTTTTGGTAGCATCAACAATCAAGTCCTGATTCAAATGGGTGGTCAAAGTCAAAGTCAAAGTCATAATCATAGTCATAGTCATAGTCATGGTCAAGTTCAGTCGAATACAAACCCGCATCATGGCTTGAGGCCTCCTGTTTTGTCGAGCGAGATGCTGACACGTGGCGGCGGAGTGGTTGACATGGCGCCAACGGTGTATAATCCTGTGGTATCACAAGCCTCGTCTCTTGTGGATTTTTCGATGAGTCATAAAAATGATTCGACCGGGAGTAGTTATCCTCTCGGGGGTAGTTTGGGAATTCCAAATCTTACGCCTGCGACACCGACCCCTCTCCAAGGAGATGGGAACTTAGATACTAAGGTCCCGAGAAGAGGTATTGTTACAAGTTATGATATTTATAACGATTTAAATCCGAGTGGAATACGTGAATGGGGTTTACAAGATGTCGGTTTGACCTTTGATTCGGGTCAACATACAATGCAAGGAGGATCGGCTCCGGTGTTACTTCAACATAACCGTTCTTCTGAACGGGAAGTGGGAGGGCAGAACCGTAATTTGACTAGTGGTAAGGCGATATTCTCTCCGGGGGTTGAAAGCGGAAGCCACCGGAATGTTGGTCAACATCGGAACAGTTATGTAGGGGAGAATTCGTTGAGGGTAAAAGCGGAAGATGGTAGCTCTCATAATCATACATTATATCCTGAACAATACGGAGATGATTTGTTGGCTGCGATTCTAAAGCAAGTATGTTTTCGGGTCCATATCCTTCCTTATCTTTTGACTTCGATTGGAATTTATGAATGCAAATCATATAGAATCCGTCTAAAAGTTAGAAACCGTGAAAACCAGTTTCATGTATTGTTTCGTATATATGAAACAAACACATGTGAAAATTATCCAAAACCTTCCAATGAGTTTGATTTTAAGCTATGATTCATATTGTTTCGCACGTAATGTGCGTTTCTGTATAAATGTATTTTTTTGTTTATTTCACATGCAAAAACGTTTCATCTTAAGAAACAACACTATGTGAACACTACACGTTCATGCATGTTCACACGTGAACGCATTGTTCACGTGTGAACATACAATGCATGTTCACATATGAACGATGCATTGTTCACGTGTGTTGTTTCAAGTACATGTGGACACATACAAACTCGTTTTCACGGTTTCTAACTTTTAGACCGTTACTATATCACAGGGGTGGACCCATAAAATTATTCACACGGTGACACCATATAATATAGACAAAAAATAATTACAGAAAACACGGTTTTTATCGACGTGTTTTCATCTTTTTACCGGCGAGACGTTCAATATTTTTTGGTTGATTTCAAGAGTTTTTCCTTTTTACCCTTCGCCGGAGAACTATTACGGTGGCACGTGCCACCGTAACCTCCCACTTGGGTCCACCCATGCTATATCATTTGGAGTGCAAATCATATACAAACTGGTTTTATACTGTTGGGCCAATGACCATTTGGTAAATACTGATAATGATGTTGGATGATTTTGTGTAGCACCACCAGCAGCAGGAAGGCGTTGGACAGGCGGAAACGGAGTTTGGGTTTGACGGGTACGCGATGGATAATCTACCGGCGTAAGTAGTAGGAGGTGTACCGTGTGCTTCAAGTGGTGTACATATGCTGCTGCCAAAAATACAAGAAGATTTGTTGAAATTTTTATTGCGGGTAGCTACTTGGTTTTTATGACTATGATTATGATACAAGCACGATATGCAAAGGCATACGTGACCAAATTTTTGACTGCTTTAATTTAGGAACATGAAACCTTAGCAAGAAAAAAGCATGATTTCTAGGATTTGAATAATATGGAGTTTTGTGCCTTGGTTTTAATCTTTTTTCTTATTATTCCAATTTATAAACTTAGGGCATGTTTGTTAATAGCTTAATGAGACTTACAGGTTTATTCGGTCAACTACATGACTGTTTGATAGTGGTTTAATGATATAGAATTTGACTTATTCAGTAAGCTCAGAAAGATAAGTTTTTTTGTTCAAACATGTCATCCTATCAAAAAGCGTGTTACTTCCATTTATGAAAAAGTCTTTCCAAACAAAAACCTTCACAATTATACGAACTAGTTAATCCATAAAGATAACTTTGTCCATCCATGATTTAATAAAACCAACCAAACAACCCGTTAGTTCTGTTAAGGCTATTTTCAAGTAACGTGCTAAAGAGGTAGGTAAAGTGGAATAATATAGGAACATGCCATATACAACTTTGCTAAAATGCTATATTATTGTGTTAAAGTGTGCCTTTATATGTATAACTCAGATGATAAAGGGACTCAACGATCATTGGCGGACCTAGCTTATAGTTAGTGGGGGGGATGGGACCCCACTAAAATGATTTTTTTTTTGGTATTTTTAGGTTAAAAATATAGGTTTTTCAATTTTCTATCTTAATGTCTCCCCAGTAATTTCTCGTCTGTAACCTATCAACTTAAAAAATTGTTTCGAAATCAACCAAAAAATCAAAACTAATCTCGAAATCAACTAAAAAACCAAAAAAGTCCCTTGAAACCGACAAAAAAAACTTAAAAACCTCTTAAATCTATCAAAAAAACTTTAAAAAGCCCTCAAATCGTTGGATTTAGGCTAAAAATATATCGAACAATTTTAAGCTACCTTAAGAGGGACCCAATAGGAAAAAATTCTGAATCCGCCACTATCAACAATTGTGATCAAAATGTATCAAAACGCTTCTTGGTGGGTCAAAACTTGGCAATGTTAAAACGTACTTTGATTGAACTTTGAACCTCACTTTAACTCGAATAAAGTTTAACTTTGATATACGTGTTGTTTTAATTGGTTGGAAATTTAATAATTAAAAAACGAAAATTAATTAAAATACCCAAAGTTTGACTTTGACTTGTTAAAATACCCACATTCTCGGCAGTTTTGCAAAAATACACATTTTTCCGCGGTGGGTCCTGCGATTGCGGACGCATGCCCACGTGGCCCGCGGATGAGCCCGCAAGGGCCCCGCGGCTGGCCGAATGTTACACATTTGGCCCCTCTAGTTTAGGGCAAAAAAATTATATTTTTGGTCCCTCTAGTTTTTAGGTTATCATTTTATGTAGTTGAGATTTTTAAAGTGTTGTTGCATGTTTTTACTGTTTTTGTCACACTTTTTACAAATTTGGCCCCTCTAGTTTTGGGCAAAAAAATTATATTTTTTGGTCCCTCTAGTTTTTACATGTTTTTACTGCATGTTGACTATTTTTGGTCCCTATCTTTGCTCTAACACAACTTAGGTTTCTTTTGTTTGTTAAATTACAACTTCGGTCCCTTATTTTACTAAATTACAACGTACATAAGTTATGTTTGATAAATTACACGGACCGATAAAGTAGATAAAATCATGTTATATACCAAAACAAGAGCACTAAACATACAATATTTATCGTACCAATCAAGGGAAATCAATGTTCAGATCAACGCTATCATATGATATAGTTCCATGTGGTTCAAGCTCCGACGGGCCCTGCGTGTTACTTAGTTGACTGACTGAACGTCTACTCCTTGGCACGGTTGAAGGGACGGGACTTGGACACTCTCCACGAGTATGTCCTACGCATTGGCACCGGGTACATTTTCGCTGTATCAGACCTTCATCACGTGATAGACGTCTATCGTTCTTTCTTGGTCTCCCGGCTTTGTTCTTATTGTTTAACGGTGGATAACATGGCGGAAAGGGGTCGGGTGGAGACACCCATGCTTCAGGGGGTCCAGCTGGATTTATTACCTCTACGTATGTTGCCCGGTTAGTTTCGGACGTGAAGAAACTTACAGCCAAGTCGCTGCAATCTCTACGACCCATATGTCTTGCCGCAACGATGGCATGGCCGCACGGTAACCCAGATTTTTGCCATTGGAAACATGAACAAACATGGTCGGTCATATTGACAATCGCGTCAAGCTGGTTATCCCGAACCTGGTACCTCCCATACCCGATTTCGCTTACCCTCCATGCCGACGCGTGACCCGCCCTGAGGAGAACTATCTCCTCCGCCACTGGTGTGAGTGTATTACGCAGCTCACCTCCTTTTCGGTGTCGAAGTTGGTACCACTCTTGTTGAAAGGACCGAAAGTACTCCATAAGAGTAATAATTGGACATCTACGCGCAAAACGGGAGAGTGCATTCACCGACTCTGCACTATTGGAGGTCAGAATGTCATACCGTTGTGCATGAAAATGGGTCGCGGACCACCTCTCCGGTCCAACATCGTCCATAACTTTGGCTGCTTTCGTGGCACTAACTCGTAGAACATTCATGTACCGGTCAAACTCCCGAGCCGTATATGCTTTGCATGCCTTCCATTAGACATCGTGGTAAGTGGTAATACGTTTGTCTTGGGATTTGGCGTTCATCTCCAAATGTCGACAACATAAGGCGTGAGAGGCGTTTGGGTATATGGCAGAGATTGCGGCGCTTATGGAAGGAGCCCTGTCAGACATAAACACCAACTCTTGCGGGTCTCCGATAGCTTGTCTCAACATGGACAGAAACCAAGTCCACTCCTCCCCGGTTTCGGACTTGCCTACTCCGAAAGCTATGGGAACGATGGAGTTATTCCCGTCCATGGCAACCGCCAGGAACATCATACCTAATTAAGGGCCCTTTAAATGGGCAACGTCTATTACTAGGACACGACGCAGATTTGCCACAAATGTGCGGATCTGCAAAAACGTAGGTGGTTTCCCTTTATTTACATATACATAAAACTGTTATTATTGGAAAGTATTTTCTGGAGTATTTTTATTGGAAGTCATACATTATATTGTTACGAACGCGTAGGCGAAAACCTCATCGAAAACAGAGGTCCGAGCGAAAGGTTATGAATTTTTAAGTGTTTGGTGGTCAAAATGGATGTCGGGTCAACCCAGATCTTACAAATACATAAAACTGCTTTTATGGGTAAGTCTTTTCTGGAATAATTTTATTGGAAGTCATACATTATCTTGTTACTAACGCGTAGGCGAAAACCTCATCGAAAACGGAGGTCCGAGCGAAAAGTTATGAATTTTTTAGTGTTTGGTGGTCAAAATGGGTGATGGGTCAACCCAGCCGGGTCAAACCCGACCCAAAACGGGTTAGAGCAATTAAGTGACGAAAATTACTCAATTTCACCTCATTTTTACTTCTACAAGCTTCTGGACCAAAGTGTGTGTGATTTCACCCACCTAAAGGCAAAACATGGCTTAATCTTAGTGAAATTGAAGAGAAATTGCAAGAAATTGAATGTATAAATGTTGGTATTTTGATGTTCTTGATGTATTTGGTTGATTTCTTGCAACTAGGGTTCAAGTTATAGAATGCATGATAAAATTAGGGAATTATTTTGTTGAAATGTGATGAGATAACTTGTTATTTGGCCAAAAACATGGATTATAGACAAAGATTAGTTGAAATAATGTTGAGTTATGAACAAAACTTTGAGTTTTCAAAGTCAAAGTTCTAAAATGATGATTTTGATAAATAAGGCTTGAGTTTTGCTATTTATTTTATAAAGTTTGTAATATTTGAGATAGAAATCTAGATTTGGTGCCAAATGGGAATGGTTTGGGTACAAGATGGTTGAAAATGGACATTTTGAAACATAAAAGTCAATTTTCTGCCATGTCTTAGAAAATTCATATAAAATCAAAGAAAAATACAATGGACATGAGGTCAGTGGCATCTGAAAGATAAAAGAGTCTATTTTCTTTCTTGTTTAGAAGTCAGCATGTAATTCTGAGTTTAAGATGGTTAAAATTGTGTTATAACAGGGGGCTGTACAAAAGAATTGGAATGAAATTACCTAACTAAGAAATGGAATAGAATGAGATAGTGTAATTATATACTTATGGAATTGAATGTGTATACTCCAGGGAGTATAAGGGTATAATTGGAAGCTTTTGGAGTGCCAAACATACTTGGATTACGGAGTTGGAACGCGACATTCGATTAGACGTTCGGTTGACCCATTTTGTGCACTGTGAGTTTATATGAAATACATGTTTATGTGTTACTCATATTGTTGGGTCACCAAAGATTTGAAATTGACTCACCGATGTTTTCCCTAAAATCATACTTAGAATATTTTAGCATGGTTCTTTGAAATGACTTGTACAAGATAGCAACTGTTCGGTGAAGTCGAAGATCAACCGAAACCAAGCTTGAAGAGTTTCTCATTGCGGAATTAAGAAGACTTCTCAAGACACATACAAGTCAATGTCCACCGAATTGTGTCTTCACACATCGGTGGACATCCTCACCACCGATGGTGTCTTCACACATCGGTGGACATGCTCACCACCGATGTTGTCCTCACACGTCGGTGGACATGCTCTCCTCTGATGGTGTCTTGACACATCGGCCAAATCCATCCCACCGATAAGGATGTTCATCTCGGTGGGATCTTCGTGTAATAAGATTTTCTTGCAGATGTTTTTTTTAAAGACCAATGACAGTTTTATATCGGTAGAACTTCACCAATAATATTGTCTTGGAAAACACATCAAGAAGATCCTCCAGGTTTGGCAATAATCCAGTGGTTGGTAAAAATGTCAACCTAGTACTCTCCACTTTTAGATGACGTCTAAATCAGCCTGGGCACACTTACTGGTTCCAAGGAAAAAGGTGATTTGGAAACATCAACTTTTTCAGAGTACTACACCTTCTATCCAATCTCCTTTTGACAAGTGTCCTGAGCATTTAATGCACAATACTTGTATCTTCACTATAAAAGGAAGTAGAAGGCTCCATGCAAACCACGCTTTCTGGACATCTCTCTCAGTGCAAGAAATCTCCATATTGCTTAAAAACTTTATAGCTTTGTTCTAAGTGTTCTTAGCTGTTTTGTTAGTATACTTTGTGTAAGATTGTTAGAATATTTATTTGTTCTTTTCCACAACATTCTTAAGTTTTCTATGTGTAATTCTTGTTGAAAGATTTTCAATAATAGAATTAAAATTGTAAAAATTTTGAGTATTGTATTCAACCCCCTCCCCCCCCTTCTACAATACTTGTTATAGCCATCTGGGACTAACAAGTGGTATCAGAGCAGAAAAGTTTAACTCATAAACTTGATCTGCGATGGCTGCCTCATCATCTTCAACTGTTGAAAACTCTTCTCAAAACAACTTTGCTGAAAATGGTTCCATCACCAAACCTCCTAAGTTTAACCCTAACAACTTTTCTCTTTGGAAAAGCCGTATGATGCTATTCATGGAAGGAGTGGATACTAGATATCCAACCATTCTCAAAGAAGGACCCATTATCCCTAGAGTCCGGGCTCGCTATGAAACGCAGAGGTCTGGTAAGGAAACCGCTGAAAAGGAAGTCTCTAGTGACTCCGATGATTCTGGGACTTTCGACAAAGAGACAGCTAAAGGTACTGGACGTTATATTCTAAAAAATCCTAAGAAATATACTGATGAAGAAAAACGTCTTGTTACTCTTGATTCAAAGCTTAGAGCAATCATTGCCCTCTCACTTCCTGATGAAGTCTATCATTCTCTAGTTAACTTTAAAACTGATAAAGAGATGTGGACCACTCTATGTGTCTTGTACGAAGGTACGGAGGAAGTAAGGAAATGCAAAAAGATTTCTCTCATAAGAAAGTATGAACTTTTCACTCATGAAAAAGGTGAATCTCTTCCTAGCTATTATAATCGTTTTAACTCTCTTCTGAATGATCTGAAGTTACTAGGCAGAGTCTATGATAATGAGGAAGTCTTAAACAAGTTCATGGATTGTCTCCCAGACTTTTGGGAAAACATGTGTACTTGTATCAAAACTTCCAAGGACCTTGAGTACATGCCTTTAACTTTTTATATGGAACTCTCTTCAACTTTGAACAAACCAAGTTACAAAGAAAATCTTTCGTCAAAGATATAAAGGGCACTTCTATTGCTCTTGTTAGTGAAGATTCCAAGAAATCTCAAAGTATTCCATGCATCACCTATCCGTCATCAGATTCTGAAAATGAAAGCCAAAGCAACTCTTTTCACCAATCGGAGGCATATCTAAGTGATGCCGATGATGAAGGTGAAGAAATGTCTGTCAAAAGGTTGTCTGATGAATTAGCCATGTTAGCTGGTTTCAAAAACAAATATCGTTTTTCGAACAAATCCAAATCTCTCAGAAAACCCTTCTCCTCTACAAAAGCTTCCTCAACTGATAAAACAAATGAGGAATGTTTTAATTGTGGAAAGAAAGGACATTTTGCAGCTGAGTGTAGAAGTAAGCGTGTGATGAACTCTAGAAATTCATCGTATGACAAGTTCTCTTCCAAGTATGAAAAATCCAAAAATAACTCTTTCAAATCAAATCTTGCCAAGAAAGATAACCAATCCTCTTCCCAAGATCTTCAAGAAAAAGCTGAGAAGTACAAAGCCAAATACAAGAAAGAAAAGGAAAGAAATGAAGGTCTCCTTAAGAAAGGAAAGGGTCTCATGGCCGAAATACATGATTGGGAAGAAGAGACTTCTGACAGTGACAACTCTCCCAACAAGTGCTTCATGGCCATCTCAGAAGATGTGGAAGATTCTGAAAAAGCGACCTCTCCAATGGCTTTGGTGTCAACTGGGTGCTCGACATCATACTCTCAGGTACATCCCTTTAATGATATGACTGACATTGAAAAGATTAATGCTTATGAATCCTTAACTAAAGATTTTTACTCCATGAAGGATGGCAAGAAAAGAAAATCTGAACTAGTAAAAAATCTCACATCTCAACTTGAAATATGCTTGTCTAAACTTGAAAATTTTGAAGAAATCAAAGATGAGATTGAAGACTTGAAAACCATAAATCATGTGATTTCAAAAGAGAAAAACAAACTTTTTAAGAGACTAAAAAGAGAACAAGAGACGATTGAGAAATGGACAAGTTCTTCAAAGAATCTTGAGCAAATCTTTAAAGATCAAATTTATGTTACTAAATTTGGCTTAGGCTATGAAAAGATCATCTCTGACGCCTCTTCTTAAACTCTGGAGCCTACCTCTAGTGTATGGGATGATGCTTCAGACTCAAGTTCTTTCGACTCTTTTTCTTTAAACTCTTTAGATCTAGGTGAAGCTTTAAAGTTTGGAATGTTCATAAAAGCTAAAGAATCTTCGTCTGTTCAAAACATGGAAAAAGAGGACTCCAAGGATTTTTCAAAACCCATCCATGATCTTTTAAAAGATTTAGCGATTGATAAATATGTCCCTCCGTCTGATCTTTCAAATTCAAAATCTGTCAAAAGAGTTAAATCCATTTCCACCGAAGTGAATTCTCCTCAGATATGTAACTCTCCCACCGATTTTCTTCCCAGATATGTGAGACTTACAAACTCTAAAGGGAAATCGGTGGAGCTTAGGAAAAATCATTTCAAAAACTCTTCAAGAGATCTTTCCAAGTTTGCCTCCACCTCAAGTAATGGGACTTTAAGATTTTCTTCTCACTCCTCTTCCTTTGATCCTAAAAACGTTCAAGTTAATGTCACGAGAAAAGGAAAAGAAGAATTGCAAAAACCCAAAAAGATGTTTGTTTACAGAAAGTGCTATAACTGTGGTGACACTTTTCATCTTGCAAAGGATTGTCCAAAGGAAAGAATTGAAAGAATCAAACCTAAGGACTCTTCCTCTTCTAACCCAAAAGGACCCACCACCAAATGGGTACCTAAGAACTAATCTGTGTGTGTATGCAGGCTTTTGAGCACCATCAAATTTGGTATCTGGACAGTGGGTGCTCACGCCACATGACGGGGAATAAATCTCTTCTCATCAACTATGTGTCTGGAAAAGGTCCATCTGTAACTTTTGGTGACAACTCTAAAGGTTACACCAAAGGATATGGAACCCTCACTAATGGATCTGTCACTTTCAACAAAGTGGCACTTGTTGAAGGTCTCATGCATAATCTTCTCAGCATTAGCCAACTGTGTGATCTTGGATATAAAGTTATCTTTGAACTTTGTATCTGTACTGTTGTGGACAAGAACTTCAATGTGGTGTTATCTGGGAAAAGGATGAAAAATGTCTATATCATTGATATGGGACTAAGTAACAATTCATCCAATGTCTGCTTTGTGTCAGATGACACAGCCAAAAGGAACTGGCTGTGGCATAAACGTCTATCTCATCTGAACTTCAAAACACTCCATAAAATCTCAAACAAAGAACTGGTGACTGGCATGCCAAAGTTGAATTTTGTCAAAGAAAAGCTGTGTGATGCATGTGAAAAAGGGAAGCTCACCAAAACATCCTTCAAGACCAAGCAATGCTCCTCCATCACTCTTCCTCTCCAGATGTTACACATGGATCTATGTGGACCAGTCAACACTCCTAGTCTTGGTGGCAAAAGGTACATTCTTGTTATTGTTGATGAATTTACTAGATACACTTGGGTATTTTTTTCTCAGGTATAAAAGTGATGCAACTGAAGATATCATCAACTTTGTCAAGAAAAATGAAGTTCTAAATGGACAGCTTGTAAGATCGGTGAGAAGTGACAATGGTACTGAATTCAGAAACAGTGCTCTTGAAGACTTCTTTAATGAGAAAGGAATTTCTCAAAATTTCTCTGCTGTCAGAACTCCTCAGCAAAATGGTGTGGTGGAAAGGAAGAACAGAACTCTATGTAAGGCTGCTAGATCTATGCTAAGTGAATCAAATCTTCCCACCTATTTTTGGGCTGAAGCTGTTAATACTGCTTGCTTTACCCAAAATAGGTCTGTGATTTCCAAAAGACATGATAAAACCCCATATGAAGTTTTCCATGGCAGAAAACCAAATATTGGCTTTCTTCATGTTTTTGGCTGTGTGTGCTTTATTCTAAATGATCGTGACAATCTTGGGAAGTTTGATCCCAAAGCTGATGAAGGTATCTTTGTTGGATACTCCTTATCCTCCAAAGCATATCGTGTGTTCAATCTCAGGAGCAAATGCATTGATGAGTCTATCCATGTCAAATTTGATGACCTAAGATCATCATCTCTTTCAAATGATGATGATGAATTGCACAGGTGGATTTCCTCATGCATAGGTGATGCTCCCATAGTTAACTCCACCGACGCTTCTTTCATTCCTTTGAACCCATCAAATAACCAAGTTGGGTCATCTTCCATAGTGCATCCTTCCACCGATACTCATCCTCCCACCGACATAAATCCTACTGCCACTATGCACTTTTCCACCGAACCCATACCCTCCACCGATCCTATGCCCTCCACCGATAATACTGCTCTCCACCGATCCTCTGATTCCACTCCACCGATTCCTTCCACACAAAATGTTCCACTGATTCTACCTCCTGCCACAAAATGGACCAAAGATCACCCCATAGATCAAATCATTGGTGATCAACAAGTAGGTGTCCAAACTCGCAGATGAGTTGAAAATATTTGTCTCTATGTGAACTTTCTTTCTCTTATTGAACCCAAGAAGATTGATGAAGCACTTGCAGATCCTTGTTGGATCACTGCCATGCAAGAAGAGCTTTCTCAATTTGAGAGAAACAAAGTTTGGAGATTGGTTCCTAGACCTCGAATGAAAACAATCATTAGAACCAAATGGATCTTCAGGAACAAGATGGATGAAGATGGTACAGTTATCAGAAATAAGGCCAGATTGGTTGCTCAAGGATACAGACAGGAAGAAGGCATTGATTATGATGAAACTTTTGCCCCTGTTGCAAGACTTGAAGCCATAAGAATTTTCTTAGCTCATGCTGCCCACCGAAATTTTAGGGTCTTTCAGATGGATGTCAAAAGTGCTTTCCTCAATGGGGATCTTGCAAAAGAAGTCTATGTGAAACAGCCACCTGGCTTTGAAGTCCCAGCTCATCCAGACTATGTGTACAGACTTGACAAAGCTCTATATGGACTCAAATAAGCACCACATGCTTGGTATGACACACTTGCTGTCTTTCTCTTGAAAAATGGATACTCTAGAGGTACTATTGACAACACTCTGTTTCTCAAGCACACCTCAGGTAATCTTATCCTTGTTCAAATCTATGTGGATGACATCATATTTGGTGCCACTGATGAATCACTTTGTGATGAGTTTGCCTCTCTCATGATGAGTGAATATGAGATGAGCATGATGGGAGAGCTTACATTCTTTTTGGGCCTTCAGGTCAAACAATTTTCAGAAGGAATTTTTATAAATCAAAGTAAATATATTCGTGACCTTCTGAAGAAATTCAACTTTTTGGACAGCTCTCCTATGAAAACTCCCATGGCACCACCTTTGAAACTTGATGCTGATTTAAATGGTGAATCTGTGGATGTTACCCATTATCGGGGTATGATTGGTTCTCTCCTTTACTTAACTGCTAGCAGACCGGATATTATGTTTGCTACCTGTCTTTGTGCCCGTTATCAAGCCAATCCAAAGAAATCTCATTTGGATGTGGTTAAGCGGATTTTCAGGTATCTAAAAGGTACCCTGCACCTGGGTCTTTGGTATCCCAAAGACTCAGGCTTTGAACTAATTGGGTATTCAGATTCAGATTATGCAGGTTCCAAGATTGATAGAAAAAGTACCACAGGTAGCTGCCAACTCCTTGGTGGCAAATTAGTAAGTTGGTCCAGCAAGAAACAAAACTCTATGTCAACCTCTACTGCTGAGGTCGAATATGTGGCTGCTGGAAGCTGCTGTGCTCAGATCTTGTGGATGAAAAATCAGTTGAAGGACTACAATCAAAACTACTCCAAAGTTCCCATTCTATGTGATAACTCTAGTGCAATTGCCATTGCAAATAATCCTGTCTTGCACTCAAGATCAAAGCACATAGACATCAGATATCATTTCATCAGGGATCACATTTCCAAAGGTGACATTGAGAAGCACTTCATTCCTACAGATCTTCAGCTTGCGGACTTGTTCACCAAACCCTTGGATGAAGCCAGGTTCAATTTTCTGATAAGTGAACTTGGAATGTGCAACCTTTAGTAGGCAACTCCTCCTACTATTAAAAAAATGACCTTTGGTGTTAATTGCTTTCGGTGATCAACCTCTTCACCGACAACATCCTTCTAGGTCAATCTTCATCGTTGACCTTACTCTTCACCGAAATTCACCTGAATCATCGGTGATCAACCTCTTCTCCACCGATGTCACCGATCTCCGTGGTAATTCTCTTTCATCGGTGAGGTTTCTTCCACCGACACCTCTTGGATTTCCCCATTGGTGGCTATGTGTTACACCGATTCTCTCCAAATTCTCTTCGGTAGGATCATCTTCATCGGTGGCCCTGCTCAAACACCGAAATCCTATTCGGTAATCTCCACCGACGATTGGTTCCTCATCTCACCACCGACATATACACCGATCTCCGTTGAAAATCATCGGTAAGATTTCTTCCACCGATGTCTCTTGATTATATATCGTCGGTGAGTATTGTTCCACCGAAACACTTACCAAATAACTTTAAGCTTATCTCATACGTTTCCCTATGCACCATGAGCCTAAAAGAAACCCTAAGTGTCAGTGATGGCTGACCCTTCCCATTCCAAGCCGTTTTTTTACCACACATCCCCAAAATCCCTCATCATTATTTTTTTGTTTATGTTATTTTAACCCCCCCTCATAACCGTTCCCTCTACTTTTTGAATCCATAACCCTATTCCTTTCCCCTATAAATGAAACCCATCGCCTTCTTCATTTGAACCCTATTCATCTTCTCTCTTCTCACCTACTACAATGGCACCCACCAAGATACCCACATGCTTTGAAGACCTCATATTCAACCCTTGCAACCACGTCGCACGATTAGAATCCGATCCCGCACATCCCGAGTTCGACACCATCATCAACTTCTTAACTCGATCTCCTCTCTTCCATGCTTTTTCTTGCAATCCAAAAATGAGCAAGCTGCTCATTGGCAACTTTTGGCTCACCTGTGTGTACGACCCATCTAACGAATCCATCCATGCATCCATTCTCACTAACGAGGAAGGTGATCACGATCTCACATTTGGTGTTGATGACGTTCGTCGTGCCCTCAAGATTGATGCTGTAACATCCAGGCTAACCGTACCAGATATTGTCCGCTTTGTCCGCACACCTGGACTCACGGTTTTTTAAACGCGTCTGATAGGGGAGGTATCAAGTTCCTCTTATAAGGCAACCTTTGTTCCCCTCCCCAACCAACGTGGGATCTTACAATCCACCCCCCTTGGGAGCCCAGCGTCCTCGCTGGCACACCAGTCCGGTTCCCGGCTCTGATACCATCTGTGTGCTAGATTGCTTTCTAGAACATAGGAGTATGTGTGCTAGATTGCTTGATGCTTATTACACTGTACCGCATATTTGTTGCTTGCTAATAGGAGTTTATGCTAGCCTTGGTAGGTTGTTAAGTGAATGCACTATAGGTTGTATGCGGTAGGAACCGAATAGCCCTAGAATGTCGGATTTAGTTCTATTGCGCAGCTCTTGTTTGAGTCCAACCGTTGTAGGATAGAATCTTATATTCGAATGTCTATCTGGTTTCCACTGTATGCGACTGTGCGTTTACGAGGCGACTTGTCAGGGCTAGTGGGGAATTCGTCATAGCAAGGGTAGTGGAATGGGGTGGAATTCCTAGGGAGCTAGGAAGAGTGCGTACATATGCCGGTGCGGGCATATGTGTATAGTTTTCGGCAAGGAACTACTTGGACACATCGGATGGAACTCGGAACGAGTGATGATAGGTGTGGAAGGTAGTAGAAGAGCTCCTACTATCGGAAACACAGGATCAATGCTCGAGTCGGGGGATGTCACGAGGAATCCAAGGAGTTGAGCGTGAGCGTTGTTAGTGTGAGTTATTATGTGCTAATAACTCGTTGTAATATCTACCCAGAATAGCCATCACAAGGAGGAACGACTATAGTAAACCTCCTAGTACAGGTGTGTACTTGTTTTGCTTTGATGGGATGATCGTTGGGGTAGTGACGAAGGTTATAAATTAGTAGTCATTGGAATAAAAGGACGATCCTAGTATTAATCACTTGGAGCGACGATAAGGATGATGTTTGTTTCGGGCCTAGATGGATGATTGTGCTAGAATTATAGGCTTATAGAGCCGACTTTGATTTGAGGAAAAATCGTAGGGATTATTTGACGTAATTTCCCAACTTGCCTAAGAGGTTTAAATGTCCGGATGACGTTAGTGGACCGGAGAGATTTGGAGGAGTAGGAGTCGAGGCATAGAATGCCGATTAAGTCATGCACAAAGTTTGATTTTGAAATAGATTGCATTAGCAAATCCTTGTGTTTCAAATCATTTTATGGATGGTGTTTTGGAATTTTGGGAAGTGTTCAGCACACACACAAGATTTTGAAATATGGTTTTGAAAATGTATGAAATCGTTTTATTACGGGGGTGCAACTTTGTTAGAATTTGTCTCATTTCTTTATTTTTCCAACGGTTCTTCCGGGTAAGATGATATCCGTGTTTTGTGGTGTTTAAAATGTCGGGCAAGTGACTACGGCTTGAGACTTTAACATTGGAACTCCTCCACATATGTTAGAGTTGAGACGGAAAGTTACATTCCACGATGTCTGTATAAAGCTATTTGAGTGATTTGGTTAAAATAAGTTTTGTTTTACGGCATGTTGAGTCGTGTGAGTTTAATTTCACGAGATGCATATCTTATTTGTTTATGTGACCATTTGGGGAAATCTTGGAAATCAATTTAAAGAACCCCATATTTTGAGATTTTATGAGGTTTTAGTCGATATTTTCAAATGATGGAAACGGATTGGTTTTATCTTAAGTTGGAAACTTACACGAGACAGTTGTGTTTTAACAAAAATATATTTGTAAACCGTTTCATCGTTTTGTATGACTAGCCGACGCGCGTAAGATTTGTTGGTGAACCCTGTGCCACGACATTTTATGTTGGAAAAAGAGGAATTTTGGGGTCAAATGTCGTGGAACTGATTTTGAAATTATGTGCACACTTTTGTCGCACCGGTGTAAGGTCGAGCGGTTACTTTAAATACATGTCATGAGTCAATTCATACTAGAACCGTGACAGTTCATTTTCAAAGAAATTATTTATTTCGCTTACGTTTTGTGAGTAAACTAAGCTGCAATGAAATGATTTTCAACATGATTTTCATATGTGGGACGAGCGTGTCCATTTTTGCGTAACTACCGACCTGGTAATAGTAGTTTTATTGCTTACGGTCTTTTTGAAATGAAAATCTTGACGTTGAAAATATTTTGTAAATGATTTTGTAAACCATTTGGGAAGTGCGCTTATAAGTGTTATGTGTCATTTTGAGAATTTTAAGGGTGTGAGTCCTTTTGGAAAACTCTTTTGTTTAACTCGTGGCGAGTTTGGGACTAATGTTAGTTAAGAGTATTGCTTGCTTAAACTTTATTTAAACGCGTTTTTGACCGACTTATGGGTCTAGCAAGCGTGGAGCATTTTGCTCGATTTTGACTTTGAGATAGTCATGGGTCAATTGCACGGTTTCTAATGGCTCGACGTGGAGTTTTGTTGACGGGTTGTTTTGTTGCACAGTTTTGCACTTATAGCACGTTGCGTATTTACATGTTGGGTGAGTGAGTCATTCTGGGATAGGCATGTTGTTGGTAGACTGTTTTGCATTGGATCCTTGGTCATGTCAGTCAGTCGTTGGTAATGGTCGGTTGAGTATTTTGGGGTGGGACCCCGGTATTCATGTGTTATGACCTTGACTTTCCAGTAGGCACTGGGAGGATATAGTCTTGGGCACTTACCTGAGAGGTAGTTCCGATGTGCCGGGCCTTGAGACGTACCTGGGAGGTAGGCGTTAAGGCGTATCTTGATACAGTGTAACTAGGTTTCCTAGAGCGAGCGTGGAGGATAAGTAGACGGTGGAAGATTGGGTATTCCACACGTGTTGTTAGTGTAGACCGAATAGTGTCGGTTAAGGGAATGATGCCCTTTGTAATTAAGAGAATATATGCGCAGTAATCTTTTTGAAGTAAGTAGTATATTTAGGCGTCGACCTTTGGGCTTAAAGCCAAACACCTTTAGTGTAATCGGAGATTTGTAGCCGATTTTAAAATAATTATGGTGATGGTAGTAGTAACCCTGAGAGGCTTATTTAGGATGAATGGTTATGGTGGAATGACCTTCGTGGGTGATTATAAATTTACTGGTTTGGCGATTCGTGTGAAATAAATTTTGGGAGTCTATTATAACTCATGGAAGTTAATCGACAGTTAATGGTAAGAATGATCGGTTTCGAGTATCCTGTGGGGTATATTGGTGAGCACCTTTAGAAGGGTTAGAGCTCGAAATTTGAATCGGGATGTATGGATTATCTATGGTTGGGAGACAACCGAAGTCGTTTGACTAGGAATGAATCCAGTTGTTGGGTGTTCTTCCGATCATATTTTCGGTGTACTTGAAGGAGTTTTGTGGTAAGAAAAGTATTCGAGAGATTTTTAGGCGGTGTGAGAAATCTTAGATTCCAGTTAGTGAAGGTCTAGTGGAAACACCGAAAGGGTTTCGAGTGAACTTGGGAACCTGAGGTTGAGATGAGGGGGAGCTACCCAGAGCTATTCACGGCCATGGACTTCGAGGACGAAGTCTAATCCAAGTGGGGGAGAGTTGTAAAGCCCGTGTCCCGGTACGTATAAATATTCTCCCTTTAAGTCTTTCCCGTTGCTTAAATAATAAATGTTCTTTGATTTTCCTTTCGGGATGTTTTTTTTAGTTATCGAGAGTAGCACCGTTGACTCTAAATGTTAACTTTCGAGTAAGGGGGGTTTAGAGAGTGTTTGTGACTTTGCCGAGGGACCAAAATTGCCAAAGGGCCAAAGTCGTGGCATAGTGTTGGCCCATGCACACGACCCAGCCCTTTTGTGTTTCCTTTTGTCTTGATTTGTTTTGGTTACGAGGGGAGAAAACGAAGAAAGAAGAGAAGGGATAGGGAAAGAAACCCTACGGCTCCCTCCCCCACGATTCTCTCGACCAAGACTCCCCCCCCCTTGTCGATCCTTCCTCGCTGCTGCCGGAAAAAACGCAACCACCGCCGCCGCCGGCGTTAGCGACTGCCGGAGAGAGAGAGGAACAGCGAGAGGGCGAGAGAGGAAGAAGAAGAGCCGACATGTTTGCTGCGTGTGTTGCCGTGTCGATCACGAGAAGTAAGTACATCCTCCCTCCCTTTTCTTTTCGTCGTCGAGCAACCCAAAAACCACCGCCACTGCCGCTTGCGGTCATGGCGGCTGTCGACGGTGTTGCCGCCGCCGTACACCACCAGATGGGTGGTGGCGTAGGGAGTCGATGGGGGTGGTTGGTCGAGCGTAGCTTAGATAGGGGCGAAGTAGGTTAAGTGGTCTCGCCGGAATCCATTGGTATCTAATCACCGTCACCACCGGTGACCGCCGCCGCCGCCAACCACCACTGCCGGAGGTGGCAGTGGGTGGTGAGTGGTTAATCCAATCCTTGCAAACTCTAAAACCCGAACCGAATAACCTTAAACCGTTTTTATAAAATCGTCATTTTATGTGAAAACGTTTTCTGTCACTGTTTTGCGACGGCCATAACTTTTCCGTCGTAGCTCGGATTGAGGAGAATCCGGTGCCCACGGTTCACATTCTGTGCCGGGCACACTTTTCGTGTTTTAGCAGAAGTCCGGTTCGGCCTCTAGCTAGGCGTAAATTGGCTGTTTATACAGCAGGTCCGGATGTGGCAGATCGCGTTCCGTTTTAAAAGTCACAGTTTCTACCACTGTTTTGGGAAAGCCATAACTTTTTATAGAAACGTAGTATTGGGGTGAAACCAGTGCCAAAATCTCCCATTTTGAGTCTAGTAAGTTTCTTATGTTTTGCGGAAAAACCAGTTCGGACCATAGCTAGTGTCAAACTGCTGTTTTGTACTGAAAGGTACTGTTTTTCGCTGTGCAGCAGATTGGTTTTGTAAAATCCATAATAAATTGTAGAAAAATCGTTAGGAGGTGTATAATATGTCCTTGGAACCCTAACTCAGAGCACTTTCTGGTTATGTAATTTAATTGAGGATTTTTTGGGTTTATGGAGGTCGGAACAGGTCCCGAACAGACCTGTTTGGTTAGACCGAAAAGTCGTTTTAGTGACGATTTAAGGGTGCGTCGTGTTTTAGGGTCCGGGTCTCGTGTTAATACATTTTAACGATTGTTTAGGTGTTGGGAAGTGATCTTGGATTTGTGAAGCTTGAATTATTGTTTGTGAGCTAGGCGCGCTTACGAGGTGAGTTCTCTCACTATAACTAATGTCGGTTATTTTTACATTACGATTTGTACGTGTGTGGTAGTTTTAATTGTTTGTGATGCGGGACTAAATAGTGGGGTGTCTAGTCGGACCTTTATCGTTATGGCTACGCGGGTGGCGTAGGAGTTCGGTGGGGCCGAGGTTTATATACGCGGGTGGCGTAGTAACTCGGTGGGGCCGAGGTTTATATACGCGGGTGGCGTAGTAACTCGGTGGGACCGAAGGTTGTATACGCGGGTGGCGTAGGAACCCGGGGGAGCCGGGTAATGCTTGCACGGTTATCGTGTGGTCGGGTGGACCAGCTTATGCCTTTGGGTGGGATGGTGTAGGTATGCATGTTTATGATTTGTTCGTAGACTTGTATGCTGTTTATGTGCAATTATCTGTTTAGAGGTGGTGTGGGAATAACTGTGTTATTTATGGTGTCTGAATTCACAAAGATTCGTGCTTACCCTTTCCCAATAAATTGTGGTTTCAGGTACGAGTGGCTCCAAGGCGTGACGAGTACACACTGGCGCGTGGGAAGAGTTGATTACTTTTATGATTTTAATTTTAGACATTTATTCCGCTGTTTATTGTTCGTGAGAATATTAATTATGAGTTTGCAAATGCAATGATTGAATTATTAAATGAGTTTTTATTAATGAAATGTTACTTTAAAATTTTTAAATTCCTTGTAATTTTTGGGACGTTACAGATGCCTTCTCCTCTTATGTAGACATGCACGTCAATAACTTTCTTGAACAAGTTATTAGTGCCATTGGCTATGTGCACCAATCTGATGACAAAGTATCCAAATCCTCAAAAGGTCCAGGTACTCTCACTCGCAACAAAATGGGTGGTGTTTGGAACTTCTTCTTTGCTCATGTGATCCATTGTCTCTCTCGAAAGACAAGTGGGCACGATCAATCCCCGTCCTACATCACTAAGCTAGTGCATGCACTAATCTTCCAAAGACATGTGGACTTCGCGCAATACTTCTTCACTGAACTCACTGAAGTGATTAAGCACCCCAAGAAGTGTTACGTTGCCTACCCGCGCTTCATCTCCATGATCATCCAGCACAAGCTTGGAAAGGCTTTGGAGGTCGACCGGAAATCTAATGAGCCCCGATTTTCCTATGATTGGACTTCTCCAATAGTCGGGGTCAAAACTCTCAATGTTGGACCTCTCGCCACCGATCGCCCTTTAAGACAAGGTATGATCACTTTTGCTCACTCTCCCGATCTACATTGGGGTGATGCGGAAATCCCCGGATTTCAACACCCGGAAATTCCCGAAATCACTCCAACTGTAGTGGTCCCCTCTCCCCGTTCCCGAGTTAAGTCGGGTGGCACTCAAAAGAAACAACGTAAGGCCACCGACACCTCCGCACCCGCTTCTCGAACCACGCCACCGAGAGATCCCTCGGAGGCTTCCCCGGTTCACATCCCATCTCACAAGCGAAGGCACTCATCATCCCCTTTGAGATCTCCTTTAAAGAGGTCTCGAAAGCTTTCGGCCCCACCGACTAAGCCAACTGACGATTCTCAAAAATCGCCAGTTGTTGAAATTCAACCTTCCGGGCCAAGGGAATCCGTTATTAACCCCACCGACTCCTCCGTTGTCTCTCTACAGACCTCGGTTGTACATTTGGAGGAACCACACTTTACCTCCCCATGCACTTCTTTGGGTGGAGGAGATGACTTCGGGGTCTCTCCCCTCGAAGGCTCCGATTTTACCCGATCAGCCTTTCACCCGATCAGTTTATGATCGATGACATCTCACAACCTGATCAGGGTTCCCCCCCACCGAATCCCCCCCACATGACTTCTTTGATTTTCTTTTGGGTGACACTGGTTCTCCCCGAACCATCCCGTCCACCGAAGAAAACCCCGCCGAGTCCCCAAAGCAAGATACACCCCGACGATCTCCATCTCCACCGAAAGAACCCACACCCCGACGTTCTCCCACACCGATACGTGAGGCTTCTCCTCACCGAAACCCCCCTCCACCGAAGAAACTAAATCCCGATGTGTTGTCGAATTTTCTCCCCACTATCACTCCCGAAGAAGATCGACTACGACTACCATTCTGTCTCCCGGAATTCGGTGGTGTTACCTCTTCAAGTACTAAGTCACGCTCTGAACTCCAAGCTGATATTCAGGAATGTGCTCATCAATGTCGGCTCGTCAGCACTAAGCTTGAATCCCTCAAGGAATCAACTCTTTCCATAACTACACAGGTAAACTCAAGAATCTCCGTGATCGAGTCTCAACTGCCGCAGATACTCGCCGATGCTCTTGCAACTGCTCTTCGGCCTGTCCAGAATTCCATTGTTTCCTTATCTTCAAAGGTGGAATCCTTGACAAATTCTCATGGGGATCTTGCTATATCGTTTGGTACCTTCAAGGCATCCTCTCTCGTCAAGGATACTGAACTCCTGAGACTCATTCAAGAAGCCAAGTCTCATCAAGATCTTAAACAAAGCATAGTCGATTCTCTCAACTCTCTTCACACCAAATCTGACAACATGCAGGAGAAAGCCCAATGGGAAATGGACTTGGGTGATTTTACACTGATCTCCGATGACACCACTCGGAGTTTGGCTCATCTCCACTCCAAGTTTGACAGTGTGTTCACTCAGTTGGGTTTTAAGATTTCGGCTGCTGCTGAGGGGGAGAAATCTACAGATCATTCAAAATTGCCCTCCATTAAAAGAACTATCAGCAACATGCCTTCACCGAAAACCTTTCCTCCGAAACATACAGGTACCACCGATGTTATCTTCACACCACCGAAATCACCATCGGTGGAAATCACACATGCAGCTGTTGAGGGGGAGAAAATCCATGCATCTGCTAAGGGGGAGCAAAAGTCCAAAACTCCCAAAGACAAAGGTAAAGAAAATCTCACAGCTGAACAGTTGGTCGAAGAAGAAAAGAAAAGCAAAGAATTGGCAAAATATGGAACTCGACCTGCCGATGCACAAACCTTGAAGCTAAAAGCTCCTTCTCAACAATCTCAGGAATCCAACCTTGGCTTGACTCCTCAAGAGATCGAGGAAGCCAGATTAGCTCAGAAAGCCTTAGATGATTCCAAGGCTCTCTCTTTAGAAGTTGCAAAAGAAGAGGCCCTCAAAGTCAAGTATGCCGATGCACTTTCCACCCAAAAATCGGTGCTAAGTGAAATAGAAAAAGAAAGAAATGAAGAGATCAATTGGTACAAAAAGACCATGTACCACCGAATCAACAGCTCCCCGATCTCAAACGTCAAAATTGCTACCTCCAGATCCAACCCAAAGGATATCAGGCTGATCATCGATAGAGAAGATGGCTCAATGAAAAGTGTGAGAGATGTTCACCTCAAACATTTCGGTCTCCCCGAATGGTATGAGATCTCTCGACACTTGGTCAGAAGTGCAAACCCAAAGAAAGACATCTTTGTCAAATACATTGATGGTCTGATGAAAAAGATGAAAGAAATTAAAAGAAAACACAACATCACTCTTTCCACCGATGAAAGATCAAAACTTCAATCGATGAAAGAAGAAATTATTCTTCCCAAAGTCAAGAATCCTATCGACAAGGTGTTCAAGGAAATGGCAACTGAAGGGAAAATTCCAAACATAAGCAACTTAAATTTGTCCATCCCTACATCTGTGTGTTATCCCACTACGAATTTGTGCCTCTCACTGATTCCAGGGTTATTCTTCAATGATGGTTTTGGTCATCGGGCCTTTTCAGATTTGCACAAATCTCCATCACCGATACTTTGTTCCTTGAAGGTATCTCCAATCTTTTTCCCTACATCACCGAAGCTCAACCTTTCTACCGAAATGTGTTAGATGAGATCAAGCGCCGACAAACTTCCAAGAAATAGATCTTCATCTTTCTATGTGGTACGTGTAAAAGTTTATTTCTCCTTTTGACAAATGTACGAGAAAAACTTATCCAAATACAAGTACTTGTCTTTTTGAATTCTCTTTCTGCACATAACTTCTCTTTACTTTTACGTGTAAATATTGTAAATAGTATACATACTCATACAAAAGAAAAATAGATCAAAAAGAACAAAAAGAATGGTCTATGTGAAAAGAACCCAAAAAGAGTAAAAAGGGTCAAAATGCATTTTACCTTTCAATACTCTTAAATATTTTAAGGAAGAAGCTCAAATTCAAATAGGGGGAGATTGTTGGGTCACCAAAGATTTGAAATTGACTCACCGATGTTTTCCCTAAAATCATACTTAGAATATTTTAGCATGGTTCTTTGAAATGACTTGTACAAGATAGCAACTGTTCGGTGAAGTCGAAGATCAACCGAAACCAAGCTTGAAGAGTTTCTCATTGCGGAATTAAGAAGACTTCTCAAGACACATACAAGTCAATGTCCACCGAATTGTGTCTTCACACATCGGTGGACATCCTCACCACCGATGTTGTCCTCACACGTCGGTGGACATGCTCTCCTCTGATGGTGTCTTGACACATCGGCCAAATCCATCCCACCGATAAGGATGTTCATCTCGGTGGGATCTTCGTGTAATAAGATTTTCTTGCAGATGTTTTTTTTAAAGACCAATGACAGTTTTATATCGGTAGAACTTCACCAATAATATTGTCTTGGAAAACACATCAAGAAGATCCTCCAGGTTTGGCAATAATCCAGTGGTTGGTAAAAATGTCAACCTAGTACTCTCCACTTTTAGATGACGTCTAAATCAGCCTGGGCACACTTACTGGTTCCAAGGAAAAAGGTGATTTGGAAACATCAACTTTTTCAGAGTACTACACCTTCTATCCAATCTCCTTATGACAAGTGTCCTGAGCATTTAATGCACAGTACTTGTATCTTCACTATAAAAGGAAGTAGAAGGCTCCATGCAAACCACGCTTTCTGGACTTCTCTCTCAGTGCAAGAAATCTCCATATTGCTTAAAAAATTTATAGCTTTGTTCTAAGTGTTCTTAGCTGTTTTGTTAGTATACTTTGTGTAAGATTGTTAGAATAGTTTATCTGTTCTTTTCCGCAACATTCTTAAGTTTTCTATGTGTAATTCTTGTTAAAAGATTTTCAATAATAGAATTAAAATTGTAAAAATTTTGAGTATTGTATTCAACCCCCCCCCCCCCTTCTACAATACTTGTTATAGCCATCTGGGACTAACACATATGTATATGCAATTTTTTTGCATTAGTTGTGTTTCATGTTTTCTTAAGGTGTGACATGTGTAAGTCTCTCTGATTCCGGTTTGTATTCCGTATGATCGTTCCGCTATGTCGGTCGAGTCCGGATCCGCGACTGTTTTGTTAATCTCTTGGTAAACCGTGAATACGGGTACTACTTCGTGTGGTACGCTGGAAAGCGGTGTATGTCCACGTATCCCAGTGAGACGGAGGTTAGGTGTGGCATACCGGTTCGTTGTACTCACGTATCTCGTGTGTTAGGAGACGAGTGTGAGTATTATTCTGCACGTACCCAGTAGATGAAGGTGGGAGTGGTGCACTACTCTTGATATTTTATAATTGATTCATGATATATTTACGTGATACAGTACTTGAGCCATGTGATAGGTGTTCATATGGAACGATTGACATTTCGTTGTTGAGTTTGTCGGTAAGAGCGTATGTTGTTGTTGAACTTATGATGTATTGATTTTAATATTGGTATATTATGTTTATGATTTTGGTAAGTCTTTTGGGATGTATCCATGGAATTCTCCGAGTTGTTAGTCTTCGATGTTATAATAGCTTTTCGTTTCGAGATTTCGTTTCATTCTTCCATATATATACATATATAACATTATAACCATGTACTTTCATATACAACTCACTAAGCTTTATAGCTTACCCGTTATTGATTAATTTTTTTTAGGAAAAAGGATTGTAGACAAAGGGAAAGATAAGGAAGCATAGTTCGGGTGTTGATACACGTGTCGGTTTAGCTCTTTTGGGTATATTGGTACTTGCTTTTGGTGGTTATATATATGTATGTATTCTATCGGGTAGATATGTCCCCGGTTGATTATAAGTAAACTTCTGGATTGTAAATCTTAAACTTTTGGGTTGGTTTATGTTTTGGATAAAACGTAACAATTTAAAGCGGACATTTCGGAATTTTATTAAAATTATATCCCGTATATTTTGGTGGTTTTAAAATTTGATTATTTTGGAGATTAAACGGTAAAATGGACATTAGTGTAATCTGGGTGTTACACCGTACCTGGATTATGCAGCTGCAAATTATATAAATACGTTGGGAGTCGTTCATACGACTTCTCGAACGTGCCTCTAACCATTAGCAGTGTCGTGCATCGTGCACGCCAGCCTTGGTGGTAACCAATTATGATCCCGTACTGCTGGTGTACATCGCTCACGATGTCCTTTGGACGCAATGACCTGCTAGGCTAGCATCAAGAAATTTGCCTTTCAGTATCGCACCCAAAGTCCTTTTGTTGGCTTATTTGTGGTTGGGATTCAGTTGCGTCCTCGAACAAGTGTGTACGTCGTGCAACTTTCTAATAAGTAACATCTCTCATTTCTCTCCCACGGGTCTCGCGTACATCCTCCAATTACAATTTTCTCTCGCACATTCAACTACGTATCTGCTTTTGTTGGATCTCGACGTGTAACTTTCGAAACCCTCTTCCATGAACTTAATTCCGACCTGTATGGCCAACTAATCATTCGAATCAAATATCTGACCCACTTCTATCCTTGAACTGCGATTATAAGGTTCAGGTTCGTAGGTTTGTTTATTATGGATTGCATTTTACTGATATTTATGGATGAAATCTCATTGAGGAAGATGAATGGCAACCACAAATTGGTCATCCAAGTACAATGATTCAACATTGATGAAACAAGCCAGTGAATTTCAACTACAATTTGGTCTTCCAGGTACAATAATTGTGGAAAAAACAGTAAAAACATGCAAAAATTCGTGCAAAAAGGACCAAAAATGTAATTTTTTGCCCCATCGCGGACTACTACCGCGGGACATGGGCCAAAGTGGTTACCGCAGGCTTAGTTGGGGGGTCCGCGGGACATTTTGGCCAAACCGCGGGCCACGTGGGTACTGACCCGCGATCACGGGACCCATCGTGGAAAAAATGGGTATTTTTGCAAAATGGTCGAGAAAGTGGGTATTTTTGCAAGTCAAAGTCAAACTTTGGGTATTGTTATTAAAATCCCATTAAAAAATTTGTGAAACTAAATACTAAATTAAGTGTGTTGGTATGGTATAAACTATTATAATTAAGACTAGTTAATATACATAAAAAAGAATTGTGGTTAAATAAACTATATAAATTTAATTAATTTACTTAAACTAATTACTATATAAAAAATTATTATATTTAGATGATAAATTAGTAAATATAGATAAAAGTGCTATAATTTAGCATAAGGCCATCCGTACCCCAAGCGGGATGGGGCTCGGGATGGCCAGCGGGGTTGCGGGGATGGGCTACGGGCTCGGGGATGGTTGCGGGAAGGGATGGAATTCGGGGATGGGATCCCGATCCATCCCGAAGGTTTTTTAAAAAAAAATTTAATTAAATTTTTAAAAATAATGCCGTTCAACGGCTCTTTGTAAAAAAAAATTTATTTTTCTCAATTTAATCCCACTATATATTTAACCCTCAACCTCTTATTTCTCACACCTCTCAACCTCTTATTTCTCACACCTCTCAAATTCTCTCAACCTCTTATTTTTCACACCTCTCAAATTCTCTCAACCTCTTATTTCTCACACCTCTCAAACTCTCTCAAATTCTCTCAACCTCTTATTTTTCACACATCTCTCATCATGAATTCAAACAGAACACCTACATCCCGTCGTAACCGACCGAATACACCACAATCGCAAGAAGATCAAGAGCTTGGTTTCCAAGCGTTTACACAACAAGGTTATCATCCGCAATTTTCGCAACAAATTCCGCCACAATGGTCGCAACAAAATCCGTCACAATATCCGCAACAATTTCCCCAACAATTTCACCAACAAATTCCTTACCAATTTACACGTCCCGGGTTGATTGAACAAGGTTTTACTCCGGCCAACTTCAATCTCGACGACGACATTGTTCCGGAAACCCAACCTTCTACCCCGAACACACCACAATCTATCCCGACACAACAATCTAACCCGGAACCATCAAATCCGAGACCAACGAAAGCCGCCAAACAAACGTGGAGTAAAGCCGAGGAACTCGCGTTAGTGTCGGCGTGGGTTGACGTTTCGGAGGACCCCGTGGTCGGTAACGCACAAAGCGGTGGTAATTATTTTTATTGATATTATTATTATTATTATTATTATTATTATACTTAATTTTACATAAATATAGGAAGTTTTTTGGGCCGAATCGGGCATGTGTTCTTTACTCGCATGGGTCGTGAACCAGGTTATAGATCAACCCATCAACTCAATAGCAAGTTCAACGACCTCAATAAAAGAGTCAATTCGTTTGGCGGCATCTACAACAACTTGCTCAATAATAGATCAAGCGGGATGAGTGAGGCCGATATATCCCGAACGGCACATGAACGGTATCTAGCACGCCATAAAGTTGCTTTCACTCACGAACAAGCTTGGGACGTCCTAAAAAAATGTCCAAAATGGGGAGCCGTTCCAACGATGACGACAACTTCATCGCGGGGTTCAAAACGTACCCAACCTTTCGATGATGACGATGACGAGCAAATTCAACGACCCATCGGGAGAAACAAGGCAAAAAAATCATCAACGAGTAATACGTCCGGGGCGAATACGGACGAAAGTGTTACTCAGTTGTTGACGACGTTCAACGACAAGATTGATGATACAATGAAATACAAAATGAAAAAAATTGATCTCGAACTTCAAAGGTTAGAACACGAACGAGAAATCGAACGAGATAAACGATTTGAGAAAGACTTCGAGTATTTCATAACCCCGCATGATCACCTTACGGGAAACGCTTTGATGACTACTTTAGCGAGAAAAGAGCAAATCCAAAAATTTCATAATTGGTAGTGTTTTGTATTTTGTAATTTTTATTTTTAATGAATGATATGAATTTTAATTTTTATTATTTATCTTATTTTTATTTATTAAAAAATATATAAATATTTTTATTTTGTTAAATAATTAAATGTATAAATAAAAGAATTAAAATAAATGAGGTGGCAAAAGGGTTTGAGGGAATGGGGTACGGGTGTTTAGGGATCGAGTGAGGGATAGAAGAAAAGCTGATGTGACGCTGATGTGCAGATGGAATATTTGAAAGATGCTGTTATGGGGTACGGATGGCCTAAGATAGGTTGGACATAATTAGTGCTATTATGTTGAATAGTGTAAATTTGAGTGCTAAAATTTAACACTGCTGCTATATTTAGCACTTTCATTTGGAGATGGTCTTATGATGACCAACTTAAAATTATAATATTTTATTTTCTTGAGTTTATTGGGGAAAAAAACCTCTTCTTGTTAGCCATAATTTAGTTTTGGGAAATTAGACTAAGTTGACCAACGATTCAGTGAAATGTCCAAACTCTTTTCAATTTCACGAAAATACCTAAAATTTTCGTGAAAGGGTCCGTGAAAATGATTTTTTTTCCAATTCACGAACTTTTTATAAAAAACATTGGATTGGATTCCTTTTTTGGCAATTCACGGACCCATCTATTTTGGGCTGCTTAAATAATGAAGCTGATTGGGCCATTCACGGGGAAAAAATCATTTTCACGGACAAAAATCAAATTCACAAAAGGAGTCCGTGACCACGCGCCCTTTCACGAATATTTTGGGTATTATCGTGTAATTAGAGAGATTTTAGGCATTTCAGTAAGTCGTTGGTCAACTTGGAGCATCTTAATTAATTTTCCTTTAGTTTTATGATAAAATTATCCAAAAATTTTATAACCAAATTTTCAACGCCATTACCACCACAATGAACCAAGTAGACATTCAAATTTTTATAACAAAATTCTAATTCCTATCAATAAAAAGTAATGACAATTGACAAACATTATTAAATTAAAACAGATTTTAATTCCGACATATTTCATTAAAATTCTGTTTACAACAAATATGATGTAATAATAATTAGGCAGTACAACATTTCTATACAAATCAATGTTCCATCTTTTCCCTTTAATTAAAAAAAAATCAAACAAATCTACAAAAACCAATCTCCAAATTCCATAGCAACTAATGTTGCATCAACACCACCACCATCATCACCGCCACAATACCGGAAAACACCACCCTCGACTTCCACCGGAAAGAACCACTAGTCGGAATCACTCCAGGAAGCGCACACTCTTCCCCGTTAAAAAAAACCTTCATCGGAAACCCATCTCCACCACCCACATCAATTCCAGGTGTCAGTTTCTTCGTAAACGAAATTACCGATTGTTGTTTCCCGGGTACCCGCGGGTCCCTCTTCGGATTATCACCATCAACTTCCGCCACCAAATAGTTCAGACCCTCTAAACCCTGCATAAATATCGTATCGTTCACCCCATTCAACTCAAGAGCACTCGCGTTGAACGAGTACGCTTTCTCAAACCCAGGGGCAGATTTGTCAAATTCTGCCGCCACAAACCAGTCGGCGAAAGAAGTTTCATCCCAGTTGAAAAGGGTAATCCGGGCAGACCACCCTCCGCGGTAGTCGGTCAGCAGGTGCCAATTAAGACTGACCCCACAGTGGTCCCCACACGGCAATGGGTTTGGGATGGTTCGGCGTTGGAGGCTAGCCCAAGCCGTTGAGAGTGCGGTCCGGTTCTCAAACGGAACCAAAAGCGCCTGAGCCGGAAGAAACATAGCGGGTGCGGTGGTGCTGCAGGTTCGCGGGTCCGAGCCACTCGGGCAGCCACAAGCACAAGTCGGGCAGGGAATAATCGAGTCGTTAAAATAAGCAGAAAACGACACACAGCACCGCGGGCTCAAGCCTTTCGCCTGAGTAATATTACAAACCACTTGCCAGCTCGAGACCGCGGTTGAGCCAGGTAGTCCACTCGGGTCGACGAACCGGGTCGGGCTGACCCGAACCGGCGGCCCACATTTATAATCCGGGTTCAACCTCCCACTGATTTTAAAATTCTGCGGCGGAATGAGCTCTGACCGGTTCAGATCCGGCGGCATTTTGAAAACTTCCAACTGGAAAGCCGATTTCGACTTGCTGGGGTCCATGGTCGGGGGCAAAATCGTCCCGTTTCGGCAACAAAACGGAATGTTTCCACGTTGCGTATTATTGGTCATTTCAAGGGGTAGGTCGATTAACGTGGGCCGTCTTTCGCAATTTAAAACGTTTGAGAAATCCATTTGTGGATAAATTGCACCTTGTGGGCCAAAAATGCAGGCCGATGAGTCACGGCTGAATGGGTAAGCGCCTTTTATGTCGTTTATGAACTCATCGCGCATCCAGTCCCAGGTTAGGTTCCAGTTATCGAGCCGTCCGAGAGAATTATGGTTCTCGATGGTCACCTCGGCCCAGTAATTTGAGTCGTAGGTTCGGATCACGTCGTACATGATGGTGAGATCACCAGATTGGCGTGGAAGAAACTCGTCGGGTAAAGTTACGTTGGTTACTGCGTTTGGATCTTTCGTACAGCAAACTTGCATAACTCGTGTCCCTGTAAGATTAAAAACCCGAGAATAGTCAAAGTCAAACGTAAGATCTAGCAAGAAACTCGACAAGACTTAGTCAAAAGTCAAAAGTCAAAACCACGGATCGTAGAACATTGATCTGAAAAACTAACGATTTGGGTACGAGCCAAGAACAAAGCTAAGGGGTTGTTTGGCAGTTGCTGAATGGTTTGGTGCAAAATGATTAAGTGGTTAGAATGATTAAGAGGCTCTTGTGCAAAATGAAATTGTTTGGTAATTGTTAAGTCGTGAAATTAGGGCGCTGAATGGTTAAGGGAGGCCCAAGATACAAAATCATTCAGAGGGTTTTAGAACCACTAAGAGGCAGACTTTTTTGCCAAACAAGATTCAACTCTTAATGATTCAGAGGTTGCCTCTTAATGGAACTATTAAGAGGTTTAGCCTCTAAGTCAAATGAATGGTTAAAGGCTTGTTTTTTCGTCAATAACGCTACTGAACGTGTCAAAGTCAAACGAACTGAACAGAAAAGATCATGCTAGATTTCTCCTCAGATCATCAATGTCATTCAAGAAATTAATAAAGATTTAGTCGAAAGAACAAATCATCGACAATCAAATTCACAAAATTAAGATTGTGAACCAACAAAGAACTGGTCGAAGTCAAACAGTTGACTAAAGGCTCGTTTTTCCTTCGATGGTTCTATTGACCGATTCAAATTCATAGTTATCGAGCCTCAAACCCGAATTGTTGATGATTTGATAAAGAATATAGTTGATCTTTAAAGCTAAATCTTTAAAGAATTGGAAGCAGGACCCAATTCAAGTAAGAGTAAATCAAGAACAACCCTAGAATGAATTGGTCACACTTTAAGATCAAATAATTAATATTAAAACCTTCATTAATTTCACTAAACAAGATTGTTTGTTTACAGAACCATCAAACAACTCGCTAACTTTTCAATTACTTGACAGAAATAAAGCTGAAACTTTTAAGCAATTTACAGAACCCAATTCAAATTGAATTTAATCAAGAACCCTAAAATGAAATAGTCAAACGATTAATATCAAGAAAATAAAAGTCAAAATTAATTTTTTACAAAATTATGAAAGAATTTGCAGAATCTTCAATTAGTAAACACAAACAACGGTAAAAAAAATGGTAGCATTTAAAACAGAAATCAATTCAAATCAATGTAAACCAAAAACAACCCTCGAATGAATCGGTCAAACAATTTGAAAACAAGACAGTATTCCCCAAAAGTCAAAAACTTGCTAAAAATTTCAAATAAATCACAATAAAGAGATTAAACCTGCAAATTTTAAGCATATTACAGTAACCCATTTCAAGAAAGATTAGATCAACAAAAACCCTTCAAAGATTTGACCAAATAGTTGACTTAAAAAGCTATCAATCACAGAGCAATTCTTTAAAATCTTGATTTTAAGCTATTAGAAAATTGAAATAAAGAGATGATGAAAAAGGGGGTATTTTAGTAATTTACCTTGCATAGAAGGTCTAGGGCAAACAAATCCATCGTTAACAAGAGAGATATTCGTAGGCATAGGAACATCAGTCGACCCGACTCCGAATTGGGTGCCCAAAAAATCGACCCGAACCGACATTTGATTCACATCTCCAGCAGTTTCAATAGCTGTCTTGAGATCAGCACTTGGGAATCCGGCAAAAACGGTACCGTTTCCGACCGGACCCGGAAGAGTAGCGGACCCGTCAGCAATGACGGCGTTAGAAGCAGAGACCAAGTATTCATCATGTTGAAATCCCACAAATACCCTCCAAGATTTAAGTTCTTCATCGGCGTTATTGAGAACTCTTAGAGTTGATGCGAAGCGGTAGGGTTGGTTTGATGTTCGTTCGGGTGGAAGTTTGGATCCGGATGTGTAAGTGTAGGATAAGAAGATGCCGTTGCAGGAATCGGAAGCGGGTGGCGGCGCCGGTGGAGTTTGGGAGGTGGTGATGGTGGTGAGAAGGAGGAGAGTGGTGGTGATGAGAATGAGAGAGAAGGTGGAAGCCATGTTTGAAAGAGAAAGAGAAAGAGAAAGAGAAAGAGAAGGGTATGTAAAGAAGAGAGGAGGGAGGTGAGATGTGAATCAGCGTATCGGGGGAAAACACGACACAGCTTGTTTGCAGCTGTATTTGGTCTTTAATTTTGTACAACATTTGTTTTTAAACTAAAATACATATTAATCATCAAATAAATAAACTCAAGGTTCTAAACGGCGGGACTCGTCGCGTGGTGTCGGGGCAAAGTCTCAAGTCTTAGAAGTCATGGCAAAATTATGGCGTTTTTAAGACGTGACTTATAACATCAAATTTCTAATTCATATATGATATTATATATAAAAACATATGTTTTGAATTGGTCAATAGTCATAATCAAGTTAAATTAGGTTATATGTCAAAAAAATTGCAAATATCACATTACGAAAACTGCACATTAGGTCATAGCGTACCACGGACATAACGTGACGTGAGACACAAGTCTTGGTGTCATGGCACGCCATGACGACTGTGCGGCGAGTTTTTTAGAACATTGATTAAACTATATATTATAGGGTCAGGTTCAGGTGAAACCTTAAAAAACGGAAAACTGACGAAAATCCTGCTAGTCATTTATTTATCTGGACGACATACATTTATGCATACAAGGGTTGTGGCGTACTGTTAAAGCCCCGAGGATGTGGTAAAATATTTCATCTGTCCAGGGTTCTAATCCAGGCGTACACAACAATTGTGGTCACTGAGGTTTAATCAGGGCTGATGTCTTACAGTCATAATTTACCAAGGGATTAGTTTAGGCATAGCCTATGACACTCTTCCCCCATAATGCACTTGTGCATAAAAACTAAAAAATCATTTAATTTACATGTATGCAAAAGTGCATATCGTCCAGATAAAAACTTTCTTCAATTTTTCGTTTTTTTTAGATTTTCCCCCGAACCTTCTTCCTATGTTATAATGGTACAAAGTTTTTTAAAAAAATAATTTTAAATTAATCACTAACTTGAAGAAAAATCATTTAAAAAGTCGTATAGTTGTTAATTAATACTTGAGATTAATAAATATGACTTGAATCTATAAATATTTGGTGTGTCTTGGTTAAGAAATATTTTTTGAAAATAAATAACGAATTTTTTTGGAAGAAAATAACGGATTATACGCGTATTTTATTTTTTATTTTTGAAAAAGTAATGGGTTTTGAAAGAGTAAACTACATTTTTAGTCCGTGTGGTTTGTTGAAAATGCCATTTACCTCCTTTTGGTTTTGAAATATCAGTTTTCATCCTTGTAATTTATAATTTCTTTCGGTTTTTGCTTTTGAGGCTAACTCTATTAAAAACTTCGTTAAGTAATGAGTAATTTGGTCATTGCGTTCGTCTTCATTTTCCTTTATTATTGAATTATATAACAGTGCAAGTTTTTAAAGCCTGATTACAAAAAGAAAATAATAATAATAACATGACCTAACACCTGACTCCCTCACAATTATTCTTCTGTTTGAGACTTATTACTACCTTGCCACATAATGTCCATAATCTCTTAAGATTAGCAAAATATTTGTTGCCTCTTTCTATTAAAAGAAGACAAAAATCCCACTTAATGCATTTTCTCTCAAGAAAGTCCGGACCTAATCCACTTAACTACGATATTCATATGCCTTTTTCTCTCATGAAACTCTAAGCCCATTTTTCAGGAAACACAAATCATAACTAAGGGATCCCTTTGATTGACTTTTTGATAAAGTTAGTCAAAAGGACGATCGATATAATTTCATAAGTTCAAGGGTTAAAATAGAATTTTCTATAAACCATATGGACCAAAAAAGATAGTCTACTCAAATTTTTTAAAAATGTTAACGTTGGATTGGAGGTATTGTTTTGGGAGTGGGCCGCCACCCGCTTTAACGAGACGAGGAAACAAATCTTTAGAAATTGTCGTACGCATCCTTTCATCTAATTTTATATTATTATTTTCAAATAAAAACGTTCATAAGATGATAAGAGGGTGTTTTTGCTTCAAAAAAAAAGGCGCTTTATTTTTTGTCGATCTTTTAAGTGTCTAGAATAAGCTTATATACACCTCTACAAATTTTAGAGATCATAGAAAATGGGTTTAAAAAAATTCTTAAGGGTGCGTTTGATACGCAGTCAGGATAGAACAGGACAAGACAGGACATGACAGAATAGAACATAATTTGATGTAACAGAACAAGTAACATTAGATAAAATAAAATAATTAAAATTTAAAGAATGAATAAAATATAAAATAAAACGTGTATTTGATGTTTTAGAAGAGAATTATGTTTTATTTTGAGGTTATATTGGTAAAACATAAGTCTGTTCCACCTTGTTCTATGGGGTCGAGGTGGAACATGCATGTTCCAGCTTGTTCCACTATGTTCCTGTCTGTTCCACATAAAAGTCCTGCCAAACATGGGACAATGATCTTTGTTCTGTTCTGTCATGTCCTGTCCAGTGTACCAAACGCACCCTAATAGTCTTAAAACTTGAACTGATAATATCTTAGACCATTTCCAATGAACCCTTTATTTTACTATCTAAAACATCTTCAATGAACCCACTATTTTATTCTCTGAAATAAGGAAATGGATAATAACTCTCTAAATATAGAGTTGAGTTTCGGTTTGGAAAGGAGCAGCTAAGCTGCTGGTGCAGTCTGGGGCTGGGATTGTTTGTTGCTCGCAAACTCGATTCCGACTTCGCGGTTTGAATTTTTATTAAGTTTTTCATTTGTTTCGTTTGTGGTTTTGATGCATTGTTGTTGCTTTAGTTCTGCTTCATGTATGGATGTTGCACCTTCTGTGGTGCTTTTGGTTTTGGTGGTTATAAAATGTGTTGATGCCTTTCAAAAAAAATATAGAGGAACATTATTCATGTTTTTTATATTTTTTTTAAGTAGAAAAAAGAATATGTTTGAAATATTCTCTTTTAGAGTAGAAAATAAAATAATGCATTAGAGAAGTCATATCACTTTCTTTTTCTATTACTCTACAGTAGAAAGTAAAATAAAGAATTATATTGGAGATGCCCTTAGAAAATTCTCTAGCACCCTTTTATCATATTTCATATTTTATATATAATCAATGAAGTTTCTGATCTTAATTTCTAAGAGCATCTCCAACAACTTCTCTAAAATAGAGGAAATTGCATTTTTGTTATCTATATTTCTCCAATAGCTTTTCTATATTGTTCTCTAAAATAGAGAAAATTCTAAGTTTAGAGAATTCTCTAAAAAAATTATTCATTCCCACCAATATGATTGAATTATCATTATTTTATATAAATTCTTTTTAAAAAATGTATTGAGATGATAAATTTAAATAATATTTTAATAATGTAACAGATGTTGAGTTCTCTAAAATAGAGAACCTGTTTGAGCTAAATGTAATTCATTTTATAGATTTTATCTTTTAAGTCCCTATTTTAGAAAAATTATAGATAATCAGTTGGAGATACTCTAAGCCGAGTATTTCCAATTTTTTAAGAGCCGTGTAAATCTAGAAAATATTTTTATTTGTATAAATGAAAATTTTGTATAATAATATAAAACGTGTATTTAAATATGAGTTCTAAATAATTGCAGGTGAGATTATTATGACATGACATGACTTCTTCAAGATGAATTTAGGAATAAAACTTCAAACTTCGTTTCTTTCATGTTTATAATAAATTATGACAGTTTTTTTTTTCTTAGTTTCTTGAAAATACAACTATTAAACTATAATGTACAATTCAATAATACATATGATAGAAATGAAATCGGAAGACATTCTCATAGGTGTTAGTGCTATAAACAAAGTGTAATAACTATAAATGGTATATTTTGTCAGCAACTTAACGAACTTAGGGCTGTTTGACAGTTGCTGAATGGTTTGGTGCATAATGATTAAGTTGTCAGAATGATTAAGAGGCTCTTATGATATAGTTCAAAGTGAAATATGGTTGTTTTGTAATTGTTTAGAATGAAATCAGGACGCTTAATGGTTAAGGGAAGTTCAGGATACAAAATCATTAAGAGGGTTTTAGAACCATTAAGAGACAGACTATTTTTTTGCCAAACAAGATTCACCTCTTAGCGATTCAGAGGTTGCCTCTTAATGGAACCATTAAGAGGTAAACAAACAACCCCTTAATATAGCTAAGAACTTATTCGATTAACTATAAATCACTTTTTGATGGTGGCTTATAATGGCTTATTTAGTAAGGTGAAGTTTTATAGAGAAACTCAAGTTTTTAATCTGCAAAAAAAATGTATTTTTATTTATAAAAAACAATTACAATCAATACATATTAATTCAAGTATACAGTTTTATCTACGTGGTTTGATAAAAAATGACTTGCATTTTGCGTTAAAGGTTGATTTAGGGGGAAAATCATAGGCGGAAAACCCGGTAAAGACTCCATGTGAGCCTGATACCACAAAACCACGTCATTATATCACATTGTGAAAATGGAGTTTACAAAGCATTTTTGTTTCGTTGAATAATAGAATTAAACATATAGTCCTGATAATAAGCTATTACCATGAATAGATGACCGAAACAGCTATAAGGGGTCGTTTACCAAACACTTACCCGGGTAAATGTTTACCAAGTCACATTACCTACCGGATTGATATGGCAAGAACCAAAAATATTACCCGGTAAGAGCGAATGAAAGGACCGAGAGTCTTACCCCGGTAAGCGATGGCAACGACTCTTGCCATGGTTAGCGCTTACCGGGTGAATTGTTGCATACGAAACAGATTTGACGGACTAAAATCTTACCCGGTAAGTAAGTGATAGTGTTAAACTTGCCTCGTAAGCGCTTACCCGAGCAAGCATTTGGTAAACGGCCCCTAAGTCTCAAAAAACTGCTAACAAACAAAAATGCCACAATTAACACTTCGAAATACTTGAAAACTTACCGATAAACCACTTTGTACGATTAACATAAAACAAAGTATACTGGAATTAAACTTAAATCAAACATTTCCAGATTCAAAAGCAAATACTGTTATTCGTTCTTCAGTCCTCACATGATACCCCCAAACCCTAAACGTGTGACTAAAAATATGAAAGACACCCTGACCTGAAAATAAAGACTCCGTATACCACCCCTCGTTCAAACCCTACGACCCACCTCCCATCACTCGAAACAATAAGACCTCCCGCCAACCCCTTTGTATACTGGAGTGGAACCAACAGACCCACCTTGGCATCCCTTTACGACATGACCGTCACTGGACCATTGTGTAACCAGATTACACGAGATGCTCTGACCCTGACCCCGACCCCGACCCCGACCCCGACCGACGACTTGACCTTTGACACCACTCATGTATTTCATCTTGTTTTCAAAACCCTGCAAGTTCAAATTAATCAGCTCAGATAATCAGGGTTAACACCAAATGAGTACAAAATTACTAAATAATACCAATAATGGTAATTTAATGAAATTTGGGAACAAGTTCTCCTGAGGAAAAATAAAATCAACGGGAAGGTTGGCTGTTTTTACTCCACTTGATTCACATATTAGGGGTAGAATGGTATTATGAAAAAAGTCGACCTAAAGGCTTGTATTTCTTGTAGTTAGGAACAAAATTTCTCTTCTATTTTGCAAACCCAAACCAGAATCTCCTAACTACCAAGGAGTGGATCTAACGGTCCTTCCTGACCCTAACGGTGTGCGTTTGTAGAAGGTTTTAAAATTTTAATTTGACATGGGCAATTCAGTAATTTACTAATCTTGTTCCATCTCCCTAATTTGTGTTACACTTATTTTGGAGGGAACAAAAAAATGAATTTTTGTCTCACTCAGTCCCGTGTCGTTTCCCAATCTAATGTCGCGGCCAGCATGGGACAAAAAGTTTTTGTACTGTTATGTTCTAAGTTGTTCGTTGCATCGGTTCAATGTCCAAAATACCCCTTAACAAAGACAAAACAGAGAATTTTATGGTCTAAAACTAAAGGGAAAAGAAAAAAAAACTTGGCTTTTTGCATAAAGCTTGCTGAATAAGCCACTTTCTGTATAATTAAACCACTACCAAACAGTCATGTAATCATGTATAGCGGACCGAATAAGCCGAATCCCATTAAGCTACTAGCAAACAGGCCCTTATAGAGGAAACGAATGCAAGAAGAGAAGTAAACTGAAATTACCTTCAGCTGTTAAAGTTGAATCCACCAGCTGGAACTTGAACACCGTTCCCACCAAAGTTGAAACCCGGCTGAGCACCATCACCCACAGTTTCATCTTCCTCCTCCAACCAATATGTCTCTAGCATCTTAACAGCCTTCTCATAAATTTCGTTGTTATCGTGACTTTGCAAATTCTCGATCTTTTCTAACCCCTCCGCATCATCTATCATCTGGGCAAAGAAATTAACTTCACCGGTGTTACCCACATTCTTCTCCACTTCCCCTACCTTAAGGATGTTCTCGAGCCCTTCTAACGAGACGGTCACGATCCTTGGATCGGGACATATAAGAAGATCACACAAGGGTTTTATACACCCTTGACTCACAAAATACCTAAGAATAATAGTACAGTAAGAAATCATAATATGTACACTATGGGGGGTATAAGTTTGTGGGTGCATTTGGTATACTGGACATGACAGAGGAATCACTATTTCATATTTGGCAGAACTTTTATGTGGAACAGACGGAAACAGATGGAACTAAGTGGAACAGGTCTGCCGTGGAACAAGCTGGAACAGACTTATGTTTTATCAATATAATCTAAAAATAAAATTTAATTCTCTTCTAAAACATCAAATACGCCTTCTTTTTATATTTTGTTCATTAAGTTTTATTTATAAAATATTTATAGTATTTTTATATAGTATTTTGCTCTTTAAACTTTCAATTTACTGTCCTCAAAATATTATTTTTATATGGTTTCTATGTTTTGATTAATTTATGTTAATTATTATAATTATTAATAGCAAAAAAATATAGAAGAGTAGAAAATAAAAATTGAAAACAACATAAACCTTTTATTTTGATGGCACTTTAATTGTCTTGAAGAAAACTTTAAAATAATATATTTTGTTATAAAAAATATTTATTTTATAATAATTTAATATATTACATAAAACCAAAATATATAAACAACTTAATAAGGGTAAATTGGTCGTGTTATCTGTTTTGTCCTGTCCAATTCCGTCTTAACAAACATTGAACAGTTGTTCTGTCTCTATCCTCTCTTTTCCCATTTCAATTTCAATATTTATGTTCGTTTTAATTATAGGATAACAAGATGATTAGAAATCCTTTACTCTACAGTTCTATTGTATCCTGTCTGCATACCAAACGCACCCTGATAGATGTTAAAAGGAAAACACACTTGATTTGCTCATTGGTACCACCAGAAGTGGCATTAGATATTGCCCATGCGGCCTCTTTTTTAATATCAAATTCAGCTGTCTGAAGCAGATTGACCAGAGGAGCAATTAACCCAGCCTCAATCACAGCCTGTAAGATAAAATGAAATGCGATGGCAAATTTACAAAGAATTCACCAATAAATCATGTGATAAAAAGATCCAATGTCTTTACCTGTATTTGTTCTTTGTTTCCAGCAGTGATGTTCGAAATTGTCCAGCAGGCTTCCTTCTTAATGCTCTTTTTGTGGTTATGGGTCAACAAGTTCAGCAGGCATGGAAGTGAACCATGGCCTATAATATGCTATCAAACGAAAAGTAGAACAATAAATTTAAAAACGAAGCTATTTGGATAGTTGCAATGACACCATAAGTGTTCCGGACTTCCGGTACACAAAGCGAACCCAGGAAAAATAGATAACGCAGCCACAGGTCAACAGAGAGTCTCCTAAGAATGTCAGCATTTCAATCACTTGTTTAGAAAGAATGAGACTCAATCACAAAGAAAATTAGCAAAATTGTTCGACATAGTAAGTAACTAGTGCAGCCTTCATTTAGATAGCGTTTGTTTTTTATGAGGTGTTTGAAGTCTAAAGTCTAATTTAACTTCTGATTGACAAGAGGTGGTGTTGAAGCCTGAAATCTGAATCAATAAGACTGTTTGTTTATTGTAAACTGATAAATGTCTGAATTTGTTTAAATTATGTATTTGAGCCATTAGAACATTATCGTGTTGAATTTATATATATAAACTTATACATATTCACATATTTATGCATCACCGTTACGAAATCTACATCTAAATTATAAATTAGCATTCATTTAAACAAATACATTGAATCGATAATAATATATTTAAATTATACAAGTTTAAATTTGAAAGTCGCCTAATTATAATTCATTGAGTTTTATTATAATCCAAGTGAATCAATTGAGAGAAATGATCTAATAAGGTTAATTCATTGAGAACAAGAAGAGGCAAATAAGAGGTTGGTTTACCTCTTACCAGATAAGAGGAGGATTAGACATAAGTGGCTCTGAAATTTGAAAAAACAAACCGTCTCAATGGCCTTACCTCTTAACGAATCAGAAATAAGAGGCTAATAAGAGTTTTTTTTTCTAAAAAACAAACAAGGCCATAGTAATGCAAATGAAAATATGAATAAAAAAACAGAACCACAAACAAATATAATTATAATATACAAAGTTTCACAAGATCATACCTGAGTTTGGCCATCATCACCTGTCACGATGTTCCCAATAGTTCGAAGAGCAGGGATGAGTACAGAAGGAGATGGATGACTGAAAATCAGACAAATTTATCAAAAATCTAGATCATTTTGATGTAAAAGGTGGATCAAGCAAAATAAAAAATAACCACAATCAAGCACGACTCACTTGAGAAGCTCAACAAGGCGTTTGCAGACACCAGCATCAATCACAGCTTGGATTTTGTCATTCGTACCATCAGACAGATAGGAGAGAGCCCAGCATGCATCTGTCAACACCTCTTCATCATTTGAGTGAATAAGACACTCGAGGGCCGGAAGAGCTGGCCTCGTCTGCAATTCAAAAAGGTTCAGTATGACAAAATAGTAATAACCATTACGTATATATAGGGTTAGGGGAAAACCTCAAAAAAATGGAAAACACGCTCTGGTAGCCCTTCATCCGGATGATATGCACTTGTGCATACAAGTGATATGTAACATGCACATATGTACCAAAAAACAACATAATTTACTTGTATGCACAAGTGCATACCGTCCAGATGAACGGCTACAAAGATGTTCCTCAGTTTTCCATTTTTTTGAGGTTTTCCATGAGCCTCCCTCTCTCTCTCTCTCTCTCTCTATATATATATATATATATATAATGAGTAAACAACCTGCTCAAATGGAGGCTGAGGTTTTCCCCGACAAAAATTCGATAACGTCCATGTGGCATTTCTAAGCATGGAAAGCTTGGCATGCTCCTTTAACTGAAAAAGCAAAGGCATCAAAGCACCTTGGCCAAGAACGAGATCACGGCATCTGGGAGAATCGCCAGCAACATTTCCCAGTGCCCAAACAGCCTGCAACAAAGACGTAGTCATATATGAGAAATTGACTTAAAGATTCTCTCGACTTTCAACACTAAGTATCAGCTTCAATCGATTACCTGCTCGCGCACATCATCACTTGGAGAAGCTAGAAGCTTAACGAAAATGGGGACCGCCCCGTGATCAATTACGACCTTTGTGTTCTCAGAGGTTCCTGAGGCAATGTTTGTGAGTGCCCAAGCAGCCTCGAACTGTTACAAATTAAAGATAAGATTAACAGCAAAAAAAAACAGAAATAGAGGCAGATAATGGTATGATTACCTGAAGCTGTGGAAAATCCTCCCTTATTAAAAACTCGACAAAGCGAGGTACAACCCCAGATTGTATAACCTCTTCAATTGGTGGGCTCCGTTCTGTGAAACAAAATTCAGCTAATGCAATGAGCTCCGCACTAATACATATATCTAAAGAAAATCTACTTCTTGCAACTGAATGTAAATACATGGTTGGGTTCCGGTGAGAAGTTGAGGTTAACGTGAGAAGTGGTTATCAACCGTTGGATGAGAAATGGACGCACATTAGGATCAGATGCACCGAGACAAGATGCACCGGATCAATTCCCTTCTAAGCCGCAATTCATGGGAGAGCATTTGATTAAAAGTATCAAACGGTTCAGATCCACTTATCATGCTTCTCACGTTAACCTCAACTTCTCACACGATCCTGTAAATTCAAAACCAAAATATATACCTATAGAGAGCAATTTACGAAACTGGGTAGTTGCCTCCAGTTGCATATTATTATCATTGGAATATACTCCAGCAACCATAGAAGGAAGATACTCTAACTGCAATTCAATCAACACCGTTTAACAATTCAAATTACAAAATGATGAAACACAAACCATCAGAATGCCATCTCCAAACATTAGGGCTGCAACTAAATTAAACTACTGAAAGGAATCAAGGACCATCACCTTATAAAAAATTCACATTGCCAAAGGTATAAATAATTAACCAAACCCTTTAATCTCAAGCGAAATGTTTACACACACATCAACAGCAAGAAAACTTTAAGCCAAAAATGGCAACTTTCAACATTAAATTTTCTCTTTAGTCTTTTCTATTGCAAAAAAAAACCGCATCTTATGCACACACACACACATCCAATTGCAAAACGCAACACCATGATAACGAACACAAAAGTAGTTACTAAAACCTTTGATTCTTCCTCTCTATGACTTCATAGTCTAATAGTATATGTATTCATATTAAAGGTATATGATATTGACGAATATTAAAAGTGTTTATACTTTTGGATTTGTAATCCTTCTAGTTGTACAATCTGATGATATGATTCAAGCTACTTAATTGTGCAAAATGATTGCTTGACTGTTTGTTTTCTAGATTTTCAGTACTTGTACACATAGATATATACAAGTCAAAAAGTGACATCAGTTTACTGTACAAGAGTGCTAGCCCTTATGTAATCAAATCGCAAATCCATAAAGTTAAACCTTGCCCATGAACACATTGTAACCCCAAACCTAGTCATTAAGGCCTTTATTACTTCAAATAAATTAATCTTGTGTATATATAACTATATAAGAAAATAGAAAGGAATCTTATGCAGCCAAAAAATGACGTAACTATGTCAAATCATTTGAATCTGATGCTAGAATTAAGAAGCCCATGGTGACATATGTGATAAAATAAAATAAAATTAAACTTAATCAATAGCACACGCAATAATTAAAGCTCTAAAGTATACATAATCATGTTCATATTATTGATCTACAAGACCTAAATGATCAAATTTACTTATACACAAATAATTAACGGGAACTGATATTAAAGTTACTAATTAAAACTTAAAAGTAAATCCACGAATACGTCGAATCATATGAATCCAATCGTACATTTACCAAAATCAAATAAACTGCAACTAGAAACACATCGGAAGCATAACAAACCTTTTTCTCAATGGTGGACGATTGAACGGGTGCACCACCAGACAGCGGTTGTGACGACGACAGTATTTGACGCTTCTTAAGCAAGTTCTCTTCTCTTTTGTTCTTACGGATCTCAACCATATTGTCCTCCCTCCGCCGCCTTCCTTCCTCCGCATCTACAGCCACCTTGTAACGGTTCCGGCGAACCTCAGTCCTTGCGCTAGGCCTCAGTGACATGATTGACGACTAAACTCAAAGAAGGAAAGCAAATACAAATGCAAAACAGGTTTATTTAGAGCAAAATCCAAACCCTAGACACAAATATATAGGCAAAACACTACGAATCGATTAAACTCGTAGATTTACGGAAAAATCGAAACATACCTGAAGAGACGGTGATACTTGAGAGAGAAGTGAAGAGAGGGATCGACTTGATATGCCAAGATTTGAAGTTTAAACGGAAAACTGAATAAAATATAAATATAAAATAAAATGGAATGATTTCCTTTCCTTTTATCTCGTTAATTTAGAGTTTTGGTCCTTGAAGTTTGCAAAATAGTCATGGTTCATGTAAGAGTTTGGATTCCTTAACGGTTAAATCCAAATTGGGTATAATCACTCTTTTAAAAGGTTTACTGCAATAGTCGTCACAGTGCACCATGGCTCAAAACTTGTGTCTCATGCCATGTTACACATCGTGACCTAATGTCCGGTATTTTGTAACGTGATATTTGGAAAAAAAATCTTCTATGTTTTTAATGTCTTATTTGTTAATTTTTTATATTAACATAATTTAACTTGTTTATCATCATTGACACATTGAGTAATAATTCAAAACATATGTTTTTATGTATGATATAGAGATTTATTGCAATAAACATGCCTTGAAAAATGACATGATTTCGTCGTGGCTCATAAGACTTAAGGTTTGCTCTCGCCGCAATGGCACGCCTCACGCCATTTAGAAACTTGGGTGTAATTGAGATATTTATCATGTCTTGCCCCTTTATCATAAAATTTTGATGTTTTATTGTCCTTCCAAAGTCAATCCTGAAATGATTCGTTTGGGGCTTAAACAGATTTAATGCTAAACTCGTGGGAGGTAAATGTGGTTTTGCTATAGTTTCAATCTATAAAGGTGAACCATAGGTGACCCCTATCAATCTATTTTAGTCGCTAGCCTCTCCTTTGATTGTAAAGTTGTTGGAATTTTGTATGGACTATCTATAATGTTTCAGAGGTTCAAGACACTATTACCATTCCTTCGTACAAAATGAGTGCACTGCTATGCAAGGTAGCCAGGGCCAACTAGCTTTCTCTAGGAATAAATTTTACAAAGGGGGTCAAATAGCATACAAGTACTTTTGATGGATGGTTTCTTAGTATTCCTCATTTTTTTTTCTCTGTAGGCAGTACCTTTGTTAGATGTTTTTCGGGACTCCGTCACCATTTTATAGACAGAGCTAGTTATATCAACGAAAACAAAACATAGACATTATCTCAATATTTTTTTGTATTGGATTTATAAGAGCATCTCCAACAGCTATGTAAAAATGAAAAGAATGGGATTTTAGCATTTTTGTTGCTTCAACAACTATGCTATCGTCTATGCTAAAATTGAGAAAAGAGAAGAGAGATTGTAAAAATCTCTAAATTTAAAGAAATCTCTATTTAGTTGGTTTTCTCACAAAACTAATCATTGCCTCTAAAAAGCAAAAAAAATCTCCTAACTTTTCATATATTGAAAATTTTAATAATATGATTAAATAAATTAAATATTTTAATAAAATAATTAATATTAAAGTTGCTAAAATAGCATAGCTGTTGGAGATGCTCTAAACTGGAAAAAAAAACATAAAACACAAGGACTGAAACTGTATTTTACTATAATAGTTTATAATAAAATAATGAGCTATTTACGATTGTACCCTTCCCAGATTCGAATTTGAAAAATACAACCACTTGAAAGTTGAAAGTATGAGTCAATGCCAGGGCAATGTTAAGTTTTGCCAACTCATCACCAAATATGACGTGTTGCATATCCATACGTCAATGAAAAAAAAATAACTAAACACTTATTTTATATGAAATTTTATTTCTCATTTAATGTATAAGAAAATTATATATTAACAAATTATGAAAAACATATATGATAGTAAATTTGCAGAAAACCAACAAAAGTGTCATATGAAACGTGAAAACTTATAAAAGCGTGTTAAAAACAAATAAGTAATGTCATTTAGAGCACGATATATCTAAAAATGAGTATAAATTGACGGGTCATGCTGACATGACATCCTTCAATTTTTGTAAAAGAATTAATAATTACTAGTCATCGTACATGCGCGATGCAGCGGGACACAATTCGATTAACCAAATACTTAAATCTTCAATCTTATACATGCTTTGTATTATTTCTTATCCTAGTGTTATACCCGTCCGTTGGTCGGGTACACGACATCACTTTAATCTAGACTCAGACATCTTTAAACACGCAAAAAGTCAATTCTGACTTCCAAGTATTATCTCAAGCAATATAATATCAAATGGTTGTCAAGCAAATGAACACCATCAACAGCAATAAATCACTACTGGTGTAATTTTTTTTAGAAAAGCATGATTTAAAAGCCTAGACTTACAAAAGTTCTTTACAAACCAACGTGCCAAATTATTGGTACACAACAACTTAGTTTGCCAGGAGCAAACTATAGCAAACCATAAAAAAACTACTGCAGATCAAAACATAGGCACTGTACCATCAGAAACCAAACCCAAAAAATGCACATACAACAGGAGACTTTGCACCCTCAATGTGAGCCTGCAGAAACTCAGACACGACCAGAAAAACGAACACGGACATGCAGAAACACAGCAGCACACTCTTGACAGCTATGGCACTTAACATCCCAAGACAGACAGAAGGCCGAAACATGGTTGTTTGAGTGACAACATATGTGTCGAATCCAAAGAGCCACTGCCAGCAGCTGATGCAAACAACCCCACAAACATTAGTTAATCAGACAGCCCCTTGAACAACAACTAATCCAATCAGCTCCTCGAAAGCAGTAAACCCCGTCTTCACAGGACTGTCCCCATACAGTCGTTGATGCAAAACATGCGATCCTTCCTTCCCACGTCCGAACACACCTCGGCCAATCCTTCTTAACATCAGTAACAGTCGCGATTTGTAACACCCCGAAAATCCTAACTCCAATTGTAAATGATTCCGTCTAGATTTATTAAAAAGGACAAGGTTGTGCTTTGGAGTGTGGAACACGTAATGCTATTTGGATCTCTCGAGAATTTGGCCAAGTTTGGACTCGGTACAAGTCCAGCGAGTATGACACTCGCGAGAGTGACATGGTCACTTTCGCAGTGTCACTTTCGCCAAGAATGTACCGAGGGTTTTGGGAGGGCCAGCGAGTATGACACTCGCGAGAGTGACATGGTCACTTTCGCAGTGTCACTTTCGCCGAAAGTGTACCGTGAGCATTTTGGGTAGCGGGCGAGAGTGCCCCGGCGATTGTGACATGGTCACTCTCGCCGTGTCACAATCGCGAGCGGACTCTGAGGGTTTTAAACCCACGCCTTTCAGCTTTCTTTCATTTCTATTCCATCTATTTCTCTCTAAACTCTCCCAAAACCGAACCCTAACCCTTCAAAACGATTTTGAAGCCATTGAAGCCACAAATCTTGTAAATCAAAGTCCCTCCTCCATCTCGTTACAAGGATCCTTAGGTTGAGGTTGGTATTTCTCATCTAATCTCCTTTTGGTTAGTATTTCTACACTATTCTAGGGTTTTACCCAACCCTCTCCTAAACCTTTCATTTCTTTGGGTGAAGTGAAGATTGAAGCTCACTTTGGTAACACTAGAAGTGTTTGGTTGGTGGATTCATTTGATGATTGAGGTAATCTTCTCCCCTTTATTTTGGAAATTAGGGTTTCGATGTATTGGTTATTTTGGGTGTAATATGTTGGGAGAAATGATTCTAAATGTTTAGGGAATGATTCTACATGGTTGGATTGTGATATTGATGGTTGGAAATTCATAAATCTAGGTTTTGGAAGTTTTGGCTTGAGGATGCAAACTTCATCAAAGGAGCATACGTTTGGGAAAAATCTAGATTTAGCTTAACCTAGCAGAGGTGAGTTCAAGTTACTTTGCGAAAACTTTGTACATGCCAAAATGTTATTTTTCCAAGTAATTGTGTGTTTTACCTGAAAATTATCAATATTGGGTTATTTGGTGGATTTTACCTTTTGAGGTATTAATTGTTGTAAATATAAAACACTACTTTTGGATATTTTGGAAAAATGTGATAATAAATCATACATGAAATGAGTTGTTGATTTATGTAATAAATGGAGTCTATTTATTATAAAAATGCATTGTGGATGTTTTGGAAATATGCATATAGTACATCATGTAATGTTTTGAAAACGTAAAGGCGTGAGTCCTTGGAAATGAGGGTTTACCCGATCCAAAGTGTTATTTAGGGTTTTCATGGAATCGAAGTATTTACCGGCAAACGTTGTGTGTTGTTATATTTGATGTCATTTTATAACTTTCATAAACTACCTTTTTTGGAGTTAGTTGAGCTTGTGGCTCGGTATTGAATATTATTAAGTCTTGGGGACATTTATCCAGTTTTGGTAACTCAAGATTGAGTTTTGATAATGAATTATGTTATTGGGGAATTGCATGTTTTGAATGCATGTGTTTATTTATTTGGGGTCGTGTAATATTTAGACCTTGATAGCTATGGATCCATAGGTATTTGAGTTTCCCTTAGTCTCGCGGGCAAGAGGTCGGAATTGATTGAGCTCAGTTTTACGAGACGTTAGTTTATTTTGTAGCACGGAATAGGCATCGGGTTCCATGATAAGTAAGGCGTGGACCTAGATGGTCGGGCGTCGTCTCATGGGCAGTATGGTGTAATTCCATATATGTGCTTAGCACGAGATAGGCATCGGGTTCCATGATAAGTAAGGTGTGGACCTATATGGTCGGGCGTCGTCTCATGGGCAGTAAGGTGTAATCCCTAATGTGCTGTGGTGGATTTGGAGTGACCCAATGTATAGACCTGGAGTGGTTGAAGTTGGGAACTCCCTAGTCTCGCGGGCAATAGATCTGGAGTGATTGAGCTCAGTTTACGAGAGTAATCCACGTGTGTGTTTTATTGCATAGTAAGTGACCCACTTTAGTGTTCCGTCACGTGCGATGTATACGGGTCTCCCCCGTCACCGAAAGCTGTTGTTTTGGGTATTTATTGCTACTCATGTTTTCGGTGACGTGTTATATTTATATGGATTGTTTTCCATGGTATGCAAGTTGTGGTTTATATCTCATCCGTGTGTGATGTTTTTGGGTATTTGTGTTTATCCATGTTTTCGGTAACGTATCATATTTATGAGAATTGCATTTCCATGTTATATGAGTTATGGATTATGTTTTTACCGTGTTTGAGATGTTTTTGGAATAATGACAAATTGAATTATGGATTTAGTTATTTTGAGTATCAAATGGTATTTCACCCTATTACGTGGATTTTGGGAATGAGTCTATTTTGGAAATCATATTGCATTAAAGATTTCATTTATGGGAATTGTGGGATTTGGAAAATGGGTGCTTTACATTTAAAGTAAACTATTTTGGAATCATGACTAAAAAGCTACACTCCTCTCGATTTATGAATTTATATAGTCATGATAAAATGCTTGAACTCACTAGGCGTTAGCCTAACCCTTTTTATTTGTCGGCATGTGCAACAGGTCTCAGGTTGGGAGTAGTTCTAATGACACGTGTAAAAGGTCGTGTGCTAGTAGAGTGCTCGCGAGGTGATTTGAATTAGTGAAGTCTTTCGCACGTATTTGGAATTAGCAACTTGTGTTGTGTTAAGTAACACTCTTTAAGTTAATTTATTGGGGGAATTATAATGTTTTAAATTCCGAGGTAATTTAAGGAATGAATTGTAGAAATGATTTTATCTTGTTGGGTATTTTATTGAAATTTTATTTAGTTGCTCGTTCCAAATTTGAGGGTGTTACAAGTTGGTATCAGCGCATAAGTTAGAGAGATTTAGGTGTTGATTTTGGATACCTAGACTCAAACTAGCGTTTGTTTAAGTAAATGAGAGTGGAATTCACCTTTAGGCACTTTAAGATAGGATGTTTTGAAGTTGATCGATGTTGTTAGAAACGAGAGTCACGTTGAGCGTAACAAGGATAATCATGTATAGTGCGTTCATAGTGACACCTGGCCAGTGTCATGGTGAACCTGCTAGTACATGTGTGTACTTGAATTACTTTAATGTGATAATCGTTGGGGTAGTGAAGGAGGTTATAAGCTAGTAGTCGTTGGAATAGATAGACGATTCTAGTATTAGTCACTTGGGGTGACGATAAGCATGATAACTGCGTTAAGTAGACCGCTTCGGGTCGAGATTGATGGTTGGATTAGAACCATAGGCCCAATGAGCCGATTTTGATTTGAGGAAAGACCGTAAAGTTAATTGATGTGATTCCCAACTTGCCTTAAGTGGTTAAAGCATCCGGATGACAATAGTGGACCGGAGGGATTTGGAAGGGTATGAGTTGAGATGTTGAATGCCGACTAAGTCATGCACAAAGTTTATGTTGAAAATAAAGTTCATCAACTATTTCTTGTGTTTCCAATCCTTATATGGATTGTGTTATGAATTTTGGGAAATGTTTGGCACACACACAAGATTTTGAATCATGGTTTTAACGTGCATGAAATTATTTTATTGCGAGAGTCGCAAACTCCGCCGGGATTTGTTTTGCCTTATTTCATTGTTGTTCAACATTTGTTTCAGATATAATGATAATCATATTTTATGATGTTTAAGATGTTGGGCAATAACTACGGCTTGTGACTTTAACATTGGATATCCTCCACATATGTTAGAGTTTGGACGGAAGGTTATTTTCCATTATGTCTATGTAAAGTCCTTTTGGGAATTTGTTCAATGTGAGTAGTTAAACAATGTTGTTTATATGATATTACCCTAGAAGGGGATTTTGGGATTTTGGCGTCGCATTCATGATTTTGCTTATAGCGATTTGGCTTTGGAAGCATGATGTTTAGTGCCGTTTTATTGACTTGAGGTCATTGAGTCCATTGAAGTTCATGGAGTTTTATTGTACGACGTTTTGTGTCGTGTGGGTACAATTTTACTATATGCATACTCTATTTGCTTATGTGAAAAGTTTACGAGTTATGTTGAGCATTTGGTCCCACTCGAGTTTTGGTGAGAAAAGTTAATTTTATGCCATAAGGAGACTAAGAAGAGATGAGTTTGGGACTCTAGTGTCGCGTAACTTTTCTTTCAAGAGTTTGTGTTATTAAGTATTTCGTTGCAAATAGTTCAGTGTATGGATTAACTTATACGTGACTTAAGTAGTGCATGAAAGAACATTTTTGGTAACATTCGTAATGATTTACTGGGTGCGCTTTTGGTCAGTTAAATGTTTTATTATCATTTTCATGTAGATGCGTTATATCGACTTAGGGGTATGCATAGCTTGGTAACCATTGTTTCTCGTCACATTGTTGAACGAATCGTGAGTGAAATTATTTTATTAACTCATTGTACAAGTGATGACCATTCGGTCAAAGGGTGTTTTGGTGTTGTTGAAATCATGCATAGTTCGCAATATTTTACATTTTGAAAACACGAATGTATGAGTCATTGACATTGGTCAATTTTGATTTGCCGAATATTTTTGGAAAATTGAAAACCTTTTGGTTTGGAGGAAATGTGTATTTTGAGTATTTTGACAAATACATTTTAAGCAATGACGTTTCGACGTTTTATGTTCCAAGTACGGAATTTTGAGGAAAGTGCTTCGTGATAAAGATTTTAGAAAACTCGTTTGTATAAAATTATGATGTGTGGGATTCTTATGTTTTGAACATTGATGCGCACCGTTGGTGCAATTTGGAATTTGAGAATAAGTTCGAACCCTTTTTGGTGTCAATAAAATTATTAACACTTATTCCCTCGTATATTTTGGAAAAACGCATTGTTGTGTGCAAGTTGCCAAAAACGTCTTATTCAAATGTTATTATCGGATCGGATGAGAAATCTTGGGGAAATCGATTTAAAGGATTTCATCCCTTGAAATTTTGGTGTGAGTTAATTGGTGTATGTGTGTCATTACAAGAAATTTCTAATAAGTGTTACAAGCTTGCATGCCTACCCCAATTTGAAATTTTCTCATGATGTTTTAGTCGATATTTTCAAATGATGGAAACGAATTAGTTTTGTCTTTAAACTTGGAACTTACACAAGTCGGTTTGTGTTTTGACTAGAGTGTAATTATGAATCGTTTCATCGTTTTGTGTAATAAACTGACGCGCGCAAATTTGATGGGTAAATCTTGTTTCATGCCATTTTATGGTTAGAAAGGAAATTTTGGAGTCAAATGTCGTTTGGACTTCTTTTTGAAATACGTGCACAACTTTTGTTGCACCCTGTTTAACGTCAGACAGTTACCTTACGTGAATGTCATGAGTCAATCCATACTAGAACCGTGGCGGTTCATTTTAAGAAGATGTTTATTACGCTTTAGCGTTTTGTTGATAATCTGAACTGCGATGACATAATTTTTCAACATGGTTTTCATATGTGGGACGAGCGTGTCCGTTTTTGCGTAACTACCGAATTAATGATAGTAGTTTTCTATGCGTACGATTATTTCTATATGAAAATCCTTATGTTGAAAACTTTGTGAAAGGTTTTGTTGTTTGGCATATTTATTGAATAATGCACTTGAAACCTTGAACTCGTTAGGACCTTGGAAAGGGTAAGTAAATCAGTTAAGGATAAGTGCGTGTAGCACTTCGACAGTGGAAGGTTGGGTATTCCACGCGTGATAGTACGGTAAGCCGAATGGTATCGGTTGAGGGGATGATGTCCTTTTGAAATTAAGAGGATAAATTCGCAGTAACCTATATTAAGGTAGGTGGTATATTTAAGTGTCGACTTTTGGGCTTGAGGCTAAGCACCGTTAGTGTAACCGGGGGATTTTAGTCCGATTTTAAAGGAATGATGGTAATGGCTGTAATATTCTTAAGACGCTCAATTGTGATATGAGGAGTTAGTGAAATGACTTGCCTCGTGTGGTAAGGGAATCTACTGATCGGATGATTGATAATTAGGCATATCGTTGGGATTGGGTAATTGACGAGTCGATGAAGACCGTTGGTGTTGAATCGATGGAATCCGCTGAGAGCGAATGCTAATTCAGTAGTGGGATTAATTGAGAATACTGAAGTTTTGGTTAAAGGTTAGTAATGATTAAACGTTGGGTTGGTTTGGAGAGAAAGTTTAAGAATACGTGAAGGTGGTATGATTGGGGACTCGAATATGTCGTTGGGATAGTATGGACCACTTAAGGTTGGAAGACAACTTAATCTGGTGGCCAAAAGGCCCATCTAGCAGCTTAGTCCTTCAGTTGAATGTGGGTGTTTTACGCCTAATCGGGGAATCGTTGTGAGTAACACCAAGAAACCGATGTGGACAATTATGTGGGAAATAAATTGGAACCGGGTTGAAACCGAGGGAATTTGGAATGTGTTGGGCGCGGTGGCCATTAAGTGAGTGAGGACTAGATTTCGAGGACGAAATCTCTTTAAGGTTGGGAGGATTGTAACACTCCGAAAATCCTAACTCCAATTGTAAATGATTCCGTCTAGATTTATTAAAAAGGACAAGGTTGTGCTTTGAAGTGTGGAACACGTAATGCTATTTGGATCTCTCGAGAATTTGTCCAAGTTTGGACTCGGTACAAGTCCAACGAGTATGACACTCGCGAGAGTGACATGGTCACTTTCGCAGTGTCACTTTCGCCAAGAATGTACCGAGGGTTTTGGGAGGGCCAGCGAGTATGACACTCGCGAGAGTGACATGGTCACTTTCGCAGTGTCACTTTCGCCGAAAGTGTACCGTGAGCATTTTGGGTAGCGGGCGAGAGTGCCCCGGCGATTGTGACATTGTCACTCTCGCCGTGTCACAATCGCGAGCGGACTCTGAGGGTTTTAAACCCACGCCTTTCAGCTTTCTTTCATTTCTATTCCATCTCTTTCTCTCTAAACTCTCCCAAAACCGAACCCTAACCCTTCAAAACGATTTTGAAGCCATTGAAGCCACAAATCTTGTAAATCAAAGTCCCTCCTCCATCTCGTTACAAGGATCCTTAGGTTGAGGTTGGTATTTCTCATCTCATCTCCTTTTGGTTGGAATTTCTACACTATTCTAGGGTTTTACCCAACCCTCTCCTAAACCTTTCATTTCTTTGGGTGAAGTGAAGATTGAAGCTCACTTTGGTAACACTAGAAGTGTTTGGTTGGTGGATTCACTTGATGATTGAGGTAATCTTCTCCCCTTTATTTTGGAAATTAGGGTTACGATGTATTGGTTATTTTGGGTGTAATATGTTGGGAGAAATGATTCTAAATGTTTAGGGAATGATTCTACATGGTTGGATTGTGATATTGATGGTTGGAAATTCATAAATCTAGGTTTTGGAAGTTTTGGCTTGAGGATGCAAACTTCATCAAAGGAGCATACGTTTGGGAAAAATCTAGATTTAGCTTAATCTGTAACACCCTAAAATCAAGGCTAATTTGAACCTCAATTTTCCACAAGTTATGATAATATAAACTTCAAACTTACAAAAATAGCAAGTGAATTAATCATCAAGAGTACATTTACAGATACAGGATTCTACAAATAACTTATTAATCTAATTATGTCACTATAATTAAATTTACTAAGTTATCTAAGCAATCCCTCAAAATCTCCTTCTGTTAATTGACTTCCTTGCTATTCCAAAACGCTCGTCTCACAACCCTTTACTTTCCCGAGCTGGTACCTGGTAAGAAAACATCATATGAAACGATTAGGCCAACGTCTAGTGAGAACATTCGTTTCAATAATAATATTTGCGAAATCAATGTAAACAAGTTACAACAAACCTGATTACTCCTTTTCTTACCGCACGTGTAACTCTATTCCATTACACGATTTCATCCAATTCCATGAATATGACTGACAATAATTCCGTCAGCATATCATGCCTCAGAGCCACACTACGAATCTTTAATGATTCTAGATTAATGCTCTTATCCAATAAATTGCAATTACACATGCCCATTTATTGGAAAGGAAGTAGAGATCACAATTACATATGTCAATCCCTCTTCTTCCTTAGAAATTGGGAATAACGATTATTACCACAAGCCTATTCCACAATTTCCACATACACTGGAATAACGATTATTACCACACGCCTATTCCACAATTTCCACACACACTGGAATAACGATTATTACCACACGCCTATTCCATGTGATTACCAAACACTAGTGCCTATGGATCCATTACACTTTACTAACGTATATGCATAACAACATATTACAGCTCATATCATTCTCAAATCTAAGAATACTAGATAGCCTATCATATCTTCATCCTCAAATGCCCCCCTTCGGCGACTTAGCACGGGGGTTCCGCTACCCGGTTAGCGGGTGGGGTCAAGGGGCAACGCCCTTGCGGGGTCTGGGGGCAGCGCCCCTAGAAATTTTGTAGAAACTTAACCAGACAAAACATCTAGAATCTGCATCCAGACATCAGAACCTAACATTCTCAATTTCACAAAAGTGTCCGGACAACAGGGGTTTCCAGATACCTTATACTATCTGGACAACCATACTTTCCGGATAGATACAACTCACCGGGTAACCAAATATTCCGAATACCACTACTTTCCGGGTAATTCATATTTTCCGGATACTTATCTAATTCGGACAACACCCGGGGACTAAAATAATCCGGATACTCTCCGGTAACTAAATTCCATCCGGAAACTACGATAAAATCAAGACTTACCGGATACTAAATCGCGTCCGGAAACATTCATCACCACGGTTTCCGGATACTGCGTTTTATCCGGAAACCTTCGACCTACAGCTTAAAATTCGATCTAGATACATATCTGTTTGATTCAGCTCATTCCAGACCATTCCATACAGTTCATAACGAATTTATACAGCTATTTCAAGGTTTAATTTAACATATAAACACTGATTTGCACAAACTACAAATGAACTCACCTTTTAAAGAAGTTATACCCACTTTGCACAATCTGATTCCAATCCAATCTGCTGCTGATGATTCTGGAAATCAGTCCAACACACAGATTCGTTTACAATCATATAACTACAACATATTTTATCAGCAACCAAGATCCATTCCTTACCAATTTTGAAGACCAAACCCTTGTTTTCCTTCTTTCTCCCTTTTCTCCTTCTCTGGCTTCTCTCTAAACTGACTCAGACCAAAATGAGATATTATTCTCAACCTTTCAGCCTCTTATCCATACACACTTCCAATATTTACCACACACACCTCCAAGTTCTATTATTTCCAAAAGTAGCATCCTACTTTAATCTCTTGTATTTTAACCCCATTGAATTATAAAATCTCCATATAATTCAAGATTTAACCCAAAATACAAATAAATCCCAATTCTCATTTAAAATACTATTATTGAAAATTCAGGATGTTACATAATCTAGCAGAGGTGAGTTCAAGTTACTTTGCGAAAACTTTGTACATGCCAAAATGTTATTTTTCCAAGTAATTGTGTGTTTTACCTGAAAATTATCAATATTGGGTTATTTGGTGGATTTTACCCTTTGAGGTATTAATTGTTGTAAATATAAAACACTACTTTTGGATATTTTGGAAAAATGTGATAATAAATCATACAAGAAATGAGTTGTTGATTTATGTAATAAATGGAGTCTATTTATTATAAAAATGCATTGTGGATGTTTTGGAAATATGCATATAGTACATCATGTAATGTTTTGAAAACGTAAAGGCGTGAGTCCTTGGAAATGAGGGTTTACCCGATCCAAAGTGTTATTTCGGTTTTCATGGAATCGAAGTATTTACCGGCAAACGGTGTGTGTTGTTATATTTGATGTCATTTTATAACTTTCATAAACTACCTTTTTTGGAGTTAGTTGAGCTTGTGGCTCAGTATTGAATATTATTAAGTCTTGGGGACATTTGTCCAGTTTTGGTAACTCAAGATTGAGTTTTGATAATGAATTATGTTATTGGGGAATTGCATGTTTTGAATGCATGTGTTTATTTATTTGGGGTCGTGTAATATTTAGACCTTGATAGCTATGGATCCATAGGCATTTGAGTTTTCCCTTAGTCTCGCGTTAGCCTAACCCTTTTTATTTGTCGGCATGTGCAACAGGTCTCAGGTTGGGAGTAGTTCTAGTGACACGTGTGAAATGTCGTGTGCTAGTAGAGTGCTCGCGAGGTGATTTGAATTAGTGAAGTCTTCCGCACGTATTTGGAATTAGCAACTTGTGTCGTGTTAAGTAACACCCGTTTAAGTTAATTTATTGGGGGAATTATAATGTTTTAAATTCCGAGGTAATTTAAGGAATGAATTGTAGAAATGATTTTATCTTGTTGGGTATTTTATTGAAATTTTATTTAGTTGCTCGTTCCAAATTTGAGGGTGTTACACGATTCCACAAAGCGAACAAAAATCCACTGAACCGATCCTCACGAACACTCTGCCACAATGCGTTTAAAGTTACGTATTGTTGTTATAAAGTGGACACAAGAACTGTCGGAATCAAAAACGATCAATAAACTTTGGTAGACATATACCGTTAAAAAAGATGAGGATATCAACTCATTGTTTAAAAGACACTTTCAAAAATGATAAAATTATGAATCGAATCATTAACACCTTGTAAGAGGCAATGACAACAATAGGCATTTACTTTAACTTTAGTAACAAATTTGCCAAAATTATTGCAACTTTCATGAATAATAGATAACCTTTAACCCCCTTATAACTACTTTACACTCCTGTTTTTATCATTTCTAGCAACAACACCTTCTATAACACCTATTTCACTATCTAAAAAGTCCTTTCAAAAGGCCATTCTTCCGGAATCACCTCAAACTTTTCTGGTTCAGAGAACAACTTACAAGTTACAACACCATTTTGGCATAGATTATAAAACCAAATTAGGATTTCAATTTACTTTTCTGGATGATTGACAATACCATAATATTAATGTGGGAGAAAGTAAAACCTTTAATAACCTACATGTTCTCATAAAAGTAGTGTTCCGCTCTTCGAGCTAGATCCAGTTATAATTTGGTTTGCAAAACATCAAGTTAAATGGGAAATAAACAAATTAGCATGCATTAGTCAAAGGATGCTCAGCTAGCAAAAAAAAACAGAGAGGAAACCTCACCAGATTCAAAGTGGATCTTTCTATCTTCTTCATTCATTCATCTTGGTATGCTAAAATCATATAAATCCACCACCCCACCACATCCAATTATGTCATGGTTCATCCCTGTCCTAACCATTTCCATCGGTTACCACCATCATCATTTATCACACTAACTTTAGGGCAATTGTATCATAAATAACCACATCACATAACGATATTATAAAAGACAAATAATAAGATTTTCATAAATAGATATTATGTTTTTTTATGAATATAACCCATGTATTTCCATTAAAGTATACTACATTTGTGACAACAATCTATAATATAGTAAAAAAAGACATGTAATCCGATTTTGAACTTTAAAAAGTATACTGACAAGAATATGCAAATTTAGTTCAGATGGATTGTAAACTGTCATACTAATGTTTCAATTGTATATGCAAATAAATTCATATCAACACTCTTTATATGGTGGAAGAGAAATCACTTAAACCTTGCAAATTTTTACATCTGATTCTCCAACATTGAAAATAATTGATGTGAATGGTGGAAGAGAAGCCAAATGGAGCCTACATGCTTCAATCCAAAATAGTACAAGCAATCAGGATTGAAATCACTCTCGAGCCAAAGGGGCTGTTTGGATTAAGCTGGTTAGGGGCTGTCTGGATTAAGCCCTGGCATGGTGGTGGTTGCTGGGGTTTGTTGCTTGCAAACCTGTTATTGTTGGTTTTAGTTTTGCTTTGGTTGGCTCCTGTTCGTTTTGTTTTGGGATGTAACTTTGGCTTTGTAAACCTTGGTTGGTTTTGTTGGTAATGGTAATAAGCTGCTGTTTCAAAAAAAAAAGTTAAATATACAAACATCCAAAAAAGTCATGAAAATTTTCATTTCATTTGAATGACAGTAGGATATACGTACCATTAATATTAAATCAATGGATATATATATATATATATATATATATATATAGAGGGGTAATAAATTGTAAACCATTAAATTGGTGTAAACTATGTAAACTAATCCTAGCCTTTGATTGCTAATCTTGATTAATCTATCTAAAAGGGCAATTCTGTCATTTTCATATATGAGTTTATTTTCGGTAGTTATCTATTAATTAAATTAACCCGTTATTTAAGGAAATGATTTATGTTAATCAATTTTTTATTTGTTTTGATTATATCCGATTTTATTTACTTTTTTTTTGATATTATCCGATTTTTGTTCATCGTCATCTTCATTCAACCGTTTGAATACCATCATCATCTCCATAACCGTTGTTGTTCCAGAATTTGTTCCAAAATCGTTCTTTCTATTAGTTTAATATCCATATTGTTATGAAATGTCATAAAAAAGATATGAAAACATACACATTGATTAATTAGGTTCTCAAATCCAGTGTACATAATGCATTAATGATACACTACTGGTATGAAATCTAACTTAGGGTATGAAATTCCTTATTTCACATCACAAACGATATGATGGCATTAATTCAACATTAATCAGTCCCAGATTTATGAAAAGTGACTTAGGGGTTTTTTTCATACATTGTTAAAAAGTGTATGAACCCATAAATTTCACATCACACTCGACATATATTTTCATACCAATGACGCACCTAGATTTTTCAAGAACTTTCATATGAACAATATTCCCAAATAAACAACACACAATAAATTAGGGCTTTTTTCATAGATGTTAAACTCCAAAGTGATGCAATCGTAAAATGTTTCATACATAATCATAAGTCAGTCCCAGATTTATGAAAACTGACTTAGGGGTTTTTTTTCATACATTGTTAAAAAGAGTATGAACCCATAAATTTCACATCACTCTCGACATATATTTTCATACTAATGACGCACCCAGATTTTTCAAGAACTTTCTTATGAACAATATTCCCAAATAAACAACACACAATAAATTAGGGCTTTTTTCATAGATGTTAAACTCCAAAGTGATGCAATCGTAAAATGTTTCATACATAATCATAAGTTAGGGATTAAAAATTATGGGTATTTTCATACATTCTGTTTGTTCACCTTCAATCGCAACCCCCTCCATATCCCGTCACTCTCATTCTATGAAGAACATCCAAACCATTGCAAGTAATTGTATGAAGAAACCCTCACCTCGAATGCCCCTGTTTTGTTCTTCCATCGTCTTCAATCGAATAAAACAACCGAATATTCAGATGATCGTAGTCGATTACGGTTTCATAGAAACATGTTCTGAAGTCCATGGAATCTGGAATGGATCGAGGTGATCCCTGATTTCACGGTAACGTGATTTGTTTCCAATAGTGTATCGCATCCGGAGTACCTATTTTACCCTTTTCATAATTCAAGTTTGACCATTTTGCCACTGATTTCATAGAATATTACAACCTTGCCACCGCTAGGATCTTGTCCATTGATTAAAACAATCAAAGGTCTAGATTATGTTTCATAGTTTACACCAATTTTATGGTTTACAATTTAGTGAGCCTCTATATATATATATATATATTATTTGAACACTTACCCATTTGAACATGTAGCCATGATCATCATTCCACGTATAAGGTATATTCATGCCAAATATACCAGTCACCAAGGAGTAGACGGACATACATACAGTTCCTGAACTTAGAAAGAGCTCCATCTACAGTCATGAATACAAACCACCATCAGATATATAATCCTCAAATACAAGAATCAAAAGTATTATTTATGGGACAGATAGGGTATAATGGACCTGAATTGGCTGATTTCTATGATTGTCAAGTTGCAGTAACAACAATAATAGTGGTTTCAGAATCACAATTTGTATGTACATTATAATCAAAGATGTTGAAAAAACTCGTATACCTGGATGTTGATGTAATCTTCTGTATCATCAATATATTCACGCAGCTGCGAAATTTTTATGTTTAGTAGTTAATCAGCTCTTTGCACATTAAAAATCACAAATAGTATTAACCAAAAAGAGGGAAAACGTTATGGAATTATGAAATTAATACCACTCACACTCGTTAACTTGTTTAACGTTCCATCAATCTGCATGAAGTAGGCCTGGAACACATCCAAAAAACCTATCAAGTCTCAAAGTTTTTTTTGAGCAAATCCCAATAAAAGATGCAAAATGAGTATGAAGCTTGTAAGGGAACCTCTAGAAGCATCTCAAGCTCCTCAACGTCATTTTCATCTCCATGAACGGTCATCACACTTGCCCTGCTGGCTCTAGATATCTTTGAACCTATAGTAGGTGAGCGAAGAAACCAGCTAGCAGCACCTGAGTCACTTACTGGTGAAGCCGAAGATAACTTTCTTGGTAAATATAGATCCGCCATATCATCATCATCGTCTAAAAGTCGTTCAAGTTCATCCCTAACCTGCAATAACCCATAATCAGTGACCCATTAGTTTCAGTTAATATGGATATACCATAACTACTCTTCTAATGGCTAATATGGATGGGGTAAATCAAAATGAAAATGTTGCAATTCTAAAGGAAAAATGTAAGACAATTTAGTAAGTAAAGTGTAACAACCCGGCTTTCCAAACATAGTTCAAATAGCATACATTGCATATCGTCGTTAAAACAAGAGATACATTATATAACAAATACGGTCCCCTAGTCTTTACAAACATTCAATATATCATTACAAACGTTTACTTAGTAAATTTACATCATTACTAATAACGTGCTATAACTACTAAACACATCATAGTCTTCAACTACATAGTCCTCCAAAAGCTATTCGCAGTTTAACCTTCTTATTTGCTCTTACTCGATCCGCGACCTGGAATACATATTTTTAAAACAAAATGAGGGTTAGACCTTGAGGTCTAGTGAGAAAATCCCCGTTAGTTAAAAATCATTTGCACAACATCATACACATAATTCACATAGGAATACCAATTAAAACCCATGCATCATGTATCTTTCCATCTCATTCTCTTGGCCATATTAATTGGTTGCGAGCCAATTAATTAATTTGCACCACTGTACTAAATACAGCCAACACCACTGTCCCTCTGTACAGCCAACATACACCGGTCCTAAGCCCGGCCAACTAGCATCCATGCAGTGTAATACTCATATAAACATAATATGCACATTATTACACTCATTCCACATATATGTATTCCAGTTAGAAAACATTTTAAGTAAAAACTCACTTGTTTGCTTAACAAAAACTCTTTCCAATTCTCCACAAAGAATTCTGCTTTCACCTTCGATTCACAGTATCTGAAACAATTAGATGCAGATATCTCTTTACCATATAAAACACATAAGTCTTACTAAAGCTAAGAACTCTAAAGAACTCAAATCCTCAAACGTTGCCCCCAAACCCGAACTTAAGTCAAGTCCACAGTACATTCAGTCCTCATTCATTTCCTATCCATGAATTAACAAAACACAGGCTATTGAATACTTAAAAGCATCAAAACTCTCAAAGTTTGACTAATCAGCTAAAGTATCCGGACATCACAACCTATCCGGACAACTCCTTCAATCCGGACAGCATAACTTTCCGGACGACATAAACAATCCGGACGACACCCGGAAACCAAAGTAACCCGGATACCATCTGGTATCTTACATCATCCGGAAACTATTGAAAAGAAAGACTTACCCGGATAAAAGACTCGTCCGGACACCTTTAGAACATCATCCGGACACCACCAACAAAACTACCCGGATACCTTCATCCTATTCGGAAACCTCTGTCGGTTTGCATATTTTCAGCCTAGAATTCGACTGAAATCATCTCCAGTCCAGATGTGATAATTCTAATCCGATAGATACTTCCTAATAGCAATTACAAACATAAAATGTAAAGAAGACATACCTCTAATCCCTTTTTAAGCCAACCAATTTGATGTCTTAGCCAAAAACCCTTTCTTCTTCTTATCTCAAAACACACACACACACACAGCTAAATCTGATCTTTTTGTTTTTATGAAAATATCTGAAGTCTCAAGGGTAATATCAAACCAATTTACCACTTTAGTCCCTAAACTGTCCATTAATGACCAAAACACCTTTAACTCTTAACTTAACCCAAACTTACCTTTAACTTCCAATTTTAAAGTTAACAAAATTTAACGGAACTAACATTTAACTAACGAACTTACCCGGGGTATTACATAAAGCCCCATGCATCAAGGACAACAGTTTATCAAGTCTCCCTAAACCAACTCAAATGTTAAATGGAAGTTATAAGTTTCCTAAAACGATAATTAGGTATACATACAGAAAACGAGCATTATGTATACCTTTTGAACACGAGCAGTCAACCTTGTCATTGCGCTTTTCAGTTTACGAACGCGATCCAAGTTACGATTTGAACATATAACTAACGATTGATTGTTCTAAATTATACAAGTAATTTGACTACAAAAATATAGAAAAGCTTATTTTAGTTTGCGATCTTACGAAATCATAAAAAAAACCCGAAAAAAGCAACAAAATTTTACCTTGAATCCGACATTATTATTGGTCTTATTGCTTAATTGAAGCGATGAAGAGATCTGTTTATTCAATTCAACTAATTTTCATCGAACAAAAACAATCATGATTTAGATTTCAACAATTTCAACAAAACAAAATGAAAATTTATGAATTGTATGATGCGATGGGATTGACTTACATGGGAATTTGAGGTCAACAGGATCAACGCTGACGAGTTCTCCCGTACTCATTTCTGCAATCGAGGAAGTAGAAATTGAAATTGGAATCTGAGTTCTTCATCAAAGAAGAAACATAATCGATTAAACCAAAAATCGATCAGAGCGAAAATTGATTGGACCAAAATCGATCAGACCAAAATCCAACAGAAACCAAAATCTTTTAAACCAAAAAAATAAATCTAACCTGAGAAAAAACCTGATGGTGGGGCGTGGTTTAGCCTCTCGAACCAGTTGGAAGGAGAGGTCGTGTGACATGTTTATGAAGATGAAACCATAAAGAACCATGAGGGAAATCAACCACCGATTTGGAAGGATGAACCAGACGTCGATATAATCATACAGGCAATGAACCAGGCATCGTCGATACATATGAAATTTGTAGAGAAATCCCAATAGTCATCTTAGGAAGTGGGAGTCTGATTCAAAATTGAGAGTATTTCAAAGTTAGGAGTGATAAACTTGAAACAGAGAGAAATCAGGGACAGCAGGGATGGGGAAGGAGAGAAATGAGTAAACGTGGAGAAGGAGACGGTAGAGAGAGCATCGATTCGGTTTCTTGTTGGGTGAGAGCGAGAAAGGGAAGATGAGGCGGGGTGGAGAGAAATCAGGGAAGAGAGAGGTTGTGGGGAGGAAAGAACTGTCGAACCAGAGAGAGGGAGGATAGAAAATGAGAGATATTAGAGCATCTCCAACCTTGGCACAAAAAAACATCAAAAACACCAATTTTGGTGGGCCAAACACCAAAAAAAAACCTCAACTCCAACCATACTAAAAAAAAACACCAAATTTGTGGACCCCACATTAAAATAACATATTTTATTTACTATTAACTATTTTTAATAACAATAATTATAATTTGTAAATATAATAATAAATAAGCAGTAATTTATTTATTTAATGAAGACCGATAAAAATTAAAACGATAATTTTTTAATTGATAATACATTTAAATAAAATTACATCAATTCAAATAACACAAATTAAAAAGTATAATTAAATAATACTAATGCTCCGAGTTAGTATACTCGTCTCACAAATGATCAATTAATGCATCTCGAAGTTCAAAGTGAGCGGTTTTGTCTTTGATTTAAAATGTTAAACTTCTTTCTCTTATTTAAAATTTAATAACAAGAATACAACTTTTTAATCAATATTACATTTAAAGAATTAATTGAAAAAATAAAGAATTAATTGAATTATAAATTATTAAATATTAATATATATATATATAATAGTAGTGGTGGGCCTATCCAATTTGCAGTGTGCAATTGACACGCCAAATTTGGAGTATGAATATCTCCCCCGACAATTTTTTTACAGTTTGGCGTTTGATTGGAGACGATAGCACTGCAAAAAAAATGGAAATGGCGTATGGTTGGAGATGCTCTTAGGGCAGTGTGTGAATCGTGGAGAAGGAGACACTGGAGTGAATCCTGAATCCTGAATCCTGAAAATAACCGCTTCCTGAATCCTGACTGAATAACCGTTGGCTGGAAAAAAAACCGACACTATTCTTTTTATAAGGTAGTATAGATTATCTACAATAAGAAGATTCAGGACAATCCATCGGTGATGAATTGTACAAAAGTACGAGGCTTATAAGAAGCGGTGCTTTTTTGCTTTTGTGGAAGCCGGATTTTGGAACGAAACTTATTTTGTAAATACGAAGCTCGATATCAATCTAAGCATAAAACCATGTTTGGCAAACATAACTAATTTGTTTTTGAGCTTATTGTAAAAATCGTGTTTGGATGAACAAAAACTAGATTATAAGATTTAATCCTTTAAAATAAGAAAGTTTATTGAGTTTTTCTTGATAATTTTCTTAAAGGTAACATATAAGAACATCTTAGATAACTATGTCAATTTTTTCTTTTTTTGGAAATGCCAGGAAATTTTGATTTAATACCTATACTAGACATTTCTCTAAAATAAAAAATACATAAATACATAAATAAAGAGAGACTTGAGATCACGTGAAAGCAGACTATTTCCATGAGATCTGTGAGACCACAAAAATAACATTAAACCTTCACAACAAAAGAATGTGAAGATATTGTGAAGGTAAACCTTCACAGTGTTTTTGCTGTGAAGGTTCACTGTTTTTCGTACATTCACAATGAATCACTATGAAATTTCAATGTTATTTTTTGGTCTCACGAAAACAGTTTGGTCTCACGTGAACCTAACCTAATAAGGGGGTGTTTGGGATTGCTTATTTAAAACAACTTATGCTTATTTTCAAAAGTGTTTATCAACTTATGTCATGATAAAAATGAGTTAGGGGTAAAAATGTAATTTGGACAAATAAGTTATAAGCACTTTCAAATAAATTAAAATGTATCAACTTATCAAAAACAACTTATTTGTGGTGGGAAAAAGTTGAGGGGGTGTTTAGGATTGCTTATTTTTTTTACTTATTTGCTTATTGTTTTTCCTCACCACAAATAAGTTATTTTGAGTGTTTGAATTGAAAAAAAGAAAATTGCTTATGACTTTTCTTCACCACAAATAAGTTGTTTTTGATAAGTTAATCCATTTTAACTTATTTGAAAATGCTTATAACTTATTTGTTCAAATTACATATTTACCCCCAACTCCTTTTTATAATTACGTAAGTTAATAAGCACTTTTAAAAATAAGCATAAGTTGTTTTAAATAAGCAATCCCAAACACCCCTCAATCCAGACACTAAAAATAACTTATTTGCAATGAGAAAAAGCAATAAGCAAATAAGTTTTAAAAAAAAAGCAATCCCAAACACCCCTAAAAAGATATGTAGACTTAGAAGGATAAAATAGAGAAAAGGAAAATACCCTGCTCTAAAAATTGGGCAACATCGAAAAAACAAAAAATAAAGTAAAAAAGTGTATCGTATTGTCTTCGTTGGATCCGCACATGGACAATGGACCAAAAGACAAAATGGAAGTCATGCATAAATAACTAAATAAGGGGAGGTTAATGGCATTTTTATACTATGAGATTATGTGTAAAATATTATTTCTTACAGAAAGACTGTTTTTTTTTTTTTTGAAATCTGAAATATTAAGACTGTTTGTTTTTTTTGATAAAAATTCTCAATGAGATCTTTATTTTTTTTGCTGCTGTTGCATCTTCAATCTTGTTTCTGATTACCCATCGCCGATATGCAGGTTCACTTCCTTCCTCCATCACCGCATCTGCACACTTTATATCCTTTCATCTTATGAGTTATGAGTGGTTGATTTAGGGTTCTTGGACCTTCTCGGTTCTGTATTCTAATCAATCAATTTTTGAGTTTGATTTAGGGTTCTTGGACCTTCTCGGTCCCTGAATCAATTTTTGTTTTTCTTTTTGGGCTCCCTCCATGGAGGTGAGTGTTTGTTCTTCGGTGGGTGTTTGGCTGTGTCCCTTTAGGGGTTTCCATTGTTGCCCAAATGGAATGGCGGGGTCCAAGGGGTTCCCTCGGCTGGTTGCGCATATTAAGCGTCTCCATTTGTCTTCGGACGATCGGAGGGGGGCCTTGCGAGAGGCGCTCAATGCGGATTGTGAATTGTTTGTTTCGGTTGGGGAGGCTTTAAAGGTCACGGATCAATGGTTGTGTGGGGTGTGTATGTGCTTACATGCTCTCAGTCGGGCATGCCATCATGCGGATGGGATAGCCCGGTTCAAGTGGGTTGCGGGAGATGTGGAGGAGTTTGTAGTGGGGATCGCTAGGCCACATGTTGGGAGGGGAGTGGTTCCTTTGGTAGGGGTGGTGGTGGATGAGGTTCTCCTTGACCGGGTGTTCTCCCTACCTATCACGACTGTTAAGAGCATCCCTCATAGTTGTCGTATGGCGTTTTCTCATGCGTTAGCTGCTGCTCTGGGTAAGGTGGCGGCTATGCCAACGTCTATTGAGGCGTGGGTAAAACTTTTGTTGTTACCACGTTGCACGTCGCGTGTTTTCAGGCCTTCTAACCGTCAGGAGCGCAGGGGTGGTAATCGGAAGTCTTTGCAATGCCATAGTATTCAGCGGTCGTTGGCAGCTTGGGGTGGGGATGGTTTTATTGAACTTATCCTTTCGTTGTTTGCCCAACCCTCGAGGGTGGTCTCGGGAAAGGGTGAGCTTTTCTCTGGGTCCGATAGCTCAGCGGGGTGCGCCAATGTTAAACAATGTTTGAGGAAAGTTGCGGGCGGGCATTTCACTGCTGCTGTTAAAGTATTATGTTCTTCGGGGGTTGCACCTTTCGGTGCGGATACTCTGACAGCGTTGTTGTCTAAGCATCCCATTCTGCCCCCCGGTTATGCCTGTTTCCTTGCTCTCTGAGCCCCCTCTGGATGTGGATGTCGATAGCATTCTTGGGTGTATTCAATCTTTCCCAAAAGGGACTTCCTGTGGGGCGGGACGGTTTGAGGGCCCAACACATTTTAGATGCTTTTTGCGGAGAGGGGTCGGCGATCGCCGTTGGGTTACTCAAGGCTATCTCTGTGGTGGTTAATTTATGGCTGGGGGGAGGTGCCCTAAGGTTTTGGCGGAGTTTGTTGCATCTGCGCCCCTCACGCCGTTGCTCAAACCGGACAATGGGATTAGGCCTATTGTCGTGGGCGCGATTTGGAGGAGGCTAGTCTCTAAGGTGGCTATGAGGGGTGTCCGGAAGGAGATGTCCAAATACCTTTGTGACTTTCAGTTTGGGGTGGGAGTCCCCAGCGGGGCAGAAGCCGTGCTCCATAGCGCGAATAGATTTTTAAATGTGTTTCACTCGGATGGGTCGTTGGCTATGCTTACTGTTGATTTCTCTAATGCCTTCAACTTGGTGGATCGGACTACCCTCCTGCATGAGGTTCGGACTCAATGCCCGTCCATTTCCCTATGGGTTGATTTTCTATATGGTCAGTCGGCGAGGTTATATGTGGGTGATGACCATATTTGGTCCACCACTGGAGTTCAGCAGGGGGACCCTTTAGGGCCTCTCCTTTTTGCCTTAGTTTTGCACCCACTAGTTCACCGGATCAGGGACTGCTGCAAACTTCTTTTCCATGCTTGGTATTTGGATGATGGTACGATTATCGGAGGCACTAAAGAGGTAGCTAAAGCCTTAGATATAATCAGGGCTGAGGGGCCCCGCCTGGGCCTTGAACTCAACATTAAGAAAACAGAAGTTTTTTGGCCGTCATGCAATGGGGTGAAGGTGCAGGATGGATTGTTTCCCCGCGGGATCGGGAGGCCGACGTTGGGTGTGAAACTCCTTGGAGGCGCTGTTAGCCAGGATGCGGGGTTTATTAGTAGTTTGGCTGTGAAAAGGGCATCTCGTGCTGTGGAACTAATGAGTTGCCTTCCAAGTCTGCGGGACCCTCAATCGGAGCCCCTTTTGCTCCGCTCATGCATGGGTGTCGCAAAGCTGTTGTTCGGTCTAAGAACGTGCCAACCTATGTATATAGGGGAAGCTGTTTCTATTTTTGACAATAGCCTTCGGAGGGCGATAAAGGCTATTGTGGTTTGTGGGGGTCCTTTTTTGGGGATTTTCAATGGAGGCTAGCATCCCTTCCGGCTCGGTTGGGTGGGTTGGGTTTATGTTCGGCTGAGGATGTATCTACTTATGCTTTTGTGGCCTCGAGGGCGCAGTCTTGGAGTTTGCAGGACCACATTCTTCAGGGATGTCGTATTGATGGGGCTGACTCTGATTATGGGTGTGCGATGGAAAGATTGCGCATGGCCATTCCTGATTTCGATCTTAGCGGTTTCTCTAACAAGGACACCGCCCCCCCTAAAGCCCAGAATGTTTTGGCGTGTGCCCTTTTTAGTGGAATCGTCCAGAGTTTGGGAGTGAAGTTTGATTTATCCCCTCGCCAAAAAGCGGTGTTTGAATGTCTCCGAGCTCCTCATGCTCAGGATTTCTTGACGGTTATCCCCATTGAAGGACTGGGTCAGCATATGTCGGCTCTGGAGTACCGGGCTATCCTTAAGTACCGGCTAATGATCCCTCTGTTTCCAGCTGATGAGCCTTGCCCAGTCTGCCGCAAGGCCTGTTTGGATTCTTTTGGCGAGCATGCGGTCCATTGCAAGGAGTTACCTGGTTTCAAATATAGGCATGATTTGGTTAGGGATGTTCTGTATGATGTTCTTAAACGAGCTGGAATTTCTTCTAAAAAGGAGGCCCCGGTGAACTTTCTGACGGATCCGCTTGAAGGGAGATCTACCTTACGGCCAGCTGATATACTTGTGTTTGGGTGGGCTGGGGGAAACATGCTTGTGTGGATCTTACTGGAGTGTCCCCTCTTATTGGGCTTAGGGAAAATGGGTTTGTGGCGGGCCAAGCTGCGTTGAGAGCGGAATCGAGCAAAGTTGCTAAACACGAGAAAGCCTGTGTAGAGAATCAACACGTGTTTATCCCTTTTGCTTTCGATACTTTTGGTTTCCTAGCTCCGGAAGCAGGGGAGTTTTTGACTAGGGTTCAACGGGTTGTGCAAAGTAATTTTTCGACCCCTAAGACACAAAATTTCATTTTTAGTAGGATTGGTTTTGCCATCCAAAAGGGGGTTGCGGCACAGCTTGTTGCTCGTTTGCCTGCAATCTTATTGTAATTGGAGACTTTATTTTTATTATATATTCCAAAACACCCTAACATCACAATAAATTTGAACCTTAAATTTATCAATATATTCTACAATATCTTCCAAAACTTTTCATACAATAATGGAGAATTAATTACGAAGATTCACATATACAACTGAACTATCAAAACAACCCACTAATATAATCTTTAACACTAAGATCAGATTATACGGGTTGTCTAGGCAATTCATCAAAACATCTTCGTATACACTAACTTCTCCATTACATCACCAAAAGTAGGATTCCGCTACCACTCGTCACTCATCCCTTTGTAACTTTCCCCGAGCTACTACCTGGTAAGAAAATTTAATTTGAAAAGATTAGGCTTACGCCTAGTGAGAACATCAAATTTTCAAATCAAAATCTTTATAAGCTTTGAAAATCAAAAATGTAAACAAAGCGTATAAATTAACTTGTTCCCAACTTTCTTACCGTACACATAACATATTTCGATGACGGGAATCATACCCGATTCCATGAGTATGACAAACACTAAGGTGGCGTTTGGTTCGCAGAATGTTTTTGGATGAAATAGAATATGTCAAAGGAATTTGACTTTGAAAGAATTGGAATGAAATGTTGTTAGGTTTGACCACATGTTTGGTTGACAGAATTGGAATGAAATCTGTTAAATGAATTAAAATATGTATGTTTGGTTCACAAAATGTAGCTTTAGAATTGGAATAAATTTTTGGTAAATGACCAAAATACCCTTTTTGATAATTTTGAATTTTTTAAACAAAAAATGCTTTAATGAAATAATCATTAAATACTTTATTTTTTAACTAAAAATACTTTAATAAAATAATTTTTAAATACTTTAATATGTAAAAATAAAAATTTAATGTATTAAATTACATTAAATAAAATAATAAATAATAAATAATAAAAAACTAATGTATTAAATTAAATTAAACTCATTAAATTATCTTATATTTAAATTAAATGGTATATTTGGGATTATGAAAATACAACATTCAATTCCATCAAAATACCTCCTAGTTGCTAAGGAATGTTGAATTCTGTCATTTGTGGAATTTGATGGAATTCAGAGATTCCTTTCGAGAAAAAGAACGAACCAAACGAAAGAATGGAATTTGGTCAATGGAATTCAACATTCCAATTCCATCAAATTCCTCCAGAATCTGCGAACCAAACGCCGCTTAAGTAAGTCATAGTCTCATGTTCCAGAGCCCCACTACGAAACTCCACGAATTATAGATTACAGCTCATGTCCAATAAATTACAATTAAACCATGCATATTTCTTGGAATGGAAGTAGAAATAGCAATTATACCTTGCATATTCATAATCTCCCAAACGAAAGTGGAAATAGCAATTATACCTTGCATATTTCTCATCTCCCAATATAAAACGAAAATAACAATTATATCTTGCCTATTTCACCGTTTCGCATCACGATACAAAAGGGAATAACAATTATACCTTGTCTATTCCTCAATTCCAAATATAAACGAGAATAGCAATTATACCTTGCATATTCTACGTTATCAAATAATGTTAGTGCCTATGGATCCATTACACTTATTAGCATACATGCATTATATCCAAACAGTCATTAAATCATATCGTACTACTAAAATTGACACTCAAATGTTTAAGAATGTTCCCCATCAAAAGTTATCGAAAATACACTAGTTACCGGAACATCAAAACTTACCGGACACTTCCGGTAAAATTATCCGGACGAGGTGTCCGAGACTCCTATCCGGAAACTACTGGAATCCGGGATCAGTCTGGAACAAGTATCCGGAAAACATAACTTATCGGATACTTTTTGTAATGCATACCGGAAACACAAACAATCCGGATAACGTCCGAAAAACCAAAGTAATCCGGGTAATATCCGGTAACCAATCTATCCGATAACTAAGTCTTTACCTGATACTGCAGGAAATAGGACTTATCGGATATTTTACTTTGTCCGGACACCATCAAAAGGAGTTTACCAGATACTGCACTTTTATCCGGTAACTTCGACTGTGTTCGATTTTCACCATCGATTTCCCCCATAATTCAATTCCCAATCACATACATATTACTACAGTATTTCTAAAACACTTAGACAGTTTACAAACATATATTTCATCCAATTTCAACTTCAATTATTTAGAAAAGAAGATGATCTCACCTGGACAAACTTCGATCCAAAGTCTTCTGCAACAATCCAAATTCAAACCTGATTCCAAAGATTCAAAATCGAACCAGAAACTAAACTTTACTTATACTATCAATTAATCAATTGAAATTGGAAAGAATCAACAATTCCTTACCGATTGGGAGGTTTAGAAAAATGGGTTTCCTCCTGCACACTTTAGCCGACTTCAAAACAGAGAAAATGAGATAAATCTCATTTGTGACCGACTCAACTTTCTTAAATATACAAATTTCATCCAATTTCAAAATAACCCCCTCAAACAACAAGGTTAGCTACACTTTGTCCCTTCGATGTCCATTTATAACATAATTTTCCAAAAAACTTCTTCCCATTATTTTAAACATTCCATATACAAAAGTATGGAAATATCGGGGTGTTACATTATAAGAAGTGCGAGAAGTATATTTAAACTGTTGATCAAATAATCTTTTATAGTTTATGATTTAAAAGAAAATTGATCCGATAAATCTCGGTGCATGTCATCATAATATTCGTCTATTTCTCATCAAACAGTTGATAACCACTTCTCTTGCTTGTTACTATTTTTGTTTTGGCCTTTTAAAAAAAGAATATTCAATTCATTTAATAAAATATTATTCAACTCTACGAGGCATTTTATTTTAAAGACTCTCAATGGTAGGAGTAATAAAACATTAAATACTCATAAGTGATCATTTTTTGGAATTCTCTTTAGTTGGAGTATTTTTTTTCCATCTCTTTCTTCTATTTTTTTTCATTTTAGAAAATGTTTGAGCAAAAAAAATCCTTAAATTTTATTTTTTAAAGAATTTGCTGGAGATCCTCTAATATATTTTTAAAGTTGTTACAGAAAACGAGTAAAAGGATAAAAGATCCAAAGCGCCCTTGGTTTAACACAATATTTAACGAAGTTAGTTAGAGTGACGAAAAACAAAAAATTGCAAACTACATGAATATATATAACGTAATTTCAAAACCACACAGACTTTGTAGCAACTTTTGACAAATCATATGCATAAAAATCGTAGTTTACCATTTAATTTTTCTTTACTACATTTGTTGTATTAATTAACATGTTATATTGCTATAAATTTATTTTAATTATATAATTAAATATTATAATTGAATTTTTTAAAGATGTTCTTTTTGGTTATTTTACATGTTTATAAGCTAGTTTTGTCAAACGTGACTTCTTTATTAGACCTTCCGTATCGGTCTCGGGTAGGGAGAGGGCTTGGGAGGGCTTCGGTATGGGGGGGGGGGGGAGGGTTTATGATGAGGGCTTGGGCAGCAGGTTTGGGAACCCGATTCATCCCGAAGATTTTATTTTATTTTTAATTTTTTTTAAATAAAATTCAATATGAACGTTTGGCAACGGTTATAATTTTTTTTTCAATTAATCACACTATATATATAATCCTAAAACTCATTTTATTTTTCACACAAAACAACTCTCTCATTCTCTCATAGCCCGACACGCAGATGGGAACCGACAAGATTGGGAAACATTATGTACGCTTGTGTCATATTACACAATATGATACTCGAAGACGAAGACTATGCTATTTGTGGTGGCGATGAAAACGACCTTTTCACGGATGATATCGAAACCCAAATCAGTGAGGAACAACGCGCGACAAATGTTCGAGAAGTCAAAAACCGGGACACTCATAATAACCTTCGGTCGGATTTGGTCGAACATATTTGGCGTATCCAAGTTCCCAACAATGACGACGAGTAGATTTTTAAATTTATTTTGTAATTTTTATTTTTAATGAATGATATGAATTTTTATTTTTATTATTTATTTATTAAAAAATATATAAATATTTTTATTTTGTTAAATAATTAAATGTATAAATAAAAGAATTAAAAAAAATGAGGTGCCAAGAGGGCTTGAGGGTTCCGATACTCCACTTTAGGGTAAAGAGAGGGTAAGGAAAAAAGCTGATGTGACGCTGAGGTAGCTTGAGGGTTCCATTACGGATGGCCTTAGCTACCGGTTAACTTATGAGTCAACTTATCAACTTATCAACTATCAACTAGCTTATTTGATGATTTGACAAATATAGCTAAATCTAACGTCTCCTCCAAATAATTATTAGTACTTAAAACAAAAAGGGAAGCATAATGATAAAAGAAACTTTTGCCAGATGGGACCACCCAATCACCACTACTCCCTTTGAAAATCTTCCCCTCCTTTCAAAAAGATTTTAAATTAATAAAAATAAACTTTTTGGGGAAAAATTGAAAAAAGACGTTATTGGGAAGAAAAAAAAGTAAACTTTTCTTGATTTGCAAATAATCTTTTTCCTTAAAAATAAAATTAAATATAAAAAAAATAATTATTATATTTTTCTCACAGTTTTCCTATCAAGAATCCAACCAATTTGATGTCCCCATAACCCATTAAATGCCTTTGAAAATGATTAAAGAATATGACCATTTTAAAACCTTATATTCTTTGATAATGTTTCTAAATTCTAACAAAATCTCTGCCATTCAAATCCTTTTTTTTTGTTTCTGTTTGTTTGCTCAATGGAAGCTTCTGAGCATAGAAGAGAGGCAGAAGATTGATAACCTCATTTGCAGCAAATCTTGAATTCTTGATGTTCATCAAGTAAGTCTCCACTAATTTGGGTGTTATTTTGATAAGTTCTTGAATATTTCAAATGGGTTTTGATCTTTATGCTTGTTTTGATCTGGATTATAAGTTGAAAATGGATAATCTACCTTTTTTTTATTATCAAAAGTCAATGGTGAAGGCCTGTTTGACCATGGGTTCCTGTAACATTATGATACCTTTGGGATATCTAGGGTTTAATTTTCACCAATGTAGCTAATTTACAACTTCTTTGTGCTGGTTTATTGAAAATCCATCTGGGATTTGGTAATATATATATATATATATATATTTGAATTTTGGTATGTGATTATGAGTTGAAATCAGAAGGTTAGATTCTCATCTGGTTGCAGTTGAAATCATTGGTATTTCCAGTTAAAGAACTATGCCATTACACAAGGGAATTCAAAATTAGAGTCCACTTTTTTGGCTCTGAAGTTAAAAAACTAATCTTTTTGATTCTTGAAAACAAAAAAAGGGAGGGGTATGCATCACATATATACACTTTGCAAGCAACCCCAAAGATATGGTTGGTGAATTACTAGATTCAAGAATCAAGATTTTTGATGCATTTCTAAGCAATTTGATCATGATACTTTGCAGGTGTTATTTGGTTTTCTTGATAAGTTTCTTGAATTGATGCAAATATGAGAGTTGAGAAACAAGGTTCGAATGGGAATCGTGGGTTTCTCCATTTGTTCGATTGGAATGTGAAATCGCGTAAGAAGTTGTTACAGAAAACTCCATATTTACCAGGTAACTTTAAACTCACCGATCGGAACCAGCTTTTCTGAAATGAAACATATCAGCATCCTTTCGTTCATTTTGACCTCCAATTTAAATTCTTATAGAACAATTGAAGCAGACAAGGAGTAACGAAACCGACATGCCAATCACTCAGTTTCATCCGGTACGAATCGCTATTCATCTTTATACTTTATTCAAATTTATACGAATCCGTTCTCTTTAGATTTAGACGAATTCTTGTTATATTCACAGGTATATTCACATGTGAATGAAGAGTATATAGCAAACGGAAGTAGTGTCTATAGCTGTGCATCTTCACTAATGAATGAAGATGAATATAGTAAACCTCCTGGGGTAGTTGCTAGGCTTATGGGATTGGATTCTTTTCCGACTTCAAATATCTCCGACACGTTATTCGACTCTCGACCTACGCGTGATTCTTCCGCATCGTATGTTAGAAAAAGCCCAAAACTTGAACAAAAAGATTGTTCCAAAATCGAGCAAAAACATAAAGTGATAGAAAAGTTTCAAACAGAAAGTTTGCCTCCGAAATCTGCTAGATCAGTTCCTATAACGCAACACAAGCTCTTATCTCCAATCAAGAGCTCTAGATTCGTGTCTTCAAATGACCCCGCTTCGAAAATACCATCTTCGATTCCGGGTTCTTCTAGAAAACCGTCCAAGATTTCTGGGATCGGTCGAAGGGTAGGGGAGTCAAATGCTGCTAGGAATCTAAAAGGGCAATCGATGAACAAAAGTTGGGACGGTTGTTTAGAATCAAAACCGTTGAAAGTCTTGGAAGATGGGAAAAAGTCTGTTTCTTTGGCTCTTCAAGCGAAGGTTAACATTCAGAAACGAGAAGGTTTGAGTTCTAGAAGTTTCTATGCAGCCGAATCAATGAATAGTCAGCCGAATAAGCAAAAGAGTACACTCAAGAAACCTTCTAGAAACGGTGTGCTCAAACAGAACAACCAGAAACAGAATTGTGTTCAAAAATCTGCTGCAAAATCTTCGGTATCTTCTATCCATTCGCAAAGTAGAAAACAAGTTCCTGAAAAGAGCTCGAGTAAAACTTCCAAGAACTCTACGAATAAAACCATTGATCGAAGGAAAGATTCCATGGAAGATGTGAAGAATGGGGTTCGTGTTAAAAAGGATAGAAGTGGAAATGTGGTTAGGTCGAATGGATCGGATGTTGTTTCTTTTACATTCACGTCCCCGATTTCACGCTCTACGGATAAAAAGAATGCGTTTAATGGGAACGGAAATGGTTTAAATTCGGCAAATGGAGGTGATTCTTTAAGTACCCTTTTGGAGCAAAAACTAAGGGACTTGGCTGCTATGAGTTCCCCTTCTGGTTCTCAAGAATCGTCGAGTAGTTATGGAGTACGTATCAACAGAATTCCGATCTTTGAAGGCAAAAGAAACCAAGATGGAATGAGTAAAGATGATTTGTGTTCTGGGTTATTTTCAAATGATCGATATCCGAGGGTAATATCGCTAACTAGACCTTCTTTTCTTGTGGAAAGTTGCATTTCTTCGGATATCGCAAATAGCTATGGCACCAAAGGTAAAACCATAGACGAGATATGTTACATATAAAATTTAGAAGAGGAAAGTTCCGTTAGGAACCCAAAATTGATTAGGAACTTGGGAACAACCCACAACATGCCACGTGTCCCTCTTCAGAACGAATATTCATCATGATGAACATGAGAGTGTTATACACATTCATGATGAACATGGAAGTGCTATACACATTCATGATGAACATGGGACTGTTACAAGTGTTATTCATCATGAATCACACATTCACGATGAACATGGAAGTGTTATTCATCATGAATCACACACTCACGATGAACATGAAGGTGTTATTCATCATGAACATGTTATACTGTTATGCATTGACCCAAGCCCAGGCCCATGAGTATCTGATAGATTCTAGAAGAGGTTAGAGAGGGGTATAGTGGGGAACGGTCTGGAAAAAAAAAACACGATCTGAACATAAAAACGTCTGACCGAATCAGACTTCAGAGGTATTAAAAAACAGCCCCTTAGGTGGCGTTTGTTTTTTAAGAGGTCTTTAAGTCTGAAGTCTTATTTCACTTCTGATTAATAAGAGGTGGTGCTTTAAGAGGTTATAAGACATTAGGTTACCTCTTCTAATTTCAGACTTATTTCAGACTTAAGAGCCTCTGAAGTCTGGAAAAAAAACCAACGTCTGAATGTAAAAACGTCTGACCGATTCAGACTTCAGAGGTATTAAGTGATTTTTTTTAAAACAAACAACTCCTAGTCTGTTTTTGGCCCGTATAAATAATAGGGCAGCAGCCATAGAAGGGTATCCAGATTATTAGCTTGTTCTCATAAAGGAGAGACTAGCCTCTCGAATGCTAGAAATTGTTCCTTCAAATTGTCAATTGAATTATTAGTGACTTGTTCTTATCACCTTTGTCTATTCCAATTGTTAAGTCGATCCAGTTTATAACAACCTGGTATCAGTGCCAGCTCTCAATTTGTTATGAACTGGACCGATTGAACAATTGGAATAGAAACGAGGTGATAAGAGCAAGTGACTAATGATTCAATTGACAATTAGAAGGATTGATTTCTAGCATTTGAAAGGCTAGTCTCTCCCATATTAGAACAGGCTAATAATCTGGATACCTATGGGCCTGGGCCTGGGCTTGGCCAATGCATAACATGTTCGTGATGAATGTTTGGGTCAATGCATAACATATTCGTGATGAATGTTATTCATCATGAATATAACATGTATTCATCATGAATCACACATTAATGATGACTATGTTACAACATTCATGATGAATAACATGAATATGTCGCTTTGTGGGCGGTTCCCTAGTTCCTAATCAATTTTAGGTTCCTAACGAACCTTCCCTCAATTTAGAAATATTTTTCTTCTTTAAATCTAATTTTCAAATCTCAAGAACTTGGTGCAGTTTTCTCTAAGAAATCCACAATGACGGAACTTGACGATGCCGAGCAGTGCAACGAATCTGAACCATGTTACATAAAAGACATACTTTCCAATATCGAGTACATGTTTGAGGATTTCTCGTTAGGGAGGACTCGCAAGATCGTGAACCCACGTCTGTTTGACCAATTGGAAGCTCAAAGCGTGGTTCTTAAAAAGCAAGACGAGGTCAAATTAAGGCGTAAGCTCGTGTTTGACTGTGTGAGTGAGTGCGTGGACTCGAAATGCAGAGTTTGGGCACGTGGGCTAGCCGCGGTGCGAAGAAAAGATCGGTTAGCGGAAGAAGTGTGCAACAAGATCTCGGGGTGGGAAAAGATGAAAGATTGTATGGTGGAGGAGCTCGTAGACGAGGATATGAGCGGTGATCGGTGCCAAAAATGGCTCGATTATGATGTCGAAGTGTTCGAAATCGGTGTAGAGATTGAAAGACGATTGCTCGATTCTTTAATCAGTGAAGTTGTTGCCAATATCTTGGTAGCCTAGGTAAGGTTTAGGGGGTGTTTGGGATTGCTTATTTTTTTGACTTATTTGCTTATTGCTTTTCCTCATCACAAATAAGCTATTTTGAGTGTATGGATTGAAAAACAGAAAAGTGTTTATGACTTTTCCCCACCACAAATAAGTTGTTTTTGATAAGTTAATCCATTTTAACTTATTTGAAAGTGCTTATAACTTATTTGCTTAAATTTATATTTTTATCATGACATAAGTTGATAAACACTTTTAAAAATAAGCATAATTTGTTTTAAATAAGCAATCCCAAACACCCTATAAAAGATATAGAATTTGGTGGATTCATCTTATGTTTATGGTCTTTTTTTCTTGCAAAGATCGGTTTTTCCGAAATTTTTAGTCTTTTTTTTTCATTTTATTGCATGTTTTCCGAAATCATAATGAGCAAATTCTTGTAAATAGTCTTATTTTATGCAATATGAATATGTTTTATGAAATATTTGATGTGTGTGGTTTTTTTCTTTTAAAATACTTCAAAATATTTGGTGGGTAACTCGTAAGATTTGAAATGAAATTGAATTTTATTATTTATAGAAATAAATTATAAAAATAATTAATTATTAATTATTAATTTTTATATATATAAAAACAAAAACCATGAAAAATGACATGACACAATATAGATTGAGATTTCTCAAATATTGAATTAAAGAAGAAACAACGGGTGTTGACGTGACCTCTCCTAAAGCTTAGAATCCTCTCTATCTTTTCCCTCAAATTTTTGATTTTTTAAATGTTGAATATGTAAAAGACATTTACGCCCCTGCATGGAAAATATGTGATTCATATTAACATAGGGTTTTTTGTAATTTTGCATGCCCAAATTTAAGCTCCTACTCTTGATTTGCTTCTTCGTTTACTTTGTCTTATTTCTTAATGCAATTTGTTTTTCACAAGTTGCAAAACAAAATAGAGTCCTATAAATTCTTTTAAGATGAATTTCGGAATAATGATATACCTTTCTTTTAAATTTTTATGATTTTCTTAAATTTATACTTTATTGAAAGATAAAATATTATCATTTTCTCAATTATCACACAAAATCATATTAAAAAACATTAAAATCAACATGTAGATGCATTGATGTGAATGAGAACACTTCTAGTACAATATAATACAAACCCATAAAACAAAAGCAAAACATCAATATAACAACAATTTCAACAACATTCAGATTTGAACTATTTGTGAATTGTGATGCAACATTTTTTTTCTTCATAACTTGCTCATATTAACCGGTCCCATTTCCTTCGCTTTAGCTCTTAACAAGTGTTTCTGAACCTTCCCTGTAGCAGTCTTCGGCAACGGACCAAAAACTACCGATTTCGGCACCCAATACGCCGGCATTTTTGCACGACAAAACTTCATTATATCCTCCGCAATTTTACTCTCATCCCCTTTCAAAACCCCATCTTTTAACGTCACAAATGCACATGGCGTTTCGCCCCATTTCTTATCGGGCCTCGCCACCACCGACGCTTCACTAATCATCGGATGCTGATATAAAATATTCTCAAGCTCAACGCTACTAATATTCTCGCCCCCCGAGATAATAATATCCTTGGACCTATCTTTAATCTCGATATAACCATCTGGGTGCTTAACGGCAAGGTCACCCGAGTGGAACCAACCATTCGCGAAAGCCTCGGAGTTTGCTTTCGGATTCTTTAAGTATCCTTTCATCACGATGTTTCCACGGAACACGATTTCGCCGACGGTGGTTCCGTTGGAGGGAACGGGTGTCATGGTTTGGGGGTCGACGACTTCAAGGCCTTCGAGGGCTGTGTAGGGGACTCCTTGACGGGAGTTTAGTTTGGCTTGTGTTTCGGCGGGGAGGTGGTCCCATTCGGGCTTCCATGCGCATATGGTTGATGGGCCGTAAGTTTCGGAGAGGCCGTAGGTGTGTGTCACGCGGAACCCGTTTTGGGACATTTTGAAGAGGACGGAAGTTGGTGGGGCGGCTCCGGCCGTCATGACGTGGACAAGGCGGGGAAGTGGGAGGATTGTGTCTTTAGTTGGGGCGTTTACTATTGCGTTGAGGACCACCGGAGCGGCACAGAAATGGGTGACACCAAGGTTGGCGATAGCTGAGTAAACGCCTTTGGCAGTTACCTGCATAAAGCACGGCGGCATCACCGCATCAACATGAAATCAGAGATACACCAATTCTGTTAGGGTGTGTTTGGTTTGCAGACATAACAGAACAGGACAATACGGAACAGAACAGGATAGCACAGTTGTTCGGCGTTTGGTAAGACATAACTGGACAAGATAGAACAGATAACATGACCAATTAACCCCTAGTAAAGTGCTTATATATTTTGATTAGTTATGTAATTTTTTAGATTATAATGAAATAAATGTATTTTTTAACAAAATATATTATTAGAAAGTTTTCTTCAAGAGGATTAAAGTGATACAAAATAAAAAGTTTATGTAGTTTCCAATTTTTGTTTTCTAACATTTTCTATATTTTTTTTACTATTAATATTTAATGATTTAAATAAACTAATCAAAACATAATAAACCATATAAAAATAATATTTTGAGGACAATAAACTGAAAATTTAAATAGCATAAAATACAATAAATAAAATTTAAAGAATGAATAAAATGTAAAAAAAGAAGGTGTATTTGATGTTTTAGAAGATAATTAGATTTTATTTTGAGGTTATATTGGTAAAACATAAGTCTGTTCCACCTTATTCCATGGCGTGGGGGTTTGTTCCACTCTGTTCCACATAAAAGTTGTGTCAGACGTAGAACAGTGATATATGTTCTGCTATGTTCAGTGTACCAAACGCACCAAGATGGCCAAAAAGACCGGGCCTTTTGGACCGGACCAGGCTTTTTTTGGACCACTTTGACCAGACCAGATCTTTTAGGACCGGTCTGTCCCCACTCCCCATCTCTAAATTATATGTGGGTTATTTAGCTAAATCTTGTATATGGAAATTGGAAACTCAATCTTGTCAGAAGGTTACGGATTTAAAAAAAGTCCTGACAAAAGGTCATTTAACCAACAAATTATGTAGCATACATTTATACTAGAATTCTTTACCAAATAAGAAAATATTACGTTAAATTGGCAAGTAACATTTACCTGTCGGAGGCATACGTTTGTCCCACAAATAGCAGCCAGAGTCCAAGTGTAACACCAACCGTTGCAATGAAACATAGGCAAAGTCCATAAGTATACAGCTCCTTCACGTATATCCCACACCACGGTATTACTTGTAGCCGCGAGATAAGCACCACGATGATGCAACACGACCCCTTTAGGACTCGATGTTGTGCCCGAAGTATAACCCAAAGCAATACTATGCCACTCGTCTTGTGGTGGTTTCCATACAAATTTCGGGTCACCGAGTTCAAGAAACTTCTCATATTCAACCGCCCCTTTTCCTAGAGCGTATCGGAGATTCTTTGGATCACACTCGCTGCTTTCATCCTTAATGACAATTATAAGCGGCGGCTTGATATTGGTTTGAATTTTTTCTTTCAGAATCTTCAAAGCGTCTTCGGCCAGTTTGAAATATTCTTGATCGACCATTATGACTGCTGATGCTGAGTGTTCTAAGAGGAAGGCGATGGTGGGAGCATTAAGACGAATGTTGACTGCGTTTATGACTGCTCCGCTCATTGGAACTCCAAAATGGGCTTCGTACATGGCTGGGATGTTTGGTGCGATCACGGCTACCTGCCAGTAATAGTATCGAGTGAGCTTAATTGAAAAGCAGTTGTGTTTAGTACGCAAGAGAGAAGACAGGGATCAAAAGTCAAAACCGGTGCACTTTGACTTTCTAGTCGAGTGAATTGCTTTTAAAATCCAAAATTGGTATGAATTTTGCACCAATTTGCAGTTTGGCCTGTATATTTACAGGTTTAACAAGTAGTATAAAGGATTTAATTTAAGGGATTTAGGTACCTCAGGCAGGACCTAAACTTAAATTAAGAAGACTGGAAGAACCCATTCCAAGTAAAATGATGAAAGATTTCATGTTGATCCTTGATATTTTTCTCCATGTTGATAGAAATCAAGTTTAATCTTGAATGCAGCAAGTAATTTGAAGCTTCATTGGATGAATATGGCAGAAATTGGTCCCTAAATACTTAGTTGATTTGGGGGTTTTAAGTTAGATTATGTAGAAATTGACTCATTTTTAGTATAAATGGGTTTAAGGATGAGGTTTGTGGGATTTGACATCCAAACTCAGCTTTATGTGTCTAATTAGATTAGTATGTTTTGAGCAAGTGGGTTTAGTACAGCCACGAGGAGGGATCCTAGAACTCCGTCTGTTTTCTGGGTTTGGAAAAGTGTGAAATGTGTGTCTCCAAAACCTGATGTCGTAGGTTCAAACCTACAAATCGTGATTCAGATTCCTCTTCAATCAAATTAATTAGGTTTACAATGGAGAGAAAGTAGCATAACTTTTAACAATAACATTATGCCTATTTTTGCAAAGAAAATTTTTTAGCTGGTTCTGAAACTATGCTTTTTTCTGAGTTATATAGCATGTATTCATAGTCCTCTTTGTAATTAATTGATATGTTTAATGCTAATAATCTTTCATTAATTTTTCTAATTAATAGATATGTTCAAATCACTAATTTTCACCCAAAAAGTTATGAACAGCCTCTAAAGTATACAAGTCCACAAGCTACCTGTTGAACTACAACTTCAATCCTACCAGAAGCGTTTTCTTAAAGTTCAATCGATCAGGTAAAACAAATTAATCAACAACAGTAATGAAATTGAGCCAAATATCATGAACCTTGAACTCCAAACTACAATTTCGATTCGACTATTCTGGTCAAACGCATTAATTACCATAATCAAAGCTTCTATGTACTACATCACAAAATATAACATCGGTTTCACCCTATTAAATTCATCGTGATTGTGCTTGTAATTGTGATTGTGATTGTGATTATGATTATGACTCCTCTTCGACAATTTATATACTATTTAAGATCGAGATCAACGTATATCTATATGTTGAATAAAATCAAAATTGAAGAAACGAGAAGATGAAAAGCGTTACCGTTGAACCGAATCCGACGGAGTGTTTGGAAAGAGCGGAGGCTAAACGGCAGCAACGGTGGTAAGTTTGTAGCCATGTGTAGTGAAGTGAACCGTGCACCACCGATCTACGGTGAGGATGAACCAGAGCAGCTCTCTTCAAAAACCAAAGTGGAGTTAGTGCTGTGTAGTTTGCTTCATTTTTGGGCAAATCATCGATATCTCTCTCCTTATTCTTCTCCATACCTCTTTGGGCCTCCATGGCCATCTCCCAAGGTCTCTAGCAGATTCTTGTTTGTTGGATGTGTATCGATTGATGATGATCGGTCAAATGGCTAACAGTATCTCAACCCCTTTTTCATGTCCATATATAAATTGAACCAAAAATTAGAGGTTTTAAAAAATAAAGTAGTGATAAAATTTGATGACAACACATGGAAAATTTTGTATATATGGATCTGGTTTTGACGTGGACTTGAGATTAACGTGAGAAATGCGAGAAATGATTATTAATCGTTGGATGATGCATGTTAGGATGAGATACATCGGGTCAATTTTCTTCTCAGTTGTAATTCATGAGAGGGCATTTGATTAAAAATGATCAACGATTCATATCCACTTCTGAGTTAACCTCAACTTTTCATACATGATCGTGTAAGAATAAGAGTTAATTTGAGAATGTAAAAGAAAGGGATCTCGACTTTAATACATTTTAATCTCAAACTCATCTATGAATCATGTTTGATACGGCGACTGAGCTAATGTATCTTGGTACATCTCATCATAATGTGTATTTAATAGTGAAGATTCTTTCTTATTTTTGTAAGTAATATCTATTTTTAGGTATGAAATATGTATCCACTAAACTTTAAGGTGTGCTCCGGGACATTATAAATATTAGAAAGATCAACCAAAAAACAAAAAATCGAAAATCAACTAAAAAAACGAGAAACTCTCTCGAACTTGAGCAAAAAACTTAAAAATGCATCAAAATCACCTAAACAACTTTAAAAATCCTCGAAACGGTGGAATTCAGCTAAAAACACATTCGATCACTTTTATGGACCTTTGATATATTTTAAAGGTGTACTTGTTTGGCAAAATACTTAATATGTCGTACCAATATGAGGTTAGAAAGAAACCTAAAAAATCATGAAAAACGAATGAAAAATATATTAAGATATATATCAAATAAGTAAAAAAATATATATATATTAAAACAAATTGTAACATATTCTTCATTTTAGAGATTTCAATACTTGAAATATTCAATTGTGTTTTGTTCGTTTATTTCATTGGTTGATTGGAGGTGTTTACAAAACTACAATAAAAATGATAAATTTAAGTTACCGAAGAAATCAATTCTTACTTTTCTTCATTTTAAAAAAATTATTAGTGTGAAGCCCTAATAAGAGGGTGTTTGGGATTGCTTATTTTTTTTGACTTATTTGCTTATTGATTTTTTTCACCATAAATAAGCTATTTTTAGTGTTTGGATTGGAAAAAAATATTTATGACTTCTTCCCACCACAAATAAGTTGTTTTTGATAAGTTAATCAATTCTAACTTATTTAAAATTGCTTATAACTTATTTGTCCAGATTATATTTTTACCTCAAACTCTATTTTATCACGACATAAGTTGATAAACACTTTTAAAAATAAGCATAAGTTGTTTTAAATAAGCAATCCCAAACAACCCCTAATGAGAAGAGATTCTTATACGAGTAAGAGCTTGAATTATTGTTCAAACCAAATATATAGTGTCGAAACCAAAAACGATCATAAAAGACAAAAACACTTTATGACATTAGGCCATCTGCAACGCCCGCGGGCTCGGCCACGGGTTCGCTGCGGGCTCCCTCGGGCAGCGGTGGGGCTGGCTCGGGCTTCGGCTGCGGGCTCGGCCTCCGGGCTTTCAAACCCGATGAACCCGAAGCTATTTTCTCAAAAAAAAATTAAATCTTAAAAATAAATAACTCCCAACAACAACGGCTACTTTTTATAAAAAAAATTAATTAAATGTATAAATAAAATAATTAAAAAATGAGGTGGCAATATGGCTTTTAGTTATGCGCTGGGGTCTTTAGGGCTTGAGGGCTTAGCTGATGTGACGCTGATGTGGCATTGAGGACTTGAGGGCTTTTATCTATGCGTTGTGGATGGCCTTAGAAGCAAAGTTTAAGTAGGATTAGGCTAGTTTCTTAAAATAGTGGGTTTGTTACACTAATTAAAAAAACATATGTATTATCAATAATAGGGATTCTCAATTCATTTAAGAAAGTTTTGGTTCATAAGATCCACAAGAAAAATAAGATGGTAAAAAATCATCATCAATATATATATATATATATATATATATATATATATATAAAGGAAAATGTACGAGAGTGGAGAAGCCTCCATAGCTATTTATCTATTTTTCTACAATTTTGATTTATTTTAAATATAAGTCATACATTAAATGTTCTCATTAATTATAAAAACTTTTCATTTTTTTATTTTATAATTTTATAACATGGATAACAATCAATATAAATCAAATACTTATTTTAATATGTTATATTTTTTTAGGGAAATTAATTAAAATACCCTAAGTTTGACTTTGACTTACCAAAATACCCATTTTCTCGCTGACTTTACCAAAATACCCATTTTTTCCGCGATGGCCCCGCGATCGCGGGCTAGGGCTACGTGTCACCCCTGTTTGGCCAAAGTGTCCCGCGGAGCCCCCCAACTATGGCCGCGGTGACACTTTTGGTCCCTCCTCGCGGTGGGCAAAAATTTACAATTTTGGTCCCTGTATTTGAACGAATCTTGCATGCTTTTACTGTTTTTTTCACAATTATTGTACTTTGAAGACCAATTTGTGGTTCAAATTCACTGCATGTTTGAGATTTCATCCATAAATATCAGTAAAATGCAATTCATAATTCACACCATTCCATCCTTCTTTCTTGCTTTCTTTATTCAGTAAACAAATGGCATCGTCATCTAACCCATCGTCTACACCTGAAGGAATGCCACCTAAACTCCAGAAGGCGATAGCAGCAAAGGAAAAGGAGATAGACCAACTGACAGAGGAGTGGAAACAGATTATCGCCAGGAAGAAAGTTCACTTGACAAGGATCGAAGTGGAAGAAAAGGAGATCAAAAGGATGAAAAGGGATATAAAAGATAGGGAGGCTCGTATTCGTCGAGAAAAGGAAGAAATTCACCACTGTACGCAAGGCTTCGCAATTCTTCAAGCGAAGATAAGCGACAAACAAAGTTGGATTGATCAAACTAAAGCAATTTTTCAGTAGGTGGTGGTACGGGTGTTGCTTTAGTACTTTGTTGTTTATGTGTTATTGTTTTGTAGTTTTCTAGTTCGACATTGTTGTTTCGTTCTTTTCCTGTTTGTATGTTGTTGTTTAATTTGTCATGAATAAAGGTCTTTAATTTGTCTGAAAAGTAGTGTTTAAGTAGTCTGAAATTTGTCTAAAAAGTGGTTCATATTAAAAATACAACTGATAGATGTTATACAAGATTATTTCATAACAAACACATACTAATCATTGAATATTTTTTGATTTATTTATTTTATTATCGATGGTCCAAGTGTAAGTATTAAAAATTGACGGAGGCTTTGTGATGGACAGACATCGATCCTTTTGTGCATATTCTGTAACTGCAAATACTTCAGCTCCAAACACACATGAATCATCATTCGCCAAATACCCATTTTCACAATTCTTAAATGAGTCCAGTGATACCAACTTGTCAAAACCCCATTTCATATTCTTCTCGTGAAACCTTGTCCTATTGTCAAAACCCCATTTCTATATAACCATTACTATTCTCTCCATTTAGACTACTACCATTACTATTCTCTCCATTTATACTACTACCATTATGATCATCATCACATGTTCTGTTTCAAGTACCTTTCAAGGGAAATCAACGTTCAGATCAACAGTATCATATGGTATAGTTTCATGTGGCTCAAGCTCCGATGGGCCCTGCGTGTTACTTACTTGGCTGACTGAACGTCTACTCCTTGGCACGGTTGAAGGGACGGGATTTGGACACTCTCCACGAGTATGTCCTACGCATTGGCACCGAGTACATTTTCGTTGTATTGAACCTTCACCACGTGATGGACGTCGGTTGTTCTTTCTCGGTCTCCCGGCTCTGTTCTTATCGTTTAACGGTGGATAGCATGGCGGAAGGGGGTCGGGTGGATACACCCATGCTTCAGGAGGTCCAGGTGGATTTATTACCTCTGCGTATGTTCTCCAGTAAGTTTCGGACGTGAAGAAAGTTACAGCCAAGTCGCTGCAATCTCTACGACCCATATATCTTGCCGCAGCGATGGCATGGCCGCACGGTAACCCAGATTTTTGCCATTCGCAACACGAACAAGTGTGGTCGGTCATATGCACAGTCGCGTGAATATGGTTATCCAGAACCTCGTACCTCCCATACCCGATTTCTCTTACCCTCCATGTCGCCGCGTGACGCGCCCTGAAAAGAACTATCTCCTCCGCCGCTGGTGTGAGTGCATTTTGCAGCTCAGCTCCTTTTCGGCGTCGAAGTTGGTACCACTCTTGTTGAAAGCTCCGAAAGTAGTCCATAAGATTAACAATCAGACATCTACGCGCAAAACGGGAGAGTGCATTCACCGACTCTGCACTATTGGAGGTCAGAATGTCATACCGTTGTGCAGGAAAATGGGCCGCTGTAACACCCTAAAATTCAGGGCTAATTTAAACCTTAATTTAAAACAAGATTTACATATAATCTTCCAACTTTATATCTGAGCAGAGAAATATCTATGAGGTCATAATTACAAACATAGAATTCTTCAAATAACCTATTAATCTAATTATGTCACTATAATCAGATTAACTAGATTATCTAAGCAATCTATTCAAAAACCTCAATAACAAATAACTTCTCCGCTATTCCCAAAAGCTCTCGTCCCACTTCCCTTTATCTTTCCGAACTAATACCTGGTATGAAAACATCATTTGAAACGATTAAGCTAATGCCTAGTGAGAACATTCGGTTTCAAAATAATATTTATTTAAATAAATGTAAACAATGCATAACAAACCTGGTTTACCCTTTTTCTTACCACACGCATAACCATCATTTAATAATGGGTTAAACCCGGTTCCATGACTACGATCTGACATTACATCAATCATTTCTCATGGTCCAGAGCCACACTACAAATCCTCACAGATTCTAGATAAATGCTTTTATCCAATAAATCGCAATAACACATGCCCATTTATTGGAAAGGAAGTAGAGATTACAATTACTTATGTCAATCCCTTTTTCTTCCTTAAGAATCGGGAATTACGTTTATTCCACGATTTCTCACACACATCGGAATAACGATTAATCTTCATCTATTCCACGTGTACATAACCACTAGTGCCTATGGATCCATATCACCTATTTGTATTCATACAGGTTCTTGCTTAATTATAAATCATTTTCAACCAATGAGTTTAAGCAAAACCATTAATTTAAAGTAATCAATTTTACTTTATAAAATCATCCCGAAACAGTTCATTTGTAAATATACCTTACCATACTTTAAAACATTATAAAAAGGTAAGGTAAGAATGAACTCACCTGATAGTAGACGCGTTATTCTTCCTTTCTTAAAGTTGTTAGGAAATTCTGTCACCAACTTCACAATTAACTGAAATACCCAAATACATAATGTACCGGTATTAATCTACTGTTTAGAATCTTTAAATACTAAAATCCTAAAATTCTCGTCTCTTATCGCAACCAACTAGCTGCGATATACCTTGTCGCAACCAACTGTTGAGACATGACACCATATCGCAACCAACTGTTGAGACATGACACCATATCGCAACCAACTGTTGAGACATGGCATCATATCGCAAGCAACTGCTGAGACATGACACCATATCGCAACCAACTAAATTCATAACTGTCACAACTAACTGAGTTCATAACTGTCACAACTAACTGAGTTCATGAATATCTCAACTAACTAAAAAACGTAAAAACCCAGAAATTATCAGATTTAAGCTATGCATGTAGTTATAAACTTCCAGATATGTTTATTACTACCAAAGGAACATAAACATAAGTCCAATATTTCTCGTAATACTTAATAATATCATAACCCATATTTTAACCCAATAAAACTCATCTTCATACACATAATTATAACAAGTTTTATGTTTAGAACATACCTTTAATTCTGCAATTTTCTTCTAAAATCCAGCACCAAAATAAGCTTTTCTTCTCCTTCTTCTTCTTTCTTTCTCGATCTCTCTCCAGATCTCTCTCTCTTTCTTTTCTTTCGTAAACAATACACACACACACAAAGATGACCAACTAAAAGATATGAGGACACCTCCTCATTTTATCCATCTTTTGCTGAGGTGTTGACACCTCAATCAACAATAAGCCAAACAAACCCCAAACTATCATCTCTTGACAAGTTCCATCCCTCCATTCCTAAATTAAATTAAAGTTTACCCCATATCTTATAATTCCACAAAATATCTAACGTAACTTATTCGGGATTAAACTCTAAAATTAATTTATCAAATAATCAATCATTAATATTTTATACCAAAAAATCGAGATGTTACAATACTCCCCAACTTGAAAATGATTTCGTCCTCGAAATCAAAACTAGGTAAACCAATGAGGATTTTAAATCTTCATATCCCCTTCCAGCTCTAATATCACATTAACATCTCAATGATATAATACCACATCCTTAGGTCACAATTTCTTAACTGATCCTTCTATTATCCCTTACAGTTCCTCCAAACAACTACTCTTACTATCCACTCTTACTTTAGTAAGTGAAATCACATCATACCAACATGAAATATTTTGTACATCTCTTCACTTCAAGTCTTACATACTTAATCACCAATAAAAGTCCAGAAAGAACAAGGATTCATCTTTTCATATTTTCTGAACCTTACCTCTTTCATCATTACCCGCTCCCCAACTTGGTTTTGCAAGCCTCCTTAGAGTAACTGTTTATCATTAAATCTTCATCCGACTATTTCTTGGTCTACCATACCGTCATTAACCGCAACTCAATCTCCAGGTCTCAAAATAATATTAATGTATACTGCCTAAAAATTCACACACACTTTAAATCGAACATACTCACCACTTTTGAACACTTCAATAATTACGGCAAACCATCATTACATCCATGACTTACACGTTTATTCGGTACAAAGTGCTACCACTTCCTCACACCACTATCGCACCACACGACCACATTGCAACAAGCTAACATGATGCCTTTACACAAAAAAAAATATTACTTCCTTCATAAAACTCATAACGCAATTTCAGACGAAGCTAAAAACGTTTCCCGACTTGCCTTTCCCGAGTCTAGACGAACCACATGTCAAGGTCAACCATTCAAAGCACAACCGCTTCGATTACCCTAACATTGTTCTTATAAGGATCATCATGCCCCATAAGAAATCACTTATGCAACCACGATCTTTCACCTTTGCAACACTCGCACAAGGTGGTCCAGCGTCATGCCGGATACACACCTTTCTTACTTGAGAAAAAAAAACAAGACCTTTCTTAGTACAAAATCTAATTACCACCCTATCTCAGTACTCAGACCCACAACCGATAACATTACATCAAGTAACGTAACGCTATTTATTACCATTCCACCAATAGAAACACTCTAACCATTTCACATCTTACCGCAAATAAAACCATTCTCACATCTTACCGCAAATAAAACCATTCTCACATAACTAAGCAATAGCTCAAACTACAATCATACCGACATTCCAAACTCACTGCCCAAGACTCCCGGTACTCACCCACTTCCTCTAATGGAAATACTAAGATCATAACTCGACCACATCTTATTCAATTGACGATTCCACTCTCAAAGCCTTTTGTAATAACCGAGTATGTTATTGGTTTATTTAATTTTATAATTTTAGTTTTAAAGTGAGTTTGGGGTTAGTTGTATGGAGTTATAAGTTAAGGGGTAGACTTTAATTTTTATATAGAAGTTTGGGGGCATGTTTTGACAATTAAAAGGAGTGTGGGTTTGTTGGGTAAAAATGAAGATATTAATCTCCATCCATCGCCTCTTTTTATCCCATAAGAGGTGAGGTGTCCCTCATTATACTTCCATGTGGAGAAGTATCTTGTGTAGATATTTTTTTAGAAAAACACCTTATATGTGTGTGGGTTTTTTGTATACGGCAAAAGAGAGAGATAGAGAATTTAGAGAGATTTGAGAAAGCAAGTTAAAGAAGAAGAAAGGATTACTTCAGCTGGGTTTTTAGGAATCAAATCAAGAGAACAAAGGTAAACAATTCATCCTTTTATGTTTATTGGTTTCCTAAAGTTTACTAAAAGGTTTAGAAGTGGGTTTTGATGATTTATGGATGTTTTGGGAAAAATAAGTTTATGGATGGTTTCTATTTATGGTCTTAAACATAGCTGCAAAATATCAGAAACGTTCATGGTTTAAATCGATTTCTGGGTAGAATTTTTAATGAACAGACGAAGGTTTCCGGACAAAACAAGATAGTGTCTGGTAGTTCTGTTGATAGTATCTGGTAGTCCTTTTTAGTAGTATCCGGATGAAATAGATACCGGATGGTATCCGGATTACCTCGGTTTCTGGATGTCATCCGGATTAAACGTATTGACCGGAAAGTTGTATTGTCCGGACAGTTTTGTGGTATCCGGAATGTTTGTGTTGTCCGGATAGTTGTGTTGTCCGGATAGTTTTGCTGTTTGGTCACTTTTGAGGATTTAAGTTATCTAGAGTCCTTAGCTTAGTAAGTCTTATGCATCCGATTGGTAAAGAAGTGTTTGTATTTAATCTGTTTCAGATTCTGATAATTTTAGGTAAAATATCGTATAGCTTGGAGAAAAGGCTTGGAAGGGTTATTGATAAGCGATCAGGTGAGTTTTACTTTAAAAACGTTTTCAAACTGGAATATATATATATATATATATATATATGAGATGGATATGTGATAGATGGTGTGATTATGTGTTTACGTTTAAGATGGATAAGTGGTTGGAATGTGATAACGTTTTTATAAATGAAAATATGATATATTGAGATATATATTTTATTTATATGAGCATTACACTACACGAGTATACGTTAGCCGAACTAATAGTCGGCGGAGTTTTGGCTGTAATAGTCGTACGGCGGTGTTGGCTGTAATTGTCGTACGGTGGAGTAATTGATTAGTTGGCTTGCAACCAACTAATATGGCCAAGGGAAATGAGGAAAGCTACACGATGCACGAGTCTTGCTTGGTATTTATATTATATGTGGTATATTTGTGTTTTACAAAATGATTTCTAAACTGACAGGGATTATCTCACTAGACCGTTTGGTCTAACCCTCATTTTGTTTTCAAAAATATGTATTCCAGGTCGAGGATCTTTTATTAGCAAAGGGAAGAATAAAGTGTAGGATGCGGTTGATAGCTGACGAAGATTAGGAAATAATGATGTTTTGTATTGTGTAGTTTTGAGACTATGGGACAGTACGTGACTTATTATGTATTTTCTTTTATGAATGTAACGATGTTATGCAATATATGTTATTTGAAGCATGTTTGGGAAACTGGGTCGTTACAGATGGTATCAGAGCCTTAGTTTAAGGGATTTAGGTATTAGTATTCGTACCTAGATGTAACACCCTAAAAATCAGGGCTAATTTAAACCTTAATTTATAACAAGATTTAGATATAAACTTCCAACTTTATATCTGAGCAGAGAAATATCTATGAGGTCATATTCAAAAATACCGAATTCTTCAAATAACCTATTAATCTAATCATGTCACTATAATTAGATTAACCAGATCATCTAAGCAATCCATCCAAAACCTCAATAATCATTATCTCCTCCGCTAATCCAAAAGCTCTCATCTCACATCCCTTTACTTTCCCGAGCTAGCACCTGGAAAGAAAACATCATTTGAAACGATTAGGCTAACGCCTAGTGAGAACATTCGGTTTCAAAATAATATTTGTACAAATCAATGTAAACAAGGCATAACACAAACCTGGTTTACCCTTTTTCTTACCACATACATAACCATCCTTTATTGATAGAGTTATACTCAATTCCATGAATATGACTGATACCAAGTTAGTCATTGCATCATATTCCAAAGCTCACACTACGAATCTCCAAGGCTTCTAGATTAATGCTATTATTCCATCAAATAGATTTCTCATATCATTCAGTATGAGAAAATTATATTTAACACATATATTCCTTATATCATTTAGTATAAGCAAACCTAATTAATCACATAGATTCCTCATATCATTTAGTATGAGCAAACCTCCTTTAATCACATAGATTCCTCATATCATTCAGTATGAGCAAATCCCTTTAATCACATAGATTCCTCATATCATTCAGTATGAGCAAATCCCTTTAATCATATAGATTCCTCATATCATTCAGTATGAGCAAATCCCTTTTATAGAACTCTTACATTATTCAGTATAAGCAAATCACATTTATCATGTCAATTTCTTATAACATACTTCTAACCATCAAACGGTCCTTAATATAAATTTTATCGTAATCCGCTTGCTCATTAAATCCAATAATTAAACCTCGTACAGGTTAATGCTATAAATCATTTTCCAACAATATCTATGAATTTAAGCATAACCATCAATAATAGATTTTATTTTTATAAAATCATTCTTTCCCAAAAACCATTCAAGTAGTTCATTTATAAATACACCTTACCATACTTTAAAAACATTATAAAAAGGTAAGGTAAGAATGAACTCACCTGATTGCAGAAAAGTTACTATTCCTCTCTCGAAGTCGCAAGAATATCCAACACTTAACGTCACAAGATCTGAAATACCCATATACAATTATACTGGTATTAATCTACTGTTTAGGATATTTAAATACCAAAATCCTAAAATCTTTATCTCTATCGCAACCAACTCATTTGTAACAGCCTCCTATCGCAAGCACAGTGACTGTCGCAAGCAACTGTTGCGACACAACCCTTTATCGCAACCCATAATACATATCGCAACCCATGGTTGCGATAATTCCTTCCCATCTCAACCAACTATCGCGACACCTAGCCTTATCGCAACTAACTGTTGAGACATAGCACCATATCTCAACCCATGGTTGCGGTAATTCCTTCCCATCGCAACCAACTATCGCGACACCTAGCCTTATCGCAACTAACTGTTGAGACATAGCACCATATCTCAACCCACTGTTGAGACATAACACCATATCTCAACCAACTGTTGAGACATAACACCATGTCGCAACCCACTAATATTCATGAATATCGCAACCAACTAATATTCATGAGTATCGCAACCAACTAATATTCATGAATATCGCAACCAACTAATATTCATGAATATCGCAACCAACTAAGTTCATGAATGTCTCAACCAACTGAAGACGTAAAAACCCAGAAATCTCTAGTTTTAACCCATGCATGATTCTATAACTTTCCAGATATGTTTAAGACCATAAATAACAACTATCCATAAACTTAGTTTTCCCAAAACATCCATAATTCATCAAAACCCATCTATAAACTTATTTAATAACTTATGAACATAAAGAGAGTAATTTAACTAGAAACATACCTTTTAATTCTCACAGACTTTTCTTATAATCCAGCTGAATTCAACTTCAGTTTCTTGCTTCTTCTTTGTCTTTCTCTCATACGGTTCTCTTTCTCTCTTTTACCACCGAACACACACACAAAATAACAAATAAGAACACCTCCTCTCTTTTATTCCTTTTTGTCGAAATCCCACACACACACATAAGGCTCATTCTCTAAAATGAAGACACCTAATCATATAAGATGGTGTGCTGTCAAGTAGTTCCACCTTTTTATTCAAACAACCCTCCAACTCTCCAACTTTCATCTTATGATACTTTACACCCTTTTACTAATAAATTAAAATTAAAGTTTACCCCTTAACTTATAACTGCATAAAACAATCAACGAAACTTAATTGGGGATAAACTCTAAAATTAATCTATCACATAATAAATCATAATTTATTAATAAAATCCATCTTAATATTTTATACCAAAAATCGAGATGTTACACTAGACTTAAACTGCATGTGAAGTAGGATGTCCCTAATAATTTTAGAACCTTGGGAATGTTAAATATAAAAAGGTAGAAGAACATCATGTAAGGTAATTTCAAGTTACACCTGGCCAGTGTAATTGTGAACTTACAAGTACATGTTTGAACTGGAATACCTTGTTATATTGGGTATGTGCTTATGTGTATATTAACCTTGTTGAATCAACAGAGTGGCAAGTCGGTCTCGACGTATGGATAAAGATGAAGACAGGTATATTTCTATAAACTCTACACGTGCTAAAGTGTTATTTTGACTTCGGTGCAAACCGATTCTTTTGTGTTTGTAATTTTTATTATCTGCATTAGAAAAGTATTTGATAATTGTGTTAAGAGATATAGATGGGTGTAAGTTCAATGTAGTAGTGGGAGTTAAGTATCAGTACCTTTTCGTTTGATCGAATTCCGGGACGGAATTCTTTTAAGGGGGAGATGTTGTAATAACCGAGTATGTTATTGGTTTATTTAATTTTATAATTTTAGTTTTAAAGTGAGTTTGGGGTTAGTTTTATGGAGTTATAAGTTAAGGGGTAGACTTTAATTTTTATATAGAAGTTTGGGGGCATGTTTTGACAATTAAAAGAAGTGTGGGGTTTGTTGGGTAAAAATGAAGATATTAATCTCCATCCACCGCCTCTTTTTATCCCATAAGAGGTGAGGTGTCCCTCATTATACTTCCATGTGGAGAAGTATCTTGTGTAGATATTTTTTTAGAAAAACACCTTATTTGTGTGTGGGTTTTTTGTATACGGCAAGAGAGAGTGTAACATCCTAAATTTTCGTTATTAGTATTTTAATAAGAATTGGGATGTTTTCGTAATTGTTGTAACCTTGGGATTGTATGGAAGTTTTATAATCCAATTTAAGGTTGAAATGCAAAAGATGAAAGTTTAGTGTAACTTTTGGAAAGATTAAACTTAGAGGTATGTTTGGTCATTTTTCCTAAATGTGTGTGTGTGAATAAAGACTGAGAATGAGAAATATCTCATTCATGTTTGTTTGAGTCGGCAACAGAGAGAGAAAGAAGGAGAACAGAAGAAATCGAGAAATTGATCTCATTCGAATCATAAACAAAAAGATTGAAGTTCTTATTTGTGCAGAAGTCGGTTTCGCAGTATAAGGTGAGTTCATTCGATTCTTTGTACAAATCAGTGTTTTTAAGTTATAGTAACCTTGGTATATTTGTATGAACTGACTGAGGATTGATTAGAATGAGTAGATTGAACTGATTTCATGTTTTAAATCGATTTGAGGACTTGTTGAACGGACAGTACGCAAAACCTTGAAAGTCCTGGTAGTTGAATGTCCCGATAGTTGAATGTCCCGGTAGTGAATGTCCCGGTAGTGAATGTCCCGGTAGTGGAAGTCCCGGTAGTGGAAGTCCCGGTAGTTGAAAGTCCCGGTAGTTGAAAGTCCCGGTAGTGGAAGTCCCGGTACAGGCAAGTCCCGGTACAGGTGAGTCCCGGTATATCTAAATGGTATCAAAGTTTGATATGGCTCAAGGATCTGATAAGTTAAGTATCTAGAAGCCTTGTATTTTATGTATCTTTCTGGATGTAATGAAATGTGCATTTACGTAAATATGCGATTTAGGAATTGTGATGGGAATTATATAGCTTGAACATACCTACCCTTGAAAAGTAGTATGTTAGGTTTATAGACTGCGCTAGTCGATGCTAGGCAGGAATGTGTTAAGTGTAACGAATAAGGTTTGCTCATACTGAATGATATGAGGAATCTATATTAAGTAAATACCTGTATGAGTAATCATAATTCCTGTGTGTATGTGAAATAAGGAATTGATGTGAGTAATCGTAATTCCTGTATGTATGTTAAATGTGGAATTGATGTGAGTAATCGTAATTCCCATTTATGTGAAATAAGGAATTGATGTGAGTAATCGTAATTCCTATTTGCATTATTAAGAAATGTGGAATTGATGTGAGTAATCGTAATTCCTGATTTCTTAGGATGAATAGAGATTGACATGAGTAATTGTAATCTCTACATCCTTTCTAATAAATAGGCATATGTGGTTGCGATTTATTAGATGAGAGCATTGATCTAGAATCTGGGATTGATTCGTAGAAGGCTCTGGTTTATGATAATATGACTAGGTGAATTAGTCATAATTATGGAGGTGGGGTAGATTCCCAGTAGTGAAAGGAGTTGTTGTACGGTAAGAAAAGGAATAATCAGGTTTGTTGTAACTTGTTTACATTGATTTTACAAATGTTATCTTGGAAACGAATGTTCTCACTAGGCGTTAGCCTAATCGTTTCATATGATGTTTTTCTTACCAGGTTCAGGCTCAGGCAAATAAAGAGTTGTGGGACGAGTATTTTTGGAATAGCAGAAGTGGCAATTAACAAAGAGGAGATTTTTGAAGGATAGCTTAGACAAATCGATTAATCTGATTATAGTGATATAATTAGATTGATAGGTTGTTCGAAGTATCCTGTATTGTAAATACACTCTTGATGGTTAATTCCTTTGCTATCTATATAAATTGTAGTTTTATTGTCATAACCTGTTACAACTTGAGGTTTAAATTGGCTCAGATTTTGGGGCGTTACAGAGAGAGATAGAGAATTTAGAGAGATTTGAGAAAGCAAGTTAAAGAAGAAGAAAGGATTACTTCAGCTGGGTTTTTAGGAATCAAATCAAGAGAACAAAGGTAAACAATTCATCCTTTTATGTTTATTAGTTTCCTAAAGTTTACTAAAAGGTTTAGAAGTGGGTTTTGATGATTTATGGATGTTTTGGGGAAAATAAGTTTATGGATGGTTTCTATTTATGGTCTTAAACATAGCTGCAAAATATCAGAAACGTTCATGGTTTAAATCGATTTCTGGGTAGAATTTTTAATGAACAGACGAAGGTTTCCGGACAAAACAAGATAGTGTCCGGTAGTTCTGTTGATAGTATCTGGTAGTCCTTTTTAGTCGTATCCGGTTGAAATAGATACCGGATGGTATCCGGATTACCTCGATTTCCGGATGTCATCCGGATTAAACGTATTGACCGGAAAGTTGTATTGTCCGGACAGTTTTGTGGTATCCGAAATATTTGTGTTGTCCGGATAGTTGTGTTGTCCGGATAGTTTTGCTGTTTGGTCACTTTTGAGGATTTAAGTTATCTAGAGTCCTTAGCTTAGTAAGTCTTATGCATCCGATTGGTAAAGAAGTGTTTGTATTTAATCTGTTTCAGATTCTGATAATTTTGGGTAAAAGATCGTATAGCTTGGAGAAAAGGCTTGGAAGGGTTATTGATAAGCGATCAGGTGAGTTTTACTTTAAAAACGTTTTCAAACTGGAATATATATATATATATAAATATATATATATATATATATATATGAGATGGATATGTGATAGATGGTGTGATTATGTGTTTACGTTTAAGATGGATATGTGGTTGGAATGTGATAACGTTTTTATAAATGAAAATATGATATGTTGAGATATATATTTTATTTATATGAGCATTACACTACACGAGTATACGTTAGCCAAACTAATAGTCGGCGGAGTTTTGGCTGTAATAGTCGTACGGCGGTGTTGGCTGTAATTGTCGTACAGTGGAGTAATTGATTAGTTGGCTTGCAACCAACTAATATGGCCAAGGGAAATGAGGAAAGGTACACGGTGCACGAGTCTTGCTTGGTATTTATATTATATGTGGTATATTTGTGTTTTACAAAATGATTTCTAAACTGACAGGGATTATCTCACTAGACCGTTTGGTCTAACCCTCATTTTGTTTTCAAAAATATGTATTCCAGGTCTAGGATCTTTTATTAGCAAAGGGAAGAATAAAGTGTAGGATGTGGTTGATAGCTGACGAAGATTAGGAAATACTGATGTTTTGTATTGTGTAGTTTTGAGACTATGGGACCGTACGTGACTTATTATGTATTTTCTTTTATGAATGTAACGATGTTATGCAATATATGTTATTTGAAGCATGTTTGGGAAACCGGGTCGTTACACCTTTCTTCAATCCCAATCGTAATACCCTTCCCGATCTAGCGAGTTCATAGCCTTCAAGCATAATGACACAACAATTGAAATCATTTTACACTCTTTTAAAACACAATAGATACAAAATCATAAAACAAGCTTGAGTATGCATGAAACAACACCACTCAAGACGAATAGTAAAACACAACGATCGCAAGGATCGTTCGCAGGCACTCTTACGATAATTCGTAACCTTGTCCATCCAAATCGATGCCGACACCACGGTTGTCTCCAATGAAACCCTTTCACATACGTCTGAAAAATTTTCGAATGAAAACACTTACCCAGAGTGGGTCTGTCAACTCCAACACTCGTTCATATAATAATAACGAGTTAATACTCTTTTTATTTATAAAACAAAACTTCGCAATTAAACGTTTTCAATATTTTCATAACGAAGGTTCTCCTCCACCAATAAAAGCGTGAAGTAATTCATAGATCATTGAGTTCAATGCTTTATCGTATAATGAAAACAAGTTTGTCTTTTACTTTAAAGAAAACACACGCTCGCACGCGTCAACTTTTTTCCCAAAACAAGAAAACCTGTCAGCCTCGCACATGCTTTTAATCATGAAAGAACTCGTATAATACGTTTAACGACATAATGCATGAAATTCAATATGCAATTGAAGGCTATTCACTCTAACCAAGTCAACCGTTTGCACTCACTTCAACTCTTCACTAACACCATACTATGACCAACAACCGCTTTCTTACTTTTACTACAACTTGTAGTACAAGTGCTTCACAGCCCACCTGATCGACCACTCAAGATGGTTTTACAATCGAGCACTTAGCTCACCTTCTATTCTTATACATAATTAATCGAGTTTATTTCACTACTTTATTTCTCCCCAACTTTAGTTGAGCCATAACTCACGAGTTTCTAATTAACTCGTACCTACTCGTTCCTTGCTAAATCTTTGTGATTCCAAACCTTTACATAGACATGACATATTCCTTCACAGATCAACACAATCTATATACTCCTTTCATTCGTGTCAAATACTTCATTCCTTACTAACCATCTACTTCGTAAATAAAACGCTTATTTAAAACAACAGTCTTTCAATATCCTAACACCTTTGCAAGGTGGTCCTTCAACTCTTAAATCTTTTGATTCAAGACTTCAGCCTCATACACCTTACACAGCTACCGACGTTAACGTCAATAGTCAACTTGTCGATACTTCCTTAACTTATTCTTCAACAAGGATCCCTAACTGAACCTAATCCTTCCAACATATCATAATCCAATTCACATTATCCATTATACGGAATTTCATAGAAGATTCCGTCATTACTAAAATCAGAAGTACCAACACTCATCTTATCAAGAGTTCGAAGCCACACACAAGTAGACGACACAAATGAATAAAACCGACAAATAACGCCACAACCGAACATCACCCAAGCCATACTTCACCAACAAGTAAATAAGTCTATAATATACACACATCGATGTAACTTACACAATTGTATGCATATAAGACTCCCTACGATGATTAAGGACCCTAAACGATCCGTCGAGCACTCCCGAATCGCAACCGGCTAGAAACCGGACAACCGACATCAATCACAAAACTTTGGGTTTGTAATTGGCACATAAAAACATGTTCAAAGTGTTCAAATGCTATTTTACACTCAAAATGAGTACCCATACCCCTATATTTCGCTTTGAAACGACACGAGTACGTAACAAACAAAATCGGAAAATGCTGAAACAGTGACCTGCGCGGCTTGTCCCGCGACTTGAGGTCGCCCAGGAAGTCGCACAAGTCTCTGGACATCCCCTTTCCATCTACAACAGCCCCTGTTAAGCCCATTGACACCCCAACTCAAAACCAACTCGATTCCAAGTCATTTTGGCTCATTTCTATGGAAGTTTAGCATGTAAATGAGGTTCTAAACATGGATAAACTAACCGATTCTTTTTCCAATAATATGAGTAACATCCAATCTATTAATCGACCATTAAGATACATGATCAAGGATAGCCATGGTAGAACATATAACCAGCATAAACAAGTATATTTATGTAACAATATATTCATAATGACAGTAGCTAATTGAAATTATGAACATACTATACATGAGAATCCTCGTTACCATCATCATAGTTTTAATTCATATTTTTCCGGTAACTCTAAGACTATCCCGCCTTAGTACTTCTACCCATATCTCACAAATCATAACTTAATTCATCTCAGCTTAAGTCTAGATATCTCACTTAGCATACCTAGTTCACTTAAACTAACGCTCTGATACCAATTTGTAACACCCTAAAATTCAGGGCTAATTTAAACCTTAATTTAAAACAAGATTTACATATAATCTTCCAACTTTATATCTGAGTAGAGAAATATCTATGAGGTCATAATTACAAACATAGAATTCTTCAAATAACCTATTAATCTAATTATGTCACTATAATCAGATTAACTAGATTATCTAAGCAATCTATTCAAAAACCTCAATAACAAATAACTTCTCCGCTATTCCCAAAAGCTCTCGTCCCACTTCCCTTTATCTTTCCGAACTAGTACCTGGTAAGAAAACATCATTTGAAACGATTAGGCTAATGCCTAGTGAGAACATTCGGTTTCAAAATAATATTTATTTAAATAAATGTAAACAAGGCATAACAAACCTGATTTACCCTTTTTCTTACCACACGCATAACCATCATTTAATAACGGGTTAAACACGGTTCCATGACTACGATCTGACATTACATCAATCATTTCTCATGGTCCAGAGCCACACTACAAATCCTCACAGATTCTAGATAAATGCTCTTATCCAATAAATCGCAATAACACATGCCCATTTATTGGAAAGGAAGTAGAGATTACAATTACTTATGTCAATCCCTTTTTCTTCCTTAAGAATCGGGAATTACGTTTATTCCACGATTTCTCACACACATCGGAATAACGATTAATCTTCATCTATTCCACGTGTACATAACCACTAGTGCCTATGGATCCATATCACCTATTTGTATTCATACAGGTTCTTGCTTAATTATAAATCATTTTCAACCAATGAGTTTAAGCAAAACCATTAATTTAAAGTAATCAATTTTACTTTATAAAATCATCCCAAAACACTTCATTTATAAATATACCTTACCATACTTTAAAACATTATAAAAAGGTAAGGTAAGAATGAACTCACCTGATAGTAGACGCGTTATTCTTCCTTTCTTAAAGTTGTTAGGAAATTATGTCACCAATTTCACAATTAACTGAAATACCCAAATACATAATGTACCGGTATTAATCTACTGTTTAGAATCTTTAAAGACTAAAATCCTAAAATTCTCGTCTCTTATCGCAACCAACTAGCTGCGATATACCTTGTCGCAACCAACTGTTGAGACATGACACCATATCGCAACCAACTGTTGAGACATGACACCATATCGCAACCAACTAAATTCATAACTGTCGCAACTAACTGAGTTCATAACTGTCGCAACTAACTGAGTTCATGAATATCTCAACTAACTAAAAAACGTAAAAACCCATAAATTATCAGATTTAAGCTATGCGTGTAGTTATAAACTTCCAGATATGTTTATTACTACCAAAGGAACATAAACATAAGTCCAATATTTCTCGTAATACTTAATAACATCATAACCCAAATTTTAACCCAATAAAACTCATCTTCATACACATAATTATAACAAGTTTTATGTTTAGAACATACCTTTAATTCTGCAATTTTCCTCTAAAATCCAGCACCAAAATAAGCTTTTCTTCTCCTTCTTCTTCTTCTTTCTTTCTCGATCTCTCTCCAGATCTCTCTCTCTCTCTCTTTCTTTTCTTTCGTAAACAATACACACACACACAAAGATGACCAACTAAAAGATATGAGGACACCTCCTCATTTTATCCATCTTTTGTTGAGGTGTTGACACCTCAATCAACAATAAGCCAAACAAACCCCAAACTATCATCTCTTGACAAGTTCCATCGCTCAATTCCTAAATTAAATTAAAGTTTACCCCATATCTTATAATTTCACAAAATATCTAACATAACTTATTCGGGATTAAACTCTAAAATTAATTTATCAAATAATCAATCATTAATATTTTATACCAAAAAATCGAGATGTTACAGTCGCGGACCACCTCTCCGGTCCAACATCGTCCATGACTTTGGTTGCATTCTTGGCACTAACTCGTAGAAGATTCATGTACCGGTTAAACTCCCGATCCGTATATGCTCTGCATGCCGCCCAGTAGACATCCTTGTAGGTGGTAATACGTTTGTCCTGGGTTTTGGCGTTCATCTCCAAATGTCGACAACAATAGGCGTGAGGGGCGTTTGGGTACATGGCAGAGATTGCGGCGCTTATGGAAGGAGCCATGTCGAACATAAACACCAACCCTTATGGGTCTCCGATAGTTTGTCTCAACATGGACATAAACCAAGTCCACTCGTCCCCGGTTTCGGACTTGCCTACTCCGAAAGCTACTGGAACGATGGAGTTATCCCCGTCCATGGAAACCGCCAGGAACATCATACCCAAGTAAGGGCACTTTAAATGGGCAACGTCTATTACCAAGACACGACGCAGATTTGCCAGAAATGTGCTGTAACATCCTGAATTTTCGTTATTAATATTTTAATGAGAATTGGGATCTAATTGTATTTTGGTTTCAAACCTTGAATTATGTTGTAAATTATAATTCAATAGGGTTAAAACACAAGGGTTTGAAGTTTGGTGTCATTCGTGGATTAATGGAACTAGAGGGTGTGTTTTGTAGCAATGAAAGTGTGTATGGATAAGTTTAGAGAGAGTAAGATATTATCTCATTCTAATCTGTGTGTGGGGTTTAGTCTGTCTTAAAGCAGAAAGAAGAAGAACAGGAGAAAACGAGATTTCATCTGGGTCTGGTAAGAATCGTTTGTTATGTTTGAGAAATCTGGTATAGATGTTAGATTATGAAAGAATATGTATTCTTGGATGAATGTGCAGAATCATTATCGTTCGATTGAAGTTCTTAGTTTGCACAGGAAGTAGGCTTTTACTGCAAAGGTGAGTTCATTCAGTTCTTTGTATAAATCAATGCTTTTTAAGTTGTATTAAACCTTGATATATCTGTATAATTGGATTATGGCTGAATAGAGTGGCTTGAAATAAGATGACTTGACGAATTAGATTGATTTTCTGGACAAATTGAATGAGCAGTCCGTAGTCCCGGTACAGGCAAGTCCCGGTACTAGAGTGTCCCGGTACAATAGAGTCACGGTATTTACGAGTTTCGGTGAAGTCCCGATAGTGGGACTACCGGGAGTGGGGACTACCGGGAGTGGGACTACCGGGAGTGGGGACTACCCGGAGTTGGATAAAAGTGTCAGTTTGCAGACTTTGTAATAGATCTTGGATATGAATTTAAGAATGTAACAGTTAAGGTATCTAGAGACTTTGTATTACCTGTACAATTCTAGAAGTTGGAAGGTATAGTTGCATTACTCGTGGAAAAGTGCGATTTAAGAATTGACATATACCTTATGTTGCTTGATAATACGTACCTTGAAGAGTAGTATGTTAGGTTTATAGACCGCGCTAGTGTGATACTAGGCAGGAATGTGTTAAAGGTGATTTGCTCATACGGTTGTTATGGGAAATCTACGTGAAATAAATAATTCGCTTATACGATTGCTATAAGGAATTTTTGAGGTATAAATATGATATTCGCTTATACGATTGCTATGAGGAATTTATATTGATTAAATACCTGTATGAGTACAATTAGGTGATACGGATCCGTAGGCACTAAAGTTTGGTAATCACATGGAATAGGCGTGTGGTATTTCTCGTTTAATCGTTATTCCAGTGTGTGTGGGAAATCATGGAATAGGCGTGTGGTATTTCTCGTTTAATCGTTATTCCTGATTTCTAAGGAAGATAGTGAGGTTGACATAAGTACTTGTAATCTCTTTTTCCTTACTGATAAATGGGCGTGTGTAATCGCGATTTATTGGTGGAGAGCATTGATCTAGAATCTGTAAAGGTTCGTAGTGTGGCTCTGGATCATGATATGCTGATTATTTTGTTATCAGTAATAGTCATGGAATTGGGTAAAAATTGTATAATGGAATAGAGTTATACGTACGGTAAGAAAAAGGAGTAACCAAGTTTGTTATAACTTGTTTACATTGATTTTGCAAATGCTATTATTGAAATGAATGTTCTCACTAGGCGTTGGCCTAATCGTTTCATATAATGTTTTCTTACCAGGTTCAGGCTCGGGCAAATAAAAGGTTGTGGGACGAGTGTTTTGGGATAGCAGAAGTGGCAATTAACAAAAAGGAGATTTTGAAGGATAGCTTAGATAACTCAATTAATCTAATTATAGAGACATGATTAGATTGATAGGTTATTCGAAGTATCATGTATTGTAATTACACTCTTGATGGTTAATTCATTTGCTATCTATATAAGTAGAAATTTTATTGTCATGACCTGTTGTAACTTGAAGTTTAAATTGGTACGGATTTCGGGGCGTTACAATATGGTATCAGAGCAATAGTTTAAGCGAACTAAGTATGCTGATGAGATACTTAGACTTAAGCTAAGATGAAATAGGTTATGATATGTGAGATATGGGTAGAAGTGCTAAGACGGGATAGTCTTAGAGTCGACGGAAATACGTGAAATTAATACTGTGACGATGGAATGAGGATTCTTATGTATAGTATGTTCACAATTCCAATTAGCTACTGTTATTATGAATATGTTATTACACAAGCATGCTTATTTCTAAATTGTTACAGTGATTAATGATCGGTAAAGTACGTTCGTATGTCTAAATTTGTGTAACCATTTCTTATGGTTATCCCTTCGTGTTTTATCAGAAAATGGTAAATACGCCGCCGTTGTCCCCTATTTCTGAAATGAATAGGATTGGGATTGATTGGACTGAAGAAAGACAACCTGGATTAGGTGGGGTTCCTGAGACTCCGCCGGATTTTCTTTCTATCGGAGGATCACACAGACGGGTGCATGGGGTGGGTACCAGCACTGCCATCCCGAGAACACCAGAAGCAGGAATAGAGTCTCGGATGATGGAAAATACGATGCGGATGATGAACACGGCAATGGAAAGACAATCTGAAATGTTCATGAAGGCGCTTGATGATCGTACGACGGGGGTACCACGAACGACAACAGATGCTGGAATAACCCCTCCACTTCATACTCCGGTATCAGAAACTGAAAGAAGAGTAGAAAGAGGTTGCTCATATAAGACTTTTCTAAGTTGTAAACCACCGGAGTTTGTCGGAGCTGATAATCCAGTGGCGTGTATGAACTGGATCAGAGAGATAGAACAAGCCTTTCGGGCTTGCGAATGTGATGAGAAGTCAAAAGTTAGGTTTGCTTCGCAGATGCTGAGAGGAAACGCGTTGATGTGGTGGAATGTGCTGATTGCTTCAATTGCGACTTCCGTCCTGTCTGCAATGACTTGGGAGTCATTTAAAAAGAAGCTTTTGGAAGAATACTGCAACGAAAGCGAGATGGATCGAATTGAGGAGGAATTTCGAAATCTGAAAAAGGGTACTAATATTGTTCGAAAGTATACGGAACTATTCATGGAGAAGTTGAATCTAGTTGGGCAGGTAGCTCCAACTGAGAAGGATAGAGTTAAGGCTTATCTAAAAGGACTGCCAGCAGATATGATGTCAAGGGTGCGGAGTTCAAAAGCTTCAACATTGAGAAAATCGATCGAGGAAGCAAAGATTATAGAGGAAGTGTATGCTAAGGATAAAGAAGAAAAGACCCAAGTTGGGGAGAAGCGGAAATGGGAAAGTCGATTAGAGCATTCACAAAAGTCAAGGAGCGCTGGTAAAGGTACTTCTTATGAATCACGCCGCGAACCAAACTGGTGTCCAAAGTGTAAGAGCAAGCATTACGGACAGTGTCGGGTGATAGCATCTGAATGATTTAAGTGTGGAAAGAGCGGGCATACTGCGAATAATTGTCCAGTGCGGGTGAATACATGTTTTGAGTGTAAGCAACCGGGTCACTTTCGTCGGGAGTGCCCAAAGCTGAAAAAGAGCGACGATCAGAGTAAGAAACCAGTAATTCCAAAGCCAACGGGCCGAGCTTTTCGAATGACCACTGATGAAGCTAAGGAATCAAGGGACGTTGTCTCAGGTACATTCCTTGTTAATTCTTGTCCTGCGCGTATTTTGTTTGATTGTGGAGCAAATTTGTCATTTGTGTCCAAATCATTCTATCCTAAATTAGCTACGCATGTTACTACTTTAGATGACGCTTTAGTAGTAGAGGTAGCTAATGGGGGTCAAGCTTTGATTCGAGAAAGGATTGATGGTTGTACTATTCTTTTAGAAGAGACGAAATTTTCGATCAACTTGTTGTTGATGGAAATTGGAGGGTTTGACATAGTTGTGGGTATGGATTGGCTGACGGCCAATCTAGCAGAAATATTTTGCGCAAAGAAGTTAATTAGGATTCCAATAACCGATAAGGATGACGTATTCATCTTCGGGGAAAAGCAAAAGGGGGAAATTCCGTTAATCTCGGTTGTGAAAGCGCGGAAGTGTTTAATGAAAGGATGTATATCCTATATGGCGTATGTCTTAGATGGAAGGTTGGAAAAGAAACAATTGGAAGATATCAAGGTGGTAAGTGAGTTTTCTGACATTTTTCCTGATGATCTTCCTGGTCTACCTACTGAAAGGCAGGTGGAGTTTAGAATTGACCTCATTCCAGGTTCGTCTCCGATAGCGCGGGCACCTTACCGTCTGGCGCCGTCTGAAATGAAAGAAATGGTGACTCAACTCCAGGAGTTATTAGATAAAGGTTTTGTCAGACCGAGTTCTTCTCCTTGGGGAGCTCCGGTCCTGTTTGTTAAGAAGAAAGACGGTACTATGAGAATGTGTATAGATTACCGCGAGCTGAATAAAGTGACGATTAAGAATAAATATCCGCTTCCAAGAATCGATGATCTATTTGATCAACTTCAAGGGGCAGAATGTTTTTCTAAGATTGATTTGAGGTCGGGGTATCACCAAGTGCGGGTTAGAAATGAAGATATTCCCAAGACAGCTTTTAGAACCAGATACGGGCATTATGAGTTTCTAGTAATGCCATTCGGGTTGACAAATGCTCCAGCTGTCTTCATGGATCTGATGAACCGAGTGTGTCGACCTTTCTTGGACAAGTTTGTTATCGTCTTTATTGATGACATACTTGTGTATTCAAAGACTGAAGCAGAACATGAACAACACCTACGTGAAGTCTTAGAAGTTTTAAGAAGAGAGAAATTGTACGCAAAGTTTTCAAAATGTGAATTTTGGTTTAGAGAAGTACAATTTCTAGGTCACGTGATCACTTCAGAAGGAGTCAAGGTAGACCCAGCTAAGATTGAAGCTATGGCAAATTGGGAGACACCTAGAAGTGCATCTGAAATAAGAAGTTTCTTGGGTTTAGCATGTTATTACAGAAGGTTTATTAAAGACTTTTCTAAGATTGCATCTGCTTTGACTATTTTGACTAGAAAGAACGTGAAGTTTGTCTGGACGGAGAAACAAGAATCGGCTTTCAGAACCTTACGTCAAAAGTTGTGTGAGACTCCGGTTCTTGCTTTACCAGAAGGAACAGAAGATTTAGTGGTGTACAATGATGCTTCAAAGATGGGTCTAGGGTACGTATTGATGCAACGAGGCAAAGTGATTGCTTATGCGTCAAGGCAACTTAAAGAACACGAGAAGAACTACCCGACACATGATTTGGAGTTAGCGGCTGTCGTTTTTGCATTAAAGCTGTGGAGGCACTATTTATATGGAACCAAATGTACTCTTTTTACTGACCATAAAAGTTTGCAGCATGTTTTTGATCAGAAAGAGTTAAATATGAGACAGAGAAGATGGTTAGAATTACTTAAAGATTACGATTGCGAATTGCATTACCATCCTGGTAAAGCAAATGTCGTGGCCGATGCTTTAAGTAGGAAAGAGTATAGTGGATGTTTGAAATCGTTAAATGCTAGAATTGATGTGACATCGAGTTTGATGGAAAAGATAAAAGAGGCACAAACGGAGGCTTTACGGGAGGTAAACCTGAAAGAAGAAGTGATGGGCAAGCAACACCTTCAGTTGACTGAAGATGGCCGTGGAATTAAGTTGTTTCAAGGTCGTGTCTGGGTACCAAAGATTGGAGGAAATCGAGAACTGATTCTCGAAGACGCTCATAGATCTAAGTATTCCATACACCCTGGGAATACGAAGATGTATCGAGATTTGAAGTTGCTTTATTGGTGGTCGGCTATTAAAGTAGATGTAGCTCGGAAGGTAGAAACATGTAGAACATGTTCGTTGGTGAAAGCAGAACATCAGAAACCTTACGGAAGTTTCCAATCTTTGGAAATTCCAGAATGGAAGTGGGAGAAGATCACCATGGACTTTGTGACGAAGTTACCCAAGACGCAAAAGGGTAACGACACAATATGGGTAATCGTGGATAGATTAACTAAGAGTGCTCATTTTCTGGCAATGAAAGAAACATCACCAATTGAGAAGTTGGCTAAGTTGTATATTGATGAGGTGGTGTCGAGACATGGTATACCGGTGTCGATTGTGTCAGATCGTGATAGTCGGTTTACCTCAAGATTTTGGCGATCACTACAAGAGGAATTGGGTACGAAAGTTAATTTGAGCACTGCTTTTCATCCACAGACTGATGGACAGAGTGAAAGGACTATACAAACTTTGGAAGATATGCTTAGGTCATGTGTATTAGATTTTGGAGGTAACTGGGATACGCATCTACCGTTAGTAGAATTTGCGTATAATAACAGTTATCATTCCAGTATCGGAAGAGCGCCCTTCGAAGCCTTGTATGGTCGAAAATGTAGAACTCCGGTATGTTGGTTAGAAGCCGGAGAGAAACAGTTTGCTGGTCCAGAATTGGTACAACAAACAGCTGATAAGGTGAAAGAAATTCGGCAGCATATGAAAGCAGCTCAGGACCGACAGAAGAGTTATGCTGACCCAAAAAGGAGACCAAAAGAATTTCAAGTTGGGGAGCGCGTGATGCTTAAAGTGTCCCCATGGAAGGGTGTGATAAGGTTTGGTAAACGCGGGAAGTTAAGCCCTCGTTTTCTAGGACCTTTCACTATCTCTAAAAGGATTGGTTTACAAGCATATCAGTTGGATCTTCCACCAGAGTTGGAAGGAGTTCATAATACATTTCATGTTTGTTATCTTCGGAAATGTTTAGCCGAAGAAGAGGATGTGATACCACTCACTGATGTGAGAGTAGATGAGAAGAGTCGCTGTGTGGAAGAACCAGAGGCAATTTTGGAGAGATCGGTTAGAAAGCTACGAAATGGCAAGGAAGTAGCTATGTTGAAAGTACAGTGGAAGCACCATCGAGGTACTAATGTGACTTTAGAGTCAGAAGAAAGTATGAAAGATAAGTATCCTCATTTGTTTACTTGACTTTGATTTCGGGGACGAAATCATTTTCAAGTTGGGGAGTATTGTAACATCCTGAATTTTCGTTATTAATATTTTAATGAGAATTGGGATCTAATTGTATTTTGGTTTCAAACCTTGAATTATGTTGTAAATTATAATTCAATAGGGTTAAAACACAAGGGTTTGAAGTTTGGTGTCATTCGTGGATTAATGGAACTAGAGGGTGTGTTTTGTAGCAATGAAAGTGTGTATGGATAAGTTTAGAGAGAATAAGATATTATCTCATTCTAATCTGTGTGTGGGGTTTTGAGTCGGTCTTAAAGCAGAAAGAAGAAGAACAGGAGAAAACGAGATTTCATCTGGGTCTGGTAAGAATCGTTTGTTATGTTTGAGAAATCTGGTATAGATGTTAGATTATGAAAGAATATGTATTCTTGGATGAATGTGCAGAATCATTATCGTTCGATTGAAGTTCTTAGTTTGTACAGGAAGTAGGCTTTTACTGCAAAGGTGAGTTCATTCAGTTCTTTGTATAAATCAATGCTTTTTAAGCTGTATTAAACCTTGATATATCTGTATAATTGGATTATGGTTGAATAGAGTGGCTTGAAATAAGATGACTTGACGAATTAGATTGATTTTCTGGACAAATTGAATGAGCAGTCCGTAGTCCCGGTACAGGCAAGTCCCGGTACTAGAGTGTCCCGGTACAATAGAGTCCCGGTATTTACGAGTTTCGGTGAAGTCCCGATAGTGGGACTACCGCGAGTGGGACTACCGGGAGTGGGGACTACCGGGAGTGGGACTACCGGGAGTGGGGACTACCGGGAGTGGGGACTACCGGGAGGGGGACTACCGGGAGTGGGGACTACCGGGAGTGGGGACTACCGGGAGTGGGGACTACCGGGAGTGGGACTACCGGGAGTGGGGACTACCGGGGTGGGGACTACCGGGAGTTGGGATAAAAGAGTCAGTTTGCAGACTTTGTAATAGATCTTGGATATGAATTTAAGAATGTAACAGTTAAGGTATCTAGAGACTTTGTATTACCTGTACAATTCTAGAAGTTGGAAGGTATAGTTGCATTACTCGTGGAAAAGTGCGATTTAAGAATTGACATATACCTTATGTTGCTTGATAATACGTACCTTGAAGAGTAGTATGTTAGGTTTATAGACTGCGCTAGTGTGATACTAGGCAGGAATGTGTTAAAGGTGATTTGCTCATACGGTTGTTATGGGAAGTCTACGTGAAATTAATAATTCGCTTATACGATTGCTATAAGAAATTTATGAGGTATAAATATGATATTCGCTTATACGATTGCTATGAGGAATTTATATTGATTAAATACCTGTATGAGTACAATTAGGTGATACGGATCCGTAGGCACTAAAGTTTGGTAATCACATGGAATAGGCGTGTGGTATTTCTCGTTTAATCGTTATTCCAGTGTGTGTGGGAAATCATGGAATAGGCGTGTGGTATTTCTCGTTTAATCGTTATTCCTGATTTCTAAGGAAGAGAGTGAGGTTGACATAAGTACTTGTAATCTCTTTTTCCTTACTGATAAATGGGCGTGTGTAATCGCGATTTATTGGTGGAGAGCATTGATCTAGAATCTATAAAGGTTCGTAGTGTGGCTCTGGATCATGATATGCTGATTATTTTGTTATCAGTCATAGTCATGGAATTGGGTAAAAATTGTATAATGGAATAGAGTTATACGTACGGTAAGAAAAAGGAGTAACCAGGTTTGTTATAACTTGTTTACATTGATTTTGCAAATGCTATTATTGAAATGAATGTTCTCACTAGGCGTTGGCCTAATCGTTTCATATAATGTTTTCTTACCAGGTTCAGGCTCAGGCAAATAAAAGGTTGTGGGACGAGTGTTTTGGGATAGCAGAAGTGGCAATTAACAAAAAGGAGATTTTGAAGGATAGCTTAGATAACTCAATTAATCTGATTATAGAGACATGATTAGATTGATAGGTTATTCGAAGTATCCTGTATTGTAATTACACTCTTGATGGTTAATTCCTTTGCTATCTATATAAGTAGAAATTTTATTGTCATAACCTGTTGTAACTTGAAGTGTAAATTGGTACGGATTTCAGGGCGTTACATGTGCGGATCTGCAAAAACGTAGGTGGTTTACCTTTGTAAATGTTATAGTTTAAAATGTGTAGACATATGACGTGTTAAAATACGTACCGTGCATCCAAGGGCAGCGAAGCACATCTCAAACCTTCCATGTGAATCGGTCCTTATCTGGGTGACAGTACCTGGATTCTGCAGCTGCAAATTATATAAATATGCTGGGAGTCGTTCATACGACTCCTCGAACGTGCCTCTCACCAATAGCAGTGCCCTGCATCGCGCACGCCAAGCTTGGTGGTAACCAATCGTGACACCGAACTGCTGGTGTACATCGTCCACGATGTCCTTTGGACGCAATGACCTGCTAGCATCAAGAAATTTGCCTTTCAGTATCGCACCCAAAGTCCTTTTGGTGGCTTGTTTGTGGTGGGGATTCAGTTGCGTCCTCGTACAAGTGTGTACGTCGTGCAACTTTCTAATAAGTAACGCCCCTCCTTTCTCTCCCGCGGGAATCGCGTACATCCTCCACTTACAGTTTTCTCTTGCACATTCAACTATGTATCTGCTTTTGTCGGATTTCGACGTGTGACTTTCGAAACCCTCTTCCAAGAACTTAAGTCCGACTTGACTTGCCAAGTGATCCTTCGAATCAAATATCTGACCTACTTTTAACCTTAAACTGCGATTATAAGGTGTAGGTTCGTAGGTTTGTGTATGGGTATTCTGGTCTGGAAGAATAGGGGGCATATCAAAATAGTCATTTAACTGACTAAATGATTTATTACTAGGGGTATATTCTTCGTGATCATCACTATCGGTATCTGATCTGTCTATATCAGCATTACCCGTTTTGAAAACATAGGTTTCGTCATCAGCAACTCCAGCACAACGTCCTTCTTGTGGTTGTTGTTGTCGCGTCTCCGGAACATAATCAGGAATACAGTCGTTAAGACCATATGCATGATCCAAATGAACTGTTGGGCCGTGGGACGGTTGAAATTGAGAATCAGGCTGCTCGATCTGGAGGTCTTCGTCATCAGCGTCGTCGTCACCTTCGTCATCACCGTCGTCGTCACCGTCGTCATCGTCTTCGTCGGATTCGGCATACACAAAAAGTAATGGCGATCTTTCTGATTCGGCTGCAAAGTGCAGAAAACCAGAGATATCCCCATCGTTGGATAACTCCACAAATGACCCATCACCATTCTTAAACACTAACTTGCAAACAGCAGAAGGGTTGATTCCACATTTTTGCATGGCGTATGCAACAAACTTCTGATAAGTATAGTTTACTGACAATTTTACACCATGCTTAGATTTATAAGCAAAATTCCACTCATTGTTATCTTGCACCCATTCACCATCGAAACAGAAAAATAGCTTAACTTTTGCAACAGATGAACTCATTTTTTCAGTAGTATCTCAAAAACAAAATATTGATGAAAGAAAGCAAGAAAGAAGTATGGAATCGGTGTGAATTATGGACTGCATTTTACTGATATTTATGGATGAAACAACCAACATTGATGAAACAACCAACATAATGTAAGATCCCACACTGGTTGGGGAGGGGAACAAAGGTTGCCTTATAAGAGGAACTTGATACCTCCCCTATCAGACGCGTTTTAAAACCGTGAGTCCAGGTGTGTGGACAAAGCGGACAATATCCGGTACGGTTGGCCTGGGATGTTACAAATGGTATCAGAGCCGAGAACCAGACTGGAGTGCCAGCGAGGACGCTGGGCTCCCAAGGGGGGTGGATTGTAAGATCCCACATTGGTTGGGGAGGGGAACAAAGGTTGCCTTATAAGAGGAACTTGATACCTCCCCTATCAGATGCGTTTTAAAACCATGAGTCCTGGTGTGTGGACAAAGCGGACAATATCTGGTACGGTTGGCCTGGGATGTTAACGTCCCAAAAATTACAATAAATTTAAACTTTTAAAAATACCATTTTAATTAAATAAACCACAAGTGTTTAAATCCAAATAAACGTTTTATCCAAAACCTCGTTAAGTTAAACAACCAACTCAATTAAAACAGCGGAAAGTATAATAATTCTAAACATAGAGTCTCAAAATAAATAATGGTGAAAGTCTCTTCAACGCGCCAGTGTGTACCGTCACGCCTTACTGCCACTCGTACCTGAAACAGTAATTTATAGGGAAAGGGTAAGCACGAAGCTTAGTGAATTCAAACACATACATAGAATAGCTATCATATAGACATTACTCCTATCAGCAGATAGACGTAAGCAACCAATACATACCAGTATAAAAATATATCATAAACAAGCAAACTCATGCAAGAATATCTGTGTATGCATCCATTGGTCTCCCCGAATTCATACGACACCCGTGTACGTATTCCTCAGTCTCCCCGAGTTCATACCACACCCGTGTACGTATTCCTCGGTCTCCCCGAGTTTATACGACACTCAAGGTCTCATACTAGATACTAACTCAGCCTAGTACTACACACAAACAAATCAGCTAACACACACGGACTACAATAGTTCACATATAATCTCTATCCTACGCAGTGAGTGAACTCACCTCGAAAAGCAATGCGGAACTCCACAGACAGCAACAAGAACCCGCCAACTCCAACTCACTTCTTTCCACCTAAAGAGGTGTTATAAAGAGTCAATACGTAGCCCCAACCCGAAAATACAACTATAAGTCTAATTGTGCATTTTCCGGTTTTTGGTCTAAAACTGCAGGTCTGTTCGTGACCTGTTTAGCCCCCCTTAAACCCACCAAACCAGAAATATAATTCCATAATTTGAAAGTTCTATGTATTAGCTTTCCAGGGACATATCGCACGCGTTCATCCGAGGTCCCTACTATTTTATATGAATTTTACAAAACAGACTACCCGAACAGTGAAATCCGGAACAGTCTGCACTAATTGCTAATTTGGCCCTAGCTAGAGGCCTTATTAATTTTTCTGTAAAACATATGAAACATACTAGACACAATTTGTGATATTTGGACACTGGTTTCACCTCAATCCGAGTTTCCTAGATTTTTCTATGCATTTTACAAAACAGGGACAGATTAGGCATTTTCACATAAAATGATAACTTTGGTTTCTCGGTTTAGGGTTTCTCGGTTTAGGGTTTCACGTTTAGGATTAGGATTAGGGTTTAGGCAACTAATGGCTGGGCTAAAACAAGCACCACCCACTGCCACCCTAGGCAGTGGTGGTCGGCGGCGGCGTGGAGGTGGCAGCCACCACCGGCGGTGGTGGTGGTTCGATACCAAAATCCGGTGAGGCAACGGGATGAACTAACCATCCTATCTAGGCCACACACACACCCACGCATAACCAAACAGACGCAAACCCACCAACACAACCACCGAACTGGTGGTGCACGGCGGTGGCACACCGACGGCAGCCATGGCTGCGGCGGCGGTGGTGGCTTCGTGGTGATTTGACGACGACGAAGGAGAAAGCAAGACGAAAAGGAGAGCTTACCTTTTGAGAAGAACGCAGCAGCAAACACACGATATCCCGACTCCCTTCGCGTCCCGATCGCCGGTTCCCTCTCTCTCTCTCTCTCGCTACTATTCTCTCTCTCCGGCAGCGGCTGGCGGCGGCGGCTTGGCGGTCTTGTGGTGGCTCGACGGTGACAGCAAAAGGAAAAGGGGGACGAGGGCGGCACTTAGGGTTTTGGGGTTGTTTCTTGCGTGAGACTCCAAACTAAAACACAGGGGGAGGGGGTCGGTTCTTATGGGCCGATCCCATGCAACTTCATGCCAAAAATTACATTTTTAGTCCTTGACTTCCAAAGCTAAATCATTTTTACCACTTAAGTTAGGATTTTACCAATTAAACCAATTATCACAAAACTAATTCATTTTTGGTCCTTGCCGCCTAATCCCGTTAAAAAAACGTTTCGAGAAAAATTAAATTAATAAAATAAATCATACCGGGATACGGGCTTTACAACTCTCCCCCGCTTGAATTAGGCTTCGTCCTCGAAGTCTATGTCCGCGAATAGTTCCGGATAGTTCTTCCGCTTCTCAACCTCGGGTTCCCAAGTCCACTCAGACCCTTTACGGTGTTGCCACTAAACTTTCACCAAGCTTATTACCTTGTTACGCAAGGTCTTCGTCTTCCTCTCAATAATAGCAATCGGCTTCTCCACGTAGTTAAGCCGCTCGTCAATCTGAATATCCTCAAGAGGAATCACCGCAGACTCATCCACCACACACTTCCGCAACTGAGACACATGGAATGTGTTGTGGATCAAGCTCAGCTCGTCCGGTAACTCTAAGCGGTAAGCTACCTTTCCCACTCAAGCAATGACCTTGTAAGGTCCAATGTAACGGGGTCCCAACTTTCCCCGTTTACGAAACCGAATCACCCCTTTCCATGGTGAAACCTTCAACAAAACATAATCTCCCACCTGAAACTCCAAGTCTGATCGTCTCCTGTCGGCATAACTCTTCTGCCGACTCTGTGCAGTAGCTAAACGGTCCCGCACCATTTGTATCATCTCAGTTAGGGGTGAGCAGCGGAACTGGGTACCCGCCTTTGGAACCGGAACCGCTCCGGAACTGCCGGTTCTGGAACCGCAACCGATGTGACTGGTTCCGGTTCCTAAAATAACGGAACCGATGTGACTGGGTCCGGTTCCGGTTCTCATTTTTTTAGAACCGCTACCCGCTGGGTACCCTCCGGGACCGGGTACCCGGAACCGCTGGGTACCCAAAACCGGAACCGCTGGGTACCCGGTACATTTTAATAGAAAATATCTAGTAATATTTATTATATATTTAATCTAAATAAAAAAAAACTAATAAACTAACAAAATTCCTTTTAGGGTTTAGTCACTTATTAATGATTCACAATTTCACACTTCAGACTCCATACTCCAGAGTCCATAGCGCCGCACGCACACCTCACCTCACCTCACCTCATGAATCGTCCGCTGTTCGCCGCCGGCCACCGTCTGCCGTTCGCCGTAAGGTATGTTCTATTTTGTTCTCGTTTTTGTGTTGTTTGTTTATTCTTGATTTGGTGCCGTTTGTTCTCGATTTTGTGCTATTTGTTCTCGATTTGGTGCTGTTTCTTCTCTTAATCAAGTAGGTGAGGTCGTGAGGGTTTGTTCTTTTGATGTTCGGTTGGTGTTTGTTCTCGATTTGGTGCTGTATCTTCTCTTAATAAGTATGTTTTTGTATGTTTTCATCCCACGAAAACCATCATGTTATTTGTTTTTTTGCTGAAGATGTAACCATGTTGATGATGATGAACAACAATGAACCAGAAACGAAAACTCACTTTTGGGTTTTCTTAATCATGTCTTTTCATTATATATATATATATATATATATATATATATATATATATATACAAACCCACCCACCAGTTAGTATTATTATATATACAAATCCACCCACCAGTTAAGTATGTACTTGTTTTTTGGTTAATAGATTTTGTTTTAGTAATATATTTACCATTAATGATTAACATGGTTTTGATGTAAGATGTTGAAAATGGGTTTTGCATTAGTTGATTTTTTTGTCGTTTTTGCTGTTTAAATCAGTAATTTGGCCATATATATATATATTATCAGTTGCTATTTGATTTTTTGCTGTTTTTGCTGTTTAAATCAGTAATTTTATTAGTTGACTTTTTGCTATTTTATTGTTGTATTATTTATAGTAAATTCCCTTTTTTGTCAGGTTTAACAATGGATGTACCTCCCATTGACGTGGATGAAAATGAAAGTGAGGCTGTTGATCAAAACCAAAGCCAAAAAAGTATACCCCAAGTCGGAGACAAAAGGAAATCAAGTGTTTGGCGTCATTACGAAGACATTAGAGATCCAACCACGGGCAAGGTTGTGAAGGCAAAATGCAAGTATTGTTCCAAGTTATTAAACGGGTGCACAAAGAATGGTACATCTTCTCTCTCAAAACATCTTGGTTCTTGTCCAAAATACCCGGCAAATGTCGATAAAAAACAAATGAAAATTAGTACTTTTAGAACTAGTCAAAGTGAAGCAGCCACTATTTCTAATTGGGAGTTTGATCAAAATTCTATTAGACTTGCTTTAGCTAAAATGGTTATTCTTGATGAGCAACCGTTTTCTATCGTCGAACGTGATGGATTTAGAGGTTTTTGTAGTGCCGGTATGCCACAATTTTGTATTCCATCACGATTCACGGTTGCTAGAGATTGTAGTAAACTATTTCTTAGTGAAAGGGAGATACTAAGAAATACTTTCAAAAGTTTGAACTCTAGAATTGCTAGAGATTGTGGAATCATGTGTTCTTCAATGGGGTATAGAAGATAAGTTGTCTTGTCTTACTGTAGATAATGCAAGTTCTAATGATGTGGCCGTTGCGCATTTGAAAGATAATCTTAGTGAAAAACTTGTTTTGGGAGGTGAGTTTTTTCATATGAGATGTGCTGCTCATATTTTAAACTTGATTGTTAAAGATGGCTTGAATATGGTTAAGGATTCCATCAATAGTATTCGGGGTGCGGTTAGATATGTGAGGAGCTCTCCGGCAAGAGCTAAGTTGTTTGATGAGTGTGCTTTAAAGTCTAAAATTCCATGTAAGGGTTCTGTTTGTTTAGATATGCCAACACGGTGGAACTCCACTTACATTATGTTAGATTTGGCTCTTAAATTTGAGAAAGCTTTTAAAAGAATGAAACAAGAAGATCCTGATTTTGTAAAAGACCTCAAAGATGGATTTCCAACCCAACATGATTGGGAAAATGCCAAAGCGTTATCACTTTGTTTAAAACAATTTTACGAGGCCACAAAAAGGATTTCCGGCACTTTATATGTTACAGCTAATATGCATTTTCATGAAATCTTGGGTGTCCTTGCTTCTTTGTTAGAGTGGAGAGAGGGTGATGAACCTAGTATTATGCGTATGGGTGATGAAATGAGAAAAAAGTTTGACAAATATTATGGAGGTTTTGGTAGAACAAATGTGATGGTTTTAGTTGCAGTGGCTCTTGATCCACGTTATAAGATGAGGTTTGTGAAGTTTTCATTAAGAAAGATCTTTCCTTCGGACTCCGATAAAGTGAGTGATATATATGATCAAGTATATGATGTTTTGAAAAAATTATATGACCATTATGCTAATGTTTCTTCATCATCAAAGGATGATTCTTCTATTTTCTTTGTGAATGATGATGGTGACCAAAATTTTGTTGGGACGGTGAAAAATAAACAGATGAGAAAACTCTATGATGGGTTTTATGAAAATGATGTTGGGGATGCTTTTGAGAAATTTGAGTTGGAAGAATATCTTGAGGCTCCGCCTGAAAAAATGGATGTTGAGAAGTTTGAAATTTTGAGGTGGTGGAGTGAAAAGTGTACTACATATAATGTATTGGGATCAATGGCAAAGGACATTCTAGCAATTCCGGTTTCTACAGTTGCTAGTGAGTCTGCTTTTAGTACATCCGGTCGGGTGGTAGATGAGTTTCATAGTAGTTTGGGTCCGAAGACGGTGGAAGCTTTGATATGTGCTCAAGATTGGTTGAGAGGATCATCAATATGTTTAGACATGGAACAATATTTGGAGGATGTGCAAAAATACGAGGAAGGTAATTTACTTATTTATTGTCTTTTTTCATATATATTTTTATTTGTTAATTTCATATTTAACATTCTAATTTGCGTTTTTATTTGTTAATTTCAGAAATTGGTCGTATTGATCTTGATGAGACATTTGTTAGCATCAACTAATTTCTTTTTGAGGTAATTTTCTAATTTTTATTTATTGTAGTGACAATTTATAAAATGGCATGGTATTGGTTTAGTTAGGTATTTTATTTTTTTGACTTTGATCCAAGTGTTTTATTTGTTAGGTGTTGACGACTTGACGTGAAGTTCCATGAAGTCGTGAAGACATGAAGCGTGAAGTGCCGTGAAGACATGAAGCATTTTATTTGTTTTGTACTTTTGTTGATGTTGTATCAAGACTTAAGAATTTCTAATTTGGATGTGTAATAATTATTTTTATCGGATTAGTTTTTAGTTTTAATCGTTTGTTGTATGAAAACTACGTTGGTACTTTATGTTTAAGTTTAGGTTGTTTTTTTCAATTTTGAAAGTGTTTTAAATTTAGGTTTTATTGTAAAAAATGTAAAAAAAATTGTCAGCGGGTACCCGGAACCGGAACCGGTTCCCAGCGGTTCCGGGACCGGTTCCAAAAAACAGAGAACCGATGGGAACGGTTCCGGTTCCGGTTCTTTCTTTTTAGGAACCGCCGGTTCCGGTTCCGGTTCCGTGAAAAAAGGGCGGGTACCCGGTATTGCTCACCCCTAATCTCAGTCGTCTTCAGCACAATATCAGTGCTCCCCAATACTCGCAGACCAAACTCGCCCCAGCAAATGGGCATCCTGCACTTCCTACCATACAACATCTCGTACGGCGGCCTGCCAATACTGGAATGGAAGCTGTTATTGTAGGAAAACTCCGCCAAAGGAAGGTACTGATCCCAACTACCTCCAAAATCAATAGCACATGCCCGAAGCATATCCTCGAGTGTCTGAATAGTACGCTCACTCTGCCCGTCGGTCTGAGGATGAAAAGTCGTACTAAAATGCAACCGCGTACCCATCTCCTCCTAAAACTTCTCCCAAAACCGGGAGGTAAAACGGGTGTCCCTGTCAGAGACAATCGAAACTGGCACTCCGTGCCTGGCTACAATCTCTCACATGAAGATCTCTGCGAGCTTCTCCGCCGAGGAGCTCTCCTTGATGGCCAAGAAGTGAGCACTCTTCGTCAGACGATCGACAATCACCCATATAGCATCATTCCCACGGGGAGTCCTTGGGAGTTTAGTAATGAGATCCATCGTGATTTGTTCCCATTTCCACATCGGAATCTCTAAAGGCTGCAACTTCCCATGCGACCGTTGGTGCTCAGCCTTGACTTTCCGACAAGTCAAGCATTCTTCTACATACTTGGAGACATCCCGCTTCATGCAGGGCCACCAATAATCCTCCCGCACGGTCGCGGTACATCTTTGTAGCTCCAGGATGAATGGAAAACTTGGACTTATGCGCCTCGTTCATCAATGTCTGTCTGTTCCCACCAGTGAAGGGAACCCAAACTCGACCATACCGTGTCAATAGACCTCGACTATCACGGGCAAAATTCGGAATTTCACCCGAAACTCTCTCGCGTTTGGCATTCTCGTCCAAAATCGCCAGTTCTTGAGCTTTACCTATTGACTCAAGGAGAGGTGCAACTACTGTTAACCACTGACACAAACCCCGAAGTGGCTCACCAACCGAATGTCGACTAAGTGCGTCCGCAACAACATTCGCTTTACCCGGGTGGTAAAGTATCTCACAATCATAATCTTTGACTACGTCGAGCCACCTCCTCTGTCGCATATTGAGGTTTTGTTGGTCCATCAAGTATTTGAGGCTTTTATGGTCAGTGTATATCGTACACTTGACGCCATACAAGTAATGCCTCCAAATCTTGAGTGCAAACACCACTGCTCCCAACTCTAGGTCATGTGTCGGGTAGTTCGCCTCATGAGGCTTTAACTGCCTCGAAGCGTAAGCTATAACCTTGCCGCGCTGCATGAGCACGACGCCCAACTCCTGGTGGGAAGCGTCATAATACACCACTAAATCCTCCATACCCCCGGGCAAAGTCAACACCGGAGACTCGCATAAACGTCTGCGTAGCTCCTCAAAAGCCCTCTGCTGCTCTTCACCCCAACTAAAAGCCGCAGATTTCTTCGTCAATCGGGTCATAGGTAATGCAATCTTAGAGAAATCCTGAATAAATCTCCGGTAGTACCCGGCTAACCCAAGAAAACTCTGTACTTCAGTGGGAGTCTTCGGCACCTCCCACCGTGGGGTTTTCCGTTGTGTTATGCCTTGTGACAATACCGTGGGGTATCGATCAAGGTATATCTTCAATTATGATGTAATTGGGTAGCGATATGGACCTTCTCCATGGAATCCAATTTGTGAATGTATCGAATTGTTATTCCTACATGCTATGATTATGCCCTATGTGCTATGTGTAAACCTCACTTAGGCTTTAAAAGCCTAACACTTGTTATGTGTTTTATGTGTTACAGATTTTAGTGGTTCCGGACACAAGAAGGTCTAGAATGGGGTTGTGAGCATGGGATCATTGTTGGAGAGTTAAAGATTGGAAGATTGATGATAGAACTTTCCGACATCCTTTTTATATTTGATTGCGATAGTAGTGATCAAATAAGCTAGTGGTCCATTAGTAGTTAAAATTAACTAAATCTTTGTATTAATGGTTATGTAATGATGATTAGGTATACTTTCACTTTGGAAAGGTGTACCACTCTTCCGTTTTATGGAAGTTTTTGTTAACCCCTATTTTGGGGTGTTACAAGTTGGTATCAGAGCAATAGTTTAAGCGAACTAAGTATGCTAATGAAGATACTTAGACTTAAGCTGAGATGAATTAAGTTATGACTTGTGAGATTTGGGTAGAAATACTAGGACGGGATAGTCTTAGGGGGCGTTTGGTTCGCTGGAATTTGATGGAATCTGGTGGAATTGGAATGTGACATTCCGTTGACCAGATTCCATTCCAACGTTTGGTTCAATCTTTTGGCCAAATGGAATCCCTACAATTCCATTGAATTCCATCATTTAGCCAAAAAACATTCCACACCTTAAACCATGGAATTCAATGGAATGGAATGTCTGATTTTCATAATACCAAAACTACCCCCATGCCATCACCACCGCCACCGCCACCACCGCCGCCACCACCACCGCCACCGCCACCACCACCACCGCCACCGCCACCACCACCACCGCCACCACCACCGCCACCACCGCCACCGCCACCACCACCACCGCCACCGCCACCACCACCACCACCACCACCGCCACCAAAAAAAACAATTGCTTTTGAAAAAAACAATTAAAATGATCAAAAGGGTATTTTGGTCATTTACCAAAATTTCATTCCAATTCCAAAGCTACATTCTGTGAACCAAACAGACAGATTCCAATTCTTTTAACAGATTCCATTCCAATTCTGTCAACCAAACAGCTGGTCAAACTTGACAACATTCCATTCCAATTCCTTCAAAGTCAAATTCCTTTGACAGATTCCATTCCATCCAAAAACATTCCAGCGAACCAAACGCCCCCTTAGAGTCAACGGAAATACGTGAAATTAGTATTGTGATAATGGTAACGAGGATTTTCATGTATGATATGTTCACAATTTCAATTAGCTATTGTTATTATGAATATATTATTACGCGAGCATGCTTATTTCTAAATTGTTACAGTGACTAACGATCGGTAAAGTATGTTTTAGGGTATGTGCATAACCATTTTCTTATGATTATCCTTTTAGGTTATAGTAGAACGATGGTGAATATGCCACCAAAATCCTTTGGAGGACAGATCGGTAAATGATTGAGGGTTGGAAGGACAACCTGGAAATTGGCGGGACTCATGAACGTCCGCCAAGGTAACCTTTAATAGGTGGTTGATGCGTGTAGAAATAGAATAAGAAATGTTTGACCAAGACGAAAATAGTATGACATGGTTGATACGTAAATCGTGGAATGCATGTATAGCAAACGTCATAAGGCCGAAAGGACGACCACCGGTCGGGGGTAAAATGTCAATGATAAGTTACTTAAGTAAGACGATTGACCTCGTTGAGTAATTAGCCTTCATTTGCGAGTAAAGTTTTTATGCATGGTGTTCTAGAGTATGTTACATGAATTTTCATGATTTCAAACCAATTGCATAAATAACAGTTTTAGTCAAGGCTGAATTAGTATGTGCAAGTGAGTATTTAAAGAAAAGGCAATCCCATTTACGTTGCACAACGAAATTTAGGAGTTGTTACAAAATATTTCTTACATTACATGAAAAGTTGAATTGTAGCAAGAAAACGTTGGCCAGCAAAACATTTAATAACCAACAGGAGTATTGATCTAATAATATCATATAAATAAGTGGGAGAACCGACTAGCTTAATTCGAGTCGGTAAAACTTTTTTCGAACTATTGTTGTATGAAAAGATTTTTATTTTATTATCGTCGTAACAACTTTATTTTGATTAAGAAAGATTGAGTTTACGAAAATTTATTATGCAAACAATTCTCGAGATCGTTGTGCAGTACATTGGAGTCGTGTGAATGTAGGGGTCATGTGTGCCCAAGTTATTCCAAAAGTTGTTTTATAAAATGAGAAAATGTGTGAATTGAGATATGTAACAATGTATTTTGGTTTATGTATTCGTGTGCGTGGCACATGTTTAACCAAACGTTTATTTTAGCCTTAAAGGCTTGATTGATATTCAAATGAGTCTTTTGAATGTTTGTCAGTTTTAAATGACTTGAGATGGAGTCTTGGTTGTATTATATGCTTAACTGCATTTTAATTGAATAAGTGTTGGTCTTAAGTGTAAAGACTGTTCGATAACTTTCGCGTTTTAATACCTTAGGAACTAACGAACCTTGGCGAGGTATATACATTGTGAAGTATAGTATACTTATATAAATTGACTTCGTTGGGAGAGTAGCAATGAAGGAGTCATAGATTTATTATGCCTTGGAACGTATGTTGCATAATGATCATTGATCCTTGGAGTAGATGGCTAGGTTTTGAACTTAGTTGAGTTTTAAGACCATTGACCCGATTTAATAAGCTCGTTATAGGCTTGGGTTGGGATTACATGGATTGTATTAAAATAGAAGTTTGCATGATGTGAATGTTTTGGGTATTCTTTTGGATTTAATTATTGTTAAGTCTTAAACCAGAAGAATAAAAGCTGAAGGACCACTTGGTAAGAGTGTTAAGATTATGAAAGACGGTTGTATTATAGAAGTATTTTACTTGCGATGTAGATGGTTTACAAAGGAGAAAGTATTAGGCATAAATGAAGTCAGGTATGGAAAATGTTGATCTGGGAAGGATCGTACTGTGTTTTAGTATTAGTATGGAATCACAAGGAGCTAGTATGAACGAATAAGTTCAAGTTAATTAGCAAATCGAAAGTGGTAGTTCAACTAAAGTTGGGGAGGAGATATTTAGTGAAATAAACTCGATTAAAATGTGTATGAATGATTGTGAGAAACCTGGTTTGTGGTGAAAGGCTATACGTGAAGAATGTACGAGTGAGTATTGGTATTAACTGCCAAGATAAATGTGTCAACTAGTATGTATTATGAAGTTAGAACTAGGAAGTATCTGATGGAAGTCTTTTCGAGGATACCAGATAAATAGTACTAGTTGTCAATGAAGCTGTTGGATGATGTGGTTGTAAGATGGTGTAGTGATTTGGCTATAATTGGAATAGAGTGTCGAGCGGTAGTGTGAGTTCATCCAAGGTGATTTTGGTTGTGTGGGTCGTTAAATAAGTTTATGATTTTGAATCATAGGAAGTTTAATAAAGAGGAGAAAGCGGTATCGGTATGTGGAAAAGTTGGGAGAAAGAGACAAATAATGATTGGAGGGTAATACTTCATGTTAACATAGGAGGTAATGATAGAAAGGTCGGACCTAAGAATGTAGTTATACTACAGGTTCAATGGAACTATCACCTTTGATATATAATATTTTAGTGTTTGGTTGAAATGTGGTCGCATAGTACGATATTGATGTGAGAAAGTGATAGCATTCTATACCGAAGAAACGCATAATTCATGGATGTAATAATGGACTGACGTGGTTGTTGAAATAATCTAATAGTAACGAGTATGCTTAATTTACAGTATACGTGGAAAATTCAGGTAGTACATGATAATGTTATTTCGAGATTTGGAGAGTGAGTTGGGATGATGATGGGGTGAAAGGAAGACTCTTGTTCTTCTTAATCCCATTGGTTTTAGGTGAAGAGAATACGGTAATCGTTAAGCTATAGTGTTGGAGTAATTAGTAGATGTAAAAGAAATACCTCGAATGCAGTTCTCGGTGTTACAAGGATTTGCCTAGAGATCTTAACTGACGTTTTTAGAGAAACTATCCTTTTGGATTGTAGTTGTGTGGTGGATATTCCGTGTAAACAAGAGAGAAATGATAGCAGTATGCTAGAATAAGAAGTAGTCAAACATGGATTTGATGATAACAATTATTCTAAGAGGATTGGTTTGCAGGTATATCATTTGGATCTTCCGCCAGAGTTGGGAGGGGTACATAATACCTTCCAAGTGTTTTATCTTCGGAAATATTTGGCCGAAGAGAAAGATGTGATGTAACTGAGGTGAGAGTAGATAAAGAAAGTCGCGGTGTGGAAGAACCAGATGAAATTTTGGAGAGATAAGTTAGGAAGCTACGTAATGGTAAATAAGTAGCTATGTTGAAAGTTCAGTGGAAACACCACCGAGGTAGCAATGTAACTTTAGAGTCGAAAGAGAGTATGAGGGATAGATATCCTCATTTGTTTACCTGACCTTGATTTCGAGGACGAAATCATTTTTAAGTTGGGGAGAATTGTAACACCCGGAAAATCCTTGTAAGTAATATTAGTCCTAATATTTCTTTATATTTTGACTTCTTAGATTATGATTGAATTCCTAAGAAATTTCCATGATTGTTACTTGTTAATTGAGAACTTCCGATAGAAATCAGTAAATTTATTCCTTAAGGAAATTAATGAAAAATAGATGATAAAGTTAAATATTAGATTTTATGGATTAGTTGGATGGGTAATTTGAATACGAGTCCAACGGTACTTTCTGGGATAAAATCGGAGTTTTAACGAAGAAGTTACGGCTAAATCAGTAGAAATTGAGAAGACTAGCAAACAGAAGCTGGCGCCGATGCATCGGCGCGGGTGATCGGCGCCGATCACCCGCCGTGTTGAAAAAGGGTTAAAACCCACCTCTTAGTCCTTAGTCATTATCCTTTTCATTTAGAGTTCGTGAATCAGGGTTTTCTCTACACTTCTCAGGCGATTTTCCCATCTAAGCTTAAGGTAAATTCACCTCTCTCAATCATACTTCAATTCAAGCAATTAGTAGATGAATCTTACAAATTAAGCTTGAATTAGGGCATTACATCTTCATCCTTCTTGTTGGAGTGATTGGGTTCAAGTCTTCAAGATTAGGATTATATCAATTGAAGATTTGAGGTGAGTAACTTGTATCTAATTAATTGTATTACACCTTATTATCATTCTTTATCTTGATTTTGTTATTGCTAATGAGAAATCTTGGTTAATAAGCTCTTAATGGTTAAGAAAGAAACAAGAAGAGTTCAAGTAAGTTATGGTGGATTAATTGTGTTTTATTACTTAGAATGCCATGATAAATGTTAGTGTGAAAGGTTGGGTTTGATTATATATCATTGGTATGTGATTGAGATGATGGCTTAATAGATGTCTTAATGATGAACTGATGGCTTAATGGTCCTAATGGACTTATTCTTGAATTGTAAACATGGTGGTTTATTATTGAAATCATATAGAAAGTGAATTAATACATGTGGATGTATGTGAACTACATGGAAGTAGTATTGTTTATGATAAATGGTTGGACCATTGTTAAAGTGCTAAATATGCTTGATATTATTTAGAATATGATTTATTACATATGGATGTATATGAACTACATGGAAGTAGTATTGATCATGTTAAATGGTTGGACCATTGTTATGTGTTGAATGTACTTGAATATTATTTGGATTAACATATTTGGTATTCACATAATTGGAGGAGCACCTAGTAGGCATTGGAGGATATATTCTTACACACCGTGGGGTAAATGTAATTGATTCATACCTTCGGATACCGTGGGGTTTTCCGTTGTGTTATGCCTTGTGACAATACCGTGGGGTATCGATCAAGGTATATCTTCAATTATGATGTAACTGGGTAGCGATATGGACCTTCTCCATGGAATCCAATTTGTGAATGTATCGAATTGTTATTCCTACATGCTATGATTATGCCCTATGTGCTATGTGTAAACCTCACTTAGGCTTTAAAAGCCTAACACTTGTTATGTGTTTTATGTGTTACAGATTTTAGTGGTTCCGGACACAAGAAGGTCTAGAATGGGGTTGTGAGCATGGGATCATTGTTGGAGAGTTAAAGATTGGAAGATTGATGATAGAACTTTCCGACATCCTTTTTATATTTGATTGCGATAGTAGTGATCAAATAAGCTAGTGGTCCATTAGTAGTTAAAATTAACTAAATCTTTGTATTAATGGTTATGTAATGATGATTAGGTATACTTTCACTTTGGAAAGGTGTACCACTCTTCCGTTTTATGGAAGTTTTTGTTAACCCCTATTTTGGGGTGTTACAAGTTGGTATCAGAGCAATAGTTTAAGCGAACTAAGTATGCTAATGAAGATACTTAGACTTAAGCTGAGATGAATTAAGTTATGACTTGTGAGATTTGGGTAGAAATACTAGGACGGTATTGTGAAATTAGTATTGTGATAATGGTAACGAGGATTTTCATGTATGATATGTTCACAATTTCAATTAGCTATTGTTATTATGAATATATTATTACGCGAGCATGCTTATTTCTAAATTGTTACAGTGACTAACGATCGGTAAAGTATGTTTTAGGGTATGTGCATAACCATTTTCTTATGATTATCCTTTTAGGTTATAGTAGAACGATGGTGAATATGCCACCAAAATCTTTTGGAGGACAGATCGGTAAATGATTGAGGGTTGGAAGGACAACCTGGAAATTGGCGGGACTCATGAACGTCCGCCAAGGTAACCTTTAATAGGTGGTTGATGCGTGTAGAAATAGAATAAGAAATGTTTGACCAAGACGAAAATAGTATGACATGGTTGATACGTAAATCGTGGAATGCATGTATAGCAAACGTCATAAGGCCGAAAGGACGACCACCGGTCGGGGGTAAAATGTCAATGATAAGTTACTTAAGTAAGACGATTGACCTCGTTGAGTAATTAGCCTTCATTTGCGAGTAAAGTTTTTATGCATGGTGTTCTAGAGTATGTTACATGAATTTTCATGATTTCAAACCAATTGCATAAATAACAGTTTTAGTCAAGGCTGAATTAGTATGTGCAAGTGAGTATTTAAAGAAAAGGCAATCCCATTTACGTTGCACAACGAAATTTAGGAGTTGTTACAAAATATTTCTTACATTACATGAAAAGTTGAATTGTAGCAAGAAAACGTTGGCCAGCAAAACATTTAATAACCAACAGGAGTATTGATCTAATAATATCATATAAATAAGTGGGAGAACCGACTAGCTTAATTCGAGTCGGTAAAACTTTTTTCGAACTATTGTTGTATGAAAAGATTTTTATTTTATTATCGTCGTAACAACTTTATTTTGATTAAGAAAGATTGAGTTTACGAAAATTTATTATGCAAACAATTCTCGAGATCGTTGTGCAGTACTTTGGAGTCGTGTGAATGTAGGGGTCATGTGTGCCCAAGTTATTCCAAAAGTTGTTTTATAAAATGATAAAATGTGTGAATTGAGATATGTAACAATGTATTTTGGTTTATGTATTCGTGTGCGTGGCACATGTTTAACCAAACGTTTATTTTAGCCTTAAAGGCTTGATTGATATTCAAATGAGTCTTTTGAATGTTTGTCAGTTTTAAATGACTTGAGATGGAGTCTTGGTTGTATTATATGCTTAACTGCATTTTAATTGAATAAGTGTTGGTCTTAAGTGTAAAGACTGTTCGATAACTTTCGCGTTTTAATACCTTAGGAACTAACGAACCTTGGCGAGGTATATACATTGTGAAGTATAGTATACTTATATAAATTGACTTCGTTGGGAGAGTAGCAATGAAGGAGCCATAGATTTATTATGCCTTGGAACGTATGTTGCATAATGATCATTGATCCTTGGAGTAGATGGCTAGGTTTTGAACTTAGTTGAGTTTTAAGACCATTGACCCGATTTAATAAGCTCGTTATAGGCTTGGGTTGGGATTACATGGATTGTATTAAAATAGAAGTTTGCATGATGTGAATGTTTTGGGTATTCTTTTGGATTTAATTATTGTTAAGTCTTAAACCAGAAGAATAAAAGCTGAAGGACCACTTGGTAAGAGTGTTAAGATTATGAAAGACGGTTGTATTATAGAAGTGTTTTACTTGCGATGTAGATGGTTTACAAAGGAGAAAGTATTAGGCATAAATGAATTCAGGTATGGAAAATGTTGATCTGGGAAGGATCGTACTGTGTTTTAGTATTAGTATGGAATCACAAGGAGCTAGTATGAACGAATAAGTTCAAGTTAATTAGCAAATCGAAAGTGGTAGTTCAACTAAAGTTGGGGAGGAGATATTTAGTGAAATAAACTCGGTTAAAATGTGTATGAATGATTGTGAGAAACCTGGTTTGTGGTGAAAGGCTATACGTGAAGAATGTACGAGTGAGTATTGGTATTAACTGCCAAGATAAATGTGTCAACTAGTATGTATTATGAAGTTAGAACTAGGAAGTATCTGATGGAAGTCTTTTCGAGGATACCAGATAAATAGTACTAGTTGTCAATGAAGCTGTTGGATGATGTGGTTGTAAGATGGTGTAGTGATTTGGCTATAATTGGAATAGAGTGTCGAGCGGTAGTGTGAGTTCATCCAAGGTGATTTTGGTTGTGTGGGTCGTTAAATAAGTTTATGATTTTGAATCATAGGAAGTTTAATAAAGAGGAGAAAGCGGTATCGGTATGTGGAAAAGTTGGGAGAAAGAGACAAATAATGATTGGAGGGTAATACTTCATGTTAACATAGGAGGTAATGATAGAAAGGTCGGACCTAAGAATGTAGTTATACTACGGGTTCAATGGAATTATCACCTTTGATATATAATATTTTAGTGTTTGGTTGAAATGTGGTCGCATAGTACGATATTGATGTGAGAAAGTGATAGCATTCTATACCGAAGAAACGCATAATTCATGGATGTAATAATGGACTGACGTGGTTGTTGAAATAATCTAATAGTAACGAGTATGCTTAATTTACAGTATACGTGGAAAATTCAGGTAGTACATGATAATGTTATTTCGAGATTTGGAGAGTGAGTTGGGATGATGATGGGGTGAAAGGAAGACTCTTGTTCTTCTTAATCCCATTGGTTTTAGGTGAAGAGAATACGATAATCGTTAAGCTATAGTGTTGGAGTAATTAGTAGATGTAAAAGAAATACCTCGAATGCAGTTCTCGGTGTTACAAGGATTTGGCTAGAGATCTTAACTGACGTTTTTAGAGAAACTATCCTTTTGGATTGTAGTTGTGTGGTGGATATTCCGTGTAAACAAGAGAGAAATGATAGCAGTATGCTAGAATAAGAAGTAGTCAAACATGGATTTGATGATAACAATTATTCTAAGAGGATTGGTTTGCAGGTATATCATTTGGATCTTCCGCCAGAGTTGGGAGGGGTACATAATACCTTCCAAGTGTTTTATCTTCGGAAATATTTGGCCGAAGAGAAAGATGTGATGTAACTGAGGTGAGAGTAGATAAAGAGAGTCGCGGTGTGGAAGAACCAGATGAAATTTTGGAGAGATAAGTTAGGAAGCTACGTAATGGTAAATAAGTAGCTATGTTGAAAGTTCAGTGGAAACACCACCGAGGTAGCAATGTAACTTTAGAGTCGAAAGAGAGTATGAGGGATAGATATCCTCATTTGTTTACCTGACCTTGATTTCGAGGACGAAATCATTTTTAAGTTGGGGAGAATTGTAACACCCGGAAAATCCTTGTAAGTAATATTAGTCCTAATATTTCTTTATATTTTGACTTCTTAGATTATGATTGAATTCCTAAGAAATTTCCATGATTGTTACTTGTTAATTGAGAACTTCCGATAGAAATCAGTAAATTTATTCCTTAAGGAAATTAATGAAAAATAGATGATAAAGTTAAATATTAGATTTTATGGATTAGTTGGATGGGTAATTTGAATACGAGTCCAACGGTACTTTCTGGGATAAAATCGGAGTTTTAACGAAGAAGTTACGGCTAAATCAGTAGAAATTGAGAAGACTAGCAAACAGAAGCTGGCGCCGATGCATCGGCGCGGGTGATCGGCGCCGATCATCCGCCGTGTTGAAAAAGGGTTAAAACCCACCTCTTAGTCCTTAGTCATTATCCTTTTCATTTAGAGTTCGTGAATCAGGGTTTTCTCTACACTTCTCAGGCGATTTTCCCATCTAAGCTTAAGGTAAATTCACCTCTCTCAATCATACTTCAATTCAAGCAATTAGTAGATGAATCTTACAAATTAAGCTTGAATTAGGGCATTACATCTTCATCCTTCTTGTTGGAGTGATTGGGTTCAAGTCTTCAAGATTAGGATTATATCAATTGAAGATTTGAGGTGAGTAACTTGTATCTAATTAATTGTATTACACCTTATTATCATTCTTTATCTTGATTTTGTTATTGCTAATGAGAAATCTTGGTTAATAAGCTCTTAATGGTTAAGAAGGAAACAAGAAGAGTTCAAGTAAGTTATGGTGGATTAATTGTGTTTTATTACTTAGAATGCCATGATAAATGTTAGTGTGAAAGGTTGGGTTTGATTATATATCATTGGTATGTGATTGAGATGATGGCTTAATAGATGTCTTAATGATGAAGTGATGGCTTAATGGTCCTAATGGACTTATTCTTGAATTGTAAACATGGTGGTTTATTATTGAAATCATATAGAAAGTGAATTAATACATGTGGATGTATGTGAACTACATGGAAGTAGTATTGTTTATGATAAATGGTTGGACCATTGTTAAAGTGCTAAATATGCTTGATATTATTTAGAATATGATTTATTACATATGGATGTATATGAACTACATGGAAGTAGTATTGATCATGTTAAATGGTTGGACCATTGTTATGTGTTGAATGTACTTGAATATTATTTGGATTAACATATTTGGTATTCACATAGTTGGAGGAGCACCTAGTAGGCATTGGAGGATATATTCTTACACACCGTGGGGTAAGTGTAATTGATTCATACCTTCGGATACCGTGGGGTTTTCCGTTGTGTTATGCCTTGTGACAATACCGTGGGGTATCGATCAAGGTATATCTTCAATTATGATGTAACTGGGTAGCGATATGGACCTTCTCCATGGAATCCAATTTGTGAATGTATCGAATTGTTATTCCTACATGCTATGATTATGCCCTATGTGCTATGTGTAAACCTCACTTAGGCTTTAAAAGCCTAACACTTGTTATGTGTTTTATGTGTTACAGATTTTAGTGGTTCCGGACACAAGAAGGTCTAGAATGGGGTTGTGAGCATGGGATCATTGTTGGAGAGTTAAAGATTGGAAGATTGATGATAGAACTTTCCGACATCCTTTTTATATTTGATTGCGATAGTAGTGATCAAATAAGCTAGTGGTCCATTAGTAGTTAAAATTAACTAAATCTTTGTATTAATGGTTATATAATGATGATTAGGTATACTTTCACTTTGGAAAGGTGTACCACTCTTCCGTTTTATGGAAGTTTTTGTTAACCCCTATTTTGGGGTGTTACAAGTTGGTATCAGAGCAATAGTTTAAGCGAACTAAGTATGCTAATGAGGATACTTAGACTTAAGCTGAGATGAATTAAGTTATGACTTGTGAGATTTGGGTAGAAATACTAGGACGGTATTGTGAAATTAGTATTGTGATAATGGTAACGAGGATTTTCATGTATGATATGTTCACAATTTCAATTAGCTATTGTTATTATGAATATATTATTACGCGAGCATGCTTATTTCTAAATTGTTACAGTGACTAACGATCGGTAAAGTATGTTTTAGGGTATGTGCATAACCATTTTCTTATGATTATCCTTTTAGGTTATAGTAGAACGATGGTGAATATGCCACCAAAATCCTTTGGAGGACAGATCGGTAAGTGATTGAGGGTTGGAAGGACAACCTGGAAATTGGCGGGACTCATGAACGTCCGCCAAGGTAACCTTTAATAGGTGGTTGATGCGTGTAGAAATAGAATAAGAAATGTTTGACCAAGACGAAAATAGTATGACATGGTTGATACGTAAATCGTGGAATGCATGTATAGCAAACGTCATAAGGCCGAAAGGACGACCACCGGTCGGGGGTAAAATGTCAATGATAAGTTACTTAAGTAAGACGATTGACCTCGTTGAGTAATTAGCCTTCATTTGCGAGTAAAGTTTTTATGCATGGTGTTCTAGAGTATGTTACATGAATTTTCATGATTTCAAACCAATTGCATAAATAACAGTTTTAGTCAAGGCTGAATTAGTATGTGCAAGTGAGTATTTAAAGAAAAGGCAATCCCATTTACGTTGCACAACGAAATTTAGGAGTTGTTACAAAATATTTCTTACATTACATGAAAAGTTGAATTGTAGCAAGAAAACGTTGGCCAGCAAAACATTTAATAACCAACAGGAGTATTGATCTAATAATATCATATAAATAAGTGGGAGAACCGACTAGCTTAATTCGAGTCGGTAAAACTTTTTTCGAACTATTGTTGTATGAAAAGATTTTTATTTTATTATCGTCGTAACAACTTTATTTTGATTAAGAAAGATTGAGTTTACGAAAATTTATTATGCAAACAATTCTCGAGATCGTTGTGCAGTACTTTGGAGTCGTGTGAATGTAGGGGTCATGTGTGCCCAAGTTATTCCAAAAGTTGTTTTATAAAATGATAAAATGTGTGAATTGAGATATGTAACAATGTATTTTGGTTTATGTATTCGTGTGCGTGGCACATGTTTAACCAAACGTTTATTTTAGCCTTAAAGGCTTGATTGATATTCAAATGAGTCTTTTGAATGTTTGTCAGTTTTAAATGACTTGAGATGGAGTCTTGGTTGTATTATATGCTTAACTGCATTTTAATTGAATAAGTGTTGGTCTTAAGTGTAAAGACTGTTCGATAACTTTCGCGTTTTAATACCTTAGGAACTAACGAACCTTGGCGAGGTATATACATTGTGAAGTATAGTATACTTATATAAATTGACTTCGTTGGGAGAGTAGCAATGAAGGAGCCATAGATTTATTATGCCTTGGAACGTATGTTGCATAATGATCATTGATCCTTGGAGTAGATGGCTAGGTTTTGAACTTAGTTGAGTTTTAAGACCATTGACCCGATTTAATAAGCTCGTTATAGGCTTGGGTTGGGATTACATGGATTGTATTAAAATAGAAGTTTGCATGATGTGAATGTTTTGGGTATTCTTTTGGATTTAATTATTGTTAAGTCTTAAACCAGAAGAATAAAAGCTGAAGGACCACTTGGTAAGAGTGTTAAGATTATGAAAGACGGTTGTATTATAGAAGTGTTTTACTTGCGATGTAGATGGTTTACAAAGGAGAAAGTATTAGGCATAAATGAATTCAGGTATGGAAAATGTTGATCTGGGAAGGATCGTACTGTGTTTTAGTATTAGTATGGAATCACAAGGAGCTAGTATGAACGAATAAGTTCAAGTTAATTAGCAAATCGAAAGTGGTAGTTCAACTAAAGTTGGGGAGGAGATATTTAGTGAAATAAACTCGGTTAAAATGTGTATGAATGATTGTGAGAAACCTGGTTTGTGGTGAAAGGCTATACGTGAAGAATGTACGAGTGAGTATTGGTATTAACTGCCAAGATAAATGTGTCAACTAGTATGTATTATGAAGTTAGAACTAGGAAGTATCTGATGGAAGTCTTTTCGAGGATACCAGATAAATAGTACTAGTTGTCAATGAAGCTGTTGGATGATGTGGTTGTAAGATGGTGTAGTGATTTGGCTATAATTGGAATAGAGTGCCGAGCGGTAGTGTGAGTTCATCCAAGGTGATTTTGGTTGTGTGGGTCGTTAAATAAGTTTATGATTTTGAATCATAGGAAGTTTAATAAAGAGGAGAAAGCGGTATCGGTATGTGGAAAAGTTGGGAGAAAGAGACAAATAATGATTGGAGGGTAATACTTCATGTTAACATAGGAGGTAATGATAGAAAGGTCGGACCTAAGAATGTAGTTATACTACGGGTTCAATGGAATTATCACCTTTGATATATAATATTTTAGTGTTTGGTTGAAATGTGGTCGCATAGTACGATATTGATGTGAGAAAGTGATAGCATTTTATACCGAAGAAACGCATAATTCATGGATGTAATAATGGACTGACGTGGTTGTTGAAATAATCTAATAGTAACGAGTATGCTTAATTTACAGTATACGTGGAAAATTCAGGTAGTACATGATAATGTTATTTCGAGATTTGGAGAGTGAGTTGGGATGATGATGGGGTGAAAGGAAGACTCTTGTTCTTCTTAATCCCATTGGTTTTAGGTGAAGAGAATACGGTAATCGTTAAGCTATAGTGTTGGAGTAATTAGTAGATGTAAAAGAAATACCTCGAATGCAGTTCTCGGTGTTACAAGGATTTGGCTAGAGATCTTAACTAACGTTTTTAGAGAAACTATCATTTTGGACTGTAGTTGTGTGGTGGATATTCCGTGTAAACAAGAGAGAAATGATAGCAGTATGCTAGAATAAGAAGTAGTCAAACATGGATTTGATGATAACAATTATTCTAAGAGGATTGGTTTGCAGGTATATCATTTGGATCTTCCGCCAGAGTTGGGAGGGGTACATAATACCTTCCAAGTGTTTTATCTTCGGAAATATTTGGCCGAAGAGAAAGATGTGATGTAACTGAGGTGAGAGTAGATAAAGAGAGTCGCGGTGTGGAAGAACCAGATGAAATTTTGGAGAGATAAGTTAGGAAGCTACATAATGGTAAAGAAGTAGCTATGTTGAAAGTTCAGTGGAAACACCACCGAGGTAGCAATGTAACTTTAGAGTCGAAAGAGAGTATGAGGGATAGATATCCTCATTTGTTTACCTGACCTTGATTTCGAGGACGAAATCATTTTTAAGTTAGGGAGAATTGTAACACCCGGAAAATCCTTGTAAGTAATATTAGTCCTAATATTTCTTTATATTTTGACTTCTTAAATTATGATTGAATTCCTAAGAAATTTCCATGATTGTTACTTGTTAATTGAGAACTTCCGATAGAAATCAGTAAATTTATTCCTTAAGGAAATTAATGAAAAATAGATGATAAAGTTAAATATTAGATTTTATGGATTAGTTGGATGGGTAATTTGAATACGAGTCCAACGGTACTTTCCGGGATAAAATCGGAGTTTTAACGAAGAAGTTACGGCTAAATCAGTAGAGATTGAGAAGGCTAGCAAACAGAAGCTGGCGCCGATGCATCGGCGCGGGTGATCGGCGCCGATCACCCGCCGTGTTGAAAAAGGGTTAAAACCCACCTCTTAGTCCTTAGTCATTATCCTTTTCATTTAGAGTTCGTGAATCAGGGTTTTCTCTACACTTCTCAGGCGATTTTCCCATCTAAGCTTAAGGTAAATTCACCTCTCTCAATCATACTTCAATTCAAGCAATTAGTAGATGAATCTTACAAATTAAGCTTGAATTAGGGCATTACATCTTCATCCTTCTTGTTGGAGTGATTGGGTTCAAGTCTTCAAGATTAGGATTATATCAATTGAAGATTTGAGGTGAGTAACTTGTATCTAATTAATTGTATTACACCTTATTATCATTCTTTATCTTGATTTTGTTATTGCTAATGAGAAATCTTGGTTAATAAGCTCTTAATGGTTAAGAAGGAAACAAGAAGAGTTCAAGTAAGTTATGGTGGATTAATTGTGTTTTATTACTTAGAATGCCATGATAAATGTTAGTGTGAAAGGTTGGGTTTGATTATATATCATTGGTATGTGATTGAGATGATGGCTTAATAGATGTCTTAATGATGAACTGATGGCTTAATGGTCCTAATGGACTTATTCTTGAATTGTAAACATGGTGGTTTATTATTGAAATCATATAGAAAGTGAATTAATACATGTGGATGTATGTGAACTACATGGAAGTAGTATTGTTTATGATAAATGGTTGGACCATTGTTAAAGTGCTAAATATGCTTGATATTATTTAGAATATGATTTATTACATATGGATGTATATGAACTACATGGAAGTAGTATTGATCATGTTAAATGGTTGGACCATTGTTATGTGTTGAATGTACTTGAATATTATTTGGATTAACATATTTGGTATTCACATAATTGGAGGAGCACCTAGTAGGCATTGGAGGATATATTCTTACAACAGTGGGGTAAGTGTAATTGATTCATACCTTCGGATACCGTGGGGTTTTCCGTTGTGTTATGCCTTGTGACAATACCGTGGGGTATCGATCAAGGTATATCTTCAATTATGATGTAACTGGGTAGCGATATGGACCTTCTCCATGGAATCCAATTTGTGAATGTATCGAATTGTTATTCCTACATGCTATGATTATGCCCTATGTGCTATGTGTAAACCTCACTTAGGCTTTAAAAGCCTAACACTTGTTATGTGTTTTATGTGTTACAGATTTTAGTGGTTCCGGACACAAGAAGGTCTAGAATGGGGTTGTGAGCATGGGATCATTGTTGGAGAGTTAAAGATTGGAAGATTGATGATAGAACTTTCCGACATCCTTTTTATATTTGATTGCGATAGTAGTGATCAAATAAGCTAGTGGTCCATTAGTAGTTAAAATTAACTAAATCTTTGTATTAATGGTTATGTAATGATGATTAGGTATACTTTCACTTTGGAAAGGTGTACCACTCTTCCGTTTTATGGAAGTTTTTGTTAACCCCTATTTTGGGGTGTTACAGTATCCCCGGTAAATCATCGGGAAATACGTCAGCAAACTCCCGTACAACTGGCACATCCTACGCGGTCTTCTTCTCTCCGACGTCGCGCGTGTCTAACACATACGCTAAATATCCCTGGCCACTGTGCTGTAAGTACCTCCGAGCCCTCGCAGCCGAACATATCGTTGAGGTCCGCCTGGGCGAGTCGCCCTGAACTAGCAGTTCTCCCCCGCTTGGGGTTCGAACCCGTACTTGTTTGCGACGACAAACAATCTCTGCATCGAAAGCATCCATCCAGTCCATGCCCACAATCACGCACAACTCACGCATAGCGATCGGAATCAAATCTATAGGGAATCTCACACCAGCGATTTCCAAAGTACACCCGCAGTACACATCAGTAACCGTCAAGGTCCTATCATCAGCAATCTCAACCACAAGTGGACAGCCTAACCGTCCTACACTACGGCCCAAACACTCACTAAAAGTGTGAGACACGAAAGAATGAGTAGCCCCGCTATCAAACATCACCACAGCAGGCACCGAGTTAACTAAGAACGTACCTGATCATACAGTTTAAGCAAAATGTAACTACATATAAAATCAATAATAAAAAATCAAGTGATGAAACATACCTGTCACCACTTTGGGCGCAGCCTGTGCCTCATCCACCTTCAGTTGATGAACTCTACCTCGGGCCGCCTCGGTTCCAGCCTGACCCACACGACCATCAGTAATACGCAAAGGAGCAGCCGCAGGAGCTCTTTGTGCCCCACCCCCATCAGTAGCTCTCGGATTCGGGCAGTTGGCCTTCACATGACCCGTCTGTTTGCAGTTAAAACAGACCATCAGTGGTACCCAGCAATCACGACCGTAGTCTCCCACCTGGCCGCACTTGAAACATTTGTCATCTCTCCTTCCGCTACTATCCCTGGGCTTGAACCCACCGCTCCTTTGACTCGAGCGCGAGTCCGAAAACCTCGTTTTCTTTGGAACCGCCGATACTGGTGCCACGGCCTGCACCGCCTTCCTCTTCTTAGCCTGTGTCTCTAACTCAAGTTCCCGTCTTCGGGCAGCCTCCATCATCGCAGCAAGCGTAGCATACTGCGCAGTACTCACGAATTCCCTGATCTCTGTACGTAACATATCCTTGTACCACGTCATCTTCATGTCCTCAGAAGCAGCATACTGAGGACAGAATAGTGCCATCTCCGTGAACTTTCGATTCATTTCCTTCACGGTCTCCGTAGTCTGTGTGAGCTCCAAGAATTCTTTAGCAATCCTCTCCATCTCCACTGGAGGCACATACTCTGCACGAAAACGTACGACAAACTCCTCCCAGGTCAAAGTAGTGCGCTCATTAAGCGTCAAAGCAGTAGCACACCAGTCTTTCGCTCCGTCTCGTAACAGGTTCACCGCGAAACGAACCTTCAGGTTCTCAGGACAGCCACTGGTAAGGAATACGCACTCCATATCCGAGATCCAGCGCATACTGACGATCGGGTTCGAGTCTCCCTTGAACTCAGGAGGAGAACAAGCAGAGAGATCCCGATACTGAAACTCCCTCGCTCGGGGCTGCCCACCCGCAGGGGGTGGAATCGCCGCGATGCGCTCCTCCATCAACACTACTACCTCATCACGAATGGCAGTAATAATCTCGGGAATCGCCTCCCCAATAGCATGCATTATCTCAGCCGCAATCATCTCACGTATCTGCTCGGCAGTAGATCCGGTACCAGCATTTGGTTCAACATTGTTGTTCCTCCTTGTGATGGCCATTCTGGGTAGATATTACAACGAGTTATTAGCACACAATAAATCCTGCTATCTACACTCACGCTCAACTCCTCGGATTCCCTGTGACTTTCCCCGACTCGAGCACGGATCATGTGCTTTAGATAGTAGGAGCTCTACTACTATCTTCCACACCTATCCCTGCTCGTTCCGAGTCCCATCCCGGAGTGCCCAAGTAGTTCCTTGCCGACAGTTTTAACCCATATGCCCGTACCAGCATATGTCAACACTCTCCCTAGTTCACTAGGAATTTCACCTCATCCCACCACCCTTGCTATGACGGAATCTCCACTAGTCATGACGAGTCGCCTCGCGAATGCACAGTCGCATACAGTGTGAAATCAGATAGACATTCGAATAAAAGATTCTATCCCACAACGGTTAGACTCAAACAAGAGCTGCGCAATAGAAGTAAATCAAACATTCTAATGCTATTTAGTTCCTACTGTATACCACTTATAAGGCATTCACTTAACAACCTATCAGGACTAGCATAAATTCCTACTAGCAAGTAATAGTCATGCATCAAAATGTAATAAGCACCAGGCAATCTAGCATACATACTCCTATGTTCTAGAAAGCAATAAATTACACTAAGTACTCTACCTTTTCCCTTGGCATCGGCTGACTGTACACACTGCGCCTTCGATCACCGTCTCTAAAACGTACTTTTTCTTTCTTTTATTTCTCAAAAATTTTAAAAAGAAAACTCCCTAGCCGCAAACTTGAGTCCAAACACACCGAAATGTGTTTGATTCACTCAAGCTGTGCTCTGATACCAAGTTGTAACGTCCCAAAAATTACAATAAATTTAAACTTTTAAAAATACCATTTTAATTAAATAAACCACAAGTGTTTAAATCCAAATAAACGTTTTATCCAAAACCTCGTTAAGTTAAACAACCAACTCAATTAAAACAGCGAAAAGTATAATAATTCTAAACACAGAGTCTCAAAATAAATAATGGTGAAAGTCTCTTCAACGCGCCAGTGTGTACTGTCACGCCTTACTGCCACTCGTACCTGAAACAGTAATTTATAGGGAAAGGGTAAGCACGAAGCTTAGTGAATTCAAACACATACATAGAATAGCTATCATATAGACACTACTCCTATCAGCAGATAGACGTAAGCAACCAATACATACCAGTATAAAAATATATCATAAACAAGCAAACTCATGCAAGAATATCTGTGTATGCATCCATCGGTCTCCCCGAATTCATACGACACTCGTGTACGTATTCCTCAGTCTCCCCGAGTTCATACCACACTCGTGTACGTATTCCTCGGTCTCCCCGAGTTTATACGACACTCAATGTCTCATACTAGATACTAACTCAGCCTAGTACTACACACAAACAAATCAGCTAACACACACACGGACTACAGTAGTGCACATATAATCTCTATCCTACGCAGTGAGTGAACTCACCTCGAAAAGCAATGCGGAACTCCACGGACAGCAACAAGAACCCGCCAACTCCAACTCACTTCTTTCCGCCTAAAGAGGTGTTATAAAGAGTCAATACGTAGCCCCAACCCGAAAATACAACTATAAGTCTAATTGTGCATTTTCCGGTTTTTGGTCTAAAACTGCAGGTCTGTTCGTGACCTGTTTAGCCCCCCTTAAACCCACCAAACCAGAAATATAATTCCATAATTTGAAAGTTCTATGTCTTAGCTTTCCAGGGACATATCGCACGCGTTCATCCGAGGTCCCTACTATTTTATATGAATTTTACAAAACAGACTATCCGAACAGTGAAATCCGGACCAGTCTGCACTAATTGCTAATTTGGCCCTATCTAGAGGCCTTATCAATTTTTCTGTAAAACATATGAAACATACTAGACACAATTTGTGAGATTTGGGCACTGGTTTCACCTCAATCCGAGTTTCCTAGATTTTTCTATGGATTTTACAAAACAGGGACAGATTAGGCATTTTCACATAAAATGATAACTTTGGTTTCTCGGTTTAGGGTTTCACGTTTAGGATTAGGATTAGGGTTTAGGCAACTAATGGATGGGCTAAAACAAGCACCACCCACTGCCACCCTAGGCAATGGTGGTCGGCGGCGGCGTGGAGGTGGCAGCCACCACCGGCGGTGGTGGTGGTTCGATACCAAAATCCGGTGAGGCAACGGGATGAACTAACCATCCTATCTCGGCCACACACACACCCACGCATAACCAAACAACCGCAAACCCGCCAACATAGCCACCGAACTGGTGGTGCACGGCGACGGCACACCGACGACAGCCATGGCTGCGGCGGCGGTGGTGGCTTCGTGGTGATTTGACGACGACGAAGGAGAAGGCAAGACGAAAAGGAGAGCTTACCTTTCGAGAAGAACGCAGCAGCAAACACACGATATCCCGACTCCCTTCACGTCCCGATCGCCGGCTCCCTCTCTCTCTCTCTCGCTACTCTTCTCTCTCTCCGGCAGCGGCTAGCGGCGGCGGCTTGGCGGTCTTGTGGTGGCTCGACGGTGACAGCAAAAGGAAAAGGGGACGAGGGCGGCACTTAGGGTTTTGGGGTTGTTTCTTGCGTGAGACTCCAAACGAAAACACAAGGGGAGGGGTCGGTTCTTATGGGCCGATCCCATGCAACTTCATGCCAAAAAATACATTTTTAGTCCTTGACTTCCAAAGCTAAATCATTTTTACCACTTAAGTTAGGATTTTACCAATTAAACCAATTATCACAAAACTAATTCATTTTTGGTCCTTGCCGCCTAATCCCGTTAAAAAAACGTTAGGAGAAAAATTAAATTAATAAAATAAATCATACCGGGATACGGGCTTTACATGCAACAACAAATTGGTATTCCAAAAACACTGATTCAACATTGATGAAACATGTCAGTGAATTTGAACCACAAATTGGTCTTCAAAGTACAATAATTGTGAAAAAAACAGTAAAAGCATGCAAGATTCGTTCAAATACAGGGACCAAAATTGTAAATTTTTGCCCACCGCGGGGAGGGACCAAAAGTGTCACCGCGACCATAGTTGGGGGGCTCCGCGGGACACTTTGGCCAAACAGGGGTGACACGTAGCCCTAGCCCGCAATCGCGGGGCCCATCGCGGAAAAAATGGTATTTTGGTAAAGTCAGCGAGAAAATTGGTATTTTGATAAGTCAAAGTCAAACTTAGGGTATTTTAATTAAATTTCTTTTTTTATCCTTTAGTAGGCTAACATCAATATATCAATCATCAATCAATACATATATAAAAACAAAAACCAAAAACCATGACGTGGTCTCTTGAGTGATCAGTGATCAGCAATCATCAATCTAAATTTTCTCAAATTTTGTTTTTTTAAATGATTTATCTATATCTTTATATCTATTAAAGTAAAACTCAATCAGTTTTGATTATTTAGATTCACATTTAATAAAAACCCATTTGTCTTCCCTAACTGTTGGTCTCCTCCATCTCCCAAAATAATTATACAGCAAACATGGCACTAAATTATATTCTAAAAGACTTTTTAGCCCTTATTTGAAAGTGATGTGTGATTTGTTTCATCATGCAACATGAGAGGGTTGTTTAGTAATTTCACAAAAATATCACAGGCTCGTGTTATGATACGCTTTCCTCCTCCCCATCTCTCCATCTTTCACACTCACGTTCTCTTTTCCTAAACGGTCGGAATATTGCTGGAAGATGAGAGTCGAGCAGAGGCATTCATGAGTTTATAAGTATAGGAGCCACACATGTGATAGGAGAACCGCATCAGAAATTAATTAGAAATGGATGCATGCATCACAGAGGCCTTCCATTGAGACTTCGGTTGATACTTAGAAAATCGAGAGCATGGAAGAAACATTTCTGGGATTTTTACTTATGTGTTCTCCTTTTTTAGCCATCATGCTTACATACTCGAACACTGCATTTGTGATTTCAGGTACCGAGAGCTGCTCATCGATCCGTATGTTCAAGTTGAGCATGCGTCGAAAGAACTCTGTTGTATGGTTCCACGACTGCTGTTGAGACCCACAAAGGGCGTTTGGCAATATTTGTGTGGATGTCTGGATTCAAGGAAAAGGCTATTGGGTTTTTAGCGGCGAGTTTTCAAAGTCATTTTTAGGTTTCTTGGCTTACGGTATGTTCTACATTTTATGGATTCTCATGTTCATGTAATTATATGCAATTTTTGATATCTTTTTATCCTCTGCGGCCATTTTGTGGTGCCATTGACCAACATTGAAGGATGGATGGTGCAAGTGCAACTTCAATATAAGAGTAGGTTTATTCTTTCTACCCTTTGTTATATGTTTTTATTTGGCTTGGCCTTATAATTAAATAATTTGTTCTTGACAAATGACAGTACCCATGTTTCTCATATCTACTTGCAGATGTCTATTAGTTCGTGGGTTGATGGTTATGTAGTGAAACTTTTACATTCATAATTTATTGAAGGTACATATCTACTTTATTTAACCATCGGGTTAGCATAGAACTGTACTTATCTGTTGGTTAAAAAGATATATTCTTTATTAAAATATTTTTCAGTTACTGAAATTCCATGTCTGGTTTAGAAAATAAGCCTTGAATGCTAACCTAATGCATCTGATGTACCTTAATTTATTTGAATCATGAATTGAGATTTTAGTTCTTTATTTGCATTGTTATGTTTTATATGTCATCCTACAAAAAGTTGTCTAATGATTGAAGAAAAATAATATCCATTAAATATTTTTAAGACACCTTTCATATATTAATTAGCTTACCATGCATAAATGTATAATTTAAGTGTGGTTAACTGTATCATTAGTGATGTAGATAGTGCATGCCATTCGTTAAGTTACTATGGCTTCATTGTGTTTTAGTTTCCATGTGTCCTAATTGCTTTTAAGACACCCTTTTAGTGATGTAGATAGTGCATGCCATTCCAATAGTATGTTTTTTTTTGGTAACCGTGAGTTTTCGGGTTAGCTTACGCGCACCGACTAATTCCCGAGCGATTACAGTCATCGCAAGTGAACCTCCATGGCCACAAGGGTTTTGGTAGTGTCTGAATTTGAACCCTGGGTAGATGAGCTTCCACTACATCCCCCATGGACTTTGGTAGTATGTCGTTTTTGGTATCTATATATATGGTTATAAACATATGTGTAATAAAAAAATTACACATTTATTTCACATGCTGATTATGGAGTTTATTGGCCTTAAGAATTTGAGAATTGATAATTGATAATGAAGCTTACTTTTAATAAAGTTCGCCTAAAGGACTTTTACCATACTTAAAAGCTTATGAAGATATGGAGGATTTAAGATGCATAAAATAATATCGTTTACTAAGATGTTCTTAACAACATGTGAGTCTTCTAGAATTGATGTAACTAACATATCTTAATATTTAGTAAGTCTATGGTTTTGACAATTCGTTGACTAATTACGATATTATTACGGTGTAGGCCAACCCTTCTTCTAATATAACTAATTTTATTGCTTAAATACATTGCATCATACAATTTACTCATGTTTAATGGATGTTATATTTCGTTAAACAACTAAAATGATACTCATGTTTCAATTCATATTGTAAAATATTTATATCAAAAGAAACCTTGCCTAACCACAAGGGTTGTGGCGTATTGGTTAAGGCCCTGGGGGATGTGGTGGGATATTTCATCTGTCCAGTGTTCTAATCCAGGCGTACACAACAATTGTGGCCACTGAGGTTTAATCAGGGCTGATGTCTTACAGTCATAATTTGCCAATGGAATAGTCTAAGCATAGCATAGGACACCCTTCCCAAAAAAAAAAAAAAAACTTGCCACCGCGCAACGCGCGGTGTCACACGCTAGTATATATATATATATATATATATATAAAGAAAAATGTATGAGAGTGGTGAGACATTCATGACCATTTATCTATTTTTCTACAATTTTGATTTATTTTAAATATAAGCCATACATTAAATGTTCTCAATAATTACAAAAACTTTTCATTTTTTATTTTATAATTTTATAACATGATAACAATCAATATAAATCAAATGCTTTTTAATATGTTATGTTTTTTTATCCTTTAATAGGATAACAATGCTTATAAAATAAAAATATTTCTAATATTGTATGTTTTTGTTTATTTACATTTTTTTGGATAAGCTAACAATACTTATAAACCAACACTTATTTAATAATATATATTTTTTATTTATTTAATTTTTTGTTTTTCTTAATAAGTTAACAATGATTGTAAACCAAAACTTTTAAATTGTTTTATTTTCTTAATAAGCTAACAAAGTTTTTCACTTTTAATTTTTTAATTTTATAAGATAGATAACAATGCTTATAAATTAAATACTTATTTTAATATGTTATATTTTTTTAATCTTTTAGTAGGCTAACCATGCTTATAAATCAAAAATCTTTTTAATATTGTATGTTTTTATTTATTTACATTTTTATGGATAACCTAACAATACTTATAAATCAAAACTTATTTAATAAAATATATTTTGTATTTTTATTTAGTTTTTGTTTTTGTTTTTTCTTAATAAGTTAACAATGATTATAAATCAAAACTTTTAAATTATATTATTTTTTAGTAATATCTATACCAATTTTGTAAGATAGATAACAATGTTTATAAATCAAATATACTTATTTGAATGGATTATATTTTTTTTATATTTTAGTAGGTTAACAATGTTTTCAAATCAAAAATATTTTAATATTGTATGTTTTTATTTATACATTTTTATGTATTAACCTAACAATATTTATATATCAAAACTTATTTAATAAAATATATTTTTTATTTATTTAATTTTTGTTTTTATTAATAAGTTAACAATGAATATAAATCAAAACTTTTAAATTATTTTATTTTTTTAGTAAGATCTATTCAATGTTTGTATTCTTTTCTTTTAGTAAGCTAAGAGCATCCGCAATGCAATTGTTCTTTGCCACATAAGCAATATGGAGAACCGGTCCCTCCCATTGAGAGCACATAAGTCCATTGCCACCTCATTGGAGCAGTCCTTGCAGTGGAACTGCTCCTTAAGGGTTAGAATATGGGTCCCATCAATATTATATATTTAAATAATCAAAAACTTGTACCCATTTAAATAACAATTCCATTAAAACGGTGAGTTTATCCATTTTTAAATATATAATTAATTAATTAAAAATTTAATATAATTAATTAGCAATAGTTAGATATCCATAATATTTGTAGTTTTTTATTTTTAATTACTGTAATTTTTATTTATCGTCTTTTAATTATAAATAGTTTTAATTATAATAATCTAATTTTTATTAATTGTCTTTTTTAATTATAACAAGTAAATATTAATCATTATAAAATTTATTATTATGGTTATTATTATATAAAACATGGACCGGTTCATGATTGGAGGTGAAAGGTTTATAAAATGTATAGGAAAGAGAAAACTGATATGACAGAGAGAGAAAACTGATGTGGCAATGCCATGAACCTCTTGAGAGGTTCATGACTGTGGATGCTCTAACAATACTTAGTTTAATAAATTATGGTTTTTTTAGTAAGTTAACAACTGTTTATAAATCAATTTTTTTAGTAAAATATATTAATCTTTATAATAATATTTGTATTCACCACGCAAGGCGCGATGCTATTACCTAGTATATTATAATTTAAAAGGCTCAATCTCTACCTCTCTTTTCCTCTCTCCTCTCGTATCTCTTTTCCTTCCTCTCACAATAACATACAAACACACACACAACTCGTTGTATGCCTTTCAGAAACAGAAAAAAAAAGTTAAACATGTTGTAAACATTTTTTAGAAATACCTTTTAATATGTGAAAAAATATTTTATAAATATTATTCTAATTTGTGAACATTCTAACTCTATGTTGGGAACTGAAGATATGCTAAGTATGGTTAGTACTGCCAGAACAACATTACTACTGCCAGATCAAGTTAGTACTGCTAGTTCAATGTTAGTGCTGCTAGAACAAAGATACTACTGCTAGTTCAAGGTTAGTACTGCTGAGTCATTAATGCTGCAAGAACATGATTAGTACTGCTAGACAAGTTACTACTGCTGGTACATGGTTAATACTGCTGAACAAAGTTAATACTGCTGGTATATTACTACTGCTGGAATATCATTAATGCTGCTGATCAAAAGTTAGTACTGCTGATGTCTTACGAAAACTGTTAGTACTGCTTGGGCATATCAAACATTACTACTGCTGAAAGATTATTAGTACTGCTTGAGAAGAATGAAGTTAATACTGCTTGGGATCAGAACATGGAATGCGAGATTGAAGGAGATGAAGATGGAACGATTGAAGATATACTTAAAAGAATATTCTGAAGATCAATCTTATTTTGATAGTTATCTTGTAATTATTCAGTATATATATTTGTTGATAGATAGCTATTAAGAAGCAGAGACATAAAATAATACGATATACAAATACAATTAGAATTCGATTGTGTTTTAGAGAGAATTAACCTCAAGGTTTTAGAACCCTATTTCTAGAGAAGTAGAAGTCGTCTTGATTGAGCCTGTTCATCAAGATTGAGGTTTGGTTGTTAATCTTGTAAGTCGAAACAGTGAATACAAACAACTGTGTATTTTCTGATATATTGTTCTTTGATTGTGGGAATTAAAGTTCTATTCCGCAGATTCTTTAATTCTGAATTCTAAGTATTGTTAATCTTGTTAAGATTCGATCCTGACAGGTGGTATCAGAGCTTGTGTTTCTTAGAATTCGACAATTATTATGGACAATTCTATTGAATCAAACAGTACTTTTGATTGGAGTGATCAAGCAGAAGAGGCAATCCAGAATCATGCACTCATGGCAGAAGTCTCAGATATTCATACTGAGGTAAAATCTAATCTCTGTTCTCAAGCTTGTATAGACACTGTTAAAAGGTATAGAGATCACAATCAGGGAATGTGTGATGACCTTAAGAGATTAGAAAAGGACATAAGAGATTATGTATTGATTGTTGAGAGGTTTGAAGAACAAATTAAGGCTTTTCAAGCCAATGAACTTCAACACTCATATGATACAAACTACTGGAAGTGGGAAAAGGGTGGTCTGGAGTTCCAACTGAAAGAGTCTAGGGAAGAGTGTGAGAAACTAAAAGGAGAGCTTGAGAAAGTTAAACTTGATGTAGAAAAGTTTACTTGTGCCTCTAAAGTCATGGATAACATAATCAACTCTCAAATCCATAGTAAGTTGAAACCAGGAATAGGGTACAATGCCACACCCCCACCCTACAACAACAACTACATCCCTCCTAAGTCAGACCTATTAGAAACCAAAGATAGGAAGGACTTACCTAAAGGAGCCACTGAAGTAGATCCATTAGATGAAGTAGTTGTTGAGGATGAGACTGAAAAAGTAGGATCTGATGAGGAATGTGAAAGTCCATGTGTTAAGAACAATGAGATGAAAAGGACTGACAAGGGAAAGGGAGTTCATTATACACAGACCACTGTTGTGAACTCTAAAACTTGTGAACATTGTTCTTGCAAGAAATCTCAAGAGAATAAGCCCCAAAAACATGATAAAAGGAGGGGAAATCAAAGAAATTGGAATAACCAGTGGGCACAAAAGCAAGGAGTTGATCTGCAAAGGATTAACAGACCAAAACCTTGTTTCATCTGTGGCAGATTGAATCACCTTGCCAAACACTGTTATTTCAATCCTATTAACCAAAGGATGAATTTTCAAAGACCTTTTATAAATCCAATGGTTATAGGAAGCCTGCAAGGAACCATGTGGCTAAGAAACAAGCTAAATCCAAAAGCCACATGAGGAAAAAGACTGAAAAGGAATGTGTCAATATGTGGGTCTCCAAAAGCACTAATACCTCAGATAGTACTGCTGAAAAGGATAGTGCTGCTAGAAGCAATACTGCTAACAAGGTTAGTGCTGCTAGAAGCAATACTACTGCCAATACTGCTGCTAGCAGTGTTAGTGCTGCTAAATCAGTTAGTGCTGCTAACTCAGTTGGGGCTGCTAACTCAGTTAGTGCTGCTAACTCTGTTAGTACTGCTAACTCTGTTAGTGCTGCTAACTCAGTTAGTGCTGTTAACTCTGTTAGTACTGCTAACTCAGTTAGTGCTGTTAACTCTGTTAGTACTGCTAACTCTGTTAGTGCTGCTAACTCTGTTAGTACTTCTTCTAAGGTTAATACTGCTTCTAGTGTTTGTGCTGCTAGACCAATTATATTGACAAAGTACTCCAATTCTGCAGTACCTAAATTTGAAAATCTCATCAAAACCCAATGCAAGTACTTTGATGAGCAAGGGAGATCCAAGACCACTTCGGCTTGGGTTCCCAATAAAAACTAATTGATTTATCAGATGTGCAGGGCAACCAACAGCTCAAGGGAAAGAGCATCTGGCATGCTGATAGTGGTTGCTCCTGGCACATGACAGGTAACATGTCCTGCCTCAAGAATTTCAAAAGAATTGATGGAGGACATGTTGCTTTTGGGAATAATCTTGCAGGAGGTAAGATAAGTGGTAAAGGTGATGTGTCAGAAGGTAAGATGACATTTGAGGATTTGACAAATGCTGCAAAGTGCAAGTATAGTTACTACTACCAGTGCAGAGTTACTACTACTAATGCAGAGTTACTACTGCTAGTGCAGAGTTACTACTGCTAGTGCAGAGTTACTACTGCCAGTGCAGAGTTTCTACTGCTAGTACATATTTTCTACTGCCAATGAGTAGTTAATACTGCTCAGTAGTTAATACTGCTTTGCAGTTAATACTGCTCAGTAGTTAATACTGCTTTGCAGTTAATACTGCTCAGTAGTTAATACTGCTAGTGCACAGTTAATACTGCCAATGAGTAGTTAATACTGCTTAGCAGTTAATATTGCTTGTGTAGTTAATACTACATATGTCGTTAATACTGCTTTTGAAAATCTAGGGCAAATACTGCTATAAATACCCCTGTTTGCCCGCCATAGTTCATAACGACTCTTCGCATTAACTTCTTCTCTCTCTCGTTCTAACCTCTTCTCCCTAGAATCTCTGTGTTTTCTATACAAATCCTCAGGAAGCACAACGATTATGGAGTTTGTCAACGAGCACAATGAGATTGCGATGCTTCAGAAGCCGAAGCAGGCCGCAGGATTTCACGACATTGTGGATTTTCTCAAGTCCACTCATATTTCTTATGCCCTAACGGTGAATCCGACTATCTACATCGAGCATCAGACGCAATTCTGGGCCAATGCCACCGTGGAATCCGAAGATGGGCAGAAAGTCATCCAAACAAGGGTATGTGACAAACCCTTGAAAGTTTCAGAAGAACTCCTTCGCATCACTCTTCGATTGGATGATGCCTCAGGTATAACCTCTATTTCCAATGAAGAACTATACTCAACTTTACAAAGAATGGGGTATGAGGGTCCCATTGGAGTTTTTAAATTCTACAAGTCAAAGTTTTTTACTCAATGGCGATTTCTTGTTCATACCCTTATGCACTGTATTTCAAAGAAAACAACTGGATGGAGTGAGTTTAGCAGTACCATTGCTTATGCCTTGGTCTGCTTAGCCACTGCCAGAAGGTTCAATTTTTCAGCAATGATTTTTAATGATCTTGTGACAAACCTAGAATCCAAAAAGAAATTTTATATGTATCCTAGGTTTGTCCAAGAAGTTATTAACCATGAATTGACGGATTTACCTCAGTCTGCTGAGGTATATGTGCCAAAATCCCCTAAAGGGAAGGTTTTCTCAAATATGAGAAGACTTCCTAGGGACTCGGAAGGAGTTGACACACCATTGTTCTCTACAATGATGGTTGTGTCCCACACCATTGAAGGTATGGCATCAGGGTCAAGGCCCACATTGGACACACCCACTGATGACCAATCCCAACCTTCCATCACAAAAGTACTCCCTCAGTCCATTCTTGTACGACCCACTCCCAAAATAACCAAAAAGTTTGACAGAAGAAAGGTACACAAGGTTCCTTCCCTTGATGTATATCCTAAGAGCCCGAAGCCTTTAAGCCCTCTAGTGGAGCATTCTCCGTTAGAGAATATCGAAAGGGAAACCACAGGGGTGTCTCCCAACCCCAAGAAGGTGCTCACTAAGGAGAAGGTTGAGCATGTGAGTCGCAAGGCTGCCACTACTTCTGCTAGCAAAGAGAAGGCCAGTGGTAAAATAACTAAGCCCTTCCTCACGGCAACTCAGGGTGAGAAATCATCCAGAGGTCCCAGGTGCCAAGAAACCAAGGGGGTAGGTAGTGCTTTTGCTAGGCAAGAGACACCTGCTAAAACTTCCAATGATCCTTTAAGGGAGGTAAAAACTCCTAAACAGGGTGAGGATAGATATACGTACGAGGAATTGATGGAAACTATTGCAAATATCAACATTGAGGTCATGGATCAGAAAAAGGAAATTGATGAACTCAAGAAAGTGGTCCTCTATCAAAACTCACAGCTTGAGAAGCAAAGGAAGATGATCACTAAGTTGATGCACAGAAAGAAGAAAGCTCAGTTTGTCCTTAGGAGAAGAAACCCTACCAATGATGCTTCCAAAAAGGGGGAGTTAGACTCTGATCTAAACATGGAGGATGCAAACATTGAGGGGGAGTATGAGTATAAGGTTGAGGGGGAGACTGAGGAGGCTGCAGATATTACAAAGGAAGCAGAAACAGAAAAAGCAGCAGAAACGGTTACTGCTGCTGATCTTGCAAAAGAAGTAGAAACAGAACCAGCAGTAGAAACAGATAATGCTGCAGTGTCTAAGACTGATGCAGCAGTATCTAAAAGTGAGAAGGAAGCAGTACCTGCAACTAAAGCAGAGATTGATGAAGAGATATATGGGATTGTGAAGGACAGTGTCGAAGCAGCAGTATTAAAGGTCATAAAAGAAGCAGTAACAGCTATAGCAGTAGAAATGGTTACTGCTGCTGAAAAACAAAAGGCAGCAGAAACTGTTAGTGCTGCTAAGAGCCACAAAGAAGAAACAGTTGAAACCACTCCTGAAGCTGTTAAATCTTTCAAAAGAACAAAGAGGCCAAGAACAAAGTCCATAGCCTCAAAGAAGAAAGATGTAAAGAAGCCAAGGGTGGATCCAACTGTAGAAGAAGCCCGGGAGGAAGCAGTGAAAGAGAAATCTGATCCAAAAGTTGCTGAAGAAGAAGTGGCAACTTCATCAGGTCAACCAAGCAATGTACAATCACAATCAAATGCTCAATGTGATGTGTATATAACTGTGGTTGATACTAATCCAATCAAGACTACACCATTGTCTTCCATGCCTCCTGAGATCATCTTCTGGGACACATTGAAAGATGGAAGAAAGGAGTTGATCAGAATCAAAAGGGCAGATGGAAAGTTTGAAGTTTGTCCTACTTGGGGAAAACTTATCAGAACATGCTCTAGATCTGACTTGGAAGAGATGTTCAAGGTGGGAATGAGGCTATATGGAAACATGCTGACAAAGCAAGGTATGTCTATCACCAAGATGGTTCTTGAATACTTGTGCTTAATGTTCAAACCAGAAGCAGTTCAGTATTTGATGGCAAGGAATTTTCAAGTCATTACCAACTGGATGCTCATTGAGAATTGTGGAGTGTATGTCATCTCTCTTGACAATACATTTCATGAATATTATTTGGTGGATGTTGTATACAAGCACAGCATGAAAAAGTTGAATGGAATGCTGCATGCTAAGTTGGTGAGTGACAAAGACTCTAAGATGGCAAGATACCTTGTAAAAAGGATTCTCAATCAAAGTCTGGGATTGGATCCAAATTTATGCGTTGATGATTAGGTTTTGGAAGCATCATCTGAAGAACTTAACTTCTCATCCTGAAAAGTCAAGTTAGGGGGAGATTGTTGGGAACTGAAGATATGCTAAGTATGGTTAGTACTGCCAGAACAACATTACTACTGCCAGATCAAGTTAGTACTGCTAGTTCAATGTTAGTGCTGCTAGAACAAAGATACTACTGCTAGTTCAAGGTTAGTACTGCTGAGTCATTAATGCTGCAAGAACATGATTAGTATTGCTAGACAAGTTACTACTGCTGGTACATGGTTAATACTGCTGAACAAAGTTAATACTGCTGGTATATTACTACTGCTGGAATATCATTAATGCTGTTGATCAAAAGTTAGTACTGCTGATGTCTTACGAAAACTGTTAGTACTGCTTGGGCATATCAAACATTACTACTGCTGAAAGATTATTAGTACTGCTTGAGAAGAATGAAGTTAATACTGCTTGGGATCAGAACATGGAATGCGAGATTGAAGGAGATGAAGATGGAACGATTGAAGATATACTTAAAAGAATATTCTGAAGATCAATCTTATTTTGATAGTTATCTTGTAATTATTCAGTATATATATTTGTTGATAGATAGCTATTAAGAAGCAGAGACAGAAAATAATACGATATACAAATACAATTAGAATTCGATTGTGTTTTAGAGAGAATTAACCTCAAGGTTTTAGAACCCTATTTCTAGAGAAGTAGAAGTCGTCTTGATTGAGCCTGTTCATCAAGATTGAGGTTTGGTTGTTAATCTTGTAAGTCGAAACAGTGAATACAAACAACTGTGTATTTTCTGATATATTGTTCTTTGATTGTGGGAATTAAAGTTCTATTCCGCAGATTCTTTAATTCTGAATTCTAAGTATTGTTAATCTTGTTAAGATTCGATCCTGACATTCTACGAGATGTTTGTAAACATGTTGTGAACACTGAACACTAACTAAAACAACAAAATTAAATCTCATTCTACCACTTGTGAACACGTTAGTACGGGATCTCGTAAGGTTATTTTTATTGTGTTCATAGTATGTTCACCTTACGTACATATTTAATTGTGAATGCGTGGACATATTCTCGTATATATTACATAAGAGGCCAGAGGAGAGGATGATATATATATATATATATAGAGAGAGAGAGAGAGCGAGAGAGAGAGGAAGGAAGAATCATAACATTATGCGAGAATGCGTGAAGTGTTTAATGATTTTATCATATATGATTACACGGCATGTGAATGTGTTTAATCATGTATGATTAAATGCCTATGTATTTGCCAATGTAACCTATGTTTAATCATATATGATTAAGCTTGTGTATCATATATGATAACACACTTCTCGCATTCTCACATGAGGTTTAGCTTCTCGTTGAACATGCCCCATATATATATATATATATATATATATGAAAATTGTATTTAAAAGAAATACATTACTTATCATAAGTTAGTGGCTTTGAATGAATCTCACAAACCACAAGTTCTCAAATCATGATTAAGTCCATCAATACTAATTGTATACAAAATGGTGGTGATATCATTTTATTATAAGAAACAAATATATAGATATTTTTCACAAAATTAATGTTAATCTGGTGGTTAGTCATTTGCTTTTCAAAGTAGATGTCTTAAGTTCGAGTCCTATTGTTGTAATTTTTTTAAACACAATAAATATGGAATTAAAAGCTAAAAACTACAAAAACGACTATAACAAGACTTGAACCTGTGTCTACAGTAATATAAATTTTTTTCAAACCAACTCTACCAAAGAAAACATATGTCTTTATTGTAGTTTTAAAATATATATGATGATACAAACTAAATTGATACGGTTGCATCTTTCACAAACCTAATTTTTTTTACCCTTTAATGAAAGAATAATACGGTGGCACGCATGGACGGACCTTTATAAGGGCACACGGTGGCACATGCCACCGTATCATTTCTCCGGCGAAGGGTAATTTTTTTTGGTTTCGTGAAAGGTGCAACCGTATTGTTTTAGGAGGTGCTACCGTATTCTTTTGAAAGTGCAACCGTATCTCGTAATCAACCAAAAAAATTCTTGAAATCAACCAAAAAAACGAACAAAAACTCCTGAAATCAACCAAAAATACCGAAAAAGTCTCTCAAAATGGTAAAAAAAACTTTAAAAAACTTGAAATCAAGCCAAAAACTTTAAAAATCCCTCGAAACACCGAAATTTGGCTAAAAACATATCAGTCGATATTGAACGTTGGTAAAAAAAGATACACATGTCGATAAAAACCTTTTGAAAAAATTTGATGACATCGTATGAAAAAGTTTCCAAGTCCGTCCCGGCACGTGCCACGTAACTACCTATATAGGTCCGCCCATGAAACATATCATGGCAAAAAGGGTCGAAATATACTTTGTTATTGAAAGTGACGGTTCAAAAGATGAGTAACAAAAACAAATTTGATTTGATGTAGATTTTGACAAAATTAACGTACTCAAAGGTTCATGAACTTAGGCCATGAGTAGTGCCTACCCACGAACCCACTGAACCCGAATGCCACCTCAGCGTCACATCAGCTTTTCTCTTTCCTACCCTCCTTACCCTAAAGTGGAGTACCGCCAACCCAATGAACCCAATGAACCCACTCCTACCCGCTACCACTCACCGAACCCACCGAACCCAATAAAACCCTTGAACCCGATCTAGTTCATGAAGCCGCAGGTACCCGGACACCCCAACCCGAATGGAACCCCCCCCCCCCCCCCCCCGTACCGCCCTACCCGATGAACCCGATTGTCGAACCCGGTCGTGGTACTCGATGGCGGTACGCACGGCCTTAGAAATATAAAAAACACACGTTTTCATTTTATCCACCAATCAATCACCGACAAACAAATATTTTATTAATTAAAGAGAAATAAGCAAAAATATAAATAAAATAAAATAACGATGTGTTAGAGCATCCACAACAATGAAATTTCATCCCTAACCACAAGGGTGGTGGCGTGTTTGCAAGGGCTTGGGGGATGTGGTGGAATATCACATCCACCCCGAGTTCGAGTCGAGACTGTCAGCATTCTGTGGCCAGACTTAGTCTCAGACGGCCGCTTTGTTTGTTTGTTTCCAAATTACCAATGATGTAGTCTAGGCAAAACCTAGATGAACCTTATCCAAAAAAAAATCATCCCAATTGCAAATGGGTCACATCAGCACCACATCAGCTTTGCAATTATCTTGAAATTATCTCCCACAACAATGAAATTTCACCCACTTTCTAAAGTGATAACTCATCATAAAAAAACTATATTTTAATCAAATAACAACAAAACTACAATTAAATACTCTTTACTATAATTTAATATGAAATATTTTATTAATTAAATAACTATAATTAAATACTCTCTACAAAACTACAATTAACTACTATCTACAAAACATCACAAAACATGATTTGACATAAACAATTTCTAATTTAGAAATTATTCCCTACAATTTCATATATGATTCACTGCCACATCAACAAAAAGTACTGATTTGACATTTGCAAATTACCAAAACCAATTTCTAATTTTGCAATCATACTCACAACCACTACAATTTCTAATTTAGCAATCCTACGTGTCACTTTTGCAATTCAAATGAAATTGTAATGAAATCCTTGTTGTGGATGCTCTTAGGCCATCCGTACCCGGCTCGGGATGGGATGCGGGATGGGCGGGGTCGATGCGGGATGGGCTACGGCCCGGGCGGGATGGTATCCGGGGATGGGATCCCGATCCATCCCGAAGGTTTTTAAAAAAAAAAAAATTTTAATTAAATTTTTAAAAAAATATATCCGTTGAACGACTCTTTCTAAAAAAAAAAAAATTCTCAATTTAATCCCACTATATATTTAACCCTCAACCTCTTATTTCTCACACCTCTCAACCTCTTATTTTTCACACTATCAAATTCTCTCAATCTCACACCTCTCAAACTCTCTCAAATTCTCTCAACCTCTTATTTTTCACACCTCTCTCATCATGAATTCAAACAGAACACCTACATCCCGTCGTAACCGACCGAATACACCACAATCGCAAGAAGATCAACAGCTTGGTTTCCAAGCGTTTACACAACAAGGTTATCATCCGCAATTCTCGCAACAAATTCCGCCACAATGGTCGCAACAAAATCCGCCACAATATCCGCAACAATTTCCCCAACAATTTCACCAACAAATTCCTTACCAATTTACACGTCCCGGGTTGATTGAACAAGGTTTTACTCCGGCCAACTTCAATCTCGACGACGACATTGTTCCGGAAACCCAACCTTCTACCCCGAACTCACCACAATATATCCCGACACAACAATCTAACCCGGAACCATCAAATCCGAGACCAAAGAAAGCCGCCAAACAAACGTGGACAAGAGCCGAGGAACTCGCGTTGGTGTCGGCGTGGGTTGACGTTTCGGAGGACCCCGTGGTCGGTAACGCACAAAGCGGTGGTAATTATTTTTATTGTTATTATTATTATTATTATTATTATTATTATTATTATTATTATTATTCTTATACTTAATTTTACATAAATGTAGGAAATTTTTGGGGCCGAATCGGGGATGTGTTCTTTACTCGCATGGGTCGTGAACCAGGTTATAGATCAACCCATCAACTCAATAGCAAGTTCAACGACCTCAATAAAAGAGTTAATTCGTTTGGCGGCATCTACAACAACTTGCTCAATAATAGATCAAGCGGGATGAGTGAGGCCGATATATCCCGAACGGCACACGAACGGTATGTAGCACGCCATAAAGTTGCTTTCACTCACGAACAAGTTTGGGACGTCCTAAAAAAATGTCCGAAATGGGGAGCCGTTCCAACGATGACGACAACTTCATTGCGGGGTTCAAAACGTACCCAACCTTCCGATGATGACGATGACGAGCAAATTCAACGACCCATCGGGAGAAACAAGGCAAAAAAATCATCAACGAGTAATACGTCCGGGGCGAATACGGACGAAAGTGTTACTCAGTTGTTGACGACGTTCAACAACAAGATTGATGATACAATGGAATACAAAATGAAAAAACTCGATCTCGAAATCGAAATCGAACGCTCAAACCGATTTGAGAAAGACTTCGAGTTTTTCATAAGCCCGCATGATCACCTTACGGGAAACGCTTTGAGGGCTACTTTAGCGAGAAAAAAGCAACTCCAAAAATTTCATAATTGGTATGAATGATATTTTGTAATTTTTATTTTTAATGAATGATGTGAATTTTAATTTTTATTATTTATCTTATTTTTATTTATTAAAAAATATATAAATATTTTTATTTTGTTAAATAATTAAATGTATAAATAAAAGAATTAAAATAAATGAGGTGGCAAAGGGGTTTGAGGGAATGGGGTACGGATGTTTAGGGATCGTGAGGGATGGAAGAAAAGCTGATGTGGCGATGATGTGGAGGGGAATCATTGAAAGATTCCCCCCATGGGGTACTGATGGCCTTAGAAATTGATGAGCGAGCGTAATGTCCAAAACTCAGAACGACAGTCTAGCCTGGTAATTTGAAAATTAACTTTTAAAACCATGATAAAAGTTACTGATATTTCATCACCTTGATTTTATAGGTAGTGTTTGGTATACATACAGAACTGAACTCAACAGGACAAGACAAGATTGAACAATACAAGTGAGACATGGTTATTAATATGACTAAAATTGGATATAACAAAAATAGACAATCGGTCCCTCACATGTCACAATTGTATTAGAAAAAACATGTGTAACAACCCAAACATTTAAAAACCAACATAATATAATTAGATGCCAAAACGGCCCTAAGTCACAAGTCAATGCGGAATTACATCTCAAGTCTACTAAATTAAACACTGACAACTGATAAATCTAAAGATAAACAAGATGGGAAAATCTAAACGAGAAACTACAATTCTTCCTTTTAAACTCTAGGCACCGAGCTCACATCTTCCCTTTACCCTAGCTCGAGCCCTCACTTACTTGCTTACATGAAAATGATTTTAGTTTTATAAAATACGGGGTTAGACTAAAAGTCTAGTGAGTTCTCTCAAGTAACACACCACAAGTATCATTTAAAGGAGATATAAACATTAGTAAATGTAACACACCCTTAAAACCACCATGCGCGCACACACACACACACAACACATGTGACTACGTGCTCGGACTCACACCTAAACAAATCACATTAAACAAATTCATGTATTCCAAATGGGCCACACCTCCCATATAAAGCCATCACACGTCCCACTCCAATGCATGTACACTTTAAGTTTCCACACAAACGAACTTATTTGTAAGGCAATTTAAAACACGCATTTTGATAAGCATCATATGTATTCAAAACTCGTACATCAAATAAAGTAAGGTAGGAAAACTCACCTATTGTCCGTACTTAACCTCACACTTCGAGCTACAAGTGTCAAACCGAACACCTAAATCACACTGCATACGAGGGTGATAGGCCACTCAATTACTTCCCAAAATCCCCACTAACAAGTCCTACGACAATCCCCCAAACGGTGACTCGCTCTCACTCCCTAATGAGAAACAAAACACAAAACGGAAAACAACCAAACATTTTCCGCAACCTAGACCGCGCAAGTCGCTGTGGTTTCAGCCTCAGGCCTGCACGATTTTTCTGCAATTACCCTCACATCCTTTAAATCCCAAACTTTCCAAAAACCGGTTTTAGACCTCCAAATCAAGGAAGTTAATATCCTAAGTTACTAACCCTTTTTTAAATAATACACAAACATCAAAACACATTTGAACCATTGAAATCCATCCATTGAAGGTCACATTTTCTAAAAAATCCAAAGAATGGAAAAAACCCTTGAAGAAAACCTCAATTATGCCGTGAGTAAAAGCATTAAGCAAATAAGTAAAAGAAAAATAAGTAATATCAAACACATCCACACGCGTATTGAAAGAGCTCTTGCAATATGACATGGCATGCCATGTGTCTTGCAAGACCTTGCAAGACCTTGCAAGACTTCCAATATCTTGCACAATTAACAAGACCTTGCAACAAATTTAATATAGTAAACAAATCATTTTTTAATTTAATTAGTTAGTTTGTTTGTTAATTTGTTTAAACATTAGTTATTATTAATATGTTTATTAAATTTAATTCATTTATTAGTTTATTTGAACATTATTTTTTTAATATTTTTATTAAAATTTATTACCCATGCTTTATTTTTTTTTAAATGATAATTTTATGCAATGTTTTTTTATTTAAACAGCTAAATTAAAAGTACATTAATATAAAAATCACGAAAATACAAATACTAATAGATAAACGTACACAATTTATTTATGGGAAAAGTCTAAAAAAACCCAATGGACTTTAGTGTTTGGAGTGATTAAGTCCTTGGACAATTTTTTGGAACAAAAAACCGTTAAACATTTCAAAAATTGTTAAATAAACCATTGGACTTTTGAAAACTTGTTAAATACACCCTTATTAGGCTATCAGCATCCAACCAGCTCCAACCCATACTTTTTCACTGCCACATCAGCGCCACATCATTTTTCCCTTCCAACCCATTCTAACCCACAAACCCCCACATCTATCCCACACCACCATCCCATCTTTTATTTATTTTTATTTTTATTTTTGTTACAACTACTATTAATTTAAATAATTAATATTTTATAAGTAATTTGTAACAAATAATATATAATATTATAATTTATAAATCAAGCTAATATTTTAACCTTACATAATAAAAATAAAAAAATAAAAAAATAAAAAAACATAAATTTCAATTAAAAAATATAACTACTCGTTGCCTTGGTTGTTGTGTCTTGGAAGCCGTGAAATGTGTTCGATTAAATCCGTCCGAAGGTTATGATGCGTTTCTCGGTTTCGGACTTCTAACACGTTAGCGTCATATTGTTGGTCGCTAATCTCTTCGTCGTCCTCCTCATCAACTTGATTAGCGTTTTCATCGAAACGACAAATCGCGTTACCTTCGTCTTCCAATATCATATTGTGTAATATGATGCAAGCGTACATTACTCTTTGTATTTTATTCGGGTGCCACGATCTTGCTGGGTTTTGTATTATGTGCCAGCGTTGTTTTAGCACACCAAAACAACGTTCTACATCCTTCCTTGCCGCTTCTTGCGCGGCTTTAAACCTTAATCGTCTTTGATCCGGAGGGCATTTGAATGATTTCACAAAGGTAGCCCATTCGGGGTATATCCCATCTGCAAGATAGTAGCCGTGTTTGTATTGTACTCCGTTTACTTGAAACGGGCACTGCGGTGCTTTCCCGTTGTATACATCGTTAAATAACGGCGACTGGTTTAGCACATTGAGGTCGTTGTTGGACCCGGCAACCCCGAAGTATGCATGCCAAATCCAAAGATCCTGTGATGCCACTGCCTCTAGCATAATAGTCGGCCGACCATGATCACCTCTGACGTACTGCCCGCGCCATGCAGTTGGACAGTTGTCCCAATCCCAATGCATACAATCTACGCTTCATAACATGCCTGGAAACCCGTGCCTAGTTTCATGTGCGGCGTATAAACGTTGAATATCATCATAAGAAGGTTTACGTAAGTATCGCTTACCGTAAAGATTGACGATACCTTTGCTGAACTTTTGTATGCATAAACGTGCAGTTGAGTCCGCCATCTTCAAGTACTCATCAAAGCCATCAGCGGATATCCCATACGCCATTTGCCGAATTGCCGAGGTACACTTTTGCAAAGGAGATAACCCTTTTCTGCCTCTAGCATCCCAGCCCTGTTGAAAATATTTATACTCTTGCTCAAGATCCTCCACTATTCGTAGGAATAGTCGTCTCCTCATGCGGAACCGTCTCCTAAACAACTCGTCACTGTAATTACAGTTTTCGCAAAATAATCTGCAACAAGTCGGTCGTGTGCACCTTCACGATCTCTAACTTGATCCGCTCCCCTCCGTCTCCGTCTTGGAGGCGAACTTGGTTCTTCATCTTGATCGAGAAGCCTTTCTACAACATTGGTTATTATTCCACGAAAAATAACGTAATTCATTTGACGATACGCGGGTAGATTAATTCCCCCGTCCGACGACGACGAATCATAAAATTCCGACGAATTCACTGATGAAGAAGACATTTTGTTTTTGTAGTAGAGAAAAGTTTGAGAGATTGAGAGAAAATTTGGTGGTGTGAAAAAATAAGCGAGGAAGATGAGTATTTATAGGATAGAAAAAACAAAAAAAAAATTTAAAAAATAAATAAATAGTAACGTCTAGAATTCAAAAAAAAAAAGAATTTTTTTTAGAGGAACCAGCTCCATCCATCCATGTGGCGATGGTGTTCCAGCGCCAACCAGCTGGACCAGCTCCAACCAGGGCTCCCGATGCGGATAGTCTTACAATTTTAAGGATGTATTTAACAAGTTTTCAAAAGTCCAATGGCTTATTTAACAAATTTTAGAATGTCTAAGGACTTATTTGTTCCAAAAATTTGTTCAAATATTTTTTTCCTGTTTAAGAATTGTTTTTGGCTATAAAAAGAAATGAATTAGAAAACATTTTTTTAGAAAAACATTACACTTCACATTCTTGTATATTAAAAAATACGTTTTTTACAAGTCACACCATTATAATTGTCTCGTCAATACGTTCAAATGAGCTCAATATTGTATATTTTTTATTTAATCTTATATCATAAATAGGTACGATTTATTTGTAATACTTATACTTTATATCATTTAAGGTCATTTATTTATTAATATAAGATTAATCTGTAATTATAGGGTATAATGTGTAAGTATTAAAAATAATACTTACAATTGTTTAAAATTGTACGCAGCTTGAATAGCAGGTAAACTACAAATTAAAAAAAAAATAATACGTACAATTGTTTAAAATGTTTATCTTGAATTGGTACTACATCTTTACAGTAATGCTTTTATTTAGTGATATCATTTTGTTTTAATTTGTAATCGTGATGAAGTCGTTATTCCTATTAACAAAATGGCATCTGACTGCAGTGATGATCTTAACCATGTTATAAGCGAAAATTCAAGTGAACATATGTCTGATTGTTTATCTGTAGACCTTTGTGCAACTCTTGGTATATTTTGGTTCAATTTTTGGTAAATTATGTCTAACTTTTATGTACATCTATTTATGCTTTGGATACAACTTTATATGTTTTGGGAAGAGTAATGGAAAATGGTATATTCGTTTCGTTTTATAAATTGTATTTTTTTTTCGTTCAAAAAATGTATAATGACTTAATAGTTTAAAGTATATAAGTTTGTTTGGTTTTTTCATATTTTTTTTCAATTATTTTTAACACATTAACCAATTTTATAAGTCATAAGGATGTATGTAACAGGTTTTAGAAAGTCCAATGGTTTATTTAACAAGTTATGAAAAGTGCAATGGTTTATTTGTTCCAAAAAATTATCCAAGGACTAAATCATTCATAATACTAAAGTCCATTAGGTTTTATTGGACTTTTTCCTTTATTTATCTATATTTTATAATTAATTTATTAGTTATATTATAATTTTCTATCTTATTTATATTATAATTTATTAGTTTAGAAAGAATTTGAGGTTGTATGTTTGTGGAAGGTGTTATCGGCATTTGGTCTTACAGGCGTCTGGATCGTCTTTGTTCTAGAATACACTTTTTCTTTTTTTCCGCTTCGTTGACTACTCAACCCACATTTTTGGATTCCATGATTTGATTCAATGCTATCGTTCCTCACTCTATATATACGCTACAAAATTCGAATTCGGTCGTCTCTTAATCTTATCTGCCGATTTCACCAGCTTCTTACTTATATAGTTTGGTCCGTCGTCACCTACTGTAAATCAATCGCAGTGATTGATTTTGGTAATCACTATATGGTGTTAGTTTTTTTAGTGGAATTTTGACTTGATCCTTTTCATCGTTCACCCGGATTCCAATCAAGATTGCCTAATTTTTGAAGTTTCGTTGTATATTTCTTGGATTAAATTGAAAATCTAGAGGTTCCTTTTCGGAGATGGAACCTACCGTACAAGCAGGACTTGTTGGTTCAGAGATTCATGGCTTCAAAACCATGAAAGGTGTGTGTTTGATTCTGAACTTTTTTATTGTTTATGGATATGCTTTTAAACTGTAATGGAGTTTGTATTTTGTGACTATGTGGTGCTGATTATATTGTTTATGTTATTTTTTAACTGGAATTGAGGAGATAGATCAATTGGTTAACTTAAATTAGTGTTTGGTGTCTGTAGAATAGGGTTAAATGATGGTAAGAATTGTGCAAGTATCATGATCAAACACTAATGATTAAAGGTTTAACCAAATGGGAATGTTTTTTGTTGAGAAATTTTACATCAAAGTAACCACAATTGCTTTTTATATAGTAAAGGAGTTAATGTATGTCTCTCTATTGAAGTTAAAAGAGGGGAAAATGGTAATTAGATGTAATATTGATGGTTGCCATAGATTCATGGTTTTAAAAGGCGTTTGAGGCGTAAGCCTCGAGGCGCGCCTCGAGGCGAGGCGGTCCAAAACCGCTTCTGAGGCTTAAGCCTCAGGGATCTGGACGAGGCTTACGCCTTGATGACTGAGGCGGTTCGGTGAGGCGGTGAGGCGTGAGGCGCTGGTGAGGCTTAAGCCTCAGCTCCTTTTCTATATTTTGGTTTAACTGAGTTTTTTTTCTCTGTGTTTAAAAAGTAACTTGTACTTAGTTACCTTTTGTCTTTTAAAAAAGTAGAAAAAGTCAAAAAGCAAATGTACTTTTATTAATTTTAAAGTACAAAATGTCTATTTGGGGTGTCCTTTCATCTTCTCTAGAAGAAATAAAGGGGCTGACCATCTTCTTCACTTCTCTCTCGGTTTCTCCTACAATCAAACTCCATTTTTTTTCTTCTTCTATTCTCACATTTTACTCTCTCAAGAAGCTGCACTTTTCTGAGTTGTTTCTTCATATTCTCTTCATATGGCGGAGCTATGCAATTTGATCATGTTACGGGGAACTATAAGTTGTAAATTATTATGTTTTTAGACTTATGACTAGTAATTTTGTGAACTTATGACTAGTAATTTTGTGAACTTATGACGTTTAAAACTTGGCATGGAATTATGTTTTGCTTAATATTAGTATTTATCAATTTTATTTGCTATGGAATTATGTATATATATATATATAAATACACGCCTCGAGGCTTACGCCTCGGATCGCCTCGAGGCTTACGCCTCGCCTCATTGGAGGAAAACGCCTCGAGGCCCGATTCCGCCTTTTAAAACCTTGCATAGATTGATTCGATGTTGTGACTTGTGATCTTTTTATGTGAAAGACAACCTGACCAAAGTGAAAATTTTGCCTCCTTTTGTTGAAGCACCCTACGAAAATGTACACATATTTGAATTTTAGTATCTCTAGCTTATTCCGAATTAGCTCCAACCAACTGGGCAACTTGTCCTTATCTTATGGCGATTTATTTTATTTAGCTTAGTTTTAATGGGGGATCGAGTTGGGAGAGAACTGTCCTATGAAATGTATAATGATTTTCCGTCTTTAGATTTTCATTCTTGATCCATGTTTACTTCTTACTGAGACTGATTCTTAACTCCGTTAACAGATTTGGACATTCCCAACATGATGGAGGAAGCAAAGACAAGATGGCTCCGGCCAAATGAGATTCATGCTGTACTTTATAACCACAAGTATTTCAACATCAGTGTGAAGCCGGTTAATTTGCCACCAAGTAATTATAAAAGCACATGCAATTTCTAATATCATAGTTACTAGTACTATTGTTAATATAATTGTGTTTTAAGTTTATCAATTTGGGAAAAAAAGGGATCAAACTTAAAAGCTTCGGCACTTGTCAGCATTTGCAGATAATGGATGTACAGTGTATCACTATCTAATTGTTTTCTTATGCAATCTAATAGGTGGCACCATTGTCCTATTTGATCGGAAGATGCTCAGAAATTTCCGGAAAGATGGACACAACTGGAAAAAGAAAAAAGATGGAAAAACTGTAAAGGAAGCTCATGAACACTTGAAGGTGAGCTTTAATTTTATTTGGGTCCTTATATATATATTGGGGAAAAAGGGACACTTGAGTGGTCATTCACATATGGGAAAAAGGAACGAGAGTGCCATTGTGAAAAATGAAAAATGAAAATGTTAAAGAGTAGAGCATTAGTTTATTGGATATTTTGTTGTTTGAAGTAAATGAACTTTGTGACTATATAACCTCTCAATGCGGTTGGTTCAGGTTGGCAACAATGAAAGAATTCATGTATATTATGCACATGGCGAGGATCGGACAACCCTTGTTCGTAGATGTTATTGGCTTCTTGATAAGTATGCAACAATAAAAAGATTTAATGGATATACACGATGTCATAGATTTTGAATACATATTGTTAATGTGTTTCTTTTATTTATATATATATATATTTATATATATATATATATATTCATGTTTTGATCGTTGTTTGTTTGATTATGTTACAGGAAACTGGAACATATTGTACTTGTTCATTATCGTGACACTCAAGAGGTTGGTTAATCATAGAAGTACCCGTTCTTGTAGATATGACCACACGTTCACACATATGGCACCGGTTATGGGACCGTCCCGATTTTTTATTTAAACTTTATTTATAAATGTATTTTCAGGTGTATTTGATTGAAGACCAAAATGTATTTTTAAGTGTATTATGATAAAAGTATTTTTAGTGTATTCGATTGACCCAATTAAATATTTTAAAGTATATTTGATTGACCAATTTCTTTATAACACAAACGTATTTTTTAGTGTATTTGATTGACCCAATTATAATAAAGACGTATTTGTTACTATATTTGATTAACCAAATTCTTCCAAAAATATTTTGTATACGTTTAAAATCATTTAAAAAAATTAAGGGGGACCGATTTGGGCCCGGCCCGAGACCGGGAGCGGTTCTCATAACCGGGCCTCGCACACCTTAACCGGGTCTTCATACGGGATCACTATTTGGGACTGGGACCGATTTGGCCCGGCCCGGGACCGGTTTTTGGCCACCTCTACTTGTATAGGGGCTGTTTGTTTACCTCTTAGTAGTTCCATTAAGAGGCAACCTCTGAATCGTTAAGAGGTGAATCTTGTTTGGCAAAAAAAACCTGCCTCTTAATGGTTCTAAAACCCTCCGCATGATTTTGTATCTTGGGCCTCCCTTAACCATTAAGCGCCCTAATTTCATTCTAAACAATTACCAACCAACCATATTTCGTTTTGCACTATTTCATAAGAGTCTCTTAATCATTCTGACCAGTTAATCATCCTGCACTAAACCATTCAGCAACGGCCAAACAGCCCCTGACACTATTTGGCTCCTCAAACTAACATCTACTGCTTACTATTTACGGGTATGCTGAAAATCTGATGCAGTTGCAAGGTTCTCCAGTGACTCCTATTGACTCCAACTCTAGTTCAGACCTACCTACTTCATCTAATCAGTCAGAAGAAATTGATGGGGTTGATCAGGTGTACTTTACCGGTGTGTAAGTTTATTGCTTGATTTCAAGAAATCTTTATATACCATATAGTGTTTCTCAGTGTCCTGTGTGAATTGCAACATATTTTTCGGAATATTTTCAAGTTAAAATTATCTATTTTACCATCGTCATCATTTCAAATCATTGATGGTATTTAACTATTTATCTTGGTCTACAAGATTTCCCCCTATTTTGTCATCATGGAAGGGTATTTTTGATATTTGACTAATTGTCGAATACACTTTTTGTAAAACCATGTGTGTGGTCAATGCTGCAATTTTCATGGGACGGAGAATAGTTCTTACAAGATGAAAAAAATATAAATGTAGTCATCAAATGTGAAGAAGTCCTTAATGATAGAGGCTAAATGTTCTATTTTTTCCGTTCTATTTTTGGTGATTCGACAGAGCCTAATGAGACGGTAATAAATCATAAGATGAGAATTCATGAGATCAACACACTTGAATGGGATGAGCTTGTGATTCCAAATGATTCCAACAAGCTGATTACATCCGAAGGAGGTAGTCAACTTGGTTTAGTTGCAAGTTTCTTGACGATAAAGGATCATTTTGTAATTTGCACGTGTCAATCTATTTTTTGCAGGAAACACACTCTTTGATCAACCTAACCTATATGGATTAAACGGAACAATAGATAATGTAAGTTTCATTGCTTTTCTTTGTCTGTAAGATTTCCATATTTGAGTGTTTTATTGTACTCAATGTGAGCCAGATGAAATGGTAAACTTTTGAATTTCAATCTCTTCACTTCTTAACTTTAATACTTCTTTATCCCCGAGATATGTTGTAGACTCTTAAGGGTGCATTTGGTATACTTTAATATTTCCATATTTGAGTGTTTTATTCGTTCTTTAAATTTTATTTATTATATTTTATGTTTTTTATAGTTTCACTTATTGTCCTCAAAATATTATTTTTTAAACGGTTTTTATGTTTCGCTAATTTATGTAATTTGTTAAATATTAGTAATAAAAATAATATATATAAGGTATAAAATAAAAATTGGAAACTACATAAACTTTTTATTTTGATGTCATTTTAGTCATCTTGACAAAAACTTTCTAATGATATGTTTTGTTATAAAAAATATTTGTTTTATTATAATTTGATAAATTATAGAAGTTAATCAAAATATATAAAAGATATAAACAACTCAATACAGGTAAATTGGTCACTTTATCAGTTATGTCTTGTCCAGCTCTGTCTTACCAAGCGTTGAACGGTAGTTCTGTCTTAGACTCTTACCAAACGTTGAACGGTAGTACTGTCTTACCAAACGTTGAACAGTAGTTCTGTCCTAGTTCTGTCCTAGTAGTTCTGTCCTGTCTGGATATCAAATGCATCCTAACTGTGTGACAATGGTACATCTTTACAGAGTAACTCCTCATTGGGGCACAAATTAGCCATGGAAAATCCTTTGGCAACATTTCGTCTTGGAACAGTCGGTGAAGGTAATTTTGTTAGCAACAACATCGACCTTCCGAAGGTAGGGATGAAGGACACCCGCGTTGCAAATCTCGCCACCGGTGTTTTAGACATTATGGGCAAGGATGGATTGCCGTCACAAGATAGTTTCGGAAGATGGATGAACTATATCATTACAGATTCTCCTGGATCAATAGATGATCCACTTCTGACTCCTGAACCCTTGCTAACCGGTCAAGAATCACTCGGAATTCTAACTAATGATCACCATGAATCCCGTTCTATGGAACAGATTTTTCGCATAACCGATGTCTCGCCTTCATGGGCTCTATCTGGCGAAGAAACAAAGGTGCTGTTTTTTTTGTCCTTATATTTGTTGCAACCTAATTATGCTGCGTTTTTACAATATATCAACATTTAGGCCTTGTTTGTTTTTTAGAAAAAAGTTCTTATTAGCCTCTTATGTCTGTTTCGTTAAGAGGTAGGGCAATTCAAATTGTTTTTTTCAAAATTTTCAGAGCCACTTATGTCTTATCGTCCTTTTATCTGGTAAGAGGTAAACCAACCTCTTATTCTTCTCAATGAATTAACCTTAAGATCCTTCACTTGGATTATAACAAAACTTAATTTACTATAATTAGGTGACCTTCACATTTAAATTTATATACTTTAAATATATTATTATTGATTAAACATATTCGTTTAAATGAATGCTAACTTTATAATTTAGATGTAAATTTCGTAATAAAGATGCATAAATATGTGAAATTGTATAAATTTATATATATATAAATTCAACACTATATTATTCTAACGGGTCAAATACATAATTAAAACAAATTCAGACATTTATCAATTTACAAAAACAAACAGTCTTATTGATTCAAATTTCAGACTTCAACATCTCTTAAAAAACAAACGTCACCTTAGTGTATTTTCTGCAGATCTTAGTGGTCGGAGTTTTCCAAGAAAAGAATCTACAACTACCGAACTCGAATCTGTTTTGTGTCTGTGGGGATGTTTGTGTTCCAGCCGAAATCGCCCAATCTGGAGTATTTCGTTGCACGATTACTCCACAAAGCCCAGGAGTCGTTAATCTTTTCATCAGTTCCGACGGCCACAAACCCATAAGTCAACTCATGGCGTTCGAGTTCCGGTCAACTCTTACGGCTAGCGTGAACAATTCTTTAGACGAGAAGTCCGACTGGAAGGAACTACAAATTAAGATGAGACTAGCTCATTTGCTTTTCTCTTCATCCAAGAGCATTACCATCTTATCTAGTAAAATACCAGAAAAGACCCTGAAGGAAGCAATAATGTTCGCCCAGAAATCACGTCATATTGTTAATAGCTGGGATTATTTGGTAAATTCAATTACAGAAAAAAGCGTATCTTTTCAACGAGCAAAAAATAGCTTATTGGAGCTCACGTTGCAGAACAGATTACTTGAATGGCTTTTGGAGAAAGTGTTGGAGGGTGGTAAGATCCCTGATCGTGATGACGAAGGTCAAGGAGTAATACATTTGTGTGCAATTCTCGACTATAATTGGGCTATTTACCCGTATTCATGGTCTGGGTTGTCGTTGGATTTTCGTGACAAGTTTGGATGGACGGCTCTCCATTGGGCTGCACACTACGGAAGGTACGTTAAAGATGTCACCTTTATTCATCGTTGTTGCGTATAACAATGATGTTCACGGTGGTTTTGAAAAAGGTGTAAAAACCTATACTTTTGCCACGGTTCTATGTCCCAACAAATAGAATTATATAGGGAAATTGCATGAAAATGCAACTACTTCGGTATGAATTCCTTTTTCGTATAAAAATTACTTTCAAAACCTTCATTTAGGTTCTTCATATGTGAAATCTCAAACATTTAGGTACCTATTTATGTATGACAATTGCATACGTTGGTTTGATTCCTATTTTGGGTAACGAAGTTTGGTCTAAATGTCTGAAATATCACAATGAGGTACCAAAATGAAGGTTTTGGAAGTACGTTATAGAAAATAGGAATCAGACCAAAGAACGTTGTATTTTTCTTGCAAGTTAACCGATTAGAGTCAGGGTTTATGAATTAGGGTTTAGGGTTTAACCATTCATCTGGATGGTATGCACATGTGCATCCAAGTAATTTGTAACATGCACATGTGCATCCAAGTAATTTGTAACATGCACATGTGCATAATGCATACGTGCATAAAAAACCAAAAAACAACTTCAATACTTGTATTCATGTGTGCATACCGTCCAGCTGAATGGTTACCAAAGTGTTTCTTAGTTTTTCGTCTGTTTCCCCCCGGAACCTCCCTCTACCCAATTATATAAGATATAAAACCTGCTTTTTTATACGTTGGGCAAAGTTGGTCGTTTGTTTCATCTAGTCAATGTAAACAGAAAATGTATCATTTGGCCAAAGTTGGTTTTGTTGGATTTGGAATTTGATTATGTTATTTATTCAAACGGTTTTTTTTTATGTTCAGGCAAAGGATGGTTGCATCTCTTCTCTCGGCAGGGGCCAACCCAAATTTGGTGACCGACCCCACTTCAGAAAACCCGAATGGATGCACACCCGCAGATCTTGCATCCAAAAGTGGTTACGAAGGGTTGGCGGGTTATCTAGCTGAAAAGTCACTCGTGGCACATTTCGAGGCCATGACCTTAGCCGGAAACGTTAGCGGCTCATTGCAGAGTACATTTCCAACAAATGACGATTTTGCCCCCAACGCCCTGTCGGCACCCGTCACCGAAGATGAGCAATATCTGAAGGATACCCTGGCTGCTTATCGAACAGCTGCCGATGCTGCAGCTCGTATACAGGCTGCGTTTCGGGAGCAGTCTTTTAAACTTCGAACGAAAGACGTGGAGTCTTCCAATACAGAAGACGAAGCACGCAGTATCATAGCGGCCATGAGGATTCAACACGCCTTCCGGAACCATGAAACGAAAAAACAAATGGCGGCTGCCGCACGTATACAATATCGGTTTCGAACTTGGAAGATGAGAAAAGATTTCTTGAATAAGCGTCGCCAAGTCATCAAAATTCAAGTAAGATGTCTCTTCGTAACCGTTTTACATCCCCAGTTGATAAACGTGATTCTTTGTAGGGCTGGAAAAAAGTGACCAACCCGCCAACCCAACCCAAAATTAGCAGTTTGGTTTGAGATTTTGAGCTCATTTAAGTAAATGGGTCAAACCGACTAACCCATTTATTTAAATGGGTTGGGTTGGGTTGAAATTTCCGAGCTGTTTTCAACCTGTTCTCAACCCATTTAAAATATTATCAAATTTTATTTTATTTTTAATTAAATATAATTATTTATTCATAATATTTATTTAAATTTTAAAATATTATATATTTTTATTTTATTCAAATATCAAAAAAAAATGTGGTTGTGTTTTATTAAAACTTTGAACAATTTATTTGCATTTGTGGTTGTGTACTTGTGTTTTATTCAAACTTTGAAATATTTATTTGCACTTTATTTTATTTAATACCGTTTTATTTTATTTAAAATTTTAAAAGTAAATGGATCAACCCAGGTTGAACCCATTTATTTAACAGGTTGGGTTGAGAGAGTCATAAATAGGTGAACCGTTGTCAACCCATTTAGGTAACGGGTTGGGTTGAAAATCTCAACCCATTTAATTAAACAGGTTAGGTTGGGTTGGGTTGGGTTGGGTTGGGTTATAAATGGGTTCAACCCGAACCTAACCCAACTTGACAGAGAGTTCAATTTGTTTAACAATGAAGAATTTTAACATACTTGTTTATTTATTCACCACAGGCGATTTTCCGAGGTCATCAAGTTCGAAGGCAATACACTAAGATAGTATGGTCTGTAGGAGTGCTCGAGAAAGCGATTCTTCGTTGGCGTTTGAAGCGAAGAGGTTTCCGAGGTCTTCAAGTTGATCCTAACAATGTCGAGAAAGACGATAATCAAGAAAACAATGGCATGGAAGGGTTCTTCCATGCCAGCCGGAAGCAAGCCGAAGAGCGTGTAGAGAGATCTGTTGTTCGGGTCCAAGCCATGTTCCGATCGAAATTAGCTCAAGAAGAATACAGAAAAATGAAGCTTGAACACTTACACGCATCGGTATATATATAATCTATCGCTCGTTATACATGATTCAAAGTGTGTTTGGTATGTAAGAGCATCTCCAACAGCTATGCTAAAATAGAGAAAAGAGGGATTTTAGCAATTTTTTTGCTCTAATAGCTATGCTATCTTATATGCTAAAATAAAGAAAAGAGGAGAGAAGTTGTAAAAGTCTATAAATTTAGAGAAATCTCTAAAACTTTATACAAGAGAAAGAAATAATATTATAACTTTTTCCACCAATAAAAGATATTGAAATTAAATGTGTAGGAGAGAAACTGTTATTAAAAGTATTGAATATTTTATTAATATTGTTAATGTTAAGATTGCTAAAATAGAGTAGCTGTTGAAGATGAAAATAACTTTTTTAGAGATTTTGACTTTTCATACTCTATTAAAAAAATTATAGCATAGCAGTTGGAGATGCGACCGGATGAGACAAAACAAAAACTTGTCCAATGCCTACCAAAATAGATGGAACAAAGTCAGAGAGACGGGACAATGTGGCAAGTAAATTACTAAATTACCCTGGTCAAATTATTACCCACATGCAGTCATGTCCGGCTCTCCTGTCTTGTCTTGTCCACTCCTAGTCATGTCCGGCTGTCCTGTTTTGTCTTATTTACTCCTGTTCTAGTTGCTACCAAACGCACCTTTAATGGCATTATTGATTAGTATTAACCTTGATGTTTTTTTTGTTTGGGTTTTTTTTTCTTTTTTACTATTGCAGCAAGAGTATAACGAGAGCCTTGACACCGCAATCGACATGGAAAAATAGGAGACGTGTATGACGAAGGTTCCGAGGTGTTTGTGTTTTGACTCTTGCTTACATCTTGTAAAGGCGTAGGTACGTTGTTTCTGCCCGTCTATATTTTTACGAGAAAGATGGCATGATGGTTTCAACGGGAACGGTTCATCGTTGAAGTTTAGCGAACCATCGGTGAAATATTCGGCCTAGACGTTCGCTTTTAGCCTTTGCATTTTGTATAAACTTGCATCATGATATACCCATGTTAATGATGGTTTTTAGACTGTAATGCAACTAATGAACTATCATCTACGTAACAATTAGTTTGCCCGGGCTTTTCGGGTCTTGGATCAGGTTGGGCTTTATTCGGGCTTGGGTTTTGGACATTTTTGTGCATGCTCTAGTCTACAGTAGTCTTCTTTCTAGTCGAAAGCCCCTTTATGTGTGGCGCTATTTTGTTATGAACGAGAGTTTGTTTAAGGTGTTCTCGAATAATGGTATCATTTTCGTTTGAATCAATATTTGTTGAATAAGTTTGATGTAATGTTTATTTTTTGATATATGGTTTTTTTTTTCAAATTGGGTTCTCGTTGAGGTTTATATTTTTGAAATTGAAAGTTAAAGAAAACTTAGCGAGTTTTGTAACCTTGATGACGTTCGTTCATCTCAAAAGCTTGTACATTTTTATGCAAGTATACACTTACTCCTATCGTATTTTATAAGTAATAAAATGGTAAGAATCAAGTACTGATTGACATGGATAATTTGTAAGTCAAGTCGTTAGGCCGAGCTTAGTTTGTCAAATTCCATTCTAATTCTTGTGAATAAAGTACATGATTAAACTTGATAAAGTTACATTTCAATTACATTAAATTTCAATACATATGACAAATTCAATTCTTCCAAAATAATATTGTGCTAAACCTTTATGTGTGTTGATATAACTATGAGAAGTTGGTTTTCTTTTGGTTTTTTTAACCACAAAAGGGACAATAATTGCAAAGTTTAACTACTTGTGATAAATATTAAATCCTCTAAGGTGAAGATTGACTTTGTCACATTATTTTTCTCTTTATTTATATTTAATAAACTTTTCACCTTCAATCATGGTTCGATATATTGTTAATATAATAAAAAGAAATCAAACAAGGGTTGTATTGTAGTGATTGAGGCCTCGAAAGATATGGTGGAATATCCAATCTACCTAGGATTTAATTTCAGGCATACACAACAATTGTGGTCACTAAATTTATCAGGACTTATTTCTTGCCGTCATAATTTAACGGGATTAGTACATGCATAGACTAGGACACTCTTTCAAAAAATAAAACTATAATAATAAAAATAATAAAAGTTAAAAATTACTTATTGTAATAAAAAATTGAAGGCATATGAAAATTTTGTTCTCACATTCTCATCTTAATTTCTATTTTTATTGGAATCCAAACTTGCAAACATGAATTTACAAAAATAAAGTAGGGATTTTATTATTAGTTTAAAAAAATCATTTTACAAGATAGTTGACAATTCTTTTTACAAAAATAGAAGAGTAAATTATGTTTTTCGTCCCCGTTATTTGTTAAAAAAAATTAATAGTTTGTCTTTATAATTTAAGAATTATGGTTTTGTCTTTATGATTTTAATTCATTGTTATTCTCTCGTCTGTATGATTTACAATTTAATGTTTCGGTTCATGTGACTTACAATTCTTTATTATTTTAGTCTTTTAAATTAAAAATTAATCTAAGGATTAAAAATAAGAATATTAATGATGAAAATCATAATTTGTAAACTACTTGAACAAAAATCGAAATTACATGTGATGAAAAAAGTAATTTACTCTAAATAAAAATAAAATTTCTTTTCCTCATAAAAAACCTTGGGCCGAGCCCAGCCCATTAAGGGGAAGCTGGAGAACTACGTCCAAATCCAATAAAAGGCAAATCTGGGTTCATAAAAAGAGACGAAAACCCTATTTCTTCATTTCAGTCTTGAAAACCCTAATCTCACCGGAGTAGCAGCTAAACAGGTTTGCCCCCCTCTCTCTACTCTTTCTCTTTATAGCTTACGAGATCCTTATATGAATTGCATCGTGTTTGTTTATGTGTTTATTTGCTAAGTTTTATTGATAACAGTGTGTGAGAGAAATGGCCAAGTCGAAGAATCATACGGCGCATAACCAGTCGGCCAAGGCTCACAGGAACGGCATCAAGAAGCCAAGGAAGCACAGACACACTTCCACCAAGGGGGTAGGTTCTTCTATTTATTTTTTGATTTGCTTGATTTTCTTTGTGGAATGATCTGTGGATTACTAAGTTAGGGTTACAGTTGTTCGCCATTAATAGGCGTTATGTGCAATCGATTGATTTTTAATTGACGTGTTCAGCGAAACAGACATTATCATAGTTTTAATCCGATTGTTTATTTGTTTTAATCGTGTTTCAGTCTGTTACTGCTTCGTTGTATTCTGATTTTAGATAAATCGGCTTACTTTCACATTAAAATTTGCCTTAAATTTTCATTCTGTTACTTCGAGATGATAAGTTCGTTTTATTCTTTATGTGGTTGTCAATATTTAGTACCCGTAGAAAACATTTGAAAATATTTCTTACTAGATGTGAGGCAACTCATTGAACGCTCTGAATGTAGCCTTCTGTGGATGGGTGTAGTATAAGATCAAGTCATAGAAAGATTGTGAACTATTATGGTCCGTTTGGTATGCAGGATTTGCAATAGAATTTTATTTCAATCTGTATTTGTGTTAAAGGAAAGCTAGGAACTGAAATCTGGATTTCAATGAAACCTCACAAAAAATGGATTTAGAACTTCATGGAATTTTATAGGATTTGTTTGTAATAATGTTATAAATTATGTAAAAAAATTCGTTTTGTAATAATCTATTTAAAAAACTAATTTAAGTATTTTTATTTTATTTTTATAAATTATCTGTTAAAGAATAGAAGTCTATTCCATTACAAACCAAACACACCGAATAATACAAATCCTTCTAATTCCAAATTCTTTAATGAAATCCAAATCTTTCAAAAACATTATGTTACGTGCCTCAAGTGAAGTAGTATTTCTGGTAACAAGTCTTTGTATTACCAAACAAGATTATAGATTCACTATTTATTTTTTGCTTTTTGTGTATTTTGCTTTCTATTTCCCTTTCTTATAGCCTTGATTTTGGGTCCTCTTGAATACTATTATAGTGACCCTTTTGTTATGATCTGATAATTTGTGAATTGTGTTATCTTTTTCTCAAATATATGATCAATACCAGACCTAAAGTAGTTGTGGTTACAAATTCAATAGTTTTTGTTCTCTTTTCTATTCTTGGAGTTGTGGTTTTGGTGTTTTCTGATTGAAGTTATGTGATGCAGATGGATCCTAAGTTCTTGAGGAACCAGAGGTATGCAAGGAAGCACAACAAGCAGAGTGATGCATCTGCTGCTGAAGAATAGATGTTTTAGGGTTTGGTTTTGATCTTTCTATCTGGAATTTTGCTATCAATTAGAACTGCTATATTCTCATGTGACCTTTGAATCTAGTTTAGATTCTGTATGATGATGACATTGTGGTTCTCCATTTGTGTTTGACAATGAATGTTTTCCTTGATATAATTGATTCTTATGTTTCTAGATTTTAGGTGAGATCTTATTTCATTAAGTAGTAGTTTTATTCTGTTGGTTGTGGTAAAATGCTAAAAATGGAGCCAATTGTTTCATGGTTGGGCATGTTTACCAAAAACTTGGGTAGCATTTGTTTTCTAAAGGGTGTTGAAGTTCACTAGGGTCATAAGTAATGGTTTTTAGTTGAATCTTTTGACCCCACAATGTTGTTGAAGAGCTTTGCTTGTTTGATAAGCCTTGCCCAATTTGTGTTTGTAAATGGCCCTTTTTAAGTCATGCAATTGTATGTAATTGAAGAAAGGCAATTTTTTTTTCCATTTGGGTAGTGGTTGATAAATCTACTTTTTTTCAGTCACATGTTTTGTGTGTTGAGTTTTATATAAGAATGATAAGCACTTTATCAATCTCATAAAATTGTCAAATATATTGGGCAGTTTAGTTTGTGAGATTGGATTAGATTTTGAGTTGGATTGGATTTTGAGTGAATTCTATTTCAATTTAATGTTTAGTTTGAGAGATTTGGAATTGAATTTCATCCTATCCTATGTTTGATTTGAATCTTGAATTTGAAATCTAGAATTCTAGATTGTATTTTATGGAATTTCGTATGTAATAATATTTTAATTTTAAAATATATTAAAACATTTATTTTATAATAATTTATTAATATAGATGTAATTTAATTATTTTTATAGTTATTTATAATATGTTTTTATAAATTATTTATGAGTAATGGAATTAAATTTCAATTTAAATCTGTGGAAAATAATTTAAAATCCAAATTCCTACAATTACAAACTTTCCATAAAATCCAAATTACTGAAAATTATTATATCAAACTAATTGTAGATTTGAGTAGAAGATAAAATTGAGAAGCCACGAGGACCAAATAAATGATTAAACTGTATCAAATTTGTTATGACTATTTTGAGTAGATAATTATTTTTCAATCTCTTTATTTATTTATTTATTTATAAATATTGTAACTTTTGAAGGCACCTAAATAAAGATATGGTAACTCTTTATTTTACAAGAGTCATGCAACATAAAACAATGTGAATGATTTGTGTGATTGGCATGTGAGACATGATGATACACGATATAACAAAACTTTGTTGTTCATGTTTGGTGCGAGTGCGACAGTAAAGTTTAGATATGATATGAATATAAAATACAACTTTTTTTTATGTCAAATTAAAGCTTTATATCATATCCTCAACATGATCAGGGGTAAGTCGGGCATTGTTAGTTTATTTTGCGCTTAAAACAAATTCAACATAGTTTGTCTTCCATGCTTGATCTAGTATCTAGTTGTCCAGGACAAGGCGTTACTTGTGATATTTCGGCTTGAGTCACATTTTTATATGGCAAGTAGTCATTGTATACTCCAGCAGGTCGGAAGGCGATGGGGGGGGGGGGGGAGAGGAGAAGAAGACTGGTTGGACTTACCTCGATCGGTTTTGAAATGGGTAATCTCAGTAGCATACCCTTAAAAGGTTGATCGTGTCTCTAGTTTACCGTTGGATGAATGAATCGTCGAAAACTCGTATGAGAGTTGGTTTAACTGCCCTAACTATTGCGGAATATTTCCGACACGTTAATGAACAAGATATCGACAATACCTCCCGTTTCGTCCAAACAGGATCTGAAGTATCCGCCTTATTGAGTAGCATTGGTTTTTTGTAACTTTATTTTTGATTAAAAATGTAATTAAACTAAACCTTGAGGTTGTTTATGTAAATACCTGCAATTATTTTTACCATTATTATTATCTTCAGCAAGCAGAGTCGGGGGACTCGGGGTTCTCACGGAAAACTTTTCCCAGAGGGAGAAGGCTTTTGAGAGAGAAAGAGGCTTTACTGCTACATCAAGACCGTTTTAGGGTTTCTTCTTGATTGATTTTCCGCGATTTATTCCATACTTTTGATTGTCTTCGTTCCATTCTTCTCCTTCCTTATCTCTTTCTCGAATTCTTTTCGCGAAAACCCTAACTTCGCACGCAATCCAGCAAGAATTATCTTGTGCCGAATTTGTTTGATAAATAAGAATAGGTGGAACTAAGTTGTTATGGGTGCACCGGAGAAGTTGGCTACTTCCAACAACAATTCGATGCAGGTACGTTAGTTGCTTAATCGTTCTTGCGTTATTATTGATTATATGTTCACAGTTGACACCATTGTTCTGTTTTGGAGTTAATTTTAAGTTCATTTGCTGTTGATCTTCAAGGTCCACTACAGTAGTTTTTAGATAAATGTAGGCGATATTATATCATTCGTTATGTCATAGATGAAGTGAATTGAGTTAGGTTTTTGCTTAATTGGAACATGGGGGGGTAGTCAATTTGGGAGGTTTTGCAAGGTCAGATTTAAGGTTTGGCTCTGTGTTTTTCTAACTATTATTCTTGAGATGTTGTAAATAGTCATGCTAACTTCTGCAGTCAAGCTAGGTAAGCTAATCTCTATATTGGAAATTAGCTTAAATAGCTTGATCACGAAGTTAGTAAAATTAGTTTGAAATAATTTGGTTTTGATTGTACTTTTTAGTCTCTAATTATGAGTTTAATGGCAGTTTTGGTCTTTGAGATTATTAAGTAATTTTCTTAGAGCATATTAAAGACTTCAGTTTGATCATGAGAGGTATATCTATATTCTTAAGATGCTGTTTTGCTTTTATTGTTATTCCCGTAGGTTTTTCTTCTGTTCTTTAGGATCAGTAATATAAAATGTATCTGACATGGCATCATCCTGACTGTAAATTTTGTAAATGATAGCGTGTCAAGGTATATCGACTCAATGACGATGGAAAATGGGATGATCAAGGGACTGGTCATGTCACTGTTGACTATTTGGAGGTCCATCTTTATCATCTAACTTTTATATTTCATGAAACATATTTATATTTCTAAATGGTACTCATGATACTTTGTAACTGAAGACTAGTTAAGACATTCTTAATCTCAATCTGTATAACAGAGGTCGTCTGAAGAGTTGAGCTTATTCGTCATCGATGAAGAAGACAACGAAACACTTCTTGTTCACCGTATTAGCTCCGACGATATATATCGGAAGCAAGAAGGTATTTTTTTAGTTTTTGAAATGCATTCTATTTAATTGTTTTGTAGTTCTCTTTTTTGTGATTATCTTTATTTGTTATTCAGATACGATAATTTCATGGAGGGATTCAGAGTATTCGAGTGACCTTGCTCTTAGCTTTCAAGAGACTACAGGGTGTTCATATATATGGTACCCAATAAATATATATCTTATTTATTAATGTAAGTACTTTTATTATGCATATGATTAGTGTATTAATTTACATTATATTTTACCCAGGGACCATATTTGCAATATCCAGCGGAATCTGCATTTTGATACTCTCCGCAGTAAGCATTTCTAGTTTTATTTTATATGTATTGTAGATATCATCTTCAGAAGGATCGTGTGAGAAGTGGATCTGAACCGTTGATCACTTTTAATCATATGCCCTCCCATGAATTGCGGCTTAGAAGGGAATTGATCCGGTGCATCTCATGATGTTGATATTTTGTTCATGCTGTTTCTGCAGATGAGACATCGTATCATGGGGCTAACAATGAGTTGAGGGAGTTGCCTGCAGTTGAACTATCAACCCTTTCTTCAATACTTAAGGTTTTACTTTTTAGTTTTGTTGATATTTTACTTTTTAATTTTGTTTTGTGAACTTGGTGTTTTTCCTGTATCCTTTTTAATGATTTTTTTGTGCAGGTTGTGGTTGACAGTAGTGTTACAGATCAGTTGTGTGTAACGGAGCTCATACTCCATGATCCAATTTTTTTCCGGAAGTTGATGGATTTGTTTAGAGTATGCGAAGATTTGGAAAACAAGGATGGCCTTCATATCATATACAAAATTGTCAAAGGAATCAGTTAATACCCAAACTTTTCAAGAATTACTAGTTTCATATATTGTCTTTGAAAACTGATGACTTTCTTTTCAGTTCTACTCAACAGTCCTCAGATCTTTGAGAAAATATTTGGCGATGAATTAATCATGGATATTATTGGATGTCTCGAATGTAAGTTGTTTTGATGCCACAAATCCTTTTGCTTATACTGAAAGAAAAAATATATTAAAATGCACTGGTGTACAGATGACATGGATATACCTCACATCCATCATCGCAATTTCCTTAAAGAACATGTTGTCTTCAAGGAGGTATCTATTCTTACCCTTTTTGTATCTTGTTAAATTTAAATGATTTTCTTTTAATCATTATGTTATCTATTTTATAACTATAATGTCGATTCATGTAGGCGATACCAATTAAGGACCCACTAGCGTTGTCAAAGATACATCAAACATACAGAATCGGTTATCTGAAGGTTAGGACGTTACTTGTTGTGCTTATTGATGAAGCTGCTATTATTTGTTTTGGAATTCTCATTTATGTTACTTTTTTTAGGATGTTGTGTTACCTAGGGTTTTGGATGAGGCCACAATTGCAAGCCTTAATTCTATGATTCACTCGAATAATGGAATGGTTGTCACTTTATTGAAAGATGATAGCACCTTTATTAAGGAGTTGTTTGCAAGGTTAAAATCCCCAAACACGTCTCCCGATTCCAAGAGAAATTTGGTATTTTTTTTGCAAGAGTTTTGTAGCCTAAGCAAGAGCTTGCAGATGGTCCAGCAACTCCGGCTATTCAGGTATGGATGTTGATACTATTCATGTATGAATGCTGAACTCCTAATGAGGGGTTGGGTTTTTTTAATACTTGTAGAGATCTAGTGAATGAAGGCATATATGGCGTGATTACTGATATTTTGCAGAGTGAAGATAAGAAGCTTGTTCTGACTGGGTAAATAATAAGCAATTTGTATCTCAATTCGTTTAATAATGCTTTTTTCATTTCAAGTGGCACATGGATTAATACTTGGTAGACAAATATTATGGATGCAGAACAGACATCCTCATTTTTTCCGTGAACCAGGATCAAACCATGTTGCGTTCTTATGTTAATCGGCCGGAAGGTGGCCCGTTACTCGGACTTCTGGTATGTTAATTTGATTGTTATTTTAGATACATGATTTGTTAATATCTTAGAAAATGTATACGCCAACCTTAAGTTTTGTGTTTATTACAGGTGAAAGGGATGCTTACGGATTTTGGGGATGATATGCATTGCCAGTTTCTTGAAATAATTCGAAGTCTCCTGGACTCTTTTTCTTCGGGAGGACAGGTTAGACTACTATTTCTCGAAATAAATAAGATATATATATATATATATATTTACTGTTGATGTGATTTTGTTGCAGAGAGATGGCATTGTCGAAATTTTCTACGAGAGGCACTTGGATCAATTAATCAATGTTATTACATCATCATGCCCTCCAACTGATGCTGACCTGGCGGTTCATATATCCAAGAAATCGAATGGAATTCAAACGAATACAAAGCCTGAAATACTTTTGAACATATGTGATCTTCTATGCTTCTGCGTTCTGCATCATCCTTATAGAATAAAGTAACTCAAGTAATCCCTCTATTGTAATTTAGAGACTGAGGCGAAGGATCGTGTGAGAAGTTGAGGTTAACGTGAGAAGCGTGAGAAGTGAATCTGAACCGTTGGATCACTTTTTATCAAATGCCCTCCCATGAATTGCGCCTTAGAAGGGAATTGATCCGGTGCATCTCATCCTAATGTGCATCCATTTCTCATCCAACGGTTGATAACCACTTCTCCCGTTAACCTCAACTTCTAAGCGGAACCCAACCCTTTAGACTGAACTGGTCCATTTGGAATGTATAGAAATGCAAATTTTGTGGCTGGTTTGCAGGTGCAACTTCTTGCTTAATGGTGTAGTGGATAAAGTTTTATATCTGACTCGAAGAAAGGAAAAGTATCTTGTGGTTGCAGCTGTTCGTTTCGTTCGAACTCTAATCTCACATAATGTAAGTACAAGTTTTCTGCTTTTTCGAATTTTATTAACGGGCATGTAATTCTGGTGATGTTTTACAGGATGAACATCTTATGAGTTATATTGCAAAGAACAACGTATTTAGACCAATTATTGATGCTTTTATCAGTAATGGAAGTCGCTATAATTTGTTGAACTCTGCAGTTCTTGAGCTTTTTGAGCATATCCGTAAGGTATTTTATTTCATGGATATCTTATATTTTGGCTATGTTTGGCAAACTAGCTGATAAACATGTAAAATGACCAAAAAGGACATTTTGAAAAATTAATCAATTACAATATTTTATAATATAATTAAAACACATCATATAATATGTTAATTAATACAAACAAGATAGTAAAGAAAAATTAAATAATATAATATATTAATATGTGAATTAAAAGAATTTAAAATTTATTATTATTACATATACTATAATTTTGAGTTTTTCAAAACAAATTTTATAAAAATTCTGCTTTTATTTATGATTTTAAATGACCATTACATATAATATGAAATTTTTTTGAATAAAATTTAAAAAATAATAGTAATTGATAAGTAAAATATATTGACTAATACTAAAAATAATAATAAAAAAATAATTGATATGATTAACAATGATTCTAAATAATTAAAATTTAACATCATTGTATAATTAATAATTTCAATTAATATTTATTAATATTAGTAATAATTATAATTAATAGTTAATAAATAATAGTTAATATTAATTAGAGTATAATTGGAAAAAGTCACAAAAAGCTCTTCATAAGCTGCTTCAAGTAGCTTATCAATAAGCTAGCTTATTAGGTAGCTTATGAGCTAGCTTATGCATGTACTCAAAAAATAAGCTAGCTTATTTTTGCCAAACGACGCCTTTATGGAGTATGCATTGTAGCATGTGGTTTGATGACACAATGCAATTCATGTAGGACAATTTGAAGATACTGCTGAAGTATTTAGTTGAAACCTTTTGGGATCAGTTGGTCAAATTTGACAGTTTACCTTCGATTCAATCTCTCAAAGTTAGATATGATCAGGTTCTTTTCTGTATACTCATCTAAACTTTGATTTTTTTTCTTTTACATTTAAAAGTTTGTTGTAACGCAAGGCTGGTCTGCAGGCCCAGGAGCATGCATCAAACCAAAATGACCAGGGTACCCTTGACACTAGAAGACGTGTAGACGAGCGCGCGTTGGAGAAGGAAGAAGAGGATTATTTCAACGGGGATAGGTATACTTGTCGTTACGTTTTCTTAATATTTAGCTTCTTAAGGGTTGGGTTCCGGTGAGAAGTTGAGGTTAACGTTAGGAGCGTGAGAAGTGGTTATCAACACTTGGATGAGAAATGGACGCACATTAGGATGAGATGCACCGGATCAATTCCCTTCTAAGCCGCAATTCATGGGAGGGCATTTGATTAAAAGTGATGCAGTTCAAATCCACTTCTCACACTTCTCACGTTAACCTCAACTTCTCACACGATCCCTCGCCAGTTTCTGAATGCCTTATTTGGCTTGCTTCTGAATTTTGGGTATGTTTAACAGTGACGAAGAAGATTCCACATCTGCATCAAGGCCTCGTACCACAAGGATACGTGGACAACCTGGTTTAACCAATGGATCGGATGCAAGCTGTCCATCAACGAGGTATTTAATATCCTTTAATTTGACTCTTTTGAGTTTCTATCGGCTTTTCAGGTTGTTGGAAGAAAAACCCTGCTCACATATGTTGAGCTTGGTACCCGGACAGGACAAGACCGGTAAAATGAGACCAATTCAACCCTGATGAGTTGCTTATATCTTTTCTATATTTTGATTAATTTATATAGTTTATTACTCACTCCATCCCAAAATAAGTAACTACATTACTATTTTTGTTTGTCCCAAAACAAGTGTCTACACTTTCCCATTCTACCCTTAGTTATGTGATGAATAAATTTTCTGTCTATATATTTAAGGGCAAAATTGTACTTTGGTTAATTGAAAGGTGTAATAATTACATACTCCTAAAACTGTGCCTTTTTCATCGTGGACATTTATATTGGGACGGAGGGAGTATTTTATTAAATATTATAATAAATAATTTTTTTATAATAATATCATTATTATAAAGTTTTCTTCAAAACAATTAAAATGACACCAAAATATGAAGTTTATCTAATTTCCAGTTCTTATTTGATACCTTTTCTATATTATGTTTTTAGTTTATTAATATTTAATAAATTACATAAATGAACCAAAATAGAGAATATGTATATAAATAATATTTTGAGAACCGTTAAGGTCAAAGCTAAAAGAGGATAAAAATACAATAAAAAATGGATAAAATGTAAAGAGGGAGATGTATTTGATGTTTTAGAAGAAATTGAATTTTATTTTGAGAGTATATTGGTAAAATATAGGTTTGTTCCACCTTGTTCCATGGGGTGGGGGTGGATAACACTTTTGATTTTCCGTTTCCGTTTATGTTGTTGATCCATGTTTTTGTTGTTCAAAGGGCTGGTGGACTAGTTGATTACGAAGATGACGAGGATGATGAAGACTACAAACCACCGCCAAGGAAACAGTCAGAAAAACCTGAAGATGATGAAGGAACTTTAGAACTTAGATTGAAAAGAAAACTTTTGGCTGCAAAGGAAGAACCTGATCTGGTAAAGAAACGTCGATTAGGAGGGAAAAACCCAAAGTCAAAAGAAAGCGTATTTGCCACATTATGCTCTACTCTAAGTCAGGCAGTATTACCCGCAAAATTAACGGATGCAAATGCAACGCATGAAACGAGTCTTGAAGAGAAAGGATCTGTAAGCCAATCTGAGAATAATAATGCGGAAAACGAACAAGAAAAAGGAGTCACGGGTCAATAAGACGCCATTTGTTATAGCTTTGCATACTATACCCCCAAAGGAAACAGCTGCGTAGTTATATCAAACGGATCTTGATTCTTGAGGAAATCTGTTCTGTTTGGCAACGGACGACTTTCTTCAACAAAGAGGGCTGAATGACGGAAAAATGAGAACGATTCCTAACGAGATTCTTGAAGGAATGAATCCATCTTTCCGGGTGAGTTACGTATTCTTGATGCTTTCAGCTCATGTACAAACCCTCGGTTAATGTTAAAACTTCTTACCTCAAAGTTTTGCATAGCTTTTATCGACTATCGTTTTTGGTTGCAATGGGTTATGTTTTAGCAATGTGAACTGTGAAGTGTCATTGGGCATGTTTAGTTAGTTACCCATTTGGGTTTGCAACTTGTTTTGTGGTGGGTTTGTGTGTAAAAGGTGGAAAGGTTAATGATTTAGGTAAAAAATGATGAAGAATTGCGCCTTTGGGAGATGTAGTTTAACAAAGATGCAGTATATGTTGTACATTCTTGAAAAGGAAAGTGAAAGAAATATGAGTTAGATTTGATTCATAAATATTTGGTGTTGTTTTGGATGGTAAAGATAGTTTAGCAGATGGAGGTTTGTTTTTTGTTTATCTGTCAAGGGGTTCATTCTACTCATTACTCAGAAATCTGTGAATTTGAAGAGTTCTTGGGTTGGGAGTTGGTCAATTCATGATTTTGGATTGGTCAATGAAATAACACCAACAGGATTTTTTTGCATATATTATACTATCTCTGGATCATAGGGATAACTTGATGAGCTTAATGGTTTTGATGATTTATTTATTCACCACACGAATGTTTCTTTATGGCCTAATCGTTAAGCCTTGTAGCTACAATGGGTATATGGAACAAGCCTGGACCAAGACCTCTCACTTGTCCCTATTGAGCCATCCCTATCATATATGCCTAGAGTTATTCTAACCCCCTCTTTTTGCCTCCCTCCAACCGGTCTCCCTTCTTTTAGACAGACAACTTAGGGCATCTCAAACAGCTTCCCCAAAATGGGGATTTTGGGCTAATATTTTGCTTTAACAGCTTTCTCAAAATGGAGAAAGTTGGAGAGAGAAGGTTTTTTTCTCAAAATATGGAGATCACTCAAAAAATGATTACCAAGTGAGAGGATCAATAGGAAACTTTGAAAATAAACATGTAGAGAGAGAAATAATATTTTAATAGATAAATAAAATATTTTATTATTTTAATTAATGTTGGAATCTTCAAAATGGGGAATGTATTTTTTTAGGAATTTTGGCTTTTGGTCTCCATTTTGGAGAAATTATGGGGAAACTGTTGAAGATGCTCTTAATCCATACAGGTATTAATGTTAGTAAACAAAAACCTAGTAAGTTAAAGGGGTTGTTCAGTTGTTTTTTCATGAACTCCTGAATTTTGTGTGGATTAATATTTTGTATAAATTAGGAAAGTTTTTGTTTGAAAGAGTTTTTTTTTCATAGATATAAACTTGTTTTTCAATTAGGAGGAGCAAGTTTGGAAATAAAAAACTCCCTATCAGAAGCTTATTGAATAAACCACTTTATATATCATTAAGTCACTATCAAAAAGTCATGTATAGTTGACAGAATAAGTTGAAACCCATTAACCTCGTTAAGCTGCTAATAAACAAACTCTAAATTGGTTCAACCTTTTCATTAAAAAAAGAAATAAGAGCAAACTATGTTTTTTAATGTAGTTTACCATTAAGTATGATGAATGAAAACAATAAATTGTAAATCACATAAACAATAACAACATGGAATGGTAAACCATTGGAACGAAAACAGCATATATGTAAATCAAAAGGATGAAAACCTTACTCTTGAGAAAGTACAGGGATGAAAATAGCACTTTTTAATAAACCATCGGGACCAAAACGTAGTATACTAAAAAATTGATGAAGAAACTGAAGTATAGGCAATCTTTCCAATATTTTAATTTATATTATTATTTATTACGTAATAATAATAATTAAAGTTTTCAAAAGCACACAATATGCCCTTCGTAAGGTTTCCACTTCCACCCATGCCCATTTTCGTATAAAAATATTTTCTATTTAGGTTAACTTTTTTCATATATAAAGTAACTTTCCTAAGATATGGATTTTTAATATTCTTATTTTTATTTAAAAAAAGAATATATTTGACATAAACAAGTATATTTAATAAAAATCAGTGGGTGGTAAATGGTGAAATATTTGTCTTTGTGTTATTAAATTGTGTATATAAATAGTGGTAAACTTATGAAGTTTTTCAAGTGGTATTGCCATTTAACTATTAAAAACGAAGATATTGATATTTTTCATAAAATCATCATGATTCGAACCTGTGTTTGAGAGAAAACTGGTATAATCCTTGTAGTTTCAAAATATATATGATTACACACAAGAAAAAGACATAATAATACCTTTCATGACCCATTAACGAAGCAATGGCATGCCACGTATGCTGTAGAGTGTGTTTGTCCCCAGGGGCGGAGCTACCTTGTAACAAGGGTTAGCAACCGCTAACCCTCAACTTTTCAAAAAAAAAAATTGATATACTAATTTTTTTAATACTTGACAATTCATGGGCTGAATTTACTTCTATTTAAATCCCTCTTTGCCCATTAACTTAATACTAATAATTCATGGGGTAATTTTTTTTAAAAGGGTACACAACTACACCATAGACCATACACGAGCCTTTGTTTAAAGTCAACCAAAAAGAAGAAAGTCTTCCAAATTCCCAACTCTAAGTATAGTTCCTCTCAATATAGCATTTTTAATTATGAACATTGTAAATAATAGATTGTGCTGGATAAACGATTGCTTGATTTCTTATATTAAAAAAGATATTTTTATTGAGATAGATAATGAAGGGGGTGTTTGGGATTGCTTATTTAAAACAACTTATGCTTCTTTTTAAGGGTGCGTTTGATACACATACAGGATAGAACAGAACAGGACGGGACATGACAGAACACGACAGGACAAAACAGCCGTTCAACGTTTGGTAGACAGAACTGGACAGAACAGAACAGATAACATTAGACAAAATAAAAATAAATAAAAATTAAAGAATGAATAAAATATAAAATAGAACGTGTATTTGATGTTTTAGAAGATAATTAGATTTTATTTTGAGGTTATATTGGTAAAACATAAGTCTGTTCCACCTTGTTCCAGCTTGTTCCATGGGGTGAGGGTGGAACAGGCCTGTTCCAGCTTGTTCCACTTTGTTCCTGTCTGTTCCACATAAAAGGTCTGCCAAACATGGGACAGTGATCTCTGTTCTGTTCTGTCCTGTCCAGTGTACCAAACGCACCTAAAAGTGCTTATCAACTTATGTCGTAATAAAAATGAGTTGGGGGTAAAATTGTAATTTGGACAAATAAGTTATAAGCAGTTTCAAATAAGTTAGAATTGATTAACTTATCAAAAACAATTTATTTGTGGTGGGGAAAAGTCATAAGCACTTTTTTTTTTTTCAATCCAAACACTAAAAATAACTTATTTGCGGTGAGGAAAAGCAATAAGCAAATGAGTTAAAAAAATAAGCAATCCCAAACACCCCCAAAGACATTACAAATAAGTTTTAGAAAATGAAAACTCGTCGAGGTCACTATTAAAATTGTATAGGTTGATGTTTCAACAATATACGATCATCACTTTTGCTTGCTATTTTCAGAAAAATTTAATATTTCTTTCTTTAATTTGTTTTATTTATAATTGTTGCTCCTCCTAGACTAAAATCCTGGCTCCACCACTGTTTGCCCATGCATATAAATCTTTTACACCGGAAGTAAACTTTAAATTTCTATTAATCATGTTCCTAAACTATTAAACTTGAGATAATCATTCTCATTAATCGCTTTTTAGTACACCATTAAAAGTGTATGCTATTTGATTAATTTGTTTAAGAGAAAGTGATTGTTAACCTTATCCAAATCAAATCTTTTCACGTCTCTCCCCACAAAAGTCAAGAGTCTTGTTTTGCATAGGCACAAAATAAAGACTTCTGGTCACAATGCTTTTTCTCTCCTAGAAATTCATTTACTCTTTCTCCATACCTATATATGTAGGGTTTGTAAGACTGATGATATCAAGTTTTTATACTTGAAACTTCATAGTAAAATACTGTAAAGGTAATAAAAGATACGGACCTTCACTAGTAAAAACACTGTGAATGTTACCTTCACAGTATTTTGCTGTAAAGTTTCAAGTGTAAAAACTTGGTCTCACCAGTCTTACAAAAACATGTTGGTCTCACATGATCCCAAGTCTATATCTATATCTATATCTGTTTTATTGGCTAAAAATATTACACGATAAGATTTGGTAATAAACAACCATTTAGTTTGCTATTTGAATCTGAAATCAGTGTTTGCTAACTAATTAATCATCAAATCGAGCAATAGATAAGACCGATTCAATGTTGTTGTTGAGCTAGAAAATGAATTCAATTCAATTCAATTGGAAAATATTTTTCAACAAACTTCAATATCTGGATGCACACGTGTGCATATGACTTTTATTTATAAAAAGTTGCCATGACTTGGATACAAAATAAATGAAAATATATGCTCTAAAAAACACCAAAATCTAAAATAGACAAACATGAAAATATATGTTCTAGACAACACCAGAAATTAAAATAGACAAACATTTGGTGAGATGAAAATATATGTTCTAGAAAACACCAAAAATTAAAATAGACAAACATATGGTGTGACATTAATTAAGACCGATATAATGCAAGATTGAGCAACATATACCAAAATGCAGTTTTTGTAACCACTTGGGTTATGGTGTACTGGTAAAGCTTTTGGGGATGTAGTGGAAGCTCATCTATCCAGGGTTCAAATCCAGGCACTGACAAAGCCCTTGTGGTCATGGAGGTTCACATGCGATAACTCCAGGCCATAAAAATAACTAAACCATCTATATTAAATTTAAAACCCTAAAAATCTTTTGTACAATTCTTTCATTTGTTTGCTTTATTTTCGTTGGTATTATTCTGTCTAATTCTATCCAGTTTTATTTGCATACCAAATGCATCATAACATTAAATACTAAAAAATCATTTCATTGTCTAGTTATATGTAGTTTTATTTTTTATTTACAAAATTAATTAATTGACAATGGGTTTACTAATGGGTTCATATATATATATAGGGTCATTATCCGTTGTAAACCAATCAGTTTGTGCAAACTGTGCAAACCCATCTCCACCAATCACGTAATTTCTTTTTTTTTCTTTTTCTTTTTTATAACCATGAGGGTATTTTAGGGATCATATTTTATTTTTTTAAATATATTATTTCCTGTGTAACCAATCGTCCAAAAATGTTATTCATCGGAGATCTGAATACCCAGTTATGAACAGAAATCATGAACCAGAAAATCATGAAGCACATAAAAGTCATGAACAGAAATCATGAACCAGAAGAATCATCAACCCAGATAAAAATCATGAATCTGATATAATCATGAATCCATAAAATCATGAACCCAAATAAATCATGAACCAGTTAAAAATCATGAACCCGAAAATCATGAACCAGTTAAAAATCATGAACCAGAAAATAGATGAAACAGTTGTTAAAACTTCTGGTTCAAGTGTTTGAGTTAAAAGTGGAGTGTCAGAAGAGTCACGAGAGAGAGAATAGTGTTTGATTATTAGGGTTTCCAGCCGCCAAGGCCGGCAGCAACCGGTGTCGAGCCCGTCGCCAGCTCCACCGGCGGGTGTTCTTCTCCCTCTCACTCTCGCCTTCTCACCTGTCGTTCTCCTCCATATGTCAGCCGCCATCTCACAGTCGTTCTCCTACATCTCACAGTCGCCATCCAACCATCGTCATCGTCGTCACCTTAGTCGCCGGCGCCGGCCATAACAGTTTTTTCCATCTACTGCGGCGACTACCAACACCCCCCCGTGACGCCATCTCCTTCAAATCAACTACCTTCCCCACTGCCCTCATTCGAAATCGTCCAGGTCATTTAGGAACGGCGGTCCGGCTACGGTTTTGATTTGCGGCTGCAAGTGCAGCAGTGCACAACCGCGTTTTTTCCCGTTACTGGGGCTGTGGTTCATTTCATCGCAGGTGCACTGGTTATAAGATGGAAGACATCGGTGGTGGTGGAAGACGGCTATGGTGGAAGACGACGGTGGTAGACGATGGTGAAAAACGACGATGGTGGAAGACATCGGTGGTGGTGGAAGACGGTGATGGTGGAAGACGACGGTGGTAGATTAAATAAGTTAATGGCTTAGATCAAGTTTGCACAGTTTGCAAGAACTAACTGGTTTGCAATGGATAATTTATCTATATATATATATATATATATATATATATATATATATATAAAAGTAGCAAATTTGGATTCTTTGAGTTGAGATAAAGATGGGTAGCATTGATTTTTGGATTTTAATAATCATATTGCTTTGATAATGAGTAACATGAACACATCTTCTTAATTAATTAATAAATACTCTCCCTGCTGTGACAACTCGTTATCTATTTGTATTCTATTTTCATATGTTTTTTTTATTCTATAAAACTATTAATTAATTAATTAATTGTTGCTTAGATGTCAAAGTTGATGAATTTAGTTCCACCAAGTCATTTTCATTCCCCCGACATACTCACACCTATGGCTATGGATGTCGTTTGTTATTTCTTTTTAATTTCTTTCATAATAAAATAATAACATACGTATTTATGTACTATAACAGTTAGATGGATTTGGACGAAATTTATACAATCCAATGGCAATCATCAAGGATATCGTATTTTAACAATCGGTCCATTCAATAAGTTTTGTTGAAAACCGTTCTAATCTAATTTAATGATTGATTAAGTTGCATCAAATCAATTCTATCAATGAATATTATTACCGATTATTTATGACTTGAATTGCATCCATTCAATTGTCTAACCATTTAAACTAATTATCCATACATTTCACTTAAAAGACACTCTACTAAATAAATATCCATATAAATCAAACAAACAACATCATTTTTAGAGTAAACTACCATTTTCGTCCGTATGGTTTAATGTTTATAACGATTTTTGTCCCTAGTCTTTAGAAATTGTTTTCTTTTGGATTCCATTTTCATCCCTCATCAAACGCCGTTTAAAATTGAGGCTTAATCCATGTGCCGACATGTTTGAAGGTCAAAAGGTGATAGTAGTAAATTACATATTTGGTCCTTGTTGTAACAACCAGGTTTCGAACAAAATGTGAAAGTTTGGTGGCTAAAGTCTAAGAAAGGAAAGTTTGAGTTGAGGGGCTTTTTTAGCAATTTGACAAAGATATAAAAGGATTCATTTCTCTAGGTTTCCAATCATTTTTGAGCATTATTGTGCACTGTGTTGGCGGCTGAGAAGAATAGCAGAAATGGAAGAAATCAGTTGGGCATCAAATCGATAGGAGAAGCTTGTTTTTGGTAAGAAATCAATTTCTTTATGTAAATTTCTGCTTAGTAGACAATTGAGTAAATCTATCTTTGATTCTTCTTCATTCTGAGCTGTGAAATCCGGATAGAAACATCAATGGGGTTTTAAACTATTAACTGGAATGATAGATAGTGAAAGCAAATGTTAATAAGGATTTTTGGAATGTTAAAAGATGATTACGTACCAAATTAAGAGAAGTTATAATGTTAAAATCGTCAATGGTTAAGCTAATTAGGAAGGATTTTGGTTTGGGTTCGGCATCCGCACTCGCAGTCCAGAAGAGTTTTAATACCGGAACCGATACTTCTTAAATTTATAGTCCGGAATGTAAACCTAGCTATAGGATCCGGAATTGGGCCAAGCCCAAGTTCCGGAAGGTTATATGAACCGGAACTTGTATTTGTTGGTCTTCGAATTCGCGATCCGGAACACTTCGGCCGGAAAGAAAGCTGATCCGGAGTCCATTCTTCTTGGATCCGGAACACATTCACATAGACCAGATCCGGAATCCATGATCCGGAGTCTCATTTACCAAACCCTGGATCTGGGTCTTTTTCTAATGGATCCGGGGCCCAATTTATGCGGATCCGGAATTAAATGTAAAGCGCTTGGGCCGGAAGCTGTGGGCCGAGCGTATGCTTACCGAATTCAAGTGGGGCTTGGGCCGTGGGCCGTGAGTTTGAGTTGGCAAGATGAGGAATTTCTTGAGTCCAAAGGAATCGTTAATTGTTTAAATCTTGGGCTAAAAACCAAAGGACCCGATATTTAATTATGATTCGAATTAATTAATTGGGGTCAAGATTAGAAAAGGATCTAGGATCAAATGTCGAGCTATCACTAATCGAAATTGAACGATATGCTTTAGGTGTAAGGACGGTTCGGAACGAGACTCGGGATTAGGAAAGAAATTGCTATCAGGTGAGTTCCCTAAACCCTTTTTACACGAAGTACTACGTTAAATGATTTTACTGATTATGGTTCGTTTGAGCATGAACTGTTTTACCGACCGTTACGCATGTTTTCCATGAAATGCATGTTTTATTTAAAAAGGGCTATTTAGCAAATGAAATGATGTTTAAAGATTTCACGCTTGTGATTACGATACGTTATGTGTACGTTATATGTATGTTATGTGGAGTCGGTTTACACTTTGGGATCAGGGTACCTTGGGATCCGATGATCCCTTGGGCATTTGTGGTGAGCTTGTAGGATGGAATTCGTTTCCTTCCTACTCGGATAGAAGGGAGTCCGCTTGGACTCCGATGTAAGCCAAGAGGGTGTCCGTCAGGCCCCGATCGTGGTAGCTAATGCGATCCTTGAACCATGTGTAGTACCTTGGATGATGTTTATGTGAAGAATGTGAAATGTTTCTATACAATGACTTTTATACTGTTGTATATGCTTTATGGATGGAATTCACTAGACCTTTTGGTCTAACCCTCGCTTTTCAAAACTAAACCATTTTCAGGTAAACAACTAGTAGGAGGCTCAGGTAAGTGAGCAAGAGCTGGATAGAGTACAGATGCAGTTAGAGACAGTGTCGGTACCACTTTTAGTAGTAGTTGTTCTCAGTTGTGTATAGGTTGTTTCCGCCAACCCAAGTTTTGAGACTTGTAATTAAATTTTGGGACCCAGTTTTGTAATGTTTATGAGTTAATGCTATATATTCCCTGTATTGATTTTTGGGCTGTTACAAATGGTATCAGAGCCATAGTTTAAGGGATTTAGGTGACCGGACGGGCCTAAACTTAAACTTTGGAGTAGAAATCACAACTGAGAATCAGGAAATGCGTTAGGAGGACATTGTTGTATATATAGGAAATGCGTTAGAAGGGCACTATAGTAGATATAGGACTAATAGGGTACCGAGAACAGTCATGTAAGGTAAGTTTGGGATTACACCTGTCCAGTGTAATTGTGAACTTACAGGTACATGTATGTGCTTGACCTGCCTTATTATTCCGATGCTGTAGTCTTAAGCTAGTTATACGCCGTGTTCCAGTAATCTAGAATGATAGAAAGACCCCTGAGGGGTAGGTTGAGACCCATTGTGGGAAAGAATCATGAGAGATCATTTATGATGTGATGCATGTATACATCATAGAGAAGAGATGTTGTATAGAATGTTATGAGTCGTCTAGAGGTATATCTTCAGAGATTCAAAGAGAACGAATGATTGATTTTGAGTAAGACTCCTGTTTCTGGAGAGTCTCAGTTCTAAAAATCGTGGGATAGATCAGTTCGGAGGGTAAGGAAGGACCGTGTCGAGATCTTGAAAGTGTCAATTCAAGAGCGAGCCGAGGATTAGAGCCCTGACTTTTTAGTCGAGCTTTTCAGTGACAGATTAAAAACATGTAGAGGTAGATTGTGAGATAATTTGACCAAGACGGAAATAGTACGGGATGGTGGAGTGAGTGTACCGTGGAACGTATGTACTACAAGATGTTGCAAGGCTGAGAGGGCGATCATTGGTCGAAGGGAGAGTGTCAATGATAAGTTGCGTGAGTAAAGCGGTTGACCTTGTTGGAGTGAGTAGCTTTCAATTGCAAGTAGGGTTTCATGCATTGCATTCTTATATGTAACAAGACATTTTTTTCACAATTTAAGGTAAATGTGTAAATATCAATTTTGATCGAAAATGAGTCAGCATGTACAAGTGTACGTTAAAAGAAAAGTCAATTCCATTTACGTCGCACAATGAAATTTTTGAGCTTAAGCGTTTTGCAAAATACTCCATTTTGTGGCAAAAAGTCGAGAAAGCGTTTGAATGCAAAACTTTTATAGTCCAAAGAGTATTGACATGTTGATGTCATATAAATGAGTGTAAGAACCGACTGGTTTATTTCGTGTCAATATTTCCTTTCAAAATTTGTCATATGGAGAATTTTCACTCAATGTGATACTGTCGTAAACAACGTCGTTCTGGTTTAGTAAGAGTGAGTTTTACTGAAAGGGTGCGTACGAACGATTCTCGAGATCGTTGTGCAAGGCATTAAATATATGAGAATGTGGGGTCATGGGTACCCAAGTTGGTTCCAAGTATTGTTCTTTGAAATGATAACATGTACGAAATGATTTATTTACCGCATTGTCATGCATGAAGGCTACGAACTCTCTAGATCGTAGAGTATTACATTTTAAGCTAAGGAAGAACTCCGAGAGCGGAGAGGTGTGGGACTAATCAGGGGAGAATGTTTGTAGTATTAGTATTTGTGTTCAAGAGGAGAAATGGACCTTGGTATTGGTTGTATGAGGGTTTGTACCCTTGTTCGGTGACTGGAAATACAGTTGCCAAGGGACGATGATGTCCGGAGGAAGGACTATGAGTCATCAAGGTGTTGGTTTAGCAACTCATTATGAGTAGTGTTGTGAGGCAGAAATGAAATGTCCACGGCGTGGGACATGAGTCTTAAAGGGATCTTGTAATGTCAGTGTTACATGAGTAAGATTTGAAATGAGGGCGACGGATTATGAAATTGATTATGATATGTTGGAAGGATTAGGTTCCGTTAGGAACCCATGTTAAAGAATAGGGTAAGAAAGTATCAACAAGTTGACTATTGATGTTGAAGTCGGCATCTGTGTAAGTTGGCCGAGGCCGGCGACTTGAACCAGAAGAGTGAAAGTTGATAGAACACCTTGTATGGGTGTTAAGTTAGTGAGAGACTGCTGTTTTGGATAAGCGTTCTACTTACGAGGTATGGAGGGTTCGTAGAAGGATAATGTATGTAGCACGAACGAAGCGAGTGTGTAAATTATATCGTTCAGTGAAGGAATGTGCCCTGTTTATGTAAGGGCTCGGATCGTAAGGAGCTAGCAAGAACGTTTATGTTTGAGATAATTGGGAACTCGTGAGTTATAGTTCAACTAGAGTTGGGGAAGGACGAGTAGTGAGATAGACTCGATTATGTATGCGGAAGAATATGGAGGAAAGTTTGAATGATGTAAGAATGTGAAACACCCTAAAAACAGGGTAAATTTAAACCTCAAAATAACAAGCTATGATCATCGAAGATACCAAACTTTTATAACAACTAGGATCAACAGCATCATTTATATACAACATTTAAACTTGTCTTAAATAATCTTATTAATCTAATCTTACAACATAATTAGATTAACTAGATTATCTAAGCTTTGTCCCAAAAATCTCCAAAAGAATTGCTGGATCCTTCATCACCTCAAAGTTTGATATATAACTCACTCAACCACCTTCTTCCCCGAACCTGAACCTGGTAAGATAAATCAACTTGAAACATTAGGCTTTCGCCTAGTGAGATTAATCAATTCAAGTTAAAATATAACATCTAAATATCAGGTGTCTCAAACCTGCATCTTTCATCTTACCAAATCAAGTTCCAATAAATATGACTATTTCACCTAGTCATTAATAATATCAACAACATCGAATTACTTATAATCCCACTAAATTTATAAGTAATTAAACTCAACAACTCATGAAATGCAAATTACAACTCGATGAAATTTTCTCACACTTCATTAATTAATAAACATCGGAAATGCGAATTACATCTTAATGTAATTCTCTCACACTTCCCTACCGCCTGAAATGCGAATTACACCTCAATGTAATTCTCTCACATTTCAATACCTCACCATCCTGAATCACTGGTTCCCAATGGGATTTTATTCATCGGTGATCACAACAACTGGGAACCCTCACAGATGATTTAGAATTCACTCCACCACTAGAATTACATTATAGGTCCCCAGCTAGTATGCGGTTCCCATTAGACCGTACTAAGTTGCCCACTAGACCAAATGTAAATTCTAGCCATCGCAACACAATAAATGTGTATCATCACTTTTTCTATCACATCTATAGTGCCAACCATATCATATAAATCTTTATGTTTAATAAACATATATAAACTCTTATATAATATCACCTTAGGCATATCCCACATAATTATATCATGTAAATATCATATTATTAATAACATGAAAACCTCAATTTATACACATAAAATCCTCATGCATTTTCACCCTAAAAAATATTAAAGTTCATCATCTTCAACCTCAAATTAAACTACTTTTAACCAAATTAATTATTAAGTATATAACATGAAAACCTCAATTTATACACATAAAATCCTCATGCATTTTCACCTTAAAAATATTAAAGTTCATCATCTTTAACATCTCATTAAGCTATTTCTTACCAGATTAAGCATTAAGCACATAAAATGATATTTAAGCTAAATAAACATATACACATATATTTACATGTTAAATTTTAGACAAGAATTAATTAAACTCACCTTATTAAGTCGTTTGCACACTGATTTTACGAGAGGGCTTAATGGACAGCTTAATCACAATCTGATAAAATCTTAAAACACCACAAAAACTTCACTTTTTCTTCTATTCTTTCTTTCTTCTTGATCGATCTCTCTCTCAATCTTTACCTCACTATTTTCTTTTGATTTGCAATAAAGAATTGCATAACAAAAACCCACATCATTATTCCATACTGAGATTTAATCTCCTTTAGACACCTCATCACAAAATTGATGAATCATCTCATTAATTCTAAAATACACCCTTGAACTTTCAATAATTGCTATAATGATCCTTCAATTTAGATTTCTACACAACTTTAATCTAAATAAATAACATAAGTTAACAAATAAACAACAAAAATTTCGGGATGTTACAATACTCCCCAACTTGAAAAATGATTTCGTCCCCGAAATCAAGCTAGATAGATAATTGAGGGTATCGTTTCTTCATTTCTTCTTCCGACTCTAAAGTCACATTGCTACCTCGATGATGCTTCCATTGCACTTTCAACATAGGCACCTCTTTGCCACTCCTTAGCTTTCGAACCGATCTATCTAGAATTGCTTCCGGTTCTTCAACACATCGGTTCTTCTCATCCACCTTAAAATCTGAAATTGGAATCACATCATATTCCTCGGCTAAACACCTTCGAAGATAACATACATGAAACACATTATGAACTCCTTCCAATTCCGGTGGAAGATCTAACTGATACGCTTGTTGACCAATTCTTTTTGTAATAGTGAAAGGTCCTAGAAAACGAGGACTCAACTTCCCACGTTTTCCAAAACGAATCACACCTTTCCAAGGAGACACTTTTAGCATTACACGCTCCCCAACTTGGAATTCAACTGGTCTTCTCTTTAAATCAGCATAACTCTTTTGTCTATCTTGAGCCGCTTTCATATGTTGTCTAATCTCTTTCACTTTATCCGCAGTTTGTTGCACCAACTCAGGTCCAGCAAACTGTTTCTCTCCAGCTTCCAACCAACAAACTGGAGTTCTACACTTTCTACCATACAAAGCTTCAAATGGTGCTCTTCCAATGCTAGAATGATAACTATTGTTATACGCAAATTCCACTAAAGGCAAATGCGTATCCCAACTTCCTCCAAAGTCTAGCACACAAGCTCTAAGCATATCTTCCAAAGTTTGTATAGTTCTTTCACTTTGACCATCAGTTTGTGGATGAAAAGCTGTGCTCAAATTCACCTTAGTGCCTAACTCTTCTTGAAGTGACTGCCAAAATCTGGAAGTAAATCTACTATCACGATCGGACACAATTGAAATCGGTATCCCATGCCTTGACACCACTTCATCAATGTATAACTTTGCTAACTTTTCTATTGGTGATGCTTCTTTCATAGCCAGAAAATGAGCACTCTTAGTCAGTCTATCCACAATCACCCAAATAGCATCGTTACCCCTTTGAGTCTTAGGCAACTTTGTCACAAAATCCATAGTAATCTTATCCCATTTCCATTCTGGAACTTCTAAAGATTGGAAACTTCCGTATGGCTTTTGATGTTCAGCTTTAACCATAGAACAAGTTCCACATTTCTCTACACATCGAGCCACATCTAACTTCATAGTTGGCCACCAATAATGTAGTTTTAAATCTCTATACATCTTAGTACTTCCGGGATGAATAGAATACTTGGATTTATGAGCATCTTCCAAAATCAACTCTCTATTTCCACCCACTTTTGGTACCCAAACACGGCCTTTAAACAACTTCACCCCTCGACTATCTTCTGATAAAAGAAACCGTTGTTTGGTCATCACTTCAGCTTTTAAATTTTCTCCTAACAAAGCTTCAACTTGTGCAGTCTTTATTCGTTCAATCAGACTTGACATTACATCAATCCGAGCATTTGTCACTTTCAAACATCCGCTGTACTCTTTTCTACTCAAAGCATCCGCTACAACGTTTGCTTTACCCGGATGGTAATGCAATTCACAATCGTAGTCTTTAAGTAGTTCTAACCACCTTCGTTGCCTCATATTTAACTCTTTCTGATAAAAAAAATGCTTCAAACTTTTATGATCAGTATAAAGAGTACATTTCGTACCGTACAGATAATGACGCCATAGCTTTAAAGCAAAAACCACCGCAGCTAACTCCAAATCATGGGTAGGATAGTTCTTTTCATGCTCTTTCAACTGCCTTGATGCATATGCAATCACCTTGCCCCGTTGCATCAATACACATCCCAATCCCATTTTTGAAGCATCGCTGTAAACTACAAAATCATATGTACCTTCCGGCAAAGCTAACACTGGAGCTTCACATAACAATTGCCTCAACTTTTTGAAAGCCTCTTCTTGCTTTTCAGACCAGACAAACTTAACATTCTTTCGAGTCAAGACTGTCAACGTAGAAGCAATCTTCGAGAAGTCTTTGATAAACCTCCGGTAATACCCAGCCAGACCCAAGAAACTTCTAATATCAGATGCATTCTTTGGAGTTTCCCAGTTCATCATTGCTTCAATCTTAGCTGGATCTACCTTTACCCCTTCAGCAGAAATCATATGCCCCAAAACTGAACTTCTTTCAACCAAAATTCACACTTCGAAAATTTGGCATATAATTTCTCTTTTCTCAAAACTTCAAGTACTTCACGGAGATGGCATTCATGATCGTCCTCATTCTTCGAATAGACCAGAATGTCATCGATAAACACAATGACAAGCTTATCTAAGAATGGTCGACACACTCGGTTCATCAAATCCATGAATATGGCAGGAGCATTAGTCAAACCAAATGGCATAACTAAAAATTCATAGTGCCCGTACCTTGTTCTGAAAGCTGTCTTCGGAATATCTTCATCTCTCACCCGAACTTGATGATACCCCGATCTTAAATCAATCTTAGAAAAACATCCCGCTCCTTGCAATTGATCAAACAAGTCATCAATTCTAGGCAACGGATATTTATTCTTAATTGTCACCTTATTCAACTCCCGGTAATCGATACACATTCTCATAGTACCGTCTTTCTTCTTTACGAACAAAACTGGAGCTCCCCACGGCGAAGAACTTGGACGTACAAAACCTTTATCAGATAACTCCTGCAATTGCGACATCATCTCTTTCATTTCAGCAGGTGCCAAACGATACGGTGCACGAGCTATTGGAGCTGCTCCGGGAATTAAATCAATTCGAAACTCTACCTGCCGCTCCGGCGGTAAACCCGGAAGATCATCAGGAAAAACATCTGGAAATTCACTTATTACCCGAATATCTTGCAACTGCTTCTTTTTCGCCTTAGCATCCAAGACATATGCCAAAAATGACACACATCCTTTTGCTAAACACTTACGTGCCTTTGACATAGAAATCAACGGTAATTCACCTTTCTGCTTTTCTCCGTACACAAACACATCTTTATCAGGTCTTGGAATTCGGATTATCTTTTTAGCACACATAATCTCTGCCTCATTTGCAGTCAACCAATCCATCCCCACAACAATATCGAACCCTCCAATTTCCATTAACAATAAGTCAATAGGAAATTGCACCCCATCAATCTGAATCTTACACCCATCTATCCTTTCATTTACCAACACCCGACCACCATTAGCTACCTCAACTACCAAGGCATCTCCTAAAGTAGTGACAGGCATAGCTAATTTATCATGAAACAGATTGGACATGAAAGAATAATTTGCACCACTATCAAATAACACATTTGCAGGTAGGGAATTTATAAAGAAAGTACCCGACACCACATCCTTGGATCCCTTTGCTTCTTCCGCCGTCATATTAAATGCACGACCTGTCGGCTTTGGAACAGTCACCTTTTTCCCTTGATCTCCATCCTTTTTCAACTTTGGGCAATCCTTTCGAATATGCCCCGGCTGCTTACACTCGAAACACACTGCGCCCGGTAATAAACAATTTGATGCAAAATGCCCCGTCTTCCCACACTTGAAACATTCAGGTCCACCTGATCGGCAAGGCCCGAAGTGCTTAGTCTTGCACTTTGAACACCATTTCGGTTCCCTTCTTGTATCAGCACGAATATTCCTCCCAAACAATCTGACATTCTGTGAAGAATCCGTACTCCCTTCCCCTTTTCTCTTATCTCCGGCATGAGCTTTCTCTTCTCTATCCCTGACATACATCTCTTCAATAATCTTTGCCTCCTCTATCATTTCTCTAAGCGTTACAGCTTTTGAATTTCTTACCCTTGTCATCATTTCAGCTGGTAGCCCTTTCAAGTAGGCTTTAACCCGATCGGCTTCAGTTGGAGCCACATGCCCCACCAGATTCAATTTCTCCGTAAACAATTCTGAATAACGCTTTACAGACATATTCCCTTTCTTCAAACTTCTGAACTCATCTTCAATTCGGTCCATCTCATGCTCGTTACAGTATTCCTTCAACACTTTTTCCTTGAAGGATTCCCATGTCAAAGCTTCTAATGTAAGAGTTGTCATGGTGCTTGTCAGCATATTCCACCACTGTAAAGCGTTGCCTCTCAACATCAGTGAGGCATACCTGACTTTCAACCTATCACCACATTCACAAGCCCTAAATGCTTGTTCAGTCTCCCGAATCCAGTTCATACACGCAACTGGATTATCTTCACCCTTGAACTCCGGTGGCTTGCAACTTAGGAACGTCTTATAAGAACAATCCCTTGGAGCCCTTACTTCAGGTTCTCTAAAAGGATTAACAATCGGATTTGCTCTGTCAGCAACATTCCGATCATTAAACAACTTCAAAAACATTTCTGATTGCCTTTCTAAGGAAGCACTTAGCAGTTCAGCCTGTCTCTCCGCTTGCCTTTCCATAGAAGCACTCATCATTTGGGTCATATTCTCCATGATCCTTGCCTCCATGCCTCTATCTGTCGTCTGGCTAACGTTGCTAGTACCCACTCCCTGAGCTGGAATGTGCATACCTCCCAAAGAAAGAAAATTTCTGGGTGCATCATGCACATTACTTACCTCTGCCTCATTGTTTCCAACTCTCTCTCTGGGTGGCGTATTCACCATTTCTCTGATTAAACACAAATAACCACACAAATGGTTAAACAGAATTCTAACATACTAAACGTACTTTATCACCAATTAGCTCTTGTAACAATTGAGAAACAAGCATACTTATGTAACAATATATCCATAATAACAGTAGCTAATTGAAATTGCGAACATATTATACATGAGAATTCTCGTCTCCATTACTACAATACTAATTAGTATATTTCCGTCCACCCTAAGACTACCCAGTCTTAGCAATTTTACCCATCTCTCACAGATCATAACTTAATTTCATCACAGCTTAAGTCTAGGCATATCAAGTTCATACCTAGTTCGCTTAAGCTAAAGCTCTGATACCATACTGAAACACCCTAAAAACAGGGTAAATTTAAACCTCAAAATAACAAGCTATGATCATCGAAGATACCAAACTTTTATAACAACTAGGATCAACAACATCATTTATATACAACATTTAAACTTGTCTTAAATAATCTTATTAATCTAATCTTACAACATAATTAGATTAACTAGATTATCTAAGCTTTGTCCCAAAAATCTCCAAAAGAATTGCTGGATCCTTCATCACCTCAAAGTTTGATATATAACTCACTCAACCACCTTCTTCCCCGAACCTGAACCTGGTAAGATAAATCAACTTGAAACATTAGGCTTTCGCCTAGTGAGATTAATCAATTCAAGTTAAAATATAACATCTAAATATCAGGTGTCTCAAACCTGCATCTTTCATCTTACCAAATCAAGTTCCAATAAATATGACTATTTCACCTAGTCATTAATAATATCAACAACATCGAATTACTTATAATCCCACTAAATTTATAAGTAATTAAACTCAACAACTCATGAAATGCAAATTACAACTCGATGAAATTTTCTCACACTTCATTAATTAATAAACATCGAAAATGCGAATTACATCTTAATGTAATTCTCTCACACTTCCCTACCGCCTGAAATGCGAATTACACCTCAATGTAATTCTCTCACATTTCAATACCTCACCATCCTGAATCACTGGTTCCCAATGGGATTTTATTCATCGGTGATCACAACAACCGGGAACCCTCACAGATGATTTAGAATTCACTCCACCACTAGAATTACATTATAGGTCCCCAGCTAGTATGCGGTTCCCATTAGACCGTACTAAGTTGCCCACTAGACCAAATGTAAATTCTAGCCATCGCAACACAATAAATGTGTATCATCACTTTTTCTATCACATCTATAGTGCCAACCATATCATATAAATCTTTATGTTTAATAAACATATATAAACTCTTATATAATATCACCTTAGGCATATCCCACATAATTATATCATGTAAATATCATATTATTAATAACATGAAAACCTCAATTTATACACATAAAATCTTCATGCATTTTCACCCTAAAAAATATTAAAGTTCATCATCTTCAACCTCAAATTAAACTACTTTTAACCAAATTAATTATTAAGTATATAACATGAAAACCTCAATTTATACACATAAAATCCTCATGCATTTTCACCTTAAAAATATTAAAGTTCATCATCTTTAACATCTCATTAAGCTATTTCTTACCAGATTAAGCATTAAGCACATAAAATGATATTTAAGCTAAATAAACATATACACATATATTTACATGTTAAATTTTAGACAAGAATTAATTAAACTCACCTTATTAAGTCGTTTGCACACTGATTTTACGAGAGGGCTTAATGGACAGCTTAATCACAATCTGATAAAATCTTAAAACACCACAAAAACTTCACTTTTTCTTCTATTCTTTCTTTCTTCTTGATCGATCTCTCTCTCAATCTTTACCTCACTATTTTCTTTTGATTTGCAATAAAGAATTGCATAACAAAAACCCACATCATTATTCCATACTGAGATTTAATCTCCTTTAGACACCTCATCACAAAATTGATGAATCATCTCATTAATTCTAAAATACACCCTTGAACTTTCAATAATTGCTATAATGATCCTTCAATTTAGATTTCTACACAACTTTAATCTAAATAAATAACATAAGTTAACAAATAAACAACAAAAATTTCGGGATGTTACAGAATGACCATGAGAGACCTGGCCTGTAGTGTGATGTTAGGGGTAGAGGATGTACGAATGAGTAGTGACATCAATTGTCAAGATAAACGTGCCAGCCAGTGTTGTAGTAATGTGATGTTAGAAAGAGGAAGCATCAGGTGGAAGCTTTTCGAGGATTTCGGATGAGGTGTACGATTTGTTAATCAAGTTGTTAGAGCACGTGGTTGGTAAGTTGGTTTTGTTATATGGCTAGTATCGGAATAGTATGTCGGAGCAGCGGTGGGTGGTTACCCAAATGAGAAACCAAGTGTTCTTGGTTGTGCGAGTCACTAAGTAAGTATATATATTCTTGGGATCATTGGAAGTTTAAAGAAGATGATGTATGGGTTAGTCAAAATGTGGTGTAAGAGATGCGAAATCTTTAAAGAATGCGAATTGTTTCGTATGGGTGAAAGAATTTTCCGAGGAAGTAATAATTGGAGATCAAAGAATGGGTAATGACTTATTCGGGTAGGTGAATACTTCAACGATGGGTTTGGAGGCTCCTACTCTTAGTTACGTATAAGTATGTAGTGGTGAAGTGGTGAGGATGTGAGAGTTGGTTGATGGACTGTGGTCGAGGTGTTCCTAGAAAAGGAAGTAAAGATGCACAAGAAGCCTTATTTGATCTACTATTGTCATGATTGATCGAGTAGGAACAGTAGCCTACGGGTTGGAGTTACCGTAAGAACTGTAGGGAATGCATTTAATGTTCCATGTTTCGAATTTAATGAGGTGTTTGACTGAGTCAGAAGTGGCATTACCTTTGGGAAGTGTCAGTGTTGGGGTGGGGTTGACTTACGTAGAGGAACCGTTGAGAGGGTGGACAGCTAGATCCGCAATTTAAGGATCAAGGAAATTAGACTGGTAAAAGTTTAGTGGCAGCTCTTAGAGGGCTAGAGGCATCTGGGGAAGTAGAAGAGGACATGGAGTCCAAAGACCCGTATCTTTTCCATTAAGGAATTCCGGGGACGGAATTCTTTTAAGGGGGAAGTGTTGTAACAACCAGGTTTCGAGCAAAATGTGAAAGTTTGGTGGCTAAAGTCTAAGAAAGGAAAGTTTGAGTTAAGGGACCTTTTTAGCAATTTGAGAAAGATATAAAAGGATTCATTTCTCTAGGTTTCCAATCATTTTTTAGCATTATTGTGCACTGTGTTGGCGGCTGAGAAGAAGAGCAGAAAGGGAAGAAATCAGTTGGGCATCAAATCGATAGGAGAAGCTTGTTTTTGGTAAGAAATCAATTTCTTTATGTAAATTTCTGCTTAGTAGACAATTGAGTAAATCTATCTTTGATTCTTCTTCATTCTGAGCTGTGAAATCCGAATAGAAACATCAATGGGGTTTTAAACTATTAACTGGAATAATAGATGGTGAAAGCAAATGTTAATAAGGATTTTTGGAATGTTAAAAGATTATTACGTACCAAATTAAGAGAAGTTATAATGTTAAAATCGTCAATGGTTAAGCTAATTAGGAAGGATTTTGGTTTGGGTTCGGCATCCGCACTCGCAGTTCCGGAAGAGTTTTAATACCGGAACCGATACTTCTTAAATTTATAGTCCGGAATGTAAACCTAGCTATAGGATCCGGAATTGGGCCAAGCCCAAGTTCCGGAAGGTTATATGAACCGGAACTTGTATTTGTTGGTCTTCGAATTCGCGATCCGGAACACTTGGGCCAGAATGAAAGCTGATCCGGAGTCCATTCTACTTGGATCCGGAACACATTCACATAGACCAGATCCAGAATCCATGATCCGGAGTCTCATTTTACCAAACCCTGGATCTGGGTCTTTTTCTAATGGATCCGGGGCCCAATTTATGCGGATCCGGAATTAAATGTAAAACGCTTGGGCCGGAAGCTGTGGGCCGAGCGTATGCTTACCGAATTCAAGTGGGGCTTGGGCCATGGGCCGTGAGTTTGAGTTGGCAAGATGAGGAATTTCTTGAGTCCAAAGGAATCGTTAATTGTTTAAATCTTGGGCTAAAAACCAAAGGACCCGGTATTTAATTATGATTCGAATTAATTAATTGGGGTCAAGATTAGAAAAGGATCTAGGATCAAATGTCGAGCTATCACTAATCGAAATTGAACGATATGCTTTAGGTGTAAGGACGGTTCGGAACGAGACTCGGGATTAGGAAATAAATTGCTATCAGGTGAGTTCCCTAAACCCTTTTTACACGAAGTACTACGTTAAATGATTTTTCTGATTATTGTTCGTTTGAGCATGAACTGTTTTACCGACCGTTACGCATGTTTTCCATGAAATGCATGTTTTATTTAAAAAGGGCTATTTAGCAAATGAAATGATGTTTAAAGATTTCACGCTTGTGATTACGATACGTTATGTGATTAAAGAAAAAACTCCTTATCGTGTTCCAGGGAAGGAAATAAGCAGTTTTTTGAGAAGTAACTTGAAACTGACTTTTCTGGAACGGAGATAAGTTATAAGCAAATAAGCATAAGTTAAAAATATAAGCACTCCCAAACACCCCATAGTCTACTCTTTTTACTTTTTTTATATTATATTTTAATACTATATATACACGGCTTAATAATTTGAGAACTTAAAAATATATGATAATCTTGACCTCCATCATAAACCACTAATTTAAGATACTTAATGTTATAAATTAATGAGATGAATATTATTATTTATTAAATAAAAGTTAATATGTTTTCTTAGGAAATTCTATACGGAGATAGGCGAAGAAACAGAAAAAGTTAGTATAAAATTACCTAATGCATTAATTTTTTATGGGGAGGCTAATGGCACCCCAAAAAGGGCTATTTGCACCCCATGATTACCAAATGATTAATATTCATGATTTTTTTGTTTTTTTTTGTTTTTTGTCTTTATATTGTCTTTTGTTTTTTTATTTTATTTATTTATTTGTATTATATATTTTTATTATATATTTTTTGTTTTACTTTTTGATTTTATTTAAAAATAAATAAATATTTAAAAATATTTATATTACTAGTTTTTAATAATTATATAATTATAAAAATAAAACATAAACATTGCGATTTAACATATAAATAGAACATAAAATAATCTATATTACATTCGATTATTCTAAAATAACATTATCCATAGTACAATTAACACGTAAAAGTCGTTGGTACTTCTGTATTCTATCTGAATACGGGGTAGCCCATCCTGCAGCACATTGATAACTGTAGTGGAAAAAATGTTGAGTTATAGTAGGAAACGGGTATCTTTCTGCCATATCTAATTTCACATAATGGTTACCATTAACGTACCCAATTGTAAAAACAACATGTTCGTTTTATAGGTGGCATCCATCAACAACACGTGTGGAAATGCACGCCATATCTCCAGTGATCTTGGATGAGCAAAGAATAAATCTTCCAACTGATTAGTCGAGTTGTTTGCACGATCATAAAAAACGTAGTCTTCTTCTTGTAAAAATGGCATCACAACTTGCATTGGCGTTCTACCTGCATAATACAAATAAATAAAATAGAAAAAGAAAAGACAACAAAAAGACAAAAAACAAAAAAAAATCATTAAAGTTCTACCTGCATTCTTCTGATGTCGAATTTTCTGGCATTGATTGTATATAGTTTTTTTTGTAGACACATTATCTGGATATTGCTGCTTTATTGTTGATAAAATATTTCTAGGATTCACATTGTTTGTTGACAAATCTTCCACCAATCGAGCTTCATTTTCAGATAATCGCCTTGCATATGCATGTCCCTCCAAATGTAATGCAAAATCATGATTATGTGCATCACATTTCATAGCTAAAGTCCAACAATCATTACCCAAATGATTCCCTACCAAGTGAAATGGACAATTTGTTTTTCTTGTGCCGGTATGTTTACTAGAGGGTTTCTTACTCCTGTGCTTACCACTACAATCACATTGAAATTCTACTTTTTCATCTTTGCTTCTTTTAATAACAATAACGAAACCAAGTGAATATCCCATGTTGCGTACCCAATCATCTAGATCTTGACGAGAATTAAACACCTGAAATTGACTTTTTTTGTTACAAATTACTAACTTTACCAGATAATTTCACAAGAACAAATGAAACTTAAAAATACCATATCGGTAGAAAATGCTCCTGGATAAGGGTTTCTATAAGCTCCAGATGAATTGTTTGGACGGACATTGTTATCCTACACAAACACATAAAAATATGAAACAGGATAACATAATATATATATTATATACATATATAGTAGTGGATGAAATACCTCATTATTTGAATTAGGATACCATTGAAAAAAATCTTCACCCCAATTCGCCATTTTTAAGTGTTTTAAACCGATAAATATCACGACCTGCATAGTGACATGAATAGTGACATAGATGTGTGGTATGCGATGACGATGTTTCACGACTTATAATGGGAATAGAAATAGAAGAGCATGAATGGGAGGAATCATCATCCGTACAGTTTTCATCAAATACTCAAAAACATAACCTTTCGTACATAAATATGTTTAAATAACATTTCTAATGACAGATTTTCAATACTTTCAAAAATACCATAACCCAAAAATCTAAACCGAGAGAAAACTTATAAATCATAAGAGAAAGAAGATACCTTATAAACAGCAGAAATCGAAACCCTCAGTCAAAATAAAATGAACTGAAATTTCTCTTTTCTAACCAGAAGGACTAGAGCTATTGGACTTCTCGTTCTTTCTCTCGCTGTTCTCTCTCGATGTACACCAGGAAATGTAGGAGATGTAGGTTCACATACATTTTCATCACCTTTATAGAATCAAATGTAGGAGATGTAGGTTCACATGCATGCACTGTTTCATTTGGCCAAATACATCAAATCAAATGTAGGTTCACATGCATGCACTGTTTCATTTGAACATATTATATATTTACATTTTTGGTCTCTGTAATTAGTTATTATATTACTTTTAATCCCTTACTTTATCATTTTTCATTTTATACCCTTATCATATTAACATAAATAATCGTATATAAACTAAAATATATTAAAAATACATTTTTTATTACAAATTATATCATTGTATTCGCCTCGTCAATATCTTCGAAATAAGCCTAATATTGAATATTTTTTGATTTAATCATACTGGACTCATTTCGAAGGAATTGATGAGACGAATACAAACGTGATGCGGCGCGAAGTATCTTGAATCTAAAGTCGAGAATTCGAAAAAATAATTTTGTTTTATGTTCATATTTATTCGCTTTTAGATCGCATATCAAATGTATAAAATTAAAGGTCAATATGGTTAATTGGTCAAAAAACTTGAAAAATACAAGTCTCGATAGTGGGGTCTTCAAACCCATAACATTTATGCTCATTTTGAAGATTTTGATGAATGGTTATAATGGAGTATATTAGATAAATATAGATAAGAACGTAAAATGTACAAAAAAAGAATAACTATATATATATATATATATATATATATATCTAATATGTATATAACAAAAAAATAACAATATATATAAGTAATATATATATATATATATATATATATATAAAACAAATAAATAATATATATATATATGTCAAATAATATATATATATATTATATATATATATATATTTAAATAAAAAATGATTGGTGCAGAAATTAATGCATTCAAAAAATGATTGGTGCGGAATTTAATGCATTCAACACCCCTTTTTTGGGGTGCCATCAGCACTCCCCATTTTTTATTTAATAATTAATGATAATTATCCTTTTAATTATATTATTAGTTATCTTATATATTTTGGAGTTCTCAAGTGACGAAACTCTTATGTATGTATGTATGTATTGTGGAGTTCTCAAGTGACTATGTATGTATGTATGTATGTACACCTTGGTAGCTTTTCATCTGAACGATATTCATTTGTGAATACAAGTAATTTGTAATAATGCACACGTGCATAAAAGTCAAAAAACAACTATATTACTTGTATGCACAAGTGCATACCGTCCAAATGCATGAATAACTACCAGAGTATTACTCTGTTTTCATTATTTTTAGGTTTTCCCTTAAATCTCTCTCTCTCTCTCTATATATATATATGTATATGTATAGTATTAAAATATAATAAAAAAGAAAAGGTAAAATAGAATATACATATAACTAGAATATTTAATCCATAATAAAAATTAGAATAAATGTGAAATTAATTAATTAATTAAATTTGTTTAATATCTATATTAAAAATATAATAAAGAGTAAATTACTGTTTTGGTCCCTAAGGTATGTCAAAAATTACGAAACCGGTCCTTTAACTTTAAAAATTACCGTTTTGGTACCTCACGTATGCAGTTTGTTACGAAATTGGTCCCTCGAGCTGACGGCCGTCTATTTCCTCCGTTAAACTCGGGGTAAAATGGTCTTTTTATATATTTTTATTTCTTTTAACATTTTTAATTAATTATAGAGTAAATTACAGTTTTGGTCCCTTAATTATACCATTTTTATTTTTTTCTTGAATCTTCATCTTCTCCAAGAACATGAAGAACACCATGAAGAATAATCGTTATATACATCAAACCGCAGGGACGAAAATCGTAGTTTACTCTAATTTTTAATATCATACACCAAAATATCACATAGAATAATCTTTCAACCTTAATACTCGGATGGTAGCTATATTCAGTTATTGGTTTGGAATTGTTATATATCCAACAATTTACCGACCCAATTGGATATTGAAATTTTAGTTCCGATCCATCCAACTAATCGGATTTAAATTTTTAGTGATTAATTACTTAATATTCTTGAAAATGATTTAAAATATAAGTATAACTAATATATATAACTAACTATCATCTCTTATTCATCAATGAGATGTGATTTTCGGGGCTTAAATTAAAATCCATGAATTAAGTAAATCTTTAACATATATACTATATATATGGATGATGGAGAAAATGATTGTCAAAAGTTCAACCTTATCCGAAATCCAAAAGGAAGCTATCAACTTACTCACGTTTCTTTCCCCAAAAAAGAAGAAGTATTTTTATGCATACACACACAAGACTTTATTTAGCTCAGAATATTTGCCCCCCACCTTGTACAAATTCTATAAATGTTCACCCTCCAACATAACCTTCACATACACATACACATACACATACACATACACACTCTCTCTAAATCAATCTCTCTCTCTCTCTCTCTCTCTCACACACACACACACACAAACACAAAAAGCATAAACAACAGGCGTTTGTGGTGCTGTAACCCTCTTTTATTCTTCTTAGATGCTTTGTAAGCTAGTGTCTTGCTAACTTCAGTTTTATAAAATTCATTTCTTGCTGTTCAAAAAAAAAAGTAGAGTTTTTTAAAGTCCATTATATATAATGTTCACACAGGAACAAATCACATCACAAAATTCCCAAGTGATATGATTTTTGCCACAATTTTAAGTAAGATTAGGCTTGTTCAATCATTCTCAGTCGTGTTTCTTCATTGGTTTTATTCGGTTTCTTGAACTTTTTTTTTGTGTTCCTTAATTATTCGTGTATATATAATAACATAAGCAATTGGTAATTAGAAGCATATATATATATATATATATATATGTCATCAAAGGGTTATAATTTGATGATGGTTAAGGATGAGAGTTCGAAAAAGATGAAGAGGATGATCTCGAATCGAGAATCGGCAAGGAGGTCTAGAATGAAGAAAGAAAAACACATGAAGGATCTCAACGACCAAATCTTTTATTTATCAAAAAAGAAAGAGGAGGTGGTTGTGAAGATCGAAAGAATCGCAAAAGGACATGATGCAATGGAGATGGAGAACATGGTTTTGCGATCACAGAAACAAGAGTTGGAGAAGAGATTGGAATATGCAAACAATGTAATTTGTGGTGGCTATTATAACAATGGAGGTGTTGTTCATCAAGAGCCATGGTTGAGGCCATGGGAGCCTTCCAATTCCAATTCCAACTCCATGCATGTTAATGTTATGTCATCTGCTGGATTTTCCCACTTTTGATTAATTCATGCATCATTCACTACTGGGTTTTCTTTACTGCATGTTACAATTAATGTAAAATTAATTAATTCATGGTTGTTTTAATTATTTTGTCCAAATAATCAATTTTTATATATATATATATATATATATTTTGCAGACCAAACTATCTCTCATTTTGGTTTTTATTTATTTTTCAAATTTGAGATGGAAAAGAGTTGTTTGATTTTGTGGTTTTCATATTGTTTTGATAATATATAAAATATAACCATGGATCATATATAATTTTATACAGAATATATGAAATGTTATGAATAGTTCATGCCTCATAGCACTAAAAGGGTATAAGTTATGAAAATATAAAATGTCTGGGGGCAAAATACATTTTTTTCTTTTCTTGATATGGTTGGATTGTAACATTGATATGATGAGATTTGCTTTTGATAGTTTTCAAGTTATGCTTGGACTATTGTGTATATCATCTATTAAACCCAATTGGTGAGAAACTAAAACATTTGATTTCGGCCATTGTATGTATAGCGGTTGTTTGGGTGATTTGGAGAAGCTGGAACAGGAAAGTTTTCAACGGCAAGATAGTTCCTACTCGAGAAGCTGCTAACGAGGTGCTGTTTTTTCTTTTCTGTGGGCAAAAAACAGATCTAGTTAAATAGGGGAAGGATTTCGGGTGGGATAACTGGAGTTGTAATCCTCTCTTATGCTTCTCAAACTCTCTGTATTCTAGCTCCTTGCTAGGTTTGGTTTTCATTAATATATTTCGTCTCTTACGGTCCAAAAAAATATATCATCTATTTTTAATTTAAATCATGTTAAGGTCTTGGTTTGAAAATCAAAATACTTGAAGCTACAAACAAGACTAATTGGTTTAAGTTTTATAAAATTGTTTTTACTTATAAATTATTGTGTTAATAAGTTATTACCTTTAAATTTGTGTGTTTATGGATAAATTACGTCGTAAATTTGATCAATTAATAATAAAAAAAAACTAAATGTAAACACACAAATCGTTTAGACTAATTTAAAATTAAAGTTCATCTTGTGCTGGATACATATATAAAATTGAATATTTGAAACCCAAAAAAAACATGTAAAATGATCGAGTGTCGATATAATTACAACTGAACCCCTTATATCTATAGAAGGATTAATTCACCATGACAACTAGCGACCTAGTAACATACATATATAGATCAACATTCAATACCATGTACACAACAACGAAATAGACGGTCTAAATAGCACAAGTTTGTTATAGATCTACCAATGTCGTTTTTTTAAGTGATCCTTGATCATATCTTCGATCAGAAGCATCTTCTTGTCTCGTTTTTTGGTTCATTTTCCAATGTTGGGAGCTTCTAATAAAGACACAAGTTGTTAGGCCACCCGTAGCGCCCTCGGGTATGCAGGCGGGTTCGACCGAGGTGGCAATCGGGTTAGCGGGTAAGGGGGTACGGGGGGGGGGGGGGGGGGGGGGGTAGGGAGCGGGTTCATGAACCCGATGAAGATTTTTTTTTAATTGAAACTGAATGTATTTAGCGGGTAGTGGGTTCAGCGGGTTCATCGGGTAGGGTGGGTAGGCGGTACTCCACTTTAGGGTAAGGAGGGTAGGAAAGAGAAAAGCTGATGTGGCGCTGAGGTGACAATTGGGTTCATTGGGTAGCGGTACTCATGGTCTTATAGATCTACCAAATAGTCTAAGATTAAAAACTCCAAAAATTTAGAACTCTATATATAAGCTCGGAAGGTTTATTGAATAATCAAAACCGGACGATAGGTACATGTGGTTGCAGGAAATCAATATACCAACACGTTAAAAAACCAAGGTCCTAAAAAACGCACCACCTTGTGAGAGTATACTCAGAGTTTTGGCTAAGAAGCCTTTAGCCTTCAACGAATCAAAACCACAATCAAGTAAGCATCGATCCTTCAATTTTGTACATAAATGGTATCCATATTTTCTTTAATAACTAATGATCTTCAAACATATGTAAGAGCATCTCGAACAGATTCCCCAAAATTTCTATAAAATGGAGAATCAAATGTCAAAATCTAAAAAAAAAACATTCATCTCCAACATATTCCCATTTTGGAAAAACAAACATTGACTATAATATTAAAATATTTCATTCATCTATTAAAACATTATTTATATCTCTAAATATTTATCACTAAAGATTTCCATTGGTGCTCTTTTTTAGTAATTATTTTTTGAGTTATCTTTATATTTGGAGAATTTTTTTCTCTTTTCTACTTTCTCCATTTTGAAGATAGTTTTGGGGAAGTTGTTGAAGCAAAATTATAGCTCAAAATCTCCATATTCTTCAAAATGAAGAAGCTGTTGGAGATGCACTAACTATACTTGTATGGTCTTACTGTTCATCTACTTGGTCTAATTCTTAATTTGGTTTCATATTTGCAGTCATTTTTAAATCTGCTGCAAAGGAAAGTAAAGCTATGCAATTACTAAAAATGGTTTGGCCAACCATTGCACAAAGGCCAAAGGATGAAGTAGATGAAATACTCAAAGGGCTAGGGACTTTGTTAATATAATAATAATTTCTGACGGAATATTCTGTCAGAAATGTTTTTTGGATTTTTTCCAATTAAAAAAATAATTTCAGACGGAATATTCGGAGATGTTTTTTGATTTTTTTTCACATATAAATAAAAACTATTTTAATTTTCAAATTATAAAAATATATTAAAAATCCGTCGGAAAGTTAATTTTTTAGATTAAGAAAATCTGATCAAGCGTGTGGAGTTTAAAAAATAGGAAAATTGGATCGACGGATATATCCGTCGGAAAATCCTCATCCGTCGGAAATCTCGTTTTCTGGCGGGGCACTTTTCGACAGCCTTATTCATCGGAAATCCGACGATTTCCGACGGATTTGGCCGTCGGAAAAGCCAATCTGTTTTGTAGTGTGTACAACTCTCCAATGATCATAACAGAACATGAAATTGCATTCCAATATTCAATTTCAAGCAAGTTTTATTCATTTGGCATGATTGACAATCCTAATGACTTGCTCCTTCAAACTTATTCAAGAAGAAATAACAACAAAGTATTGAGCACAAGGCACTCATAAATTGGAATGATAGCAACTATACAAAAATATTTAACCTTACAAAAAAATAATAATTAAGATAGAGATAAATCATTCACATAAACATCATTGAAGTTTCTATAAATAGCTATCCCTAAATAAAAATCTTCAAATGGAACTTCATATATATCCAAAACTATATAAACAAGAGCAAAAGCTAGACCTTTGGGTTTTTATAGTAAAGAATACCTTTCTTCGGCTTAAAGATATACCTGGAACCATATATGGAGCGATACACGTCCATCAAAAGAGGATACTGTAGTTTAGCATATAAAACGACAGGTACAACAGCAACTACGTTAATAACGATTGGCACCCAAATCAACTTGTTATGATAAAGCACGAAGAAGCTGAAACTAAACGCAATCATCATGGTCATTATTGAGAGGAAAAGCGTTGCTAGACCTATCATCAATTTCTGGGGTAATGATTCTAAGAAATCTTGTTCAGCATAACGAGATGTAAGGATGGATAAGAACATGAGGATTGATGCTGAAGAGAAGATCAAAGAAATAGCGTCTGATAAGACAAACGCAATGAAGATCTCTTTCCGGAGAAACATAGGAAAGCCATTGTTTTGATCGTACCCACCTGGAATTGTAAAGGCTACGGCAAATACTATGGTGGCAATAAGTGCAGCAACCACCATACATTGGCTAGCTGTTCCTTTCATCCATTCTTCACCTTTGGAAACAAGTTCTTTATGGTTCATGGTGAATAATTCATTTGGTGTTAAGCCATCCTTATTCTTCCTTTCTCTATAAGGAGGAGGGATCATAGCCTCTACTTCCTACAACATACAATTATATATATATATATATATATATATGTATATATATCAGGTCATTAATATCCTCTACTATACCAACATTTCAAAATGCTTAAATCCACCCGTTTAATATTTTTTTTTGGAAAGGGTGTCCTAGTCAATGCCTATAATCCTTTGGCAAATTAAGACATCAGCCTTGATTAAACCTAAGTGGCCACAATTGTTGTGTACGCCTGGATTCGAACTCTGGGATATTCCACCACATCCCCCAAAGCCTTAACCACTACGCCACAACCCTTGTGGTTCCACCTATTTAATTAGGAGCTTCGAGAGAGCTATATTTACCTTGAACCATAGTAATTCTCGTTGCATTTGGAAGGTAACACCTGACACATCCCGAAGTCGGTTTTTCTTAGCAGTTTCCCCAACTAAATGCAACATATTATTTCCTGCAGGGTCTTTCATAGGTGTTATCATATCCTTCATTGAGCCTATCTCATATAATAAGTTGTAGATACTCTCATGACGATGAGCGACAGCAATGTGAAATATGCTCTGCTTATAATCATTAAGCTTCCATATAAGATCGGGACATTGACGAATGAGCTCCACAACAAATTTGACATTTCCCATTTCTGCAGCAACAAATAGTACTCGGGAAGAGTAGGTTGGTTTTCCATCTTTCACATTCAGGACTAGCTTTCCATCCTTCATAATTTTGTCATGGGGGCCTCTCAGTAAGTTATCAATCTCAACCTTAGGCATTTTCATAATATTTTTCCAAATTATTTTCAGTAATTTCATTGCTTCACTTTCCTTTTTTGAAGCCCCCTGTACCCTCACTTGAACTAGTGCCAAAACTGAAGCCAAAACTGAAACCAATGATAGAAAAAAAGACTATTATAAGATGTAAAAAACGCCTCTCATTGGGGTGTTTGGGATTGCTTATTTTTTTGACTTATTTGCTTATTGCTTTTCCTCACCACAAATAAGCTATTTTGAGTGTTTGGATTGAAAAAAAGAAAAGTGTTTATAACTTTTCCCTACCACAAATAAGTTGTTTTTGATAAGTTAATCAATTTTAACTTATTTGAAAGTGCTTATAACTTATTTGTTCAAATTACATATTTACCCCCAACTCCTTTTTATAATTACATAAGTTAATAAACAGTTTTAAAAATAAGCATAAGTTGTTTTAAATAAGCAATCCCAAACACCCCTTAATGCGTTAAAACGGTAAAACCGAACTACATTAATGTGTTTTTATATTTTTATAGGTTCGGAACACTTTGGAGCGAAAAAGAGCCAAAAGGGGGATTTTTGACAGATTTGTGCGACTGTGACGTTTTGACCATATCTCACTCGTCCGAGCTCCGTTTGAGGCGATTCAAGATGTTCCGGAAAGCCAACAAGCAGATGTACGATGTTCGTGTTTTGATTTTTTGCAAATTCGGACTGCATCTGAGTCGAAACTGATGTTGAAGTCGGATAATGCATGCTGGACAGCAGCCATCTATTTCTTATTGGGTTTAATAAATGTAAAATTAAGATATGGGCTTGGTTTCTTTGGGCTTAGGTTTGATCCATGTGAGTTGTTTCCTTATACCCACGGACTCACGGTGGGGTTTTCTTATTGATACACATATCACAATGTCAACGGGGAGACACGGTGATAGAGTTGAAGGAGGAAACAAAATCAAAGCGAGTTGATACGCATGTGCTACACCATAAAGAGTAAAGTGAGTTCATGATTTTTGGTTTACATTTGTTAGTTTTAGTTTGATTTTAGGATTAAGTTTGAGTTTGTTCGTGGTATTGTTTAAATTCAGTTTTTGATAAATTGATAGCATTCATAGAGTCTATTGATCATTGGGATTCAATTTTGCAAAAGAAATAAGTGAGTTGATATTGGGTTTGATTTTCTTTGGTCAATGAATTTTTGGTCTATGTTTGTTTGTATCGCACTCGCACACAAAGTGTTTGAAGAAAGTCCTAGGTGAATTTAGATTAGTAGTACAAAGTGGTTAATCTTGATTCTTGATGTTACTTTGTAGATAAAGTTTCCGTTTCTTATTTCGTTAGTTATAAATTCTCGTTTTTCATTCGTTTATTACCACTCTAAATCCAAATCTTTTGAAGTAATTTTGTATCTAAGTAGTTTTTGTTTAGTTGCTTTGTGCTTAAAAGATCAAATTGGGTAGTCAATCCTTTTGTGACAAATGCATTCGGTTTTAATACAAGTTATTAATTTAACCACGAACTCCCCGATAATTACCACTTTACGGTTTAAGTTAGGGTTATAAATTTAAACCTTGTTGTGCGTTTTGCAGCACTACGTACTAGTGCAATAAATGTGTAATGAAGGGAGTATAATAGGTATTAAGGAGTGAGTGGAAATACTCACAACAGTAGCTTATTTTCCGGTAAAAATGTGGTTTTATATCATCAAATGCATAAGGCTTTCGAGCTAAAACTCCAAGTATATCCCCACTTTGTGCAAGTTCTGGACGGTCTTCGAGTATCTTTAGTGCTATATCTACAAAAGATTTGATAATCACTTGGTTAGGTATATAAAATTGTTACAACAAAAATAATCCAGAAATTTGTGAAGATCACCCTGATATCCGAGTGTGATCGAGGCTAATAGTTCACTGCCCTCGCAACAACGATTGTGATATTCATAATAAAAATCCTTTGATTAGTATCAATCAAACATACACCATAAGAAACACAAACTGAAAACTTTTTCATCCTCTTAAAATGGAGGAAATATTGCAAATGGGAAAGATCTAGGTTTGATTTGACCAACAGGGTTTTGCAATCCCTATTTGGATTTCATCTCAATCTTGACATGGAAGCTTTTGATCAATGTGCTAAAAGATTAGTACATAAGATAATCTTTTCCATATTGCAGCCCTATTGTTTTACTCAAGTAAAATGTCCTATTAGTTATGTATCAAAAAATATATTCACAAAAAGATTTCACATCTAGCCGGTTTTGAATAGTTAGGATGCCATTAGTTTTTTTTTGAAAGGGTATCCTAGGCTTTGCCTAGACTAATCCCTGGCACTGATTGACTGCTAAGCATGCAGCCCTGAGATAATTCCTCAGTGGCCACAAGTTGCCAACGCCTGGATTCGAACCCGGGGTAGATGGGTTTCTGAGCCACATCCCCCCAAGGCCTTAACCAGTACGCCACAAGCCTTGTGGTTATTAGTTTTACAAAACATGCAAATATATATATAGTGGGAATGGGAAAAAAGAACACGAAATTTGGGGAATGTATGGAAAAGAACATAAACACAATTTAGTATGATGAAATAACAAGAAATATGCAACAACTAGCTACCTAGCTAGTATATATAAATGCTTACCAAAAAGATCGGCCTCGATGCATTTCAATAGGACCCAGCCTCGATTCTTAGGTATCCAAAACTCACCTGTCATCTTTTTAGACTTATCATACAAAAATTTCACGGTGTCGAGGTTTCCAGATAAAGCAGCCATATAGAGTGGCATCATTCCCTCACTACCCGGGATATTTGATAATTTTGGGTTCTCATTCACCATAATCTCGATCATTTTTGTGTTTCCAGCTATAGCTGCCAAGCACAAGGCTGTGTTACCATTTTTGTTTTGTAGTTCCAAGTCCTCCTTGTCCATCCACTTCACAAGCTCTTCCATGAACTCGATGCTGTGGGCAGACGCGGCAATGTGAAGGGCAGTTTCGTAATTTTCAGTGATACTAAATCGTACAAGCTCTCTTCTTTGAAGGATGCGATTTGCAGCTTCCCAATCTCCGTTAATCGAAGCTTGGTATAAAGGAACACAAATATTGATGTAATCATCTCTACTTCCTACAAAACAAATGTTCCATTCATCCCAATTGGTTAAGTGAAATTAAATAACTTTTCCTCAAGTAAATTTAATTAAGCACCATATGTGTATTATAGGGAAAAAAACGGAAAACTAGAGAACACCCTCGTGGCCCTTCATCTGGACGATATGCACTTGTGCGGTAAATTATGTTGTTTTTTTGGTTTCTATGCACAAGTGCATATTACAAATTACTTGTATGCACAAGTGCATACCATCCAGATGAAGGACTACCAGGGTGTTCTTCAGTTTTCCGTTTTTTTGAGGTTTCTCGTGAACCTGACCCTATATATATAGGGTGCTCTTCATTTGCAAACTATACAAAGCAATCTAAGCCGTTCATCATGTCTAATAAATATTTGATTTTATTATGATTCCTAATCTAAAGTCATGATTATAATTAATCAACTTTATAATCTTTCATATATATATATATATATATATATCAATCATAATTAATGAATCGTGATAATTATCCATAAATATATCTATTGTTTCCTAATATAGAGGTTTGTATAGTTTGTATGAATCGTATGGTTTGCAAATGAAACGTACCCTACGTATATATACAATAATTTGGGTTAATAAAATAACTCAACCTTATATACATACCATTCGGGGAATTAATTTAATTAATTGACACAGTATTGTACAGCATAAGATGCTGAATTATCAAAAGAAAATTTTCACCAAGATAAAATCTCAAATTGTAGTTGAATCACCAAACATGCATGGAAAGAGAGTTTGTGATTTACCAAGTAGATCATCGCGAGGATGAACAAATGGTGATTTTTGTTTTACAAAACTTGGTGAAGCACTGAATCGTGGTAATGATGGAGGGGTTGGTGGTGACGGATTCTGCATGATATTTGGTGGCGGTTGCTGGTTTACGGCATTCGACTCATGTCTTGGAGGTAAGCCTGCAGTTGTCGTGCTCATCTCTTCGACAGCTTAACGCCCCAAAAAGTACCTGAAATCCGTTCACTGTCAAAGTCTTTCTCATGTGGTTATAGATAGGGTGTTCGTTGAAATCCAATGAATTTAAATGAATCCGATCCGATCCAATTATCCGATGGATGTTGGATTTTGTCATCAGATCCAATCTAATTAATATTGGACATCCATTGGAGAAATTTTTTAGGAGGTGGTTTCTACTAGATTTTGGGGCGGCTCGGTTATGAAGAAGGTGAAAAATGAGAGATTTTTTTAGGATTTCATGATTCTACAAATGAATAAAGGTAGAGACGGGATGGTTACATCAAGAGAAAAAGATATAAATGTAATGAGTTATCACATTTTTTTTAATTACTAAATTACCCTTGATAATAACATTAATTATTTTAAATATGTGGTTTATATTATATATCACAGATCTTGCAAAATTTTGAACTCTCATTTTATTAAGTTTATATATATATATATATATATATATATATATATATTATTCATACTGAATACTGTATTATTCATCCTGAATATTGTATTATTCACCATGAATAGTGAATGAACGTTCACCTTTGTTATTCATACTGAATGTGGACACCTGGAGATGTGCATACATATTCATAAAGAATAAAACCAAGTCTCGGTTGTGAATCGGAAAACAAAATAGAGTGTCATGTGTTCACACCTTCACGGGTCATTCATATATTATTCATCATGAATAATGTATCATTCAGGATGAATAATACAACATTCAAGGTGAATAATACATGATTCATGTTTAATAATACATGAATCAGGATTTCGTGTATTATTCATCCTGAATGTTGTATTATTCATTTTGAATACTGTATTATTCGTCATGAATAGTGAATGAACGTCTCCCTTTGTTATTTATACTGAATATGAACAGCAGGAAACGTGCATACATATTCATACTGAATATAACACATACATAGCATTTCACGTAAAAACAGTTAAAATGAAGAAAAAAAACTATATCGAGATGGATGTCATATCGAAGAGCACGAAATTCTCGTTTTTTTGATGTAATTTGTTTGATTAAAATATTAGTAATTTTTAAGATAATTTATTTTAAACTTTAAGGGGGTAAAAGTTTTTTAATTAAAATTGAAAATAAAAGTCAAAGATGGTAGACGTTGATTCAAATTTCCATATTTGTCCCTAATCACTTCTCAATTGGTTTCATTAAGTTTTAACTATTGATTAGTTTTTCAAATCTTGATTAATGGTTGTGACTTGTCCTCATGTCCACAATTGAATTTGAGTTCACATTTGAACCCACCCCTATATATATATATATAAAAGATGCGTCTCATTTGCAAACCATGCAACTTTTAGAAACTCTATAAACTTAATCTCAACCGTTGGTTTTGTTTACTTTCAAATATTGAGACGGTTATAAAATACGATTGAGAGTAAATTTAAGAAGTAATTTATTCCATACACTTGATTATCTAAATGTATTGTTGAGATCGATTTATAAAGTTTGTAAGGAACACATGTTTTGCAACCGAAACAAACCTTATATATGTAATGTAACAGTTATATGGCCATTAGAAAAACAGCTTTTTTGTTGATTTTGTCCAAAGTTGTTTTTTTTAGCCCCAAGAAATTCAACTTTTGTCCTACTTTATCCTGCCTCGTTATTATTCAATGTCATGCCAAATATATAGGCAAACATGATACTATTTTTTTGTCAAGTCCCATATGATATAATCTGCACATCAAACGTACCCCTAACATACGAGACGTGTGTGAATAAACCCAAACTCAGATGACCTCTCGGTGACTGACCGATCACCCCTCCACCATTCTCGCTCCCTGTCACCATCAATCGCGCTTACAGATGCTTGCATCGCCGTGCAACTGCTACTCTATTCTAAACAGCCACCACCTCAGCAGATCCTTCCAGCCTCCACTGTCTCTGCATCCTCTTTGCCCCGGGTAATCACCGCCCAAAATTTCCCTGGGTGAATTTGGTGGGTGCTCTTGTTCCATATATTCAAAAGCAAATTAAGTGTTCCACAAGAAGCAAAAAACTTCAGATTTTGCCTCAGTACTGACCCTGTCTCCACTTTCAGATCCTAGCTCCATGGTTGTCGATTCTTGCATGCTTGGTGAACCCAGATCCCAGATTTTGTTTCAATTCTTGCTTGATAAACCTAGATCCAATCACGTTTGATGGTGTTGGTTTTTTCGTTTGAAGCTGTGCATCTGATTTCTATGCATCTGATTTCTATGAATGAGATTTGAGTCGTACGTATATTTTGGAATAGTTATGAATGTTTTACTAATTATACATTTATGCGATTAAAATGGAAATATAAATAAAAAGAGTGGAAGAACAGTAATCAACAAACGGCATCTGAAACAAATAATGCATATCGAAAAATGCAAATTAAAATAACGAACCTGAGTTGAAGTAATCAACGGAAGATGGCTGATGCAAAATTCGATCCAGTTTCAAGAGTAGGCTAGGTGATGTTATCTAGAATAAATTACTCTTCAGTCAACCGCTTTGGATATGGTGGTTGGAAATCATGACAATAAATTACGGATTTGGTCGAAAATTATGGTTTATCATTATTATACTCGAGTAATTATTATACGGATTTAGTCCATGTGGTTATCATTTACTTAATTTACGCCTATGGTCTCTCACTAGTAGCGTTAAAAAGAAATTCATTAACACCTCAAAGCCCAAAACGTAACATATGATAACTGTAAGCAGAAGTTAATGGTATTTATTGCTTGGAGTAAGGTCTACAAAATTGTTATATACTGAACAGTAAATTTTGTGTGTATAATATTTTAATTTTTAGTGTGTGATTCACATAAAACCAATAAAATAATGTTAATTTATCATAGTTTTGCCCTTGGCCGTATATGCAAAGGGGCGGAGCTAGGGATTTTGCTCACAGTTGGCAAAGGGGCACGAGGCGGGCTTGAAGCCCCTCCATTAGCCTCAACCGTTGAATGAGCTTTGCAATGCCTTCCCCACTTGTAGTTCGTAATGGACGGGTTCTGTGTGGAGACAATCGGGATTTCTAGCTGGAATCAACCTTTTTGCTCAAATTTATCATAGTTTTAATATTTTTATTGATGTTATGATTAAAGTTGGTCTTAAACATGGCTTTATTCCTCATTACTTTCTTTATGCTTTCTTCTTCCCTACTTGGTTGTTGCATTCTTTCTTTTCAGACCGATTTAAGTTTGTTTACTTTCCTTCCAAATTACCAAAATCATAAAATGTCTTCCATAAAAGAGTTTGAACACCTTAGAATATGACAACTTCGATGACAACAACTACATCAGTCGAGGTGGATTCGGAAAGGTTTATAAAGGAGAACTCGTCCGCTTTGGAAAGTCGGTTACGGTTGCCGTCAAGGGCTTAGATCGGGCGTTTGGACAAGGAAACCATGAGTTTTGGAAAGAGATTATGATGCTTTCGCGTTACAAACATCAAAATCTCGTCTCTCTGTTAGGGTTTTGTTACGAGGATGGTGAGAGTATCCTTGTGTACGACTATTTGCCTAACAAAAGCCTCAACATGCATCTAAGTAGCATCGATCTCTCGTGGACTCAACGCCTAAAGATATGTTTTGGGGCGGCTAAAGGGCTACAATATCTTCACAATCCTGGTAGGACCATGCAAAGAGTGTTACATCTTGACATCAAGAGCTCCAACATATTATTGGATGATAATTGGAATGCCAAGATCTCAGATTTCGGACTTTCCAATTTCGGCCCTGCTAATCAAGAATTCACATTTCTTTTCACCCATCCTGTAAGGTTCATTATTTTATTGTGATCCGCTTTACGTTGATTTGGGGTTCTTGACGAAAGAATCTGATGTCTACTCATTTGGAGTAGTGTTATTTGAAGTCTTGTGTGGAAGGCTTTGCATTGTCGATTATAACGACAACCGTTGATTCTTATCAAAGTTGGCGCAAAGCTGCTACCAAAAAATACACTAGATGCAATTGTGCAAGGCGGTTTATTGGAACAAATGTCAAAAGAGTGTTTGCGAAAGTTCTCAACAATTGCATATAAGATCGCACACAACGTCCAAAAATCGCCAAGGTTGTAAGAGAACTTGAAATTGTACTTCAATTTCAATATCAATATCAAGATCAAGTAAGTTTTATTTTACAAAGTAACTAATGAATTTACACTACAACAAGATCGAACTTATATGTTGTCTTAACTAGTTTTTTAGAATTTTACTAAAATAAGATGTTATGTCGGTTTATTAATTTTTTAAAATGAACACTCGTAAGAAGTGCTCTAAACAGTTTTTTATAACACTTTTTCAAATAATATCATACCAAAAAAACCTGTTACTTTAATTTAAGGTTATCCTAATAAATCTGTTAAGACGTCCAAAAACATCCTGAAAAAGTGGTGTACATGTCTAGTGGTAAAAAAAGGAAAAAATAAATAATAAAAGGAAAAAAAACAGATTTTATCAAACCATCCTTAAAGCTAGCTAGTAATATTACAAAGATAAATTAAAATTCAAAAATAATTAAATTACAATAACTAAAAACATTTCATCAAACCATTAACTTGAAATTAAGGTGAGACAACAAGCTCTCAGGAACATTTTACTCCTCTTCTTTTAGAAAAGAATTATATAAACTTTTCAATTCTTTCATATTCGACCATCGTTTTTCCACAAATATTCTTGTCTGTGGGTTTTTGTAGTAACCGTGTCTAAAATGAACGAGTTTCAAGTCTGGTGGTAGAAATTGTTAAAATGAAAGTTGAGGGGAGTATTTTGTAAATGAGGTCTAGGGTATAAATGGGCACAAAACCCTAGGGGAAACATTCTAATACTGAATTGTTGTGTTGATTGACGGCCGAAGGAAGAAAAAATAGAGAGAAAGAAAGGTTTGGAGTTCTTGTGCATTTTGGAGGATAAAGGAGCTTTGAGTCTGGAAATCAGAAGAAAGGGTGTGTTGGGATTCGATTTCTGCAAGAAGTCATCCAGGTAATTCTCTTCTACTCATCCTTAATCTGTGGGGTGTGGTTAACATGATTTATTTTGGAGTTTTTGTCAAAAGTTGAGGTTGAAGCTTATTGGGGAAGTTTGGGCGTTATATTGTGTTTTTACTGTTGAGGTTTCAGTAATTGTTGAGCTTGGTGATCTTATTATTGTTGCTAATCTCTATTTCGTGAGATTTCGACCATAGCAGTGTTTTCTCAGTCCATTTAAGGGACAGGTCGACGTTCGGATAACTTTCGGGACGTCCGGACACATTGAACGGTTGAAGGTTTCCGGGTAAGTGTCCGGTAGTCGTGTGTGTGTCCGGATGGTTGGATATTCCGGATAGAGTGTTGTCCGGATAGGGTGTTGTCCGGATAGGGTGATGTCCGGATAGGGTGTTGTCCGGGTAGGCTGTTGTCCGGAAAGGGTGTTGTCCGGAAAGGTGTGTGTGTCCGGATAATTGAGTAATCAACTTACATTGTGCCCATTCATTCAGGGAAACCGAGTGGAAGTGCCTATCTGAGTAGAAAAGGAAAGTAAGCGTGCCAGGTGAGTCTTTCTAACTAAAGCTTGATGGTACTTGTTCGTTTACTTGTACATGTGTGTTCACTTAACGAATGTTGCATATAAATTACTTATGCATGGCGTGCTGTATATGGGGGGGGGGTGTCTCATACGTTATGGTGTGATGCCTATGGGGGTGTGTCCCATATGTTATGGCATGAGACTTATGGGGGGTGTGGCCCATATGTTATAGTGTGATGCTTATGGGGGGTGTGGCCCATATGTTATAGTGTGATGTTTATGGTGGGGGGGGGTGTCCCATATGTTGGTTGCCAAACTTTCTATTGATTTATGTTTCGCAAAACTCTTTAATTGCTATATGTGGTGTGGATGTAACTGAGGGACCTCACTAGACCTCGTGGTCTAACCCTCGCATTTTTGAAACTGAACCCTTTTCAGGTGAGCAGGTTAAGGGCAATTCCTATAGTGGTAAAGAGAAGGTGTGAGAGCGGGCGTGGCTTGGCATTAGTGGACTTCCTCTACATTCATGTATTAGAAACTCTCAGTTGTAATTAGGGTTATTCCACAAACCCAAATGATGAATTTTTGATGGCGTGAACCTTGGGCCAAGTCTTGGCGATTTATTATAATTGATGTCTTATTTCGGCATGCTTTGGAGTTGGGTTGTTACAGTTGGTATTAGAGCCATAGTTTAAGGGATTTAGGTGACCGGATGGGCCTAAACTTAAACTATAGGTGTACAACTGAGAATGTAGGAAGGCCTAGGAAGACCTCACTGGGGAGTGTGAATAATAGGGTGGTGAGAACTATCATGTAAGGTAAGTTCGGGATTACACCTGGCCAGTGTAATTGTGAATTTACAGGTGCATGACGGTGATCATTCTTGCCTTGTTATTTTGGGACGGTTGTTAATCTGTTTTGTGTGTAAAGTTTAATCTTGTCATTATGGCAACGGTTTAGTGTGTTGTGCAGATCATTCTTGGCGTGATTGATGATACTATCTAGAAGAAGCATCGTTTGAATGTTTGGTATGAGTGTCCGTGGGAAGTAGAACCTTTAGGGTTCTTAAGGGAAATAAGTGTTTGGAGGTGAACCCCTATTCTCTAATGAGTCTTTATTCTGGGAGATTCCTAATGCCGGTGAATTGAAATCTTGAGGGTTTCAGCTCAAGGATCGGATAGTGGAGATGTGCTTTCTTACTCTCTAGTTAGTGGAAGAGGGACAAGAGTGGTTGAAAAGTGATAGATGTATGGATTGGTAACATTGGTGTCGGTTAACCAATTTGGGACCGAGGTGAAACCGTTTATTTTACAAATTAATAGTCAGGTGGTGACTGTGAGGTTGGAGCATCCAAGTGTGTGGGAAGTATCGGTACCGAAGGTTGTTTCAAATGTAAGGAACCTGATGGTGTAGTGGGAAGTAGGGTGTCGGCGTTGATTTATTGTAACTGCAAAAAGGTTAACCCTGCTTGAGCGAATAGCCTTCAATGTAAAGCGAGTCATGCATTACGTTTTCAAACCGGTTACATAAGTCCCCATGTCAAAATGTGTGAGTGTGTGCGTGTGCCTTGTAAAGTTCTGATTTTGAAAATGAGTTGGCGTGTGCAAGTGTGTGCTGGAAGGAAAAGATAAATTTGTTTACATGGTGTAATAAATTTCGAACTTGGAGAAATAGTGAGTTACTTCACTTCTTTTGCGAGTGAGTTAAACCTTGTTGTAAAAATCGTAACAATATTGGATCGTATGGTTTTATGGATGAAAACGATATGAACACGTGGTTGACATATCAACAAGTGTGAGAGTCGGTCGACTATCCCAGTATGGGTGATATTGCTGTATTTTTAAATTTTTTGCACAAGGAGAGTTTCAGTGAATGCACTTTCAAATGATGAACAAGGTTGCGTGTGAGCGATCTTTAAGATCGGTGTGTGTGGTGGTAACTTATGGGAGTGTCGTGGCATGCATATCAAAACCTTGTTTTGTGGGATATTTTGAGTGTGTAAAACAATTTAAATCATTGTGTTGTCATGCATGAAGGCTATGAACTCGCTAGGTAGTAAGGGATATCGTGCCTAAGAATGTGCGAAGTTCCGGGAGTGGAAAATGTGGTCGAGTCGTCGATGGTTGATTTGCGATCTTAGTGTTACAGTATAGGGAGGACAGTGCCTACCTGTAGCCTCGGTCTTTGTCAGTGGAAATGCTTGTGTGATGGTAGTCCTTGCTCTTTTCGGTAAGTAGGCATAAGACTGACGGCGGGGGGGTGTGTCCCGGGTGATTTCGAAGTAGGCAAAATACTTTGAAAGGTAACGTTGTGGTATGTGGATGAGTCGGTATCGGCGTAGAGCCGAAGTTGAGGAGAAGTTGAATTTAGGCTAATTGCCAGGATTTGATGTGGAAGTCAACGATGAGTGTTGAGTCGTTGTCGGGAGATTTGAGAGTTGAAAGGCTAGCCCTGGTGTGACTTCATTTGTCGGGTGTGAGCGCGGAGATAAGAGGACGGTTGGGATACGTGTGTATCTGCCCAGAGGGTGGACCGCCTTTTGGTGAAGTATCCTGAAGGTGAAGATGTGTTAGTTGGATAAGTGATTCTTCCTTTGTGACTGTTATGTCAATTACGAACGAGGTAGTTAGCCCAACTCATGTGGGACCCGTAGACTATGTTGGTTTGCAAGGATGTGTCTTATAGTTTGATTTATTTGAGCGTGCTTCAAGTGGACCCGAAGAGTCGGTCGGGAATAAGGACTCGATCGAGTGTAGTAGACGGTCATAATTTGTGATTCACCTAGATGGGAGAAAGACAAGGTTGTGAGTCTTTCTGAACCTAAATTTTATACAAATGTGACAGAGTTATTATATAACTGTGTGCTTCTCAGCTGCATTTATTACAAAGCGACGATTAAGTGTGTGGTGTGGTTGTTATCTATTCGCGTGTTTCCAACTGCTTAAATATGAAGCTATGAACAAGTGTGTGGTAGAATGCATGCTTTAATTATGCATTGTGCTCTGGCGTTGTCGAGAAAATGGGGGGTGTGTCCCATATTAATTATATATATGAATTTGTTTCATATATAGCGAGTGTGCTCTTTGGCGCTGTCACGGTGTGTGTGACTATAGCGTGTGCCAGTAGCAGGTGTCAAAAGGTGATTGTCATTTTAAAGTGTGCTTGTTTAAATGCGTAGTTGCATATAAATTGCATATGACCTGGTGTGATGTATATGGGGGGTGTCCCATATGGATTATTCGAACGAACTTAGTCTATTCCCGAGGGCGGGTGTGTGCCCTAGATCAGGCCATAAGTGTGTAGTGACCAGGCAGGAATTCCCGTTATTTGTGTGGGGGGATGAATTGCAAAACTAACTATTGCATATTGTTTCGTATACTCTTTTATATAAATGTTGTGTTTGTTGTGAAGAAAGAGTGGCCTTGTGTGTGTGCAAATGATCGTGACGATCGAACCTCTGGTGTGTGGGGGGGTTGTGTGGATAAGTTGGTGGTAACTTATATCTAGTGAGCATGTGAAGCATGGTGGGGATGAATTGTTGTGAGGTTAAGTGGTGGGCTAGTGTTGATGGGGGATGAGCATAGGTGGAGATCTTTGCTCGGGGTTTGCTCATAAGTCGTTCAGATATGACCAAATTATGTGTGGAGTTGCATGGATGTCCAAGTGGCGTGTGGTATTGTTACCCGAAAATAAAAGAATGGGGTGACAATGGGTGACTAGATAAGAAGAAAATTGTGTACTCTTGAGTTGATTGATGAGTGCGTTTGCCTTGTATCGTTGTAATAATTGTGAAAATGTTGGATTGATTAGTTCATGATATCTTGTAGTAGATGTGAAATCTCTGAGAATGTTGAACTGATCCTTGTGTGTAAAGGAATGCAAAGGAGTGGGTTAATATCGTTTGAGGAATGAGAAGTGTGTGGTCGCTTCGAACGTAGCGTGGAAGTCCGGTTTGACTTGGTCGAATTTCTCGTATGAGATGTGGTGAAACTGTGGGATTAGACATAGTAACCGTTGAAATTGTGTGTATGGAGTGGTCAACGTTGAAGGAGAAATGTTCCATGTTAGCCTGAGGTAATTGGGGGCGGTAGTATGGAATAAGAGAGTAAGTGTAAAGTAAAAAGTGTGACAAGTGGCTCGAAAAGAGGGAAGCTATGTTTCAGAACGTCACCATTGAGTGCATGAACTCTAGTGAGAGTATGAGAAAGGGGATTTGTGTGTACGTGAGTAGTTTAAGCGTGGAGGAAAACTAGCTTATGTGATTGATCAAGAGTGTATATCTTCTAGTGAGTTATTCTTTGGAAATGTGTTTTATGTTTGAGAAGGAAGTGGAAGAAGGTAGTCGAATGTAGTGCTCTGATGAAGGACCATGGGATTGGACTTGATAGTAGTATGGGAGTGACGTTGTAGTAAAAGTGTGGGAATTTATTGTTATCAATGGGTTGTGGTCGGCACATTTAATGCAAGAAGGTATTATTTGCCTTAGACGTATTTTGTGCTAGAAGAGTGATTGTAGAGTTGTGTATAGTCTGGAGAGGAAAAATCTTAACTGCGGGATTAAGGTGATAGTCAAGGTTGATCCGGTGATCGGTTGGCGAATTGAGCGTCGTTATTTTATAAGGGTTTTGGGATGTGTGGCGTTAACTTCGGTAGAAGGCGTTCTTTTAAGGAGGTAAAATTTTGTGTGAAACCCTTAGTGTGACGCGTTTTAAAACCATGAGACTAGATGTGTGAATGATTTTTGGGTGAGACCGGAGGTCGTGTGGTTGACCACCAATAGGTCATGCATTTCGTGAGAAGTTAAGCGTGGCTCGAGACCGCCACAGGGTGTAAGCAGAAGGAAGAGTTTGATCGAATGTCGTGTGGGAGACAGTGCAATACTTATGGTTAGTCATGAAAAGACGTTGTGCGTTGGAGAGAAAGGAGAAACAAGACCCAGTTATGATGGGCCGTTCGCTATCATTGAGCGTGTGGGAGAAGTGGCGTACAAGTTGGAGTTGTCTGACGGGCTCCGGGGAGTTCATTCGATCTTTCCTATGTCGAACTTGAGGAAGTGTCTGGCCGAAGAAACCATGGCAGTACAGTTGGAAGACATTAGTGTTGATGAGAAGTTGAGGTATGAAGAGGAGCCAATGGAAAACGTAGATAGTAAGATACGAAAGACGAGGAACAAAGAAGTTCGTTTAGTGAAGGTCCAGTGGAAGTATCATAAAGGACGAGAGGCTACTTGGGAAGTGGAAGCGGTCATGAAGTCCAGGTACCCTCACCTCTTTGAGAATGGAATTCCGGGGACGGAATTCTTTTGAGGGGGGAGTGTTGTAGTAACCGTGTCTAAAATGAACGAGTTTCAAGCCTGGTGGTAGAAATTGTTAAAATGAAAGTTGAGGGGAGTATTTTGTAAATGAGGTCTAGGGTATAAATGGGCACAAAACCCTAGGGGAAACATTCTAATACTGAATTGTTGTGTTGATTGACGACCGAAGGAAGAAGAAATAGAGAGAAAGAAAGGTTTGGAGTTCTTGTGCATTTTGGAGGATAAAGGAGCTTTGAGCCTGGAAATCAGAAGAAAGGGTGTGTTGGGATTCGATTTCTGCAAGAAGTCATCCAGGTAATTCTCTTCTACTCATCCTTAATCTGTGGGGTGTGGTTAACATGATTTATTTTGGAGTTTTTGTCAAAAGTTGAGGTTGAAGCTTATTGGGGAAGTTTGGGCGTTATATTGTGTTTTTACTGTTGAGGTTTCAGTAATTGTTGAGCTTGGTGATCTTATTATTGTTGCTAATCTCTATTTCGTGAGATTTCGACCATAGCAGTGTTTTCTCAGTCCATTTAAGGGACATGTCGACGCCCGGATAACTTTCGGGACGTCCGGACACATTGAACGGTTGAAGGTTTCCGGGTAAGTGTCCGGTAGTTGTGTGTGTGTCCGGATGGTTGGATATTCTGGATAGAGTGTTGTCCGGATAGGGTGTTGTCCGGATAGGGTGATGTCCGGATAGGGTGTTGTCCGGGTAGGCTGTTGTCCGGAAAGGGTGTTGTCCGGAAAGGTGTGTGTGTCCGGATAATTGAGTAATCAACTTACGTTGTGCCCATTCATTCAGGGAAACCGAGTGGAAGTGCCTATCTGAGTAGAAAAGGAAAGTAAGCGTGCCATGTGAGTCTTTCTAACTAAAGCTTGATGGTACTTGTTCGTTTACTTGTACATGTGTGTTCACTTAACGAATGTTGCATATAAATTACTTATGCATGGCGTGCTGTATATGGGGGGGGGGGGGGGGTGTCCCATACGTTATGGTGTGATGCCTATGGGGGTGTGTCCCATATGTTATGGCATGAGACTTATGGGGGTGTGACCCATATGTTATAGTGTGATGCTTATGAGGGGTGTGGCCCATATGTTATAGTGTGATGTTTATGGGGGGTGTGTCCCATATGTTGGTTGCCAAACTTTCTATTGATTTATGTTTCGCAAAACTCTTTAATTGCTATATGTGGTGTGGATGTAACTGAGGGACCTCACTAGACCTCGTGGTCTAACCCTCGCATTTTCGAAACTGAACCCTTTTCAGGTAAGCAGGTTAAGGGCAGTTCCTATAGTGGTAAAGAGAAGGCGTGAGAGCGAGCGTGGCTTGGCATTAGTGGACTTCCTCTACATTCATGTATTAGAAACTCTCAGTTGTAATTAGGGTTATTCCACAAACCCAAATGATGAATTTTTGATGGCGTGAACCTTGGGTCAAGTCTTGGCGATTTATTATAATTGATGTCTTATTTCGGCATGCTTTGGAGTTGGGTTGTTACAGTTTTCTATTAAATGGAACAGTGTGCGAGACTTCAACTTCTTTTCCTTCCAAATATCCTGTGCAATATGTAGAAAATATATAGAATTACATACATGAATTGGTGATCAAATTAAGGACGACTGATTCCTCTAATATATATATAGTTGGATTGACTTTGTTTAATATCAAGACCCATTCTTGACAAACTTCAATTAATGGTCATGCAATTAAGCTTACTATACAGATCTTAATTAGCTAGAGAAATTAAAGGAAAAAGGAAGGAAATCATAAAGGGTTGGTAATGGAGTTGTTTAATAGACAGACATTAAGATGATTTGATTAATTAATTAGCAACCCAAACAACTTGATTAATTAGTAGTAGTACAAAACTAATTAACTAGCTATAGCTATATAGTAGTCAAACAAAGTCTTCTGTAGCACTGATCTCAACGACATGCATATATATACTATAACTACAAGTTGAGAAAGGATGTATTTACTTAAAAAAGACAAGTAGCTACATAATTAACCTTAATTAATTTGACCATTTCTCGTAATAATATAATTAAGCCTTGCTAATTCCACAATTTAAAAAGAGTCTATTGAATATAGATAGATAGCATCATTTAGAAAGGTCATGCATGCAAACGATGCACCTATAATTGTTAGAGAGTTAAAGATCCGTTATTTTTATTTTTATTTAATATAATTTAATACATTTGTTTTTTATTTTATTTTCTCAGACTATATTTTATTTTTTCAAATTGTTTTTTTTAACAATATAGTTTTTTTGGGTTGTGTATATTATCTACTTCAGCCTTTGGTCTTTCCACAATCTTTGTCCAAATTTCTCTTAGGTGGCGTTTGGTTCACAGAATGAAATCTGTAGGAACCAAACGTCACCTTAGTAGTTGCGTGGCTTCACTTTCCACAGCAGGTTTATTGAAAGCCACACAATATTCAAATAAGAAACCAAGTAGATGAACCAAAAGGCCATACTACATATGCATGTTTCAAGACCGTTTATATAGATAACAAAAATGCACAAGGTGAAGGATGCTTACTTGATGACTTGATGATTCTCCAAAGGGTATGTGGGTCTGATTCATTAAACGTAGAACTCCGATCGAGTATGCTCTCACTTTGAGAAAGTAATTATTTGTGGTTTCTCAAAATTTCTAGTGCATTGACTTTGTTTAATATCAAGACCCATTCTTGACAAACTTCAATTAATCGTCATGCAATTAATTAGGGCACAAAAATTCTGAGTGCTTCCAAGCCTCAACCGTGCTCACAGATTGAGTGTCGGCCTCTCCTTCACCAATTTGAGGAGCAACTTCAGTAAGAAACCGAGCAAGATTCAACGTGGTTAGGTAGGAGAACATCTTTTGCTGCCACCTTTTGAAGTTCAGGCCAGAAATTTTTTCCGGTCTCTCAGCTTGATTTGCCATGGTGTTTGGCACCGGTGTGGTAGCAGTTGTGTTATTAGCCACCGGTATGGTAACCGTTGGGTTTACTACAGTCTCCACCATTCTGAAAACAAATTTCAAGAGAACAGTCAGTCCCACACTATGAGTTTGTTTACTCAAAACGAATTAAAAACACACTCAATTTATAAACGACAGATAATCGAAAACAAACTCGATTAATAAACTGTTTTCACAAAACGAATTATATTGAAACAAACTCAATTAATTTCGTTAATAAGTCTGTTTAAGACACGACAGAAAATCGAAACAAACTCGATTAACTTCGTTTACCAATTTTTGTTTAAGACACGACAGAAAATCGAAACAAAACTCGATTAACTTCGTTTACAAATCTGTTTAAGAGTGTTGGTATTTTTAACTAATTTTAATCATACTTTTGATTAAAAAGATTAAACCACGAAAATAAAAGAAATAAGATGAAGCAGAATATAACGGAAACGAATTCCTATAAAAGACGAGAACCGCTGAGGCTCGTGTTACACACGATTCCCTTAAACAGATTTGCCGTCTGTTCCCAGGGTACAACAACGTGAGCAGTTTTAGAACTGCCGGAGATGACCATTTGCCTGAAAAGTTCGCCGGAAATAAAACCGTATGCTACTATATGAGAGTGTGTTGTATCGAGAGTATTTCAGTTCTGAAATTCGTGTCTTTTGGATGAAACAGATATCACGTATTTATATTGGAATTTGAAACCGACAACCATAAATTCGTAATTAAGAAATTGATTACTGAAACCGAAAATCTTAAGTACGAAATTAATACTGTAACCGAAATACAGTTTCAGTTTCAAAAAAAATACAGACTGGTCAAAAGAATTTTTAGCAAAACCGAGCACGAGATTTTGGAGCTGCATTCGTGTCCGCAGGTCGCGCTCGCACACAAGTTCGACGATTTTAGCTTACGAAATCGTCAATCGGCACCCCCCGTGCGCGCGGGTAGGAGTTAGAGTAAAACCAATCAAGGAGCTTGTCAACTCCTCACACTTCTTTGGTTATAAACCAAAGAAAGTTTACTCTCTCTTCCTATGTGGGACACCTTCCCACACCCAACTTGGTTTTTGCTAATTTCATCCAATTACTCAACTTTGAGCATCGATATCTCATTCACACATACTCCGTTTTGGACGCATTATATATCGTTTCGAAGCTCTCATATAGGAGAAAATAAACCCACTAAGAGTTAATTATATATAACATATATATATATATATACATATATATATATATATTTAAATGTGTCCAAAGTTTAGTAAAAACCATATTTTTACTAAAATTTTCCAACAATCCCCCACATGAATGGAGATCGATATATGCATACGAAAACTTCCCTACGAAATTTCCAATAGTCGAATCCTGCATAGGATAGGTAGGTGTTACCCTTTGAACCTTCCGTTGTGAAACATACTTAGTCTCCTAGTTGTCAGTAGACTCGATCTCTTTGAACTGAACTACCATTTATGTAGACGACAATACATTTCACACAGGACTCTTCCTAACAAGGTCATATCCTCATAGTCGTGTTCGTTATGGTCATGAACACTAGCCTGGTTCAGCGAGAGCAATTAGGAATTGCGCCCCCACAATTCCTTTCAAAGCGACCCCATTTCTCTCTCACATAGGTGATTTTCAATAATCATTAAAAGCTATATCCTTAGCCTCACTATCACTGATTAGGAAGTTTATTAACTCCCCCACAGTGACCTTCTCTCTCATACAACTAGGTTGTCCTTTTGAACCCAGATCTTGGGATCTCCAGTCTTCTGGGTAAGGTTTCCTTTGCATGAATTATTCATTCAAGGGCTTTAGTCCCATTCCTCTTGACGACTTATAGACTAAATCTCTACTTAGGCCTTTCGTAAGTGGATCCGCAATGTTATCCTTTGACTTCACATAGTCAATCGTGATAACTCCAGTAGAGAGTAATTGTCGTATCGTATTATGTCTACGTCTAATGTGTCTAGACTTCCCATTATACATTGTACTTTGAGCTCTACCAATTTCCGATTGGCTATCACAATGTATAAAATGACCGTTACCGGCTAGGCCATCCGGGAACATCTTTCACTAACTCACGTAGCCATTCTACATCTTCACCCCATTTATCCAAGGCGATAAATTCAAATTCTATATTGGATCTATATTAAGTTGATTTTCAACTTTAATTTTAGACAAGACAAACTTGTGTAAATTAATCTAGACTTTCCTTTTGTCTATATTAAGTTTTTTTTTTCAACTTCACTTTTAAACAAGACAAACTTGTATAAAATTAATTTCATTTTTAAACAAAACAAACTTGTGTATTGCTTCATATTTATTTTTTAAAAATAAATATTTCGTGCTATCATCGATGAACGTGATAAAATATTTGTTCACACCTCTAGTAGGAACCGATTTTAAATCACACACGTTAGTATGAGCTAAATCACGGTTCGATTTTCCTTTCAACCGATTGGAAATATGATCTAAATAAGTTTTGGTTTTTACACATGTGGGGCACTAGTGATTTGAGTCAAAATCAAAACTTTTGGTATGCAAATTAAATTAAAAGTCGAATGGAATTAAACATATATACATGTTCTAAATGGCCATGCCAAACAATTGAAAAAAACTCAAGTATATAAACAAAATTATAACTTGCTTTTATTCATATTATTAGTAACCATTACATTTAAATTGCCATTACATTTAATTTAAACATGACATTCAAGGCATATCCTTTTCCCACATACATACCACTTTTGGACAAAACAAACTTGTCCGACTCAAACACTAGTTTAAACCCAAACTTATTCAACAACCACCCCGAAACGAGGTTCTTTCGAAGATCCGGTACATACAAAACATCTTTGAGCTTGAGCTCTTTTACGAAAGTCATCTTCAACATCACTTCTCCTATACCCTTCACATCGGCGGTAGCGGCATTCCCCATGAAGAGATTTTCACCATCATCAACATCTTTGAAGGTGTTGAAGTTACTCTTGTCATAACACACATGACGTGTAGCTCCGGTATCAACCCACCATTCCTTAGAGTTTGCATCAATCACATTTACCTCCGAGACCATGGTCGTGAGATTCATGGTTGTAAAGTCCGTGATCATTGCCACCAAGTCATCGTTCACCATGTTAGCTTGATGCGAATTGTCCTTCTTAGGTAACTTGCATTTAGCCGCTTTGTGACCCGGTTGGCCACAATTGTAGCACTTGAACTTCTTCTTGAAAGTTCCTTTTTGAGGACCAAGAGTCTCTGCTTTCCCTTTTTCTTTGTTTTTGGAAGATTGAGCAACTTCCACCACATTAGCCTTTGAAGAACCGGCATCATAACCGTCCTTCAAAGCCATTCGATTGTCTTCTTCAATACGAAGACGCACCACAAGCTCCTCCACAGACATTTCCTTCTGCTTATGCTTAAGATAATTCTTGAAGTCTATCCAACAAGGAGGTAGCTTTTCGATCATCGCTGCAACTTGGAAAGTTTCACTAAGAATCATACCTTTAGCAAGTATATCATGCAATATTACTTGAAGATCTTGAACTTGACTCATCACAGCTTTTGAGTCAATCATCTTGAAATCCAAGAATCGAGCAATAACATGTTTCTTGGTTCCCGCATCTTCGGTCTTATACTTCCGATCCAAAGATTCCCAAAGTTCCTTAGCCATGGTTACTTTACAATACACATTGTAAAGTGGATCGGCTAGGCCATTCAACACATAGTTGCGGCACAAAAATTCTGAGTGCTTCCAAGCCTCAACCGCGCTCACAGATTGAGTGTCGGCCTCTCCTTCACCAATTTGAGGAGAAACTTCAGTAAGGAACCGAGCAAGATTCAACGTGGTTAGGTAGGAGAACATCTTTTGCTGCCACCTTTTGAAGTTCAGGCCAGAAAATTTTTCCGGTCTCTCAGCGTGATTTGCCATGGTGTTTGGCACCGGTGTGGTAGCAGTTGTGTTATTAGCCACCGGTATGGTAACCGTTGGGTTTACTACAGTCTCCACCATTCTGAAAACAAATTTCAAGAGAACAGTCAGTCCCATACTATGAGTCTGTTTACTCAAAACGAATTAAAACACACTCAATTTATAAACGACAAATAATCGAAAACAAACTCGATTAATAAACTGTTTTCACAAAACGAATTATATCGAAACAAAACTCGATTAATAAGCTGTTTTCACAAAACGAATTATATTGAAACAAACTCAATTAATTTCGTTAATAAGTCTGTTTAAGACACGACAGAAAATCGAAACAAACTCGATTAACTTCGTTTACCAATTTTTGTTTAAGACACGACAGAAAATCGAAACAAAACTCGATTAACTTCGTTTAGAAATCTGTTTAAGATTGTTGGTATTTTTAACTAATTTTAATCATTCTTTTGATTAAAAAGATTAAACCACGAAAATAAAAGAAATAAGATGAAGCAGAATATCATGGAAACGAATTCCTATAAAAGACGAGAATCGCTGAGGCTCGTGTTACACACGATTCCCTTAAACAGATTTGTTGTCTGTTCCCAAGGTACAACAGCGTGAGCAGTTTTAGAACTGCCGGAGATGACCATTTGCCTAAAACGTTCGCCGGAAATAAAACCGTATGCTACTGTATGAGAGTGTGTTGTATCGAGAGTATTTCAGTTCTGAAATTCGTGTCTTTTGGATGAAACAGATACCACGTATTTATATTGGAATTTGAAACCGACAACCATAAATTCGTAATTAAGAAATTGATTACTGAAACCGAAAATCTTAAGTACGAAATTAATACTGTAACCGAAATACAGTTTCAGTTTCAAAAAAAAATACAGACCGGTCAAAAGAATTTTTAGCAAAACCGAACTGCGTGAGCACGAGATTTTGGAGCTGCATTCGTGTTCGCAGGTCGCGCTCACACATAAGTTCGACGATTTTAGCTTACGAAATCGTCAATCGGCACCCCCCTGCGCGCGGGTAGGAGTTAGAGTAAAACCAATCAAGGAGCTTGTCAACTCCTCACACTTCTTTGGTTATAAACCAAAGAAAGTTTACTCTTTCTTCCTATGTGGGACACCTTCCCACACCCAACTTGGTTTTTGCTAATTTCATCCAATTACTCAACTTTGAGCATCGATAATTCATTCACACATACTCTGTTTTGGACGCATTATATATCGTTTCGAAGCTCTCATATAGGAGAACATAAACCCACTAAGAGTTAATTATATAACACACACACACACACACACATATATATATATATATATATATATATTTAAATGTGTCCAAAGTTTAGTAAAAACCATATTTTTACTAAAATTTTCCAACAATTGGTAGCCGGCAATGATAGCTTTGGTCATGCCTTTCATTGACTCGTTCAAAGCTTTATATTCAGCGCTCGTGGATGATGAGGCTTGAGGTTGGGTTTAAGGTTGTGATTGTTGACGTAGTAGTGTAACAAGATCTACCTCTTCAGCAGTATTGGAATCGCCTTGGGCTAGAAGTCGGGCTAACAACTCTGATTTGAGCTGGTCGGTTGGTATTTGGTGTAACGGTACTGGTGGTGGTGTTTGTGGATCGGATTCAGCACGAGATGGTTGATTCGGAGGAGTTGACGAAGATTCAGCAACGCCTTTTCCTTTTACTGCTCTTTTAACTTCAGCATATAGGTCACCAACAATCTTCCTCAACTCGTCGGTGTTTTCCTTGTAAGTGGTGTCAATTGATGCAAGTGAAGCTCGCAAAACCTCCAAAGTGATGTAGTGCGGATAAGGACCAAGATTCTGAGCCACCTGATTAACAGTCAAAGAAGGGAAAATTGATCTAACACCCGAGCCACATAGGTTCTCGGTTATCGTAGTAGCTGTAGCAACTATACAGCCTGTGTTCACCGCTGGCATGGTGTTAGCAGTGACAGGACTTCCACCCTGTCCTCGCGAGGCACCAATGAATGGCGGCCTAACTCGGGGTGTTTCGGTTGGAGCACGGAAGCTCTCAACTTGGTGTAGTGCCATCATTCGTGTCCTAGGAAATGATGTTCGTCCAAATGGTCCTAGACTCAAAGTGCTTTGAATGAAGGTCGGTGGCCGGGGCAGGAGCCTACCTGTTTCAATACCGGCAAACACCGAGTGTGCAGCTGATAGAGTTTGTGCTAAATCCCCTGTGGAAAATGAAACACCGGCCTGTTGAGAGACCGATGAGTGGCTTGGTGGGGCTGTGCTATGCATGGCTGGGTCCACCATGGCTGATTCAATGCGCAACGGCGACAAACGCTCGTTGGCAGAAGATGTGGCTACCCAGCTTCGATCGGTTTGGGGAGAGCCGATAGTTAAAACTTTTTCGGGCTCTATCACATTTTCACTCATTTTTTTTCTCCCTCTTACCTCACCACTAGCTATATTCTCCACTTCTACTTTTACTTCTTCGTTCAGATTTGAAGGCCCCGCGGCGTCAGTAGCAGTGTCGGAGAGTCCGATGTTCCGTGTGGAATCAACATCAGAACTCACGACCCGTGGTCTCCGACCCATGTGTCTTGGAATTAAATCAGCTTCGGGGTCATGGTCGGAGTCATCATCATCATCATCATCTGGAAACGGTAGGAATGAAGCTACATCATCATCGGAAGATGATGCAGCAGCGGCATCGGCTGAATTCCATGATACATCGTCATCAAAAATCTGAACTGGAGGAGGTCGAGGTGGTGGTTGAACTGGTCTTGAAGAAGATGCATGACCAACAGTCCTTTTTCTTCTCCCGACTCTCTTTCTTTTAGGCCTCCTCACCTCTCGTTGTTCAAGAACCCAGTGTTCTTGAACCCCCTCGACATTCTGACCCTCACCTCCTAGTAGGTTTGCATCTTGGGGAGGTCCCTCCGGCTCTGGCTGGACCACCAATACATTTTCTAACCTATATTGCCTAACTACCCAGGATTGTTGGTCAGCATAGGCGAGTACGTCTTCTCTGATGATGGCTATATGAGAAAAATCTACGTGCTTGGGCATCTTTATGTAATGCATATACTGGCTCGGGCCTCGTGGAGCATCTGCACGTCGTGGAATTTCACGATTGTCTTCCATAATTTGATGAATCAGAATCTGGAAGAATCTCTGATAGGGCACGAAATTTCTGTTCTTCTTCGAGCGAGCCTTGTCTTCGACTAGCTCGATGAGCTCATTCCAGAGTAGGATTACGTAATCGATGTTTCGATTAAACGCGAAGGCATGAAACATCCGTAGGATAGGCATATTCGTCTTGTCTAGGCCTGTGTATTTTGAAGTCATGCAACGGTTGAATATAGAGCATAGTGTGTACCATAGCCGTGGAAGATGTGTGCGTCTGAACTGTGATGATCCGGTGAGAACTTGGTTGTCAGGATTTTGATATCCAAGACTTCGGATATCAGTGAATAGTTGTACTTCTGGAACCGGATCCTCAAAGTTCTCTGAGTAAGGTAGGTTAAGTGCACGATGAAGTCCTCGTAGTGTGATTATGGCGTCAAAATGATCAACTCTGTCCGTGAAATGTAGTGTACGATGAGTAGGATGGAATTGAAGTGTACCCCAGAACTGTTGAAGGTAAATGGCCGGTACAAGTTCAACTCTGGTAAGCGCGGTTCGTAGAGGATGGCCGCGGATGATCTCTATTATGATCTGGTAGTCAAATTGAACCGCAAGATCCAGATGATGGTTATTGTCATCAAATCTCAGAAATGAACCCCTCGAGTAAATTTCCTCATCCCGGTCACGAGCGTTGACGGATGGGTGGGATGAGCGATGCGAACGGATGATGGTGTTTTCATCCGAAGAGTTCCCATCATGTTGAGCCATCTGAACCACTTGATAGTTTTAGAATATTGCCAAAAATAGATTTTCCATGAAATTTTTCAAAAATATCCTAAGTCATGGGCTTATCGCAACATACAACAAGAGTTTATCGCAAGCAAGAGAATGTCGCAACGTGAAGATTGCGAGAAGATGTTATCGCAACACATTGGTTGCGATAAGAGCTTGTCGCAACTCAGGGTTGCGGTAAGTATGAATGACAGACCATTGCGATAGTTATGAGTTTTTGAATATGAGTTGGTTGCGACATGTTTGAACACTGAATAAAAAACCAAGTGTTCAGGCCCAGATTTATGTTTTTCGCTCTAACCATGTTAAAACCTATACTACCAGGTTCGCAAATCCTACGTGAGTAAAGCCCTAGCATTTCTAACAACAAAATCACACAAACACAAGGATTTGATCACAGAAAAACAAAGAACATGACCCTAAACCCAAAAAATGACTGTAGCATACGATTTAGTGGATGAAATCGATTGAGATTTTGAAGGGTTTACCTCGATGATGATCTGAATGGAATGTACGGAACGAAAAACACAGAATCGCCTTGAAAGATCTTGATGAACAGTAGTAGTATCGAGAGAGAGAGTAGGGTTTTTGGAAAGAGACAAGTGTTGAAGAAGTCTCTGCTATTTATACGATTTTTTCAAATTTCGTGACACGTGGCAACACAAGATTGGTCCAACTTTTGACCTGCCACGTGTCAGTTTGTCGCAATGAACAAGTTGCGATAAACTTTCAATCTTATCGCAACATACGGGTTGCGACAAGGCACTGTTCACGCCTTCTTATCACAATGCACGGTTGCGATAAGAATGGAACTTGGTTTCATCGCAACAGAATGTTGCGACAAAACACTGTTCACCATGTTATCGCAAGAGTAGGTTGCGATAACAGTGACACTTGGACATTTTTCAGATAAAATTTTGAAAGATTTTATCACATTGGAAGATGTCCAAATTCCAATTGATTAAGCACTCAAGGTTTTTGAAATATTTTCACTCCCCCTTAAATGATGCAAGTATGTTTGGAAAAATTGATTTTCATCATTTAAGAGTTTGTGGTTAAAACAAATTAGAGAACATACCTTGTGGTCTTCAAGTAGTGAGCACATGAAATCAACACTTACAAGCTTTGTCAGATATGCACACTCCCCCTATTCTTGTGCATACTTCTTATAATATACTCCTCCTGAGACTATGAACACACCTTATGCAGACACAAGTATCATAACAAGAATGTAAAGTGACAAAAAGAATAAACAATGAAAAACAACAAAGACATGAAAATAAAATATCTTATATTGAGAATAGAATGTGATGAAAATTTGAATGTATCAATCTAGATATAAATAACTAGATTGAAATACATATATTTCCATCCATTATATGATCAATATAGAATATTAAACTTTCATGTTCACTATGCCGAGCTTGGATACTAAATAATTAAATCGTTTTTCATCCAAGGCTTTTGTAAAGAGATCGGCAAGTTGATGTTCAGTTGGGACAAAGTATAATTCTATCGTACCTTTTTTGACATGGTCTGTAATGAAATGATACCTGACGTCGATGTATTTGGTCTTTGTATGCTGGACCGGGTTAGCTGATATGGCAATTGCACTCTTACTGTCACAGTAGATGTGGATCTTCTCGTACTTGAAGCCGTAGTCCATCAGTTGAGTCTTCATCTACAGAACCTGTGAACAATAACTGGCCGCAACAACATATTCTGCCTCCGCAGTTGATGTTGAAACACAGTTCTGTTTCCTCGAAGACCAACTTACTAGTTTGTCCCCCAAAAACTGCACATGACCAGATGTGCTCTTCTTGTCTAGCATACTACCTCCATGATCCGCATCAGAATATGCAGTGAGTTCGAATCCCGTTCCCTTTGGGTACCATAGGCCAAGGTACGGTGTCCCCTTCAGATATCGAAAGATCCTTTTAACAGCACCAAGATGTGATTCTTTTGGTTGTGCCTGAAATCTTGCACATAAACAAGTTGAAAACATTATATCTGGACGACTTGCAGTAAGGTACATTAATGAGCCTATCATCCCTCTGTAATTCTTAACATCTACATCTACACCATCTGGATCCGGACCAATTTTAGATCCAGGAGCCATAGGTGTACCAATTGAGGTACAGTTTTCCATCTTGAATTTCTTCAAGATGTCAAACACATACTTGGATTGGTTGATGAAGATACCTGTTGAGAATTGCTTGACTTGTAATCCGAGAAAGAAATCAATCTCTCCCATCATACTCATCTGGAATCTAGTCATCATAATGCCCGAAAACCAATTACATAATCCAGGGTTAGTTGAACCAAAAATAATATCATCAACGTAAATTTGTACCAGAAGGATCTCACCATTTTTGTGCAGTGTGAAGAGAGTTGTGTCAATTTTACCTTTCTGAAAGCCAGCACCAAGTAGGTAGGTAGATAAAATTTCGTACCAGGCTCGAGGGGCTTGCTTGAGACCGTAGAGGGCTTTGTCAAGAATGTATACGTGATCTAGTTTATCTTTGTCCACAAAGCCTTCCGTTTGAGAAACGTATACCTCTTCTTTCAAGACGCCGTTCAAGAAGGCAGTCTTCACGTCCATTTGATAGACAGTGAAGTTTCTGAAAGCGGCAAATGAAAGAAACATCCGGATTGCCTCTAAGCGAGCCACCGGTGCATACGTCTCATCGTAATCAATTCCCTCTTGTTGCATGTACCCTTTTGCTACAAGGCGTGCTTTGTTTCTCACAACAATCCCATCTTTATCTTTCTTATTCTTCAGGACCCACTTAGTACCGATTACCGTTTTACCCTTGGGTCTTGGAACTAGTCTCCACACGTTCAACGCTTCAAAGGAGTTTAGCTCATCTTGCATGGCAATGATCCAATCCGGATCTTCTAAGGCTTGTCGAACTGTTGTAGGCTCAACCTGACTTAGAAAGAGCGCATAAAGGACTTTGTTAGCCGTTGCAGATCTTGTCTTTACAGGTTCTGATACGTCACCAATGACTTGTTCAATGGGGTGACTCTTAGTCCACTTTGTAGAATGTGGGAGGAGAGATACAACATTTTCATTGGGATCCACTAAGGTGGGATCTTTATCAAAATTCAACTCTATTGTCAAGGTAGGTTCCGGTTGTGGGGCTGGTTCATTGACAGAAGAGTCAACAGGAACTGCCTCCGGATCTGCTTTAGAAGATGACTCAGGTATGTTAGCAGAATCATCATCATTGACGTTAGAAGTTGTACCCAATAAAGAAGCACCGTTCGTAGGTTCATGTTGTGTTGCTTGTGAAGATTCCATATGTGTGTTACTTGAAGGCGATGCAGGAGTTGTTGCACCAGTTGTGGGTGTAGTCAGTACCGGTGAAGGCCCTGACACTGTAGCATGAGCTGGTGGTGTAGCAACTTGACTCCTGTTATTGATAGATGAGGAAGGTTTATCACTACCAAAATAATCATCATAAAAATATTCAAACAATAAATCAAGATCATTAGGTTTAGAGTTAGAAGTGGAAGCTTGATTCTTGTTTGACGTCCTAGTCACCATTGGACGAATTTTCTCGCATGCTAGGATTCCAGATATTGCGGGTTCTGTACTGTTTTATACAGAAGCCATATATTCAGTTTCGTCGAATCTGACGTTTTGTAATAACCAGGTATTTTATTTAAATTAAAATATGAAAATTTTATAAGTCTTTATGTTAATATTTTATGGAATTAGGAGATAAGGGGTAAGTTTTAATTGTTACTTGGAAGTTGGGGGTAAGTTATGCCAAAAGAGTAAAGTTTAGGGTTTAAGTGGTCTTTTTGCTAACCTTGTCTACCACAACCGACTTCAACAAGAGAAATTGAGAATGATGTCTTCTCTTTTAGCCATTCAAAGTATAGTCTAGTGTTAGTGTGTGAGTGTGTGTACGGTTGTGAGAAAAAGAGAGAGAGAGATCGAAGGAAACAAGAAGAAGAAGGAATTCAAAGGTTGCTACAGAGATTTAAGTACTTAACTGCAGTAATTCAAGGTAATTAATCCATACCTTTATGTGTTTTAATTCTCTAAAGTGTTCTTGAGGTTTATATTTAAGTTCTTGGTGGGTTATGTTATTTTTAGAAGGTATATGAATTCTGGGTTTGGAATAGAGTTCTAATAGTAGTATAAAACATATCTGCAAAGTTACATAAACATGCATAGTATAAATCTGCAAAAATCTGGGTTTTAGGATGAAACAGTAGGCTGAGATATTCATCGAAATCGCAGTAGGCTTATATTCATCGAAGTCGCAGTAGGCTTATATTCATCGAAGTCGCAATAGACGACTGCGACATTCAATGAAGTCGCAACAGTTGGTTGCGACTTGGCATTGAAGTCGCAATGGTCGTTTGCGACTTGGCTTGAAATCGCAGTAGTTGATTGCGATTCAAGTTTGGAATCGCAATAGTTGGTTGCGATTCCAGGGTGGAATTGCAGTAGTTGGTTGCGACTCCAGGGTGGAATCGCAATAGTGAATTGCGACTCCAGGGTGGAATCGCAATAAGGGGTTGCGACTTCGGGGGTGAAATCGCAATAGGAGACTGCGACTTTGTACTGTTCATCACGGTTGCGACTTGTACTGTTCATTGCGATTTCATGTCTTTTTGGGTTGCGACTTGGGTTGAGGATTTCATGAGTTTAGTGTTAAGAGAAATATTTGCTATTTTGTGATTTCAGATTCGGTGAAGGGGCGACTTACGTGAGTTATCTTGGAAGAGTTTTTGTGATAAATACACGAGGTGAGTTTTTATGTTTTCAAAATGGAATACACATATGAGTGATTAAATGTAATATGGTGCATATAATGTTTATATGAATATTGCATTGTATGAGTACTAGTTGGCCGGGCTTAGGACCGGTGAAAGTTGGCTGTACAAAGGGACAGTGGTGTTGGCTGTATTTAGTACAGCGGTGTAAATTAACTAATTGGCTTGCTACCAATTAATATGGCCAAGGAAAAGAAAGGAGAAAGAGATGGAAAGATTTCATGAGTCATAATTGGTATTCTTACGTGAATTATGTGCAAATGTTTTCTTTTACTAACGGGGATTTTTCTCACTAGACCTCAAGGTCTAACCCTCATTTTTGTTTTAAAATATGTATTCCAGGTCATGGAGCAAACAAGAGACAATGATAGGAATTATCATGTTAGCTTTTGTGGATGTTGAATGATTATGAAGATTCCAGTTATAATTAGTAGATGTTATGTATTTTACTTTATTTGAAAAGGTTTGTACCGAAAGACCTAATTGTAGAATTTAAGGGACCATATTTGGATTATGATATGTTATTTTGTGGTGAATTATATGGAACTTGTATGTTGGGATTAAGGGATGTTACAAATGGTATCAGAGCCTTAGTTTAAGAGATTTAGGTATTAGTATCTGTACCTAGACTTAAACTGCATGCGAAGTAGGATGTCCTTGTTATTTTAGAACCTTGGGGATGATAAATATAAAAAGGTAGAAGGAACATCATGTAAGGTAATTTCAGATTACACCTGGCCAGTGTAATTATGATCTTACAGGTACATGTTTGAACCAGAATACTTTATTATATGGGGTATGTGCTTATGTGTATATTAACCTTGTTTGAATCAACAGAATGGCAAGTGGAACGAGACAAACAGCCGGAGGAAGGGGAAGAGGGGGAGAAAGAGGCAGAGGTAGGACAGGGAGCAGTGTACAGGGGCGAGGCACAGAGTTTGTTACAAGAGACGATCTAGCGGTTGAAATGGGAAGACTTCAGGCAAATATTCAAGCCATGTTTAACCAGACTCATCATTCGGAAACAGAAATACCAGACCCTACCCTTGGAAACGAAGTACCTATCGCGCCTATTGTCACATCAGTACCAAGAAAGTGTGATTATAAAATGTTTTTAAGCTGTAAACCACCCACGTATGGAGGGGACAGAGACCCAGTAAAAGCAATGAGATGGCTGAAGGAAGTTGAAGCTGTATTTAAGACCAGTAAATGCGCGGAAGAAGATAAAGTGTTATATGGAACAGCAATGTTGAAAGCGGACGCCTTGTATTGGTGGGAGGCCCTTATTGACTCTGAAGGACCTGAGGTATATTCAACTTTTACTTGGGGCGAATTCTCGAGAGCATTTAAGGAACAGTTTTGCCCGCAAGCCGCAGTTAGACAGTTGGAAGAGGAATTCCTGAGCCTACAGCAAGGAAATTTATCGGTAAGAGACTACACTGCTCGTTTCTTGGAAAAGTCGCGTTTCGGAGAATATTATGTTGCCACCGAAAAGATGAAGATGGAAAGGTATGTATTCGGATTGAATTCGGAGATCAGAAAGTTGGTAACTGCAGCGAGACCTAATACGTTTTCAGAAGCAGTCAATGCTGCGGAAAATGTGGAGCGAGACAATAAGAGGGATGTTGGGGATAAAAGTGCGGGAAAGAGAAAATGGGAAGGACCGCCACATGATATGAAGAAGTCTGGGTTTCAGAGATCTGATAATCGTCCACCTTTTCGAGCAGCTGAAAGACCTTGCCCAAAGTGCCACCGTTTCCACCAGGGAAACTGTCAAGTAGATCCTCGAAACTGTTATAAGTGCGGGAAGTTTGGTCACATTGCTAAAGATTGTCGGGTGGTTAGATTTTGTTATTCATGCAATTCTCCAGATCATCTTCAATCGGATTGTCCACTGGGAAGAATACCATCGGGAGGCACGTCGACAAGAGCAACGGGTGTTAGACCAACAGTACCGAGGTCAGAGCCAACAAGAGCAAGAGGCCGTTCATTTCAGATGACAACAAAAGAAGCGGAGGAAACTCCGGACGTGGTTACAGGTACATTCTTAATAAATTCTACACGTGCTAAGGTGTTATTTGATTCCGGTGCAAACCGATCGTTTGTGTCTCCTTCATTTGCTACTCATATGCGATTAAAGCCGAAAGTGTTAGATCATGCTTTATTGGTAGATACAGCAAATGAAAATCAAGTGTCGGTTAAAGAAGTATTTGATAGTTGCGTGATAGATATAGAAGGGTGCGGAGTACCGATTCAGTTATTTCCAATAGCCCTGGTAGAGTTTGATGTGGTAGTGGGAATGGACTGGTTAGCCGAGAACCAAGCTAATATAAATTGTGATAAGAAGTTAATAAACGTTGTGTTACCTGAAAAAGGGCCGGTAGTGATTTATGGCGATCGTAGGAATTATCAGTATAATCTTATTAACATGATAAAAGCCCGTAAGTGTGTTAGTAAAGGTTGTCAGAGTTACTTAGCTTATGTAATAGATACTAAGCTAGAGAAGAGTAAGTTGGAAGACATCCCAATTGTTAGTGATTTTCCAGAAGTATTTCCTGAAGACTTGAACAGTCTTCCGCCCGTTAGACAGGTAGAGTTCGGTATAGATCTAATTCCTGGAGTCAACCCTGTAGCCCGTGCACCGTATCGTTTGGCGCCTCCGGAAATGAAAGAAATGATGGCACAACTGCAAGATCTATCCGATAAGGGTTTCATCAGACCAAGTTCTTCACCGTGGGGAGCACCAGTCTTATTTGTGAAAAAGAAGGATGGTTCGATGAGAATGTGTATCGACTACAGAGAATTGAATAAACGCACGATCAAAAACAAGTATCCTCTACCTAGAATTGATGACCTCTTCGATCAATTAGTTGGAGCTCGTTGTTTCTCCAAGATTGATTTGAGATCCGGTTATCATCAGTTGAAGGTCAAAGAAGAAGACGTGTTGAAAACTGCTTTTCGCACCAGGTACGGTCACTATGAGTTTCTAGTAATGCCATTTGGTTTGACAAACGCTCCAGCCGCCTTTATGGACTTAATGAATCGGGTATGTAAGCAATATCTTGATAAATTCGTCATCGTATTTATCGATGATATACTTATTTATTCCCGATCCAAAGAAGATCATGCACGACATCTTCGTTTGATTTTGGAATTATTGAAGAAAGAAAAGTTGTATGCGAAATTTTCAAAGTGTGAATTCTGGTTGCGGGAAGTTCAGTTTTTGGGGCATATAGTTTCTGAAAAGGGTATACAAGTCGATCCGATGAAAGTGGAAGCAGTTGAAAAATGGGAACCGCCAAAGACAGCAACAGAAGTACGAAGTTTTCTGGGTTTGGCCGGCTACTACCGAAAGTTTATAAAAGATTTCTCTCGTATTGCCACACCGTTGACGAAGCTGACTCGGAAGAATCTGAAGTTCGAATGGAAGGCAGAACAGGACGAGGCATTCAGGATATTAAAGGAGAAACTCTGCAGCGCGCCGATTTTAGCATTGCCAGAAGGTTCGGATGATTTTGTGGTCTACAACGATGCTTCTAAGTTAGGTTTGGGATGTGTACTCATGCAACGTGGAAAAGTAATTGCCTATGCTTCTCGTCAATTAAAGGACCATGAAAGGCAATATCCTACCCACGATATGGAACTTGCAGCGGTTGTCTTTGCATTGAAGATTTGGAGACATTATCTGTATGGTTCCAAATGTCAAATTTTTACTGATCATAAGAGTCTCCAACATCTTTTTGATCAAAAGGAACTAAATATGAGGCAAAGAAGGTGGCTAGAGTTAGTGAATGATTATGATTGTGAAATCCTTTATCACCCAGGAAAAGCGAATGTGGTAGCAGATGCGCTGAGTCGTCAAGAAAGGAGTGGAACCATAAAAGCTATTTCTTTAAGAGCTGAACTTCTTCCAAACATTTTTGATGAATTACTGAAGTGCCAATTAGATGCTTATCAAGAAGAAAGTTTAAAATCTGAACGGTTGGTTGGGATATCAGCATTACTTGAGAAAGATAACCGTGGGTTGTTGTGTTTGGGGAATAGGATTTGGGTACCTCGTTTGGGTGGATTACGTGATCGTGTACTACAAGAAGCTCATCAATCTCGATTCTCCATCCATCCAGGTACAAATAAAATGTATAGAGATTTGAAACAATTCTATTGGTGGCCGGGGATGAAAAGAAGTATTGCTAAGCATGTGGAAGACTGCATTACCTGCAAGAAAGTAAAGATTGAGCATCAGAAACCGTTTGGTCAGTTGCAACGCTTAGATATTCCAGTGTGGAAATGGGATCAGATCACAACTGATTTCATTACCAAGTTACCAAGAACTTCAAAGGGATTCGATTCTATTTGGGTGATTGTGGATAGGTTGACGAAGTCTGCTCATTTCTTGCCGATAAAAGAAACCGATTCTTTGGAACGTTTGGCCAAACTGTACATTAATGAAATAGTAACTCGACATGGAGTACCAATTTCGATTATTTCTGATCGAGATAGTCGTTTTACTTCTAGATTTTGGAGAAGCTTTCAAAAAGAGATGGGAACACAGATCAAGTTGAGTACAGCATATCATCCACAGAATGATGGACAAAGCGAAAGAACAATTCAGACGTTAGAAGATATGCTTCGGGCTTGTATAGTTGATTTTGGAGGATCATGGGATAAACATTTGCCTTTGATAGAGTTCGCTTACAACAACAGTTATCATTCTAGTATTCAGGCGGCACCGTTTGAAGTATTGTATGGCAGGAAATGCCGAACGCCTTTGTGTTGGAATGAAGTGGGGGAAAAGCAGTTAGCAGGGCCAGAAATAGTACAGTTAACAGCAGATAAGATTACTCAAATCCGGGATAGATTTAAAACGGCACAAGACAGACATAAAAGTTATGCAGATCGACGCCGGAAACCGTTAGAATTTCAGGTTGGGGAATTTGTGATGTTAAAAGTTTCACCTTGGAAAGGAGTCATACGTTTTGGGAAACAAGGTAAACTCAGTCCGTGGTATATTGGGCCATTTAAAATTACAGAAAGAATTGGTGAAGTGGCATACAGATTGGATCTTCCGTTGGAGTTGAGTAGGATTCATAACGCGTTTCATGTGTCGAACTTTCGGAAATGTTTAGTTACACCGGACCAGGCAGTGTCTCTACCGGGTATCCAGGTTGATGAAAAGTTGAACTATGTGGAGGAACCGGAAGCGATAGTTGATCACAAGGTTAAAGTATTAAGGAATAAGGAAATCAGGCAGGTAAAGGTTCAATGGAAACATCATAGGGGTCAGGATGCGACATGGGAATCAGAGTCGGAGATGAGAGCCAAATACCCTCATCTGTTCACTTGACTGAATTCCGGGACGGAATTCTTTTAAGGGGGAGATGTTGTAATAACCAGGTATTTTATTTAAATTAAAATATGAAAATTTTATAAGTCTTTATGTCAATATTTTATGGAATTAGGAGATAAGGGGTAAGTTTTAATTGTTACTTGGAAGTTGGGGGTAAGTTATGCCAAAAGAGTAAAGTTTAGGGTTTAAGTGGTCTTTTTGCTAACCTTGTCTACCACAACCGACTTCAACAAGAGAAATTGAGAATGATGTCTTCTCTTTTAGCCATTCAAAGTATAGTCTAGTGTTAGTGTGTGAGTGTGTGTACGGTTGTGAGAAAAAGAGAGAGAGATCGAAGGAAACAAGAAGAAGAAGGAATTCAAAGGTTGCTACAGAGATTTAAGTACTTAACTGCAGTAATTCAAGGTAATTAATCCATACCTTTATGTGTTTTAATTCTCTAAAGTGTTCTTGAGGTTTATATTTAAGTTCTTGGTGGGTTATGTTATTTTTAGAAGGTATATGAATTCTGGGTTTGGAATAGAGTTCTAATAGTAGTATAAAACATATCTGCAAAGTTACATAAACATGCATAGTATAAATCTGCAAAAATCTGGGTTTTAGGATGAAACAGTAGGCTGAGATATTCATCGAAATCGCAGTAGGCTTATATTCATCGAAGTCGCAGTAGGCTTATATTCATCGAAGTCGCAATAGACGACTGCGACATTCAATGAAGTCGCAACAGTTGGTTGCGACTTGGCATTGAAGTCGCAATGGTCGTTTGCGACTTGGCTTGAAATCGCAGTAGTTGATTGCGATTCAAGTTTGGAATCGCAATAGTTGGTTGCGATTCCAGGGTGGAATCGCAGTAGTTGGTTGCGACTCCAGGGTGGAATCGCAATAGTGAATTGCGACTCCAGGGTGGAATCGCAATAAGGGGTTGCGACTTCGGGGGTGAAATCGCAATAGGAGACTGCGACTTTGTACTGTTCATCACGGTTGCGACTTGTACTGTTCATTGCGATTTCATGTCTTTTTGGGTTGCGACTTGGGTTGAGGATTTCATGAGTTTAGTGTTAAGAGAAATATTTGCTATTTTGTGATTTCAGATTCGGTGAAGGGGCGACTTACGTGAGTTATCTTGGAAGAGTTTTTGTGATAAATACACGAGGTGAGTTTTTATGTTTTCAAAATGGAATACACATATGAGTGATTAAATGTAATATGGTGCATATAATGTTTATATGAATATTGCATTGTATGAGTACTAGTTGGCCGGGCTTAGGACCGGTGAAAGTTGGCTGTACAAAGGGACAGTGGTGTTGGCTGTATTTAGTACAGCGGTGTAAATTAATTAATTGGCTTGCTACCAATTAATATGGCCAAGGAAAAGAAAGGAGAAAGAGATGGAAAGATTTCATGAGTCATAATTGGTATTCTTACGTGAATTATGTGCAAATGTTTTCTTTTACTAACGGGGATTTTTCTCACTAGACCTCAAGGTCTAACCCTCATTTTTGTTTTAAAATATGTATTCCAGGTCATGGAGCAAACAAGAGACAATGATAGGAATTATCATGTTAGCTTTTGTGGATGTTGAATGATTATGAAGATTCCAGTTATAATTAGTAGATGTTATGTATTTTACTTTATTTGAAAAAGTTTGTACCGAAAGACCTAATTGTAGAATTTAAGGGACCATATTTGGATCATGATATGTTATTTTGTGGTGAATTATATGGAACTTGTATGTTGGGATTAAGGGATGTTACAAATGGTATCAGAGCCTTAGTTTAAGAGATTTAGGTATTAGTATCTGTACCTAGACTTAAACTGCATGCGAAGTAGGATGTCCTTGTTATTTTAGAACCTTGGGGATGATAAATATAAAAAGGTAGAAGGAACATCATGTAAGGTAATTTCAGATTACACCTGGCCAGTGTAATTATGATCTTACAGGTACATGTTTGAACCAGAATACTTTATTATATGGGGTATGTGCTTATGTGTATATTAACCTTGTTTGAATCAACAGAATGGCAAGTGGAACGAGACAAACAGCCGGAGGAAGGGGAAGAGGGGGAGAAAGAGGCAGAGGTAGGACAGGGAGCAGTGTACAGGGGCGAGGCACAGAGTTTGTTACAAGAGACGATCTAGCGGTTGAAATGGGAAGACTTCAGGCAAATATTCAAGCCATGTTTAACCAGACTCATCATTCGGAAACAGAAATACCAGACCCTACCCTTGGAAACGAAGTACCTATCGCGCCTATTGTCACATCAGTACCAAGAAAGTGTGATTATAAAATGTTTTTAAGCTGTAAACCACCCACGTATGGAGGGGACAGAGACCCAGTAAAAGCAATGAGATGGCTGAAGGAAGTTGAAGCTGTATTTAAGACCAGTAAATGCGCGGAAGAAGATAAAGTGTTATATGGAACAGCAATGTTGAAAGCGGACGCCTTGTATTGGTGGGAGGCCCTTATTGACTCTGAAGGACCTGAGGTATATTCAACTTTTACTTGGGGCGAATTCTCGAGAGCATTTAAGGAACAGTTTTGCCCGCAAGCCGCAGTTAGACAGTTGGAAGAGGAATTCCTGAGCCTACAGCAAGGAAATTTATCGGTAAGAGACTACACTGCTCGTTTCTTGGAAAAGTCGCGTTTCGGAGAATATTATGTTGCCACCGAAAAGATGAAGATGGAAAGGTATGTATTCGGATTGAATTCGGAGATCAGAAAGTTGGTAACTGCAGCGAGACCTAATACGTTTTCAGAAGCAGTCAATGCTGCGGAAAATGTGGAGCGAGACAATAAGAGGGATGTTGGGGATAAAAGTGCGGGAAAGAGAAAATGGGAAGGACCGCCACATGATATGAAGAAGTCTGGGTTTCAGAGATCTGATAATCGTCCACCTTTTCGAGCAGCTGAAAGACCTTGCCCAAAGTGCCACCGTTTCCACCAGGGAAACTGTCAAGTAGATCCTCGAAACTGTTATAAGTGCGGGAAGTTTGGTCACATTGCTAAAGATTGTCGGGTGGTTAGATTTTGTTATTCATGCAATTCTCCAGATCATCTTCAATCGGATTGTCCACTGGGAAGAATACCATCGGGAGGCACGTCGACAAGAGCAACGGGTGTTAGACCAACAGTACCGAGGTCAGAGCCAACAAGAGCAAGAGGCCGTTCATTTCAGATGACAGCAAAAGAAGCGGAGGAAACTCCGGACGTGGTTACAGGTACATTCTTAATAAATTCTACACGTGCTAAGGTGTTATTTGATTCCGGTGCAAACCGATCGTTTGTGTCTCCTTCATTTGCTACTCATATGCGATTAAAGCCGAAAGTGTTAGATCATGCTTTATTGGTAGATACAGCAAATGAAAATCAAGTGTCGGTTAAAGAAGTATTTGATAGTTGCGTGATAGATATAGAAGGGTGCGGAGTACCGATTCAGTTATTTCCAATAGCCCTGGTAGAGTTTGATGTGGTAGTGGGAATGGACTGGTTAGCCGAGAACCAAGCTAATATAAATTGTGATAAGAAGTTAATAAACGTTGTGTTACCTGAAAAAGGGCCGGTAGTGATTTATGGCGATCGTAGGAATTATCAGTATAATCTTATTAACATGATAAAAGCCCGTAAGTGTGTTAGTAAAGGTTGTCAGAGTTACTTAGCTTATGTAATAGATACTAAGCTAGAGAAGAGTAAGTTGGAAGACATCCCAATTGTTAGTGATTTTCCAGAAGTATTTCCTGAAGACTTGAACAGTCTTCCGCCCGTTAGACAGGTAGAGTTCGGTATAGATCTAATTCCTGGAGCCAACCCTGTAGCCCGTGCACCGTATCGTTTGGCGCCTCCGGAAATGAAAGAAATGATGGCACAACTGCAAGATCTATCCGATAAGGGTTTCATCAGACCAAGTTCTTCACCGTGGGGAGCACCAGTCTTATTTGTGAAAAAGAAGGATGGTTCGATGAGAATGTGTATCGACTACAGAGAATTGAATAAACGCACGATCAAAAACAAGTATCCTCTACCTAGAATTGATGACCTCTTCGATCAATTAGTTGGAGCTCGTTGTTTCTCCAAGATTGATTTGAGATCCGGTTATCATCAGTTGAAGGTCAAAGAAGAAGACGTGTTGAAAACTGCTTTTCGCACCAGGTACGGTCACTATGAGTTTCTAGTAATGCCATTTGGTTTGACAAACGCTCCAGCCGCCTTTATGGACTTAATGAATCGGGTATGTAAGCAATATCTTGATAAATTCGTCATCGTATTTATCGATGATATACTTATTTATTCCCGATCCAAAGAAGATCATGCACGACGTCTTCGTTTGATTTTGGAATTATTGAAGAAAGAAAAGTTGTATGCGAAATTTTCAAAGTGTGAATTCTGGTTGCGGGAAGTTCAGTTTTTGGGGCATATAGTTTCTGAAAAGGGTATACAAGTCGATCCGATGAAAGTGGAAGCAGTTGAAAAATGGGAACCGCCAAAGACAGCAACAGAAGTACGAAGTTTTCTGGGTTTGGCCGGCTACTACCGAAAGTTTATAAAAGATTTCTCTCGTATTGCCACACCGTTGACGAAGCTGACTCGGAAGAATCTGAAGTTCGAATGGAAGGCAGAACAGGACGAGGCATTCAGGATATTAAAGGAGAAACTCTGCAGCGCGCCGATTTTAGCATTGCCAGAAGGTTCGGATGATTTTGTGGTCTACAGCGATGCTTCTAAGTTAGGTTTGGGATGTGTACTCATGCAACGTGGAAAAGTAATTGCCTATGCTTCTCGTCAATTAAAGGACCATGAAAGGCAATATCCTACCCACGATATGGAACTTGCAGCGGTTGTCTTTGCATTGAAGATTTGGAGACATTATCTGTATGGTTCCAAATGTCAAATTTTTACTGATCATAAGAGTCTCCAACATCTTTTTGATCAAAAGGAACTAAATATGAGGCAAAGAAGGTGGCTAGAGTTAGTGAATGATTATGATTGTGAAATCCTTTATCACCCAGGAAAAGCGAATGTGGTAGCAGATGCGCTGAGTCGTCAAGAAAGGAGTGGAACCATAAAAGCTATTTCTTTAAGAGCTGAACTTCTTCCAAACATTTTTGATGAATTACTGAAGTGCCAATTAGATGCTTATCAAGAAGAAAGTTTAAAATCTGAACGGTTGGTTGGGATATCAGCATTACTTGAGAAAGATAACCGTGGGTTGTTGTGTTTGGGGAATAGGATTTGGGTACCTCGTTTGGGTGGATTACGTGATCGTGTACTACAAGAAGCTCATCAATCTCGATTCTCCATCCATCCAGGTACAAATAAAATGTATAGAGATTTGAAACAATTCTATTGGTGGCCGGGGATGAAAAGAAGTATTGCTAAGCATGTGGAAGACTGCATTACCTGCAAGAAAGTAAAGATTGAGCATCAGAAACCGTTTGGTCAGTTGCAACGCTTAGATATTCCAGTGTGGAAATGGGATCAGATCACAACTGATTTCATTACCAAGTTACCAAGAACTTCAAAGGGATTCGATTCTATTTGGGTGATTGTGGATAGGTTGACGAAGTCTGCTCATTTCTTGCCGATAAAAGAAACCGATTCTTTGGAACGTTTGGCCAAACTGTACATTAATGAAATAGTAACTCGACATGGAGTACCAATTTCGATTATTTCTGATCGAGATAGTCGTTTTACTTCTAGATTTTGGAGAAGCTTTCAAAAAGAGATGGGAACACAGATCAAGTTGAGTACAGCATATCATCCACAGAATGATGGACAAAGCGAAAGAACAATTCAGACGTTAGAAGATATGCTTCGGGCTTGTATAGTTGATTTTGGAGGATCATGGGATAAACATTTGCCTTTGATAGAGTTCGCTTACAACAACAGTTATCATTCTAGTATTCAGGCGGCACCGTTTGAAGTATTGTATGGCAGGAAATGCCGAACGCCTTTGTGTTGGAATGAAGTGGGGGAAAAGCAATTAGCAGGGCCAGAAATAGTACAGTTAACAGCAGATAAGATTACTCAAATCCGGGATAGATTGAAAACGGCACAAGACAGACATAAAAGTTATGCAGATCGACGCCGGAAACCGTTAGAATTTCAGGTTGGGGAATTTGTGATGTTAAAAGTTTCACCTTGGAAAGTAGTCATACGTTTTGGGAAACAAGGTAAACTCAGTCCGTGGTATATTGGGCCATTTAAAATTACAGAAAGAATTGGTGAAGTGGCATACAGATTGGATCTTCCGTTGGAGTTGAGTAGGATTCATAACGCGTTTCATGTGTCGAACTTTCGGAAATGTTTAGTTACACCGGACCAGGCAGTGTCTCTACCGGGTATCCAGGTTGATGAAAAGTTGAACTATGTGGAGGAACCGGAAGCGATAGTTGATCACAAGGTTAAAGTATTAAGGAATAAGGAAATCAGGCAGGTAAAGGTTCAATGGAAACATCATAGGGGTCAGGATGCGACATGGGAATCAGAGTCGGAGATGAGAGCCAAATACCCTCATCTGTTCACTTGACTGAATTCCGGGACGGAATTCTTTTAAGGGGGAGATGTTGTAATAACCAGGTATTTTATTTAAATTAAAATATGAAAATTTTATAAGTCTTTATGTTAATATTTTATGGAATTAGGAGATAAGGGGTAAGTTTTAATTGTTACTTGGAAGTTGGGGGTAAGTTATGCCAAAAGAGTAAAGTTTAGGGTTTAAGTGGTCTTTTTGCTAACCTTGTCTACCACAACCGACTTCAACAAGAGAAATTGAGAATGATGTCTTCTCTTTTAGCCATTCAAAGTATAGTCTAGTGTTAGTGTGTGAGTGTGTGTACGGTTGTGAGAAAAAGAGAGAGAGATCGAAGGAAACAAGAAGAAGAAGGAATTCAAAGGTTGCTACAGAGATTTAAGTACTTAACTGCAGTAATTCAAGGTAATTAATCCATACCTTTATGTGTTTTAATTCTCTAAAGTGTTCTTGAGGTTTATATTTAAGTTCTTGGTGGGTTATGTTATTTTTAGAAGGTATATGAATTCTGGGTTTGGAATAGAGTTCTAATAGTAGTATAAAACATATCTGCAAAGTTACATAAACATGCATAGTATAAATCTGCAAAAATCTGGGTTTTAGGATGAAACAGTAGGCTGAGATATTCATCGAAATCGCAGTAGGCTTATATTCATCGAAGTCGCAGTAGGCTTATATTCATCGAAGTCGCAATAGACGACTGCGACATTCAATGAAGTCGCAACAGTTGGTTGCGACTTGGCATTGAAGTCGCAATGGTCGTTTGCGACTTGGCTTGAAATCGCAGTAGTTGATTGCGATTCAAGTTTGGAATCGCAATAGTTGGTTGCGATTCCAGGGTGGAATCGCAGTAGTTGGTTGCGACTCCAGGGTGGACTCGCAATAGTGAATTGCGACTCCAGGGTGGAATCGCAATAAGGGGTTGCGACTTCGGGGGTGAAATCGCAATAGGAGACTGCGACTTTGTACTGTTCATCACGGTTGCGACTTGTACTGTTCATTGCGATTTCATGTCTTTTTGGGTTGCGACTTGGGTTGAGGTTTTCATGAGTTTAGTGTTAAGAGAAATATTTGCTATTTTGTGATTTCAGATTCGGTGAAGGGGCGACTTACGTGAGTTATCTTGGAAGAGTTTTTGTGATAAATACACGAGGTGAGTTTTTATGTTTTCAAAATGGAATACACATATGAGTGATTAAATGTAATATGGTGCATATAATGTTTATATGAATATTGCATTGTATGAGTACTAGTTGGCCGGGCTTAGGACCGGTGAAAGTTGGCTGTACAAAGGGACAGTGGTGTTGGCTGTATTTAGTACAGCGGTGTAAATTAATTAATTGGCTTGCTACCAATTAATATGGCCAAGGAAAAGAAAGGAGAAAGAGATGGAAAGATTTCATGAGTCATAATTGGTATTCTTACGTGAATTATGTGCAAATGTTTTCTTTTACTAACGGGGATTTTTCTCACTAGACCTCAAGGTCTAACCCTCATTTTTGTTTTAAAATATGTATTCCAGGTCATGGAGCAAACAAGAGACAATGATAGGAATTATCATGTTAGCTTTTGTGGATGTTGAATGATTATGAAGATTCCAGTTATAATTAGTAGATGTTATGTATTTTACTTTATTTGAAAAAGTTTGTACCGAAAGACCTAATTGTAGAATTTAAGGGACCATATTTGGATTATGATATGTTATTTTGTGGTGAATTATATGGAACTTGTATGTTGGGATTAAGGGATGTTACACGTTTATGCTTTCCATCACAGTTCTGGAAGACTTGAGATAGACTCTGTATGCTTTTGAAGTGAGCGAGTATCCGATAAAAACGCCCTCAATGCCCTTAGGACTGAATTTATTCAAGTTGCCCTAATCGTTTAGCACAACACACCTGCATCCAAAAACACGAAAGTAGTGTATTACAGGTTTTTTATTGTTGATTAATTCATATGGTGTTTTACCAAACCGACGATGGATGATTGAATGGTTTTCTGTATAGCATGCCGTCGATACAGCTTCAGTCCACAGAAACAGAGGTAGATCAGCGTAAGACAACATCGTTCTGGCGGATTCAATAAGTGTGCGGTTCCGTCTTACAACGTCTCCGTTCTGCTGAGGTGTTCTAGCCGCATAATATTGATGAGAGATTCCTAATGACTTAAAGAAATCATCAAGAGTCTTGTTTTTGAACTCTGTCCCATTATCTGATCTGACAGTCTGAACTGTTTGTTGACGGTTTACTTGAAGCTGTTTGATTAATGAGATGATCAAGTCAGGAGTTTCATCTTTTGATCGTAGAAACTTGACCCAAGTATATCTCGAATAATCATCGACAATGACTAACACGTATCGTTTGGCACTGATACTCTGAGTCTTCATCGGACCACAGAGATCCATATGAAGGATTTCCAAAGGTTTGTGTGTGCTGGGTTCGGGTTTCGGTGGATGAGGAGCTCGCTTTATCTTCCCCTTCTTACAAGCAGTACATAATTTGTCTTTCTCAAACTGCAGAACCGGTAGACCTATAACTAAATCACCCAACGTTAGCTTTTGTATGTAACGAAAGTTGAGGTAAGATAGTCGTCTATGCCATAACCAACTCTTCTCAAATGATGCCTTAGACATCAGACACACGTCATTCTTTGGCTTAAGCTTTCATAGGTCAATAGTGTAAAGATTTGACTTTCGCGAACCAACTAGAAGTTCATTTCCTTCGTCGGTTAGAACTGCACACCGGGTCTTCTTGAAATGGACTTCTATATCTTTGTCACAGAATTGACCTATGCTAAACAAGTTATGTCCTAAGCCTTCAACATAATTAACTTTGGTGATCCTGACGTTGTTTGTTACTATACCTCCATAACCCAAGATTGGAGAGTACTGATCATTCCCAAATTTAACTCTCCCTCCATCTTTTTCCACAAAGTTGCTCAACAGTTCCTTTCTACCCGTCATGTGTTTTGAGCAACCGAAATCCAAATACCACACATGATGGAGCTGCAAAATGGAATTCAAACAGTCTTAGGTACCCATTGCCAATTGGGTCCTTTTGTGTTCGGAGAATTAACAGGTTTTGGGTTGGCATGTTTCTTTGCAGAGTTGTGATTATAATATCTATTTGTGTAAAAACGATTGGAACCATAAAAATTATAACCAAACCATGAAGAATAATCAGACTTGCAGATAAAATCATCTACACCACATGAAGAACAACAAATTTGATCATGTGCTAAATTAATCAGTTGTTGCATTGAAGAAATCTTGTATGGAATAACAAGTTTTTGTTTGTTGTAAGCAACACGATTACTAACAGTAGAAACTAAAGTGTTTTCTTGGAATGAAAAGCGACATTAGATGATTTTCTCTGGGCCACATCCTGTGTGGACTCCTTTATTCTCCACTCTAACCGCGAGTTGTTTCTTAAATAACGATCTAAAATGGCATCAAAATAAGAATCGTAAGCGTAGGAATTTTGAGCTCGAGAAGATTTAGAGTTGCGCTTATTTTTCTTCTTTTTCTTTTTCTCAACGATTTTAGAAGATTCCCCTTCGAAGAAATTCTTCTTGGGTTTCTCTTCCTTGATCAAAAAACCAGAGTGATCCGAAAGTTTAGCATTAAAATTGATTTGAACAACATTATCTTTTGCATTCTTACCCTTCCCATCACAAGGAATGTCAATAACACAATCAACCTTATGGTCATCGGAAGAAGAGTTGTGGTAGATATCACAAGAGTTTTCATTAACAGGTTGTTTCTCTAGATCAAAAGGTTCAAAATCATCAAAGTCATCTACAGTCATGCTTCTGAAAAGAGTATTGCCCATGAAGGCTTTGCATGAAGAAGCATCTGAATCAGAGGAAGGTTTGTTCACCAACTCTGTCATAGCTTCAGTGGATAGAGTTGACAATTTTCCCATAAGTCTTGAGATTTCATTCTGAAAGTACTCTCTATTAGTCTCAGAATCTTTTCTCTCTTTGATCAAAATGTTTTCTAAATCAGATATTTTCTTTGAAAATATACCACTTTCAGATTCAAGAGATTTTCTTTCGAACTTAAACCGCTCTCTTTCTTTCTCAATTTGTTCTTTTTCAAGAAATAACATTTTCTGAAAATCAGAGACTTGATTTGAAAGATTCAAGCATCTAAGTTCAAGAGATTTCTTTTCTTCAAAGCTTTTTGTTGACGATTCAGAAACAACCTTTTCAGACTTATCTCTCTTGCTATTTATCAAAACAGTTAACATAACTTCCTTTTCAATATCAAAAGCAAGTTGATCATCATTTTTGATTTCCTCAATTTTGCTTTTAATATTCAACTCAAGATCGACAAGCTTCTGTTCGAGTACCAAAGGAGGGTAATATGTTTTTCCTTCAAAAACGGGTTTTGATACAGTTTCCTTTGGTGGCTCAACAATATAGCTTTGAAAATAGTCATTAGACAAGGTTTGTTTCCAATTCCAAATCAGTGCCTTCCTATTTTCATTTTCGTAGACAAAAGGAAGTTGCATAGTCACAGTCGTTTTTCTTTTAATCTCTTCGTCGACCCCATGTTCTTCCTCATTAAGCCAGTTGATTCTGTATTTAGGTTCTATGGATGGAAGGTCAAGCCATTCAAACTTGTAAAGACATGATGCCTTTTTCAAAGCATTTTCCAAGTAATGAGGATTGTCGTATCCCAATCCCCATTTCGAATTGTAATATCTGAAATTCTTTAGAGTGTTTAGGAAAATTGTTTGTTCAGATTGACCAAGTTTATACAGCTTCGTTTCTAGATCACTTGCCTTTTCAGTCAATTCGTTGTTAATATCTTTATAAGTTCGCAACAATTGTTCAAGCTCATTATTCCTATTTTCAGAAACTCTTACCTGTTCTTCCATTTCATCCATTATGTTTCGGAAATAAGTTCGAGATTTTTCGATCTCAACTCGTTCCTCTTTCAACTCATCATTTAACTTGTTATGGTCAGTAATTGCCTTTCTTTAGGATTCTATTGTCTTATGCGCATTTTTGAGTTTCTCATTTAAGTCAGCTAGTTTTAATTGGAAGACTTTAAAATGATTAGCATAGTGATTAATAGTGCAGAGATCTACCTCATTTGTCTCAGGCGCCACATCAGCCTCTGAATCCTCACCATCCTTGCTCATCAAGCACATCTTCGAGAAGGCAGCCGTCTCCTCTTCTCCTTCATCATCAGTTTGGTCCAACCAGTACTCTTCCTCCACCAGCAGTGCTATTCCAGACTCCTTTTGCTCTGCCAACAGCGCCTTCTTCTTGTAGTAGTCGAAATCCCTTACTTTCGGTTTCCAGCACTCTTTGGAGAAATGGCAGGACTTCCCACAATTATTGCACTTTTGCTCTTCATCCTTTCTTTCACCAAACTTCTTCACCTCCAACCTTTTACCATCTTCCTTGTGATCATCAAACCGTTTCTTTGACTCAATCCGATTCTTGTGCTCAAAGTTTTTAGAACCAGATGAGTAACGTTGGTTGTTTGATCCAGGAGTTTTTATAAATCTGTGATGAAAGACCTTGGATAGAAGTATCATTGCCTGCCTTAAGCTTTCCGCCTCATCCAAATCATCCTGGTCTATCCCATATTCCTCTTTCTGAATGCTCTTACCTTTTTCAGCATACTTTCTTGACATCAAAGCTATCGGTTCACTCTCAAACTCATCCTCCTCTTCTTTCTTCTCAGACACCATTGTCTTCTTCTCCTTCATACCCTTCTTCTCCTTTTTCATCAACTTCTTCTTTTTCAGATCAGCATCATCCTCATCCTGCTTTAATGTTTCAAACATCTGCGGTAGCGAAAGAGAATCCAGCGTAGAATTCTGTTTCATTCTATGAGCATACTTCTTCCATTCGGGCTGAAGCACACTCAAGAACTTCACATTAGTCTCGATGATGGATTTCGATATCTTGTAACTGCCGAGTTCATTTAGGATGGTTGTGAAACGATCATATGCATCGTCTAGATTCTCACCATCCTTCTGCTTGAAATTCTCATATTTGTTGATGATGTTTGAGACTCTCATTTGAGTTTCCACTTCTGAACCTTGATACAACTTGATCAGCTCATCAAACATTCCTTTCCCTGTTTCACTCAAACTGTCAACCTTCCGATATATGTTATTGGTTAAGGCTTGCATAACCAGTTGTAACATCCCATATTTCATCTCTTGTGGTATTTAGTGCAGAAATAAGAATTCTGGGGCTCTTTTGTAAAAACCTGAAAGTTATGTGGCTGGAGTGTGATAGAGAGAAGTTTATTAAGACAAAACCCTTCAAAAACCCTATTTCCATTTCTTGTTTTCGGCTGGAACTTCTCTAGAGAGGAAAGGAGCTCAAGTTCCACCATTGAAGGTTTGGAGAAGGTGGATCAGCTAGAGATTGAAGAAGTTGCTGCTAAGGTATAACTCCACCCACCTTTCTTTAAGTTTTGTGTCTAGAATGGGGTTTAGGTGCATGTTCTTGATCCCAATCTCTTCTCATTTTTGTATTTTGAGATGAAATCTTGTGGAATGGTGTGTTGGATGAATCCCTTGAGGAGTTTGAGAACTCTTGGTGATAGTTCACCTTTTCAAGGGAGGTTTATAAGTTTTGGATCATCCATTTTGGGTGTTGATTCTAAAATATTGTTTTAGGAGAGCTGAATCTGATTTGGGGAAGTTTGGGGATGAGAAATCTTTGGATTTGGGAAGAAATCTCGTGCAGGAAAAAGTGTGTCCAGAGGCCCGCGCCGATGGACTGGCGCCAGCATCGGCGCCAGGCTCTGTTTCATGTTTTTTCGTTTTTGCTTCGTTGGTCGTTTGGGCTTGGGTTCGAGGTTTGGTTTAGGGGTTTGCCTTAGGACAGTATGGGGAATGTTTTAGAACATAATGGGGAGTCTAATACCTCATTTGTTAAACCCAATTCAGGTGATCGTTTGGCGATTAAGTGAGCTTCGAGTAGGGTGTCTTTTAGCCGAGTACCAGGTGAGTTCCCTTATGCATTATTTCTATCTTTTAAAATGAAATGCGAAGAATTGATATGTCTGAAAATGAGTTACTTGATTATCATGAATCTTATGTTTTCTTATGCATGAAAAGTGTTAGTTTGTAATGTGGAAGGAGGATATTCCTCGAGTAAGTTTAAAGCATGTTCTAAGTGTTTATGCTGGTGATAGAGTCGGGTTACACAGTGGAGGACCCCCGAGTTGCCGTCCCTGGCTTTGTAAGGTGATGAGTTGCCGTCCCTGGCTTTGTAAGGTGATGAGTTGCCGTCCCTGGCTTTGTAAGGTGATGAGTTGCCGTCCCTGGCTTTGTAAGGTGATGAGTTGCCGTGCCTGGCTTTGTAAGGTGTTATTGGTCCGTACCACTGTGTATACCCTTGTTTGAGCTCAAACTTGTTAAGTGTTATTTGCATGGAAAAGTGTTTTTCTTTAAATGTTTTGCGGCTACGCTTTTAGGAGGGAATTCACTAGACCTTATGGTCTAACCCTCGCTTTTCAAAAATAAAAACCATTTTCAGGTATTAACCGTGTATGGAGTTGCATCTGATGATATTGGAAGGTTGGGTCGTGGCAAAGGGGCGAGAGATAGTGAAGACTTGTAGAGTACCGCCGAGCTTCTTGTAGTATCTCAGTTGGGAAGGTAGTTTCCGCCGCGAGTTTAGAGTAATTTAGATGTATTGTAGACTTTGGGACCGTTTTTGATTGAAATGTTAAGTCTTATATTTTATTAAATTTCTGGGTTGTTACAAATGGTATCAGAGCCATAGTTTAAGGGATTTAGGCGACCGGATGGGCCTAAACTTAAACTGTGGAGTAGAGTGGGACACAACTGAGATATAGGAAGCCATTAGGAATGACCGTGATCGTAGGATATCTTGACAATAGTAGTGAGAACCCTCATGTAAGGTAAATTCAAGTAGCATCTGGCCAATGCTATTATGGGTTTACAGGTGCATGAGTGTAATCAATCGCTAATGTCGGGATGGGTGGTGAGAGTGGCAGTATGTAGAAGGTTCTAACCTTGTGCTTGATAGCAAAGAGTTGATGTGTCATGGGAGACCCCTTGTAATGTGGTGTTTGTAACTTCTAGAAGGAGTGTGGTCTAGAATGTTGGTGAGCTGTCTGGAGGTAAACTCTCTGGGATAGGAAGTGAGAAGTATGTTGGCATCTTGAAAACCTTCAATTCAAGATCGAGTGAGGGAATCTAGTCTTGGATTCCTTAGTCAAACGGTTTAGTGGCAAGGTTAATGATTGTAAGATATCAGTGTTGATTTGAGGTATGTATGAGAATAGAAGGCGAGCTAAGTGGTCGATTGTTAAACCATGTAAGAGTGATCAGTCAGGAGGGTTATGAAGCACTTGTGCTACAAGTTGTAGCATAAGTAAGGAAGCGGTTGTTGGTTGTAGTATGGTACCAGTGAAGAGTTAAAGTGAGTGCAACGATTGACTTAGTTAGAGTGAATAGCCTTCCTTTTGCATATTGAATTCCATGCATTTTGCTGCTAAAAGTATTATACGAGACTCTTTCATGTTAAAAAAGCATGTGCGTGCATGATATGTTTTCTTGTTTTGGGGAAATGAGTTGACGCGTGCGAGCGTGTTTTCTTTAAAGGAAAAGACAAACTTGTTTTCATTATACGATAAAGCTTTGAACTTAGTGATTTACGAATTATTTCACGTTTTTCTTGTGGAGAGAATCTTCGTTACGAGAATATTGAAAACATTTTATTGCGAGGTTTGTTTTACAAACAAAATGAGTGCTGACTCGTTATTTTCATGTAAGCGAGTGTTGGAGTTAACTGACCCACTTTGGGTAAGTGATTTCGTTCCGAATTCTCTAGCCGTATTGGAAAAGGTTTCGTTGGAGATGACCGTTGTGTCGGCATCGAGTTGGATAGACAAGGGTACGAAGTATCGTAAGAGTGCCTGTGAGCGATCCTTGCGATCGTTGTGTTTTTACTAATCGTCTTGAGTGGTGTTGGTTCATACATACTCAATCTTGTGTTATGATTTTGTGTCTACTGTATTTAAAATAAAATAAAAAGTGTTCAAAACGATTTCAATCGTTGTGTCATTATGCATGAAGGCTATGAACTCGCTAGGTCGGGAAGGATGTTACGATTTAAGCCAAGGAAAGGGCTTTGGGAGTTAAATTGCTAGTTGTATAAGATGTGGTCAAGTTATGACCATAGTGTTCCGTTAGAGTAAGTGGGTGAGTACCTGGAGTCTTGGGTAATGAAGCTGGAATGTTGGTATGAGTGTAGTTTGAACTATTGTCGGGATATGTGAGAATAGTTTTAATCGCAGTAAAGTTGAAATGGCCAAAGTGTTTCTGTTGGTGGAATAGTAATCAATAGCGTTACGTTACCTAATGTAATGTCTTCGGTTTCGAGTTGGAGTACTGAGATGGTTTGATAATTAGATCTTGCTAAGAAAGATCTTGTGTTTAGTCTCTCGAGGGAGAACGGTGGGGTATAAGTTGGTTATAAGGCGTAGGACGAAGTGGGTTATGTTAGGAATCCTAGATGGTCAGGAAAGAATGAAATCATCATGTAGTCCATTAATGTGGAGGCTTTGCCAGGAGATTGAAACGTGAGAGTGAACCCGTTGGGTGTGGGTGGATGTGGTCGTTGAATTGTGTAAATGGTATGGAATAGGAATACCTAGTGAAGGCATTGGGAGAACGGGAGATCACCGGTGTGAATGTAATGTCCATTGAGGCTTTGGATGATTAGCTTATGGGTAAGGTGTCTAGTACAGCGGAGATAAATTGCGAGGAGTTAACGAGGAGCGAGAACTGGTTCGGGAGTTAGGAGAAATAAATTCTTTCGAGAATCCTGATTCGTCGTGAGGCGACTGGGCAATTGCATGTCGATTATCGATGTCGAATCAGTGGCCGTTTGTTGGATAGTTGTCGGGAGGTTGGTATTGGAGAAGTAGCTATAGTGTGGCTATCTTGTTGAGTTTTCTTACAAAGAGGCAAGAAGTTGTTTGGAGAAAGGTAGGTATCCGACGTGACGTTTGACCACTTTGTGTGGGTGTACAAAAGTAAGAGATCGTGATTGCTTAAGTGATTTTCTTATGGGGTATGATGATCCATTTAAGAACGAGACATTAGGGTAATCGAAACAGGTGTACCTTGAGTAATTGACGTTGTCAAGTGGTTCATTTAGACCCGGGAAGGGCAAAGTCGATTAACGTTTTGGCTTTGTTTGGTTTGGTGTTATGGGTGTCGTGAAGTAAATAGTATCCTTTGTGTGTGTAAGGAAATCATGATAGCCTGATTGCAAAGTAGTCGTGTGGTGCGATAGTAGCATGAGGAAGTGGCAGCACTCGGAATCAAAGGAACGTGTAGGTCATAGATGTAATGTTGAATTGCTGTAATGTTGGAACAGTCAAAGGTAATGAGCATGCCTGGTTTAAGTGTGTGGTTTTACGGGCGGTATACGTTAATACTAGGTTGAGATCAAGGGATTAAGTTGCGGTTGGTAACGAGATGACATGAGAACCCTTGTCCTTTTCGATCCCATTGGATTTGGGTGAGTTTTCATGCTTCACTCGATTGTCGAGCAGGATAATGTACCCGTTAAGTTGTAGTGCTTCGTCGTGAAGTTTAGGCAAGAGCGTTGGAGTATTTCGTGGATGTAATGAATTAGAATGAGCGGGTCGGCGGTGTTGGAAAGTTAGGAACTCTTGGTAGTTCTTGGTGTTAAGTACCTCATGAGAACTTGGCTAAAGGTCTTGACTGATAAGTATGGAGAAGTTGTTCTGTTAGGCTGTAGCGGTGTGCGATGGAAAGTTTGTGTAAACATGAGAGAAGATGTTGACAGTATAAAAGATCAAGTATTGACAGACTCGCGGTAAGACGATGTCATGAGACGTTGATTGGGCAGACTATAGTTGGAGAACTGTTCTTTTTAAGGCATAAGATAAGGGATTGTTGTTATGTCTTGGTTAATGAGTTGAGAAAGCTAAGTTCATGCGACCGGTCTAAAAGTTGGTGCTTGTGGGTGAGTCATTCTTTTGAGGGATCTTTAATGTATCAGGTTAGGATGGGAACAGGTGGTCGAATGTGGTGCTCTAGTTGAGAGACTGTGGGTTTAGATGCGATATCGTCGAGGAGAATGTTTCACACGAGCATGTTGATCAGTGTCCGATTAAGGGAGATAGTTAGAATGAGCTTGGTCACTCCTCCGTGTGAGAGGGCAAGTGAACGTTGGAGGCAGTTCCTAGTTAGTGGAACCATTCAGTGGATTTGAGCGAAGGACATGATTGTGTATAGAATGGAATTGTGGCTTAGCGAATGTGGGGAGTTTGGATCGTTGATTTGTAACTGTTAAGGCACGTGTGATCGGTGATTTGAGGAAACGCAATTGTGCCAGGCGAACGCTATTTTGGTAGGAGGGCGTTCTTCCTTTGATGAATGTTATGTGGTGGTGAGAAGGCGGTAACGTTATGAGAATGATAGTGTGTAATGTCGACGAAAGGAGTGATAAGCCTCCGTTTAGAAATTCGGGTTATTGTGGTGTTAACTCGAGTAGAGTCGTATTCTATTAAAGAGAGTATTTTGGATGAGTAGTATGTTTGAACGAAGAGATTACAAGTGTGTGGCTGGGCGTGCTGCAGACCCGAGAGTGTAGTGGTTGGCCTAGGGACGATGTCAAAAAAAATACTGTACGTTGTCGATGCTGATCGGGAGTGGATGGATAGGTGAATGGAACTAAGATGATTGGATTAGAAGGTTCGAGCATTGTCAATCTCAAGTCGGGAGAACAGTTGGATGGGAAAATATTCCCATGGTTTGGAGTAGTGTGTTTCAATAGGAGATTGAATTGGACTACATTGTAATGGAGTAGTGGCAGTTTTCGAAAGAACTGGGAATTATTGATTTGTTTAGAGGCACTCGGTGAAAATCTAGAGTGCTTTTGGTATGTCTTAACCCATGTTTGGGGAATGTTGGTTGGGAAGAAGTTTGGTGTAGCTTCGCAGTCAGTGTGAGCAATTGAGGCCGGATGGTTGAGAATTGGACAGACAAAGAAGTTAGTTTGGTAGGGATGTAGTGGTAACTTCCAAAAAAAATAAATTTTGAGGCAACATGGGAACCCGAGATCGATATGAGGGCAAGGTACCCGCACCTTTTCAGTGATGAGATTCCGGGGACGGAATCCTGTTAAGGGGGAGGTGATGTAACATCCCATATTTCATCTCTTGTGGTATTTAGTGCAGAAATAAGAATTCTGGGGCTCTTTTGTAAAAACCTGAAAGTTATGTGGCTGGAGTGTGATAGAGAGAAGTTTATTAAGACAAAACCCTTCAAAAACCCTATTTCCATTTCTTGTTTTCGGCTGGAACTTCTCTAGAGAGGAAAGGAGCTCAAGTTCCACCATTGAAGGTTTGGAGAAGGTGGATCAGCTAGAGATTGAAGAAGTTGCTGCTAAGGTATAACTCCACCCACCTTTCTTTAAGTTTTGTGTCTAGAATGGGGTTTAGGTGCATGTTCTTGATCCCAATCTCTTCTCATTTTTGTATTTTGAGATGAAATCTTGTGGAATGGTGTGTTGGATGAATCCCTTGAGGAGTTTGAGAACTCTTGGTGATAGTTCACCTTTTCAAGGGAGGTTTATAAGTTTTGGATCATCCATTTTGGGTGTTGATTCTAAAATATTGTTTTAGGAGAGCTGAATCTGATTTGGGGAAGTTTGGGGATGAGAAATCTTTGGATTTGGGAAGAAATCTCGTGCAGGAAAAAGTGTGTCCAGAGGCCCGCGCCGATGGCCGCGCCGATGGACTGGCGCCAGCATCGGCGCCAGGCTCTGTTTCATGTTTTTTCGTTTTTGCTTCGTTGGTCGTTTGGGCTTGGGTTCGAGGTTTGGTTTAGGGGTTTGCCTTAGGACAGTATGGGGAATGTTTTAGAACATAATGGGGAGTCTAATACCTCATTTGTTAAACCCAATTCAGGTGATCGTTTGGCGATTAAGTGAGCTTCGAGTAGGGTGTCTTTTAGCCGAGTACCAGGTGAGTTCCCTTATGCATTATTTCTATCTTTTAAAATGAAATGCGAAGAATTGATATGTCTGAAAATGAGTTACTTGATTATCATGAATCTTATGTTTTCTTATGCATGAAAAGTGTTAGTTTGTAATGTGGAAGGAGGATATTCCTCGAGTAAGTTTAAAGCATGTTCTAAGTGTTTATGCTGGTGATAGAGTCGGGTTACACAGTGGAGGACCCCCGAGTTGCCGTCCCTGGCTTTGTAAGGTGATGAGTTGCCGTCCCTGGCTTTGTAAGGTGATGAGTTGCCGTCCCTGGCTTTGTAAGGTGATGAGTTGCCGTCCCTGGCTTTGTAAGGTGATGAGTTGCCGTGCCTGGCTTTGTAAGGTGTTATTGGTCCGTACCACTGTGTATACCCTTGTTTGAGCTCAAACTTGTTAAGTGTTATTTGCATGGAAAAGTGTTTTTCTTTAAATGTTTTGCGGCTACGCTTTTAGGAGGGAATTCACTAGACCTTATGGTCTAACCCTCGCTTTTCAAAAATAAAAACCATTTTCAGGTATTAACCGTGTATGGAGTTGCATCTGATGATATTGGAAGGTTGGGTCGTGGCAAAGGGGCGAGAGATAGTGAAGACTTGTAGAGTACCGCCGAGCTTCTTGTAGTATCTCAGTTGGGAAGGTAGTTTCCGCCGCGAGTTTAGAGTAATTTAGATGTATTGTAGACTTTGGGACCGTTTTTGATTGAAATGTTAAGTCTTATATTTTATTAAATTTCTGGGTTGTTACACCAGTGACCTAGCCGCTTTATCAGCTTTGTGTCTCAGTAGTTCATCACCGGTGTAGTCTTTTGGTTCAAGAAGTCTTCTGTTACCATCTAGGTCTGTGCGATATACTTCTTGTTGTACCCCGGTTTTCAAGGAGTTATAGATTAGAGCCCCATTTTCTTGCCGTTCCATATAGTCAAGAAATATGTCTTTCCATATTTTAAAGTCTTTAGGGAATAGAACTGGCGGTTAATCTTTTGAACCTATGGTCAAAATATCTCTAGCAGTCATGTTTAGATTACTTGTCGTTGATATTTTAATATCGTTCGGAACTGATTAGGAAATAGTGATTACACAAACTTTTGTCGCAACACACTGTCTTGTCGCAGCCCAAACCTTTGTCGCAGCCCAAGCCTTGTCGCAACTCAAACTTTGTCGCAATAAATGGATATCGCAACACACAACTTGTCGCAATAACAAGTCTTGTCGCAGTAACAAACTTGTCGCAAAGGTAAAAAGGGTCTTATCGCAACTGAGGGTTGCGATAAGTTACTGTTCAATCTGAGGAGGTTGCGATAAAACTCTTGTCGCAAGTGACTATTGCGATATGGTACTGTTCACTTGTGATAGTTATGAATCTTCGAGGGTTGCGATAGTTATGAAGATTCAAGGTGTTCTTGAGTCGAAACTTCAAAACTAATCGGATTTGGCTGAAATTTTGTACGCAGGTTCATGACACTATTCTGGGCAGCTTTAATGCTTCGTGTTTTGTCCAAAAAACCAACAGAAAGTGGTTTTTCGATTGCAAAACAGTGTGCAGAAATACAAAAGTCCGAAAATGAGTAAATGCACAATCTGAGCTACAAACCTAGTGATTTTGCGGAATAAAAGCACTCAAGTATTGTCTACTAACAACCCTTGATCGATTCTAATCCATTTGAAAAACTCAAATAGCTAAAATCAATCAAAAAGAAGAAAAACTTGAAGAACACTCAATTTGGCCAAAAACTCTAACAATCCTAATCTGATCAATGTGATATACAAGCTCTGATACCAATTGTGATCCCCGAACAAGTAATCAATCTAGATAAACAATAAAGGAAGCCATCTCTATATTCATATGATAATCAATAGCTCACAATGGAATGATGCACCAAGGTAGTGTGTATGGCTACTATGTGTAAATGGATGACCTAATTCCATAAGAGGAAAATTGCAAACTATATATACCTATTACAAGAATGGAACATTGTCATATTAGGTTCCTCTACTTAGTACAATCATAATTTAGCACTAACAATAATAAATCTGTTAAGGCGTCCAAAAACATCCTATAAACTTATTATAACAGCCAGGACTGTTTTTTTATAAAAACCTCTGAAGTCTGAATCGGTCAGACGTTTTTACGTTCAAACCGTTTTTTAGATTACAGAGGCTCTTTAAGTCTGAAATATGTCTGAAATTAGAAGAGGTAACTTAATGTCTTATAACCTCTTAAAGCACCACCTCTTATTAATCAGAAGTGAAATAAGACTTCACACTTCAGACCTCTTAAAAACCAAACATGTAACATCCTGGATTTTCAAATAATATTAATTTAATGGGAATTGGGATATACCTTATTTTGCGTAAACCTTGGATTATATGGAAGTTTTATAATTCATTTGGGTTAAAATGCAAGTGACCAAAGTTAAGTGTTAATTCTGGAATAAATGGAACTTGAGGGTGTATTGGGTCATTGGTGAATTGTGTGTTTGGATAAGAGGCTGAGAATGAGAAATATCTCATTCTTGGTTCTTTGAGTCGGCAGAGAGAAAGAGATAGGGAGAAAAGGGAAAAAGGAAGAAAGCAAGCTTTGATCATCAAATTGGTAAGGAAAGTGATCATGTTTTCTGTTATAATTGTTATAGACGTTGGGTTATAAACGAATCTGTGTTTGGATTAGGTTTTCAAAATCGTTCAAAACAGATTGGAGCAACATATCGAGATTAAAGTGGGTTTCTTCAAAGAGGTGAGTTCATTCGATTCTTTGTACAAATCAGTGTTTGTAAGTTATAGTAACCTTGGTATATTTGTATGAACTGACTGAGGATTGATTAGAATGAGTAGATTGAACTGATTTCATGTTTTAAATCGATTTGAGGACTTGTTGAACGGACAGTACGCAAAACCTTGAAAATCCCGGTACTTGAATGTCCCGGTAGTGGCAAGTCCCGGTAGTTGGAAGTCCCGGTAGTGGCAAGTCCCGGTAGTTGGAAGTCCCGGTAGTGGCAAGTCCCGGTAGTTGGAAGTCCCGGTAGAGGCAAGTCCCGGTAGAGGCAAGTCCCGGTAGAGGCAAGTCCCGGTACAGGTGAGTCCCGGTATAGCATATCGGGAGTTGAGTAAAGAAACCAGTATATCTAAATGGTATCAAAATTTGATATGGCTCAAGGATCTGATAAGTTAAGTATCTAGATGCCTTGTATTTTATGTATCTTTTCGGATGTAATGAAATGTGCACTTATGTAAATCGTGGAAATATGCGATTTAGGAATTGTGATGGGAATTATATAGTTTGAACATACATACCCTTGAAGAGTAGTATGTTAGGTTTATAGACTGCGCTAGTGTGATACTAGGCAGGAATGTGTTAAATGTGATTTGCTCATACTGAATGATATGAGGAATCTGTACGATATATATATATGATTTGCTCATACTGAATGATATGAGGAATCTACGAGGTATAAATATAATTCGCTTATACGGTTGCTATGAGGAACTTATATTGAGTAAATACCTATATGAGTACAATTAGGTGATATGGATCCATAGGCACTAAAGTTTGGTAATCACATGGAATAGGCGTGTGGTATTACTCGTTTAATCGCTATTCCATTGTGTGTGGGAAATCATGGAATAGGCGTGTGGTATTACTCATTTAATCGTTATTCCTGATTTCTAAGGAAGAGAGTGAGGTTGACATAAGTGCTTGTAATCTCTGCTTCCTTACTGATAAATGGGCGTGTGTAATCGCGATTTATTGGTGGAGAGCATTGATCTAGAATCTGAGAAGATTCGTAGTGTGGCTCTGGGGTATGATATGATGACGGAATTATTGTTAGTCATATTCATGAAATGTGGAAATGGGCAAGTGTGCATTGCAATTTCTGGAATGTGGAAATGGGCAAGTGTACATTGCAATTTCTGGAATAGATGTGTACGGAAATGGGCATGTGTATATTGCGATTTCTGGAAGAAGAGCATTACTCTAAAATCAGTTAAGATTCGTAGTGTGGCTCTGAGACATGATATGATGATGGAATGTATGTCAGTCATATTCATGAAACTAGGTAAAAATCGTGTTAACAGAATAGAGTTATACGTATGATAAGAAAAGGGAAATCAGGTTTGTTATAACTTGTTTACATTGATTTTACAAATGTTATCTTGGAAACGAATGTTCTCACTAGGCGTTGGCCTAATCGTTTCAAATGATGTTTTCTTACCAGGTACCAGCTCGGGGAGGTAAAGGGTTGTGGGACGAGCGTTTTGATATAGCAGAGGTGGATGAATTTAACAAAGAAGAGATTTTGATGGATTGATAGATAACTTGATTAATCTGGTTGTAGTGACATAATTAGATTGATAGGTTATTGGAAGGATCTTGTAATGTGAATATACTCTTGATGGTTAATCCACTGCCTGTTTTTATAAGTTGAAGTATTTATTGTCATAACCTGTTATAACTTGAGGTTTAAATTGGCTCAGATTTTTGGGTGTTTCAAAACACCACCTTATTTTGTCCTATAAATCACTTTTACATAGAACCTACCAAGTATTCTTCTGTAATCCCAATTTTGTTATAATATTAGTTTGGCTCCTATATATTAACTATTATTGCAAACATGCTTGATTTTAGAGTATATTTCCAACAAATGACGAGTTTGCCCCGAACACCCCATCGGCACACATCAACAAGGATGAACAATATCTTAAGGATACCTTGGCTGCTCTTCAAGCAGCTGACGATGCTGCAACTCGTATACAAGTTGCGTTTACGGAGCATAGGTTTTTTACTTGGAAGAAAAAAAAGGATCAAATGGCAGCTGCATGCATACAACATAGGTTTCGTACTTGAAAGGAATTCCTTAATAGCATCGGTCAAAGTCACTCAGAAGCTCACCTGGTTCTAGAATCCGATGCCTAGGTGACTTAATAAGCGGCCTTCAATCTTGCTTGCCGAGAATTGAATGCAACAAGTTTATAACTTGTATATATTACGTTGGTATTGTTAAATGATAGAATATTTGTATCGCAAAAAAGGGGAAATACACAACCATTTCCAACACAAAATGTTCAAACATATAACATGTCGTAACTTAATTAAATCCGAGGCCTCACAAAAAAAAGACAACAATTAAACATAATATCAAACACAAAATTTATAGAAGTTGTAGTAGATGGTTTAGAGGTTGAGTCTAAAGGATCCATCTTCAAAAGGTAGAACCATCCTTGTGAACAACACCACACATCTCCTGTTGCATAGTGGAAATAGGGGAAAAGTAAGATGAACTAATCTAACATGCATTACTCATTTGTATGCTAATTGTAGCCATTTCATACATGGATAGAACATATAGCAACCTCAATATGACAAGGTTGTGGTAAGCTAGAGTACAACCACGTAAAAATACGAGTCGCGGACATACAAAGGCTCATAATAGATAAGCAAAAAACATACCAACTAGAAGCATTCCTTCGTTGGCGAGTAGTATTTCCCCTTCAGTTTTCTCCCAATCGCGAAATTGCGGCAGCTAAAGAATTAAATGTTTCGTAAAGTAGATAACAACAACTACTATTAACTGTATATGAGAACCAAAAGCATATACACACGCATGCAAAGTGATCAACAAAGAAAGATCTATGAATATATATACAAAAAAGCATCATCTATCAGTAGTTACTACGCAATTCACACATGAATAGCTATACCACGTAAAAAAAGTTCTTAAAATGTGTAATTTTGTGTTTTCTTGTATCATTTCCGTTGATGAAAGCTTTATCCGTCAGCTCAGATTCAATCTCAGCCATTGGTTTGCTTATCAAACGATTTTAGATGAGTTACAAGAAAACAAGAGAGAAAGAGAGGGAGTGCTCCTTACTTGAGTCTGAAAAAGCCGGTGAAGGTAAATTTAACACCTTTCAAGATGACCCCATAGTCACCCGCATAATAGCCAATGATTTTTGCGTATTTCTTTATCTCCAATGGAAGCAAAGTCACACCAGAGTAAATTTCATCCATGAAAACCATCAAAAAGATGTGGTTATCAGTTTCACTAGAAAAATACTTCTCCCAATTGGTCAACACTTTCTTGACCTCACCTCGTTTGACTCTAACGATCATCCGATAACGATCTGGCCGATCAGGTGGAACAAAAACCCTAATTTCTATTTCTCCGTTAGCCCTGTTTTCGAAAGCAGTAAGTCTGGCTCCCATTGCTTCAACTAAAGTGCACTGTGTGCTATGTGTTAAACAACCGAATAAGTAACTCAAGGAGGGACAAACAATATGGCATCACAGGTCGCAATCGATGTGTAAATATATAGTTTATCATTCATTGATGTTTACTTTTAAAAGCCGAATGAAGATGGCTCTCTTTTACCAATATTGCTTCACAGGTCACGATCCTTTATAATTATTCTATCCTTCATCGATGTTCACATTTCGTCTCTTTTTGTTTGTATCAAGTGTAACTTTATTAAAGTTATCGAAATTAGCTAGAAACACAATTAGTATTCTACTTCCTTGGAATCTTCATATGGGGAATTAAGGGATAATGTATAATGCATATGTGTATGTGTGTGCATATATATATATATATATATATATATATATATATATATATGTGTGTGTGTGTGTATATATATATATATAGAGAGAGAGAGAGAGAGTGAGAGAGATAAAGAGAGTGTGTGTGTGTGTGTGAGAGGGACGTTCAGGGAGAACCCCTAAAAAAGCAAAAAACTGAGGAAAACCCTGGTAACCATTCATCTGAACCTATTGCCTTTATGCCACTCAATGAAATATTATAATACAGAAAAATCTAAGTCTAGCAATGACATATTTTTAACTAATACTTCTAGTTTGTCTTTAGAGATATGACCTAACCACGTGTGACAAAGATTTTCAAAAGTTTCACTAAGGATGGTTCTTTTGTGCGTGCTATTCTGTTGTATTCTAAAGAACATTCAAATAACAAAAATCTCTTAATTAAAGTGAAAGTAATATGCTCTACATTACCTATAGTTGGAACCGGTCAAGATAGGGATCACGTTAAAATTGATAAAGCGTAAGAACAAGACGTTAAAAAAGAATATGTATAAGTTGTCATTTGTAATTATTCATTATCTTAACCCCACAACTGAATGCAAATATCAAGTAATAGTTAAGGTAGTATAAAAATCAATATTTAAAAATTCTATATCATCACACTACACACTACAAATATCAGTTATACCAATGAAGGTTTGCTATAAGGGATTAAGGGTGAAAGTAGAGATTTTAAAGATATTTAGGTTAAATTGAGGGTATGAATAAATTCCTCGTATCAATCTGTGAAATGAACATTAGAAGTGATGAGAGGGAAGTAGCGTGTAAAAAAAACACGAATAACCCAAAAAATACAGGTTATTCAGATTTTGAGTTAAGCGATTCAATCAACTAAATAAGAATAATTTTATTTGGAGAACTTCAGTTTTGGTAAGAAATCCTTCCCTATGTTAATTCTTACCCAATAGATAGCTAAGTAAATCAATTCTTTGATATCTCATTGTTTGAGCTGAGTAATCTGGTTAGAAAAACATTAAAGGGGTTTCACTCTAAATTGGTTTGTTAGATGATTTAATTAGCTATGTACGTGAATGTATGAGATTGGAAAGTAGCACAAATTGACTATGGCAAAGAAAATGATAACTAAGCTGTTAGTGTTAAGATTAATTTTGAAGGAATCAAGTTTCTGTCGTAATTGCTAAACACCGGAACACTTCACATATCCGGAATGGACTTTCCGGAGTTTAAAGATCCGGTATTAAGTCTTGGACTAATTCCGGAAGCAACTTGGGCCTTGGCCTCGTTTAACGCTGAGATCCGGAGTCCACACGTGGTGGATCCGGAATTGGTCTACCCATTCGGATTGAGATCCGGAATAATAAAAAGAAAAGGATCTGAAACCCTTTGTAACTTGGGCCGGAATCTGTTGGGCCGTAGCAACCTGATCCGGAGTTGAGGTCTCGATTGGATCTGGAACCAATCCAAACAAGATCTGGAATTCAACATTCTTGGGCCGAGTGTTTTGTGCATTGGGCTAAGTCCTATTTAAAGTCCAGTATTAGCTATTAAGAGGCCCGGTGTCTAAAATGTTTTTGGGTTGAGGATTTAAGAAACCAGAAAGGAGAAACTAAATTAGAACATATCCGGTATAGATTAAAAAGGATCCGATAATTAATTAATTAATGATCCGAAAGTGTTATTTCGGGTCTGGATTAGGGAAGGGTCTATGATCAGAAGTTGAGTTGACATTGATTAAATTATAAATTATGCTTTAGGTGTAAGGACGGTCCGGGACAAGATTCGTGGTTAGGAAAGTAACTGCTATCAATTGAGTTCCGTAAACCCTTTTTACCCGAAGTACTATGTTAAATGTTTTTACTAATTATGGTTCATTATGAGCATGAACTGTTTTACCAACTGTTACGCATGTTTTCCATGAAATGCATGTTTTATTTAAAAAGGGTTATTTAGCAAATGAAATGATGTTTGAAGATTTCACGCATGTGATTACGATACGTTATGTGTATGTTATGTGGAGTCGGTTTACACAGTGGGATAAGGGTACCTTGGGATCCGATGATCCCTTGGGCATTTGTGATGAGCTTGTAGGATGGAATTCGTTTCCTTCCTACTCGGATATAAGGGAGTCCACTTGGACTCCGATGTAAGCCGAGAGGGTGTCCGTTAGGCCCGATCATGGTAGCTAATGCGATCCTTGAACCATGTGTAATACCTTGGATGATGTTATGTGAAGAATGTGAACAGTTTCTATAAAATGATTTTTATACTGTTGTATATGCTTTATGGAGGGAATTCACTATACCTTTTGGTCTAACCTTCACTTTCAAAAACTAAACAATTTTCAGGTAAGCAAATAGTAGGAGGCTCAAGTAAGTGAGCAAGAGCAGGATAGAGTTCAGATGCAGTTAGAGACAGTGTCGGTGCCACTTAGTAGTAGTTGTTCTCAGTTGTGCATAGGTTGTTTCCGCCAACCTCAGTTTAGATTAATGTAATGAGATTTTGGGACCACTTTTGTAATGTTTTCGATTTAATGCTATGCAAGTCATGTTGTATTTTTGGGTTGTTACATTATATCTATAAACTATCTTGGAATTCAAATACGAACTCCATTAATTGCAACATCACTTCAATCTCTATATCTAATTCACCGGAAAATGACTAATATCATCGGATATTATATGTTTTCCAACGAATGTTTTTCCGTTCGGACGAAGAATCTACTGGTAATTATGTTTTTCTCGACGAATTTGTTTGTCTGAAAAAGTGGTGTACATGTCTGGTGGTAAAAAAAAGTCAAAAATAAATAATAAAAGGGGAAAAACAGATTTTATCAAACCATCCTTAAAGGCTAAAGCTAGCTAGTAATATTACAATGATAAATTAAAATTCAAAAATAATTAAATTACAATAACTAAAAACATTTCATCGCAAACCATTAACTTGAAATTAAGGTGAGACAACAACCTTTCATGAACATTTTACTCCTCTTCTTTTATAAAAGAATTATATAAACTTTTCAATTCTTTCATATTCGACCATCGTTTTTCCACAAATATTCTTGTCTGTGGGTTTTCTATTAAATGGAACAGTGGGTGAGACTTCAACTTCTTTTCCTTCCAAATATCCTGTGCAATCTGTAGAAAATATATAGAATTACATACATGAATTGAAGCGATTGGTAACTATAAAAAATATGAGCAAAAGAAAATTCACTCATTTTTTAAATAAAACTTACTTGACATCGAAGTATAGCTTTAAGTTGTTTTACAATCTCAGCTATCTGTGGACGTTGATTATGATCTTGCTGACGACATTGATATACAATTGTAGACAATTTATCCAAACAACATTTTGACGTTTCCTTTTCTTCATGGTGATTTGAGGCAGGGAAGACTTCCAATAGCACTGCTCCAAATGAGTAGACATCAGTTTCTTTTGACAAGAATGCTGTTTCCCAATAAAGGGGATCATAATACCCAGGTGTGCCTCCGAATTCAGAGAAAGTAAATGAGAATTTGTTGTTAGCGGGTACAAATTTGGAAAGACCAAAATCTGAAATCTTTGCATTCAAATTCACGTCCAACAATATGTTGGCACTTTTAATATCACAATGTAGCACACTTTGCATGGTTCCACGGGGATCGTGTAGGTACTCTAATCCACGTGCTACCCCAATACAGATGTGAAGACGGTCAATCCATGAGAGCTTATTGTTTTTAAGATGCATGCTTGTCAAGACTTTCCTTAGGTAGATACTCATATACAAGAAGATTCTCCCCACCCTCGTCAGAAAAGCCTAAGAGAGAGACAAGATTTTCATGCTTATAACAAGAAAGCATCATGATTTCTTTCCAAAACTGAGTATCCCCTTGTCCAAATCTTCGATTTAAGCGCTTAACCGCAACCATAACCTGCTGACCGGAGTAGTGGAGTTTTCCTTTGTAAACATTCCCAAATCCGCCCCTGCCAATGTAGTTATTGCCACTAAAGTTGTCGGTGGCCAACTTTATGGCTTGAAGGGGAATTCTAAGGTGATCAAACTCTTTAATCGAAGACATTTTATGATTTTGGTAATATCGAAGAAAGAAGGAATTGAAATCAAATAGAAAAATTGAAGGCAAGTACTACAAATGTCTATATATATATATATATATAGCTTGAGAAGCAATGAATGAATGAATTAAGGAGGTATAGATCGATGTGCATGTGTTTCTGTTTCTGGATAGCAATTAAGCTGATGATGGATGGAGGTATTTATCATAAACGAGAAGCATGCATGCATTAATTGGTTAAGGACGACTGATTCCTCTAATATATAGTTGCATTGACTTTGTTTAATATCAAGACCCATTCTTGACAAACTTCAATTAATCGTCATGCAATTAAGCTTACTATAACTACAAGTTGAGAAAGGATGTATTTACTTAAAAAAGACAAGTAGCTACATAATTAACCTTGATTAATTTGACCATTTCTCGTAATAATATAATTAAGCCTTACTAATTCCACAATTTGAAAAGAGTCTATTGAATATAGATAGATAGCATCATTTAGAAAGGTCATGCATGCAAACGATGGACCTCTAATTGTTAGAGAGTTAAAGATCCGTTATTTTTATTTTTATTTTTATTTTATTTAATATAATTTAATACATTTGTTTTTTATTTTATTTTCTCAGACTATATTTTATTTTTTCGAATTGTTTTTTTTTAACAATATAGTTTTTTTGGGTTGTGTATATTATCTACTTCAGCCTTTGGTCTTTCCACAATCTTTGTCCAAAACTGATTTCTCGATGATTTTCCTTAGAGAATTCGTTGAAAATAGACCGGAGGTGTTTAAAGTCCAAACCCAGCTGTCAGGTTTGTCCGTCAGGTGGCATTCCCCAATTACATCTCTCATCTGATTGAACTCCTCCTCCTCTCTGCCCTCCCGAATGGGTCTCCTCCAGTCCCACGGATTTCCGGTCTGAATTCTATCGGCCACAGAAGCTTGTTTTTCCTTCTCTAAGGCGAATAATCTAGGGAATCGAATGGAGAACGGACCAGAACCCCTCCACATATCAGTCCAAAGGGTATGTGGGTCTGATTCATTAAACGTAGAACTCCGATCGAGTATGCTCTCACTTTGAGAAAGTAATTCTTTGTGGTTTCTCAAAATTTCTGGTGCCATATCTTCAAAACTTTAAAATTCTTTATTAATGAGAAAAAATGTCATGACCAAAGCAACAAATGACAACCACAATTTGTCATAAAAAATCCTTCAGAATGAAGAGGATTTTTACACGGAAAAAAATGTAAAAACTAAAGACGCCTTTGACAACTATAAGCTAAATACTTACCAAAGAGATTAAGCTCGATGCATTTCAACAAAATCCATTGCTTACTTGAAGTTTTCCAACCAGTTGCCCTTTCATTTTGTTACACTTATCATACAGATACTTCACCATATCACGGTTTCCATATAAGGCAGCAACACCGAGTGGCATCAATCCTTCACTACCGGTGATTGTCAACAGATTCTCGTTCTTACTCACCAAAATGGTAGCCATTTTAACGTCTCCGGAGGCAGCTGCTAAACAGAGGGCATTGTCGCCAGTTTTAGTCTGAAGTTCCAAGTCTTGAGCTTTCATAAATTTTACAAGACCATCCACGAAATTGGTGCTTTTGGCTGATGCAACAACATGAAGTGTTGTTTCATAATTTCCAGTTATACAAGACTGCACCAATTCCATATCATTTTGAAGGATGTGTTTCGCAGCTTTCCAATCTCCTTTTATTGATGCTTTGCATAGAGGAACACAGGTATTGATGAATTCACTTCTTCTAGCATCTAGGTATTTTCGAAATTAAGTTAATGATCCATTCATCAACGGAATTCAAATAATGCTATTTGGTGTGAGTTTCTGAATTAGTAATTAAAGGGAAACAAAGCCAAGTTTCAGTTCTATTGCGAAGCATAATAAGAAAGTTTTGCTGGTAATTGTATTATATATACAACAACTAATATAATCAATGAAAAATTGTTTCTTCCAACATCACAAAAGAAAACATGTTTTATTAAACATCGAGAGATAGACTAAGAAGGAATAGAATTTCAATTTTCCCCCAATTTGATCAAAGATATTAATGGTTTTGTGGTAATGGGCTCGTTATATCATATTAAACCAAACCATTGTGTTTTTATTTCAATGAAGTTCTAAATTTGATTTTGTTGTAGTGTAAATTCATTAATTACTTTGTAAAATAACACTTACTTGATCTTGATATTGAAATTGAAGTGCAATTTGAAGCTCTCTTACAACCTTAGCGAATGTAGGACGTTTTGTGTGATCTTTGAGCAGACATTAATCCAGGTTGATTGAAAACAGATTCAATACAAAATTGTCAAGAGCAAAATAACATGTTAATACCTAATAATGAATCGATTAAAACATGTATAAGATGTAAACTAGGGTTAAGATCATACCGAATTGGCGACAAAGATCGAGGATCTGCAAGCAATAGGGGAAAAAACTAAAAAGTGATAAAAAAAATCTAGCTAAGCTAGTGAAAAGAAAAGTGACTACAGAAAATGCAAAGTCGAGATAACCATTCAAATATCAGAAAAAAATCATCACTGATCACCAACTCAGAAGATAAACATTAAAATCATAAAACTAACCAAAAAATGACCTAACAATAACATCCCCTTTTGGAAAACAATAACAGCATCCCCTTCACTTTCACTCTTTCCGGTACCTTAATCACTGATAACTTTTACATGAACATCGGTCACATCCTTTGCAATGGATTTAGCGACTTTCTTCATGTTTGCATTCATCTCCAAAGTAAGTATCTCTTCCTCTAAAGCCTTGACCCTTGCCTTTAAAGCAGGAAGTTCCTTCAGGACAAAGGTTAAATTTCTTTCTACAGCGACATGAATATGGAGCAAATTCTCATGAGTGTTGTTCATCTTGAATACTTGGTCCGCCATGTTGGTAAAGTCTTTCTTCAATCGCTCATAATGGATCAAGTCGGATGAATTGACACTAAAAAAAAAATACTTACGTTTTAAAACATACATTTTATTTTATTATAATCGGGGGTCACTTAAATACACTAACAAATACGTTTTATTTAAACACTAGTTGTCTACCCGCGCAATGCTGCGGGAAGTAAAATTTTCCAAGTGATTACAGTTTAGAGGCACAGGAAACGGGATGAAAATGAATATGTTGCGGGTGTGAAAATGTATATATTCATCACATATTGTCTTATGAAATCCAACTCCAGATACATTAATTCAGAATCTAAAATAAATCTCGGTGGAGTTTGGATTCGATTTCTGTAATTGGCAATCTGGAGTAGAACGATCTCAAGAGTTTGGAATTGATCAAATTCATTTTTGATTTATGAAATTGTCTACTAAAATCAGTAGTTTGGACCATATCGGGTTCGAGAGTTCATTGCAAATCATCACAAAAGCATGATATACGAGGTTTTCTCGTATCATTAACACAAAAATAAGTAATCAAAGGGGAGCAGAAACATCCCTACATAAAAGGGGAAAACTTCAAATTGGTGAAATCATTCAAGAACAATAGAAAAAAAGAATAAAATACCAAGATCAAGATCAAGACATCAAAGTATAAACCCGGTTGTAAGCCCCTTCCATGAAGGATTGTTCGAGCTCAACTGCATGTTTTTTTTAAACAACAGCTTATTACCATTACCAACAAAACCAACCAAGCTTTACACAGCCAAATTACAACCCATGAACAAGACTTCACAAAAGCATGATATACGAGGTTTTCTCGTATCATTAACACAAAAATAAGTAATCAAAGGGGAGCAGAAACATCCCTACATAAAAGGGGAAAACTTCAAATTGGTGAAATCATTCAAGAACAATAGAAAAAAAGAATAAAATACCAAGATCAAGATCAAGACATCAAAGTATAAACCCGGTTGTAAGCCCCTTCCATGAAGGATTGTTCGAGCTCAACTGCATGTTTTTTTTAAACAACAGCTTATTACCATTACCAACAAAACCAACCAAGCTTTACACAGCCAAATTACAACCCATGAACAAGACTAACAGGAGCCAACCAAAAGCACACTACAAAACAACTACCACTACCAACCACAGCAAACAACCAAAAAAGTTTAAAGCAAAGACAGACAAAAATTAAATGGAAGCAGGTTGTTTGCAAGCAGCAAACCCCATCAACCACCGCCATGCCAGGGCTTAATCCAGGCAGCCCCTAACCAGCTTAATCCAAACAGCCATGCCAGGGCTCAACTGCATGTTTGATACACGGGTTTTCAAGAGCGGTGGCAGAAAGCAGCTCTAATTCAGTGTGAAACTCGGCGATTCTGTTTTGTACAAGGAGTCTCAAAAGGTTAAGACCTAAGATCGGGTACTCCTGTGGGGATTGCGGGAGACGACCGCTGTTCCAACAAAAAAACAAAATTGAAATTTATAACCAACGTAAAAGATTAGGGATTTCACAGAGAGGTGATATGATGCTGAAATTATAACCAATATAAAAGATTGAAATTATAACCAATGAACAATTCTATTTAGAAAATTAGAACATATTTTGTAAAAGATTTAACCATTACAAGAATTTTTCACAAAGGAGATATGATGCTGAATAAAACGTTACCCTGCATCAGTGTAGTAAGGCTTCAACTGAAAGAAATCTCTCTCAAATGCATCTTGATCTTCCATCTTTACACTAAACACAACAGCATGCTCGTAAATATCCCCTGAAATTGTCAAAAATAGATTTTATAAGAGCCAAATGTGCATGGGAGAGTTGTTTACAAATTATTATCTTTGGCTTATTATGCTAAATAAGGGCCGAATGAATTCCGTTTAAAAGCCCCACACACGTTAGTTTTAAATTAGGGGTTGATTAGTTTAATAAATTTCCTATTTTATTTGGTGTTTCTTTAGTTCCTTAGTCATGAAGGACTAACTTAGTAAGGGCTATAAAAGATAAGCCTTGACCGAATTTTTTTAGTTCAAAGTTCCCTAAAGAGACGTTTGCTTTTATCTGTGTTCTTGCATGAAATACATGCTTTAAAGAACATTCAAATGGATTAATCACCCTCTTTTAACTTTCATTCAATTTAATAGTTTCCTCTCACCTAAAGAATAGAGGCATCTCCAAATCCTCATTCAATTTATTCTAATTCTTTTATCATTCTAAGCAATCAAATTTCTACCCTTTCTTAGAGGTTGTTGCTGAATTGACTTTTGGGGTTTTCAAGTTGATGCTTTGGAGGTTCAAACACATAAAGGTCTTGTGTGTTTGGATGTGTGCAAGAGTCAAAAACTCATACGCATTCATACATGTTAAAATATAAAGAATCGCTATACAATAAGTATGAGAAAGATGGCAATGAAATACTTGATACTGAATACTTACTTGCTAGAGTTAACTCTTGAATTGCATTAGGAGTTTCTTCAAATAATGGAGGGAGGCTTTTAAATTCTATCAGCAGGATCTGCAAGTTAAGAATCAAGACGGATTACCTCAATGCTTTAGCATCTTAACCCCACAATTGGATTTAATCTTATCCCACTATGTATTATTGTTATAAATCCCTCATGCAGTGGCTATACAAATTGTTATAATTGTTGATAGTGGCAGAATGGTGAATAGATCATATATATATATATATATCCATTACTACAACGAGAGCCATGTTTATACAAGAACCAGCAAAAAAACACTTCCAGACATAGCAGCTTAAATTAGTCCTAACAACCAAATAGAAAAAAATGAATATACACTTGCGAGACAATTAACAAATTACATAAACGACTCTATAACCATCAAACAATTGTTGAACATCTCTTGGTAGTTATCCAGCTGTGGTTTCTAACACTGTTTACCTTGTAAGCTTAACAACGTATCTTAATCGAATGTATGCAATAATAGAAAAGGGTTCAAGCAGAAACAACCTAATCAAAATATTCACAAATTTGTAAGCTTGCCGCTGATAAAAAAAACAAATAATGGTAAAGAGTTCAAGCAGAAACAATTTAGTCATTCACAAAATTGTAAGCTTACGACTGTTAATTTTTTTGGGGGCAATTAGAGCTGAACGAAATCGAACTGAAGCAATCTGAGAGGTGAGCATCGAAGATGAACCATTAAAAATTCGACGAAACGCTTAGAAAATGCCATTTCAAGGATTGAAAGCGGTGTGGAAGAGAAGAAATAGGGGTTTACTTGATAAACCCTAGATGTTACCAAAGGGTCATTGACCCAGCGGTACCCAGGTTACCAGTAGAGCCCAGTCTCCCTGGAGGTTAAGGGTTCAAACCGCAGAGTGTGTGTGATTATGTATATGAATACTATATACTTCAAAATTAAATTGATGAATTAGACACCAATATTGATTATGCATATATTATGATAACTTGATTTAAGATTAGATTGCTCAAGCGGCAAAAGTCAAGCACCACGTAATCAATAGAGGAAATACTTTATTGGGCAAATTATTTAAGTTCTCACCTTATAGCCGGTTCTTGAGCTTTTTTGCGGTGGCTAGATCCCTTATCTCCAATCCATTGTTGCCTTGTCTGATTCCAAAGAAGACGACCTGCAAAAATAACAACAACATTCAGATTGTCAGACTACTTTTGTTTTTTTTGTAACCGTGGAAGTCCGGGTCCGCTTGCGTGCTACTCGACTAAGCCCATGGGACACTGAAGATATCAGACAAAAAATCCCTACAGAATCCGAAGAAGACTGAATCTGGCGACCAATGAGAGGAACCCCAAGGGCCTACCCTTTATTTTCCGGTTGAGTTGACCCTTAAGGTTGACTTTTTTTTGCCCACCGGTATTCCAAACTAAGACCTCGTTTTTCAAATTTAAGAAGATGAAACACGATAGCCTAATAAATGTAATTGAATTGAAAACTCACGTTACTGAGTAACAAATGACATACCACGATTAACAAATTCAGGAGGATTGCTTCCAGAACTACAATGGCCATCGAGGGTTGGGTTTGACATGCTAACCGATGACGCGCTTAACTGTGACTGAGCTGCACTATTATCCATCTCATATGTGCTGCTACTCCAAAAGTCTTGTGCCATGCTAGCTTTATTTGTGGTTGAATCTTTTTTAGGCGCTCCACTTGTCTTTTTATCAGTGGTCATAAATGGAACCTTAGGACATCCAAGACAACCTCTGCTCTGTTGCAAATAAGGTTTACAACCATAAAAATGATTAGGAAAAACTAAAAAAAAAGTATCAGCCTCATAATCACAATACTACTATTAATCATAGATAAAGTACATATTGTATTTATACCGAGACCAAAAGAGAATAATACATTATACGATAATACAATAGAACCCTTGGGTAAAAATTCATTAAGGTTCCCACACAGATTTTGTTTCTACTCATATCGATCCAAAGGAATTCAAAATTTCAAATGAATTTATACTCATTAAACATGAAAAACTTACATGGATAAGATAACTGAGTTTATCTTTCAAGTTCTCCATCACCCAATGCATTAGAGGAGCACAGTAAGTTTCAGAAACCAAACAGAAAAAACTCTTTCCTACGAGTCTATGAAATTGACAGAATGAACTTAACTTCATATACATGCTCTCTTGCATAATTTCCAGATTCAGACCACACCAATTTACATATAGGGTATAGATACACACAATCTCTTCACCACAAGAAGTTAAGCATGAACGAAAAGTGAATCACCCCAAAACCACATTTTGTTTGTTTAATTGTTTCTTTTGCTTACACAAGAAGCAAACCATCAGATTCCAATCAAAAGTTAAGTTTAAAGCCAACTACATAGGTAAAGCTATTTGGTTGTTAAATTAACCAACACGGTAAAGAATATAAGACACCAATCTCCTTTTAATCTAACCTTAATAAAAATGACAAGTGCTTGAAAAAGAACCAAATATTAGAAGTCCCTAATTTTCCAGTTTATCCTCCAATCCACTGAATATTGTCAAACACCACATGAATCATTATAACATAAAAGCCCTAGAAGTACACATGTGAAGATAATAAAAATCCCCCTTTCTCCCATGTTAATTAACACCAACTTTGCAGTACTTCTTCTGTCCATTTAAATCTATTTAGTTTCTTCAAATTAATTTTTGTAAAATAATCACATACAAAAGCTACCATATATCCAAGCATGCGATTAATGAGATAGCGAAAGTTCAAAATTTCGCCCAAAAATGGCGAGAGAGAAGAGACTGACCCCATGAATGCAAATATTGGAAGATGTGATTGATGATTGATCTGAAAGTTCGATCAAAGGATCACAAATATAGAGTATCAAAGAAACGCAATCGATCGCCGAACGATAAATCGAGGAAGAAGTGAACAGTAAAACCTGCAAAAATCACCACACACACAAATCTTTATGGTAAACCCTAACAGAAACATCAAATAAACATTAGTAAGATGCTGAATCAATTCGAATCGATGTTGAATCAATTCGAATCGATGTTGAATCGATTTGAACCCAAAGATATTGAATTTGAACCTGAGAGGATATGAGGTGATGAAACCCTTGGTGATTTGAACCGAAGAAGAAACGGCAATTTAGACTGAATATGATTTACAAATATAAAAAGCCAAGCAGTCTTGGAGGTCGAAGCGTCATCTTGGAGAGAGCATGAACGGAACGGTGTAATGATGGAGGTCGGAGCGTGTATCTTGAATCGAGTGTCATGATGACACGGGGCTGCAATTGAGAGTGAGGTGCCTTAATGCTTTTAGGTGTTGGGAGAGATTTTAAGAGATTGTGCATAAAATAGCAGTACTATATGCTTTTAGAGTTGTTTTTAAGAGTTAGGTGCCTTAATGCTTTATAATATAGTATAGATATAGTTAGAAATACATTTAAAAATAAATTTTATATAGAAAAACGGGTCGGTCTCATAACCGGTCCCGGTCAGGCCTTGTTTTTTTTTATAAATATCGTAACCGGTTAAGGACCGACGGGCCCAAACGATCCCAGACCGGGCCGGTCCCAAGTGGGTCCCGATCCCGATCCTTCGATGAGTCCAGGTCGGGTCGGGGCCATTTGGCCATCTCTAGTCATGGGTACAATTACAAACATGGATCTATAATCTTGTTGTTTAAAAAAGAAATGTTAATTTAAGGTTAATCCTATCCGCTATGAATACTATAAAAAACAATCTACCTACTTACTTTGTCTTCATCCTTGATTCTTGAAGTTCCGCAACTGGAACATCGCAATTCTCCATAGCAAATAAAAAGAAACAATAATTCCAAATTGGAAAATTAATTGCTCTATAGATAGATATAAATGGAATGGTGAGGTATAAATTAAGGGAGTTTGTTATGTTATTTACACCCTCTGGATCTAGAATAGGCTTGCAATTAAAAAGTCAATTTTTTTTTCAGAAAATTACGCTTAAATCACCTAGAAATTAGAGAAAGCTTTATTTCATAATCTCTCTCTCTCTCTCTCCATTTCTAGCCACTATTGTTTGCATTTTGGACCGGTTTTGGTCTCTCTCACTAACGGAAGTTAAATAAAAACGTTAGTGCAGGGGCAATTTAGTCTTTTTCTCTAATTTTTTGCCTTATACTCCCTTTCATCTTCTTCCCAAACCCTCTATATATACATACCGAGTACCAACCGGCTGCCAATTATATAGTTCTGACTTCTGAATCTCCATTTTAAACATTATGTGGTGAAATATTTGGTTGTTGAAAAATTTGGACTCTAAAGATTGATAATCTTTAGAGAAAACATGTTCATACTCCTTGTTTTGTGAATTATCTTTTAAGCTATATACCTTGTTATGTTTTATGGATTTTTTTTATGTATTTTGAATGATTTCACCGGACTTACGATTTTATATAAGTTTTTCTAATATAAAATATCATTTAGGTCAATTAGTCCATGGGAAGCCCAACCCGTTTATAGGCTTGGGATAAATGGAACATTGCCTTTAACTTTGGAATTATTTTGTAGGAAGTAGAGACGATTACATCAATATTTGTGTTCCTTTATACGATTGGGAAGCTGCAAATCGCATCCTTCAGAGAAGAGAGCTTGTACGATTTAGTATCACTGAAAATTACGAAACTGCCCTTCACATTGCCGCGTCTGCCCAAAGCATCGAGTTCATGGACGAGCTTGTGAAGTTGATGGACAAGGAGGACTTGGAACTAAAAAACAAAGGTGGTAATACAGCCTTCTGCTTGGCAGCTGCAGCTGGAAATACAAAAATGCTTGAGATTATGGTGAACGCGAATCCGGGATTACTAACGACCCCAGGAAATCAAGGAATGATGCCGCTCTACATGGCTGCTTTATTTGGATACCATGACACCGTGAAATATTTGTACGATAATTCTCGTAAAATGAAGGATGATTTTTGGACATCTCAGAATCGAGGTTGGGTTTTATTGAAATGCATCGAGGCGACGAGGTGGATCTTTTTGGTAAGTATTTTACTATATATGTATAGTAGTTGTTGCATTTTTCCTCTTGTTTCATCGTAGTTTATGTACTTTTCTGACTACATAAACTAGCTAGATGTGAAATCTATGTCTTAGGGCCTGTTTATTGACTCACAACTTATTCGTTGAACTGTTTGATAGTAGCTTAATGATATAGAAAGTGACTTACTTAGTAAGCTTCCAGGGAAGCTTTATGCTGAAAGTCAAGTTTTTTCCAAACATGCCCTCAATTAAAAAACATGCTCATTTCATTTATTAAAAAAACCCTTCTAAGACAGATTAATCCACACAGATAGTTTTATTCATACGGAACTTAACAAAAACCAACCAAACATCCCCTTAATATTGTTCGAGTTTCACCATTTCTCTCCTCATATGGGCTCTTTTGAAGTGTAATCTAATGGAGTTCCACTTTTTGACATATCGTATCAGAGCTAGAGCTAAAGTCTACCATTGATCATAAGGCTCTGACACTTTGGGACAATCTGTGTCTGTCTAGCCTCCGTTGGAGGGGGCATGTTGGTGTCCCATGTATACTAGACTTGACAAATTTTCTCCTATTTCTTATCTCCTCAAAGGCCCTTTTGGAGAATAATTTAACGGACTTCCATATATTCAAACACATATATCTTTTTATATTTGGATACCAAGATCTGACCCAATTCAGATCCTGAAATCTGATTATATTCCGTAGATAAGTTCAATGAGATAGTTTTGGCTTTTGTGATTTTGGTGGTTTTAGCATAACATCCACGCTTTAGTATAAATGGGTTTCCATGTAAAAATGTTATGTTTCGATGTTCATAAATTTCTCTATCATTTTTATTGGTTAATTTAGTCATAACTACATGTTAACTCACCAACTGATTTCAAATCTTTTGTAGATATCGCACTAAATATATTGGAAGATTGCCCAGGGCTTGCACAAACTGAGGGTGTACTTGGAGTTTTGGCTCGATGAAAACCTTATGCATTTAATGATATAAAACCACATTTTTCCTGGAGAATCATCAACTGTGGTGAGTATATATATATATACATATGGGTTGGGTTCACGTGAGACTAGCCTGTTTTCGTGAGACCGTAAGACCATAAAATAACACTAAAACTTCACAACGATTCATTGTGAAGGTAAGCAAAACAACGAACCTTCACAGCAAAAACAATGTGAAGGTTTACCTTCACAATACCTTCACAGTCTTTTGTTGTGAAGGTTTAGTGTTATTTTTTTGGTCTCACGGGTCTCACGAAAATGGTTTGGTCTCACATAATCTCAAGTCATATACATATATATATATATATATATATATATATATATATATATATATATATATATCTCCACTCCTTAATATCTATTATACTCTTTCATTATAGGTTTTAAGTTTTTTCTTTAACATATATGTATATATGGGCTTAATCATTTGAGAACTCCATAATCTGTGAGATGCGTGAGAACTTCTACCTTACAGTTTATTCTTATGCTGTTATGCATACATAGAAGGCGTTTATTCTACAAACCTAACGGTCAGTATAAACTAATTAAGCAATCTCAACCGTTCACCATATAATGAATATTTGATTCAATGAATATCCGGATTGTTACTTAATATAAAACATGGATTATAGTAAATGAACTCTCATACTTTCCATAAATATCCAAATCATAATAAATAAATTCTCATCATTTCTATAACTATCTCTATAAATTAGTTTCTGTGGTTTGTATTAATAGGATGGTTTGCAAATTATGATCCACCCTCTGCATACATATATATATCCTTTTGATTAACTACATGGTTTTTTTTTCTATCATTATTTTCAGTTTTGGCAGTAGTTCAAGTGAGGGTACCTGGAACTTCAGAAAAGGAAAGTGAAGCCATGAAATTACTGAAAATAATTTGGAAAAATATTATGAAAATGCCTAAGGTTGAGATTGATAACTTACTGAGAGGCCCCCATGACAAAATTATGAAGGATGGAAAGCTAGTCCTGAATGTGAAAGATGGAAAACCAACCTACTCTTCCCGAATACTATTTGTTGCTGCGGAAATGGGAAACACAAAATTTGTGGTGGAGCTCATTCGCCAATATCCCGATCTTATATGGAAGCTAAATGATAATAACCAGAGCGTATTTCACATTGCTGTCGCACATCGTCATGAGAGTATCTACAACTTATTGTATGAGATAGGCTCGATGAAGGATATGATAACACATCTGAAAGACCCCGCAGGAAATAATATGTTGCATTTAGTTGGGGAAATTGCTAAGAAAAACCGACTTCGGGATGTGTCAGGAGTCACCTTCCAAATGCAACGAGAATTATTATGGTTCAAGGTAAATCTCTCTCTCGTAAACTTAATTATTTAGATCAAACAATGAATTGTGAAATGTTGGAATAAAACTTGCTATGATGAACAAAAATCACAGGTAATGTATAAATATGCTTGCCATTGATTGATACTTGCAACTTTTGTTCATACAAATCACAAATACATTGACCCTATTTATACACATTGAAAAGGTGCCATCGAACCATCGCAATGGTTCGGTAAAGGTTGTGTTGTTTCATGAAGCATCACACCTCTTCATGAATGGTCACACCCTTTCACTAAAATAACTACTTATAAATATATATATACTTTCTGACTTACTAATTTTAACCCAAAAGTTTAGGTTAACTATCAACACTCCCCCTTAAACTAAACTTTGGTTTAAGGTAGGTCTTCAACTTGCTTTTATCTTGCTCTTCACAGCAGCGTTGGTCCTTCGTCATCATTAATGAGATAAGACTCTTTTTGCTTGTCTTTATTGTCTTTCCACTTCGTACATTCCCTCGCAAAATGGCCGAAGTCACCACATTCATAACATCTGAAGGTGCTCTTGTCTTTAGTTCCTTGACTCGTACTTCTTCCACGTGCATTTGGACTATTCTTCCATTTCAGGCTTTCCTTGGCTTCGTTGTTGAAATTTTTACCTCGCCCTTTACCACGACTTTGGTTGTTTGAACTTGCTATCAGAAGTTTGTCTTGATCATTTGCCTCTGGCGTGTCTTGACTTTTGATTCGTTCTTCAAAGGTTGTTAATCTTCCAACGGCTTCTTCAAACGACATTTTGTCTAAATCTTGATATTGTTCAATAGTTGCCACGATCGGTAAAAACTTCTTTGGAACCGAATTGAGTAGTTTCCTCACAATTATCTTGCTTTCGAGCGTAGTTCCAAGATTACTAAATTTTGCCCTTATATTGCTCAATTTGCTTGCAAAACCACTTACAGTTTCACTTTCTTTCATCTTTAATGACTCTAGTTCACTCCTCAAAGTTTGCGAACGTGCTTTCTGAACTAAGTCTACTCCAATGAACAGAACTTTGATTGAGTCCCAAACTTCCTTTGTAGTCGAGCACTGTGCTACCTGCATTAGAACATCTTCGGGCAATGTTTGAAAGATCATTGCCTTTGATATATGTGCTTTCTTCTCATCCACCGCATTTTCAGCATCAATTGTTTCCCACAGACCATGGGCCTTCAATATTGTTTCCATCAACAATGCCCACGTCGTGTAGTTTGTTTCAGTCAATTTTGGACATTGTAGTGAAACATTTCCTTGTTCTCGAACTGATGCACTGCTTGATGCGTTATCATGTTTGTCACCTTCTTTTTCTACCATGCTTGCTTGCTTGCTTTTAACTTGCTTACTTCTTACAAATCAGAACCGAGATGGTTTCTAGTTTTCTTGCTCTTGTGTTTAATCAAAAGATCAAAACACTTACTTACTACTGGCCAACTTGCTAACTAGGTTTTCTTGCTAAACTTGCTCAATATTGACCAACTTGCTAATCAATATTGTATTTCCAGACCCACTTGCTAATCTGGCTCTTGCTTGCTTTGATCAAAATAATTGATCCTTTCTTGCTGATATTAAACCTCAATGATTCTAATTTCTTGTTGTTTTGAATCAAGGGTTCTACTTGCTATTTGAACCTAAGAAAAGGTTCGAAACTTGCTAGTTGAATTTTAAGGTTCGGAACTTGCTATGAACCTAAGGATTCGGTTTTGACTTGCTAAGAATCACTAGGATTCGGTTTAACTTGCTATTAACCAAAAATGGTTCGGTTTGTAACTTGCTATTTTGTATTTTTCAATCTAAAGTGAAAACTTTTATATTTTTTAGAAAAAATACAAAACCTTCTTTTCTTACTATTTTCAATTGATTTAGGATTATATATATTTTTTATTTTTCTAATCAATGAATAAAGTAAATTGAAAGAAAAATAAAATGGTTACTTAAAACTTTTCCTAAATCCCAATTGATTTATATGCCCCTGCTTTTTACTTTCCCTTAATTAAAAATATAAGATTTTTCAAAAATCCTTATAATTTTAATTAAAATTTATCTTAATATAAAAATCTTTAATAATATAAACTTATTATAAACTATTAAAATATCTTAGATTAAAACCAATTTAATCCCTATCTCTTTCTTTTAGGTTAAATCAATAATTTGGGGAGAGAAAAAAAAACCTGCGTACTTTTGTCGAACCAGTAAGAACACAAAGTTGTGTTCTTCTTCTTTCTTGTACAAACACCGAACACCCCTAGTGTTCCCTTTTGCTCGCGTTTTTTTTTCGAACCAACAAGAACGCCCCGAAGAACCTGCTGTTCTTCCTTGTTTCTGTCTGAACCACAAATCAACCCAAGTTGTGTTTGTTTTTTTTCTTCGATCAAACTCCGGTTACAACCGTTTATGTGTTCGATCTCTTCAACGAACATGTATCCTTCTTTCTTCTTTCCTTCTTACTTGATTGATTCCCGGAATCGTTCTCGCTCTGATACCAATTGTTGGAATAAAACTTGCTATGATGAAAAAAAATCACAGGTAATGTATAAATATGCTTGCCATTGATTGATACTTGCAACTTTTGTTCATACAAATCACAAATACATTGACCCTATTTATACACATTGAAAATGTGCCATCGAACCATCGCAATGGTTCGGTAAAGGTTGTGTTGTTTCATGAAGCATCACACCTCTTCATGAATGGTCACACCCTTTCACTAAAATAACTACTTATAAATATATATATACTTTCTGACTTACTAATTTTAACCCAAAAGTTTAGGTTAACTATCAACATGAAATGTTTTTTTTGGAAGGGCGTCCTACGCAATGCTTAGACTAATTACTTGGCAAATTTTGATCATAAGACATCAGTCTGATTAAACCTCAGTGACCACAACACTTGTGTACGTCTGGATTCAAATCCTGGGCAGATTGGATATTCCACCACATCTCCAGGGCCTTAACCAGTATGGACAGATTGGATATATTAATGAACTAAAATATATACACACATATGTTGTAGGAAGTAGAGGCTATGATCCCTCCTTCTTATAGAGAAAGGAGGAATGCAGCTGGCCTAACACCACATGAATTATTCACAAGGGAGCATAAAGAACTAGTTTCCAAAGGTGAGGAATGGATGAAAGGAACAGCTAATCAATGCATGGTGGTTGCCGCACTTATCGCAACCATAGTATTTGCCGTTGCCTTTTCAATTCCAGGTGGATACGACCAAAATAATGGATTTCCTACGTTTCTCCGAAAAGAAATTTTCATTGTGTTTGTCATATCAGACGCTATTTCTTTGATCTTCTCTTCAGCATCAATCCTCATGTTCTTATCCATCCTTACATCTCGTTATGCTGAACAAGATTTCTTGGAATCATTACCCCAGAAATTGATGATAGGTCTAGCAACACTTTTCCTCTCAATAATGACCATGATGATCGCGTTTAGTTTCAGCTTCTTCGTGCTTTATCATAACAAGTTGATTTGGGTGCCAATTGTTATTAACGTAGTTGCTGTTGTACCTGTCGTTTTGTATGCTAAACTACAGTATCCTCTTTTGATGGACGTGTATCGCTCCATATATGGTTCAAGGTATATCTTTAAGCCGAAGAAACGTATGCTTTACTATAAAAACCCAAAGTTCTAGTTGTTGTCCTTGGTTATAATTTTGAATATAAAGTTCCATTTGAACATTTTTAGGGCAATTTATTAAACCATGATAACATTTATGTAAATGATTGTGGTATTGTTTTTCCTTTGTAAAGTTAATAAAGAGTTTTTTGTTTAATTGTTGTTATCATTCAAATTCTTTTCCCCTCCCATTATAAGTTTCAAGGAGCAAGTCATTAGCATTGTCATAGACTCGTAGTATAAATAATAATAAAAATAAAAAAATAAAAAACATTATGTTTGACCTCCAACCAAATAGTATAGTGTGTAGCTAAATAGTTAATCGTCAACACTACTAAACAAACAAACAAATTCGGCGGGAATTTTCAACAGATTATCTAGCGGATAATCACCGACGCATTACTAGCATATTTCGGCAGAAGTTAAGAGAGTCAAATGGCGTTGAGTTCCGTCGGAAATCCGCCGAAAGGCCAGCGTAAAATATTTTTTAATTTTTCTAAAAAAATCTTACGTTTTTCCTGTGGATCTCGATCTTTGGCAGCTTTCCAGCAGATTTTATATATTTCTTTAACCATCTATTTTTGAAACCATTAGAATAAAATTAATTAACTTTTCCGGTGGATTTTAGTTAATTAAAATAAATAAATAATTTTCGACGGTTTAATCCGCCGGAAATCCACCAAAAGGTTAATCTTAATTACTTATTTAATTAAGTAATTCAGTAAACAAAAAACAACATTCTGCCGGATTTTCGACGGCCCAGATCTGTCGGATAGTTAATTTTAATTACTAATTTAATTAAGTAATTCAGTAAATGGAAAACAACATTCTGGCGGATTTCCGGCGGCCCAGATCCGCCAAAAATGTGAAATCCGCCGAAAAGTCCGCCGGAAAAGTCAATCATCGGCGCCTTTTATTCCGGCCGTCGTATTTGCCGGAAATCCGCCAAAGGTCAAATTTTCGGCGGATTTAGTTGCTGAAATTGCAAATTTTATGAGATGTTATTTACTTAACAGTAAAACTTGTGTGTATGATATTTTAAAATTTAGTGTGTGATTGACATAAAATCGATAAAATAATGTTAATTTTCACTGTTTTGAGCTCGGTGTATACGCAAAGGGACGGATGGATTTTGCTCAAATACACAAGTTCAGTTAGCAAAAGGGCGGGAGGGAGGCTTGAAACTCCTCCGTTAGCTTCAGCCGCTGAGTCAGCTTTACAATGCCTTCCGTACATGAAGTTCGTAAGGAACGGATTCCGTATGTGGACAGTCGGGATTTCCTATCTGGAATCAACCTTTTTGCTCAAATTTATCATAGCTTTAATATATTTATTGATGTTATGATTAAAATTGGTCTTAAACATGGCTTTATTAAAAGTATTCCACTATGCGCCCCTTTCCTTTTTATTTCTCATTACTTTCTTTATGCTTTCTTCTTCCCTACTATGTTGTTGCATTCTTTCTTTTCAGACCAAAATCATAAAATGTCTTCCATAAAAGAGTTTGAACACCTTAGAATTCCCCTTCAAGCTATAAAACTCGCCCCCAACAACTTCGATGACAATAACTACATCAGTCGTGGTGGATTCGGAAAGGTTTAATTATAAAGGAGAACTCGTCCGCTTTGGAAAGACAGTTTCGGTTGCCGTCAAGTGCTTAGATCGGGCGTTCGGACAAGGAAACCCTGAGTTTTGGAAAGAGATTATGATGCTTTCCCGTTACAAACATCAAAATCTCGTCTCTTTGTTAGGGTTTTGTTACGAGGATGGTGAGAGTATCTGTTAATGTTACATTATCTTGTACCATGTAGTATTATAGTTGAGGGACCAAATGTGACATGTTGTCAAACTTTGAATAGTATATATAGTATACTATCTGTATTTTTAGGTCATAACATACAACATACAAAATACACACGCCTCTATCTTCGCAGCCTCCTTCCACTTTGTAAACCTCTCAACCTTCTGTGAAGTTGTAAGCTGCAAGTTCTTCAATCATATATAGAGGTGTACTTCTTTGATTCATATATCTTGTGTATTTACTCTTATTACTTGTCATTGTGGGATCACAATTGGTATCAGAGCTTAATATCATTTTGTTCAGATTTGTTCTTAAAAGTTGTACGTATCTGTATTCTTCAAGTTCAATTTTTTTGGTTGATTTTGGTCTCTGGAGTTCTTCTAGTGGTTGGAATCGATCAAGAAGTGAAAATAGAAATTTCCTGTGTATTTAATTACGCATATCACCAGGAAATTAGATCAATACGTGCATCTTCTCTGTTTTTCACGAAGTCTCTGTTTTTGAGTAAAACTCACTGTTTTGCTCATCAAATCATGGTTAGGTTGGTTTTTAGACAAAACTCAAGGTTATAAAAGTGCCCAGAAATTACCCAGGAACACTCGTTCAAAATTTCAAGCATTTTTGAGTTCATTTGAACATCTGCTTAAAAATCATCATAACCATCGCAACCAACTAATATTCATATCTCTCGCAAGATTCAAACCCCTTGCAATCTTCTAGAAATTAAGACTGCGAGCCTCGCAACCTTCTAGAATTCTGGACTGCGAGCTTCGCAACTTTCAGGATCTATGGACTGCGATCCTCGCAATTTTCAATTGCGATCTGTTTCTTGCCTCGCAATCTGTTATTGCGATTTGTTGGTTTGGTGTTTGCCTCGCAATTGTTAACTGCGAGACTTAGTTTCGATCGCAATTGTTCACTGCGATCCAATTACATTGCGATACTTTGTTTGCCTCGCAACAGATTGTTGAGACTTTTTGTTGCATCGCAAACAGTAGCCTCGCAACCCATACAAAGGCAGAGACAGAAAGAGTTTGTTGAAAAAGAAAGCTACTGAACAAGAGATAAATCGATCAGACAAGTAATTAAATGACTACAAGAGATGTGCTATCCATTGGTTCCAAAGACAAACCTCCAGTTCTCTTTACATCAGAATTCAAAATTTGGAAAGACAGATTCCTAGACAGGGTAGATAGACAAGAGAATGGAGAATTCATTATCAATTCTCTAGATAATGGACCAATGAAGCCTATAACAAGAAGAGGGATTGCTATTGATGGTGATCCAATTCCAGATATTGTTACTGTTCTACCGATTCACTACTCTGTTGAACAGAAGAAATTGTACCAAGGAGATAAAATGGCGAAATCTCTAATTATTCAGGCCTTGACCGATAATGTCTATCGGAGGGTAGACAGCAAAAATCAATCTGGTAAAGCCATGTTTGATGAACTGATAAAGTTATTTCAAGGATCTGAAGTAGAGAATCAAATGAAAATCTCAACCATCATCAACTCATACGAATGCTTCAAACAGAAAGAAGGAGAGACTCTTGACTCTGCTTATGTACGCTTCACCACAATATTGAATGAGCTAAGCAGGTTCAAAATAGAGAGGAAGGTTATTGAGCACAACGTAAAATTCCTGACCGTTCTTCAACCAGAATGGAAGAAGTACGCTCACCGAATGAAGCAGAATGCTAAGCTATCAGAATTACCTCTACAACAGATGTTTGAAACGTTGAAGCAGGATGAAGATGATGCTGAAGCGAAGAAAGTGAAGAAGAATAGGAAAGTGAAGAATGAAGATAAAAGAGGGATGAAGGATGAAGAGCAAGATCCACTTGCGTTGATTTCAAGCAGAGGATACTCCCAGGATGAGGAGAACCAGTCTGAAGGAGAAATGGAGGAAGCAAGTGGGATAGAAGAAATAGAGAGAATGAAGGATTCTCTGGCTCTGCTTACCAGTTCTTTTCAGAGAAAATTTGGGAAAAGTCCTGGTTCTAATAATCAGAGGTATGCGTCGGGCTCAAAGAACTTTGAGCATAGGGCGCATGTTGAATCAAGCAAAAGAGCAGAATACAGGAGGCCGGAAGAGTACAAAAGGCCTACTGAGTATAGACGGCCAAATGATTACAAGAGGCCAGAGGAGAAAAAGATTTTTGAGAAAAAGGAAGAACCACAGACTTGTTACAACTGTGGGAAACCTGGTCATTTCGCGAAGGAGTGCTGGAAGCAGATAGTGAAAGATACCAATTACTACAAAAACAAGTTGTTGCTTGCTGAAAAGAAGCAATCGGGTATTGCACTAAAGGTAGAAGAGGATTACTGGCTTGATCATTCTGATGATGAAGCTAATAATGAGACTACTGCTCAAACAAAGATGTGCTTCATGACCAAAGAAGCCGATGATGAAGGAGCAGAGTCTACTTCAGAACAGGTATATTTCGATTTCTATAATCAATTTATTTCTAAACAAGCATGCTTAACACAAAGGTTAGAAGAATTAAAAGCTGATGAGAACATTGCTAATGAAATAATTTCAACTCAAAAGGAAAGACTAATAGAACAAGACAGTCAAATTACTGAATTGAAAAAGAAAAAGACTGAATTCGATATTGGTCATGCGTACTTTCAAGATAGAGTATCTGAACTATCGGAAAAATTAATGAGTTCAGAAATAAAGAATAGCGAGTTTGAAAGTCTTTTACATGCTTATAAAGAAAGAAATGAAGAGCTGAGTGAAAATATCAAAGATCTGGAAAATAAACTGTACAAAGCAGGTCAAACAGAACAAACAATTCAAATGAATAAGCCAAACAAATTCAGATACTATAACGCAAAGTGGGGTATTGGATATGACAATCCTCAGTACCTAAGGAATGCCATAACTAAAACTCCCACTCAGTATGAATTTGAATGGTTTATGCCTGTTACACATCCTTGCTATCAAATCAAACAACTTCATGAGGAAGAACAAAAGGCTGAGGAAGAAACAAAAAGAAAAATCACTGTTAGAATGCAACTTCCTTTTTGGTATGGTCCAGAGAATGCCAAGGCATTAGATAATGAAAAAACCTTACCAAATGATTATTTTGAGAGTTATATTGTTAAAGAACCAGAGGAAAAAGAAAATACTCAAAAGGGTAATCCTGAAAAATCTGTTTTGGAAGGAAAAAGGTATTTTCCACCAATGGTTCTTGAACAAAAACTCATGGAGCTCGAAAGGAATATAATTTTTAATGTTGAAGAAATCAGAAACGAAGATCAACTTCTTTTTTATATTGAAAAAGAAGTTATCTTTACTGTTTTGTCATATAGCATAAATGATGAACCTGAAAGCTTTGAAGAAAAGAAATCTCTAGAACTTAGATGTTTGGATCTTTCAGATCAACTATTTACTTTTCAGAAAACGCTTTTTCTTGAAAGACAACTAATAGGGAAAGAAAGAGAGAAACTTAAGTTCGAAAAAGAATCTCTTGTATCTAAAAATACCGTTTTCTCACAAAGAATATCCGAAAGCAAGATTGAAGACATTCGCAATGTCGACAGACTTGTTTTTGAGATTGAAAAGGAAGTTGTGATCACAGTTCTTTTAGAAAACTTAATTGATATGAAAAGAAAACTTGAGGAAATATCTGATGAAAAGGTTTCAAACGTAACACATTCTTCTGATTCAGATCTTTCTTCATGCAAAGCTTTCATGGGAACAACTGTTTTGAAGGGTTGTAAAATAGATGACCAAGAAAAAGAAATAGATGATTTTCTTAGTAAACCAACATCTCACGGTTATGATTTTTGGAATTTAAAGGAAAATTCTGTTAAACATGCTTCATCAGAATTTAATGAATTTCATTATCCTAAGTCTTATGATTTCTTTTATGCTTCATCAGAAAGTGATTCTGATATTGATAGTATGGATGTTGGTAAAGGCAAAGGCAAAGTTGAAAATGAATTGCCTGTTCTATTTGACTTCAGTGCAAAACTTCCAGATCACACTGATTTTTTGATAAAAGAAGAGGAACCTAAAAAGATCATTTTGGAAGGGGAATCTTCCAAGTCTTCAGAGAAAATTTCTATCAATGATTACTATTCTAAATCTAAATCAAAACAATCATTTCAGAAAAAGAAAAGAAAACCAAAACAGAAGAAGCATGCTAAATCTACTCAAACTCTATATTCAAAATCTCACAACTCTTCTTTGTCTGGTGTTTCAGATCGTAATTTAAGAACCAACAAGAAACTTGAGTGGAAGATAAAAGCATCCACACAAGAAGTGACAAAGATCAAATCATCCAAAGTTCCTTTAAATGTTTTAAATTTCAAGAAGGACAAGTTGTTTTTGAATGTAATTAATCATGCTGTTGACAATAGAAAACTTGTAACACCTTGCAAGATTTATACAATGCAACAACTGATTAACTTGTCTCATGATAAAATCTGTTGTGCTTCATGTGGTGTGGATGATTTCATTGGCAAATCTGACTATAACTGTTGGTTGTATACACCTAATTACTCTAACAATGGTAATAGAAAGAGAATTGCCAATTTGAAATGGCTACCTAGAACTACAAAGACTCCTAACCCAAAAGGACCCAATTGGCAATGGGTACCTAAAACTGTTTAAATTCCTTTTTGCAGCTCTGTCATGTGTGGTACTTGGATTCTGGTTGCTCAAAACACATGACTGGAAGAAAGGAACTCTTGAGCAACTTTGTAGAAAGAGATGGAGGGAGAGTCAAATTTGGAAATGATCAGTACTCTCCTATCTTAGGTTATGGAGACATAGTAACAGACAAGGTCAAAATAACCAAGGTTAACTATGTTGAAGGATTGGGACACAACCTGTTTAGTATAGGTCAATTCTGTGACAAAGACCTAGAAGTACATTTCAAGAAGACTCGGTGTGCAGTTCTAACCGATGACGGAAATGAACTTCTAGTTGGGTCGCGCAATTCAAATCTTTACACCATTGACCTATCCAAGCTAAACCCCAAGATAAATGTGTGTCTGATGTCAAAGGCATCGTTTGACAAAAGCTGGTTATGGCACCGAAGACTATCTCACCTCAACTTTCGATACATTCAAAAGCTGCAGACAGGTGATTTAGTTACTGGTCTACCAGAACTGAAGTTTGAGAAAGACAACTTCTGTACTGCATGTGAAACAGGGAAGATAAAGCATGCTCCTCACCCACCAAAGCCGGAACCCAACACAAGCAAAGCACTAGAAATTCTTCATATGGATCTCTGTGGTCCGATGAAGACTCAGAGTATCAATGCCAAACGATATGTGTTAGTTGTTGTTGATGATTTCTCAAGATATACATGGGTCAAGTTTCTTCGTTCAAAAGACGAAACTCCAGACTTGATCATCTCATTAATCAAACAGATTCAAGTGAATCTACAACTATCAGTTCAGAATATCAGATCAGACAACGGGACAGAATTCAAAAACAGAACTCTTGATGACTTCTTTCAGTCATTAGGAATTTCACATCAACATTCTGCGGCCAGAACACCTCAGCAAAATGGTGTAGTTGAAAGACGAAACCGAACACTCGTTGAAGCGGCCAGAACGATGCTGTCTTATTCTGATCTACCTCTGTATCTGTGGGCTGAAGCTGTTGCAACGGCATGCTACACACAAAACCGTTCCATTATACATCGACGGTTTGGCAAAACACCATATGAATTAATGAATAATAGAAAACCTGTAATACACTACTTTCGTGTGTTTGGTTGCAGGTGCGTTGTGCTGAACGATAAGGACAAATTGAACAAATTCAGTCCTAAAGGGCTGGAGGGCTTCTTTATCGGATACTCGCTCACATCAAAGGCTTACAGGATCTATCTCAAGTCTTCAAAGAATGTGAAAGAAAGTGTCAATGTCAAATTCGACGAATCTGAAGAAATGGCTTCTGTCCATAACAGTACAGAACCCGCAATATCAGGGATCCTAGCATCCGAACAAATACGTCCGATGGTGACTAGGACATCAAACAAGAATCAAGCTTCCACTTCTAACTCAAAGCCCAGTGATCTTGATTTATTGTTTGAATACTTTTATGATGACTACTTTAATAATGATAACTCTTCGTCATCTTTAAATAACAGGAGTCAGGTTGCAACACCAGCTCAGGCTTCGTTGTCGGGTCCTTCATCGGCACCCTCAACAGATGCAACGACTCAGACAACATCTTCGAGTGACAGGCATTTGGTTTCTACACAAGAAATCATCATGAGAAGTAAACGACAACGTGAATCCACACATGGTGCTTCTTCGTCGGGTACAACTTCAAATGTCAATGATGATGGGTCTGCAAACATACCAGAGTCATCTTCTGAAGCAGAACCGGAGGCAGTTCCTGTTGACACATCTGTCAATGAACCTGTCAAAACACCGGAACCTATCTTGACAATACAGTTGAATTCGATAAAGACCCTACCTTGGTGGATCCAAATGTAGGTGCTGCATCTCTCCCACACTCAACGAAATGGACGCAGAGTCACCCCATTACTCAGGTTATTGGTCAAGTCAACGAACCAGTCAAAACAAGATCGGCAACGGCAAACGAGGTCCTATTTGCGCTCTTTCTTAGTCAAGTTGAACCTACATCTGTTCAACATGCCTTAGAAGATCCAGATTGGATAATTGCCATGCAAGATGAGCTGAACTCATTTGAAGCTCTAAAAGTATGGAGACTTGTTCCTAGACCAAAGGGTAAAACGGTCATTGGTACAAAATGGATCCTGAAGAACAAGAAAGACAGTGAAGGGATTGTGATAAGAAACAAAGCACGCCTTGTAGCGAAAGGGTACAGGCAACAGGAGGGAATAGACTATGATGAGACATACGCATCGGTTGCTCGCTTAGAAGCAATACGGATATTTCTTTCATACGCTGCCTACAGAAACTTCACTGTTTATCAAATGGACGTGAAGACAGCATTCTTGAACGGCGTTTTGAAAGAAGAAGTATACGTTTCTCAACCAGAGGGTTTTGTGGACACAGATTATCCAGATCATGTCTACATACTTGACAAAGCTCTCTATGGTCTGAAGCAAGCCCCTCGCGCCTGGTATGAAATCCTATCTACCTACTTACTTGGTGCTGGCTTTCGAAAAGGTAAAATTGACACAACTCTCTTTACTCTGGAACAAGAAGGTGAGATTCTTTTGGTACAAATTTACGTCGATGACATTATTTTTGGTTCAACTAATCCTGGATTATGCACGTGGTTTTCGGGTTTAATGATGACCAGATTCCAGATGAGTATGATGGGAGAGATTAATTTCTTTCTCGGATTACAAGTCAAGCAGTTCTCGACAGGTATCTTCATCAACCAATCAAAATACGTGTTTGACATTTTGAAGAAATACAAAATGGAAAACTGTACTTCGATTGGTACACCTATGGCTCACCAATCAAAAGTTGGTCCTGATCCAAACGGTGTAGATGTCGATGTCAAGAACTACCGAGGGATGATAGGTTCATTAATGTACCTCACTGCGAGTCGTCCAGATATAATGTTCTCTACATGTTTATGTGCAAGATTTCAGGCACAACCAAAACAATCACATCGAAGTGCTGTTACAAGGATCTTTCGATATTTGAAAGGGACACCGTACCTTGGACTTTGGTACCCAAAGGGATCAGGATTCGAGCTCACTGCATACTCAGATGCAGATCATGGAGGTAGCTTGCTAGACCGGAAGAGCACTTCTGGTCATGTTCAGTTTTTAGGGGAAAAGTTGGTCAGTTGGTCATCGAGGAAACAGAACTGTGTTTCTACATCAACTGCGGAGGCAGAGTATGTTGCTGCGGCCAGTTGTTGTTCACAAGTTCTGTGGATGAGGACTCAACTGCAGGACTACGACTTCAGATACGAGAAGATCCCTATCAACTGTGACAGCAAAAGTGCAATTGCCATTACAGCAAATCCGGTTCAACACACAAAGACCAAACACATAGATGTCAGGTATCAATTCATAAAAGACTATGTGGAAAAAGGTACGGTTGAATTATATTTTGTTCCAACAGAGCATCAACTTGCCGATTTGTTTACAAAAGCCTTGGATGAAAAACGCTTTAATTTTTTAATATCCAAGCTTGGCATGTTGAACATGAAAGTGTAATATCTAATTTGATCACTTAATGGATGGAAATATGTATCTTTCAATCTAGATAAATCTATCTAAATTGATACACTCATATTTTCATCACATTCTATTATCAACATAAGATATTTCAATTTCATGTATTTGTTGTGTTTCAAAGTTTATTTTATCGTAACGATACAATTGTGATGATATCTATGTGTGCAAAAGACTTGTTCATAGTCTCAGGGGGAGTACAGGAAATGGAGAATGCACAAAAAGAGGGGGAGTGTGCATACATGACAGAGTAAGTAAAAGGTATTTCCAAATACTTACTGCTTGAAGATAACAAGGTAAGTGCTTCTAACTTGTATTTTTTACAAACCCTTATGCATCATTTAAGGGGGAGTGAAAAATAGTCTTGGAAATTACCTAGTTTAAATAAACAATTGGAAGTTGGACATCTTCCAGTGGGCTAAAATTTGGAAAAAGATCAAAAATGTCAAAATGTCAAAATTAATCAAAATTCCTCGCAATAGAAGACTGCGATGGAAAGATTCCATCGCAATAAACTGTTGCGATGCAAAGATTCCCTCGCAATTGTTAACTGCGATCCAAAGATTCCCTCGCAATTGTTAACTGCGATCCAAAGATTCCCTCGCAATCTTATATTGCGAGGTTTGGGATTTTTCATTGCGATCCGTTTTTTTTAATTTTGGGCAAATCAGGTAGTGACACGTGTCACGGATTTCAAATGTTTATATATACTTGCGATCTTTGATTTAGTCTTTATTTCAAAACCTCTCCATAAAAGAACCCTCGTTTTTCTCACGATACTGAACATTGCGATTCGACCAAAGGAGTATTATTTGTTGATTCTATTCCGTGTAATCGACTACATTCGATTAAGAGGTATGTATTCTCGATTCTTATTACATTTTCATCCGATAAAACTCCTATTTTAATCGATTTTGCATCTAGGGTTTAAGGGGTTTTAGGTTAGGTCTCTGTCACATGCTAAAACTTGATTGATTGGTGCTTGTTAGATGTTTTAAATGATTAGGGTTTACTCACAAACTAAAACCGAGCATGCTAGTATCAATTTTAACATCTATACATGCTTATTTCGTAAATCTGGAAAATCACATGGGTTTTACTGCTAATGTTCATAAGCCTCGCAATCATCTGACATTCAAACGCCTCGCAACACATACTCTTTAAGACTGCGATCCTCGCAACCTTCCAGGTTTTGCGAGCCTCGCAATCTTCTACATCTGTTGACTGCGAGCCTCGCAATCGTGCATTGCGAGGTTTCTTACACTTTGCATTTTTTTGGGATTTTTTTTTCAAGAAAAATACCTTTCTGTTTGAATTGCTTAAATCTGTTCTAACATGTTAAAATACCTTACAGATGGCTGAACAACCTGCTGAATATGCATCCGATGACAACACCATCATCGCCTCGCAACGCTCTTCACATCCGTCCGTCAATGCCGTTGACCCGGATGAAGAAATCATGCCGAGGGCCAGCTTTCTAGCAATCCGTGAAAACAATCATCACCTGGATCTTGAAAGCAACTTCTCTCACCGGATAATTCTAGAGATCATCCGTGGTCATCCAATTCGCACTGCACTGACAAGGGTCGAGAGAGTGCCTGCCATTTATTTACAACAATTTTGGCACACACTCCGATTCAATCCTACGGCTCGACCACAGCGATTCAATGCTAATATAGACCATTTCGAAGTAAGGATCACACTACAAGGCTTACGTCGTGCTCTCGAACTTCCAAGACGCGACAACTTCGAAGATCCAGCTGTTTCTGAAGAATTATTCACTGATATCCGCAGCCTTGGATATCAAGATCCAAGAGTCCCCGTACTCACCGGTTCATCACAATTCAGAAGACAACATCTACCGCCGGTGTGGTACACCCTATGCTCAATCCTCAATCGCTGCATGACATCTAAGCATACTGGCCTAGATAAGACGAATCTAGCGATCCTAAAGATGTTTCATGCATTCGCCTTCAACCGCAATATAGACTATGCTGTCCTTATCTGGAATGAAATGGTGGAAATTGTTGCAGATCAGCTCAAACCCAAAATGAGACGCAACTTTGTGCCATTTCAACGGTTCTTCCAAATCCTGATTCATCAGGCTATGCAAGACCGACCGGAAATCCCAAGAAGAGAGGAAGCTGAGCGAGGACCAGCAAGCTGGATGCACCGCCTTGTACCGCCAGCACATGAACCATTCGTACATACCGCCGTTATTCGACCAGAGGTACTGAATTATGCCGACCAGGCTAGTTGGGTAGTGATTCAGTATAGGGAGCAAAACGCATTAATGGACCAGCCAGATTCGGCTGGACCTGCCCAAGATGCAAACCCAGTAGGTGGTGAGGGTCCTATTGTCGAGGGGGTTCAGGAACAAGGGGTTCTTGAACAACGAGTGGTGAGAAGAACAACAAGAAAGAGAGTGGGGGGTAGGACTCGAAGTACTGGTCGTGCTACATCTTCACGCTCTGGCGATCAAGCAACATCTTCTTCAAGCCAAAGAACAGAACCATTCAGTCCTCTAGTTGATTTTGGTGATTATGAATATGACTCAGATCCAGATACAAACTTGTTACCAAGGCAAACAAGAAAAAGGCCTCGAGTTGAAACACCTGGTGCAGGTTCATCTAGACAACCAGAACCTATGGTTACTTCTACAGTTGCTGCTGTTGATACTTCACTTATACACGAAGAAGTAGACGTAGATGAAGAAAACGTACTTAGTGGTGAGGCAAGAGGGAGAAAAGAAATGAGCGAAAATGTGAAAGAGTCGGAAAAAGTTATAACTACCGACTCTTCCCAAGCCGATCCAAGCCGGGCAACCACATCTTCTGCCAACGTGCGTTCGTCGCCGTTGAGCATTGAAACAGCCATGGTCCGCCCAACCATGCAGTGCACACCCCCACCAAGCCACTCATCGGTCTCTCAACAGGCCGGTGTTTCATTCAGCACAGGGGAATATGCACAAAGTCTATCGGCAACACATTCGGTGTTCGCTGGTATTGAAACAGGTAGGCCCCTGCCCCGGCCACCGACTTCATTTCAGAGCACATCGAGTCTAGCGCCTTTTGGAACAACTTCTTTTCCTAGGTCACCGCTATTTGAACAACACCTTGTTGGGAGCTTTCGTGCCCCAACCGGAACACCCAGAGTGCCACCCTTTGTTGGTGCGTCACGAGGATCGGGTGGAAGTCCTGTCATTGCTAACACTATGCCAGCTTTGAACACAGGCAGTACGGTTGCTTCAACCGATACTTCAACCAGTAACCTAAGTGGTCTGGGTGTTAGTGCTGAACTCGAACGAGCGTTTAGTTTGGTTGGCCCTCCTCTGAATAGATTCGTGCCACTTACTCTGCTAAAGCATTTCGTCAGATCTATCGACAACACATATCAGGCTCATACTGACAAAATGAAAGCAGAGTTTCAGAAATTACGTGATGATGTAATCAGAGCGGTGAAAGGTAAAGGACCGGCTGAATCTTCTACATCTGAACCTCAACCGACTAGAGCCGAACCCGTTCAACAAGATCCAACATCGATCCCGTTAAATCTTGCTCCTGAAGATCTACTCAAGTCAGAGCTGCTTGCATGACTTCTTGCCAAACACGATCCAAGACCAAGCGAGGATGTCGATCTTATTAGCTTGCTTCGTCAACAAACCGGACCTCCACCTCCACCACCGCCTCAAGCTTCATCAACCACCAATCCACTGCTTGTTCCCCAATTTGAGCAGCTAAATACCTCAATCTCCAATATGGCAGATTCCTTTTTGGCTGGCTTTCATTCGATTGTCAAAAGGGTCGAAGTAGTCGAACTGGCTTGTGGTGTTCAAGCTGAAACCGCTCAGAAAAGAAGACATGATGATCAGGATGATCCAGATCACCATGAGGGGGAGAGTACAGGTACAGGTGTTGGAACAAGTACAGTTGCTGCTTCTGAGAGCACTGCAGTAGAGAAAGAAACTGAGACATCATCCGGTAAAGCGTCCGAGGATACAAGTAAAGGAGCCACTGACTCAGAGAATCTCGATATTCTAGCTGATGTCATAGCTGGGGTTGAAAAGCCTTCGGCTAGTGACAATAGAACAGAAGATGATTGGACGACAGACGTTATAATCATAGATTCAGATGAAGAGCCCGAACGAACAACGGTGCAGATCAAACAAGAAATTGCAAATGTGTTTGATTCTTCTGATACTATGATGGTTGCTCTAGATTTAGAGACTGAAGCTCCAGGATCTTCTATTCAACAAACAGATACTTCAATAACTCCAGCTCAAGCTCAAGTAATTCAACCGCAAGCTCCGATCGTTATCAACCTACAACCTGCTGAACATCTCAGAGATCCAACGCTTCAAGCAGAAATCAGACTTCTCCAAGACATTATCCAGAATGAACCAGGATTTGTGGCGACTGGCCTACGAGTCAGAATTATGACTCCCTTTCAGGAAAACTTACGAAGCAATATGTTTGTAAGGGTCATGCAGCCAATCACTTGGGAAAAAGTCTACGGGATTGAAGACTGGCCAGAAAAGCACAGAACTGAATATCTCTATTTCATGAGATATGAATCTCTGAACGCCAATGCAATAAAGTCTGACAAACCGATCAGAAGAGTACTGAAGATAGAATCGCGAAAGCTTTCAAAGGTTTGGTACCCAGTATTTACCGTTCAGAGATCAGATGATTCAGAACTAGTCTTTAATGAGGCAGATTTTCAGAAACTACAGCTCAATGACGTTTGCAACTTGTATGAAATCCTGTCTCGAGATCCTAAAAAGAAGGGAGAATGGTCAGATGCTTATCAAAGTCTGAAGAGGTACATGAAGAACATCCTGAAGTTTTCATATCTTAAGGATTTTCAAATGGCCTTGGAAGCGCGTCAAGAACGAGTCAACATCAGACCTCCGAATCTAGATCTGGCAGATATTCAGAGTGTTCAAGCTTACACCGTGCTGAGCAAACCAGATCTTGGAGTTGTGTTCATTGACTCTGTTGGTGCAAGTGTACCACATCTCTATATATTTATATATATTTATTTTGATGATTACAAACACACCGCATTATTGTTTATCTAACAATTTAATCCAAGTGTGCAGTTGTTGAAGAACACGAAGATTTAATCTGAAGGGTTCAAGACGGAAGTGTTTACGTCGTCATTATTGTTTATAACTAATAATGATAAACACCCTAAAATAATATACCACTTGGATATTTCTAAAAACCCAACAATTAATTTTAATAAGGTTTTGAGAAGATCCAGCAAGATTTGGGTGCTGTCCTGGAAGCTGACTTTTCCTGACGGCGGTATACCGTGGAGAATACTCGGTATACCGCGGGTACACTTTTGGTGGTATACCGCGGGTGTTCAGCCGGTATACCGCGGCAGTCCGTGTGCAATTCCTATTGGTTGAAGTTGCTTTTCCTGACGGCGGTATACCGCGAGACCCAGCCGGTATACCGCGGGTACGTTTCCCTGTCAACTTTGCATGTAGCCGTTGGTGTGTCAGCACACTTTTCTGACGGCGGTATACCGCATGCATTTGGCGGTATACCGCGCCTCACAATACCGTTGGAGATGCTATGTATAAATGATGCTTGCTGGTAATGAAGACCAAACACAACAACAAAAACAGCAACAAGCAGCAACCTCTCAGCTCTCTCATCTATTTATATATATATATTTTATAAAACATTTTTTTTTATAAAATATCCAAGTGTGAGATATTATACAAGAGTGATTACCCATTGTGAGTTATACTCCTCTTGTAAGTATTTGAATAACGGGTGTGTGATCCTGTACATCTCAATAAGCTGAGGCTTAGAGAACCGTTTACTTTGCTCTGTATTTGGTTTGTATTCTACCGTAAAGAATACATTTATTGGATCGTGTCGGGAAGTGTCTCGGCTGCTGGTTTATCACAGTTGGTGGTAAATCAGTAAATCTCTGTGTCAAGTATCTCTATCCCTTATCTCTTTATTTATTCCGCTGTGCTTTATTATATTTATTTATATAAACTGCTTTGCATTTATATTTATTTATATAATCTCTGTGCATTTTAATTATATCTGTTTATATAATTGTTGTGTATTTACTATTTGTATACTCTGATTTATTTATACTGTTTCTGTACTGTATTTATTTATAAAAGAATTTTTGAAAGTAAAAGATTTTAAATACAACCTTACCCCCCCCTAGGTTGTCTAACATTTGGTATCAGAGCGGGGCTTTCAAAAATTTTCTGTTTAAATTTTTAAAGTCATTTCTTTAATTTTTTTTAAATGGCTCAACAAACTAATTTTGTGTTCTCTAAAACTCCTTTGATAGATACTGAAAAGTTTGGCATTTGGGCCGAGCTATTTGAATGTCACGTTCGTGGCAAAAGTCAAAAAATTTGGGATATTATAGAAAATGGGAATTTTAACCCTACTATTATAAAAAATAATGTTATTGTTGATAAACCTGTTAAGGACTGGACTCCCGCTGAAGAATCTCTTTTTTGTTTAAATTTTGAGGCTAAAAATATATTATATGCTGCTTTAACTTCCGATGAAATAGAAAGAGTTTATACCTGTAAAACTGCTAACCAAATCTGGCAAAGCTTGAGTGACACTCATCGTGGAAATACTCAAGTTAAAAGTTCTAAAATAAACATTTTAGTTCATGATTATGAATTATTTGAAATGTCAAAAGATGAGTCAATCGACTCAATGTTTAAACGTTTTAACCTCATCATGACTACTTTGAAGGGATTAGGTCGCACTTATCCTAACGAAGACTATGTAAGGAAAATTCTTCGAGCACTTCCTTCGGAGTGGATGGCAAAAATCACATCCTTGGAAGACTCCCGAGATCTCGCAACTATGAAGCTCGATGATCTCATCGGCAATCTTAAAGTGCACGAAATCGCACTAAAAAGAAATCAAGTCCGGGAGCAAGTCAAAAAGAAATCCATCGCTCTCAAGGTCGTTGCCTCAAAAGAAAAGGAAGAGGAGGAAGATGCAAGTTCATCCGATGATGAACCCGAAAATCTTGACGATTTAGTCAAGTTGGTAAGAAAACTTTCTAAACTTCTTTCTAACAAAAAGTTTGCCAATATTGATAGGTTTCAAGAAAATGAAGACTACCGTCGTGGTAGTAAAAACCAAAGTCGCAACATCCACAAAAGTGAAGACAAATATGACGAATCTAGCGACGATGAAAAAGCCAATAAAAAGAAAGGCTTTTGCTATGTGTGTGGTGACAAGGATCACTATGCAAGTGTGTGTCCAAAACGAGCAAAACAAATCAACACACCAAAAGCTCTCGTTGGAGGCGCGTTGAGCGCAAGCATAGATGAAGCCAAAAATTTTTGTTTCATGGCCGACCATGATAATGAGGTATCTTCATCATATCTTTTTGAAAATAATTGTGATAGTAATTATAGTGATAATTATTACAGTGACGATGAAAATAATCTTGACGAATTATATAAATCATTTCATGCTATGGCCGCTCTCGCAAATAAATATAAAGATGAAATTTCTAATTTAAAAGAAACCGTATCTGCATATAAAAAGGAAATAGATGACGGTAAACAAAAATCTGCTCATGATTTAGATGTTATCACTAAATTAGAAAATAAATTAAGTGAAAAAGATATTTGTAAATCTTGTGTTATTTTAAATGATAAAATTGCATGCTTAAGTGAAAATAAAAAAGAAAGTATTGCATGTACAAAATGCGAGTCTCTTGAAAATGAAGTTGCATATTTAAATACTAAATGTAAATCGCATGAGAAAGATAATCTGTTAGCTAATGCTTTTCAAAATAGCAATGATAAAGTGTTAAAAATGCTAAATATGTCTAATCGCATAAATTGTCGTAAAGGCATTGGTTCCGATACATGTGTTGATAAATGTTCGTGTAAACCCATTAAAAGATTTTTTGCATCTCCTAAAGTTGATACGAGAAAACCTCCATACATGTCAAAAATAAAAAATGTGAATTATGGAAGGAAACCGCATGCGTTTATGTATAATAATAAGTTTGCGAATCCTAAGAAAAATGTTAATCCGCATACTTCTTTTTACGTCTATGATGAATACGATCGTAAAATTAAAATGGTTAGAAAATGGATTCCGAAAGGAATGTTTAATGTTGACAATCCCGGTGGGATGCGTTTGTGGTTTTAAACCATTTTTATGGTTTTATATGTTGTCGTATTTTGTTTTATGTCGACAACATATTTTTTTGCAGTTTATGTTGTATACTAACTGTTAAAAGGACCCATAAGAAAAGGGTACCACGAAATATTTTCTTTGCCTTTTGTAGGTGTTTCCTGGCGAGGATATAATACGTGGTTTCCTGGCGAGGATATAATACGTGGTTTCCTGACGAGGATATAATACGTGTTACCTGCCGAGGTTATAATACGTGGTTACCTGCCGAGGTTATAATACGTGGTTACCTGCCGAGGTTATAATACGTGGTTACCTGCCGAGGTTATAATACGTGGTTACCTGACGAGGTCATAATACGTGGTGATTTTTTTTTTAAATCACATAAAATTAACCGAAAATCGAAGCCTTAAGATCCTTTTTGGTGCAAGTGTTTCTTTTTGGTTATTTTGTTTCATGTCTTTTATTATGCTTATTTTATCCCTCAAATTTTATAAAATCAAATTGATATCGTTATTAATTTGAGGGGGAGCGTTTTAGCTCTTTTACCCATGAGTTTATGCTACCTCAAATATATGCATATTTTGAGGGGGAGCATCTCTCGAGGGGGAGCATACCGTCTTTCTTAACCCTTTTTGCTTCGACAAACGGGGGAGAGAAACCGCATATGCTCTTGCTTAGCGGTTGTGTTTGTCATCATCAAAAAGGGGGAGATTGTTGGTGCAAGTGTACCACATCTCTATATATTTATATATATTTATTTTGATGATTACAAACACACCGCATTATTGTTTATCTAACAATTTAATCCAAGTGTGCAGTTGTTGAAGAACACGAAGATTTAATCTGAAGGGTTCAAGACGGAAGTGTTTACGTCGTCATTATTGTTTATAACTAATAATGATAAACACCCTAAAATAATATACCACTTGGATATTTCTAAAAACCCAACAATTAATTTTAATAAGGTTTTGAGAAGATCCAGCAAGATTTGGGTGCTGTCCTGGAAGCTGACTTTTCCTGACGGCGGTATACCGTGGAGAATACTCGGTATACCGCGGGTACACTTTTGGCGGTATACCGCGGGTGTTCAGCCGGTATACCGCGGCAGTCCGTGTGCAATTCCTATTGGTTGAAGTTGCTTTTCCTGACGGCGGTATACCGCGAGACCCAGCCGGTATACCGCGGGTACGTTTCCCTGTCAACTTTGCATGTAGCCGTTGGTGTGTCAGCACACTTTTCTGACGGCGGTATACCGCATGCATTTGGCGGTATACCGCGCCTCACAATACCGTTGGAGATGCTATGTATAAATGATGCTTGCTGGTAATGAAGACCAAACACAACAACAAAAACAGCAACAAGCAGCAACCTCTCAGCTCTCTCATCTATTTATATATATATATTTTATAAAACATTTTTTTTTATAAAATATCCAAGTGTGAGATATTATACAAGAGTGATTACCCATTGTGAGTTATACTCCTCTTGTAAGTATTTGAATAACGGGTGTGTGATCCTGTACATCTCAATAAGCTGAGGCTTAGAGAACCGTTTACTTTGCTCTGTATTTGGTTTGTATTCTACCGTAAAGAATACATTTATTGGATCGTGTCGGGAAGTGTCTCGGCTGCTGGTTTATCACAGTTGGTGGTAAATCAGTAAATCTCTGTGTCAAGTATCTCTAACCCTTATCTCTTTATTTATTCCGCTGTGCTTTATTATATTTATTTATATAAACTGCTTTGCATTTATATTTATTTATATAATCTCTGTGCATTTTAATTATATCTGTTTATATAATTGTTGTGTATTTACTATTTGTATACTCTGATTTATTTATACTGTTTCTGTACTGTATTTATTTATAAAAGAATTTTTGAAAGTAAAAGATTTTAAATACAACCTTACCCCCCCCTAGGTTGTCTAACAGACTCAGCCTCAGAAAAGAAATTCATGAGAGTCACTGATGCAAATAAATTCAGCGACGGAACTTTCAAGATGATTCAGATTCATCTAGTGAGCAGATTACGATTGGATGCTAAAGGAGAAGAGAAGCTGTCGAAGAAACAAAAGGCGTTGATAAAGGAAGTAATGGATGCCGTCAAATATCGAGTAGACTACCGGAACGCGCTAAGAAGATTCGAGTTGATTTTCGGGCTTCGGAAGACACAAGTGGTTCCAATGAATGTCTAAAGCTTATGGCTCTACATTGGTACAAAGGGGGAGATTGTTAATGTTACATTATCTTGTACCATGTAGTATTATAGTTGAGGGACCAAATGTGACATGTTGTCAAACTTTGAATAGTATATATAGTATACTATCTGTATTTTTAGGTCATAACATACAACATACAAAATACACACGCCTCTATCTTCGCAGCCTCCTTCCACTTTGTAAACCTCTCAACCTTCTGTGAAGTTGTAAGCTGCAAGTTCTTCAATCATATATAGAGGTGTACTTCTTTGATTCATATATCTTGTGTATTTACTCTTATTACTTGTCATTGTGGGATCACAGTATCCTTGTGTACGAGTATCTGCCTAACAAAAGCCTCAACATGCATCTAAGTAGCATCCATCTCTCATGGACTCAACGCCTTAAGATATGTATTGGGGCGGCTAAAGGGCTACAATATCTTCACAATCCTGGTAGGAGCATGCAAAGAGTGTTACATTGTGACATCAAGAGCTCCAACATATTATTGAATGATAATTTGAATGCCAAGATCTCAGATTTTGGACTTTCCAATTTCGGCCCTGCTAATCAAGAATTCACATTTCTTTTCACCCATCCTGTAGGTTCATTTGGGTATTGTGATCCGCTTTACGTTGATTTGGGGTTTTTGACGAAAGAATCTGATGTCTACTCATTTGGAGTAGTGTTATTTGAAGTTTTGTGTGGAAGGCTTTGCATTGTCGATTATAACGACAACCGTCGATTCTTATCGAAGTTGGCGCAAAGCTGCTACGAAAAAAATAGACTAGATACAATTGTGCAAGGCGGTTTATTGGAACAAATGTCAAAAGAGTGTTTGCGGAAGTTCTCAACAATTCAATATCAATGTCTACACAAAGATCGCACACAACGTCCAAAAATCGCTAAGGTTGTAAGAGAACTTGAAATTGCACTTCAATTTCAATATGAAGATCAAGTAAGGTTTATTTTACAAAGTAGTTAATGAATTTACACTACAACAAGATCGAATTTATAGGTTGTCTTAACTAGTTTTTTAGAATATTACTAAAATAAGATGTTATGTCGGTTTATTAATTTTTTAAAAAGAACACCCGTAAGAAGTGCTCTAAACAATTTTTTATAACACTTATCCAAATAATATCATACCAAAAAAAAAATTTGTAGCTTTAATTTAAGGTTATCCTAATAAATCTGTTAAGGCGTCCAAAAACATCCTATAAACTTATTATAACACTCGGGACTGTTTTTTTTTAAATCTCTGAAGTCTGAATCGGTCAGACGTTTTTACGTTCTGACCGTTTTTTTAGATTACAAAGACTCTTAAGTCTGAAATATGTCTGAAATTAGAAGAGGTAACTTAATGTCTTATAGCCTCTTAAAGCACCACCTCTTATTAATCAGAAGTGAAATAAAACTTCACACTTCAGACCTCTTAAAAACCAAACACCACCTTATTTTGTCCTATAAATCACTTTTACATAGAACCTACCAAGTATTCTTCTTTAAGCCCAATTTTGTTATAATGTTAGTTTGGCTCCTATATATCAACTATTATTGCAAACATGCTTGATTTTAGAGTACATTTCCAACAAATGACGAGTTTCCCCCGAACACCCCATCGGCACACGTCAACAAGGATGATCAATATCTTAAGGATACCCTGGCTGCTCTTCAAGCAGCTGCTGATGCTGCAGCTCGTATACAAGTTGCGTTTACGGAGCATAGGTTTCTTACTTGGAAGAAAAGAAAGGATCAAATGGCAGCTGCATGCATACAGCGTAGGTTTCGTACTTGGACGAAAAGAAAGGAATTAATGAATAGCATCGGTCAAAGTCACTCAGAAGCTCACCTGGTTCTAGAATCCGATGCCTAGGTGACTTAATAAGCGCCTTCAATCTTGCTTGCTGAGAATTGAATGGAACAAGTTTATAATTTGTATATATTACGTTGGTATTGTTAAATGATAAAATATTTGTATCGCAAAAAAAGGGGAAATACACAACCATTTCCAACACAAAATGTAGAACCATCCTTGTGAACAACACCACACATCTCCTGTTGCATAGTGGAAATAGGGGAAAAGTAAGATGAACTAATCTAACATGCATTACTCATTTGTATGCCATTTCATACATGGATAGAACATATAGCAACCTCAATATGACAAGGTTGTGGTAATCTAGAGTACAACCACGTAAAAATACGAGTCGCGGGCATACAAAGGCTCATAATAGATGAGCAGAAAACATACCAACTAGGAGCATTCCTTCGTTGACGAGTAGTATTTCCCCTTCAGTTTTCTCCCAATCGCGAAATTGCGGCAGCTAAAGAATTAAATGTTTCGTAAAGTAGATAACAACAACTACTATTAACTGTATATGAGAACCAAGAGCATATACACACGCATGCAAAGTGATCAACAAAGAAAGATCTATGAATATATATACAAAAAAAAATCACCTATCAGCAGTTACTACGCAATTCACACATGAATAGCTATACCACGTAAAAAAATGTTCTTGAAATATGTAATTTTTGTGTTTTCTTGTATCATTTCCATTGATGAAAGCTTTATCCGTCAGCTCAGATTCAATCTCAGCCATTGGTTTGCTTATCAAACGATTTTAGATGAGTTACCGGAAAACAAGAGAGAAAGAGAGGGAGTGCTCCTTACTTGAGTCTGAAAAATCCGGTGAAGGTAAATTTAACACCTTTCAAGATGACCCCACAGTCAGCCGCATAATAGCCAATGATTTTTGCGTATTTCTTTACTTCCCATGGAAGCAAAGTCACACCGGAGTACATTCCATCCATGAAAACCATCAAAAAGATGTGGTTATCAGTTTCACTCGAAAAATACTCCTCCCAATTGCATAATCTTTTGGTCAACACTTTCTTGACCTCACCTGGTTTGACTCTAACGATCATCCGATAACGATCTGGCCGATCAGGTGGAACAAAAACCCTAATTTCCATTTCTACGTTAGCCCTGTTTTCGAAAGCAGTAAGTCTGGCTCCCATTGCTTCAACTAAAGTGCACCGTGTGCTATGTGTTAAACAACTGAATAAGTAACTCAAGGAGGGACAAACAATATGGTATTACAGGTCGCAATCGATGTGTAAATAGTTTATCATTCATTGATGTTTACTTTTCCAAGCCAAATGAATACGACTCTCTTTTACCAATATTGCTTCACAGGTCGCGATCCTTTTAATTATTCTATCCTTCATTGATGTTCACATTTTGTCGCTTTTTGTTTGTATCAAGTGTAGCTTAACGTTATACAAATTAGCTAGAAACACAATTAGTATTCTACTTCCTTGGAATCTTCATATGGGGATTTAAGGGATAATGTATAACGCATATGTGTGTGTGTGTATATGTGTATAGAGAACCAAAAAATCATATATGATTTTACATTAACGGACGAAAAAAACCACGCGGACCTGAAGTTGCAGCCAAAGTAGCCCACGTGACCTTTTTCGTCCATTTATGTAAAATCATATATGATTTTTTGGTTCTCGTGTTCTTCTAAATAGGTATTGTTCTCGTTTGAACTCAACTACATATATATATATATATATATATAGAGAGAGAGAGAGAGAGAGAGAGAAAGTTTGTGTGTGTGTGTGTGTGTGTGAGGGAGGTTTAGGGAGAACCCCAAAAAATGAAAAACCGAGGAACACCATGGTAACCATTCATCTGGATGTTATGCACATGTCTATACAAGTGATTGCAGTTGTTTCTTGGTTTTTATGCACATGTGCCTACCAGACAAATTGCTTACAACTTACCTGTATGCACATGTGCATACCGCCGAGATGAACATGTGCCAGGGTGTTCCACTGTTCCTCAGTTTTTCATTTTTTTGCAGTTTCCTCTGAACCTGTATATATGATCGGTAATTATCAGTGAAGCTTCCAGGAATTTTCCTAGAAAAGGAACTACTTGAGCAAATATAGATCAACATGTCTGTTAATAGACCAAAGGATAATTGGCCCAGCGGTATCCAGGTTACCCATTCAATTCTAGCCTCAGAAAAAGGGTTCAAAGTGAGGAGTGTACACGAGTATTTACGGTATATAAATATCATCTATACTTCAAAAAATAAAGCATTTTTAATAGTCGAAGGCAATCCGGCTGATCATAAATCCAAACCTATTATACAAGTTCAATACATATTGGTCGTCTCGATGAATCAAAGAATCATGGTGGATTGAACCAATTGATTGAACTCAAACCCTTCTTGTTCTCCACATGTCCCATGTTCTATACTATCAAGATGGCATTGATATCATCATGATTACATTTGGTTTTCAAATCAGAGTTGGTTCCAAGTAAAAATAGTAGTTATCGTGAGAACGGTAAGGAATTTCCACCCTTGGATCAATCCTAATTGAAGATCACTTGAAAAATACCCTTCTAAGCTAGTTCATGGGATCTAAGCCATTAGATCAACACTTTTAAAAAGTGATCAAGGTTTCAAATCCCTTCTACACTTATCACCTTAACTCTTATTCTCACACGATTGTCTTTCAAATCATAAGCATTCAACTTATGTTTAAACCTAAATATACATATACATATTATCACAATATCATTCCAAACACCAAGATTTGCAATGGCAATCAAGAATTACAAGGTAATCTATATGTTTTCAGGAAAATAAACAAATTATCAAAACAAGCACAAGAGATAATATAACTTATCAAGAAAATTCAATCACTTTTGATTCATAAAAAGATGATAATTACCAAAACACCCCGGCCCAAAACACCCTAAATGTAGATCAATTTTCTAGAGTAATATAAATATAAGCTATACCTTGCTCTGGGGAAAATTGCTAGCCCTAAAACTTAAATGTTTTGCAGATGAAAACGTATGAAGCTGACGGAGTCAATTCAAGTCAAACCCAGAAAATCGCATCTAATCTTTGCTCCGATATCTTCTGATAGCCAACGATTTTTGCGTAATTTTTATGAAAATTGTACCAAAAACCTAGTAAAAGTTGCAAAGAAATGAGATAAATATAAAATTCACGCAAAAATCATTGGCTACAGCAGTAATGAAGGAGGCGAAGACCGGAAGATTAGGGTATGACATGGAGTGACGCCGGCAGATTATTCACGATTCCTCCGATCAGTTCCTCATCGGACGGTTCTTTTTAGCTTCTTCAGATCGCCGGCGGTTAGAGAGAAATAATAAAGGCTGAATTCACTACAGAATGAAAAACATTGAGTTTTAAGTTTTATGAATTACAGAAATAGTCCCTGTATTATTTTATTATAGACGTGTTTAGCCTTTTAATGTTTACTTTTTGCAAATTCAGTCTAACTTTTATCATCATTTGAGTAAATTACAATTTACACCGGTGGTGACTTGGTGTGCCCAAAATTTAAATTTGATCCATAAAATACATTATTTATGGTAGTGGTCTTTAATTTTTTTTATTTACTTTTACTCATAATTTTTCTATGATAAACATAGAAGAACCATGAGTGACTAAATTAAACATATGAATCTCCAACAGCTATGCTAAAGTTTTTCTAAAATAGAGTAAAAACCTCTAAAATCTCTAAAAAAAATTGTATCCAACTTCAACAGTTATGCCATTTTAGCAACTTTCATTAACTTTAAGGTAAAATAAAATAGGTAAATCTTTTTTATCATATGAATAAAAATAAATAAATTAAATACAACCGTTAAACTTAAATTAAATGAATATTCTATCAATGGAGAACTAAAATTCATCGAAAGTGGTTGAATGACCCACCAAATTCATCAATAAATAAACAAATACAAACAAAACACATCTATCAAGATCCAAAAATATCCACAAAATAAGATGTTAATTAACATCAAATTTTTAAAAGAAAAAATTAGTATAAAAAATTAAATTATAATATATACAAGAAAATATATTTTCTTGTATATTTTTTGATCCAACTAAAGTATGATTTGTTTAATACATATATTTAATATATTGGTTAAATTTAAGTAATCTCTAATATGCATATTGTATATGGATGGACAAATTAGTAGTCCATTTCAAAAGGAAACGTACAAGCATGTTCACCCGGTCTCCATCCAACAACGGCACACGATATAGAAATCGCGTTCCACACTCCTTTGAAAACGGAGGTGTTGTAGCACGACAAGTATCTTGGGGTTTTGATTTTCGTTTCTTTCGATATGGAACAGGTAATTCTTGGTTATTTACCACATACGATATCTAAATCATGAGCTAGTAAGATGCATATGGTGACACGTGTCACTATTTCATTGTCCCGACTTAAATAGAATAAGGGGCCGTTTACCAAACGCTTATCTGGGTAAGCGTTTATTGGTAAATTAACACCATCATTTACTTACTGGGGAAGATTTTAGTCCACCAAAACGATATTGTATGCAACAAATTTCCGGTAAGCGCTAACCGTGGTAAGAGTCTTCGCAATCACTTACCAGGGTAAGACTCTCGATCCTTGCCTTAGTTGTTACCGGGTGAGATTTTTGATCCTTCACCTATTCATCCGTAAGGTAATGTGACTTGGTAAGTGCTTACCCGAGTAAGTGTTTAGTAAACGATCCCTAAGTCTCTCTCAAATCGAATACATGACTCATCAATAAATTAGCTTGTCCAACCTAGTTTGATTGGTTTCCGTGCTTTATTACATAATAATAATTAATTTTTATTTACCTTCAAATTACGATAATTATTTTATGTCATCACTATAAAAAAATTATGAATCCGCCTCTTATCTAAATATATATATATATATATATATATATATATATATATTTGTTCTCCTAATAATTATATAACCCTTCTCAGAAAATGATTAAAAACGTTAAAGTTTTCAGTTGAAGAAAGTTAGGCCATAATCATAAAGTCAATTGTTGATGGGGTCCAGTGGGTAAAACCATGGTTTTTGGCAATGCTTATAAAAGACTTCAATCAGTAGATCACATCCCATACTTTTTGCTAAAATTATACGACAAAAAACAGAGATATATGGTAATATCAACCGGATAAATGCATGAAATATAATTTTTTTTTCCGTAGTTTGGAAATTAATAGATCACATATTGTGACTTGTGTAAAATGAACATATTTGATATAGTGTTTTCTTATGTCAAAACTCGTTAGGAGTTCTGAATTCAAATATAGAATGATTTGCATAAGTTTGATGGATACTGATGGGGTCGTTGTAATCCTATAACTGTATGACCTTGGGTCAGCTCCGGTGTAGTCATTGCAAATTCACACTGTAAAACAGTAGCATTATCATACACTAAATTAAATACAATAGTTAAACTTAAATTAAATGTAATATCCCTCATTGGTTGGGAAGGGGAACAAAGGTTGCCTTAAAAAAATATAATAAAGGACTTAGATTTTACCTTTATAATTCCGAGATCACCGATTCCAACAATAAGAGCACCATAATCGCCATAGGATCTTATCTTTTTTTCTAGGTTTGTGAAAAGAAAACAAATCTGTAGAAACAGAGAGAACTCCCACATCTTTATCAGACGCGTTTTAAAACCATGAGTCCAGGTGTGTAGACAAAGCGGATAATATCTGGTACGGTTGACCTGGATTGTTACATTAAATAAATATTCTATCAATGGAGATCCAAAATTCATATAACAAACACTCACAATAATCGAGAACAAGTAAGAAATCCGATCGACACACATTGATTTTAAGATGAACTTGCAGCTAATCTCCTGAGCCCTAACAAATTCAAACCAACAGAATTATATGCAACACACAAATACTTGCCAATTCCTTCCACACAAAATATATGCATATATATAGCCATGATCTTTCAATATTCCATCCTAGCATTCATCAACGGCAAACAAACTCGATTTTTCACCTAACTAACGATGTTGCATTACTAATTCGACTTTGGTACACTACCACAAAATCAAACCACTAAAAAGTACTTTCATCATCCAAGTATTCGATTACACACATAGAATGATAAAATCATCCGGTTTCTGATCTAATTTAAACAAATCGATAAAGAACAAACGAAATTTGAGGTCGTTCTTATGCAAATCAGCAGAGATAAAAAATTAAAAAGGCAAAAACGAAGTAAAGTAGCAATTAGATAATGGCGAAAACAAAGAGAAACCGAACCTTGAGGGATTGAAACAGATTCTGGAGGTTCTGCTTGGTGGTTTGATTTTGCAAATTTTCTGGGGCACTGTGCGAATTGTTTTCTTGGACCAAAATATATGCCACGCCGCCACGGTAGCTAGTGGGATGGTTGAGGGATTAAGGGCCTGTTTGGAAGTGGCTTAACAAGCTTAATGAGAGCTCTAGCTTATTCGCTCAGCTATAACTGAGTGTTTGGCAAGGCTTAATCATAAAGTGGATGGCTTTTTCGCTCAGCTTTGGAGGGCATGCTTTATGGAAACAGATGTTTTAATTCCCTCAATACCCCTCCCCAAAAAAACACGCTCAGCCCAAAGAAAAACTCACGCTCAGCCAACGGTCTGCTCTTTCTCCTCCTCCTCTGCTGAAAACCCTACCATTTCCACGCCGTTTTCCTCTTGCGATTGGACTGTTCGGTCAACGATTGGAGCTTCTCGACCGAAGATTTGAAGGCTGCGAACTGCTGAGAAAGGAGAGGAAATTATTATCCAGTAGAAAACCCTAAAAGAGATGAAGAAACAGAAACCCTAACTAAAAAGATAGAGAAGAAGCAGGTGATGGATTGATGACAGGCGCATGTGCACTAGGGTTGAAGAGAAATGTCTAAATTCATAAAATAACTTCCTAAATAATACATATTTATATTTATTCTTAAATAAATGTTTAATTTAACAAGTGATGTTTAATTATAAATACTTATTAAATTTTGTTGTCATTATCTTATTGAATTCATATAGTTATGTTTGATGAAGTTTTTTTTTTTAAAAAAAATAGTTTAAATTGATAATATTTATTGTTAAGAATAAACCATTCAGCACATTTACCAAACAGTTATGTTAATCGGTGTTTAATACATAATGAGGGTAAAATAGTCATTTATGACGTTTAGACCGTTTGTTCAGCACAACAAACAAACAACAAGATATCAGAAACTATACAGACAGACAAATCCAGACAGAGGGGGACGTTAAATCAGATGGACACATGCAAAATGCAGTTCCAGATATAAATCACAGAAATATATATGAAGGAGAAGATGCTAATGGTTTAGGTTCAGATCAATTCCGAGGGGGACGTTAAATCAGATTCTTTTAGATTCTACTTTTTTCTGTTTGGCGATAATTGTCCAATTTTGATGACTACTGTGGAAACAAAAGAAAAAGGTTGAATTCTAAATAATCAGAGAACCAAACTAGATAATAATATGTGAGAGCACAACAATTTACATATTAGAAATAATACTAAAATACATGTCAACTTTAAAACTAAAGCCATAATCCTTCACATATACATCATGAAATATTCATATTCAAAACAAATCACAACTTAGGATTTTGATGGTCGAACAATTGTTTTGTCGGCTTAAAGAGAAACCGTGAACTATATGTTGTGTGAAACACGTCCAACAAAAGATGACGATGCAATAAAGTTAATGAAATGAGAGCAACTATGCTAATAGAAATTGCTACGACAATTAATTGTTTATGGTAGAGCATGAAGAAGCTGACACTAACGCTGCGTTCTCGAGTTTTAGAAGGAAAGAAAAGAAGAGAAAGGGAAGAGAAAGAAAAGAAAGGAAAGGAAAAGGGAGGAAATAAATATTTGTATTTGTGTTCTTGAGATTGAAGGAAAAGAAAGGAAGGAAGTGGAAAGAAAATAAATTTTCATGTTCTTGAGTAGGAGAGAAAGGAAAGGAAAGATGTTACTTTTACTAATATACCCTCATTTATTTCATAATGAAATGTAATTAATGGGTACATGTGTAATTTTATAAATATTTTTAATTCTTTTTATTTCATTTCTTTTCTTTCCTTCCGTTTCCTCCCACATTTGGACGGAAAGTTTTGAGAGGAAAATTAGCAATATTTTCCTTCCCCTTCCTTTCTTTTCCCTCTTTAAAAAAACTCGAGAACACAACATTTTTTATTTTCCTCCTACTTTCCTCCCCTTTCCGTTCCTTTCCTTCATAAAACAAACTCGAGAACACAGCGTAAGGCCTTGTTTGTTTTTTTTCATTTTAAGCCGCCATATTGTGAGCCACGCCTTACAGAAAACATTATGGCCCATATCGTAACGGCGGAGACGCGTCTCACGTCATATCGCGCCATGGCGCACCTTTTAGAACCCTGATTTAAGTTGAGTTTTTAAGGATAAAATACACAATTACATATTCAGACTTTTGTCAGTTTAAAAAAACAAACAGTTTTATTGATTCGGATTTCAGACTTCAGCATCACCTCTTAAAAATCAGAAGTGAATTGAAATCGGACTTCAGACTTCAACATCTCTTAAAAAACAAACGTCACCTAAAAGTTACCATCATGGTCACTATTGAGAGGAAAAGGGTTGCTAGACCTGTCAATAGCTTTTCGGGCAATAAATCTAAGAAATCTTCTTGTGAATAACTAGATTTGAGGATGGATGAGGATTGAAGTACAAGATGAGATCAAATAAATGAGATCCAGAAGCCCATTATTTTGGTTGTATAGCCACCTGGAATTTTAACAAGTACTGAAAATGCTATCACAACTACTAATGTAGCAACAAACATGCATTGACTAGTTGTGTCTTTCATCCACTTCTCACCTTCGGAAACTAGTATTATGTGGTTCTTGATGAATAATTCATATGGTGTTAAACCGGCTTTGTTTTTCTCTTCTATGTAATATGGGGGAATCATACTCTTTACTTCCTACACAATACAACACATGAGATTATTATTAATTAATATTCTATGCCACATAAAAATATGTACACAGAGTATGTTGTTTGCATCTGAAAGGTGTTAAATTTACCTTCACCGTTGTTTAGAGTGGTTCACCAATTTGGCTAATCCACTTTCCGAGACACTTCTCGAGACACAGATCCACTATGAATGTTCTTTATGGTAGAACATAAACCTTGATACAAATATTAGAATCGATCTCTTGCTTCTGCTTGAGATTGGAATGGATCACTCACTCTCAAAGTAAATACTTACAAGATGATAAATTTCTTAATGGTAATCACTCTTGTATAACACTTGGATGATTTTGAGATTGAAATGCTTGAGTTGTTTTGTTAATCACAGATTGCCTGAAATCAGAGATTTCTTTCTTGTATAAACTCAAGACTTGATTTTGTTTTATTCAGAATGTTGGGTTTAAATAGAGCAATTAAAATGAACCGGAGCTTATGCGGACGTCCACAGAGACAAAATCCGAACGTCCACATTTAATGTGGTTGTTGTGAAGTAGTCGTTTGTTCTCTGATCAAGTCAGAGTTTTAACTTGAGTGCGGACGTCCGGCTGCACCTTGCGGACGTCTGCGACCTACTTTTCACCTACCCAAATTAATTGCTGGTCATTTCATCTCATGTCAAATTAACCATCCTTCCAACGTTCGGAAAGTTGTTTAAAACAAATATTTTCAAAAGATATGTTTTGTTTGGTTTTTTAAATATCCAAGTGGTATATTATTTCGAGTAAATTGCCTTTAGAAAATATGAAGAATAATATATTTCCAATCTTGAAATCTTCAGACGAAGTCTTCGTGTTTCCACACCTTTGAACTTGAAAACTTGGAAAGCTGAGATGATGTTTTTCATTCTTCATAGGCTTGTTTCACATACTTAGATCAAGATGTTAGAAACAAATACCGTGTGTCTATTTATTTGTTAATCATCAAAACAATGGGATTTATGATTTTTAATTACTTGCACCAACAATCTCCCATTTTTGATGATGACAAATAAATAGACATATAGGCATATATAAATTCTTCCCCTTTTGTCGAGATAAAAAAGGAGAGAGAGAGAGAGAGCTCCCCCTCAAACTAAGTTCCCCCTCAAATAAGGCATAAGAGAAGTAAGCAAAACAAAGCAGATATAGTGCAATAAGAGGTACTTAATGTGAAAACTAAACATAACACACATTTTTAAGATAAAAAGAAACAAGCGGAAAAAAAAAATTAGTCATCATTTTCATCAAACGTAAACCGGCGAAGCTCCTCGTGTACCATCCAGACGTCTTGATGCACATCATCAATCCGGAGATTTACCGCTTCCCATCGTTCTTCTTGAATGCATTGAAATGATGTTTGGGACTGTTGAATCCCCATAACAGCAGTAAGGATGTCCCGGTTGGAAACTGGTCTCGGTGGAATAGAGAGAGGAGGAGCTTCCTCTTCGTCATCCTCAAGAATTGGGTCACGAATAGGAGCATGACGCCTACAAGATGGACCCGGTTGGGCACCCATGCGAACAAGACTTAAGCTATCCAAAGGAGTTGGCTCAGGAATGGGTCTACCGACAAACCGAAGTTGAAGATTTTGAAAGAGTGTTTTAATTAGATAACAGAATGGAAAAGAGCGATTGCTTTTCTCTAATCCGGTCATACGCTGTGCAATGATGAAGACGGCATCAACAAAGATGCCTCGCTCAAGACAGTACAGGAGATAACACTGAAGACTACTCAAGCGTTCAGTGTTACCAGCACGACCAAGAACATTAAAGAGAAGAATTTTATTCCAAAAACGTTTTTTTATCAGTCAAACATTGATCTTTCAAGTGGGAAAGGTCAAAATCTAGTTGATAAGCTGGGGCAAGGATGGATTCTAAGATAGTGTCTTGAGAAACATCAATTTGACTAAGTAAAGGAGAAAAAGAGGTGGCATTTGTAAAAACACGATTAGTAGCTAGACCTGGGAAGACCTAACAAGTTAGCAAATTGGTCTATATCAAGCTCAAAAAGTTGGTTATAAAGCTGAAAAGAAACAGTTTGGGTAGACTCATTAAAGTCATACCCGGCATAGAACTCAAGAATGCAATCAAAGGATACTTCCCCTTTAAAGGAGAGGAAGGTCTCCCACCCTATAGCCGTGAAGGCCTCAAGAGTGCCAAAATGACCCATTTCATCTAATTTTATTGGGCGACCGGGATTACACGTACGACTTTGTAAAATCTCTCGGCGTTCATCCCGTCGAGTAGTCCTAGCCATGTCCGGATCCGGAGGTGGAGGAGGAGCTCGAGAGGATGAGGAACACGATCGTTTAGGACCCATATCTGTAAAGATATATTTTTGTGTTTTAAAGACAGTATAACAACAAAGAAGTGAAAGCAAAACAAAAAATTCAGAAAATAGAATGTCCAAAAACCCTAAATTTTAGGGTTTGTTATATAACAACTAAGAAAATTCAGAAAACCTACCTTTTAGGTGTCCAAAAAACCCTAAATAGGCCTAAATAGACTGGGCCCAAATCGGGCTCATCATGGATCAAGTCGGATGGATTCATTGCAAATTCAGAAAGTAGAAATATCCTGTAAAAAAGGTCTCATTTGGCTTTGTTATATAACAACTAAGAAAATTCTAGAATGTCTAAAAGCCCTAAATTTTAGGTGTCCAAAAACCCTAAATAGGTCGGGCCCAAATCGGTCTCACTCCCAAATACTGATCTCGTAACCGGTCCCAACCTAAATACAAAGACCCGGTTTAGCTATATAAGACCCGGTTTAGCTCTATAAGACCCAATTATGAGAACCGATCTCGCTTAAATTTTTTTATTTTTAAATTTAAATTGATTTTAAACTTATAAATTTTTTTTTGAAGAACTTGGTCATTCATATACACACACTAACAAATACGTTTTTATTATAATTGACACTAAAAAAATACTTACTGTAACACCCTCAAATTTGGAACGAGCAACTAACTTTAATTTCAACAAAATAACTAAATACATGAAATCATTTCCACAATTGATTCCTCAAAATAACTCGGAATTTAAAACATTATAATTCCCACAATAAAATAACTTAAACGGGTGCTACACACAACACAATTTGCTAATTCCAAAAAAGTGCGGAAGTCTTCACTACTCAAGTCACCTCACGTGCACACTACTAGCACTCGCCACTTCATAACCTAGCTAGAGCTACCCCAATCTGAGCCTGTTGCACATGCCGACAAATATAAAGGGTTAGGCTTACGCCCAGTGAGTTCAAGAGTTTAGAACATGATTTATATAATTTATAGAAAGAAAGTTTGCGACATAAATCATGATTTCCAAAAGAGTTTATGAAAGGATGTAATCGACTCATTTTCCAACGCACACAAAATCTATGAGAAAAGTTCCCACAACGTATAAAGCGTTTTCTAAAATGAATTCCAATTCCAACTCACTCAAAACGTATTTTGACATTAAATATCCCAATGAATATAAATGTGGACAAAACTCCAATACTTAAAACATCCAAATAGGATGAGGCATAGACTTTGCCAATAAACCATGAAGACATTTCATATAAATAAAATGCGTCACCGAAAATATGGATAAAAACATATACCCAAAAACAACACCTTTCGGTGACAGGGGAGACCTGATTCCATCGAAAGTGATGGGCACACAAAGTTAGGTCACTTAGGATGTTACTGGATTATGCAAGCCCCGGTCCTAGTTCCCATGCCATAAAGACATCACAATCCTCGGACCCAAAATAAATTGCCTTTATTGCATACCCCATAGGGTTACACCTCAAGGACTTACAGGGGGTCCCATTGCATATCCAGTCTAGACGAGTTACACCTCAAGTCCCGCACAGGCATGCCCGCTTATACCAGCCTTCCAGCACCCTGTGACAGTCCCTTATTGCTGTAAAGCCCGTGTCCCGGTACGGATGTTTTTACGTTAATTTATTTTATGTATTTATTTTTTTTATCAGGACTTAACGAGGATGATCAAAATGTTAGTGTATGGTGAACTTTGGTTTTTTTAGCAAAGTATTGGAAGGATAGGGACTATAGGTGACAAATTCTATTGAGGTTTGCATGAGAATAGTTTTAGGAACCCAAACCGGCGAACCCTCCCCGCCCCTCCTCTTCTTGTCTTTCTTTCGTCCCACGCATAGCAACCAAAGAAAACCCTAGTGTCCCCTACTCTCTCTCCTTTTCCTTCGTGCAACCCCCCCCCCCCCCCCCCCCCCCCCCCCCCGCCGTCGACCAACCCAGGAATCAGTTACCGCTGACGCTGCTGTTCTTCATTGCCGGCGAGAACGAGAAAGAGAGAGAGGAGCGACGGCGCTGCTGTTCTTCATTGCCGGCGAGTTCGAGAAAGAGGGAGAGACTCCCGGGGTGTGTTTCGGTGTTCCTTCGAGAGGTATGAACAATCTTCTTCCCCTCTTTTCTTTCGGTGTCGATCAGCTAAGGAACAAAACACCACCGCCGCCGTCAGCTTTGGCCGGCGGTGTTGCCATAACCGTGCCCCACCAGTCGTGTGGTGGCTTGGTGCGTAGCGGGTGTTGGTCGAGCGTGGGTTTAGGCGTTTACGAGTTGTTTTTGGGATTTGTTTTCCCTCGTCTCGTCGGAGTTTCTTTCAAACCACCACCGCCGTCGGTGGCTGCCGCCGCCGACCACCACTGCCGGAGAGGCAGTGGGTGGCGTTGTATTACTCAGCCGTAGTCGTTTAAACCCTTCCCTAAGGCCTGACTCGTAATCCTAGTACAAACCGAGAAACTCTAAACCGTTTTAAAAAGTTATCATTTTATGTGTTTTGTCTAAATCTGCCACTGTCTTGCGTTAACCATAACTTTTTATTCGTAACTCGGATTGGGGTGAAACCGGTGCCAAAAGTTCCCTTTTCGAGTCTAGTAACTTTTCTGTGTTTCGTGCGAAATCCAGTTCGGAACGTAGCATAGGCCAAATCGTCGTTTTATACTGACAAGTGCTGTTTTTCGCTGTTCTGCGAGCTGTTCTTATAAAATCCGTATTTAATTGTAGAAAAATCGTTAGGAGGTGTATAATATGTCCTTGGAACCCTAACTCAGAGTACTTTCTAGTTATGTATTTTAATCGAGGATTTTCTGGGTTTAAAGAGGTCGGATCAGGTCCCGAACAGACCTGTTTGGTCAGACCGAAAAGTCGTTTTAGTGACGGATTAAGTGTGCGTCGTATTTTAGGGTCCGAGTCTCGTGTTAATACTTTTTAACGTTCGTTTAGGTGTTGGGAAGTGATTTTGGATTGTGAAGCTTGAGTTACTGATTGTGAGCTAGGCGCGCTTACGAGGTGAGTTCTCTCACTATATCTAATAACGGTTGTTTTATCATTGCTGTAGTACGTGTGTGGTAGCTTTATGTGATTGTGTTGTGGAACTAGATAACGGGGTGTCTAGTTGATACTATGTTGTCATGTTAACTCGGTGGGACCGAGGATCCGGCGGGGCCGGAGATTTTATACGCGGGTGGCGTAGAGACTCGGTGGGACCGGGGATTCGGCGGGGCCGGAGATGTTATCATGTGGTCGGTGGGACCGACTTGTGCCTCTTGGGTGGGTGAGTGTGGATATGCATGTTTATGATTTGTTCGTAGACTTGTATGTTTGTTTATGTGCAACTATCTGTTATAGGGGTAATGTGGAATAACTGTGTTATCTATGGTGATTGAATTCACTAAGCTTCGTGCTTACCCTTTCCCAATAAATCATTGTTTCAGGTACGAGTGGCTCCAAGGCGTGACGTGTACACACCGGCGCGCGTGAAGAGCTGATTATTATATCGTTTTATAATTATCATTTTTAAACTATTTATTCCGCTGTTTACTGTTTTTAGAGAATAATTATTCTTGGGTTGAAAACGAAACGTTTTGGGTTATTTAACGAGTTTAATTAATGAAATGTCATTTTTTAAAAATTTTAAATTTTCTTGTATTTTTTTGGGACGTTACAACTTGGTATCAGAGCACGGCTTGAGTGAATCAAACGCATTTCGGTGTGTTTGATCTCAAGTTTGCGGCTATAAAATTTTCTTTAAAGTTTTTGGGAAATAAAAAGAAGGAAAAATCCGTTTGAGGAACGGTGATCGAGGGTGCAGTGTGTACAGTCAGCCGGAGCCAAGAGGGAAAGGTACATTGCTTAGTGTTGTATTTGCTTTCTAGACATAGGGTATGCATGCTAGATTGCCTGTTGTTGACACTATGCTGTATGATGACTGCTTGCTAGTAGGAATCAATACTAGTTATAGTAGGTTGTTAAGTGAAGGCCCTATAGGTTGTATGCAGTAAGAAATTTATAGCCTTAGAATATGCGATTTAGTTCTTTTGCGCAGCTCTTGTTTGAGTCCAACCGTTCTAGGATAGAATCTCGTATTCAAATGTCTATTTGTTTCGCGCTGCATGCGATTGGGTATTCGCGAGGCAACTCGTTATGGCTAGTAGGGATTCCGTAGTAGCAAGGGTAGTGGGATGAGATGAAATTCCTAGGGAGCTGGGAAGAGTGTTTGCATATGAGTAGGTATGCTAGATTGCTTGGTGCTTAATACACTGTATTGTATGATTGTTACTTGCTATTAGGAACTTATGCTAACTTTGATAGGTTGTTAAGCGAATGCACTATAGGTTGTATGCGGTAGGAACCGAATAGCCTTAGAATGTTGGATTTAGTTCTATTGCGCATCTCTTGTTTGAGTCAAACCGTTGTAGGATAGAATCTTATATTCGAATGTCTATCTGGTTTCCACTGTATACGACTGTGCGTTTACGAGGCGACTCGTCAGGGTTAGTGGGGGTTCCGCCCTAGCAAGGGTAGTGGGGTATTATGTTTATTCCTAGGGAGCTAGGAAGAGTGTGTACATATGCTGGTGTGGGCATATGGGTATAGTTATCGGCGAGAAACTACTTGGGCGCTTCGGATGGAACTCGGAACGAGTGATGATAGGTGTGGAAGGTAGTAGTAGAGCTCCTACTATCGGAAACACATGATCAATGCTCGAGTCGGGGAAAGTCACGAGGAATCCAAGGAGTTGAGCGTGAGCGTTGTTAGTGTGAATTATTATGTGCTAATAACTCGTTGTAATATTTACCCAGAATCGCCATCACAAGGAGGAACGACTATAGTAAACCTACTAGTACAGGTGTGTACTTGTTTTGCTTTGATGGGATTATCGTTGGGGTAGTGTCGAAGGTTATAATTAGTAGTCGTTGGAATAAAAGGACGATTCTAGTATTAGTCACTTGGAGTGACGATGAGGATGACGTTTGTTTCGGGCCAAGATGGATGATTGTGCTAGACTCATAGGCTTATAGAGCCGACTTTGATTTGAGGAAAAATTGTAGGGATTATTTGACGTAATTTCCCATCTTGCCTAAGAGGTTTAAATGTCCGGATGACGTTAGTGGATCGGAGAGATTTGGAGGAGTAGGAGTCGAGGCGTAGAATGCCGGCTGAGTCATGCACAAAGTTTGATTTTGAAATAGATTGCATTAACAAATTCTTGTGTTTCAAATCATTTTATGGATGGTGTTTTGGAATTTTGGGAAATGTTCAACACACACACACAAGATTTTGAATTATGATTTTGAAAGTGCATGAAATCGTTTTATCACGGGAGTTGCAAACTTTGTTAGAATTTGTCTCATTTCGTTATTTTTCCAACGGTTCTTTCGGGTAAGATGATATCCGTGTTTTGTGGTGTTTAAAATGTCGGGCAAGTGACTACGGTTTGTGACTTTAACATTGGAACTCCTCCACATATGTTAGAGTTGAGACGAAAAGTTACATTCCACGATGTCTGTTTAAAGCTATTTGAGTGATTTCGTTAAATAAGTTTTGTGTTACGACATGTTGAGTCGTGTGGGTTTAAATTCACGAGGTGCATATCTTATTTGTTTATGCGACCATTTGGGGAAATCTTGGAAATCAATTTAAAGAACCCCACCTTTTGAGATTTTATGAGATTTTAGTCGATATTTTCAATTGATGGAAACAAATTGGTTTTTATCTTTAAGTTGAAACTTACACGAGACAGTTGTGTTTTAACAAAAATATATTTGTAAATCGTTTCATCGTTTTGTATGACTAGCCGACGCGCGTAAGATTTGTTAGTGAACCCTGTGCCACGACATTTTTTGTTGAAAAAAAAGAGGAATTTTGGGGTCAAATATCGTAAAACTGATTTTGAAATTATGTGCACACTTTTGTTGCACCCGGTGTAAGGTCGAACGGTTACTTTAAATACACGTCATGAGTCAATTCATACTAGAACCGTGACGGTTCATTTTCAAAGAAATTATTTATTTCGCTTTACGTTTTGTGAGTAACTAAGCTGCAATGAAATGATTTTCGACATGATTTTCATTTGTGGGACGAGCGTGTCCATTTTTGCGTAACTACCGACCTGGTAATAGTAGTTTTATTGCTTACGGTCTTTTTGAAATGAAAAATCTTGACGTTGAAAACATTTTTGTAAATGATTTGTAAACCATTTGGGAAATGCGCTTTTAAGTGGTATGTGTCATTTTGAGAATTTTGAGGGTGTGAGTCCTTTTGGAAAACTCTTTTGTTTAACCCGTGTTGAGTTTGGGACTAATGTTGATTTTAGATTATTGCTTGCTTAAACTTTATTTAAACGCGTTTTTGACCGACTTATGGGTCTAGCAAGCATGGAGCATTTTGCTCGGTTTCGACTTTGAGATAGTCGTGGGTCAATTGCACGGTTTTTAATGGCTCGATTCGAAGTTTTGTTGATGAGTTGTTTTGTCGCACAGTCTTGCACTTATTGCACGTTGCGTATTTACATGTTGGGCGAGTGAGTCATTCTGGGATAGGCATGTTGTTGGTAGACTGTTTTGCATTGGATCCTTGGTCATGCCAGTCAGTCATTGGTAATGGTCGGTTGAGTATTTCGGGGTGGGACCCCGGTATTCATGTGTTATGACCTTGACTTTCCAGTAGGCACTGGGAGGATATAGTTTTGGGCACTGACCTGAGAGGTAGTTCCGATGTGTCGGGCCTTGAGACGTACCTGGGAGGTAGGCGTTAAGGCGTATCTTGATACAGTGTAACTAGGTTTCCTAGAGCGAGCGTGGAGGATAAGTAGACGGTGGAAGATTGGGTATTCCACACGTGTTGTTAGTGTAGACCGAATAGTGTCGGTTAAAGGGATGATGCCCTTTGTAATTAAGAGAATAAATGCGCAGTAACCTTTTTGAAGTAAGTAGTATATTAGGGCGTCGACTTTTGGGCTTAAGGCCGAACACCTTAGTGTAATTGGGGAATTGTAGCCGATTTTAAGGAAATTATGTTGATGGTAGTAGTAATCCTGAAGTGCTCACTTGTGATGAATAGTTATGGTGGAATGACCTTCGTGTGTGTTTATAGAACTGCTGGTTTGATGGTTCGTGTGAAATAAATTTTGGGAGTCTATTAGAACTCGTGGAAGTTAATCGACGGTTAATGGTAAGAATGATTGAATCCGAGTATCCTGTAGGGTATATTGGTGAGCAACTTTAGGATGGTTTGAGCTTGAAATTGAAACGAGATGTATAGAATATCTAAGGTTGGGAGACAACCAAAGTCGTTTGACTAGGAATGATTCCAGTTGTTGGAGTGTTCTTCTGATCATAATTTCAGTGTTCTTGAAGGAGTTTTGTTGGTAAGAAATGTAGTCGAGAAATTTTTAAGGCGGTGTGAGAAATTTAGATTCCAGTTAGTGAAAGTCCAATGGCAACACCGAAAGGGGTCCGAGTGGACTTGGGAACCCGAGAATGATATGCAAGAGCGCTATCCAGAGCTGTTTGCGGGCGTAGACTTCGAGGACGAAGTCTAATTCAAGCAGGGGAGAGTTGTAAAGCCCGTGTCCCGGTACGGATGTTTTTACTTTAATTTATTTTATGTATTTATTTTTTTTATCAGGACTTAACGAGGATGATCAAAATGTTAGTGTATGGTGAACTTTGGTTTTTTTTAGCAAAGTATTGGAAGGATAGGGACTATAGGTGACAAATTCTATTGAGGTTTGCATGAGAATCGTTTTAGGAACCCAAACCGGCGAACCCTCCCCGCCCCTCCTCTTCTTGTCTTTCTTTCGTCCCACGCATAGCAACCAAAGAAAACCCTAGTGTCCCCTACTCTCTCTCCTTTTCCTTCGTGCAACCCCCCCCCCCCCCCCCCCCCCCCGCCGTCAACCAACCCAGGAATCAGTTACCGCCGACGCTGCTGTTCTTCATTGCCGGCGAGTTCGAGAAAGAGGGAGAGACTCCCGGGGTGTGTTTCGGTGTTCCTTCGAGAGGTATGAACAATCTTCTTCCCCTCTTTTCTTTCGGCGTCGATCAGCTAAGGAACAAAACACCACCGCCGCCGTCAGCTTTGGCTGCCGGCGGTGTTTCCATAACCGTGCCCCACCAGTCGTGTGGTGGCTTGGTGCGTAGCGGGTGTTGGTCGAGCGTGGGTTTAGGCGTTTACGAGTTGTTTTTGGGATTTGTTTTCCCTCGTCTCGTCGGAGTTTCTTTCAAACCACCACCGCCGTCGGTGGCTGCCACCGCCGACCACCACTGCCGGAGAGGCAGTGGGTGGCGTTGTATTACTCAGCCGTAGTCGTTTAAACCCTTCCCTAAGGCCTGACTCGTAATCCTAGTACAAACCGAGAAACTCTAAACCGTTTTAAAAAGTTATCATTTTATGTGTTTTGTCTAAATCTGCCACTGTCTTGCGTTAACCATAACTTTTTACTCGTAACTCGGATTGGGGTGAAACCGGTGCCAAAAGTTCCCTTTTCGAGTCTAGTAACTTTTCTGTGTTTCGTGCGAAATCCAGTTCGGAACGTAGCATAGGCCAAATCGTCGTTTTATACTGACAAGTGCTGTTTTTCGCTGTTCTGCGAGCTGTTCTTATAAAATCCGTATTTAATTGTAGAAAAATCGTTAGGAGGTGTATAATATGTCCTTGGAACCCTAACTCGGAGTAATTTCTAGTTATGTATTTTAATCTAGGATTTTCTGGGTTTAAAGAGGTCGGATCAGGTCCCGAACAGACCTGTTTGGTCAGACCGAAAAGTCGTTTTAGTGACGGATTAAGTGTGCGTCGTATTTTAGGGTCCGGGTCTCGTGTTAATACTTTTTAACGTTCGTTTAGGTGTTGGGAAGTGATTTTGGATTGTGAAGCTTGAGTTACTGATTGTGAGCTAGGCGCGCTTACGAGGTGAGTTCTCTCACTATATCTAATAACGGTTGTTTTATCATTGCTGTAGTACGTGTGTGGTAGCTTTATGTGATTGTGTTGTGGAACTAGATAACGGGGTGTCTAGTTGATACTATGTTGTCATGTTAACTCGGTGGGACCGAGGATCCGGCGGGGCCGGAGATTTTATACGCGGGTGGCGTAGAGACTCGGTGGGACCGGGGATTCGGCGGGGCCGGAGATGTTATCATGTGGTCGGTGGGACCGACTTGTGCCTCTTGGGTGGGTGAGTGTGGATATGCATGTTTATGATTTGTTCGTAGACTTGTATGTTTGTTTATGTGCAACTATCTGTTATAGGGGTAATGTGGAATAACTGTGTTATCTATGGTGATTGAATTCACTAAGCTTCTGATAGGATTTATATAAACCCTAAACCGGATCTTTAAGCTCAAGAATGATTAGTTCTAGATCATGGAATAAACATATACAAATCACAACATGAACAGCGGAATTAAACGACAGATTTGTATAGCTAACAAGGTTCATTAATTTAAACATACTGATTACATACTCACGCCCCAATTTGTTGACCTAAGTTATCAACAAACGAATACTTCTTCTCAAGTATTAGGATTAAGAACCTTGGGGCTCATGCACACACATCTACACGTTTTTGTTTAAACGTGGGTTTCAAGAACGTCTAATTCTATATCTCTAGGTTTCTTTATATACTAGAAACCTAGATAAACTAGAAACTAGATAAATACCAATCCTAGATAAACTAGGAATCCTAGATAAACTAGAATTTACAAGGATAACTATAAAATAAACATATTACAATTCGAACCCTTGTAAGTTGAAGTTTTGACACATCAAATCTATATGAAATATTCCTAACAATCTTCCCCTATTTGATGATGACAAAACTTAGCATCAGAATCTTCAAGTAGCTCTTCCCCTTTTTGACATAATCAAATCCAAAACTTATCAAACTTGAATCTTCCCCTTGAATGATCAACACTTCTTCTTCCCCTGAATTTATGCTAACCATCCTTGTGTCTTCGAGGTTATATCAATTACGTTGTAAAGAAAATCAACCATTATCTATTTGAAGTTGAAGTAAAAAACCAAACCTTGAGTCTTATATCCCGTAGAAACCAAGTGAACAACAACGTCATTCTCATGAATGAGGGGATCCCTGTCCTTCGACCAATCTTCTTCTCTAAGATTTCGTCAAATTGAAGTCACATTCTTCGAACAATTACGTTAATAATCTTCATAATATCACGGGTTATCTTTAACAGGTGAAGGATACCTTTAAAGATATGATAAGAACACAAACTCTAACTTTCACTTCTTCTTCAAACAAACTCTAATTAATCTTCCTTTTTGTAATCAACTGATGACGATCAAAGAGTAGTCATTTAAGCATTCTTCCTCTATCGTTCATCAAACCTTCATACCTTGTGTGTGTGAATTTTCTTGAAACAAACAAAAATTCTCCTCCTTTTGTCGAGCATGATCCTAACATGGTGTGTGACATGTATTCTCCATTGCATCGCGGCTTTGATTTCATGGCTTTGAGGAATTCTGAGTGAAGAACAATTTTTATCAAGAAAAAAAACTGCTGGATTTCGAGAATTTATGGGAGCGTTCTGGACGTCGTACGGCCAATCCAACCAGACATAATGTTAAACAATGTGTCCCGAAGCTGCTGTCCAAAAATCGCGACGATCCGACGGTTCAATCTTCGGGAATATGCGAAACGGCCGGCTGTGATTTTCCAGAAAATTTCTGCGAAAAATCTGATTTTTCTTTCTTTCGTTCGTCTTCTTTCGTCTCTTCAAATCTTCCATTAAACCTTGTTTTTCTTCCAGATCAGAGAGCACCATGTGCTCTGATACCACCTGATAGGATTTATATAAACCCTAAACCGGATCTTTAAGCTCAAGAATGATTAGTTCTAGATCATGGAATAAACATATACAAATCACAACATGAACAGCGGAATTAAACGACAGATTTGTATAGCTAACAAGGTTCATTAATTTAAACATACTGATTACATACTCACGCCCCAATTTGTTGACCTAAGTTATCAACAAACGAATACTTCTTCTTAAGTATTAGGATTAAGAACCTTGGGGCTCATGCACACACATCTACACGTTTTTGTTTAAACGTGGGTTTCAAGAACGTCTAATTCTATATCTCTAGGTTTCTTTATATACTAGAAACCTAGATAAACTAGAAACTAGATAAATACCAATCCTAGATAAACTAGAATTTACAAGGATAACTATAAAATAAACATATTACAATTCGAACCCTTGTAAGTTGAAGTTTTGACACATCAAATCTATATGAAATATTCCTAACAGCTTCGTGCTTACCCTTTCCCAATAAATCATTGTTTCAGGTACGAGTGGCTCCAAGGCGTGACGTGTACACACTGGCGCGCATGAAGAGCTGATTATTATATCGTTTTATAATTATCATTTTTAAACTATTTATTCCGCTGTTTACTGTTTTTAGAGAATAATTATTCTTGGGTTGCAAACGAAATGTTTTGGGTTATTTAACGAGTTTAATTAATGAAATGTCATTTTTTAAAAATTTTAAATTTTCTTGTATTTTTTTGGGACGTTACAATTGCATACTCGCTAGTAGCCCCACGGCCAAACGCATATAACCATGCGTCCCAATAGTCCACTCCTCGTGCCTAAGGAGGTAGACCATCAAATAAAATCTGACTTACATGCCTATGGATCCAATGCAACACAATCTACCAAACATGCTCAACCCGAAATGATTAAAACACCTAAGCATGTAAATTCCGATAATGTATAATAAAATGCATCAAGTTGCAATAAATGCAAATCATAAATAAGACTCTACATCGAGCCATTTAAACCGGACAAATGTCCCCAAAACTTTCTCAAAGTCAAAACCGAGCAAAGTGCTCAAAGCTCGCTAGACCCATAAGTAACGGTCATCATCGCATAAAATGAGTTTAAACAACAGTTGGGTAAACAAGTACCCCAAAATCGTTATTAATCCAAAACCCGACACAGTTAAACAAAAAGGGTTTTCCCAAAAGGACTCATACCTTTAACATCCTCAAAATGATCCTTGATATTAATTTATACTTTTCCAGATGGTTTATAAAATCAATTACTCTAACATGATTAAACCATTATATAGACTTCATTTTGAACAATCAATCTTTCAAAGACATATTATGATTTCTACACATCAAATATCCCAAAAATCCCAAATATGGGTATTTTACAACATTTATGAAGATAAATACTTAAAAAGGATTAAACCAACCAAATACCTCAACAATTGATATTTTCAAGTAAAACACACAATATTGGGAAAATACTATTTTTGGCATGTACAAAGTTTTCGCAAAGTAACTTGAACTCACCTTGCTAGATTTAGCTAAATCTAGAGTTTCTCCAACGTAAGCTCCTTTGATGAATTTTGCATCCTCAAGTCAAAACTTCCAAAACCTAGATTTATGAATTCCCAACCATCAATATTGTAACATCCTGAATTTTCAATATTATTATTTTAATGAGGATTGGGATCTATGTGTATTTTGGTTAAAACCTTGAATTATATAGTAAGTTTATAATTCAATAGGGTTCAAATGCAAGTGATTAGAGTTTGGTGCTATTTTGGAAATATTGGAACTTGGAGGTGTAATTGGTCATTTATGAAAGTGTGTATGGATAAAACAAATGAGATGGAAAATATCTCAGTGTTTTGTGATCTGGGTCGGTCAAGAGGCAGAGAGAAAGAGAGAAAAAGGAGAAAAGTGAGAAAGAAGGAAAAACAAGGGTTTTGGTCTTCAAAATTGGTAAGGAATTGATTATGGTTTTTGATAAATCTGTATAGATATATGATAGTAAACGAATCTATTTGATGAATAGGATTTCGGAATCATTAGCAGTAGATTGGAATCAGATTGGTGAAAAGAAGTGAGTTTTGTTAAAAAGGTGAGTTCATTTGTTGTTTGCATAAATCAATGTTTATATGTTAAATTAAACCTTGAAATAGTTGTATAAACTGTTTATGAACTGAATGGAATGGTTTGGAATGAGCTTAATAGAACAGACATAGGTTTAAATCGAATTATTAAGCTGCAGATCGAGGTATCCGGACGAAATAACGTATCCGGAAACCTCTGTGATGAATGTTTCCGGACGCGACAAGTATCCGGTAAGTTTTAATTTTCTTGTAAGTTTCCGGATGAATATAATTACCGGATAGTATCCGGGTTGCTTTAGGTTCCGGTTGTTGTCCGGATTAGATGATGGTCCGGAAAGTGTATTGTCCGGATTATGCATGTATCCGGTGAGTTGTAGTTATCCGGAAAGTTCAGTTGTCCGGATATTTTAAGTTATCCGGAAACCCTGTTGTCTGGACACTTTTGAGAAATTGAGAATGCTAGGTTCTGATGGCTGGATGTTGTTTCTAGATATTCTGATGTGTGTAAGAAAGCATGGAATAAACGTAATTCTTGATTTCTAAGGAAAGAAAGAGATTGGCATGTGTATATTGTAATCTCTACTTCCTTTCTAAGAAATAGGCATGTGTATATTGTTATTTCTTAGATATGAACAGAAATGGGCATGTGTATATTGCGATTTCTGGAGAATGATATAAGTGGAAATGGGCATGTGTATATTGCGATTTCTGGAATATATATTTATATCACAAGTGGAAATGGGCATGTGTATATTGCGATTTCCGGATTAAGAGCACAATCTAGAATCAGTGAAGATTCGTGGTATGGCTCTGAGACATGATATGATGATGGAATGTGTGTCAGTCATATTCATGGACTTAGGTAAAATTGTGTTAACGGAAAAGAGTTACACGTATGGTAAGAAAAGGGTAATCAGGTTGGTTATAACGTGTTTACATTGATTTTTGCAAATATTATTGTGGAAACGAATGTTCTCACTAGGCGTTGGCCTAATCGTTTCGATATAATGTTTTCTTACCAGGTACTAGCTCGGGAAAGTAAAAGGGATGTGGGACGAGCGTTTTGGAATAGCGGAAAAGTCAATTAACAGAAGGAGATTTTGAAGGATTGCTTAGATAACTTAGTTAATCTGATTATAGTGGCATAATTAGATTAATAGGTTATTTGAAGAATTCTGTACTTGTAAATGTACTCCTAGTGGTTAATTCACTTGATATATATATGAAAAATGGAAGTTTATTTTATCATAACTTGTTGAAATTTAAGGTTCAAATTAGCCCGGATTTTGGGGCGTTACAAATATCACAATCCAACCACATGAAATCATTCCCTAAACATACAACACCAAAACCCCCAACTTATACCAAACCATAGCTCTTAGTGATGAAGAAAACAAGGTTTCTTTAACCTTTCATCACCAAAATCGTCCCACAACAACACAAGGTGGAAAGAAGATGAAATCAACAACAATAACACCTTTGGGTAGGAATAGATTACCTTTATCCACTTGAAATCTCCAAGAGATAGCTCCTAGACTCCCACAAAGCTTTTAACCTTCAAGTGATCAACAATGGAGGAAATGGGTATGGTTTGGGTGAAGAGGATGAAGGAGAAGGGAGGAGATTTAGGGTTTTGTAGAGAGAGGATTCACATTTTAGAAAGAGAGAGAGCTGAGTTCGAGAGTGAGAATGAGAATGAGGAAGGAGAAAGAGAAAATAGGGTTTAAAACCCCAATATTCGCATCAGACTGCTTCGCGGACGTCCGCCAAAACCTCGCGGACGTGCGGCCTTTGAAAACTCAATTCCCTGGATTTTCTGTTGCTTCCGCGGAAGCACCGCGGGCTTCCGCCATCCACGGACGTCTGCCAAAAACCTCGCGGACGTCCACGAGACGCTGTTTTTTTCCCGATTTATTTCCGATCACTGTTTTGGTCATAATTTCTTCGTTTTAGCTCCGTTTTCGCTCCAGAAAGGCTCGTTGGACTCGTATTCGAATTCCCCATCCAACAAGACCATACAATATAAGATTTAAACCAAAATCCTATTTTTCATATTTTTCTTAAAAGGTCGGTTTCACACTGATTCGAAATTGTACTTATCCGAAACTTACGGGTGTTACACTTACGTTTTAAAACATACATTTTATTATAATCGGGTCACTTAAATACACTAACAAATACGTTTTATTTAAACATATAGTTAGAGATACATTTAAAAATAAATTTTATATAGAAAAACAGAACAGTCTCATAACTGGTCCCGGTCGGGCCTTGTTCTTTTTTTGATAAAAGTCGTAACCGGTTAAGGACCGGCAGGCCCAAACCGGTCCCAAACGACCCCGGACCGGACCGGTCCCAAGTCGGTCCCGATCCCGATCCTTCGCTGATTCTGGGTCAGGTCGGGCTATTTGGCCATCTCTAGTCATGGGTACAAACATGGATCTAAGAGCATCCACAACAATGAAATTTCAGGACAATTACAAATGAGCCACATCAGCGCCACATCAGATTTGCAATTATCTTGAAATTATCCTCCACAACAACGAAATTTCAACCACTTTCTAAAGTGACACTTTATCATAAAAACTATATTTTAATCAAATAACAACAAAACTATAATAAAATATATTCTTTACTATAATTTAATACAAAATATTTTATTAATTAAAATTATAATAAAATAAAATAAATAAAATATTTAATTTATAAAACATTAAATTAAAATACAAAGTAAAAATAGTACATTAATCGTCATTTTCATCTTCTCTAAATCTTTATCAAATCTTTTCAATCAAATCTGATTGTAAACAATGATTCGTTGACTGATTACGTACTTATATGTGATTTTGGAGATAGTTTTCGTACTTATGAAGTATGCTATGAGAGATTTGAGGCATAGTTATAGTAAATTAACATCATCGTTTATATCATCAAATTGACGAATATAAATATGACGTTCATCTTCGACGATCATGTTGTGCATGATTATACATGCTCTCGTTATTTCTCCAAACATGGCAATAATAGCTTGTACGAACTTCTTGACGCATTCTATTGTCGTTGTTTCCCCAATTTGTACGAACATCAACTTGAATAATTTCTAAACGAACAATGATTTATTTTTATGTGTTAAGTTTGTATTTTTTTTAATATGTAATTTTTTTTATTGTATTTTAATATAAATTATATTTTGCATTTTTTAATATTTATGCCTTTCAAAAAAAAATTAATATTTTTACTAACAAATAAAATTATTCATACATTTTTTCATAAACATTCTCTACAAAACATCATAAAACATGATTTGACAGAAAGATAATTGAACCTGATATGAAGAGAGACGGCTATTAATTTTTAGGTGATATATTAAAACAATATTAGGTTTTAGTAATAAGAAAAAGATAATTGGAAGAGAAAATTTAAAAACTCTGTCCATGTGGTCGGTCTGGAGGAGCTTATGAATTGGATCTAGAAAACCACAAAGACTTGAGTTTCGAAAATCGACAAAACAGGCCTTAAGGTAATCACAAAATTCATAAGACAACTAGAAAATGAGAATCCTTCTAAGTTAACGGAGATTTTAAATGGTTGTTAACATGAGGGACTTGATACATAACAAAACTGAAACCATGGTAACCGTTCCTATAATTATTTCATACCCAATCCAAAATTTTACCTAACCATAGGGACGAAATTTGTAATTTACTCAACTACAAGCTATAAATCTAAATTGGTGAAAATAATAAATTTTGAAACAATTACATTGACCAAAAGATATATTTTAGAGTAAATTACATTCTCGGTCCCTGTGGTATGATGATATTTTGGATATAGTCCATAATTCGCGTTTATTACACTGAATGTCCCTGTGGTATGCATAAGCGCACGCAGAAGGTCCCTCCGTTTAACAGATCTTGTTAACCCAGTTAACTCAAAGGGTATTTTTGTCATTTTAACTTGTTTTTGTCTTTTTCCTAATAAGAAATTAAAAAAAACAAATAGATTAAAAAAATACCATACCCCCTACCCCACTACCTCCCCCCCTTCTTCTTCCTCACGACGACCCCCCTCCCACCCTCTACATCCTTCATTCTTTCATCACCTGAAAGAACTCCTCCAACCCACCGCCACCGCCACCGCCACCACCACCACCATAGAAAAAATAAAGAGTTTTCCGAACCCACATCTCACACACATTAACATATACACACATAACTGCAACACATATTAACACAAATACACACCTGCAACTTTTATCCCCTCTCTCTTGATTTTTTGTTTGTTGCAACAGTGATGCCCACCGGAGAAGGTGAATGAAGGTGTTGTTGGCGATGGTAATGGTGAAGCAAGGACGATGGTCCTGTGTTTTACACTCACACACATAGATATACATACATACATATATATATACATACATATCTAGTCTAAGAGATGAAGATGGAGACAACCATTATAACCGCCATCGGAGACTCCACATCCTAGACAGTTTCAACAACACAAACCCTACCAGAGAACCTTGATCGCCGGAATGTCTTGCTCGGCCTCGGTGGTCTCGCTAGAGTTGTCAACTTGATGTCTTTTCCATCTGTTGGGGCGGCACCACTGACCGTACCGGACATTTTGAAATGTGGAGTAACCCTTTAACAGGGTTCAAACCTGGGGGACAACTCCAACCGGACGCAACTGTTGCCCACCGAACTCAACCGATATTTCGGACTTCCAGTTCCCTAAGAACCCGACGTTCAAGCTTAGATCGACGACCCATTTGCTCAGCCCTAAGTACATTGCTAAGTTCAACTTGGCGATCAAACCTATGAAGGAACTTCCCGAAAGTGATCCTCGTAACTATGGTATGAGAAACTGTTGTTAGATCGTACTGATGCTAGTAAGGATTTGGCCAGCAAAATAAGTGAAAAAAATGAGAAATTAAAAGAGAAGAAGAAAAGTTGCAGGTAGGTTTCACGGGGAAGGGGAAGGAAGGAGAGAGAAAGAAAGAGAAATTAAAAAGAAAAGAACAAAAGAAAAGAAAAGAAAAGATTAAAAAGACTAAAATATCCTCTAACTTAACAGAGTTAACGGAATCTTTTTTATTCCGTTAGACGGAAAGACCTTCTGCGTGCGCTTATGCATACCACATGGACGCCCAGTGTAATAAACGCGAATTAAGGACTATATCCAAAATATCATCATACAATAGGGATCGGGAATGTAATTTACTCTATATTTTATTTTGTTAATGTATTTCCTTTAACTATTGCTCTTTAATTTAGCTGCCTACCTTTCAGGAAAAATAAGAATTAGAAAAATGTAATTTACATTTTGTAATAAATAACAATAATAAAGAAATACATAATTGTACGATAGCGATGTAGTTATCAAATAGGTAAGCAATAAGTCGTCACCATATGACGTAATTGTACGATAGCGCTTATCAAGTGATATTACTTATCAGATTGATAGATCAAGGATCAAAAATTTTACCCGATAAGAGTAAATGAAAGGACCGAGAGTCTTACCCGGTAAGTGATGGTGACGATTCTTACCACGGTTAGCGTTTACCAGGTGAATTGTTGCATACGAAACCGATTTGACAAACTAAAATCTTACCTCGTAAATAAGTAATAGTGTTAAATTTGATTGATAAGTGCTTACCTGATTAAGCATTTTGTAAACGGTCCCTAAGTATATATGTGTATAGCCAGAGATCATGGTGCTAGATCTAACTACAACTTGGTTGTTGCATTAATTATATATATATATATACACACACAAAAAGAAGTCTACTATTAAACGATTGCAAGTTGATCTATGGTTATTTAATTATGTTACAACACGTTATTACACAAAATTTATAATAAATTATTAACCAATTAGTTTGATTTCATATTGATAGTTGACTTCTGATTTAATTTTGCATTGGGTTGCCAACTAATCTTAAACAAATTCGTCGTTTACCAAATACATTGATTGAAATATGATTTATATACCCATTCAGTGAGGTTGTAACAATCCCATTCTATACCGATAAGCAAAGGCGGAGCTACCTTGTAACAAGGGTTAGCAACCGCTAACCCTCAACTTTTCAAAAAAATATATATATATATACTAATTTTTTAATACTTAAGAATTTATTGCTGAATTTACTTCTATTTAAATATCTCTTTGAGCCCATTAACTTAATACTAATAATTCATGGGTTAAATTTTTTTAAATAGGTACACCACTACACCATACACGTGACCTTGTTTAAGTCAACTAAGAAAAAGAAAGTCTTCCAAATTCTCAATTTTAAGCAGAGTTCCTTTCATCGGTATAACATTTTTAGCTATGAACGTTGAGAATAATAGGTTGTGCAAAAGTGTTCCTCAGTTTTCCATTTTACATACCGTCCAAATGAAGGACTAACCAGAGTGTTCCTCAGTTTTCCATTTTTTGAGGTTTTCTATTGAACCTTTCTATACACACACACACACATATATATATAGGGTCTCCTTCTTTTGTTAACTTTTTCATGATGTGCATATATGCAAATCGGACATTGCATATATGCACATATTACAATTGCCTGATATGCATATATGCACTGGTTAACAAAAGAAGGAGCCCATATATATATATATATAAAGTTGAAAAAAGGTTCATATGTGAACCATTAAAATTATAAAGAAAGAAAATGCATATGAATCTAACAATGTTGATTACTTATTATTCTTGAAACTCTCTCTCTCTCTCTCTATATATATATATATAAACTTTCATCACAACTTTTATACATCGAACAACTCTAATTAATGAAAGCTTGCAAATTAATGAGTTGTTCTAGGTGCATGCCCATCACCGATCAAAGTGGATAACTTCCATTTTGGATCTTGGAATGATCATGTTGTTAATGTTATTATGTATTGACACTTAGGGGCTGTTGGCGGTTGTTGAATGGTTTGATGCAAAATGATTAAGTGGTCAGAATGATTAAGATGCTTTTATGATATAGCGCGAAATGAATTATGGTTGTTTGATAATTGTTTGGAATGAAATTAGGCGCTGAATGGTTTAGGAAGGCCCAAGATACTAAATTCTTCAGAGGGTTTTAGATCCATTAAAAGGCACACTTTTTTTGCCAAACAAAATTCACCTCTGAACGATTCAAATGTTGCCTCTTAATACTTCTGAAGTATTAAGAGGTAAACAAACATCCCCTTACACAATAATTAAAATGATGTAACATAATTTTAAATAATGTCTCCATGACTTCTTTATCCAAGATAACAATATATAAATGATTGTTGACTTTGTGTGCTAAATACAAGTTTCCAACTTCACTATTGATTACTACAATTATTGTTTTTGTATGAGAAAAAAATAAAATAAATGGTAAGCAAGCAAACTATATATAACTAGATAAGTACATGTGTGTGATGTGGCGTGAAGTATCTCAAATCTAAAGCCGAGAATTCGAAAAAATAATTTTGTTTCATATTTATACATATATATGCTTTTAAATCGCATATAAGATGTATAAAATTAAAAGTCAATATGGTTAATTGGTCAAAAAAAATTAGAGGAAATAATATAATCATGTTTAAGAAAGTATAAATAATTAAATATACTATACTAAAATATTTGCATATTTATATTTTTGAAAAATGTTCGAACTCATAATCCAAAAGTCAGTTGATAATTGATATCTTTTTTTTCCAAGTAATTAAATCTTTTATGATAATTCTAAGAGTGTTTCGTTGACAGAATAGAATTTGATAGAATTGTAATTCGTCGAAGAAATTCGACTTTGAAGTAAAAATTGATATGAAATTGCAAAAAGAAAACCACGACATTAATTTAGTGATTATTTGTATCAAATCTCATACTAATTTCAACAAATCTCATACCAATCACGACACATTAATTCGTATATATTTATGATATTTAATAATATAATTAAATCCAAAATATTCAATATTGGGCTCAGTTCGAAGGTATTGACGAAGCGATTACAATGGTATAATTTGTAAAAAAATAGAAATGTTTTTTGATGCATTTTAGTTCATATACATTATCTATGCTTATATGATAAGAGTCTAAAATGAAAAATAAAAAATAAAAAATAAGGGATTAAAAGTAAACTACATACCTAATTATAAGGATAGTAAATGTAATGTATAAATTAAAAAAATTGAATTAAGGAGAGATTTAAGGAGGAGTGAATGTGGGTATGCTAATTGAACTTATAATGTAAACTGCGTCCAGATACATGTTTAGGCGGGAAAATATACTGAAGTCGGCTCACCAGAAGACGACACGTAGCATGCTAGTTACTTATTTATTATATGTATAGATTAGCCACGTTGGTGCTCATTTAATTAATTGTATGGCATTATTAATCTTGGTATTTTAATGTTATTTATATTTTGTGTAACGTATTTTTATAACATTCATTTAGTATCGTAGATGATGTGATATAATAAACATTTAGATTAAAGTAATTTACACAAAATATAAATCAGACCAAATTATGTTGTATTTTCATGCATTTTCGAATGTAAATGACTTACATAAATGTTTGTAATGTCAGATCCTATATACCATAATGAAGGTTTTGAAAACATGTTACACAAAATATAAATTGGACTAAAATACATTGCATTTCTATACAATCTGACCTTTTTGTATTGTCTTAATCAGTTAATTTGATTACAACGGGATGAAATGATTTGGACTATGTGTTTGAATTGAGGTCGCATATCGGCTAGACACATACCATCAAAACATGTATATATTTCCAATTCTATATGAGTATATGACTATTACTTTGGAGGGTAATCTAAGAGGGTATTACATATTCAAACATGCATCATTGTCGGGGTCTAGCACCACCAGGAGCTTGACGCACTTTTTCGCCTCCTTCTAGCCTCCGTTTTAGAGTTGCGTTGGACTCCCACATCAGTTAAACAAAAACTTTCAAAACTTGATACTTATAAAGGGTTTCAGTAATCTAATAAGGTTTTGATATGTTATAACAATATGTATTTAAGCTTTATTTTTTTGTTTACCATGCACATACCGCTCAACATGAAACCCTCTTGTTGTTTTGACTCAGTACTAAGGAAGGTGTTTACCAGCGGCGGATCCAGGATTTTTACATAGTGGAGTCACTTTTAAGGTAAATTATAACCGTAAAGTCGTCCGATTTGTTTTTAGTGGGGGGAAACTATGATGAAAAGTTAAAAAAAATGTTTTTAACCTATAAAAATAAAGAAAAACAAGATTTCACTGGAGGATGGGACCCCACCTTTTACAAGGTGGATCCCCCCCTTGCTTAGACCATCTCCAATGAACTCTCTATTTTACTCTCTATCTCTATTTTACTCTCTATATTCTCTCCAATGAACTCTCTATTTTACTTTCTAAAATAGAAAATTGAATAATAACTCTCTATATATAGAGAGTTACTATTCACTACTCTCTATTTTTTTCTAACTTTTGATAATTACAAAATGACTCTTCTATTTTTTAGATTCTTGTATTTTTATTTTATTTGTTGTCTAATACCAATTTTAATAAACTAGAATTATATTTACCTTTAAGTTTTAAATTAATTTAAATTTATCCAACTAATAAATATAAGGGTGTTATGAAAATAAAAAATATAAAGATGCAATTTATAAAGTTAATAAATATATAAGGGTATTATTAAAAACATATGTAATCAAAATAAAAGAGAATATACTTAGAATATTCTTTTTAAAAAGTAAAATAGAGTAATACATCGGAGAAAATTTGACTCACTCTCTATAATAGAGAGTAAAATTGAGAAATACATTGGAGATGCCCTTACCACCTCGATGCAGGAGTTTATAAATAGCGTGGACCATCATTAAGCTGGTTGTCTTCCCCTCTCTCTCTCTCACACACATATATATATATATATATATATAGAGGGGTAGTATATTTTACAACCCTCACAAAGGTAACAATATTCTTCTGAAAAACTATGGTTTCAGCCTCATTCGTTAATTTGGTGAAGCTTTTAATTTTGATTAGCTCTTAATTAATTAATTATCTTCTTCCAGTTTTGTAATACTTCTCAAAACTATTCAAGCCTTTGGTAAATCTTTTTTAATTTATTCCCTTTTGTGTTGATTATCGACTTCTTGTTTCGCAGAGGCCTGCAGCTAAACCATCTCTACTGGATTTCAAAAAGGTATATAAATATATATATATATATATATACATAGAGGTGGGTTCATACGAGAGCGTTGACTATTTAAGAAAACAACGTTAATGTACAAAATATTCACTTACAAAATCATATATGATTCACTCGACTTTGGCTCGCAACTGAAGTCGTCGCACGCATCCAGGTTTTGCAGTTAGTGCAAAATTACATATAGACTTGAAATCATGTGAGACCAGACTCTTTCCGTGAGACCGTGAGACCACAAAAATAACACAAAACCTTCACAACAAAAGACTGTGAAGGTACTCTGAAAGTAAACTCACAATGTTTTTGCTGTGAAGGTTTGTTGTTTTTCTTACCTTCACATGAATCGTTGTGAAGTTTTAGTGTTATTTTGTGGTCTCACGAAAACAGGTTGGTCTCACGTGAACCCAATCCTACATATATATATATATATATATATATATATAGGATTGAGTTCAGTTGAGAATGAAAGTTACGGCGAGAAGGGTAAAAAGGGATCGCCATCGTTGGATGCACATTTGAATGAGATGCACCAAACCAATTCCTAATAGAAAAGTACCAATTTTGGTTATAATTCATTTTGCAGGGAAATAATTAAGCAATCAGAAGAATCACCATCACGATTTTGGTTTAATGGGTGAGCAAAATTACGTTCCCCCACCACCACCACTACCACCATTGGCATCACAATTGCAACAACTTAATCTTCCACATCAAGATCTACTTAATGGTAAGTTGTATCATACAAATTAAAGCTAGGCATCTTAATTACCAACAAATTAAGTTAACTAATTTTGGTAATACTTAGATGACAGAAGAAGAGATTTCGTCGATATTTGTGTTCCTCTATGTAAAGCATCAATCAAAGGAGATTGGAAAACTGCGGAACGAATCCTTCAAAACAACCCGTATCTGGTCAGACTGGTCGGGTATTGTATCACTGAAAATTGTGAAACAGCACTTCATGTTGCTGCTTCAGCCGAAAGCACCGATTTCATGGTTAAACTTCTGAATATGATGAACAACGAAGACTTGCTACTTCAGACTATAACCGGCGACACTGCCCTCTGTTTAGCCGCTGCTGCTGGAAACGTCAAAATGGCTAGCATTTTGGTGAATAAAAACGAGGACCTGTTGATAATCAGCGGTAGCGAAGGATTATTGCCACTCAGTGTTGCTGCTTTATATGGAAACCATGATATGGTGATTTATCTGTATGAAAAGTCAAAGAATATGGAAGGGCCTGAATGGATTCATTCAAGTAAACAATGGCTTTTGACAAAATGTGTGCACGCTAATCTCTTTGGTAAGTATTTCCGTTGATAATTGTTCCATTTGTCTGGAGATCCAAATAACCATCTTATATATATATATATATATATATCAATACTAAATGAAAGACTTTTATAACCTATAAACTTTTTTCTGAGAAATCTGTCGCTAAATGGGTGATTTGTCACAAAAGTTGGTGGGTAATTCAAATCAGTGACAGGTTACCATGGATTCTCTGGGTGATCTATTGATAATTTCTATGTATAATTTTTTAATGGGATGATTTAACTGTATCTTTTTTTGGACTTTTGGAGGTTTAAGATTGAAAATCACACAATTGTATAATTATATGCACGATTCCAGTGTAAAATCTTTATGTTAGGTGGTTAAGAAATTGTGGTTGACAAATTTGTTGCTTTGGTCGTTTCATTATTCGTCATTAAATGAATTTCTAAATCTTTTGTAGACATTGCGCTAAAAATAATCAAAGAGCACGGAGAACTCGGTCAAAGTGAGAATATACTCAGACTTTTGGCTAAGAAGCCTTCTGCGTTTAATGAATCAAAATCAAAGTCACGTAAGCATTATTCGTTGTACCGTTATATATTATCTATGCTTTGTTACGAATGATCTTCAATATATATATATATACTTGAGATCATGTGAGACCAAACCATTTTCGTGAGATCTGTGAGACCAAAAAAATAACACTAAACCTTCACAGTAAAAAACTGTGAAGGTATTGTGAAGGCAAACCTTCACAATGTTTTTACTGTGAAGGTTCGCTGTTTTGCTTACCTTCACAATGAATCGTTGTGAAGTTTTAGTGTTATTTTGTGGTCTCACGAAAACAGGTTGGTCTCACGTGAACCCAACCCCTATATATATATATATATATATATATATATATATATATATATAGAGAGAGAGAGAGAGACTTGAGATCATGTGAGACCAGCCTATTTCCGTAAGACCGTGAGACCAAAAAATTAACACTAAACCTTCACAGCAAAAGACTGTGAAGGTACTGTGATGCTAAACCTTGGTTCATCTACTTGGTTACTTGTTTGATTGATGCTTTCATTTTTGCAGTCACTTCTGCAAGTGAAGCCATGAAATTACTGAAAACAATATGGGCCAAGATTGTGGGAAGGCCAAAGGCTGAAGTAGATAAAATACTGAGAGGCCCTGGGTCTTTGATAAATGGAAAGCTAACATACTCATCTCCTATACTGTTTGTGGCTACAAAAATGGGCAACACTGAATTTGTAGTTGAGCTTATTCGCGAATATCCTGGTCTTATATGGAAGAAAAATGATAATAACCAAAGTATCTTTCACATCGCTGTTTCTCATCGTCAAGAAAGTATCTACAGTTTGTTACATGAAATAGGGTCAATGAAAGATTTGATAACTCGCCTCAGAGACCCGGAACAAAATAATATGTTGCATTTAGTTGGAAAGAATGAAGACAAAAACCAATCTAAAGAGGAAAACCAATCTGAGAACGTGGCAGGAGCTGCTTTTCAAATGCAACGTGAATTATTATGGTTCAAGGTACATCATTATCTTCATGTAATTCTACGGACGATCTATCTTTCTTTAGTATGTTTTTTTCTTTCTTTGGGAAGGGTGTCCTAGGCTATGTCTAGACTAATTCCTTAGCAAATTTTGACTGTAACAGTGACCACAATTGTTGTGTATGCCTGGATTCGAACCCTAACCCTGGGCAGATGAGATATTCCATAACATCCCCATGGCCTTAACCACTACGCGACAACCCTTGTGGTTTCTTTAGTATGTTAATTGTTCAAATGATTAATAATCTCATGTGTTGTGTTGTAGGAAGTAGAGTCTATGGTTCCTCCTCATTTTAGAGAAGAGAAAAACAGAGATGGGTTAACACCACATGAATTGTTCACGGAGACCCACAAAGGACTAGTTTTCAATGGTGAAAAATGGATGAAAGAAACGGCAAGTCAATGCATGTTGGTTGCTACTCTTATAGCCACTGTAGTGTTTGCAATAGTTTTTGCGTTCCCGGGTGGGTATAACCAAGACACTGGGTTCCCTATATTCCTTCGTAAAGGAACCTTCATGGTGTTTGTCGTATTTGATGCCATTTCTTTGATCTCATCTTCTACTTCAATCCTCGTGTTCTTATCCATCTTCACTTCTAATTGTGATCAACAAGATTTCTTAAAATCATTACCCCAAAAACTATTGATAGGTCTAGTTATGCTTTTCCTCTCGATAGTGAACATGATGGTCGCTTTTAGTCTCAGCTTCTTCGTGCTATTCCAAGAAAAGTTCATTGGTGTCGCGATTTCTATTAGCGTATTAGCTCTAATACCTGCCATATCTTTCATTATACTACATCATCGTTTTCTGAAGAACGCCTTTCGCTCACAACGTAGTACTAAGATTGTCTTTAAACCGAAAAAACAACTGTTTTACTATCAAAATCCCACATCATAACATAATTGTATTGTTGTGATTTGATTTGAATTAGAACTTCCATTTGAAGATTTTGTTTCTAGGAGACAAACTGTGATGATGTGTATATGTTGAGGATTATTGAATTTGATCTTTCACATGAATTATGTTGTTAATATGTTAATATTTATATATTAGTAAATATTTTGGTGACTAGCTAGCAACTTATTGTATCTTCCTTCCGTCCTTCCTCCTAACCTCTAAAACTAGCATTATACCCGTCCGTTGGTCGGATACAAAACATGACTTTAATCTAGATTCGGTGTAAGTCCTCAAGTGTCATTCTTTTTTTCTAATAACCTTTTTCTTTCAAATTCATGTGATCAGTGGATCCAAATTAATCTAGAAAATTCATAGCATGTTGGGCCAAAACTCTCCTCTGAAAATGTTGTATCTTTTTGTAACACCCTCAAAATTTGGAAAGAGCAACTAAATAAATTTTCAATAACACATCCAAAAGAATATAATTTCTTCCTATAAGTCAATACGGGAATTACCTCAAATTAATATATATGATTATCCTCAAACAATTTATAACCCAAGTCTTATTACAAAGGCTAAATTCACATAAGGTGTTACTTAACGCAAGTACAAGTTGCTAATCCCAAAATAAATGCGGAAGACTTCACTAAGCAATTCACTTCTTGAGCACACTACTAGCACTCATATCTTTTCACAGTGTCGCTAAAGTTATTCCCAACCTGAACCTGTTGCACATGCCGACAAATAAAAATGTTAGGCTAACGCCTAGTGAGTTCAAGAGTTTTATCATGATTATCTAATTCATAAAACGAGGGATGTGCAATTTAAATCATGAGTTCAAAAGAATTTACTTTAGATGCAAATCACTCATTTCCAACGCACACAAGAGAGCATAAAGAACTAGTTTCCAAAGGTGAGGAATGGATGAAAGGAACAGCTAATCAATGTGTCAGGATCGATTCTTAACAAGAATTAAACTTCTTAGAAACAGAATTTAGAGAATCTTGCGGAATAGAACTCTAAATCAATTAAAGAACAATCAATAGAAATTCAATAAACTGTATATATATCAAACAGTTATAACTCACAAGTTTTACACCAAACCTCAATCTTGTTGAACAGGCTCAACAAGACGATTTCTACTTCTCTAGAAATAGGATCTATGATCTTGAGGTTAATTCACTCTTGAATATAGAATTCTGTATATTATCTATCTTCTTTTTCGTATATGTCTAATAGCTATCTATCAATACTATTTATACAAAAGTAATTACAAGATAACTATAAAAAGTAAATTGATCTTCTGAATCTTCGTTAAACATATCTTGATCAATTCCTTATTTGTCTCCAAAAGCATCGCATCCCAAACTTATCAACTCAGCAGTATTAATGATGATTTGGCTCAGCAGCATTAACAACCTTCAGCAGTATTAATGATGATTTGGCTCAGCAGCATTAATGACCTTCAGCAGTATTAACCTTCACAGTCTTCAAGCAGTAGTAACTCAGCTCAGCAGTACTAACCATGTCTAGCAGTAGTAATTTGGACAAGCAGCACTAACTTCAACTAGCAGCATTAACTTCATCTAGCAGCAGTAACTTTGCCCAGCAGTAGTAACGAAGAACTGGCAGTAGTAATGAAGACTTAGCAGTACTAACCATACTTAGCATATCTTCAGTTCCCAACAATCTCCCCCTAACTTGACTTTTAGGAAAAGAAGTCAAGTTCTTCAGATGATGCTTCCAAAACTTAGTCATCATGTACACACAGATTAGGACTTAGGCCTAGACTCTGATTGAGTATCCTCTTTACCAAGAATCTACCCATTGCTGAATCCTTGTTGCAGGTCAGCTTAGTGTGTAGCATTCCTTGCAGCCTCTTCATGCTGTGATTGTATATTTCATCTACAAGATAGTATTCATGAGTTGCAGAGTCAAGGGAGATGACATATACTCCACAGTTTTCATAGAGCATCCAGTTGGTAATGACTTGAAACTGTGTGTTTAACCTATGCTGAACTGCTTCAGGTTTGAACATTTGGCACAAGAATTCAAGCACCATTTTAGAGATTGACATCCCTGGCTCAGTCAGCATGTTTCCATATATCTTCATCCCAACTTTGAACATCTCTTCTAAGTCTGATCTTGAGCAAGTTCTGACAATCTTTCCCCAAGTAGAAAATACTTCAAATTTTCCATCAGCTCTTTTTATCCTAATGAACTCCTTTCTACCATCTTTCAAAGTGTCCCAAAAGATGATTTCAGGAGCCTTAGATGATATTGGTTCAGCCTGAAGTGGAATTGGGTTAGATTCAACACTAGTAATGTACAAGTCACATTGGGCATCCGTTTGTGATTGCACATTGCCTGATTTCCCTGATGGAGTTGCCACTTCTTCTTCAGCAACTTTTCCATCAGATTTCACTGTTTCCTCCTGGGCCTTTTCTGCAGATGACTCCACCCTTGGTTTCTTTTCATTTTTCTTCTTTGTAGTTATGGGCTGGGTTCTTGGTCTTTTCTTGGACATCATCTTGGTTCTTTTAAGAGTTTTGACAGCCTCAGGAGTTGGTTCAGCTGCTTTAAGTTTTTCAGCAGCAATAACCATTTCTGCTGCTATGGCTGTTACTGCTTCTCTTAGTACATGTAGTGATGCTGCTTCAATACTGTTCTTTATAATCCAGTAAATTTCTTCATCTATTTCAGCTTGAGTTGTAGTTACTGCTTCCTTCTCAGTTTCTGCTGCTTTGACTGTTTGGCCTTCAGCAGCATTAACTGTTTCTGCTGCTTGTTCAAGCTCAGCAGCATTAACAGTTTCTGCTGCTGTGGTTTCTGCTGCTGTGGTTTCTGCTGCTTTGGTTTCTGCTGCTGTGGTTTCTGCTGCTTTGGTTTCTTTGACACACTCTTCCCCCTTTTCTGTCTCACTGGACTCCCCCTTAAACTGTGCATAGTCCATTTCCATCTCAGTCTCTATGTGAGCAGTCTCCCCCTCAATTTGTGGACCCTTCAGTTTCAGTTCTGCTTCTGACTCTGACTCCCCCTTTTTGGGAGCATCATCAGTTGAGGTTCTCCTTCTTAGCACAAACCTTGCCTTTTTCCTTTTGTTCAGCAACTTGGTGACCATCTTTTTGAGCTTCTCAATTTGAGACTGTTGGTAGGTAACCACAGTCTTAAGTTGCTCAATCTCTTTCTTTTGTGCCATGACATCCAAGTTGATATTCCCTAAGGTTTCCATCAATTCCTCATAGTTATATCTATCCTCACCTTGTTTAGAAGTATTAACCTTCTTTAAAGGATCCTTGGAAGTTTCAGCAGAAGCCTTCTGCCTAGCAGAAGCACTACCTGCCCCCTTGGTTTCTTGGCACCTGGGTCCTCCTAATGATTTCTCATTTAGAGTTGCCATGGGGAAGGTCTTATTTATGTTACCACTGTCCTTCTCTGTGCTAGCAGAAGTAGTGGCAGCCTTAGCACCCATATGGTCATCCTTCTCCTTAGAGACCACCTTCTTGAGGTTGAGAGACACCCCTGTGGTTTCCCTGTTGATATTCTCAATTGGAGAATGCTCCAATTGAGGGCTTAAAGGCGTAGGGCTTTGAGTAGGTACAACAAGGGAAGGAGCCTTGTGCACCTTTCTTCTTTGAAATCTTTTGGTGATTGTGGGAGTGGGCTGTTCAAGAATGGACTGAGGGATTTCTTTTGGGATGGAAGGTTGGGATTGGTCATCAGTGGGTTGATCTAATGAGGGCCTTGATCCTGATGCCATACCACTTGTCAGGATCGATTCTTAACAAGAATTAAACTTCTTAGAAACAGAATTTAGAGAATCTTGCGGAATAGAACTCTAAATCAATTAAAGAACAATCAATAGAAATTCAATAAACTGTATATATATCAAACAGTTATAACTCACAAGTTTTACACCAAACCTCAATCTTGTTGAACAGGCTCAACAAGACGATTTCTACTTCTCTAGAAATAGGATCTATGATCTTGAGGTTAATTCACTCTTGAATATAGAATTCTGTATATTATCTATCTTCTTTTTCGTATATGTCTAATAGCTATCTATCAATACTATTTATACAAAAGTAATTACAAGATAACTATAAAAAGTAAATTGATCTTCTGAATCTTCGTTAAACATATCTTGATCAATTCCTTATTTGTCTCCAAAAGCATCGCATCCCAAACTTATCAACTCAGCAGTATTAATGATGATTTGGCTCAGCAGCATTAACAACCTTCAGCAGTATTAATGATGATTTGGCTCAGCAGCATTAATGACCTTCAGCAGTATTAACCTTCACAGTCTTCAAGCAGTAGTAACTCAGCTCAGCAGTACTAACCATGTCTAGCAGTAGTAATTTGGACAAGCAGCACTAACTTCAACTAGCAGCATTAACTTCATCTAGCAGCAGTAACTTTGCCCAGCAGTAGTAACGAAGAACTGGCAGTAGTAATGAAGACTTAGCAGTACTAACCATACTTAGCATATCTTCAGTTCCCAACACAATGCATGGTGGTTGCTGCACTTATCGCGACCATAGTATTTGTCGTTGCCTTTTCAATTCCAGGTGGATACGACCAAAATAATGGATTTCATACGTTTCTCCGAAAAGAAATTTTCATTGCGTTTGTCATATCAGACAAGATTTCCTCATGTTCTTATCCATCCTTACTTCTCATTATGCTGAACAAGATTTCTTGGAATCATTACCCCAGAAATTGATGATAGGTCTAGCAACACTTTTCCTCTCAATAATGACCATGATGATCGCGTTTAGTTTCAGCTTCTTCGTGCTTTATCATAACAAGTTGATTTGGGTGCTAATTGTTATTAACGTAGTTGTTGTTGTAGCTGTCGTTTTATATGCTAAACTACAATATCCTCTTTTGATGGACGTGTATCGCTCCATATATGGTTCAAGGTATATCTTTAAGCCGAAGAAACGTATGTTTTACTATAAAAACCCAAAGTTCTAGTTGTTGTCCTTGGTTATAGTTTTGAATATAAAGTTCCATTTGAACATTTGTAGGGCAATTTATTAAACCATGATAACATTTATGTAAATGAGTGGTATTTTTTCCTTTGTAAAGTTAATAAAGATTTTTTTTGTTTAATTGTTGTTATCATTCAAATTCTTTTCCCCTCCCATTATAAGTTTCAAGGAGCAAGTCATTAGCATTGTCATAGACTCAATAGTATAAATAATAATAAACATATAAAAATAAAAACATTATGTTTGACTACCAACCAAATAGTATAGTGTGTTGCTAAATAGTTAATCGTCAACACTACTAAACAAACAAACAAATTCAACGGGAATTTTCAACAGATTATCTAGCGGATAATCACTGACGCATTACCGGCATATTTCAGCGGAAGCTAAGAAAGTCAAATGGCGTTGACTTCCGCCAGAAATCCACCGAAAGACCGGCAGAATTTTTTTTATTTTTTCTAACAAAAATCTTACGTTTTTCCTGCGGATCTCCAGCGGCTTTCCGGCGGATATTATATATTTCTTTAACTATCTACTATTGAAACCATTGGAATAAAATTAGTTAACTTTTCCGGCAGATTTTAGTTAATTAAAATAAATAAATAATTTCCGATGGTTTAATCCGCCGGAAATCTACCGGAATGTTAATCTTAATTACTCATTTAATTAAGTAATTCAGTAAACGAAAAACAACATTCCGGCGGATTTCCGACGGCCTAGATCCGCCGGATAGTTAATTTTAATTACTAGTTTTATGAAGTAATTCAGTAAACGGAAAACAACATTCCGGCGGCCCAGATCCGCCAAAAATGTGAAATCCGCCGGAAAAGTCAATCATTGGTGCCTTTTATTCTGGTTGCAGTATCTGCCGAAATCCGCCAAAGGTCAATTTTCCGGCGGATTTGGCTGCCGAAATTGGTCTGTCGTCTAGTACTGCAAATTTTATGAGATGTTATTTACTTAACAATAAAACTTGTGTGTATGATTTTAGTGTGTGATTGACATAAAATCGATAAAATAATGTTAATTTTCACAGTTTTGCCCACGGGTGTATACGCAAAGGGACGGAGGGATTTTGCTCAAATACACAAGTTCAGTTAGCAAAGGGGCGGGAGGGAGGGTTGAAACTCCTCTGTTAGCCTCAGCTGCTGAGTCAGCTTTACAATGTCTTCCCCACATGTAGTTCGTAAGGAACGGTTCCGTATGTGGACAGTCGAGATTTCCAGCTGGAATCAACCTCTTTGCTCAAATTTATCATAGTTTTAACATGTTTATTGATGTTATGATTGAAGTTGGTCTTAAACATGGCTCTATTAGATGTATTCCACGATGCGCCCCTTTCCTTTATATTTCTCTTTACTTTCTTTATGCGTTCTTCTTCCCCACTTGGTTGTTGCATTCTTTCTTTTCAGACCGATTTAAGTTTGTTTGCTTTCCTTCCAAACTACCAAAATCATAAAATGTCTTCCATAAAAGAGTTTGAACATCTTAGAATTCCCCTTCAAGCTATAAAACTCGCCACCAACAACTTCGATGACAACAACTACATCAGTCGAGGTGGATTCGGAAAGGTTTATAAGGGAGAACTCGTCCGCTTTGGAAAGTTGGTTACGGTTGCCGTCAAGTGCTTAGATCGGACGTTCGGACAAGGAAACCCTGAATTTTGGAAAGAGATTATGATGCTTTCCCGTTACAAACATCAAAATTATAACAACCCAAACATTTTAAATAAGCATAACATAAGAATTGGAACATCCCAAAATCGCGTCTCAGAATTTCTTACATAACATTCAAAATTTGGTTGGCGGAACAACCTACACAACTGAGAAATAAACTAAACTGAACTGCGGTGTCACTATACTATCAAGCTTCCTCGCTAACGCCCTGCTCAAATGCCAGAACCTTTTATTACCTGCTTTCCTGAAAATGTTTTTGAATTTGAAAATGCGAGGGTTAGACCATGAGGTCCAGTGAGTCCCTCTTGACAGTTTCTCAAAAGCATTTATCACTTTCAGAAATAACACTTCCACGTTAATTTTCACAAGACAAACACGGATGAATCCGCACTCGTAAACGGCACCCTGAAGTCACCCGAAGGTGCCAACGAGTCAGTCTCACGTTGCCTTACGTGGGGCCACACTACCCCTGGAATAAAAGGGTCTACTCTCCTGCATGAGCACTGGCGGGTCTACTCTCCCGTCTTGGCCAGTTTACGTCTAAAACAATGTATGCATACATCTCACATAAAACTTTAAACAAACTTTCATGAAGTCAAAAGCATATAAATAAAGCATGGCATTTCTCATCATGTACTTACTTTGGAAAACACGTTGTAAAGTCACGTATTTAGTTAGAAAACTCACCTGGTATGCTTACTTCCTTCCTACCTTGCTCTGTACTTCCCAAACGATCTACCTGAGTTAAAGGATAAACACATAAGCTAACTAACCAAACTGTCCGGATACAACTTACCGGACACCCTCACTTCCCGGACGTTTCTACTTACCGGACACCACAACTGTCCGAACACCTCTGCTTTCCGGACAACATTACTTCCCGGATAACTCTACATTCCGGGTAACTTCTACTTACCGGATACTCTTCCCGGTAACCTATAACATTCGAAGCTTACCGGACAAACTTCCGGACACTAGCGTCGCAAGAAGCTTTCCGGGTAAAGCGTTGTTCGAGTTTAATGCTCGAAGTCTTGTTAAACACTCTATAAACAGAAAGATAATGCGACGATTAACTACATACAGATCAAATACCAAAACCCACAAGGTTTTATTGATTAAACATAATCCAAAAGTGCTTAAATCTCCCCCCAATGGTCATAAGCAACCTTTTTGCAAGAAAACTCTCAAAACCACAAATCATCAGACGAATCTTAAATGAAGTTATGGATTAAGGATTACCTGATAGATTACTTGCAAGAAACGAATTCCAATCCTATTCCTTCTTCTGATTCCAAGACTTGATGATTCTTCTCTTCAATTGCACCCAAAAACCTTCAAAACTCTAATATTCTTTTCTCTCCAAAAACCTCAGCCAACAAGCACAACAATTCTGGAAATTTGGAATGTTGTCTAGGGTTTTGTGCCCTTATATACCCCATCTCTTATTTACCAACTAGCCTCTCAACTTCTACTTTTATTTAAAACTCCACACCAAACGCAAAACATTTCGAAAAAGGTCTGGGTCGTTACAAAAATCTCGTCTCTTTGTTAGGGTTTTGTTACGAGGATGGTGAGTATCCTTGTGTACGAGTATTTGCCTAACAAAAGCCTCAACATGCATCTAAGTAGCATCGATCTCTCATGGACTCAACGCCTTAAGATATGTATTGGGGCGGCTAAAGGGCTACAATATCTTCACAATCCTGGTAGGAGCATGCAAAGAGTGTTACATCGTGACATCAAGAGCTCCAACATATTATTGGATGATAATCGGCCCTGCTAATCAAGAATTCACATTTCTTTTCACCCATCATGTAGCTTCATTTGGGTATTGTGATCCGCTTTACGTTGATTTGGGGTTTTTGACGAAAGAATCTGATGTCTACTCATTTGGAGTAGTGTTATTTGAAGTTTTGTGTGGAAGGCTTTGCATTGTCGATTATAACGACAACCGTCGATTCTTATCAAAGTTGGCGCAAAGTTGCTACCAAAAAAATACACTAGATATAATTGTGCAAGGCGGTTTACTGGAACAAATGTCAAAAGAGTGTTTGCGGAAGTTCTCAACAATTGCATATCAATGTCTACACAAAGATCGCATACTTGATTGCAGACTACATTCCCAGAGAAGGACAATTTTGCCCCGAACACCCCATCGGCACAATTCAGCGAGGATGGGCTATATTTGAAGGGTACCATGGAAGCTTATCGATTAGCTGTTGTTCCTGCTGCAGCGCGTATACAGGCTGCGTTTAGGGAACATTCTTTAAAAATGATAAAGAATTCAAATCTCGTACCATGGCAGCCATAAGGGATCAGTGTGCCTTTAGCAACCTTGACCATGAAGCAAGGAATCAGATGGCAGCTGCATGCATACAGAATAGGTTTCGTACTTGGAAGAACAGAAAGGAATTCCTGAATAGCGTCGGTCAAAGTCACTCAGAACCTCACCTGGTTCTACAATCCGATGCCTACGTGACTTAATAAGCAGTTTGCGCAAGTTGTGTGCTTACCGAGGGTTGAATGGAACAAGTTTATAATTTGTATATATTACGTTTGTATTGTTAAATGATAGAATATTTGTATCGCAGAAAAAAGGGGAAATACACAACCATTTCCAACACAAATTGTTCAAACATATAACATGTTGTAGCTTGAAATAATTAAACATGGAATAAAACACAAAGTTTAGATGGTTGGAGGTCTAAAGGATCCATCTTCAGAAGGTAGAACCATCCTTATGACAACACCACACAAACAGCAACATAACACATCTGTTGCATAGTGGAAAGTAGAGGAAAAGTAAGATGCAACAAAAATCTCTTATACCACTGTTTTGGAGCTTGTTTTAACCCATATTTAGATTTAACAAATTTTCTCATTCATTTGATAGAATATATAGCAACTTCAATATGATAAACTTGTGGTAAACAAAGTACAACCACGTATAAATACGAGTCGCAAGTGTACAAAGGCTCATAGATAAGAAGAATACATACCAACTAGGAGCATTTCTTCGTTGGCGCGTAGTATTTCCCCTTCAGTTTTCTCCCAATCGCGAAACTGCCGCAGCTACAGAATTAAATGTTTCGTATAGTAGATAACAACAATTACTATCAACTGTACATGAGAACCAAAAGAATATACACACGCATGCAAAGAGATCAACAAAAAAATCTATGAATATATACAAAAAAACATCAACTATCAGTAGTTACTATGCCATTCACACATGAATAACTGTACCACGTATAAAAAATGTGCTTAAAAATATGTATTTTTTGTGTTTTCTTGTATCATTTCCATTGATGAAAGCTTTATCCGTCAGCTCAGATTTAATCTCAGCCATTGGTTTGCTTATCAAACGATTTTAGATGAGTTACCAGAAAACAAGACAGAAAGAGAGGGAGTGCTCCTTACTCGAGTCTGAAAAATCCGGTGAACGTAAACTTAACACCTTTCAAGATGACTCCACAGTCACCCGTATAATAGCCAATGATTTTTGCGTATTTGTTGACCTCCGATGGAAGCAAAGTCACACCGGAGTAAATTCCATCCATGAAAACCATCAGAAAGATGTGGTTATCAGTTTCATCGGAAAAATACTCCTCCCAATTGCATAACCTTTTGGTCAACACTTTCTTGACCTCACCTGGTTTGACTCTAACAATCATCCGATAGCGGTCTGGCCGATCAGGTGGAACGAAAACCCGAATTTCCATTTCCACGTTAGCCCTGTTTTCGAAAGCAGTAAGCCGGGCTCCCATTGCTTCAACTAACGTGCACCGTGTGCTATGTGTTAAACAACTGAATAAGTAACTCAAGGAGGGACGAACAATATGGCATCAAAGGTCGCAATCGATGTGTAAATAGTTTATCATTCATTGACGTTTACTTTTGCAAGCCGAATGAAGACGACTCTTTTTTACCAATAGTGTTTCACAGGTCACAATCCCGATAATAATTGTTTTATCCTTCATTGATGTTCACATTTCGTTGCTTTTTGTTTGTATCAAGTGTAGCTTAAAGTTATACTCCACAAATTAGCTAGAAACACAATTAGTTAGTATTCTTCTTCCTTGGAATTTTCACAGGGAGATTTTAAGGGATATATATATATATATAGAAGGAGGTTATGGGGAAAATCCCAAAAAACTGAGGAACACTCTGCTAATGATTCATCTGGACGGTATACACATATGCATACAAGTAATGCAGTTGTTTCTTGGATGCACATGTGCATACCATCCAGATGAACGTTTACGAGGGTGTTACTTAGTTTTTCATTTTTTTGCGGTTTCCCTTGAACCTAACCTGACCCTATACACACACACACATATATATATATATATATATATAATTGGTAATTATCAGTAAAGCTTCCAGAATTTTCCTGGGAAAGCACCTACTTGAGCAAACACAGATCAACATATCTGTTAATAGATCAAAAAATCATTGGCCCTGCGCTATTCGGGTTACCCACTCAATTTTAGCCTCATGGAAAAGGGTTCAAATTGAGGAGTGCACATGATATTTACAGTATATAAATATTATATACTTCAAAAAAGACATGTAGTTTAATAGTCTCAACTCTCAAGTCGAAGACAATCCGGCTGATCATAAATCCAAACTTATTATACAAGTTCAATGCATATTGGTCGTTTCGATGAACTATGCTGTTAAAATCGGTTAGCGTGCGATAGCGGTCAAGGACCGATATTCGATATATCGGATATATCGGTGATATATCAGAATATCGGTTTATATAAAGAATTATATATATATATAATATTATATATGCATCCATAAACTTATCATATGCATTAATTAAAAACACAGTTCAACATCAAAACATCAACTTAAATAAGGTTTCACAAAATAGAAATAGTGTTCATGAATGAAACGAGCTAATTGCAAGTAACAGGTTCGGCATCCGAGTCAACATCATCTAATGTGCTGGAACAGAAGAAAAAAAGGAGAAAGAAGAAAGAAAGAAGAAGAAGAAGGAAAGATCGTTCTCTTTTTTGGAGTTAAACCTAACTCTAAATTTAAAAAAAAAGGCCCAATACTTGGAATTAAAAAAAAGCCCATCACTGCCATAAGAGAAACTCATCAAAAAAGCCCAAAAATGGAACCCTCAAAATATCGCGATTTTTGACCGATTTTTGGACCTAAATATTGGCCGATATATAGGCGATATCGGCCGATATTTATATGTGGTGGATTGAACCAATAGATTGAACACAAACCCTTCTTGTTCTCCACATGTCCCATGTGCTATACAATCAAAGATGTCATTGATATCATCAAGATTATATTTGGTTTTTAGATAAGAGTTGGTTTTCGGTAAGAATAGTAGTTATCGTGAGAAGGGTCAGAATGGATCTCCACTCTTGGATCAATCCTCATTAAGATCAATTGAAAATACCTTTCTAAGCTAATTCATGGGTGGTTTTGGGACTTAATCTGAACCATTACATCAACACTTATAAAAAGTGATCAAGAATCCAAATCCCTTCTCACCTCAACTCTTATTCTCACACGATCCTTTGTCTTTCAAATCATATGTTTAAAGATGTTGTAGCCCAGTGGTTCGGTAACATCCTGGAAGGGTAAGTGGTGGAAGCCCTTACTACCTGGGTTCGAACCCCGTGGTGATCACGCGGAGGTATCCCCGAATCAAGGGGCGGATCGTGGGCCTGCTGTTTGGGCCGGGGTCGTGGGGGAATTAGTCTGGACTTATTCAGACACCCCCGAAATGCAAATGTCTTTCCAAAAAAAAATGTTTAAACCTAAATATACACATACATATCACAATATCATTCCAAACAACAAGATTTGCAATGGCAATCAAGAATTGCATGTCACATACAATACAAGGTAATCTATATGTTTTTAAGAAAAGAAACAATTTATCAAATCAGGCACAAGAGATCAAATAACTTATCAAGAAAATTCAAGCACTTTTGATTCATTAAAAGATGATAATTACCAAAACACACTGGCACACGCACAAAACCCCCAAAATGTAGATCAATTTTCTAGAGTAATATAAATATAAGCTATACCTTGCTCTGGAGAAAATTGCTAGCCCTAAAACCTAAATGTTTTGCAGATGAAAACGTATGAAGCTGACGGAGTCCATTCAAGTCAAACCCAGAAAACCGCATCTAATCTTTGCTCCGATATCTTCTGATAGTCAACGATTTTTGCGTGATTTTTATGAAATTTGTACCAAAAACCTAGTAAAAGTTACAAATAAATGAGATAAATATAAAAATTACGCAAAAATCATTGGCTACAGCAGTAATGAAGGAAGCGAAGATCGGAATACTAGGGTATGACGTGGATTGACGCCGGCAGATTATTCACGATTCCTCAGATCAGTTCCTCACTACAGAATGAAAAAAAGAAAAACATTGACTTTAAGTTGTATGAATTACAGAAATAGTCCTGTACTATTTCATTATAAACGCGTTTAGTCTTTTTAATGTTTACTTTTTGCAAATTCAGTCCAACTTTTATCATCATTTTATGAAAATCAAATTTCTGACGGTAGTAACTTCCGTTAATTTTAAGGTAAAGTAAACTACGTAAATCTTTTTCAACCAAGGACATGTTGGTTAGCAGCTTAATGAGCTTAACGCTATTCGTAGCTTATTCGGTCAGCTATACATGATTGTTTGGTAATGGCTTAATAATATAGAAAGTGGCTTATCCAGTAACTTTTAGCAGAGAGCTTTATACAGAAAGTCAAGTTTTGTCCAAACTTGTTTCTCCCAATTAAAAAACATACTCATTCCATCTATAAAAAGACCCTCCCAAACAAAAACTTTTACAATCTATACAGACAGATTAATCCATACAAACAACTTTATTAATATAAGATTTAATAAAAAAAACTAAATTAAATACAACCATTAAACTTAAATTAAATAAATATTCTATCAATCGAGAACCAAAATTCGTGGAAAATGGTTGAATGACCCACCAAATTCATCAATAAATAAACAAATACAAACAAAACACACCTATCAAGATCCAAAATATCCACAAAATAAAAATGTTAATTATCATCAAAATTCTAGAAGAAAAGATTATTATAAAAAAAATTATAATATATATTTTCTTGTATAGTTTTCATCCAAATTAAGTGTGATTAGTTTAATACATATATTTAATATATTGATTAAATTTAAGTAATCTCTAATATGCATATTGTATATGGGTGGACAAATTAGTGGTCCATTTCAAAAGGAAACGTACAAGCATGTTCACTTGGTCTCCATCCAACAACGGCACACGATATAGAAATCCCGTTCCACACTCCTTGTTTGAAAACGGAGGTGTTGTAGCACGACAAGTATCTTGGGATTTTGGTTTTCGTTTTTTTCGATATCGAACAGGTAAATTACTGGTTATTTACTACATACGATATCTAAATCATGAGCTAATAAGGTACATAAAATGACAAGTGTTACCACTTCATTGTCTCGGCTTAAATAGAATAAGTGTCTTCTTAATCCAATACATGGCTCATCAATGGATTAGCCCCTCTAATCTAGTTTGATTGGTTTTTTGTGCTTTATTTCCTACTTATAATTAACTTTTATTTAATCTCAAATTACCATAATTATTTTGTGTCACCATTATAAAAAAAATGAATCCATCTCTGATCTAAATAAATTTTGGCTCTTCTAATAATTATATAACCCTTCTAAAAAAAATGATTAAAAAGGTTAAAATTTATAGTTGAAGGAAATTAGGTCATATTTGTAAAGTCCATTGTTGATGGGGTCCAAACCACGTGGGCAAAACCTTGGCTTTTGGCAATGCTTATAAAAGAGAATGCTTATAAGAGACTTCAATAAGTAGATCACATCCCATACTTTTTGCCAAAATTATCGACGGAAAACAGAAAAATATGGTGATAACAACCGGTTGTTGTTTCAACCGCCACCCACCCACCGCCACTCCCGCCACAACTCAACCACCGCTGTCCGCCTGGTATGTCATGTTAGCAACCATCATCCATCTTTTATTTAATTATCATCATCCGGACTCACGGGTTAAGCGAGTGTTGCCCGACAAACTAACGGGTTCATGTTAGCACGTATATATCATACCCCTCTTGCTAACATACGTCGGCTAAAAGAAAAATAAAACCCACATGGTATATTTACCTATTTATCCACATGTCAAAGCTCTTTTATGTATTGACACTTTTGGGTTGTGTTTTTGTGTAGGCCAAAGAGGGAGATTTCTTGGAGGAACCAATGTGTAGTTGGGATGGCATGTGTCATAATTGGTCTACAAGCGGAGGGCATAGTTGGAAATAACCATGATTACGCGATTGCTGCCGACTCAAAGGCGGTTGTGGAATCGGAGGTAAAGGGGAAGAAGAGGTGGAGCGATAAGAGAAAGTGTCCGGCATGGCAATTAAATTCGTTGGAGACCATTGTGCCGGAAGATCTTCCACGACCATCACACAAGCGGAGATGGGAGGCCGTTGGTGATCATTTGAGAGTTGCTCCGCCAGTAAAAGCCTCCACCGCCGCCGTCACTGGCGCTAGCAATGGTTGTTTCTCTATGTAGATTCTTGGAGAAAGATTAGATATTTTACATACTTGTGGTTGTAAATATCATACAAAATACATGTTTATATGAAAATACTTAGATTTGAAACAGTATTCGAACCATTTTAATTCTTCCATCGTTGATTAAAAAACCAAAAGGGTTACATGAAAAAGAATAATTGAGTAAATATCTTGGGTGGGTACAAAGGTTGTAAAGTTGCAAGTACGTGTAGTACAAGAAGGAAGACATCTAAGGACTTGTGGTTGTCTAATTGATTACTCTTTTACAAGATGTGGATGCTATTGTCCTTTTATGATCCAACTCGTGTTAACCCAAATGTTCAATAATGGGATTATTGGAAGCCTATCAAAATAATAAAACTAAATATCGTGTGAGAAAAGATAAGAAAGGAAAGTTCATATGTGAACCAATGAAAAAATCTATTTTTTTTATTTGAAGATACATAGGTGAACAGTGTCATAGATTATACATATGGTGAACACACATATACACACGCACGAAGGATCGTGTGAAAAAAGAGCTAAAGTGAGGAGCGTAAGAATGGATTTGGACCCTTGATCACTTTTAATCGCATGTCCACCCATAAATTGCGTTTTAGAAGCAGGGGCGGACCTATAAAATTTTTCAAACGGTGGCACCATTTGACTATAAGAAACAAATATAGAGACATTTTTCACAAAATTAATAGTGATCTGGTGATTAGTCATTTGCTTTTCAAACTTAAGGTCTTAAATTCGAGCCCTATCATTGTGATTTTTTTAGGAACATAATAAACATGAAATTAAAAGCTAAAAACTACAAAAAAAAGAGAGAAAAAAAACACTAACAAGACTTGAACCCAAGTTTGCACCAAAATAAGAGTCTTTCAAGTCAACTCTACCAAGAAAAAGTTATGTCTTTATTGTAGTTTCAAAATATACATGGTAGCACAAAACAATTTTTAACAGTTGCACACTTCACGGACCTAATTTTTTTTACCCTTTGCTGGAGAAATAATACGGTGGCACGTAAGCACAACACTAGGTCCACCCATGTTTAGAAGTGAATTGATGTGATGCATCTCGGTTCATCTCATTAGTGTTATCTTCGATTAGGATGATCTAAATGTGATCATTTCTTACCCTTCTCATCATAACTTTCATTCTTACTAGAACCCAACCACACACACATATACATATACCATTCTTCTACAAACTCGCCGCAACAGCCTTCATGGCTTAAGGATTGTGTCTCATGCCATGACATAATGCGGAGTTTTTTAACAGAATATTTTATTTTTCTTACATTTTTAACGTCTTATTTGTTAACTTTTGATACATAACATAATTCAAATTGTTTATTATCGTTGACTCAAGAAATAATAGTATAAAACATATGTTTAGATATATATAATATTATATATGATATAGAGATTTGTCGCTATAAGTCACATCACGCCTCACGTCATTTAGATACTTGATATATATATGTGTATATATATATATATATAGGGTCAGGTTCAAGGGAAAACCTCAAATAAACGAAAAACTAAGGAACACTCTGTCAGCCCTTCATCTGGACGGTATGCACTTGTGCATATAGGTAATTTGTAACATGCATTTGTGCATATGCACAAATGCATCCCTCTCTCTCTCTCTCTCTCTCTCTATATATATATATATATATATATATCTTCAAAGACGAAGGATCGTGTAAGAAGAAAAAGGATCAAGATCCCTTCTTACGCTTCTCACCATAACTTCCTTTCTCACCGGAATCCAACCCTATCTTCAAATGGATTTTTATAATAATTTACATATAAACATTCTATTAACCTTCTCTTCTTATTTTCACCAACTTTTTGTCACTATATACCCATTTAGGTTTCATTTTGGTCCAATGTGAACAAAGTAAAACCACTAAAACTCAAGTTTCTCGTTTCCTAAGACTCCACCAAAAAAAACTTGTATACTATTTTGAAAATTTCCCCAATATTCTACAGTATAGCCATAAGACCAACTATGATGCACAGGTACAAATGTTGGCCAATGAATAATGCATATATAATAGGAAGTTGAAAGCTGCATAAATGAGAATGTTGCAATGGGAACATTGAACTAGGTCTTTAGTGCATAGCTAAGATGTTGGGCACATCGATTGCAGTGGTTTGAGCATATTTCTTAACGTTTCCGAACATGACATCTAATAGAAGTTCCCAACGACACCAAATTAGAGCAATTAAAAATCATCACAAAAATCAAACATCAAATAATCTGGAATCAAGTATTAGACCTTTAATAAGATTAAGCAACCTCCTATTCTCTCATTGAATTATAGTTTTACATAACAATCAGCTTAAACCAAGCAGGAACATAATACTCTAGGATATGTTTTCTTTATATATTTATTCATCATTAGGTGGAATCAGAAGTGAAACAACAACAACAACAAAAGGATTTGATGTAAAAAAGAGCTAGAAATTATGCTTTACCAGATTATGGTTTTGTAGTATCAGATAACCCTCCATTTGATGATGATGATAACACAACAGAATCAACGGTTTTGAGTTGATCAAGTTGCTTTTTACCACGACGAAGCAGGTACTCGATATGTAGGAAGTTCTTGCGATCGATCACTTTTGAATTTTGACGAAACTCGGCTGATACAATTGATTCAATCTGGCTCCGATTTTCTGGGGGTTTAGAACGTGCTGTTCTAAGAAACCCTCTGTACAACGAAAGAACTTGCTTCTGAATACCAGATAACTTTTGTCCCCTAGATGCTCCCATTGCATCTTCTCTTCCAAGATTTTCCTTCACAAATAACTTCAAGTTTATCGTCTCTTATCTTGTATAACTTCCCCTGCATACCAATAAAGTAGGCTTCATTCAGCTAGTGCACAATGGATATATATACATATTGTAGTGGTAGTTAAAATATCAAAAATATAATACACAATGTTTATGGGAGTTATCAGTGGGCCAAACTCAAACACAGAAATGCAAAATGGTCAGATATGATGGAATTAGCAACTGAGGACTGAGGAGCAAGAAAGAAATTTTGTAATCCAACAACGCTACATCCAACCTGTTGTTTCATGTGAGAAGTGTCATTTTTGGTGAGAAATGTTAGAAGTACTTTTAAACCGTTGATCACTTTTAATAAAATACCCTCCCATGAATTGCGGCTTAAAAGGGAATTGATCCGGTGCATCTCATCCTAGTGTTCGTCCATTTCTCATCCAACGGTTGATAACCACTTCTCACCAAATTTAGCACTACTCACCGGAACCCAACCCTTATTCTTATAACAAACAAAATCGAGAACAAGTAAGAAATCCAAACCATCAGGCCATCAACACACATTGATTTTAAGATGAACTTGCAGCTAATCTCCAGAGCCCTAACAAATTCAAACCAACAGAATTATATGCAACACACAAATACTTGCCAATTCCTTCCACACAAAATATATGCATATATATAGCCATGATCTTCATTATTCCGTTCTAGCTTTCATCACCGGCAAACAAACTCGATTTTTCAACCAACTAACGATGTTGCATTACTAATTCGACTTTGGTACACTACCACAAAATTAAACCTAATTGGATACTCAAACACCGTAAACACTAAAAAGTACTTTCATCATCCAAATATTCGATTACACACATAGAATGATAAAATCATCCGGTTTCTGATCTAATTTAAACAAATCGATAAAGAACAAACGAAATTTGAGGTCGTTCTCATACAAATAACCAGAGATAAAAATTAAAAGGCAAAAACGAAGTAAAGTAGCAATTAGATAATGGAGAAAATAAAGAGAAACCGAACCTTGAGGGATTGAAACAGATTCTGGAGGTTCTGCTTGGTGGTTTGATTTTGCAAATTTCTGGTGCGATGCAGAGCTGTGCGACTTGTTTTCTTGGACCAAAAGATGGCCACGGTAGTGGGATGGTTTGGGCTGATATAAGGACTAATGGACTATAATACAAGAGGTATGAGCCCAATAGACAGGTGGGTTAGGACTTGGGCCGTGTTTAAACAAAAACATTAATATAATAACCTACTAGTCTAAAATAGGGAAAAACTAAAAACTAAAAAAAAAAAACTCAATGGACTTTAGTGTTTGGAGTGATTAAGTTGTTGGACAATTTTTTGGCACAAGTAAGTCTTTAGACATTTTAAAATTTATTAAATAAATCATTGGACTTTTGAAACCTGTTAAATACATTCTTATTACAAATTTTAAGATGTATTTAACAGGTTTCAAAAAGTCCAATGATTTATCTAACAAATTTTGGAATGTCCAAGGGCATATATGTTCCAAAAAATTGTTCAATAATATTTTTTTCTGTGTAATAATTGTTTTTGGCAATAAAAAGAAATAAATTAGAAAGCATTTTTTAGAAAAAAATTACACTTTGCATCCTTATACATAAAAAGAATACGATTTTTTTTACAAATTACACGGTTATAGTTGTCTCGTCAATACGTTCAAAATAAACGCAATATTGAATATTTTTTATTTAATCTTATATTATTAAATATCATAAACAGGGGCGAATTATTTGTAATGCTTATACTTTCTATCCTTTATGGTGCGTTTGGTACACAGACAAGATAGAATATGACAAGACGGGAAATGACAGAATAGAACAGGACAAAATAGTTGTTCAGTGTTTGATAAACAGAACTGGACAGAACAGAACAGAACAGATAACATTAGTTAAAATACAATAAATATAATTAAAAGAATGAGTAAAATATAAAATAAAACGTGTATTTGATGTTTTAGAATAGAAGTGGATTTTATTTTAAGGTTGTATTGGTAAATGTAGCACCCTCAAAATTGGAAAGAGCAACTAAAAAAAACTTTGATTTAATAAACGAATAAGGACAAAATTCCTTATACAAACCACCCTTAGGAATACCTCAAAAATAAAATTGTAACAACTTCAACAATTCGAAATCGTAAGTCTTACACCAAGATATAAAAGTCGGGTGCTACTCAACTCAATACAAAGTTGCTATTCCCAAAATGCGGAAGATTTCACCAAGCCACTTACTTCTTGAACTCACACCTAGCTCTCAACTCTTCACATTGTCACTAGAAATATTATCCAACCGGAACCTGTTGCACATGCCGACGAATAAAAAGGTTAGGCTAACACCTAATGAGTTCAAGAGTTTACTTCCATGATTAAAATAACTTATTAAATGAAAATGTACTTATTTAAATCATGGTTTCCAAAAAAGGTTTATAATAAGAATGCAAACAACTCCTTTCCCAACGCACACAAATTCCAAGACGAAAGTTCCAAAATGTATATAGCGGTTTCCAAAATGGATTCATATTCAAACTCACTCAAAACGTGAATAAACATTTAAATCTCAATCCAATCAATCAAGGATGAGGCATAATGCCCGACCCATGTACCATGGACAACAATCCAAATGAATATAAAACGTTAACGAAAATACGGATAAAAGCCTGATACTCACGCGAGCATAAAAGGGAGCGAACTCCAAATACCAAAAATATGGAAGTGACATGCTTCATTCAAACCTTAATATACGTGGAGGGAAATCCAATATTAAAGTTATCATTTGCAGCCAAACGCACACGACCAACGATAATAAAGTAAGGACATTAATATCCAAAATAGTATTGGCTGACAACGGTGGAGACCCGTATCCATTGAGAGTGGAGGAACACAAAAGTATGTCACTCATACAACGTTAATCGTATGACACTTCACGACATGAAAGCCCAAATGTCCCTACGACTCCTTACAAGTTACACCCCAAGAGACACCTGACCTTAGTAAGTTCTACATAAAAGTCCTGCCAAACATGAAACAGTGATCTCTGTTTTGTTCTGTCCTATCTTGTCCAATGTACCAAACGCACCCTTAAGGTCATTTATTTATTAATACAAGATTCATTTGTAATTATAATGGATATAAAGAAACCAGGTCCGACCCGGGCCATCCCCAAATCGCTTCCTGTCCAATATTCTCTTTCTGTAATTGGTCCCATCATAACCGATCTCGGTCCCAACCAAAAACATCCGTCCCATTCTCTACGTTCAAAGTTTGGTCCCTAGAAACGATACTGGTCCACCTTCCAAACCAGACCAAAATCAGTACCAGATTTTTTATTTCAAAAATCAAGTTTGAACATATAAATATTTTGTTTGAGGTTTTTTGTACAACGTACTATTTAAATACACTTAAATTTCTTTAAGGTCGTGGAAATACACTTTAAATTTTTATAACTCAAAAATGTTATTCACGTTCTTATAATTACGATTTTTGAACGTTGGTATTGAAACACTTTAAAAAGAAATTGAAAATCTTGTAGAAATCTTGAAAAACTTGATATATAGTTTATAAAAACATATTTTTAAAATACAAAATCGAGCCTACATATAACCAGTCTTGGTCTCGGGTCGGGCCAAAACTTTCGTAAAAAGCACAACCGGTCTCAGACCGTCGGGCTATAACCGGTGCCTACCAATGTCGATCCTAATCGAGCCAGACCCAATTTAGTCATCTCTACTTTGGAGTTTGGAGGCTGGAATTCAATACGTGGATGTAAATGCGTAATATAGACATGTATATAGTCCATTAGTCTAGGTTTCGTTATGTAATGGGCTTTTAAGGATAAAAATGGGCTTCGAAGATGTCAAATTTAGCTTCTAGTTTGAGGTTATTTCAACAAGAGGTTAATTTGAGATATGTTCTCTTTAAGTTTTATGAGATTTTGAAAGGAAATTTGACTTGCTATTGGTGTGTAGATAAAAAATAAAAAATACAATAAAAAACATGTGAGTGAGGTAAATGTGAGATATAAATATTTTATATTATACTGTTATTTGAAATCAAAAACATATTTTTATCGTGAAATAAATTCACACACTTTATGGATTGAACTTTTGACCTCTTAAGAGGTCAAAGGCCCGAAGATCCTTTGACTCTAAACCACTTCTATAAAAATATCTTACCTTGTTACCACTTTTTTTGAAAGGCAATAATATCTGAAAGTCTTTCACTATGTGTCTCTTCCATTCAAAATCATACAATATAAATACATGAAAGGGATAAAACTACATCCCTACTATTCGGCTAACAAACTATTCAGCTAACAAACTTCTTTGATAATTATCCCATAAGCCTAATCTACCATTTATGCATGTGGTCTTATCTATTAATATCATTAACACCAAAACCAAATTACAGCAGTACCTAAGGCGACCACTCAATACAGACCACCAAATTCGAAGCAAACCAAAAGGAGCTTAACCACTAGACATACATGTGTTGGATACAGTATCCAGAGTCATTAACTATTGGTAATATTTCTAATAATAGTAGGGTCCTTTGGGTTGCCCTTAAGACCCAAATAAACAATCAGAAGAATAAAAGGGAGTTAAAGCAATTAGTTTATTAATTTGTCATTTGATGATAAATTAATTATAAGCTACAATATAATTAATTAGATTAATTATATAAAGTACAGGGACTAAATGATAATTGGTTAAAATAGTTTTAACAAGCTTATCGGTTCAAGGGGGCTAGTTGTAAAATAGAGATAACTTAGTCGAGAAGCAGAAGAGGGGTTATAAATAAACTGCTAGGGGTCAAACCCTAGTAGTTTTTTCCATCTCTCTCTTGTGGCCGTCGACCTCCCCCCTCTCTCTCTCTCCCAAATCGTAAACCCTAATAAGGGTTTAGGGTTTAAGCCTCTTCTTGATTGTTGGCATTTGGTGTTCTTAAGTGTGAGCCACTAGAGGGATTCATACTATTGGTCCTTGACATCCAAGAAGCGAGATCAAATGTTTGATTCATCATTGTGGTTTTCGACAATCACAATAAACAAGTAAGTATTCTTGGTTCATTCTTTTGTAGTTAATTATCTAGAACATATGTATCCTTATAGGTTATTAGTTTGTATTGCCATAGATGATATTTTAAATATGCTTACGTTGCCTATATCATGTCGTTGTAGGTTTGCTCAAAACCTTTCAGTGGTATTAGAGCCATAGTTCTTAGATATTAGCTCAAAAGTAGTTTCAATTTGATTTGCAAAACTGTTTGTGTTGGTTTAGGGTTTTCAAAATTTAGGGTTTGAGGTTACAAAAATCGATTTCAAATTTTTTTTGTGGCCATTGGATTGCTTAATCCCTAAGTTAGGGTTTCATGGTTATAACCTCAAAACCTAATTTTTTTTGGAAACTAAATTTTTTTACTTGCATAAAAGGTTTGTATTATTAGCGATTAAGTTTTATCGAAATCCCTAAAGGGTATAGGGTAGTCGTTTTTTTTATGCAATGTTATATCCTAATTGTTTTTGGCTAGTTTCCTAACTTGCCTAAAAAAACACAAAAATATTGAGTTTTGACAAATATTGAATAGATAATCTTACATATTCTCTTACCTTATATAGATATATTTAAGTTTGAATAATATTGTAAGATAAATATTAACATTATTTATATAGTGAATATAAATTGTATGTCAAATATTTACATTAATTATTAGCATGTGTCTTTACATGTTTATTTGGAATTAATTATGGAAACGATTATATTAATTATTAAATGTGTCCTCACATGGTTAATTAGAATTAATTAGATAATCATAATTTTAAATTGTTTAAAATTCCATTCAATTTATATATATGTTAGACCTTAATTATGTATATAAAATTAAATTATACATTGATAGTCAAACCGAGACTAGGCGTACTCACTATAAGCACTCTAAGGGGGTTTAAGGAGGTTACCTATAATATGGTTGCCGAATGAGTCAATGGTTTTTAAAACGCCCTACGTTACCATACTTACCGCCTCTTGTGTGGACTAGTGGAGTTACCGAAAAGGTTTGATAGGTCAATGTGACAAGTTAAAAGTATTAACTATGAAGTATAAAACCAAAATCATGTTTTAGATATACTAAGAAATGTGAAAGTCTTATGCTACCCATGAGAAGAACACACATATTCTTATAGTTTGTTAACGGAGCGTGTGCGGTTTGCCGACACGTTAATGTGAAACTATAGTCGAAAATGATGTGGAGCTCGTGATTCTCAAGCGTATTTGAGCCGAGGGGTCCATGTGTTTTTGCATGGTCGATTCACCATCTAGTTTGTGATCCTCGGCATCCCAGTCACAAATAGAAGATAAGCATAATCGAGATTAACATGCCATTGACATAAGTCAGTGAATCTCAAAAGACCTAGGAGTTTCATAGTGAATGAAATTAACAAATAGAATTTGTTTACCTAAATAACCTTGTGATGTGATTACGGCATCCCTTTTCGCACCATAGAGTAAAATATGGATCCTAGCCTTATTAAATATTTTTGGATAATTATTTTTAAGGGTTAAATATCAAGCTAACTAAAAAAAACTATGTCTACAGATGGCTGAAGGTATTCCTCCTCCTCCTCCTACTCACTCAACATCCATCCTTACGTTACTCTCTATCCTAAGTAAAGATAAGCTGACTGGGCCAAACTACTTGGATTGGATTCGTGCCTTGAGAATTGCCTTGAGGTACGAAGACAAAGAATATTTGCTCGACGAGGATCTTCCTATACTTAATGATGATGCAAGCCCTGAAGCAGTAACTGAATATAACAAGCAATTCGCGGAATCCACAAAAGTCGCGTGTCTCATGTGGGCGTCCATGTCCCCGGAACTTCAAAAGAGTTTCGAGAACATGGGGGCGTTTGAACTAAATGAGCAGCTTCGTGAAATGTTTCAGGAGCAAGCGAGGCAAGAAAGGTTCCAAGTCGTAAAATCGCTTGTGGAATGTAAGCAACAGGACGGTGCCCCTGTATGTACGCATGTGCAAAAGATGAAAGCGTACATTGACAGATTAGGCAATCTAGGTGTCGATTTCCCAAGAGAGCTTGCCATTGACATGGTGCTAAACTCTCTTAGTGGGGCATATAAACAGTTCATAGTGAACTTCAATATGAACAATATGGACAAGACCTTGATGGAGCTCCATGGCATGTTGAGATCTGCTGAAGCAAGTATGGGTAAGACCCAAAGTGCTCACTCAACTGCTCCCGTCCTGGCCATTAGGGAAGGTGGCTGTAAGAAGAAGAAAGTTTCTCATCCCAAAGGGAAGGGAAAGGCTAAAGTTGTTCCTCGCAACCAAGGCCTTAAGAGAAAAGCTTATTCTTCTGACATACCACCCATAAGTGACCCTAAAGAGGCCATATGCTTTTACTGTCAAGAAAGGGGCCATTGGAAGAGAAGTTGCCCAAAATATCTGGAGGACTTGAAAATGAACAAGGTCAAAGGGTGTGGCACCTCAGGTATTTTTACAATTGAACTCCATAGTACTTCGATTTCTAACTCTTGGGTCCTTGATACGGGATGTGGTACTCACATTTGCTCTAATTTACAGGGACTAAAGTGAAGTAGGACGATGAAGCATGGGGAGCTGAATCTGATCATGGGAAACAGGATGATTGCCTCTGTTACCAAGATTGGAGATTTTGAGTTCGTGCTTAGTAGTGGTTTTCCAATAAAGTTATTAGATTGTTGCTACTCGCCGGAAATGGCTCGAAACATTATTTCTTTTCATGCATTCTACAAGGATGGTTTTGAATTTCAATTTGATAATAATAATGGTTGCATTTTGGTTTATAAACATGGTTATTTTTATTTTAAAGCCTCTCCTTGTAATGGCGTGTATGAAAGCGTGATTTGTGTTGGTAGAAATAATAACTTAACTCTAAATGTTGGTTCCTCCAATAGTGAATTGGATAAATCGTCGTTATGGCATCATCGTCTTGGCCACATAAACAAGAAACTCATCACCAAGCTTCAATCGGACGGGATCTTGGAACCATTTGGCTTAAAGTCGGATGAAGAATGCGAGTCTTGCTTACTTGGCAAGATGACAAAAGCACCTTTCAAAGGAAAAATGGAAAGGGGTAAGGATCTGTTGGACTTAATCCATACATATGTATGTGGACCGTTCAGATTTGCCACGAGAAACGGTGAGAGATACTTTGTTACCTTTACTGACGATTTCAGTAGATATGGATTTATCTATTTGATGAAAAACAAATCGGAAACCTTTGAAGTGTTCAAAGGATTAAAAAACGAAGTAGAAAACCAACTGGGCAAGAAGATCAAGATGCTCCGGTCCGACAGGGGTGGAGAATACTTGAGTCATGAATTCTACGACTATCTAAGGGATTGTGGAATAGTTTCGCAATTATCTCCTCCCAGAACACCACAACTCAATGGTGTTGCTGAGAGAAGAAATCGAACGCTGCTTGATATGGTTCGGTCCATGATGAGTCGTGCTACACTTCCAATATCGTTCTGGGGCTATGCCTTAGAAACTGCAGCTCATATCTTAAACCTCGTTCCAACTAAGAAGGTTGCAAAGACACCCTCTGAAATGTGGACTGGGACTCGTCCCTCGTTAGCACATATAAAGGTCTGGGGTTGTGAAGTCTTCGTTCGGCGCGAAACTAACGACAAGCTAGAACCTAGAGCAGAGAAGTGTCGGTTCATTGGTTATCCCTACAAATCCTTTGGATATATATTTTACAAACCTTCTGAGAACAAAGTGTTTGTAGCTAGAAGGGGAGTCTTCCAAGAAAGGGAGCTCATTTCCAAAGAGGATAGTGGGAGCAGTATTGATCTTGAAGAAATTCAAGAAACAACCAATGATGAACCTATAGTTGACACTAGCCCTCAACATGAGGTTGAACCACCTGTTGAGGAAACTAACATACTTCCACCACCTCTTCGCAGAACTAGTAGAGTTAGTAGAGTTAATCGACCTCCTGTGTTTTATTATGGTTTTCATATTACAAAGGAAGAAGATACACTAGTCGATGATAAAACATTTGATAGTGCGGATGAGCCATCCAACTACAAGGAAGCGATGGCAGGCCCTGAGGCTGCCAAGTGGAAAGTGGCCATGGAGAGCGAGATTCAATCTATGTACGATAACCAAGTTTGGAAATTGGTTGATCATACACCAGGTCGCAAGACAGTTGGGTGTAAGTGGATCTTCAAAAAGAAGACCGACATGGATGGGAATGTGCACACATTCAAGGCTAGACTGGTTGCGAAAGGTTACACTCAAACTCAAGGGATTGATTATGATGAAACCTTCTCACCAGTGGCAAAGATTAAGTCTATCAGGATATTGCTTGCCATAGCTGCATTTCATGACTATGAAGTATGGCAAATGGATGTAAAAACCGCTTTCCTCAATGGGAAACTTGATGAGGATGTGTATATGGCACAACCTGAAGGTTTTGTACATACCGAGTATCCAGATAAGGTGTGTAAGCTTGAAAGATTCATTTATGGACTTAAACAAGCGTCTCGTAGCTGGAATCTTTGTTTTCATGAAAAGGTCAAGGAATTTGGATTTTCTCGAAGCGAAGATGAGTCCTGCGTATATGTTAAGGCTAGTGGGAGTAATGTTGTATTTCTAGTCTTGTATGTTGATGACATACTACTCATAGGAAACGATATTCCGATGTTGCAAGATGTAAAGGTCTGGCTCGGGAAATGTTTCGCTATGAAAGATTTGGGAAATGCAGCATACATACTTGGAATAAGAATTTATCGAGATAGAACCAAGCGTTTAATTGGACTTAGCCAAAGTACATACTTGGATAAGATATTGAAGAAATTCAATATGAGTGAATCCAAGAAAGGGTATTTGCCCATGCAACTTGGCATAAGATTGAGTAAAGATCAATGTCCCAGCACTAGTAAAGAACTGGACAGAATGAGTCGAATTCCATATGCATCTGCTATAGGATCGATCATGTATGCCATGACATGTACTAGAACTGATGTCTCATTTGCTTTAAGCATGGTGAGTAGATATCAAGGGAACCCAGGCGAAAGTCATTGGACGGCTGTAAAGAACATTCTTAAGTATCTTTGGAGGACTAAAGATGCGTTCTTAGTCTATGGTGGAAATGATGAATTACGAGTAACAGGTTATACTGATGCGAGTTTCCAGACAGATCGGGATGATTCTCGCTCGCAGTCAGGATGGGTGTTCTTGTTGAATGGTGGGGCCGTGACTTGGAAAAGTTCCAAACAGGACACGGTGGCTGACTCCACGTGTGAATCAGAATATATCACAGCTAGTGAAGCAGCGAAAGAGGCTGCATGGTTGAAGAATTTCATAGGTGATCTGGGCGTTGTACCAAGCATCAGTGAACCCATTGAAATCTTCTGTGATAACGAAGGTGCAGTCGCATTGACTAAAGAACCTAAAGACCATGGGAAGTCAAAGCACATAGAGAGGAAGTATCACTTTGTGCGACACAAGGTTGCGGAAAACCAGATCGTGGTGAGTAGAGTGCCGACTGAAGAGAATCCGGCGGATCCTTTCACAAAAGCATTAACTCGACCCAAACATGAGTATCATACTGAAGCCATAGGTGTTAGAATTATCAATATACCTTGAATGTTTTAGTTGTTAGTTTGATGTATTAAAAACGTAATAAATTGTATTTGATTTGGAGATTATTATATGGAGATTATAATATATGCTGGATTGCGTCCATTTACATTTAATTTATTATCGTGTTTCGTTTTGCATGTTTAGAACCAACTTCCTGAGTGTTAATTTACTTAAACCTCCACAGTCAGTCATACTCCTGGAAGTAAGTAGTGATTCAAGACTGTCATGGAGTGTTAGAAGCATAGAGAATGCAACTAACACTCATGAGTACTTAATGGTGATTTGGGTATTGGAACAACCCGCACTCAAAAGTTTACTTCATGGATTAAGTCAGAGTAATTTTGAGATGATAATATTTTATGTTCTTCAAACGGAGATACATAGAGTTTTGCTCTAGGATTCTGTTATGCTTTGGTGTGCTCCAACGCTGACCGTAACTGACAGCTATACAGGGTATGTCCATGTATAATATGATGAGTAGAAATGAACTGTGTAGTCAAAGTTTATTTGTTCCTTCTGCCTAAACAGGAGAAGCGATATCCATGGGCCCCTCGATGATTTGGTGTTGACATTAAGTGTTTGGCCAAACCCTGAATAGAATTGATGTGTTCAATTGAGTAGTCTGATGAATTCAACACATATCGGAAATCGGGAAACATAATCTTGATCCATGAGATAGACATTTATCCATGTCTCAGATTCATATGATATCTTGTAGAACAAAGGAACATTAAATCACTTATTTTAGGACCGAATCCTTATCAGAGTTCGGCAGCTGCATTGGATGGCTTGCTCTCTGCTGATTATTTGAAAGTGTTGAACCAAATAGAGTTAATAACTTGTCCAAGTGGGAGACTGTTGGATATAGTGTCCAGAGTCATTAACTATTGGTAATATTTCTAATAATAACAGGGTCCTTTTGGGTTGTCCTTAAGACCCAAATAAACAATCAGAAGAATAAAAGGGAGTTAAAGCAATTAGTTTATTAATTTGTCATTTGATGATAAATTAATTATAAGCTACAATATAATTAATTAGATTAATTATATAAAGTACATGGAGTAAATGATAATTGGTTAAAATAGTTTTAACAAGCTTATCGGTTCAAGGGGCTAGTTGTAAAATAGAGATAACTTAGTCGAGAAGCAGAAGAGGGGTTATAAATAAACTGCTAAGGGTCAAACCCTAGTAGTTTTTTCCATCTCTCTCTTGTGGCCGTCGACCTCCCCTCTCTCTCTCTCCCAAATCGTAAACCCTAATAAGGGTTTAGGGTTTAAGCCTCTTCTTGATTGTTGGCATTCAAGAAGCGAGATCAAAGGTTTGATTCATCATTGTGGTTTTCGACAATCACAATAAACAAGTAAGTATTCTTGGTTCATTCTTTTGTAGTTAATTATCTAGAACATATGTATCCTTATAGGTTGTTAGTTTGTATTGCCATAGATGATATTTTAAATATGCTTCCGTTGCCTATATCATGTGTTTGTAGGTTTGCTCAAAACCTTTCAACAGGACCCACTATCAAGAAGCAAAAGGCATATCCATGAGCCAAACAAACCATTCAGTTACGAAACAGAAGCGCTCCAGGGTAGTTCCAGTTTGCGAGAACCAAACCAAGTCAGCCCCTGTTTGTGGACAGTCACCTGCCGCTAAGGATCTGTTCACATTCTGCCCTGTATGTGCCTTATACAGGCCTCAAACAGCCCCTGTTTTCGATCCAACTGCACCAATCGACCATCCCTGCACCACTAATAATCGCCCGCCACATTTATCTGTTGCTGCAGGTCTGAAAGGAGCCTTTCGGTATAACTTAATCCAGACAGCCCTGCACATGGCTTAATCCAGGCAGTACCATTTGTCCATAAAATTTGTAGGGGAAGTACATAAATTTTCATTTATAATGATAAGATATATAAGTAGTTAATTTCATATTTATATCTTCAAATATCTGATTGGCTCAATTCTCTTATCTCTCTAAAGGTTCTATCTCAGTTTTTGGTTTACTTCATTTTTCTATTCAAAACTATGCAAAAATCTCCAACAGTTATGTTATTTTATAAATTCGAGAAAAACTCACTCTAACAGCTATGTTAAACTCTCCAAAAATAAAGAAAAATAGAAAAAAGGAACAAGGAATATCCAAATTTAAAAGAAGAAAAGAGATAAAATATAGTATAAGATATGCTATAATCATCCCCTTCAACTTCTACATGATCTACTTCAATTTTATAACAAGTAGAAAAGTGGAAGTTAGTGGACATGAAGAGCCTCCATTGTAGGTAGAGGTGTTAACGAACCGAGTCGAGTCGAGTAGCAAGCTATTCGAGCCGGACTTGAAAAAATAACATCAGGCTCGAGCTCGATTAACTTTTTCATATTCGTTTGAGCTCGAGCTCGATGCTCGTTTATGAGCTCGAATTCGAGATCGATTAACTCTATTATTACTCAAGCACGATAATTTTTATATTTTGATTATATAGTTTGTAACATATGAATATGTTTGGCTCAGGCTCATATTTGTCGCGCTCATATTCTAATAAATAAAGTTGTTGGTTTTTATTTGAGGGATTCATGTCCGTTCAAATATAAGCTTAAAATTTGTCTTTTGGTTGTAGGAGTAGTACTGCAATAATGTCAGAATCCCAACTCTCCTCGTACTGTAAATAGTATTCTAGCTACTTACGATATATATCGTGGCTGAATTTGTGCAACAAAGTTAAATATGGGTACTGTTCTATGGAAATGCAAGTCATCCTTTGTAATCATACCCTTTTCACCAAATATTCTACTTCACACCAATCTCTCAAGCATTCATCATGCTTCTATCATTGCTTATATTCCTCTTTTATTTCTTCACTGAAACAAACAGGTATTGTAAATGAACCGAACGAACACGAATGAAGGCTTGTTTATGTTCGTTCGTTTAACTTAGCCAAACAAACAAACGAACATGAATGATAAACGAACCAAAATTTTTGTGTTCGTGTTTGTTTGTTTAGAAAATGGGTGTGTTCGTGTTCGTTTATTAAGATGTTAAACGAACGTGAACAAACAGACTTTAACAAACAAAAGGTGCACCCGCCTAATTTTATGGGGTGCTCCAACCAAACCGCTCACATGGGCTCAAGCCGTTGGGCTCAACCAAACCGTTCACGTGCTCCAAATGAACTTTCCACCGAACAGTTCATGAACTGTTCGTGGAACGTTACGTTCGTTTATAGCCCTACTCACCACCTTTTACCTTTGATGCCAATCACTAAAACTATATATATATATATATATATATATATATATAGATTTAAGATCACGTGAGACCAACCTGTTTTGTGAGTCCAGAAACCACAAGATAATTAACACTAAACTTTTACAACAAAACACGCTGCAGGTACAAAAATACAAACATTCACAATATTTTTTATGTGAAGATTCAGTGTGTTTTTATGTCTTCAACAGCTAGGAGAAGCATTTTGGTCCCCTTATTGCTCTTCACAAATGTGTGGTTCATTTTCATGTCCACCATATGAAGAACAACACATGGTGTGAATATCCACTGGATCAAGATCAAGAATTCAAGAATGAAGATAATTTAAGAACTTATCAATTAAGTGCAGTTTATAATTACTATTTTGTTGGGAGAAAATTTGACCCAAATTCCTTGGGATTGAAAAGCAACTAATAAAGATTCCATAAATCCTACATAGCTAATTAATATGGGAGCCACACCAAACATAAAGTGGTTGCCTTTTATATTAACAACTAGCAAACATGCATGAGTGGCTAATGGCATTGGATCGTCGATAGAGTCCCCATTGCAAAGCTTGCAGTCCAAATAGAATATTGATCATTGCGATATGGAAAATGATGATCGATTACCTTGAAAATGACTCGGTGGAATTTTGGCAGACCAATACGTAGTGAAGTATATTCGGTTGTCATCGATCACCAATGATCATGGACATCACTCCAATGATCGATATCAACGTCATAGATATTAGATAGATTTCCACGAGATCGAGCATGGACCAACACAAATCTCCTGATCATCTTTTTCCACCAAAACATGGACAAAATTAACAAAGTGATCGATCGAGTAAAATGAACATCAAGAAATCTTGGAATTTGTCGGTATCCCACCATTGAAGAAAACCCTTATTTTTTGTACTATAACTAGTCACGTACATTTTCTTATTACAGAAGGGGGCGGCCCCTCCGAATCTCCAATCAAGCAAAAAAGACAAATTTTAGATTTTTATAAATTTTCGACACAAAAATAAAACCAAGGCAGAACCCGGGTGAAAAAGCAAAGCTCATCAAAGCAACAGAAAGAGTATAAGAAGAAAAGGGGGAAAGACGGAAAAAAGACCAACCACTAGGGAAGGTTCCAAACATGTCTATCATAGGCAACGTTTGGAGAAAGCTTCAAAGTCGAGCTAAGAAGTTTAGAACATCATCAGAACCACTGTATAATGCAAGATTCTCTTATTCTTGAAATACGATTATTCTTTTAATTCCACAAGTGGTATTAGACAGTAGCAGTTAACATTAATCTACGAATAACAGACCATATGGCACTACAAAACAAATTACTTTTACCCACAAAATTCACCCAGGCAAATTTCCGTCAGTAATTACCTAGGGATCATCTAGAAAATACCAATGGTTCGGTAGAATCCGATGTTTTTCGAGAAAATATCCATGAATCACCCAAAGAATCCCTGGGTAATCTGTCATTGATTTGCATTACCCACCAAAAATTTAGCCACCAATTTTTGTGACGGTTTTGTAACGAATCACCCTTTAGCGATAGATTTCCCAGGAAAAAATTCGTAGTTAAAGTCTTTCGTTTAGTGCTGTGGTCTTTCAACTAGTCACGTACATATGATGTACATATGATAGCTGCAACTGTAGAAGATGGTGATTTTTGTACCTAGTACTTTACCTCATCTTCTGATATACTGCAAAGTGCAAAGCAGATCACACTTTATATATAATCCTAGCATACCATACATATATACATTCTAAACCTGCCATATAACCACAATGACAGATATCTGAAACTTGCATAACCACATCATGTTATAGATTTGGTTTCCTTAATTAGATTAGGGTTTAGAACTCGTATGCATGTGATAAAGTTGTTCACAGTACTTTCTCCCCTTATCTCTTTTCCATTCCTTCAAAATTAAAGAATCCGACTGAAGTTTCTATCAGATGTTTGACACAAGATCGAACACTTCGATACAATTATTTCGAACGAAAGTATATTAACTTTTAGAGGAAAAGACAATTCATGCAGTACAATTTACGAGTTTTTCACCACACTATCTCATTTTACCTGCAAATTTGAGGCTCCATAGTTCAAGCGACATCGACTAGCAGCAACTTTGGTCTACTTGATTATCAAAATGCATAGTTGTATAGTGTGATCAACTTGAAGAACTCCATTGATCTTTGGTGTTATTTAAGTGTATTTATGAAGAAATTGGTGGATTCTATAATCTGAAACCCCCTACATTTAAAGTGTAGACTTTGTAATTCAAGTTCTCTTATATCTGCTTCCAAATGATATTGTCGGAGTTGGAAAATAACAAAACCATTGAATCAAGAAACTCTTCGTCATACCGTTGTTGAAATCCCAAAACTGTGAATAAACTTTCCGTTAAATCCCTAGCATAAACCACTACAACAAAGTTGGTTTATAGCATGTCTAAAACGTATAAATGTCCAAAGAGGAATTATGTTTACAGGACAATAGGTTTACCAGATGTTTTTAGACGTTTTAACAAATTATTTAGGACGCCTTTAAAATATAGTGTCGTATTAACTATTTTATATGATAATATTTGAAAAAGTGTTCCATAAAAATATAGGTTATAGGACATTTTTCAAAAATGTGCTATAAAATAACTAATAAAACACTTTATATTAAAAACGTCATAAAAACTTGGTCAGGTGTCTTATAACCTATTGTAACACTTTTTATTATGATATATATGGTCCCATAAACTTAATATTTTTTATAGTATTCTATTGTAACGCTTAGACATTTTAGGCATCTTATAAAAGACAATTCTATCATAGTGTGCCATTACAATTATTCAACAAGATTAGTAAAAGTAATAGAGTTATAGTATGCCAATTTTGTGGTATAGTAGTGTACCATTACAAATTTATTGTAGTGTACCAAAACACAAGGAATATACCCAAATACCTAAAATTCCACTAATATTAATAGTTGGGGCTTAGATAATAAACATTACATGCCTTAAAAAATACAAAATTTTTGGAGACATCCTAATATCAAAAGGTATTTTAACTTCATCAAACCAAAATAAGTAATGTTATCACACCCAAAATAAGTAACTTGATGGTAAGCTACCATGACTTGGGATAGGCCAAAAAGTATATAAACTACAACCAATGTGGAAGAATCAAAGCCGACCAACGATGTTGCAAATTAGCCAGAATTCTGGACTACGTTATCCAGAATTGCTAAGGAACAACAAATTAGGAACGAGAGATTAAGAAATGAGAATCCTTGGAGAACCGCACATCCATTCTAGCAATTGATGGGAACCAAACCAGCCGAATTCCAATTGAACACAAATCCAATCATGGCTACTAGTTAGGCTTATGACATCAAGTGTCATTTTAGAAGATAAAAACATGATGTGGAAGTTGGTTTGCAATTTCTTTGAAGACCAATATCATCATTAAAAGTCATATGAAACCTTGAGTAAGAAATTCCTACAACTAAGATAAGTGTATTCCACTTCCAATTGACACATGAAAGTGGTTCCTTGAAAAATCAAGGTTTGCTTCCTAAATGATACAAACCAAATAGGAGATTGTACAAGTGTTATCTATGAAAGTCGGTTGCTAGTTAATATCAAAGCATAAATAAATAAGTTATGAATGACCAAATATCCATACTTGAAGACAAATTCAATTAAATAGAAAGGTACCACTCGACCAACATGCGGCACTCAAATTGAGATTGGATTAGGTCATGCATTAGATGACTAAGAACGATACTCAATTTGATGTTGACCTCACAGCAAAAACTGAAAAACAATCGACCGGGGTCAAAATGTGGCCCAAATCAAACAAGATTAAATGGTCATCAACATGATCAAATTACACAAAAGCCCAACCATGAAACACAAATTCTCATTTTGACGACTAATATCTGATAGCGAATGAGATTGACTGATATCAAGAAAACCATATATTAATATCAAGAAAACAAATGAATAGTGGCCTCATTGGATCAATCCAATAAAACCCATATCTACCAACTAGATCCAACAAACATTTATTGAATCAAAATGAAAGATTACAATTGTCAATTGAATACGTATAGAATCACATAACATATCTTGCCTAAATCCTATTAAATTGTCTTTGTCCTACAACGTGATATATCTAATCTATACATTTTGGTCATTCACAACCTCCAAGTGTGATTCATACACCAACTTTCCAAGTACGGGCCTGTCCTATTTCCATATCCCATGATACTCACCAAACTAAAACTTTCAAAGCACCCTCTCTACATTTAGAATTTTCAAAGATTTCCCCTTTTTATTTTAATTTTCAAAAAGACTACTTATATTTAGAGATGGAAAATTTGCCGGACTCTCCCGGGGAATGGATCCCCTAGTTGACGGGTAACATGGAGGGTGCGGGGTTTGGGATTTTATTATGCCTCCTAATCTGTCCCTGGATAATTTTTATTTTATTTAATATATGTATATAGTGTGTGTATAAAAAAAATATATGTCTATATTTATTATTAAATGATATATATTTGATAGGGAAGGGTTCAAACGAGAACACCTTCATTTTACGAGAACGCGAAAATACCCTTTTACTATAGTCTAACACATGTGATATTATAGTTCATCACATATGATAAACATGTGATACTCAATTGAAGACGCGGATGACGTTCGGCACGACCAAGGTTGCGAGCCAAGTCGCCCGCACACCACTAGTCCCCCAATCGTGTATTATCACATGTGATAAGGGTATTGTAAATGTGATACTATAATCCATCACATATGAGACACGTGTGATACCAAACAGTGATGCAAGCGACATTTGCTGTGACTTTAGGTCATGGGTCAACTCGTCTGCAACCACCGGGTGCCCTCACGTGTATTATCACGTATAATAAAAGTGTTCTCGTGTTTTCGCAAAATTGAGGTGTTCTCGTTTGAACCTCCACCGTATTTGACATTTCAATATTGATAATTAATTTAATGACGATTCATTATAATTTTAAAATAAATTGTGTTTTATTAAACAGGTACGTCCAACAGGTTCCCCAAACCTTCCCCAAACCCACCAGGGATTCCTTCCCCCAAACCCACCAGGGATTACTCGATCGGTTCAGGGTGGAGTCGGGAGATGTATTACCCGCCTAATACCGATCTCATGTTCGTCCCTACTATATTCACACTAACTACTAATGTAACATCCCAAAAACCGGGGCAAATTTAAACCTTAACATTTATCAGAGTAAATCATAATTTCATCTAAACTTTAATACATAAGCAGAGAATTAACTATGAGGGTTCATATACACATTTTCGAATTATCAAAACAACCTATTAATCTAATCCTGACAACTATGATTAGATTAAAATGGTTGTCTAGGCGATTTATCAAAAGCATCCTCGCATATGCTAACTTCTCCACTTAGCACCAAAAGTTGAATACCTAAAAACACTCGTCCCTCTTCTCGTTACTTCCCCGAGCTCGTACCTGGTAAGAAAATTTAATTTGAAACGATTAGGCTTACGCCTAGTGAGAACATCCATTTTCAAATTAAAACTTTATCAGCTTTGGAAACTCAAGTAATCAAAGCGTATAAACAAACCTGGTTTGCCATCATTCTTACCGTACGTCTACACATCTTACCATGACGGAAACATACCCGATTCCATGAGTATGACTAACATTCAGAAAGTCATATCATCACATTCGAGAGCCTACTACGAATCATTATAGATTCTAGCTTATCGCTCATGTCCAATAAATTACAATTTACTTTATGCCTATTTCTTGGAGTGGAAGTAGAGATTACAATTTACTTTATGCCTATCTCTTATCTTCCCATAGAAATCAGGAATTACAATTTACTTTATGCCTATTCCCAGATTTCTACTCACAACACGAAATGAGAATTACAATTTACTTTATGCCTATTCCTCATTTCTCATCACCTTACGAAATAGGAATAACAAGTTACTTTATGTCTATTCCTCATTTCAGGTCAACGGAAATTACAAGTTACTTTATGCCTATTCCACGTTACAAATACTGTCAGTGCCTATGGATCCATTACACTTACTAGCGTATATGCATAACAACATATCACGCCGCATCTCGTGTCATATTCTCAACTCTAAGAATACTAGATAACCTATCGTATCCTTATCCTCAAATGTCCCCCCTTCGGCGACTTAGCACGGGGGTTCCGCTATATCCGGAACTATCCGGAAACTCACACATATCCAGAACATCAGAAGTATCCGAACATCAGAGGTTTCCGGACACCACAACTATCCGGACATCACAACTTACCGGACACTAGGCCTATACGGACATCACAACTTTCCGGATACTAAGCCTATCCAGATGTTACCGGAAACATATACAATCCGGATGACATTCGGAAACCAAAGTAATCTGGATACCATCCGATATCTATTTTATTCGGAAACTTAGATACTTACTGGATATCTTCACTACCGGACACCACTGATAAGGAATTACCGGACACTTATCAAATTGTCCGGTAACTTCGACCTGCACACTAAAAATCCAATCCAGACCAATATTTGTTCCACCTAACTTATTTTACACATATCCATTCAGTCCCAATACAGTTAATACATGTATCCTACTGCTTAATTTGAAAGAAAACATTGCTTTAAACAAACAGAGAGAATGAACTCACTTGGAAGTTCTTGACCCAACACAAACTTGATTTCCAAAATCAAATTCCTTCTTCCTACTGAATCAATACCAATCAATACCCAAAATCAACTACCAACAATGATTCAAGTGTTTCAGATTTAGATACATGGAATAACTTTAACTTACCTTGCAAAACCAATTTCAATCTCTCCTTTCTTCTTTCTTGCTTGTATGGAAACCTCTTTCAAGACCAAAAAATGAGATATTATCTAACACTGGACCGACTCTCACTTTAAATATCAAAATCCACTTTCAACCAATGACCAAACAAACCTTCAAGTTTCAAATTTCAAATATCAACTTAGACTTTGATCAATAGAAATTTCAACTCCTTCGAGTTTTACATTTTACGAAAAGTCCAAAACTTAGACTAAAATACAAATCGACCTCATTTATATTAGATATAAAATAATGGAAATTCGAGGTGTTACAACTAATTACCAACCCCAAATCTCCTTGACCTAATGAAATCTTTTTTTATATTTCTTTATTTAGAGTTTTGTTTCCTTCTAAAACATTAAATCTTAAAGAACATTGTACTTATTTGAAAACAAAAGAAATATTTTGTTTCTTAACAAAAACCTGTATAGAAATAATTTCAAAAACTTTATTTCGTTTATATTGAACACACGATATGACTTTGATATAATTTAGACATAAGGTGTGAGAATAATAGTTAAGATGAGAATCATAGATTCGTAAAAATAGATCTAGACCCTGGATAACTTTAATCTCAACCCCCACCCATAAATTACATTTATCATGAGAATTTATCTGATGCATCTCATTATTGTTAATAATGTTCTTGAACCAAATCACTTCTTACGTTTTCTTACCATTGAAAACTCACTGAAACTCAACCCATTAAGATATTATACTAATTATATAAAAAAATATCATAACTTTGTAAATATAATCTTTTTAAATTAAAAAAGATTTATTATGATATTTGTTGGGCAACTTTGGACCCCTACATATGAGTATTAATTAGTTGGCGCGTGAGTTAAAGCAAGTGTGGTGCGAGTGTTGGAGCATTTGGCTTATAAATTCAACTCAACTACACAGGAAAACACACAGTCATCCACATAAATGTATTTATAGCTTCCCTTCTCTTCTTCACTTTGCCCCCTTCAACTTCACTTCAAATCCCCCTCCCTTTTTCTCTGCACAGAAAAGCCTCAGAAGAAAGAGCCTTGAGAAAGTGAACCAAATCCTTTCCTTAACCTTCACGCCTCCATATTTACACCTCCATCTCTCTCTTCAAGAACAATATTTTCTCTCTCTACCTCTCACTTCTCATAAAAACCCTCTGTTTCCTTTTCTTTTTTCTCTATCTACATTTAAATACCGTCAGAAAACTCACTCCCAACCAACGCACACTTCACTTCTCTCAACACCCTTTTAAACTCTCAGTCTTTAAAGTAAAAGAGAAGAGAAAACAGAGCATTTCTTGGATAAAAAGAGGGGTTTTCTCTAAATTTCTCACTCAAACACCCTTCATTTCATCATCTTTTCTTGATTTCTGTTGTGGGTTTTCGTCTTTCTTGATAAACAGAGCATTTCTTGGATAAAAAGAGGGTTTTCTGTAAATTTCTCACTCAAAGACCCTTCAATTCATCATCTTTTCTTGATTTCTGTTGTGGGATTTTGTCTTTCTTGATAAACTTTTGATGGGTTCTTGTGAAAAAGATCAATTAGTCATGAAATTTGATGGGCCAATCATTGTGGGTGCTGGCCCTTCTGGTATAGCTGTGGCAGCTTGTCTTCAAGAAAATGGTGTCCCTTCTCTTGTTCTTGAGAGAAGTGATTGCATTGCATCTTTATGGCAACATAAAACATATGATCGTTTAAAGCTTCATCTCCCCAAACAATTCTGTGAGCTTCCATTGTTTGGGTACCCAAAGAATTTCCCAAAATACCCCACAAAAAAACAGTTTGTTTCTTACATGGAGGCTTATGCAGACCACTTTGAAATTAAACCAAGATTCAACCAAGCGGTGGCTAGTGCTGAGTTTGACTTTCAAAATGGGGTTTGGAGGGTGAATACACAAGATTCAGTTTATGAATCACGGTGGTTGGTGGTGGCTACCGGCGAGAATGCGGAGGCGGTGGTGCCGGAGATTCAGGGGATTGAGAAGTTTGAAGGGGTTGTTAGGCATACAAGTGAGTATAAAAGTGGGTGTGAGTTTAGAGAGCAAAGAGTTTTGGTTGTTGGATGTGGGAATTCTGGCATGGAGGTTAGTTTGGACCTTTGCCGTTACAATGCAAGTCCCTTTATGGTTGTTAGAAACTCTGTAAGTTCATCATCACAACACTCTTCTTTTCAGTGTGTGTTTTTAGGTGTTGTGTGTGTGTTGTTATGATTAGGGTATTATTGCTCTAATTCCATATGTCAAAGTCAATTTCATTCGCCTTTTAGTTCACTTTTTGAAATGGGTTTTCTTTTCAATTTAAAAAAAAAGAAAAACATTTCTCAAACCAAAAAACCCCCAAATTTGCCCTCTCAATAGTTTCTCATGTGGGTATTTCTTGAATTTGTTTTTTTCTTGTTATAATCACTAAATTATATATTTTCCCATTTGGGTATTTGATCTTTTTGTTTTAAAAATGTTTTCTTGACAAGAAAACTTCCATTTAACAAGAAGTGATTGCATCACATGCTTTAAAAACTGTATAGTATTGTCTCTTTAACCATTTTAATGCAATCAGTATTTTTTTAAAGTATTTTGACTTTTGGGGATATTTGTGTGGTTGTTTTAATGCAATTACAGGTTCATGTTCTGCCTAGAGAGATGTTTGGATTCACAACATTTGGAATAGCTATGGCACTTCTCAAATGGCTACCTCTTAGGGTGGTGGACAAATTAATCTTGTTTATGGCCAATTTAACTCTTGGAAACACCGACAAATTGGGCCTCCGGCGGCCAAAAACCGGCCCACTTGAGCTCAAAAATGCCACCGGAAAGACGCCGGTTCTTGACACCGGAGCCTTATCTCTAATAAAATCCGGTAACATCAAGGTAGCTGTCCAAAGATTCCCTGACAAATGCATTGATAAATTTGTACTGTACAACATTTATAATTCTTTTAAACTTACATTTTTTGATTTATTGGAATGTTTGTAGGTGGTGGAACAAGGAGTGAGAGAAGTCACCAAAAGTGGAGCCAAATTCATGGATGGTCAAGAGATTGCATTTGATTCTATAGTATTGGCAACAGGGTATAAGAGCAATGTGCCATTTTGGCTCAAGGTAAATTCCATGAATACCCTTGTCAAGTTTTTGTCTAAATCTTGCATGAAATAGTTGTATTATATATACATACATTCATATATATATAAGGAACACATATTAGGAAGGTTATATATGAGTCCATATAAACACTGCATATTCACATGTGCATTTTGTAATATAATTTTCTTTTTCAAAATATTTCAGTGATTTACATATGGATTTTTCTCTAGCGTTATTTTTTTAAATTCTTACGATAGTTTGTCTTCTTATTTGAACCAGCGGTGTCGGAGCATTTATAGATTTATAAAAAGCTATTTGATATGTTTTGTATTGATTTTATCTTATTCTTTATCTCACATCACTTTCCAAGTGTTACACCTTGACAAGCCTACAGAATGGTTTTCAGTAACCAAAAAAGTGAAAAACTGATGGCACTTGTTTGGATGATTCTCATCTCTTAACATTTTTGTTGTCATTTTATGATGTGTTACTATCAACAAGTATTCTCATCATTATATTTTCCCTTTTCTATGTCTTTTTGCCCAAAAAAGATTTAAAACAGCTTACAAAATGCTAGAAAATAAGTTTCTAAATCAAGGGTAATATACACATTTTGATGCATATTGTACTAGTCATTTAAACATTATTTGTATTGGTTTTAGTCATTTCTTCTCTGGGAATAGAGATAAATAAGAAAATATTCTATCTTCTCTGTTTTCTGGAGACAGAATCAGAATTGAAATGTGTTGTGCATATAATATAATGATCTCATTATTTTGTCTTTTGATAATCAGCATGACCCACATATTTCTAATATTTTCAATGTTATATTGTTATTATTACTCTATAAAAAAGTAATTTTTATTCTAAAAAAATACATTGTTCTAATAAAATTTGTTTCTAATGTAGGGAAGTGACTTTTTTATGGAAGATGGAATGCCGAAAACGCCCTTTCCAAATGGTTGGAAAGGGGAAAACAGGTTATATACAGTCGGGTTTACTAGAAGAGGTCTTCTTGGAACAACATGTGACGCTCTTAAAATTGCCAAGGACGTTACTGATCAATGGCAATCCACGATGTGCAATTCTAAACACGAGTTTAGGTCAAAGTAGTGTACGAATATCGGAATAAGGTGGAAAAAATGAAAACGAAAAGAGGGATAAATAGCGTTTTTATTTTTCTTTAGATGGTGTAGGGGTATGTTAGTAATTCACTTTGGAGGTTCAAAATTTGTGATGTTCTTTGGTTATTTGTTAGTGGGGTTACAATTGTAAATTAACAAGTTTTGTAATTCACTCTTGTTAGGATTTTTTTTTAATGTCTTGCATGTACATTTCCATGGTTTCCATCAATTTGTTCTTTTTTGTGGTTCACTTTTTAAATCTTTAATGCAATTGTTGTATGGTAAAATCACCATTTTGTCCAAGAATATAATAAAAAAAAATTGACAAAATGTTGGTGATAGTCCGATGTTTTACGGTTAAAATTGAAACATTTATTGGTGTAAATAGTCCCATCGTTTTTTTTAAATGTGCTAAAAGAGATAGTCTAAGGAGCCATTTACCTAATCACTTACTCGGGTAAGTGCTTACTCGTAAAATTCAACACTATCATCTACCTAATACATTTAGTCAGTAAGCACTAACCGTGGTAAGAGTCGTCACACTCACTTTTCGGGTAAGGGGCCGTTTACCTAATTACTTACCCAGGTAAGTGCTTACCGGTAAAATTCAACACTATCACCACTTCCCGGGTAAGATTTTAGTCCACCAAAATGGCATCGTATGCTACAATTTAGCTGGTAAGCCCTAACCGTGGTAAGAATCGTCGCACTCACTTACCGGGTAAGACTCTCGGTCCTTGCTTCCGCTCTTACCGGGTAAGATTCTTGGTTCTTGCCATATTCATCCGATAAGCTAATATGACTTGGTAAGCACTTACCCGGGTAATCGTTTTGTAAACGGCCCCTAAGACTCTCGGTCCTTGCTTTTGACTCTCGGTCCTTGCTTCCGCTCTTACCGGGTAAGATTTTTGGTCCTTGCCATATTAATTCGGTAAGCTAATATAACTTGGTAGGCGTTTTGTAAACGGCCCCTAATATTTATCAAAAGAAAATACAAGTAATTTCATTTTTTTTACACAAGCAACAATTACTTATATTTTTCCTAACAAGTTATTATTTTAAATGCTATTTAAATGAAACATAGGTGTATTTAAAATATCTTCCATAACAAAAATGTGTATATAAACACACATACGATTTATGGTGTTTTAAGATATTATATTTAATTTTATGCAAAAGAAGGTTTTTTTATTAAAATTCGAACGTTAAAACTAGTCAATTATTTTGGTGTGAAAGTATTTATGATTATGAAAGCTTATTTGTCGAAAGTCGAGGTATATTAATTATGCTCAATCTTTTGGCATTTTTCAAGATTGCATTAAAGATTTTTCATACCTCTTTCTCTCCCAAAAAAATCTTAAAAAATCATATATTATTTTATTAGAATTGTTTAATAATTATTATATGTTTTAAGGGTCGAATGAAAAAATAAAAACCTACCTTTTAAAACAAACATTTATTTTAAGACAAGTTAAAATAAAAATATATAGAAAATATAGAAAATAGCATTGCCGATGAATTAGTGTATGGAATGAGTGTTTGGATTTATAGTTTCAACATATGGGAATCAAACGGCTCTATTTATACTAAACACCATTTGAATTTTAATATCGTATATTTTTAAAAACTTGCAAATAAGACCTTAAGAAGGTAAAGAAGAACCAAATATCGCATAACGAAAATTGCGCATTAGGTCATGGTGTGCCACGGGCTTAACGTGGCGTGAAACACAAGTCTTGATGCCATGACACACCATGGCGGCTGTAAGGCAAGTTTTTTAGAACAGTGATAAAAATTAACTCTTTTAAACCAATATAAAATTGGAAATTTGTAATTAATCTATAATTAAAAAGTCCTTACAGAGAAAAAGAACAAACAACCATGTTTTCATCCAAATGGATTGAAAGAAGCACGAAAAATATCATGTAAATCCAAATATAACCTTTAATAATTTACTACAATATTTATAAAATAAAAAAATGATGGATACTACTTTTATGAAAAAAAAACAAGACTCTACCATATACCCAACCTACCAAAAGGTGGAGCACATAATTTGTTAGAATTGAGCTTTTTAATATAGTTACTTGAGTGTTTGTTTATTATTATTCATGTTAACTCCATTGAATAGAATATATCTTTTTCTAAAGTCGATTATAACTTGCATTTTTTCAATTTTGTGTATGGAAGATATGAACATATAGTGCAACCGTGGAGAGATTATATAAACAAACAAGCGAACTCATATATATATATATATATATATAGAGAGAGAGAGAGAGAGAGAGAAAATGTTCAAACGAGAACGCTAACTATTTACGAGAAGCACGAGGACGGCCACCCATGTACAAAATCACATGTGATTTACATACAAAATTATATGTGATTAGAATTCTGGACCCGCGCGGTTTGGGCCGCGGTTTGCAAGTCGCGCGGCTTGTTGCGCGGATCCCATGTGATTTTGTACTGTGAATCACATGTGATTTTGTACATGGGCGGCCGTTCTCGTGCTTCTCGTAAATAGTTAGCGTCCTCGTTTGAACCCACCTCTCTCTCTATATATATATACATATCATACCAACGCAATAACACACATATATGTTGTAAGATCCCACATTGGTTGGAGAGGAAAACAAAGGTTGCCTTATTAGAGGGATTTAATACCTCTACTATCAGACGCTTTTTAAATCCGTAGGGATGGATTAAGTACACCTCGTGGGGTTCCATTACTACAACAGAATTTGGTTTTTTGGATGCTAAAAACGTTTAATCGTCTTAATAACATAATTTATAGGACTTAAGTTTATGAGATCAAACTATAAACTGTCTTATCTAAAACTATTACAATAGGTTTTTGTGACGTTTTAGAAATTTTTAAGACACTTTTAAAATAAATTGTCGTATTAACTATTTAATACGACTCTATTTGAAAGAAAAAAAGTCATAAAAACACAAGTGTGTTATAAAAAGAAGGGTTTATAGAAGAATTCTCAAAAGTATTCTATGAAATAGTTAACATAACACTTTATGTTAAAAAAAAGCTCAAAAACTTGTAGAAACCCTTAAAAGGTGTGTTATAAACTTTTTGTAATATTTTTACATTTGACACTTTATAATTTTGCCAATATACTTAAATGTTAGAGTAAACTACACTTTTGGTCCCTGTGGTTTAGTAATTATAACATATTTGGTCCCTACAATTTAAAAATTACACTTTAGCCACTACAATATGCATTTTGGTCCGGATTTGGTCCCTCGTCGTTAACTCCATTAGAAAAACTCAGTTAAGTGAGGGGTAATTTAGTCTATTCCATCTTTTTGTCTTTTTTTGTTAAAAAATAAAATAGTTTTATATGTTATATCATATATACATATATATATATATATAGTATCATCATCTCCGTCGTCACCCCCCCCCCCCACCTCGTTGACCCTCACTTAACATCCAATAAGCAATCATCCTCATCTTTATATCAAAAGCTTGCCTGACAATCTCGACTCCAAATCATCGATTTATCAGGTTTCCGATCTATGGTTTTGCTTATTCGAACAATCATGGCTTCTTTGATGCTCTACATAGCTCAACATCTCGCATTCACATGAACCTCACCACCCCCAAAACGGCTCCAATCCAATCAATCAAATTACCATTTCAGCAATTCCCCCAAAATCATCGATCAATACAACCTCTAAGTTCCAATCTAAAACCCTAATTCTTCCCAAATGCAACGTCTCTCCACCCAGACCAGCTTCACAACATGCCTGACGTGGTAGTGTGGTTGTCGTCGGAGGGTGTCGGAGAATGCGTATGTATATATATATATATATATATATATATATATATATATATATATATATATATATATATATATATATATAACCGATCTTGACCGAATAAATGTTCAAGATCACTTCTCTATTTCTCTAAATATTTAGACTTCTCTATTGAACCCTTCCCTATATATATATATATATATATATATAATATTATATATTTATATAAACTAGATAAAATTACAATTTGGTCCCTATAACTTTAAAAGAATTGTATAACTTCTCTCTGTAAAAGAAAAAGACGAAAATACCCCTTAACTTAACTGGGTTTTTTAACAGACTTAACAATGAGGAACCAAATCCGGACCAAAATGCATATTGTAGTGGCTAAACTGTAATTTTTAAATTGTAGGAACCAAATGTGTTATAATCACTAAACCATAGGGACCAAAAGTGTAGTTTACTCTAAATGTTATCAATTATGTTATTAGGCCATGAGTACCCCATCTCTCTATCTTTCAAAGATTCAAGCTCCACATCAGCGCCACATCAGCGCTTCTCCTAACCCTCACTCAATCCCTAAACACCCTTACCCCATTCCTTCAAACCCTTTTGCCACCTCATTTATTTTAATTCTTTTATTTATACATTTAATTATTTAACAAAATAAAAATATTTATATATTTTTTAATAAATAAAAATAAGATAAATAATAAAAATTAAAATTCATATCATTCATTAAAAATAAAAATTACAAAATAAATTTAAAAATCTACTCGTCGTCATTGTTACAAAATAAATTTAAAAATCTACTCGTCGTCATTACAAATATATTACAAAAATATATTTATATATTTATATGTTTGCTTAACCCGTCAAACCGAAGTCTAAAATACCGATACCCTACTTTTAAATCTTCAACTATTCCTTCGAATAGTTGTCTGCTCATCCTGAACCGCCGCCTAAACATATCCGGTGTATAAATCGGGTTGACACCAAAGTAGTCTCGCATAAGCCGCTCGTTTGCAGTTACTCGACCTCTTTCAATGTTTGCGGCCCTCTCTCTTGTTGACGATGAGGCGGTGCTTCCATACAACGATTGTGCAGTCTGTCGAAAAATTTCCCTTTGTAGATTCAACAACTCGTCGGTGTCTACGAATGATGATGATGCGGTTGGTGAACCGGGTTGTGGCGAATCCATATTGTTTAAAATATAGAGAATGGAAGAGTGTTTGAGAGAGTTTGAGAGATGCGAAAAATAAGAGGTTGAGAAAATTTTAGAGAGTTTGAGAGGTGTGAGAAATAAGAGGTTGAGGGTTAAATATATAGTGGGATTAAATTGAGAAAAAAAATTTATTTATTTTTGTTTACAAAGAGCCGTTCAACGGCATTATTTTTAAAAATTAAATTAAATTTTTTTTTAATAACTCTTCGGGATGAATCGGGATCCCGAACCCGGAATCCATCCCGCCCTGCCATCCCCGCAAGGGCCGTAGCCCATTCCCGCTGAGCCCGAAGGCATCCCGAACCGGGTACGGACGGCCTTAGAAAGTTTAAACATTTTAAGCATCCTAAACATCTAATTTTGATGCGGTGCATGCTAATTGTCCTAAGGTATTGGAAAGAAATTTACGGCTCTTAGATATGTCACCGTTATGAATTAATGTGGACCACCACAAAGGCATTGTCATCCCAAAATTGAGAGACTACAAAAGCACCCAATGAAACTTAAATTTGTGTTTTGATAGTTGACAATGATAGAACATAAAACCCTAAACATAAATAATAGAATTAAAACTATATATGATTCTCTAGTTATTTGTATTGTATTTTGTAACTATTATTAATTTGTATTTTATAATACAATAATCATTATGTAACACCAAAATATAGAAAACTTACAACTGCTTCTTACATTTTCCACCAAATTTGACACTTTTGCACTATAATGTATATATGTATATCACGGGCCACATGAATATAAATATATACAAAATGATGTATGAATAGGATAACATTAAGAATTGGAGTAAATGTTAGGGACCAAAATTGAACTTCTAAATAATGTGAGAAACGTAAGAACAGATCTCCAAGCTGGACTTAGACGCACACGTTAGGATGAGATGTAACGAGATAAGATGCATTATGATGTACCAGATCAATTCTCATATCAAAAACGATTTATTGGTGGGAATTGATAAACATGTTAAACCAAATCTCATTTTTTTGAAGTTTAGGGACGACATTGATTAAAAATTGCAAACGTTAGGGACCAAAATTGAACCTTTAAATATTGTGAGAAAAGTAAGAAGATATCTCCACCTTGAACTTGGATGCACATTAGGATGTAATGCATCAAGATAAGATGCACTGCGATGTATCAGATTAATTCCCGCATCAAACACGATATATTGGTGGGTTTGAGATTAAAAGTGATAAAGGTCTAGATCATTTCTTATGCTTCTCAACTTAAATCTTATTCTCACACAATATTTTACATATATATATATATATATATAGAGAGAGAGAGAGAGAGAGAGATGGAAGTTGAGAAGATTAAACAAGTACAATACATATTTAAAAGAACACAAAACCAACAAAATCATATATGATTTTACATTAACGTGCAAAAACCACGCGGCCCTGAAGCCGCTGCCAAAGTCGTCCATGTGACTTTAAGTTTTTACTTGTTAGCGTAAAATCACATATGAATTTGTTAGTTGTCGTTTATTTTTAATATGTATTGTTATTGTTTAAAATCGATTATATCTCTATATAATATGTATATGACTATGAAAGAGAAAGAAGGGGTGTTGGTGAAAATATTAACTGTGGGGTAGGAAATGGCGTATGAGAATGGTGGTAAGTCACATGATTTAAACTCTATTTTCATTTTTCTTTTTTGGTTAAAGGTCATTTGTCGACATGACTTAATGGTTACATATTTTTAAACTATATAAAACTCGTTAAATAATAATATTTAATAACAAAATAATATTTTATTTGTTTAAAATACAAAAATATATTGAATAGTTTATGTAATAATGAGGAAAAGTGATGAATTTAACTGTAATATCTGGTGGTTTTTTGTTAGTGACGAAAAGTATCAAAAGAGGGGTGTGGGGAGTGTAGTCCGTACAAAAAAGGCACGCGTGTGAATACCGAAAGAGGGAACTCTGTGGAAGCGTGTCCACTGTAAGATCCCTGTACCTGAGTTTTAGTAAAGCCAATGATAGTAAGTCTTCACCCCTTCTGCCTTCAAGTACCCTTTCGCTTACGTCACCTTCTTTCACTACTCACAGACTGAACACTCAGAAATCCTATTAACCCAATCCCCCCTAAATCCACACTATATATTAACATTTTCCCTTTTAAACTAACAAAATATATTAAATTATAAAAAAATTAAATGAAGAAGCAAAACTAAAAAAAAATATATATATATATATATATATATATATATATATTAGCACCCTAAACAATTCTTCATTTCCAAAATAAATTATTTATTATATTATTAAAATATTTTATATATAAAATAAAATATTATTCTTTTTTTTAAGATCAATTATTTTAATTAATGAAAATAAAAAAATATTTATCACTTATATTGATCATTTTTTGTGTATGGAAATTTAATTTTTTCCACACTCTTTCTCATGCTTCCTTTATTTTATTTTATTTTTTAAAATTTGTTGGAACAAAAATATTTGTCGTATATCTATTTTTTATTTTAAATAATTTGTTAGAGATATTATCATTCAATCTAGAATGTTATTTAAATTTCTTATATCAATTTATAAAATTGAAAGTAAAAAAAAGATTTATTTGACGTTAATTTGTATAAAAGAAAACCAATAAGAATATAATTCAAATAAAATATAAGAGCAATTGTAACAACAATCTCACCATTTTTCTAAAATATTGTATCAAAAGTTAAATTGTTGTTAGATACTGCATCCAACTTTAACAAAGCACTACAATTTATGTGTTGATAAAATTGTTTGCATTAATTAATTCGTTTGTATAGAATGAGAATGTTTTATTTAGAAGATCAGTTTTTAAATTGGCATAGGCAAGTTTGAAAGAAAGAAAAAAACTTGATTACCCATAAAACCCTCCTAGAAGTTTAAATAAGTTACTTTTTATATAACTAAATAACTACAAAATAATTTGAGTAAATTGCAATTTTGGTCCTTGTGGTTTGTTGTTTTTCTCATTTTTGGTCCTTACAAAATTTTTATTGCAAGAAATACCCTATGGTATGTAAAAGTGCTTGGTTTTGATCCCTGAGAGCTAACACCATTAAGTGACGTACATTAAAGCCCCTCATGTGACTTGCACATGAGGGCATATTTGTCCTTTTAATTAAAAGTTTGTCATTTTATTAAATAAGTTATTTTTAGATTAAGTGATAATTATTTGTTAATTATATAATATAATTGTTATGTTTTAAATAAATGGTATATTAATAAAAAAGTAAATTGCAATTTTGGTCACTGTGGGTTGGTTTTTGTAAAAGGACACATATGCCCTCATATGCAAGTCACATGAGGGGTTTTAACGGAGGTCACTTAACGGTGTTAGTACTCAAGGATCAAAATCGATCACTTTTGCATACCATAGGGTTTTTCTTGCAATAAAATTTTTGTTGGGACCAAAAGTGAGAAAAACAACAAACCACGGGGACCAAAATTGCAATTTATATGGAGTAAATTACGTTTTTCGTCCTTGTGGTTTGCTAAAGATTGCGGATTTCGTTCTTGTGGTTTTGAAATTTCACTTTTCGTCCTTATGGTTTGTAATTCATTTCTATTTTCATCCTGAGGGCAAAACACTAGTTTTAAATATGAAAGACTAAAATAGAAATGAATTTTAAACCATAGGGATGGAAGTAGCAATAAAATTTAAATCATAAAGACAAAAATGTGATGAATTATAAATTGGGGGCTGCCCAATTGGATGCCCGATACCGCCGGGGAGGTGTGCGTGCGTGTGTGCGTGGTAGTTGATCGTTGCCGCAATGTCTTCCAAAAAAAATATAGAAGAAAATCGTAATTTCAAAACCATAAGGATGGAAATATAAATTTTCAACAAACCACACTCTTATATATGTGATCAAACAAATACAAAGTAATTCTCTCATATTATTTTTTAATTTAAAAAAAGTTATTGATAGAAACAAAAATCTAAAATCATCAATTTTTAAATTGATCTCATTAGTCATTATGAGGTAAGGAGGTAGTGAAAAAGCTAGGTTTATGGGTATGAGTGAAAAGGTAGGTCTCAGAATCTCAAGTTGATGTATATATCCAAAGCAAAAGTGAAATTAAATTTAGGTTTGACCTATGTCCCATCAACTTAATTGCATTTGCCTTCTCTTCCAATATTATTATATTAGGATTCCTTAAATGTTCAGATATCCTTTTCCCAACTTTTTCTATATTCATTTCCAAAAGGGAATTGTGTTACATGCATATAACACATTTGAGATGACTCATTAACTTCACTTTTTACCCTAAACTTTACATTTTCATACATGGAAGTGGAAACTCTCTAAAACCCTCCCAATTCAAAGGACATGGTTGAATATTATCACCGTGATTTTCGTTTTTATAAGATATCTGATATTCAAAAAGCAACAAGATCATGAACATACATATACAGTCATTTTAACATACCTGTAATCTTATTCGTTAAGATCTTCGGTTATGGATCTGTTTAGTTATGAAAACATACACTAGCCATATGTAACATTGACCAGAAAACCGCCAATGTCTTATCCTCTTCAAACTTTTGGAACAACAACGTCTAGCAGTTCTTTGGATAAATAATCTCAACATGAGAAGACGAATGTTTATGAGAGGTCTACAACACACCATCGATGACATGATTCAAGTAGTGGACCAAAATTCTAGACATTGTGTATGTTTTCATGAAAAATGATTTGAATGCAAGATATAAGAGACCCATCTAAAGCTTATTTTGTGAATTTTGGATCTTGGCAAGAACAATCTGATATAGCAGCAAACCACGTTCGATATTAGTGTAACTAACAAAAGATAACAAAATCGATATTATTGTTAAAAGATTTGTTCTGTATGCATCATAAGTGTGTATCCATGTACTTATATCATGCCAGAAATACTAAATATGCATAGAAGCTTAACTTGTTCAAAGGTAAGTTCTATAATCATAAGCATAAACGATCAAATAAAGTGTTTATTATGACATGTTATCTCGTGAAATTAGGGTTATCGTTCAAAACTATTCACATCATCTCCCGAAGTTTACTTTATAGCCAAAAAAGTTCTTATAGAATGACCATGGAATCGCAAGTTAAACACAATAGAGTACATGAGATTTCCGACATATCCCCAATTGCAATGTGGCCATGTGGCATCGCAACTTGCGACATGTTAATTAGTATAACCAATGTAGTAAAAAAAAATCTATACACTCAAATAAAGTTAGGTTGATGAATTTTGGTGGGTATAAAACAAACTTAGATCATAGATGCGCACATTTTGGATAATAACCCAATCTTTTGATGTTTAGAGCATCTCCAACAGCTTCTCTATAATTTCTCTAAAATAGAGAATGAAAACTAAAAATATCTAAAAAGAATTTATTTCAACTCCAACAATTTCTCTATTTTAGAGAACCAATTATGACTTATATTATTAAAAAATTCAATATATTTCTCTTTTATCATTAAAATAATATCTCTCTCTCCTCTTTTTGGTAGGAAATCATTAAAATACTATTTCTCACTCATTTTTTTGGTGAAAAATCATTAAAATAATATTTTTCACTTCTTTTTTTGGTGGGAAATCATTAAAATAATATTTCTCTCTCATCATTTTAGAGATATAGATAATTCTCTATATTGGGAGTTTTTTCCATTGTTCTCTATTTTAGAGAATGAGATAGAGAAACTGTTGAAGCGTTTTAGAGAAAAAAAAGTATTTTTATATATTTTAGAGAAGCTGTTGGAGATGCTCTTAACGAATACTCTTAAATGGCACAATTACAACAGCTTGAATCCTTGATGGTATTTATGATTTTAATAATAAGATAATAAAAATGATATGGTGAAAAAATAGGGGAAAGGGTAAAAATGGGGGTTGAGTATGGGGTGAGGAGGAGTAGATGTGACAAAAAGGTGGTGTGTTTATGATGATGTACTGTACTCTAATGGAGAATAAAACCAGGCCCATTTCAACATTTTTAGAACCCTCTTCTCCTCTCCTCTTCTTCTTCTTCCTACTCTTTATTATTATTGGGACAATGATGGGCCACTCTCTTTCCTTTTGGTACTAGGATATAAGTTATTAGTTTGTTTTGTGTGGTTTTTATAGTATTTTAACAAATTTAATCATAAAAAGGTTAAAAATTGAGAGTGAAAAATATATGCAACCTAAGACTATCAGCATCCAACCCCATCTAACCCACGCTTTTTCACTGCCACATCAGCGCCACATCATTTTTCCCTTTCAACCCATTCTAACCCACAAACCCCCACATCCATCCCACACCACCATCCCATTTTATTTATTTTTATTTAATCTAAAAAACAATAAAATAACAAAAAAGAAAAATATGGTGAATTATGATTGGTTTATTTTTCATTGTGGCCCACATCCATTCCAACCCCATCAGGGTTGCCCAACCCCATCCCCATCCAACCCCAAGGGGTGTGATGGTGTTTCATCCAACCCCATTCAACCCCATTCAACCCCATCCTCCCGATGCGGGTGGTCTAAGGCCATCAGTAACCCAACACTCAATCTTTCAAGCTCCACGTCAACGCCACATCAGCTTTTCTCCTAACCCTCACTCAATCCCTAAACACCCTTACCTCATTCCCTAACCCACTCCCTCTCATTTCTCACCTGGGACCCACCTCTCCTCCTCACATTTTCTTCGGGATGAAACGGGATGGGGAACCCGCATCCCATCCCGCACCGCTGATGCCGTAGCCCATTCCCGCTGATACCGCAGGCCATCCCGAGCTCATCCCGAGCCGGGTACGGATGGCCTAAAGAAGTTGGTGGAGGTCTAGTTTTGCTAATGTGGTGCAAACATGATAGTAAAAAAACTAAAATTTCGAGTTTTTCAACTCTATTCTGAATTCCCAAATGTGTTGGAGCAACTTCAACAGATTTTCCAAAATTTCTTTAAAATGGGGAACCAAAAGTTAATATCTCCAAAAAAATTACTTGCATCTCCAACAGATTCCCCATTTTGAAGAAAAAATCATTGACTATAATATTAAAATATTTCATTCATCTATTAAAAAATTATTTCTCTCTCCAGATAATTTTTTTTCAAAGAATTTTATTGGTGTTTTCATTTAGGTGTTGTTTGTTTTTTAGGAGGTCTGAAGTCTAAAGTCTGATTTTACATCTAAAAATTAACAGGTGGTGTTGAAGTCTGAAATCTAAAATATTAAGACTGTTTGTTTTTATAAAATGATAAACATCTGAATCTGTTTAATTGACTAAAAATATTATGTTTTAAAGTTCAAACTTAAAAAAGACTACTATTTAATAACACACACATTCATACCCATCAACCATGCGTGTAATTGAGGAGGGGTAGAAGGAACTGGACCTTAAAAAAAATAAGAGGAATTAAGTGGATGGTGTGCCTCTAAAATTTCAAAGGACATTAAGAGGTTTTCGTAATTTTTCTAAATAAAAAACAAACAGTCTTAAATCTGGAAAACTCTTAATTTTCAGACTTTAGAGGTTTTAAGAGTTATTTTTTTTAAAATAAACAGCCCCTTAGCAATTATTTTTGGGGTTATTTCCATATTTGGAGAAAAACTTATTCTATCTTTTATTTTCTCTATTTTAAAGATAGTTTTAAGAAAACTATAGTAGCAAAAAAAAAACAATCCAAAAACCCTATATTCTCCAAAATTTTCCAAAACAGGGAAGGTGTTGGAAATGCTCTTGGGGTTCGTTTGGTTCGGCGGATTCCGACGGAATTGGAATGGTCAATTCCATTGACCAAATTCCATTGTACTGTTTGGTTTGCAATGGAATGGAATTGAATTCCATGAATTCCACCCAAATAAGAATTCACCATTCATTTACAAAATGGATGGCATTGAATTCCATTCCATCCAAATTTGCCTAAATGACAAAAATACCCTCATTTAATTTAATACTTTAGTTTTTTATTTTATTTTTATTTTTATTTTTATTTTTATTTTTATTTTTAATTTTAATTTTATTTTATTTTTATTTTTGGGTTGTGTATATTATATTTTTTACACATTAAAGTATTTAATAATTATTTTATAAAAAGGGTATTTTGGTCATTTGTCCAAAATTCATTCCAATTCCAAAGCTAAATTCTGTTAACCAAACAAACAGATTTCAATTCTTTTGACAGATTCCATTTCAATTCTGTCAACCAAACAGGTGGTCAAACCTGACAACATTTCATTCCAATTCCTTCCAAATTCCAATTCATTTGACAGATTCCATTCCTTTAGAAATCATTTTGCGAACCAAACGCACCCTTAGGATATGAAGTGAAATGATATTTTATTTTTATTGCGATTAAATAGTGTTAATGCAAAGGGTGCCGCCAAGCGAAAGAGAAGGGTAGAAATGTAAAAACAGGAAGGTGAAAAGCTTACGTCACACTCTCGCCAGCCAACCCTCCTATTCTACCATCTTTCTCTTCCCAGTCCTACCTTACACTAGACTTACTGAGTCACTGACTTTCTGACCCACCACTCTGACCACTCCCATTTACCTTCTTCTCCACACACACACACACACACATATATATATATATATATATATATATATATATATATAGTGAATTGTATTTTTGGTTCATGTGGTATAGTATTTCTTTAAAAGAGGGACCTAAACTTCAGTATCTCAAGAAGTGGTCCCTTAGTTTTCAATTTTGCTCCAAATCCAGTCCCTGATCACTAACCCCGTTAAACAGCCGTTACTATTGAATATATTAATGATTTTCAAAGTTATATTTCATACCCCTGTAATTATTTACTTTGTTTACTTTATACCTTTTACTTTTCTAAATTTAATTTTATATTTTCATCGTATTAACACATATAATAGTATATTAACTAAAATACGTTAAAAAATACGTTTTAATTTTAACAAGTTACACCATTGCACTCGTCTCTTCGATACCTTCGAAATGAGACCAATATTGAATTTTTTTAATTTGTTTAAGGAGTTCGTTAAAATATACATATACGTTTAAAAAAATATAAGTGTTCGATATATATATATATATACATAATTACGTTAAAATATGTTAAGAAGTTTGATATATTTATATATATATATATATATATACGTTTTAAAAAAAATCGTTTTTAAAAATACGTTTTAACATATCACATTAACATACATAATTACGTTAAAATATGTTAAGGAGTTCGATATATATATATATATATATACGTTTTAAAAAAATCGTTTAAAAAAATACGTTTTAACATATCACATTAACATACATAATTACGTTAAAATATGTTAAGGAGTTCGATATATATATATATATATATACGCTTTAAAAAATCGTTTTAAAAAATACGTTTTAACATATCACATTAACATACATAATTACATTAAAATATGTTAAGGAGTTCTATATATATATATATATATATATATATATATATATATATATACGTTTTAACGTATCACATTAACATACATAATTACGTTAAAATATGTTAAGGAGTTCGATATATATATATATATATATATATATATATATATATATATATATATATATATATATATATATATATATATATATATATATATATATATATATATATACGTTTTAACATATCACATTAACATACATAATTACGTTAAAATATGTTAAGGAGTTCGATATATATATATATATATATATATATATATATATATATATATATATATATATATATATATATATATATACGTTTTAAAAAATACGTTTTAACATATCACATTAACATACATAATTACGTTAAAATATGTTAAGAAGTTCGATAAATATATATACGTTTTAAAAAATCGTTTTAAAAAATACGTTTTAACATATCACATTAACATACATAATTACGTTAAAATATGTTAAGGAGTTCGATATATATATATATATATATATATATATATATATACGTTTTAAAAAATCATTTTGACGTAACAAGTCACGTTTTAAAAAATCGTTGTAACAAGTCAATTATGCAATGCAGCGAGACGTATAATCCAAATAATTTGACGATTTAATCATTTAAATCAAAAAATATTCTATATTGGGCTCATTTCGAAGGTATCGGCGAGACGATTATAATGGTATAACTTGTTGAAATTAAAAAGTATTTTTAACGTATTTTAGTTAATATATGATTATATGTGTTAATATAATTAAAGTGTAACAAGTTAATTTGACGATTTAATCAATTATGTATGTTAATGTGATATGTAACAAGTCAATTATGCAATGCAGCGAGACGTATAATCCAAATAATTTGACGATTTAATCATTTAAATCAAAAAAAAATCAATAGTGGGCTCATTTCGAAGGTATCGAAGAGACGAGTACAATGGTGTAACTTGTTAAAATTAAAACGTATTTTTTTAACGTATCTATACATATAATAAATAAGTAACTACAGTGACACGTGTCGTCGTCTGGTGAGCCGGTTTTATGGTTTTCCCGCCTAAACATGTATCTGGACGCTTTTACATTATAGGTTCAATTAGCACACCCACACTCACTCCTCCTTAAATCTCTCCTTAATTAAATTTTTTTAATTTATACCTTACATTTACTACCCTTATAATTACCTATGTAGTTTACTTTTAATCCATTACTTTTTTTATTTTTCATTTTAGACTCTTATCATATAAACATAAATAATGTTTTGGAACTAAAATGCATTAAAAAACATTTCTATTTTTTACAAATTATACCATTGTAATCGTTTCGTCAATACCTTCGAAATAAGCCCACTATTGAATATTTTTTGATACATACGTACATATCCATACTTATAATAAATTCGAATGATCAAAATTTTCTTTAACATAGTTTCATTTCTTTAATATACACCACCACATCCTTGTTTATTTGGCTGTAATCACATACTATTCTGCATTAGGATGCTTATTCATTCTGCATCAGTATGCTTATTCACTCTGCGTTAATATGCTTATTCATTCCATATTAGTATGCTTACTCATTCTGTGTTAATATGCTTAAAGTCCATAAGCCTATCAACAAAATTCCACCGTGTATAGTAATCCCATACTAATTCAAAAAAATTAACCCTTATCTTATCCGAAAAAATAAACTTATTTGAATAATTAATAATCATATATATCCTAAAAATAAACTTATTTTACCCCTAATAAAATAGAAGTCGTCTCCTTAATGTTAATTATTCATTTCTAATTCAAAAAAATTAACCCTTATCTTATCCCAAAAATATAAACTTATTTGAATAGTTAGGTGTTAAATTAGATAACAGAAATGTCGTTGCTTATAACAAATATCTTTTGAAAAGATATCAGGCACACATTAATGTTGAGTGGTGCAATCAGGCTTCTTCTATAAAATATTTGTTCAAATATATCAACAAGGGTCCGGATAGAGCTACTGTTGCGGTTGTAGAAAACAGTAATGAAGAAGATAATAATAATTCCGTTGATGAAATAAAGGAATATTATGACTGTAGATATGTATCTGCATGTGAAGCTTCTTGGTGTATATTTGGGTATGATGTTCATTACAGGAAACCTTCTATTTTGAGGCTTCCTTTCCATCTTATTGGACAACAACAAGTCGTTTTTGGTGTTGAAGATGATATTGAAAATGTCATAAACAAACCTTCTGTGGCGTCTTCAATGTTCTTAGCTTGGATGAAGTGTAATGAACTTTACGCAGAAGCACGAAAACTTACTTATGTTGAATTCCCTACAAAGTTTGTGTGGAAACTGGAAGAGCGACGTTGGGATCAAAGGAAAAAGGCTTTTCAATTGGAAGAATTCATTCAGTTTCTCCTGCTCTTGGTGAAGCGTATTATTTAAGAATTCTTTTGAATAAAGTCAAATGTCCTAAATCATTCGAAGACATTCGTACAGTAAATGGAGATATATTTCCTACTTTTAGAGATGCATGTTATGCTATTGGGCTTTTAGATGACGACAGAGAATATGTTGATGCCATTGAATAAGCAAGTTTAACCGGTTCTGGTTTTTATCTACGGTCTTTATTTGCAACCATGCTGATTTCAAATAGTCTGTCTAGACCCGAATTTGTTTGGAAAAAAACATGGCAATACTTGGCAGATGGGATTCTTTACAATCAACGAATTGCACTAAAGTCTCCAGGTATGTTAATTATCTATTTAGGTATTTTACAATTATTATTTAAATACGAACCAATTTATTGTTTTATTATTTTTTAAATATAATTTTCTTTCTTAAATATTTTTCAGTTATTATTTCTATGTTATGATTGTTTAACATTTATATTATATATATGTTACAGGTTTATCCCTTAATGATGATCAAGTCAAAAACTTGACATTGTTTGAGATTGAAAAGATCTTACTTCGTAACAATTCCAGCCTAAAAAAATTCACCACTATGCCTTACCCTGATGATGATTCTGTTGAGTCTTCAAACAATCGTTTGATTACGAAGGAGCTAGATTACGACATAGCTAATCTACAGAACGAGTTTCGTCAACTTCTAGGTGCTTTAACAAACGAACAATGAGGTGTTTATGACGATATCATCACAACGGTTCAAAATAACCAAGGAGAACTAGAGGAGAAATTGTTTTAAACGTTGCTTCGAGTGGTATTGTTTCTTTACTTCTTACAAGAGGTAGGACAGCACACTCTCGCTTTCAAATTTCTCTAATTCTTAACGAAGATTCTCTTTGTTACATAAAGCCAAACAGTGATGTTGCCAAGTTAATAAAGAAGACTAGATTGATTATATGGGATGAAGCACCAATGGTTCATCGACATGCATTTGAAGCATTGGATAGAAGTATGAACGATATTTTTGGTAGTCAAGGCATTACGGACTCGGAATTGCTTTTTGGTGGCAAAGTTGTTGTTTTTGGAGGAGATTTCAGACAAATTCTGCCGGTTATTCCCAATGCAAGTAGACAAGACATTGTTAATGCGTCGTTAAGTTCGTCTTACATTTGGAAAAAATGCAAAGTCCTAAGGTTAACTAAAAATATGAGGTTAACTGTTGACAGTCAAGCTTCTGATATCGAACAAACAAGGATTTTTGCAAACTGGCTTTTGGATTTAGGAGAAGGCAAGGTTGGTAGTGTGGATGATGGTGAGGCAATTATCGATATACCTGATGATCTTCTCATTACCGATACAACTGATCCTGTATCTGCATTAATTGAATTTGTCTATCCTTTTATTCTTGTAAATGTCAAGAATTCATCCTATTTTCAAGAAAGAGCAATACTTGCACCCTAGCATGAAGTCGTTCAAGAAATAAATGATCGTTTGCTATCATTGTTTCCAGGAGATGAAAAGGAGTACCTAAGTTCAGATAGTCTGTGTGAATCAGAGCATCTTCACGAACAGTTTGATGAAACTTTGTACTCACCTGATGTCTTAAATGGTCTTAAATTATCGGGTTTGCCAAACCATAAGATAGTACTAAAAGTTGGTGTTCCAGTTATGTTACTAAGAAATATTGATCAGAAATCTGGGTTATGTAATGGAACTAGACTACGGGTGTTATCTTTGGGAAATCGGGTTATAGAAGCAGAGATCATATCGGGAAGCAATATTGGAAGCCGAACATTTATTCCAAGAATGTCTTTGACACCTACAGACAAGAGGATTCCGTTCAAGTTTCAAAGAAGACAATTTCCAATTGCTGTATGTTTTGCCATGACCATAAATAAAAGCCAGGGACAGTCTTTATCGAAGGTTGGTTTATTTCTGAGACAACCAGTCTTCACCCATGGTCAGTTGTATGTTGCTTTATCTAGAGTAAAAAGTAGGCAAAGTTTAAAAATATTAATTATAGATGATGAAGGTATAATTAGCAATAGAACAAACAATGTTGTATATAAAGAAATATTTGGTAATTTATGATACGTTGTTCTTGTTTTTATTAATATTTTAACTATGTACTTTTCCATATTTTCATTTACGTTCTATTATAAATTTTGTTTTATAAATTTTTAATATTTATTCATATTTTTTATTAATTTTTTGCTAAATATCATTTGTGAAAACTTTCTAAAACAAGAACATTTTGTAACCAGCTGCAAAAAAATAACTCTAAAGGGAAAAAAACTTAGAAAAGTAGCATCGCACTTTCGATGATCATTCATATCTGTAAGAAAAGTTTTCTGACATGATTTAATTTTTTTAAATTACCATGTGTAATACACGGGTTCAAACCTAGTTTTAGTTAATATACGATTATATGTGTTGATACGATGAATGTGTAAAATTAAACACTATAACCACAGGGACCAAAAATGCAATTCACTCTATATATATATAAAACTTATTTCTTTTTCTTATATATATACACGTATGAAAATGAGAATTGTAATAAAAATAGTAAAAAAGGATTTCCATGTATGTTAGAGTATCTCCAACAATTTTTTTTAAATAGAGAAAATTATATTTTTGTTTTTTATATTGCTCCAATAGTTTCTATATATTGTTCTCTAAAACTTGCATGTATTTTTGTTCCCTTTTTTTTAAATTATTTTTATCCATTTCCACCAATAAGATTGAGTTATCATTATTTTATATATTTTTTTTTATAAAATGTATTTGAATTATAAATTTTAATAATATTTTCATAATATAATAGATCTTTAGTTCTCTAAAAGAGAGAATCTTTTGGAGATAAATCTAATTCATTTGAGAGCTTTTGAACCAAGATTTGATAGACAAGACCATTTTTCAATAGGGAAATAAATGAACATTTTGATGAGATGCACTAGATCAATTTTCAATAATTTATGGAAGAATATTTAATTAAAAACGATTTATATTTAAAATTACTTTTCAAAAAAAATAACACTTCTCACATGATCTTATATCTATCTCTTTCTATACATATATAACTATTATACGTATACATATATATATATATATATGTTAGACAACCTAGGGGGGTAAGGTTGTATTTAAATAATTTACTTTCAAAAATTCTTTTATAAAAATATCTTAATAATGTAAATACAACAGAGTATATGAAAACACAACAGATACGTATAAATACAGGATAGTATAAATATAGTAAATAAAGCAGAGTATAAATGCAATGAATATACAATAATTATATAAACAGATATAATTAAATGCACAGCGGAAATATAAAGAGATAAGAGATAGAGATACTTGACACGGAGATTTAGTGATCTACCACAACTTGGTAAATCACTAGCCGAGACACTTCCCGACACGATCCAATAAAAGTATTCTTTACGGTAGAATACAAACCAAATACAAAGGAAAGCAATAGGCTCTCAAGCTCCAGCTTATTGAGATATACAGGATCACACACCCGTTATTCAAACACTTACAAGAGGAGTATAACTCACAATGGAAATCACTCTTGTATAATATTTATCACTTGGATATTTTATAAAAACGTTTTATAAAATAAATATGTAGTGATAATATGTAGTATGGAATATTAGTTGGGAGAATAGATGGCTGTTGGTTGTTCTCTTGTCTATTTTTCTTCTCCACCATCGCATGCATTATATAGCAACTCTTCCAACGGATATAAGCATCCGCGGTATACCGCCAAAAGCACGCGGTATACCGTGCAGTAAAAAGTACACTGACACTCCAACGGCTCTCATGCAAAGTTGACTTCTGGAATACGTACGTGGCGGTATGCCGGCTAGGACTCGCGGTATGCCGCCTGTAAAAGTAGCTTCAACCAATCAGCATTGCACAGCAACCTCTGCCGCGGTATACCGCCTGTACCACGCGGTATGCCGGCGTCAGAAAGGGCAGCTTCCAGGCCGCAACCAATCTTGCTGGATCTTCTCAATAAACCATATTTAATTAAAATCATTTATTGGGTTTTTAGAAATATCCAAGTGGTATATTATTTTAGGGTGTTTATCATTATAAATTATAAACACTAATGACAACGTAAATCTTCCGTCTTGAACTCTTCAGATAAAATCTTCGTGTTCTTCAAGAACTGTACACTTGGATTGGATTGTTAGATAAACAATAATACGGTGTGTTTGTAATCATCAAAATAAATATATATAAATATATAGAGATGTGGTACACTTGCACCAACAATATATAATACGAATATTTAATTGAACATTTTGTCCTAGTTAAAACTTAATTTATACTTCTTATTATTTTTTCATGGATTTATGATACACGGAATTTATCTAAATTATAGAAAGAAATTGAGATTAAGGTGATTTTTATTTTTATTTAAAAAAAACTATTATTTGTCATTTATGTCTGAATATATAAGACAATTCAAATTATTTGTTTATTTTTTCTTTTCAGAATCTTTTAACCGTTAATGTTCTCTGATAAATTAAGTTATAACCTAGACACTTAATTATCTCTTATTTTCATCCAACATCATTTTTTCAATTTCAACTTCGTTTTGGCCCAAATGCTGAATTTGCTAAAACTAAAACCCGAAGATTATAGATATGTGTGTTGGTTTCCAAAACATTTTGAATCACTTAAATCGGGATTTCGGTGTGTGATATATGATTAAAACTCCACAGTCTCGCAGTCGCAGATCTGTCAATATCTTTCTTTTATTTTATTTTTTCCGTTTCGTCCTTTGATCATCGATGCTAATATTAATTGATGTATTTATGTCAAATTTTGAGGAATAAAATAGACAATTATACATATTCAGACGTTTGTTAGTTTACAAAAATGAACAGTTTTATTGTTTCGGATTTCAAACTACAACACCACCCCTAATTTTGGTCCCTATAGTTTACAGAAATCTTTGAAAGTGGTCCATGTGGTTTAGGCTATGTTTGGAAAACTAGCTGATAAGGTAGCTGTTAGCTGATAAGCTAGATATTGACTAAAAAGCTAGTTTGTGATTGATAAGCTAGTTGGTGGTTAATAAACTAGCTGATGAATTAGTCATGTTTGACAAAAACTAGCTTATAAGCATATAAATGATAAAAAATGACCTTTTAAAATTTTATCAATTATAATATTTAATAATATAATTAAAACAAATTTAAAATAATATAATATGTTAATTAATAGAGACAAGGTAGAAAATAAATAAATAATAGAATATATTAATTAATAGAATTTAAAATTTACTATTATATATATACTATAAATTTTGAATTTATTGAAACAAATTTTAGAAATATATATATATATATATATATATATATATATATATTAACTTATGATTTTAAATAACCGTTATAGATGATATAAAAATATTCAATATATAACTAAAAATTAGTAATTGATAATTAAAATATATTAATTAATATTAAAAATAATATAAAATTAAATAATATGGTAACAGTTATTCTAGATAATTAGAAATCGATATCATATCAACTCTAATTAAAATGTAATTTAATAATTTCTAGTTAATATTAAGTAATAACTACTAATCAATAATAATTAAATTTTAATAATTCATATTTATTTATATAATAGTTAAAAAATAATAACTAATATTAATGAGAGTATAATTAGAATAATCACAAAACTCTTAATAAACTAAGGGGTTGTTTACATGTGTCTGACCACCTCTTACCGATATGATGTTCTTACCCAAGTAAGAGGTGGGTTGTTTACCAAATGAAAAAACACAGCTCTGACCGTGTACCATGCTTTGACCGTGTTCTGACCGGAGACAGAGTTAGAAATGTCTCTTTCCAGAGACAGAGATGAAGTTTCCATGTTTTACCCTTACAATCACCAACCCATGAACGGGCACCAATCTACAAGAATCTCCAGTAAATTTCTGAAAAAATGGGAGCAACTACAAGAATCCAACCTAATCCATATCTTCTATCTCCATCATCGAACTCTTCGTTTCTCCTCTCATTTTCGAAAAACCCACCTCTCTTGCACAATTATCAAGGATTAGGGCTTCCCCACCCGTAGAAAAATCCATCTCTAACGCTCTATTCTTATTGAACGCACCTCAGAGACCAAAATGATTCAAACATGGGTGATTGATGAAAGGTTTTCGGAGAATTGTAGGAGGAGAGTAGAATATTTCATAATTTTCTGGAAAATGAGAGGTTTTGATTAATTGGGGAAGAAGACATTAATAATGCCAACTCGGATGCAATAGATATCACATGCCAACTGATAATGAGAGTTTGGAGACACGTGTTGTTCTTTTATTAAAAGGAAAAATTGGTTTGAATGCTTAAAATTTAAAATTGCTACTTGATTTAAGGGAAATTGTCAGTATTGTATTATGGAGTTTAAAAACATAAAGGAATTCGATAATATAATCAAAACTTTGGTAGATAATAATTTTTAAGTGGCATATAATATATAATGGCAACACTATTCTATGCAAGGGTATAACAGTCATTTTTACCAAGTCAGCACATGAAATAAAATATTTTGGTAAACAACAATTTCAGTCAGCACTTATCTCAGACACACCTCTTATCTTAGTCAGAACTCTTACCCGAATCAGCGCTTAATCAAAAACTTTGGTAAACAGCCCCTAATTCAAGTAGTTTATCAAAAAGCTAGCTTATAAGCTAACTTTTCTAGCTTAATAATTTCTAGCTTATGTCTATCCAAACATGTAACCATAAAATAAGGTAGCTTACAAGTTAGCTTATTTTTGCTGAACGATGTCTTAATAAGTCTAGAAATTGTCTATGTGGTTCTAATTTTGCTATGAAAATGGCCCCCATCACTAACATTGTTAACTTTCTCCTAATTACTTTAACTTTTTTATAACTTTGTTATATTTTCCGTTAGAACAAAGAGCATTTCAGTCTTATTACTATTTTTACATTTTTTTTTAAAATTAATAAAATATTATTATATACATAAATTATATTTAAAAAATAAATAAAAGTATATTATCTAATTCAAAATTTATATTTATATATATATGTATATTAAAAATATTATAAAGTTTTAATAATTCTTTCATATATATAATTAATATTTTATTTTTTTATCGGTCAATTCAACATTTTCATATTAAAAATATATAAAAAACATAGGGAAATTAATTAAAATACCCAAAGTTTGACCAACTGTTACCAAAATACCCAAAAAAAAATTCATTTTGCAAAAATACCCAAAATACCCGCGATGGATCCCGCGATCGCGGGCTAGGGCTGACGTGGCACGTATTTTGGCCCCAAATGCCCCGCGAAGCCCCTCAACTTTGGCCGCGGTGCACTTTTGGTCCCTGCCCGGGATCGCAGCCCGCGATGGACCAAAATTTTCACTTTTGGTCCCTGAAAATGTACACTTTTGGTCCCTGTACTTAGACGAATCTTGCATGCTTTTACTGTTTTTTTCCACAATTATTGTACTTTGAAGACCGATTTGTGGTTGAAATTCATTTGCATGTTTGAGATTTCATCCATAAATATCAGTAATATGCAATTCACAATTCACACTTGTTCTTGCTTTCTTTCTTGCTTTCTTTCTTTGAATTGCTTTCTCTCTTCTCTCATTTCATCCACAAATGGCATCGTCATCAAACCCTAAGTCTACTCCTGAAAAAATGTCACCTCAAATCGAGGTCGCCATAGCAAAAAAGGAAAAGGAGATAGATGAACTAACAGAAGAGTGGAAAAAATGATGGACAGGAAGGCAGTCCATTTGAGAAAGATCGAAGAGGAAGACAGGGAGATCAAAAGGATGAAAGGGGATATAAAAGCTCGGGAGGCTCGTGTTCGTCGAGAACAAGAAGCAATTCACCATATTCTGCAAGACTTCGCAATTATTCAAGCGAAGGTAAACGAGAAGCAAGCTTGGACTGATGAAACTAAATCAATTTTTAAGTAGGTGGTGGTTATATTTTTTTTTGTTTTGTATTTTTTTACTGTGTTGTTATTTGTATTTTTTTACTGTGTTGTTGTTTTGTATTTTTTGTTGTTGTTAATTTCTCTGAAAAGTAGTTTTTAAGCCGCTGAACCACGGTTAGGTTGGATACATCATGCAAGGTCAAGTCAGAGGTTACCTCATTCGTGGACCTACTCCTCTTGTAGAATATATGACAACCCTCAACTCATTTGCTAAAGTGTGTGCGGGTTGTGGTACACAATGGCCATACGTGGTTGCAAAAGCAGAAGCCGTTGAAGAAGGGTCAGAAAGATTGAAGATGAAGAGCTTGTTGGATGGAATACAAACTAGCTGTGTTATCAATGTTCATTTAGAAGCATATGTATGTGTGTGTATATATATAATATGAAATGGGGTTTTGACAAGTTGGTATCACTGGACTCATTTAAGAATTGTGAAAATGGGTATTTGACGAATGATGATTCATGTGTGTTTGGAGCTGAAGTGTTTTAAACACACATGAATCATCATTCGCCAAATACCAATTTTCACAATTCTTAAATGAGTCCAGTGATACCAACTTGTCAAAACCCCATTTATAAACAATTCTACCTTCTCCTATTGCCATTCACGATATCTATAAACACATTCAAATAATAATAATTTAAAACGATTTAATGAATTAGTTAATATATGATTATTATGTTAATGCGATAGGAGTGTAAAACAAAATTGAAAAAAAATATGAGATGTACCATAAATTAAATAATTAACTATAATGGTGTAATTTGTTAAAATTAAAACGTATCTAATATGAATATATAAACAGACATGTGTACTCAGAGTTAACATTCACTGCCATGGATGCAAGAACAAGGTCAAGAAAATACTAAGAAAAATTGAAGGTCTCCTATTTTCTTTATGTGTGTAAATATATAATACGAATATATATATATATATATATATATATATATATATATATATATATATATATATATATCATTTACAAACTAGCTGTGTTATCAATGTTCATTTAGAAGCATATGTATGTGTGTATATATATCATTTACAAATCAGTGTTTAGATCAACAGTATCATAAGGGTTTGTTCCATATGGTTCAAGCTGTGACGGGCCCGGGGTGTGACTGACAGAATGTCTCCTTGGCACGGTTGAAGGGGCGGGATTTGGACACTCTCCACGAGTGTGTCCTACGCATTGGCACCGAGTACATCTTCGTTGTATCGAACTTTCACCACGTGATGGACGTCGGTCGTTCTTTCTCGGTCTCCCGGCCCTGTTCTTATCCATTAAAGGTGGATAGCATGGTGGAAGCGGGTCGGGTGGATACACCCATGCTGCAGGGGGTCCAGCTGGGTTTATTACCTCCACGTATGTTTTCCGGTAATATTCGGACGTGAAGAAAGGTACAGCCAAGTCGCTGCAATCTGTACGACCCATATATGTTGCTGCAGCGATGGCATGGCCGCACGGTAACCCAGATTTATCCCATTCGCGACACGAACAAAGGTGGTCTTCCATATTCACAATCGCGTGAATATAGTCATCATGCACCTCGTACTTCCCATACCCGATTGCTCTTACCGGCCATGTCGCCGCACGACGCGCCCTGTACTGAACGATATTCTCCGCCGTTGGTGCGAGTGCATTTTGTATCTTAGCTCCTTTTAGGCGTCGAATTTGGTACCACTCTTGTTGAAAGGCCCGAAAGTAGTCCATAAGATTAACAATCGGACATCTACGCGCAAAACGGGAGAGTGCATTCACAGACTCTGCACTATTCGAGGTCAGAATGTCATACCGTTGTCCAGGAAAATGGGCCGCGGACCACCTCTCCGGTCCAGCATCGTCAAAGACTTTGGCTGCTTCCTTGACACTGAATCGTAGCATATTCATGTACTTGTTAAACTCCCGATCCGTATATGCTCTGCATGCCGCCCAATAGACATCCTTGTAGGTGGTAATACGCTTGTCCTTGGATTTGGCGTTCATCTCCAAATGTCGACAGCATATGGCGTGAGGGGCGTTTGGGTACATGGCAGAGATTGCGGCGCTTATGGAAGGAGCCCTGTCAGACATAAACACCAACCCTTGCGGGTCTCCGATAGCTTGTCTCAACATGGACAGAAACCAAGTCCACTCGTCCCCGGTTTCGGACTTGCCTACGCCGAAAGCTACTGGAACGATAGGGTTATCCCCGTCCATGGCAACCGCCAGGAACATCATACCCAAGTAACGGCCCTTTAAATGGGCTGCGTCTATTATCAGGACACGACGTAGATTTTCCATAAATGTGCGGATATGCAAAAACATAGGTTAAAATGTTATAGTTTATAATGTGTAAATGTTATAGTTTATAATGTGTAAACATATGACGTGTTAAAATACGTACCGCGGGTCCAAGGGCCACGAAGCACATCTCAAACCGTCCACGTGAATCGGTCCGTAGCTGCGTGACAGTACCAGGGTTCTGCATCTGCAAATTATATAAATATGTCGGGAGTCGTTCATACGACTCCTCGAACGTGCCTCTCACCATAAACAATGCATGGCAGCGCGCACGCCACGCTTGGTGGTAATCAATCGTGACGCCGAACTGCCGGTGAACGTCGTGGACGATGTCCTTTGGACACAATGACCTGCTAACATCAAGAAATTTGTTTTTCAGGATCACACCCAAAGTCTTTTTGTCGGCTTGTTTGTGGTGGGGATTAAGTTGCGTCCTCGTACAAGTGTGTACGTCGTGCAACTTTCTAATCATTATCGCCCCTCCTTTGGGACCCGTGTGAATCGCGTACAACCTCCACTCACACTTTTCTCTAGCACATTCAACTACGTATTTGATTTTGTCAGATGCCCGCACGCGACTTTGGAAACCCTCTTCCAAGAACTTGAGTCCGATCTGACTTGCTAAGAGATCCTTCGAATCGAATATCTGACCTGCTGTTAAACTTTCGCTACGAATATAAGGTGTAGGTTCGTAGCTTTGTGTCTGGGTATGGGAGTCTGGAAGAATAGGGGGCATATCAAAAAAGTCATTTATCTGACTACATGATTTTCTACTAGGGGTATATTCTTCGTAATCATCATTATCGGTGTCTGATCTGTCTATTTCAGAATTACCCGTTCTGAAAACGTGGGTTTCGTCATCAGCAACTCCAGCAGTACGCCATTCGTGTGGTTGTGGTGATGGTGGTGGTGGTGGTGGTTGTTGTTGTTGAGAATCAGGCTGCTCTATTTGGAGGTCTTCGTCGTCGTCACCGTCGGATACGCCGGGATACACAAAGAGTAATGGGGGTCTTTCTGAATCGACTGCAAGGTGCAGAAAAGTAGAGATATCCCCATCGTTGGATAAATCCACAAATGACCCATCGCCAATTTTAAACACTAACTTGCAAATATCAGAAGAGTTGATTCCACATTTTTGCATGGCGTATGCAACAAACTTCTGATAAGTATAGTTTACTGACACTTTTACACCATGCTTAGATTTATAAGCAAAATTCCACTCATTGTTATCTTGCACCCATTCACCATCAAAACAGAAATATAGCTTAGCTTTTGCAACAGATGAACTCATTTTTTCAGTAGTATCTCAAACACAAAATATTGCAGAAAGAAATATTGCAACAATGAAATCGTTGTGTGAGAATTATGGCTTGAATTTTACGTCTATTTATGAATGAAACAACCAACATATCAGAAAACCAATCTCTCATTTCATCCACAAACTGATATTCCAAAAACATTGATTTAACATTGATTGAAACATGCAATTGAATTTCAACCACAAATCGGTCTTTAAATTGCAATAATTGTGGAAAAAAACAGTAAAAGCATCAAGATTCGTCTAAGTATAGGGGCTGAAAGTGTAAATTTTCAGGGACCAAAAGTTGAAAATTTCAGGGACCAAAACTGTAAATTGTGGCCCATCGCGGGCCATCGCGGGCAGGGACCAAAAGTGCACCGCGACCAAAGTTTAGGGGCTTCGCGGGGCATTTGTGCCCAAAATACGTGCCACGTCAGCGTATCCCGCGATCGCGGGACCCCATCGCGGGTATTTTTGCAAAATTGAAAAATTTTAGGGTATTTTGGTAACAGTTGGTTTGACTTTGGGTATTTTAATTAATTTCCCAAAAACATATGCTTATTAAAATTATATAATCAATAAACTCAATGTTTCATGTTTAAATTTAAATTTCTTTCCATGTTTAAATCTAAAGTTTTATGACGATTTTAGCCTTTTAATTATTTTTTGTTTTTCTTATAACTATTTTTAACACAACAAATAACAAGTTAGCATAAATAGTTGCATCAAATCACAACAATTGAGTAAATCTTGAATGGTTTAGATGAGTTTTTTAATGGGTGTGATCTGATGCACCTATTTATGTTAATTTATTAGTTGTTATGTTAAAAAGAAAAACAAAAAATAATTAAAAGATTAAAATCGTCATAAAACATTAAATTTTAAACATGAAACATTAAATTTAAACAATAAATGTATTAATTATATAATTTTAGTTACCATATATTATTTATATATTTTTAATATGAAAGTGTTGAATTTTTTGATCAAGAAATAAATTATTATTTATATAAATAATATTATTAACAAGTTATAATATGAATTAAATAATTTTTTTTATTTTTTAATAATATTTCTATATATAGTTATATTTTTATTAGTTTTTAAAATAAAAATATAAAAATAATAATACGACTAAAATGTATTTTGTTCTAATGAAGAAAGTTGACGGAATTAGAAGAAAGTTAACGAAGTTAGTGATGGGACCATTTTCAGAACAAAATGTGAACTACAGGGACAATTTCTGAACTTACTAAACTATGAGGACCACTTTTAAATATTTCTATTAACGACAGGGACCAAAATTAAAGTTTACAATATATATATATATATATATATATATATATATATATATATATGTATATATATATATATATATATATATCCTACTCAAATTCAAAAGGGCAAAATTATTACTTTTGAAAAAAGTATTCACTAAATCATGGATTGATCATTTGATCATACACAACAAAGTTCAAACTTGTTTGCTTGCGACCTGCGACATCTCATGACTCATGCAATCATTCATTCACTCTTTCTTTTATGTTTTTTTTAAAACGCAACCATATTTATTATTTTAAGTTTTTAACACATTAAATTCAAATTTATTATTATACACACATGAATTCGTGCGAACAAACACATTTCATTTTACAAAATAAGTGATATTCCATTTACATATAATATAAATTAATAGCAAAATTGGTAAGATATCTTTAAAACCTTATTACTGGTCTTTTATATAGAATAAACTGGTCTACAACTTAATGATATTTATTTATAAATTGATTAGCTCGTTGCTTTTTTCCATCCTCGTCTTATTTGCGTTTAAAAGGAATTTGTTTTTATTTAATTGTTATTTAAGAAAAAACATTAAAAAAAACCATTTTACGCTGTGTTCTCGAGTTTTAGAAGGAAAGAAAAGAAAAGAAGGGAAAATAAAAGAAAGAAATCAAAAAGAAAAAAAATATTTGTTTTTGTGTTCTTGAGATTGAAAGAAAGGAAAGGGAAAAAAACAAAATAAAATTTCATGTTCTTGAATAGGAGAGAAAGGAAAGATGTCACTTTTACGAGTATGCGTACCCTTATTTATTTCATAGTGAAATGTAACTAATGGGTATATTTGTAATTTTATAAATTTTATAATTTTTTATAATTTTTTTTCTTTCTTTTCCTTCGTTTTCCTCCCACTTTTGGACGGAAAGTTTAGGGAGGAAAATCAACAATATTTTCATTCCCTTTCCTTTGCTCCCCCTCCTAAAAAAATTCGGAACACAACATTTTTTCTTTCCCTCGTACTTTCTTTCTGTTTCCTTTCCTTTCTTTCGTAAAAAAAAACTCGAGAACACATCATAATTAGAAATCGTCTTATGGATTACATGACAAGCTGGCAACGCCATTTTATTTTGTACAAAATCATAATCGGTACCAAAGGATACTTTATGGACAGTGATGTAGTCATTTTGCAGGGAATTATGCACGCACTAAATACTAATGACCATCTTTTATTTTTTGTTGCGCCGAAATCAGCTTATATAAACCTTGACTAATTTTAAGAGTTCTTTAGAACAGTAGAAAACTTGTCAGTGATCTCGCAAAACTCGAACGAGTGATATGTGAAAAGAATTTCTAATCACATATGCATTTAGCTTTATTGTTAATTGAATTAACCTACAAGGCTAGTACGAATGACTACATGTTTTTTGACATTAAAAAGGTAAGAACATTTCCAACAGATTCTCCATAATTTATCCAAAATGGAGAACCAAAAGCTAAAATTCCTAAAAAATACATTCATTTCCAACAGCTTCCCCATTTTGGAGAATCTAACATTAATTAAAATATTAAAATATTTCATTCATTTATTAAAATATTATTTTTCTCTCTACATATTTATTTTCAAAGTTTCCTATTGGTTCTCTCACTTGGTAATCATTTTTTGAGTTATCTCCATATTTGGAGAAAAAAAACTTTTTCTCTCCAACTTTCTTCATTTTAGAGATAATTTTGGGGAAGTTGTTGGAGCAAAATATTAGCACAAAATCCTCATTTTCTCCATTTCCTCATTTTGGGGAAGCTGTTGAAGATGCTCTAAATGCTAAACGATATATATAAAACAAATCTTAAAATACAAAAAAATGTGTAAAATTAATTTCTATGATGTTTTTGAATGTATTAACAAATTTGTATAATACTTTTGAAACAAAACATTTTATTAGAATTTTATAATTTATTAAGAAAACGTCTTATTAGAAAACAAGTTTATATGACATTTTTTGAAATATCATGGAAAATGGTATAATTTAATAATTAGTATAAAAACAGCGTATTTGGAACTTTAACGTTTCATAAACTTGTTCTAATTTATTTATTATGGAATATAAATAAATGGAGCGCGTGGCGAAAGACGTGAGAATGGGGGAGGGAATGTAAATGCAAGTATAGATTGGCATGACATGGCATGCAGTTGTAGTAATCAGTGGAATTCTGAAGGTTGCCATGCATGCCATTTTTCCATGCAATTTAGATATATTCACTGCCACTTTTTAACAATTTCCCTCAGACCACCTTCCTCTTTCAATTATTTTTCTTTAATATATATATATACACTATAAGATATAAATCAAATACAAATCATTTATTTGTTGCACTCTTTACAAATCAATGTGCATTTATGAACAGTGTGTGCATAATCTGAAATGCATATATGTATTATTTCATATGAATGTATATCTATTATATTTATATTCTTGTATGCATATATATATATATATGCACACTAGTTTGTAAGGTTGCAACAAATGCAATATTTGCATTTTACGGAGCCTCTCTCTCTCTCTCTCTATATATATATATATAAATAAACACAACATTTTCATACATACTATTTCAAGATCCAACCTATTGCCAACAAGTAACATAAATTAGTTAATCATCAACTTCAAAATTGTATTCATCTTTATGCCAAACACACACACATATATATATATATGCGAAAAATCATGTGAAAAGTTAAGTTTTATATGAGAAACGAGAGAAGTATATCTGAACCGTTGATTACTTTTAATCAAATGCCCTCTCATGAATTGCTTCTTAAAATAGAATTGATCTGATGCATCTTATCATATTGTGCGTCCATTTCTCATTCAACGGTTGATAATCACTTTTCATGCTTCTGATCATGTTAAGCTCAAGGTCCTCAAATTTTCACCGGAACCAAATATATTCCAAGAATGTTTGATTTCTTGATCCCTACCCAAAAGACCAATTAGACATCTAGTAACAATATCTTGGAGAAGATCTAAAGATAGTAACGTATGAGATACCAAATGAATAGAAATATCTGTACAAGATCGGATTAGTATTGAACAAAAATGGTTGCAAAGTATATATATATATATATATATATATATATATATAACATGTCCTTAAACAACATTTGGATTCCTAAATGTAGGTGTGGATGTGAAGGTACCTAGAAGAGTGTTTGTCTTTTAGAGATATGATCAAATGATAGGGGATAAAAATGAGGTCCACACACTCTCTTTCTTCCCCTCCATATATTCATTCACAGATACATTGCAGAAAGACAAATCAATATCTAACTGTCACTTTTTGGACTTTTGATCAAAATTCGTATTGTTTGGGACAATTTGTATCTCTGTGAATCCAACTTCACTCAAACATAACATTATTAATTCACATATGAATATAAAATACACAACTTCTCATCCATTGAAGTTCGTTGCACACATTCCTTTAATTCCCAACAATCTTTTATATATATATATATAGACACACATATGTTGTACGTAAAAAGAAGTTTTATATATTTTTACGCCGTTTGAAATATAATGTGTATTTTTAGGTTAAGTGAACAATTTCTCTTTTTTGGGTATAGATTTGAGTCAGCTTATGCGTACCGACTAATTCCTTGGACAACCATTAATTATTGACTTGGAGTTGTCGTAGATGAAACTCTTTGGCCACAAGAGCTTTGTTAGTACGAGAATTCAAATCTTGAAGATAAGATTTTCGTTACAGACATGAGATCATGTGAGAAGTGTCATTTTTTGTGAGAAGTGCTTTTAAACCGTTGATCACTTTTAATCAAATACCCTCCCATGAATTACGGTTTAAAAGAGAATTGATCCGGTGCATCCTATCTCGGTGCATCTCATCCTAATGTTTGTCCATTTCTCATCCAACGATTGATAACCACTTCTCACCAAATTTGACAATTTTCACCGAAACGCAACCCTTTCGTTACATCCCCTAAATGATAACAAGTATATATAACAATATATGCGCCACAAACCCAAACGGTTTAAAGTGAAAGAATGTTATATATATGTGGTATGTTTTGGAGGTACATGTGTTGCATTAGATGTATGCATAGTGGGGTCATTGTCCTTGAAGATGATGGTGATATTATTCTTATATGAAAGAGAATTGAAGGTCCACTTATTAATTAAGGCATGCCTTGGGTCCACTTATTCTTATATATATTTTGTCTTAGTGAGTGGTAGGTTGCTTTTGAAGTCTCAACTTCATTGACTGACAACCATAGATCAACCAATCAGTCCAATGCATCAACTATAAGCACTGAAATGTATCTTTATAAAACTCAAAGGGCTGTAAGTCTAAATTACTTTGAGGGGTCTTTTGGTAAGATTTGGTACACTTGACATAGGCCACATATGATTGGTGCAATCCACTTTTATATATATATATATATATATATATATTCTTTAATAAGAAAAAATAGTATAAAATCATACTATAAATATTTATTGTTTTGAAAGATAAAAGCTATAATTAGTTTATAAATTTCCCACACAGAAATACAATCTAAGAAAATTTATGTCAGTAATTATCCGTATATTCTATAAAATATTGATAGAATCCAATGTTTTTCAAGAAAATAAATAAATTCAGGGTTCTGAGTAATTTGTCATTGATTTGAGTTTTCCGTCAACAATTTTACCTTCAACTTTTATGACGGTTTTGTGACGAATAACCCCAAGAAAAATACCGTAGATAAAAGTTTTTCGTCCAATAGTGTTTCAATATCTTTTGTACATATATATCGGCTTAGCAACTAGCCAACTAGGCCCATCTTCAACCGACATATGTTATATAGAGTACCACTAGACTCGATTTCTATACGGTACTATATTTTGAACAGTTGAGATTTAAACTCGGATTAGTTAAAAAACAACAAACCAAACACTATAATTTGACAAAAACGAGAAAAACTCTCGTTGGCGTCCGAAGTCTTGTCATGATTGTATTTTACAAATTGGAATGTTTGTGGGTCTCTTCTTGCGAGTAGATTATATGAAAACATGATAATTTCCCTCATTAATAAAAAATAAAAATCTCAAAAAGCGAATAACTTGAACTTAATTATTTGTATTTTTTTTAAATATATAATATTTTTATACGACAATTGCAATAAATAAACTCACACACCCTCCTCACATTTGGTGAGTTTGAACCCCTAACTTCTTAGGAGGCCAAAGACTTTGATACCGGTAGGCCAAAGGCCCTTTAGTAATTATTTGTACTGTTTAACTATGGATCATGTCTCCGATAAACATGACCTCAATAAGTCTAAAATATGTTAAAGCATATTCAACAAATTCTTTAAACGGGAGAAAATACGATATTTAACAAGTTTTTTACTCCAACTAATTCTCCAAAATAGAAAAGGCACCATAAGTGGAATATATATTTTAATCATATTCTTACCAATATAAATGTCTAGAAAAGAGAAATAATATTACATTAAATATTATAAATATTTTAACAAAATAATCAATGTTGTAATCTTAAAAAAAAAGGCAATTGAAAATAAATAAAAATTTCTTTGTGGGTTTAAGAAAGTAAGTGTATAATTTTGAATTTTATTTATATATTTAAGAAAACTAGAAGTCTACTCGCGTAATGCAGCACGATATATCTCGATTTTAATGTTCTAATTTATTTTAATGTGTGGCTTTGAGAAAACAGTTATGTTTTTTTTATAAATTTGTTTAAAGAATGACGTTTTTTAAGGAGTTCGTGATTTGAGGATTTGAAAGTGGTTAGAGATAATAATTAATTAATAAGAGTCCACAATTTAAGGTTTTGAAGGTTGTTAGAGATAAGTATTAATCAAGTAATTAGCATTAAAAGCGGTACATAAAGCTTCATTAGTTGTTTTTTAAGAGATTTTAATTAATTAACATTAAATAACGGTACATGAAGCTTTAAGGGTTATTTTTAAGAGTTTTTCATAAATGTTTTATAATATAGTATAGATATATCATCAAAATAAGTAAATTCGAGGAGGAGACAAATGGTATTGATAATTATTTAATAGGAACCATATCTTTACAAACATGGCCCAGTTGCACATCAATAAGCCCGAAATGTGTAAGTCCTGTTGGGTCATCCAACTATTCTTTTTGGGTTTTAAGACTACACATGAATATATAATTCAAGAAGAGTGAATTACATCGGTGGTCCTTGTGGTTTACTTAAAATTTGGATTTGGTCCATAAAGTACATTATTTACAGTAATGATGGAAATTTTACCCGTCAGGTCGGCTACCCGTGGGTCCCCGCCCCTAACGGGACGGGGACAGATATTGTTTTTCATACCCGAAGCGGGTTCGGGTTTGGGGTCGGGGATGGTATTACCCGCCCCTAATAATACCCAATATATATTTTTATACATTATTTAATTAGTTTCTTTTTTTTGTTGCTTAATAACTTTATGCTTTAAAATTTGTCATGAAGTACGATTACACATGATTGATTATATCATTATATGTTTTTGAAACTTGAGTTTTATTTATTTGTTTTAAAATTAAAAAAAAAAACTCGTTTTTTCTTTTCATTAAAAATAATTTAATTAATTTTTTTATCTAAACGGGTACCCAACGGGTTCCCCATACCTGTCGGGGAATTTCCCCCCGAAACCCGTCGGGGATTAGACAGGACGGGGTCGGGGACGGGGGGTGCATTCCCGCCTAATACGCTCCGTTTCCATCACTAATCTACGTTGATGATTCCTAACTTTTTGATTTACTTTCACTCATGGTCCTTCTATGTTAAACATATGAGAACCATGAGTGAAAGTAAAGAAAACATAGGAGGACCATGATTGAAAGTCAATTAAACATAGAAGGACCATGAGTGAAAGTAAATCAAAAAGTTAGAGACCACCACCGTAGATAGTGTACTTTAGGGACCAAATCCAAAATTTGGATAAACCACAAGGACCACCGGTGTAATTCACTCATTCAAGAAAATAGGTTAACATATTATCATGAATTCATAAAGTAAGAATACAGAAAAAGAAAAAAGAAAACATTAAACTTTATCTTAAAACCTTGGAATATTTGAGTCATAGTACATAACAATTGCTAAAGAGCACAAATACTTGCATTTAACTTTATCATGAGTGTAAGGTTGGTTTTCCATTATATAAAACTGTTTTGTGGATTAATCTGTATGATTGAGAAGATTTTTGTTTAGGAAGATTTATTCATATACGAAAAGAGTGTGTTTTTTAATCGGGAGAGGCATGTTTGGAAAAAACTTGGTTTTTTATATAAAGTCCCTATAAACTTACTAAATAAGACACTTTATACATCATTAAGTTAGTACCAAAAAGTTATGTATAGCAGATCAATTAAGTAGTGAGCCTCATTAAGGTTATTAAGATGCTAACAAACAGGCCTAAGTAAACATATACTTATATTTAATGTTATCATAAGAGGTATTATCTCCTCCTTTTCTGAAAAAAAAAACTTCCCTTTTTACAAAAGACAGTGTATAGTCTGTCATTTTTTTTTCCTCCACAGTGAAAACATTGGTTATAAAAACATTTGGATTATTGATTTCATCAGGGATTTGTCTTTTTGCGATATTGTGTTGTTGGCTAAGATTTTTGTAACGAGTATTATTCGATCTTGAGAAGATAATTGATTCTATCGATTTTGTCATTGTGTTTTGTCCTCGATCATTGGAACAATTTGTTGAATTCATCATGATATGGTTTCAGTCCAATCCCGTTCTCTTAGGGTGCGTTTGGTATGCACACATGACATGACAAGGTGAGACAAAACATGACAGGACAGAACAGTTGTTCTACGTTTGGTAAGACAGAACTGGATAGAACAGAACAGATAACATTGACCAATTTACCCTTGCTAAATTTAAAGAATGAATAAAATATGAAATTGAAGGTTTATTAGATGTTTTAGAAGAGAATTAAGTTTTATTTTGAGGTTCTATCGGTAGAACATAAGTCTATTCCACCTTGTTCCATGGGGTGGGTGTGGAACAGGCCTGTTCCAGTTTGTTCCACCTTGTTCCAGTCTGTTCCACATAAAGGTCCTGCCAAACGTGGAACAGTGGACTCTGTTCTGTTCTGTCCTGTCATGTCCAGTGTACCAAACGCACCCTTAGTGATTAGAGATTTATAAAGTTTGGGTTCTTATGTCTTAGCGTTAGGGGTGTATGCGGGTTGGGTTGGGCGGTTTTTGACGTTTTTACAACCCAACCAATTATGGCGGTTTTAAAATTCTCAACCCAACCCAACTCATTCAAAAGTCTAACCCAACCCAACCTAACCCTTGCGGGTTAGGGCGGGTTGGGTTGGGTTGGCGGATTAGAAATATAAATAAATTTGATGAATGAAATACAATAAATAATACTAAAAATAAACCACAAGGTTTGTGGCGTACTGTTTAAGGCTTGTGGGGGATGTGACTAGTAACCCATCTACCCCAAGATCGAATCCAGACGCTTCCAACTTGTGGCCACTGGGGATTAACTCAGGGTTGCACGCTTTAGCAGATGGGGCAATTGCCTCACCTTGCCGTGATTAGTCGGGGTAATGTCCTCGGATACCCTTCAAAAAAAAAATACTAAAAATATACTCTAGAAAGTTATTAATTAGTATAATCATCCATATATATATAAATATTATATATATATATATATATATATATATATATCATGGTTCTAAATAACTCGTTATGACCTCGTTACGGGGTATTATGGCATCAAGGCGTAGGTTTGCCGTCACGTTAACCCTTATGGCTCCACTCTAAGGGTTGACTTGCTTTGTAACGCGTTATGACACGTTATGGTGCGTTACGATGTGTTGACACATCGTATTTTGTAAGATGTAAGATTGTTTTTAATATATAACTTGAAGAATAAAAGATAATTGTTCACAGAACGTAAGACTTAAATACTCATAATAAGGAAACCTAAAAACTAAAAACCCTAAATTGGTAAATACTTACTCTCATTCCCGTACATGAAGAGTCGGACGCGAACAATGAGAATTAAAGATAGTAGTAAGTAGATATTCAAGATTTACTCTCGCTTTTGCACTCTCGATATTTTCTGTAAGCTCTATATATTTGATATCATTTTTTAATTGTTTTATTACTTTACATAATTTATCTTGTTTTACGGTATTATTTAGTACATAACACACAATGTGTGTATATATATGTGTGCATGTGTATATGTCGCCGTAACTCGTAAGGCTTGACCTCGTCGTCACGTCTCACGTCATTTATAACCTTTATATATATATATATATATATATATATATATATATATATATATATATATATATATATAATTTATCAAAATAATATATATTAGCGGCGGGTTGGCGGGTTGGGTTGGGTTGAGTTATGCTAACCCAATTTCAACCCTCCTAATTAGCGGGTTGGCGAGTTGGCGGTTTAATCGGGTTGTTAGCGGGTTGGGTTGGGCGGTTTTCGCGGGATGACGGTTTTCTGTACACCCTACTTAGACCATGAGTACCGCCTACCCACGAACCCACTGAACCTGAATGTCAACTCAGCGCCACATCAGCTTTTCTCTTTCCTACCCTCCTTACCCTAAAGTGGAGTACCGTCTACCACGAACCCACTGAACCCGAATGCCACATCAGCTTTTTTAATTCTTTTATTTATACATTTAATTATTTAACAAAATAAAAATATTTATATATTTTTTAAATATATGTTCCCGGCCTCTTTCTATGTTCCCGGCCCTCGGTTCTCTTCTTGACGATGAGGCGGTGCTACCATAAATTAATTTTGCAGCTTCTCGAACCAACCCTACAAAAATTTCCCTTTGATGCTGCAAGTACTCGTCGGTGTCTATGGATGATGATGATGCGGTCGATGAAGCGGGTTGTGGCGAATCCATATTGTCTAAAATTGAAGAAATAATGGAAAAAATATAGAATTTTTTGGTGTGAAAAAATGAAGATGGTAAAGGTTAATATATATAGTGTGTATAATTTGGAAAAAAAAATAAAAAAAAAACTAGCCGTTGCAACGGTTATATTTTAAAAATTTAAAAAAAAAATCAAATTTTCAACGGGTATCACCGGGTTCATGAACCCACCCCTACCCGATACCCCTTACCCGCTCCCCTACCCGCACCCACCGTACCCCCCTACCCGCTAACCCGATGAGCCCGACCCCTTACCCGGCCCTGGTACCCGAGAGCGGTACACAGGGCCTTAGCGTAAAGATATTATAAATTTTCTTTTCAACTATATTATTTCATATCGATAACTTAAAATTTAAAAGTCATGTTTTCGTTTTTAGTTTTTTTATGTTTATATTAAAACAAGTTATTGATACAACTAATTATTGTATTGACTTCATACTTGACAAATATGTTTTTTTGGTCTTGATATTTACATATTCTTTTTCCAAAATTGCAAAATATTGCAAACCATAGTGTTCTTTACCTTTCGCAAATAAGCACAAAGGAATCTAAGGGGCTGTTTACTAACTGCTAACCAGGCTGACTCGGTCAGCAAATCTGACTCGGTCAGCGGTCAGAGTGTTTACTAATTCTCGGATCTGACCGAGATCTGACTGAGAATCTGACCGAGATCTGTCTGAACCAGTTCCAAAATTAAGCTGACCCGGGTCAGATTTTCAGGGCCAAAAGCCAACCTTATCATCTCATTATCTCCTTGGTCTTGAGTGAGGATATTTCCCATGATTTTCGAAGTTGGATCTAATTTTTGGATCCTTGACATCACCATTTTGGTAGCTTCATGTAAAGCCCGTGTCCCGGTATGTTTATATATAATTTAATTAATTGCTTTAATATCGTTCTTTTAGCGAATCTTTACTAACGGGGTTAGCAAGTTTGACCAAATGCGTAATAAATCTTTAAACCATTTTAAATTGTTGCCTTTAATCGTTTTGGTTAGTGGTTTGGTGTCAAAAGGGACCAAGATGTTAGAATTCATGTCTTTTTAGTGTAGATTGTGAGATAGGTGTAGTTGAGGGGCTAGAGTGCAATTTTTGGAAATTATTGCATGGGTCTCGGCCCATGGCCGGATCCCATTCTCGTTTTCTTCCTTCCTTGATAGCCAAGCAAACCCAAAACAATTCCATAACCCTATTCGTGTCTTGGGGTGCGGCTGTGAGAAAAGAAACGAGAGAGAGATAGAAAAGAGCCGAGAAGAAGAGGTAGAGAGAGAGAGATAGAAACCGAGAGGTAGAGAGAGAGGAGTTGGCCGGAAACCCCTCCCCCACCTGTCGCCGCGGTTGCTGTTAGCGGAGGTCGCCGCTGCTGCTGTCCGTCGGAGGAATCGAGGGAGAGAAGATCGGTCGTGGTGGTGAGGCGTCGTCTTGAGGTAAGTCGTTCTCTCGTTCGTCTCGTTACTTTTCCTTTTTCCTTTTCGTTTTTCGGCGAGACCACCGCCGCCGCACGCCGCCGCTGCGGTGGCTGGGGGTGGAGTGCGGTGGCAGTGGGTGTCACTCGTAGCGTAAAACCCGAATCGTTTAAGCCTTGAACCGTTTTTATAAATCGTGATTTTATGAAAATTCTAAGTGTGCTGCCCAGTTTTCGTGTGATCATAACTTTTCCGTCGTAACTCCGTTTGAGCCGAAACTGGCGCCCACGGTTCAGGCTCGGGGTCGGGCATGTTTTCCGTGTTTTAGCGGAAAACTGGTTCGGCCTCTAGCTAGGTGGAAAAGTGGTCGTAAGTTCAGTGAATCGTCATTTTATGTAAAAGAAACTGCAGTTCGGTCACTGTTTTGCGTAAGCTGTAACTTTTTCCTCGTAACTCGGGTTGGGGTGATTTCGGTGCCAAAAGTTCCCTTTTTCAGTCTATAAACTTTTCTGTGTTTTGTGCAAAATCCAGTTCGGATCGTAGCTTAGGCCAAATCGTCGTTTTATGCTGATAAGTGCTGTTTTTCGCTGTTCTGCGGGCTGATCTTATAAAATCCGTAATTAAATGTGGAAAAATTGTTAGTAGGTGTATAATATGTCCTTGGAACCCTAACTCAGAGTACTTTCTGGTCATGTAATTTAATTAAGGTTTTTCTGGGTTTAAAGAGGTCGAAACAGGTCCCGAACAGAACTGTTTGGCGAGAGCAGAAAATAGTTTTAGTGACGGTTTAAGCGTGTGTCGTGTCATAGGGTCCGGGTCTCGTATTGACACGTTTTAACATGCGTTTAGGTGCTGGGAAGTGACCACATTTGTGAAGCTTGAATTGTGTTGTTAAGCTAGGCGCGCATTCGAGGTGAGTTCTCTCACTATATCTAATAACGGTTGTTTTATCATTGCTGTAGTACGTGTGTGGTAGCTTTATGTGATTGTGTTGTGGAACTAGATAGTGGGGTGTCTAGTTGATACTTTGTCGTCATGTTAACTCGGTGGGACCGAGGATCCGGCGGGGCCGGAGATTTTATACGCGGGTGGCGTAGAGACTCGGTGGGACCGAGGATCCGGCGGGGCCGGAGATTTTATACGCGGGTGGCGTAGAGACTCGGTGGGACCGAGGATCCGGCGGGGCCAGAGATTTTATACGCGGGTGGCATAGAGACTCGGTGGGACCGGGGATTCGGCGGGGCCGAAGATGTTATCATGTGGTCGGTGGGACCGACTTGTGCCTTTTAGGTGGGTGGTTGTGGATGTACATGTTTATGATTTGTTCGTAGACCTGTATGATCGTTTATGTGTCACTATCTGTTGTAGGGGTAGTGTGGAATAACTGTATTATTTATGGTGTTTGAATTCACTAAGCTTCGTGCTTACCCTTTCCCAATAAACCGTGGTTTCAGGTCCGAGCGGCTCCAAGGCGTGACGAGTACACACTGGCGCGCGAGAAGAGCTGGTTGTTTTTATGATTTTAATAATCAAACGTTTATTCCGCTGGTTTTTTTATTATAAAGATTTTAATTATGAGTTTGCAACGAATCGTTGGGATCATTTAATGGTTTGTTATGAATGAAATGTCTATCTTAAAAATTTAAATTGGCTTGAAATTTTGGGACGTTACAACTTGGTATCAGAGCACGGCTTGAGTGAATCAAACGCATTTCGGTGTGTTTGATCTCAAGTTTGCGGCTATAAAAATTTTCTTTAAAGTTTTTGGGAAATAAAACGAAGGAAAGATCCGTTTGAGAAACGGTGATCGGAGGCGCAGTGTGTACAGTCAGCCGGAGCCAAAGGGGAAAGGTACAGTACTTAGTGTTTTATTGCTTTCTAGATCATAGAGTATGCATGCTAGATTGCCTGTTTGGGACACTATGCTGTATGTTGAACTACTTGCTATTAGGAATTTATGCTAATTATGATAGGTTACTAAGTGGATGCCCTCTAGGTTGTATGCAGTAAGAGATTTATAGCCTTAGAATATTCGATTTAGTTCTATTGCGCAGCTCTTGTTTGAGTCCAACCGTTCTAGGATAGAGTCTTGTATTCGACTGCCTATTTATTTCGCACTGCATATAATCGGGTATTTGCGAGGTCACCCGTTATAATTAGTAGGGATTCGGTAGTAGCAAGGGTAGTGGGATAAGAGGAAGTTCCTAGAGAGCTGGGAAGGGTGTTTATGTATGAGTACGTGTGCTAGATTGCTTTCTAGAACATAGGAGTATGTATGCTAAATTGTTTGGTGCTTGTTACACTGTATTGCATGTCTGCTGCTTGCTATTAGGGATTTGGCAGTAGCAAGGGTAGTGGTTTAGATGGAATTCCTAGGGAGCTAGGAAGAGTGTGTACATATGCCGGTGCGGGCATATGTGTATGGTTTCGGTGAGAAACTACTTGGACCCCTTGGGATGGAACTCGGAACGGGTGATGATAGGTGTGGATGGTAGCAGTAGAGCTCCTACTACCGGAAGCACAAGATCAATGCTCGAGTCGGGGAAGTCACGAGGAATCCAAGGAGTTGAGCGTGAGTGTTGTTAGTATGAGTTATTATGTGCTAATAACGCGTTGTATTGTCTACCCAGAATAGCCATCACAAGGAGGAACAACTAGAGTAAACCTACTAATACAGGTGTGTACTTGTTTTGCTTTGATGGGATGATCGTTGGGGTAGTGTCGAAGGTTATAAATTAGTAGTCGTTGGAATAAAAGGACGATTCTAGTATTAGTCACTTGGAGTGATGATGAGGATGATGTTTGTTTCGGGCCAAGATGGAAGATTGTGCTAGAGTCATAGGCTCATAGAGCCGACTTTGATTTAAGGAAAACCCGTAAGATGATTTGATGTGATTTCCCAACTTGCCTTAAGAGGTTTAAATGTCTGGATGACAATAGTAGACCGGAGAGTTTCGGAGTGGTAGGGGTCGAGACGTTGAATGCCGAATGAGTCATGCACGAAGTTATTTTGAAAATAAGATCGCATTAACAAATTCTTGTGTTTCAAATCTTTGTATGGACAGTGTTTTGGAATTTTGGGAACTGCTCAACACACGCACAAGATTTTGAAATATGATTTTGAAAGTGTATGAAATCGTTTTATCACGGGAGTGCAAACTTTGTTAGAATTTGTCTCATTTTCGTTATTTTTCCAACAGTTCTTTCGGGTACGATGTTATCCGTGTTTTGGTGGTGGTTAAAATGTTGGGTAAGTGACTACGGATTGAGACTCTAACATTGGAACTCCTCCACATGTGTTAGAGTTGAGACGAAAAGTTACATTCCACGATGTCTGTATAAAGGCTATTTTGGTGATTTGTTTAAAATGAGTTTGAAATTCCAGTGTCGCTTGACTTTTCGTTCGAGAGTTTGTATTACTAAGTGTTTTATTGCAAATAGTTCAGTGTGTGGATTGATTCATGCGTGACATAAGTGATGCATGGAGGAATTTTGGTAACATTTCATAAGGAGATGTTTAGTGCGCTTTTTAGTCAGCTAAAGGTTTTATTGACATTTCCATGAAAATGCGATTTATCGACTTAGGGGTATGCATACAGGGGTAACCTTTGTTCTCGACATTTTGATAAACGAGTCGTGCATGAAAAATGTTTTAGTTTCTTTTTGTCGAAATGAAAGACCATTTGATCCAAGGAGTGTTTTAATGTTGTGAACATCATGCATACGATTACAATGTGTTATATTTTGGAAATATAAATGCGTAGATTTTTGACATTCGGTTAATTTAGAATTACCGATCATTTCTTTTTGGAAGTTAAAACTTTTGCTTTGGAGGAAACGAGTATTTTGAGCAATTTCGATAAATACATTTTTTTAAACTATAATGTTTTGACGTTATATGTCCCAAGTACGGAACTTGAGGAAGTGTTACAAGCTTGCATGCCTGCCCCCAGTTTGAGATTTTATGAGGATTTAGTCGATATTTCCAATTAATAGAAGCGGACTGGGTTCTGTCTTCAAGTTTGAAACTTACCCGAGACAGTTGTGTTTTAACAAAAATATATTTGTAAACCGTGTCATCGTTTTGTGTGATTAGCTGACGCGCGAAAATTCGTGGCGAACCCTGTGCCACGTCATTTTTATGATTAAAAAGAAGAATTTTCTTTAATCAAATGTCGTGAAACTTATTTTGAATTAGGTGCACACCTTGTCGCACCCTGTTTAAGGCCAAGCGGTTACTTTAAGTGCATGTCATGAGTCAATCCATACTGGAATCTGAACTGCAATGGAACGATTTTCAACATGAATTTCCTATGTGGGACGAGCGTGTCCAGTTTTGCGTAACTATCGATCAGGTAATAGTAGTTTTATTACATACGATCTTTTGAGATGAAAATCCTGATGCTGCAAATATTTCGTAAATGATTTTGTAAACCATTTGGGGAAATGTGCTTTTAAGTGACATGTGTCATTTCGAGAATTTTTAGGGTGTGAGTCCTTTTGGAAAACTCTTTTGTTTAACCCGTGTTGAGTCTGAGACTAAGGTTGATTTCAGAGTATTGTTTGCTTAAACTTTGTTTAAACGCATTTTCCGACCTATGGGTCTAGCAAGCGTGGAGCATTTTGCTCGGTTTTGACTTGGAGTTAGTCATGGGCCAATTGCCCGGTTTTAATGGCTCGATGTGGAGTCTAGTTGATGAGTTGTTTTTGTCGCACCGTTTGGCATTCTTTGCACGTTGAGTGTTTACATGTTTGGGTGAGTGAGTCAATCCGGAATAGGCATGTTGTTGGTAGGCTGTTTGCTTTGGATCCTTAGACACGTTAGTCAGTCGTTGGTAATGGTCGGTTGGGTATCTCGGGGTGGGACCCCGGTATTCATGTGTTTTAACCTAGACTTTCCAGTAGGTACTAGGAGGATATAGTCGTGAGGCGTTACCTGGGAGGTAGACGTCAAGGTGTATCCTCGATACGGTGTGACTTGGCTTCGTAGAGCAAGTGTGGATGATACGTCGACGGTGGAAGGTAGATATTCCACGCGCGTTAGTACTGTAGGCCGAATAGTATCGGTTAAGGGATTGATGCCCTTGTTATTAAGAGAATAAATGCGCATCAACCATTTTGAGGTAGGTGGTATATTTAGGTGTCGACTTTTGGGCTTGAGGCCAAACACCTTTAGTATAATCGGAGAGTTGTAGCCGATTTTAAGATAATCATGGTGACGGTAGTAGTAACCCTGAAATGATCACTTGTGATGGATGGTTATGGTGGAATGACCTACGTGTGTGTTAGTTGATTTGTTTGTGGGGGGTATCTATTTGTGTTAGTGTCTAGGATAATACCACGCTGATGTGAGTTATTGTAATCGGTTGGACCGATGATCGGCGGGTGGCCGATGTTTGTTATTGTAATCGGTTGGACCGATGTTCGGCGGGTGGCCGATGTTTGTTATTGTAATCGGTTGGACCGATGTTCGGCAGGGGGTCGATGTTTTGTTAATATAAGTTATTGAAAATCTTTGGAGTCTATTAGAATTCGTAGAAGTTAATCGTCAATTAATGATAGGAGGGATCGTAATCGAGTATCCTGTGGAGTATACTGGTGAGCAGCTTTAGAGTGGTTAGAGCTTGAGATTTGACTCAGGATGTATGGAATATCTAAGGTTGGGGGACAACCGTAGTCGCTTGGCTAGGAATGATTTCAATTGTCGGGGTGTTCTGCCGATCATAATCCCAGTGTCGTAGAAAGAGTACGTTAGTAAGAATAGTATTCGAGAAGTTTAGTAGGGGTTTCAAGTGGACTTAGGAACCTGTGGTTGAGGTGAGGGAGAACTATCCGGAGCTATTCGTAGGCAGAGACTTCGAGGGCGAAGTCTAATCCAAGTGGGGGAGAGTTGTAAAGCCCGTGTCCCGGTATGTTTATATATAATTTAATTAATTGCTTTAATATCGTTCTTTTAGCGAATCTTTACTAACGGGGTTAGCAAGTTTGACCAAATGCGTAATAAATCTTTAAACCATTTTAAATTGTTGCCTTTAATCGTTTTGGTTAGTGGTTTGGTGTCAAAAGGGACCAAGATGTTAGAATTCATGTCTTTTTAGTGTAGATTGTGAGATAGGTGTAGTTGAGGGGCTAGAGTGCAATTTTTGGAAATTATTACATGGGTCTCGGCCCATGGCCGGATCCCATTCTCGTTTTCTTCCTTCCTTGATAGCCAAGCAAACCCAAAACAATTCCATAACCCTATTCGTGTCTTGGGGTGCGGCTGTGAGAAAAGAAACGAGAGAGAGATAGAGAAGAGCCGAGAAGAAGAGGTAGAGAGAGAGAGAGAGATAGAAACCGAGAGGTAGAGAGAGGAGTTGGCCGGAAACCCCTCCCCCACCTGTCGCCGCGGTTGCTGTTAGCGGAGGTTGCCGCTGCTGCTGTCCGTCAGAGGAATCGAGGGAGAGAAGATCGGTCGTGGTGGTGAGGCGTCGTCTTGAGGTAAGTCGTTCTCTCGTTCGTCTCGTTTCTTTTCCTTTTTCCTTTTCGTTTTCCGGCGAGACCACCACCGCCGCACGCCACCGCTGCGGTGGCTGGGGGTGGAGTGCGGTGGCAGTGGGTGTCACTCGTAGCGTAAAACCCGAATCGTTTAAGCCTTGAACCGTTTTTATAAATCGTGATTTTATGAAAATTCTAAGTGTGCTGTCCAGTTTTCGTGTGATCATAACTTTTCCGTCGTAACTCCGTTTGAGTCGAAACTGGCGCCCACGGTTCAGGCTCGGGTCGGGCATGTTTTCCGTGTTTTAGCGGAAAACTGGTTCGGCCTCTAGCTAGGTGGAAAAGTGGTCGTAAGTTCAGTGAATCGTCATTGTATGTAAAAGAAACTGCAGTTCGGTCACTGTTTTGCGTAAGCTGTAACTTTTTCCTCGTAACTCGGGTTGGGGTGATTTCGGTGCCAAACGTTCCCTTTTTCAGTCTATAAACTTTTCTGTGTTTTGTTCAAAATCCAGTTCGGATCGTAGCTTAGGCCAAATCGTCGTTTTATGCTGATAAGTGTTGTTTTTCGCTGTTCTGCGGGCTGATCTTATAAAATCCGTAATTAAATGTGGAAAAATCGTTAGTAGGTGTATAATATGTCCTTGGAACCCTAACTCAGAGTACTTTCTGGTCATGTAATTTAATTAAGGTTTTTCTGGGTTTAAAGAGGTCGAAATAGGTCCCGAACAGACCTGTTTGGCGAGAGCAGAAAATAGTTTTAGTGACGGTTTAAGCGTGTGTCGTGTCATAGGGTCTGGGTCTCGTATTGACACGTTTTAACATGCGTTTAGGTGCTGGGAAGTGACCGTATTTGTGAAGCTTGAATTGTGTTGTTAAGCTAGGCGCGCATTCGAGGTGAGTTCTCTCACTATATCTAATAACGGTTGTTTTATCATTGCTGTAGTACGTGTGTGGTAGCTTTATGTGTAATAACCAGGTATTTTATCTATTTTAAAATTTGAAACTTTATAAGTCTTTATGTTAGTATTTTACGGAATTAGAAATTTAGGGATAAGTTTAGTTTGAAAGAAAGGGGTATTAAGTGTCAAGTGAGATAAACCTAGGGTTTGTTTGGTCTAATTGTCCAAACCTATCACCCCACCGCCACTTCCACCTCATGTAGAGGAGGTGTCCTCATTTAGCTATACTTAGGATTATAAGTGTGTGTGTGTTACGTGAAAGAAAGAGAGACTAGAGAGAGAATCGAAAAGAAGAAGAAGAAGGAAGAGCAAGCAGATTTGCAGCAGTAATATAAGGTTTAATCTGAAGTAATCCAGGTAATAAATCTATCCTTGTTTATGTATTAATCTCTTTAAAGTGTTCTTGAGTTTACAAGATAAGTTCTAAGTGGGTTTTGGTTAGAAATGGATGTTTTGATGAATCTAAGCTTATGTTTAGGTTATATTATTGGTCTTAAACAATTCTGCATCTCTATAGCAACATGCATAGTATAAAAACTGCAAAATCTGATTTTTAGGATGAAACAGTGGACTGAGACATTCATCGGAGTCGCAATAGACGACTGCGACATTCAACGAAGTCGCAACAGTTGGTTGCGACTTGGCATTGAAGTCGCAATGGTCATTTGCGACTTGGCTTGGAATCGCAGTAGTTGATTGCGATTCGGGTTTGGGATCGCAATAGTGGGTTGCGACTCCAGGGTGGAATCGCAATAGTTGATTGCGACTTAGGGTGAAGTCGCAATAGTGGGTTGCGATTTCGGGGTGAAGTCGCAATAAGAGGTTGCGACTTAGTACTGTTCATTACCGTTGCGACTTGTACTGTTCATTGCGATTTCATGTTATTTTGGGTTGCGATTTGAGTTAAGGATTTCGTAAATCTAGTTTTAAGAAGAAATATCTGTTATTTTGTGTAATTTCAGATTCTGTGAAGGGTGGAAATACGTGATATAAACTTGAGAAGACTTTTGCTGATAAACTGATCAGGTGAGTTTTATTTAAAAGAATATTTTACTGGAATACGATATGTGAATAACGAATTGTGAATAGTGTATGAATATGTCATACGTGAGTGATTATAATGGGATATTATAATTACGTGAGTATTATATGAAAATATAATACGTGGCCGGGCTTTGGACCGGTGTGTTAAATTGGCTCGCAACCAATTGTTATTGGCCATTGGTGGAGGGATAAGGTGGAATGGGACAGGTATGTTGTGTAAATTTTAGTTGGTATTAATTTACGTGTGAAGTATATGTATTTATATGAAGGTGTGTATTTATATAAATGAATTTTAATGATTTTCAAATATCAGGGATTTACTCACTAGACCCTTAGGTCTAACCCTCATTTCTGTTTTCAAAATTTTGTATTCCAGGTGATGGTTCCAGTAAGAACAAGTAGATTGAGTACTTGTTGGCTAGCTTTTGTGAAGATTATCATTATGAAGTTAGGGATGCATTTTGTGATTATAAAATAGATGATCAGTTGTTTTTGTAATTTTATTTGAAAAGTTTGTACTAAATTTTATATTAGTCTGACTTTGGGGACCAAATGTGTAATGTGGATTATTTTGTTGAAACCATGTTATGAATTATATGTTATATGTATGTTCGTTTTGCGGGATGTTATAGACGGTATTAGAGCCCTAGTTTAAGGGATTTAGGTATTAGAATCCGTACCTAGACTTAAACTGCATGTGAAGTAGAATGTCCCGATAAAATTAGAACCTGGGGATATTAAGTATAAAAGGTAGAAGGAACATCATGTAAGGTAATTTCAAATTACACCAGGCCAGTGTAATTATGATCTTACAGGTACATGTTTGAACTGGAATATCTTATTATATGGGGTATGTGCTTATGTGTGTATATTAACCTTGTTTGAATCCACATAATGGCGAGTGGCACCAGACAAGGGAATCAGGGAAGAGGAAGGAATTCAAGTGGAGGAAATCCGCCGTTAGGAACAGGGGGAAGAGGAGGAGATCGTGGTAGAGGTAGAACTGGAAGGGGAACAGGAGGCCGAACTGGAGGTAGAACACAACAGCATGGTACAGAGTTTGTTACACGAGATGATCTGACTGCTGAAATGGGAAGATTACAGGATAGCATACAAGCCATGTTCGAACGTAATCGTCTTAATGAAACTGAAAGACCAGATCCGGAACATGAAGTGGAGATACCACTTACCTCTACTGTTCTACCAGGGGTGAAAAGGTGCGATTATAAAATGTTTCTTAGTTGTAAGCCCCTACATACTCAGGAGATCGGGATCCGGTAAAGGCGATGAGATGGCTGAAAGAAATAGAGGCCATCTTCAAGACGTGTAAATGTGCTGAAGAAGACAAAGTGCTTTATGGAGCTGCGATGCTGAAAGGGGATGCTCTATATTGGTGGGATGCTCATACAGAATCGAGAGGAGCGGATGTATATACTACTTTTTCATGGGAGGAATTCGTGTTAGCTTTCACAACGCACTTCTGTCCACAAGCCGCTGTCAGACAGTTAGAAGAAGAATTCATGAATCTACAACAAGGAAATCTGTCGGTTAGAGATTATACTGCACGATTTTTGGAGAAGTCTCGTTTTGCAGGATATTATGTTGCTACAGATAAGATGAAGATGGAGAGGTTTATTTATGGGTTGAATTCCGAAGTTCGAAGATTGGTGACTGCCACAGGGCCAAATACTTTTACAGCTGCGGTGGATGCTGCCGAGAATGTGGAAAGAGATAATAAAAGAGATACTGGCGATAAGAGCTTAGGAAAAAGAAAATGGGAAGGACCACCACAGGATTCGAGGAAACCTAGATTTCAGAGGTTTGACAACCGTGCGTCATTTCGACCAACAGAAAGACCATGTTCAAAGTGTAATCGTTACCATCAGGGAAATTGCCAAGTAGAGTCGCGGGTTTGCTTTAAATGTGGGAAAACGGGTCATGTTGTTAAAGACTGTCGAGTAATACGGTTTTGCTTTTTGTGCAACTCTCCGGATCACCTCCAATCAGACTGTCCGCGAGGCAGAATACAATCAGGGGGTACATCGGGGAAACCGGCCATTACGAGACCAGTAGTTCCAAGAATAGAACCGCCGAGAACGAGGGGTCGTACGTTCCAAATGACAGCTAAAGAGGCGGAGGAAACTCCTGATGTGGTCACAGGTACATTTTTCATAAACTCCACGCGTGCAAAAGTGTTATTTGATTTCGGTGCAAACCGATCTTTTGTGTCTCCTTCTTTTGCTGCTCACATGCATTTAGAGCCTAAAATGTTAAAACATGCTTTATTAGTAGACACTGCAAATGATAACCAAGTGGCAGTTAAAGAGGTTTTTGATCATTGCATGATAAATATAGAGGGATGTGGAGTACCGATACAACTGTTCCCAATAGCTTTGATTGAATTTGATGTGGTAGTAGGAATGGATTGGCTAGCGGAGAATCAGGCTAATATAGTTTGTGATAAGAAAATAATCAATGTCGTTTTACCTGATAAGAGATCGGTAGTAATTTATGGAGATCGTAAGAATCATCAGTCCAGTCTTATATCTATGATAAAGGCCCGTAAATGTGTTAATAAGGGTTGCTCTAGTTATCTAGCCTATGTGATAGATAGTAGGCCTGAAAAGTGTAAGCTGGAAAATATTTCCATTGTTAGTGAATACCCAGAAGTTTTTCCTGAAGACTTGAATAGTCTTCCTCCTGTTAGGCAAGTAGAATTTGGAATAGACCTGGTACCTGGAGCCAATCCTATTGCTCGCGCGCCGTACAGATTAGCACCACCAGAAATGAAAGAAATGATGTCACAGCTTCAAGATTTATCTGATAAGGGCTTCATCAGACCCAGCTCATCGCCATGGGGTGCACCAGTTTTATTTGTGAAGAAGAAAGACGGTTCAATGAGAATGTGTATCGATTACCGGGAGCTGAACAAGCGCACAATCAAGAACAAGTATCCACTCCCAAGAATTGATGACCTTTTTGATCAATTAGTTGGAGCTTGTTATTTCTCCAAGATTGATCTTAGATCTGGCTACCATCAGTTGAAGGTTAAGGAAGAGGATGTTTTAAAGACTGCATTTCGCACAAGATACGGCCACTACGAATTTTTGGTAATGCCTTTTGGATTGACGAACGCTCCAGCCGCTTTTATGGATCTGATGAATCGGGTATGTAAGCCATATCTCGATAAATTTGTTATTGTGTTTATTGATGATATACTTATTTATTCCCGATCCAAAGAGGATCATGCGCAACATCTTCGTTTGATTTTGGAATTACTGAAGAAAGAAAAGTTGTACGCTAAGTTCTCTAAATGTGAATTCTGGTTGCGGGAAGTTCAGTTTTTGGGTTATGTAGTTTCAGAGAAGGGTATACAAGTTGATCCAGCGAAAGTGGAAGCAATTGAAAGATGGGAACCGCCGAAGACGGCAACCGAGGTACGCAGTTTTCTGGGTCTAGCTGGATACTATCGGAAGTTCATAAAAGACTTTTCTCGAATCGCGACACCATTGACTAAGTTAACTCGGAAGAATTTAAAGTTTGAATGGAAAGCAGAACAAGATGAGGCATTCAGAATATTGAAAGAGAAACTCTGCAGCGCGCCGATATTAGCATTGTCAGAAGGTTCTGATGATTTTGTGGTCTACAGTGATGCTTCTAAGTTGGGATTGGGATGTGTACTCATGCAACGTGGGAAGGTGATTGCCTATGCTTCGCGTCAATTAAAGGATCACGAAAGACAATATCCTACCCATGATATGGAGCTTGCAGCAGTTGTCTTCGCATTAAAGATTTGGAGGCATTATCTTTATGGTTCTAAATGTCAAATTTTCACGGACCATAAAAGTCTTCAACATCTTTTCGATCAAAAGGAACTGAATATGAGACAAAGAAGATGGTTGGAATTGGTAAATGATTATGATT